>OX422216.1:220529406-225329406 GCA_949130495.1 Sambucus nigra | reverse complement strand
TATTAAGGATGGAAATTAACACACAAGAACTAAACCATCTAGATTAAACCAAACCAAGTTTAAGAACTATACATGAAATCATCCTGACAAGTGTTAACTCCTAAAGAGTACCAAATACTGGAATTAACATAAACATAAATCTCTGACATATCCAAACGAAATAGGAAATCGGGCGACACATGCCCTAACTAAGCAGATCTAAAGTAAGAACAGAATCAACGACGAGGTCGTCTAAAGCAAAGACCTACAACTCCCACATAAGTTGTAGCTCGTCCAATCCAAAGAACCTAAGCATGACGCCCCTGTGGTTGGGCACCTGTAATACATACATACATATATATATATATATATATATATATACAAGAGATAATGAAATGACAGAAAACGGGTCAGAGCCCGAGTGTAAAACAGTTTTAAAATAGTTCAGCAAGTATTTAAAATGCTTACCGGCTAATATCACAACCATGTTAGTATGCGACACTCTCTTGAGAATCCTCACCTCTCGTCTAGTGTGCACTCCTACCATCTACTAATCTCATAAGTCTATCTAACTTATTTTCCATAAAGTTTTATCTCGAGAAATACTAAGACCATGATATTTAGTTTTAGAATATTAATCACTTCCATTACTTAGAACCACTCATTATCGTTACAAAATTCACAAACACTTTGTTATTAAGTTGAAGCATTTATTCATTACTTAACTACTTATACCCACAACATAAAGTTTCTAAATATAAGCATATATATATATATATATATATATGTATATATATAAATCACTCATATAATACATATATACTATCGACACCCCACATAAATCTATGGTGATGGCATACTCTGCTATCAAGTCCTCGTATCACTCACACTAAGGGAAATACTAGTTTGAAATTACTCTCAGACTGTATTAACACAATACACATACAAATGGAGGCGAGGCTTAGTTCGAGGTCCTAAGAGGTCATCACATACCCTCACGTCTCTTAGAACATCTGACTATCATTTTCAAATAGCCTGTATCGAGGAATACTATCTTCTAGGGTACGAGTTAATATCCCCCATAAAGGTCCAATCGAGATAAGACTGTCCCGAAGCGAAAACCTCTGTGATAGCAAGTAACTCGGGTATGATTTTTACACAGATACATAATATATGCACAATCACACAGACATATATATAAATATTCACATTTTCCAAATTAAGTTCGCCTACGACCCATAATTATAATTATCCGTTCTTAGCATAACTTTTACTCAACTACCTCGCATAACGGATTCGTCTCTTTTATTCTCATTTATTATTTACTTCATACTTACTTCTCATCTCTCGAAGTATTAATCCCCCTCACTAAGTATAAATTTAAATAGGTATGCCCTCACTTACATTGAAGTCTACATCTTTCACGAGTATCAAAATTTAGTAAACGTACGCACAATTTCCAATGTATGAATAACTCCCCGTTAACCCAAAATTTCATCTCATATTAATTTCACTCAACGGAATCTACTTAGACCCTATTAGTACTCTTCATAACCCATTATACTATTTAAAATATATTCAAGGGTTCCCACGTATTTTATCCGAATTAAACAAAAAGGGGAAAAAGATGCAGTTTTTCAGGAGGGATCGATCGATCGAGGAATGGGGTCAATCGATCGATCGATCGATCAAGCAGTTCTTGCCCAGTTTTCTGTAATTTTCAATCTACGGGTTCAACCATTCTAACCCCTCCAAACCTCTATAATTTCATACCAAACTCCCATCAAAGTTATCCAAAGGTATAAACAATATATATAAACAAGTTCTAACGTAACAACATCAATAAATCCTCAACGAATCAATCAAAAAGGGGTTTAATCTCAGAATTATTTATAAAACCAAATTTTGCATGAATAATCACAACCCTCTATTTTAATCCAGATTTTCTTCGAAATATCACAATAAATTCGTGGGTAATCCTATACCTATGATCACGATTTCAGACTATATGGATTCTCCCTACAACATATATAAATTCTCTTTCAAAACATATAATTCTTAAATTAAAATATATGATTTTCATTCCTAGACTAACATGGAAGGTATATTAACTTGAAAATTAGCAAGATAGATACTTGCCTGAGATTCAAGGATCTGATTTGTTGATGAAAAATATATAGTTGCGTTCCTTGTCGTGCGATCTACGTTTTGGTGTTGGTGGCGATGCAATCGGGTGAGTTCTAGGCCTTAGTTTACTTGGAAACTCTTCACCTTCTTATCCAATCTCTTCACCTTCTTCTCTAATGGTTGGTCTTAGATTTTGTGTTTGTTAAACCTAAGAGACAACTCCAAATGGCTAATATATACTAAGAAAATTCGTGGGTTTAATTACCCAAAAATACAAAATGTCTAAAATACCCTCCCGGGATGTCAATTAGGCCTAAAAATTCTCCGAGACCCAAACTAAACCCCCGGATACACTTTTATGACTATCTCGACCCTTTCGAACACTTTGGCGCACTCAAAATGACCATACGGGCGACTTATAATATATTCACTTTTATAATAATAATAATTTAGTCTTGACATGACACAGGCGCGTCCCGACTTAAATTTTACCATTTTATTCACTCGTGACAACTTTAATAAAATCAATCTCATATATTTCTTTACTCTTCCAGTAATATTCAACAAATTCCCAATAATTACTAACTCACGTCACGCTAGTAATTATTAAAAATAAATCTTTGAATTAATTTTAAATTAATATTTCCATTAAATTCAATAAGTCCCCAATAATTAAAAGCCATAAAAAATACTGGGTATTACCGTCCTTTACCCGTTAATACTCGATAAGACCCATTATGACCCATTAATTTAAGTTAATAAGACTTATAAATAATTTATATAGCATAATGTTAATTTAATCATAACGAATTTTACTAAAGAAGAGATTTGGTAATATCAATAAATTAATGGGTCTAGTTTGGTTCAAAAGTGAGATAATATGTCAACTTATATACAGTTCAAAATAATTCATTATCTTAATGGGTATTAACCAGTGAACACGACACGACACGTTAAGATGACGGGTCGGGTTTGAATATAGTTTTTTTACACGATAAAAAAGTCACTCATTTAGACACGAACACGATAAGACCCAAACACGATAAAAACTGACCCGAACACGACTTGACACAACCCATTGACAGATCTATTTAAAATATGTCAGTAATGAGAAAGAAATTAAACTAACTACATAATATTAATCAAGCATGATAAATTTCACATAGTCCTAGTAGAGAATTTACAGTAATATAATGAAAGACATAATAAGATTACAAGAATGAATAAGCATTTTTATTAATGATTTTAACTTACAAATAATTGTATCTTTCAATTAATCTTAACAAAATTCTACCCACAAAAGTAAAATTATTGGCCCTCAAATAGCAAACCCTCTAAAAAAATGCTCTAAAAATTATCTTTAGAAATTGTGAGCTTAATGGTCCTTTTTTTAAGCCATGAAGTGAGGTATTTAGGTTGGTGTAAAACTATATTTGGCTGGTTGTATTTGATTTAATAATTATAGCATAGGGTCTTGGAAAGATTTGGAAACAATTGGGAAGTCTTTTGCTTTTATAAAATTTATCCCCAATTTTTGTCACTATTCACAACACCAGATTTAATCGCATTTTTATCCCCAAAACTTCAAAATCCCATTTTCATATGATCTTCAAAGTTGTGAGTCTTTTCAATACCTTTTCGAAAAGCTATGGAACAGTCTAAATGGACATTCGAGCGATTTTATAAAAATCATTGAATACAGTTGTGTCAACCTTATCGTGTCACAACGTATCCTAATAATTTTTGCATATAGACTCCTTTGTTAGCCAAACTCCTCGATTACCTGTAAAAATGCAAAATAAAAATAACTAATTCAAATTTAGGGTCATAAAGTTTAGAAAATTATATAATTACCTCTTAATTATATTTTATCCCCTAAAATTCATAAGTTACTCGTTATAATCCAGAATTTAACCAAATTTCATAGATAACTTTATTTTGCTTTGATAAGTATTTAAAAAAAATTAGGCATTTAAAATTTCTAAAATTGTGGTTTCACACCATGAGGTTACTAAAATTATATTTTTAACTTGAATTTGATTTAAACTTGCATTTTTCTTTTTATTTATAAAAATAACTCTAAAAGCTCATTTTTTACGAAACCACGGGACTAACAAGACATAAATTTGAGAATGTTTCATATAAAATAATGAACTCATCATTAACCTTCTTCAATGCATAGTTCCCTTCTGTAGACACCCCATCCTGTTACCCCCTAAACTCTCCTTAGGTCCCTAGTTCCTCCCTTCATCACTACAAACTCAGGCCATATCCCGAGTACTGACCTAGAAGCCATCGGGCACTCCCAGGCTCTGTTTGACCAAAAGTCAAAGTATTCAACTCGAATGAGACCGAATGGAACTGAAACCCCTTTCCAACGATCCATCCCGTGCGCGATTCTGACTTACCATGCAGACGAATGACCTTTTTTCCCTCGAAACTCAATCAGGAGGCCACCGGGCGTCCCAAGCTCTATTTGACCTAAGTCAACTCTTCAAATTGACCGAGACTGAATGAATCTTCGAAGGGTACTGAAGCCCCTTTCCAACGGTCTGTCCCATGCATAATTCCGACTTACGGTACGGACGAATAATCCGTTTTACTTCGAAAGATCATCGAATGCTTCCAGGGCTCGATTGACCGAAGTCAACACCCCGAACTGGATCAAACTCTTTGGAATTTCTAATTACATCTCCTAACCTTTCCAATGATCCACCCCGTGCATGATTCGGACTTACCATGCGGATGAACGGTCCGTTTGAGTCTAACAATTCCCCATCCAATGGACCGACAAATGCTTCCGAGCCATATTTTACCTAAAGTCAACTCCCGAACTCGGGAGCAATCCAAAGGACTTTCGAAGGTATCTGAATTACCTTTCCAACGGTCCACCCCGTACACTATTCCGATCAACGGTTTGCGTTCTGCGACCAATTTTCCGAAAAGGCCTAAAAGACACTACCAAACGGCAGGTCCCAGACCCAGCCTATCGGCAGTGTGCCTAAACACACCTGCCGATTGGAAAGAACAGGACTATGCCGATCGGAAATCTCCTGGGCCTATAAAAAGGAGGCCTGACCTCACTTGTAAGAGGAGCCCATATCTGATAGATATCACTCTCAGCAAATCCTAAAAAGCTCTCTCGAAGTCAGCGAGATTTCCACATCCAAATCCCTTTTCATCATCCTTTTCATCAAACTTGGTGAATTCACTACCCTCCATCATCATCCAAGTCTAAGGGTTGCTATCCAACATTCAAGATCAAGCTCAAGATCTTCAAGAATGTCCAATTTTCTCAACTCTCTCCTTAAATTCTCATAAATTCGCAATAACTAGTTTTATTACTTAGCACTTTCATTATCTCATCTCACACATCCTAATATACTTTTTATTTAGTATTATTGCACATCTCTTATTTTCATATAAATAAAAACCCAAAAAAAAGAAAAAGAGGGTTTGCTCATAAATTCCAAACGGGAATTCTCATACTTTTCTTACACTTTTCTCACAACTCAAAACACTTTTTCTACACACACACACACACACACACACACACACATAAATAAGAGAATCCCCCGGTTGGATTTATGGGATAAACCCCACCCCTAGTTTTGCATGCGAACTACGTGGACTTTGATGCTTCTATAGGCTACGTAGGCGTCTCGGGATAAAACCCGAGGCTCGAATCCTATTTTTACTTTTTCTCTCATTTTCTATTTTCTCTAAACTCCACTCTCTTATATTATATATATACATATATTTGTTCTTAGTGGCGTATTATTCCACATGGGTTATCGTTCCATCATAACGGTCAACGTAAGTATAATCGCGTAAATCCTATTTTCTAATAATTTTATACCTTCTTACGGATGATTCGCTTTACCTCTTCTATGGTACAAGTCGATGATTCCTATCTCCACTATATATACACATGCACACATATCACGGGGAAAATAAAGGAAAATAACAAAAACCCATGAGAGACCGAAAGGGCGAAATGGGTCCTTAACACCTTCCCATTTCGTAACTTAACCTCCGGACCCTTTTCGAATCATTTTTGATTTCATATGCATCAGTATGTATTTGGATGCTGTCCTTCGGGATGGCTCCCCTTCTTTTGTTTGTTTTGAGTAAAATATATTGGCGACTCTAATCTCTCTACATTTTTACACCTCACCCAAATGACGTCGGCCGAAGCGCTCCCGAGAGGGACGCGCAGGACCTAGGATCCTCCATCACGCGCCCACCCATCGCGAGGATCGGGGGGGATGGCCACAGTGGCGACTCCGCTCGAGACTTTCTTTTGAGGGCTAAACTCTATTTACATGGATGTTATACTTGTTCATATTTTCCCCATTTTTGCATGTTCCCCTTTTCCATGTATCTCCCATACTTATTCTTCTATTCACACACTTGCAGAAAATTCTCCATGTACACTTTGCACCACGTGCACCTAGGGTCACATATATCCACATGTTACACGCATCACCCACCCATACTTGGTGTACCATTGGTACTTGCAGTTTGCTCCCTGTTTGGCATAATCGAAAAAGACATTCTCATAAGATACTAATAAGAGAATCATGCATGATTCACACGACATCACCAAACAGCATTGTTATTGACCAAATTTTTACCCAGTAACTGGAGGGTCACTTCGTGATGGGTGCTGGTCCGGCAGGGCACAGTTAGCCTAAGCGATATGACTCTCACCTTCCATTGGCCAAGTACCTTCGACGTATATCGAACGGTTCCCCCGCATCATATTGATTGACCGAAGTCATGACGGGAGGTATATCGCAGGGAACTGGTTCACGTACGCCGAGTATATCGAATTCGCTCTCATACATATCGTCCCCTTGAGGTATATAGTGAGGCAATTCGCGTACACTCAGGTATATCAAATGGCTTGTCCACACGTACCGATTGCCCCTAAGAGCAAGACGTATATCGTGGAAGTCACGCCAAAGGGGGGAACCCTTTTCGATTCACCCAACCAACTGCATACCCGCATATAGGTGTCAAGCCTAGGACACACATGTTAGATTGTCGATTTCTACCCGAAACTCTGCCGAAATTCCGGGTCGGCCTACCACTCGAAATTTTCACATATTTTTAAAATGGGACCCTGCCCGTGAGCCTGGTCACAAATCCAACCATAGCTTTGCATATATTACAAACCCAATTTTTCCATGCTCGGGTCCCGTTCGGCATTTCATTTTGCATTTAGGAGGATTAATACAAGTGAAAACATAATAATTATAATAATCATGCTAAGACCGTCTCCAAAAAGAAAATTTTCATTTTTCTTTATCCAAAATCCAAAAACATTTTTTCCTTTCCTTATCAAAAATCCAAAAACATTTCTCCTCTCTTTATCAAAAATCCAAAAATATTTTGTCTTTCAATCTCGAAAAAAAAATGTAAAAAAAAAATTCATCCTTTTTGTCCAAAAATAAATTCAATTTTACGCCTTCTCCGGTTAATCGCAAACCCTTGGCCTGGCTCCTTATTGGCTTCGGTCTTCAGTCAGATCACCCCGGAGTTCCGCCCGTTCCCTTGCTACTTCTTTCGAGTTCGGAATCCATCTGCCTTCCATGGAGAACATAGATCAAGTCCCCGTTGTGCAGCCGAATCTGACGGCAATTCTAGCTCAGTTTGTGTCCAAGATTGACAACCTCCAAATTGAGGTCTAAGAGATGCAACGAAACCAGGTTCCCGTTCCTTAAGAGCTTGAGGCCTTATTCCCTCATGTTATGGATCTACCCGAGCCTATTTGAATTCCCAAAGAGTATCATCACACTCCATGTGCCCCTCCTATTAATGGGCCGCCGCCTGCCCAGCTTCCTATGTCGAGCCTTGCCTAGCATGGGGCCAACTTGCCTATGGTCATTGATCCAAAGGAAGAATAATTGAACAATGTCAAAGAGTACCTCAATATGATCACCAAGAAGTTTGACCAAGTCAGAATCTCAGGAAATTACATGGACTACACCCACATGCCTCCTTATCCTAAAGCGAGGTTACCCGAGAAGTTCAAGATGCCGAATATCGAGAAATTCGAAGGAAGTGGACCCCCGATTGTTCATCTACGAAGTTATCACTGTTCCATGACTCTACTAGGGGCTTCTGAAGAAGTGATGGCCCAATTGTTTCAATAAACTTTGAAGGATAGCGCCCTCCGATGGTTTTTGTCTCTCGAAGAGTCCAAAATTCGTAGCTGGGAGGATGTAGCTTGAGAATTCATGTCGCAGTATATATATAATGAAGAGATTGAGGTCACCTGCCATGATTTAGAGCTGCTCAAATAGAACTCTGGGGAATCAGTCAGTAACTTCATCACCTGATGGAGGGAAAAAGCAGCAACCATGACCAATTGGCCTTCTGAGGAAGAATAAGTCAGCATAGTGAAGAAGAACTTCTTACCCCATGTCCTAGCAACCATGGGAGGATAATACTATCCACTTTTCCGAGCTCTCAGAGAAGCGGGAGTAGAAATCGAGGAAGGTCTTGCCAAGACAGAAGTTGAATCGAAGAAGGTGTCCGGACAGTTCACCCTCAAAAAATATGACAAACCTGCCAGTGCTACAGTCTCAACCATCAACAATATCTCTCAACCAACCACCTCATGGGCGCCAAAAATCTTCCTTGTCCCAGTTCGAAAGAAATACACCGAGCTTCATGCTACCCCCTCTAAAGTTTATCAAGCCTTGTTAAGCCGACACCTTATCAAACCTTTGGATCCCCGTCCATTACCAAATCCACTCCCAAGAAACTTCAAGGCAGATGCCCATTGCACCTTTCACCAAACTGCTGGCCATACCACCGAGCAATGCTTTCACCTCCGATATGTAATCCAAGGTCTAATTGACCGGGTACCATCGCCCCACTAGCCAATCCTAAGCCAAGCACTGCTCACAACCCACTTCTAAATCATGATAATGCCATCTTTCTATAAGAGAACCCAGAATTTGATCCCTCAACTCAAATCACACCCATATACTTTCCCAAACCTCTCCAAATTTGCCCATATTTCCTCCTACCCCCTACTAGCCTCTCTGATCAGGCGCTGTCACTCCTTACCAGAGCATGCATCGCTGTTCATACCCATTCTGAAAATGGAAGCATGGAATTATCAGAAGTCTTAAACCAACTCCTAGAGTTCGGGCTAAAGTTGCCCTCACAAATGATCCTTGATTGCCAGATATTCAGTACGCTGCTCTCGGAAGCATGAAAATGGGCCCAAGAGTCAGATAATTGGATGGTACCGACTGATGAAGTCAGTATGGATGATGTTGTCCAGATTATGACAAAATTATTCAGATAAACCAACAACATTTGCAGTATCATCGAGTTATTTGATGATTTGAAGCTATAAGGGTGCCTGGTCCCTTCACCCTTACACATCCCCATTGATTGGGAAGCCCTGTATAAAGAAGCCATTGAAGTTGTGGAATGCATCGACTTTACATGGAAAGACAAAATTATTGCCATTAAATGGGGGAAAGAATTCGAAGATTCCAATGAAGAGCAAGCCTCGGAGAAAATTGGCCCGATAGCCGACATGTGTGGAATGATATCATTTGAAGAACTCCTCGAAGAAATAAACAAGGTGGCAAAATAACCCAAGATCGATAAGGAAATGGGATTCATGTTCTTCCCTTCTTCAGTAAATTATATGACCAGATCGGGGAGGAATTACCAGATCCCAAACTCACTACCAGCCAATGAAAAAGGGAAGGGCATTGAAAACCTTCCTATGCTAGAAATGACCCTTGAGGAGAGCAAGATCCTCGATCAACTAAAGAAAACTCAAGCTAACATCACTCTATGGGGGGCTTTTCATGTCTTCTCAGCTACACATAAATGCTTTGATCAAGTTGCTCACTGGACCCACACTTCCTCCTTCTACCACACCAGAAGAAGTGATAATTTTGGTCGGATCCTTGACCTCTTCCCGAATTCTATCCTTTTTCGAAGAAGAAATCCCCAAGATTGGGCCAAACCACAATCATGCACTCAACATCTCCGTCGAAGTTATGGGAAAGGTTGTACAACTCTCTCTTATCGATAATGGATCCACCTTGAATGTCTACCCACTGAGAACCTTTAAATGTTTAGTACTGAAAGAAAGTGACCTCGCTCCAACCCTCGCTGCTGTGCATGCCTACGATAATACTCGTCGGGAGGTGACGAGATCTATAAAGCTTGTAATAGGGGTTGGCCCTATAAACCCTATCGTCGAATTCAAAGTTATTGACATCCCAAACTATTTCAACCTATTGCTAGGATGACCCTGGCTCCATAGTATCAAGGGCGTGTCTTCCTCACTCCATCAGAAATTAAAGTTCTTCGCCGACGGACGGGTCATTACCATCTTGGGCAACAACGACAATGCCGATGGTGTAAGTACCAGCAGTCCAATCCTTGAGATATAGCACAGGTTAAATGATATGCTCCTATCAGGATTTCGAGTTGAACCACTTTTACTCCCGGCAGGGGACAACTTCAAAGAAAGGGTTTGTCCAGAATAGGACCCTCATGGCAATTCTAATGTGATTCAGATGTTCAGAAACATGCACTTCATGCCCGGATTGGGTCTAGGGCAAATACAACAAGGGATACTTGAGCCCATTGAACTAAAGAAGGCTTTCTCTCCTTGTGGTTTGGGGTATTATCCGTCATAATAAGAGCTCAGAATGATCCACCAGTCTAGACCAAAGAGAAGACTAGATCGCGTCCAAACTATCCCAGGTGACTCCACTACACAAAAAATAGTAATTTGGCACACCATGATATTAAAAATCTGGCACAGTTTTAAACAGTGCCAGATTCTGGCACGGTTTAAGGACAATCTGGCACACTTTAAAATAGTGCCAAAATTTGGCACTGTTTTAAAGTGTGCCAAAATTGAGTACCCTTATTAAAATATAAAAGACCCAAAAAAAATTATTATGTTTAGTTTTCCTTTTCTCTTTCCTCTCTCATCTTTCAATCTCCCGCTCCCCGACTCTCTCCCTCCCCTCACTCGCTTATTGGCTTTATCCTCTCCGTCTGGTAAGGCTACACTCTCTCTACTACGGCAAAGCCACACTCTCTCTCCCCTCACCCGCTTACCAGCTCTAGTCGGTCCGTCCATTGGCTCTGTCTACCAAAATTCTGTAGTCGTTCCGTCCACACTCTCTCTATTCAAGATATTTTGTGGCGGTTCAGTGGTAACCTGAGGCGATTCAGTGGTGGAGGTTCTTTTCTTCCATCGTTCATCTTCGTTTTTTCAGGATGGTATTTTTTTTTCCATTCCTAATTTTTGCATTACAATTTCTTCTTGCAATGATCTTCTTTTCTATATCTTTGCCAAAATCTTTTCAATTTCCTGGACCCATTTAAGTCCATGTAGCTGTTATGACTAATAGGGTTTTTCTTTTGTAATAGAAATTCATGGCTGCAAAGATTCAATTATTGCTAAGATTTGAATAATTTATGCTAGGATTCCAATAATTTTAGTAGGGTAACTATTTGGCTAAGGTTTTTGGATATTTTTTGGCTTTATTGGCTTTTTTTGGCTAAGGTACATTCAAGCCGTCCAACCGCTCAATCATGTATTTTGTCCTGGGTGATATGATTTTAACAATTTCTTGAGTTTTATTGCAAATTGATGTTTATTACACATCTATATTAGACATAGTTTATGTATGTGTGTGTCTATATATATATATATATATATATATATATATATATATATATATACGTTTTTGGGTAGTTCTATGTAATAAGGTTAATATCAGAAAGGGAAATGATCAATTAGGCTAGACCAAGGTGGATGGAAATGTCTACATGTTTCATTTGGTAGTCAACATATAGACTTCATTAACTTTTTTTCATTGTTGTTGTGTGGTTTCTCTGTGCGTTTATGTGTATATGCCAACGATAGAGTTCTGTGAAAATTTTAAACATGATCAAAAAGGAACTTATATTTTCAATGGTCCTTTTTATTTTTAGCCCAAGAACTGTAATTTGGAATTTTTTTAGTAATATTGTGAGAAATTGCGTAAAAGGGGGAGATTGATTAGACACCATTCGACTTTTTTTCGTTCCTACACATCTCCCGCTTGTTCCTCGTTCTCACTTTTAGTCTCACGCTCGTTCCTCTTAAACCCTTTGTATTTTTATTCAAAACACTTGTTCAGATGGGGAAATCTTGAAAACATGGTTTGTTCTTGGAAAGAATGATTAAAATGTTAGTCGTTCAGATGGGTAAATCTTCGAAACACGGTTTGTTCTTCATTTTTCTTTATTTTTTTTCTACTTTAATGTATTAAAATGTGAGGGATTTTCGAGATGCATAGTTTGTTTTGTTTTCTGTAATGAATGATTACTTTTTTATGGCAATGTTGGTTCCTAATTTGATGATACTCATTACGGAGATTCATTTGATGAGTTAATAGACAATTAATGTATCTGAGAAGTAATATGTTACTATATGAATGATAATTTTTGAAACTGCTAAGTTTATTATAGATAAATAGTGAATACAAACTCAATTTATCGTTTTGTGATGAATAGTTGCATTTTTTGAGTATTTTATTGCTTATTTGATGATAATGATTTGTTTTACAACCAATTTGGTTCGTAGATTCCGTGTGAAGTTCATATGTAATTTTCCAATCTACCCTTGTTTTCTTTTCTTCTTTCATATAAATTTTGTTATCCATTTATTTTTTAATTTTCAGTTGCTCGTCTGCATTCTTTCAACTGTTGATAACACGAAACTTGCAACAAAGGTGGGTTCTTACTGTTCATATTTTTAATGTCTTTTTTTGTTATTGAATTGCCTTGTAAAAGGAATACTTCTATTATTTTTATCTTTTGAGGTCTCAATGCTCAATTTCAGGTCATCATTCGCGAACGTCAAGCAGTTTTAAAGGATCTTGTGATGGATAAGGTTTATACTCTTTTTGTGCCTTCTGTCTCGATGACATTCAATTATATATGAAGTTCAAGTAACATTTAAAATGAGCTGTCTTTTTCATGTATAAAGTTGATGTTTTGCCTGTTCATTAGTCGCACTTAATTTGAAAAATGTTCAACACAACGTGAAATAGGATGTAAGTATGTATCTAACTCTTGGCAACTGACATTAATGCAAATTTGTTGTTATCCGATTTGAATTCGCAACCTAATGATTAGCCTCGAGTTTTAAGTAGTTTCAATACTTTATATTTGATACTAGAAACTCTATTTGTATGTATGCGCTCTCTATACAAATGCCTTTTGAAATGCTATTGGGGTTCTTTTTAAAAGCTATATATCGGGAGGCTGGTACATTTAAAATATTCATGACTGCCATTAGTCCCATAAACAAATTTAGTTTAGAAATGTTTAATAAGGTCGTCTTTCAAATTTGTTATAATAGATCCACCGACTACCTCGAGATGCACCGTTTATATTAAATTTGAAAACATCTAGGGGAAACTTTGCTAATTGATAGGCTTGGGCTCAATTTGATTTCAAAAACTTATTGTAATTGCGTGTCAAAGGGTCAAAGTTGGCTGCAATTTTGTTCCCATACATATCATAGTTATTAACTTTGTGAAGGAAAAGAAATAAGAAATAGAGAGAGAAAGAGAGAGAGAGAGAGAGAGAGAGAGAGAGAGACATGACTGGGTGAAAGTGGAGTTGAACAAAATAAGAAAAATATTGGTGTCTTTATAATTGTATGTGGATTATATTGAGCTATTTCATCTTTTGGTAATTCCAGGGCATCTTCTACATAATTGTAACATCTGCGATTTATACGTAATGATTAGTTTTTATTCATATTGAATTTCAGTTAAATCTAGAAGGAGGGTTGCTGAATGAAGATACGTGGTTGCTGAATGAATATACATGGTTATTATTAAAGGTACTTTCAAATACTAAGGAGTATCACTTCTAGCATCATTCTAAAATTCCCATTATTTTCTTTTGTCAAATAGTGATCTGCGACATTATGTACTAGATGAGAGCATTTTTTTTTCTTTTGTTACTAGTTCAAATACTGGCAATCCACTTCCATGTTGTAGTAACAACCATAAGCTTGCATCATGTTGCTCCCAAGTTAACAAGTTCCTGTCCATTCAGGGTGATGGAATGAGAGTTATCAAATCACCAAAGTTGTCCATTCAAGGTCCTGCTTCAGATGGTATATTATTCACACAATTGGACCGATACACGTATATTCCTTCACATTTTGATTAAAGCACTCGAACTACAATTTATGAATAGTTTTTATTTTGATTTTAGGTTCTAATAATGGAGTATATCCCTGGCATTAAGATTTGTTGTATACAAGCTTTAGATCAATTAGGCGTCGTTCGTAAAAACTAATTATCCCTGCCATATTTTTCTTGATTGAATCTTGTGTGAGATGTGATTTAGTTAACAATAACCTCGTTTGAACTTTGAACCTACAAAACAATTCTTTTATCTCCTTCCATCTCGCTGGTTTTCATCTCTCTTTTTAATAATGCTTAATTATTCTGCAATGACAAATCATGTTTCACTATATTTTGGGTTTTAATCAGTTCCATGAGCCCATTCCTCATAATCTTCCTTCCTGCTCTCGTCCATCCACATAAGCCTGCAGCAGTTCTCCAATGTGATCTATAAATTTAATTGGATGGTACATATTGTAACTTACTGCTCTTGCCTACATCTACCTCTCCCTGACCTGCTAAAGCGGGAGCATTTTGACTTATATATTGTGTAGACAAAAATATATGATATAATTGTTTTACTATCGTATCATATCCTAGTTTTTTTTTGTTATATCCTCATATCCGTAACAGAGATAGTATGCGTATCCATGCTCTCCCTCCTCCCATTGGACACATGCGTGTATCAGTAGGTTCCTCGGAGAGGGGAAATGGGACATGTTAATTGAGTTATCGCACAAGAAGGAATTTGTCCATCATCAATAGAGGGCACCAACCCCTTCTTGAGGGACGATGGAGGGAAGGGGCCTGTAAGGGTTCAAGGGAACTGAAAATTTTAAACTCATGAATAAATTGTGATTATCCCATGTTAGGTTTAGGTAGGAAGTCATAATCAAGTCAGTGGAATCCGTAAAGAACAAATAAAAAGTTTGTAAGATTCGAAATTTATTGAAGTGCTATTAGGCGTTAAAAGGGGGTGAATTGGGTTTAGGGTCTTCATCGCCCATTCCTCTTAGGGTGCGACCTAGATTATTGGGACCCCCAAAGACAATGTTGTGCAGGGCATGTACAACCTTGAGTTTGTTATAGACTTTATTCGAAAATTATGCATGATGCTATGCTCCAATATCAACTGCCAGAAATTCTTCGAACACCTCTTCAGGAGCTATGCTTGCATATCAAGAGCTTTCAATTGGGAACAATTGTTTCATTTTTATCCAAGGCACTTCAACCTTTGAATGCTCTCTCTGTTCAAAACACCATTAAATTTCTCAAAATAATTAAGGCCTTGGATGATAGAGAAGAACATACTCCCCTTGGTGTGTAATAATCGATATTTAATGAAATATGGATTTTTAGAGTTATTTTACAATTGGGTCCTTCAAAAGATCTTTTTTTTAATGTCTAGAGATATTTTTTGTTTCAGATATCATCAAATTAGGCATACAAAATCTCTGATCTTGGACTGCTTCCAAAAGTTCCTGTTCACCTATGAATTTTTTTGTTTTGCAAAAAACTAAGCGGAATTCATTAAATTAAGATAATTTATAAGGGATCTTTCTCTGACTTTTTATAATCTTACTGAAGAGGATGCCATCTACGCACTCTCCCTTTGGAGACAAATATTGGGAAACTGGCAGGTATATATGACGAAAGTGTTATGCTGCTGAAATCTATATCTTCCAATCTGAAATTCAAGTGGAATTATATGTTAAATGTGACTGATTAAATAGAATACTAACTAATAGATGGAGATAAATGTATCAGTAAGGAATGCTTTTACAAAACTTCAAATTGTGTAAGATAAAATGTTATTACTGCCACCAGAAAATCAATTAGATCTAATACAACTAACCATAATGTTATTTAATTTGATTTATCTGCTGTATTTGATATATATATATATATATATATATAACAAGTAATAACAAAACTGGAGCGATCAATTGTTATGCACTCCCTGATTCATTTCATTACATTCTTCTTTCCTATATACATACACACATACATACACGTGTGTGTTTGAATTATCCATATGATGTTTGCTCCGTTTCCTCAATTGAGTTCTGCTGAGGCCTCTCAATACAAGGATGTGATAATGACATGGCTGGATCCTTCCTATATGTATTGCAATGCATTTCGTGAATTAATTCCACCTCTAACTTGCAAACCATGAGGATAAGCATGCAACGCTTCGATAGCTGCTAATTTGTTCAAAGCATCAACTCTAAGCATAATCACATGACCACCTGTGAGTTCATCTTATTTGTAAAGGGAGTCATACTCTGCTGCTGATTTTGAGAGTGGATGCAACCTAATTGCAAGGGGGTCCCACCTGCACAACTGTAATATGCATATTATGCACTGTAATATGCATATTATAGTGAGTATCACAACTGTAATATGCATATTACAGTTAACTACTGTAATATGCATATTACAAGTTGTAATATGCATATTTTCACCAATCCAGCCTATTTTTAGTGGCGTATTTGCATCTGTTTAACATCATCTTTGCAATGTTTGGTTTTAAATGAGGAAAAACGTACTAATGTATGCATATATGCTCCTGTCTGCATAAATGCAGCATATATGCGTACAATTATTGCATACATGCTACTGTATGCATATATGCTATTGTATGCATATATGCTGCATATATGCTAAGTTGTTATGAGGAGAGGGGAATGGCATGGCAGCTACCACTGCTGGAACTATGGCACAAGCTAGCACGACTGCTACCCAAGATAGTGCTTTAGAATGGGTTAAAAAGTACGAGAAGAATGATGCATGTTGTGTATCGTGTTGGAGTTGACAAGTATGATATTGGATTTGGGTTTGGCCATTTTGGTATTGCCGTTGATGATGTAAGTTTTTATTGAATTTTTATGGTTGATATATATTTGGTCTTACATTTTCCCCGTTGCAAGTGAACCTCCTTATGTTTATTTTATTTTTCAATCACATATACTTGAACATGCCTTACATTATGTGAGTTTCATATTCTTGATCACTGCAAATTAGCCATTGATTGGCTACACAATCAATAACGATCAATGGCTACACAATCAATGGCTATGATCAAAATGAATGTGTATATTACATAAGATGTGTATAATACCTTCGTACCATATATAGTCTTTACATGTAAATTGATTGTGTATATTACATGAAGCTATGATCAAAATGATTTAAGAATTTCGTGAGTTTAAGCCAAGTTATTACTCGTGCGTTTAAGAATTTCATATGGAATGATTTGTATTACAAGTAGCCTTATCAATATGAATAATTTATTTCCCCTTATAGGGGATGTATGTATGTTGCGACCTGAGCTACAAAGAGGAAGAATTTCAAGTTGTTGACGTGCCGTTAGAGTCTGCAACCTTTGTTAAAATCGACACACCGATTCTACAGGTTTGTAAATTTCTTAATGTGTATGTTCTTCATTTGATTCATCTTGTGGTTATAGTTATTTGATTAGAAGATAATTTCAAAATATATCTATTAAGCTTAAAAACAAGACCTTAAATCCCTTAAAAACAAGTCCCCAAATGACCCCGTAAGAGGCACGAACACCTCGCACGGAACCAATGTAACTTGTAGGAACTGACCGCGTAGTCCCGGGTCTCCCGGTTTGAGAATACGACAATAATTTGAAAAACTCAACACTCAAACTTAAAAACAAGCCATTAATGGGTGAAAACCCAGACTAGCCCCCAAACGGACCCGTAGGAGGCACGAACACCTCACACGGGACCAATGTAACTTATAGGAACTGATCGCATAGTCCCGGGTCTCCTGGTCTGAGAGTATGATGATAATTTGCAAAAATCACACTTAGACTTAAAAACAAGTCATTAATGGGGGAAAACCCAGAACAACCCCCAAACGACCCCGTACGAGGCACGAACACCTCGCACAGGACCAATGTAACTTGTAGGAACTGACCGCGTAGTCCCGGGTCTCCCTGTTTGAGAGTGTGATGATAATTTACGAAAACCACACTTAGACTTAAAAACAAGCCGTTAAAGGGTAAAAACCCAAACCAACCCCCAAACGGATTCGTAGGAGGCACGAACACCTCGCACGGGACAAATGTAACCTGTAGGAACTGACCGCGTAGTCCCGGGTCTCCCTTTTTGAGAGTATGACGATAATTTTAAAAAATCACACTTAGACTTAAAAATAAGCCGTTAAAGGGTGAAAACCCAAACCAGCCCCCAAACGACCCCGTAAAAGGCAGGAACACCTCGTACGGGACCATTGTAACTTATAGGAACTGATCGCGTAGTCCCGGGTCTCCCGGTTTAAGAGTATGACGATAATTTACAAAAATCACCACTTAGACTTAAAAACAAGCCATTAAAGGGTGAAAACCCAGACCAGCCCCCAAACGACCCCCTAGGAGGCACGAACACCTCGCATGAGACCAATTTAACTTGTAGGAACTGACTGCGTAATCCAGAGTCTCCCGGTTTGAGAGTATGACGATAATTTGTGAAAATCACACTTAGACTTAAAAATAAGCCGTTAAAGGATGAAAACCCAGACCAACCCCCAAACGACCCCGTAGGAGGCACGAACACCTCGCACGGGATCAATGTAACTTGTAGGAACTGACCGCATAGTCCCGGGTCTCCCGATTTAAGAGTACGGTGATATGTGTAAAAATCACACTTAGACTTAAAAACAAGCCGTTAAAGGGTGAAAACCCAAACCAACCCCCAAACGACCCCGTAGGAGGCATGGACACCTCGCGAGAGACCAATGTAACTTGTAAGAACTGACCGCGTAGTCCCGGGTCTCCCGATTTGAGAGTATGACGATCTTAAGACTTAAAAATAAGCCGTTAAAGGGTGAAAACCCGAACCATCCCCTAAACGGACCCGTAGGAGGCACGAACACCTCGCACGGGATCAATGTAACTTATAGGAACTGACCGCATAGTCCCGGATCTCCCGGTTTGAAAGTATGATGATAATTTGCAAAAATTACACTTAGATTGAAAAACAAGCCGTTAAAGGATGAAAACCCAAACCAGCCACCAAACGACCCCGTAGGAGGCACGAACACCTCGCACGGGACCAATGCAACTGGTAGGAACTGACCGCGTAGTCCCGGGTCTCCCGATTTGAGAGTATGATGATAATTTGCAAAAATCACACTTAGACTTAAAAACAAGCCGTTAAAGGGTGAAAACCCAAACCAGCCCCCAAGTCACCTGGTAGGAGGCACGAACACCTCACACGGGGCCAATATAACTTGTAGGAACTGACCGCGTAGTACCGGGTCTCCCGATTTGAGAGTATGACGATAATTTGCAAAAACCACACTTAGACATAAAAACAAGCCGTTAGAGGGTGAAAACCCAAACCAGCCCCCAAACGACCCCGTAGGAGGCACGAACACCTCGCACGGGACCAATGTAACTTGAAGGAACTGACCGCGTAGTCCCGGATCTCCCGGTTTGAGAGTCTGACGATAATTTGAAAAAATCACACTTAAGATTTAAAAACAAGCCGTTAAAGGGTGAAAACCCAAACCAGCCCCCAAACGGACTCGTAGGAGGCACGAACACCTCGCACGGGACCAATGTAACTTGTAGGAATTGACCGCGTAGTCCCGGGTCTCCCAGTTTGAGAGTATGATGATAATTTGCAAAAATCACACTTAGACTTAAAACAAGCCGTTAAAGGTTGAAAATCCAAACCAGCCCCCAAACGACCCCGTAGGAGGCACGAACACCTCGCACGGGACCAATGTAACTTGTAGGAACTGATCGCGTAGTCCCGGGTCTCCCTATTTGAGAGTATGATGATAATTTACAAAAATCACACTTACACTTAAAAATAAGCCGTTAAAGGGTGAAAACCCAAACCAGCCCCCAAATGGACCTGTAGGAGGCACGAACACCTTGCACAGCACCAATGTAACCTGTAGGAATTGACCGTGTAGTCGCGGGTCTCCCGGTTTGAGAGTATGACGATAATTTGCAAAAATCACCACTTAGACTTAAAAATAAGTCGTTAAAGGGTGAAAACCCAAACCAGCCCCCAAACAACCCCGTATGAGGCATGGATACCTCGTACGGGACCAATGTAACTTGTTGGAACTGATCGCGTAGTCCCGAGTCTCCCGGTTTGAGAGTATGACGATAATTTGCAAAAATCATACTTAGACTTAAAAATAAGCCGTTAAAGGGTGAAAACCCAAACCAGCCCCCAAACGACCCCGTAGGAGGCACAAACACCTCGTACGAGACCAATGTAACTTGTAGGAACTGACCGCGTAGTTCCAGGTCTCCCGGTTTGAGAGTATGACGATAATTCGCAAAAATCACACTTAGACTTAAAAATAAGCCGTTAAAGGGTGAAAACCCAAACCAGCCCCCAAACGACCCCGTAGGAGGCACGAACACCTCGCATGGGACCAATGTAACTTGTAGGAACTAATCGCGTAGTCCCGGGTCTCTCAGTTTGAGAGTATGATGATAATTTGCAAAAATCACACTTAGACTTAAAAACAAGCCGTTAAAGGGTGAAAACCCAAACCAACCCCCAAACCGACCCGTAAGAGGCACGAACACCTCGTACGGGACCAATGTAACTTGTAGGAACTGACCGTGTAGTCCCGAGTCTCCTGGTTTGGGAGTATGAAGAGAAAAAATCATCACTTAGACTAAAAAACAAGCCGTTAAAGGGTGAAAACCCAAACCAGCCCCCAAACGACCCCGTAGGAGGCACGAACACCTCGCACGGGACCAATGTAACTTGTAGGAACTGATCGCGTAGTCACGGGTCTCCCGGTTTGAGAGTATTACCATAATTTGCAAAAATCACACTTAGACTTAAAAACAAGCCGTTAAAGGGTGAAAACCCAAACCAGCCCCCAAACGAACCCGTAGGAGGCACGAACACCTCGCACGGGACCAATGTAACTTGTAGGAACTGACCGCGTAGTCCCGGATCTCCCGGTTTGAGAGTATGACGATAATTTCCACTCATATATGTAATTTTTTAGTTGGAGTAATTTTTTTTTTAAAATTATTGGGTTTCTAATATTGTATTTTTTTGTATCCTATTTTTTTTGTAGGATAACAGTTTATCGTTGCCATTTATTCACGTGGAACACACAGAGAACTCAATGGTTTACAACAAGGGGTTTATTCGTGATTCCATTTTTTATATCATGGTCGTGCGGTCTTTTGTTGTTTTATTGTTGACTTTTATGATCGTGCGGGCTTTTGTAAGTTAATTATTATATTTTATGGCCGTGAAGCTTTATGTTAGGCAGGTTTTGTATTAACAGGTTTTGGAATGTCCAGAAAAAGAGGAAACTCTGCCCAATTTTTTTTGGCCTGTGAACTGTTAAAGACTTGTAATATTTTGAAGTTTGTATGTACATTAGTTTATTAACAACATGCAATATTATTAATTTGTGAATTTTGTGCTTTCAAATAATTATTTTTTTTAATAAAAAATTTGGCACAGTTCAAAATCGTGGCAAAAGTGTATCATATTTTGGTACGGTTTTGAACTGTGCCAAAAAATTTTAAACTGTGCTGAATCTGACATAGTTAAAAACTGTGCCAAAAGTGTGCCAGAAATATCAAATTCTGGCACGGTTTAAAAGTGTGCCAGAAGTGTTCCTGTTTGGATGAATCTGGCACAATTAAAAACTGTGCCAAAAGTGTGCCAGAAATATCAAATTCTGGCACGGTTTAAAAGTGTGCCAGAAGTATTCCTGTTTGGTCAAATCTGGCACACTTTTGAGTCGTGCAAGAAAAAAATTGCCATTTTGGAACACCTGATTCTGGCACAGTTCAAAACCGTGCCAGATTCCTGTTTTTGGTGTAGTGCTCCTTAAACGGACAATTCATCAAAGAGGGTGAGGACTTCCCCTTTTGCGGCTTTTCGAAACCATGGTATGACCATACAGACAAGAAGATGAAGCCTGGAATGGAGATCTTTTTCCAAGACAGCTACCCATGGGCCGAAAATTCCCAACACCTAGTATAACCGCTCATCAAAGATACCGAAGATATTGAGGAAAGTGACTCCTAAGATTCCTCAACTTACAGACACTGGGGCTGACACTCTGCATGGTTCATTCAGGTGCTACATCACCGGATCCATCCCAACTGATTAAAGCTGCTGATACACCTCTCCTCAACTGGCATGCTGTGCCAGTTCTGCCTGCTGAAATCTCCCTTAATCCTAATGTTAACCCCTTTTCTTCTTCTGTTGTTTATCCTTGTTCAAATGTAATCGAGTCCTCTTTTGACGTGGTTCTCAATGCTGTTTTTCCTATCAATGAAATAAACGAAGATTTTGAGTATCTTGTTGTGCCTTACATTAACTGTTTAGATTCTAATCAAACTTTTGATGATAATGATTTTGCAAATGAATAATTCTTAACTGATCTAAATAAGGTTAATAATAAACAATATAACCGCATTCAAGTTAATGAAGAAGAAACTGTTGTTGTTAACCTCGGTTCTAGTAGCCAACTGCGCGAGATTAGGATAAGGACTACCCTCGACGAGCATAAGCGTGCACAACTCGAAGAATTGCTAAAAGAATTCATGGATGTCTTCTCATGGTCCTATGACGATATGCCCGGCATTGATCCTGAAATAGCTCAGCACAAGATCCCCACTCTCCCGGATTACAAGCCGGTCAAACAAAAGTTGAGAAAGCTCCGCACCGAATGGTCGCTCAAGGTCAAAGATGAGATGGTCAAACAGTTGAACGTAGGCTTCATTCATGTGATCGAATATCCCACATGGCTAGCCAACATAGTACCCATGCCGAAATTAGGAGGAAAAGTTTGGATGTGTGTAGACTACCGGGACTTTAGCAAAGCCTCTCAAAAGGATGATTATCCGCTACCCAATATCGACATGATCGTGGACAACACAGCCAGTCATGATCTCAAGTCATTCGTCGATGGGTTTGCCGGATACAACCAAATCAAAATGAACCCAGACCACTAAGAAAAAACCGCAATAATTACCCCATGGGGAACCTTTTGCTACACTCTCATGCCATTTGGTCTCAAGAATTCTAGGGCTACCTACCAGAGGGATTCCACAACCATCATGCACGATCTGATTCATAAAGAAGTTGAGGTCTATGTGGATGATATGATTATCAAATCCAAGACTAGAGAGGGTCATGTTCCCGCTCTCCGATTCGAACGACTATGACAGTATCAGATGAGACTCAATCCGTAGAAATGCATCTTCAACGTTACAAAGGGAAAACTCTTGGGATTCATGGTCAGTGAAAAGGGGATAGAAGAAGATCCCGTTAAGCTAAAAGCCATACTTGAGATGCCACCTCCTCGAATAGAGAAAGAAGTCTGAGGTTTCCTCAAGAAATTGCAATACATCAGTCGATTCATCAATCAGTTAACTTCCATCTGCGAACCTATCTTCAAACTCCTCCGAAAGGATTCAACTAAGTTTGGAATGAGGCATACCAAGAAGCTTTTGACCAAATCAAATAATATTTGACCCAACCCCCGGTACTCATTCCACCACAACCTGGTCTCCCCTTGCTCCTATACCTAACCATAATCGACACTGCAGCTGGGGCTTTTCTAGCCCAATACCTTGAAGATTCTCGCAAAGAAAGAGCCATCTATTATGCTAGCCACAAATTGGCCGGGTACGAGGTTAACTACACTGCTTTGGAAAAGGCGTGTATCGCACTTGTCTGGGTCACCCAAAAGTTACGGCACTACATACTCACCTTCCCTATCAAACTTATATCCCAAATGGACCCCATCAAATACCTGCTTGAAAAACCCACCTTATCCAGCCGAATGGACTGATGGTTGATGCTCCTAGCTGAGTTCGATATCGTGTACGTCACGCAGAAAGCCATGAAAGGAAGAGACATCTCTGACTACCTTGCTGATTTCCCCGTAGAAGAAGCCAATGTCTGGATCTCTGAATTCCCAGATGAAAACATCCTCTACACTTCCCAGGACCACCTCCGATGGTAAATGTTCTTTGAAGGCGCTGCCAACAAAAAAGGATATGGCATTGGGATAATTCTGATTTCCCCAGATGACTCCCACACTCCCATCGCCATCAAGTTGGATTTTTCTTGCACCAACAACATGACTGAATACGAGGCATGCACAGTAGGCCTCAAAGTTGCTCTCAAGAAAGGTATTTAATGCCTATAGGTCTACGGGGATTCCGCCCTCATCATCGGTCAAGTGCTTAAAAAGTGAAAAGTTAAGAATGAGAAACTCCAACCCTTCCATGCCGACTTAAAAGAACTAGCCTCCTAATTCCAAGATATCACCTTCCATTACCTACCTTGAGCAAAGAATAACCTAGACGATGCTCTCGCTACCTTATCCTCCATGGTCGACATACCCGAAGGAATAATAATGACCCCCTTCCTTGTTCAAAAGCAAGACAAACCAACTCACTGCTACCACATTGAGCTCGTCACTACAGAAGATCCCGAGCTAGACAATTACTGGTATCATGATATCTGGCGCCTCCTCAAGCATGGTAGGTATCTCGAGGGTTACAATAAGAAGGATAGAGCAACCTTTCAAAGACTCTCTGCCCAATACATTACCTGTCACAAAGCACTGCTCAAAAGAAACTTCTATGGAACTCATTTGCACTGCATCGCAGGGGCTGACATTGAAAAGATAATGCATAAGATCCACAGCGGGGAATGCTGAGCCCACATGAACGGTCACATGCTTGCCAAGAAGATCATTCGACAGGGATACTACTGGACCACCATGACCCAGGATTTCACCGCTTATGTCCGGAGATGCCTCAAATGCCAACAATTCTCCAACCTTCAACATTTGCCTCCACGTAAATTATACAACATGACCTCTCCATGGCCGTTCTCCACCTGGGGCATCGACAATATAGGGAAGGTTACACCGAAGGATTCCAATGGGCATGAGTTTATCCTAGTTTCCATTGATTACTTCACTAAATGGGTCGAAGTCGAGTCATACGCACTACTGAACGCTAAGAAAGTGGCCAAAATTATCAAGAAAAACATCATCTGCCGAAATAGGGTCCCGTACGAGCTGGTGTCAGATAACGGGTTACACTTCAAAGCAGAAGTTATAGAAGTGGTCAGCGAGTATGGGATTCAGAGACACAAATCTTCTCCCTACCGACCTCAGACCAACGGTCCAGTTGAAGCCGCCAATAAGAACGTCAAAGCCATCATCAACAAGATGACCAAAAGCTGTCAGGATTGGGCTGACCGGATCTCGTATGCCCTCTGATGATACCGAACCTCAATTAGAACCTCCATGGGGCTACCCCTTAATCTCTAGTCTACGACATGGAAGCAGTCCTACCAGTGGAGCTGGAAATACCCCCGTTGCGCGTCATTCTTGAAAGTAAGGTCAGTGAAGAAGACTGGTGCCAAAGCCGTCTTAACGAGCTGACCTTCCTGGACGAAAGGAGATTAAAAGTACTATACCACATACATGGGTACCGTCACCTAATAGTGCATTAATTCAATAAGAGAGTTAAGGACCGCGGTGTCCGAGAGGGGGACCTATCCCTCAAAGAAATAATAGAACCCATCTGGGACCCAGAGGGAAATTCAAGCCCAATTTGAGCGGCCCCTACATTATCAAGAAGATATTATCTGGTGGTGCCGCTATACTTACCGACTTAGATGGGAAGACATGGATCATCCAGTCAGCCTGGAACGTCTCAAGAAGTTCTACCCCTAGTCCAAAATCTCGGCGCACTACGACTCTTCTCATCTCCCTTCTATTCTAAAAAAAAATCTTCATTTCCTCCTACCCAAAACTACGTGGGCCTGATCCTCTGCAAATAATCATTTTCAAACAAAGTATAAAATTTCAAAACCCCAGAGGTACGTAGGCATCTCATACACCTTACATGAGCACGACCCTTTGTTTTTCACAAAATACTATTCTTTCCTTATATCCAAGAACGACATTCCATTCTAACATATACTTGAATAAAAGGATTATGTATGCCTTAGCGATCGGTATAGACAATTCAAACAACACAAAATTCATCGAAAGGCACAACTGGATGATAAAAAAATTATTTATTTCACTAATAAGAAATTACGGTACATATTACATAAGAAAAGGAACGGATAACTCCCTTCCCCCTACCCTCAAAAAGCCAAATAAAATCCCCATATTTATCCCCCATTACACAATAAACTCTCCAGGAGTCCTATCCACAGCTACCAGAGGAGACCGCTCCATCATCATCATCATCTGCATCCTGGGGTCGCCAAGTTTCCCCTGCCTAAACAAAGTGTCGCAAACACTCTATGGACTGATAAGCTCGAACCAGCTTAAAAAAAACCACAACACCTCCTTCCATGGTGTTAAAAGAGACAAGACACTTTTGTCCAGTCTCCACTGCCAACATCTTGCTAACTAATCTCCTCCACAACCACTTCATATAATCCCTAAGGATATGCCAAACTCTCCCAACATACTGAGAGGGACGAGTCGACGGACGCCGACTCTCCCACAAAAAGTTAAGCCGCAGGCGCAAATGCTCGGTCAAATCCTCTACCGGAAAAAAATTTAGTGTCCGAGGTGGCACGACTTGTGCCCATACAAATTGGCACAGAATTTGCCAAGGGAAATAAAAAGAGGTCTGGCTGAGACCAACCAGCCTCACATACATGTATTCTCGTAGCTCCAAAACAAGCAGCAACTGTCCCAACAAGGCACTCACCAGTACAGATTCTGAGCCCCATGCTCCACAAGCTAATTCTCCCAGCTCTAAATATCCAGGCCAACGCTGAAGAAGTTATGCGAAAAGAAGTTGGGTACAACCAATAAAGGGTACTCTAGAGGAGTCACCAAACGGAGTCACCAGATGGAGTCTTTCAGATAAACACATGAACAACATCACGAGGCTCCCCCGCAGGAAGTCAGAACGACCTTCTCGCCAGGCATCCAGACCGTTCAGGGTCTATGCCAGTATCATCGCCGCATGATTATGATGGTATGACATCTATAAATTAATGGCTACAAGTTGAGGATCCACCAGCACTTCCCCAGTCACCAGCAGCAATTTTGAAACCAGGCCCAGAGCAACGGCTCCAGCATAGCCAACATCACCTACTTCTCGCAAATGCACAGACTGCAACACCTCCAGGAGGGAGATCACACCAGGAGGGAGATCATTCCTCTAGAAACCAGTGATCTAGTCACTGAAGGCGAAATACAAAGAAGCCCGATTAACAAATCCCTGGGAAAATGGGGAAACTCAAGAAAAGTCACAGCAACACTGGAATTTATCCCTAGCATTGAAAAAAATTCCTCATAGGTAGGATAAACTTCATCCAACCCAAAGCGAAATACATGATCTTCAGGGTACTAAAATTGTACCACCGCCATCAGCATGTTCCACTCAATGGGCCGATTGCGCCACAAAGAGACTCGACGCATGTTGAAAGCATCGTAGTCAACATTATAAGAGCACATTGCTTCCAAGCTTCGAGATAATTAGCAAATTCAATGCTAATAGGGAGAGACATCTTGCAAAACTAAGAGACAGTAGACAAGTAAGTAAGAATGTGAAGGTGTGATGAAAACACTCCACCCCTACCCCTTTTTATACTTGAGAACCCTCACAAAAGACATAATCCCTGCAGAAATCGAAGGGAATCCTACCCCATAAAGTACAAGAGGCTAAAGAGGATGAAGAGGGCACGAATCAAAGTTTTGAATTGATGGGACTGGACTTGACTGCCGATAGGCAGGACAAGGGGCTTGCCGATCGATAACCCCCTATTTTTGGAAATTTTCCTTTTTCCTCTCTTGTCAAAATCATAAGCTGAATAAAAATAAATTGATATTCTCAAGACAATTTCAAAAATACTCTTCCACCCCTATATAATTTCCCATTTTTAAAACTTTCCTTCAAAAAATCCTAAAAATGTCGCTTTTTACGGTCTCAGCAGCAAAGTAAAAAGCGGATATGCATGCATTCACTCACCGTTAACAAAAGATAATAAAAAATCCCACTGCATTGCATATATATTCTTCTGTGTTACATTAAATTTTGCAGGAAATAAAAGAAAAGCAAAAAACAACGGGACTCAGCCCAAACCCACATTTTTTCTCTCTCACCTACCCTTCACCCCTCTCTCTAAGAGCTTCCACCCCTGCGACGCGCTCTCTTTCCCCTACGGCGAGATGACGCACATCCACTACCCGAGCCAGAGTCGTCCCCGGACGAAGCAGAAGGCACAAAGCAAGAAGGAACCGAGATCGCATCCCGAATGTGGGAAGTCGCCCAAGATATCTAGTTTCTGATATCCCTCAACCAAGTGGTCGACAACCAGACTTGCTGTAAGTAAAAGGAAAAATCAGTATAAAAAAGGGATCAAAACAAAACAGGAACCAAAAAGAGGAAGAAGGTATACCGCAGGATGAAGAACCTCCTCTGTCAAACCCAGCTCCTCCGGATCCATCGCATGAGGATGATGCAACATAGGGACCATCCCTCCTTCAACCCATTGAATGTTATATGAAGGGGTATGCAATCGCACGAAGGGAGCCTCTGAAGTTATCTCCATCGCAGACGCTGACGGACCACCGCCACTGTGGGAGAACCCCACCGCCCGACTCGAACCCGCAGGAGGGAAAGGCAAGGCATCATATATGCTGGGTGCCATCAACCAGATCGTCACAAAGTCCATATAGTCATATGGCACGGCTGTATCAGTATACAACAGGTAGGACTCGCCGATCATCATCGCGATCCTCACATCTTCCGGCAGCAGCCGCTCACGCCTTATAGACATAGGGGGCTACGCAGGAGGCACTACCACCCCCTCCTCCATAATCTATCGAACAACCCTCTCCCCCAGATACTAGGAATGGCCAAACTCATGCGCCAGAAAGCGCCTCATCTGCGCGTTCACCCCGGTCGCCCCCATATCCTGAATGGATGTCCCCCAAGGGTAAAAGGTCACCTACAAATACCCAACAGGCATAAGTCAATATAAAATCAGAACGTGCCAAAAACCAAGGCAGAAAAGGAAAGAGTCTTACCCTACCAGTGGTCAGGCCATTCAAGACCTGACGCAACGCCTCCAAAGAGAGAGATCCCTTCTACTTCTGATTGGCCTTGCACCATCGATACAATCGACAGAAGTCCCCAATAGTCTCATCCTTCCAGGAAATCTGTTGGGTATTACACCCAATCACCTCATAGAGCCACGTCTGCCAAAGATAAGAATTGACAATAAAAAAGAGATGCATAAGGAAAATGCGAATGCATGAAAGGAAAATATGCAAATTAAAGAATACCTTAAGGAGATACGTGGCTCCAGTAAAAGGTTGCCGATAGCACTGGCTGAATGCATCCAAAGAAAAATAGAGGGTCGCCAAAGTCAGACTCCCCCAATCATAGAGAGGGATGTTCGAAAACATCCTCAAATACGGCAAGAACCACAAATGAACGACGTCGCCACTCGACGTCACCATGAAACCTCCCAGCACCAGCAAAATGAAAAACCAGGCCATATGCCTCACGTGCAACCCATCCTCCATATCAACCACCCTACTCAGTAAGACATCCTTCAGTAAGGACAGCTGTATGGAATCCCCACAAAATATCCTCCCTACGTCACCAAGCGCCTCCCTCACCACCTTAGGCCTTACCCTTAGAGAGTGATCCACCTCTATCTGCTCCCTATCGCAATCCTACCCTAACAACTGCTGCATGTCTATGGGAGTCACGGTCATCTCCCCAAAACCGAAATGGAAGGTGTGAGTAGTATCCCACCATCTCTCCCCCAAAGCGCATAAGACCGCTATCGATCGAGGCGTCTCATCCAGCGCAGACGCCAACCTCCTAAAATCCGCTGATGATACCACCTAATGCACCACAGGTGGAAGATGCTCCTAAATGTCCTTAAGCCCATCGTCCCACAGGCACGCATGTTCTTCAAAGAGATATCAGACTGTCAAAAGAAAAAACCTTGTCAAAAATTCAAGAAGGAAGGAAAAATCACCAAGAAAAAAGAGAAGAATGCCAAAAGTCTTTACTTGCATAACCACCGGGGCTCACCACCCTCGAAGAGCGATGATACGATGGCTCCCGCAGTAAGTTTCGCTCATCCGCAACCGGCTCGAATGAGTCAAAGGAGTTCTCACTCCCTAAAGCAAGAGGTGCCCTGGCCCTCCACTCCACGTTCCCCCAGTCATCAACATTCAACCACTCCCTATGCGCTGTAGTGCTCACAAAGGCAGCCATTTCTTAGAGATCGAAACACTAGAACGATTTATAGAGGAAAATTGCAGAAAAAAAGAAAGCAAGAAGCTGTGAAAAATGAGGGGAATTCGCCCCCTTTATATAGGATGCCAAGGGTCATGCCGATTGGTATTGACCACCCACCACCGATCGGTACTGACTCCTTACTTTCCCGAGGCAGTCCAAAAGTCTGTGCCACTGCCAAATGCCCCCCTCTGAATCATGCCGATCTGCAGCCTCCTTTCAATTTCGTACAAAATTTTCCAGAAAATACCAGACAAAAATTCTCAGAAAATTCCTAAAAATCCCAGGAAGGATTTAGAACATTTTCACTAAGAAAATTTTGCACTCCCTCAAATGGAACCCTTATTTCCCCAGCATAACTCTCAAAAACTAAGTAAAACTCCTCCCGGCAACGTCCCTAGAGGATCTCTAAAGATCACCCTCTATACCCCAAAGGACTCAATTTTCCCCAAGTAATACATCCAAACCCTGGGCCACCTAATCACCTCCCCAGTGGAATTTTTGCTATTCCTTTAGAGGATGAAAAAGATTTCCCCAGCAGTCGGCTCCCCAGCCCTAAACAAAACCATAAGATAAATCTGCCAGATAGAGTTCCCCAAGAACATCTCTACTTAAGCCCGCAGAATTAGTTTTGACCCGTAGAATTGGTCATCTCATACTTAAGCCCGCATAATTGGCTTCGACTCGCAGAATTGGTTATCTCTACTTAAGCTCATAGAATTGGCTTCGACCCACAGAATTGGTCATCTCTACTTAAGCCCGCAGAATTGGCTTCGACCCGTAGAATTGCTCATCCCAATTTAAGCCCTAAGAATTGGCTTCAACCTGCAGAATTGGTCATCACTACATAAGCCCACAGAATTGGTTTGACCCGTAGAATTGGTCACCTCATCTTTAAGCCCGTAGAATTAGCTTCAACCCGCAGAATTGGTCATCTCTACTTAAGCCCACAGAATTGGCTTCGACCCGCAGAATTGGTCATCTCAACTTAATCCGACAGAATTAACTTTTACCCATTGAATTGGTTATTCGCATCACACTTCGTAGGTCCTCAGAATCAGCCTCGACCCTCTGAATTGGTCATCCTCGCTCCCTTAGGTCCTCAGAATTGGCCTCGACCCTCTGAATAGGTCATCCTCCCTTAAAAGCATCATGCTGTGTCTACTCGACGGTTATCGTTTGTTTTTAACTCACCCATCGAGGGGCTCTATAGACACCCCATCATGTTACCCCCTAAACTCTCCTTAGGTCCCTAGCACCTCCCTTCATCACTACAAACCCAGGTCATACCCCGAGTACTGACCTAGAAGCCATTGGGCACTCCCAGACTCCGTTTGACCAAAAGTCAAAGTCTTTAACTCGATCGAGACTGAATGAATCTTCAAAGGGCACAAAAACCCCTTTCTAACGGTCCATCCTGTGCACGATTCTGACTTACCATGCAGACGAACAACCTATTTTCCCTTAAAACTCAATCAAGAGGCCACCAGGCGCTCCCGGGCTCTATTTGACCTAAGTCAACTCTTTAAATCGGCTGAGACTGAATGAATCTTTGAAGGTCACTGAAGCCCCTTTCCAACGGTCTGTCCCATGCATAATTTTGACTTACGGTACGGACGAATAATCCGTTTTACTCCGAAAGATCATCGAATGCTTCCAGGGCTCGGTTGACCGAAGTCAACACCCCGAACTGGATCAAACTCTTTGGAATGTCTAATTACATCTCCTAACCTTTCCAACGATCCACCCCATGAATGATTCGGACTTACCATGCGGATGAACGATCCGTTTGAGTCTAACGATTCCCCATCTAATGGACCGACGAATGCTTCTCAGTCAAATTTGACCTAAAGTCAACTCCCGAACTCGGGAGAGGTCCAAAGGACTTTCGAAGGTATCTAAATTACCTATCCAACGGTGCACCCCGTGCACTATTCTGATCAACGGTTTGTGTTCTGCGGCCAATTTTCCAAAAAGGCCTGAAAGACACTACCAAACGGCAGGTCCCAGACCCTGCCTATCGGCAGTGTGCCTAAACGCACGTGCCGATTGGCAGGAACAGGGCTATGCCAATCAAAAATACCCTGGGCCTATAAAAAGGATGCCTGACCTCACTTGCAAGAGGAGCCCAGATTTGATAGATATCACTCTCAGCAAATCCAGAAAACCTCTCTCGAAGTCAGCACGATTTCCACATCCAAATCCCTTTCCAACCTTCACTTTTCATCATCCTGTTCATCAAACTTGGTGAATTCACTACCCTCCATCATCATCCAAGTCTAAGGTTTGCTCTCCAACATTTAAGATCAAGCTCAAGATCTTCAAGAAGGTCCAATTTTCTCAACTCTCTCCTTAAATTCTCATAAATTCGCAATAACTTGTTTTATTACTTAGCACTTTCATTATCTCATCTCACACATCCTAATATACTTTTTATTTAGTATTATTGCACATCTCTTATATTCATATAAATAAAAAGAAAAAAAAAAGAAAAAGAGGGTTTGCTCATAAATTCCAAACGAGAATTCTCATACTTTTCTTACACTTTTCTCACAACTCAAACACTTTTTCTACACACACACACACACACACACATGCACACACACACACAAATAAGAGAATCCCCCAGTTGGATTTATGGGATAAACCCCACCCCTTATTTTGCATGCGAACTACGTGGACTTTGATGCCTCTATAGGCTACGTAGGCGTCTTGGGTTAAAACCCGAGACTCGAGTCATATTTTTACTTTTTCTCTCATTTTCTATTTTCTCTAAACTCCATTCTCTTATATTATATATATACATACATTTGTTCTTAGTGGCGTATTATTACACATCGTTATCGTTCCATCATAATTGGTCAACGTAAGGATAATTGCGTAAATCCTATTTTCTAATATTTTTATACCTTCCTACGGATGATTTGCTTTACCTCTTCCATGGTACAAGTCGATGATTCCTATCTCCACTATATATACACATGCACACATATCACAGGGAAAATAAAGGAAAATAACAAAAACCCATGAGAGACCGAAAGGGCGGAATGGGTGCCTAACACCTTCCCATTTCGTAACTTAGCCTCCGGACCCTTTTTGAATCATTTTTGGTTTCGTATGCATCAGTATGTCTTTGGATGCTGTCCTTCGGGATGGCTCCCTTTCTTCTGTCTGTTTTGAGTAAAATAGACTGGAGACTCTAATCTCTCTGCATTTTTACACCTCACCCAAATGACGTCGACCGAAGCGCTCCCGAGAGGGACGCGCGGGACCTAGGATCCTCCATCACATGCCCTCCTGTCGCAAGGATCCGGGGGGGGGGGGGATGTCCACACCTTCCTTGAGTGTACTTAACTTGACTATTTTTTTACAGAATTATATTGTACGTTGTTAATAGTCTGGTACCCTGAGTGTTGATGCCTCCTTGATTTTATCTATTAGGTCTAGATCCAATCTTCTTACAAATCATTTTTAAGAGAATCAAAGTTGAGGAACCTATGTCTTGAGAGGTCGACCTCAACTAGAACTATGACTTCATTATCAAAAGACAACACGTAGGATATTTCTCCTGTTATTATTCACGGTGTGGTCCTGTAGGCCCACAACACACTTTTCAATTCATTTACTTAATTCCCTTTAGCCGAGTCTAATATTTTTTCATTAATTCCTTACTGTAATGTAATGTTCATGACCTCTGTCTTTCCATTGCACTGTGCATGAGTTGGTGATGAATGTAATTTTTTCATCTTGGCCTTGTCATAAATTTTTTAAAATGCATCATTTTCAAACTGGGTGTCGTGGTCGGCAAAGAAAGAATGTGAGATTCTATATCAACATATCATATTTTTCCATATAAAATGGAAGAACTTAGAATATGTCATATTTATGATTGGTTCATCTTCCACCCATTTTATAAAGTAATCCACCACTACCACTAGATACATGAACCTTCCTTTAATCTTAGGTAGTGGGTTGACCAAATCCATACCCAAAATGGAAAAAGGCTAAGGTGATGTGATCAGAACTATCTCAACTCCTTGTCTCTTATGCATCACTTCGAATTTCTAGCTTTTGTCGCACTTATGCGTGCATTCTTTATAGTCTTTCCTCATAACTGGCCAATAATATCCTTAGATGGTTATTCTCTTTACCAATATCCAACTTGTTGTGTCATCATCATATGATACTTCATGTATTTCTTTGACCATGTTTATCATTTCCATGGGGTGAATACATCTCATCATTGAGACTATAAAACCTATTTTATATATCACTCCCTTATCTATGACAAACTTGGTCATTTTATAAAGAAGTCTTTTCACCTCCTTCTTATCGGCTGACACAATGCATTCTTCTAATTATCTTATAATTGGGTCCACCCAAGATGATCCCATGGTCAGCTCCAATAAATTGACTTCTTATATATCAATGTTCCTTTGCAACATTATTTATATAGGAATAATTCTCCTCAAATTGGACTTGGTGGCTAATATAATAAGGGCTAATGCGTCTGCTCTAGTATTTTCAATTCTGGAAATTTTGATCATTTGGAGTGCTTTTAGATTCAACATCAGTAATTTCACCCTTATGAAATATTTTTATATGTTCCCTTATCTTGTTTAAAACTCTCCCAACACCTGGTTTACCACGAACTGTGACTCACTGTGAGCCATTATCAGCTCAGCTCCAAGTGATGCAACCAACTCCAATCCAGCAATCGAAGTCCCGTATTCTGCTTCATTATTGGATGCTTCGAATTTGAGGTAAAGGGCATATTCTATGTCATCGCCAACAAGTGTGTTGACTATCAAACTATCTTCTCCACCTCTTATACATAATGATTTATCCATAGATATCTTCTATACCAGCAACTCATGACCAAAGTCTCCTTATACTAAGGAACTATCTTTAAACAGTCTTATAGGAAATTTTTCTATGCAACCAATCTTGTTTTGTTCGGATGGGGACTCATTAGATCTTTGGATCTGCTTGACTGGAACTACAGTAGGTTCCTTGGTTGGTATTTGGTTATGTTCGGGCGAAACTACAATATCTTGCTCGGTTGGTCCTTTTTTCTCATAGGTGAATCCTACAATGAAATATGTTATGGTTTGGCATTTGATTACAATCATTATCTCATATGTAATTCTATATTCAACCAACACTATTTCCTATTCCATCAACCTGATAGATTTCTCAGGGATGTGGATGGTTTATTAAAGAGGTAGATCAGTGTAGGACACTATAGAGTGGTCTTGGAAATACTACTTCATCTTCCTGGATGCCACTATCAAAGCTATAGACAAATTCTCCATTTTGGAATATCTGATTTCTGCACTAGTAAAAGCTTTTATCGTGTAGTATACTGGCTTTTGGACTACTTCATCACTTCTAATCATATTTGAGCTAGCTGCTGACTTCGATACCACCAAATACAAGTATATTTTTTTCCCTAGGATTGGTTGGGCCCATATTATATATCTTTACATCTCCAGAAAAGTAGCTTGATATTCCTACATCCATTCGAAAGAGTTTTTAATCACTTTGAAGAATGGGAGGCACTTATCTGTGGCTTTAGATACGAATCTATTTAAAGATGTCACCCGACCTATTAGGCTTTAGATTCCTTCTTGCACTTAGGAGGCTGCATATTGATCAATACCTAGATCTTGTCAGGGTTTGCCTCTATACCACTTTGGTTAACAATAAAACCTAAAAACTTTCTTGCCTTAACTCCAAACACACACTTATCTGGATTTAGCTTCATTTGATATTTCTCTATCTCATCAAAGGTCCGACCGAGGTCTCTGATTGTATTCATCTGCTTTAACGCTATTTTGTGTAAATTATGGTGGTGATCTCACATTTTTCTACTAGTTCTTCCTCCACAATTTTCTTTAGTGTCAATAAAAAAATTCACCACCAATTATAATATATCTTGGCAAAAAATATTTTTCCACCAAATAATTTTTCACTAATTGGCCACTCTCTTATAGTGTAGAATTTATTGTTGTCTGATATGTATGTTGCGTCTAATTCCTAAATATAACTTATAATCATATAATTCAGTACTAGTAGACTTGTAAGTGGGTTGGGATGATAATGATTTTTTTCGCGAGGGTTTCCACTCTAAATCCTTGTGAGATTGGGTTTATTTTCTTTTGATATTAATGACCAACTATTTGTAATTTGGATTAATTAATTTTATTCGATAAAATTGAAATTTGGTTCAAATAAAAATATTTAATTCAATTCACTTGTTAATTAATTAAGAAATGAATCGATTGAAATTGAACCCTTATGAATATATCTATTCTCAAATTAGTACAAAGTCCCACTTTATCATGAATCCGGGGGTATGCCCATTGAAGATTAGTCGGCCACATGCCTACCTATTTTTATGGTAGTAACTATGTGTATTAGAAGGTAGATATGACATTTTTTTTCTCAAGTCCCATGATAAGATGATTTATGTAACCTTAATTAAGTGGTGGAGATGTTTAATAACCTCTGTAGGAGATACCATTATCCCTAAACCTCAGAAGTCATGGTTTGAGGATGAACACAAGGTCTCTCAAGGTCAATTTATGTGGAGTCACCCAAGAAGAGTTCTTGCAGATCTATACATGTTCTACATTCAATGAGGTGTGGAACATTCTCCATCTCACCCAAGAGGGTACCAATACTGTTCAAGACTCGAAGCTCCAACATCTTGCCACCCAGTTTGAGTTATTGAAAATTAAAGAGAATAAGACCTTAAATGAGTTTCATGAAAAAATCTCCAACATTGTGATCTCTCACTTTTATTTTAAGTGAGAAGATTTCGGACTCCAGGTTCATTAGGAAAATCCTTAATTTATTCTCATCTAGGTTCCTTCCCCATGTCTCGGCCTTAAACATCCTAGGAAGTATTGATAACAAGAAGGTAGATGATATCATAAGGTCTATTAAAACCTTTAAATTAGAAAATTTTCCAATTGAGAGGAAGGGAATTATTTTAAAAGCCCATAAAGCTCACTATTCTGATTCTGATATGACCTATGAAGAAGAAGAGGATTTAACTAAATTGGTCAAGACATTAAAGAGAATTCTCAAAAGAAAATAATCTAAAATACATAGAGGGTTAAGAAAAATAGCTCCAATAAGGTAAGATATTCAAGGAATCGAAGGAAGAAAAATCAGGGATATAAAAAGGATTTGGGGAGATTATTTGAATGTCAAAGTGTTGGTTAAAAATTATTCGTGCATCCCACTAAAAAAAGATCAATGAAAAAAGAATTTGAATGTCGCTCCCAGTGACAGTGAATCGGGATCCACGAGTCAGTCTTTCATCGAACGTGACATTATCACATTCATCGCTATCAAGGATGTATTTTATATTAAGTCTTCCCTTATTGATGACAAGGTTTAGGATGTTGGCATATAGTCCTATCCTGGTATCTCTCAATAAGAAAATGAGGAGTTGTAAGAATATGGAGAGAACGAGGTTAACATTAAAAATGCTTACTCCAAGATATATGATAGGTCCCTCGTGATGAAAAAAGTAAATGATAAGCTTATTGCTAAGCCTAAGAAATGTGAGTAGAATAATTATGCTATGAATGAGGTTGAGACACGTGTGAGACTTTTGATATCATGAATGTACTATTGTTGAAAAGGTTAAATATGGGAATGCAAAGTGTGATATTTTGTATTACAAGATTTCTAGCCTAAAGATGGTGCTTCTTGGGTCTTTTAGGACATGAAGCCTTCCAGAGGAGGATAATTTTAGGATAAATAAAGATATTAAGGAGTATAAAAAGGTAAAGGTTGACCTTAGAGAGGGATTTGAAAATTTTAAGGAAGATTATCCTAGCACAATCTCAATCCTCAGAGGATAAGATTGGACTTGGATATGATCATTCAAAATGGTCTACTCCCAAAGTCGATACTATCTTTATCAAATGGTCAAATAGGACTCCTACACATATCCCAATTAGGAACACTCCTAAGTCAAACAATGTGAACATCCCACAACCGAATGTTTGGATTTATTTCCATATGAAGGGTTAAATTAGATATCTTTGTTTTGATCGTGGGAGAGTGACAAAAATGCCTATAATAATGATTTCTCTAGCCAAAAACTTGGAGTAAAACGACATAGGTCAAAGGATTAGGAACCTCATCCAAACCTCTAGTTAGTAAGGAGTTTTTTCGTCACATGTAAGTTGTATTATTTGCACCATAGACTAATGTGCCTAGTATTTATTCTTTTTATAGTCTTGGTGCGAGTTTTATTCTAGTATTGGATTAAATTTAATGCATGATTATTTATATACATGATTATATGAGTATCATTTTGTCTTTCGCGTGTTTTTGAAAAATTTCAAAAATTACAAAAAATATTTGTGTTTAAATCTTTTAAGATTTCATTTTGGTTATGTAAATGAAAATAAAAAAATGATTTCTTACGATTCAAATAAGAAAAACTAAAACGATTTTTATTTTGATATTTTTTAAGAAAATACAAAAAGATTTTGTATTTTGTGATTCTTGTGGATAGCTAGTGTTGAGATAAATGATAATTAGTAAAACATACGATGCTATCTATTTCCCTTTTCTTGGATAAGAATCTTAGGAAGGTAGTGAAAATCTATGCATGTTTTTCTTAATCATTCCCATGAAGTTGTCCAAGAATGACTCATGTTGATTATGTAGTTGTCATTACCATACTGCACACATGAACACATAGTTGACTATAGTGTATCTTTGATTTTGATTTGAAAAATTTACTTGCACTTGTTTTCACTCAATTGGGTTATGTTTTCTTCGCTAAATTTTTAGGATGTCCTTATAAACATCATTACTTTTGATCTTAATTATTATGATGAGAAAATATTTGGTAAATGCTATCATAAGGGGTGTTAGCAACCATTGACAAGAAACTTATCGTATGTGATAATAAGATAAAAACTGAAGTATCCATGCGAATGCATACTCTCAAAGATTAACAAATGAAACATAAGTGTAAAAATCACATGTTGAGGGAGTTATAAGTTGAAGATTAATGGGTTTACACATTTACATCTAGTATGTAATTATTTTGGCCTTATTAAATTGCTATCGTAAGCAGTTATTTTAGGTCTAACTCTACATGAACCTATGTACACTCAAATTCTTTTCATTATGGTTGGTTTGTAATTATTTTCAACTATGGGTTTCATCAAATGATTCGTGCATAACATATATGATGTCTATCAAACCTTTTGGGGTTTCGAATTCATTTATATTCCCGTTAGTAAACTTGTGGGATTCATAGATTTGAAATTATCTCACACTTGTCATTAACTTATGTTTAATTTTGTTTATTTTTTTCGGTTATGTTACGATATAGATATGATGCTTTCTATTAATATATGCTTTTTAGTGTTCATATTTCTATTCATATCTGTAACTTATATCGTTGAGCCCATACTTGATTGTTTTAATCTTATTTACATAATTATCGATTTGTGATAGTTATTTTTCAATTTATTCCTTTCCTTACTCGAGACCAAAATGGGGAGAATTTTGGTATTCAGGGGTGTAGTTTAGTGTATGAATTGCATTTTTCAATTCCTTTCATTATATATACATCTCTTGTATCGTTAGTACATCACAAGGTATATGTTTAAGTGTGAAGGACATATAGGGCTCGTGATGTTGATATAACTTGGATTGAACAGGACACATACCTTTATCGAGCCTCGCGCGAATTTGGGTGGGTAGATATATGTATATACATTTTTGATACGTTAATTTTTTCTGGATCTTTACCATATTGGTTTTGTCCTGAAATAGACAAAGAGAGAGATATTTACAAGGATATATTTTACATTCCCTTAGGTTTTAGGTGTGTTGGCTTAATTTTGGAACGAACCTTTGAGTAATCTAGTTTTGCTAGAGCCCTTTTTGTTTATGAGATCTTATCAAATTGATTTAAGTAAAGTAGACTGTAGGTTTATTAATTCCCTTAAATATTCTATATTGAAGAAGATAACACGTTGGATTACGCATGGGTTGATCGTTGCCAAATGAGATCGATGGATATCAAGGCCTTGGAGGCTATGTAACTTATTCCTCAACTAGAGCGGCTATTTCGAGTACATGTAGAGGCAGAGGATCATAACATAATGGAGCAACATCGTGCCGATTATCGTTGTCATATATGTAAGTCATGTCTGAGTCCTTGTTAAGTCTTGTAGTTATAAAATTCAAAACTAGCGTACTTGTAAGTGGGTTGGAACGATAAAGGTTTTTATCGCGAGAGTCTCCACTATAAATCCTTATGTTCTTATGTGATTGATTTTATTTTCTTCCGTTGTTAACCACCAACTCCATGTAATTTGGACTGATTAATTTTATTTGATAAAATTTAAACTTGGTTCAAATTAAAAAAAATAATTTGCTTTACATGTTACTTAATCAAGATATAACTATTTTAGATGAATTGTACTCAAATACCATCTTTGTCAAAAGTAATTAATCAACATGTAATAATTTTCAGTGATTAAATATTAATATAAACATAAGTATTTTAGATTAATTGTACTCAAGCGCGACCAAATCCCTAGGCAGACTCGACGGTTGCCTGGGGCCTGTAGTGTGTGATCTTTCATGTGGGAAATTGAATAGGCTTGCGAGGATGGGAAGTAAGGCTTAAAAAGTTAAAAGTGACTACATATAGCATTGTACCAATTAATATAAAAAGTTATTCATTTTTGTTCTTTCTCCCTAATATTACACACACACACACACACACACATGTGTGTGTGTGTGTGTGTATGTATGTATATAAGAATAATAATAACTAATTCGATATTTGTATGTAGACATCCCATCCTAGGACCCCCTAATGAAAAAGTACCACTTAAGTCGTTTAATTCAAGATTAAACTATCTAAATGACTCCGAACAGTTTGTTGAAGAAACTCTTTAGTCAAAACAAATTTCTTAACACAAGATGTGTTTAAAACAGTGTGAACGAGTTATTTAAGTTATAGGTTTACCAATTTTGAGAACCAAAACTTATAAAGAAATTAAATCAACACTGTCTCAAGAAAGGGATGAGAGAAAGAGGAAGTAAGCAAGTACAATTTTTAACGTGGTAAAACCCCACCCAATTGGGGAAACATCCACGGAGTTCTCTACACCTCAAAAGTAAAAATACACTAAAATAGAGTAACAAGTTACAAACTATTTAACAATTAAAACACATAATCAAGCTTAATCTAAGTTCAGAAATTATACCAACTCTTCTGGCGTTTTCTGACTTCTCCCAAGGCTTTGATGTTATTGATGTTCCCTCATCTTTGTAACTCCACTCCTTTTAGTTTTTCAACACTCCTTCAAGCTTTACGTCGACTCAAATGTTTAGAATCTCTCTACCAACACATTTTAATGTTGCAGTGTGAAAGTGTAAGTGGTGATATGCTCTAAATCATATGCATGCAACCCACACACACTTATTACAGACCAAATGATTATCAAATTACAAACATATTCTACAGTGCAAAAAAGATTTCTAAAATCAGTTTGATCGAAACTCTGACCTTGGAACTTTCAATTTATCCACAGATCAAGAGGTAATCTTTCTATACAAAAGATCCAAGATCCTAAACACTTTCGTTATTCGAAAAGATTTACAAATATTTCACAAAATGTGAAATAATTGAAAGTGTAAATCCCCAATCAAGATCTTAACTAGATCTAAGTCCAAGTACTCTAAAAAATTGAAATCAGAAATGATTTTGTTGGTTTAGGATTTGAAAGAAACATAACAAAATTTTGTTCCTTTACCAATAATCTGGGCTGATACACCATCTCCAAACAGACCTTTCCTCTGGAGAAGTTAGTTTTGTTTAAAAGTTTGGAATCATCCTCGATCATATGCTTGGAACATCCAGAGTCTAAATACCATCCAGATGTCGTGTGTTCATCTTTAAAAGCACTGATCACAATGTTGCATTTCAACTGGGGTAATAGATCATATTTTTTTACCCCAATTGCTCTAGTTTTTAATTTTCGCTTATTGTCTTGTATTTGATAAAACTTGCGAGCTTCTGTCTTTTCTTTAAAAGATTTTTACGCAGGTTTATGATTATTATAGACAGTTTGAGCAATTGGTTTAGAAAATAATCTAGGATTCCTTCTTGTTGATGGCCTTTTAGTATTAGTCATTCTCTTTCTATTACGATAGTTAGAATTCTTGTCTGGCTGTCTAGGAAGGACATTGTTGTTTCGACTTCTCCTAAAATAGTTGAAGTTATGGAAAACATGAGAGTTATAGGCTGGATTACATAGACGTTTGGAATAGAAACCATAATAGGAGCAGTAAAGATGGCACATATAACTCATAACGTTAGGAAATTTTTTATTTGAAGGCTTGTCTAGGTTTTGAGCTCTAGTCTTGTTCCTAGGTGGCACAGGATTAAATGACGAATCAACTTGTCGAATAGGGTGTAGACGTATTTACCCTTATGTTCAACATTATGCTTAGAGTTACTTGATTCACCAATGTCTAACTTTGTTTTTTAAGTTAAAATTATTTTTCAAAATTTGAAAATCTGGACAAGTTTCAACAGGTCTTTTGCCACCAGAGACAGACTTGATAGGTTCAAAAGTTTTTGTTTGCTTGGAATTGTTGGGGCAAAAGACTATTCCAGTTCTGTTATCAGAATTGGCCTTACTTTCAGCAACACGGTCTTCAAAACATTTAGAGTTATTTTTAAATTTATCAAACCTTTCTAAGACTATTGATGTCTTTTCTTTTGTTTGTTCCAATTTCATTTGAGTCAAACAATTCTTTTAGTTTTTGTTCAAAATTTTTAGTTTTATTCCCATGAGTTAGACATTGAGTAGTATACTCTTCAGCATTCTATTTGATCATATGACTTAGGGTTTCTATCTTATGGGTAAGATCTTTGATAATCTTTTCAAGTCTAGTGCTTTTCTTGAGAGTTTTTATGTACAGTGTGTGAATGTCAGGAAGGTCTTCATTGTCAGAGTCACTAAGTGTGCAGTGTGAAGTGTCCCCTAGCAATTCATTTTTAGGACTCACACACCCATTGACATCAATAATAGAACGTTCCCTTTGACTCACACACACCGCGTTTGAATCATTATCAGCATTCTCAAGTAACAAAGTAGACAAATCAGTATGGATAGCATCATTTAACATAGCATGATCAGGTTCATTATCATCAGTGTAACTGATTTTAGCAAATAAGGACATATTAGGGTCATAAGTGTTAGATGACTCAGGTTCATCATTTTCAGATTCACTTGAGTCATCCCAAGTCTTGCATTGATGAGACCTATTATGTTTGTGAATTTTGTCTAAGTTAACTCTACAGTCACTAGCCATGTGTTCTAACTTCCCACATCTATAACATTCAACATTTTTAAGGTCTCTCTCAGGTCTCTTGTGATTATCAGCCTGGTGTTTATCTTGTCTTCTCTCACGAGTCCTATTATTATATTGGTTTGGATAAGTAGGTTTGCCTTGTCTATTTGCTATTTTATTTCAAAATTTCATAATTTTCTTAAACTGTTTAGACATTAAGGCAAGTTGATTATCCAGACTATCTAAATTACAGTCCTCATCAAAGTCTAAGTCAAAGTCAGGTATAGTAAGTTCAGGTGTGGTCAACTTAGATGAAAAAATAAGATTAGAAGTAGACTGTTTCTTATGGGTCTGAGTTAATTATTTCTCAAATTCTAATTACATTTCCACAGTTCTCAATTTGCTACTGAGGAGTTAAGGTGTGAGATTTTGATCATCCATCTCCTCAATTACATATCTCTTATTATCAAATTTCTATGGAAGTGATCTTAGTATCTTAGAGACAATTTCCTTTCTATCATAAACAATCCCATCGACATGAAATTTGGTCATAAAGTATGTCAATCTAATGTAGAAGTCATCAAATGACTCAGTCTCAGTCATGACTAAAGTGTTATACTGCTGGATTAACGTATGGGTTTTAACAGCTTTAACACATGTGTCTCCTTCATGTGCAGTCACTAGGGTGTCCCATGCTTCCTTACAGGTAGTACAAAATGATATCCTCTTAAATTCGTGTTCGTTGATAGACATGAATATGGCATTTTTACCTTTGTTATTGTTAAGGGAAGTTTTTTTCTCTTCTTTGGTGAATTCACTTAGTAACTTTCAAATCCTCACAGTACTTCCTACAGTGGATGGTTTAGTAGGAAAAGTACAACCATTTTCAATAGCATCCCCGACATCATCTCCCAGCGTACCTTGAATGAAATCAATCATCCTTAACTTCCAATAAGGAAAATTGGTTCCATAAAAGAGAGGGGGCCTGGACAGGTTACCTAATCTCTCAAATTTCTCGTCCATAATTTATTTTGAGAAAAAAATTTCAAAAACTCAAGATCTAAAGAATTTGAAAAACCAAAGATCTGATACCAATTGAAAAAGTACCACTTAAGTTGTTTAATTCAAGATTAAACTATCTAAATGGCTCCGAATAGTTTGTTGAAGAAACTCTTTAGTCAAAACAAATTTCTTAACACAAGATGTGTTTAAAACAATATGAACGATTTATTTAAGGTATAGGTTTACCAGTTTTGAAAATCAAAACTTATAAAGAAATTAAATCAACAGAACTTTAAGAAAGGGATGAGAGGAAGAGGAAGTAAGCAAGTGCATTTTTTAACGTGGTAAAACCCCACCCAATTGGGGAAACATCCACAGAGGTCTACACCTCAAAAGTAAAAATCCACTAAAATAGAGTAACATGTTACAAACTATTTAACAATCAAGACACACAATCAAGCCTAATCTAAGTTTAAAAATTATACCAACTCCTTTGGCGTTTTCTGACTTCTCCCAAGGCTCTGATGTTGTTGATGTTCTCTCACCTTTGTAACTCCACTCCTTTTAGTTTTGCAATAGTCCTTCAAGCTTTACGTTGACTCAAATGTTCAGAATCTCTCTACCAACACCTTTTAATGTTGTAGTGTGAAAGTGTAAGGGGTGATGTGCTCTAAATCACATGCATGCAACCCACACACACTTATTACAGACCAAATGATTATCAAATTACAAACAGATTCTAAAATGCAAAGAAGATTTCTAAAATCAGTTTGATCGAAACTCTGAATTTAGACCTTTCAATTTATCCACAGATCAAGAGGGAATCTTGCTATACAAAAGAGCGAAGATCCTAAACACTTTTGTTATTGGAAAATATTTACAAATATTTCGCAAAATGAGAAATAATTGAAAGTGTAAATCCCCAATTAAGATCTTAACTAGATCTAAGTCCAAGTACTCTCAAAAACTAAAATCAGAAATGATTTTGTTGGTTTAGGGTTTGAAAGAAACATAACAGTTTAAAAAAACCAACAAAATTAAGATTTCTCGAAAGTAGAAATCAAAACCAGTAAGATAAAACGTGAAGTGTATCACAGACTCACAAATCTCACATTTCTATGAAAGAAAATGAGATTTGGAAAACGTGATTTAGTTGGACAAGAGATTAAGAACAAGAGAGGATGGATCTTCTCTAATCTAGAACTAACTCAACTCTCAAAACTATTTTCAGGTGATATTTGACCGGAGTTAGGTTAGGGTTTCAGTTTTCTCTCTCTTTCTCTCTTCTCTCTTTTTTCTCTTAAAACTGAGGTGAAAAAAATTTAGAAATCAAAGGACGAAGTCTCCTTTTATACAAGGAAGAGAAGAATCTAGAAAGTCTCAGGTAAATGGACAATCAATATTTGATCGAAGGAAATCTGATGGTTGCAAAAGCACCGTATTTATAAAAGCTCTAATTGGTTTAAATGTTAACACATGGATCAAGAAAGAACACATGCAGGCCATACATTAAAATGATCCAAGGGTTCTCAATCATTATCAAGTATGTGAGTGTAAAGAAACACAGATCCAACCATTGTAATTCCAACTAAGGGTGCACAACGAAATCGAAAATCCGATAAACCGAACCAAACCAACTGCATTGGTTCGGGTTGGATTTGTTTTTTTGCTCAATGGTTCGGTTCCGGTTCTAAAAAAATAAAATCGATACTTTGGTTCGGTTCTCAGTTTCAGGGATAAAAAACAATCCGACCCAAAAATCGATCCGAACCGAACCAATCCGGGACCGAACCGATTTATAATTACATATATATTTAACACCTGTAATTTATATTTTTTTTGATTACCCGAGTTTCTAAATTATGTTATTGAGGATCAAAATTAATTTTGACCTTAAAAAAATTATTTATGAAATACATTAATCTTAAGATTTCACTAAGTTTAAAATATGACTTTGGAGCCGAAAATCGATCCGATCCGATCCGATCCAAAAACCGTCGGTTCAGTTTGGTTCGGTTCTGCATGACTGTTGGTTTGGTTCCGATTCCAAAAATTTGGAATCGACCCATCTCGATTCGGTTCTCGGATTAGTCTCAAAACCGACCCAAATCGAGCCGTGTGCACCCCTAATTCCAACACATGTAAGGCTGAGATGACTTAAAAAATGCGTGTTTTTGGTGTTTTAGAAATATAAAATTTTCCCACAATATTATCTAGTGCTTTCGGTTTCTACCCAAGCCAAGTTTTAACAGCTTTTACTAATTACAAATTAGCCTACAACATTTGTAAAAACCAATATTAAATTTCTAAAGAATTGTTTAAAAAATCATAGGAATTATTTAAAATATCCCAAAAATCATGTAAAAATGATTTTAATGGGATTTAAATCACACACACCCATATTATAAAGAATGCAACACATGAATGCAATCCTAGGTGAGGTGTTGTTTTTCTACATTTTGGAATAATTTGAGGAATTCAAATGAAAAGTCTGAAGGCTTTTTGGTCAACAAGGATATGACTCAATTTTGTCACTATTTCGAAACTAGATGAGCACCTATATAGTATAGACTCAAGTGAGTCAAAGATATGTGGTGCTTCACCTAAGAACCTCTTTAGGTTCCTAGCACTAACTCATTACCGTAAATCCTAGGTCATACTTCGAGTACTAATTTGGAGGCCACCGGGCGCATTCGAACCCTATTTGGACTCCGGTCAACTTTTCCATCTGAGCGAAAGCTCAATAAATCTTCGAAGGGCTCGGAATCCATTTTCAATGATCCGCCACATGCATAAATAGACCCTATAATTCAGACGAACGATTCGTTTTACTATCAAAAACTGATCAAGAGGCCACCGAGCGCTCTTGAGCCCCATTTGACTCCAACAACTTTCTTGCATGAGTGAAAGCTCAATAAATCTTCGATGAGATCTGAATACCCTTTTTAACGGTTCACCCCCGTGCACGAATTGGCCTTATGATTCATATGAACGATCCAATTTACCTTGAAAATTAATTTGGAGGCCACCGAGTGCTATCAGGCTCCATTTAACACTTGTCAACTCTTCAGCTCAAATGAAGATGAATGAATATTTAACGGGCTCTCAATAACCTTTCCAAAAGTCCGGCCTATGCGCAAATCATCCTTACGGTACGGACGAATAACCCATTTAACTCTTAAGGGTCAACGGGCCCTTTCGGAACCCATTTGACCATTGTTTACTCTCCAAACCAAACAAAGTTGAATGAAATCTCGAAGGGATATGAATACCCTTTCCAACGGTCCACCCCGTACATGATTTCGACTTATGATTTGCGTTATACGACCAAGAGGGTTCACTTGTGAATTCTAAATGGGGATTTCGCATCACACTTTCTCACACTAAAATACCAAATTCTTCACACACACACACACACACACACACACACACACACACACACACACTAAAGTCCCCGATTAGATTTATGGGTTAAACCCCACCTCGTATTGTCTTCGAACTACGTGGACTTTGATTCCCCCAGGCAACGTAGGTATCTTGGGTTAATCCCTAGACTCCAGTCCTCCCATATACATTTGATACTTTGTTCTTGTCATGCATTCATCATATATATATTTGATATGCTTGCTTTCTTGTGTCTTGTTTGATATATGCAATCGTTCTTCTATAATAATTTGTAAATCGTAAAACAGTTATGTCATCTTTTTAATTACTATTTTGGGAACATTCCTATGGATGACCTCACTTCGCCTTTATCCACGATATGAGTCGAGTGATTCCATCCTCTATTTATACTATACACATAATTACACACATCACGGAGTTCTACAAGAGAATATTAACACATGCCCATGAGAGATCGAAAGGGTAGGATGGGTGCCTAACACCTTCCCATTTCGTAACTTATTCCTCAGACCCTTGAACTACTTGGTTTTGCAAGCATCAGTATTGTCCTTGATGTCATTCTTTCGAGGAGGCAACATTTATTTTGCATGTTTTGCACAAAATAGCCTGGTGACTCTATCTCTACATATCACCCCACATCGATGATGACCGAGTGCCCTGATAAAGGATGTAATCTTGCATGCACTTTAAAAAAAGGAGAAGGAAAGAGTGATCCACCTCAGGAGATGCATTTCCTCCGGATCCCCCGGAGAGACCCTCGAGATGGCCACAGTTGCGACTCCATTGGGGACTTCTATAAGAGGGCTAGACTTTATTTTTTCATGGGCGTTATTCTTTTCTACATGCATGCGTATGCATCCACCTGTATGTTCCCTTTTCTCATCTATTTACCTTTTCGTATATCTCTCTCTCTCTCATGTATATATCACTTTTCACTCACTTATACACTTCACACACTTGTATATACTCTCCATGTACAGTTCACACACGTACACTTAGCTTCAATTTACACTCATATGCTTCACACACCACTTACAATATCCATTCTTAGGCCTCACTAGCATACAACTACACTTCTTACACTTGTATATATGCTCACTTACCCATGTCACACACCACTTGTAGTGTATCCATGCATAGGCTCACTACCACACACTCACTTGTATATTCTCATGTCACATACTCATATGTATCCATACATAGTATAGTTTTCATTCTAGATTAACTTGTATATGCTCCCCATTAGTGTTGTATTCCCTTTAATCATCATGCCAATAAAAAATAATAAAGAATAATCTCTCCATAATATGTTAATTAAGACTCATGCATTTTTGCACACTACATCACCAAGAGCATGGCTATATTGACCCAAATTTTGTCCCATACTGGGGGGTGACTTTGTGATGGGCGCTAGTCCTGTGGCTTGCAGACAGCTTAAGCGATATGACTCTAACCTTCCATTAGCCTTGTACCTTCGACGTATATCGAACGATTCCCCCCGCATCTTATCGCTTGATCGAACTCACGATGGGAGGTATATAGTAGGTAACTCATTCACGTACGTCGAGTATATTTAATCTGCTCTCACACGTACTGTCCCCATGAGGTATATAGTGAGTAAATTCACGTACACTCAGGCATATCAAATGTCTTGTCCATACGTACCGATGAATGATTGCCCGTATAGGCAAGAGGTATATTGTGGAAGACATACCAAAGGGAGGAATCCTTCCACTATACCAACAATTTCATAAACCTCATATAGGTGTCAAACCTAGGACACTTATATTTAGTCTATCGATTACCATGCAAAATTCTGCCAAAATTTTGGGTCAGTATACCGCCCAAATTTTTGCGCTATTTGCCTTTTTCAAAACAAGAACCCATTCGTGAGCTTAGAAATAAGTCCAACCGTGTCTTACATATTTTCAAACCCTATTTTTCCAGGCTCGAGTCCTACTCGACATTTATTTCTGCACTTACGCAAACCTAATACAATTGAGAACTTAATAATAAAATTAATAATGATCATGCTGAAATTCCTCTCCTTTTCCCTCATTTGCCAAAAATATTTTTCTACTTCTTCGAAAATATCAAAAAAAAATTCCTTCCTTCTTTTAAAAATAAATTAGAACCATTTTCCCTCTCAGGTCGATCGCATACTCAATTTTGGCCTCGCTCCCTATTGGCTTCAGTCTTTCATCAAACCACCCCAAAGCTTTTCCAGTTGTTCTGATACCTCATTTGAGTTTAGGATTTACCTTCACAAGTTCTTAATTTAGAACATTGACCAAGCACTAAATATGCAGCCCGATCTAATGACTGTCTTAGCCCAGCTCAGTGCAAAGATTGACAACCTTAGAATTGAGGTCCATGAGATTAAGCATCATCAGGATTAGATTCCTAAAGAACTCGAGGTTCTCTTTCCTCGTGCCATGGGTAAACCCTCTCCCGAGCCTATTTGGGTCCCGGAAGAGTATCAGCATGCTCCGCATGCCCAGCTTGTCAATGGGCTGTCGCTAGCTCAATTACCTATTTTGAACCTTGCCTAACTAGGGGCTAACCTATCAGTACCCATGGATCCTAAGGAGAAGGAACTAAACAAGGTCAAGGAAAACCTCAAGCTATTGTCGAACAAATTCTACCAAGTCAAGATATCTAGGAACTACATGGACTAAACCCATATGTCTCCTTATCCTAAAGCCAGACTGTCAGAGAAGTTCAAGATTCCAGACATCGAGAAGTTTTGGGGGAAGTGAACCCTAAATTATTAACCTTCAAAGCTATCACCGAGATATGAACCTCCTTGGTGCCTCTAAAGAGATAATGGCCCAGATGTTCTAGCAGACCTTAAAATAAAGAACCCTCCATTAGTTTATGTCCCTCGAAAAATCCAGAATCCGTATTTGGGAGGACGTCGCCCGAGAATTCATATCTAAGTTGAATTACAATGAGGATTAAGAGGTTACGATCCGAGATCTAGATCTTCTTAAGAAGAACCATGGGGAAATAGTAGGTAGCTTCATAGGGAGGTGGAGAGAGAAAGTTGCTACCATGAGCAACATACCCTTCGAGGAGGAACAAGTCAATATCATGAAGAAGAAATTCTTACCTCATATCTAAGCATCCATGGGATGACATTACTACCAACACTTCCAAGCCCTTCGAGAGGCTAGTGTACAAATTAAATAAAGCATTACCAAAGTCGAATCTGAGCCCAAGAAAGTAACCGAACAATTCACTCTCCATAAGTATGAGAAGCCCACTAGTGCTACAGTTTCAAGCTACCTTTTGGATAACGAAAAATTTCCCCAACCCTACCAAGAAAGAGTATACTAAGCTTCATGCTCCCCTGTTAAAAATCTACCAGGCCCTTCTGAGCCGAAATCTCATCCAACCCTTGGACCCCCGTCCACTACCAAATCCACTACCTAAAAACTTAAAAGTTGATGCCCGTTGTGATTTCCACCTGTCCGCTGGCCATAATACCAACCAATGATTCCACCTTTATATTATGACCCAAGGTTTTATTGGCCGGGGTATCATCACCCCACCAGCTAATCATAAACCCAACATCACCTATGACCCATGTTTAACCCATAAAAATTCCGTCTTTCAAGAGAATGACTCTGAATTCGATCCATCTGCTCAAATTATGGTCAACAAAACATCCATCATACCTGTAATCTCACTTGGACCACTCAAGATTTTCCTATATTTTCTCCTACACCCTACCTGCTTCAATGATCAAGCTTTATCACTCCTTACAAGGGCCTGCACTGTCGTCCATACCCGATCAAAAGGGAAGGATATGGAGTTACTAGCCGCATTGAACCAACTATTAGAGTTTTGGCTGAAATTGCCCATCGAGATGACTGTTGATTATCAAAAATTCAGTGACTTGTTCATGGAAGCCCAAAAAGGGGCTCGGTAATTAGATGATGGGCGGTACCTGTTGAAGATGTCAGTCTAGATGATATAGTACAGTTGTTCAAAAATATGCACTTCATACCTGTAATGAGGTTAGGACGATGCCAACAAGGGATCATTAAGCCCATAGTCTTGAATGAGGCCTTTCCCCCATGTGGCCTAAGTTACTAGCCCTCACCAGAAGAACTCAAAGTATTCCGTCAACCACGGCAAAAAATAAGCTTATAAGAAGAAAATACTATTTCGAGAGACTCTTTGAACGAAAGGTTTATCAAGGAGGGTGAAGACTTCCTTTCTGCAAATTACCTGAAACATGGTATGATCATGTTGATAAGATGATAAAATCGGGGCTGGAAATCTTCTTTCAAGATAATTACTCTAGGGATGAAAATTGCCAATATAAAGTACAACCTCTCATCGAAAAAGTCGTGATAGTTATCGAGGATTTTGAGGAAAGTGATTCTAAAGACTCATTCAACCTAAAGATACTGGGGCTGAGTCTCTACATGATCCGCTCAAATGCCAACTGAAATGTCGCTTGTGTCCAGCCTTCTTAGATTCAACCTACCCTTGTTGTCTACCCTATCCAAATCTCTTAACCTAATGTTGTCTTTCCATTTTTGAATATGAATGTAACTGAGACCACTTTTGATGATGTTCTCAATGTTATTTTTCCCAAAAATGAAATAAACCAAGATTTTAAGTATCTTGTTGTGCCTTACATTAATTGTCTTGATTCTAATCAAACTTTTGATGATGATGATTTTATAAATGAATAATGCTTAACTGATTTTAATAAGGAGAATAACAAATAACATAACTGCATTCAAATGAATGATGATGAGACTATTGTTATTAATCTTGAATATAGTAGCCATAAGTGCGAGATTAGCATAGGGTCCACTCTCAATGAGCATGAATGTGCATAATTTGAAGAGCTACTGAATGAATTTGTGGACGTCTTCGCATGGTCCTATGATAACATGCCCGATATTGACCCAGAAATAGCTCAACACGAGATCCCAATATTCTCATAATGCAAACCGGTCAAACAAAATATAAGGAATCTCCGCACTGAATGGTCGCTCAAAGTAAAAGAGGAAGTGTTAAAGCAATTGAAGGTAGGTTTCACTCGCGTAGTCGAATATCCTACATGGCTCGCCAATATTGGCCATATACCAAAGTCAGGAGAAAAAGTCTGCATGTGCGTCGGCTATCGGGATTTGAATAAATCATCCCTAAAGGATGATTACCCATTACCCAACATCGATATGATCGTGGACAACATGAATAGCCATGCCCTCAAGTCATTTATTTATGGGGTCACCAAAAATAATTAGATCAAGATGCACCCTAACCATCAGGAGAAAATCACCTTTATTACCAAAGGGCTGTGAGAGCCATCCTGCACGACCTTATTTACAAAGCAGCCGAAGTCTATGTAGACGACATGATCATCAAATCTAAGACTCAGGAAGGTCATATTCCCGCCATCCGAAAGTTTTTTGAGCGACTACGGTAATAACAGATGCGGCTAAACCCACATAAATGCATTTTTGATGTCACGAAAGGAAAACTCTTAGGATTTATGGCCAGTGAGAAGGGAATCGAAGAAGAGCCTACTAAGATGAAAGCCATACTTGAAATGCCACCTCTACGAATGGATAAGGATGTACTAGGATTCCTTGGTGAACTACAGTGCATCAGTCGATTCATCAGCCATCTAACTTCTATCTGTGGACCCATTTTCAAACTTCTTCGGAAGGATTCAACTAAAATCTAGAATGAGGCCTGCTAAAAAGCCTTTGATTGAATCAAACGATACTTCACCTGACCTCCGGTGCTTATGCCTTCACAGCTAGGTCCCTCTACTCCTATACTTAACGATCACAGATACTGCAACAAGGGCTTTGGTAGCCCAATACATTAAAGAATCCCATAAGAAAATAGTCATTTATTACACTAACCAGAAATTAGCTGAGTAGGAAGTCAATTACACTAGTTTGGAGAAAGCATGTGTCGCCATGGTCTGAGTCACGCAGAAGTTAAGACACTGCATTCATGCCTTCCTTATCAAACTTGTATCCCATATGGATCCTATCAATTGTTTTTTAGAAAAGCCTGCTCTGTCCAGTCGAATGGCCCAGTAGTTGATATTGTCAGCCGAGTTTTATATTGTGTTCACAGAAAGCTATAAAAGGGAGATCCATCTCTGGATATCTTGCTGATTACCCCATAAAAGAAGCTAATGTTTGGGTCTCTGAATTCCCAGATGAAGATATTCTTTATACCTCTAAAGAGGACCTCAGATGGAAGATGTTCTCTGATGGGGCTACCAACAAGAAATGATACGATATTGGGATACTCCTAATCTCCTTTGATGACTCTCACAACCCAATTTCCATCAAACTAGACTTCTTCAGCACCAATAACATGACAGAGTATAAGACACGCACTATAGGCCTCAAGATTGCCCTCCAGAATGGATCCAACACCTAGACGTCTGCGGAGACTCGGCCATCATCGTTGGCTAAATTCTCAGAAAATAAAAATACAAATATGAGAAGCTCCCATTACTTGCCCCGTGCAACGAATATCCTAGCTGACTCCCTTTCTACCCTGGCCTCTATGGTCTATATGCTTAAAGGAATAACAATGGTCCCTTTCTTGGTTAAAAAATAAGTTAAGCCTACTCACTGGTACCACATTGATCTTTTTCCGGAGGAGGATTCTGATATGGATGAGTTATGCTATTATGACATTTGGCGCCTCCTTAAACATGGTAGGTATCCCTAAGATGCCGATAAGAAAGATCGGGCGACCCTTCGTAAATTGGTTGCCTAGTATATCATCTGCAATAAAGCGCTATTCAAGAGAAACTTTGATAGAAATAATTTCCATAACATTGCAGGGGCTGCTTTTAAAGAAATGATGTCAGTAGATCCACAGTGAGAAATATGAGCCCCACATGAATGGTCACATTCTTACCAAAAAGATCATCCGTTAAGGATACTATTGGACCACCATGGTTCAAGACTGCAAGGCCTATATCCGAACATGCCTTAAATGTCAATAGTTCGCTAATCTCCAACACTTGCCTCCTCGAGAACTATATAATATGACCTCTCCTTGGCCCTTCTACACCTGGGGCATTGACATCATATGGAAAGTCATCAAACGGTCATAAGTTCATCCTGCTCCCCATCGATTACTTCACCAAATAGGTCAAAGTTGAGTCAAATGCGGTGCTAAATGCTAAAAAAGTTACCAAGTTATCATAAAGAACATCATCTGCCGATACGGAGTTCTCCATGAGTTAGTGTCAGATAATGGGATTTATTTTAAAGCCGATGTTACAAAACTAGTCGATGAGTATGTGTATCAGAGACACAAATCTTCTCCCTATCGACCCTAAACCAATGGTGCCGTCGAAGCCGCTAATAAAAGCCTCAAAACCATAATTAGAAATATGACTAAGAGTTATAGATATTGGGATGATCGGATTCCTTACACCCTCTGGGGATACAAAACTTCAATCAGAACACCTACTGGGGCTACCCTTTACTCTCTAGTGTACGACATGGAAGCAGTCCTACCTGTTGAGCTGGAAATACTTTTCCTCTATGTCCTACTCGAAAGTCGGATATCATGGTCATTAACAGTGATCATGGTGTCTAGGAAGGAGACCTTGCCCTCAAAGAGATTATAGAACCTATTTGGAACCTCAGAGGGAAATTCAAATCGAATTGGAGCATCCCCTACATTATGAAGAAGATTCTCTCAGGAGGCATTGTTATGCTCACAAACCTCAGTGGAGAAGAGACGGGGCGTCTAGTTAACCTGGACAGTCTCAAGAAATTTGACCTTTAGTCCAAAATCTCGGTGAGCTACAACTCTTCTCATCCCCGTTCTATTCTAAAAAAAAATTCTTCATTTCCCCTACTCAGAACTATGTGGAACCTGATCCTCTCAAAAACCTTTTCAAAATGAAACTCATGAAAATTTTCAAAACCCTCAGAGATATGTAGGTAGACTATACTCCATATATGGGTTTGGTCCCCTTCTTTTTCATAAAATTATATTCTTTTCTAACCTCTGAGAATGGTGGTCCATTTTATCATTTACATGAATAAAAGAAATATGTATGCCTTAGAGATTGGTATAGATAATTCAAATACAAAAACTCATTAAGAGGCACAACAAATTATGATCAAAATAAACTTTTATTTCTAATAAGGAATACAACGTTGTTACATGAAGTATCAACAAAGGGAGTTAAACCAACCAACACTTTCTGCTAACCATATTATTCCTAAAGAAACCTAACCCTAAACCAAGCTACACAAAATTATTCCAAATCCCGAGATATAAAATGTTAAAATTACCATAGCTTCACCCAAGCTTTACAAGACACTGCCTTTAACTACCCGACAGTCCCGCTTCATCATTATTACTAGCACTTGGAGGTTCCTAAGTTTCCCACTCCTGGTTGACATTCAGTATGCACTCCATGGAGCGATATGTCCTGAGAAGCCTAGACAGATTCACAACATCGTCTTTAATGGAATCAAAAGCAATGAACCACTTTTTATTGGTCTCTTCTGCCATAATTTTCTCTACAACCAGCTTCTATAACCACTCTAGGTAGTCCCTCGACACATGCCAGTCCCCTCCCACAGATTATGATGGACGGATAGACGGGCAATGACACTGCCACGTAGAGCCCAACATTATCCACAGTGATTCAGTCAAATCCTCCACTGGGAAGAAATTTGTTATGCGAGGGGGCACAGTTTGCTCCCACCTGACTTGGCGCAAGAGCCGCCAGGGGAAGTAGAAAGAAGTCTTCTAAAGGCCTACCAACTGCTCATACCGATACTCTCCAAGCTGGAAGACAGGAAGTAAGTCCCCCCACCATATCACTGACTAGTGAAGACACTAGGATCCATGCTCTATACGCTAGTTAACCCAACTCTCTACAGATGTGCCAAAGTTAGTGAAAGGACGAACAAATAAATTGAGCACAATCTCCAAGGGATAATTAAGAGAGGCCACCAGACGAAACCTATTTGTAATCCACACAAATAGCATTACTAGGCTCCCCCTCAGAAAGTTGGAATGGCCCTCCTTCCAAGCATATAGACCATTCAGGGTCTTAGCCAGCACCACCGTCGCAAGATTATGGGGGTAAGACATCCACTCCGTTATCACAACAACTTGGGGATCCGTTGTCAAGTCCCCCATCACTAGTAATAGCCTCGCAGTAAGGCCTAAGGCTACAACCCCAGCAAAACTAGCATCATCAAAACCCCTCAAGGGCAATGGATACATAACCGCCTGAAGAGAGATAACCCCTTCAGTAACTAACGATCGATCCACCGAGGAGAAATGTGAAGCAACTCCGATAAGAATACCCGAGGAAAATAGGAAAAATCAAGCATAGCCGTCGCCACACTAGGGTTGACCCCCAACATGGTCGAAAACTTCTCATAGGTGGGACATACCTCGTCCAGGCTAAAATGAAAAACATGGTCCTCAGGATAACAAAACTTTACTGTTATTGCCAACAGGTTCCAGTCTATGGCTCAGTTAGGCCATAGAGAAACCCGAAGCAGGTTGAAAGAATCGTAATCCACATTGTATAAGCACATGGCCTGCAAACCATCAAGGTAAGAAACGAATCCTTCATTCATGGGAAGAGAAATTTGACGAGAAATATGAAGCAAGAAATGTGGGTATGTGACAACCCGCACTCCGAAATAAGGGGTGGCCAGCCCGATACTCCGACATATACGGTAATCATGGACGTAAATCATTCTCAGCACCACAAATAAAGTATGAGTAACCGAGAAAACCACCCAATAATTCGAAAAACGGGTTGTCAAAACAATTTATGCAATTAAAAGGGGAGTTAAGAAAAATAATTTAAACAACCCATTTTAGAACAATAGTGGAATTCAAAGAAACATAATATAGATACATCTAAAACCACTATATAAGGAGAGAACCGAATATGCTGTCGGTTCACAGCTACACAAAAGTAGTCACAACAGTTAGATATAATGTTTTACATTCATTATACAATTACAAGTTTGGGCCACTCGCCCGAGTGACAGACCCGATCATAACTAGATATCAAAAGAATGACGGCGTCTAACAAAACATCCTGTAATATCCGCAATTTCATACAGTTCCTTTAAAAGCAAAAGAGTAGAAATATCAACACGGGCGTCCTTGCGGAGGAGCACCTGGGCGGATACAATAACAAACACAACATAGAGGAAAATGGACGGGTCAGGACCCGGTTTATATATAGTTCCCAGATGAACAAAAAGCATGCTAGGTATGAACAGTTAATCATGACAAGGGAAAGCAGAATCTAACAACCTAAGCATGAATACTAATAAAACAACTAACATGACATGCTTAAATAAACTATGCAGGAAAGGAAGATGATGCAATGATTAAATTAAAAGCTTCTATTAACCAATTTCCACTTTAACCCAGTTTCAATTCCTTAATAGGAATGCACTAATCATTATTTCCTCATTTATTCCAATTCCCATTTCTTAGCAGGAAGGTAATTATCAATAATATCATTTAGTGGAAATTATACAACCCTCAAGTCCCACTTGAGTTTAGAAGAGTCATATTCTTATACATATAACTATTCTAAGACCGACCCTCCGAGTTTCCCCACTGGGCGCGCCCCTAAATGGCTATCATCTTCCAGGGGCCCATCAAACAAGGCAGCATGGGTACCTAACGCACGTCGGGAAGTGGCCATATGCCTGCGAGTGAGTCATAACCACACCCGGAATTACTTCACTAGCGCAGAAAAAAAACATATAATAAACCCGCATATGGCCGAGGACTATAGTCTCCCTGCATTCACTAGACAAGGAACATCACCTCATGCGCGAGCTTCCCTTATGATAGCATTTAGAGAGGTGTGTTTAAGTAAATTAGCATTTACTGTAAAAACCATACTTTTCCTTTTCATTAACATTTACATGTTTCGTTTGTTTGAAACCGTTATCATAGGATAATTCATTTTATTATCATCCTAGGTTATGCCTAGAATAAATCTCCAAGGGATCATATTATTTTTTTCCGAGCTTAAGGTCTCACATGCCTCATTTCAAGCCCCTAAGTCTCCAAGTATGGGCCAACAATTTCCATCCATATTTTTGGATGCACGAAGAGAAGTGATGCCTTAGCATCACTTAGGACAACCCCTCCCCCGGACTTAACCCCAAGTGAAACCCATTCAACACTAGGGTGACAACCAACTCATCTAGGACTCTAAAAGCCAAGGTTTACTTCATTCAAGAAGAGTCCTAAGTTCCTAGGGGAAGAAAAGGGATTTAAAACCAAAGTAGAAAATTTGGTAAAAAATAGGGGACCGGTCGACCGGTCCCAAGACCGCGGTCGACCGCGTCTCAAAGTTTAGCTTTTGAAAGAAAGCAGAAAGTCCATTTCGGGTGGACCGGTCGACCTATGGTGGAACCGCGGTCGACCGCGTCTTTTTTTCGTGCCTTTGAAAGAAAGAAGTGTGCCCTCCTCCGAAGGCCCGATCGACCGGTCTAAGAGACGCGGTCGACCGGCCATAGCAGACCTAGACCTTTCTCTCCTATCATCTTCGAAACCCAAAATCAATAACCAACCCCAAAATCAACCAACTACATTTAATGACTACTCAAAGATCATAAATTCTCCCAACCACATTTTTCCACCTCAATCAACAATCCAACTCTATCAAAGATGTTGATACCCATAAATCCAACCAAAAACCACAATTATATCACATCAAGACTATACATAACTAACCATACTAATTATTCATCTTAAACCATATAATAGCAAGTAGAAAACTTGCCTTGGGGCTTCAATATCAAGCTTGGTTGAAGAAGGAAGCAAGATCAAACCACAAATCTTCAAGATTTCCCTTTCTCTCCAATCTTCCACTCTCACTCTCTCTCTCACTCTAGGGCTAGAACACTTAGGGCAAATAAGAGGAAATGGAAGACTTGGGGAAAACTAAATGTGGCTTAAGATTAAAAAGTCTCCAACCTTTAAGTGATAATACTGCAATAGTTAATTTCTAATACGCGATATGCCAAAACCAGTCAAAAGTGCCCAAAATCCCAAAATACAATATGGCACACATTTTGACTATCTCGTACCTCCCGGAACTAACTACACCCTCCAAATTATCATTTGGAAATTTCATAAACCATTTGAGTTCCGGTTCCATTTTAATTCAAATTGCTATTTTAATTTCCATGACAAAATAAAACATTATATGGTAATAATCACTTACCCACAGGTAATAATGTAACTTAATTGTAAATATTAACTTATTTCATCAAATTAATACTTACCCACACCCGGTATGTAATATAAGAAATTACCCAACATAGCAAATAAATATAAAAAAATGGGCTCCCAAAAGCGAGGGTTGTTACAGGGTACTGGTGGGAAAACCCCTCCCCCACACCTCCTTTTGTACTCAAAACCTTTGGCAAAAGACAAGAGCTCTTGAAAATCGAGTAAAATTTAAACCCACAAGATTACTCTGATGTATAGGAAAGTGCAATCAAGGCTTAGGGGTGATTTGACTTGACCCCCATGACAGTAGGCAGCTCAAGGGGTATGCCGATAGGCAACCTTTCTACTTTGAAAAATTTCGTCTTTCCTCTTTTACCTAAATTAATTTCAGAAAAATCTTCATTTTGAAAAATTACCTCAAGGTTATTTACTCATTTTTCTCTCAAGATCATTTTCTCTTAAAAATTTGAGTTAATTACTTTTATTCCTTTTCCAGATAACAATAACTTTTTTTGCATATCATTATTAATTCCCCACTTATCTCTATCTTTGCGTAAAATAAACAGTCTTAACGAAAAATTAAAAGTGCATATAGGATAAGTCACTAAATCAAGAAAAATACCAAAAAAGAAAATGCATATTTGTTCATATATTTTGCTTAACTGGGTTACATGTTGTAGGTAAAAGGAAAACAGGAAAAAAACAAATAAGACTTTGCTCGAACCCTCAACTCTCTCTCTCTCTCTCCAACTCTCAACCCCCACGGTGGACGTACTTTCCCTATAACGAGTAGTGGATCCTCTACTCCCAGAACCTGAGCCCTCATCAGAAGTGGAAGGCGACACAAAACAGAAAGAATACGAATTCTTGATATACTCCGATATGGAGGACATCCAATCCTTGATATCCCACAACCAAGTGGTCGACATCTAAACGTACTGCAAGCAAATAAGCTATAAGCAAAAGGAAAATCAGTCAAGAAGCAAAGAAAAGTCAACAGAGCAAGAAGAGAAAGAAAACGGATATACCTCAAGCTAGAGGGAATCATCTATAAGCCTCATAAACCCAGACACCGATACATGAGGATGGTGCAGCACGTTCAGGGACTCCCCACTACTCAGTCAAAAGTTATAGGAAGGGGGAGTAACCTGAATAATCGGAGCTCCTCTGCCACCGTCAACGCGCCACCACCTGTGCTGTGGGTCGATCCCATCGGTGTACTAGTACCCCTGCTCGAAGCCATAGCGGGTGGAGGCATGTTCTCCACATCATAGATACATGAGGACATCAGCCAGCTCGTCATAAAATCTAGATAATCATAGTTCGCCGCAGTATCTGTATAGTGCATATAGGGCTCACCGATCATTATCGTCACCCAGTCATCATTTGACATATTTCTCACCTGCCTCATGTACATAGTGTGTGCCGACGGTGGGACCACCACCTCCTCCTCCACATCTGCCTCATCACCCTCTCCCCTAGGTACTAAACGTACCCAAACTATTACGCGATCAATCGTCACATATGCACGTGTAAACTCGTCACCCCCGTATCCCGCGGAGTCACCCCTCAGGGGTAGAAGGTCACCTAAAATCCTCAATAGAGAATTAGTATCTACTCAAGAAATGAATATGCCAAAGGACTTAGAAAATACAAAAAGATAACCTAATCACTCATCAGGGCGTTCAGAGCCCGTTGCACGATAATGACTGATTTGACCTTCAATTGGACTTTTACTATCGAAACATCCGACATAAGTCCCCCCAAATCTCATCCTTTGGGAATATCAACCACGCATTGTACCTATAACCTCATAAAGAGAGAGAGAGTTTCTTGTAAGGACTTCTTATCTTACATGCTCCAGTACATACAATTTTTTTAAAATATGAAAAAATAATTTTTTTATTAAACTTCATAGATATGATCTCCATAGTGATGAGATCATCTCCAAATTTTTTCATGAAAAAATTCAATCAAAAAGTGGGTGAGATGATGTGATACGAAAAAGGTTGTGTAAATATGCAGTTTTGACTATTCAAACTTTTAATGATCATCTCACCCACTTTATAGTTGACCTTTTTTTGATAAAAAATTTGGAGACGATATCCTCACTATGGAGATCATATCCATGAAGTTTGATAAAAAAAACTATTTTTTACTATTTTAAAAAAATGTTCCGCACGGAGTCAGTACAATACGAGGTCCGCACCTGAGACTATATATATACAGATTGTAATACCCATGCCTGATATTTTAGCATTTTTTCCCGCGTAAATTGAAAATATATGAACCCTTGGGATTTGGATCACTATTGTTGACTTCTAGTGTTATAATTGATTATTTTTGGGCTTTTATGGTAATTGTTGGAAGTTGTTGGGTGAAATTGGAAATTTTGGAAGCTGGATGGTTCGAACAAAACCAGGGTCATTCGAATGAGATGAGAATCTTATTCGAATGAGCATCAGGTAGTTCTAACGAGGACCCAGGGTCGTTCGAAGAGGATATTAAATGAGACCCCACTGTATACCTGAATAGACTCGTTAGAAGATCGTTCGAAGGCTAGTTCAAATGAGAGGCCATTCTCATTCAAATGAGAGGCCATTCTCGTCCGAACCAGCGTAACATGAATTTTATATCGGGTTGGCCTTGTGTGTTGTCAGGTTTTAGGCCGTTGAATTGATGAGATGTCAAGTTCTGGTGAATTCAGATTGGAAAAAAAAGGGATTTGAAGGTTTGGAAGGGTTTTTATAAGGGTTGTTTGGTTATTTATGGGTTATTTCGAGTGTGAAGAAGAGACAAAGAGGGGGGGTGGGTCTCCCCACAAAATTTTTAGCATTTTCTCCTCTCCCACCATCACAAACTACCATGCCACCACTACGTATTCACCTAATGTCACCATATTCTTCTAGATTCCACAATATATGAACCTTATACACCCATTTCCACCATTGTTAGGCAAAGCTATGAATTTTGGAGTATGAATTTCGGAGGTGTTGTTGAGAGTTTTTGGAGAAGAAAAAAAGTAGATATTTATGGAGTTTTGAAGGGGGTTTTGCTTGAAGCATGCTTTGTGGAGCAAGGCAACCTCCTTGAGTCCACCTTAGGAGGTGGGAGGTTGTCATCATCTTCTTCCTCATCCACCATTTAAGGAGATACATTTGAGGTAGGAAAACTCTACTCTTAGTTTAAGACGCTATTTTGAATATTAGTAGTATTGTAGCTAGGATTGCGAAAGTATAATGCATATATGTGTTAAGAAGATAAATGCTTGAGGTTTGGTATATATGGTTTCAAAGGGTTGAGAAAAATATTATGTTTCAAGAATGTTGAACAAACGACGTATTTGAGAAGTTTGGTAATAAATATTTTATGGAATAAAATGTTTGAAATGTTATTTGTTTGCTAAAGATATTTTAGGTGAAATATATTTTAAAGTTTCTTGCATAAAGGAATATTTTGGAAAATTCGACATTCATTAATTTTTTTAATAATAAAAATGTCCTTTAGTCTTGAACAAAAATGTATTTTCCAAGTATTATGAAATTCCTAGAGTAAATCACATGTTAGGCCCATTTGGTAGGATTTTGGACTTAAAATCTGTCTTTTGAAGTTGAGCATATAAATAAATTTAATGAAGATTTATTTGGGTTTAAACATGAAACGAAGAGATTAGGAAATTCAGCCCTTAACAAGGTGTGTAAAATGGGTGTTGAAATGTGATAAAAATGTAAGATTTCTAGACTATAAGTGTTAATCAAGAAAATAATATTTTTCTTATAAATTAGTCTTAGATGTTTAATGATTTTTATTAAAAAAATAATTAATGTGTTAAAAATACGTAAAAGTTAGTGTGGGTAAGTTAATGGTATTTGGGAAATAACACTTGTGAAAATGGATAAAAAGACAAGTTTGGAAACGAATGGGTAAAATGATAATTTTACGTAAAGTGGAACATTTTTATAAAATAAAATATTGAAAAACGTGTTATACAAAAATAGTCCTAAATGAACATGGTTTTGGAATAAAATCAATGCTAAAGTGTAAAGGACAAGAAATGATGATTTTTAAAGTGTGAGACAAGTTGGGTTGAAATCCTGAGTTTTGGCTCCGTCCAGAAAAGGAAAAAGTGGAATAATATGAACATTTACAAATTGTTAAAACACATTAATAAGAACTCGGATGAAACCGGGATAATTAAGGAGGGTCTGAAGCCCTGGGATGAAAGACTTAAAATCAGAGCTCGTTAAAGTATGGGGTTATTGGAAGATTTCAAGAAAAGATAGTGGAAATGGGAAATGTAAAGAAATGGGTTGTGTGGTGAATATATGAAAATACAACCTAACTTGAATGGATTAATAAATGTTTCGATAAATGATAAAATGAATAAGTAATGTGAAAATTGATTAATGTCCATAAGGTAAAGAAATGGTAAAGTGAAGGGATCAAATGGGAAGTTAAATGACTTGAAGAGGTTTAACACATAATTAGCATATGGGTGTGTTTATGTAAGGATTTCAAAGGAAAAATAAGTATTTATAACACTGTATTTGCCTGTGTGGAAAGGGTGATTTTCAAAGAAAATACTAACGTGAATTGGTATGAATAAAGGGGAAGATTCGGGAAAAGAAACGATTTTCCTTAAACAAAGGGTTTTGTTTAAAGAATTTGACTCAGTGTGTTAAATCAAGTAGTAAATGTCAAGATTATAAAAAAGGAGTTCTTTCATAAGATTAAGGTAAATTAATCAAGATAGATAACGTTTTTGGAATAAAAATGGTTTCATGCATGTAAGAGTGTGTGGGTGTGTGTGTATATATATATATATATATATATATATATATATATACACACATGTAGATATAATGTGTTAGATTCTTCTTTTTGCCGTTCGATTCTATATTGCATTGTTGTAATTTCTCACTCGGCATTCGACTCATTCCCTCATCTTTATTACGACAAGTTGTGTGCGGTCCTGTATTTTGAGAGTGTTATGCAGGCAAGTATTCTTTTTATCTTACATTAATATCTCTGTATGCTTGGATTCCGGAGACGCTTCCCATGGGTCCCTTATGTAGTTTGATTCGAAATGGAAATCATATGCTAAACAAGTGAATTGTTAATTAAATAAATATGGACCAACAACATTTTGTAGGTTGTTTCATTGCACTTCACACCTATTGCTCGGGTCGGACCAAGTTGACCATAGGTAACCCATAAATTTGGACCGGGGTGTTACAAATGGTATTAGATCTCTAGGTTCAAGGTTCCTTTCGGGTGTGGTGTGGTGAGGTTTGTATTGAATCTTTTGACATCGATGTTGGTTTTGGGGTGATCACACTAGATTGGCGATGGTTTCAGTTTTGTATTCTTGATGGTAAAGTCAAGGAGATTAACATGACGAGTAATTCATTTTCAAGTGGCATGCGACGAAGTTGGTTGTCATTAATTGCTTCCACGCTTTTGATTAGACATGTTAGTGAGTGTCCGTGCAAGCCAATAGTGGCAACACAACAATTTTAGTGTGAGGTACTTATGTGTCAACCCATGATGACGTGAGAGGCCAATTAAGATGTTGAAAATGGTGAATGACGTCTATTGAATTAGAAGCATGAATCGTGGAGATTAGGTGACTAGTGCGTCATGTCTAAATGGTATTGATTTTTGATAAGAATTCATAAATTCCTTGATTAGGTGCCTTCGGGTAGTTAGTACCAATGATAGGATTAGGCAAACTCAATCCTTGGGGTAGTGTTATGTCGTAGACAATTGATGATTTAGTGGACATGATGAACCATGTTGGTCAACACTTGGGGATGTGTACTCGGTCCGAGTCAGTAAGATAATATTATTGTAAATAAGTGTCTTGGTGATTCTTCATCGAAAATTATACCTTGTACGGTATGATGAGAGTTACGAGAAAATTGCAGTAAGTATGTTATGTATGCAGCGATGATGATTAAGGAGACTTAGGAGTGAACTCTATATAGTCTTCCATGTCAGGGTTTTAGGGTATATGATGCAATTTTAAGGGATAAGATCTGTAGTGATGTCAGTGATGTAGACCTAAAGGCTTATAGGTTGTATGCGATGTCCCGTGTCTTGCTAAAATCCTTAGTAGTATTAGTTGTGATTTGATACGTGGCTTATGGTCACAACCATTTGTAAGAGAGATAAGATTATTATCTAAGTGTCAAGGCCCGTTTTAGCGACCTAAGTAATGTCTATATGCGAGTTAATACTATGTGAGTGTGGTTTAAGGGCATCTTGGAGTGTACGTAGGACTAATTGTGGGTGGCATCATTGAGGAGTAGAAATCGACTTATTGTGAGGGCTTAAGTTATTCAATAGTTAAGTTGCACCATATATTGAGGCTCGTAGACTAGTGTCCTTGCGAGCACCTAGTAATCATGATGTTGGTATTTAAAGGTCTATAGAGCACACCTATAATAAGAAAGTTATGGATGATGAAATCTTGTCGGGTTTTGAGGACTTTTATGTGGAGTATGTTTGGTATCCTTAGAAGAACCAGTTAAGTCCAAAATGAATAAGTGTTAGTGTTCTAGTAATGATTATGTTGAGGGTGAGGTGATGATCTCAAGTTGCTGGTCAATATTTAAAAGGGTCGAATAGTGTATGTGTCGGGTCCTGTTATCCGAATTGGAATAGATCGGTGGTGTAACCTTTTAAGAGAAATTGGAAGTTTGCATCGTGTATGGGCGTGATACCCGAGTTTCATGGAATGACTAGTATAGGCGGTGTGACTCTTGATTTTGAGGAGTACTAGGAAATGTATTCGAGACTTAGGTTGATGACGCTATGTGGTGACTTGAAAGTGGCACCCCAAAGGGGGGGGGGGGGGGGATATTGAAGCATGATTAAAATGTTGTCATGTGTCGATGGTATAAGTTAGGATAGCCCTAAGATGGTAGGGACTAGTTCTTGGCATGTCCTAACAAGTCGTTAAGGATTAAAATATGTAACCCTGTGTGGTACTTATTATCATTAGAATGCTAATGGCGACCGGTGTGGACGTCACGTGAGTTCAGTTTGTGTAGAACCTGGAAATAAGCTTAGGGACAATCTCACATAGTTAGAGGTTATAATAAGGTGAATGTTTCTCTTGAATAGGGTAATCCCTAAGGAGACTTTGGAGTTGTGACCATAATATGATAAGGCAGACAACAACCTAAGAGCAATAGGTTGGTGATGTTGTCACCAGTAAAATAGACAAGGTTAGTGAAAACAAGGGCGTTAGGCATTCGCCAATCAGAGTGGGTCATGTGTGTCAAGGATGTAAGGGGTAAGGCCTTGATATTGCACATAACTTTCGTTTTGCGAGGATGAATGGTTGTAATTCAATTCATCATGGTTGGTGACTCAAGCCAGGGTATGTGCCTAGGTTATTGCCCAGTGAGAATGTCTGGAAGAAGTTGTAACACTTTAAGCAGGTTGCATAGGTTCACTTTTCATAAATCATAATTTTATTGGTACGGACGTGATTTTTTCAGAATGATTGTTTGTTCCTCCTGACTCTTGTGCGTCCCTTTTGATTTTGGTAATCGAGGATCGGTGTTTCCATAAATATGATAGCTCGAATTGTACCATGTCATGGTACGATGAAGGTTGTCCCAGTAGAGTGCGGGTGGACCCGACATGGTCAATGAAGCTCGGTAACTAGGTGCGCCCCTATCTGAGATATCCTTGATATTGCACAAAGTTCTATGTATGGATGGTTGTGCTTTTGGTCGCATAATTTGCTCGTAGTATTTGCTTTCCTTAGAATTAACGACCTTAGGATTGGCCGACATGACAATCTGTGGCTCTGGTTGTAAAGAGAAGAATGGTGACTTGAGGACATTATATAGTGTTAGAACTCGAGGAAACTTAGCACGCAGTGTTACTTTGCCATAGTGAGTGGATTGGTGTGATGCTCAAGTTAGTGCTCAAAAGTGAGATGCCTAGACTAATACTAGGGTCATTAGAGTGACGTAGCGAAATGTGGTAGTCGAGTGTGCGACTATGATTTGGTTGGTTTTTTACTCCTCAGAGTGAGTAATTAGCGATGTAAGGTTAGTATCAAGCTTGGACAAAATTGTGTAATCAGGATAACTTGAAAATTCATAGGGACGCAAGATATGTAGTCCTAAGATTGAAAATGGTTCTTGGTGATGAATTTAATGATTGGTTGTATTACGGTTCACTCTAGAGTGAGTATCGATAGAGGGTTGCCCAGTAGAGGCGTAGGTATGCTTTGGGTATTAACAAAGTTAGTCCCGGGACTTAATTTATCATGAAAATCAAGTGAGTGGAGACTCGGGGTCAGTTATGCGACGTTGATGGTTAACGTGACGGTGAGCGTTAAAGCAGGTCACATGTTGAGCTTTTGGTGATAACCCCTGGGTAAGGGCGTGTGAAGTGATCTTTGCTATTGATGACTTCAATGATTTTGCCTTGGATGATTTCTATGACTTAGTATAAGAGTCAGTAAACCCCATGGATTTAAGGAATTGACGGATCGATAGTTTCGGGGATGAAATTTCCTAAAAAGGAAAGAATGTAATACCCGTGACTAATATTTTATTAGTTTTCCCTGCATAAATTGTGACATATGAACCATTATGATTTGGATCACTATTGTGAAGTTCTAATGATATAAATTATTATTTTTGGGATTTCATGGTAATTGTTAGAAGTTGTTGGGTGGAATTGGAAATTTTAGAAGCTGGATGGTTTGAACGGACCCAAGGTCGTTCGAACGAGATGAAAATATCGTTCGAATGAGGATCAAGTGGTTCAAACGAGGACCCAAGGTCGGTCCAAGAGGATATTTTATGACACCCCAATGTATACCTGAACAGACTCGTTAGAAGGTCGATCGAAGTCTAGTTCGAATGAGAAGCCATTTTCGTTCGAACGAGATGCCCTTCTCATTCGAAAGAGCCCAAAAGGAAATTTTAAATTGGGTTGCCCTTGTGTGCTTTCACGTTTTTGGTCGTTGGATTGACGAGGTGTCAAGTTCGGTGAAACCATAATGGGCAAAAACAGGATTTGAAGGATTAGAGTTTTTTTTATAATGGTTGTTTTATTATTTGTGGGTTGTTTGGAGTGGGAAGAAGAGAGAGGGGGTGGTACTCCCAACCAATTTTTCAGCATTTTCTCCTCTACCACCACCACAAACCACCATCCCACCACCATGTATCAACCTAATGCCACCATATTCTTCTATTATTCCTTCACATTTGAACCTTATGCACCCATTTCCCCATTGTTGGGCAAAGCTATGAATTTTGAAGGTGTTATTGGGGTGGGTGGGGGTGGAGAAGAAGAATATTATTTATGTAGTATTGAAGGGGCTTTTGTTTGGAGCATGCTTTGTGGAGCTAGGCAACCTCCTTGAGGCCACCTTAGTAGGTGAGGGGTTTCCATTATCTTCTTAACCATCTGCCATTTCAGGAGCTACATTTGAGGTGAAAAAACTCTACTCTTAGTTTAAGACTCTATTTTGCATATTAGTAGTTTTGTAGCTAGAATTTCTAGAGTAGAATGAATATATGCATTAGAAAGTTGAAATCTTAAGGTTTGGTATAAATGTTTTCAAAGGGTTGAGAAAAATATTATGTTTCAAGAATGTTGAACAAATGGTGTATTTAAGAAGTTTGGTAAAAAACAATTTATGGAATAAAATGTTTGAAATTTATATTTGTTTGCTAAAAATATTCTAGGTGAATTATGTTTTAATTTTTCTTGCAAAAATGAAGATTTTAGAAAATTGGGCATTTGTTGAAGTTTTGAAGAATAAAAATATCCTTTAGTCTTGAACAAAAATGTATTTTCCAAGTATTATGAAATTCCTAGAGTAAATCACATGTCAAACCCATTTGGTAGGATTTGGGACTTAAAATCCTTCTTGACATGCATATAAATTTGTAGTATTTTGAAGCTAAGCATATAAACAAGTTTAATAAGGATTTATTTGGGTTTAAAAATGAAATGAAGAGATTAGAAAATTCAATCTGTAAGGTGTGTAAAATGGGTATTGAAATTTGATAAAAATGTAAGATTTCAAGACTACAAGTGTTAATAAAGAAAATGGTATTTTTCTTATAAAGTGGTATTAGATGTTCAATGATATTCGTTAAGGAAAATAATGAAATAAAGATGTTCCAACTTGAGGAGAGTATTACTCCAAATGTTAAAGTGTTAAAAATACTTAAGAAGTTAGTGTGGGTAATTTAATGGTTTTTAAAAAATAACACTTGTGAAAATGAAGGAAAAGACAAATTTGGAAACAATTGGGTAAAATGATAATTTTACATAAAGTGGAATATTTGTATAAAATAAAAATGTTGGAAAAGGTGTAACACAAAAATGGTCCTAAATGAACATGATTTTGGAATAAAATTAATGCTAAAGTGTAAATGACAAGAAATAATTATTTTTAAAGTGTAACACAAGTTGGGGTGAAACCTCGGGTTTTGACTTCCGTCGAAAAAAGAAAAAAGTGGAATAATGTGGGCATTTGAAAAATGTTAAAACACATTAATAAGAACTTGGATGAAATCAAAATAATTAAAGAGGACCCGGAGCCCTGGGATGAAAGACCCAAAATCACTTACGAGAGCATATGGTAGCATAGCCGACGATATGGAGCCCGTTAAAGTATGCGATTATTGGAAGATTTTGATAAAAGATAATGAAATTGGGACATGTCAAGAAATGTGGTGTGTGGTGAATATATACAAATGCGACCTAACTTGAATGAATTAATAAATGTTCCGGTAAAGGATAAATTGGATAAGTATTGTGAAAATTGATTAATGTCCATAAGGTAAAGAAATGGTAAAGTGAAGGGATCAAATGGGTAGCTAAATGACCTGAAGAGGTTTAAACCATAATTAGCACAAGATTGTATTTATGTAAGGTTGTAAATATAAAAATAAGTATTTTCTGAAACTACATTTGCATGTGTTGAAAGGGTTTGTAAAGAAACTACTAACGTAAATTGGTATGAATAAAACGGAAGGTTCAAAAAAAGAAATAATTTTTCTCAAACAAAGAGTTCTATTTAAATCATATAACCGGGTGTGTTAAATCAAGGAGTAAGTGTCAGGATAGAAAAATGGAGTTCTTTCATAAGACTAAGGTGAATTAATCGGAATAAGTAACGTTTTTTGAATAAAAACAGTTTCATGGATGTACGTATATATATATATATATATATATATATCCATATAATAAAGGAGCATGGTTTTTGAAAATTTTGCCAAAATATCTTCACTTTTTTTATGCATGACATTTTTCTCTTTCATGCCCATACATGAAATGTCATGCTAAAAGTTATTTTTTTTCTTTTTTTTTTGTGTTATATATATACTATTATAAATACTATTATACTATTATAAATACATGTATTTTTTTAAATACGTGTAAATTTATATTTTTTTATTAAATATTTTTCCCATTTTTTAAAACTATTTTTTATTAATTTTTTAAATATTTTTTTCTTTTTTTAATTTAGATTTTTTTATTTATTTTTTATTTTTTCTCAATTTTTTTTAACTATTTTTATTTTTAATTTTTTTTTCTCAATTTTTTTTATCACGGGGGCAAATTTATCGCCGTGCCCTCGGCCACGAGCATCCAGTAGTATATATATATATATATATATATGTGTGTGTGTGTGTGTGTGTGTGTTTGTGTGTTGCATGTACGCATAGATATAACGTGTTAGATTAATTTTTTTGTCGTTCGATTCTATATTGCATTGTTGTAATTTATCACTGGGCTTTCGACTCATTTTCTCGTCTTTGTTACAGCAGGTCGGGTGCGGTCTCGTCTTTTGAGAGAGTTATGCAGGTAAGTATTCTTTTATTTTACGTTAATAGCTCTGTATGCTTGGATTTCAGGAATGCTTCCCACGGGTCCCTTTCGTAGTTTGATTCGAAATGGAAATCGCATACTGAAAAAGTGACATGTTAATTAAATAAAATTGGAATAACAACATGATATAGGTTGTTTCATTGCACTTCACACCTAACGGTTGGGTCAGGCCGAGTTAACTATGGGTGATCCATAAATTCGGGTCGGAGCGTTACACAGACAAACTTCAGTACATACTAAGCATACATACCGATTTTTTTAAGGTAGTAAAAAAAATTATTTTTGAGTTAAGTTTTTTTGTGTCGTATTAAACATTTCAAGGGACCCCTATAAAAAAAATCAATTCAAAATAACATTTTTGGCTATTTTTAAAAAAATCGTCAAATTTTCACAGCTTTTAAAATCTTTTAAATCACTTTAAAAGCTGCGAAAGTTTGACCAATTTTTTTTAAAATAGTAAAAAAGTTATTTTGAGCTAATATTTTATATGGTCATTGAAATGTTTAAATACTACATAAAAAAATTCAATTTAATTTTTTATTAATATTTTAGAAACCTAGGTTTGCGCCAACAAGTATGTATACTTAGTATGTATGAGAGCCTCTCTCTCTCTCTCTCTCTCTCTCTATATATATATATATATATATATATATATATATATATATATATATATATAGAGAGAGAGAGAGAGAGAGAGAGAGAGAGATTATGGAATTAGTTTGGCAAGAATATCCATTGAAAATATATATTAGATAATCTTGAGTGTAAAAGAATAAATAATAATTTCTTTTATCTAAAAAGGCAAGAAAGATCATTTTGAGTTACCGCTCATGTAGGCTTAAGGCGAACTTGGCATTTGAATTTCATTGCCACGTGAGGATGTGGTCTCAGTTTGGTTTATGAAATCGGTACAAGAATAATTATTCTTTCTTTTTACACATCGAATTCCAATTTCGGACAAAGGTGTTTAATTATATAATATTTTAAAAATAATATTTATAAGAGGCCCACCTAAAATCTTAAGCTTTAGGCCTCAATTTTACTAGGACTGACCTTGATTTTACTCTCTCTTTAGATACCCAACTCAATCCAACAGTTTTTGGTGAATTATATAAGATCTTTACACGATTCCTGTTTCTTAAAATACCCAACTCAATCCAACAGTTTTTGGTGAATTATATAAGATCTTTACACGATTCCTATTTTTTTAACATTTTGTTTAGCGTGTCAAAACATGCTGTGAGACATGCATCTTTCCGTAAAGATGCAATTTGTTATTATGGCAAACAATTGAGGTTCGGGATTTGCGTCATGAAATAAATCTTTGTGGGCCATTTGTAAAGTGAGTTGCTGATTGAGGAAGAAAAATACTTATACCATTGAGAATGATGTTAGTATACTTAGTGTAAATTATATTATTGTACTACACTTGCTCTATTGTACTACACATATACTATTGTACTACACTATACTACACTTATATATATTGTACTACACTTGTACTATCATACTCCTAGCTTAGTTATATATATAGGTCATGTATGTCCTTGTACAAAGACAATTCAATTCAATATATCTCATTTCCTCCAATTCCCCCCTCTTTAATATCGTATCATGGTATAGAGTTATAATGATCCTATTGGCCTTCCTCTTACAGTGCTCAAGTTGCCGCTACACAACCTCCGCTGGTGGGATTTTTTGCACCTACCCCAAGCCTTTTCTCCTCTCGCTGCCACCATTACTCGTGAGTTGACTCGTTTTTCTGTTGGGACCCGCTATCCGACCCGTTTCTCGACCCACGAACTAACCTAGATCCGACCCACCTTTTTTTTAGTGTGTGTGTGTGTGTGGGGGGGGGGGGGGGGGTCTGTTTAAGTTTATTTGGGGTTTCAACCCATTTTTACTCCGTTTTTCTTAATTCCAAATTCGTTTCTGGGATTTTTGGAAGTCCTGAATCCATTTTCGGCCTCTGTTTAAATCAAAACATTAATTTCACTTTTTTCCTTTTTCAACGACATGGATTGCTAAGACATCACTCAACCCATCTCTATCACTCTTGATGGTACCAAATACATATCCTAGTCTCAGGAAATGTCGAGTTTTCTCAAGGGTTGAAAATTATGGCATTATATCATCGAGAGTCTCACTGAACCTACACAAGCCACTGGGTAAGCTGACAATAATTTTGAAGATCATATTGAGGAGTGGGAGTGAAAAAACCATCAGGTAATCACATGGTTCCAAACTTCCATAATTCTTCTTCACCCTCAATTAGCCTCCAATTTTAGCAGATTTACCATTGCCAAATCTCTTTGGGACTTTCTTCAAAAGAGATATACCACTGTCGGACTCGTTAATCAATATTATCTTATGGGAATCCTTCATCGCTTGAAACGGTAACCCAGACAAACCATTAATAATTTTCTTTTTGAGATGCACTTTGTTTGGGACCAGTTAACCCCTTCGAAACCCATATAGCAGGATCCTACCGATGTTAACGACTATCGAGATTGTCCACTATTGGTTGTCTTTATGATGTCTCTTCATGATACATTTGAGCATGTTCATGCATATCTAATTCACAGAGATCCTCTTCCTACACTGGATCAAGTTGTTTCAAAACTTTTCTCAGAGGAAACTCGCTTTGCTACTTGTTCGAACTCCTTTCCTGAAGTTATTCTTTCTTCTCTCAGAAGTCCACCCTCAAAATCTCGCGGTAAACAGTGGAATTATTTCAAGACATGGGATTACTATAAGCTAACATATCATATTATTGTTGATTGTCCTACTCGAGTGGTAAGTTTTGTCATGTGATGGGCAGTGGTCATCTCCACCGAGATTGGTAGAAGTTCCCATATTCGCGAGGGGGTCCCTCTAAATTCGCTGTTGGTACTGTTAAAAGATCATCTCCCGTTGCCTTTGTTGATAGGATTGATCATCTTGAGGATCTCCTCAAATAGGTTCTTGCCCATTCTGGTAATACTCCATCTACTATCGTGTCCGTCATTTTAGGTAATTCTTCATGGTTCTTTGATTCTACCTTTTCCAATCACATGATTTCTGATCCGACTCTATTATCTAATCCCTAATTCTTCTCGTCACACACAACTTATTCACACTGCTAACGGTTCACATAAGTCAGTCACTCATATTGGAATAATTTCCACAGCAAATACATATTTTTCTGATACTTATTTAATTACCAAACTTACACTCAATCTTATATCTGTTGGCCAACTTCGTGATCTTGGCCTGACCATCACTTTTTCTCCTTTTGGTTAATGTGTGCAGGATTCAAAGACGGGACAGACTCTTGGGATAGTCCGTAAGGTTGGGTGCCTCGTTGAGGGTGTTAACCTTCATAGTCCATAATCACTCACCACCTCGGTTCTGAGAGTAGTGTAATACCCCGCATTTTTATTGATTGGGAATAATTAAATTAAATGGGATAATCAATTAAAATATGGAAATTAATCCGGATTTAAATACTAGCGAGACGAGAGTTAGTATTTGATTATGATAATTATGTTGAATATTACTGAGTGAATATGGTAATATATGATTATTGAATTTATTAATATTGTCACGAGTTATAAATACGGTAATTTCAGAAATTAAGTTGGGACGCACGTGTCAGTTGTGTCAGGAACTAATTTAAATGGATTTAAAGATAAATTATTTTTACATCATCTGTATGGTCATTTTGAGTGTGCCAACGTGCCCAGAAGGGTCGAGATAGTCAGAAAATACTAGCCGGGAGTTTAGTTTGGGTCCCGAGACAATTTAGACCTAACCGACAGCTCGAGAGGGTATTTTAGTCATTTTAAATTTTTGAGGAATTATAACCCACTAATTTTAGTCTTAATATATCAGCCAACACTTAGGACTTTTAGGGTTATCACAACCAAAAATCACCAACGACAGTTAGGGAGGAAGAGAGGGAAGTTCCTAAAGGAGAAACCACCATTTAGAGGCTTTGGCACCACCGTCACCACAACCGGATAGATCGGAAAGAGAGAATCATTACCATACCATCTTCTTCAAAGGATCAAAATCTTCAGTCCCAGGCAAGTGATTTAACTTGCAATAATCGCTGTATTTATTATCCATTATAGTTTAGGAATTGAGAATAACCTGGAAAATGTTAAAAGTTATGACATTGGAGACAAAAATTTTAATTTGGGTAGGATTTGTATGTAGACTTAATTCTAGAAATACATCAGTCACGAAATCATGATCCATGCATAGATAATTACGAAATTATGTTGAGTTGTTTGATGTTCTTGAAGAAACTAGGTTTTTTATTGATAATTAGATCGTTCGATCCAAGAAAAGAGTAATTCATGATGATTTAAGAATTCTCGAACGTTAAGAATCATGTATTTAGGTTGTTAGATCACCCAATACGTTTACTTTAGAATTTGGCATCTTGTAATGGAAATTTGGGACAAATCTAGGTCTGAAACATAGAAAACCGTGACTGCAATCGTTTGATCGATCGATTGACATTCATAGATTGATCAATCGAATGGGTTCGACGACCTCCCGAGAAATTGTGATATTCTCCCTTTTTGGATTTAAGCAATTCCGACCCTTGAAAGTTATAGGTGGGGACTATGAGAACACATTGGGACTTAAGAAGGACCAGTGGGGGTGTATATGGATACCAGAATATAATAGAATTGAATTAGGACTTAATGTTAAACCTACGAGTGTCTAACGAGTGAGTTACAATTAGAAATTGCGAGCACATGAATTAAATCCATACATGTGATAACTTAAGTTTAGAGATAGAACTATGGACCTTAAAGTACTGCCTTGACATTAGGGATAAGTGGGAGACTTAGTAACCTTTTTGGGATAGGTTTAAGTACTCAGAACTATATGACGTGAGAGTTATCGACTATACATATTATCTATGAGACGGGATGATATTAGAGCACGAATAAGACTTATGGTATAGGGATGGAGATATACCTTTAATAATGTGACAATTACCTAAGTTGTGTGACTGCTTAGTATATGGACTATTGTGTGTATGACATACCTACCATACTTGCTCTCACGGGAGGTTGGCTCTCGAAAAAAGGACCATCTTATCTTTGTGTGCCTACGGGGGGATTTAGATTGGTACCTTAAGGATATAGGACTGTGAATGACTTATTTGTGAGTTGATAAGTCAGCTGACCATGGGAGCGTAGGTATGTGCGTGACCCATGGGTATGTGAACTATGTTCGCCTCCCATATGTGTGATTTTGTTTATTAAAACGGTTCCTGAGCGATTCGGAATGCGTAGTCCTTATGTACGTGATGCAACGGGATTATATATCAGAGTATGTGTGCGCCGTAACTTAGCCTAGGGGTGACATATATGTATATATGTGCTGAGAATGATATACTTGTACTTGTAACTGGTTCACTGTTGAATTGTGACTGCGAATAATTGAGATATTTGAATGGGATTAAAAATGTGAGAATCTATACAATAATTGATGTAAATAATTTGATTAATGTAAAAGTGAGTTAGATGTGGAATATATTAGAATGATACGAATAGACCCCCTATATTATATGTGAAGACAAGAAGTGGTACAGACTAGTTAGTTAGCAGAACTACAAGGATGGGTTAAGGGTATACGTTAGGCGTGCACATTAGTTGAGGGATGAGGAACTCATAGGAGAGCACGTAACTAACATGTATATAATATTTACTGTTTAATGCAATTTAACACATGCTGTATTTTAAAACTGTTTTCACCTCGGGATCTGGACCGTTTGGTTCCAAATTTTTTTTTTCTGTAAAACTTTTTAGGTGCCCGACCACAGGGACGCCAAGCTTAGGAGTTCCATTCCATTGACGCGCTGTAGCTGCTGTGGAAGTTACAGTATCCTGTTACTAGATACCTCCACATCTATCCTTGCTTCTTTTGGAGTCATTTATTCAAGTTAGGGCCTATTGCTCATTTTATTCAGTGACAATAGTTTTAGACTTTAATTTTATTTCAGTCTTGGGATTTTATTTATTCAGACTTTTGTATTTGGTTTATTTACATTGCTGCTACTTTATTGGAGTGGTTACTCCAAACATTAGTTATTTCATTCCATTGATTACCTTATGAGATAGTTCATGTGATTGTTGGATGATGATTTAAATGGTTTAGTTGATGGTTAATTTAAATATTAAAATTGGAGACTTCACTATTTTAAATATTAGGTGGTTAGTAATTAATTTAAATGTTTTCGACAGTGATGCTATAAAACTGAACCAACTTGATACTTTTTATTAATTTAAATAAAGGAGTAGCTACCCGGTATTTAATTAGTCGGGGTGTCTCAGGTGGTATCAGAGCGTCAGGTTCTAGAGTCCTTAGGATCTGTAAGGATTTTTATGTTTCCGCTTAGCGTCTTTTGATATAGAGCCCTATATTTTAGGATTATTGTACTCTTTTGTACATCTTATGTTCTTCAGCTATTTTGAATTATTAACCGTGGACTTATAAAACTTTTCTCTCATTTCAGATGCCTCTTCAAAGTGCACAATGAGTTCCCAAGGGTGCCCTACCTGAGCCTCAGCTTGCACCAGTTCAGGGTTCTATGAACGCCATTATAGTCCAGGCGGTAAATGTAGCGTTAGCAGTTGTACAACAGGAACCACCTAAGGCACCGGTGGTATCCCCAGTCCATGATCATGCATTCCCGTTTGCTTAGGAATGTGTCAGGGATGCCTTTCAGAAGGCTCATCCTCCGGAGTTTACAAGGAGCTCTGACTTTGTTGTGGCGAGCAAGTGGAAGAAGGACATCTAAAGGCACTTGATGATGTATGAGTGTACAGATGTGCAGAGGCAGATATTGGCTACGTTTAAGCTGGTAGGAGCAGCATTACAGTAGTGGGAGTCCATTACCACCGCCGTGGAGAGATATGTTCTTGCTATTCAGGAGTTCTGGATGCGGTTCGACCACAAATATTTCCCCTCCACAGTTCAGACAAAGATGAGGTAGAAATTGATGAATCTTAAGCAGGAAGGGAGGACAGTGGCAGAGTATGAGGCTGAGTTCACCAATCTACTGAACATAGTAGCTGATGAAATCCCAACTGAAGAGAAGAAGATCCAAAAGTTTATGGATGGGTTGATGTGGAGAATTCGTCATCACCTGCTAGGGAATCTCTCATTGGCTACCTATTCAGATATGGTTAACGCAGTACTAATTCACTGTCAGGACCACCACTTTCATTTGTCAGAGGGTAAGCGAGTAGGAGAGTCCATCCAGTAGGGAAGAACAAGGAGTAATGGTTCCAGCGGGGCACAGTCAGCTCAGGTTCAGCACAAGCAGGGTGGTCAGAGTTCCCAGCAGGGGTATTCTAAGAGATTTAGATTAGGAGGTTTTAGACATGGTCAGGGAGCTTTTAGGCATGGCCAGCAGGGTCAGCACGACTATTAGGGCTAGCAGTAGTTTCATTATGGCCAGCATAGCCAGGATAGGGGTGGTAACGTCCATCAGGGCCATGGGCAGCAGGGTTAGAGAGGGGGAAACTTTATGGGGAAATGCTTCATATGTGGCAAGTATGGCCACAAATGCCAGGAGTGTCCTGAGAGGGGCAGGGCCCCACAGCAGTAGCATCAAGGTGCTCGACAGGAACCCCCGAGACCGATGTTTCCTGATGCCCTACCAGCACCACCATAGATGCCAGCACTGCCACCGATTCCAATAGTCCCAGTTCAGCAGGGACAACTTCAGTACGGTCGAGTTTACCAGATTTAGCAAGCCGCAGTCCCACAAGATCCATCCACAATTAAGGGTATGTTTTCTATTTAGGGGACTATGGGAAATATTTTGTTTGACACGGAAGCCACACACTATTTTATTTCCATGAGATTTTCAAGCGCTATGGGATTATTAGATACCGCAGAGAGCATTGTCACTTGTGTAGATTCTCCATTGAGTAGAGGTTATGTGATTTCCTTTATATGTAGAGGCGTGGGTGTAGATATTGGGAGATTTACTTTACCTGTTGACATGCTCGTATTAGATATGTCCGAGTATGATGCGATTATCGGAATGGATTGGCTGGTTACGTATAGAGCCACGATCGATTGTTTTAGTAGGAGTATTATTTTTCCATGACTGACCAGGAGATTTTCCTAGCGGTAATACCTCGTCCTGAGGGAGGATCGTCCACTCACTTGTACTATATAGAGAAGAAGACCTCTAAGGAGGTGGTGATACCACTTGATTTGATTTCAGTCGTTAAGGAGTTCGCTGATGTATTCCAGGATAATTTGGGATTACCTCCTAGTAAAGAGAGAGAATTTATTATAGATTTAGCATAGGGCACTCGGTCGATAGCTCGTGCACCTTACCGTATGGCTCCAGCGGAGATGAGGGAGCTACGGGATCAGATAGAGCAGCTGTTGGGTTAGGGGTTTATTCATAGGAGTACTTCATCATGGGGTGCTCCTATACTGTTTGTTAAGAAAAGGGTGGATCTTTGAGGTTGTGTGTCGATTATCGGGAGTTGAATAAAGTCACGATACGAATAAGTATCCGTTTCCCCGAATCGATGACTTATTCGACCAGTTGAGAGGAGATGCCTTCTTCTCAAAGATTAACTTGAGATTGGGATACCATCAGGTGCGTATCCGGGAGCAGGATGTCTCGAAGACTGCCTTCTTGACGAGATATGGTTCCTACGAGTTTAGGGTTATGCCTTTTGGCTTGACTAACGCCCCAACCGTATTTATGGACTTGATAAATAGGGTGTTCAGAGAGTTCTTGGACCAGTTCGCCATTGTCTTCATTGATGACATTCTGGTTTACTCCTATACCGAGGAGGATCATGCTGAGCACTTGAGGCAGGTTTTGCAGACATTGCACAACACGAGTTGTATGCAAAATATGAAAAGTGCAGATTTTGGCCAAAAGAGGTACAATTTTTAGGGCACATCATTTTTGACAGGAGGATATCGGTATATCCGGGTAAGGTATCAAAGGGTGAGAGAGTGGGGACAGCCCACGACACTGACAGAGATACGTAGTTTCTTGGGCCTAGCAGGTTACTACAGGATATTTATTCATGGGTTCTTGAAGATAGAGGGTCCATTGACGCATTTGACTCGAAAAGGGGTTCCATTAATCTGGAGTGATGCCTTTTAGTTGGCTTTTGATGAATTGAAAGACAATCTAACCTCAGCACCAATGTTAGCATTACCTAGGTCAGGAGTGGAGTATTTAGTCTACACTGATGCGTCCTTACTAGGACTTGGGGGTGTGCTGCAACAGGAGAGTCAGGCTATAGCTTATGCTTCCTGAAAGCTTAAGCCTCACGAGAGGAATTACGCCACCCATGACTTGCAGTTAATGAAAGTCATATTTGCACTTCGAATCGGGAGACATTATCTCCTGGGGGAGAAATTCCATTTATTCACACACCACAAGTCATTACAGTACCTCTTCACGTAAAGGAGTTGAATATGCGTCAACGTCGGTGGCTCGAGTTTACGAAAGATTATCAGTTCGATATCCAATACCACCCAGGGAAGGCTAATGTGGTAGCAGACGCATTGAGCCGTAGGCCAGTAGGTGAGGTGGCCAAGTTATGGAAAGCTAAGTGGAAGGAGTTTGGGCACCAGGACGCCGTGGCCCAATCATTCATGTTTGTGATGACAGTTATGCCCCAGATCATTACGAGAGTAGTACAGTCTCAGGCAGCGGACCCGTTATGTCAGAGTCAGATAGTACAGCTTCTAGCAGAGGGGGTCGAGTATTATACTATTGGTTCAGATGGGGGCTTACGATTTAATGTAAGGTTGGTTGTCCCTAATGGGGAAGATTCGCGACACGAGGTGATGACAGAGTCTCACGATTCACGATTTGTGGTATATCCAGGTGGGGATAAGATGTACCAGGATATGAGGCAACAGTACTGGTAGAGCGGGATGAAGAGGGATATTGCTGAGTTCGTGTCAAAATGTGCCACTTGTCAGCTAGTAAAGGTGGACTATCCGAGACCGACGGGACTTCTACATCCATTAGAGGTTCCTATGTAGATATAGGAGAGCATTTCCATGGACTTCATCACGGGATTACCTACATCGCAGAGGGGTCACGATTCTATATGGGTGATTGTGTATCGGTTGACTAAGGTTGCTCACTTTCTGCCAGCCCGGACAAACTACACTACGGGACAGTACGCCCAGATCTTTATAGCTGAGATAGTGAGACTACGGAGGGTGCCTCTCAATATCATGTCTGATAGGGACAAGATATTTGTGTCACAATTTTAGGAGAGTTTCCAGGAAGCTATGGTACGGAGTTGCGATTGAGTACAGCCTACCAGCCGCAGACAGATGGGTAGACAGAGCGGATGAATCAGATGTTAGAGGACATGTTGCATATGTGCATCCTCGACTTTGGCGGCGGTTGGGAACAGTATCTTCCACTGGTGGAGTTTGCCTATAATAACTCCTACCAGTTTACTATTAGTATGACTCCATTCGAGGCGTTGTACGGTAGACCTTAGCATTCCCTAGCATGTTGGCTAGAGGTGGGGGACAATAAGCTACTTGAATCGGAGGTGATGCAGGATAATTCGACAAGTATAGAGTTAATACGAAGTCGTATTCGGATTGCTCAGGAACGACAGAAGAGTTATGCCGATGGTAAGAGGTTCTTCCAAGAGTTTAAGGTGGGGGACCAGGTGCTGCTCCGAGTGTCTCCTATGAAGGGGATTATGCATTTTTGGGAAGAAGGGGAATTTGGCGCCTAGATATGTGGGGCCATTCCCTATTATTGAGCGAATTGGGCCAGTTGCATCTAGACTTGGGCTACCTAAACATATGCATATGATCCATGACGTGTTCCACATTTCCTCACTGAGAAGATATCTTCGTAATGATTTGGCCCATACTCACATTGCGTTAGAGGATATTGATCTGCAGCCTGATAGTTCCTACGAGGAGGGGCCGATTGCTATCCTAGACCGTAGTGAGAGGAAATTGAGATCGAAGATAGTACCGCTAGTGCGTGTTCAGTGGCGGCATCATAATGCCGAGGAATCCACATGGGAGCACGAGGATGAGATGCACGGGCGTTATCCAGAGTTATTCTTGCTAGGTATATTTTATTTTCAAATTTCGGGATGAAATTCTGTTATTAGGGAGGAAGTATATAATACCCCGTATTTTTATTGATTTTATTTATTAGGATTAATTAAATTAAATGGGATAATTAATTGGAAATTTGGAAATTAATCCGGATTTAAATACTAGAGAGACGAGAGTTAGTATTTGATTATGATAATTATGTTGAATATTACTGAGTGGATATGGTAATATATGATTGTTGAATTTATTAATATTGTCATGAGTTATAAATACGGTAATTTCAAAAATTAAGTTGGGACGTGCGTGTCAGTCGTGTCAAGAACTAATTTAAATGAATTTAAAGATAAATTATTTTTACATCATCCATATGGTCATTTTGAGTGTGCCAACATGCCCACAAGGGTCGAGATAGTCAGAAAACACTAGACGGGGATTTAGTTTGGGTCCCGAGATATTTTAAACCTAATCGACAACCCGAGAGGGTATTTTAGTCATTTTGACTTTTTGAGGAATTATAACCCACGAATTTGTAACACCCCGCCTAATTAAATATCGGGTGGTCAGTCCCATATCAAATTAAAATAGAATATACAGTTGGCTCATTCTTAGCATCACTGTCGAAAACATTTACAACTCACCCAATACCCAATTAAGCTGGTGTTAAAAATTTTCCAAATTTTAATTCAACAAAATCCCCTTTTAGTTTTCGAATAACACTACACATTTTATTCTACAACACTAATAACTGAACAGATAACACAAAAGAATTTAAATGCAATTTGAATAAACATTCCCACATAATAATCCAATACACTAATCCCAACAATAACAAATGTATTAAAATGACACGAATACAATAGTATTTGAGTCAGATAGAAAGAGATGACTGAATTCCTTTTGTGCGACATGCCCTAACTAAAAGAATACAGTGAATCAAATGAAGATAAGCGTCTAAGCAATACTCCATAGCTCGTCGAAATCAACTAAGGTTAGCGTCCCTGCTGCTGGACACCTGATATAGAAGATACAATAGAAAAGAAAATATGCAAGGAAACGGGTTAAAGCCCGATGTGAAAATGATTTTTGATAATATCAAGTATTTAACAAGTGCAATAAAGCATTTATTATGTACATGTTAGTATCTAACTCTCACTTGCTATTCTCACCTCTCATCTACAGTGCACACTTAACGTTTCCTATTAACCTCCTAGTTAATGGTTCCTCCTAACTAGTTTTCCAGAATATGATTCCATCCCATATCATAACCCCGTATGTCCCATACCATACGTCATATAATTATTCGTATACGTTTCTCATTAACATGAATCATTTCTCATTAACATGAATTAAGCTTTTCAATTCGATAAGAATAAACATTCATTAACTTAATTCCATTCTTCCTCTCTATTCACCGTTATCTACAATTATCATCGTAGATAGATTTAACCACTATATACATTCATACAATTCATTATATATATATATAATACGGCACCCCGAGTCACAGCTGTGGTGCATGCATTACTCTGCTATCATGTCCCAATATCGCTGGTCGCCGAATAGGGGACTAAAGGTTTGGTAAGGATTCCTCGAACCACAAAAATCAACACATAAATTGGAGGCGAACATAGTCCTCGTATCCATGGGTTACGCACATACCTACATTCCCACAGTCAGTGAACTTATCAACTTCCCGATAAGTCTTTCATAGACCTATGTTCTCGAGCGACAAATCAAAGATCCCATGGATTCATCAGGATATGACTGCCCTCACACGCAAACCTCCTGTCGATATCAAGTAAGATAGATATGTCATACACATAAATCATCAATCAATCAAATAGGCATTATCATACCTATAATATAATATCAACAAGGTACTCACATTACCCTAAGATAATTCCCATACGTAGCATTATATCTCTTTAAATCCTATGTATCTACTACTTAATTTAATTATCCCCGAGCCTCACTCATTACTCAAGGTTCAAATAGGTTTTTCCTCAACATTTTGTTCAGTAATAAATCACTAATATCCTACTGGTCCATATCATATTATCTCCCTAATCACTATGAATTAAACTCTCCTTTAATTAGGGTTAAAACCGACTGTTTCTAATCTCTTATAAACACATTTTCTATCAACTAGGATTGAATACCATCATCACATCATTCACACTATATGACTTATCAACAAAATCAACATCCTTGCATCCTACAACATCTCTCCACTTCCGACATCGTTAAGGTTCATGCGCGAAGCGTCTCGCAAAGAGAAATCCAAATAAGGAACCCCTTCAATACACTACTACTTAACTTTGTCGATCGTGGAGGTCCGTCAACATCAAATAGGCAACCGGGATAACTCCATCGCCTCTTTCAACCAAATGTGGTATGAACTCCCATCTCTAACCAGGAGCCATACCACTAAGCGCTTGTATTACACTCAGTCCTTGTGCAATCAATAATGAGCTTAAACTCACACCTTGATGTTCAAATTGTAACTTAAATGCTACCCATGTGTTATATTAAATCTCACCTACTGGACCTATCCTTAATCCTCATGCATACAAATCATAATCCAACACATGAATCTAGCAATCGAAATTTCCTTCAATTTAATTATCATCATTCTAATCAATTAAATCCCAATCACATTAATTCGATTCTCATCTAGGGATTACTGATCTTCCCTAAGTCCCATAATATCTAATTAATAATCACCAAAGATATACAAAAGGTTTAGGATAAGAACAAGCATTAAAAAGAAACAACTTCAAAGATTCCGGGGAGGTCGATCGACCGATCGCCCAGGTAACAACCCAGTTTTTTTGCATTTCTTCTACTACGGGTTTAACCATTTTTGATCAATCAAACCTTCATATTATCAACCCAAATGACTTATAAACATTACTACATGATATATCAACATATATAAATGATTTCTAATGCTCTAAACATCCTAGAATCATCAAGAGATTGAATTAAAAGCATGTTTCTATCCTTATTTCCAGAAAAACATCAACATAATATCTTCAAGAACATAACAATGGTTTTCAGAATTTCTTCAACATATTCATGATTATTTCGTGGATTACTAACTACCTGCAATATGAGTTTGATTCCTATATCTTTTCAATATCATTTCTTTATATAACTATTCTAACATGGACAATATACAAACTTAGATTGCCATTATCAAACACTTGCCTCTAATGAAGATCTGATCCTTTGGTGTAGTATATCACAGGTGGTTCTCCCTTTTCCGGCCAACTTTCCGGGGGTGGTTGGTGGTGGTGATCTTTGGTCTTTGGGTCTCCTCCTTTCCAATCAACCTTCTCTTCTCCCAAGCACCCTTTCACTCTCTCTCAAAAGGTTACCTCTCAATTTTTGTGTAGAGGAGAAGGATGAACCACGTACAACTAATCTCCAAATATTTATAATAAGACAAAATCTGAAATCACTATTCATCCCCCCTGTAAATATAACCAAAATGCCCTTTTTGGGTGTTTTTTCATTTGCAAATGACCCGAGACCCAAAACCAACATCCAAATAGACTTTTTTGACTATTTCAACCCTTCCGGATGCAACGACGCAGTCGAAACGACTATAAGGTTGATGTAATAATAAGTTTCCTTTTTAATTTAATAAATTAGTCCCGACACGTCCCATACCGCGTCCGACTAAAAAAATACAAATTACTGGATTGATAACTCACAACCATATAAATAACATCACATTCATATATTACCTAAATATCTTTAAGTACTATTCAGAATCATTCATTTTAATATCCACAATTCGGATAAAACCCAAATGAATTAATTAATAATAAAATCCAATTAATCCATAAATTTAAAATATAACCTATTTTAAAAGTCATAAAAATCACGGGGTATTACAGAATTTTAGACTTAATATATCAGCCAACACTTAGGACTCTTAGGGTTATCACAACCAAAAATCACCAACGGCAGTTAGGGAGGAAGAGAGGGAAGTTCCCAAAGGAGAAACCACCATTTAAAGGCTTTTGCACCACCGTCACCACAACCGTATAGATCGGAAAGAGAGAATCATTACCATACCATCTTCTTCAAAAGATCATAGTCTTCATTCACATGCAAGTGATTTAACTTGCAATAATCGCTGTGTATATTATCCATGATAGTTTAGGAATTGAGAATAACCTGGAAAATGTTAAAAGTTATGACATTGGAGACAAAATCTTAATCTGGGCAGGATTTATATGTAGACTTAATTATGGAAATACATCAATCACGAAATCATGATCCATGCATAGGTAATTACGAAATTATATTGAGTTGTTTGATATTCTTGAAGAAAATAGGGGTTTTATTGATAATTAGATGGTTCGATCCAAGAAAAGAGTAATTCATGATGATTTAAGAATTCTGGAATGTTAAGAATCATGTATTTAGGTTGTTAGATCACCCAATACGTTTACTTTAGAATTTAACATCTTGTAATGGAAATTTGGGACAAATCTAGGGTTGAAAACACAAAAAATCGTGACTGCAACTGTTTAATCGATCGATTGACATTCATAGGTTGATCGATTGATCGACCTCCCTAGAAATTATGATATTTCCCCTTTTTGTATTTAAGAAATTCCGACCCTTGAAAATTATAGGTGGGGACTATGAGAACACATTGGGACTTAAGAAGGACCAATAGGGGTGAATATGAAGACCGGAATATACTAGAATTGAATTGGGACTTAATGTTAAACCTACGAGTGTCTGACGAGTGAGTTACAATTGCGAGCACATGAATTAAATCCATATATGTGATAACTTAAGGTTAGAGACAAAAATATGGACCTTAAAGTAATGCTATGACATTAGGGATAAGTGGGAGACTTAGTAACCTTTTTGGGATAGGTTTAAGTACTCAGAACTATATGACGTGAGAGTTATCGATTATACATATTATGTATGAGACGGGATGATATTAGAGCATGAATAAGACTTATGGTATAGGGCTGGAGATATACCTTTAATAATGTTATAATTAGCTAAGTTGTGTGAATGCATAGTATATGGACTATTGTGTGTATGACATACCTACCATACTTGCTATCATAGTAGGTTGGATTTCGAAAAAGGACCATCTTATCTTTGTATGCCTACGGGGGGGATTTAGATTGGAACCTTAAGGACATAGGACTGTGAATGACTTATTTGTGAGTTGATAAGTCAGCTGACCAAGGGAGAGTAGGTATGTGCGTGACCCATGGGTATGTGAACTATGTTCGCCTCCAATATGTGTGATTTTGTTTATTGAAACGGCTCCTGAGCGATTCGAAATGCGTAGTCCTTATGTACGCGATGTAGCGGGATTAGATAGAAGAGTATCCGTGCACCACAGCTTAGCCTAGGGGTTCCATATATGTATACATGTGTTGAGAATGATATACTTGAACTTGTAACTGGTTCACTGTTGAATTGTGACTGCGAATAATTAAGATATTTTAATGGGATTAAAAATGTGAGAATCTATATAATAATTGATGTAAGTAATTTGATTAATGTAAAGGTGAGTTATACGTGGAATATATTAGAATGATACGAATAAACCCCCTATATTATAATGTGAAGACAAGAAGTGGTACAGACAAGTTAGTTAGCATAAATACTAGGATGGGTTAGGGGTATACGTTACGCGTGCACATTAGTTGAGGGGTGAGGAACTCATGCGAGATCACGTTACTAACATGTATATAATATTTACTGTTTAATGCAATTAAACACTTATTGAATTTTAAAACTGTTTTCACCTCGTGCTCTGACCCGTTTGCTTCCAAATCTATTTTTCTGTAAAAGTTTTTAGGTGCCCAGCCACAGGGACGCCAAGCTTAGGAGTTCCATTCCATTGACGTGTTGTTGCTGCTATGGAAGTTACAAGATCTCGTTACTAGATGCCTCCATATCTATCCTTACTTCTTTTAGAGTCATTTATTCAAGTGAGGGCCTGTTGCCCATTTTATTCAGTGACAGCAGTTTTAGACTTTCTTTACTAATCCCTCGATAGACTTATTTCCCGATTCATCTGAACCCGATCCCTCATCGGATACTACACCACCACCACCACCACCACCACCACCACCACCATACTCTCCTCCAGTACCTGATACAGTCTCCTCACCTTACCTGACTTCCACTATACCACCGGTACCTCCAGTTTCCTCATTCAAGGCTCCACCCGAGCTTCTTTTCGAGGACTCTCCCGAGTCGTCTGCTCTGCCTGATGGATTTGCACCAGTCCCTGATCCGAATTCCCTTCGTAAAAGTTTAAGAACTAAAATGACATATGTTCTTCTTCATAATTTTCGTGTGTATTATACTATTATTTCTCATCATGAGCCTCGCTCTTATAGTGAGGCCAGTTTTCCCCCCTTTGGCAAAAGGCAATATATAATGAGCTGCAGGCACTTGAACATAATCATACCTAGGATTTAGTGGATCTACCATGCAATGGGATGTAAATAGGTTTATAAAATTAAAACTCAATGCGATGGATCTATTGATCGTTATAAGGCACGCCTTTAACCAAAGGGGTTTACTCAAGAATACATGATTGACTATGAAGAAACTTTTGCTCCAGTGACTCGACTCACCTCTGTTCGCAGTCTCATTGCAGTTGTTGCAGTTCACCATTGGTAACTATTTCAGATGGATGTGAAAAATGCCTTCCTCAATGGTGAATTATCTTAGGAAGTTTACATGCGACCACCTCCGCGTTATCCTCATAACACTTATCAGGTCTGCAAACTTCGGCGTGCCATTTATGATCTCAAATAGGCTCCCCGTGCTTAGTTTGCCAAGTTCAGTACCATTTCTACTGGTTTTGGGTTTACTTCTAGTCCTCATGACTCCGCACTTTTTATTTGCAAATCCGACCATGGTACTATTTTTCTCCTTCTCTATGTGGATGATATGATCATTACCAGTGACGATTACTCTGGTATATTCGATCTTAAAGTCTATCTGAGTCAACATGTTGAAATGAAAGATCTTGGAAAGATGAATTATTTTCTTGGCCTTGAGATTTCTTTTAACTCCGATGGATATTATCTCTCTCAAGCCAAATATGCTTCAAATCTTCTCACTCGTGCAGGACTCACCGATAGCAAGACTACCACCATTACTCTTGAACTAAATTCCAAGCTCACTCTTATGGACGGTACTCTTCTAGATGATCCGACTTTGTAGCGACAGTTAGTGGGAAGTCTTGTCTACCTTACTGTCATGAGCCCAGATATTGCATATGCGATTTATATTATTAAATCAGTTTCTCTCAACTCCCTATTCGCCTTATTATGCTGCTATTCTTAGATACATTAAGGGGACTATGTCCAGCGGGCTTCACTTCTCAGCTCATTTCTCCCTATAACTTCGTGCCTACTCTGATGCAGATTGGGCAGGAGGACCCCACCGATCATCGTTCTATCACGAGCTATTGTTTCTTTCTTGGTGATTCTCTTATCTTGTGGCATAGCAAAAAATGAACAGTTGTTGCTCGGTCTAATACAAAATTCGAATACAGTGCTCTTACTGATGCCACCCAGGGACTCCTTTGGTTACGTTGGCTGCTTACTAACATGGGTGTTAGACATTCCACGACCACTATCATTCATTGTGACAATCAGAGTGCTATCCAAATTGCTCACAATGACGTTTTACATGAACAAACGAAGCATATTGAGATTGATTGTCACTTTGTTCGTCAACACCTTCTCCACGGAACCATTGCCCTTCAATCTGTTTCAACCACCAATCAGACTGTCAATGTTTTCATGAAGGCTCATCCTCCAGGCCATCTTCAGGATTTAGTATCCAAACTCAGGTTGGTTTCCATCTTACCACCTTGAGTTTGAGGGGGGCTGTTAGTATACTTAGTGTAAATTATATTCTTGTACTACACTTGCACTATTATACTACACATGTCCTATTGTACTACACTGAACTACACTATACTACTGCACTGCACTGGACTACACTTGTATTATCATACTCCTAGTTTAGCTATATATATAGGTCATCTAACTCCTTTTACAAATGCAAATCAATTCAATATATCTCATTTCCTCAAATTCTCTCTCTCTCTCTCTCTCTCTCTCTCTCTCTCTCTCTCTCTCTCTCTCTCTAACATCGTATCAAATGAAATAATTTTAGTTTTAAGACATCATAAATATAGAATCATGTTATGAAAATCAACATGCCAATTCCATGAGAGTTTAATAAGTTTTAATCTTAACAACTGATTACATTAAAATATTATTCTCATAATTTTTATTGTTTAGTGATTCTAATTTGGGAGGGAGAGTATATTTGGAAGTGATCAAAACAAGAAATGTTTGGTTTGTCATTGGAAGCAGAGATTCACAGTTTATTTCTTACTTCTTTAGGAAATGAGAAAACTAGCAAGAAAATATGCAAAAAACTATCCAATCAGAACGAGAATAAAGCTAAAATGATTGGTGCAAAGGAAATTTATCAAAGGCTTGCTTTACCTGGAAAAGAAAGTTGCTCATGAGAGAACCTCAAGTCCAAGGAAGCATAAACAATGCCTAGGTACTGCATCCCAAAGCAAGTACTCAAATAGGATTTGAGATTTCAATCAACTAGTAAAAATCAATACTCTACTATCTATCGGGAGATTGTAAAATTCTTTTGATAATAGAGGGTGAAAAGCCAATTGGTGTGGAAGGTGAAAAGAGAATGTGAAGTGCAAAAGCCAAAGTCCCACATAGGAAAAAGATAAAAAGTTTAGTAGGTAAATAAAGACGTATATTTTTAGGGTTATTTTTACGTTTTACAAATATTTAATTGATAATTTGTATTTTTAGACAATTATAACTCAAATAAAACATTTTCTCTTTGAGTGGGAGAACCATTTTCTCTTTAGTCGATACACCACGAGTTTCGTCAAATAATATCGCAAATAGTTTTTTCTCTCACCAAACATTAAATCATAAAAAATATACAAATTACAAGTTTAAATAAAATATAAGACTTAGTAAAAATACCTAAATAACTTCAATCCAATCAAAGAAAAAATGTTCTAGGTAGGAATTTCTCATCACAAGTGGTGTTTTTAGACCCTACGGTCAACACATATGAGGATACACTCTGTGGTGATCCTAAGATGATTTGCACTCATAACCTCTAGGTTTTGAGGTGCATACTAATAGTAATAAATATTTAAAAACTATATATCCACAATTGGTTCTTGAATGTTAACATTTAACGTGTCACCCATAAATTATTTCTTAAATGTTTGTTGAGAGTGACTCATAAATTCTCCACGAAATATATAATAACTATAGTCGATTATTGGAAATTTATGTAGGCCCTCAACTTAGTTTCTAAAATATTAAGGGGAAAAAATTTAATTTTCAAAATTTGGGGTGGGGCACTTGCCCACCCCAGCCTTCAAATATGCACCCTAGCACCATGGATGGTAATTTGCTCCTTGAATAATCTCGTGTTTGAGAGGGTCAAATAAAACCTTAAAGGAAAATATTCTAATACACCTCAAATCCACCACTTCTCCCATTTTTCATCACTCCAATCCTATTCTTCTTAACAATTTCATTCCAGTCCCATATCTTACTTGGGATCTCAACTCCTGAAAATTTCTGAATGCTTCACTGTTCTTTGATCCCAGAACCGATCAGAATATACAAGTCAAAATCCTTGCACCGATCGATCTCAAATTTGCCCAACAGAAGAAAAAGAAGGCTCCAATTAACAAATGCTAATTCACTCTCAAATTTGCCCATTTCCTTGATCAATATCATGGATTCCAAAATTTCCAGCCCCATCTATGAAGCTGATTCAAGACAATTATGAACTTCCCAGATCACATGAAAACTTACCCTTTTGTTTGGATTCCAAAAAGTACAGAGGGAAACCCGAAAGAAGGAAAAATGTGCTGCAATTTGTTGTATTTTTAGTCTCTCTCTAGCTTGGAGTACAAGATCACAAGTATGATATAAGAATTCGATACCACTCGAAACAAGGAAAAAATTGGTGGCTATTCAGAACTAAGCACTTGAATATAGCATATACAAGAACAGATCACCATTACAATTGCTCATTTCATCCTAACTCCTCAGATATCAATCAATACTCTCTTTTTACAAGAGCATTAGTTAAAATAAAAACAATAGTAGCCTAAATGAATAGCATATATTCCAATGAAGAATACCAAAAGCAAATGAATAAATGAATGTAAAAGGAAACTATTATGAGGACATGCAACAACCACCCTTCCTCACACCAGGATCCGATTCTTGGCTGGGAACGACAATAGTAGTTCCCTTAAAAGCAGTTGATTTTCCATATTCTGTCCCATCATCGGCGGTGAGAGATTTCTTGCTTACAATGCGGTATATTTCTGTTAAAACCGTCAGAAATGCGCTCTCTACATTGGTGGCCTCAAGCGCTGATGTCTCCATGAAGTATAAATTTTCTCTCTCCGCAAATTCCTGGGCATCTTCGGTTGGTACTGCTCGAAGACTTCCCAAGTCACACTTGTTGCCAATGAGCATGACAACGATATTCTTATCAGCGTGGCCCCTTAGTTCCTCGAGCCACCTAGCCATGTGGTCAAATGATTGGCGCTTTGACATGTCGTAGACTAACATTGCTCCAACTGCCCCTCGGTAGTATGCACTCGTCACCGCTCGGTACCTGAGGAGAAAAAAAGAAGATAACTTCAAGACCCTTCGGTTTTATGTGTATCAAAAGTGTCGCTAATAAAAAATTTTAGCGATACACATGAAAATTGCAAACAATTGCAGTAGTTCAAGTTTTTTTCTTTTTTTTCAAAATTAACACCCCGGGGAGGTATTTGCCACTAGTGTGATATCTTAGAGGCTTTCTTGCAATTTATCCTTTAATAAACTGATATACCATCCATTGGATGATGCAAAAGTTTAGGCATATTTCACTAAATCAAGAAGCTAATTGTTACATCCAGCAAGTTCCAGCTTCTTTCTAAGAAGAACAAAACACAAACTCTCCGTTCCATACAATCTCCCTGTCGTATCAGTTATAATCTAATTCAGGTCAGCTCGCCAAACAGGAACAGAAGCAGGAGAACGGGGCTGTTTTGGAGATTAAATGAAGCATGTCGCAAATACTGATTTAATTGGATATAGGGAGATAAAATATTATATCTCCAGCATAATTCCCAAAAAGTGAAGTTACATCGTTGACCAATGATATCTCCATTAAAGGTTAGAGACTGTCCTCATGCCTCCTCAAACGAGAAAAGAAGTGTCATACATTGAGGGTACCACGTTCCCATGTTTAACACCAATAAGGACATGATACGGGTTCGATGCACAAAGCTTTGCCTTTAAAATGAGGAACATGTAGGACCCAAGTCGTATCCTTATCTTATGGGTGTTGAGTACGTATGCAATACCTTCGAAGTATGATAACTATCTCCTCCTCAAAATAACTTCAAGACGTGGTGTATGGATTGATTTTGGCCCATGATATCTTTACTGCAATAATTGTGAAGGAAAATCCTCAAAAAATTCTGGTTCAATTAAATAATAAGTTTTTGAATGCACAGTGACTTGTTTCACCACAAGCCAATGGATGTAAGAAATCATTCGGACGATTTCTTTCATAAGATGTGTAGAGGTTTGAGATAAGCACAGGACTGGTGACTTATTCTCTTACTTTCGTAGATTTCATGGAAAAAAAGGTATTGGTCTTGCTATAGTAGTGCAGCATTAAATAATAATATAGTTCGCTTGGAAGGTATCATTAGGAGGAACTACAAACACTTACCTATAAAGGATTTCCAAGTACTGAACGGCCTATTATACTGTTACATTAAGATCTTCTAGCAATTGGTAATGGGTCAGCAAGATCTTGACCATAAAATTGTCACTATGGCCGTATTTCCCAGTATAGCCAGGTGCATCCTAAACCCAGCGAGATCTCTTGGAGGGTTAACAATGATCAAATCAATCTTTTAAAATACAGAAAACCAATGCAGATATTTTAATTCATCTTTCTTTATTCTGATAAAAAAGGTTTCTTATTATAATTATTTTGGTACCACTTTTCCTTTTTTCCTGTTTACTTTAGTGCTTCCTTAAATTCAAGACTTTAATCTTGCTTCTTATACTACAGGAAAACAATCTGTGCAGGCGCTTGTCTTTATTCTTCACTTATATATAATTATTTATCCCTTTTTTTGGTTTAACTTCTCAAATCCTTCTGTATGACATGCGAAATTATATTTCTATCACCAAGAGCTACCAATAAAACAATTTGCCTCTCTAAGAAAGATGCTTGGAATTATGTATCCATTTCTTTACAATTTTTGTACTTACTTCCAAATACCTCATCCTCTTTCCAGAACCTCAAAAGGATTTTCAACAATATCTCATTTCCTTTCCCTCCCAATCCATTAAATTCCTATTAGTATAGCACCGGTAATTTTTCTTTATAAAAGAAAATCATGCCTAGGAGGTACGTGTGCGGCTTCCTCCTCTATCCCTTTTCCGGTGCAAGTGCTAAATGATAGGTAAGCTTATCAATTTGGAGTGACTATTTTCTTAAAGGCCCACTCATACAGCTATGATATATAATCTAATTGTAATGTATTAATGGAAACTATTGTATATGCATTTATATGAAGCTTTAACATACACAGGGTTTCTTCTATCAACAATCCCAATGAATCATAATGACAGTGTCAAACCAAGCTTATATAACTCTTAATGGAAGGACAAACCTTGTGCCTACTTATAACTTTCCATAAAGAATCAACTTTAAGTAGTTACTTCATCCATAAAGAGAGGAACATATATTGTCCTTAACAGCGGAGATAACTTCATGAACTAATATACAATGACAAAAGCAGGTATAAAATCTCATGTACATCTTCAAAGTCAATAAGAGACTAATCACTAATAAAAGTCAACTATTATATGCACTATTGAAGCAAAAATAACAGCAGCGTTCTTATTTATAATGAAAATCACTAGACAGAACAAATGAATCTGTATTTAACTATGTATATGCATCTAATCCCGTGACAGTTATATAAAACTTTACTATTTGACTTGATCCCGATAATAATTGCATATTAGAAAGGCCCCCACAAGTCAACATATTAGACATACTCCCCCACCCGCAACTTTAAACCATTCCCCTTCCAAGTTCCATAGAAATGAGGCTTCTAATTCATATTATACTTCACCCCGGCCTATTTTACTAACAAAAATACCCCTTTCCCTTCTTCTCCACTTATCCATCTCCCACAAATACCTAACCTTATTTCTATCCTTTGTAGGCCCTCAAATGAGATATCTTTACAGAAATATTAGACTACAAAATCAATTAAACACTGAAAACAAGAATATTTTATGATATTAAGCCGAAAAAGACATTTAGGTGTGGAGGGCGATGCAAATTGGAGGTTTTGTTTTGAGAACTGCAAGATAATTGCGAGCGTATGATAAGTAAGAGATTGACGGAAACTTTCACGATTGTGAGTTCAAGCTCCAATGAATTAATTCAGAATAAAATAACAAGGACGAGTGAAAACAAAAAGACATTGGAGTTTCCATTTCTGGTTACTGATTATTGTGTAAGAGATGATAATTTGTCTGCTTATATGCTGGGAAAAAAACTTGATTATGTAGACGACCATACAAATGGATCTAAGCTCAGTTTTTAAGGATAAACTCAATCAATGGCCACGAACGAGACTTGTTCACTATCATGGAATTTTGTCCATTGATTACGTCCTAAAAAGGAAAGTGGACTATTAATTTGGGACATCCCAAAAAGGAAAGCAGGACTATTAACTTGGGACAGAGTGAGTATGAAAATAAGAAATACATATGGGTCTAAATTGATATACCGTATCAGGATTAAGGAAAACACTAATTGTTGTCTGTGTTGACCTTTGATGCATGCATGTGTAGTTTAAATTTGAACCTACTTTTGGTAAGTAAATAAAATTAGATATGCAGCATGATTAAGAATAAGGAATAGGTATCAATTGTTGTAAGTTGTAACATTTCAAGATTAACAAGTTGAAACAGATTGATGCAAACCACCACAGTGAAAGTCTTTGAGAAAACACTAGCAAACAATTTCTCAGTTTATATCATTGCTTAACTGCTTCCAGATGAGATATATGACCATATATAGGCTGAAGTACTTGGAGCCCAAGTATCCTTAGTTAGAAATTAGAGAAAAAGGAAAAAATAACCAGCAACTGATTGAAGGAATATTGTATTATTTTACCAGTCATAACACATTAAATAAATAGAAAATACAATGCAAGTCCTGAACTCTATTGCACACGTCCTCGCTACATCATTTGCATTACAGATACATACATATATCTGGATATGTGTATGCTAGACGGATGCTATTGTGTCTCATATTGTTGAATCCCGTGGAACATATATATATAAATGTATACAGTTTTATGCATGGATGCCGATTTAACATCTAGTGTATACATTGGCTTTGTAGCTTCTATTATTAATATTAAAACGATCCATTTCATGGTTTATGGTGCATAGAATTAGGTTTGGGTTCTTATCATAAAAACAAAAATAAAATCCAGTTTAGGACTTTTGGGGGAGATGGAGAAGAAGGGAAGAAGAGAAAAATGTATTTTCATCTGTAATATATACCAGAGTTAAGTACAAATATTGTTTTGATACCTCATTATGGAAGGGGAATGATGTGAAATTCTAGGGGTTACGTTTAATAAATGAAGTGGGGATATTTCCAATAAGAAATTATTATTCTTCCTAGTTCGGCTGCAAATTTACTCTTCAATCTCTCCGTGGCCGAGTTTGATGGGGTCTTAAACAATAGGCATCAATGAGGTTAATCTAGTCCTACCAAATGTCATTACAAAAGCATGAGTGGAGATATCATCCTTTAATTAGAGGAAAAAACATGATTCTCTAATTAGTTACAAAAAGGCATAATAGGCATTTTATCGTCCATTGGAAGATAACTTAATAAACATTTTATAACAAAAAATGCAAACCTAATAAACATTTTATCGCAAAAAATACACATCTATAAGCCATATCTCTGTATGTAAAATCTATGATCGAAGAAGCTATTCAAATTTCTAGCTAAATCCCACATTTGCAAAAGAACAAAGCTAAATCTCTTATAACAATGGCACATAAATGAAAACTAATAGACCCAAATATCATATAAATTGAGAAAAAAGGTGCCAATAACACATACCTTTCCTGGCCAGCAGTGTCCCAAATCTGTGCCTTGACCGTTTTGTGATCAATAAGAAGAGTTTTAGTTTGGAATTCAACACCAATCGTAGCCTTTGATTCCAAACTAAATTCATTCCTGGCAAACCGTGCGAGGAGCTGAGTTTTTCCGACAGCGGAGTCTCCTATCAATACCACCTTGAACACATAATCAATCTTTGAATTAAAATCTCCATACGAACTCGGCATTCTTACAATCTGAATGAAATGGTATCTAACGTGGCTTTCAATTAATCATCATAAAATTCAGTTATTTTTAATGCACATCAAAGGAATCAATTGAAATATATGGTTGAAGTTAGAGATTATATGGAATAAGAGACTCCAAGAGAAAATAAAGATTAGGAAAATGAGAGATTAATTTTAAGGTTTGAGTTAAAGTTGGGTTTGTAATGGAAGATCTGAAAAAGTGAGAGAATGGACATGGTGGTGTGGAAAGATTTTGTGTATAATGGAAAGAGAGATGGAGGAAGCAGGGAGAGAGAGAGAGAGAGAGAGTCAGGAACCAACGGTTAGTGCGGGGCCCATCAACGGCTTTTCAGAGTATAATATTTTTACAATAATTTAGAATTTAAGATTAGTGTATTAGTAACTTTTCTATGTGAAAAAACTTATGCACGCGGTGCATATTGTGAAGGAAATCCTATAGAACCAATGCAGGCGTCCAACAAAATAACATCTAAACTAGATGCACTTTGTTTAATATTAGCTCTCCACACCATGAAATAAAATGTTATTTTCGTTCAATAATTATAAATGTAAAAGTAAAATGCTCATGAATTTGTCAATTTTGATGGAGCAAAGCTGAACCACACACTATATACCAACTACCGCGAGAAGGTATATCGCGACAATTAAAGTGCCAATTGGCTCTATATTTTTAGCTTATGTCAAAAGAAATGGCCATACATTTATTGAGATTGGATACAAAGTGGGTTGCGTGTTTTTTAATCTTTTGACGGATGAAAATATGGACACCAAAGTCAAGTGTAGAAAATAATGAGTCTTACCCCCCGCTCTTGCTTATATCTCCCGAGGATAATTTTAGCAAATTTACAAGTGAGATAATCATGTGTATAGTGTATGAAAATTTATTTTCTTTTTTAGGGATGATTCAAAGAGTATATCTTTGTTGTGAGGAGTTAGATTATTGAAGTTTGTGTATGTGTAAACACCCTATTATTCTCATAGTGAATTTCAACTCTGACCTCCCATGGATGTTGATGTTATATAGAAATGTAACAATCAAGTTAAAATATTAACTCAGTGAGTAATTAAGATGAACATTGTGTCGGTTGGATAATGAACAGTATAAACACAACAAATAAGAAGAGAAAGCAAATCAACAGAAAAATTCAAGTGGTTATGCTAATTGACCTACATCCACTATTAGGTAACTTATTCTGCACTATCAGTGGAGTTCTATACAAGTTACAATTTAATACTTTCTCTTTCTAAAATGTATTTGTACAGAGTTTCATTAAACTTTACAATATGAACTTACTTATAGTACAAGTTGTTTATAAAAGGGTTTATATATGGGGCTTGGAGTGTAATGTGCACTCCAAGTCACATGGTGCATGTTGAATAATGTGAACCTCTTAGATGCTGCCATATGTTTTTAAGAAGCTGTGTATAATGCATGATTATTCATTCATGTGTAATGTTGATTCACGCACACGCTCATGTAGGTTGGATATGCTTAAAATGACCTTTCTAGTGAATTATGTGTTTTATTTTATCTTCAAGTTGTAATCAGATCGAGTCTACGAGGTTGGGGGTATTAGGTCCAAGCTCGTAAATACCTTGATTCCACGTGACACCACCTTTAAAATCATGAACTACCCCCTAGGATTCAATCTTTTGAGCTATTTCATAATTTTTGTCGAATATTGAAGGCTATGAGTCGAACCATAGAGGAGTCGAAGGAGCTATGGGTCCTGAAAATGTAGGAGTCGAGGGTCCTTAGGCCAAAGCTTGAGAGGGACCTCAAAATATAGGAGCCAAAGAAGCTGAAGGATCCAAAAATGTAGGAGTCGAGGACCCTTATACCAAAGGTTGAGAGGGATTTTAAAATATTGGAGTCAAAGGAGTCAAGGGAACCCAAAATAAAAGACCTAAGGGTCCTTAAGACAAAGATTAAGAGGGTAAATCAAAATGTTAGAGATAACGGAGATGAGGGACCCAAAATGTAGGAGGATAGGGTCATCAAGACGAGGTTTGAGAGGGACCTCAAAATGTAAGAGCTGAGGGGACAAAAAATCTAGGAGATGATGGTCCTGAGGTCGAAGCTTGATAGGTACCTCAAAATATTGGAGCCAAAGGAATTGGGGGACCCTAAAACATCGGAGATTAGGGTCCTTAGGTCGATGCTGGAGAGGGACCTCAAAATGTAGGTACCAGAGGAGCGGAGGGAATCCAAAATTTAGGAGCCAAGAGCCCTTAGGCCGAAGCTTGAGAGGGACTCAAAATGATGGTGCCCAAGGAGTTTAGGGACCCTAAAATGTAGGAGTCGGGGGTCTTTAGGCTGAAGACTGAGAAGGACCTTGAAATATTGATACCAAAGGAGCTGAGAGACCCCAAAATGAAAGAGTCAAGGGTCCTTAGTTCGAATTTTGAGAGGGATCTCGAAACATTGGAGTCGAAGGAGATGATAGACCCAAAAATATAGGAGCCAAGGGTCCTTAGGCTGAAGCTTGAGAGGGACCTCAAAATGTTAGAGCTAAAGGAGATGAGGGACCACAAAATATAGGAGTTGAGGGTCCTTAGGCTAAAGCTTGAGAGGGACCTTAAAATATTAGAGCCAAAAGAGCCGAGGGACCCAAAAATTTAGGAGCCGATGGTCCTCAGGTCGAACTTTAAAAGGGACCTCAAAATGTAGGATCTGAAGGAGTTGAGGGACCCTAAAATCTAAGAGGTGAGGGTTCTTAGGAAGAAGCTTGAGAGGGACCTCAAAATGTTGGAGACGAAGGAGATGAGGGACCCTAAAATGTTGGAGCCTAGAGTCCTTAGACCGATGCTTGAGAGGGACCTCAAAATATAGGAGTTGAAGGTCTTTAGAGCCCATCCTCTTATCTTAGGACGATGATATATTTAACAAAATTTGTTTAAAATTGTAACTCTTTCAGTGCATTGACATGGCTCGTGTCACGTCGTATTCTGTCGCCTGCACTTCCTAATATTTTCCTTGGCATATGAGGTCCAGACAATTCACCTTCTATATAAAACTTAACTCTCATTTATATCTGACCACCTTAGAACTCTCTTAAAAAATATTATCTCTCTAGATCTTTGTAAGAGCCTCAAGTTGTTCTTTGTGTTTTTAATTTCCTTTGCCACTTCAGGTAAGATTTTCTTTCATTAGATCTTTTTTGCAAGTTTATAGTTATTTATAATAGTTTATTCTTTGCCATTAAAATCATTAATTACAATTAGGAAATTGTTCCTCTGCGACACCCCGCTTAATTAAATACCGGGTGATCAGTCCTTCATTAAATTTAAAACAAAATATCCATTTGGATCAGTCTTAGCATCACTGTCGAAAACTTTTTATTAATTACTAACCACCTAGTATTTAAAAAATTAAGATGTCAAATTTTATTTTTTTAATATAACATACAAACAATTAAATAATTAAGTAAACATCTACCATCTAATAACAATCTCTAAATAAGAATGGACGACATGCCCTGAATGAAATGAGTAACTCTGAATGAATCAAGGATAAATATGGAGGCGTCTAGTACCGAGGTCCTGTAACTTCCACGGTAGCTACAACACGTCAACTGAATGGAATTCCTATGCTTGGCGTCCCCGTGGCTGGGCACCTAAAATATTTTACAAAAAAAATAGATTTGAAAGCAAACGGGTGAGAGCCCGAGTTGAAAATAGTCTTAAAACAGCATGTGTTTAATTACATAAATACTAGATAATTATATACATGTTTGTCACGCGCTCTCACTTGAGATTCTCACCTCTCAACTATTGCGCACACCTAACACATAATTATTACCCTTCCTATTTACGTTACCCCACCTAACTAGATTTTAACAATTCTCCATCTATGCCAACTAACCTATTGTGGCCACCCGTATAATATAAATATACGTTATATAGTTCCTCATATTTTGTTACTTGATTCCCAAGTATCTCATTAATCTATTAAGTTCTTACACACATAATATATATTGATATCATCATTCTGTTTTACTAAACAACACAGTAGAATAAACATGGTGTGTGTGTGTATATATATATTTCACTATTATAATATATACTAATTCCGCACCCCACATAGGTGAAACTAACAGTGCGTAGATACTCTGCTATCAAGTCCCGCTAACTCACGTATATAATAAGGACTATTGATTCCGAATCTCTCAGGAATCGTAATAAAACAAATCACACAAAAATTGGAGGTGAACATGGACCACGGTGTAATGGGTCACGCACAATCCTACGCACCCATATAAACCGAACTTATTAACTCATAGATAAGTCCTCTTTAGATCCTATGCTCTGAGGTACCAATCTATAATCCCCCCGAACGGCTCCTCAAGATAAGACTGTCCCCTTCAAAGACCTCCCAGTGATAACAAGTATGGTAGGTATGTCATATACATAGAAATCCATACAATAGGTATTCACACAACCTAAGTATTTATAAATATCAATCTAGGCATTTACACGTCCCATAGCATAAGTCTCATGCATAGTATATTTATATCTCAAATGTCTTACGTATTAAAGGATTTATAGCATAACTTCTTTTCGTACGCTCCCGAGTAGTTCACAACACTATAAGGTTAACTCTTATCCTATTCTTAATATCAGTAGGTAACTCCCTAAGTCCTACTAGTCTAATAATCACTTTCCCCTTGTAAGGACATAAATTTCCAATTGAGTCCCTGTATTGTTTTGACTTAATTCCGTGACCAAAACTATGTTTGTAATATGTCATAGGGAGATGTTTATTTGTGTCACGATCCCACTCGGTCTATGACGTATTGAAGAAAGTGAAGAAGTTGCGGCAAAGCTTCAAAGATTTAATCATGCCGATGTTTAATTGATGAAAGTTTGTTAGTCTTCAAAGTTAATTTCATTCCGAGATCAGTCAGGTATGAATGCGTATAATTAAAGGTGCTTGGAATTATTTTATAAAAGTTAAGGATGTAATTTTTATAAAGAAAAATATTTTAAAAGTGTTTTAAAAGGTTTATACTACGTTTTTATTCTGATAAGTTCGAATAGGAGTTTGACTTACTTAAATCTCTCTTTGAAGAGACGTTTTGAACAAAAAGTCAAAAAGTCAACTCTGTCGCTCGAACGACATCAGATCTCGTTTGAACGAGATTCTGATGTCACTCAAACGACATGCTTTAGTCGTTCGAATGACACATTTTTTGAGGCGGCATTTAAATCCATTTAAACAGTGTTTGCATCAGAATTTCGTAAGTGTTCTTTCTGGAAAACAGTTTTACGAACCAGAACCTTGTTTGTACATGTTTTCTAAGGTTTACAAAGTATAAATACATCCTTAGAGTTTGCAAAGATCCGAGTTATCATTCTTATATGTTTAAGTGATCTTGCTGCACCAAAGTTGTTTGTTTTACACATTGAACACAAAGGGTTTTGCGGTGAAGAAGCAACGAACATCGTGTTCGACATCGTAGATGTATCCAAGCCATATCGCTAGACACCGAGACATACGTGGACGCGTGTGTTGTGGACAGAGATTATGGAAGATGGAATTTCTGCGTGGGTACTATTGAAGAACGGTTGAAGATCAGAAGGAGCGTCAAGACCCGTGGGGATCGAGTCTTAGTGTAAGGCTAATCTGTCTATGTAAAACCATTATTCATAGTGATTGTCTGGCTTAGGCCGTCCGAGGTTGTTTTCCTGCTTTGGTTTTTTTCCTCATACATCCGGCGTTGTGAGTATTCTTTACTTTAATTTACTTTCTTTAATCACGAGATGCATGTTTAGGATTAATCAAGATAAAATTGGTTTAAAGAATTGATTTTTTCACAACTTGGTTAGTGCATAATTAAAAGTTGGATCTTTTTCGGAGAAAAATTGGTTTGAAAGAAAACACACATATCGGGCCACTCACACTTTTCAAATTGGTATCAGAGCTAGAAAACATTTTTATTTGTTTTGTGATCCTGTGTGTTTTCAAAGATGAATTCTGGATATAATGAATTTTCTCGAACTCCTATTTTTTATGGAACTAATTACACTTATTGGAAGATGAGAATGAGATGTGCTTTAAAATCTATTGATGACCATGTATGGCTTGAAGTTGACAAAGGTTGGTCACCCCCTGTCACTATTCTAGGTGAGGTCACTAGTTTAAAGCATGTTGAGTCATGGACCGAAACTGAACAAAGACTTGCACAATATAATTCTAAAGGTCTGCACATTATTTCTTCACATGTCACACAGGAAGAATATAATAGAATTATGACTTGTGAAACATCAAAAGAGGCTTGGGATATTTTGGCACTCACTCACGAAGGCACTAGCACGGTTAGGGCGTCAAAACTTCAAAATCTCACTGCACAGTTTGAGACCATTAGGATGTTAGAGAGTGAGACCTTTGATGAGTTTTATGTTAGGTTGTCCAATATTGTCAACTTGTCGTTAACCTAGGTGAGAAAATTCCCGACAACCGTGTCATTAAGAAAATCCTTAGGTCGTTGCCTAGTAGGTTTGATGCAAAAGTGACCATATTAAACTCCTTGGGTAGGTTAGAGTCAACGAAACTAGAAGAGATTGTAGGTGACTTACAAACGTATGAAATCGACATGATTACCTCCAAGCAAGTTCCTAAGAAAGAAAAGGGTATTGCTTTGAAAACTCGGAAGGAGGAAATTAAAGTTTCGGATTTCGATTTTGATTCCGATTTTGAGGATGTTGCTTTGTTGGCAAAGAAATTTAAAAAAATTATTAAGTTTGAAAAGAAATCGAAAGATGCCAAGAAATTTGAAAAATTTAAGAACAACAAAGTAGATCCCACCTCTAAGGATAAGTTTGAAAATCCTAAGAGAGATGAGTCGAATAAGTGTTTTGGGTGTGAGAGGTACGGTCACAAGGTTAAGGAGTGTCCCACAAGACTTAAGAAAGAGGGCAAGCAACTCGTTGTCTATAATGCCACCTTAAGTGATAGTGATCCGGAAGAGGGAGAGAGTTCCCCCATTGAGCGTAACTTTGTTGCGTTTATGGCATGTCATGTGAGCGATGACGATACAACTCATGTGAAAGACACTTCCGAGGAGGTTTTGAGTGAATCCCATATTAGTGAGGGTGAAGAGAGTGACGAGGAGGAGGTTGATGTGAAAGAATTACAAAATGCGTTTAATGAGTTGTATGTCGAAACGGTGAAGGTGAAAAAGTCTAACTCAAAATTGCAATCTAAGTTGAATGAGCGTGACATAGAAAATAATGATAGTTTGATTGAGGATCTTAGGGCACAAGAGAAGAAGTTTAGGGAGAAATTAGAGTTTGTGGAGAAAGAGAGAGATAATCTCCGTGGTTTGATGGAGTCCTTGAAAAAGGAGATTTTAGAGTTTGAGGAGTCTAGGCGTTTGCTCGAGTCTAGAATTCACGAGTTGGAGGAGAGATTGATAGACTCGTCTAGAGTCAAGTTTGATTTGGAGGCTAGGTCAGAGAAGTTTGATAAGATCCTAGGAACCATCCAAATTAAGGAAGATAGGGGAGGTATAGGTTTTGATGAGAGAGTTGTTCCCATTCTCCCCGCACGTGTGAGAAACACTAGGAAGGTTAGAAAAGGTCCACATAAAGGTAACCACTCCCACCACCGCTAAACTTGCACGTTTTGTGGTAGGAAAGGTCACCTTAGGCGTTATTATTACGACCTTAGACAAGCTCTTAGGAAGTTTAAGAATAAAGTTTCCCCGGTTACCCAAACCCACATGCATCGTTTGACACATACTTAGGTTAGGAAATCGGATTTAGTGGCTTTAGGAATTAAACTTCATGATTCTCGCTTGGGATTGATTCTTCCCATGCTAAATCTAAAGGATGATAGTGTTGCCATTTTTGTCATATCCTAGTTTGCTTCATGATATATTCATCGCTCGTATTATGACATGTGTATCATTTTGTATTATAATTTCATTTGGTTTTTGAGAAAACTTTTGAAAATCCAAAAAGATTTTTCTTTTCTTTGAGTCAAAATATGTTTGAAAAGCCAAAAAGATTTTTAGTTTTTTTATTTTGTTTTTGAGTTTACATGTTTGATGTGGCATATTGGTGTGATTGGACCCCCCCATCGTTTCATTATCCATGTGGCTAGGACATTTGGTCATTATTATCGATGCTTAGAATGATCTTAACCATTGTTTATATGGGGTTGTTTCGAAGTTGATATGCATTTTGATTCGACTTTGTATATATGCCAACATTGCACACATGCACGAGTTTATATGGATATTTGACTTATCTTGCATATTTGAATTTGGTGAGGCGTTCTTATCCCAATCTTGTCATCTATGCGTAAGTAAACTTAAGGAGAAGTGTGCATGTAATAACCGTTTACCGTGAGGATTTAAAATTGGTAAAAATGATGAGTGATTCACGGGAAAGGGCTGCGAGAGTTCAAAATTGACTCGTCGTGAAAGCCACCGTTTAAAAGAGCCCAAAAGAAAATGCAATATGCTAAGAAAAAGGGATAATAAGATTTTCTCTAAGTTGAGAATGCTAGAAACCTCAAAAGAACTTGAAATAATATATATGTATGAGGGAGTTTTGGTTGGAGAAAATTTAAACGGATTTGCACATCTAATCCTAATGTTGAAACATTGCAATTTGACGCTATTGTTTGTAGAATCGTCAAAATTCTGGATTTGTGTGCATGTAGTATGTTTAGTTCATTGAGCCCACTCTTTAATTGTCATATGGATATGATAAAGTTTGATGATTTATCGCTATCAATTAGAGCTTCTTGATCGTTTCGATGTGTTGGAATTGTGACTCATTTGTTGTAGTTTCACGCCCATTCATTCCATATCCATGTTTGAGCACATCGGTACTATGTTTGCATGTAACTCACATTTTTAGTTTTTATGAGTTTTTGCGTTTTGTGTGAAAACCCTACTGTTTTAGCACTATTTTGCATCTGTCAGGCCCTTCCTGGATTTTTTTGTGGAAATTCTTTCACTGGGCAATACTTTATATTATTTCTGGGAATCTGGGAAATTTTGGTAGGTCACACGAAGTCGTTCTAATGACATCTCATCTCGCGCGAACGACTTCTGTACTTCGTTCTAGCGAATTCCTCATCTCGTTTGAGCAAAGTCCCTGGCTCGTTCGAACGACAGGGTGAAAAATGGCTTCTGATTGGTTTGCAGTCCTCAGGTTCATATTGATATTTTTTGGTACTGTAGGAAGCATTTCTGGACTGTTTGGTTTATATGTAGGTTCTTCTATGTTCCAAATTGGTATTTTGCATATGAGTCCGTATATCAAACTTTATTTGATTGGTATATTCTTTATGTGATTCCTTGGTTTACTAGCTACTGATTTGTCATTGCTTGATCATAATTAGCTGGTTGTTTCATGATTATCTAGCGTTGTTCAATTAACAAAAATTAGTATCAACTTGATTCAAATTGGTTTCATATTATCATGCTAGATAGTTCATATTAGTTTATCTTTTCACCGGATTGTCTATTCGAGACAAAAAGGGGGAGAGATGTATGTGATGTAAGGGGATATTGTTACTATTGATATTTGGATTTGCATATTGTTTGATTATATCTGTTTCAAATGATTTGTTCTTATTAGAAATATAAATTGGTATCATTTGAAAATTGGTATCATTTGTTCCTCCATACTTCACTGGGTATCTGTTTGCCTGTTTCATGTGTGTAGGTATGCTTTCAACGATCCGAGATTTCAAGTCTACATCACATTCAAACAGTTCATGCTTGCCGGTGTTACATATTCTAGTCCGTGTCCTGTATTTTTGTTTTTGGGTTTATGGGATGGGATTTAGGCGTCATACGGCTTGACGGCCCGGTTAGGCATTTCACTGGTTTAGGTTTGTTCCGGAATAGTCAAAGGGGGAGATTTATAAGGACGTAAATTTCCAATTGAGTCCCTGTATAATGTTGACTTAATTTCGTGAACAAAACTGTGTTTGTAATATGTCATAGGGAGATGTTTATTTGTCACGATCCCACTCAATCTATGACGTATTGAAGAAAGTGAAGACGTTGCGGCAAAGCTTCAAAGATTTAATCATGCCGATGTTTAATTGGTGCAAGTTTGTTAGTCTTCAAAGTTAATTTCATTCCGAGATCACTCAGGTATGAATGCGTATAATTAAAGGTTCTGAGAATTATTTTTTAAAAGATAAGGATGTAATTTTTATAAAGAATAATGTTTTAAAAGTGTTTTAAAAGGTTTATACTACGTTTTTATTCTGATAAGTTCGAATAGGAGTTTGACTTATTTAAATATCTCTTTGAAGAGACGTTTTGAATAAAAAGTCAAAAAGTCAACTCTGTCGCTCGAACGACATCAGATTTCGTTCGAATGAGATTCTGATGTCGCTCGAACGACATGCTTTAGTCATTCGAACGACACATTTTTTGAGGCGGCATTTAAATCCTATTTAAACAGTGTTTGCATCAGAATTTCGTGAGTGTGCTTTCGGGAAAATAGTTTTACGAACTAGAACCTTGTTTGCACATGTTTTCTAAGGTTTACAAAGCATAAACACATCCTTAGAGTTTGCAAAGATCCGAGTTATCATTCTTATATGTTTAAGTGATCTTGTTGCACCAAAGTTGTTTGTTCTACACATTGAACACAAAGGGTTTTGCGGTGAAGAAGCGACGGACATCCTGTTCGAAATCGTAGACGTATAAAAGCCATATCGGTGGACACCGAGACATACGTGAACGCGTGTGTTGTGCACAGAGATCGTGGAAGATGGAATTTCTGCGTGGGCCCTATTGAAGAACGATTGAAGATCAGAAGGAGCGTCAAGACCCGTGGGGATCGAGTCTTAGTGTAAGGCTAATCTATCTTTGTAAAACCATTATTCATAGTGATTGTCTGGCTTGGGCCGTCCGAGGTTATTTTCCCGCTTTGGGTTTTTTCCTCGTACATTCGGCGTTGTGAGTATTCTTTACTTTAATTTACTTGCTTTAATCACTAGATGCATGTTTAGGATTAATCAAGATAAAATTGGTTTAAAGAATTGGTTTTTTCACAACTTAGTTTGTGCATAATTAAAAGTTGGATCTTTTTCAGAGAAAAATTGGTTTGAAAGAAAACACACATATCGGGCCACTAACACTTTTCACCCCTCCTATAATTCGAATTTGTCTCCAATTTAGGCATTCATCGCGAATTAATGTAATTAAGTTTAGTCCTTGATTCCCCTTTATATTATCTAGCCTAATGCCCAACCTAGGCCTATTGATATTCCCATATATACCTTAATTTAATCAAATTTAAGTCCCATAATCGAATCTCAAAAGAACTCCAAAAAGAATCTAATTACAAGGAAAATTCAACAAAAAATGGGCAGCCGAATGGATTCGCCTTGCCGAATGGATTCGCTTACTGGCGAATCGATTTGCACCTGTTCTGATGCACTTCGTCTTCTTCGTTTTTGCCTACGGGTTTCACCATTTTCTTTCCCAAAACTTCTAAGATTTATACCCATTCATCCAACCATGGTTACCCATCAATATATCAACCTAAGTACATGATTTCTAACGTAGCAAAATCATTACAACACCAAATCTAATGATAATATGAAATAAATTCAAGATTTTCATTTAAGAACCCTAATTCATGTTTTTTCTTTAAGAACATCTATAAACTCCAATTTTTCTACATTTCAATTCTCATAATATATTCAATTTCGTTTTTCCATAACAATGATTCAATCTTAACCATGAATCCTACCCAAAATATGATTTAATCCACAAAATTGTCCTTTACATGCATGAAATTTAACCTTAATTCTGCTAACATGGATATTTTATCAACTTAAATTTAAGCAAGAAAATTACTTTCCTTATAACAGTAGGTCCAATCCTTTGATAAAGAAGGGTATGGCTACGTTCCTCGTCTTCCGATCTACACTCGAGTGGTGTTAATTGTGAAAGAGGTGCAATTATGGGTGGTTTTTGGCTTGTTATCTCTTCTCATTCCTCTTTCAATGGCCTCTATTATTTTTTTTGATATCCTTAGAATACCTAAACCTAGCAGCTAATATAGCCTTAGGAAATTTGTGGGTTTAATTACTCCAAAAATTAAAATGATCAAAATACCCTCCTGGGATGTCGATCTGGCCTAAAATTACCCCGGGATTTTAACTAAATTGCCAGGTAAACTTTTCTGACTATCTCGACCCTTCCGAACACTTTGGTGCACTCGAAATGACCACATGGGTGAGTTATAAATAATTTAATTTTATTCCATAAATTTTAGTCCCGACACGGCTGACACGCGCGTCCCGACTTAGTTTCCCATAACTGTCGTATTATTCATTCGACAATTTGAATAAATTCATAATTACATATTACTTTACTCACTAAGTAATATTCAACATAATTCACATCAATAAATACTAACTCTCATCATGCTAGTAATTATCTATTTAAATTTGAATTAATTATAAATAAATTTTCCCAATTTTAAGTAAATTAATCCCATAATTAAAATCATTAAAAAAATATGGGGTATTACATACTTCCCCCCGAATAACAAAATTTTGTTCAAAAATTCAAAAAAATAGGTATACCTGGTAAAAATAACTCTGGATATTTATTACACGTCTCGTCCTCGCGTTCCCAGATAGGCTCCTCGACATTATAATGCTGCTACTGAACATGTAGTAACAGTACTATCTTTGACCTCAATTTCCTCTCACTACGATCTTGGATAGCAACAGGCACCTCCTCATAGGAATTATCGGGCTGTAGATCAATCTCCTCTAAAGCAACATGAGTGTGGGCTAACTCATCCCGAAGATATCTCCTCAGTGAAGAAATATGGAACACATCATGAATCCTATGCAAGTTCTCCGGTAACCCAAGTCTGTAAGATACTAGCCCAGTCCGCTTAATAATAGGGAATGGCCCTACATACCTTGATGCCAACTTCCTTTTCTTCCTAAACCGCATTATCCCTTTAATTGGAGATACTCGTAACAACATCTGGTCCCCCACGCTAAACTCCCTAACGAACCTCTTGGCATCGGCGTAGCTCTTCTGTTTGTCCTGAGATACTCGTATACGACTCCGAATCATCTCAATCTTGGCCCAGGTATCTTGAATCACCTCTAGTCCAAGTAGTTTGTGGTGCCTCACCTCTAGCCAACACGTTGGAGAATGACAAGGCCTACCATATAACACCTCAAATGGAGCCATGCTAATAGTAAACTGGTAGGAGTTATTATAAGCAAACTCCATTAGTGGAAGATATTGCTTCCAGCCCCCGGCCAAAATCAAGGGTACATATCTGTAACATATCCTCTAAGACCTGATTCGTCCGTTCGGTCTTCCCATCAGTCTACGGGTGATAGGTCGAACTCAATTATAACTCCGTACCCATGGCTCCTGGAAGCTCTCCCAAAATCTAGACACAAAAATCTTGTACCGATCGGACACAATATCAAGGGGCACCCCATGGAGTCTCACTATCTCGGCAATAAAGATCTGAGTGTACCACTCCATAGTATAATCGATATGAACTGGCAAAAAATGAGCTACCATGGTTAGTCAATCCATAATCACCCATATGGAATCGTGACCCCGCTGCGATGTAGGCAACCCTGTGAGGAAATCCATGGAAATACTCTTCAATTTCCACATAGGGATCTCTAACGACTATAGGATCCCTAGCAGTATCTGATGGTCTACTTTTACTAGCTAACAAGTGGCACAATTCGAAATGAACTCGGTGATGTCCTTCTTCATTCCACTCCACCAGTACTGTCGCCTCATATCCTGGTACATCTTATCCCTTCCAGGATGTACAACAAATCGTGAATCGTGTGACTCCGTCATTACCTCATGTCATAAATGCCCCCTATAGAACTACTAGTCTGCTAATGAGACGTAAGACCCCATTTGAACTCATAGAATACGACTCTGCCCCCTCGGCTAGAAGCTATATGATTCGATCCTGACCGAACGAGTCTGCTCCGTGTGCCCGTATCACCCTAGTAACGATCTTGGGTGTAACCTTCATCACTGACATGAATGAGCGAGCAACTGCATCCTGATGTCCCAATTCCTTCCATTTTGCCTTCCACACCTCGACCACCTTACCTGCTGGCCTACGGCTCAACGCGTCTACTACCACGTTAGCCTTCCCCGGGTGATATTGGATATCGAACTAATAGTCCTTCACAAATTTAAGCCACCTCCGCTGACGCATATTCAACTTCCGTTGTGTGATTAGGTACCGTGGTGACTTATGATCTGTGAATAGGCAAAATTTCTCCCCTAAGAGATGATGTCTCCATATTCGATGTGCAAACACGACTGTCCCTAACTCCAAGTCGTGAGTGGGATAATTCCTCTCATGAGGCTTAAGATTATGGGAAGCATAAGCTATAGATTTATCCTCCTGCTGGAGCACACCCCAAAGTCCTAGTAAGGATGCATCAGTATACACCAGGTATTCCACTCCCGATCTGGGCATTACTAGAACTAGTGATGAAGTCAGCTTGTCCTTCAATTCATCAAAAGCCAACTAACAGGCATTATCCCAGATAAATGGTACCCCTTTGCGAGTAAAATTATTCAACGGACCCGCTATCTTCAAGAATCCTCGAATAAATCATCTGTAGTAGCCGGCTAGCCCCAAGAAACTACATATCGTTGTCAGCATCGTGGGTTTTACCCACTCCCTCACTGCGGACACCTTCCCCGGATCTACGAATATCCCTCTTATAGAAATAATGTGCCCCAAAAACTAAACCTCTCTCAGCCAGAACCCACACTTCTCATATTTTACATACAACTCATGCTCACGTAGTATCTGTAAAACCTTACTCAAATGCTCGACATGCTCCTCCTCATTCGGGAAATAAATTAGGATGTCATCTATGAAGACAATGACAAACTGATCTAATAACTCTCTGAACACCCTGTTCATCAAGTCCATAAACATGGCTGGTGTGTTGGTTATCCCAAATGACATAACCCTGAACTCGTAGGATCCATATCTAGTCAAGAAGGCAGTCTTAGACACGTCGTGCTCTCTGATACGTAAATGATGGTATCTCGAACTCAAGTCTATCTTCGAAAAGTACGCAACACCTCTCAATTGATCAAATAAGTCATCGATTCGGAGCAACGAATACTTATTCCATATCATGACCTTATTCAAATTTCGATAGTCAACACACAATCGTAATAACCAATCTATTTTCTTTACGAACAGTATGGGAGCACCCCAAGGCAAGGTACTCCTATGGAGGAAGCCCTGTCCCAAGAACTGCTCGATCTGGTCCCATAACTCCCTCATCTCTACTGGAGCCATACGGTAAGGTGCACGGGCTATCGGGCGAGTGCCTGGCATCAAGTCTATCATAAACTATATCTCTCTGCTAGGCGGTAGCCCTAATATGTCCTAAAATACATCAGCGAACTCACGAACAATCGGAATCGAATCAAGTGGAATTACCACCTCCCTAGAGGTTTCCTCCTCTATATAATATAAATGGGTGGATGAACCTCCATCAAGATGAATCATCGCCATAAAAAATATTTCCTGACCCGGTACGACGAACACAATACTACGACCATAACAATCAATTATGGACCTATACATAACTAGCCAATTCATCCCAATAATAGCATTATACACGGACATATCTAATACAAGCATATCGGCAGGTAAAATCAATATCCCTATATCTATACCCACTCCCCGACATATAAAGAATATTAGTGACCTATAGCCCATCGATGAATCTACACTTGTAACCGTACTATCTACCGTGTCTAATAATCCCGTGGCACATGCAAATATAGTGTCAATGAAAGAGTGTGAATCCCCCGTGTCGAATAATATCCACCCTAAATTCCCCTGGATAGAAAATATACCCTCAACTGCGGGTGGAGCCTGGGGAACTGCGTCCTGGTGGATGTTGTTAACACGCTCATACTGTAGCTGTCCCTGCTGAACTGGAACTGCTGGAATAGCTAGTAAGGCTGGCATTTATGGTGGCGCTAGGAGGGCGGCTGGGAAGATAAGTTGCTGGGGCTCCTGTTGGTCACCCTGATGTTGCTGCGTGGCCCTGTCGCCAGTATTGCCACATAGAAAGCATTTACCCATAAAGTTTCCCTCTCTCTGCCCCCGTTGTCCTCGACCTTGATGGTCGTTACCACCGCTCCCTTGGCCCTGTTAGCCTCGCTGAAAGTGCTGCTGTCCCTACTGGCTAGGCTGTCCCTTCTTAAAACCTCCTTGTCCCTGCCTGTGGTCACCTGATCTGAACCTCTTAGTAGGGTCCCTTGATGGAAACTCTGCTCACCCTAGACCTTGAGCTGGTTGTGCCCCACTGGCACCACTACCCCTTGTCCTACCCTGCTGGCTGGATTCCCCTGCTCATTTTTTCCCTTCAGATGAAAGTGGTGATCCTGGCAGTGTAGTAGGGCAACGTTACACACATTAGTATATGTACCCAATGAAAGATTATCCCAAAGGTGCTAATGAGTCCTCCAAGTTAAGCCATCCATAAACATCTGAATTTTCTTCCCCTCAGTAAGTACCTCATCTGGTACCAGATTAATCAATCTCTTAAACTCTTCCTCGTAATATGTAATGGTTTTCCTTTCCTGGGTGAGGTCTAGTAATTTCCTCCTTATCTCAGTCTTGACGATATAAGGGAAATATTTGCAGTCGAACCGCACCCACAAGTCCTAAATAGTCATGATGTTTCTATCCTCAGTAGTGGTAATAGACTCCCACCACTTTAGTGCCTCTCCCACTAGCTTAAAAGTAGTTAGTATTTGCGTCTGTACCTCGGTGCACTTGTATATCCTTAACTGACGCTGGATTTCTTTCTTCCATTGGCTCGCTACCACAACATCGGAACTCCCTACTAACTCCGGAGGATGTGCCTTCTGGAAGGCATCTCTGACTCGCTCCCTAGTAAAAAGTAACGCGTGAGCTGGTGCCGGTGTCAGTGCCACCGTCTGTGCCTGGGGTGGGGCCTGTTGTACAACTTCTAAAGCTGTATTTATCGCTTGGGCCACTATAGCGTCAACCTTCGCAATATTCATAGTACCCTGGGTCTGAACTGGTTGAGGCTTGGGCTCTACACCTCTACGGGCTCTCTGTGCACGTCGGGAGGCATCTGAGATGAAGGAGAAGTGTTATAAGTCCACAGTAAATATCTCAAAATAGCCGAAGACGTAAAATGTGCAACTAATGAATACAACAATCTTAAATATAGGGCTCTACATCAAAGAAAGCTATGCTGGAAGCATAATAAGCCGTATAGATCTTAAAGACTTTAGAACCTGATGCTCTGATACCATCTGTGACCCCCCTCCTAATTAATTACCTGGTGATCAGTATTTTATTAAATTTAAAACATAATATCCATTTGGATCAGTCTTAACATCACCGTCAAAAACTTTTTATTAATTACTAACCACCTAGTATTTAAAAAATTAAGATGTCAAATTTTATCTTTTTAATATAACATACAAGCAATTAAATGATTAACTAAACATCCACCATCTAATAACAATCTCATAGGAATTAAAATGACATAATGAAATAAACTGAGTCTGGAGTAAACACTTATAGTCTAAATCCCAAATCCAATAATCTGAAATGAAATAAATCCCGAAAATTGAAATATAAATGAATGTTTGAAACAACAATCTCTAAATAGGAATGGAAGACATGTCCTGAATGAAATGAGTAACTCTGAATGAATCAAGGATAAATATGGAGGCGTCTAGTACCAAGGTCCTATAACTTCCACAACAGCTATAGTATGTCAACTGAGTGAAACTCCTATGCATGGCTTCCCCGTGGCTGGGCACCTAAAATATTTTACAAAAAAATAGATTTGAAAGAAAACGGGTCAGAGCCCGAGTTGAAAATAGTCTTAAAACAACTAGTATTTAATTGTATAAATACCAGATAATTACATACATGTTTGTCACGTGTTCTCACTTGAGATTCTCACTTCTCAACTATTGTGCACACCTAACGTATAATTATTATCCTTCTTATTTACGTTACCCCACCTAAATAGATTTTAACAGTTCTCCATCTATGCAAACTAACCTATTATGCCCACCCGTATAATAGAAATATACGTTATATAGTTCCTCATATTTTGTTACTTAATTCCCAAGTATATCATTAATCTATTAAGTTCTTACACACTTAATATATATTGGTATCATCATTCTGTTCTACTAAATAACATAGTAGAATAAACACGGTGTACATATATATAAATTTCATGATTATAATATATACTAATACCATAATATATACTAATACCACAACCCACATAGACAAAACTAACGGTGCGTACATACTCTGCTATCAAGTCTCGTTACCTCATGTACAAAATAAGGACTATCGATTCCGAATCTCTCAGGAATCGTAATAAAATAAATCACACATAAACTGGAGGCGAACACGAACCATGGTGTAATGGGTCACGTACATACCTACGCACCCATATAACCCAAACTTATTAACTCAAAGTCCTCCTTAGATCCTATGCTTTGAGGTACCAATCTATAATCCCCCCTAAGGGCTCCTCAAAACAAGACTGTCCCTTTCAAAGACCTCTCGATGATAGCAAGTATGGTAGGTATGTCATACACATAGAAATCCACACAATAAGTATTCACAAAACCTAAGTATTTATAAATATCAATCTAGGTATTCACACGTCCCATAACACAAGTCTCATGCGTAGTATATTTATATCTCAAATGTCCCACGTATTAAAGGATCTATATCATAACTTCTCTTCGTACGCTTCCAAGTAGTTCTCACCACTCTAAGGTTAACTCTTATCCTATTCTTAATATCAGTAGGTAACTCCCTGAGTCCTACTGGTCTAAGTCATCACTTTCCCCGAATTCCCGTAATTTGAATCTGTCTCCAATTTAGGTATTTATCGCGAATTAATCTAATTAATTTTAATCCCTGTTTCCCTCTTATAGGACCTATCCAAAAGCCCAACCTAAGCCTACTGGTATTCCCATATATCCCTCAATTTAATCAAATTTAAGTCCCATAATTGAATCTCGAAAGAACTCCAAAAAGAATCTAATTATAAGGAAAATTTAATAAAAACTGGGCAGTTGAATCGATTCGCCCTTATCCGAATCGACTCGCCTTGCCGAATCGATTCGCTGACTGGCGAATCGATTCGCACCTGTTCAGATTCACTTCGTCTTCTTCGTTTTTGCCTACGGGTTTCACCATATTCTTTCCCAAAACTTCTAAGATTTGAACCCATTCATCCAAACATGGTTACCCATCAATACATCAACCTAATTACATGATTTCTAACGTAGCATAATCATTAAAACATCAAATTTATCGATAATATGAAATAACTTCAAGATTTTCATTTAAGAACCCTAATTCTTGGTTTTTCTTCAAGAACATGTATAAACCCAATTTTCTACATTTGAATTATCAGAATACATTCAATTTCGATTTTCCATAACAGTGATTCAATCCTAACCATGAATCCTACCCATAATATGATTTAATCCACAAAATTGTCCTCTACATTCATAAAATTTAACCTTAATCATATTCTACTAACATGTATATTTTATCTACTTAAATTTAATCAATAAAAATACTTGCCTTATAACTGTAGGTCTGATCCTTTGATGAAGAAGGGTATGGCTATGTTCCTCGTCTTCCTATCTACACTCCGGCGGTGTTAATTGTGAAAGAGGTGTAACTATGGGTGGTTTTTGGCTTGGGATCTCTTCTCCTTCCTCTTCTAATGGACTTTATTGTTTTTGTGTTTGATAACCTTAGAATACCTAACCATAGAAGCTGATATAGCCTTAGGAAATTGGTGGGTTTAATTACTTCAAAATTAAAATGACCGAAATACCCTCCCAGGATGTCGGTTTGGCTTAAAATTACACCGGGACCCAAACTAAATCCCCGGGTAGACTTTTTTGACTATCTCGAACCTTACGGACACTTTGGTGCACTTAAAATGACCATATGGATGACTTATAAATAATTTAATTTTATTCCATAAATTTTAGTCCCGACATGGCTAACATGCGCGTCCCGGCTTAATTTTCCGTAACTGTCGTATTATTCACTTGACAATATGAATAAATTAATAATTACATATTACTTTACTCACTAAGTAATATTCAACATAATTCACATCAATAAATACTAACTCTCATCACGCTACTAATTATCTATTTAAATCCAGATTAATTATAAATAAATCTCCCAATTTTAAGTCAATTAATCCCATAATTAAAATTATTAAAAAATACGAGGTATTACAATTCTCCTTTCTCTTTCACAAGTTTATTGGCATTCACTCTCTTTAATCTTTAATCCTGTAACATATTTCCCATTTGAGAGTTTGTGAATGCCCAATCATTTTGAGGATTTTTTAGGGAGTTTAGCCAATTTAGATGAGGAGAATCTTCATAGTGAACAAGGTTTAAAGAGTTACTTTAGGCCAACCCCCTTGTCAATGATCTACCCTTGAGTACCTAGTCCTGAGAGTTACCCTCGTTCTTGTAGTCCAAAGGCTCCTGGTCCACTTTCTTATTTGAATATGAAAGGTAACTTAAACTAGAGGTTATATTTCTCTCATATAGAGTCTCTTTTTTTGGGCTTCTTCCCTTAAACTATATTATTATAAGAGGTTAAATTATTGGTTGCCCGTTGTCACCTTTTCACAGTCCTATCAATTTCTGAGTTATTCTTTAGTTTTAGGCTGACCGTACGCGTTGCCTTGATGATATTTCAAATAACAATAATAATATGAGTTCGGAAGAGAATTCCTTTATTGCTGTGATATATAACAACCTTAGTGGTGTGACAACTCGTGGTTATGATATGAATGATATAATAACTTCTTCATCTAGGGCCATAACTAAAATTGATGACCTGGTTTCATCCTCTACTTTTTCCTCAACTTTGCCATCTTCTTCTTCTACATATTACTCAAGATCATCCTCACATTCTGACTTATAATCTACTTCCTCTAAAAATAAATTTGATGCCCAAGATGTCATTGATATTGTTGGGGAGGAGGAATATGACGGTGAGTTAGATAACACCTCGTTTGTTGAATTAGACACTAGATTCATTCCTTTGAACTACGACATTACCTAGGCTTATGAAATTGATTTCTCTCAAAATAGCCTTTACGGGAGAATCGTAAACAAAATTGAGGTTTATAGAATCCAACATATTTATGGAATAAAGACATCCATCATGGTTAGGGACCCAAATTTCGATAAGAGAGATTTTGATATAAAGAACACAATCGATATTTTCCTATACAACTCCATGTTTCACTTAGGATTTAGGCTTCCCTTCCACACCTAAATTCGAGACATACATTTCCATCTAAGTGTTGACCCTTTCCCAGTTAGATCCCAATTCTTAGAGGATCATTTTTGGATCTATCATAGCTTAAAGGTCCATCCATTTTGAGAATATAACCAACAAAATATATCATAGTGTTTACACTATCGTATCAATGAAGAATCCACTTGGTTATTATTACTTGAGCCCTCGTAACTGGTTGGTGAGGGTTTATCAACCTTCCAATCACCACTGGTAGACCAACTACTTTTATGTTAGTAGATTGGGATTTCCTAGAAAGTGAGCAGAAATAAGGAGTCATAATAGTCCTTCGTGAATAGGGTAAGCCTCCTATAATCAGTATTACTCTTTCTATTATTTACATGATTTTATCTACACTATTTAATGTTGATGTTGTCTTTATATTGACTTTATCTTTTCTTGTTTGTAGGTCAAATTACACATTGTACTATTGTTATACATTGGAAGTCGTTGGATGATATTGTTAACTCATGAATCAAAAGTTACACTTCACATCCCTTTAACTTTTATCCTTCGTATGATATTTATTTGATCGTGATTTGTGTTTATTATAGATCATCATAAGGGTATTATTAAAGAGGAGTGGGACATGTTGATCCCAAAGTTCATTCTAGGTTATGTAAACGAGACTGGGGAAACCTAGTGGTCCTATTGATAAGGCTAAGAGGAGAGGCAAGGATTTAGTTCGAAGCCAGCCCTCTTAAAAGTATAGGATATACATTGGTCATTCTAAAGAGATTGAGGCCAATTTAAACCCTACAAGGCTAGTGATGGCTGCGAAGATTTCTTTGATAAGGGAGATTTATAAGGCTTTACAAGTCGAACCTAAGACCTTATATGCCAACTCCCTTCGAACTAGGTATTTACTCATCAATAACATCCTAGATTATGCTAAAGGATACTTTGGTAATATGTAGAGGGGGTGGAAGTTGATCTTGCAATCAATAAGGTTTTTCAGGTTCATACCCTTTACTGATTCACTACTCTCGTCTTCAAATTAAGTTCGACCTTTCTTTGAATCTTATTCTCATTTGATGGATGGTGCGATGTTAATGGTAGACCTTCATCAGTGGACCAAGAGGAACAACGATGCTCTCATTGCGACTGTTGACAATAGGAAGGCTTTTGATAACTACAAGGCGAGTTACGAGTTGAAGGACCAATTTCCAATTAAGAAAATTTATTTGTAATTGGCTTAATTTTGAACAAAAAATGTTGAGTCATAGGTTAGAGGTGGTGTTTTCCTTTCAAGCCTTTAACGTGTTTAGATGAAGACGCAATGATAAAGTTTCATTAGTTATTTCATCGTGCCATGTTTCGTGCTCGAATCCATCTTCATGTTTTAAGGATCTCAAGTATGGATGCATATTTAATTTGAGCCTTGGATATTTTATTATTTGGTGTTAGTTTTTTTTAAAATATATAAAAAAAGGTTTTAAAGAGAATTTCGTTGTGTCATAGAATGACTTGAAAGGTCATCAGAATGATTTTCCATAGGTCGTTAGAATGAGATTCCTTCATTCGAAAGAGATACATATCGATGCCTTTTGATTTGCTCTGGAATGTCGTTCGAAGTTTCATTGGAAGTTGTTTGAACGAGAATGGGTACTTCGTTGGAATGAGAAGTCAGTTCATTCGAATGAGCGCGTAAGTATTTGTTTTTTAAAGGAATCTGATCCAAATCTCTAATGCCTATCCTTTTGAAACAATTTTCCCTATAAATAAATATGTGGGATTAGACTTTTAAGAGAGCCCTTTTTAGAGTTCTTTGTGTGTTTAGACTCTCCAAAAACTTTAGTTTTCACCCAATAAGTTAAGGATCGAAGATTCATCATACACTTGCTTTAAAGATCCTATTTTGGGCACCAAGTTTATTTTTCATGTCTTTATGAGAATTATTTTGTTGTAGTGGATTTCGTATTTTCTGTGTTGTTGTGAAGAAGTGGTGGATTCCATGTTCCAATCTGTAGATGATTACTGAGCTTGAATCGAAAGATATCGAGACGTGTGTGGAGTTGTACATTGTGGCAGCATGTGTAAGTGGACTTCTGCATTGTCACTATGGAGGAACGATTGAAGATTAAATACGCATCAAGGCTTGTGGGGAGCGAGTCGTTGAGTAAGTCATATGTCAACTTGTGTAATTCTGTATCATAGTAATTTGCGTAGCTGGGTTGTTCGAGGTTTTTTCCATTTTCGATTTTCCTCATACATCGATGTGTTGTGTGATTGTTTTATTTATTTTTTCTGCTATCACCTAGATGCATGATTAAGCTTAAAAGGATAAAATTAGATAAATCGGTTTAACTCTACAACTCGATATAAAATTGGTGAATAAGTTTTATTGGGTTAATCCGTTTAAAGTCTTGATTTTTAAAAAAATTGAAAAATTATAAAAATCAGCATTTTTGTTACAATACCATCCTTTGTTGGAAACGTATACCCCAAATTTTCATTTTTAAAACTGAATTTCCTAAAAGTACGGAATAGGATGGTTCAACACAATACACACAAACAACAAATTTTAATTTCTTTCAAATTAAAATTAAACTAAACTCAAAGTGAAATTAAATAAAACAATTAATAAATTTTTCACTTAAACCAAATTAATTCAACCCAAGTCCTAAACATTTGTCTAACAAGATTAATTCATTTTTCGCAAATTAGGCCAAACCAAATTAAATTATCTTGACTTGAATTAAATTAATCTAAATTTTACCCAAACAATTTTAGCACCAAATTAAACGAGAGTGTGAATTAAACTATATTTTATCTTTTAATTCTAAGCATGCGTTCTAGGTTATTTGCAAGATAAAATAAATTTACAACCACTATGCCGCGATGTACGAGGAAAATGCAAATGGGAAAAGCCTCGGACGGTCCTGGCCTTAAGTCCACTAAGTACAAAACTTCTATAAGTACAAGAAAAATGACTTACTCAACTCGACTCAACTCCTTCAAGCCCCTGACGTGTCTTCTTATACAAACCTCTGCTTAGTTGATAATCCCAGACTCCACCGGAACCTTGGACTCCTCCAATGAAGCTTTTGAAACCCGTAAACCACACACGGTGCCTTTCACCGTATGAGAATGCCGCAACACACTTATCTCCTTTTTTAGGTAGAGAATGAACCCAAAAAACTCTTCGATGGGTAGAGTAGAACCTAGTGCCAAACTGCTCCAAGCACAATATATGTATGTAGAGATACTTGGACTAAACAAACTAAACTATGGGTATATAAACATGTGTTTGAAGAAAATTTTCTATTGAAATTTAACACATGAAAACATGGAATTTTCGTTGGAATAATTTCTCTCAAAAGCTCTCTAAGGATTCTCAAAAGTCCTCTTGAAAAATGTGGTTCGGAAGTTGATAAAAACTGTCAAAAATTAGCGGGACAAAATAGTGGGAAAATGTCAAAAACTGTTCCCGCCTGAAATCTCGTTCGAACGAATCATCTAACAAAAAGTCAGTGTATAAAAGGGAAACTCGTTGGCAAAACTCATTCGAGCGACAATTTCGAACGAAAAGTCAAAATATGCATTTTTCATTTTAAGCTCATGAAAATTTATTTTAAATAAAATTAAACCCATTAAAAATTATTCCAAGTCTTTACAAATATATATGTAGCATTCATACTTTATTAGAGACTTGAAATATGATGAATTATTGAGGACGCAAAATGAGGCACTTGAAACTCGGTAAGGATGATGTCTTCACGATGAACTAGGTCGATACGTCTTCAACTCAAACTTATCAAACTTATCATACGTCTACACATGAACACTATTCTATGACTCAAACGTTTTTGTCCGGAATTGAGACAACACTACATAAGACTCAATTGGAAATTTGTGTCCTTACAAATCTCCCCCTTTGTCTATTCCGGGACAAAAAAACCAAACAAAAATTCTAAAAGGGACGTCAAGCTCAACTATTCTAAAAAATATCCCACCCAAAATAAAAATTACAATGCTTGACTCAAAACCAAAGGAAAAATAGCTTTGCCGACTAAAGATGCCGCTAAAAAAAATTCCAGCACACTTAAGCAACACATTAAGCGCATAGGGAACATCAAAACATTAAATACAATTAAAGTAAATACTAATTAAAATATATACTCCCTCTAAATTAATTCTCCCCTTTATCAAATACCTACTTATAAAGACGTCTCCCCCTAAATTAGATCTCCTAAACTAAAGGTTTAGATACCATCTCTCCCCCTTTTTATTCAGGAATAGACGAAGGATAAAGAATTAAAATATTACGTATTTCTTCCCAATTAAAGCATATACTATTTCTCCCCCACAAACCAAAACATGGGAAACAAAACATGGGAAAACAAGTAAAACATGATGGTGCATAAAGTGATAAGAACATTAAAGCTTATGGGTGTAACACCCTACCTAATAAAATACCAAGTGACTAGTCACATACCAAATTAAAAAAGAATATACAGTTGGCTCATTCTTAGCATCATTGTTGAAAACATTTACAAATCACCCAATACCCAATTAAGCTGGTGTTAAAAACCTTCCAAATCTTAATTCAACAAAATTCATTTTTAGTTTACGAATAACACTACACATTTTATTCTACCACAATAATAATTTAACAGATAACTCACAAGGATCTAAATACAATTGGAATAATTTCTCAATACAGTAAACCCAACAATAATAATAGTATTAAAATGACACGAGTACAAGGCTATTTGACTCAGACAGAAAGGAGATAACTGAATTCCTTTGGGGTGACATGCCCTAAATATAAGAACACTACATAATGTGAATCAAATGAAGATAGGCGTCTAAGAAATATTCCATAGCTCGTCATAATCCTCTAAGGTTGGCGTCCCTGTTGTTGGACACCTGATATAGAAGGTACAATAGAAAAGAGAAAATGCAAGGAAACGGGTCAGAGCCCGATGTAAAAATAGTTTTGAAAACAACAAGTATTTAACAAGTGCAATAAAGCATTTATTATGTACATGTTAGTATCCATGCTCTCACTTGATATTCTCACCCCTCATCTAGAGTGCACGCTTAACGTTTCCTATTAACGTCCTAGTCAATGGTTCCTCCTGACTAATTTCCATAATATGATTCTATCCCATATCATAACCCCATGTGACCCATACCATATGTAGTACAATCATTCGTATATGTTTCTCATTAATATGAATTAAGCTTTTCAAATCTATAAGAATAAATATTCATTAACTTAATTTAATTCTTTTTCTCTATTCACCGTCATCTACAATTATCACACAGTAGATTGATCAACCACTATATATACATTCATTTAATTTATTATATATATACATATATAATACGACACCCCGAGACACAGCTGCGGTGCATGCATTACTCTGCTATCATGTCCCAGTATCGCTGGTCGCCGAATAGGGGACTAAAGGTTGGGTAAGGATTCCTCGAACCATAAATATCAACACAAAAATTGGAGGTGAACATAGTTCTCATACCCACGGGTAACGCACATACCTACGTTCCCATAGTCAGCAGACTTATCAACTCACCGATAAGTCTTTCATAGTCCTATGTTCTCGAGTGACAAATCAAAAATCCCATGGATTCATTAGGATATGACTTCCCTCATGCGCAAACCTCCCGTCGATAGCAAGTAAGCTAGGTATGTCATACATATAAATCATCAATTAATCAAATAGGCATTATCATCTACCTATAGATATAATATCAACAAGGTAATCACACTACCCTAACATAATTCCCATACGTAGCATATATCTCTTAAATCCTACGTATTAAAATATTATGACTTTACTTCTTTAATTTAATTATTCCAGAGTCTCACTCATTACACAAGGTTTAAATAGGTTTTCCTCAATATATTTATTCAGTAAGAAATCACTAACATCCTACTGGTCCATATCATCTTATCTCCCGAATTAATATGAATTAAACTCTCCTATAATTAGGGTTATAACTGATAGTTTCTAATCTCTTGTTAACACATCTTCTATCACCTAGGATTAAACCCTCTTGTAAACCTAAGGCTGCCCAGGTGATTTATTAAATTTCCCTTACTGGAACTATCTTTAATCCTCATGCATACAAATTATCCAACACATGAATCTAGCAACCAAAATTTCTTCCAATTTAACTATCATAATTCTCATCAATTAAATCCCAATCACATTAATTCGATTCTTATCTAGGGCTTACTGATCTTCCCTAAGTCCCATTATATCCAAATAATAATCATCAATGGTTTACAAAAGATTAGGGATAAGAACATTAGTTAAAAAGAAACAACATCATCAATTCTGGGAAGGTCGATCGATCGAAGGTAGGGAGTCGATCGATCGATCAACCAGATATCAGCCCATATTCTGCAATTCTTATAGTATGGGTTTCATAACTTTTGATCATTCCAACCTCCATATTAACAACCCAAATTCCTTATAATTCTTACTACATGATATAGCAACATATGTAAATGATTTCTAATGATCTAAACATCCTAGACTCATCAAGAGTTTGAATTAAAAGCATGTATTCATCCTATTTTTCCAGAAAATTATCTAGATGATATCTTCAAGAACAAACCAATGATTCTCAGAATTTCTTCAACAAATTGATGATTATTTCGTGGATTACTATCTTCCTACAACATGAGTTTGATTCCAATATATTTCCATTTTTCCAGAAATCAATTAACAACTCTATCTCTATATTCCAAACATGTAAAATCTCATTTTTTATAACTATCCTAACATGGACATTATACTAACTAGATTTCAATTATCAAATTACTTGCCTCTAATTCAGGTCTGATCCTTTGGGGTTGTGTATCAGAGGTGGTTATCCCCTTCTCCGATCAACTTCCGGTGGTGGTTGGTGGTGGTGACCTATGGCCCTTGGTTCTCCTCCTTTCTAAGCAATCTTCTCTTCTCCCAAGCACCCTTTCACTCTCTCTAAAAAAGGTGACCTCTCAATTTTTGTGTAGAAGATAAGAATGAACCTACGTACAACTAATCTCCAAATATTTATAATAAGGCAAAATTCCAAAATCAGTAATCATCCCCTCTGTAAAAATGACCAAAATGCCCTTTTCGGTTGTCTTTTCATTTCCAAATGACCCGAGACCCAAAACCAACATCCAAATAGAGTTTTTTGACTATTTCAACCCTCCCAGATTCAACAACGCACTCGAAATGACTATAAGGTTGATGTAAAAATAAGTTTCTTATTTAATCTAACAAATTAGTCCCAACACATCCCATATCGCGTCCGACTAAAAAATCAAATTAATGAATTAATAACTCGCAACAATATCAATAACATCACATTCATTTTAATATCCAAAACTTCGGATTTAAACCCAATGGATTAATTTTAATAAAATCCAATTAATCCATTAATTTAAAATATAACCCATATTAAAAGTCATTCAAATTACGGGGTATTACGTACTCCCCCCTTATAACAGAATTTCGTCTCGAAATTCGGAAAGATAAATCATACTGGTAAGGTCAACTATAAGTATAAATCTCACATCGCAAGTAATCTATGTCATACCACCCATACAGTACATAATCGAAAATCCTTATTGATGTTATACGCCAAGCCTCACCATATAGTTTCAACTGAATCGAATTTAAACTTTACCCAATTTTTCCTATACCATCCTCGTGACAAAGTTTGGTAAAAAGTGATACTTAATCATTAAGTAAATAAATCCTGAAGTCACAACCTCTGCGTCCTTTATCCTAAAACAATATATACCTACTGTTTCACAATTATGAAAAATACTATAATCCAACCATCCAGGGCGCCCTTAAACCCTATTGTATAACTTCCATTATAAAATGGATATGGTTACCTGCATAATACTCTTATTTATCGCAAAGGTTATAACCTCATATCCTAATGACCTAACTTACTTCGACTCCCAACGTTTGTTAGTTTCATGCGTGGGGTGTCTCGCAAGAGAAATCCAAACAAGGAACCCCCCGGTACACTACTACCTAAAGTAGTCGGTCATCAAAACTCCTCAGGTCCTTAGTCAATAGTATATAACTTCTCTACGGGTCTTATCAAATCGAGAATCTCAAGATCGTAAACGCTTAGCATAATCCCCTATCTGGGAACCATGCTCACCCTGACGCTGATGACGCTGCCCTGGCTGAGTCCCACTAGAACTGCCCCCATTAGTCTTGCCTTATAGGCTTGACCCAAAACCCCTCTTGACACCCTGAACATGTAAGCGGTTATCCTGGCAGTGAAGTATCACAACATTAAGAACATCTGCATAATTTTGTAGTGAAAGATTTCCCAGTAAATGCTGGAAAATCTTATAATTCAACCCATCAGTGAACATTTGAATTCTCCTTTCCTCCGTGGGTACCTCTGCTGGTACCAAATTAGTTAGTCGCGTAAATTCTTCCTCGTATTCTGCCACTATTATCTCTCCCTGTTTCAAATCAAGTAATTTTCGCCTCATCTCTGTTTGGATGACGGAAGGGAAGTACTTTCGATCAAACCGTATCCAAAAATCTTGGATAGTCACTGTGTCTCTCTCCCCGATAGTGGTCGTAGCCTCCCACCATTGCAAAGGTGCCCCTACTATCTTTAATGTGGCTAGTATTTGACGTTGAACCTTAGTAAATTCAAGAATTCTCAAGTGCCTTTGGATATCTCTCTTCCATTGGCTAGCAGTCACGACATCTGATCCTCCCTGAAACTAAGGTGGGTGTGACTTCTGAAAGGCATACCTCACTCGTTCCCATGCAGTAGGAAACACTTGCCCTTGCGCGGGTGGCACAACTGGTGCCTGTGATGGAGCCTGTTGAATAGCAGCTAGAGCTGCATTGACTGCCTGAGCGACAATTGCAGCAACTTCGGTCGCAGTCATTATTCCCTGAGTTGGGGCGGGCTGAGGTGCACGTCGAGGAGGCATCTGAAACGAGAGTACACTATCAGTATTTGATATAACAGAATTGCTGAAGAACGTAGGCATAAATAGAAAAGCAATAATCCTACTCATAGGGCTCTACATCAAAGAATGCTAAGCTAAAAACACAGTAAGTCGTACAGACCCTAAAGGACACTAGAACCTGATGCTCTGATACCAACTATAACACTCCGTCTAATAAAATACCGGGTGGCTAGTCCCATACCAAATTAAAAAAGAATATACAGCTCGCTCATTCTTAGCATCACTGTCGAAAACATTTACAAATCACCCAATACCCAATTAAGCTGGTGTTAAGAACCTTCCAAATCTTAATTCAACAAAATTCATTTTTAGTTTACGAATAACACTACACATTTTATTCTACCACAATAATAATTTAACAGATAACTCACAAGGATCTAAATACAATTGGAATAAACATTCCCATATAATTTCTCAATACAGTAAACCCAACAATAATAATAGTATTAAAATGACACGAGTACAAGGCTATTTGACTCAGACAGAAATGAGATAACTGAATTCCTTTGGGGCGACATGCCCTAAATATAATAACACAACATAATGTGAATCAAATAAAGATAGGCGTCTAAGAAATATTCCATAGCTCGTCATAATCCTCTAAGGTTGGCGTCCCTGTTGTTGGACACCTGATATAGAAGGTACAATAGAAAAGAGAAAATGCAAGGAAACGGGTCAGAGCCCGATGTAAAAATAGTTTTGAAAACAGCAAGTATTTAACAAGTGCAATAAAGCATTTATTATGTACATGTTAGTATCCATGCTCTCACTTGATATTCTCACCCCTCATCTAGAGTGCACGCTTAACGTTTCCTATTAACCTCCTAGTCAATGGTTCCTCCTGACTAGTTTCCACAATATGATTCTATCCCATATCATAACCCCATATGTCCCATACCATACGTAGTACAATCATTCATATACGTTTCTCATTAATATGAATTAAGCTTTTCAAATCTATAAGAATAAATATTCATTAACTTAATTCAATTCTTTTTCTCTATTCACCGTCATCTACAATTATCACACAGTAGATTGATCAACCACTATATATACATTCATTTAATTTATTATATATATACATATATAATACGGCACCCCGAGACACAGCTGCGGTGCATGCATTACTCTGCTATCACGCCCCAGTATCGCTGGTCGCCGAATAGGGGACTAAAGGTTGGGTAAGGATTCCTCGAACCATAAATATCAACACAAAAATTGGAGGCGAACATAGTTCTCATACCCACGGGTCACGCACATACCTACGTTCCCATAGTTAGCAGACTTATCAACTCACCGATAAGTCTTTCATAGTCCTATGTTCTCGAGTGACAAATCAAAAATCCCATGGATTCATTAGGATATGACTTCCCTCACGCGCAAACATCCCGTCGATAGCAAGTAAGCTAGGTATGTCATACATATAAATCATCAATTTATCAAATAGGCATTATCATCTACCTATAGATATAATATCAACAAGGTAATCACACTACCCTAAGATAATTCCCATACATAGCATTATATCTCTTAAATCCTATGTATTAAAATATTATGACTTTACTTCTTTAATTTAATTATTCCAGAGTCTCACTCATTACACAAGGTTTAAATAGGTTTTCCTCAATATATTTATTCAGTAAGAAATCACTAACATCCTACTGGTCCATATCATCTTATCTCCCGAATTACTATGAATTAAACTTTCCTATAATTAGGGTTATAACCGATAGTTTCTAATCTCTAGTTAACACATCTTCTATCACCTAGGATTAACCCCTCTTGTAAACCTAAGGCTGCCCAGGTGATTTATTAAATTTCCCTTACTGGAACTATCCTTAATCCTCATGCATACAAATTATCCAACACATGAATCTAGCAACCGAAATTTCTTCCAATTTAGCTATCATAATTCTCATCAATTAAATCCCAATCACATTAATTCGATTCTTATCTAGGGCTTACTGATCTTCCCTAAGTCCCATTATATCCAAATAATAATCATCAATGGTTTACAAAATATTAGGGATAAGAACATGAGTTAAAAAGAAACAACATCATCAATTCTGGGAAGGTTGATCGATCGAAGGTAGGGGGTCGATCGATCGATCGGCCAGATATCAGCCCAGATTCTGCAATTCTTATACTATGAGTTTCATAACTTTTGATCATTCCAACCTCCATATTAACAACCCAAATTCCTTATAATTCTTACTACATGATATAGCAACATATGTAAATGATTTCTAATGATCTAAACATCCTAGACTCATCAAGAGTTTGAATTAAAAGCATGTATTCATCCTATTTTTCCAGAAAATTATCTAGATGATATCTTCAAGAACAAACCAATGATTCTCAGAATTTCTTCAATAAATTGATGATTATTTCGTGGATTACTATTGTTAATGCAAAAATTCTCCATCTACGAGGACCAATCAGAAAAGGACACATGTCATCCTACGTGGCAATATTCGACACCCGAGGAGAGTTGGTCGGCACCCGAGGAGTGTTAGTCGGCATCCGAGGAGAGTTGGTCGGAACCCGGGGAGTGTTAGTCGGCACCCGAGGAGAGTTGGTCGGCACCCAAGGAGTGATAGTCGGCACCCGAGGAGAGTTGATCGGCATATCAACCAGGAAGATCAAAGGATAACTACGCATTTAATGTGCATTAATGAAGATGGCAGCGCATTTAATGAGCCTTAATGTACATTTATACTGTATTAATAGATGGCATACCAAGCAATTCAACAATTAGATTCGTTGAATGTAGACATAAATGTCTACATACAATGAATCTCTTTATCTCCCATCACTATAAATACATGTATCCCCTTAGCCAAAAGGGAAGAAATAGGAGATCCGACAACGATGAGAGACCATACACAAGATACACCCTTTTTCTCCCTCTCTCTACCACATTGTGCTATTGTAAACCCCTGGGAATAAAATAACAGTGGACGTAGGCTTTATTCATAGCCGAACCACTTTAAAAATGTTTGTCTCTTATGTGCTTGATTGGATTGCTTTCATCTATTTATCTGTGATCATAAAAATGGGATTCGGTCCAGTTTTTTGCATCAACAACTATCTTCCTACAACAAGAGTTTGATTCCAATATATTTCCATTTTTCCAGAAATCAATTAACAACTCTATCTCTATATTCCAAACATGTAAAATCTCATTTTTTTTATAACTATCCTAATATGGACATTATACTAACTAGATTGCAATTATCAAATAACTTGCCTCTAATGCAGGTCTGATCCTTTGGGGTTGTGTATCATAGGTGGTTATCCCCTTCTCCGGTCAACTTCCGGTGGTGGTTGGTGGTGGTGACCTTTGGCCCTTGGTTCTCCTCCTTTCTAAGCAATCTTCTCCTCTCCCAAGCACCCTTTCACTCTCTCTCAAAAAGGTGACCTCTCAATTTTTGTGTAGAAGAGAAGAATGAACCTACGTACAACTAATCTCCAAATATTTATAATAAGACAAAAATCCAAAATTACTATTCATCCCCCCTGTAAAAATGACCAAAACCAATTTTTTTGGTTGTCTTTTCATTTCCAATTGACCCGAGACCCAAAACCAACATCCAAATAGACTTTTCTGACTATTTAAATCCTCCCGGATGTAACGACGCACTCGAAATGACTATAAGGTTGATGTAAAAATAAGTTTCTTATATAATCTAACAAATTAGTCCCGACACGTCCCATACCGCGTCCGACTAAAAATTCAAATTACTGAATTAATAACTCGCAGCAATATCAATAACATCACATTCATTTTAATATCCAAAAATTCGGATTTAAACCCAATGAATTAATTTATAATAAAATCCAATTAATCCATTAATTTAAAATATAACCCATATTAAAAGTCATTACGGGGTATTACAATGGGCAACAATAACAAGAACTAATCCACAACAAGGATAAATAGATACCAACTTATGATGCGATAAAAAATGATAATAACTAAAATGTATTCAACATAAGCATGGGATATCAACCAAAATTTGCAAAAAGTTAGTTACCAATTTTGAATTAAAAGAATAAATGGACTAGCAAGCATGTCAAAGACTCAAAAAAAAAAACAAAAATATCATATATATATATATGTATACAAAATAGATACAAAATATGCACAAGCACACAAATATAGATATAAACATACAAATGACACAAAATACATTAAGCTTTTCACACTCGTATGGCAAAAATGTATCCAAATGCATGTGATAAATGGAAGTGTAGGGGTGTAAACTAGTAATAATTAAATTTAGACCCAATCATATAAAACATGTTCACGGAGTTCTCATTAGATTTCGAAATTTTATCACATTTAGATATAGCCTCATGTGACAATATAAATTGAACTCAATGAACAAACATACATAATGCACAAAAGTCTAGAATTTTGATGATTCTACAAACCAATAGAGTCATGACAATAAAGGCTTAACTAGGATACAAAGCCATTGTGCAAACCCGTTAATACATCCAACCAAACTCCTCATAATTTTCTTTTCTTTTCTTTTAAACATATTAACTAAACCATTTTTGGCCTTGGCAAATATGCTTTTTAATGCCACATTTTTTAAGGCCTAAAATTCAATGATGGCTTTTCACGCAAAGAAATTGTCTTTCGTAGCCCGATTCCATTAAAAAAATAACTACACCGGATAAACATATTTTTCTATTTTTTTAAATCCGAGAAATGGTTATTACATGCACAAATCCTCCATAGTCATAGAAAAATTTAGATGACTAAATTGGTGGGAGAACATTTCACTTAGCTCAAATTAACATGTGACGATTAAATTTCAAATGAGCTCGTGCATGTGTGAATAGAGGCATATAAAAATAGAATCCATTAAGCAACGTAAAATTCAACTACTCCATATAAGCATGACAAAGAACGTTTTAAGTAATGACAATCTTAACTAAAAGTTCTAGACACAAGGAAGCGAAAAAGAAGGGATTCAAACACAAGTATATGCCACATAAAGTGTGTCAAACTAAAATACGCACAAAAAAATATAAAAATCATTTTGAGTTTTTGAAACTTTTCAACCAAACACACAAAATTATTTACTCAAAAGACAAACAAAAATCATTTGTATTTTTCATTAAGCCTAACTTATTAGAAAGTTAAAACACAAATGTTAAACAAAATCTTTTTGTATTTTTCATTTAATGCAAACTAAAAATAAAGAACTATAATACAAAAGACAAACAAAAATCATAATTATAGCATGAGATATGTGATAAAGCAATGACTAGAAAAATGATAAACCATACAACTAGCAAGGATATATGATATAAAGTACAAAAAGCTAGAGTATGCAAACAAAGCTCAAACATTCAACCTTTAGAGATTGCAAGGGAGGAAGCATGTGAAAGAAAATGAGAATCAAAAATCCTATTTTGTAAAGCTACCAAGTAGGATCTCCTAATCCAAACTAATGAAGAATGACAATCTCAGAATTTAGGAATCTTGTCTACCTCGGTTGCCTTACTTTTGGATTTTCTAGGACCTCGTTTAAGATAAAAAAAAAACTTCGTAAGATGAACTTTTCGACTATAATGTGAGCAAATAAAGACTTGTCGAAAAGTAGTACCTAAGGATTGACCTCTAGAAGTGTTCCTAGGTGATTCTCTCAAAACATTGGTTTTGATTTTATTAGTGGATTCATTACAAGAATCGAAACCTAAACCACAAGTGTCATTTTTTACTTGGATGGTTCCTAATATTCTATCTAATTTAGTGGACCTACATTCCAAATCAAATTTGACCTCACTAGAGTCTCTTAATTTTTCATCCAACACTAAAATTCTAGACTCTAGCAAAACATTCCACTCTTCAAACATAAGAAGCTACTTTTTTATTGATTCCATTAAACCTATAAGGCTATCTCTCTCACCTTTAACATATTCAAGCTTCTCACGAAGAGCTCTCTCACGTGTCCTAAGGTCGTCAAGCAATGCACTCTCATCAACGACCTTAACACGCTCCCTTAAACTAGCTTCTAAATTCAAATTTGCTCTTTTTAATTTAATAAATTTGTCATATAATTCTCTAAATGAAAATTGAAGTTCACTCTCATCAACCTCTTCATCATTTTCACTCTCTCTCTCTTCTCCACTCTCACAACTATAATGTTTTGGGGATTCACAAACAAAGGCCTTGGAAGCATCATGTAAGTGTATATCTTCATGGGAAGATTCATTATCGGTACTCACATGACTTTCCATGAATGCGGTATAGTAGCGCTCAATGGGGGAATCGGGTCCCTCTTCCTTATCACTATCACTAAGGGTGTCACTGTATGAAATAGGTTTCTTACCCTCTCTTCTTTTTTTAGTGGGGCATTCAAAATCCCTATGGCCATAACCCTCAAAACCATAACACCTATTTGACTCGTCCCTATTAAGATTTTGATTATAAGATTGAGGGATCTTTTCGGCTTTGTCATGCTTAGAATTTTCAAATTTCTTAAAACCATTTTTAAACTTATCTTTATTAAATTTAAGAAATTTTTGAAATTTCCTAGCAAACATAGCCATGTCCTCCAAGTCACTATCACTTTCATCAACGACAACTTGTTTTTACCTCCTTTCGGGCTTTCAGAGCAATGCCCTTATCAATTTTTTTTTTCATTTTTTGAGGAAAACATATCTAACTCATAGGTTTGAAAATCACCTACTAATTCCTCAAGTTTGGTAGAGTGCAAAGTGGGTAAAGAATTTAAAACGGTCACTTAGCGATAAATCTATTGGGTAGGGACCTTAAAATTTTCTTTACTAATCGGTCATCGGGAATTTTCTCTCCTAAATTAAATGATGAATTTACTATATTGGAAAGTCTAGCATAAAATTCATTAAATATTTCTTTTTCATTCATTTTGATGGTTTCAAATTGACTGGTGAGGTTTTGAAATTTAGAGGATTTTACGACACTTGTTCCTTCATAAGTGAGTTGCAATACATCCCAAGCTTCCTTAGCGGTTTCACACGTCATGATACATCGGAATTCATCCTGTGTGACCGCGCTAAACAAGGAATTTAAACCTTGGTAATTAAAATTAGAAAGTTTAAATTCATCCTCACTCCATCTATTTACGGGCTTAGGGACACGCTCATTTTCTATCAAACATGTGGGTGGGGACCACCCGTTAACAATAGATAACCAAACCATCTCATCGATTGACTTTAGTGACGATTTCATACGCGCTTTCCAATACGTGTAGTTGGAACCATCGAAAACAGGAAGTTTTGAAAATGGGGAAAATTTCATTTTTAACCAAAAATATTTAAAAGGACCTCAACACAATAAATTAGCGCTCCGACTCTGATACCCCTTGTTGGAAATGTAGACCTCAAATTTTAATTTTTTAAAATGAATTTCCAAAAAGTGCGGAATAGGATGGTTCAACACAACACACACAAACAACAAATTTTAATTTCTTGTAAATTAAAATTAAACTAAACTCAAAGTGAAATAATATAAAACAACTAATAAATTTTTCACTTAAACCAAATTAACTCAACCCAAGTCCTAAACATTTTCCTAACAAGATTAATTATTTTTTCACAAATTAGGCCAAACCAAATTAAATTATCTTGACTTGAATTAAATTAATCTAAATTTTACCCAAACAATTTTAGCACCAAATTAAATGAGAGAGTTAATTAAACCATATTTTATCTTTTAATTCTAAGCATGCATTCTAGGTGATTTACAAGATAAAATAAATTCACAACCACTAGGTCGCGATGTACGGGGAAAGCCCAAATGGGAAAAACCTCGGACGGCCCTAGCATTAAGTCCACTAATTACGAAATTTTTACTAGTAAAAGAAAAATGACTTACTTAACTCGGCTTGACTCCTTCAAGACCTTGATGCGTCTTCTTGTACCAACCTATGCTTAGTCGATAATCTTGAACTCCACCGAAACCTTGTACTCCTCCAATGAAACTTTTGGAATCCGTCAACCCCACACGGTGCCTTTTACCATATGAGAACGGCACAACAAACTTATCTCCTTGTTTGGGGAGAGAATGAACCCAAACAACTCTTCTATGGGTAGAGTAGAACCTGGTGCCAAACTACTCCAAGCACAATATAGGTATGTAGAGATACTTTGACTAAACAAACTAAATTATGGGTGTATAAACATGTGTTTGAAGAAAATTTTCTATTGAAATTTAACACATGAAAACATGGACTTTTGGTTGGAAGAATTTCTCTCAAAAGATCTCTAACGATGCTCAAAAGTCCTCTTGAAAAATATGGTCCCGAAGTTGATAAAAACTGTTAAAACATAGTGGGACAAAATAGTGGGAAAATGTCAAAAATTGCCAAAAACTGTTCCCGCCTGAAATCTCGTTCGAACGACTTTTTCGTTCGAACGACTCATCTAACGAAAAGTCAGTGCACAAAAGGAAAACTTGTTGGCAAAACTCGTTCGAACGAAATTATTGTTCGAACGACATTCTCGTTCGAACGATAATTTCGAACGAAAAGTCAAAATATGCATTTTTCATTTTAAGCTCATAAAAATGTATTTTTAATAAAATTACACCCATTAAAAATTATTCCAAGTCTCTACAAATATATATATATATATATATAGCATTCATACCTTATTAGAGACTTGAAATATAATGAATTGTTGAGGATGCAAAATGAGGCACTTGAAACTCGACAAGGATGATGTCTTCACGATGAACTAGGCCAATACGTTTTCAACTCAAACTTGTCATAGGCTTAAAGGATACACATGAACACTATCCTATGACTCAAATGTTTTTGTCCGGAATTGAGACAACACTACATAAGACTCAATTGGAAATTTGTGTCCTTATATCCTTGCTTAATCACACATTGAATAGGAGCACATATTTTTGTGCTTACAAATTGGTATCAGAGCTAGAGCATTAAGTTATCGTGTAGATCCTTATTTAATGTTGTTTAGGGTGGTTAGTTTATTCCTCTAGCTCATATTTGTTTGCTTATTTTTCTCTCGATGGATTGCCATAGTGATGCTGACTTAGATATTCAAGAGGAGTTTAATGAGCTTCATAACCTTGCTAAAACAATTTCTCATTTGAATTTGAAGTATCCTAGAAGAATTAAAATTGTTAAAAAAAGAAAATGTTTGTTTAAATCTTCTATAAAACTTTTGCAAACTATTGAAATTGAAAGAGATATCCTTGATGTAAAGCTTGTGGACATGGATCGTATTTTTACAAATTTAGAACTGTCTAAGAAAGAAAGTGATGATAGGATCCAAGATTTAGAGAAAGAACTAAAGGACTCAAAAATTTCTAGGGTTAGTGTTTGTGCCATGAAGGATAATGGTGCTTTGATTAATGATTTAATGGCACGTGAGAAGACTCTTAGGGATAAGTTCTCTTACACTTAGGGGAATAACATAACCTTCTAAAAATAATTAGAATTTTGAATAAGGAGTCCTTAACGTTAGAAGAGTCTAATTGTTTATTAGAGTTCGATATTTTAAAGTTAAAAGATGATCTAAGAGACTCAAGTAGTGTTAGCTGTGATGGTACTTGCTTACATGATTCTCATTCTTCCATTACGAAAGCCAAAATAATTTTTTATTTTAGATGGTGAACTACATCCTAGGATGTTAAAAATGGTCAACCCAAAGGTCCCATTCCTCATCGCATCACCTTGGGCTTTTTGCAATGATCTTAGAAAAGACCCTAAGAAGTTGAAGTCTGCTGTCTCCATGGTTCCTAAAAACCATCATATTAAATATTCATCTATTTGGGTTAGAAAATCCATTTTAGAGGCACCAAATGTGAGACGACTTGATTCTTGCATGCTTGCACATGACTCTTCACATGTTATATTATATAGGTGATTGCTTGCATATTTAGGTTTGTTATACTCTAGTTTATGCTTCAAGATATATGTTTGCTAGTGTTATAACATATGTATCTTTTATATATTATTTTTTATCGAGTCATATTGAAAAATAGAAAAATATTTTGCTTCTTTGTTTTTTTAAATTAGTATTTTCTTTTGAAATTTTTTAGAAAAACTCAAAAAGATTTTTGGTTTTTATGTAGTTTACTTTTACACATTTGGTGTGGCATATTGGTGTGTTTGAATCCAATTCATTCCATGCTATACATGTGACTAGAACATCTGATTATGATTGATAATTCTTAGATTGTTCTTAATTATGTTTGCATGGAGTTGTTACGACTTTTATTAGCTTGATGGATTCTCTTTGTATATACCTCCACACACATGCGCAACTCTTTGAATTTTAACTTCATGTGTATATTTAAGCTATGTGAGATGTTTTCCCATCAATCTTGTTATCTACATGTTTTGTGACTATGGCTGATTTGTGCATGTAAGAAATGTTACACGTGAGATAGTTTATTTTTATTGAAAAATATGAGGGTGCACTGAAAAGAACTACTAATGGATAAAATCTCCTTTGCAGAAAAGTCACCGTTGGCAAGAGCTTTAATGAAAATATTAAAGGTAATAAAAATAAAAAATTTGCTTAGGCCAACAACTTTAGTCTGTTTAATCTTTCAAAAGATTTGAGAGAAAAAAAAACATGATATACGTGTATATTTTGAGTGCGTTTAGTTAAAGATCAACGGGTTTGAATAATGAATTCTAATTATGCTTATTTTTTCATGACACTATTGATTCGCAGACTCATCAATATTCTAGGCTTGTGTGCATTGTGCATGTTTGTTTATAGAAGTTCACTGTATCTTGTCACTTGAGGCTAAATCTTAGTTTGATAAAGTTTTGTTGTCAATTAGAATTTCTTGAACATATTTGAGTGTTTGGATTATAATTAATTTGTATCTAGTTCATGCCCATTAATTCCATTTAATATGTTTAGACACAATGATACTATGCGAGTGTGTAAAACTTATATATTTTGTGTCGAGGTTTTTTGGTTATTTATACCATATATATACATAAGTCGAGTATATATATATATATATATATATATATATATATATATATATATATATATATATATATATATATATATATATATATATATATATATATATATTGTCTTTTGAGTCTTTCTGATTTACATATAGTCCATATTTGCTATATGCTTTATCTTTGGATATTATTTGGCATGCTATATGATAATATTATTCTCTCTCGTTGGATGCATTGAAATTCCTTATCTCATATTGGTAATTTCAAATTGATATCATGTAATGACCCCATATTTATATTGTCATATATAGTTTATTTTTACAATTGCGTGTAACTTGTTATCTTATAAATGTTGTGTTATAACTGTAAGATGTGGGTTCTTGGAATAAATTTAGTATCAAGTGAGGCGTAACCCCTTATTAAGACCGGGACTAACACCGTTCAGTATTAAATGTTAGTAGTGACCACAGGTGGATGAGAGATAATGAAATTTTAATATTCAGACTTTTATTAAGTGATACATTCTCATAAGAGATACATAATGAGCATAATAAATGAATGGGACCAGCAGGTAGCGTGGTCAGAGGGAGAAAAAGCGAGCACTCTAGGCACAATAAGGGCAAGGTAGGGACTTCAAGCTCAGTTAATGCTCAATGATAGGGGTATTAAATGGGTATGAGGAGTTAATGCTCTCGCAATAGCTCTCGTGTATGGAGGAAATTGGGCAGCAATTCTAGGCTCAGAATGTTTTCCCTTCTCTAATTTGTTCATATGGTGTATTTATATGGGGCCAGGCTGCTCGAGTAAGCTTGCTTGTGATTGATATGATTAGGTGCATTAAATGCATGTGATATTGCATTAAATGCATGGGATCTTCTAGTTTTGGCGAGAAGCCGTTTTATTGGCAGGAAGTAATGTGGCCATTAATGAGGAGCGTAATACGTTTGCTTGGGGCTTACCTGAGGATGGATAAAGGGTCAGGTTTGGTGAACTAGACCTGCCATCCTAAGGATAAACCCGCTTGAGTGCTATATTTTTTAGTCCCTAAATGTCAGATGTTATAACGTCAAAGAGTGGTTAGATTGTGACTCTGTTAGGTGCACCGTCACATCAGTCAAATGGGTTGGTATCTGTTCTAAGGTTGCTCAGAAAATAGGTAACTCGAGTAACCTGGTTTCAATTTATTGGTCAATAATTATCTACAGAATCGATGGTGCAAGATTGAGGTACCACGTGGGGGTTCCCTCGGATAGGTAAGAGTTGAGGTGGCTCGAGAGACCATATGTGCTGAGTGAAGGTTTTTGCCCAAGTGTGCTAAGAGGGTTGGTAAATGTATTCCAGACGTTGTCTTTCTCTCAATCCTCCAAACTATGTCCCTGCGAGGTTATTAAGAGTAGGTTGCTTGATAGAGCATGTTAGTTCTCCCAAAACCTGCCAGGTATGGTCCCTCGTGGGTACTAAACAACCTCACTTAACATACATTTATAAGATACAGTAAATGATATAGATTATTCTACTTCTTATTACAAACTATTATCATCCAGGTGACTTTGGTCTTCCATTTGGACCCTTCGAACCAGGTTCGTTAGAGAATATTTGAGGTAGATTCTTTAAGCTGCTTCTATGAAGGATCTTCAAAGTGGGTCCTTTGAGATGCTTCTGTAAAAGATCTTAGAGATGGGTCCTTCGAGGTAACTATATTGAGTGGCCTTGCCTTTATTCCCCTTCTTCATAGGCCAATTAATCTTTTGACTAAGTTAATCACTCTTTGGAGGGGACTCCCCCTACATTTTACCCTTCGTAGAGATATTTATTTATCGCATGAAGAAATATCTGTACGAAACCCTTTGTTGATCTCCATTACTTTTCCCTTCTTTATCTTTCGAACCACCTCATTGGTTTAATAAGTATATCACCGTACTTGGATAGTATCTCTTCCCTCTTTTGGGCTTCATAGTTACCCGTGGAAAATGCCTTGGGGAAAGAGAAGAGATTTATTCAAATTTCCTCCAAAACTTTTCGCTCCCCAAGACAAAAAGACCCCAATCATTCCGCATTAAATGAGTTCATCTTTTGTACTTCTTCTTGTGACACATTGCAGCGCTAAGGTACGCCCGTGTTACCCACTCCGCTAATGCGCGTATCAACCCCCGAAACATCATCATTACGACCTTTGAACTTCTACAGTTGTTTGTGCTTGACGAGCACGCAAGCCAAACTATTCATTATCACACTTTTGCAAGCATCACCTTTTGGGGTCCGTGTTGCCCCTATAAAAATTAGTATCCTTATTTGGAATATTCACCTTTGGGTTTCCTTTCTCTTGTACTAAAATTTTTTATAAGAGCTTTTCCATCTTCATCTCTTTCACTTATTCAACTTAACCCTTCACTCCATTTCTTTAAACTTACATGGCACCTATCGTTAAACGAACCCACTCCTCCAGGAATGCTTCCCATGAAACCTAAGAGAGGCAACAGCAGTGGGCACGTTATCGTCATGCTCCATATTTTAGCGAGCCTGACCACTTTTAGAAAATGGCTGAGTGATTCCCAGGTTAGTTGGTGCCTACTAAGAAGCCTAACCTACCGATGGTGGAGGGTGAAGATGCTGAAGACTTTTCCTATATCCCTACTACTACCGTCACCCACTTTCACATTGAACATGATGATTTCTCTTATTTGAAAGTGGAACTTAAAGCTTTCTCTGGCACCTAAGAGGGGTTAGGTCCTTGGACTGAATATATACACTCTAAGTATTTCGTCCAGCTGGCTCTTATTAGTTTGTCTTGTTCCCTCTGGCTGGGTGATCTTACCCTCACCAAAAATAACACGGCTCTCCAATTGCTAATTTTTCGCTGGATCCACAGGTCACATACTTTTGTTGCCTCCTGGGCGAGTTCACTATCACACTAGAAGATGTTTGTGGGCTTCTGTGGTTGGAGGCTACAAGGTTTGATACTTTTTTCGAGGAGTCAGTCTTTATCAAGGAAAAAGCGTTAAGGTATGAATTTGAGGCAGTGGTAAAGGATTACATGGTTACTTATAACAAGTGCACCTATTTCAAAGTAATTAAGTACTTTTACTTCGTTGAAGACAAAGCTGTTATTAGTGCTCGCGAGTCAGCTAAGGAAAATCCCCGGGGGAAACAAGTGTTTTAACAACCCATCGTTGGGAAAGGATTTGATTTTCCAGATCAATTTGGCGGGGTATATTTGGGTGACGTTGTCAAAAGTTTATCTTTCGAACAAGCCCCACGACTGCCCTCGAAAGGACTTAATAAACATAGTTGTCCGGATGGTGAGCGGCGTGAAGATCCCTCTTATCGCTATCGTTCTTGGCTCTCTATACACCTGTTTGGATCCCGTGGTGGTCGATTCTCCATGGAGCATCGACGGGTTTGATGTTTCTAATTATGAAAATAATTTCCTTTTAATAACTTTCTTTTACGCTCATTTCCCCGGGTATGCTTCTGCTGGCAACTACCCCGATTCTCAGCCCGTAAAAATCCCCCCTATTTTTTACAAGAAAAATAAAAATTTTAAGAAGCCCCTTGTTTCTTTGATCGATCAAACCAAAAGGTTCTTACCCCTCCCCTACATTGGGGTGGATTAATTTTTTACTAATGACTTTTTTGTTGAGGAGGAACGCCCCATCGTTCCCATTGATGAAGATCTTACGAGGAGCTTTCCCTAGAACAGTGTCACTCTTTTGTTAATCCCCTCCTACCTGTCATCTTATACGGAGTGGTCCTCTTTCTATTCCATTTACAGTCCCCACTGTGTAGCATTTTAATTTGGCTATTATCAAGGAGACCCTCTGTTGGGCCATTTCACCCGTGAAAAACCAATAAACTTTTCTTTTTCTTCTGCGAACTATCTGACTTCAGCTGTTGTGAGTTTCTGTGTTAGTTATCCAGCTAACTCTGTAATTATGAGAAAAGAGTCTCGATGAGAGAGATCATATATGTATATAAATGTATTTTGGCAAACCCAATTGGTCCGTTTCTAAAGTAACATTTTGAAGGAACCTCGGTACCCTGAGGTTGAAAGGTTTCCACACACAGAGTTGGGTTTAAGAAATTTCACCACCTTCTTATCTGTATTCCTTCTTAGTACTTCCAATGACACTGTCCCTTCAGAACAGCCTCCGATAGCCCCTGTGGACTAGGCAATTATGAAGAAGAGGAAGAAAGCTTCTCAGACCTCATTTCTGGCCGAGGTAGCCATCGTTACCCCTGGTCCCTCAAGACCAGTTGAAAAAGGTGATTATCCACATATTACCTCATCTGGATCAGCGATTAGGGCTACTCAAAAATCTCTAACTAATAATCCCAAGACTATTTAACAAACCCTAGTATCCCATAGTCCTGATGACAAAGTCACTCAAGAAGTCAACCTAATGTTCGATCAACTCAGACAGGCCTGGGAGAACTTTAGTGAAGAGGATATGGCATTTATGTCCACTAAAATGGCCTCTCGTGGTTTCTCCTAGGTCCTTCATCCCATATAAGGTAGTAAAAACAAGAAGGCAGTTATCCCATTTAAGCTTGTGCTGGAGGAATCAGGCGAATCAAGCGAGGAGGAGCTGCCTGGGAAATATGTAGTAGCTGGTTCTAATGATGATGGTGATGAGGACGGAGGGAAGGAAGCTGAGGAAGAGGAGGAAGAAGAATAAGAATAATAATAATAAGAAGAAGAGTAGGATACTACATTGGTCCGGCGACGCAGGTTGAGGAGAATGGTTTCCCCTTCGAAGCCTGCCTCGCCTCCTCAAGATTATAAAGCTTTAGAGGATGTTTTGGAAGAATAGGTATAATTTCCATCATTCTTATAATGTACCTAACTTTTCTTCTTTTACCTTGTGATGATGACTCTATTATGTTCTAACTCTCCCCCTTTTTTAGGTTGATGCGCGAGGTGATTTGCGCAATGATGTTGAGGATAACGGTCTATTGGAGAATCATGGCATGGCCTTACCCATCTTGAGGGAAGCTATTGCACAGGAGATAACTACCCCTACTACTTCGTAGGTAACCCCTAATTTCCCCCTAGGGGCAGTTAATTCTTATACTTCCACGGAATCAAGTAGCGGCTATTCACCTGATCCTACTTTTTTACTCGAGTAGGCTGGTCTTGAAACAGGTGTGCCAGTTGTAAGTATTATTGAAGTTATTCCTAAATCCCCCGTTGTTGTTTGTTCATTGCCCATGGTAAGCCTATTTTCTTAATTTTCTATATTATCTTTATTTTTTTGTCTTTACGTTTTGACTTTCTCTCCATTGTACTTCGTAGGTATCTTTACCTCAGCCCATTGCTCCAATGGCCCCCACTCCTTCTTATGACCAGGTTCTTGTTACCATTTTCGGGCCCTCGATCAATGTTGCTACTGCGGGCCAAGGAGAAGGGGGCGAGAAGAGGTTACTGAGGTGTGGGGGGATATGATTGCCCCCAAAGTTCGCGTCCTTTGGTTGTTCTTGGTCCAGTTGAGGAGGAGAATATAGTACAGATGGCCACTCAGGAATTTGCCAACGATCAACATCCGGAGGTACATTTTTTTTATTCTATCTCTTTCCTGCATATGAACTTTTTAATTTTGACAAGTTATATTGGTCTTAGAAATCTCCCATAACCGAGGGTGAGGCTATCCAAGTCTTATTGGCATAATCTCCCATAACTGAGGGTCAGGCGGGACAAGCCTTATTGGCATAATATCCCATAACCGAGGGTTAGGTGGACCAAGTCTTATTGACACAATATCCCATAACCGAGGGTCAAGTGGGCCAAGTCTTATTGGCATAATCTCCCATAGCCGAGGGTCAGGAGGGCCAAGTCTTATTGGCATAATCTCCCATAATCGAGGGTCAGGTGGGTCAAGTCTTATTGGCATAATGTTCATACATGTAGAATAATTTGTATATGTTTTCCTTATTTTGTTTTCTTAGTTGTCTATTTCATTTATTTCAGGTGGAGGTTGAGTAGCCTGTAGCACGTGGGCCGACCGTTGGGGTTATTGCTCAAGAAGTTGTACAAGCGAGGAATTTAGCTGAATTTACTTCTCTGGGTGATGAACCTACTATACAGGTTCAAAAAACGGTGACCGTCGTTGGTAAGGTGCCCGAGGTACTTGCTCCTCATGTTCAAGTAAGTGATAGCGCTTCACAAACTCGTCGACCTTCTATAAGTGACAGCGTCTTTAGCGCACATCCTCCTCAAGCATCCCCCATAGTTGTTGTGAGTCAGACTTTGGCTACTTTCCCCCATATTTTGACTGAGTGTCCTCGTTCACTGATTGAGCAGCTGTTGGTCCATTTCCTTTAACTTTTACATCCCGCAGTCTTCAACCTATTCGTGGGATGATGGCCTGTCATTTGCTTGGGATTACCATAATCTTAGATGAAATCCTCAATACCCCCTCGAGTCTCTCATCCCGAACACCATCAAGTCTTTATTGGGGAAAGTTAATGTGCTCGTAAATGATGGGTTCTCTCTATCTTGGTTGGTGAAGCTACTTTGTGATTTTAAGAAAGCTGACTTGCCTTCCCTCTATCACCGGCTCCAAGGTTCACATCGCTCGTAGGTAGCTATTTAAGAAGAAATTTAAATCTCGGAGACTAAGTTGGTAATATCTGAGCAAGAGGTGTAGGAGGCCCGTGAAGTTGTTGGTCGTGTGGAGGCCGAGTTTATCAAGAAAGCACATGAATTGGAGAGTGTTCAACAGACAATGGAGCTTCGCCAGAAATATTTGGCTAACCTTATTTCAAACCAAAATTTCCTTGTGCAGATTCTTCCCCAACATTGTCTTCTTGAATCAGTAAATCTTCGTTTCATTATGGAAAGCCCCTAGACCCCCCCCCCCCTTTATTCAATGTTTCTTTTGTTGATGTTTCCTATCTTGGGATTTTGAACTCCTCTATTTTGGTTGTGTGTGATCACAACTTTCTCTTTTATTAAATAAAGAAACATTGGTGACTTTGGTGTCTTCTTCCACTCCACTTGTTTTCTTTTAATACTAAATAAGTTTATTACATCAATACAAATCACACCATGTATGATAAGGAAAACAACAATCGTAAACAAAATAGTGGTCTAGCATTTTCCACATGAACACTACTTCGAGTTATATTAAACAAATAAACCCAATTATTTTAAAGCAAACATCCTTTTTTGGACAGATATTGATAAGGTACAGTGTAATACACCAGAGTGTTGGAAATGCATACATTTAAACGTAGTATATCTTCAACCACTTATTTTTCAATTTGAAAGTAACGTTGTCTTCCACTTTGGATATCTCACAATAACCTGAATTGTGAGCTGCTCGAACGATGTAAGGCCCTTCCCAATTAGCCTCAAACTTGGGGGCAATGATAAACCCATTATATGCCTCGTGCATGCTTTAAGAACTAAGTCCCCCTCTTTAAACTTCCTTAGCCTCACTAACTGGTCGGAGTATCTGGACAACTTCTTCCTAAATATCTGGAAGTGTCTCACAACATTATCTCGATGCTATTCTAGTGCTTTGAGTTGTACATGGTGACTATGAGGGAGCATGGCACTTCACAAGTTGTAGTGGGCGGAAGGTACCTCGAGTTCAACTGGTAACACAACTTTTGCCCCAAATATCAAGGAAAATGGGGTATATCCCATTAGTTTCCTCTTCATCATTCGATAAGCACAAATTACTTTAGGGATTTTATCATCCCATGTCCCCCAGAAAGTCTTTTAGCATTTTTGCCAGAATATTTACTAAGGTTTTGTTGGTGGCCTCCTCCTGTCTGTTTCACTTTGGGTATGCTATCGTCGATCTGTGATGGATGATGGAGTATTTATCTAGTTAGTAAGTGTACCTCATTATTTACAAAGGGGGCGCCATTATCTAATAGAAACACCTTCGAGATGCCAATATGACAAATAATGTACTCCTTCATGAATCGAGCTACTACCCCTATTATGGCTTTCTTGATATGTATGGTCTCTTCCCACTTTGTAAATCACCCTGTGGAATCCAGATCTTCCCTCGTGATGAAGGGTTTATAACCCCTACCAGATCAATTGCCCAAGTATGGAATGGAAATGGTGTAGAGAGAGAATGCAGGTTCACTGAAGGAGCGTGGATCATGTTCCCATGAAATTGATATGATTTTCACTTTCGAATAAATTTCTTTGAATCTTTCTCCATCGAATGCCAATAATAACCCAAAGTTATTAGTTGATCATAAATCTTGGCTCCTCCAATGTGCCCCGATTCGTGAGCTTGCTTCAAAACTTCTTCAGCCTCCTCTCCCCTTATGCACTTTAGGGGCCTGTCATGGTAGCCTCGTCTATACAACTGCTCATTTTTCTTGAAGTACCTTGGTTCTCTCCTCTTTATCTTTGTAGCATCCTCTTTGTATACAAGCATCACTCCGCTTGTCAAGAAATGCATATAAGGTTGCCTTCAATCTTGAGGTTGGTCAATGAAATTGCATTCTGCTTCCTAATAGAGCAAACATTATTTTAAACACTCTATTTGCACTGCGATCGCATCTTGTCTCATTTAAATCCAAAAATACCCTACCTGTTATATCCTTCTATACAAATGGATCTTGGTGGTTTGGCAGATGTCTTCGTGCACCTCGATCAACCTTCCTTTGGCTTCCTCGGAATCTATGCATTTGTACAACCGACCTCCTTTGTTCTTGTAGTATAAGTTTCCCCTGGTAACAAAGTACTACGCTAAATCAACTAAGCCTAGTGTCCTTTCACCTCTCTCCATCTACTTTTTAATCTTACCCCTCCAATTGTCTTTGTCATCTGAGGTTAGCATTTCCAATAATGTCGAGGGGCTATTTTCTTTGCGACTCAAATGTCCGTTAATTATCTGTTGAAAGAAAACCTTTGGGCAATTATGGCATAGGCATTCACATGTCGATTCATCGTTCGAGGGTGCCTCTTAATCTTCACCACCTCGAACTGTCCAAGCAACCACTGAATGATCTTTTGGCAAGGCGCCAGGCTCATGTGCTTCAAAGAAAATTCCCTAGTCACATGTTTTACCACCAAGTTAGATACCCCCTTTATTTTTAGGACTTGGATACCTCTTCTCAGTGCTTTTAGTAATCCCGAGACCAGAGCCTCGTATTCGGCCTTATTATTCAAGCATTCAAACTCCAGCTTGAAAGATAGCCAAATTTCTTTGCCACCTCTTTCTCGGGATGACTCTAAATCCCCCCTTTTTCTCGATTGAAGAACCATCAAACTCCATACTCCACTCCTCTAGGCTAGATGCTATGAAATTGGTCCGAGATCATCACCCAAAATCTCTTTAATCGTCGGCTCGAACGTCCTTGATGGAAAATGGCCAACAAGTTTGCATATGCCTGGCTCTTGATAGCTCGGGGGACCACACACTTGGGATCTTACTCTGAGAGGATTAAGAACCATCGAGATGCCCTTTCTATCAACACAGTTCTAGCAAGAAAAAAGTTTATAGGATCACACCTAGTTAAAATATGAATCGTAAATGATGATAGGTAATGCCTAAGGTTTTTCACTACGATTACAAGGGCTAAACAATGCCTCTCAATACTATTATATCTGACCTCAGGACCATGTATGATTCTACTCAAGTAATAAGCAGATTTTTCTATACCTTCCATCTATTGGGCCAGCAAAGCCCCAATGGACCGTTAAGTTGATGTAAGGTATAAATATAAAGGGATACCTGCCTTTGGAGGGATCATTGTTTGAGGAGAAGTAGGGAGTGCTTTCAGCTCATCCATGGCGGCTTAATGCATTGTTTCCCATACAAACTCCACGCCCTTTATCAGCAACTCCATTAATGGGTGAGTCACCTCGATCAACCCCGGGACTAACCTCCTCAAGTAGGAGACTTTACCAAGGAAGATTTTTAATTCCTTCATCGATTTTGGTCTTGGCATATCAAGGATGGATCGTCCCTTGTCCAAGTTCATTTGTACCCCCTGGCGATTTATCATAAATCCCAGAAATTTTTCGTTTGTTACCCCGAATGCATATTTAAGGGAGTTCATCTTTAGTTTGTACTTCCTACAATGAGTGAACACTCTCCTCAAATCGTCCAAGTAAGACCCCTCCTTCTTGGATTTAATCACCAAATCATCAACATAAAACTCTAGAGTCTTGTGGAAAAGATCATGGAAGATGGCCATCACCGTCCTTTGGTAAGTAGCACCTACGTTCTTCAATTTGAATGGCATGACTGTGTACATAAAGTTACCCAAAGGCATTCAGAAAACGATCTTCTCGACATCGTTCATATCTATTTTTATCTGATTATATCCCATATAACGATCCATAAAACTGTACATTTCATGCCTTCTGTTGCATCAATCGAGCTATCAATGGAAGGCAACGAGAATTCATCCTTCGGGCATGCCTAATTTAGATCTCTGAAGTCTACGCATATTCTAATTTATCTATTATCTTTCTTCCCCATAGTTACAATGCTAGAGCGCCGGATCAAATGTTGGATTGGGACTATGAAATCGACTGTAAGAAACCTTTGAACTTCTTCTTTGATCTTTAGGTCTAACTCTACCTTGTACGTTCGAGTAGCCTGCTTCACCAGGATAACTGAGGGAAAAACATTCAACCTATGGCAACTCACCTCCTTGTCTACTCCAGGCATCTCAGTGTAGTTCCATGCGAAGACGTCTTTGAATTCCAACAGTAGTTTGATCAAATCCTCTCGATGATCTCCCTTCAAGTCCTTCGAGATAAAAATAGGGTTCGAATCTTCACCCTCTCTAGCCAAGTCGACCTTCTGCAACTATAGGATCTGTGACCTGGGGTTATCCTTCATGAATTATGGTTCTTCTTATACCTCTTCCACAAACTCTTGTACCCTGGAGTTATCAATCACCAAGCATTTCCCTTGATTATCTACTAGGAAGCATTCATAGACCAGTCAGCTTCATTGTCCAGACTCTCGACTTCTCGCTCACACCTTCATAGTTTTTAGATAATTCTATCGTCAGGCAAAACCACCCATTTACATTGCTGGGAAGCCTCCTCTTTCAAAGTCCTATTCCTATGATTCTCGTTCACCTCTCTCTCCGTTCATCTGCTAAGGACACTTTGGGTTTGGCCTTGATGTTCGATAGGGTCAATGCGTGGGGTCATTCGATCGCAGAGCTGTCTCAATAAACTAGGGGACCTCGCCACTCCAAGGTCGCATTCTTCTTCGTAAGCCACCGCTATTCGAGTGGGTTCTCGTACCCTCTGTCGAGTGGACGGGATCCTTGTTCCCCCGATATACCTTGTTACCATTGTAGTTTCTTTTTCCAGCTCTGTATAAAAAGTGACATCTGCTATGTGAGATTCCTCATTCGCAAAGGGTTTCTTAGTGCTCTAATCACCACCTCCTTACCCTTTATGTTTGCCTTAGCGCACTAATAATAAGTGGAGGGTACTAACCCATGTTTGTGCATCCACGCCATGCCCACCAATAGTTGGTACGATGGTTCACAGTTTATGACGTGGAACTTGATGAGGGAAGTGATGTTCCCCATTTTGATGCCCACGTTAACATAGCATATCGATTTGGAAGATTTATTGTCATATCGCGATATTTCCAACGAATGGGGCACTACCCTTGTTTTTTACAACCAAGTAGCATAAAAAGATCCAATGGGAAATATATTGATGGATGCTACCCCTTCCAGTAAAACTTGAGAGAAAGCACAATCGTTTACTATTGCGGTAACATACAAAGGTCTGTTGTGGGGATACCTGATCAATCTATCGGTCTCTTCATCAAAAGCGCTGGCCATATGAGCCCCGTGGGGTGGTAGAGGGTTGTCATTCATTTTATTTTGCGGTAACTCAATGTCTTCATTCTTCACATGACGGTTAATCGACCTCCTCAGTGAGAAACACACTTTGGTAGGGTGGTTTATCCTATTATAAAGTGCGCAGTAATGAGGTTTCTCCCTATTCTCCCAGGAGAGTTGTATTGTGTTGACGTTGATCGGCCTGTAAACTTTATCGCATACCATGAGATTATATAAGTTCAAATCTTGTTCCACCGTGCAAGGTAGCTTGGGGGGATCTTCTTCATTCTCGAACCTTCTCTTATTATTTCTCCCCCTCCTACCTCCTCGATCTCCACTTCTTTACTCCTTATCCCCATCGTCTGTGTAGTTGACCCTCGTGGGTATTCCCCCCCCCCCCCCTCGAAGAAACCATTGGCCTTAGTAGTAAGCATGGAAACGTAGGCGGGGGTACTACGAGTTTTACCACCAAAGCGATGTTCCTCGCTGCCTTCAAAAATGCTGCAAACGTCCCCTCTCGTGTTTCGTTAATCAGGTGACATATATATTCAGGCAACAAGCCCTCTGCACAGACTTACAAAAGTTTGTCTTCTCGCGTCTCCTCCCTCACGTCTAGATAATGCTCACAAAACCTCTTGATATAAGCCACAACATCTTCCCTCGACTTTTGTTTCTCATGCGCTAACTGTGTGAGTGTAAACTCATCCTCAGCTAAAAAGAACTTTTGTACAAACAAAACATGTAGTTTTTCCCAAAATCCTACACTACCTGGGTCCAAGTGGAAATACCACGTGTAGGCTTTCTCCATTAGGGATTTTGAGAACTCCCTCAGCCTTATCTTTTTGTCATTGTAGTGGGCCAGAAGGCTTTCAATAAACCTCTTCACTGCTCCTTCGGGCTAGCACCTTTTCCCGTGTACTACTCAAAAATCGGTGGAATATATCCTACTGGGTAGGGTTCATTATTATATGCCTCTGGGTAGGGAGTACGTAAGTCATCATACACCAAAGAACTTTTTCTTTTGGATACTGCTATGAACATTAGTAGTTCTTTTTTCATTTCCTCCAAGATGGTCGGTGAAAGGCTAGCTGACTATAGTGTTGTTACCACCGGGATTGCCAGGGCAGGTGGTGTACTTGGTCCCTAGCGTCCGGCGTGGTTAGAATCGCTGCAGCTGTTCCTCCACTTTGCGACGCTGGCCCCATCGTCATGGGTGGGGCCGTGGTAGGCAATACACCGCCTAAGGTTGGAAAGGCGGTGGATGGGGCATTATTAAAAGCAGGCATAGCAAGACCCCCTGTAATAGTGGGAGCCGATATAGCCGCAGGTGGCGTAGTGAACGAGCTCACTCTCGTCGGAACTCCCAACATCGCCTGGGATGCTGGATTTTTAATGAAATTTGCGAACAAACCCACCAGTCCCTTTATTTGCGCCAGTCCTATGCATGCCTATGCAACCATCGTTTCTGTCACGCCAATGCTGGGCGCGCTAGGCTCTGTCCTTATAACCCTTGCCCCATCAAGCGGTGCAGAGTTTTTTGCCTCCTCTTCACGTTGTATGGTATCAAAGTCAATGATTCTGGCGGTGCTATCCTCTGGCATCTTTTCAAAAGATAATACCTCCCAAGCAGAGTCGAAAAATGTAAGATGTCAGGTTCTTGGATTACAGTTAGTATCAAGTGAGGCGTAACCCCATATCAAGACCGAAACTAACAACGTTCAGTATTAAATGTTGGCAGTGACCACAGGTGGATGAGAGATAATGGAATTTTAATATTCAAACTTTTATTAAGTGATACATGCTCATAAAAGATACATAATGATCATAATAAATTAATGGGACCAGTAGGTAGCGTGGTCGGAGGGAGAAAGAGTAAGCACTCTAGGCACAATAAGGGCAAGGCGGGAACTTCAGGCTCAGTTAATGCTCAATGATAGGGGTATTAAATGGGTATGAGGAGTTAGTGCTCTCATAATAGCTCTCATGTATGGAGGAAATTGGGTAGCAATTCTAGGCTCAGAATGCTCTCCCCTCTCTAATTTGTTCATCTGGTGTATTTATATGGGGCCAGGCTGCTCGAGTAAGCTTGCCTGCGATTGATCTGATTGGGTGCATTAAATTCAAGAGATATTGCATTAAATGCATGTGATATTGCATTAAATTCATGGGATCTTCTTGTTTTGGTGGGAAGCCGTTCTATTATATGGAAGTATTGTGGCCATTAATGAGGAGCATAATACGTCAACTTGGGGCTTATTGAGGATGGCTAAAGGGTTAGGTTTGGTGAACTAAACCTGCCATCCTAAGGGCAAACCCACTTGAGTGCTATATTTTCGAGTCCCTAAATGTCAGACATTATAACGTCAGAGAGTGGTTAGATAGTGACTCTGTTAGGTGCACCATCACATCAATCAGGCGGGCTAGTATCTGTTCTAAGGTTGCTCAGAATACAGGAAGCTTGAGTAACCTGGTTTTAATTTATTGGTCTAGTGTTATCTTTAGAATTGGTGGTATAAGATTGAGGTACCTCGAGGGGGTTCCCTCGAATAGGTAAGAGTTGAGGTGGCTCGGATGTAGTGGCTCGAGCGACCATATGTGCAGAGTGAAGGTTTTTGCCCAAGTGTGCCAAGAGGGTTGGCAAATGTATTCCCAATGTTGCCTTGCTCTTAATTCTCCAAACCATGTCCCTGCGAGGTTCCCAAGAGGAGGTTGCTTGATAGAGCATGTTAATTCTCCCATGCCCTGCTAGTCATGGTCCCTCATGGGTACCAAACAATCTTACTCTACATACATTTATAAGATAAAGTAAATGATACATATTATTCTACTTCTTACTACAAACTATTATCATCCAGGTGACTTTGGTCTTCAAGTTGGATCCTTCGAACCAGGTTCGTTAGAGAATCTTTGAGGTAGGTTCTTCGAGCTACTTCTGTGAAGGATCTTCGCGGTGGGTCATTCGAGCCGCTTCTGTGAATGATCTTCGAGCTGGGTCCTTCAAGATAACTAGCTCGAGTGTCCTTCATTCCCCTTCTTCGTAGGTCATTCAATCTTTTGACTAAGTTAATCACTCTTTGGTGGGGACTCCCCCATATAATAACAAATGTAATATTCTCGGTTCTTAATATGACAAAATTCGTTTTGAAATTTGAAGCGTCAGATGTAAATTGGGTCAAATTGAAGTTTTATGACATATCCTATGGTAAATGATAAGTTTCGGGGTAGAAAATGTAATTTTATGAAACTTTAGAGACTTGGGTTTTAATAAAGAAAGTTTAAGAGACCAAAATGAAAAATAGAAAGGATCTTTTTATAAATATAATACTTTCAAGGACCTTAAAGAAATATTAAAAATATATAGTGTGAAATTATTAAAATACCCTTCATGTGTAAAATGACACTTTTACCCTTAATAGCTTTCCACCTTATGCTTTATTTTGCCACCTTAACCTTACACATGTCATCCACATAGAGAAAGCTAAAACACATATCACCATTTGTTGAAATAAGACTGCAAGACCCCTCCATTGGGCGACTCCTCGACATTGACTCACCACAGTAAAAGCCTCGTCACCTAGACACATGTCAACACCGTAATGTCTTTGAAAACTATAAATAGGATCTTTGGGATCTTTTTGAGCTCACACCAATTCCTTGAGAATTTTAGAATGAAATAAGGAGAGAAACTGTGAAAATAGTTTAAGAAGAAGTTCTTAAAGTTCTTATGGATATTCATCTTAAGGTAACCTTCTAGTAATGTTATAATGCATCTTTATAGTTTTAATTTATTATTACATAGCTATACTAAGTAAAATTTTGGTAAAATCACGAAATATCCATTTTAGTGAACATAAAATTGTAGGATTTTCTAAATTGAGTTATTTTATGAAATTGAAACATAAAACCCTTTGTATAATGAATTATCGAGTTTTAGAAAGGGATTTTCACTAATGAATTTATATTCTTTTGGGGGATGAAAATTAATATTGCTCATTATTTCTAAGCACCTAAATATATAAATTACATTTAAGATTGAATTTACTTATTTTCAAAAATTGAACTTGTTTAAAGTTGTATACGGGCTGTTGAAATGATTTTTATAATGGAATCCAATTATGTAATTCTAAAGTCAGGCTCGGTGAAATTCTATCTAGATGAGATGATATTTGAGTGGTGCCCTTGTGACCCTCCATCTCTACTAGAAATGAATCCGAGATTATTCTATATAGATGAATTGGTATTTATGTGGTGCCCCTGTGACCCACCATCTCTACTGGGAATCGATTGATTAGGAAGAACTATCAGTTGTATTGTTCAATTATGATCAATGAATTTTAAAAGTTGAGAAAATGTTTTTTAGTGATACTTTAGAATAAGTTATTATATAATAGAATATATAAACTGGACTTTGTTTAGAATACATAATTAAACTTGTATTATATTTTTTAGATTAGCGAGTGATCCAAGACACAATATTTGTATTTTCAGACATTTATTTTAGTTGAGTACTCTATGACATTCCTTGCGCATTTTAATTATACGATATTATGCAAACTATATGTATTTTGTAAACTGCTTTTATTCTCAAAATCCATCTGATACCGATGATTGATTCATTTCTGATATGTTTACATCTCTCCATATATACATATTGATTGAAATGAGTATTGAAAATGAGATTGAATATTGAAAATAAGATTCGGCCCAAAGGACATCTCTTACCGACTGACCTTCCCGTCGGGTTATCGCTGGTATGCTCTAAATAAGGCATTGTAATGAACTGGTTCAATTGACCCTCAACAACCGGGGAATAATAGGGTAGAAGAATACAGTATTAGATTGTAGTTGGCCATTCAAATGAAATGATTTAAAGAAAAAATAGACATCACATTTTATTTTATCACATCCATTTTATTTTAATTTATTTTGTCGTGATATATATACTATCATTTCAATTTTATTCATATTCTTCCAAGTTCCTGTATATATAAATCTCATTTGTCTTTTAGCTGATGTTGTATAAATAATAATTTTTTCGGAAATAATTAGGCTCGCAGATGGAACATAGAAGGACTATCTTGAATATTTATCTTATGGAGCTCTTTTTGCGATAATTTTAAGTAGAACGCTTATTTTATTAGATAGAGCATGTTTTGGCACTGCATTATTAGGTTTTAAATTTTGTCTTAGGTTGTTCTCGTTGATACTTTTAACATATATGAAGTTTTTTTTTAGAAAGCTCTAACCACATAATTCCTTTATTTTTAGTAGTTATTGATTCATGACCATGCAAATGTATTTCCGTTGCATTTATTTTAAGAAATGTTTTAAGGTCAGAATACTAAATGCCTTGGTGGCATGTCACCCTACTATTTTTGGATCGGGGTCATGACGTATCATACTTAATTACTTAGTTATACTGGTATCTTTTTGCATCTATATTGATATTGTTTGATCTTTGTTTGGATTATTTGTTCTTGAGTTGCTATGTTTTTCTCTGTTTCACTTTACACCATTGCATGATTTTATTCCCTCTTCCATATGTTAATATTGGTATCCCATGTTCACACATTTAGGGGGAGATTTCGCTTTTGGGAAGTAATCATTTTATGCTTTCTTGCTTTGTTTATTCCTGAATAAAAGGGGGAGAAATGGTATCTTTCCTTGCATGATTAAGTTACGTCTTACCTAGGTTGAGATTCTTTTAGACATTGTTAGAAATTTATTCATTTGTGGATGTATACTTGTTATATTCTCTTTGCATTTGAAGGTGTGATTGAGTGTGCAAGTTTACCGGTTTACCTCATACGAGAATGTTTTCATTCATGCAAAGTTACTTAAGTTTATATGTCTATCGAGTGTTAGTATTTTTTCTCTTTTTTGGGATTGGGATTGGGTCTTTTTAGAGAGCTTAATGGCCCATAGGGCTTTCATTTTGGTTTTTTCCTAGAATAGACAAAGGGGGAGATCTACAAGGACAAATTTCCAACGGAGTTAATTTGTTTATAATTGGATTAATTCAGGACAAACATTTTGAGTCATAGGGTAGAGTTGGTGTTGTACCTTCAAGCTTTTGACATGTTTGGATGAAGATGTTCGACAAATATTAAGAGATTATTTCATCATGCCATGTTTCGTGATCATTTTCGTCTTCATCTTTCAAGGATCTCAGGTATGAATGCATATTTATTTTGAGCCTTAGATATTTCGTTATTGGGGGTTAATTTTTTATAAAATGTTTTAAAATGGTTTTAAATATAATTTTCGCCGTGTCATTAGATGACTTGAAAGGTCATTCAAACGAGTTTCCATAGGTTATTCGAATGAAATTCCTTCACTCAAATGATATCTGGATCGACGCCTTTTGGTTCGCTCTGGAATGTCATTTGAAGTTTCATTGGAAGTTGTCCGAACGAGAATAGGCACTTCGTTTGAATGAGAAGTCAGTTCGTTCAAATAGGCACGAGAGTTTTTATTTTTTAAATAGATTTGATCCAATTCTCTAATGCCTATCCTTTCGGAAAAAAAATTCCATATAAATAGAGATACATGATTAGGCTTTTAAGAGATCCCTTTTAAGATTTCTTTGTGTGTTTAAAATCTCCAAATACTTTAGTTTTCACCCAATAAAGTTAAGGATCTATGATTCATCATACATATGCTTTAAAGATCCGTTTTGGGTATTAAGTTTATTTTCTATATCTTTGTGAGAATTCTTTCATTATGGAGGATTCCATATTTGTTGTGTTACGATGAAGAAGGGGTGGTTTACATGTTCTAATCCGTAGATGGTTTCTGAGCCTGAATCGACAGATACCGAGATGTGCATTGTGGCAGCTTGCATAGGTGGATTCTAGTGTTGTCACCATGGAGGAGTGGTTGATGGTTGAAGATGCGTCAAGTCCTGTAGGGATCGAATCATTGAGTAAGTCATCTGTCAACTTGTGTAATTATGTGTCATAGTGAATTGCGTGGCTGGGCCCCCCGAGGTTTTTCCCATTTTGGATTTTCCTCATACATTGGCGTGTTGTGCCATTGGTTTATTTATTTTATCTTCTATTACCTAAATGCATGCTTTAGGTTAAAAAGATAAAATTGAATAAATTATTTTATCACTTCAACTCAATTCAAAATTGGTGAACTTATTTTATTTGGTTAATTTCTTTAAAGACTTAATTTTTTTAAAAATTTTGAAAAATTATAAAAATCAGAATTTTTATTTACAATACTATCCTTTCTTAAGCACATATCGGATGGGATCTCACATTTTTACGCTTGTAACGAGTCTTTGAAGGGAAAAATAAACAATGATCTAGAGGCATCAAGGAAACAAAATGATATTGATATCACAAATCTAACAAAGGAAAATGATAAAGTAGTTCTTAATTTAAAATCGACAAAATCTAGAAGGAAGAATAAGATTTAGGAGACCGTTGTAGCAACCTTGGAGTAGAAAAATAAGAATGTTATATCTGAGTATTCTTCTTCTTCATAATTCAATAACCTCATCTTATATGAAGGTGAGAACAAGCCAAAACTTTCCTAATTTTCCTAGAAAGTTGGCACTTGGCAAATTGATGATGACGAGTGCCTCAGATTTTGATCCTTAAGAGGATGCATGGGAAACTACCAATGTTGATCCATAAATTTGACTTAAATCCCACTAGATGCCGAGGGATTTCATGATGCTGAGAACACCATTCTTATCGATGTCCCTACTAATGTCAGAAGTTTTAAGAATGAGTCTTCTTAGTAACTTTTCTTTTTATAAACTTTCCTTCGGCCTTGCATAGCTTTTTGAATATTTTTCTCATGCCAAATATTTCCCTGTTAAGTTTTTTTTCTTCTTTTACCTCTTATAATTTATGCAATGCTATGGCTTTAATTTTATGTTCATTGTCTTGATGTACACTTCTTTGCTTAAGTATTACAGTTAAGCGTATTTTCTTACAGGTTTTATTATTAATAACTCCCTTATGCATAATTAGATTACTTTAGCTTTTTATGCCTTTAGCCGACTCTCATTAAAATGAATATGATGTTGTCTTTGATGCATTATTTACTTTTTCCTTGAACTATTTTTTCTCAAATCATCTAAATGAATTAAGAGCAAATATGTTAATTTATCCTTCAGCTATTTTTTCTGAAACTAGCAACAGAATAAACAACAATAAAAGAATTTTTTAAAAGTAAAACGCGGATTCGTATTTTTCAATTTTCATCTTATGCTTGTCACTTTATTAATGATTTATAACTTTTATAAGTGCACATAAAAAATCTTTTTACCATTAACTTAATTGGTTAGGACCTATCTGGTAATTTTAAGTTTGTAGGGCCCTATCCATAATCTTTATAGATGTGGATTACTACCTCCAACGTGACTGAATTAAATAATATCATGTATTTAAGATAAGTTAATTTTCATTTGCCTCTCCTTATTTTATCAGCTGATCCATCATCCTTCTCATATTTTGAGAAATGCCTATGAGTTTGGATCCAAGGCATTTTTCTTTCTATGTTAAAGACAAGGTTAATATGGAAAGAAATGAGTAAAATGATCACAACATGTAGGATAAAAGGGAAACTTCTCATTCATTTATTTCATATGTGTTTCATTTAAACAATATAAGAGCTCTTACATTGAAACCCCCGTTGTTCCATAATGATAGTAATTCTTAAAATGTTTAGCATTTGAAGGATTGGTGAAGAGTTCTCCTTCCAGGTCCTCGAGTCGGAATGTCCCACAGACTACCTCTTCCATAATTTTGTAACGGTCGTGATAGTTGGGATTGAATTTATTCTTCCTTTAAATAACTTTCTTCTGGACATAATTCCTAACCTTTAGCGACCAAATCTTCATTCTTTTCTTATAGTACCAAGCGAACTTTTGTTGATATGACACTTGCTTCACTTGGGTGTCCTCCCTTATTCTTTCAACAGACCTAAACCTAACCTCTAGTCCTTATCATTTTTATGGTCGCTAAACTGATGTACGTTGTGGCTTGGTAGTCCAATCTCTGTTGATACAACTACCGCTGACCCAAATGCTAAAATAAATAGAGTTTCCTCTAGTGGGCTCCTCTATGTTACGATATATGCCCATAAGACACTGTACAAATCATCTATCCATTTACACTTAGCCTCTTCCAATCTATCCTTAATTCGTAATAGCAGAGTCCAGGTTGTCACTTTTATTTTCCATTGCTTTTTGGGCGAGCCAAAGTAGAGTAAAAATATTTGATTTCTTATTTTTCACAATAAGCTTCAAGTGAATCATTAAAGAACCAAGATCCATGATTAGTTATGAAGGCCAGAGTCACTCCATACCTATAAATAATATTCCTCCACATGAACTAGAAACACTTCCTATTTGTTATTTTCATCAGAGGTTCAACCTCGACCCATTTTGTGAAACAATATATGACGAATATGAGGTTCATAATTGTCTTGGTTTAAGGGAAAAAGGGCCGACAATGTCCATTTCTTAGTGAGAGAATGGCCACGATGCGGTGATGGGAGTGAGAAGATGATGAGGTTAGTGGCTTATATTCGCATCCTTCTCGCATGAGCCTCAATTTATAAGCATAAGCATATTTAGCTGGGTTGGTCAATAATATCCTTAAACAATAATTCGCTTAACCAAGGATTCTCCTGCTATGTGGTTGCCGAACGATATTTTGTCTACCTCTTTCAAGAAACGGTCAACCTCTGAGGGATGGACGCACCTCAAAAGACGAAGAATAAAGCCTCTTTTATGTAATATCTCTCCAAGAATGGTAATTTTGGCTTACATAAATCTGATAATTTTTTCTTCTCTTTTTGATTTTGTGAGATTTACATCCCATACATATCTCATAATTTGATCCATCCACGATGGTACGAGATTCATGTGAAATAATTATATTTGAGGGTCTTCTTTTTTAATCATTGGTTCGACCAAACGACCCTTTTAAGCTCAGTTCTGGTAACCGAGGCCAGCCTAGCCAAGGCATCTCTGGGCTTTTGTATTCTTGGAACCCTTTACATTTTCATTGTGTTAAAGCGAGATATGAGTGTCTTCACTTTTCCAAGTATTTGTCCATATTATCATCTTTGTCTTCATACTCTCTTAATAAATATCTTATCACTAACTACAAGTTGTTACGATTGGATCCATTTCACTCCAATTGATAAGGTGAGGTTGAATCCTGCTATTAAAGTTTCATACTCTGCCTCATTATTGAAAGTTGGGAAGTTAAACATAAGATCAAACTCAATATATATTTCATTAGGAGACGGAAGGATGTCACCTGCACCACTTCCTACCGCGTACGAGGAACCATCAACATACAATTTTAAATTGGTATTTTTGAGCATATGGGTTCATGTTCCTTCTCTTATTGATAAACTGGGATAATTTCAACATCTCTGTTGATTACTTTAATAATTTCCTTGCTTTTTTTGCACCTACACTTAGCAAAGACAAGGGTTGGGAATCTGATTCTTTAGTGGATGTTAAAGTCAAAGCTCTAGAGGGATGTCCTAATAAAGAGACTGAAGCTTGAGAGAAAGCTCCTAATGTAGCAGCAGGTGGTTTAGACTCTAGGGATGATGATTCTTTTACTATATTTGGATCTTAGCAGATGAATTATGCAATAAAATCTTGTATTGATTGTCCTTTGATCAATGCAAGGTTGGTAGCCAATTCAATGGACTATGTTATAATCCGACCAAATTGTTATGGCTTATGCATGATTTGGTTAAGAGGCTAATCTCTCAATACTATGATTGCATGTTATTGGAAGTATGGGTACATCTTCCTTGTTGTGTGAATAAGTCCAAATGTTATTTTTTCCATCTTGGGGTATCGATTCTCTACCCCCTGAAAATCTTTACTTCAATAGTACACTAATTTTTGAATCCCTTGATATCGATGCACTGACTTCCAACCTTGAGAAGGCTAGATACAAGTATAACTTTTCACCGTATAAAGTTCTTGACAACAAAGGTGCATATCGTAAATATACTTTCAACTCTTGAAATATTTTCGCACAGTCTTCATCCCATTCAAAGGATTTTCTATGTAATTTGAATAATGAAAAACATTCAAATTGCAAACATTCATCTCTAGCTCTAGAGATGAACCCATTTAACTCTGCCACACATCCTATAAACCTTTGGATTTATTTTTGGTTTATTGGGGACATCTTATCAATCAGGGCCTTGATCTTTACTGGGTTAGATTTAATTCCCCTTTGGTTGACTATGAATCCCTAGAACTTACCTGAGCTGACCCTAAAACACATTTGTTTTAGTTGAGTCTCATCTGACGCTTCTACATAGTATCAAAATTTCTGGCCAAATCCGCCACATGATCTTCATCTCTAAGGATAATTGTCAATATAATGTCCACATACATGGCCATTATTTGGATGATTTTTTCTTCAAAAATCCTACCCACTATGCTTTGATAGGTATCCTCGACATTTTTCAAAACGAATGTCTGTAATACCCCGTATTTCTGAATATTCTATTTAATTAAATTGGAAAATTAAATGAGAAAATACGGCTTAATTTAAATTACGTAAGAGGAGTAATTTAATGAGATTTATTAAAAATTGTAATTATGGAATATTAATCGAGAGATAGATACCGATTTATATTGCCTCGTTATACTTACTTAGTGTGAGTGGTAAATAGTTACTTAACGTGTGTAGACCGTGTTGGGGTGAGAACGAGTAATACTTTTTAAGTGACTCAAATGATAATTTAGAGATCACAGATGAGTCCGAAAGGGTCAAATTAGTCAAAATAGTATACCCGGGGGTACTAGTTGAGTCTCGGAGTAATTTTGGACTAAACCGAGACCGTTCGGGGGCGTTTTGGTCTTTTAACATGAGAGGGTATGGAGACCTACGAATTTGAGAGCTTTTTATCAGCCGTATGAAATAGGGGTTAGGGTTAGAAAACCCATGTAAACACCAATACCATTAGAGAGAAGGATAAAATCATTCTCAAGGCTTAGAAGATGCTTTTGAGAAGGTTGGGTTTGGATCTTGCACCCTAGGAGCCAAATGAGGAAGGATTGAAGAAGATAAGCATCAATCCATCATCAAATCCATGAAATACGATTTCCTCTGTCAAGGCAAGTTGTTTATTGCAAAAATTATAAAGTTATAATACCCATGTGTAGGGTTTTTGAGTAGTTTTGTTAAATCAATATCTTGATAGGAAAATAATGGTATTTATACATGTTGGGATAGGAATCGCATGTAGAATGATTTAACATATGTAGAGGATTAATATTCAGAGTAGACTTGATGATTATTTCGGAATAAAATCTGGGTTTTGAATGCATATATGGGAAGAACCCCATAACTAGGGTTTTAAGAAATTCTGGGTTTAATTCACTATTTCTTTAAAGGAATTGGGGTTTTGATGTATTTGACATGTTATAAATTGTCCTAGTATATGTGCAAACATGTTAGGATCATTGGGTCAAAGTTTGGTGGACTATAATGAAGTTTGGAGATTTGTTAATGGAGGAAGAGGTTAACGAAGAAGACGAACTGCGTCTGTCCCTGTTCGATCGATTGATCGAGCTCGAATGTCAATCGATCGAACCCAGTAGTCGATCGATCGACGAAAGCTATTTTTCACGAATTTCCCGTGTTTAAGGTTTCTTTGATTTCTAGGAATGAATGGGTATCCTAGGATTTATATTATACTTATATGGAAGTGAGAATAAGACCAGTAGGTATATTGTTGAGGTCCGATAAGGCCATTGGGTGTAGGGCTTGGATTATGGACCGACAAGAATAATCCGATTTAGTAGAGTATCGGGGAATTCAGAATTGAGTTACGAGGCGAGGTAAATTCAATTTAAGTAATAGACCAGTAGGGTAAGTAATAATTACTGAAATTATTTGTGAGGGGTGACTAGGACCTTTAGAGTTATGTGAATACTCAAATAAATGCGATTAATGAGATAAATCATAAAGGGAATATTGTATGGTAGATATAAGAGATTAAAATATTACGTACGAATATAATTAATAGGTCGGGCGTGTACCCACTGAATTATATGATCTTTTAGGTCGAGAGATCTATACCTAAATTAACTATGTTAGGGTCGATGTGATATTCCGAACTAACATAGGGTTATTATATGTTTGGGATCGATGTAAAATGCCGAACCAAACCTGAACTGGTGGCGTGATGAAAGAGCCCGAGCCAGAATTTGTGTATATAAATAATTGGGGTCGATGTATCATTCCGAACCAATTCTTACTTGGGGTCGATGAATCGTTCCGAACCAAGAGTCCTTTACGTGTGTAAAAAGGGGCAAAATAGTAAGGACTGATATTTAGTATATATTGTGTGTGAAATATGTACTTGATGATATGCTACTTTTGTGCATTAGTATATTGACATATATTATGTATTTAAAGATACATATCAAACTGGTAAGTTAAGTAGTGAAACTTAATTACGAAACGTAACGTTAGATAGAGAATATCTATTTAGTAATTTAAGTAGTGAAACTTAATTACAAAAGTGGGAAGATAGAAATTGTGATAATTGTAGAAATTTAGTAGTGAAGCTAAATGAGAAGTTTTAAAACATAACATAGGTGAAATGTTACTTGAGTATTAATTAACCTTGTTGAGATGTTAATGTAATGGATGTACTGTGTGGGAGATACGAGAACTTAAGTATAGATAAGCTCAGATGATTACTTAGTCTAGTTAGTTTGGAAGACGTGGCTAGGTAGGCTAAGCGTAGAACGTTAGGTGTGCACAATAGATGAGGAGTGAGAAAACTCAAAAGAGTGTACGAGAACCTAACATGTGTAATCAATAACCGCATTTTATATTGTGATAAACGCTTGTTAAATATTTTCAAAATATTTTGAGTACTAACTCTTGCTATAAAATATTTTCAAAACCTTTTAGGTGTCCAGCCACAGGGATACCAGGGATGATGATTATAATCCAGGGACTCGAAGCTATAGCACAGTGGATGCTTATAGGATTTTGACTAGACGATATCTCTCATTCAGATCTAGTACAGGATCTCACACTATTCTATGTATGGGCTTGTAATCCAGTATCAGTATGAGGTGTCAGATTCAGACTAGCAGTTGTTCTATTGTTGTTGGGATTTATAGCTAATGGTTTCTTCGGTGATACTTTTGTTCTGTTGTACTTATACTTTGTTGGTTTAAGTTTTAGTACATGGTAATTGTTTTATTATTTTTTCGTGTGGTTGATTTTCTGTTTAAGAAAGATAAAATTTTGGCACCGGTCTAATTTTCACTTAGGTGATTAGTAATTAAAAAGTTTTCGACAGTGATGCTAAGAATGAACCATTTGAGAAACCTGTTTTAATTTAATAAAGGCCTGATCACCCGATGTTTAATTAAGCGGGGTGTCACAATGTCATAACTTTGTAGCAATATATTCCTTTATAATGATGAACGATGTTTTCTCTGTGTCATCTTTATTCATTGAAATTTGGTTATACCCAATATAGGAATCCATGAAGCACAGTTTGTGACCTACTGTCGCATCTACCATATAATCGACCCAAAATAGAGAAAATAATACTTTAGTCAAGCTCTACTAAGGTTTGTGAAGTCTACACACATTCACCACTAACCAGGCTGCTATGGTACGAGCACCCCATTTGATTGACAAAAAGGACACTTAAATTTTTTTACAAAATAATATCCAGTATTTTTTCACCTTTTCCTTAGTGATGCTGTATCGATCTGGGGCAAACTACCTCCTCTTTTGGTTAACTTCTTTAGCAGAAAGATCTACATCTAAGTGTCGACTCATGGTGTTGGGTCCATCCTCATCATCTCCTTATGTGACTATGCGAAGATATTCCTTCTCTCTCTTAAGAGACTAACTAATTTACTTTTAATATTGGGATTTAATGATGATCCGATTTGCACGATTTTTTTGAGGTCCTCTTTATCAAGAACCACCAATTCTACTCACTCGTATGTCTCACCCTACGTGATCTTCCCCTCATTTATGATGTCGAGAGTGTCAATGTTGTATGCAGTAGTCTTCCTCTTATCAACTTATTTATTCTCAATGGATGTGATATAACATTATGTTACTTTAACAGGTTCTCCCGAGACATCCATTACTCCAAAATAGGGTATGAAATTTCATCATTTGATGGGTGATAGAAGCTATAACCTCAAATTGTTTAGGGAGAATTATCCTAAAATAATGTTTTATTTCGAGATCAAATGTTGATCCATGATAAAGGAGTTTACTTTTTTTTGTTAAACAAGTCGGCCACCTACCCATATAGACATATAGTTTCTTAACACTTAGCTCCAACCCGTTAAAGCAATCCCAAAGTATTACATTAGCCGAGCTTCCTCCGTGAACAAGTATTCGGGAGATACTGTACTAACGAACCATGAGGCTAAAGACTAATGGTCCATCATGTGGGTAAATAATGTTCTTGAAATTATTTTTAGAAAATCCAAGGATCAGATGATCGATGTTCTTCTCCTAGGACGATATTTGTCTTCCTTTTCCCCACTATGATTTATATTTATTCGTCAAGATCTTGTTCTTACTTCTCCTACATATATTTCTCTATCGATTGGCTCTGCTGCTTAGCCAACGAATCCTTATAAAATCATGAGCATGCCAAACGAGATCAAGTGTAAGTCTCCATTGGGATCTTTAGGTTTTCTAAATTAGTCTAGATCTTCATCAAAATAATTATTTCAATCTCCATCCATTGGATTTCACCTTTTTCTTTGTTATGTCTTATCTAAAGGACCCTTACTTCTTTCTTTCCTGTTGAGGTCATCCATTCTGATTCGTTAATATTTTCAGTCAAACCTTCTTGATGAGTTTTTCATTTTAATCCTAGAGAGCATAACAATCATCAGTATTATGGCCGTAATATTCATCAAAATACAAATATTTGTTTTTATTTTTCTTATTCAGCAGGGATTTTAATTTAATTGGCCACTTGTTCTCCTCTTTATCTTTGATTTCATTTAAGATATGATGCCCTTGGGTAATGAGGGGTGTGTAGTTGGTAAACTTGTGTTCTGAATTCTCCGGATATTTCTTCCACTTTTGTCTTTTCCCTGAAAGGAATTTTTGGCCCCATCTTCCTTAAATTCTCACTTCGTAATTGCTATTGCCTCTTCTATGGCCATGACTTTCCCTATCTCTGCTAGAATCTTATTCATTGAGATAGGGGGTCTTTCAAATGGATCAATATAAATTTCCACGTATGATCCCATTGACGAGGAGTAATTATTTTTATCATAATCAATAACTTTGATTTTCTCATAGTTAAACTTGAAGTTGAAATCTTTGAGTGCCTCCCCCCCTTTTTCTATCGAATATTGAGGAGGCGGGTCATTTCCTAGTTGGCTTCAAACTTAAGCATTGTATATGAACTTATTGGCTAGCTCTTTAAAATATTTGATCTTCCCCTTCTAGACAGTTGTTTACCATACACGTGCTTCCCTAGTAAGGATACTAGAAAATGCACAACACCTCATCTTATCGGGTACAAAATAAATATCAACAGGTGATTGGTATATCTCCATATGATGAATAATATTTGAGCTCCCTACATACCTTGGTGTTACCCAATGAAGTTTAAATTTTACTGGAGTGGTATAACTAATGATATTCAGGATGAAAGGGGAACCTTCCATGTTTCCCCTCTCCAAGGGTTTCTTACTCTTGATTAAGTCCCCTATCTTGTTCTCCAGCCTCTGGATGGAACTTTTCCATGGCTTATCATTTTTAGAATGGATGTCCCCAGATCCTTATTTACTCAACTCTCCTCTACTCATACTAGTCAAAGTATGGAACATATCCCAAGGTCAAACATAAGTCAAACCCTTTGGGGTCGGTGTTCCCTTGCATTCCTCAAAATACTATCATATATTGTACTTACTATGATCAACAAAAGGGATACAACATCTGGGTCCTAGCCTATCCAAGGCTAAAGGTTTTGTGGTCCTAGTCAAAGCACTTGCCCTTTATTGCGATGGATGCCTTTTCCATATTACTTGCATTTTCTTTGGGATATAAGTGGTTTTACTTTGCTCGTAAGATTGGTCTTACATTCCTAACTATGATTCAATTTCTTCGTCCTCCTCTTCTACCACTGGCACATCATCACTCGAATTCTCTTCCTCGCATCCCATTTGAATTTGATGGAATCCTTCCATATATATTTATTCCTTACACCTGATGGTAATGCCTTTATTCGCATATAGAGTAATTCCTCTAGGGGATTTTGGCTACCTTTGATTATCAAAGTGTGAGGGATCGCTAATCCCTCTGATGGTCTCCCTATCAATGTCTGAATAAGAGCTAAGATTTTTGACTGCATTTGTGGAAACCTCAACTTACAATGTACATTTTGAGACATTTAGTCCCACTCCCAGTAAACCTCGAGCATAAACTTGGAAGAAATCTCGAGAAAAAACTCAACTTTCAGTACCTACACTAAAGTTTAAGGTGTCAAACACCAAAGACCTAAGTATATAGGTCCAAAATGAAAATAACCATAAACTCGAAAAGACACTTAATGCATTGTTGGTGATGATAGTTCTTGGTACCCCAAAGCGTGTTATGACGTTCTTCTAAATGAGCCTTGTGATATCGACGTCACAGATGTTCGCTAGTGGTTCCACTTCTACCCACTCGGTGAAGTAGTCTGTGCCAACCAATATATACTTGCGCTTTCCAGGTGTCCTTTACTTATGTACAAATGAATATAGTCATACACTAAAATAATAGAAATTAAATGCCATGATTCTAAAATACGAACATGAAAATATACCTTTTAAAACACGTTCTCAGGAGAGTGCCTTTATGTTGCGTTCATTGCAAAATTTTGTAGGCCAAAGTCTAAAATTCGACTAGACTCACCACTTCTCCATGAGTTTCATTTCAATAATTTTCAAACATCTTCATTTGAACAATGTATTATTTCAACATATAAATATATTAATACAACGCAACGAAAATGATATATTAAGGACTAGTCTACATAAATAATGCATTTATGTACCTTGTATAACTAGTATCCCGTGGCCTATACCTGTAAATATATCCCATTCTGTTGGAACTACATTGACTTTGATACCAAGTCACATTGGGTACGTAGGAGCTATATACCAAGCTAAACTCGTGTAGCCCAAGCCTCATTATACGTCTCTCAACATATTATCTCCTAGGGATGCCTCTGTCTCTAGTCCTGCCCCTAATATATTATCCAACCCATTTCCATCGAACTACGTAGACTTTGATCCCAAGTCCCCTTGGGTCAATAGGCATAACACTGAGTCCTTCTCGTGATCTCGAGCTTCGTCAATATGTATCTTGACATATTATTTCACTAAGATGCATACATATTTTGTCTTTATCCAGTTCAAACGATATATCAAACTATCTCAAGGTGTGATCTCACAAATATACATATACAAATGATCACATGCATATACTAACTATACAACCAAAATACGTAGGATTTCATTTCAAGTCATCCTCGGTACATAGGGGCAATATCGTGCCCTTCTCGTGAGCTCGAGCCTCAAAAATATAAATCATGATATGTTGTCTCCATCGAGATGCACCCTTATCTCAATTTTCACACAAATATTATCAGTAACACAAAATGAGATATCAATTTATATCAAAACGGGACCTCCCAAACTTACTCCTAGATGTAAACATGCAAAAATATATACACTTCTCACAACATAAATGCACCCATTTCTCACTTTTCTATCCCTCCTCAAAAATATGAATGAGACATTAAACTATCTCAAAAGCAGAGAGTTTTTCTCATACTTATATACTTAATGACGGCTACACACACACACACACACACACACACACACACATATATATATATATATAAAAGAAGAGAGTCATACATAAGCAAATCTTATGTACCTGCACTAGTCAAAGTGACGTTTCCATACCTCTAACTGAAACTATTTTCTAACCTAAGCACCAGTCTAAATTTTTTAGGGACCCTCACACTAAGGTCTCTAAACAAATTATAAATATAACTAAAAAGTAATGAATAAATGAAAAGAGATTAAATAAGTATATAATTAAGGAAGCTACAAAGCAAGCAGGGTGCCTCACACCTTCCCGCCTCATTACCCAATTCCCACCCGCACAACTAGAATCTCTGGACCAATTGCAGAGTTTAAAACCTAACTTGTGATTATCCTGAAAGGGATATCTAGGACCTTTTTGTATTTTTATATAAAATAGACCGGCGAATCTGAACACCCTATGAAACCCCCTCCTTTTCTGCATGAAAGCCACACTTACTAAAGGGATGTGCACCAAACCTAGACATGGTGTCAAACTACATCCATGGGCAAATCATCAACACCTAAAAATTAAACTGATAAACTGGCCATCGGGGGGAAGAAGAAAAATGGGAGACAAGAATTCCTGGATTCGTCGTAACGCCAGTTCCCTTCACCCTCCGGCACGCTAATAACTCGCGGTCCGTAATGCCATAACATCTTCTTCTGATTTTCAATCATCGTTATTAGTTCTCTTATTATCTCAACCATATTTAAAGGCGACACTCTTATTGAGGCGTGCATTCCACCAAGAGGTGGTGGAATATTTGATGACATCTCCAATCAATAAATTTTATGGATCAAATGTAAAATTTTATTGAGTAAACATTGATGAGGAGTTTGAATTTTAGATCTGGAATTTTGGGTTTAATAATTTTCCCAAAACTCAAAGATGTAGAGAATGAAATGAGATGAGGATGATCTGGATACAATTACAATATCAAAAAAATATAAGTACAATGGTGAATATTAGTTTCACCTAAACCTGTACGTTGGTGAAGTTCAATCCCACAAAATAGCTAGAAATGAATTATAGATGAAAATAGGGAAAATCCTCAATTCAAACCTTCAAGTTCTAGTCCAAATCTAAAAAAAATAGATCTATGCCTAATTTAGAATAGAAATTATTTAGATAAGGGTTTATATAAGGGGCTTGGTGTGTAATGTGCTCCCCAGGTAACATGGTGTATGCAGAATAATGTGAACCCTTAAGATGTTTCCACATGTTCTTCTAAACACTGTGTAAAATGCATAATTATTCCTTCAACTGCAATGTTGATTCATACACATGCTCATATAGGTTAGGAATGCTTGAAATTACCTTTTTGGTAAATTATGTGCTTTCTTATCGTTCTCTTATGACTAGGCTGACCTTAAGAGTTTAAGGGTGTAAGGAGAAGCTAATAAATACCTTGATTTTGTGTGAGACTACTTTTCGTATTATCAGATGTAGCCTATATTTGACGGACAACATTAAATATCTCTCGTCTTTATTATTTTCTTATCATTTATTTTCTATTTGATTGATTTTGGTGTTGGATTTGTGCGCAAAAATTTATGTAAGATGTTTTGGTAAATCAATATCTTTGACAAAGTCAATGTTTATATTTTGGTGGTAAACCACCAGTGTTTGAAAATCTTGGGTCGTTTACATTCAGTTATGACCCGAAACATTTCATTTTAATACATGGTGGATCCGTTCGATGGAAAATGTAGCTTAATCATTGGGAAGAATAAGGTGAAGTGTATTCATGTTCAAGGAGGCCGAACATGAGAATAAGAAGTAATGGATGGAAAACCATAAAAATAACATACGATGATTGATAGGATGTTTAGTCAAGTTTCTTGATCATAATATGGATTAATATCATTGATAATATCATTACCAATGTTATTGATGAGAATATGCCTCTAACATTATAAAAACTTTGAGAAATTTTATTTAGCTAAGAGTCTCACAACAAAGCTCAATCTCAAGTGGGCGATTTACATTTTACAGATGGAGTAGGGAGGGGATCTTATGAATCACATGAGTATATTTTATGATATTAGGGATCGACTCAATAAGGTTGATATAAATATCAAGTAAGAATAAGCCTTGTTAATTCTTAACACTCTTTTGAATTCATTCAAGAATATAGTTATCATTATTGTATATGGAAAAATACGATGAAAATGTAAAACCCCAAATTTTTCCAATATAAGAAATAAAATATTAAGTAGGCTTTATGTGTGCTTGATTTACATGTAATGTCACAACTTGCTTATATGTATATAAATAATGTTTGAAATTAACAGCCAGTAAAATATTAATAAATATTTTACTTATGATTCAAGTAAAATATGACTAATGTGGCTATTAATTAGGATGTGTGTTATTTTCTATTATTGATTATGAGGGTTAATAGTATTTGAAATGAAACATTTTCGGTTAGCGACTTAAGACCTTAAATTAGGTCCAAGACCATCTAGGTGTTTAAGAGTTAGTATTGAACCATTAGGAAGCTCATTTTTGCACAAAACACAATTTGGGGATCTAAGAGATTAGGGAGAATAAGGATAAAAGGAATAGAGGATTTTAAAGATTGATGCCCTAGTTCTACACCAATTTGGAGGGAAGTTTAATTTAAATTCTTTTATAATTGATTTTTTTAATAAATTATGTCTATTCATTTAAATCGAAACATTAAATAAATGATTAAAATCTTATTTAGATGAATTTATTCGAGTGATTTTGTAATTAACCCAATTAGGATTTAATAAGGATTGATTTAGAATCATTTTGATTGAATCTTATAAAAAATGTTGTTTTTGATTAAATATGGAATAGATTCTGATTTTTTTTATGTAATTCATTCAAAACTGGAATGGATTATGTAAAGAATTTAAATCAAATTGTTGAGAATTGGAATGTTAGGATTCTTGAGACAAAATGGATTTTAATTGCCTCTTGAATTTTGATTAGGATTCTGATGATACAATTACGTTCCAATCATATTTTGTATGTGGATATGTTGTTTATATGTTATATAAATCATATATGATGTTTTTATAGTCTTTAAAGGAGGTTTGAATTTAGTTTTGTTTAGTTGGATAAGACAACCCCCATAAGGGAAATTTCAAAACACTAATGCATGCACTCGATTGGCCCTTCCTCCGCGATCGACCATTGCCACCAGTTATTTGGTAATATTTTTTATTAAGGAAGTGTGTGCTTAGGGGTTTGTTTTGTAGATGATTTCTAATATAAATTGATATATATGACTTGTTTAAAATCGAGACTCGAGTTCTATGGCTAAGATGGTTATTAATTGTTGTGTTATTTATATGATGCATACCATGCATGAGTACTCGAGGTGAATGTACTAAGGGGTATTCCATTAAAAAGGGGAGCGTATGACTCAGACCATTGTGGTACCTCGGTGAGTAGATGAGATTCTTTAGTTAATTTTTACCCCTAGGTCACACGTCTAGGTATTCGTGCCCAAGATTGAATACCGAGATATTTCCTTCATATAGACTTGGGTACGGTAGGCTATATGATTTATGGGTAGAAGTGAAGATTTATCTCTTGCCTTGATGAGGTATTGGGTCTTAGATGACCTAATATTATACTTATTACATGCGAGTGATCCCTGAAGCCATTAGATATAGGCTTTTGTTACTTGACTTACTTATGTTATCATTAAACTCTAAGATTATTTTAATTGCTTTATAACACCTGGCTTTGATTAGTATAATGTTATCCCGAATTTTAATTGTTATTTTCACTTGTGTAGAGTAAAACTTAAACATGGGGTTACATGGGATTTGGGATCCTAGACAAGTATGATATTAGGGTTTTCGGGTGGGGTAAATCGAAAAGATTTTAAAAAGCTAGAGGCAGATGCATAGTTATGAGTTATTTCAACTTCCGTTGTACTTTTTTTATCTTTAAACTTTTTGTTAATGCTGTGAATTTAACGTTTCAGGATCGTGGCCGCCCATTTCGCAACCTTGATTGATAGTATTGCTATAATTCATTCTCATATTACAAATCTACTTTAGGATCTAGGTTTCACCGACCTGTATGCCAGTTCTATCAGTTCTTTTGATTTTTTGTTATAGTAGAGAGAAATACACATTTATATTCATATATTATGTATAGCCTATAGTTAATCGTTTTGACATGTAGATTTGATTTATGTGGATGGTATCAGAGTTCTAGAAATTTAGTTTGATTTTAGTTTAATTCTCTTAGAATAGTACCCATTTGTTTAGACTTCTGTAATATTTTTATTTCGAAATGATCAATCTATTTTTAAATATTACGGTGTGTCACATTTAGTATCAGATAATTCCAAGTTCTAGTGTCCTAGGGGTCATGAGTACGTTCATTGCTACTTCTGCATTTTTGTTATTTGATAGTTTAGATCCCTACATTTAACATTTGTACTCTAAGTCTTGTATAATCATTAATTCATTTTTAATTTCTATTTTTAAGATGATGAACCTTCGGAGACGTCAGCACCGATAGAGATCTATATGGAGTGCTGAATCAAAGGCCATTATACCTTAGTCGCCACAACATCCACCACCTACCGCACCACAGGGGAATGCACCAGCTATGGCACCAACTGATTTAGTCGCTACTATAGCTCAGGATGAAGTAGCGACATTGACATCCTGGCAACAACACCAGCCACTACCACCCATGGTTGCACCTGTATATGCTCCTCGAGATACTACCTCTATTTGGGAGCATGCTATTACTGAGTTTAGTAAGGCACACCTTCCAATATTTACGGGATCCTCTGATCCCATAGTGGCATTTTAGTGGATGTTTGACATTGGGCACCATTTGAGGTCAGTTCAGTGTACAGATGTCCAATAATAAATGTTGGCAAGCTTAAGTTTGGTGGAAGATGCCCTAGATTGGTGGGAGACTGTTACCACCTCAGAGGAGAGGCCTTAAATGACTATATCGCAATTTTGGGACAAGTTTTAAGGGAAAATACTTCCCATCTTCACAGTAGAGGAAACCGAGAGCATAGTTTGACAGGCTCAAGCATGAGAGTAGGACCACTCTTGAGTATGGACGGGAGTTCATACGTCTTATACACTTTGTCCCAGAGGTGGATAAATTTTAGAATTTAAAGATGGATTAATTTTTGAGAGGTCTAAATTGGAAGATTAAGCAAGTATTGCAGGGAAATCCAACATTTACTACATACCTTCATAAGGTAGATGTCACTTTGTTACATTCTGATGATCACCATGAGTTCTTGAGAGAGATAAACAAAGGATTCAAATAAGGATAGATCAGGATCCGGCCAAAGGCCAAAACAATCAGAGGTTAGGGAGTCTTCCCAAGTACGGGTAGAGTCTAGCCAACTTTATAGAGTTACAACACAAGGGGAGAATCCCCTTAATAGACTCAGAGAGGATGATCCTCATCTACAAGGCAGAAAGGGTCAGGGCCACTCTATCTAAGGTAAGTTTGGGCATTCGGGTTAGCAGCATCAGGGCTAATAGAGCCAGAGAGGGTAGGGTCAGTAGATCCAAGACAAACATAAGTTTTCCACTACTCAAGGTTAGGATCTAAGGTAGTAGGTTTGTCAGTGAGGTCACCCTTTGGTGGGACATATTATGCATGTGGGGAGATGGGCCACTCATTTAGGATATTCTCTAAGGGTCTTTATCCCAAACCAACAGAGTTTGAGTAGGGGCATCAACCATCACTTCATACCACACCTCAGTTTGAGTCTATCTCACTTGCACCTCAGTACCCAACACTACCCCTTCCTATTGACGAGGCACATGAATGACCCCAGTTTCATCAAGAACGTGTGTTCACCATCTACCAGTAGTATTTGCTAATGCATCCACATACTATATAAGGTACGTTTTATTTTTGTTGTAGTTATGCCCAAGTTCTTTTTGATACAGGAGCTTCATACTGCTTTACTAGTACTAGATTCACTGTTACATTTAGCATCATATATATATATATATTCTGAGGCTACTATGAATGTTGACACTCTAGTAGGTGGCGGAGCTACGTTATGCTAAATTTGTAGTGTTGTAGATATAGATAGGCTATGTGTTTCCACCAATTATTATTGTTACATATAGGTGCTTATGGTGTTATATTGGGGATGGATTGGTTGGAAACATACAATGCCCAAATTGATTGTAGAGGGACATATATTATTTTCAACATTCAAGGGAAGGAAATGTTACCTATTTCCATGCATAGACTTGAGGGGGATTCTAACACCAATTTATGTTATGTTGACAAGATTACGCCTGAGGAGGTCATGATACCTATAGATTCTATCCCAATGGTCCAAGAGGTTTCGCATCTATTTGAGGAGGTACCGGAGTTATAACTAACGAGAGAGATAAATTTTTATATTAACCTAGCCTCGAGCACCCAACCCATTGCAAGAGAATCTTATCGTATGTCTCCCATAGAAATACGAGACTCACGAGAGAAGATGGAACAACATTCGAGTCAGGGGTTGATTTAGAGGAGCACGTATCTGTGGGGAGCTCCAGTATTATTGGTGACGAAGAAGGATAGTTACCTTCGATTGTGTAATTATTATCAAAAGTTTAATAAAGTCACGACACATAATATCGATGACTTATTTGACCAATTGAGAGGCGCATCTTTCTTTTCAAAGAATTATTTCCTTAAAGGATATCACCAATTGAGGATTAGGGAGGAAGATGTGCCAAAGTAAACTTTTCTTACTCGTTATAGGTCTTATGAGTTTTGGGTCATACCATTTCGACAAACAATTGAGCTTATCGTCCTAAAAATTATGAATCATGTACTTTGCCAGTATCTGAATCAGTTTGTCATTGTATTTATTGATGACATTTTAATATACTCATGCTCGAAGGAAGAACATTGTAAGAGCAAGATTTTATAATTTCTAATAGATTAGTTATTTTGGGGTATATTTTTTCCTACAAACCTCGACACCTGTAGTTGCCTCCACAATTATTAGAATCATCATGAACATTTTATGGAGGTACAAAAACTTGTGGTTTTGATTTTAATCAAATTATTCAAGGATGCTTGTTTTTAATCGAGCCATTTTTTATAAATCAAATTTGAAAATAATATTTTTTATTGGAATGATATCCTAAACTGGTTCGAATGAGATCAAATCTCATTAGAACGATGTGCTTAACTCGTTCAAAATAACTTCTCATAAACACCTAACGAGATGGTCTATGTTTGGCAGAGCAACTCTCGTTGGAAGGGAAATGGAATGAAATAGGCATCTCATTTGAATGAGAATTTATCTCGTTAAAATGAATCCATAGTTTTCGTTTGAACAAGATTCCATTTTTGTTCGAACTAGGGTGCCGCCTCAAAATTTGTGTTTTTTTATAAAAAATTATGTTTTTCTATAAATCTCATTGTAACAATGTGCTTAACTCATTCGAAACAACTTTAACCAACATATAACGAGATGGTCTCTATTTGGCAGGGCAACTCTCGTTGGAAGGACAATCGAATGAAATAGGCATCTCATTCGAATGAGACTTCACCTCGTTAGAAAGAATCCATAGTTTTCATTTGAACAAGATTCCATTTTTTTTCAAACGATGGCGTTGCCTCAAAATTTATCTTTTTCTATAAAAAAAACCTTATGTGATCAGTTTTTCTCAAGACATTTGGCGAAAACGAAATCCCCATACCTGTTCCAAAAGTGTTCATCTTTTTTTTTTCTTTAAAAGAAGACATGTTTTTCCAAATCACTCATCCCATAAAATAATTTCTTGATTCTCAAACCTAGTTCCCAAATACAACATCAAAGCCTTGTAGAGTTTACGTTTCTACTGATTTGTGAAGCCGAGGTTTTATTGTTGAAGAAGAAAGGATTTTGTAATCCTAAGGATGGTAAATGGATACCGAGGAAAGAGTTACTTCCTATGGATGGTGCTGGGCAATGATGTATCTGTTGAATATTTGAAGATCCCATATTATACTTAGTGGATCTCTAAGTATTTTGTAAACCGTAGAGTTTGTAAAATTATTTATAGTGCTGAAATATAGGTTTTGCCCAAAAGGGGTTTTCCTTACATCTTCATGTGCTTGGTTTGATTGTGTGGGTTAGATATTAATTTAATTTGGAAATAAATTTTCTTGCGCTTCTTATTATTAAGAAAGATAAGATTTCGTTAAAAATTTAATCTCCGTGTGTGCATCCTAAGATACAAATATGCTATATACCCCAGCTATATGTTTTCAAATTGGTATCAGATATGGTTACACTAAGTTTTTGTGTGATATTTAAATTATTTTTTTAGATAATTTGTATAATAGGCTACCTATTTTCAACGGGCCTTGTTATGCTTATTGTAAAGCTCAAATGAGGTCATCTTTGAAAGCGATTGATGAGTGTGTCTTGATTTTTTATGAAAGAGGGTGGACACCATCCATTATGACTGATGGAGATGTCTCCTAAAATAGACACCACTTGGATGGAGGGTGAACTAAAATGGAGTAATTTTAACTCACTCGATTTAAGTGCAATTTTTAGAGCCATCACCCCTGTCAAATTCTGACACATCATGACATGCACCACGTCTAAGGAAGCATGAGATATCCTCCAATTCAATCATGATGGTACCAACGCTGCGAAAGCTTTTAAGCTTCAAATTCTCACCACTCAATTTGAGACTATTACTATTCTAGAGACTGATTCATTTGATGAATTTTATGTACGATTATCTGATTTCATTAATCTAGTTTTAATTTGGGTGAGAGAATTCCTGAGACAGGAGTTGTGAAAAAGATTTTGAGATACGCTTCATTCCGATTTAAAACTAAAGTCACTATCCTTTATCTTTGGGAATTTTAGATATACTTAGGTAAGATGAACTAGTTGGAGACCTTCAAACTTGTGAATTAGATATGTTTCCCAAAACTGTTAAACTAAAGGGAAAGGGAATTTATTTGAAAGTACAATTTAAAAAGAAAGAGGTGGTTTATCTGACTCCGAATATAATTTTGATATAGATGATCTTGCCATTTTTTCAAAAAAAAAAAATTCTCAAGTTAAGAAAAGAAAATACTTTCGAACTGAACAAAAGTTTTGAGAGAGATAAAAAGTTTGAATCGGTAAGAAAAGTTTTAAAAAAGTGAGAGTAGAGTACCCTTAGAAAGATGAGGAGAGATGCTTGATGATATGAAATATCACCACCCCAAGTTAGAGATCAATTCAAGCTTCTAGAATTGTGTGACCATGGTGGAATAAAGCAACAATATAAGAGATATATGATAAACATAAGGGATGAGAGACAAAGAGAAGACAAGTATTTAAGTGGTTCGGCCTTGGCCTACATCCACTGTGCCAAGGAGTAGCATTTTTACTATAATATGAGGTTGGAATCCATGAAATATTTTACAAGATCTTTCTCTCTCTACAATGGCAATTTGACAGAGTAATAGCAGGGTTTATAATAAGTGATATTTTCAGAAGATGAAGGAATAATCCTTTTATAGTGTTGGGGGTGCGCAGTGTTACCCCTAGCATATATCCTGTGTGCATGAGGTAAATGATCCAATAAGAGAGAGACAACTATAAAACATATGTGCAATCCATAATGAGCGAATATTCCCCTCACACGGGGCTGATTTGTTGTAACAGTTTTTTCCACATGCCCCATTGATGCCTAGATCACTTGTTCCACAAGAATTATTAGTGTTGGTGCTATGAGGTCTCGATTGGTCGAGATTGATGAGGTAGTATCCATGTGGATGGAGCCTAGGGTGATGCCTATCTCCTAAATGATGTGATTGATATCGGCCTAATGACGTTGTGTGGGGCTGACACATGTTAAGGATGAGACTTCATGATGTCATGGCCTGAGTATAGAAGTGTCTTTCATAAGAAGTAATAAATGTTATATGGAGTGGATCTCGAAGGTCAAGACTGTTTGAATTGGCCCACTATGATGTGGTCTCATATGAGGATGAGTTTGAGATAAGCTGTGAGGAGGCACACTACTAGATTGAGCCTCGTCCAGACGAGGTCATTCTTATGTATATCAATCACCCCTAGACCTTAGTCTTCAATGTCTATGGTAAGTTGAGGTGTAAAGTCGTATGTCGTTCAATAAAGTGTTGTCCCCTCAAGGTTAGAGCACGTCTCAATGATGCGAGTGGATTAGAAAGGTGTTAGAGGCGCCATTTCAAAGTCCGGTAGAAGTGTTATTTTAGTACCCTAAGTTGACACCTATCAATCTATATGTGGTATGGCGTGTCACTCAAGTAGTGACGGTGGCATGGGAAACTGTGACTTAATGATTGTGACTTAGTAGTAGCACGCCAATTGCGTTGGTATTTAAACCAACTATTTCATTTCTCTCTCTTCCTTCTCTCATTTTCACATTTTAAGTTTTCTGGTAAGCCAGTTTTCTGCCTCTCGCTCCATTATTCCTCCTTCTTCGGCGAACTTCTTAGGATTGTCCTTCCTTTTCGGTGCTCTTCTAGTTTAGGTAACCCTATTTTCCATATTTTATTCTATATTTTATTGTTCCTATTAGCCATTTGTGATTTCCATTATTTTCATAGATATTCTGCATTTTCTGGCACTATTTCTAGTGGTGTTAGGTTAATATTGGTGGTTCTAGGGCAGTGTTAGGTTGCTTCAAGCCATGCAGTTAGGATTTTGGAGAGAGCTTGGGTTTTTAGGCACTGGTTAAGCTTTTCAGTGAACTTTTTGATGAAGTTTTTTGGTGAATTTCTTGACTGTTCTTGACTGGTTTTGATCTTAAAACTGTTAAACTTTTTAGGTTCTTTAGAGAAATTGTGGTCAAATACTACTTGCATTTTTTATGTACCATAAATTGTACGAGTTAGAATAATAATTTCCCCATTTTAGAGAGTAAATACTAGGAGAGATTCGTACGGTCGAGGCTGAGGCTTAGAAGAGAGCTAAAGACGAGTCAACACTTCCTTTAAATCTTGTCTCCTTTATGTCGTTCATCCCCCTTTACTCTTAACTTACCCCATATCAATTGAGTCTAGGGTTGTGATCACTATTTGTGACTATATGTCTGATGTGTCATCTCAAGGTTCTCTTTCCACCTATTCCCTAGGGTATAGTCCTGATCATATTCCCAGACATCCCAATTATCAGTGTAGGGATAGGGATGATTCTTTTGAGGAATCCATGAAATTTCCCAACTCTCATCTAGATAAGAGTGGGGCAGTTAAGTCCAGCAATTAGGGTCCCCCCACAACACCATCCCGTCAGCCAAATTGCTTAGAGCCTGAGGTTTTGGAGATATCTGATGATGATTCGCGTGTTGAAGTGGAATTCCGTGAGCTACCAATGGATAAAACCATCTCGAACATAACAGAGGCTGAGTTTTAAAATCAAGATCCACGTGGCCAGGATCCTATAGATGAAAAGGAAGAGTATGAGGATAGGGAAGAACTTGATACAACTTATGACTCGATCGTCCCAAGCAACATAAGAGAAACAAACTGATACTCTGGAGGTACCTTTAAAGTATAAAGTGATGCGAGTCCCTTATAAGTATGGGAGGGCTTTTAGCATCCAAGTAGAGGGTGAAGTTGTAGAATATGAACATATGTTCAAGATCGAGTTTTGCCTGTTGATTTATCCCAATATCAGGGCCATCTTTGGGAGCATATGCCTTTCCCCTACCCAATTATCCCCTAATTCATGAAGGACACTGCTTGGGGCAGCTTAGCTTTGGAAGTTAGCATTTGGGAGTAACCTTCTAGTTAACACATTTAGAGCATGTTATACCATTTCAACGATAAAGGTTGTGCCGTACTACGTCTATTTCATAGCTCGATGCTCCAATAAGAAATTTATCCACATAAACCAAACATCCAACCATGACTGGAAGTCTCAGCATTTCTTTATATCTGGTGACAAGGAGTTCAACATCAATGTCCCTTACGATTCCGATGAGCCGAGAGTCCTTTAGATGTGGGGTAATGTGTCCACGGCTGCCAAGATTGATCCCGACCTTAGTATTAATGCTCGGGAGAATATCGACCTTTTGTGCACCTCAAACAAGGACGAGGATATGGTCATCTTTGAGAATCTAATGGATCTTACTTTGCTGGTCAAAACTGGGTTGATGTTAGTCCCTTAACTGAATTGCGTAAATTTTTCCAAAACTTATTTTAACATTATTGTCTCTTTTTTCCAATTTGATTTAGCCGATACTTATTTTCTTATTTCATTTGTAGATCATCTAGAAGGAGTAACTGATGAGATTTGGTCAATAGCAACCCCAATCATAGGAAATCTCCTATTTTGTTTGTCTAAAAAACTCTCGCTCCATCACAACCTCGGGACAAAATAATTATCGGTGGTCCCTCTGTTACCTAGGGATCAAAGAAAAAAAAGATGTGCCTAAGGGAACTAGTGTTAACCCTCCTCCTCCACCAAAGAAGAAAAAATATGCCCTACCAAGGATGACTAATGATAGTTCCATCCCATCTCAGACGACACCATAGTGGCCGCTTGCCTCGCCTAGCTTAGTATGACAGCCAACTCCTTGCTTAGCAGTTAGAAGAGGACCCAAAAGGCCATTGCATTGATTATCCCAGAGTGAGACAAACGATATTTTTACACCTAAGATCCCTCTCAGGTCATAAAATTTTCTCTGCATCGGACTACCCATATAATAATTCTTATCAATTAGCCATTTTAATTTAAGTGTTATATCATGTTATACTGACATGTAGTTTCATCTTGCAGTCCATGATCACACTCCAGAATGTCCAATTGTGTGCAAAGTAGGTCAATCAAAAGATAAAGGTAGTCGAGACTGCCATCTTTGAGAACAGTGGCCTCAAATAACATCTTGAGACCATCGAGATGACCCATTAGAGTCAGGTTACTGAGCTGACAAATGAGTACAAGGAAATGTTAAACATTTAGAGGCTGGACGTTCAGGAAAGGGAAAAGATGCTAAGATAAAGGGTGTTGTGGAGAAGGATATCTCAACCTTCAAAGAGTCATATAATTCTCTAACTACGCAAATCAGTACTTTGAGAAGGGTTCCAAAATCTCCTAATGCTGAGTTTTAAACATGCATTTAGACTTGGCTTTTGTTAACCCCCAACTATCTGAAATTTTTAATCTATTCAGTCTGTGGGACCCTGATAGTGTTGAAGTTTTGAATCAAGTGCAAGCTGAGGCTGAGGCTCAGACTATGGTAGCCGAGACTATAGTGGAAACCTAGGGGATAGAAGAGGTGGCCTAGGGGAAATTGAAGACCAAGATGAGAACACTGCTAACCCTCATGAGGCTTCTACCATGTCGGCCAAGGCCGAGAACACAAATATAGAAAATTAACTATTTATCTCTCTGATGGGCGATCGTTTGTGGTCTTGAACCCCTTGTTATGTAACCTTATTTTGAACAATTAGTGTTTATCCTGAGAATATGAGGTTTTTAATAATTCTTTTTCTTTTGCTACTCTGAACAATGATGTAACTTTTAACATATGGGATGTTTATCAACCTTTTAATGTTACTACATGTATTTTTGAATTCATATCGTGAATTTTTCCAAGTGCACTGTCGTCTTGAATGGATGTCTCGTTAAATGGATGGAATACTTTTACATTAACCTTATCATTTTTCACTAACTATTGAAGTTTAAAAGGTTAACATCCAAACTATTTAACGAACTGTTCCGTCTCTCGTATCGCCGATAGGGAGTTTATTAAGTCACCATAATAACTAATGTTACACAACCATATTTAATTGATTTTTTTCCTTTACCACTAAAAGTGATGTTCGAGGGATGATCTCCCTTCTCGGCATTATGGAAGGATATGAGGAGACGAGACTCCCTAATCATTCTCATACCACCAAGAGAGAGTTATTAATTCCACCATTATATATGATGTTACACAACCATATTTAAATATTTTTTTCCTTCACCATTAAAAGAAATGTACGAGGGATGATCCACCCATCTCGTCGTTATTGGACGGATTCGAGGAGCCGAGTCTCCCCAGTCATTCTCGTACTACCGAGAGAGTTATAAATTATTAATTTCACCATAATGTATGGTGTTACACAACCATATTTTAATGATTTTTTTCATTCACATCTAAAAGCGATGTTCAAGGGGTAATCCCCCTTTCTCGACGTTATTGGGTGGATACGAGGATCTAAGTCTCCCCAACGATTATCGTATCATCGAGAGAGAGTTATAAATTAACTCACCATAATAAATGATGTTGTTTAGTTAGGTGTCGTACAAACCACGTAGGAAGTATTGATAAAACATAATAAGTGTGAGACAACGTTTGAAATTTTCATTATACTGCAACAATTGTAACAGTGGTTCTTTTACAACTGAATTTAACGGAATATCCTTGAAATATATTTTGAATTAAAATTGAAAAAATACACTGAACAATACATCGGACGTTTGGATAAATGACATTGGTAGACTACTGATAGTATCTTTTTAGGTGATCTGCGTTCCAAGGGTTGGAAATCAGTATACCCTTAAGATTTTCAAGATGGAATGTTCCTGATATAATCTCTTCTGTCACTCTATTAGTCTCGTGCCAATTTGGGTGAAACTTATTAGATTTATGCCAAAACTTCTTTAAGACAAGGTCTTCAACAGCTGTAGGCTGATACTTCACTCTCTTATTATGGAATCTTACTGCTCTCTGCCGGTGCGCTAACTCTCTTACTATAGCATACTCTCATCTTTCTTCAATTAAGTCTAAATCTATCCTCCTCTCCTCTAGGTTGGCTTATGGGTCATAAGTTTGGACCCCTTGGATTGAAAGTTCAAGATCTGTTGGAATGACCACCTCAGACCCATAGACTAGCGTGAACGGTGTCTCTTTAATCGAAGTTCTATCCATAGTCCTGTAATCCAAGAGGACTCCACATAGCTCGTCAACCCACTTCTCTTTTACATCTTCAAGGCTTTTCTTTATATCATCACGAATAGTCTTGTTTCTTACCTTTGGGTCATTGGCCTAAGGTTGCCCGGGTGAGGAGAACAACTGCTTGATGTCGAACTTATTACAATACACTTCTAAATATTTGTTCTTAAATTTCTTGCCATTATCTAACATCATTATCTTGGATAAACCATATCGACAGATGATATTTATCCATATGAACTTGAATTTCTTCACTTCAATCATATTTATCATCGCTTCGGCCTTCGTCCACTTTGAAAAGAAATCAATCATCATAATTAGATATCTATGATTTCTTAGCGCTCGAGGAAAAGGGCCAACTAAATCTATCCCCCAGACTACAAATGACCATGGGTCTATTAGGGAAAAAGAGTGTTTGATGGGGTTGGTGAGGAATGCTTACAAACTGCTGACACTTATAACATTTATTTACGTATTCTGTCGAATTGTTGGTAAGTGTTAGCCAAAAATAACCCTTAGTGACGATCCTTTTAGAGAGATATTGGCCACTTTTATGACCCTTCATGCACGTCTCAAAGAACATATTCTATCTTTGAGGGATGCACACATCGAAGCAGTGGTAGCAGGAAACCTCTTTTATAAAGGATGTCAGTAATGATGGTGAACTTGGATACCCTATACCTCATCTTCTTCCTTTCGACCTTTGCTCTGGCAACTTCTTGTCTCTAATATACTCAATTATGGGGTCCATCCAGGACTCCCCCAAATTTAAGTTCAGACAAAAATTTAAGGAACTCTCGCCCCTTCAATGCTTGGCTTCACTAATATTTCAACCGGTAGAGTGCGCCTAATCTCGATTCTAGTTATCGACAGAAGTTCTGCTAAGGCATCGACCCTATTATTCTCTAACCTCGAAATCCTATTCATTTTAACTTATACAAAATTTTCCAACATTTTTCTCACCCTAGCCATGTATTTGGCCATATTATCGTCTTTATCCTAATAGACCCCCAGTATCTGAATGACGATTAAATGAGAATCGTTATGGGCTATCATGTGGCCAATATTAAGATATTTATCTAGGGAGAGACCTACTAACATGGACGCATTATTTGATGCTTTTAAGTTGAACCTCGGAGTGTATCTGATGTTCGTCCTATCTGGGGCCGATAATATTAACCTTATTCCGTTACCATTTTCACAAGATGAGCCATCGACAAACAGGCTCCAAAGGGGGCCCCTTTTGTGAAAGGACCCTCGTTCAAAATACCATTCTTAAATAAGAAATCTTTCTATACAACATTGGCCTGATCTTTCTCCACCACTATCTCTCTTTGGCCACACACTAGCACTTTGACATCTTTTTTAATTTTAGCATCATCATTCGAAGCCCAGCTGAACTTGACCATGAATTCTCCTAATGCTTGTCCGTTAATTCTATACCTCGATTGGTAAATGATGTCAAACTTCATAGCTCTACTAACTAAGCCATTAGCCTACTTGATTTCTCAGGTTTATCAATGACTTGCCTCAATCAAGTATCGGTGAGCACAATCATTGTATGTGCTTAAAAAAAGGGCTTTATTTTCCTTGAGGCAAGTATCATCGCATACGATAACTTTTCCATTTTTGAATACTTCAACTCAGCCCCTTACAAATCATTTCCTAATGAAATACATTGGCCTCTGAAATTTATCATCAGCTCGGACAATGGTTGTGCTGATGGCTGACTCTAAGACAGCCAAATATAGGAATAATTTATCCCCTTGTACCGATCAAGAGAGCATCATAGGGAACCGAGATAAAACTTTAGTTACTAGAAAGCCTTTTCACATTCTGCGTCCCAGATGATGGCTTTTCTTAAGATTTTAAAGAATGGTAAAAAATTATCGATTGCCCAAGAGACGAAACAATTAAGGGATGCCACCTATCCTGTCAATCTCTGCGCATCTTTTATGGTTTTCGGCATTTTCATATCTATCAGTGCTTTTATCTTTTCAAGGTTTTCCTTAATTCCCCTTTGATTCATAATAAAAAAGAAATTTCCCTGTGCCGACCCTGAAGATGCACTTTGCTGGATTCAACTTCATCTTGTACTTATCCATCGTGTCAAAAGTTCACGCTAAGTCAGTCGCATGCATATCGGCCTTTAATCTCTTAGTTAGCGTATCATCAACATACACATCCATGGTCTTCCTAATATGATCTTAGAACATCTTATTAACCAACCTCTGGTAGGTTACCCATGCACTCTTCAGCTCGGAAGGCATTACTTTAGAGCAATAAGTTACTTTATCAGTGATAAAAGAACTATTCTCAGCATCATCTACGAGCATGAAAATTTGATTATACCCTAAATATGCATCCATAAAGCTCATAAGCTCATGTCCAATCGTGGTGTCAACTATTTGCTCGATTCGAGGTAAAGAAAAGCTATCTTTTAGGCGGGCTTTGTTCAGATTCGTGAAATCAACGCAGATTCTCCATTTCTCATTTTACTTTGGTATGATGACGACGTCAAAGATCCAGTCAGGATATTGGACTTCTTTAATAAAGTTTGCTACCTGCAGTTTTTTAACCTCATCTTGGATCCCCTCGTATCTATCTATGGTAAAGGTTTTGTGCCTCTATTTTACCGTATTTGCATCCTTGCCTATATTGATCTGATGTCACATAATATCGGGGTCAATCCCTAGCATATCCATATGGCTCCAGGCAAAAATTATCTATCTTTCTCTCAAGTGCTTCATCAATTCCTTATTTACCTTTGCTTTTAGGGACGAATCGATTTCAAAGTTTTTTTGGCTCGTCGTCATTGAGGACGATGGATTCTACCTCTTTGGCGGGTTTTTTAAGCTTTCTCTCATCTCTTGTGCCCAGAGTGTCAATATTATTGGAAGTCATCTTCCTTTTGTGAGCATCTCTCTACTCATTCAATGTGATGTAACATTCCCTTACATCCACTTGGTCACCCTACACTTCCCCTACTCCATAAGGGGTTGATAATTTCATCATCTGGTGCATTATAGAAGATGATCTCAAACTCTTTCATCGCTACTCTCCAAAAATAGCCAATAATTAGTCATTTTGGCATGTAAATTTGATTCATGTTGATGGTATTAGAGTTCTAATATATCTTTCGTTATGCATATTCAGTTTTGATTTCAGTTTATTTATTTTCTTTCATACTTTGTTTGTATTCCTATACTATTTTTATTTATAATTGTTCAATCTATTTCTAAATATTATAGGGTGTCACAGAAAATGAATGAGGTGGAGTTGAATCGATAGTCCCATGAAAAAGGCAAATCTCTGGGGGTGATAGTTCCAAAACACCCATGTTTGTTCAAGGTCAAAATAGGGGAAGGAACGGAAACAATGTATATAGTGGTGATAGAAGGTTTAGATTAGGGAGTTGTAAAAAAGGCCAAAAAAATTATAAGTACAAGGAGTGGGTCATAAAAATGTGATTATCCTTTGACAATAACATACGTGAGAGAAAGAATTTGGAGATGCTCTCAATATCTCTAAAGTCGTGTATTTATCTCAAGATAAATGAATATTGGATTAGGGATCTTTGAATCATATTTCATATAAGATAGAATATTTTGAAACCTTCTAAGAAAATAATAAGGGTTCATTATCTTTTCCTAGTGACGATAGGTGCGTCATTGAAGGTGTAAGTTTATTTCATTTCATTGGTTATTCACATGAGATTGTTTATGCGATTGATGGATGTTGATTTAATTACTCGGTTAATATTAATTTAATTAATAAAATTTGGCATCTCTATTTTTAAATATTAGGTGGCTAGTAATAAATTAATTTTTTTTACAGTGATGTTAAGACTGAACCAACTTGATATTCTGTATTAATTTCATAAAGGAGTAGCTACCCGATATTTAATTAGTCGGGGTGTCACAGATGGCATCCAATGGCACCCAACTTTCTTCACTGCTAAAATGTGGATGCCTATTGATAAGCACCCAAAATTGTACATTTTATACCCCGAATAGACGTACTTTAGTTATAAATTCTCGACAATATGGGTCTTATTTGCTTAAATGTTTATCTTGTAGGTCAAATGTCCGTTTGCGGTGTCAAAAGCTATATATCGAGGAAAATGCGCGTTGAATGGAGCTAAATTCCCTCCCCCGTAACCTAACCCTACCCTAAACCGAGCCTAAACCTACCCCAAACCCTGTGTGTGTTTTGTTTGTCCCTTTTTAATACTTTTTAGATTTTTAGTTTGAGTCGTTTTATTTTTAGTATTTATTTTTTATTTATTTAGTATTTTCTAGGTTTTGTTTTCTATTTTCTATTTTATCTTTATTAGTATAATTTTATTTTATTCTGATTTTTATTAGTTTTTAGTTTTTATTAGGATTAGATATTTTTAGGATTTCATTTATTTTTTTAGTTTTAATAGATTTGACTTTTTTGTATAATTTTAGTTTTTAGTTTAATAGATTTCTATTTTTTATTTTTATTTTTTTATTTTTTTTAGTTTTATTTTTAATTTGAGTCTTTATTTTATTATTAGAAGTAGAATTTTTATTTTTTTAGATTTTTATTTTTATTAGTTTTAATTTTGTATGTTATTTTTAGGTTTCCAAATAAAACACACACATAAACTCCCCTACACCGAAACCCGCTCACACATTACCCATACACCTTACCACACACAACACAAGCCCTCACCCATACCTTTTACCCTACACTCACCCTCACCTTATCCCTCCTCTTCGTCTTCAACCTTCCCACTTTCTCTCTCCTCTCCCTCCATTAACAAACTCAACATCAAACCACATCTCTCATCACCCACTTTATACCACTCTAACCAAACCCACTTACCCTCATATCAAACCTGCGTCCCTACCCCGTCCACCTGCTATACCCATAAAACCCGCCGATGTTAAAGACGGCGCCAGCAGCCCCTACCCACCAACTGCGAGTCCGACACCCTTACCTGCTCTAACCTCCTGTAAGGACATTTTTGTCCATTATCAATGTATTATGTCGCACGCCGTTACACCGTTGAAGAAATTCAAGATTCAAGATTCAATGGATCCGAATATCAAAAGAAGAAGAGGAATCATAGTTTGACAGCCGGACCGATCCGCTGAAATAAAAGAACCAATTCGGCTAACCGGACCGGTCCGCCTAAATACCCAAACCGATCCGCTTGTTTATCAGAAGGCCAGTATACCCCGGACCGCAAGCGAACCGATGAATCATGGAAACGAACCGATCCGATCATCAACGGACCGATCCACCTCTGAATAAAAGAACTGATCCGGCTAATCGGACCGATCCGCCTCAGACCCGGACCGGACCGGTCCGCCTAGGATAAACTTCAACAGATCGTGTTCAGATCGTGTTCAGATTTTTAAGGCCCGAGACTTCTTATTTAATCCCACTACGGGAAGTGGTTTTCTAAGACTTACACACACGATTTTCAGAGTACAGAAAGCCCTAAGTCTTCACCTATTGAGCATCTAGACTCTAGGTTTTTGATTCACACAATTGCCAATCCTTTGTGAATCACTTTGCAACCCAGGAATGCACTTTTGCTGTTCAACCCTTGTGAAGAAGCCGTTCTCTTCTTCATTGCTGCCCTCCTGGAAAGGGAAACTTCCAGCCGTCACCCTTGTGGAGAAGCCGTTTCTCGTCTCCGTTGCAGCCCTACTGGAAAGGGATAATTCCATCCGCGACTATAGAATCCGACACCTGAGGGTAATTTTTAGTCACTTGTATTTTCATTGTAATCCGAAATTGTATAGCGTACAATATTATAATGAAAATAAAAGGTTTTGCCCCTTAAGGGGATTTTTCCTGAAATTGAATGTTTTATCCAGCATGCTATATTTTATTTGATAAATCATCTAGATGCATGTTTTAGGGTTTAACTAAAATTTGGGTTTAATTAAAATTGGATTTTATTTGAGAAGTCGCAATATTTCCGCTGTAGCTACTCTCTCAAATTGGTATCAGAGCGGGTTACACTAATTTATCGCGTGATCCCGATTTTTCGAGGATTTTTTTTTTTATACAATTTGACTTCTCACGTCGTCAAATTGGCATCAGAGCCTGTTGCACTAAGTTATTGTGTTTTGATCCTGATTTTGCACAAAAATGGCTTTTTATGGTTTTGATGATCTTCGATGTCAAATTTTTTAAAAAATTAATTGGAAAATTCACACGAACTGTTGTTTTAAATCTTCTGTTGAAAACGAATCTGAGAGGTGTCCTTGTTGTGAGGGTGTTGGTCACACGTTACATGAGTGTACCACAAATTTAAAGAAGAAATTGAATAAATCGATTTCTCATGTTTCTACCCTTAGTGATTGTGATTCGGAAGAAGAAGTTTTTTATGCTTCTAGGCGAGAGTTTCCCATCCATGTGATTAGTGATGATAGTGAAGGTAATGGGAGTGTGGATGAAAGTGAGGAGGAAAGTGTAGATGAGCGTGACTTGCAAACTTCTTTCAATGAACTTTATGCTGAAACTTTGAAAACAAAGAAAGAAAATTTAAAATTAAAAGAGTGTGCCATAAAAAATAATGATTTTTTAGTTGAAGAACTTAGGGCACGTGAGAAAATTTTGAAAGAGAAGCTTCAGTACGTCGAGGGTGAGAGAGATAGTCTTAGAGGGTTGATGGAGACTATGAAAAAGGAGCTTTTAGAGTTTGAGGATTCTAAACGAGTACTTGAATCTAGGATAGGTGAACTTGAGATGAAATTGAAAGATTCAAGTAAGGTGAAATTTGATTTGGAGTCTAGGTCTGAAAAACTTGATAAGATTTTAGGCACAGTCGAGATCAAAACGGATAGGGGTGGGATTGGTCTTGAAAAATATGTTGCACCCATTCCCACACGTGTGAGAGAGCCCCCTAGGATTGTTATGAAAGAGACACCTACGGGTGTTAGGAAAGAGCCCCCTAGGAACATCGTGAGAGTGCCTCCTAGGGTTATTAGGATAGATCCACCTAAGAAAATTCAGAAAGCGCCACCTAGGAAATTGATGAGGGCACCACCTAGGAATTTGAGGAGAGGGGCACCTTTAGGTAACACACACCGCCCGATTTACACTTGCACACATTGCGGTAGGCAAGGTCATCTTAGGCGATTTTGTTACAAGCTTTTAAATGGACCTAGGAAGGTTAATGAAAGAATAAATTCGATTCCCAAAACCCCAACACTTCGTTACACATCAATTTGGGTTAGAAAATCGGATTTAGAGGGTTATGGTTTATTTGTCCATGATTCCCGGTTGCTTGCACATGATTCTTCACTTGCCATATCATATAGATGATTGTGTTTGCATGTTTGTTATACACTAGTTGTGGTTTCATGATTGTTACTTGCTTGCTAGTGTTATGACATGTGTACTTTTTGTATAAATTTTTATTTTTCATAAAATTTTTGAAAAATACAAAAAGATATTATTTTGATAAAATTTTGAGAAAATCCAAAAAGATTTTTGTTTTTTTGTTTACACCGTTTATGGATGAACACTTTGGATGACCGAGTCACAACATCATTCCATTTTTTTCATGCGACTATTTGATAGTGTTTTGAGACAATAGGTCAATTCATCCTTGTGCTTTATAATGTTTAGAGTCATTAGGATGTAATTAAGTGTTCTTCCTACATGTTTGACTCATGTTTCCTTTATTGCAAACGTGCACGGATTTGTTTGATTATTGTGCTTGTCTTATCACTTGTTGGTTGGGTGTTTTCACTTCAATCCTGTCTCTAAAACGAACCAAGCGCGATAATTTTTATAAGGAAATTGTGCATATAAGAACCGTTTTGTGAGTTTGTGTGCTTTATTTTATAACGGGGAGGGGTTGCGAAAGGTAATTATCTATCCTTTGCGCAAAAGCCACCGTTAAAAAGGACCTAAAAATGGAAGAATTTTAATATCCGAGGTCCAAAGAGGTTAAAAGAGCCCGAAAAAATTTAAAGGCAATAAAAAGATATTCATGCCAATTATGGGCCATTTAGGTTTTTGCACCAAATTCTCCAAATTTTGAGAATTTAGATTACCTCTAAAAGAAAATATATACGAGGGAGTTTGGTTGGAGAATTTAAAACGGGTTTTCACGTCCTTGAAATGCTTGAAAATGCGCTATATAGTTTTGGACGTTATTGGTGTGGAAATCATTTGACTTTGATTTGTTGATTTGCATAAGACGATGTCATCTAAATTCAACAAACTTTTACACCTAAGGATACCTCTGATGTTCATTCGTTAGGAGTACACGTATGCATCGTGCACATATGATTGATTGAGTTGATTTACCTATCGAATGTGTTCACACCCATTCATTCCATTTCCATGACTTGGTTGTTTAAGTCTAAATCCATGGTGTGATTTTTGTATCATATTTGTTCATATTGGTATCCTATCTTTGTATGAAAAATTTGAAAAATCAAAAATAGTTTGTGTTTTTTTTGTATACCGTGACACCCCGATTTCGCTTATTTGATTCATTCTTCGCATTTGTCTATTTGGGGACATCATAAAAAGGGGAAGAATGAATTATCTTATTATGGGGGAGATTTGAAAGTTTGAGTTTGCTCATAAATTGGTATATATGTTTATCTCATTTCAAACTCGATATGTCACTTGGTATTTTTGCTTTTTCTCATGTGTGTAGGTACTATATGGATTATCATTGGATTGCACACCCTGATGAGAAAAGTGTTGAGATTCCTGAAGAATTGAAGAGCAATCGATGTAGTCTTATTCAATTGTATCTTTCCAGTTTTTGGTTCATGGAAGGGTAGATTTGTATAGGCATTTATAGTTATTTTGATAATTCGGATGTTTGTTTTTATGTATGTACCGGCATAAACATAGGGGGCGATTTTTAAGGACATTTTTGTCCATTATCAATGTATTATGTCGCACGCCGTTACACCGTTGAAGAAATTTAAGATTAAAGATTCAACGGATCCGAATATCAAAAGAAGAAGAGGAATCATAGTCTGACAGCCGGACCGATCCGCTGAACTAAAAGAACCGATCCGGCTAACCAGACCGGTCCGCCTAAAGACCCGGACCGATCCTCTTGTTTGTCAGAAGGCCAGTATACCCCGGACCGCAAGCGAACCGATGAAGCATGGAAACGAACCGTTCCGATCATCAACGGACCGATCCACCTCAGAATAAAAGAACCGATCCGACCAATCGGACCGATCCGCCTCAGACCCGGACCGGTCCGCCTGGGATAAACTTCAACAGATCGTGTTCAGATCGTGTTCAGATTTTTAAGGCCCGAGACTTCTTATTTAATCCCACTACGGGAAGTGGTTTTCTAAGACTTACACACACGATTTTCAGAGTACAGAAAGCCCTAAGTCTTCACCTATTGAGCATCTAGACTCTAGGTTTTTGATTCACACAATTGCCAATCCTTTGTGAATCACTTTGCAACCCAGGAACGCACTTTTGATGTTCAACCCTTGTGAAGAAGCAATTCTCTTCTTCATTGCTGCCCTCCTGGAAAGGGAAACTTCCAGTCGTCACCCTTGTGGAGAAGCCGTTTCTCTTCTCCATTGCAGCCCTACTAGAAAGGGATAATTCCATCCGCGACTACAGAATCCGACACCTGAGGGTAATTCTTAGTCACTTGTATTTTCATTGTAATCCGAAATTGTATAGCCTACAATATTATAATGAAAATAAAAGGTTTTGCCCCTTTGGGGGATTTTTCCTGAAATTGAATGTTTTTATCCAGCATGTTATATTTTATTTGATAAATCATTTAGATGCATGTTTTAGGGTTTAACTAAAATTTGGGTTTAATTAAAATTGGATTTTATTTGAGAATTCGCAATATTTCCGTTGTAGCTACTCTCTCACCTCCGCCGTCGGAAACCCCTCCATTCTAACCCCGGCAGCGCCCCAACGAATCCCCGGCGCGACCCGACTCCATCTCAACCCGTGGCTGCCTGACTCGATATCCCATTCCCCTGACTAGCGCCCTGACACACCATCCCAAGCCTCCTGTACCGAAACCCAAAACCCCCCAAACTCGTGACCCAGTTGCAGTCACTACTCCAGTGAACCCATCCGCCCATACCCGAAAACTCACATCCACCCTGCCATCTCCAAAATCCCATAACGCGGGACCTCCGGCCATAAACCCGTCTCCCATCTTTATAACCGTCGTATCTTAACCCCTTAAACCCAAGAACCAAGAAACCAATCCAATACCCATATTCTACCCAAATCCAAAATCGTACCTGCAAAATAACAAACCGAATTTCCAAGACCAAATCAACCAACTTAAATGCCCACATGTGTTTTAAGCCATACAAACCCTTTTAACCCATATACCCAAACTACCCCCAACTACCTCATTTACCCCAATTGCCCAAAATACCCCTCAAACCAAATCTGAGTTTATCCTCACCACCACACTTCCCACATGACCTCACCTCTTACCCATACACATGTGTGCATAATTCCCTAGATACCCTCACCAAAATACCTTCCATAGCCCATTCCCAAAAATACCCCCATGCTCCATGTGCCTACTATATAAGGATGGAAGACCTCATTTGAGGGGATATCATCAAATAGAGAGAGAATTCTAAAGAGAGATAGGTTAGATCAGAAAATAAATTAGAAAATTATTTTTGTAAAAAAAAATTATTTTCCTTTTTAGAGATTGTTGAGTGATAAATTTGTGAGAAATTCAATTGAGTAATATATTGAATTGATTATTTTTGGATGCTCATATTGGATGGATTGTGCTTGATTTCAAGGAAATAAGAGTTCAATTTCACTTCAAGAGATTGGGTTTGATTGTTCTCTTCTCTTCTCATTTATTTTATGCCTTTGATTATTAATTTGTCAAATCTTATACCATGTTAGGCTAAATCCTCTTTTAAGGGGTTGGGGGAAACCCTTATTTGATATTATTTTAGTTTAATCAGTTTGATTACTTGTAAATTATCTTTGAATATTAATTTTGATCCCTCATCGTTAAATTTACGCCTCGAGAGAGGGTAAATGATTTCCAAGAAAAAAATCAAAAGTCTAGTTGTAATACCCATTTTATATTCGAACTAGAGGTAGGGGTTTCTTAAGTGGGGTATTATTACTTGAATTTCAATTCTAAATTTATTTTCTAAGATTTACATATATTTTAATTGATCGATCCTAGCGGGTGATTAATTAAAATAAATGTAGATCTGTTTTCTAGAGTTGTGAGGTGTTAAACTTAATTTTCTAAATTGTTACTATTAAAATTATATTTGCAACGAGAGTTGATTTGTAATTTTGATATTAATTTGGGAGAATTAAATTAATTAGTTAGAATAGATAAAATTTGTGGTGTAATACCCCTCCTTGATTGTTGTCACGTTTATTTACCTCATTTATCTCATATTTTAGTGTTAGACTTTATTTTCCATTTTTGTTATTTTTTTAGTTTGTAATTTGATCTTTCATTTTAGTTTAATGTTATTTCACCTCGTCTCACCTAATTGTTTTAATATTTGAATAAGCTAAAAAAAAACATAGAAAAAGCAAAAGCCCAAAAAGAAAATAAAATTTGAATTACAATTGAGTTTGTCTCTAGCTTACCCTCTTGATGTGGATTGATACCCTTACTTACCTCTACACTTGAGTTTATATTATATGTTGTGGGTATTTTGAGGATTTTTATTAGAGGAGATTTTCAAGCAGCGACGAAAAATATACCGAAAAGTCTTTCTATCACCTATAAGCCGGACAATCAACTTGGTACACATACCAAAACTGAGAGTCCTTTTAAACTTTTAATATTCCCAAGATATTTAGCCAGCCATGCTTATAATCTAGTTGATTTTCCTATTCAAGCTTGATGGGGGAATCCATCCACCTTTCTTCATAGCCAACAGGATATGCTACTTGGGGACCCATCCTGAAGAGACACAGTTCGAGGATGCCGTGACAAAGTCCCATTGTCACAACATGAGCCATTTGGCAGTCATCCTCTCCCTCAGAACTTTCTTCTTAAGGGAGTCATTGTCAGCTTGGAGAAGGGGCCCAGCATCATTAGTATCCTTAGCTTCAACAAGCTGCTTCTTCAGGGAATCCACCTCTTTCTCCATGAGAGTGACAAAATCTCCCAAGTCTTTCACATCATTTGTCAACTTTCCCACTAAGGTAGACTAACCTTTTTAGGCACCAGTTATCTTCTTTAGGGCCCTATGAGCAAAATAAATGCACGATAAGCTTTAGCACTTGCCTCCAGAGCAAGAATGACATCGAGATTACCAGTAAAAGAAGAAATATATTCAGTAATATTGGTATTCTATAGAAAGTAAGAATAAAAAAGGGAAAGATCAACACTAACTCAAGATAGAATTGAAATTCATAACAAGATTTTTCATTGATAATCAAAATGCTCAAGGCCCTTACAAACAGAGACTAAAGGAAGAATACAAGGGTATGTAGGTTAGGGCTGTCAATGGACCGGATCTAGACCCGAATCCGACCCGAATTAACGGATGTGAGAAAATTTTATAGACCCGATTATTCGATTACCCAATGAGTTAATGGACTGATTCTGGATATACATGACTCTGATCCAATAAGGACCCGACCCGAATGTGTATATATATATGATATAATAAATATATATTTATATATATAATATATATATATATATATATATATATATATATATAGTAAGTTTGTTTTTGTTGTTAAAAGTTTGTAAGACTAAATATATATATAACTATATGTAAGTGTGTTGTCAAAAGTTTGATGTCAAAGGTATTCGGGTCGGGTCCTTGGGTCCTTAATGGATCCATTTCCTGAGACCCGATGGGTAATCGGGTAAGACCCGATTCGCTAAAAAACACTCGGATCGGATATGGATATACCCTTACCCGATCCAGACCCGATTCGTTTACACCCCTAATGTAGGCTAATTATTCCTAACTAGTTTATTTTATCGTCACTTGCTCTTGGGTCTCTAGAGCTTGCCTTGGGTAGCAACAGAGGAAGCCTGGTTGTCCGGGGCATCCGTAGTGGCTTCCTCATCAGCTTTTGGCCAAGAACCAGGGTTATGCTCACCAAGAAGCTCAGAATCAACAGGGACATTTACCCTCACCAAAGTAGCGTCCCAACCCTTCTTAAAGTTTAACTTTCAGATGTAAGCCAGGTGGTGCTTGGCATCCTCGAAGGCTTCAGTATATCTCTTATCATCGTCGACCTCCTTAGCTATAGAGATATTTTCACCGTCCTTCTTTAAATGATCATGTTCAACCACAAACTGGCCATTAGTGGCCTTCAGCTGGTAGTAATCATTCTTCAGCGTGATCATGGCATCACTGTTAGATTTCTTCTCCTCGTCATAATATCTTTTTCAGCATCAAAGGCCTCATTAGACTTATTCAGGGACGTCGTCAGATCATTATTTATTTTAGATTTGCAGACAAAGTCGCCACAGACTACAAACAGATAAAAAAAAGAATGTCAAAACATAGAATGTATAAATCCAATAATTTTAGACAAAATAAAAAAACTTACTAAGGAGAGCGCCTGAGTGGCATGAGATAAGAGCTGGTCATAAGACAACTGGTTGAGTTGTTCGCGGTCAGACGTGAGCACGGACCCCTTCAACAAACCATAGGCTAATTATGGGTTATTTCCATAGACATCACTTGCTGAGTTCTCTAAAAGGTGGGGGCGTCACCCTTCTTGGAAGGCTACAGAAGAATTAAGGAAGAGGCCTTGTGTTTCATGCATTTCTATCAGTCTGATAAGTTCAATTCAGTGGAAAAAGGTCCCTCTTATTTAGAAGAGGGATTGACATCGTCATCATCAATCAGTAAAATTCTTCTTTTAGGAGCCATTGAGTCTTTTTCCTCGACAGGAATGGACTCAGTGTTTAAAAATTCAAATGAGGATGGAGTAGAAGCTTCCTCACTTATTAAGGAAAGTGGAAGATCAAGAATTTTATTTACTGGACGAGATATAAAGTTGTTGATAGAGTTCTTATGCTCAATAACAAAAGAGGAAAAATAGGGGTGATCGCCACCTTGGACTAGGAGCTTCCTTAACTTTCAGACCATGAGAAATTCCTCCTTGTTAATATGGGAAAGAGAAGGCTCTTTCTTCTTCGATACAGCTGCTCAAAAAAAGAAGAGATTTTATCAGCAATCGTGCAATAAAGAAAAAATTCAAAAGCATGAAAAACTAAATTGTTAACGTATATCACTCTCACATTCTGGGCATAAAAACCCTTGGTATTTCTCGCCCTCTGCAAAAGGAGAATGCTACCAATTCTAGGCAATAAAAAACAAATCCCAATACCCTTTGTTGGGATCAGGGAGATTGACTAATGAGACACTGTCAACCTTCCTCGCCTTCAGGTACAAAATACTATCTATTGCATTGGACCAGGAGTAATAAAACCTAATTTCTGGGATCCCTATATTTGTCCCATATAGTTAGTTTATTATATGGATTTCGTTTACAATCTTCCACGAGTTTGGGGAACATTGGGCGGGAACGACATAAAAAAACTCACAAAACTCAGGAAAAAAGTTGTTTTGGGGGAAATGTTGTTCCCCCTCAACCACTAATAGGGCATGGATCCAATGGCTACCATCAAAAGCGATGCAATTTCTGGGCATTAGGGCACATTCAATTATAACCCACGATAGAATTTAGTATGCTTTTTTAAAATCCCCTAAGGTCCTGCCACTAACAATATAGACCATTTTCAAAGGAAAAAAGAGCGGAAAAAGACTATATAGTGAAAATAAATAGAAGAAACTATAGAGACGAAAGAAGTAACCTAGAACAAAAAAAACTTAGAAAGTGAATTGAGAAATTATGAGCTCCAAGAAGTCTTTTTAGCAAGAGAAGAAGGAAGTAAATTGACGGTACAGAGGTTAAAACAAACAAAGGATGGATTCTAAGAGTTTATGGAACAGGACCCAAGATTGAATTTGGCGGCCCATTTGCTACATAGGAACAGTATACTCTTGCTGATTTCAAGTAATTATGTATATGTTCGCATGCATAGCTCGGTCTTTGGACATAAAACTTGGGCCAACAAAAGATGTAAAATTCATCGGCCCGTATTTGATAAAGAATTTTATTGATAATTATGGGTGCTTAACTATAAATCCCAATTTTGGGCAGCCCAAACAGGCCCATCATGCCGCCCAAGACATATTTAGCATCACATGGATAAATATGAAAATACATCACGCAGATAATTATTAAGGCTCATCTCGGTTCTACATTCTCAGAGGAGATAAATAGGAATTACTAATGAGTCAATAAGGAAATAGAAGAGTTTGTGCACATCTCAACTACTTTGATCACTATATATAAAACCCTCACCCCGGGGAAATGGGGCATGTAATTTTGAACCCCTTGAGAATTAATAAAAAATTGAAAAACCCTTCATCGATGTAGACAGCTGTCGAACCATGTAAATCCGGTGTGTTATGATTTATTCTTTTGCTTTTTGGAATTATTAATTGAGATTTCTTACACTCACACAAAACTAATCCCAAACTGATATATTTCAAAACCACACTATGCATACTAAATTTAATAACCTTTTTACACATATAAGAGTATACATAGACACACAATATTCCAAAAATTCAATTAATTGGTTTCAACCAAGATTCAACAAAAACTCCTTTGATGCTTTGAAAGTTCTATTAAATCCTTAAAATTACATCGAAGTTTGAAATATTTTCAAAGTTTCACCACTCACTTCATTTCTACACTCATTGAGGCAAAGTTAAATTATTTGAAAGAGTGTTAATTTATTAAATTTAAATATAAATCAAAACATTTATTAGTTCTTGAGCTAAAATTTCATCTTCATTACTTTATTATATCTTTTAGGCCAATAGTGCAGTTTCCAAGGAAGTATTTCTACTTTAAAGTTCTGAGGTTGCGCAAGTCATAAGGACATGTTAATTACCTTGAATGGTGATGTTTCAATGAGTTTCAAATTCCATTGTAAAGTGTTGGTTCCACCATAAAGGACCAAAAATAGTTAAGTTTATTTGGTGACTCAGGTGTGAATGTGGGAGAAAGGCTAAGCCACATAAAAATTATTAGGTTTTAAAGTTCCCCTCTTTACTCACCATCTTCATATATTTATTGGTTGTTAAATAAATTATACATGCATACAAACATATGCTTGTTCACACACATTTATTGCTAATAAACATTCATATACATACTTTTGCACATTTCATTTTGAAAAAATATATTAAAACAAACATGTTTAAAATTTTCAAATTACCATTAATTTTTGTAAATCTCAATCCACATGGAAAATTATTGGTCCATCTCTTTTCTCTTGGCGAAATGGGTACATGAGGGTTCATTGGTGTTAAAATTATAAATAGGTGCTAGGGAGGTATTTTTTACAGGGGTATCATTATGCCATATAATGTATACATGGGAGCTATTGTTATTGTTTAGGTTTATTATTTTCAAAAATAATAAATGTTATTTTAAAATTTCTTTTCTCATCCTTAAGGAATGATACACACACGCGCGCACATAAGTATATTCCTAACATCAATTAAAAAAATGTGATAAAAATGGCGATAAAAATGTGATTTTCCATTCCATATGTATAGGCCTAACATCAATTGGAAAAATGGCGATATTAATTTCTCCTTTTAACTTTTTTTATTATGGTGGTGGTGGTGTTTTGATCTTTACCCAACGAAGGGATGATTTCATGACATAATAATAACCTATGAACATTTAACAAGTTCTTTTATAAATATTTGTATTTATCTATTATATTATTTTGAATTTCTTGTAAGAAGTTTGGCAACTGACAGATTGCAGAATTTTATAATTTAAGCATTAAAATCCTCCACTTTAATTTGGATTCCAGTAATATTGTTGCGAGAAAAACATTGACCTAGTGGTGAATTTATTTCTATAGAATTTGAGATGGCTATAGACACGCCATAGGCGAACTACCTTGGCATGTTGTTTGCCTAAAACATACCAAATATTTATACACTTGGATTAAACTATTTAGAAAAAGTCATATTCCACTTTGGATTACATATAGATTCTCTACATAAACTACACTCTTAAACTTTATTTTAAATGATTCACAATCGAAGATTGTATTAAAAAATGACATTTTCCTCTAAGTGATCCTTGATAGAGGAATTGTCACATATTGTGCGAAAATTTAACAAATGGACATACTTATTTATTGTTTTAGAAAATATTTTAGAATTTGGTTATTTGGAAAATAACATTTGTAAAGGGATTGATATGACATTAGGCCCAAATAATTTTACTTTAGATAACAAAATTTAATAAATGCCATTTTGCATACTATTTATATATATGTAGAGGAATAGAGTCTTCAATAGTGTCAAATGCTAATTATGCCCAAAATGTAGTGAAGGATATAAATCGACATAATATACATGGTTCATAAAGTTGGCCTTGTTTATGTTCATGAAAAAAGAAAAAGGTGTTTGGGTTAGTAAGTAAAGGATGATGTGGAGTTCTAGGTTTTCCAGCCGAGAGTACAAATTATAAGTACAAATTGTGCAAGTTAACATGTTGTCAACGTGCGCCCTCCTCATAATCGGGGAATGGGGGGTTATTTATATAAATAAAGAGTCCTAACTAATTCCATTACTATACATAATAAAGTCTTAATCACATAATAAAGATCTTCGAAACTTGCTCCTAATACCGTTAAAGATAGTGAGTGGAAACACTTTCCCTCAAACCATACACTAAGCATATAGTAAAGGTCTCACACCCAATAGTCCTTAACTCTCGACCAAAATCAACTTCATGCGTGGGACGTATCATAATGTAAATATAAACAAGGAACCCCCCCCCCCCCCCCGATACTCTTCGGTCCATTCAAATCGTTTGTCTAAAATACTGTCATGAATCCCTCTAAGCGGTTATCATTATAATGCGTACAAACCCCAAAAGGTAAAGCTCTAAAGTAGTCATAGAACACAACACGAAAAAATGACGGACGCACTCAAAACCCTAGGACTATAGAATTTGAAATTCTCTAATACCAACTATGACACCATGCAAAATCCATAAATAGATCAATCAAGTATAAAATAAAAATAGCCTGAATAAAAAACATTTTATAATATTCTCATCATAACAAAATATATAAAACGATAAGAGTAAATTCAATAATAGATAATAAACTAATTAAACATATAAAACATAAGTGATACCAATCACTATCATAAGAATCAAATCCAATTCTGGAATATAATATCTCAACGTTACCATATCCATCTCAAAATATGAGTACATCTCATAGAATCTCTTACTCGAGAAAAATATGATATAAATACAACTGACTGAATTAAAATATAAATAAATACAAATATATAAAGAAGTGAAACTTCTTGATGCCTACACCCTAGGAATGATGAATATGATGTCACTAGAGATACTTCTCCAACTAATAACCCATGTTTATGGAACAACAACAAACTAAGACATGTGGAAAACAGTTCAACAAAGATAATTAAGCCCATCAAGTCTATAAAGAGTATGAATTTAACGAAAGATGGGCCATAATAATAATAATAATAATAACAACAACGACAACAACAACAACAACAACAACAACAACAACAACAACAACAACAACAACAACAACAACAACAACAACAACAATAAGAATAATAATAATAACAATAATAACAATAATAATAATAATAATAATAATAATAATAATAATAATAATAATAATAATAATAATAATAATAATAATAATAATAATAATAATAATAATAATGCATCTTCTTCCCACATTAAGTGAATTTTATGTTATTTAAGCCACCCAATCCAAGAAACTTAAAATAAGTATGTAATTTTACTCCTAATATAAATTAATTCTCTATCTCTTCGCCCTCATATGTGCCAAGGTCTCTCGTCGTAAATTTTTTTAGCTAATACTCAAACCAAACTAGTCTAACCATTGAAGCATCAACTTATCCCTCAACAACTCCCTTCTCCATGTACCCGGGGAAGACATCGTGCACAAGCTATTGGTGATTGGGCAAGGTCAAATGACACCGGCCTCATCCTATCCAAGACAGTGAAAAGGACCTATATATTATGATTTTAACTTCCCTTTAGAACCCTTTAATAATTTCCTTCCTCCATGATATCATCAAAACCACACGATTTCCCTCTCGAAATCGCAAGCCACACATCCTCTTATCTCTAAAGCTCTTTTCATGCTCCGACAATCTTCACACGCCATATTATGAACACCTATCTCCTCTTAGGTGTCCTTAATACACTCTAATACGAACAAATTAATAACTAAAATCTCTATTAAACTTGGTTAATCTAACTCAGCTGACCTCAGTGGGACCTTTGTAACCCACGAGAAAAATCAAAGGATATACTCTCCCACTTCTACATTGGTATCACTAATAACTGAAATTCTTTGGATGTCTATGGTTCTCTAACTTTACCACTGGCATGGGCACACACTGACATCAACTACACTAAGGTTTGCATAAATTTATTATCATCTCCTTAACTCATAGTACATATGGTCACCCCTAAGATGTACCACAAAGCATGTGCCTTGGCCACAACTATCTTACGTAACTTGATACCCTTTGATACAATTAATCTCCCATGGAAAAACAAACCCTTATTAATTAAAATAAGAAAGGGAGCTCCTTTCATGACAATTCACATACCCCTCCTAAATAAAATAGCCCAATGTTTGGGCCTAAATTACCCAAGATAAAATATCGAATGTAACGGCCATTTCTGCTGTAAATGTTTTTGCTTCAGCAAAATGTCATTGATAAACACAATAACAAACGTCAAGTAGGGTCTAAATACTCTAAACATTAACTTCATAAACATAGTTGGAGCATTCGTAAACCCAATTGACATGACCCAAAACACATATGCCCCATATCATGTAGGAAAAATGCTCTTGGGATATCTTCTTCCTGAATCCCAAACCGACGATAGCTCGAGCACAATTCCATCTTTAATAGAAACATAATCTCTTCAGTAAATCAAATAGGTCGTCATTCCATGGAAATGAACACTCGCTCCGTATCGTAACCCAACCCAACTCCCAGTGGTCTACATAAACTCAGTGAACCACACATATTTTGATGAAGAGGATAGGATCTTCCCCATGGTGGAGTAATCCTTTAAATCAACTCTTAACTCAAAAGACATTGTTCCTGCTCTCACAAATCAATCGTCTCAAATGGAGCGAACCAAATAAGATACCCTCACAATAGGGAAAAAGCTAGTGTTAATACTAAGGCTAAAACTAATTCTTGGTATAGGTGGTAACCCAGTACATCTTCCAATAAAACCAGAAGAATAATAAATGTCGATATCATAAAATACCTACATACACGAGGCCTTCCCTCAAACCCAAATGTCATGATAAGAAACAACCCATGCTAAAAAAAATGGAAAAAATAAAAGCCTAATCGTTGTAGTCGATATAAGCATAATACATGGCCACTAATCTATGTTCCAAAATAAAATAATAAGACCACATGTTTAAATCAACAAAGCGACTGAATACAAATCCAAACAAACACACCGCTACATCTTCACAATTACGGCATATGGAAGCACCCCTACCTACTGGGGTATCCACATATAAATAAAACTCAGTGATAAAATCTATGTATCTCAAAATCATAGTAAACGTACTGGTAATAAAAGAATGAGCACCCCTCGATGTCAAAATAAGACTTGTGTGCTTGAGCCGTAAACATAAATGTAATAATCTTCCAGTGTTGTCCTAAGAAGAATGGTTTCCCTAAGGCTTCTAATAACTAAGTCGTATCAGTCGCCACAAGTGTAAAAATTTCTTATAAAAAAACCAAAGAAATGATGTCTCTGCCGACGACCATATGGACCCTATCTCTGCGGTCAGTTCTACTAAAACTGGCCTCGTCGGCCCTGTTCTCCTTGGTCATGACCCCACTAGACTTAATTACCTTGGATTTAATAGACATAATAACTCTGATTGTCCGGTCCTCAAACTTCTTAGAGTCTATTACCCCTATGTGTTACTTTTGCTGGCAAAGGCCTTCCCCGCTCGGGGAAATGTGTCATACTCCATACTTTTGAGAGCATTTTATTCCACGTGTGCATTAAATTATTAATTTAATTGTGAAATTGAATTGGTTTCAATAAATATTAATTAGTGAGTTTTGAGATTAATATTTATGAATAAAATTATTTAACTGCGTGTAATAAGTAAAAATGATGTGAACGTTATTATATTATGTCGTTTAGGGAGTGAAAACGACAAATTTAAAGGGTTTAAGGGCGACATGTATTGTACACATGTGTCGAGCCCTGTAAATGTAATGGTTGAGCATTTTTATTTTGATAGCTTGGATGGCCTTTTTTAGTGCGACAGTGATCCGTAATGGGTCATAATAATCCAGAATAGGTCCTCAAGGGTTGTAGTTGGATTCCAGGGACCTTTTAGACACAGTGGATTGTATGAGGGCATAGTCATATTTTTACCCTTAGGTCTTAATCCTAATTCGAAAATTAGAGTTTTAGAGGGGGTGTTAGTGGGTTAGTGGGATGGATAGCAGTAGCCATTAACCTCTGATTAGTGGGATCAAAGGAGAGAACTATAAAGGAGAGAAAAGAAGAGGAAAAGGACTTGGAGAAGAAAGATAAGTCATTTCTGGAATCAAATCGATAAGAACAAGTAAAAATTCGGATAATCATCCATTAAGGCAAGTGTTACTTATTTTAAATTTGCATATTGCAGTTAATTATGCTCATAGTTAACAAAAGTTGAATATGAAATTGAGAGTGCATCATGGTGACAATTAGAAGTATAGATTTGTGATTTAACAATATTAATTTGATTGGGAGTTAATATGAGCGAATTTAGTGATTAAATCTGTACGTATTTGATGAAAGGGATGAACTTTGATGGGTGTTTGGAATGATAGGTTCAAAATTTGGTGGGTTTTAGAATGAGTGAATTGAATCAATAAATAAGAATCTTTGGTTGAATAAGTGTTGGATTTAGGATTAGTTCATGTTTACAATGCACATGTGTGTGTGTGTGTATATATATATATATAGAGAGAGGGAGGCTCACCTACATCATGCACTATACATCACACCGTACATCACAACTAATTCTAGGCCCTTGAAAACTTTTTTTTTTCAAATTTTATATTTTTCCCTTGAAATTAACCTTCCAATAAACCCATATGCAAAAAATTAGGTCAAAATACATTTTGTAGCTATTTTTAAAAAATCCACAAAAAACTGCTGGCGCAGACCCTTAAAAATAAGGTATTTTTAGCAGGTTTTTGTGAATTCTTTAAAAATAGCTACAAAATGTATTTTGACCTAATTTTTTTCATATGGGTTGATTGGAAGGTTAATTTCAAGGGAAAAATATAAATTTGAAAAAAAATGTTTTTTAGGGCCCAGAATTAGGCGTGATGCATGGGTGATGTATAGATCATGATGTAGGTGAGACTTCTCCTATATATATATGTGTGTGTGTGTGTGTGTGTGTGTGTGTGTGTGTGTGTGTGATCATAATTGGTCATTTAAGGAGGTTTGGATTGAAGTTATAAACTCATACTTGAAGACGAAGGGCAGCCTAGCAAACCGAATTGATTCAGTGGGGGAGAGAATCGATTCGCTTAACTGAATCTATTCGGTCTACCAAGTGAACCGGTAATATTTGTTGGCCTATCCCATTTTTAATTTGCATAGTTTTTGAACCATTAGTGTTAGACAAACAGGTGTATAAGTTTTCGAAATGGGTTTGGATTTCCTTGGAACATAATTTGAGGGTTAGTGCAGGTTTTATGCTAACTACAAATTAGATTCAAGTGAGACAAACTAGTTAATAAGTGAGTAAACACTTTATAATTATTAAATGGAATCGAGAAGCCAATTCAAACGTCAGGATTGCTAGGCTAGTACACTTTAGAATTTCCCGTACATAGTCAAAGTTATATATATATATATATATATATATATATATATGTGTGTGTGTGTGTGTGTGTGTGTGTGTGTGTGTGTGTGTGTGTGTGATTGTTGTTTATCTGTTTGAAATGCACCTAACTCGGTAGTGCTATCGTTAGGAGGTTACGCATAGTGACATCCCACCCTGGAGTTGAGCAAAAGGTGTTAGGTTATTTCCCCAGGTCATAGTATTGTTTCATGGCCACTATCCATAAATGAGGATAGGTATTGGTTTAGAGATCGATTGGGAGCAATGTGGTATGATTGCGACCCCTGGATGTATGTTGATGATTGCCTCTGTTGTTTGAGTTTACGCTTTGGGTTCGGTGATGAAATTCTAACCCATTATTTTTTTTTTGGTACGTGGTGTGCCTGGAACCTGATAGCATACGAGGCATGCATCCGCGAAGCCCTACTCGGGGGATACTATATACATACATTTAGTGAATGATGTATATGTATATGTATATGAGATAGTTGTGTTAATATCTAATTGGAGCATGCGTGTACTATGTAACATTTATGAAGATATACCTAGTGAAGGCGGTGCATATTAGCTAATAGTGATTAATAGCGGGGTTGGCTATGTTAGAGGTTATTGTCCTATTTAGGTTGAGTAACGTGATGAGGCTAATAAAAGAAATGTGTTATGTACGCACTGTAGATGACATGCAAGGAAAAGACTCATGTGAGTGCGACTGAATGTTAAATATGAAGGTGTGGGTACCCGAAATTTAGAGCCATGGGCCTGGACGAGTAGCCCAGTCCTGGCGGCCCAAAGTTTGGGCCCCTCATCTCTTACATTGATCCGGTCTCCCCCAAGTTCCCATAATTGGAAGTTATAGGGGAAATGGAAAATGTGGAGAAGCCCATCACCTCCACTTACCTACATGTATATGTATATATTAAACCCTAGGTCCGGGGCAAAAGGACAAGATATATTCTCTGTAATTACTCTCCGGAGTAGATAAATATCGACTGCACCACTGTGGACGTAGGCACATCTTTGCTGAACCACGTACATCCTTTGTTGTGTGATTGGTGATTCGTATCGAATATTGCATATTTTCGCCCGTTATCCTTATGCATTCTAGCGCTTTTACGGTCCTATATGCCTATAATTATGCTCATTAACCAGACAACCTTGGAGTTGGATAGATACATGTTTTGCAGGGGTTATTTGTGCTTTTGTAGGTATTGGAACGCTAAAAGTGAGGATCCGTTGCATTTCGGAGAAGTTTCGTCGCTGGACGCTACTTCAAGGGAATTTTAGTCAATTCACATTTCTTATCCGGCTCATGTTAATTCCACGGATGCGTAGTTCATTGAGTTAGCATCGCGTGGCCGCAAACGGTGCATCGTTTGGAGTTCGGACGAAGAAGCTAGGCTCGTTTCCGTAATGGACCTTTTCCCCCTCATCATGGACCAAATGCAGCCTGAAAACAGAGTATCGGTCGACCGCGTACAAGGGACCGGTCGACCGCGGTTTCAACTTTTGCCGTGGGAAGGAGACAGTATGCTTTGGCTTAAGGGACCGGTCGACCGCTCCCCTGCGACCGGTCGACCGGTAGTGCCAGATATTTTGGGCTCTTTCCTCTTTCTTTCCTTTTTCCCTTATCTTTTTCCCACTTACTATATAAACCCATTTTTGGTTTTAATATCAGATATACACGATTTTAGGTTAGTTTAGCTTAGGGTTTGGGGTTTTTGCTTGGTTCTTCTTCATTTCTCTTTGGTTTGACACCCCATTTGGATTGTAAGTTGACTATTCATCTCCCCTACCATTTTAATATAGCTTGTATTTCTTCATTTCTTGCTTTCTAGTTAATTTACAAGCTTTCTAATTTAGGTTTTCTTGCTTTATTTACATGCTTTGATTTACACGCTTTCTAGTATAGATTTACAGCGTTTATTTACCGCTTTCCATTTATCGCGTTTTTATCATGCTTTCTAGGTAACTTAAATTAGGTTGTGTTTGAATTGAACTCACTCGGGTTGACGCGTTGCTTTGCTTTGGTGATGGAGTTTACGGGTCTATTTCGAGTGCGTTGTCCTAGTTATTACGCCTAGGAGATTTGACGGGGCATATCATGTATGTCCCGTGCTTACGACCTTTCGCGCGTAATTTCCGGGATATTTGTTGACGCCAAAATCTTATTAGGCTTTTATGACGATTTAGGGCGTACCAACCCTTGATTTAATTAACTGTCGAAACGAGACGCATTTGTAATAACTCGTCGACCCATGTGACCATTTTATACTAATTAACTCGGGTGAGGGATATTCGACGCAACCTATAGTTTTTATTCTCTTTATTAATTTAGTTTAAGTTTCCTCTCCTAGATTAATCTTTCCCTTTCATGCATCTTTTCTTTTAGTTTGTAATTCACCTTTTACACTTTTATTTCGGATTATTAAATCACTTAAATTCTAACAATTCGTCTCTGTGGATTTTCGATACCCGACCTACCGCTGTGCTTGCCTCGCAAGTGTAGTAGTAACTTAGGTTTTTGTATTGAGTTGGAGAAACGAAAACAACGACTGTGCACTTTACACGCGCACACTTTTCGCACTCGATCAAAATGGCGCCGTTGCCGGGGACTAGTTTGTTTTAGACTTTATTTGATTTAGTATTTCATAGTATTTTCTTTCTATTTGTATTATTTGCTAACTTTTTGCAGGACTTCCACATTTGAGCACTTAGAAATGCTTGAATTTTTACCGCTGTGCTTGCCTCGCAAGTGTAGCAGTAACTTAGGTTTTTGTATTGAGTTGGCGAAACGAAAACAACGACTGTGCACTTTACACGCGCACACTTTTCGCACTCGATCAATTGGCATCTTATATTCCTTGTTCTTCCTTGATAATTTCTTCTCTTGTATTTATTTATGATGCATAATAATTGTCACTACAATTGGCGTCGTCTGTGGGAAACGTTCATCTTTACCTGAGAAGAGCCCACGTCAAGAAAGGAGATATTCAAGCAGGAGATATTCAAGAGCCACCTGCTTCTCGCAGGATTAGGTCTGAAGTCCGACATTCAGATCAGAGAGCTCGCCTGGAAAGACCAGCCTCAGAAGAAAGTCAGGGACCAACGAGTTCCACGCAGATATCCAGATTGATTGATGCGTACGAGGCAAGGCTCCATGAGCAGAGGGAGTCTTCTCGCAGATACGAGGCTGAGAATGCTCGCTTGAAAAGAAGACTCGAAAGACTGAAGAGGGAGCTTCGTCCTGATAACAGGAGACGCCCATATCGCACTCCTAGCCCTCAGGCGAGCAAATCTCGCAGCCGAGGAAGGAGCCCTAGGCGAGAATCTCAAAGGGACGAAAGAGGTGAGTCAGACGATGACCTCCGCGAACAACTGCGAAGAGCTCGCCGCTACCAGAGCCCTGCTCGCAGCGACGAGAACATACGAAACATGGTTCGCAGGGAGATGGACCAGCATCCCGCTCACCACGGAACAAGATCAACCAGAGAACTCGCGAGGCGATCTCTCAAAACCCAGATGAAGTCACCTTTCACAAGGGAAACCGAAGAGGAGTAATCTCCCAAGAAATTTTCCATTCCAAGGTTCAAAATTTTTAACGGAAAAACTGATCCCATCGATCACGTCAGGCAATACCGACAGGCCATGACCCTCTGGAGTCACCGAAATGCCCTGATGTGCCTCATTTTTCACTCGAGCCTTCATGATGTAGCACAGAAATGGTTTGAAAGGCTCCCCCATCGATCGATCAAGAACTTCAAATCCCTAGCCGAACTTTTTACAGCCCGATTCATTACCAGTAGCTCCTATCCCAAAAGGATGGATGCTCTGCTGACAATAAAGAAAACGCCTCAAGAGACCCTCCGAGATTACGTAGAGAGGTACTGGGAGTTATTCAATGAGATCGAGGACTGAGCGGAGGAAGTGGCAGTGGCCTCCTTCAAAATCGGGCTCCCTAGTTCTTCCCTCCTCTACCAGTCCCTGACAAAGAAGGAAGCTATGACTATTGACGACCTAATGGCCCGAATCGATAAATACGCAAAGGTGGAGGATGTCACCCTCCCTAATACAGGAGAGAACGGTCGAGCTAAGCTCACTACCAAGGGAAGTGAGAAAACTGAGAACCCGAAAAAAGGAGGAAAGAACGGAGGCAAAAATGGCTCCAAGAACGGAGGAAACCATGACGCGTCAAAAGTATTCCAGGCGGTCAACACCGTCTTCAAAGAACCAATCTACAAAATTCTCATGAAGATCAAAGATGAGCCATTCATCAAGTGGCCCAGGAAAATGGGAGGAGATCCCTCGAAGAGAAACAATGCGTTAAGATGAACTTTTCACAAAGAGGGAGGACATAAAACCGAGCACTGCAAAGCTCTTAAGTCTCACCTCGAGGAGTTGGCCCAGTCCGGGCATTTGAATGACTTTGTGGAAAAGAGAGCAGAGAAAGTGGCTGCCAATAGAGAGGCGAGACCCGACAACGTGCTGGAGGATGATGTTGGACATGAGTTCGCAGTAATCCACGGAGTACCTGACGTCAAGCAGATACAAGGGAACTTAGCTCGAATGGAAATGAAAAAACTTACAGCGATAATGCGGGCTTTTCAAATCGATCTAACAAAGTTACAGTCAGGAAAGCGTCGACGAGCAGAGGACGTCAACTATAACAGGCATATTATTTTCACGGATGAAGATTTGGTGGGAGTAAGGACCCCACATCATGATGCCTTGGTCATTACACTCAGGATAGCCAACTTTGACATCGACAAGCTGCTCGTCGATCAAGGAAGTTCATCCGAAGTAATGTACCTCGACCTATTCAAGAAATTAAAGTTGAGCGTCGCCGACCTAAAGGGAGCTACTGTTCCCTTGGTAGGCTTCGCTGGAAAAATGACCATGCCCCTCGGCAAGATAGTGCTGCCAGTTCATGCTGGGAACGTCTTCAAGATGATTGAGTTTTTGGTAGTCGACATCGAATCACCATACCAGGCCATCCTCGACAGAGGATGGCTTTATACGATGAAGGAGGTCTCCTCGACCTACCATCAGAAGCTCAAGTATGTAACCGAGCGAGGAGTAATAGAGATCCATGGTGACCAAGTGATGTCGAGGAAGTGCTTCATAGCATCCATCTAACCAAAGCCAGAGAAGAAGGTCGGTCAACCCAGCGAGAAAGTTGAAGAGGGTGTGATACCTTCTAAGTAGCAATTAAAGTATGGAAGACCTAGAGTAGAGGAGACCAGGCTCCTCCCCTCCGAGCGTGTCGTCGAGGAACTGGTAGAAGTTATAGCTGAAATTGGTGACAGTAGCAGAGTCTTCTTGATTGGAGCATCTCTCACCGACCAAGAACAAAAGGAGTTGATGACCTTGCTGAGACACAACGTAGATGTTTTTGCATGGGAACCATACAAGCTTCCTAGAATCGATCCTAGTATGGTCTGTCATCAGCTGCACGTTGACCCCACATTCAAGACAGTCACGCAGAAGGCACGAAGAACTGCACTCGAGAAGGCTAAAGCGGTCGAAAAGGAAGTCGAAAAACTACTAGATGCAGGATCCATACGGGAAGTGCAATTCCCCAAATGGTTGTCCAACCCAGTAGTAGTTCCGAAGAATAATGGGAAGTGGAGAGTTTGCATCGACTTCACTGACCTCAACAAAGCATGCCCTAAGGATAGTTTCCCCCTCCCAAAGATAGACCAACTAGTAAATGCCACTGCAGCTCACGAGCGAATGAGTTTCCTGAACGCATACTCAGGATATCACCAGATCCCCTTGTATGCCCCAGACCAGGACAAAACTGCGTTCATCACGACAGTTGGGTTATATTGCTACAAGGTCATGCCATTTGGGCTCAAGAATGCGGGGGCAACCTATCAGCGGCTGGTCACAAAAACGTTCAAGGATCAAAGGGGAGATACAATGGAGGTCTACATCGATGACATTCTCGTTAAGAGCAAGAAGAAGGAAAATCACCTCTCAGACCTGTCAAAGACCTTCGAAATCCTCAGGAAGTACCGAATGAAACTTAATGCGAGCAAATGTTCCTTCGGTGTCCAGTCAAGAAAATTTCTTGGATATTTGGTCAGTAAGAGAGGCATAGAAGCTAATCCAGACCAGATCGATGCAATCAACGGGGTACAACCCCCTCGAACAATCCGCGACGTGCAGAAGCTCACTGGAATGCTCGTCGCCTTAAATCTCTTCATCTCCAAATCCTCCGAGAAGTGAAAACCTTTTTTCCAGCTTCTAAAGGGGAGTAAACTGATAGAGTGGAACCCAGACTGCTCGCGAGTTTTGGACGAGCTCAAGTCCTACTTAAGCTCTCCACCTCTGCTTGTTATACCATATCAAATGGATTCTTTGTACCTGTACCTCTCGGTATCCAATCACACTGTCAGCTCTGCGTTAATATGCAAGGTTACAGGAATCTAACACCCCGTTTACTACGCGAGCAAGACCTTATTAGACGCCGAGCAAAGGTACCTGCCATTGGAAAAGCTCGCCTTTGCAATTGTAATAGCCTCGAGGAAGCTGAAGCATTATTTCAAAGATCATACTATCATCGTCCTTACATCACATCCCCTTAAGGCGGTCCTAAGGAAAGCGGACTTGTCGGGTAGACTGTCTAAGTGGTCAGTCGAGCTCGGCCGGTTTGACATCCAATTTCAACCAAGGACAGCTATCAAGGGTCAGATCCTTGATGATTTCATAGCCGAATTCACGGGCGAGGAACTCGCCGACCAACCTCAACCAACAAGGCAAGAGAAGAACCAAGCAACAGAGAGAACCTGGAGACTCTTTGTTGATGGAGCCTCCAACTCAAAGGGGGCAGGGGTAGGCATTGTCCTCATCACTCCAGAAAACATAATCCTCGAACAAGGAATCAGGCTTCGATTTGCAGCCTCCAATAACGAGGCAGAGTACGAAGCCCTAATAGCCGATCTCCAAAAGGCGCAAACTCTAGGAGCAAAACGTTTACAGGTGTTCGGCGACTCTCAACTAGTCTCCAATCAGATAAGTGTTGATTATAGTGCAAAGGATGAAAGAATGGCAGCCTACCTCGCCTTAGTGAGAGAATTAATGTCAAGCTTTGAAGAGATCAACATCCAGCAGTTTCCCAGGGGGCAAAACAGTTATGTTGATGCCCTAGCAGCCTTGAGTTTGGCAGTTGACTCTGACCTTTATCCCCATCGATTTCCTCATTTGTTCGAGCATTAACCACAACAGCAAGTTACCAAATGCGAAACAAATACTCCAGGTGGGATCAGCCCCCAGCTGGATAGACCCCTTAAAGGACTATTTAAAGGATGGCACGCTCCCAGATGATAAGAAAACTGCCCACCAGATAAGAATCAAAGCTGCTTGCTTTCACTTATCCACAGGAGGCGACTTGTATAAGAAATCCTTCTCTGTTCCCTACCTTAGATGCGTCCACCCAGGTGATGTCGAGCAAGTACTACGCGAGCTTCACGAAGGAATCTGTGGAAGTCATATCGGAGGAAGGTCTCTAGCCTTTCGAGCAATGAAGGAAGGCTATTGGTGGCCATGCATGCAGAAGGACTCCGTAGTATATGTTCGCAAATGCCTAAAATGCCAATTCCATGCTCCTATGGCCCACCAACCCACCAGCAACCTGAAGTCCCTGTCCAGCCCATGGCCCTTCGCCCAATGGGGAATGGACATCATGGGACCGCTGCCTACCGCCATCGGCAATCGCAAATACCTGTTGGTTGCGACTGACTACTTTACCAAATGGATCGAGGTTGAATCCCTGGCGAATATCCGAGATGCTGATATGATAAGGTTCATATGGAGAAATATAATCACTCGGTTTGGAATTCCCATAACCATCATCACCGACAATGGGACGCAGTTTAAAAGTGGACCCTTTCAGAGCTTCTGTAATGAACACGGGATCAGACACCACTTCAGCTCGGTGGCCTACCCTTAGAGCAATGGCCAAGCTGAAGCTTCCAACAAAACTGTGATCGATGGATTGAAGAAGCGATTAGAGCGATCCAAAGGCGCATGGGTAACAGCGCTACCCCATGTTCAATGGGCGTACCGAACCACTCCTCGGCGAGCAACAGGAGAAACCCCATTTTCGCTGACATATGGCATGGAAGTAGTCATCCCACTAGAAGCAGGTTTGCCAACAATGAGATCCAACCTTATCGACCAAGGCCTGAATGATGAAGCATTGCTCGCCGAACTCGACCTAGCCGACGAGCGTAGAGAGCTGGCCCTGGTGAAGCTAGCTAACTATCAGCAACAGCTCGCGAAGCATTACAACAAAAGGGTTAGCCCGAGGACGTTCCAAGTTGGGGACTATGTCCTAAGGAAAGTCCTGGGCAGCACAATGAAGTCGTCAGACGACAATCTAGGCCCAAACTGGGAAGGACCCTTTAAAGTAACTAAAGACGATCTGCAAGGTGCTTATCACTTGGAAACGATGGAGGGCAAAGAAATACCACGAGCATGGAACGCAACTAATCTCAAGAAATTCTATTTTTAGATCTTTTTCTTATATTCTTTTGTTATGAAAACAGAAGTTCATTTTCCTTATTACTAATGAAAGTTACTTAGTTGGTTACTCTCTGATTGGTGACAGTTGCATTCATCGCACATCTTTTCCAAATAACAAGCACATTGATCACTATAGCAAGGGAGTAACCCTCCTCAGGTCATCGTCATAAAACACGAGAGACCTCTTAGCATTGCCCCTGGCAATATATAAATCCCTACAGAGGATTCTTAGGCAATACGACCAAATCTTATACTGGTCATCAAACCTACTTCGGTTGAACAAAATCCTGATCGGATGAAGACATCCAACACCAGGTGTGCCCTCGCCAATTGCCCTACTTAGGCCTAAGGGAGTGTGACGAGATAACCTAAAAGGTAAAGTGGGGCAAAATGGTACTTTGGTATTATACTGGACTGGGGGGACACTTGCATGACAAAACAGAAGAGATCATAAAGCAGCAAGGATATGAAAAGTAGGATATATACGTTTAGTTGGCAAAATTACCCAAAAACACAAACTTTTCATTAATCCATCTTATTTACAACAATGATAATATATGTTTAGTAGGCGAGCTCGCCCAAAGCATTTACATTATCAAAAATAAAATAAAAATAGCAACTGGAAAAATCTCAAAGGGGTGGAAGCCTCTGAGCAAGATAATCAGCCACTCGAGTTCTTCGTCCGTCATCAGGAGCAGGAGCAAACTCTTACATAACCTCATTCGCATCCGACTCCAATAACTGCCGAGGAATAGCATCGATGGGGATCCATCGATCGTCCCTCCTGAATGGGTTGGGCACCAGAGTGGAGGAAGACATCTCATGACGATACCATAGCACCGAGTTCCTTGGGACTTGCAGCTCCTTCAAGGCACTTAGCCATCCCCTGATGAAAGTAAGCTCCTCGAACTCAGATAGCCTTATTGGAGCATCCGACCAGCCTTAATCATAACCGTCAGCCCACGCTTACCGAGGACCTTTCTTGAACATGTGTCGCAACCGGGTGATGTCCCTTTGAAGCCCAGCAGCGATTACATATGCTCGCTGAACATCACCGCGGAGTTCTTCCATTTCCCTATCGCAAAGTTCTTCTCCTTCCCTGCTTCTGCTCCTGGTGCTCCTACTAGCTCGCGGGAGGGGAGGGCAAGTGAGACTTCGCGACATAGGAGGGGTAATATTATCAGCTCCAGCTCGCGATGATGAGGAGCCTTATAATACTGCTCGAACAGTCCTCGGCGCATGCTCCCTGAGTCGTAAGACTTCTCTCCTCAGATCTTCATTCTCCTGCTGAAGAACCTCCCCTACTTGGTTGATCTCGGAGGCCTCTAATAGTTTTGTCTTCAGCACATTAATCACCTCTTGCACTGAAGCACCAATGGCCTCCATCTCGTGGAGCCTGTCCTTCAGCTTGACCACGAGCTCAGATTGCTCCTTATACTTCTGATTTCTAGACCTAAGGGACTTGCAGAGCTTAACGAAGGTCTGGCGAACTTCGGGACTCGCATTGGGACCAAGGGTCCTAACCAACTGGGAAGTAGCAGGAATGTAATCATCCACATCAACTAACTACAAGCAAGAGAAAGAAAAGGGAGAGAAAGGGACAAATCAGTACAAGCAAAAATGAAGCCTTTTTCATTAATGAAGATTGAAGTTACATCGAACTAAAAAAGAAAAGTTTACAGAATGGAAAAAAAATACAGAGCAATCCTAGTCGATAACTAGTTGACAACCTCAAGCGGCCCAGAGGTCGATGGCCCCTTCCCCTTGTCAACATCAGCAGGAGCACCGCCCTCAGCAGGGATAATCTATGTCCCCACAACCAGAGAAACATCAGCAGGGGTCGCTTGAGGAATAGGATCGGCGCCTTCAATAGCTGGGGCAGGAACTTCATCCACGATTGGCTTCGGTCCTGGGTCATGCTCATCAAATAAGGGGGAATCGATGTCAACGCCAGCAGCCAAAAGGGCCTTGTTCCAGCCTTTCTTGAAGTTCAGACGACTAATATAGTCTATCTGAACTTCAGCATCCTCATATACTGCAGCCCAACCAGAATTGTATGAGTCCTCCTTGGTAGTGATAGCCTCAGACTCTTTCTTCTTCAGCTCTGCAGACAGCATCCTGTTATCCCCAACAACCACTAGCTTGCTCGAGCAAACCAGGTCATAGGCCTGCTGCAGCTCCTTCAAGTCCTTGATTGTTGTGCCCTTCTCCTTGTTGGAAGTAACAAGAGCGAGATCAGATGAAATCCGAGCAGCGTCAACGGCTTTAAAGTTAGCCTCGAGCTCTTTACCCTTCAGCTTCAGGGCATCATTTTCCTCCTCCAGCTCGTTGTTTCTCTTCACCAGCTCGTCGCGTGAATGATAGAGCACAGCAAAGTCAGTAATGAACTGCAAAAAAAAGAAGGCATCAGAAGAGGAAAATGAGGTAATTCAGAACAATATAGGAGGAAAAGGAAAAACCTTACCAGAGCAAGCCTTTGACTAGCCTGAAGGGCCAACTGCTCCGATCCTACCGCCCTTTGGCGATCAGCCGGGAGAAAAGCTCTCTCGAGTAGAGCTGGGGCCAACTGAGGAGAAATTGCCACAGAAGCCCCCTCGGGCAGCGCAGACACCGGGAATAAGGCTTACCCGGCCTTCGTCCTCGCTTCTTCCCTCCTTCTTTCCTCCTCCTTATCACTCTCCTTATTCTTCCTCTCCTCCACCCTCCTCTTTTCTTCCATCTTCTTCCTCTCCTCTTCCTTTTTTCTCTCTCTCTCTCTCACCTGCTCCTCTTCCTTCCTTCTCCTCTCCTGCTCCTGAGCGGAGGACCGAGAACCAGTAGCCATGGCCCCAGAAGTAGCTTTTTGCTTCTTTGACCTCTGTGCAAGGAGCACGTGGTCCTCATCATCATCATCTCCAATTAGGTTCTTCCTCGGAGGAACCATCTCTTCACTTGAACTGCTAGAAGTGCTCGACGATCTCTGAGCTTCAGAAACCTCCTCACGGTTGGAGGAACTGCTACTATCAAAGCTCCCTCCACCCAGATTACTCACAGCTCCTGCAAAGTCACTTTCAGAGCTGCTCTCCTCCTCATCCAACTGGATAGGCTCTGCAGCAGTCTCTTCAAATGAGTCAAACTCTGGTATACTATCCACAGGCCTCGCTATGAAGATGGAGCCAACGTTCTTATACTCGAGCAGGAAGGCAGCAGATCTGGGGTGCTCGCCGTCACCTAAGGGCTCCCTGATTTTCCAAGCCTTTACCAATTCTGAAAGGCGAACCTCGTTAAGTGCAGGTTCCAAGTTCTTTGACTTCGCTGCGCAAGAAAAAGCAAAGAAGAGTTAGAAAGGTCACAAATCAGCAAAAGTTGGAACAACAGTACAATGTCTACCTATGTATTCCTCCCCGTAAAAAGGAACAGAGAACCTCTCAAACCTCGACCCTTCAAATTGGGGAGGGAATTGCCAATTCCTAATAAGGAAACCTTCTTGTCAGTAGTCCTTGTGGGAATCAGGTAGATTTACTACCAATACCCTGTCAAGGCTCCTAGCTTTGAGGTAAAGGACACCTGAGCTAGTTCGAGAAAATGAGTAACAGAAACAGACCTCGATAAGTCCTAACCTAGTACCATACAATTGATTTATCCTATGGACACCATTTACTATTTTCCACACATTGGGCGAGCATTGTGCAGGAACAATATTGAAATAGCCAAAGAAATGCAGGAACAAATCATTGGGAGGGAAAGTGAGTCCCCTCTGGGAAAGCAACAGAACATGGATCCAATGAGCATCATCTATATCCCTAACATTCCTAGGAGGGGAGTCACAACACTCAATATCTACCCACTCAGGAATGTTGTAAAACTTCCTAAATTCAGAGATTGACCTATTCCCAATCTTCGCCATTGAAAGACCCAAAAAAAGCTACAAACCAAAGAGAAAGTAAAAGGAAAGGGCACAGGAAACTTACAAAATAGAATATCGGTTCAAGTGATGAAGAAGCACAAGCTCAGACAATCAGTTCAAGTGATGAAGAAGCACGAGCTCAGACAACTAAGAAACAATGGGAATGGAAACTGAGAGAAGAAGGAACGAGGCGCTAGAGTTCTCAGAAGACATAAGAGTACTGGAAAGGCTGAAGCGACGGGAGAAAAAGTGTCTATCCCAACAAGCCTTCAAATTCTAATCATAGCGCACAATAAGCAAAGCGGGTGCCACCAAATCAACTTTATAGCTTTCGAGGAATCGCAAATCAGCCATAATGGCTGATCATTTAAATCCATTGAGCCCATAAACATGGACCAACAAATTTATGGGCAATTGTGGGTACCCGAAATTTAGAGCCATGGGCCTGAACGAGTAGCCCAGTCCTGGCGGCCCAAAGTCCGGGCCCCTCATCTCTTACATTGATTCGGTCTCCCCCACGTTCCCACAATTGGAAGTTATAGGGGAGATGGAAAACGTGGAGAAACCCATCACCTCCACTTACCTACATGTACATGTATATATTAAACCTTAGGTCCGGGGCAAAAGGACAAGATATATTCTCTGTAATTACTCTCCGAAGTATATAGAAATAATATCGACTGCACCACCGTGGACGTAGGCACATCTTTGCTGAACCACGTACATCCTTTGTTGTGTGATTGGCATCTTATATTCCTTGTTCTTCCTTGATAATTTCTTCTCTTGTATTTATTTGTGTTGCATAATAATTGTCACCACAGAAGGTAATATACAACACCTTTACATTTAAAGCATTTAAATACTTGCAAATATTTTTTGAATATTTTAGGCTTTGACCGTTGTCAAATATTTCCAAACCCCCAGGTGTTCAGCGACAGAGACCTCAGGGTCCGTCTTTCCATCATGCCAATGCGTGAAGTGGCTGTGGATGCTACGATGTTCGATTATAGCTGCCTCAGTTCCTTCAATCTAAATATGATCCATTATTTCAGTATTTTCCATTTGGGTGTGTTGCCCTTAGATTGCTAAGATATTTATTTTAAGACAAACATTCATGTTATTTCTCTTGTACATGTTTATATTGGTATTATTTGTGGTCACCGATGGTTTATTTTGTTTATGTTATAAAGGATTATTCTCTTTTTATTTCTATTATTCTTTTACTTAGTGTGCGTTGGTGATAATTATATTTAGTTGAGAAAAAAGTTAATGGTTGAAATGAAACCAAACTTAATATGTTATTAGTATAATTAAATAAATGTTATGACAATGATGCTAAGAATGAAAGCATATTTAATTCCCATTTAATTTTGATAAAGGCATCATCAATCGGTATTAAAATTGATGGGGTGTTAGAGTTGGTATCAGAGCATCCAGTTATATTGTACTTTAGGATCTCTGTGAACTTACTATGTTTTCAACTTTGTGTTCCTTTAATATAGAACCCTATGTTTAGGACTATTGTTTCCACATTACGCGTTGAGAATAATATGTGATATCGATTTCAACCAATTCACAAATTCTAATTTAAACTTATTTAATTGGAGTCAAATTTTAAAGCAATTTTATTTGAACCCCAACACATACATCTAGGTGCGTAAAATCAAACCATCACAAATAAATTGCCGACATAAAAATTTCAGGAAAAAAAACTTTTGGTAAAACCTTTTATTTCACCATGAAGAGGTAAATCGCAACTTACATACACAATGAAATTTGCAATAAATATCCGCAGACACTCATATAGACCTCAGCCTATAATTAGCAATGGCTCAACCGCAGGGAACTCACAAGAACACGCAGCTCCAAATCAGCCAGGAACACCCACAAGTACTCTCAATGACACGCAGTCGTTAGCCGTAGATTTACCCTCTCTACAAGAGAAACTTCAACAAGATCATATCTTGGGTTCCAAAATAATTCACTAAACTATTGGAATTTTTGTGAATAGAAAAACAAAGCTTTAAACCCTAAATAAAAAAGGACAAAATAATTCTACAGTTTGCAGTTTTCGTAGAATGAAAAACATTAGGTCTTCTTAAGAAAAAATGACTCATTTAATCAGGTATATATAATTAATTGAGTCGGCGATTTCGCTCGAACGAAAATAAGATTCCCTCGAACGAGATGAGTTGTCGCTCAAACGAGGACATCATTCGGCTTTGCATTATTGCTTGAACAACACTGTCTTGTCGCTCGAACGACAAGAACATCAAAAAGCCTTTTAATAAAACTCCACCTCAACGCTTAGATTAAATTCTTTTTGACAAAAAACAACGCCTCAGTGTTTAAAAATAGTTTAAAAAAATTATCCCAACACTTTAAACGAACCGTTAAAGGATTTAAACACAACCATACCAAAATCTATCTCGTAGAGGCTTTTCTGTTGAAGAATGTTGATATTCGGATCCGTCTTAATGCATGATTGAACTTGATCTTTTCTTTAATAGTTGTAGCAGTATACGACATACTCTAATGTAAATGGTCTATGTAAAATATGTCCTTACAGGTTCCAATCGGGGACTCATCTAAATGGTTCGTACCGGGTAATAGTGGGTATAAGCAGGGACAATAGCATTCTTTTTAGGGCTAAGGGAACTAGAGTGGAGGTTATCAAGGCCGGCGATATTAAGTCCAACAACTAAGGCATCGTTATGAGGGCCAGCGACTGGGGCTGCCTAGTTAGGGCCAGCAGGGTAAGAGGCTAATAGACTTTATCGAGAGGTGTTTTGTATGCGGAGAGAAGGGTCGTAAGCGGTGTTCTTGCTAAAATAGGGCCATGGATCAACAACAGGATGCTCAACAGGGGTAGTTACATTCATAGTTATCGAACCCACCAATAATTCCAACAATGCCACCTCGGCAGGGGAAGTTTCAGTATGGGCATGTCTACAATGTCCATGAGGGAGTTATGCCACAAGCACCGCCAATAGTTGAGGATATATTTCCTAATTATGAGCACATAGGAAGAGTATTATTTAACATGGGAGCATCAAACTCCTTTATTAGTATTATATTCACGCGTGATTTGGGTTTAGTGGATACTACTTACGATATTGTGATGTGCATAGATTCACCATTTGGTAGCGATTCTCTCATTCGCTCCATCTGCAAGGGAATGAGTGTGGACACTAGGAGGCTATGCTTAGTAGCTAACTTGCTTGTTTTGGACATGTCCGAGTATGATGTTATATTGAGGATGGACTGGTTAGCGACATATAGAGTAAAGGTGGACTATTATAGTAGGACTATCGTGTTCATTGTTCCACGAAACAATATGTTTTTTGTGGAGATGCCTCATCCCGAGGGAGGTTCGAACACTCATTTATTTTACATCGAAGAGGAGACTTCAGAGGGTACCATCATTTCGTTAGATTCTATCACTGTGGTCATGGACGTTTGTGAAGTATTTCAGAAGATACAGGGGTTATCGACAAGTCGGGAGATTCAGTTTGTTAAAGATTTAGTGCCAAGGACTAGAATGATAGAATGTTCATCGTACCATATGGCTCCATTAGACATGCAGTAATATAGAGATCAGATTCAGTAGCTTTTGGGATAGGGATTTATCTATAAGAGTACCTCACCTTAGGGGGCCCCAGTACTATTTATGAAGAAGAAAGATGGGTCATTGAGGTTATGTATTGACTACTAGGAGTTGAACAAAGTCACACTTTTAAATAAGTATACGTTGTTGCATATTGATGACTTGTTCGATCAGTTGAGAGGAGCAGTCTACTTCTAGAAGATTAATTTAAGGTAAGGATACCATCAGTTGAAAATCAAGGAGTAGGACATCCCTAAGAGCAATTTTTATGAGATACAGGCCTTATGAATTCAAGGTTATTTTGTTTGGGCTAACCAACTCACCGACATATTTTATAGATATCATGAACTGAGTGTTCAGGGATTTTTAAGTTAAATTTGCCATTGTCTTTATAGATGACATGAGGTCAAGCACGTAGAGCATTTGAAAATGGTTTTTCAAACTTTGCGAGATCATTATTTGTATGCCAAGTTCGAGATGTGTGGCTTCTGGTTACGGGTAGTTCAGTTATTGGGTCATATAGTCTCTGGTAGGGGAATTGTAGTGGATTCGAGTATAGTTTCATCGGTGAGGGAGTGGGGCCAGCCCACAACACCGACAAAGTTTCGTAGTTTTGGGGGGTTTAAAAGTTACTATCGCCAATGTATCAGAGGTTTTTGGAAAATTACGAGGCCTTTGACGAATTTAACTCGTAAGGGCGTGCCTTTTATGTGGGATGATTACAGTCAGTTAACTTTTGATAAGTTAAAGGACAAGTTGTCTTCATCTCCAGTGCTCACATTGCCTAGGGGAGGATTGGAGTACCTTATTTTTATCAGTGTGTCCTTATACGAGTTTGGAGGAGTTTTACAGTAAGAGGAGCGTCCTATAGATTTTTCATCTTGCAAGCTTAAGCCCCATGATAAGAACAATCATATGTATGACTTGGAGTTAACAATAATTATTTTTGTCTTGAGGATTTACGGGCATTATTTATTGAGTACAAAGTTTTATTTGTTCATGGACCATAAGTCACTATAGATTCTTTTCAAGAAAAAGGAGCTAAATATGAGGCAGTGTAGGTGGTTTGAATTCGTGAAAGACTACCAGTTCGACATTCAGTACCATCTGGGAAAGGCTAACGTGGTGGTAGATACATTTAGCCATAAGCTGATGGGTAAGTTGGCGGCAGTTTGGAAAGAGAAATGGGATGATCTTCTTCAGGAGAAGGAGGTCGTCAAGGCATATATGACAGTGATGACCATCACACCTGAGATCATATTGAGGGTTGTGAAGGCACATATGGGATACCCTTCTTATCAGGAGAAGGTGTGACTAGTGTTAGTAGACGGAGCAAAGTCCTACTCAGTCAATTCTGAGAGTGGATTATGCTTCAATAGGAGGTTAATTCTCTCAGATGGCGAGGACCTATGGCGCACAGTTATGGAGGAATCACACGAGTCATGATTATTGACTCATTCAGGAGGGAAAAATATATACCAGGATATTAGGAGGCAATATTGGCAGGTCGATATAAAGTGGGACATCACAGCCTTTATCTTCAAGTGCACCGTTTTCCATATGGTGAAGGTTGGTCATTAGAGACCAATCGGGATTTTACAACCGTTGGAGATTTCGATGTAGAAGTGGGAGAGTATATGTGACACCCGCCTAATTAAATATCGGGTGATCAGTCTTTTATTAAATTAAATCAGAATATCCAATTGGTTCATTTTTAGCATCATTGTCGAAAAGTAATTTGTTATTAATTCACCTGATAATTAACTAAGCTAAGCGTCAAAACTTTTTCAATTTTAATTTAATTAAATCCATTTCACCATACGGAATAAAATAAGTAGCATCCCATCACAACTGAATTAAAAGTCAATAAGAATAAATGTAATTGGAATAAACTCTCTAGTTGAAATATTTAAATATCACCATCCAAAACAAAATGATAATAACGGTACCAACATAAAACCAAAACAATATCCGAAATAGAAATGGAACTACTAGAATCTAAGGTGACATGCCCTAAATGAGTTAAGTACTGCAAAGATAGGAATCAATGGAATGAAAGCGTCTAATCCAAAACTGCATCTCCAGAAACATGTCAAAATATCCATCCTCTAAGCTGGGCGTTCCTGATGTTGGGCACCTAGTGTAATAGATATAGTATAGAAGAGGATATCCAGGTACACGAGTCAGAGCCTGATTGTCAATTTTTTTTTAAATAGTAAGTGCTTAACAAGTGCAATTAAGCAGGTATTATGTACATGTTAGTTCTCGGCTCTCACTTGAGAATCTCACCTCTCATCTAATGTGCATGCCTAACGTACCTTATTATCCCCCTAAATAAGGTTATCAATTATTATTCTATATCTTCTCATTATCTCGTATTTTCCACGAAATACTTATGTTAATTAAACATTTTCATTTCTCTTTAAGATGAACTAGGCCTTCAAGGATTAAGAATTCACTTACTTAATTCAATTCAAATTTTATTATACATTTTTATCTACTAATTCACACAGTATATTACATCATAGTATATATATTCATCACACTATTATATATACTAACACAGCACCTCCCAGTCACAGATGCGGTGCATGCATACTTAGCTATCATGTTCAGTTATAACTTTTGTTGTAAAAAGGACTATTGGCTCAACGTCTCTCCCGAACCATAAATAATATAACACACATATTTAGAGAAGAGTATACACCCCAGCCGCTTGGGTCACGCACATACCTAGGCTCCCATTCAACCGTCAAAACTATCATTTTTACCAATAGAACGTGTCCAAGGTCCTATGCTCAAGGTAAGAATATAAAATTCCCCTCAAATGGGCTCATTAGGATAATATCGACCATAACGCGAAACCTCCACCCCGATAGCAAGCAGCGTAGATATGTAATACACAATACAAATTATAATATGGGTATTCATCCCACCTATATAATATCATACAAGGTACTCGCACAACCCATATGATAATTCCATACGTAGTATATTTTTCTCTCTAATATCCTACGTCTTTATAGATTATGACTTTACTTATTAATATATATTTCCTGAGATTTCCCATCACTTGAAAGTTATCCATTATTCCTCAAATAAATTTAGTAGGTAATTATCTACAACCTACTGGTCCATGTCATCCCAAATCCTAATTTTTCACATATTCATATTATCCTCAAATGGGTTTATTCTTCGATAAACTCTAATTAACTTTTAATCCATTATTCTATTTTCAAGGATTAAGTCCACACCTTAATAATTTTCGGGTCTCAATTAACACCTTACTGACTGTGACACCCCGCCTAATAAAATACAGGGCGATCACTCCTGTACCAAATTAAAACAGGAGTCGGATATGGTTCATTCTTAGCATCACTGTCGAAAATCAAATTAATTACTAATAACCTATTAGGCTGGCGTCAAAAATTTATTTAACTAATCTTTTAACAAATTAATCAATTAAAACATTCACACAGTTTATGTATAAATGAAACTGAGATGAAATAAAAAATAACCGAACACTCGGTTTAACAATATACAACCAAATTGAATCCGCATAAAAGGTGGTAAAAGAATAAATAAATACAATTGGAATTTTGGCTCGAGTGTTCTATAATACCTCCTGTCTAGATTACAAAGATAGAAGCGTTTACAATAAACCTGCATGCATCCACAACGGCTGCAACAAACATCTGACTCAAAGGAATCGTCATCCAGGCGTCCCGGTGTCTGGACACCTATATATATATATATATATATATATATATATATATATATATATATATATATAGAGAGAGAGAGAGAGAGAGAGAGAGAGAAAAAGAGAGGAAAAAAATAGATATACGGGTCAGAGCCCGATTTATGAAAATATTTAGCAAGTGAATAAATACTTTATTTATGAAAAATATGTTTTATCTCATATTTAAATTGGTATCGCACTCCCATGAGATACCCCTCACTTCTCTTTTAATAGTACACACCTAGCACATATCTCCTACATAATCCTAGTTAAGCTACCCTGCCTAACTAATCGTTTCACCAAAATTCTATAAATCCTATTTAACTCAAGTACTAAGGGCTAAACTTCTCCCTAGTCTCAACATTGTGCCACGTTCGTGTGGGGGGGGGTCTCGCAAAGCGAAATCCAAACAAGGAACCCCTGATACACTACTATTTGGCAATCTCGATCATCGAGATCCATTAGGCCCTCGGCACATAACGTATAAATATATACCCATATAAATACATATGCATAACATACTCATTTTATTTTTCATATCACAATTTAAGTCCGGATAAAATCTCCCAGAATGAGAATTTATTTCATATTCAATTTATCTCTTTACACTTACTAGAGATATATAATATCTTTTTCTCATACACAAGTAATATACTATACACACAAGTATAATAACCATCCTAACGAGTTACAACTCGAGGATGCAGTCTCTCAATGCTATCATCGTCCAGGAATTACTCACTTTATCCCAGGTTACCATATATCGGACTATTATCACACCGCCATGGTTATAACATAAATCAAAACGTATGGGAAGCGGTCATAGTTCCTCCCTGAAAGTGAGACGAAACATACCCACCACGTCTCACCCCTAATAAAAATCACACAATATAAAAATGGACACTACGACCTGGGGACTATATGCTCCCTGCTCCTCAAGCCAGGAGCCTCACCCACATTGCGCAACTTCCCATGATAGCAAGAGGGGGTATGCTTCACATAAATATATATACCATTCACACATAGATATATATACATATTCATATCATTTTATATATATACTATAATCACATCGTATATATAATCTACATCATTCCTCAAATATATATATGTGGCCATAATTGCCAATCTCACATAACAATGGCCAATAACCCCAAATGTTTTCACTCGTAATAACATTCAAATATTCGCACACTCACGGTACTAAATCCCAAAGTAGTCTCTCTCTTCTTAGACTTTTGACAGTTCCATATCCCGAATCAACCTCTTAAATGATCCAAAGTCAATTCACAACTCCTCTAGTCCTTTAGATCATAATCTTCTATAATACTCTAATTTAGAAAGCCCCTAAGATTTAAACTCAGAGAGGAGAAGGAATAAAAATCTCCAAAACCTTGGGCTGAAAATAGAGTGTCGGTCGACCGGCCCTTGACCCCCAGTCGATCGCGGTTTGCAAATAAGCCTAAGAAATCAACCAGTAGGCCCTTCTTCCTTGACGCGGTCGATCGACCATAGGGGCGCGGTGGACCGATCATACCAGATCCTCGAAAATTAGTTCTTCAAATTTTCCATCCAACAACCCAAATTCCATTTTCATGGTTTCTAATATACACCAATACCATCACAAACATCTACACAATGAATTCTAACAACATATCAATACATTTTATTTTTCTCCCAAAGTCAGGTTGGATTTCTGACTTACGATTTCGATCTTGGATATAAATCTAAAAAAAATCAGAAAAATACGAGGTCGGCGCCCACGCGACTGTATCGAAAATTCAATAAATTTTGTTCTTTAACCAAGAGCCGAATCGATTCTCTTCCTATTCGAATCGATTCGGAAGTGACGCTGGTCATTATTCACCTATTCTCTAAAAATCCAAACCTCCATTTTTGTTATTTCTGATCTCATCCAACAACTCCATAAACATCTAATCTATGTTTTACAACTAACACATCAATTAATTTGGGGTATTAAACCATTTTTCTTAGATTTAAACCCTAAAACCATAAAAACCCCAACTTATCATTTTAACCCATTTCAATCCATTTCTTCACTCCATTTACATGGATTTAACACTAGAAATCATTAAGAGTTTACATTACATCAATATGTAAACTCATATTCAAATTTTCCCAAATTTATTTTAAGGGTTTTAACCCAAAATCATATAGTTTACCAACTATAATATGATATTTATGCATAAAATGAAATAAAGCAAGTACACACTTGCCTGGAGGATGAAATTCGACGACCTCGAGTCGAATCCGGCGGAGTTTGGTCGGAATCCCCCATTTCTCTCTTCTTTTCTCCTCTTCCTTCTTTCTCTCTTTCTTTCTTATTTCTTTTCTTTCTTTTATTTCTTTTCTTTCTTTTCTTTCTTTCTCTTCCTCTCTATCATGACTTAAAAGAGAGAAATAAGGGCTTGTTCCTTATAAACCCAAAAATGACTCGTTTACTCAATTACGAGTCCCTACGAGTCCAAAAATTCCCAAAACCCAATTACTATCCCCGGATACTCTATTCTGACTATCTCGGCCATTCCGAGACCAATCGCCCAATCGAAATTTACATTAGAGTTACTTCACCGCAAGTCACTAATTTAACCCAACACAACTTAATGCGGTTTTCCAATTAAAATATTACCCTTTGTCACATTACCCAACTGCGATAAATAATAAAGTACTCCGACTCATTCACTTAATACGAAAAGTAAATATACCATACATCGAAAATCATTAAATCTTTGAAAACCTCAAAAATTACTATTTACGATAATTTCTTAAATTCCCAAATTGCACTTAATTATTAAATTTAATTTCCCATAAAAGTGCGGGGTATTACATACTTCCCCCCTTACAACGAAATTTTGCCCTCGAAATTCAGATACAATCGATACTACCAACACCAACCTAGGATCGTGAATCAATCCACATACTAATTCCTCAAAGTGGAATGGTACTAACCCAATGGCTCTTAACCATACACTCATTCAGTACTCACCTCTAACCAAGTTTATACTATATTGCTAAATTACCTATATCTACATATGCTACACTGTTATCTCGATCGTAAGGTTGACTCTAATAACGTCACATCGTACTCGTCATTTCTTACACCACATATAGAGAAAATGAGACTATAGATGCTGCTCTAACGTCTAAATCTCACCAGAGAATCATGGTTCTAAGAGTCCACTCATCTACATCAGGATATATAATTTCCCTTAAAAAGGAAATTACTCTAATGCTTGACTATTCTCATCAGTCTCATCGCTTATCTTGGGCATGCTACCTCTTATTGCCCTATGCAATAATTGGATTATCGTGTACCTCTCACGACAATCCATCCAACACATTCCAAATCCATTATGGCTGCCTCACGATATAAGCTTCAACTTTATATACTACGCCTTTCCATTTCAGGCGGTATATAAAACCAACTTACCAGGGTGCCCACACACCTTATAACCCATGCTTCTCTGCATAACTACTGTAAACGTCAGACACGTACCCTATCTCTAAACAATCGGCCTTATTTCTTCGAGGTAATACTCACACATGGGTTTTCCTAACCCGCAAAATTCAATTCTTCCTATACTTGGAAATCCAATCCTTCTGAAGGTTAACCAATTAATCTTCTTGTGGTTAACTTCCAATAATTTCCCGATATTGACGCCACTAGTCCTATTGGACTTACTTCCTAATAATTCTAAGATCAAAGTGTTTCCTACTTACGTAAAATAGTACTATCCTAAATTGTGTCCCTAGTGCCTAAGACCTCTCTCAACTTCCGACATTTGCTCGATTTCATGCGTGGGACGTCTCACGAAGCGAAATCCAAACAAGGAACCCCTCTTATACACTACTACTTAAATTTATCGGTCGTGGAGGTTCGTTAGTTCAAAATATACCACTCGAAAAAATCCCAATTCTCCTATCGACAAGGTTTGGTCAGAACTCCTACTTCTCTCCAGGAGTCACACCACTAAGCGCTCTTTATAACATTGAATCCTTGCGAAAACAACAACGAGCTTAAACTCACAGCTCAACAATAAATCCTGTATACCTTAAATCATATCTATAAGGTCTCCACGCACTCAAGCATGATAATGAAACATCTACTCACCGAAGTTTCATCTACCCATACAAATAAAGGCGAACTCAAAATGTATCCAGGTGAGATATCGCAACAACAACCTATTCCATCCTGGAACCACAAATATGATAGTCTTTCCATCCTTAGACTGCTATCGCTCCCAAAATACCATAACATCATTCTTACAATAGTACTATACTCGTATAACACATATAAAACGAGTAGTACAAACCATATATAAATTTAAAATAGGATCCCACTACCATGGGAATACATATATATGCACACTATATAATGTTATCGATACTGCCAGTAAACTCGAATCACACACAAATCTAAGGCTAACAAAATATTATGACTCAAATCTTGTCACACAGAATATACCTCCTTTATCCGAGGTAAAATTCATAACAATAACTTTGCTAATCTTCCAGACCGTTCTAATTGATTTTCATACATATTACACTTGCCCTAAATGATCCAAACTACTTTAATCCATGACCCATCTAGGCACTCGACTCTTGTCCTTTTACTCCTACTTGGTAAGGACTAATCATGTGGTTCTACACTCCACATTACAACTTTCCCCATTTCTGGCCACCCTGACCATGTTAAGGTTATCAGTATCTCAGACTCGATAGCCTCAATCCTGAAAATTTTCAAAAGGAAACTCCACTACCGGCTTCAACAGCTCTGGTTCAATGAATTCCCCGGGTGGATGTCCACCAGCGGGGTTCCACGAACCCAAATTTTCCATATCACTCTTTATTCACTGTCAGCCTCTGATCGATCCTTATGTGAATAATTCTAGTTTCTCTGAATAAACCAAAGGAACTAACAATTATATCCATTTGTAAGATCCCTCAATTTAAGTATATCTCCCACGAGTGAAAAATTTTCCTCAAATTTTCACAAATGGGTATTTCCATACCCCACTTTAAGTTAAAGCTTCCGAGCCTTTTACTTCCACTGTGTAATGCTACATTTACTCTGCATAACTCACTTCAACGAATGGTCCTTATCAAAGACCTTATTCCCAATTTACTTCACTGGGTAATTACACTTTAGCACCACTCTTTACTACAGCGGTACTTGGATACTCTTAACTACTATACTTTAGTAGTCATTTCATCAATCCTAATTAACAACACAAAAAGGGGAGTGAGCTCTACTGCGGTCCTCATTCCCATCTTCAACTCATGGCTCTAACAAAGTCCCACCTCCTGCCACCTTCGAAATGGCCTACCTTAGTTGCCCTTACTCAATCAACACACGAGTCACGAACGAGCGCACAAAAGATATACTAAAATCTTAAGTAATGGCGGGAGAATGAAATCTCACAAAAGTAATCACCGATCCTAATCTTAACACTCTATGTCAAATTGAGTGCAACGCTGAAAGCATAGTACGTCCTCAAAAATTCCTAAGGACACTAGAACCTTATGCTCTGATACCATCTGTGACACCCCGCCTAATAAAATACCGGGCGATCACTCATGTACCAAATTAAAACAGGAGTTGCATATGGTTCATTCTTAGCATCACTGTCGAAAACAAAATTAATTACTAATAACCTATTAGGCTGGCATCAAAATTTTATTTAACTAATATTTTAACAAATTAATCAATTAAAACATCCACACAGTTTATGTATAAATGAAACTGAGATGAAATAAAAAATAACCGAACACTCGATTTAACAATATACAACCAAATCGAATCTGCATAAATGGTGGTAAAAGAATAAATAAATACAATTGGGCTTTTGGCCCGAGTGTTATACAATACCTCCTGTCTAGATTACGAGGATAGAAGCGTCTGCAGTAAATCTTCATGCATCCACAACTGCTGCAGCAAAAATCTGACTCGAAGGAATCGTGATCCATACGTCCCGGTGTCTGGACACCTATATATATATATATATATAGCAAAAGAGAGGAAACAAATAGATATACGGGACAGAGCCCGATTTGTGAAAATATTTAGCAAGTGAATAAATACTTTATTTATGAAAAATATTTTTTATCTCATATTTAAATTGGTATCGCACTCCCATGCATATCTCCTACATAATCCTAGTTAAGCTACCCTGCCTAACTAATCATTTCACCAAAATTCTACAAATCCTATTTAACCCAAGTACTAAGGGCTAAAACTCTCCCCAGTCTCAACATTGTGCCACGTTTGTGCGTGGGGTGTCTCGCAAAGCAAAATTCAAACAAGGACCCCCCCCCCCCCGATACACTAATATTTGGCAATGTCGATAGTCGATATCCATTAGGACCTCAGCACATAACATATACATATATACCCATATAAATGCATATACATAACATACTCATTTTATTTTTCATATCACAATTTAAGTCCGGATAAAATCTCCCGGAATGAGAATTTATTTCATATTCAATTTATTTCTTTACACTTATTAGAGATATATAATATCTTGTTATCATACACAAGTAATATACTATACACACAAGTATAATAACCATCCCAACCAGCTATAACTTGAGGATGCAGTCTCTCAATGCTATCATCTTCCAGGAATTACTCACTTTATCCCAGGTTACCATATCTCGGACTATTATCACATCCCCATGGTAATAAAATAAATCAAAACGTATGAAAAGCGGTCATAGTTCCTCCCCGAAAGTTATACGAAACATACCCACCACGTCTCACCCCTAATAAAAATCACAAAATATAAAAATGGACGCTATGACCTGGGAACTATACGCTCCCTGCTCCTCAAGCCAGGGGGCTCACCCACATCGCTCAACTTCCCATGATAGCAAGAGGGGGTATGCTTCACATAAATATATATACCATTCACACATAGATATATATACATATTTATATCATTTTATATATATACTGTTATCACATCGTATATATAATCTACATCATTCCTCAAATATATATATATATATATATATATATATATATGTGTGTGTGTGTGTGTGTGTGTGTGTGTGTGTGGCCATAATTGCCAATCTCACATAACGATGGCCAATAACCCCAAAATTTTCACTCGTAATAACATTCAAATATTCGCACACTCACGGTACTAAATCCCAAAGTAGTCTATCTCTTCTTAGACTTTCGACAATTCCATATCCCGAATCAACCTCTTAAATTACCCAAAGTCAATTCACAACTCCTCAAGTCCTTTAGATCATAATCTTCTATAATACTCTAATTTAGAAAGCCCCTAAGCTTTAAACTCAAAGAGGAGAAGGAATAAAAATCTCCAAAACCTTGGGCTAAAAATAGTGTGCCGGTCGACCGGCCCTGGACCCCCGGTCGATCGCGGTTTGCAAATAAGCCTAAGAAACCAACCAGTAGGCCCTTCTTCCTTGACGCGGTCGACCGACCATAGGGACGCGGTGGACCGATCATACCAGATCCTCGAAAATCAGTTCTCCAAATTTTCCATCCAACAACCCAAATTCCATTTTCATGGTTTCTAATATACACCAATATCATCACAAACATATACACAATGAATTCTAACAACACATCAATACATTTTATTTTTCTCCCAAAGTCAGGTTGGATTTTTGACTAACGATTTCGATCTCGGACAGCGTTCCGTAGAAAAATCACGATAAATAAAAAAAAGTCAAATAAATACGCGGTCGGCGCCCACGCGACCGTATCAAAAATTCTACAAATTTCATTTTTTGACCAATAGCCGAATCGATTTGCTTCATATTCGAATCGATTCAGAAGTGATGCTGGTCACTATTCACCTTCTTCTCCAAAAATCCAAACCTCCATTTTTCTCCATTTTTGTTGTTTCTAATCTCATCCAACAACTCCATAAACATCTAATCTATGTTATACAACTAACACATCGATTAATTTGGGGTATTAAACCATTTCTCTTAGATTTAAACCCTAAAACTATAAAAACCCAACTTATCATTTTAACCCATTTCAATCCATTTCTTCACTCCATTTATATGGATTTAGCACTAGAAATCATTAAGAGTTTACATTACATCAATATGTAAACTCATATTCAAATTTTTCCAAATTTATTTTAAGGGTTCTAACCCAAAATCATATAGTTTACCAACTATAATATGAGATTTATGCATAAAATGAAATAAAGCAAGTACACACTTGCCTCGAGGATGAAATACTACGACCTCGAGTCGAATCCGGATGAGTTTGGCCGGAATCCCCCATTTCTCTCTTCTTTTCTCCTATTCCTTATTTCTCTCTTTCTTTTCTTTCTTTTCTTTATTTATCTTCCTCTCCACCGTGACTTATAAGAGAGAAATAAGGGTTTGTCCCTTATAAACCCAAAAATGACTCGTTTACTCAATTACGAGTCCCTACGGGTCCAAAAATTCCCAAAGCCCAATTACTACCCTTGGATATTCTATTCTGACTATCTCGATCATTTCGAGACCAACCGCGCAATCGAAATTTACATTCGAGTTACTTCACCACAAGTCACTAATTTAACCCAACACAACTTAATGCGGTTTTCTAATTAAAATATTACCCTTTGTCACATTACCCAGCTGCGACAAATAATAAAATACTCCGACTCATTCACTTAATCCGAAAAGTAAATATAACATACATCAAAAATCATTAAATCCTTGAAAACCTCAAAAAATACTATTCACGATAATTTCTTAAATTCCCAAATTGCACTTAATTATTAAATTTAGTTTCCCATAAAAGTGCGGGGTATTACATACTTCTCCCCTTACGACGGAATTTCGCCCTCGAAATTCAGATACAACCGATACTACCAACACCAACCTAGGATCGTGAATCACTCCACATCCTAATGCCTCAAAGTGGAATGGTACTAACCCGATGGCTCTTAATAATAAACTCATTCAGTACTCACCTCTAACCAGGTTTATACTATATTACTAGATTACCTATATCTATATATGCTACACTGTTATCTTGGTCGTAAGATTGACTCTAATAACATCACATCGTACCAATCATTTCTTGCACCACATATAGAGAAAACGAGATTATAGTTGCTGCTCTAACGTCTAAATCTCACCAGAGAATCATTATTCTAAGCATCCACTCATCTACATCAAGATATATAATTTCCCTTAAAAAGGAAATTACTCTAATGCTTGACTATTCCCATCAGTCTCATCGCTTATCTTGGGCATGCTACCTCTTATTTCCCTATGCAATAATTGGATTATCTCGTACCTCTCATAATAATCCATCTAACACATTCCAAATCCATTATGACTGCCTCACGGTATCAGCTTCAACTTTATATACTACGCGTTTCGTGTGTAAAGTCATAATCATATGTTACTTTTAATAACGAAGTAATACTCACATAAATCACATATTACTTTATTCCCAAGTAATATTTAAATTCGGATTAATTTTAATTTAAGCCACAATTAATCCTAATTTTTAAAATCATTAAAAGTACAGGGTATTACATACTTCCCTCCTTAGAACGTAATTTCGTCCCAAAATTTGGAAAAAGGCATACCTGGTAAAAATAACTCCGAGTATCGATCTCGTGTATCATCCTCGCACTCCCAAGTAGACTCCTTCACATTATAGTGTGCCCACTAAACATGCACAAATGGTAATACTTTCGATCTCAAACGTTTCTCACTGCGGTCTAAGATCGCCACTAGTCACTCCTCGTAAGAACTATTTGGTTGCAAATCAACTTCCTCCAATACAATATGAGTGTGAGCCAACTTATCTCGTAGATATCGCCTCAGCTAAGAAACATGGAACACAACATGTATACGATGCAAATGCTCCGAAAGCCCAACTCTGTACGGTACTGGTCCAACCCTCTCAATAATAGAAAATGGTCCCACATATCTAGGTGCCAATTTACCTTTCTCCTCGAATATCATTATCCTCTTCATAGGAGATACTCGTAATAACACCTGGTCCCCCATATTAAACTCCCTGAAGAACCGCTTGGCATAGACGTAGCTTTTCTTTCTATCTTGGGCTACTTGAATGTGACTCCTGATTATTTCAATTCTGGAAGACATGTCTTGAATTACTTCTAGCCCAAGTAGCTTGTTATCCCCCACCTCTTACCAACATGCAGGAGAGCGGCAAGGTATACCATATAACACCTCAAATGAGGCCATACCAATGGTGAACTGATAGGAATTAGCATACGCAAATTCCACAAGTGGAAGGTACTGCTCCCAACTCCCTCCAAAATCCAGAATACACATGTGTAATATAACCTCTAACATCTGGTTAGTACGCTCTGTCTACCCATTTGTCTGTGGGTGATAGGCCGTACTAAATCGCACCTCAGTACCCATGGCCTCGTGAAAACTCTCCTAAAATTGGGAGACAAAAATCTTATCCCGATCGAACACAATATTAAGCGGTACCCCATGTAACCTCACTATCTCAGCTATAAAGAGCTGTTCATACTGCCCCATCGTATAATCAGTCCGAACCGGTAAGAAATGAGCTACCTTAGTCAATCGATCTACAATCACCCATATGGAATCATGACCCCTCTGGGTAGTTGGCAATCCAGTGATAAAATCCATGGAAATTCTTTCCCATTTCCACATCGAAATCTTTAGCGACTGAAGAAACCCGACTAGCTTCTGGTGATCCACCTTCACTAACTGACTAGTAACACACTTAGATACGAACTCAACAATGTCTCTCTTCATCTCACTCCACCAATACCGTCGCCGCATATCCTAGTACATCTTATCCCCACCAAGATATACCAAAAATTGAGATCCATGCGACTCTGACATCACTGCGTGCCGCAATTCTTCCCCCTCCGGAACAATCAGTCTATCGTTAAAGCTTAAGCCTCCCTCGAAACTTACTGAGTAAGACTCTTCTCCCTCGACCAAAAGTTATTGAATTTTCTCCGCTACCTGAGCCTGTACTACCCACGTCACAATCTGAGGAGTAACGGTCATAACTGACATAAATGACCTAGAAATGACATCCTAATGGCCCAGTTCCTTCCATTTAGCCTTCCGTACTGCGGAGTTCACCCTCGGGGCTACGTCTCAATGTGTCTGCTACCACATTATCCTTCCATGGGTGATAATGTATCTCAAACTAATAATCCTTTACAAACTCAAGCCACCTGTGATGTCGCATATTCAACTCTCTCTAAGTGAACAATTACTTGTAACACCCCGCCTAATTAAATACCGGGTGATCAGTCCTCTATTAAATTAAATCAAAATATCTAGTTGGTTCATTCTTAGCATCATTATCAAAAAATAATTTCTTATTAATTCACCTAATAATTAAATACTCTAAGTGTCAAAACTTTTCCAATTTTAATTTAATTAAATCAATTCCACCATACGAAAAAAAAAGTAAACATACCATCACAACTGAATTAAAAGTCAACAAGAATAAATGCAACTGGAATAAACTCTCCTGTTGAAATATCTCAATATCGACATCCAAAACAAAATGATGATAACAGTACCAACATAAAGCCAATAAAATATCCGAAATAGAAATGGAACTACTAGAATCTTGGGTGACATGCCCTAAATGAGTCAAGTACCATAAAGATAGCAATCAATAGAATGAAAGCATCTAATCCAAAGCTGCATCTCCATAAACATGTCAAAATATCCATCCTCAAAGTCGGGAATCCCTGATGTTGGGCATCTACTGTAATAGATATAGTAGAGAAGATAATATGCAAGTAAACGGGTCAGAGCCCGATTGTAAAAGATTTTTAAAAATAGTAAGTGTTTAACAAGTGCGATTAAGCAGGTATTATGTACATGTTAGTTCTCGGCTCTCACTTGGGAATCTCACCTCTCATCTAGTGTGCATGCCTAACGTACCTTATTATCCCCCTAAATAAGGTTCTCAATTATTATTCTATCTCTTCTCATTATCCCGTATTTCCCACGTAAAACTTATATTAATTAAACATGTTAATTTCCCTTTAAGATGAACTAGGCGTTCAAGGATTAAGTATTCACTTACTTTATTCAATTCATATTTTATTATTCATTTTTATCTACTAATTCACACAGTAGATCACATCATAGTGTGTGTGTATATATATATATATATATATTCATCACACTATTATATATACTAATACGACACCTCCCAGTCACAGCTGCGGTGCATGCATATTATGCTATTTTGTCCAGTTACATCTCTCACTGTAAAAAGGACTATTGGCTCAGCGTCTCTCCCGAACCATAAATAATATAACACACATATTTGGAGTCGATCATACTCCCCAACCGAATAGGTGACGCACATACCTACGCTCCCATTCACCCGTAGAAACTATCATTCACACCGATAGAACGTGTCCAAGGTCTAAAAAATCCCAAATGGGCTCATAAGGATAAGATCGACCATAACGCTTAAACTCCATCCCGATAGCAAGCAGCGTAGGTATTTCATACACAATACAAATTATAATATAGGTATTCATCCCACACATATAATATCATACAAGGTACTCCCACAACCCATATGACTATTCTATACATAATATATTTTTCACTCTAATATCCTACGTATTTATAGATTACGACTTTACTTATTAACATATATTTCCTGAGATTTCCCATCACTAGAAAGTTATCCATTATTCCTCAAATAAATTTAGTAGGTAATTACCTAAAACCCACTGGTCCATGTCATCCCAAATCCCAAATTTTCACATATTCACATTATCTTCAAATGAGTTTATTTTTCGATGAACTCTAATTAACTTTTAATCCATTATTTTATTTTCAAGGATTAAGTCCACACATAAATAATTTATTGGTATCAATTACCACCATACTGACCTTCCTTATATCCCATTATGCTATATTAAATTTACACTAAGCGACCTTGGAAGTTGGGAAATTTAATCAAACCTTAAACAAAATCAAAACACATATTCTGGGATTGTCGATCAATCGACCGAACAGATATAAGCCTACTGTTTCTGCATATTTAGCCTCTGGGTTTAACCATTTTCCATCCTCAACTTTAATATCAGAAACACCTTATAATTTATTCCACGTGATATAGCAATACATATAAATGATCTCCAATAATTAAACAACCTAAAATCATCAAGAAGTTTAGATTAAAGCATATTATTTCCCATAATTTCCAGAAAACTAATATTTATCATTTCTTCAAGAATAACCTATAAATCTCAAATTTTCTTCATCAAATGATTCCAAATTCGTGAATTAACATCTATAATCAAAATAATATTAATCCTACATATTTCTCATTTCCAAAAGTCAATTAAAATCAACATATTTTATCTTTGAATCATGCAACTTTTTAGAATTCTACAACTATCCTAACATGGACATTATACATGCTAAGTATGCAAGGGTTAAATTACTTACCTTTAAATTGTAGGTATGAACCTTTGGGGATGATAGTCTATTGGTGGTCCTCCTCTTTTTTCTAGCCAACTTTCGATGGCGGTGGTGGTATAGGATGTCCTTTAGCCACTTGGCTTCCTAAGAGTGTCTCTTCCTTTCTTAGAAAAGCCTCTCCTCTCCTCACAGACTTGTCTCTTAATTTTTTATGAATGAACCTCACTTTGATAAACTCTACACCTAAATAATATGACTCCAAAATTCATAGTTACTGTTCACATACCTTGGCAATTGACCAAAATACCCCTTCGAGGTGTCTATTCGATTCCAAAGTGTCCCGAGACCCAAATCCAACATCCAAATAGACTTTTTTGACTATTTAAACACTTCCAAACACTGGCATAGTCAAACCGACCATTTGGATTACATAAAAATATTTTACTTTTATTTCCTTTAAATTTAGTCCCGAAACGACTCACATGCGCGTCCCGACTTAATTCCCGTAATTGTCGTATTAATCACTAGCGATAATTTTATTAAATCATATGTAAAGTCATAATCATATATTACTTTTAATCACTAAGTAATATTCATATAAATCAAATATTACTTTATTCCCGAGTAATATTTAAATCCCGATTAATTTTAATTTAACCCATAATTAATCCTAATTAATCCCTTTTTTTAAAACATTAAAATTACGGGGTATTAGAGTATATCAATGGATTTCATCACGAGGTTGTCGATGTCACAGAGGGGTCATGATTCCATATGGGATACTTTAGACCATTTGACTTAGGTAACTCATTTGCTACATGTTCGAGTCGACTACACGATAAGGCAGTATGTATGCCCAACACTTCATTACAGAGATAGTGAGACTGCACAAAGTATCACTTAATATTATTTCTGATCGATACTAGATATTTATGTCGCACTTTTGGCAGAGCTTTTAGGAAGCGTTCGGGATGGAACTGAGTTTGAGCATGTCATATCACCCACGGACCAATAAGAAGATGAAAAGTGTGAACCAGATACTAAAGGATATGCGGAGGATATGTATTCTAGATTTTATAGGTAGTTGGGAGTAGTACCTACCGTTGGTGGAGTTTGCGTACAACAACTCCTACCAATTAACTATTGGCATGACAACTTATGAGGCCTTATATAGAAGGCCCCGTCTTCCGTCATCGTGTTGGTTAGAGGTGGGGGATAATAAGCTTCTTGGGCCAAACGTGATTCAGGATACTTAGGTAAAGATTGAGCTAATCAGAAGTCATATTTGGGTAGCTTGGGACCATCAGAAGAGTTACGAAGATGTAAACCAGAAGCACTTAGAGTTTGACGTGGGTGATCTAGTGTTATTACGGGTATCTCCCATGAAGGGAGTGATACGATTTGAGAAGAAAGGGAAGCTGGAACCAAGATATGTTGGGCCTTTCCCCATCATCGAGATGGTAGGGATAGTTGCATATAGACTTACCTTAATAGAGCACTTATAGAGGATTCATGATGTATTCCACGTTCATCATTGAGGCGGTATCTCAGGGATGAAATGGAATATCGACATATCTCATTAGAGAAGATAGACTTGCAGTTGGACATTAGTTACGAGGATAGGCCTGCTGCTATTTTTTATTATAGCGAACGAAGGCTTCAGTTACAGGTAATACCATTAGTATGTGTGCAGTGGGGGAATCACACTGATGATAAGTTAACTTGGGAGCGTGAGTATGACATGCGAAAAAAGTATCCAAAGCTCTTCATGTCAGGTACTTTCGAATTTCAAGGATAAAATTCCATTATTAGAGGGGGAGAATTTCATACCCCATACTTTTGAAAGCTTGTTATTCCACGTGTACATTATAATTATTAATTTAATTAAGAAATTGAATTGATTTCAATAAATATTAAAAAATGAGTTTGGGGATTAATATTTATAATTAAAATTATTTACTTGTGTGTAATAAGTACATGGTGATGTGGAAATTATTATATTATGTCATTTGAAGAGTGAAAATGACAGATTCAAAGGGTTTCAGGGCGATGCGTATTGTACACACGTGTCGAGCCCAGTTAATGTGGTGGTCAAGAATTTTTAGTTTAGTAACGCGGATGGCTTTTTTTAGTACACCGGTGATCCAAAATGAGTCAAAATAGTCCAGAATAGGCACCGGGAGGTTATAGTTAGATTTTCGGGGCTTTTTAGACGTAGAATGGCTTGTATAAGGACATAGTCATCTTTTTACCCTTAAGGCTTAATTCGAATCATAAATTTAGAGTTTTAAAGGGGGTATTAGTGGGTTGATGGGGTGGATAGCAGTTGCCATTAACCTTTGATTAGTAGGATCAAGGGAGAGCATAACAAAGGAGAGAAAATAAAAGATAAAAGAAGAGGAAGAAAGCTTGGATAAGAAAGAGAAGTCATTTTTGAAATAAAATCAACAAGAACAAGTAGAGCATCAGATAATCATCCATTAAGGAAAGTGTTTACTTTATTTAAATTTGCATATTGCAGTTAATTATGTTCATAGCTAACAAAAATTGAATCTGAAATCGAGAATGCATCATGGAGACAATTAGGAGTACTGGTTTGTGATTTAATAATATTAATTTGATTGGGATTCATATGAACGGATTTAGTGATTAAATCTGTAAGTATTCAATGAAAAGGATGAACTGTGATGGATGTCTTGGAATGATGGGTTGAAAAATTGATTAGTTTCAGAATGGGTGAATTAAATCATAAATAAGAATCTTTGATTGAATATATGTCGGATTCGGGTTTAAAATTCACCTGGAATATATATATATATATATATATGTGTGTGTGTGTGTGTGTGTGTGTGTGTGTGTGTGTGTGTGTGTGTGTGTGTGTGTTCGTGTGTGTGTGTGTGTGTGTTCGGATCATACTTGGTTATTTTAGGAGGCTTGGGACCTTCATTGATGGGCCTTGAAGGTGTGCCCCTTAGTTGGAGATAAAAAGCAACCTAGCAAACTTAACTGGTTCGCTGGGGCAGCGAATCGGTTAGCTTGACCAAACCAGTTCAGTCTTCCATGCAAATTAGTTTGATTTGCAGGCCTGTCCCATTTTTAATTTGCATTATTTTTGAACCATTAGCGTTAGACAAACGAGTGCATAAGTTTTCGAAATGGGTTTGGATTACCTTGGAACATTGTTAGAGGGTTAGTGCATGTTTTGTGCTAACTATAAACTAGATTCAAGTGAGACGAATCAGTTAACAAGTGGGGGAACACTTTATAATGATTATTTGGAATCGAGACGCCGATTCGTACTTCGGGATTAATAGATAGTATGTTGTGGTATTTTTATACGTGGTCAGTGTTATACACACACACACACATACCTAACTCGGTAGTGCTATCGTTAGGAGGGTGCGTAAAGTGGCAGCTTACTCTGGCACTGACTAGCAGTGTTGGGTTATTTCCCCAGGTCATAGTACTGTTGCATGGCCACTACCCATGAATGAGGATATGTATTGGTTCGAAGTTCGGTTGGGAGCGACGTGGTATGGTTAAGACCCCCGAATGTATGTTTATGACCACCTCCGTTGTTTATTTTTATGTTTTGGGCCCGTTGAAGAGATTCTGACCCGGTGGCTTAGTTATGGTACGTGGTGTGCCTAGAGCCTGATAGCACATGAGGTATGCATTTGCAAATCCTTATTTTGGGGCTGCTATATATACATATATAATGAGTGATGTATATGTATATGTATATGTATATGTATATGTATATGTATATGTATATGTATATGTATATGTATATGTATATTTATATGAGATAGTTGTGTGAATATCTAATTAGAGCATATGTAACTACGTAACATTTATGAAGATATACCTAGTGAAGGTGGTGCATGTTAGCTAATAGTGATTATTATCGGGATTGAATATGTTAGTAGTTATTGTCCTAGTTAGGTTGGGTAACGTGATTAGGATTTTTAAATAAATGTGTTAGGTGCGCACCGTAGATGAAATGTAAGGAAAAGTCTCATATGAGTGTAACTGAAAATTAAATATGAAGATAATACACTTCACTTTTACATTCAAAGCATTTAAATACTTATTTAAACTATTTTAGGCTTTGACCCGTTGTCAAATATTTTCAAACCCCAGGTGTTCAGTGACAATGACCTTAGGGTTAATCTTTCCATCATAGTGATTCGTACAGTTGTTGTGGATGCTGCGAGATTTGATTATATCCACCTTAGTTCCTTATATCTAGATAGGATCCAGTATTTTCCATTTAGGCATGTTGCTTGTAGATTGTTAGGACATTTCTTCTAAAATAGACATTCATGTTATTTTTCCATTGCATGTTTTTATTGTTATTATTTGTGGTCACTGATGGTTTATTCGATTTATGTTATCAAGGATTATTGTCTTTTCAATTATGTTGTTCTTTTAGTTGATGTGCATTTATGATGGTTGTATTTAATTGAGAAAAAATTTAATGGTTAAAATTAATCCTGATTTAATTGATTACTGTTATAATTAAATCAATGTTATTGTTGATGTAAAAAATTAGATTGCCTCTAATTATTTAATCACAGATAAATATAAATGAGACAAAGAATTTTAAAGTGGTTCAGCCTTATAAGAATGGCCTACGTCCACTGTTTCTGTTATTGCCAAGTGTTTTGGAGTTCTCGATATCTAATTCTATCAAGAAAATCCGGCCTCTTTGAATGAGGGTGATACAATGTATTTATAGCCCTTGGGCTGTACATGTGAAAGGGTAAACAATTAATGCCCTTTAAGAGTATACGTCTGTATGATTAGCATTTAATGAATAGTTGAACTGTTGATTATCTGGCAATCAATGCTGTGGCCAAGATGCAGCTTGAACCGCCTTAGTTGCTCGTCGTTAAAGAGTTCCTCGGAGTATTGGAGTTCCTCGGAGTGTTGGTGTTCCTCGGAGTGTTGGAGTTCCTCGAAGTACACTTGCTGCTCGGAGTGAGTATGACTTGGTCGGGGAAATAGACTTCCTCATTGCTATTGTGCCACGTAGGTCGACACGTGTCTTCTTATTATTCGTCTATATCAGCATATTAATTTTGGTATCAACAGAAGCCCCCAATGTTTCATATTTCGGACTTTGAGGAATATGGAACATTCTTTCTCGGTATATGGCAATATTAAATGACCTTCCTGGTTTTTAGGAGCATTTTCTTCGTATTCGAATGTCCTTCCAAATTCACAGAATCCATTTTTTTGAATTTTTGTAAACGCTTCGATCTTCGCGCACTTTTTGTCCTTTTAGCCGCCGGTAGCGTAATAGTTTCTATTTTGTAATCATTTCTTTCGCCGTTTCCCAAGGCAAAGTATTTAAGCTTCATAGGCAATCCCGTCGTCTTCTACCTTTTCCAATTTCTTCTTTCGAGTTTTCCATAGTCTTTCTCTCTCTTGTGCGTTCGTCCTTTTCTTCGTTCGTTGTCAACAGATCTCCCTTTTCCTGTAAGATCCTCTTCCTTTTTCTTCATTTCTTTTATTCGCCATGGTTTATGTTATCGAATCTCTCGAGAAATTCCGTTCTGATTTTTCTATTCCATCTTGGGTAACTCTGGAGGATCTTTCTGAGCCTTTAGATTACTTTCATTTGGCTGAGGGACACTGGTTCCCCAGCCTCTTTATTGCTGAATGTGGATTTTCTTTTCCACCAAACCCTTTGTGCTTAGATTTCTGTCATTATTTTGATGTTGTCCCTGCAAAAATAGCCCCCAACACATGGAGAATAGTTAATGGGGTGTATAGGTTAAATCAAACTCATGGAACTCGTATAGGAATTCCTGAGATTATGTATTGTTATAGATGGGTTGTTCTAGATAATATTTTTTATTTAAAAACTAGATTTTTGAATAGGACCTTAGTAGTCAATCTCCCTGATGCTAATAGGGATTATTTTGAACATGGGGTGGTTATCAAAAATTGGCAATATGCCCCTTTGATTGGAGATGAAGTATATCAAGGTCCCAGATGCCCTCCACATGGCAATGGGATAGGTTATTTTCATCTTATTTTATTTCTGAAATTGTGATTTCATTATGTTTGAATAAATGTGTGACTGATATTTCACTATGTATTTGTTTGCAGTTGACAGTAAGAGAAAAACTCCAAAAGAATCAGAAGTAAATATTAAGCATTTGAAACATATCTGGAGTTTGCATCAAAAAGTTGCAGACGAGCACATCAGGTCTGCTTCATATTTGTTGCAGTATAGGAGTTAACAACCTCTTTTACTGCTCGCCCTGTAATCAGCACTGGTGAGCCAGCACCAGCTCCTGAGGATTCTTCATCAGATTCTCATATTCCTTTGAGTCAGAGGATGGTCAAAAGAAGGGTTACTGCTCTCTTTGAGGAGACTACATCTGCTGGAGATGGGAAAAGAAACAAGACTGATGTCCCAAAGGGGATAAAGAAAGTAGATGCTGCCCCTTCTGTTGCTCCTCAGAAGGCTGCCGAGAAGCCCCCAGTGGCTCCGAGAAAGAAGGTTGCACCTGTGGAAGTGGTCACCATTTCCCCAACCAAAGCTCTTCTTTGGTTGAAACTGTTGAAATGCCATCGAGGAGACTGAGGAAATCCTCCTCGGTCAATTTGGCTGACACCGTTCCCCAGCTCCAAGTTAGTGGAGCTGGTGTGCCAACTATTATTCCTCCGAGCTCTGCTATGAGCTCGGTGAAAACTTGGACTATTCCTGAAGTCCAAGGAATTGAGGAGAATATGTCAAGGGATATGCTTACATCCCTGGCTACTCGTCACATTACTTCAGTAAGTTTATCTCATTCTGAATTTTCTTTCCTTCCATCGATACGTATATCTCTGTGCTGACTTATCATTATCTTCTTTTTTCAGCTGGTGAGTTGTTTTAACACCATTGTGAAGAAGGATGAAGCAATCAAGGCTTCCAGTTCCTCGTCTAGAGTGGAGGATGCTTTGCTAGGTTTGGCCCAGTATTTGAAGGAGTCCCGTCAAAAGTATGACGAGGATAAGGCTGATTGGGAGAAGAAATTGGCTGCAGTTGAGGCAGAAAAGGTGCAGCTGGAAAATAAAGTGAAAGATTTGGAAGGAGAGAAAAATAAATATGATGAGAAGCTCAAGAACTTTGGGGAGCTTGAAGACAAGATGAGAATGGCAGAAGAAGAATTGTCCCTTCTGCGTGAAGTGAACCACTAGAAGGAAGAGGTGGAAGCTAAATTGAAGGCCACCGAGGATCTTCTATCCGAGAAGCTCTCCTCGGAGAAAATGAAAAGAAATCTGGTGGTGAAAAAATCTTTCCGCACCGGTTGGGACAAAGGATGGGACAGGGGGTAGCAGCAATGATGACTCAGGTGCAGTATGGGAGTTTGAAATACTTCCGAGATGGCTGGGTTGCTGCCTTGCAAGAATTAAAAGTTAATGAGGACTCAGAACTGTTTCAACAACATCTCCCTGCTCCTCCCCCAGCTATTGAAGATGAAGAAGAGGATGAAGCTGCCTCCGAAGAATCTTCAATGGTAGTGGGTGATCCCATCCTTACCCATCCTGCTGACGAGGAGCTTTCATCTCTGCCTGCTCCTCCTGAATAAGTTCCAGCTTCAGTCGACCAACTCATTATTCCCACCGAGCAATCGAGCTCCTCATCCCAGCCTCCCGAGAAAGTCTTGGGAGACAAGGAAAAAGTGTGAAGTTGTTCGGTATTCTCTTTCTATTTTTCTTCTTTTTCAAATGTAACCAAGATCTTTGTAACTCTGCACTATGATCTAATAAAATTTGAGTTCTTTTCTTCCATATGATTGTCTCTTTTATCTTCTGTACTCTGTCTTGATCTTCTTTTTGATGATTACTTTTTCTTTCTCTGTTAGTTTCTGGCCAGGATGGATCTGTTATCTGCTAATGATACAAAACTAATGAAGCAATGTCATGAATATTATAATGCTGGTCACACAAACCTGAGTGCATCAGAGGTTGCCAACATCCTTGGTCTGGATGCTTCAGAGCAGGAAATCGAAGCTTATCAGTATCTGAAATGCTTACTTGACCGAGCTGTGGCCAATAATGTGGCTTATTATGAAATGATTGAAGACTTTCAAGGTACTCTCGATGAACTTCAGCAGCAGTATAAAGAGTCTTCAGCTCTTTTGCATGAAGGGTATGAGAAGAAACTCAAACAACTTGGTGAAAAAGGCTACGACAAAATGCTTGCTGGCTATGAAGTGAGAGAGAGAACATTGAAAGCAGATGCCGAAGGGCACAGGCAAATCGCTGAGCTATTGGAACAGGAAAATAACAATCTGCAAAAAGAACTAGCTCAGCTGAGGTCTGCTGCTTCATCTTCCACTGCCTTGGTACCGGTCACTGATGATGGATTCTCATTTTTAGAAGTGGAAAATGCCAAGTTGTGAGAAGAGTTAGAGGCTTTGAGAAGAGCTGGGCCTTCTACTGCTACTCGGGGACGAGGAAGAGGTTCTCGTGGACGAGGAAGATCTGCTCAGAATGTTTTCGAGGAACCAAGTTCTCGACCTGCTCGGGGAGGATCAAGAGTTCTTCATCGTACTGTTGAAGAAGCTCGTACTCGATCAACGTTCGAAAATCAAGCATTCCAATTAATGGCTAAAAACCAAGCTTTGTCTGACATGTCAAAGAAAATTAGAGAACTAGAACAACAACTCTCTTTAAAGACATCAGCGTTGGCGACTAATGAACTTTTCATCCAAAGTCTTCATGAGAAGCTTAAAAGGTTGACATTTCAATTTCACAAACATCCCAGGGAGTTATAGATGGCTGGATACAACGAAGCTCTATTCCATTTAGATGATCGTATCCAGAATGCCAATAATGAGGGCTACAAGCAAGGTTGGCTGAATGCATTGGGCGTGCTGAAGCTCGAACAAGGACACTACCTGTGGGACTATTATGATCCTGGGGTACTTGACTTGTCTGTGCCACCGTATAATTTGGACATGGAATGGATCCCAGCTCGTGCCATTCCTCGGAGCTTAATTGCAAAATAACTTGGTGATTACAATCTTCATTCTCAGATCGAGGTATCTCGTCCCGAGCATCTACTGGACACACCTTCAATAATGAACGTCGGAATGCTTCGAGATATGAACTTTATTAATTCTCCCCTTTTCCTGGAAGATCCTCCTGCTGGCGAGGAGCCTATTTCAAAAGCAGAAGGGAAAAAACCAGTAGAATAGGAAATTCTGATGTAATAATTAGTACACAATTTAATATCAATGTAATAAATTCGTGTAATTTATTTTGAATTCAATGAAAGAGTTTCATTTTTGTTCGCAAATTTGTATTGCTATTGTCTTGTATTTGTCAAACACTTTATATTTGTGCTTGCATAACAATATTGTGTGGTTCATCGACCAACTTAGTAAAAAAGTTACAAGTATTAGTAATGTTGCTCGATCACTTGAGTATAAAAATGTTTAAAATTCTTCCAACCCACCAAGGTTGTTAAATTGTGCTCGTCGACCAATTATAGTTAGTGGGTTTTTATCCCCGACCAGCTATACTTGGTACTGTTTAAAATATTTTCACCTCGTCGACCAACTACAGTTAGTGGGTTTTGATCCCCGACCAACCATACTTGGTTCAGTTTGGAATATTTTGTTCTTCGAGGAACTTTTGTATTTTCTGTAATAATCTTACCTCCCGACCAACATAAGTTGGCATTTGAGAGCATATCTTGTTTCCTAACCAAACACGTTGGCATTTTTAGGAATGTTGATGTTGTTTTCGCCCTTTTACCAACCGGAGTTGGTCTGAGTTTGAACTATCATGTCCACTTTACCTTTTACCAAAATTGGTCTGAGCCAGTGTCAGCCTCCTAACCAAAGGAGTATGGTTTGTTCTCGCCCTTTTACCAATCGGAGTTGGTCTGAGCTTGAACTATCGTGTTCTTTCCCTTTTACCAATCAAAATTGGTCTGAGTTAGAACTATCATGTCCACTTGCCCTTTTACCAACCGGAATTGGTCTGAGCTAGTGTACACCTCCTAACCAAAGGAGTATGGTTTGTTCTCGCCCTTTTACCAACGGGAGTTGGTCAGAGTTTGAACTATCGTGTTCTCGCCCTTTACCAACCGGAGTTGGTCTGAGCTTGAACTATCGTGTTGTTTTTACTGCTGAGCAGCGTAGTGTTACACACACTAGTATTCCCCAAAAAACTTTCAATAAAAGGAGAGAAGATGGAGAAATATCATCGTTTTATTCATATTGATGATACTGCTTTACATTTTACATCACTGATAATACTTGCGTAGGTGTTCAGCATTCCATGCATTCTTAAATTCCTCTCCTTCTAGAGTCGCTATTCGGTAAGTTCCTGGTCGAACAACTTCTGTAACTCGGTAAGGTCCATGCCAGTTTGCTTCCAACTTATTGTGCTTCTGAATGACCTTCTTTAGCACGTAATCTCCTTCTTTTAAGTCGCATTTCTTCACCCTCTTGTTGTAGAATAGGGATGTTCGTTGTTGGTAAGCAGAATTCCTAATGGCTGCCTCTTCTCTAACTTCCTCGATCATGTCCAAATCTAATCTCCTCATTAAGTCGCTGATTGGGGAATTGAAATTCAGCACTCTGTGTGTTGGAAGACCCAACTCGACAGGTTTTACGGCCTCACTTCCAAACGCCAGCATATATGGTGATTCTTCAGTTGCTGCTCGGGGAGTTGTTCAGTAAGCCCACAATACTGACTGTAGCTCATTAATCCAATTAGCTTTAGCCTCATTTAGCCTCTTCTTCAAACCATTTAGTAATGTTATGTTCATCACTTTAGTCTGTCCATTGCTTTGAGGATGGCCTGGTGCTGAATGAACCTTCAAAATGTTTGACTGATGACAATAGGCGGCAAACTCCTCGTTATCAAATTATGTTCCATGGTCTGTGATGAAGGCATGAGGGAGACCATATTGGCAGATGATGTTCTTCCAAACGAATTGGTACACCTTCTCGTATGTCATATCAATCAGAGGCTCAGCTTCTACCCACTTAGTAAAATAATCCACTGCGACGACGAGGTACTTGAATATTCCTCGGGTCATTGGCAGTGGTCCAACCAAATCCATTCCCCACATGGCAAATGGCCAAGGGGAAGTTATGGGTGTCAACAATGCTTGTGGAGTTCGTCGGATGGAGGAAAAACGTTGGCATTTATCACATCTCTTAGCATAGGCTATACAATCAGTCCTCATCGTTGGCCAGTAGTATCCCTGTGTCATCATCCTTTGCAAAAGTGTCCGACCTGCTACATGGGCTCCACAGGACCCTTTATGGATCTCTTCAATCAATTCTTTCACCTCGGAGGGATGTACACATCTTTGCAAACCTACCATAATTCCTCGTCTATACAAAATACCATTAGTTAGTACATACCGAGCAGCTTTAAACTTCAATTTCTTGGCAGCGAGCTTATCCTCCGGTAGTTCTCCCTCCTCAATATATGCCCTGATGGGATCCATCCAGGATGGTCCTAAATCAAGGGTAATAATATTCATCGTCAGGGATTCATCTATGCTCCGACTTTCTAATACTTCAATTGGTATCGTTCTTCGCAGCTCGGTACGAGTAGCTGATGCTAGTCGGGCCAGTGCATCTGCTTGTGCATTCTCCATTCTTGGTATTCTGATCAACTGAATGGCATCAAATTCTGCCAATAACTCCATCGCCTTTGCATGATACTTGACCATTAATTCTCCTTTAACTGCATATGTTCCTATCATCTGATTCACAATTAATTGAGAATCACTGAATACCATCACTTGTTGCGCTTCTATAATCTTTGCTAAATTAAGACCTGCTATCATGGCCTCATACTCAGCCTCATTATTGGAGGCTTTGAATTGGAATCGTAAGGCATATTCCATGTCAATCTCGTCTGGGGTGTTCAAAACAATCCCTGCCCCACAACCTGTTGTGCAAGATGACCCATCTACATATAATCTCCATGTAGGTAACTCGTCTTCAAATTTCTTATCTGACAGAGTTCCTCGGTGAAATATTTGTTGTTTCCTTTCATCCTCCCCTGGTATTTCTCGCTCTTCGTCAACCATCTCTTCTCGCCCTTTTACCAACCGGAGTTGGTCTGAGCTCGAATTTGATGATCTTTCTACATCCACAAGCCCTTTTACCAACCGGAGTTGATCCTGTAACATCCACAAGTTGATCAGCGAGCAACTTTTATTCCTCGGGGGTATCAGGATATGTAAACTCTGCTATAAAGTCTGCTACAGCATGCCCTTTTAATGATCATCTGGGTTCATACACAATATCATATTCACCGAGCTCTATTGCCCAATACATCAGTCTCCCTGATTTTTCTGGTTTATGAAGGGCTTGTCTCAATGTCATGTCGGTATACACGACGATGGTATGGGCCTGGAAATATGGCCTCATTCTTCTACTTGCCTCAATTAATGCCAATGCCAATTTTTCCAGCTTTGGGTACCTGATCTCTGCACCTCGGAAAGCCTTACTTGTGTAATAAATTGGCTTCTGGACTCCATTCTCTATTCTGATCAATGCCGAGTTGACTGCATTCTCTGATACTGCCAGGTACAAGTACAACTTTTCTCCCATTACTGGTCTGGACAACAGTGGAGGTGCTCCCAAATATTTCTTCAAGTCTTGAAAGGCTTTTTCACATTCATCATTCCACTCGAAAGTTTTTCGAAGTGTTTTGAAGAATGGGAGGCATCGATTAGTTGCTCGGGATACAAATCTGTTGAGCGCTGCAACTCGTCCTGTAAGACTCTGCACCTCTTTCTTTGTCGTTGGGGATCACAACCCTAAAAGAGCTTTGATCTTTTCTGGATTCGCCTCAATGCCTCGCTGGTTGACGATGTACCCGAGGAACATCCCTTCTCGTACTCCAAATGTGCACTTCATCGGGTTGAGCTTCATTTGGTATTTATCCAGTTGATCAAAGGTCTGACATAAGTCAACTAGATGATTAGCAGCTTTCTTGCTCTTTGTCAGCATATCGTCGATGTAGACTTCCATATTGCAACTGATTTGTTCGGCAAAAACCTTGTTCATCAGCCGCTGGTATGTCGCTCCTGCATTTTTCAAACCAAAAGGCATAACATTATAACAATAGGTTCCCCTAAGGTAATAAAAGAAGTAATTTCCCTGTCTTCAGGTTTCATTTTGATCTGGTTGTAGCCAGAGTAAGCATCCATGAAGCTGAGTAGCTCGTATCCCGAGGTAGCATCTACTAGTTGATCAATTCTGGGCAATGGAAAGTGATCCTTCGGGCATGCCTTGTTGAGATCGGTGAAATCAACACACATTCTCCATTTATTGTTTTTCTTCTTTACCATCACCACATTTGCTAACCAGTCTGGATATTTCACATCTTCAATGAATTGGGCTTTCTGGAGCTTCTCGACCTCCTCTTGTATAGCTTGATTCTTCTCGAGACTAAACACTCTTCTTCTCTGCTTTACAGGCTTGATCTCCTTATTCACATTAAGCTCATGACATAAGAAATTTGGATATATTCCTGGCATGTCTTCATGACTCCATGCAAAAGTTTTCTTTCTATTTCTTAAGAAAGTTATCAACTCCTGTTTTATCGAAGCCTCCAACGACGAACCTATCTGAGTTGTTCGTTCAGGGTGTTCATCGTCCAGAATAACATTTTCTGTAGATTCCACCACCTGTCCTTTTACAAGTTGGGATTCATCTCTGGGATCCAGTGTTTCAATTTCTGTACCTTCGTCCACCTGGTAGGTAGTGGTCTTTTTCCTTGACTCTTCAAGCTCCTCTTGCTCGGCAGACGAATAATAGCATTCCCGAGCTACTTTTTTATCACCTTTCACAACTCCTACTCCAAAATTTATTGGGAATTTTAAGCACTGATGTACTGTAGATGGAACTGCTTCGAACTTCTTCAAACCAACCCTTCCCATGATGATGTTGTAAGTTGATTGCACATTCTTATCCATCACAAAGAAGCGTATTCTTTCTGTTTGACAAGCAGGCCAAGTTCCAATGAATATATCCAACTTGATCGTCCCAAGCGGAAAAACCTTCTCGCCAGCAAAACCCAGGAGAGGTCTGTCATAAGGCTCTAATTAAGATAATTTTAAATTTAAACTGTCAAAGCGTGAGTAGAACATGATGTCTGCCGAACTACCATTATCTACCAGAACCCTTGAAATCACTACTTCTTTCATCCTCATTTTGATCACCAAAGGGTCGTCGTGAGGGTAAAGAACACCTGCAAGGTCGTTTTTTGAAAAACCAATGACCAACTTCTCTTTGTTTACCTTCCTCGGGCGATCCTCTTCAGCCAAATTTATCCGTTGAATATATGAGCAAGCCTGAACCTCACCGAGGTAAGCTTTTCTTTCTGCAGTAAGGTCTCCTCCTCCTGCATCTCCTCCTGTAATGACATTACAATCAAATGACCCAAAGCGTATTGAAAATACCTCTCGTTCTGGCTTCCTTGGTTTCTTGGGAAGATCGGGGTCATCATCTGGATCATCTTCATGGTTTCTCTTCTTTTTCTTCTCTGCTCGACGAGGAGATCTAGACCTTTCTCTAGTTCGGTCATTATTTCTTCTTTCGCCTCCCCGATCAACATACTTTGCTAGCTTCCCTCTTCGGATGAGTGTTTCAATCTCGTTCTGAAGAGCTATGCAATTTTTGGTCATATGGTCGTGATCCTTATGGAACTCGCAATATTTCTCCCTATTCCTCGTGTCAGGGTCTGACCTCAGTTTCTTTGGCCACTTTACTTCCTCGTTATTCTTGATTTCTTCCAAGACATGATTAATACCCATTTTCAAAGGAGTATAATTATCGAATTTCTTCAGGACTTCCCATGATGACTTATTATTCTTGGAATGTTTGTCACTGACATTACCCTTATTCTCATTCTTCTTAGATTTGTCGACTTCCACCTTGGTTTCTTTATCCATATTCTTCTTCGCAGCCATAGCCTCCTCGGCATTCATGATTTTGGCCGCTTTTGCCATCAATTCTGACATAGTTATAGGTGGATCTTTGGCCAAAGTGTAATACAATTTTTTAGGCAACAACCCACTCATAAAGGCGATGATTGTTGTCTTTTCTTCATAATCTATGACTTCCAGCTTCTCGTTATTGAAACGAGTTATGTAATCTTTAGTACTCTCACCAGATTTTTGTCTAACACTTAACAAGTGTGCTACTCATTTTACTGGCTTTGTTCCAAAACAGAAATTGTCGATGAACAACTCGGCCAATTGAAATAAAGTTGAAATCTTACCCCGAGGAAGATTGTTGTACCATATCTGGGCAGATCTAGTAAGAGTTCCTGAGAATGCTCTACATCTCATCTCCTCGGGGACAGCATAGATGTTGGTGGCAGCTTGATATTTCTCTATGTGTAGAACATGGTCTATCTTTCCATCATATTTGGGGGTCACCACAGGTGCTTTAAACTTTGACGGGGTAGGAAAACCCACAATGGCCTGGACAAAAGGTGTCCCTTGAACAAAAGTTCGTTGTAAGGGATTCTTCGCCTTAGCCATTTCTCCCAATCTATCCTCCAACTGCTGAATGGAACCCTTCCACGCATTATTTCCTTCCTCGGGCTTATTAGTTCGAGCAATTGATTATTCTGACGTGGCCTCCTGAGATCTATCTTGACGAGCCACTGGTCGTGATTGTGCTGATCCTTCTCTTAGATCTGATGGTTGTCAAAAACTCCTCGACATGGTCTTAGGCGGACTCCTATTCCTCCTAGGGCCTAATCGACTGAAAGGAGACACCCTACTCAGTCTTTTCAAGGCACTGGGTCTCTCTGGAGAGAGAGTGATACGTTGCTCAGTATTTGTAGCCCGTATTGATGAAGTTCGCCCAGGATGATAAGAGAAATCATCAGATTCCTTATTACGATACGCATCTGTACGCCTGGATCGTGAAGAAGGTAAATAGGTTTGCCTCTGACCACTTCGCTGTCCCGAATGTGCAGGTGCACCTCCATGAAGGGTCTGTATGAGTTGCCGCATTGTCTCTTGCATGGCGGTTTGTCCTTGAGCCAGATTTGTCATAATTCCAGCCAGATCTGGAGGTGCAGAGGGATTTGGAGGATTTCCAGCATTTCCAGCATTTCGATTGCTGGATTCCGGATTATCTGCCATTGATGATGAATGATTTTTGGTGAAAAATGATAACAACAGTCGTTCCCACAGACGGCGCCAATCTGTTGATGTAAAAAATTAGATTGCCTCTAATTATTTAATCACGGATAAATATAAATGAGACAAAGAATTTTAAAGTGGTTCAGCCTTATAAGAATGGCCTACGTCCACTGTTTCTGTTATTGCCAAGTGTTTTGGAGTTCTCGATATCTAATTCTATCAAGAAAATCCGGCCTCTTTGAATGAGGGTGATATAATGTATTTATAGCCCTTGGGTTGTACATGTGAAAGGGTAAATAATTAATGCCCTTTAAGAGTATACGTCTGTATGATTAGCATTTAATGAATAGTTGAACTGTTGATTATCTGGCAATCAATGCTGTGGCCGAGATGCAGCTCGGACCGCCTTAGTTGCTCGTCATTAAAGAGTTCCTCGGAGTATTGGAGTTCCTCGGAGTGTTGGTGTTCCTCGGAGTGTTGGAGTCCCTCGGAGTACACTTGTTGCTCGGAGTGAGTATGACTTGGTCGGGGAAATAGACTTCCTCGTTGCTATTGTACCACGTAGGTCGACACGTGTCTTCTTATTATTCGTCTATATCAGCATATTAATTTTGGTATCAACAGTTATGATGGTGATGCTAAGAATGAAATCATACTTGATTCCCGTTTAATTTTGATAAAGGCCTCATCAATAGGTATTAAAATAAATGGGATGTCACACAACGTTGTACCATTTCTAGTCTTTTGAGCCTAGTCCTGCCCCAAACTTCTCAATATTAGTAACTTTATCCTTAAGATAGGTGTGATTATCCTGTCAATGTAGGAGGGAAACTTCTATCGCATGAGCTCAAGTGGTGAAAATGGTCACCAAATAACAATTGTCGAGTCCTTCACGTAAGGTTTCTTCTAACACAATATATTTTCTCTTATGGTTTCTACTAATGCAAATATTCTTCTTCTCTTTTGTATCCTCACTTCTCATGTAGAAAGAGAAAGATAGTTAAACTCCCCCTTATATTCGCCACCACACGGTTGTCATAATGAGGTCTCAAGAACTTGTTCCTAATGTCGTTAAGGATCGTGAGTGGAAACACTTACCCTCAAACCATACATTAAGCACCTACTAAAACTCTCACACCCAATAGTCTCTAACTCCCGACCAAAATCAACCTCATGAGTGGGACGTCTCATAAAGGAAATCCAAATAAGTAACCCTCCTAATACACTTCGGTCAATGCTATAAAGTAGTCAAAGAGCATATCACGATGGATGCACTCAAAACCCTTTAACACTAGAACCTAAAACAATTTGATACCAACTGTGACACCTCATAAAACATAAATATATTGATAATGTGTAATTAAAAAATCACAATAAAAAATATTTGGTAACATTCTCAACATAATGAAATATATAAAACGAAAAGAGTATATGCAATACCAAATAATAAATTAATGAATCAAATAAAACATCTCTGATAACAATCATTGTCATAAGAATCAAATCCAACTCTAGAAAAATATTAACGGTATAAGCTCGCCCCAATGGGTAACCCCACTAATGGGTGCACTCTCCCCTAGCTTTTACCTTATTTGGGCCCTTAAATAAGACTTAAAACCCAATCTAAATCCAACAAATATTTTTAGTCATAACTAACTATGTTATTATTACTAATCAACAACACATGAGTAATACATAAATAGTAAAAGAATTAATATATTCAAGTTATTATTTATCTTATTTTTATTTATCAAGTCCAAATAATTTAATCATTAAGTTAATCCAATTTTATTTAAAATTTTCAATTCGTATATTTATCAGATATTCGAGGTATTACAAATTTGACGCAAAGAGAAAAGTGAAAGAAAGTCGACTATGTATTTGTATAAACCAATTATTACAATCAATACATTTTCTTTTAGTTAAAAAATATTTAGGGTTAATTAATTTAATGTTATGGGAAATTTAGAGTTAATTCGTTATAGGATTTGTTGGGATTTAGGTTGAGAGTTAACACTGAATCAATCATGAATCAATCATTGACTACCTCTACATAAGTCATTAACATAGGACTATCTAACAAATGTTGTCGGGTTTTCCACTCTAAACCTCGAACAAACTTCGATATGCATTTCTCTTCCGTATTTACCTCATTAGGTACTAGTTTCGCCCATCTAGAAAAATCTTCCTCATATTCTGCCACCGTTCTATTACCCTGAAAAATCTTCATATTCCTAATAGAGGAAAGAAAATACCTTCGATCAAAAAGTTCCCAAAATTCTTTTATAGGTAAAGTATCTCTCTGCTCAGATGTGGTGACAGACTCCCACCAATGGAGAGCTGCACCCGATAACCTAAAGGTGGCTAAAAATTGTTTTTGCACCTCACTACACTCAACCATACGAAGGTGCCTCTGTATACTATTCTTCCATTGACTTGCAGCCATTGCATCAACTCCCCCTGCAAACTGGGGAGGATGCCCCTTACTAAAATCTTCCTTCACTCTCTCCCATAAAGACAATCCTAAATGGGGTGGGGCTGCTCGAGCGGCAGATTATTGAGCCATAGTAGAAACGGCAGCAGTTATTGCTTGTGCCACAATATTGGCAACATCATCTGTGGTCATGTTCCTTTGAGGCATTTGGGGTTACCCTTTGTTTGCCCTGACTGAACGACCTCCCTTCGGTGGCATCTGAAACAAAAACAATTGTATCAAAACGCCTTTCAATTATTTTTGATTCACATAAAGATATGGACGTATGAATGTAACTGTCCTAGCAATAAGGCTCTATATCATGAACGCTTACTGAAGATCGTAATAACGCACACAGATCCTAAAGATACTAGAACCTGATGCTCTGATACCATCTATGACAACCCGCTCTAAATAATAACGGGTGGCCATCCCTATACTACATAAATCAGGTATCTCAGATGGCACAGTCTCAACATCAACATACTAAAACTATAATATAAGGCTAACTACCCAAAACTATTAAAAGCGAATTGCCAAAAAATTTCGATTCAGTTGAAACTATATGGTGAGGCTTGGAACTTTATTTAACAACAATAACAAAACCAATAATGCAACTCAACCAACAATATACATCTAACTATGAAAAGTGAAATGTGCAAACTCTAAAGATATATACAAGAGTGCAATACAATGTACAAATAAAATACCCGAATATGCTGTCGGATAACAGACAATACAAATCTGAAAAATAAAATATGAAAGTGTTAATCTACAACACTTGAGTCTAAACTCGATATACAAACTGAATCCTATTCTAGATGTACAAAAGATAGGAATCGGCTAAAACAAAGTGCCGCAACAGTCCGCTACTACCACAGCTCCACGAACCCTTAATGGATGAACATCAAAGGTGTCCTTGCGGAGGAACACCTAAAGTAGTACAATATATACATGGAGGATAAAATATAAACGGGTCAGAGCCCGAGGTGAAAAATATTTTATAGCAAGTGTATTAAAATGCATAATAATTATAAATGCATTATTACATGATTTAATGGAATCGAACTCTCCATAATAATTCAACTCATGTCTCATCTAAAGCGCGCACTAAACGTATGCTCGTGATCTCTAAATGGATGCCCGGTTCTACTTTAGGTAAGAGGATTCTAACTTAAACACAAATGAAGTATTTAAGTGAAATCATCTAACCTATCTCCCAATCTACACTTATTTCAATAATCTATAAGTTATATACATTAACTTTAATGTAATAGTTATAGTTATCTTTATAATGTTCATTTGTTGAACATATAAAGTTACATGATCCAATCATGACCGCATCAACACAATACATCAACAATTCTCATTTACTAGAATATTATATTCTAGTGATGCCCTTATATGTGATGTAAACAATATATATAAGTAATTATTATATATATGAGTTATTAGCATCAAGAGTTAAGGACTAAACTCCTCCCGATTTTCAACACGGCACTGCGTTTTATGCGTGGGACGTCTCGTCGAGGCGAAATCCAAACAAGGAACCCCCCCCCCCCCCCCCGTTACACTACTCCTGACCGTATTGATCCTCGAGGTTTATTATGCCCTCAATGCAAGATGCATGTAACCCAATTTATTATTATCCAATTTTAATTAATTAATATTCCCAATTCTCAATAGTACACGGCGTTTCATGCGTGGGACGTCTCGCTGAAGCGAAATCCAAACAAGGAACCCCCCCGTTACACTACTCCTGGCACTGTCGATTGTCGGGATAGGTGATATATATATATATATATATATGATGATGCTAAGATTTAGCACCACCGGATAAGTGATAATGAGCTCAAACAGTAGTAGCCATGGCAGCCATAGAGATGCAGGTATGTAAGTATGTAAGTGTATATGTGTGTAGAATGGGATGAGTATAAGAGGAGTAAGATGATGATATATAGTGGTTCAGCCAAGTTGGCCTACATCCACTGTGGGTGTGTGATCCACTATGTATGGGCACTAATGGCCTTGGATACAATGCACATAAGCTCTCTCTCTCTACTGTGTGTACAAGCAGGGTTCTTAGCTAGGGTTGCGATTATCTCCCCCCCTGTAGGGTTGTAGGTGACAAGTATATATAAGTCTTGGGGGGTGTAGTGTACCCCCCAAGTAAGCATGGTGCATGTGAATGATGATCTAACCAATTCCCTGTTGACACCTGTAGATGCCAAATGATGGCATAATATTCCCTCACGTGAGGGTGTGATTCGGTTATAACGGTCTGCCACGTGTCATATGAGCCTCACGCGCACTGTTCCACGCGTCTCCCAAACCACGCGCTGAGATGATGTCACCCTCGGCCTATGATATGAGGCCGAGGGCAAAGTTCCCCCTGGTAGTGAGTATGGTCCAATTTAAGCCTCGTACTGTCGGCCCCTCGGAGGGTCGTCCGGGGCCTGCTGAAGGGTCGGCCCCTCGGAGGGTCGTCCGGGGCCTGTTGAAGGGTCGGACCCTCGGAGGGTCGTCCGGAGCCTGCTGAAGGGTCGGCTCCTCGGAGGGTCGGCCGGGTCCTGCTGAAGGCCGAGTCCAGGAGGGGTCATATGGAGCCAAATGAGGGGTCGGCCCCTCGGAGGGTCGTCTGAAGGGGTTGCCTTGATCCCGGCAGTCAGGGGGTAAATATGGGTATATCAATCACCCCCCAGCCCTTAGCCATTGATGTTGTTGAGATGGCTGAGGGATAGTGTTGCTTTTGAGGCGGATGTATGGTCAGTGAGATGAGGGATGCCTGTCAACATGAGGTGACACTTGGGCGGTTGCCCACTGTCATCTCCAGTTCCCTAGGTAAGGCGGCTGTACTATGCTTGGGGCTTTGTGCCCTAATGATATCCTCCTCGTGGGCTGTGTTTTGCTTTGGGAAGTGAGCCCCCTTAATTAGCAAAGATATTAAAAGGATTTTCAAATCCTTTTCCCCTTCTAGCTTCTTCTTCATCTTCGCGCCCTTACTTTCTCTCTCTACAATTCCAGCTAACTCCATAGCCGTTTCTTCGCTGATTTCTCCATCGCTCTTCACTCAGCCGTTGCTCTTGTTTCCAGGTACTCTTCTTTGCCTGAACTCTCCTCTAGCTCTTCCATTTCCTTTGTGTGTTGGGGTCGAACCCCTTTTAGCATTTTTCTGGTTTTTCTCGCATTTTTCTGGCATCTTTTCCGGCGAACGACTTCGACTGTTCTTGAGTGTTCTTGAGCGAACCTTTCATATTCCCAGTTTTAGATCCAAAAGTCATAGGTTGGTCAATTGGAGTTTGTTTGTGGTTAGATTAGTAAAATCATCTCAAGTGTTAGGTCTCTCCCTTAATGCTTAGGAGGCTTTACGATTTAGCAGACGAGTTTCCATCCTTGAGGGAGAAGTTCTTCATAGAGATCAGGCGCATAGAGGAAGAGGAGGAGAGGAGACGACGGGACGACCCCATTTGGGTACGACCCATCTTTCCCCTCCCCTTGAAGAAAATTCTGCCCTCTGAGCCACAAGGGTCGTCCTATCGTCCATCCGACAGTCAGACGTTTGAGGGTGGTATGGACGAGCGTGCGTCTTCACCTGCAGGTGCTGGTCCCTCTGGAAGGAGAGGGTCGTCTGAGGACGCCCAGGACCATCAGGCCGAGGGTGTGGGACCCTCTGAGGCTGTCCCTGTGACGGCCCTATCCCCCCATGCATTTCAAATGACTTTTCACGGTTCGCCCCCAAGAGGTGAAGAGGACGAGAGACAGGAGGCTGAGGGTTATGCTGAGGACTCTGATGATGATCCCATTGACACTTCTCACGCCTCTGCTTATGTTTCCACTGTGAAGGATCGTGACCTCTTGTTGTGGAGGCATCAGTTCGGCATAAAGTCCTCTGTGACTATGAGGGTTCCCAACCCCGATGAGCGAGTTTATCAGGGAGACGAGGGGGAGGTTGCTGTTTACGAGCAGATGCTTAGGGTAGGTGTTAGGTTCCCTCTGCATCCTACCATTGTTGAGATCCTGTCTGCCCTTGGGGTTTCCCCCTCTCAGCTCCCCCCCAACTCTTGGAGGGAAATTCTTGGCTATATATCTCTTTGGAAGAGTGTCTTCACAGATGAGCCCTCAGCAGACTTATTCATAGGTTGTTATAACATTACCTCATCGTCCAAGCAGCCTGGTTACTACCACTTAGGGGCCAGGAAGTCTGACAAGAAGATCCTTCATGTAGCCCAGACCTCAAATCATGACTGGAAGAAGAGGTATTTCTTCATCTCTGGGGACTGGGAGTTCCCCTCTGGGGTTGATCCTCTTGAAGATAGTCCGAGAGTTTCCCAGGTATGGTCCAAACCTTCCATGAGGACACGGTCTGACCCTGGATTAAGTCAGGAAGAGAGGGTAATTGTTGACTATCTGAGGGACCAGGGGAAAGAGGGTGGACTTCCAAAATTTGAAGATCTAATGACCCCTCATCACCTCAAAGAAGCTGGCCTGAGGGTCGGCCCTTTGACAGAATTATGTGAGTGTTTTTCCATTTTCGCATTATGATTCCTTCTAAGTGTTCCCTCTTTGCCTTTGTATCTTTCTGACGTATTTCCTTCTTTTCAGGTCGTCCTGCGAACATTTCTGACCAATTGTGGGAGATGACTGCCCCCAGCTTGTTGTCCGGTCTTGGCAAGAAGAAAGGGAAGGAACCTCAGCAAGCCCAGAGGAAGTCAACGGCCGAGGGGCCGAGGCCGGTAGAGCCGACCGTGGATAGTCGGAAAAGGAAGCAGCCTGAAGCTCCTGAGGGCTCTCGTCCTGATGCACAGACGAGGGCGAGGGCAGAAGTGTCTGAGGGGTCTGCCTCCAGCATGGGGGCATTTTGGTCTCAAAATTTAGCATCCTTGAGGTCTGACCCTTCTTCCCTCATAGCCAACTTAAGGGCGGCCAAGGTCTCCATGTTTTCTGCCCCTTCGGCCTCTGACTACGACTTTTTGTCGAAGATGCCCCCTGCCAAGGTGTATGATTACGGTCTGCATACCATGGCCCAGGTACTTGTTTCTACCGTACTTCCTCAGTTAATTTTTTGTCAATCTGTTCCCTCGTCCTCTTAATGTTTTCTTGTTCTTGTGCAGTCTATTTGTGCTTGGGCGTCGGCTACAAAATGGATGGCCGAGAATCAGCTGAAATTTCAAGAGGCTGACAGGGCCATTCAGCAGGAGGCTCTTCTGCAGACTGAACTGGATGCTGCAAAGGCTGAGCTGGGTACTGCAAGGGCTGAGCTGGAGGGTATGAGGGTTGAGCATACCAGGGTCTTGAATGAGCTACAGACGCAGCATGAGGCAGACCTGAAGGCCAAGGACGACCTTATTAAAGACAAGGATGCGGCCTTGAATAACCTGGGGGCTCACTTCAAGACCGAGCTTGAGGGTGCAGTAAGGAAGGCCGGGGCCGATGCTGTTGAGGCCTATAAGGTTTCAGACGAGTTTCAAGGCTTCGGCCTTGAGTATCTTGAGAGGGGAATTAGGACGGCCTGTCGGTGGGTCGTCCTAAAATTTGCTGATGCAGTGACGACTATCCGCCCCTCCCTTGAAGCCGTCCAGCTAGATGACCCCTTAATTGCTGAGGCCTTGGCACAGGTTGAATCCCAAGTCCACGTTGAGGGTACCGGCACATCTGAGGATCAGCCTCTAGTGGTCGTAGATGAGACCCCTGTAATCGATGTGCCCTCTGAGTGTGCTCAATAGGGTGGCTGTCTGTGGCCCACACCCTCTTCTTGTAACATTTTTTTTGTATTTTTGTTGATCAAACATTTCCCTTATTTGTAATATAATCACTGTCTTCTATTCCTGTCTTTGCTTTGTGATGCTTAGAAATTAACAATATTACCAACTCCTCCCTCGTCATTTTGAGGGTAAATGGGGTCGTCTCTCCCATTTGCCCTCTTCATAGCCGAGGGTGTTTACCACCAAATTATGGTGTTTTAAATCAAGTCCACCCTCGTCTTTTTGAGGGGAGTGGAGGGGTCGTCCCCTCCACTGGTCCCCATTATAGCCGAGGGATCAACTAACCTAATTAATGGATTTTAATTTAGTCTTCCCTCGTCTTTTTTGAGGAGAGTGTCTTCCCTCGTCTTTTTTGAGGAGAGTGGAGGGGTCGTCCCCTCCACTGGTCCCCATTATAGCCGAGGGTTCAACTAACCAAATTAATGGATTTTAATCTAGTCTTCCCTCGTCTTTTATGAGGAGAGTGGAGGGGTCGTCCCCTCCACCGGTCCCCATTATAGCCGAGGGATCAACTAACCAAATTAATGGATTTTAATCTAGTCTTCCCTCGTCTTTTTTGAGGAGAGTGGAGGGGTCGTCCCCTCCACTGGTCCCCATTATAGCCGAGGGTTCAACCAACCAAATTAATGGATTTTAATATAGTCTTCCCTCGTCTTTTTTGAGGAGAGTGGAGGGGTCGTCCCCTCCACTGGTCCCCATTATAGCCGAGGGTTCAACTAACCAAATTAATGGATTTTAATTTAGTCTTCCCTCGTCTTTTTTGAGGAGAGTGGAGGGGTCGTCCCCTCCACCGGTCCCCATTATAGCCGAGGGATCAACTAACCAAATTAATGGATTTTAATTTAGTCTTCCCTCGTCTTTTTTGAGGAGAGTGGAGGGGTCGTCCCCTCCACTGGTCCCCATTATAGCCGAGGGATCAACTAACCAAATTAATGGATTTAAATCTAGTCTTCCCTCGTCTTTTTTGAGAAGAGTGGAGGGGTCGTCCCCTCCACTGGTCCCCATTATAGCCGAGGGTTCAACTAACCAAATTAATGGATTTTAATCTAGTCTTCCCTCGTCTTTTTTGAGAAGAGTGGAGGGGTCGTCCCCTCCACTGGTCCCCATTATAGCCGAGGGTTCAACTTCCCATGCATGCTAGGACTGACAATAGGATGAAGGAAACACTGATATTTCTCATTAATTTTCTAAGTGTTCTGTTGGAGCAACCCCAATTACAATTATGGCCTTTCAAGACCTTACAACACTACTGATAGTATTTCTTCAAATGATCTGCATTCCAGGGGTTTGAAAAAGGTTCCCCTTCTAAGTTTTCTAGCCTGTAGGTCCCTGGGACAACTTCATCGATGACCCTATATGGGCCATGCCAATTAGGATGGAGCTTGTTGGGTTTCTGGCAAGTCTTTTTAAGAACCAAGTCTCCCACTGCGATAGGCCTCTGTTTCACCCTTTGGTTGTAAAACTTTGCGGTCCTCTGCTGGTAGGAAGCTTGCCTTATCTCAGCATCCTCCCTTTTTTCCTCAATCAGGTCTAGGTCAAGTCTTCTCTCTTCCATATTCCCCTGGGGATCATACATTTGGACCCTATGAGTAGGAAACTCCACTTCGGTGGGGATGACTGCTTCTGATCCATAAGCTAACATGAATGGGGTCTCCCCGGTAGGGGTCCTTACTGTCGTCCTGTATGCCCACAATACTGCATATAACTCCTCGACCCATCTTCCTTTTGCCTCCTCAAGCCTCTTCTTAATCCCATCTAGGATTGTCCTGTTCGTAACTTCGGTTTGCCCATTGGCCTGAGGTCGGCCTGGGGTGGAGAAAAATTGTTTGATACTTACCCTCTCACAGTACTTCTGTAAAGAGGCATTCTTGAACTGGGTCCCGTTATCCGAGATGAGGGTGTTGGGTAGACCATATCTGCATATCACATTCTTCCAGATGAACTGGAAGGTCTTCTGCTCCGTGATCGTGACCATCGGCTCGGCCTCTACCCACTTTGAAAAGTAGTCAATTGCTACGATGAGGAACCGATAGTTATTGACTGCTCTCGGTAAGGGTCCTACCAGATCAATCCCCCATATTGTGAACGGCCATGGGGATGTAATGGAGGTGAGAGGCTGGTGAGGTTGGTGAGGGATGGTAGCAAATCTTTGGCATTTATCACACTTTTTAACATATGCGGCGGCATCTTTTCCTAAGGTCGGCCACCAGTAGCCTTGGGTGATCACCCTCTTTGCCAAGGATCTACCCCCAATATGGCTTGAACACGACCCTTCATGCACGTCTTGCAAAATGGAAGGGACCTCTGAGGGATGCACACACCTAAGTAAGGGGAGCAGAAACCCCTTTTTATACAGCGTGTCTCCGATGACAGCGAACTTTGCAGCCCTGTACCTCAGCTTCTTCCTCTCTTGGCTCGCTTCTGGCATCTCTCCCCCTCTAATGTATCTGATCAGGGGGTCCATCCATGAAGGTTCTTGAGAAACATTCATGCAAACACCAAGTGTTCCCTCGTCGTCTTCGATAGTTGGTCGAAGCAAGATTTCTACCGGGACTGTCCTCCTTATGTCTGTCCTAGTAGCTGAGGCCAACCTTGCAAGGGCGTCAGCACGGCCATTGTCGATCCTAGGTATCCTCTTGAATTTCACTTCTTTGAAGTTTTTCAGCAATGACCTCACCTTATCAAGATACCTAGCCATCCTCTCGTCTTTGGCCTCATAGGCTCCTAGTATCTGATTCACCACCAGCCTTGAATCACTGTGAACCAAAATTTGGCTGACACTAAGGGATTTGGCCAAGGAGAGGCCAGCTATCAAGGCCTCATACTCAGCCTCATTGTTGGAGGCTTTGAAATTGAACCTCAGGGCGTACTCGACGTCTGTGCCATCGGGTGCTGATAGTATCAGTCCAGCACCACTTCCACTATCACATGAGGACCCGTCAACGAAGAGGCTCCACGGAGTCTTTCCTTCAGAAAAATTTCCCTCAGAGAGGGACCCCTGTCTAAAGATGTATCTTCCCTCTTCGTTTTCAGTCACTTTCCTTCTAGCGGTGCTCGTCTCAGCCATTTCTGCGGGTGTGTCTGCGGGTCTGTCTTCTGTATCTGCCTTCCCGAGGGTCTCACCCTCGGCCTCATCTTCTTCCCATGTGAACTCAGCCACGAAGTCTGCCAAGGCTTGCCCCTTAATGGCTGTCTTAGGCTGATACACAATGTCAAATTCCCCCAACTCTATAGCCCAGGTCATTAGCCTTCCTGATTTTTCAGGCTTGTGTAGGACCTGCCTAAGAGGAGAGTCAGTAAGGATGACCATAGTATGGGACTGGAAGTATGGTTTCATCTTCCTTGAGGCATGGATCAAGGCATAGGCCAACTTCTCCATCCTCGGGTATCTCTGCTCTGCCCCCTGGAGTGCCTTGCTGTTGAAATATACGGGCTTCTGTATCCCATCTTCGTCTCTTACGATTGCTGCACTGATAGCGGATTCTGAGACAGCAAGGTACACGTACAGTCGTTCACCCTGCACGGGTCGTGACAGCAGCAAGGGAGACCCTAAGTATGATTTCAGCTGCTTGAAAGCCTCATCACACTCTTCGCTCCATTCAAAGGCTTTCCTGAGGATCTTGAAGAATGGTAGACACCTGTCTGTAGCCCTTGACACAAATCTGTTCAAGGCAGCCACTCTCCCTGTGAGCCTCTGAACGTCTTTAATGGACTTGGGGGTCTTCATCTCAATAAGGGCCTTTATCTTTTCAGGGTTGGCCTCGATGCCTCTTTGATTGACAATGAACCCCAAGAACTTCCCCGCTCCGACCCCGAAGACACACTTGGCCGGATTGAGCTTCATTCTGTATTTGTCCATTGTATTAAAGGTCCTTTCCAGGTCTGCCACATGATCCTCTGCCTTCAGACTCTTAGTCAGCATGTCATCTACGTAAACCTCCATAGACTTCCCAATTTGGTCTTCGAACATTTTGTTTACGAGGCGCTGGTACGTTGCCCCCGCATTTTTTAGGCCAAAGGGCATGACCCTGTAACAGTATGTCCCCTTGTCAGTGATGAAGGCGGTCCTCTCCGAGTCCTCTGGGTTCATGAAAATCTGATTATACCCTGAGTAGGCATCCATGAAACTCATGAGCTCATGGCCTGCGGTAGCGTCTACCATCTGGTCGATGCGGGGGAGAGGGAAGCTGTCTTTGGGACAATGCTTGTTGAGGTCTGTGAAGTCCACGCACATTCGCCACTTCCCGTTGGCCTTTGGGACAATGACTGCATTGGACAACCATTCAGGGTAGATGACCTCTCTGATAAATTCAGCGTCTTCTAATTTTTTGACCTCATCCCTAATGACTTCGTACTTCTCTCTAGAGTAAATCCTCCTTTTCTGCTTTACCGGCTTCACTCCCTCTACCACATTGAGCTTGTGGCACATGATTTCAGGGTCGATCCCCGGCATATCTACATGACTCCACGCGAAGACGCTTCGCCTTCTCCTCAACAGTTTTATGAGGTCTTCCTTGATACTGGGATTCAGAGATTTGCCAACTTGGACGGTTTTTCCCGGGTCATCCTCATCGAGGATGATGGGTTCTACCTCCTCAGCGGCCTCTCCTTTTTTGAGTTTCGTCTCATCCCTGGGGTCTAGGGTATCAATGTTGTAAGTGGCTGTAGCCCTCTTGCGTGCCTCCCTTTCTTCAGCGGAGTTGTAGTAGCATTCTCTCGCTGTCGTCTGGTCTCCCTGAACTTCCCCCACCCCATAAGGGGTAGGAAACTTAACCATCTGGTGGACAGTGGACGGCACAGCTTCAAACCCCTTGAGGGCCACACGTCCCAGTATGATGTTGTATGCCGAAAACACATGCTCATCCAGCACAAAGAAACTGACCCTCTTGGTGAGCCATCTCGGCCACTCGTCCCCCATCCTGACATCAGCCTCATATATTCCTAGAGGGTGAACCTTCTCCCCACTGAACCCAATCAATGGATGATGGTATGGGACAAGTCTGGCACGACTGAGGCCCAAGGCCTTGAAGCATGGCCAAAACATTACATCTGCGGATGAGCCCCCATCCACCAGGATCCTCGGCACTTCGCACCCGTGCACCCTGGTGGTGATGACGAGAGGGTCATCATGCGGGGCCAATAGGCCCTTGAAGTCCATTCTTGAAAATCCCACAATCAAAGTGTCCATATCAACCTTCTTCCTTTTTTCTGACTTGACCTCTACGGAGGTTGAGTGCACCGTCTTCATCACTGCCTTAGCCTCAGCGACATGGGCCTTCCTGTCGGCGACCTCAGACCCTCCTCCTGCTAAACCCCCGGAGATCATTCCCACCCCGAGCGAGATCATATTGAGCCTCTTGACAGGGCCTTGGTCGTCTCTCGGCGGGAGGTCAGGGTCGTCCTCATCATCAGAGGGGTCGTCCCCTCTTTTTTGAGGACCTTCTCTGCAAGTATCGACTCGCTTCTTTCTGGGGTCGTCCCCTCGGCCCCTCTTGAAGTCGGCTTTATCGACGTACTTTCTGAGCTTCCCTTCCTTCAGCATCTTCTCAATCTCATCTTTCAGAGCAAAGCATTTGTCTGTTACGTGGCCGTGGTCTTGATGAAATTCACACCACAGGTTCCTATTTCTCTTGCCGGGGGCTGCCCTCAGCTTCTCAGGCCACTTCAGCGTCCGGTCACTCTTTATCTCATTGAGGATCTGTTCACAGCTGACCGTCAGAGGGGTGTACCCCGCGAACTTATCATCCATGGTCCTCTTCTTCCCCTCTTTGTTCTTCTTGAGGTATTTATTCCCACTTGCACCTCCTTTTTCGTCTTCATGTTTTGCGGCCATCGCCTCTTCGGCGTTCATCACCTTCCCTGCTGTTGACAACAGCTCAGCCATCGTCCTCGGAGGGTCTTCGGCCAGCTTCCATAATAGCTTCCCCTTCTGGAGCCCTCCAATCAGGGCTGTCATAGCTATGCTCTCCTCATAGTCTTCCACCTCCAGATTCTCTTTATTGAATCTGGCTATGTAGTCTCTCAGAGTCTCGTGCTTTCCCTGCTTAACATAGAGCAGGTGTGTGGTCTTCTTCTGTGGCCTCACCCCAAAGCAGAAATTATGGACGAACAGGTCTGCCAACTGCTTAAAGTTTCCAATAGAATTTTTTGGAAGAGACGTGTACCAGACATGCGCAGCCCCTGTCAAGGTACCAGAGAAGGCACGACACCTCATCTCATCTGAGATAGAGTATATGTCTGCCGCCGACTGATACATTTCCACGTGGTGGACAGGGTTGGTGCTCCCATCGTATCTTGGGGTGACCACAGGAGGCTTGAACTTCGATGGCGTGGGGAAGTTGACTATCTTTGCCACAAAGGGTGAGCCCATTGTGTATCCCCTCTGAAGAGGGTCCCGGCTCTTCAGTATGTCGCCAATCTTATCCTCTAACCTCTGGATTGAGTCATTCCAGGGCCTCACAGGGTCGGCCTGGCCGATGTTATCCCCTGCTGCCTCTCGGAGGTGGATGGAGGGCTCCGCCAAGGCAGGCCTGTGTCGGCTATTTACTTCCCTTTGGCCGTCATCCCGTCTTTGGGGTCGGCCTTCTGCTTCTTTCCTAGATCTCGCTGCGCTTCTTGACTTGGACAGCTTGTCTCGCAGGTCATTCACTGGGCCCAGCCTCTCGAAGGCCGACCCCCTGCTCAGGCGGTCAAAAGCAGAGCCTCTTGGGCGATCATCAGGGTTTGGTCTCCCGCACTTTCCTCTACTGTCCTGGAGGGGTCGTACTGTATTGTTGGAGACCTCATATGGCTCCCAGCATTCTACTGGAGCCTCTTCTTCCTCCAGATCATCATACCTGTCCTCGGGGCAAGGGTTTCCTTGCCTCCCCAGGCGTAAACGCCGGGGGTCAGCAACATCCCTACGCCGCTGAGGGGGTGGCAGGTCTTTATGTGGTGCCTGGGGTGGTCCCCTGGCCTCATGATGTCCTGGAGCTGCTGCCGGAGTAATCATCTCAGGTGAGACCCCTGGTGGTCTTAGTATATTCTGACTTAGAGCTGTAAACTGCTCCTGCATCATCCGTTGGCTGGCTTCCAGAGACTTTAGGGCTGCTGCCACATCAGCCATCTCAGACTGAGGTGGTGGCTGACTGGAACTGGGTCTTCCCCCATCATCCGGCGGGGGAAGTGGTGGCGGTGGCATCTCAGGTGCCATGTGCTTGAGCTATGAAGAGCTGAACTGAAGAAAATACTGGTTAGCTTGGGAACCTTAGTGGGTCTCTTTCAATGGTGAAACACCTCCTCTCAGGGGGAGTGTTGGTTCACCACCGGAGTGCCCAGTGAGGTCAAGCTGTACAAAGGAAGAGATGTCTTCTCGTTCCCACAGACGACGCCAAACTGATGATGCTAAGATTTAGCACCACCGGATAAGTGATAATGAGCTCAAACAGTAGTAGCCATGGCAGCCATAGAGATGCAGGTATGTAAGTATGTAAGTGTATATGTGTGTAGAATGGGATGAGTATAAGAGGAGTAAGATGATGATATATAGTGGTTCAGCCAAGTTGGCCTACATCCACTGTGAGTGTGTGATCCACTATGTATGGGCACTAATGTCCTTGGATACAATGCACATAAGCTCTCTCTCTCTACTGTGTGTACAAGCAGGGTTCTTAGCTAGGGTTGCGATTATCTCCCCCCCTGTAGGGTTGTAGGTGACAAGTATATATAAGTCTTGGGGGGTGTAGTGTACCCCCCAAGTAAGCATGGTGCATGTGAATGATGATCTAACCAATTCCCTGTTGACACCTGTAGATGCCAAATGATGGCATAATATTCCCTCACGTGAGGGTGTGATTCGGTTATAACGGTCTGCCACGTGTCATATGAGCCTCACGCGCACTGTTCCACGCGTCTCCCAAACCACGCGCTGAGATGATGTCACCCTCGGCCTATGATATGAGGCCGAGGGCAAAGTTCCCCCTGGTAGTGAGTATGGTCCAATTTAAGCCTCGTACTGTCGGCCCCTCGGAGGGTCGTCCGGGGCCTGCTGAAGGGTCGGCCCCTCGGAGGGTCGTCCGGGGCCTGTTGAAGGGTCGGACCCTCGGAGGGTCGTCCGGAGCCTGCTGAAGGGTCGGCTCCTCGGAGGGCCGGCCGGGTCCTGCTGAAGGCCGAGTCCAGGAGGGGTCATATGGAGCCAAATGAGGGGTCGGCCCCTCGGAGGGTCGTCTGAAGGGGTTGCCTTGATCCCGGCAGTCAGGGGGTAAATATGGGTATATCAATATATATAATTATGAGCATTAAGGACTAACTTATCCCCAATTTCCAACATTACACTGCGGTTCGTGCGTTGGACGACTCGCCGAAGCGAAATCCAAACAAGGAACCCCCCGATACACTAATCCTGGCAATGTTAGTCCTTGAGGTCCATTATCCCCTCGATACCCAAGTACAAGCACAAGAAATAATAACCATCCAACCGAGCTATAACTCGAAGGACGCTGGATCACATGCTATCATCTTCCAACAACCTGTATACGTAGCAAACTGGGGTCACCTGGTGGGGTTCAACGACACCCACCTCGTGATAAACTCACGCACACAACGTCTGAGAAGCGGTCATGGCTCCTAACCGGCAAGTGAGAGCGACACATACCCACGATCTCTCACCCCCAAAATAAATAAATGTATATAAATATGTCATTTGCTGACCACCATGGACGATTATGACCTGGGGAATATCCACACCCGACATCATCTAGCCAGGATGCTCACCCTCTACGCACGTAACTTCCCAATGATAGCAAGGAGGGGGTATGCTTAACTATATATATATATATATATATATATATACCATCATATAAGGTATACATACATCCCACATAATAAAGATATACCATCATATAAGGTATACCTGCCACATCATTTTCATTTTCATTGTACGCTCTTAGGCGCAATAGATTTAATGTCATTGTTTAATATATCCCTCTCTTGATAAACTAATCGTCAATTCTCAAATATCTTCCCCACTTAGTATACACTATACTATTTCTCGCTTGAAGCTCACATGTCGCTTCTAATATGAATTGTCTCTCAATTTTATTTAAGTTAAGGATATTCTTTATCCCAATGCACCTAAATTAACATTTCTCCCGAATCAATCATCGTTAAGGATATTTCTATATCCATATGCATATCAATTAGCATTTATAATTCTCCATCCATAATGGGGTTCAATTTATTTTATGAACCTTTAAAATTATCCCATTTGGGATTGGATCTTAAGATCCGGTGTCTCTAAATTATTCCCATTAATATCATAATTATCTCCAAATAGAATTCTCAGAACAAGGTGGGCTTCCCCACTTAAAAAATACCAAAATATCTTAATCGGTGTTCCTCAAATTTAGTCAACATGACTCCAAAATTTCTTATAAGGGAAACTCGCTAAAAGTCTCCAAAACATACTCCAAATATCTCCTATAGATATCCCCACTCTATAACCTCGAACAAAACGGGATGAAATTCTCTTTAGAAAAACAATCCCACAAAAGCCCTGTTTCCGAAATCGATTCGGGCCAATTCCGAATCGATTCGGCCCAGTGAATCGATTCGGCCAGGAAGGCGAATCGATTCGGGTCATCAGACCTGGGATTCTGTCTCAGACCGAATCGATTCAACTGGGGTCTGAATCGATTCGGTCACTCAGACTTGGGTACCTGCATAATTTCGAATCGATTCGGTAGGAGGCCGAATCCATTCGGCCCTTCAGAACTCTCGAAAATGGCTACTTTTTAAGTAGGCCAAAATACCCAAAATTCATTTTCATCATTTTCTCCTCATTTATCTTCAACCCAATCACATATATATCATAAATATTCATCCTAGAATACATATAAACTAATTTCTATCATCAAATCTAAGATCTACATATTAAATCTAAGATTATACCCACAAGTTAAGTTTTGATAAACTAAACCTAAAACCCAAAATATCAATCCACAAATCATGCAATAAATGGTACACAATAATTATTTAGCAAGTTTAATCACTTGCCTCGGGTTCGTAGGGTCTGAATCCGCCTTGAGATCGCGTGGATGCCGGAAAATCCTCTTTCTTTCTCTTTTTCTCCTTCCTTTTCTTCTTCTTTCTTTCCTCTCTCTTTCTTTCTTTCTATTTCTCTTTCTCTCTTTGGAGAAATATCTCCCGTAGGCTTTTTAAGCCTATTCTCCGAAGATACACATCTTTAAATGATAATACACACTTTAAATGACCCGGTATCTTTAATTCGAGTCAAACGGTCATATTTATTTCGGAACCTAAATAGACCCCAAGTACAGTCATTTCGACTTTTTCGACCCTTCCGGACACTATGGTACTCTCCCAATTGTCATTCGAGACACTTTCTAACAACTTCAAATTTTGACCTCAATTGCCAATTTAATTATTTCTCCAATAAAATATTATCCATTTCTCCCAAAATAATTAACCCGTTGTCTCCAAGACCTCGGGTTGTTACAAACAGTTATTTAGAAATTTTGAGCAGTTTTTTTCCCATTTTCCCACTTCTTTTCCCACTATTTTTTTACAGAACTTCTTAAGTGCAGAAACCAAGTTTTTTGAACTTAACTTTTCATACTATTACAACTCCTAGAGAGATTTTTTGAGTGTTCATCTTTCCAAAGAAAATTTCATTGTTTAAGTGTATATTTTTCAAAGAAAAATCTTTTAAACACTTGTTTCACACCCAAAGTTTGTTTATCCAAGTTCATCCATATATATACATACCTTGCTTGGAGTTTGACACCGATTTATCTCTACCTATTAAAGAAGAGATTGTTTGGGTTTGCTTCTAAATCCCACAAAGAATAAGAAGTTTGCGTTGATTTACCCACTTGGAGAAAGGCTCCTTGTTCGGGTGGCGGTGTCCATATAAAGTCCGATCGGTGAATTCTGAGACTGCGGTGGAGCTCCATGGTTATTCGCTAGGCGGATGTGTATACAATAAGGAGCGTTAGGGCGTGAGAGGGATCGAGTCGAGTGTTGTAAGTCTACTGTCTTGTATTTGTAAAACCATACTTAGTGGATTTGAGGCTAGGGTCGTCCGAGGTTTTTTTTCGTTGTGGGTTTTTCCTCGTACATCGCGACGTAGTGATTCATTGTTTAATCTTATCTTGCTATATCACCTATAACGCATGCTTAGGTAAAAAGATAAAATTTGGTTTAATCACTACTTGTTTAATTTGGTGCTAAATTAAATTTGGGTAATGTTTATGTTATTTTAATTCAAGTCATTTAATTTAATTTGGTAAAATTTGGTTTGGCCTAATTTGGAAATATTGAAAATATGACTTAGGAAAATTTTCTAGGACTTGGGTTAAATTAATTAGGTTTAAGTGAAACTAAAATTTGTTTGGACTTAACCTTTTTTCACTTTGTTTAATTTTAATTTGAAAAGAAATTAAAATTTGTTGTTTTAATTGATCCATCATCTTACGCTTCCGCATATACTTAAAAGGAAATTATCACTTCTTGTGAAGTATAAGAATTTTGTTAAAATTGGGGGCCTTTTGTTCCACCAAGTGGTATCAGAGCCAAAACGATAAATTATTTCGTTAAAGATCTTTTAAATATTTTTGGCTAAAATGGAATTTTCCCCATTTTCAAAATTTCCTACTTTCGATGGTTCTAATTACGTGTATTGGAAAGCGCGTATAAAATCGGCACTTAAATCTATCGACAAGAGGGTTTGGTTATCTATAGTTAATGGGTGGTCTCCACCAACTCATTTAGTAGATAATGAACATGTTTCCAAACCGACCGATAGATGGAGTGAAAATGAATTTAAACTTTCAAATTTTAATTTCCGTGGTTTAAATGCCTTGTTTGGCGCTGTCACACCGGATGAATTCCGTCGCATTATGACGTGTGAAGCCGCTAAAGAAGCTTGGGATGTTTTACAACTCACTCATGAAGGTACAAGTGTCGTAAAAGCTTCGAAACTCCAAAACCTCACGACTCAATTTGAAACCATCAAAATGATCGAAAAAGAAACTTTTGATGAATTTTATGCTAGACTTTCCGATATTATTAATTCATTTTTTAACTTAGGAGATAAAATACCTGACAATCAAGTATTAAAGAAAATTTTAAGGTCCCTACCCGATAGATTTATTCCAAAAGTGACCGTTTTAAATTCTTTACCAACTTTAGCCTCTACGAAATTAGAAGAGCTTGTAGGAGATTTACAAACCTATGAACTGGACATGTGTCCCTCTAAAACTGAAAAGAAAATTGAAAAGGGCGTTGCTTTAAAAGCCCGAAAAGAGGAAAAATAAGTAGTGGAGAGCGAGAGTGATAGTGACTCGGAAGATATGGCCTTGTTTGCTATGAAATTTAGAAAGTTTCTTAAAATTAACAAAGAAAAATTTAAAAGTGACTTTAAGAAATTTGAAACTTCTAACCATGACAAAGCCGAGAGGATCCCTAAAACTTCTAAAGAAAATTTAAATAGGGACGAGTCAAATAGGTGTTTTGGTTGTGAAGGGTATGGCCATAGGGCTTCTGAGTGCCCCACTAAAATAAGGAGAGAGGTGAAGCAACCAATGTCTTTTAATGCAACCCTTAGTGATAGTGATATGGAAGAGGGACCCAATTCCCCCACTAAGCCCAACTTTGTGGCTTTTATGGCTAGTCATATGAGTGATACTGAGAACTCGTCTATTGATGAAACCTTAACACATGACCCTTTCAAGGTCATAGTTTATTATTCCCTTATTTTTTATGATAATGAGAGTGAAGAAGAAAGAGAAAGTGAAAATGAAGAAGATGTTAATGTGAGTGAACTTCAAAATTCTTTTCAAGAATTATATGATGAATCTATTAAATTAAAAAGAGCAAATTTGAAGTTAGAAGCTTGTTTGAAAGAGCGTGTCAAGGTCGTTTATGAGAGTGCGTTAGCGAAAGACCTTAGGACACGAGAGAGAACTCTTCGAGAGAAGATTGAATATGTAGAAGGCGAGAGAGATAGCCTTAGAGGTTTAATGGAATCCTTGAAAAAGGAGCTTCTCGAGTTTGAAGAGAGAAATGTTTTATTAGAGTCAAATATTTTAGAATTGAAAAATAAATTAAAAGACTCTAGAAAAGTCAAATTTTATTTGGAGTGTAGGTTCAAAAAACTAAATAAAATCTTAGGCACGGTCCAAATAAAAAATGACACTTGTGGTTTAGGCTTAGATACTTGTAATGAATCTACTTATAAAGCCAAAACCAATGTTTTAAGAGAATCACCTAGGAAAACCTTTAGAGATCAATCCTTAGGTCCCAACTTTCGACGTAGTTTTACTTGTGCAAATTGTGATCGAAAAGGTCATCTTAGAAAATTTTGTTTTGATCTTAAACGAGGTCCTTAAAAAATCCACCATAAGGAAACCAAGGTAGTCAAGATTCCTACACCTCTAGATAGTCATTCGTCATTAGTTTGGGTTAGGAGATCCGACTTGGTAGCTTTACAAGATAGGGTTTTTGATTCTCATTTACTATCACATGCTTCCTCACTTGCTAAATCAAAAGGTTGAATGTGTTAGTTTTCTTTGCATACTCTAGCTTTTTGTGTCTCATATTATATATCATTGCTAGGTGTATGCATGCTTAGTCATTTTCTAGTCATTGCTCTATTTCATATCTCATGCTAGAAATCATGACTTGTTTATCTTTTGTATTATATTTCTTTTGTTTGCATTAAATGAAAAATACAAAAAGATTTTTGTTTATCATTTGGATTTTTATTTTTTGGTCATTTAAGCTTAATGAAAAATTCAAATGATTTTTGTTTGTCTTTTGAGAATATATTTTTATTTTTGGTTAAAATTTCAAAAACTCAAAAAGATTTTATTTTGTGTGTATTTTAGTTTGACACACTTTATGTGGCATATACTTGTGTTTGAATCCCATCTTTTTCGCTCCCATGTGGCTAGAACTTTTAGTTTAGATTGTCAATTCTTATTATGTTCTTTACCATGCTTACATGGAGTAGTTAGATTTTGTGTTGATATAATGGATTCTATTTTTATATGCCTCTTTTCACACATGCACGAGCTCTTTTGAAATTTTAACTTCATATGTATATTTGAGCTTTTTGAGGTGTTCTCCTACCAATCTTATCATCTACATATTTGTTACCTAGGAGGACTAGTGCATGTCAAAATTCGTTGCACGTGAGATTTGTGAGAAATAAAAAAATGATAGATATAAATGTGCACGAGGAAGGGCTCCGAAAGGATTTATTATCCTTCGCGAATAGTAAGCCACCGTTTGTTTGGACCTAAAAGAAATACGTGGTCCAAAGGCCTAAAAACATAATTATGGCATTAAAAGAAAAATATTTGCCAAGGTCTATGTTTAATTGATATTATCATTCAAAAATAATATATGCTTATTGAGGGAGAATTGGATGGTATATTAACGGTTTGTACAATGTTCATTTATCCTAGTTGCGTTTTCAATGTCATGACTCTATTGGTTTGTAGAATCATCAACATGCTAGGCTTGTATGCATTGTGCGTGTGTGTACATTGAGTTCAATCTATATTGTCACATGAGGTTATATTCAAATGTGATGAAGTTTGCAATCAATTGAGAACTTCGTGAATATGTTTTAAGTGATTGGGTCTAAATTTAATCGTTACTAGTTCACACCCCAACACTACCGTTTCCATATGACACATTTTTGCCATACGAGTGTGAAAAACTTATCTTATTTTGTGTCATTTATGTGTTTTTATCTATATATGTGTACTTGAGTCTATTAGGTATATATTATTTATACATATTTGATATTTTTATTTAGTCTTTGCCTTGCTTTCTAGTCCATATATGCTTTAATTTATAATTGATATCCATCTTGTTGCATTCTTTGTTGATATCACATGCTTAATATTTATGTATCATCTTGGTATCTGTTTCTTGCATCTTAGTTGGTATCCATTATTATTTGTCGGATTAGTTATGATTTTGTTGCCTATGTACTTCAATGTTCTCATCACTTTATGCGCAATTGCATGTTTTTAGCTTGTTATCCCATTCTATTTATCCCTTGCTTAGTTTAGAGGGTGTATATGCTTTAATTGGGGAAGATAAGTTCATGTTTTGATTCTTTAGCCTTTGTCTATTCCTGAACAAAAAGGGGAAGAATGATAGGGGGAGAAATGGTATCTAATCCTATTGTAATCGTATCTTAGTTTGGGGGAGATTTAACTTAGGGGGGAGTCGCTATCTTCTTAGGTTGATTGATCATAGTGGATACAGGGGAGAATTAATTTAGGGGGAGTAATTATTTAATTACATTTAATATTTTGATATCCCCTATGCGTTTAATGTGTTTACTTAAGTGTGCAGGAATTATTATATTCTAAGTGGCAACTTTCACCGGCAAAGATTTTGATCCTTGGGTTATTTGAGTCAAGCATTGTATTTTTATTTTGGGTGGGACATTTTTATCAGCCTAGTAGAGCTTGACGACCCTTTAGGATTTTTGTTGGTTTTTGTCCCAGAATAGCCAAAGGGGGAGATTTGTAAGGACACAAATTTTCAATTGAGTCCTTTGTAGTTTTAGCTCAATTCCGGACAAAAACGTTTCAGTCATAGGATAGAGTTATTGATCATCATTCAAGCCTATGTCATACTAAAGTTGAAGACGTAGCGGCCAAGTTCATAAAGCTTCATCAAATGCCGTGTTTGTAGTGCCTCGTATTTACATCATCAACAATGTTCCGTTTACTCCTAAGGTATGAATACATTTTAATATATATATATATATATATATATATATATATATATATATATATATATATATATATATATAGGAGCTTGGAACAATTTATATTGGGTGTACTTTGTTTATTTAAAACTGCTGTTTATTTTCAAAAAGATTTTATTAAAGCTTTAAAATAAAGTATATAAAGTTTCTGGGCTAAAATAAATTTTTTTGAACTTGCTGGAAGTTGGTTCGAAATATCGTTCGAATGAGTTTGTCGTTCGAACGAGTTTGCCAACGAGTTTCCCAAAAGGCCACTGGAATGTCATTCGAACGAACTTGATGTTTGAAAGAGATTTCCAATGAGATTTCTAATGAGTTCACACTAGAACTTTGTTAGAAGCCTCGTTCGAACGAGTTTTGGCGGGAACAGTTATTTGGCAGTTTTGAGCAGTTTTTTTTCCCACTTTCCCACTATTTTTTTACAAAATTTCTTAAGTGCGAAAACCAAGTTTTTTGAACTTAACTTTTCATACTATTACAACTCCTAGAGAGAGTTTTTGAGTGTTCATCTTTCCAAAGAAAAGTTCATTGTTTACGTGTATATTTTCCCAAGAAAAATCTTTTAAACACTTGTTTCACACCCAAAGTTTGTTTATCCAAGTTCATCTATATATATATATATATATATATATATATATATACTTTGCTTGGAGTTTGGCACCGGTTTATCTCTACATAGAGAGAGTTTTTGAGTGTTTATCTTTCCAAAGAAAAGTTCATTGTTTAAGTGTATATTTTTCCAAGAAAATTCTTTTCAACACTTGTTTCACACCCAAAGTTTGTTTATCCAAGTTCATCCATATATATATACTTTGCTTGGAGTTTGGCACCGATTTATCTCTACATATTGAAGAATAGATTGTTTGGGTTTGATTCTAAATCCCACAAAGAAGAAGAAGTTTGCGTTGATTTACCCACTTGGAGAAAGGCTCCTTGTTCGGGTGGCGGTGTCCATATAAAGTTCGATCGGTGGATTCCGAGATCGCGGTGGAGCTCCGTGGTTATTCGCTAGGCGGAGGTGTATACAAGAAGGAGCGACGGGGCTTGAGAGGGATTGAGTCGAGTGTTGTAAGCCTACTGTCTTGTATTTGTAAAACCATACGTAGTGGATTTGAGGCTAGGGCAGTCTGAGATTTTTTCCCGTTGTGGGTTTTTACTCGTACATCGCGGTGTAGTGATTCATTGTTTAATTTTATCTTGCTATATCACCTAGAACACATGCTTAGGTAAAAAGATAAAATTTGATTTAATCACTACTTGTTTAATTTGGTGCTAAATTAAATTTAGGTAATGTTTATGTTAATTTAATTCAAGTCATTTAATTTAATTTGGTAAAATTTGGTTTGGCCTAATTTGAAAATATTGAAAATATGACTTAGGCAAATTTTCTAGTACTTGGGTTAAATTAATTGGGTTTAAGTGAAACTAAAATTTGTTTGGACTTAATCTTATTTCACTTTATTTAATTTTAATTTGAAAAGAAATTAAAATTTGTTGTTTTAATTGATTCATCATCTTACGCTTCCGCAATTACTTAAAAGGAAATTATCACTTCTTGTGAAGTATAAGAATTTGTTAAAATTGGGGGCCTTTTGTTCCAACAATTCTCAATCTGCAGGCCGAAACAATAACTAATTACCTTAAGGTCATTAATTTTGAACTCCTTATTTAGATATTTTGCATTTATATTAAGATCTTCAGGGGCACACCCTTTTAAGTATATTTGTCTAATGACATATTGGCATATATAATTCTTTTCATACATTTTCGTAGACAAGTATAGGCTAAGATGGTTGTACTTATATCCTTCTGGATGGCCTTAAGTTGTAGAATGAACTTCTTAGTAGAACTGAGTACGTATTCCTTGGATTTGCTTCAGGCAAAGAAAATCATTCTAGAATTTTCGTATGTATTCCTTGTCTAAGTCTCGTATAAATAAGTAATTAAAATATTCATGAGTCTCAAGATATATTTTAAAAAACTGTTAAGCAAGTCAGATATTTAAAAGGTATTTACGATCTTAGCTGGACAGTATGTATGTATAAAATCAATCTTCAAATATTATAAGAAACCTTGTGCCACAAGTAATGTAAATGTTGATGTCTAAAATTTGTATAGACCCAATCTTAGTCTGATAATACCAAATCTATAATCACAGATAAATATATATGTAAAGATTAATTAATGCAATAAAGTCAATACAAGTTCTTAAAGGGGTTCAGCTAAGGAAGAAGCCTACATCCACGGTTATGATATTGTAGTTGAGGGGTAGTTACATAAAACTTAGTGCAATATTTCTCGTGCTATCTTTCGTGTTCCTTGAGCTAAGCGAGATAGTTTATTTATAATGGTTAGGAAACCAAGGAATGAAATGTCTTTATATATTCATGTGTTTACACCAATATACAATAAATGAATATGTTGATCTTTAAATAAACATGTGGAATGGCTATTGGTAGCCCCCATGTGAATGACCTTTCCCCTACTTGATGGTTCACCTTCTTGGTTGTAGTCGGCTGGTTGGTCGACCATGTATCTCTAGGTCCGACCAAGTATATGTGAACCCTTGAGGTGTATGTTTGTGAGGACAGGTGCCCCTATCTCATTTGTCCATATAGATGAATAATTTAACCCACAACAATAACACTTAAAGATTTCTTCACTTTGCTTTCTTATAAAAAGTCATTTTTAACCTTCAAGGTTAATATCTCATGGGGTTTATAATTCAGGTCCGAATACACCACATTTATTTAGAGAGTCGAATTACGCTATCGTCACATTTTCTCATTTTGGCTTATATATTTTGTCACATTGATTTATAGTACAAGGATTTGTAGTATCATTGCCCTTTGATATTTATGTAGCTACAATATATATTATTATGTAATCGATGATCATCTTTGGTGATCCCACATTTCTCTTATATATGTATAAAATATAGGGATATCATTAATATTTGGTGTTGTTGCTTGCTCATGGGCCTTTATATTCATTTAAGAGACTTGTGTATTTTCATAAACAATAATCTTTTGGGGGGTTTAAGAGAAAGTGGATCTTTTGTTCATAACCTCTTTTAGAATGTTATGCATAAACACTCCTCTAGAGCGTTACTTGGGTATGATTTTATTTGAACTCCACTAATAGGGATTCAAGTAGTTATGACCTATATGTATGTCATAGTTTTGGCATGCAACAAATTTATTTACTGTGAAATGTATTTTAGCCTAGTTGGACAATGATTTTAGATAGCACATCTTCAACCAGTCCATATGAATTCATGTAACATTTTGATTTTTGTAATCATTTGATAATGTAGTGTCCCTTTTCACTTCATTTTTTCATTGAGTGATATGGAGGATTAAATGAGACAAAGTGGAAGTATTTTACTATAATTCTCATCATTCATCAAGAACAAATCGTTGTTCAGGAACATTATGTACTTTGGGTATGTTATCTCCCTAAACGATGGTATTATGTCTTATCAAAATATTTCTTTTCAAGACAAGAGGTAAACACTATATTTTTAAATTGTTCAAGAAAGGTTAAATAACAAGCAAAATATACATACTTTTATGATAATAACCTTTGGAATAATATAATGATTATTTTCTAGTGCAAGTTTTTGGCTTTCAACACTAAAAGTCATGCAAAAGTACCTTTTTATTATTTAATTTAATATGGTACCCATGTATTCCGATTCACATAAAACTAAGCAAATTTATTTGGGAATTCCTTTCATATAAATTAGTGCATAAGAATGGGCGGGTACTGGGTGACACAACCATATAGGCTCTTCTAAAACATTTGATAATTTTAGAAGGTCCAACTATGGTGAAAACCTAAACTACACATTACATAGCAAGTTTAAAAACTTTTGGATTTTTAGAATAGTGCGGGTTGTCCATTATTTTCTAGAAAAATATCATTATATAAGGCTAATTCATAATTATTAGTTTTAAGAGTTAAGATAGACTATGAAGTGGGTAAAGAGAGTAAAAATATATAAATTCACAATAATACAATAATTTATTTTACGATCAATCTTTTGGTGGCCAAACCGAAACAAATGGAATTATATCAAAAAACTCGTATTATATAAGTATCGGATATCCAAAGGATGTGCTCGATAGAAAAATTCAAGTATTTAACAAATCATGTAAAACTAATAACTCAAAAAGATTTTAGATTTGATGATTTAGACCGTTAGGTTTATGAAAAGTCACCCAAAGAAATATATGTCTAAAATCATGCATTTTGATGGCTTTGGATCATCATGAATCATTTACCACAATTCATAAAGTAATTGTTATGCTTGAAGAACAAAAATATTAACTATACGAATATGAAATAAAGATGTAAAGCTAAAGAACAAAAAATTGCTAAATTAAAGTTAAAACTTTGGGTTCTAATGTATCAAAAATTCATGTTCTTGGTCATATGTCAGGGATTTCAGGCTTAGAAATAAGAAACTTTAGATTTTTAATACATAACAGGGCTACAAAAATAATTATGGTTGATATTTCGTTAGAAAGTAATGAGAACGACAAGTTCTCAATTTAAACATTATCTTCATTGATTTAATAATTCGAAGTTCAAGTTCTTAATATAGTATTTCGAAACTTTGGGTTCTTAGGATAAAAATTTTAAACTTTATATTTTTGAGATAAAAATTTAGGAATTATGGTTCTTTTGATTATATCATGTATAAAAATTTATCTAATGTTGTAGAACTTTGGGTTTTATTTTATGTCATATGTTTATGAATCTTCGGGTTCATATAAACTATAAAGTTCAAAACTTAGGAGTCTAAGTAAAAAATTAAAATAATTCACAAAACGTCTGGTGCGAATTATTTGAAATATAAAAATTCAAGATTGTGTATGAGAACTTCTTTTTCTACATAGATAGTTGAACTTTAGGTTCAATATTGTCAACGTCAAGGGACATTAAATTCTCTACCCTTTTTGTATCAAAACTTTAGTTTTGATAGGATACAAATGTTAGAGAATTTCTAAACAAGTGCAATACACACACACACACACATAGAGAGAGAGGGGGGGAGACTCCCCTACATCATACTCTATACATCACACTTACTTCTAGGCCTTAAAAAAAACTTTTTTTTCAAAAATTTTATTTTTCTATTGAAATTAACCTTTAAGTCAACGCATGATAAAAAAATTAGGTCAAAATACATTTTGTAGCTATTTTTAAAAAAATCACAAAATTCTACTAGCGAAGACCCTTATAAATAAGGTATTTTCAGCTGTTTTTTGTTAGATTTAAAAAAAAATCTAGATATTGTACTTTACCTAATTTTTTCAACATGTGTCGATCGGAAGGTTAACTCCATGAATTAAAAAAATTTTAGGGCCTAGAACTCTGTGTAATGTATGGGTGATGTAGGAAGCATGATGTATTTTAGCCTTGCTCTCTCTCTCTCTCTCTCTCTCTCTATATATATATATATATATATATATATATATATATATATATATATATATATATATATAGATAGATAGATAGATAGATAGATAGATAGATAGATAGATAGATAACATTCTAACCGGTGATAATCCAACTTCTTTTTAAAAAGAAACTAGGGACTTAATTTGTTTTCACATTCCCAAGACTTTAATGGCAAATGATTAAAATGTGAAAAGGATTTCAAATTAAATACCATTACAAAGATAATTTAATACTTGAATGAACTAAAACGTCAAGACAATTTTTTATGGTGAAAACATTGGCTAGATGGTTAAAGGGACCTTCTACCACTCATAGAGTATCTAACAAGATATTACATTTGATAAAGAAACTGAAAACACTATAAGTTGAAAATCCATTTTATTTTGAAACTAATCTAATAAAAATATATATTTGGATCTTTAGGTCCAACTTATAAATGATTATTTAAGGTATTTTAATACAAACCATATTACATAAAGAAAAAAAAATTCAAGTTTTAATTTAGAATATATTGTTGGAACTTCAAGTCCAAATATTTTAAATAATATGAGAGCTTCATGCCCCACAATTTAATAGTAATTAGGAAAAATATTTTTCAATTACAAATAATATTTTGTGAACTTTTGGTCACAATAACGATTATGGATCTTCATATCAAATTAATGATAATTGGGAACTTTGTGGTTATACACTTTCAATTAGACAATTAAAAATCATGTTTGATTATGTAATATATATATATATATATATATTAAGACTTTAGGTCCAAATAATTCAAAAACTTTCGATTTCAAATTTGAATTATTATTTGAGAAATTCTGGTCTCAATTGTAAATAAAAAGGGAACTTCAGGTCCCACATTTAAATATGTAGAGAACTTTAAATCTCAATATTGTGTGATTTGGGAACTTTAGGTCCGAAATTAAAAATAATTATATGGAAACTTCAAGCCCCAAATTCAAAATAGTAATCAAGAACTTCAAGTTACAATTTTAATTACTTAAGAAACTTCAAGATCTTACATTGAATGGTAACTAGAAAGCTTCGGACCCCCAAAACAAATAGGAAACATCAGGTCCTAATATTAAATAATTGAAGAACCATAAGTATTTATAGAGTTTTATCCCCCAACTTTAAATAATAACTAGATTTTAGCCTCGCGCACGTGTATAGCTTTTTTATAACTTCAATCTAACCATTAAAAGAGCCAATATATTTCTATGTCCATGCATATCAGTAAAATTAGTCGGGTTGTCCATGGATACACCTGCCACATGTATAAAATCTATTACTCATCATCACACTAAACCACATTTATTGTTTGGAAACCCCTAAAATTAAAAAAAAAACAAGCCATTATCTTTTTCTGTTATAACAATTTGAAATAAGAAACTAAAACAAACATTCCTTTGTGTCTTTACCATATATATTTAATTAAATAGTTCATATATTCAAATACAAAATCAAATCAAACAACTAATGCAAAATGAAAAAAAAATATCTATCAAATCAACTAACACCAAATATGATTAAGAACGTACTTTTGTCATGTTTAATTTTTGTATGTGGGTTAAATTTACCTCTGCCATGGCAAACCGTAGTAGATGAAATGATATATTACAGTATAGCAAGTAGTTTACAAATAAAATGATTCTAGAAAGATTTGCTAATTTATTTTTTTATTAACTTCTCTCGGTGGCATGGTCTTTCATTATGTAAAAGAAATTTCTGATGTCTAAGATAGATAAATACCTTAACATATAATTACAAAGTACCCCATTTGATTCGCATCACTATTTTGAATATTGAATTCATTCTTTATTCCGAATATAAGATCAAAGAAATTTGTATATGTACCAAGTTTTCACCTTCGGTGCATTAAAGTTTGGTATTCTAAGTGCAAGTATAAGAAGGTGGAACCAAAACACACTCAAATATAAAGAATATGAAATGGGCTGTGGTTGAATGAATATGAAGTAAAGAACCCACTGTACAATCATTTAGTGCACTTGAAATATAAACTTGATAGAAAAAATAGTTATGTATATCAAAGAATGTGTAAAACAAAGAATTTATTACAACACTAAGGAGAAAAGTGGCAACATTAACTGAGAAAAATATGTATACTGAAGATTGATACGAGATAAACACATGTGAGTTGAATATGCAATATACAGGTGGTTTCAATGAGAAAACTATTATGCAATACTTATCTTATCAACTAGAATTGTTCGGATAAGAGAAGAATTCCGTGGAGTTCTTTATGCTAAAAAAACAACAACTTAGAAAGCAAAAAGACAAAAGAAAAGGACGATGATATATTAAATAAAGAGGGTAGGAAAGGAATTTTATTGATGGAGAATGGAAACTGATGTATCATTAGATAATAAATGAATAAGTTGGGTTTGATATGAAAATATATGGTTTAGAGAGTAGGAAATGAATATGTAGAGTTAGTTCATTTATGTGCAGAATATGATAACATTTTAACTTATGATTTCAACCTTTTCAAATTATGATGATTTCAAACGTTTGTAAAAGTCACCCAATATTTATTCGCAGACATGTGGAGAAGGACGATAAGGAGCCTCCATTTTTAGGTTATACTATTAAATATCGATAATATTCACACTATATAGAAAAACATCAACTCACTTAAATGAGATTGTATCTTTACTATGATATAAGAAATATCAATCGTAACATTGTTATAAGAAAAAAAATCATAACCAAAAGACTAATTATATATGTACAAACACACGTACTTATTCAATTTTATGAAAATGTAAATGTGACAACCCGCCTAAAAAAATATCGGGTGATCAATCATATATCAAATTAAGCAAGAATCTCATTTGGTTCACTCTTAACATCACTATCAAAAAGTTTTTAAAACTTACTAACCACCTAGTATTAAAAAAGAAACGGCGCAAAATTTTATCTTTTTATCAAACAACAACAACTTTATGTGAATTAATATAATATAAATAATTCACATAATCACTAAGTCAGTCAATATTAAAAATGAATAAATAAAATCTTTGCCGAATAAACAATCGGCTACAAAACCAAATAAATCTGACAGATAGTAAATAAATCCCATACAATCTGAACTTAAATAATCTAAATAATTACAGTGAGCAACTTGCTCAAAATAAGGCTGAGATAGAATTCCTAAACTAGGAATAAATGAAAGAGGCAACTACTCCAACTCCTGCAACATCCACATATATCGCAGCTACGTAACCCTGGAATAGAATCAAGTCTGGCATCCCTGTGGCCGGACACGTAAAATATTTTGAAAATCTTTTATAGCAAGGGTGAACCCAAAACATTTTGAAAATATTAGCAAGTGATTAAAATCCATGAATACTCTTCATATTTAAGTTAGTGTCGCACTCCCTTGAAGACCTACTCACCCCTAAACTATTGTGCACACCTAACGCCTTTCTTTATAACCCACCTAGTCATCTACCATGTAACTAGTCCTTATTATAACCCCTTCTAGTCATACTACTCTAGCCCGAGTATGTTTAAGAAATAATTCTTAAGTTATTTATCACATTAACTTAACTAATCATTTTCCATTTAAAACCATATAAGATTCGCACTAGTTATATATAACAATAACGTTCACTTCATGTATTTGACCTGTATATAATTATCTGCACCATATATACGTATTATCACACTACAACATTCACACACATGTCGTAGATATATAACCATCTTCTCGAGTAGACACTCACCGGATGTTCTCTACAATTCTATCATTTCCAGGTATACTCATCCACCCTGATACGGTTAGCTCCCCGAATCAGTGAAACAAACTAAACACGGTGGAGGCGGTCATAGTTCCCTCCGAAAATGAGACCGAATCATACTCAAGACGTCTCACCCCTAACAAGAGACGCTATGACCTGGGGACTATACTCACCCTGCTACTCACGCCAGGGGATTCACCCACATCGCGCAACCTCCTATGATAGCACTAGAGGGGTATGATTTTACCAAATATATAGTCACCAATATTTAAGAACACACAATATATATATACAATAAATTTAATCCCAGCTATACCGTGCACAACCTAGTAGCACTAGCCCAAATTATACTTGAGTCTATAATACGACACAAATTTAATTAATCACGCATTACTTAATTTATTATCTTGGTGATACTCAACTAATATACCCGGACTCTCTTACTTGGCCTGTACTTAAACCTTTATGAATTTATATTACTCAATTCATTATTTAAGTTCCTCCTTTTTTTCACCTTTCTAGGCTCAGATACATCCACCTATAATCCTTAGGTAAAATAATCTCGGGCATCGATACCCGGATTTGATCTCTGACTAAAGATTTCAATCTCGGACACCCTTCCGTAAAAAAAATCATAACTAATTAAAAAAATTAGAAAAACGCGAGGTCGGCACCCATGCGATCGTAACGAAAAGATATGCAAATTTCATTTTGACAAATAGGTAAATCAAACCGGTTCAGCCTCAAAATCGAATCGTTTCGTCGTACTGTGAACCATCTTCTTCTCTATTACGATTTTCTCCATTTTTAACCCTCAAACCTCCATGGATTCAACCCAAACATCAACGCAATTGATATCCCACATTTATTACTTCTATAAACAGGTTCCAACACAAATATATATATCATCAATCATCACTGATTCTCATTAAAACTTCTAGGGTTCATGAATTGGTTTTTTCTCAAAATTTCTTAAATCACAAATTCAATTCGATTCAATAATCCAAATTTAACAACAATTCCTACTTGGTTTCGATTCTAAATCGTATTTCAACATCATATGATAGTATTCTCACATTAATTAAACATCAATTTCACCTAAATCCCCCCAAACCCCAAATTTCACATGCGTCACCCTCCCAAAATGAATTCTCAATCACACTCACTATAATATGAATTGGTTATCACAAATTTACATTGAAGAAAATTAACCACTTGCCTTAGGGTTCATAGGGTTTGAATCCTTTTGGTGTAGATGATGATTTGATGAAGAACAACCACACTTGTTCTTGCTTTTAGCTCCGAAGAGTTCTTCAAATTATCCCTCTTTTCTCCTCTACTCAATTAGTGTTTCTTAAAATGAGTTATGGCTGTCACACCCTCTTACTTTTAGGGTTTATTGAGCTAATCCCATTTTTAGGCTTGTGAGCTTTATTAAAGTGGCCCAAACACAACCGCGTGGGCTTGGTTATGCCTAAAAATGTCCCGAGACCCATTTACTACCCCCGGGTAATCTTTTTCAACTATCTTGACCTATCCGAACTCAATAGTGCACTCAGAATTTTCATCCGAATTAATTTATCAAAAGTCCTTATCTCGAACCCAGTAAAGTCTATATACGACTTTCGGTTGAGATAAATAAATGTCACGTCACTATCATTCTTCATTACACAAATACATTATTACTATTCGCTTAGTAATATAAATTTCATAAATATTAACCACTTGATCTCTAGATTAATATTTAAATAAATACTAATAATAATTAATTAAATTAAATTACGACACACGAGTAATTTAAAATTAGTCGAATTAATTAAATATTAAATGCATAAAAATACGGGGTGTTTAATACTCCCCCCTTACAAAGGAATTTTGTCCTCGAAATTAGGTCATACCTCTGGTGAATACTTCTGGATACTGCTCTCGCATGACATCCTCCCGCTCCCACGTAGAATCATCAACGCTGTGATGACCCTAATGTACTCTAACTAGTGATATCACTTTAGACCGCAACTTACGCTCACTATGATTCAGAATAACTACGGGTCTCTCCTCTTATAAGACATCTAGATGAAAATCGATCTCCTCAAGTGGAACATGCGACAATCTCTCACGCTCCTCCGATAATTTTTTAGTGATGCCACATGAAACACGTCGTATATATGCTACGGATGCTCTAGTAAACACAGTCTATAAGCTATTGATTCCACTATCTTAATGATATGATGGCCCCCACAAATCTCTGTGCTAGCTTTCCTATCTTGCCAAACCTCATGACCCCTTTCATAGGAGACACCCTAACCAATACCTGGTCATCAATCACCAACTCAATGGTCTTTGACCATACAGTGCCTCAAAAGACGAGCCTATGCTCCATCGGCTCTACTGTCTCTATGTTAGAAAAGGCCCCACCTTTATGGGTGCCAATTTCTTGTTCCCAACCTTGTGAATCTCCTCATGGTAGATAACCGCAACAGTCCCTGACTACTCATGTCAGACCTCAAACTCTTAACTCATGTTGACATAATTCTCCTTACATTTCTGGGCTATCTGAAAAAGACGCGGTTTACTAAATTCCTACTGATGGACCATAAATCTCTTCGAGTTCTAGGAGCTCATTACTCCCCACCCCTCTCAACTAAAGGTGGATGAAAAAATTCTCTGATAATATCTCAAAAAATGTCATGCAAATCATAAATTGTTACGAGGTATCACACGTAACTCTACTAGTGGTAATCAATACTCCCAATCACCCAATAATTTGGAATTTCGCATTTCTCGATTCCTCCAAAACCTAGTCGCTTTCGTCAACCATTGACTTAAGGGTATGCGATTCCATTCCCATTGCCTCCTGACACTTCCGATCAGAGGTAGGACTGAAAGGTCTTATCCCAATTCACAACAATTTTGGACAGCACCTAGTTATGTTTCACTTCTTTCTTCAAGAGAAAATTTGAATATACTACTCAATAGTATATCCCACTCCAAAATAACAAACATTCCACTCTGGTCAATCCATTCCACAAATCCGACGGAAGCCTTGACCTCTTCGCGATTTTGGGTGTCCCAAATAAGAATTTCACCACTCATGCTCATCAATCCCGTCATTTTGAACATCAAAATTACAAAAGCCTAGTTGAAAATCTCGGACCAACCTTTTTTCATCCCTAAATGGTGTAACTTAGAGACAACTCCACCATGGAACATTCACTATCAATCCCCACTCTCAACGTTCCACCATGGACACCTAAAACATCTTGGCATCTGACTAAGTGAGACTCTGCTCCACCCAGGGCGCCCATACATCCTATAACCCGTGCATATTTGTCCAAACCTCAAAACATCACATACTTAACATACTTATCTCAAGTTCGGCCCCCATATTCTCGGCATGGTTGTATCATCCGGGTATTTTCGATTACCCCACCAATTTTTATTCAATTCTTCCCGATATTGCCCTACCTATCAACTTATGGTGCAAAAGTTATTCCCTGTCTTATTTCACAATACTTCCTGGCTCCACCAGCTCTATTTCGTAATAGCTCCCAGCTCAACGCATTTTCTCCACACATTCAATAATTATCATATAATCCGATGTCCTATCATCCAATGACGTTTCTCCACTCCCGATGTTTATTAAGGCTTATGCGTATAACATCTCATAGCAAAGCCCAAAGGAGCTTTTCCCAATACAATATTCCTCAGCATTATCGATCCTCGATTTTTATAGAACCCAAAGCATATACCCAAGACACTTAAACCCTGTCCCTATACTCGCAAGTCTAATTATTGACTCCTGCATCTCTAAAGGAGTCATATACTACTACGCTCGTAATATCACTAAGTCCTTAGTGCAAAATTAATATCGAGCAAAATCTCTTTGCTCCACGGTAACCCGACATACCCTAAATCTCATCGGTAAGAGTCCCTACGCACCAGGATCCAATATAACTAAACAACGGTACTCTCTGAAGTCAACTTCATACAATACCATCGCGAGATCGACCCCCTTTTAGGTGAGACGTCATAAAAAGAATATACATCCTGCCCTAGAAAAACGAACACGATAGTCTTGCGATAACTACCTACCATCGTTAACCAGTCCGTACTTAAGATAAAATCATAAGCACATAATCACCTCTCATAATGGGATTACCTTAAAAAATATACCCTCTCAGTGTCCACACCCTCTCCCCTGCAGGTGGAACTAAAGAGAGCCCCGCTACACAATGGTAAATATTTACTACTATAGTACTATTTATGATACCTCTACCAAACCCGTTTCACACGAGAATTTAGTACTAACAAACTACCGTGACTCGCTCGTGTCACAAAAATAGACCCTTATCACTCTGAGATAAAATTCTTAGTTTCAATCACCACTAACATTGGCGGCTCAAATGGTTCCTGGATATGACACTCTCGTCCTAATTGAGCCAAAACTTCTCTAACTGTTGCCCGTGTTAGGCATATCGCTCTTGTCCCCTAACTCGTTGCGGACAGATCCACACATATGTTTCCACTCATTACACATAAGACTCGTGCCCTTCCCCTTTTTTCTTGGCCCACCGGCCATATTGGGGTTGTCCTTTTTGCGGACCTAGTAGTCTTGACCCTAATTGCTACCCCCATTGTCCCTTTAGCTCCGCTAGTCCTATGGAACTTGTTGCTGGCCTTGACGACCCTAACTGAACCCACCAACACTTGGTAGAAATTTTATTGATCTCGATCATTAATTTGGGTCCTCTATTAAGTATCCCTTCCCTTGGTACCTCACTAGCACTGAAAAATCCAGTCTTGCCCTTTTGTTAGATTTTCTTACTCCATCAACTCCCTTCTCACGAGAGCATTGATGTAAATTTGTAAATATACAACCTTGACGACAACGACACCAGTCATCTTAAACAGATCTCCTATCCACGCTTGTATATTCTACCCATGGGTCCATTATCAATTAACGAACCTTTTTTTTATTCCTTACATCCCTCTCACCGGGTACATATTTTGTGATTTTTGTAAACTTTTTTTCACAATCGTCCACTGTCTGGCCCTTTTGAAATAATTACTGAATTCTCCCTTACATCTTTATTTAAACGTCTGGTGAGAGAATTCGTAATAATCCGCACCCCAAATTCCTCGTTATTCATGGTAATTTTTCTATGGATATGGTGACTAACTCCCATCACCTTATGCTACTCTTATGAGCAAGCATTTTTGCCCAGAATTTTGACTTGAGTAGGTGTGATCCCAAATGGATGTACTATGTCCATTGGTAAATCACCCTTTCGAATTTTCCTCAAATTCTAGCGGATCGTTCTTCAGAAATAAAAATATCTTCTTCAACCCTCGCCCTTGTCGTCTGCACTTGGTGGGTCTAACTTTGCACCGTCGTCCTTCACGGTGGTTCTTAAGGACCCCCTAGTGGTTACTCCAACATCAATTGTTCAAATAACAATCGTGGTGCCTCCTATCGCGTCACTGTTCCCAGAATACTCTATGGCTTCTGATGAGTCCTCCCTCCTGCAATCCTTCTAACGTCCCACACTTGTCATTCTATAATGTTCGATCTACCACGCTTAATCGAAATTGTATATGAATCACATCAACTATACTTAATAACAGGAGAACGTATTTCGCATACGTAAAGGAATACAATAATCTTATAATAAGGCTCTATTTAAAATAACGCTAAGTTAAAATGTGAAAAGCCGCACAGATCCTAAGGACACTAGAACCTGATGCTCTGATACTATCTGTGACACTCCGCCTAATAAAATACTGGGTGATCAGTCCTATATAAAATTAAACAGGAATCTCATTTAGTTCACTCTTAGCATCACTGTCGTAAACTTTTTAAAACTTACTAACCACATAGTATTAAAAAAATGGTGCTAAATTTTATCTTTTTTCATCTAACAACAACAACATGCGAATGAATATAATATAAACCATTCACACAATCACTAAGTCAATTAATACTGAAAATGAATAAATAAAATCTTTGACGAATAAACCATCGGCTACAAAATCAAAACCAAGTAAATCTGACATATAGTAAATAAATCCCATACAATCTTAACTGAAATAATATGAATAGTTGCAGTGAGCAACATGCTCGAAATAAGGCTAAGATAAAATTCCTAAACTAGGAATAAATGAAAGAGGAGACTACTCCAACCCCTGCAACATCCACATATGTTGCAGTTGTGTAACCCTGGAATAGAATCAAGTCTGACATCCATGTGGCCGAAAACTTAAAAGGTTTTGAAAATATTTTATAGCAAGGGTTAGAACCCAAAACATTTTGGAAATACTTAGCAACGGATTAAAATGGAGCAATTAAAATGCATGAATGCTCTTCATATTTAAGTTAGTGTCGCACTCCCTTGAGGACCTACTCACCCCTCAACTATTGTGCACACCTAATGCTTTTCTTTATAACCCACCTAGTCATCTACCCCGTAACTAGTCCTTGTTATAACCCCTTCCTGTCATTCTACTCTAGCCTGAGTATGCTTAATAAATGATTCATAAGTTATTTATCACATTAACTTAACTAATCATTTTTTATTTAAAACCATATAACATTCTCACTAGTTATATATAAGAATACCATTCACTTCATGTATTTTACCTGTATATAATTATCTGCACCATATATACATATTATCATATTACTACATTCACACACATATCGTAAATATATAACCATCCTCCCGAGTAGACACTTACCGGATGTTCTCTATAATGCTATCATTTCCAGGTGATGATGCTAAGATTTAGCACCACCGGATAAGTGATAATGAGCTCAAACAATAGTAACCATAGCAGCCATAGAGATGTATAAGTGTATAAGTATGTAGAAGGGGATGAGTGTAAGAGGAAATAAGACAATGATGTATAGTGGTTCAGCCAATTTGGCCTACATCCACTGTGAGTGTGTGATCCACTGAGTATGGGCACTAATGGCCTTGGATACAATGCACATAAGCTCACTTTCTCTCTCTACTGTGTGTACAAGCAGAGTTTTAGATAGGGTTACAATCAACTGAACGATCCCCTGTAGGGTTGTAGGTGGCAAGTATATATAGGTCTTGGGGGGTGTAGTGTACCCCCCAAGTATGCATGGTGCATGTGAATGATGATCTAGACAATCCCCTGTTGACACCTGTAGATGCCAAATGATGACATAATATTCCCTCACGTGAGGGTGTGATTTTGTTATAATGGTCTCCCATGTGCCATGTGAGCCTCACGTGCACTGTTCCACGCGTCTCCCAAACCACGCGCTGTGATGATGTCACCCTCGGCCTTTGATATGAGGCCGAGGGCAAAGTTCCTTTCGGTAATGAGTCTGACCTAATTTGGGCCTCGTACTGTCGTACCCTCGGAGGGTCGTCCAGAGCCTGATGGAGGGTCGGCCCCCTGAGGGGTCGTCCGGAGCCTGATGGAGGGTCGGCCTCCTGAGGGGTCGTCCGGAGCCTGTTGAAGGGTCGGCCTCCTGAGGGGTCGTCCTGAGCCTGATGAAGGGTCGGCCTCTGGAGGGGTCGTCCGGAGCCTGATGAAGGGTCGACCCCTCGAAGGGTCGTCCGGAGCCTGATGAAGTGCAGGGTGCCCTCGGCATGGCCGAGGGTATATACGGGTATATCAATCACCCCCAACCCTTAGACATAAATGATGCTGAGATAGCTGAGGGATAATGTTGCTTTTGAGACTAAGTGTATGGTCTGTTTGATGAGTGACACCTGTCAAACTGATTTGACAGCTATCAAATTTTTATCCAATGTCGTTCCAGGTTTCAAGGGATGGTGGCTGCATGCTGCTTGGGGCTTTGTGCCCTAATGATGTCCTCCTCGTGGGTTGTTCTCTACCTTGGTTAATGGGCTTTGTGCACTCATTACTAAGGTATTTAAGAGATTTTTGAAACCTTTCCTTCTCTTCTTCTTCTTCGCGCCCAAGCTCTCTCTCTCTAGATTTCCAACAGACAGACCTGCACATTTCGACATTTCGAGTTTGGCACCCTCTTTCTCCTTCCTCAGGTAATCCCTCTACCCCAGTGTCCTCTTTTACTTTCATTTATTTCTTTGCTTTAGGCTTGTATGGTCGGACTTAGGCTGTTATATATTATTTCCGGCATCTTCTCCGGCGACTGGTTTTTGAGTGTTCTTGAGCTTTCTTGAGTAAAAACCTTGATTTCTTTTGTTTTAATCCAAAAGTCTAATTTGGTCAACTGCAAACTTGTTTGTAGTTAAGTTACCCAAATTCCTCCAAGTGTAGGGTCTCCCCCTTGATGCTTAGGAGGCTTTATAGCTTAGCTGAGGAGTTCCCTTCCCTGAGAGAGAAATTATTTGTTGAGATCAGACGAATAGAGGAAGAGGAGGAGAGGAGACGAGGGGCCGACCCTAATTGGGTACGACCCATCCTTCCTATTCCTCTAGACACAATAAAACCATTTGAGCCATCTGAGTCTTGTGGGTCCCCATCGTCCAGCCGAGTGTCATTCAAGTGAGATGGAAGAGAGAGCATCCTCGCCAACTGGCGCTGGACCTTCTGGTAGAATAAAGACATCTGACCTAAGCCCGGGCCGACAAGATGAGGGTATGGTCCCCTCCGAGGCTGTCCTGTGACAACCCTATCTCCACATGCCTTCCAGATGGCCTTTTCCCCATGGTCCTCTGGCAGATGACGAGGCCGAGGGAGAGGGGACTGAGGATGAGGGCGATGATTCAGATGACCAGGTTGATACCTCCCATGCCTCGTCCTATATCTCCTCCATTAGGGATCGCGACCTCTTATTGTGGAGACATGCCTATGGAGTGCCCCCCGGCATAACCATGACGGTTCCCTCTGAGTCTGAAAGGGTTTTTGAGGGTGAAGAGGGTGAGGTTGCAGTGTATGAACAAATGTTCAAGGTTGGCGTCAGGTTCCCTCTGCATCCGGCTATCGTAGATATCCTATCAGCCCTCGGTATTGCCCCCTCTCAGCTTCCTCCCAACTCCTGGAGGACGATACTAGGTTACATCTCCCTGTGGAAGAATGCTTTCAGTGATGAGCCCTCGGCTGACATATTCTTAGCCTGCTACAATATCACCTCTTCGTCCAAACAGCCTGGGTACTATCATCTAGGGGCGAGGAGGTCTGAGAAAAAACTTCTCCACGTGGCACAAACCTCCAACCACGATTGTAAGAAGAGATTCTTCTTCATCTTTGAGGAGTGGTAGTTCTCCGCCGAGGCATCTCCTGTAGCCGATGGTCCGAGGGTCCCCCGAAGATGGTCTAACCCGTCAATGAAGACCAGGTCAGACCCCGGACTTAGCCTGGAAAAGAAAGATATTGTTGAATATCTGAGAGGACGAGGGAGAGGGGGTGAACTTCTAAAGTTTGAAGATCTGATGACCCCTCGGTTCCTCAAGGAAGCTGGTCTGAAGGTCGGCCCCCTTACAGAACTATGTGAGTTGTACTTTTTTTTACTTTTTTCAAGTGTTTCCTTTTTATCTCTGCATTTTTCTCACGTGTCGTACCCTTTTCAGGTCGTCCTGTTGGTGTATCAGACTATCTCTAGGAAATGACTGCTCCCAGTTTACTATCAGGCTTGGCAAAGAAGAAGGGTAAGGAGCCTCAGCAGGCTCCGAGGAAGACGAAGGCCGTGGGGCCGACGGTTGTTGAGCCGACAGCCGATATCCACAAAAGAAAAGAGCCTGAGATTCCTGTTGACCCTCGACCGGATTCTCGAACGAGGGCCAGGGTCGAAGCATCTGAAGGGACTGCTTCTTCATCCAGCATGGGGGCCTTCTGGTCCCAGAACTTAGCACATCTGAGGGCCGAGCCATCATCGCTCATCGCAAATTTGAGGGCAGCCAAGGCATCAATGTTTTTTGCTCCCTCGGCTGCTGACTATGACTTTCTGTCAAAGATGCCTACAGCCAAAGTGTATGACTATGGTCTGCACGCTCTAGCCCAGGTTTTGGTCTTGATTTATTTCTTTAATTGCATTCTTTCACCAACTGATTCCTCGAACTCTTGACATCTGTTTATTTTTCTGTGCAGTCTGTATGCGCCTTTACCTCGGCAACTAAATGGATGGATGAGAATCAGGAGAAATTCCATGAGGCCGAGAGGGCCATTCAGCATGAGGCTGACCTGCAGGCTGACTTAGATACTGCAAAGGCTGAGCTAGAGAGTGCCAGAACTGAATATGCACGAATTATGGACGAGCTGACGAGACAGCATGATGAGGACCTGAAGGCCAAAGACTTGCTTCTGAAGGAGAAGGATGAAGCCATGACCCATTGGGAGGCCCAGTTTAAGATTGAGCTATCTGAGGCTGTGAAGAAAGCTGAGGCAGACGTTGTGAAAGCCTATAAACTCTCCGATGAGTTCCAAGACTTCGGCCTTGAGTACTTGGAGAGAGGGATAAGGACGTCTTGTCTGTGAGTCGTCCTCAAGTTCGGCGACGTCGTCTCTTCCGTTCGTCCCTCTCTGGAGGCCGTTCAACTGGACGACCCCCTGATTGCCGAGGCTCTAACCCAGGTGGAATCCCAAGTGCAAGTCGAGGGGGTCGGCACGTCTGAAGATCAGCCAGTTGTGGTCATTGAGGAAACCCCTCTTGTGGATGTTGAGGCCCTGCCCTCTGATATTGTTCCATAGGGTGGGTGGCTGTAGCCCATACCCTCTTGATGTAATTGACATTTTTGTACTCTATCTTGTAGAACACTTGATATTTCATTTATACTATCATCTTCTTTGTTGTCTTCCATATTTGCCTCTTGTATTATTTGTGTTGTCTCTTTGTTAATGCCACTAACCCCTCCCTCGTCTCTCTTGAGGGTGAATCGAGGAGTCGTCCCCTGGGTTGGACCTCATTATAGCCGAGGATTAATCACTAAATTAATGGTGTTAAACACAGTATTCCCTCGTCTTTCTTGAGGACAGTGGTGGGGTCGTCCCTTCCACTGGCCCTCATTATAGCCAAGGGTTAATCACCAACTTAATGGTTTTGAACAAAGTATTCCCTCGTCTTTCTTGAGGACAGTGGTGGGGTCGTCCCCTCCACTGGACCTCATTATAGCCGAGGGTTAATCACTAAATTAATGGTTTTAAATAAAGTATTCCCTCGTCTTTCTTGAGGACAGTGGTGGGGTCGTCCCCTCCACTGGCCCTCATCATAGCTGAGGGTTAATCACCAAATTAATGGTTTTAAACAAAGTATTCCCTCGTCTTTTTTGAGGACAGTGGTGGGGTCGTCCCCTCCACTGACCCTCATTATAGCCGAGGGTTAATCACCAACTTAATGGTTTTAAACAAAGTATTCCCTCGTCTTTCTTGAGGATAGTGGTGGGGTCGTCCCCTCCACTGGCCCTCATCATAGCCGAGGATTAATCACCAAATTAATGGTTTTAAACAAAGTATTCCCTCGTCTTTCTTGAGGACAGTGGTGGGGTCGTCCCCTCCACTGGCCCTCCTCATAGCTGAGGGTTAATCACCAAATTAATGGTTTTAAACAAAGTATTCCCTCGTCTTTCTTGAGGACAGTGGTGGGGTCATCCCCTCCACTGGCCCTCATTATAGCCGAGGGTTAATCACCAACTTAATGGTTTTAAACAAAGTATTCCCTCGTCTTTCTTGAGGACAGTGGTGGGGTCGTCCCCTCCACTGGCCCTCATCATAGCCTAAGGTTAATCAAAACTTAATGGTTTTAAACAAAGTATTCCCTCGTCTTTCTTGAGGACAGTGGTGGGGTCGTCCCCTCCACTGACCCTCATCATAGCCGATGGTTCCAATTACCAGATTAATGTTTTTTAATAAAGTCTTCCCTCGTCTTTCTTGAGGACAGTGGTGGGGTCGTCCCCTCCACTGGCCCTCATTATAGCCGAGGGTTATAATCACCAAATTAATGGTTTTCAACAAAGTTTTCCCTCGTCTTTCTTGAGGACCATGGTGGGGTCATCCCCTCCATGGGACCTCATTATAGCCGAGGGTGATAATCACCAAATTAATGGTTTTCAACAAAGTTTTCCCTCATCTTTCTTGAGGACCATGGTGGGGTCGTCCCCTCCATGGGACCTCATTATAGCCGAGGGTGATAATCACCAAATTAATGGTTTTCAACAAAGTTTTCCCTCGTCTTTCTTGAGGACCATGGTGGGGTCGTCCCCTCCATGGGACCTCATTATAGCCGAGGGTGATAATCACCAAATTAATGGTTTTAAACAAAGTTTTCCCTCGTCTTTCTTGAGGACCATGGTGGGGTCGTCCCCTCCATGGGACCTCATTATAGCCTAGGGTTATAATCACCAAATTAATGATTTTAAACAAAGTTTTCCCTCGTCTTTCTTGAGGACCATGGTGGGGTCGTCCCCTCCATGGGACCCCATTATAGCCGAGGGTTATAATCACCAAATTAATGGTTTTGAACAAAGTCCTCCCTCGTCTTTCTTGAGGACAATGGTGGGGTCGTCCCCTCCATTGATCCTCATTATAGCCTAGGGTAGTTCTCTAGTAAATGTTTTCACGCGTACTAGAACTGATAACCACAGGATGAGGGGAAACACTGATATTTCTCATTAATTTTCCAAGTGTTCTGTTGGAGTAACTCTTATTACAATTATGGTCTATCAAGACCTTACAACACTACTTATAGTATTTTTTCAAATGATCTACATTCCAGGGGTTGGAAAAGGGTTCCCCTTCTAGGTTTTCTAGTCTATAGGTCCCAGGGACGACTTCATCGATGACCCTATATGGGCTATGCCAATTAGGATGGAGCTTGTTGGGCTTTTGCCAAGTCTTCTTGAGGACCAAGTCCCCCACTGCGATTGGACTCTGTTTCACCCTCTGATTGTAAAACCTTGCGGTCCTCTGCTGGTAGGCGGCCTGCCTTATCTCAGCGTCCTCCCTCCTTTCCTCAATCAGGTCTAAGTCGAGTCTCCTCTCTTCTGTATTTCTCTGGGGGTCATACATTTGGACCCTATGAGTAGGAAACTCAATCTCGGTGGGGATGACGGCTTATGAGCCATAAGCTAGCATGAATGGGGTCTCTCCGGTAGAGGTCCTCACTGTCGTCCTGTATGCCCACAACACGGCATATAACTCATCGACCCATCTTCCTTTTGCCTCCTTAAGCCTCTTCTTGATTCCATCTAGGATTGTCCTGTTTGTAACTTCTGTTTGCCCATTGGCCTGAGGTCGACCTGGGGTGGAGAAAAATTGTTTGATACTCACCCTTTCACAGTACTTCTGTAGAGAGGTATTCTTGAACTGAGTCCCGTTATCCGAGATGAGGGTGTTGGGGAGACCATATCTGCATATAACATTTTTCCAGATGAATTAGAAGGTCTTCTGCTCTGTAATTGTCACCATTGGTTCGGCCTCCACCCATTTTGAGAAATAGTCAATAGCTACGATGAGGAACCGATAGTTATTGACTGCTCTTGGTAAGGGTCCTACGAGGTCGATCCCCCACACTGAAAATGGCCATGGGGATGTAATGGAGGTAAGAGGCTGATGGGGTTGGTGAGGGATGGTGGCAAATCTCTGGCATTTATCGCATTTTTTTACATATGTCGCTACGTCTTTCCCCAAGGTCGGCCACCAGTACCCCTGGGTGATCACCCTCTTCGCTAAGGATCTGCCCCCGATGTGGCTTGAGCACGATCCTTCGTGCACATCTTGCAAAAGGGATGAGACCTCAGATGGGTGCACACACCTAAGTAAGGGGAGTAAAAATCCCTTTTTGTACAAGGTGTCCCCAATGACAGTGAACTTTGCAGCCCTGTATCTCAACTTCTTCCTTTCTTGCCTTGCTTCTGGCATCTCCCCCTCTTTAATGTACCTGATCAGAGGGTCCATCCACAAAGCTTCCTGAGAAACATTTAGGCAATTGCTAAGTGTTCCCTCAGCATCTTTAATAGTTGGCCAAAGCAAAATTTCTACTGGGACCGTCCTCCTGATGTCTGTCCTAGTTGCCAAGGCCAACCTCGCAAGGGCATCAGCACGGCCATTGTCGATCCTAGGTATCCTCTTTAATTTCACTTCTCTGAAGCCTTTCAGTAATGACCTCAACTTCTCAAGGTACCTAGCCATCCTCTCGTCCTTAGCCTCGTAGGCTCCTAGTATCTGATTCACTACTAGCCTCGAATCACTGTGAAGCAAAATCTGGCCGATACAAAGTTATCTCGCCAAGGAGAGGCCTGCTATCAAGGCCTCATACTCGGCCTCGTTGTTGGAGGCCTTAAAGTTGAACCTCAGGGCGTACTCAATGTCTGTGCCGTCGGGTGCTGATACTATTAACCCAGCTCCGCTCCCGCTTTCGCAAGAGGACCCGTCGATGAAGAGACTCCATACGGTGTGTTCTTCTGAGAAACCTCCCTCGGTGAGTGACCCCTGTCTAAAGATATATCTTCCCTCTTGGTTTTCAACCACTTTCCTTCTAGCGGTGCTCGTCTCAGCCTTATCTATAGTCGTGTCGATGAGCTCACCTTGTCGGGTATCTATCTTCCCGAGGCTCTCATCCTAGGCCTCATCACCTTCCCAAGTAAACTCAGCCACGAAGTCTTCCAATGCTTGCCCCTTAATGGCCGTCCTAGGCTGATACACTATGTCAAATTCCCCCAGTTCTATAGCCCAGGCCATTAACCTCCCTGATTTTTCAGGCTTGTGTAAAACCTGCCTAAGGGGAGAGTCAGTGAGGATGACCATCGTATGGGACTGGAAGTATGGCTTCATCTTTCTTGATGCATGGATTAAGGCGTAGGCCAACTTCTCCATCCTTGGATATCTTTGCTCTGCCCCCAGGAGTGCCTTGCTGTTAAAATACACAGGCTTTTGTATTCCGTCTTCGTCTCTCACAATGGCTGCACTAATGACTGACTCTGAGACGGTGAGGTACACATAAAGTCGTTCACCCTGCACGGGTCGTGACAACAGCAAGGGAGACCCCAGGTATGATTTTAACTCCTTGAAGGCCTCATCGCATTCTTCACTCCATTCGAAGTCTTTTCTAAGAATTTTGAAGAATGGTAGGCACCTGTCTGTGGCCCTAGATACAAACCTGTTCAAGGCAGCAACTCTCCCTGTGAGCCTCTGAACGTCTTTAATGGACTTGGGGGTCTTCATCTCAACAAGGGCCTTTATCTTTTCAGAATTGGCCTCGATGCCTCTTTAGTTGACAATGAATCCCAAGAACTTCCCTGCTCCGACCCCGAAGACACACTTGGCCGGATTAAGCTTCATCTGGTATTTTTCCATCGTATTAAAGGTCCTCTCCAGGTCTGTCACATGATCCTCTGCCTTCAAACTCTTAGTCAGCATGTCATCTACATAGACCTCCATAGACTTCCCAATTTGGTCTTCAAACATTTTATTTACGAGGCGCTGGTACGTTGCCCCCGCATTTTTTAGGCCAAAGGGCATGACCCTATAACAGTATGTCCCCTTGTCAGTGATAAAGGTTGTCTTCTCCGAGTCTTCAGGGTTCATGAAGATCTGTTATACCCTGAATAGGCATCCATGAAGCTCATGAGCTCATGGCCTGCGGTAGCGTTTACCATCTGTTCAATGCGGGGGAGAGGGAAGCTGTCTTTGGGACAGTGCTTGTTGAGGTCTGTGAAGTCCACACACATTCTCCACTTCCCGTTGGCCTTCGGAACAATGACTGCATTGGACAGCCATTCGGGGTAGATGACCTCTCTGATAAACTCAGCGTCTTCTAATTTTTTGACCTCATCCCTAATGACCTCATACTTTTCTCTAGTAAATTCTCCTCTTCTGCTTTACCGGCTTCACTCCCTCTACCACATTGAGCTTGTGGCACATGATTTCAGGGTCAATCCCCTGCATATCTACATGACTCCATGCGAAGACGCTTCGTCTTCTCCTCAACAGTTTAATGAGGTCTTCCTTGATATTGGGCTTCAGAGACTTGCCGAATTGGATGGTTTTTTCCGGGTCATCCTCACCGAGAATGATGGATTCTACCTCTTTCGCAGCCTCTCCTTTCTTGAGTTTCGTCTCGTCCCTGGGGTCTAGGGTATCAATATTGTAAGTGGTCGTAGCCCTCTTGTGTGCCTCCCTTTCTTCAGCGGAGTTGTAGTAACATTCTCGCGCTGTCGTCTAGTCTCCCTGAACTTCCCCCACCCCGTAAGGGGTAGGAAATTTAATCATCTGATGGACCGTAGACGGCACAGCTTCAAACCCCTTGAGGGCTACACGCCCCAATATGATGTTGTAGGCCGAAAACACATGTTCATCCATCACAAAGAAACTGACCTTCTTAGTAAGCCATCTCGGCCACTCGTCCCCCATCCTGACATCGACCTCATACACTCCAAGGGGATGAACCTTTTCCCCGCTGAACCCAATCAATGGATGATGGTATGGGACGAGTCTATCACGGTTGAGACCTAAGGCTTTGAAGCACGACCAACACATTACATCTGCAGAATTGCCCCCGTCGACCAATATCCTCGGCACCTCACACCCATGCACCCTAGTTGTGATGACGAGTGGGTCGTCGTGTGGGGCTAAGAGGCCTTTAAAGTCCATTCTCGAGAACCCCACTATCAGGGTGTCCATATCAACCTTCTTCCTATTTTCTGACTTGGCCTCCAGGGAGGTTGAGTGTACCGTCTTCGTCACTGCCTTGGCCTCAGCCACATGGGCCTTCCTATCAGCGACCTCAGACCCTCCTCCTGCTAGACCCCCGGAGATCATTCCCACCCCGAGCGATATCATGTTAATCCTCTTGACAGGGCCTTGGTCATCTCTCGTCGGGAGGTCAGGGTCGTCCTCATCCTCAGAAGGGTCGTCCCCTCTTTTTTGAGGACCTTCTCTGCATGCATCACCCCGCTTCTTTCTGGGGTCGTCCCCTCGGCCCCTCTTGAAGGCACATTTGTCGACGTACTTTCTGAGTTTCCCTTCTTTCAGCATCTTCTCAATCTCATCTTTCAGAGCAAAGCATTTGTCTGTTACGTGGCCGTGGTCTTGATGAAATTCACACCACAGGTTCTTATTCCTCTTGTTGGGGGCTGCCCTCAACTTCTCAGGCCACTTCAGGGACCGGTCACTCTTTATCTCATTGAGTATCTGCTCACAGCTATACGTCAGAGGGGTGTAACCAGCGAACTTGTCGTCCGTGGACCTCTTCTTCCCCTCTTTGTTCTTCTTAGGGTATTTACCACTACACCAAATCTGCCCATTTGTCAAGGCCATTGACCTTGAAAAATTCACCTTGTCAAGGTCAATGACCGTGACATTTCGAGGTGAGACAACTTTGTTTGTCACGGTCATGTCACGGTCATTGACCTTGATAAAAAACTCGCGTTTTGTGTCACGGTCGTGTCAAGGTCAATGACCGTGACACGTTTGTCACGGTTTAGAACCGTGACAAAGCCGTGACCCTTTTTTTAAAAATTGTCACGGTCATTGACCGTGACACGTCCGTGTCAATTTTGTCACGGACGTGTCACGGTCAATGACCGTGACAATTCTGGGCAGAATTAAAAAAAAACTGCTGGGCAGTATGGCCACTGCCACTGCCCAGCAGTATATTTGTACCTGTTCCAAACATCATATATCCGAACAAACTAAAGATAATGCAAATATATATTCAAATAAGAAACTATTTAAAAAGAAACAACATCACCATCATTTTATCTCAAATCTACAAACTATTTGCATGGAAAAGAGATTTTGTACCGCGACGCTCGGGAACACCTCCTTATCCTTCCCTTCTCGTCCGAATAGCCACATAAGTATAGAGCATATGTGGCCTACCCTTAGGGCCACTCCCTGTCCCCTGAATTGAAATAAAGTAAAATTAGTATCCGCCCCTCAAATATAGATAAATATAAATCGTAATTGAAATCGAAATCGAAATTGACATATAAATATAAATACATTACCTGTAGTGTCACTCAAACAGCTAACTTGAGCTCATATGGCACATCCTTCCAACTAATGTACCCCGGGCAATCGTGTCAATTATAATTCTCTTCATATCTAAACACTAAGAAATACCATAATCCTATGGAGGTATGCGTTGCAAATTCCGTCCAACCGTTGTGTAGCCAAAAATCAACAGTTGAAGTTGTCAACTCCACCTTTGAATGGGGTATGGAAAATGGTGGGGTATGGAAAGTGGAATTGACAACTTCAACTGGTGATGTTTGTCTACATAACGGTTGGGAGGAATTTGCAGAATATCACTCCATAGGATTATGGCATTTCTTAGGGTTCGGATAGACGAAGAGATTCAGTCTCCTCTCCACAAATAGGACACCCCAAATAACTATGTACTAATCACCTATTAAAGGTAAGAAGCGTATATTCATGGATTAGTATAAACAAAACTTAGATGTAGTTGGAATATTTATGTATTAATCTCCTCTCCACACACGCACACTACACAAGAGTGAAAATGATAAAGTGCAGATCAAGTAAAAGCATTAAAAATGGATGTTTCGGTACAAATTGAAATATTTATTACAAATTGAAAAATTGTTTCAAATTCGGGTTATCATAAAAAATGGATTGATATTCGGTAGGAGCAGCCAAGTCATCCACACTACTATTTAGACGCCTTGGCGCGTGTTGGACAATTGACCACGGCTCGTTGTTGATATACTCTGAGTAAAACACTTGCTTAACCTTTTGAAATGCACAAACAAACGGCTCATTGCTCACGTGTTCGTTGCTCTTCAACTTGGACAAGTCAACCATGATCAAATTGGTGACAGGATCAACTTCAGAAGCATTTTTATCCTCAACTCTTACCCATTCACAGTAAAATACAACCTCTTTGAAGCTTATATAATCCAATTCAAATATATTTTGGATTACACCATAGTAAGTCATTTCAGCTTCAACGAGGTTTTTATCTTTTGCGCTCGCTCGGAAGAAAGTAAGAGCCTTGTATGAAATTCCCGAGTTCTGTACATTTGTACTTTCCTCGTACACTTTAGCGCCGAAAATGTAACCGTTCAATCGATATTTTTTGTACTCTTGTGCCACGAACAAGGGTCCAGTGGCTAGACGAGCAAGCCTTGATGTCGCATCACCCATCTTTAGGAGCTGAGAATATAGATAAATTAATTATATTAGTGGTAAAATTTGAGTGTAATGTAACGTTATATAACGAATGTTTTCATTGTAATTACCTCTTGTGTCAACCATAGCCTAAATTCGATGTCTGATTGTACCACTGTTTTTCGTCTTTTATTGTTCTCACAGGCTTCATATTTACCGCATATTACAAAATTAATCATGTATAAAATAATCTAAAATAATGTTAAACATTATAATATTCGAAACTTACTTTTTCCATTCTTCGACATCTTCATGTGTGTCAAATAGATAACGAGCTACTTGTTCATGTTGCAAACTCGTTAATTTCACTCGTTTTCCCATCACATTACCACCATCATCGAGGAATTCATCAGTGTCATCAACGCTGGTAGAGTCAGTCATATATTCCCGAGTATATATTGATGACTCCACGGTGATGTATTCCTCTGCAATTGATTCTGCAATATATCGCGTATTCTTGACGTAATCTTTAAAAACTTTCATCAATCTTTCAAACGGATACATCCACCGATATCTAACTGGACCACAAAGAAGTGCCTCGTTGCATAGGTGTACCAACAAGTGAACACTTATGTCAAAGAATGCTGGGGGAAAGTACTTCTCCAATACACAAATCGCTTCGTTCACAGCCAATTTTGCGGCCACTATGTGTTCTCGATTCACTACCTTCTCACACAAGAGGGAGAAGGTAATACTAATTTGCATAATAGCCCTACGCAAATCCTTGTGCTTGGAGAAACAGTGCTTAAACAATAGAGGAACCAATTGCATTATCACATGCCAATCGTGGGACTTACACTTATGTAAATCATGAGTAACATAATTCACAATCCTTTGCAAGTTGGACGAAAAAGTAGATGGGCCATTCAAATTATATATTGTGTCTAGAAGCACTTTCCTTTCCTCACTCGTCAAAGTAAACGCACCAGGGGGAATTATTGTCCTTCCCCTACTATCTTCTTTCGACCATAGTTGTGGTTTAAGTTTTAACGTTTTAAGGTCTTTTCGTGCATTTTCTCCATCCTTCGAATGACTCCCCCCAAGGCAAGTACCCACAATATGTTCAACGAAGTTCTTCTCTGCATGCATCATATCCAATACATGGCGCACCGGGTTTTTCTTTCAATAAGGCAAGTCAAATAAAATTGACCTCCGAGACCATGCCTTTCTTATCTCAGTTTCATTCCCAGTTGGGGTCTTCTTATGCTTGACATTCTTAAATTTGGGATTCTTACCTGGCATATTTGGGCCACATTCAGAAGATTTACTTTCAATTTCTGAACCCGAAAGTTGTCTCGGCGGTAGCCTATGTTCAACTCCGCCCAATAAAAAATTGGAAGTTTTCTCAAATTTGAAACTATGAGCTGGGGGTAAAAACCTCCTGTGGCAATGGTATACATTTTTTAAGCTGGAGGATAGACGAAGAGATTCAGTCTCCTCTCCACAAATAGGACACCCCAAATAACCATGTACTACACATCCGGATAATGTCCCATAAGCTGGAAAATCATGAATTGACCACATCAACATAGCTTTCAGCGTAAACTCTTCTTTTCTAAAAGAGTCAAATGATTGCACATCCTCTTCCCACAACTCATTTAATTCTTCTACCAGAGGAGCCAGGTAGATATCAATGTCTTCACTTGGTGCCTTTGGCCCAGGTATCAATAAAGCCATCATCGAAAATTCAGGTCTCATACACTGTGAAGGAGGGAGGTTGAGTGGGGCTAGGATCACTGGCCATACACTCTGATTGGTGCTTATATTTCCAAATGGATTGAAACCATCTATTGATATAGCCAAACGAATGTTGTGTTGTTCTCGAGCAAAATCGGGATACTCATAATTCATCCTCCTCCAGGCAGTAGAATCAATAGGATGACGCATGATATTACCCCCTACTTCTGCCCTAGCATGCCAAGTCATTGCCTCTGTAATCCATGGTACTGTAAAAAATCGCTTTAATCTAGGCCCAACGAGAAAATATTTCAATACTTTTTTAGGCACTTTTGAGCTTGTGCCTTCCTTACTAGTAGATTGGACATATCTAGGTTCATCGCATACCGGACAACGATCGAGATTTTCATACTCCTTTCGGTATAGTATGTAGTCATACACACAAGCATGAATCGATTTATACTTCATTCCCAAACCTTTCAAACTGTTCTTCATAACAGGATAGCTATTTGGAAGTGTATTCACCTTGGGTAATAAGCCCTTCACCCATTTCAGAATTCCCGTCACGCTATTTCCAGACAAACCGTACTGCGTCTTCAAACTGTGCAAACCAACCATGGCATGTAAAGTTGTTTGATCTTTCTCACAGCCAGAGTATAACTGTTGGGTCGCCTTAAATTTTAAACTTTGGTAGTCATCGTCAAGTTTTATCGTGTTATCTTCACGAGCACTTGAATCTTCTACATCATCAGTAACCTCATTCTCCTCAGCTTCATAAACTCCGTACGCATCATCAATTAAATCCTCTAATATATTATGATCTACGTCGTCCCCTTTTTCATCTATTCTACTTGTTGAAGGATGTTGTGAAGGTTGGCCAGGGACAAAAGGAACTTTCAATTCACCGTGAAAACTCCAAAATCGATAACTATCTTGCATACCCGATCTTAACAAATGTAGTTCAACTGTTTTCCACTCAAACACCTTACCATTCTTACACCTAGCACACGAACACGGAAACTCTTCATCATTACGATATCTCTTTGCATATTTCACAAATTCGTTAGCACCTCTGCGAAACACATCCCCAATTCTATTAGTCTCACCCATCCACTCTTTGTATTTCGGATATCCCATCACAGCTACCACAACTAAACACCTATTAAAGGTAAACAAAACTTAGATTTATAGTATGTTTTATTTAATTATCCCATCATTTAATTATCCTATTAAAGGGTATGTGGTCCTATCCCATTCAAGAATGCATTTTTCTGTAATATACTTAACAGCTCATGCACATTGTTACGATTTGAAAAAAAATCGACAGCATATCCTCTTAGTTCTCTAAGTACACGACGTAGATTGGCAGGTGTGAGTGTTATTTCAATTGGTCAATTAAAATAACAGTCACACTTGTCAATCTAGTATGTACCCAGAGAACATTAAGATACGACTGCAGAACTTCCTCCAAAAGTAACAACTTTAAGCCAATAAGAATATTATACAGAAATTATATAATCTCAAACTGTCCAAACGGGACAATTCGAGAGATCTCATTACAGGGGTAATGACTCTCGAACGGGTCTAAGGGTTATTGAATGCGTACGCATAAGAACTAGAATGCTAGTATCTATGCGCACTATATTTAATCTCAAGTATGTTTCATATAATGGGTTAATTCAAATACAAAAATAAATTCATGGGATAATTCAAATACAAAAATAAATTCATGGGATAATTCAAATACAAAAATAAATTCATGTATTGACCACACACACACACACACACACACACACTATCTAAGTTGTTCTATAGGTATAAAAACAATTATTATCCAATTATTATCCAACTATTATCAATTATTTATTTTGAATGTAAATAATATTCAAAACCCCACCCACCCCCACCCCCACCCCCACCCCCTCCCGATGTTTATTATCCAATTATTATCCAACTATTATCAATTATTGTTTTTATAAGACCCTAAAGGGAATCCTATCTGCAACAAGATTCTAGTTAATAAAGAAGACATAACAGAATATGGTGGAATCCACTACACTACACACCCATTCCCACACTTAAAAACCATTTAATAATATTTAAAAAATTCAAAACCATTTAATAATATTTAAGCACTAAAATTAATTTAATTTAATTTAACCTAGGAATTAATCAGATATTTTTATCCTATGTTTACTAATGCTAAAATTATGAAAAATGATATTTTGAGATAATAATGTGTGAAAATTTGTTTTATGATTTTTTTCTTAACTGAAAATTATTTAGGGGTATTTTTAATTGAATATATACACATATTTAACTCTTTAAAAATTACATTTTAATCTTTTCTAAATCTTAGGGAGAGTTTGGGTTGTGTTTTTCGGCCATAACACCACACACCCCCACCACCACCCCCTCCCCCACCACACACAACCACACACCCCACCCTACCCCACCTCCTGCCCCCCTCCCCCCCTCCCCCAAAACACACCACCACACACACACACACACCGCACCCCACCCCACCCCCTGCCCCCTCCACCACCCCCTCCCCACCCTGCCCCACCCCGCCCCACCCCCTGCCCCCCTCCACCACCCCCTCCCCCACCCTGCCCCACCCCGCCCAACCCTGCCCCACCCCCCACACACGCACACACATACACACATATATATATACACATACACACATAAATATACAGACAAATATATATATAAATGGAAGAGAGAGAGAGAGAGAGAGAGAGAGAGGGAGGGAACGGTGGGAGGGAAAAAAGAAGGGGGAAAGGGTTTTTGCTGGAAAAGTTGTCACGGTCGTGTCAAGGTCATTGACCGTGACAAGCCCGTGACAAATTGAATTGTCACGGGCTTGTCACGGTTAATGACCGTGACAATTCGTTGTCACGGTCGTGTCAAGGTCAATGACCGTGACATAAAACGCGTGTTTTTTTTTTGTCACGGTCAATGACCTTGACAAGGCTGGCCGGCTGAAAGGTGACAATTTACCCATTTTGGTGTAGTGTACCCCCACTAGCGCCTTCTTTTTCATCTTCGTATTTTGCGGGCATCGCCTCTTCGGCGTTCATCACCTTTCCTGCTGTTGACAGCAATTCAGCCATCGTCCTAGGGGGGTCTTCAGCAAGCTTCCATAACAGCTTCCCCTTTTGGAGTCCTCCAATCAGGGCTGTCATAGCTATGCTCTCCTCATAGTCTTCCACCTCCAGCTTCTCTTTATTGAATCTGGCTATGTAGTCCCTCAGACTCTCATTCTTCCCCTGCTTAACATAGAGCAAGTGGGTGGTCTTCTTCTGTGGCCTCACCCCAAAGCAAAAGTTGTGGATGAACCGGTCTACCAACTGCTTAAAGTTTTCAATGGAATTTTTTGGAAGAGACGTGTACCAGACATGTGCAGCCCCTGTCAGGGTACCAGAAAAGGCACGACACCTCATCTCATCTGAGATAGAGTACATGTCTGCTGCTGATTGATACATCTCAACATGGTGGGCAGGGTTGGTGCTCCCGTCGTATCTTGGGGTGACCACAGGTGGCTTGAACCTTGATGGCGTAGGGAAGTTGACTATCTTCGCCACAAAGGGTGAGCCTATGGTGTATCCTTTCTGAAGAGGGTCTCGGCTCTTCAGTATATCACCGATCTTATCCTCTAGTCGCTGGATCGAGTCATTCCAGGGCCTCCCAGGGTCGGCTTGGCCGATGTTATCCCCTGCCACCTCTTTAAGGTGGACGGAGGGTTCTGTTGCGGCATGCCTGTGTCGGTTGTTTACTTCCCTTTGACCGACATCCCGTACTTGGGGTCGGCCATCTGCTGCCTCCCTCCTGGACCTCGCAGCACTCCTTGACCTGGACAATTTTTCTCGCAGGTCATTTACTGGGCCCAACCTCTCAAAGGCAGACCCCCTGCTCAAGCGATAAAAAGTAGAGCCTCTCGGGCGATCATCAGGATTTGGTCTCCCGCACTTTTCTCTACTATCCTGGAGAGGTCGTACAGTATTGTTGGAGACCTCATATGGTTCCCAGCATTCTATAGGGGCCTCCTCTCCCTCCAGATCGTCATAACTGTCCTCAGGGCAAGGGTTTCCTTGCCTCCCCAGGCGTAGACGTCGGGGGTCAGCAATATCCCTATGCCGCTGAGGGGTGGTAGGTCTTTGCGTGGTGCCTGGGGTGGTCCCCTGGCCTCATGCTGTCCTGGAGCTACTGCCGGAGTAATCATCTCAGGTGAAACCCCTCGTGGTATTAGCATGTTTTGGCTTAGAGCTGTGAACTGCTCCTGCATCATCCGCTGGCTTGCTGCCAGAGACTTTAAGGTTGCCGCCACATCAACCATCTCAGACTGAGGTGGCGGCTGACTGGAACTGGGTCTTCCCCCATCATTCGGCGAGGGAAGCGATGACGGTGGCATTTCAGGTGCCATGTGTTTGAGCTGTGAACAGCTGAACTGGAAAAAAGACTAGTGAGCTTGAGAACCTTAGTGGGTCTCTTTCAATGGTGAAACATCTCCTCTCAGGGGGAGAACTGATTCACCACCAGAGTGCCCAGTAAGGTCAAGCTGTACAAAGGAAGAAATGTCTTCTCGTTCCCACAGACGGCGCCAAACTGATGATGCTAAGATTTAGCACCACCGGATAAGTGATAATGAGCTCAAACAGTAGTAACCATGGCAGCCATAGAGATGTATAAGTGTATAAGTATGTAGAAGGGGATGAGTGTAAGAGGAAATAAGACTATGATGTATAGTGGTTCAGCCAATTTGGCCTACATCCACTGTGAGTGTGTGATCCACTGAGTATGGGCACTAATGGCCTTGGATACAATGCACATAAGCTCACTTTCTCTCTCTACTGTGTGTACAAGCATAGTTTTAGCTAGGGTTACAATCAATTGATCGATCCCCTGTAGGGTTGTAGGTGATAAGTATATATAGGTCTTGGGGGGTGTAGTGTACCCCCCAAGTATGCATGGTGCATGTGAATGATGATCTAGCCAATCCCTTGTTGACACCTGTAGATGCCAAATGATGACATAATATTCCCTCACGTGAGGGGGTGATTTTGTTATAACGGTCTCCCATGTGCCATGTGAGCCTCACGCGCACTGTTCCACGCGTCTCCCAAACCACGCGCTGTGATGATGTCACCCTCGGCCTTTGATATGAGGTCGAGGGCAAAGTTCCTTCCGGTAATGAATCTGGCCTAATTTGGGCCTCGTACTGTCGTACCCTCGGAGGGTCATCCGGAGCCTGATGAAGGGTCGGCCCCCTGAGGGGTCGTCCGGAGCCTGATGGAGGGTCAGCCTCCTCAGGGGTCGTCCGGAGCCTGATGAAGGGTCGGCCTCCGGAGGGGTCGTCCGGAGCCTGATGAAGGGTCGGCCCCTCGAAGGGTCGTCCGGAGCCTGATGAAGTGCAGGGCGCCCTCGGCATGACCGAGGGTATATACGGGTATATCACTAGGTATACTCATCCATCCAAACATCCTGACGTGATTAGCTCCCCGAATCAGTGAAACAAACTAAAGCAGTGGAGGCGATCATAGTTCCCTCCGAAAAGTATATCGAATCATACCCAAGATATCTCACCCCTAACAACGAACGCTATGACTTGGGGACTAACTCACTCTGCTCCTCAAGCCGGGGATTCACCCACATCGCGCAACCTCCTACGATAGCACTAGAGGGGCATTTATATATAATAATAATAATAATAATAATAATAATAATAATAATAATAATAATAATAATAATAATAATAATAATAATAAATTTAATCCCAGCTACCTAGGGATTATAGGTGGATGTATCTGAGCCTAGAAAAGTGAAAAAAAAGAAGGAAGAACCTAAATAATGAATTGAGTGAAATAAATTCATAAAGGTTTAAGTACGGGCTAAGTGAATGAGTATGGGTATATTGGTTGAGTGTCACCAAGATAATAAATTTATTAATGTGTGATTAATTAAATTTGAGTCGGATTATAGACTCAGGTATAATTTGGGCTAGTGCTACTGGGTTGTGCACAGGATAGTTGAGATTAAATTACAGTAACACTAGACCAAATTATACCCGAATCTATAATCCAACTCAAATTTAATTAATCACGCATTAATTAATGTATTCTCTTAGTGACACTCAACCAATATACTCGGACTCACTCACTTGGCCCGTACTTAAACCTTTATGAAATTATTTCACTCAATTCATTATTTAGGTTCCTCCTTCTTTTTTTTCACCTTTCTAATCTTAGATACATCAACCTACAATCCCTACGTAAAATAATCGCGGCATCCATACCCGAATTTAATTTCTGACTAAAGATTTCGATCTTGGACACCCTTCCGTAGAAAAATCATAACTAATTAATTTTTTTTTAGAAAAATGCGAGGTTGGCGCCCTCGCGATCGTACCGAAAATATCTACAAATTTCATTTTTGAGAAATAGGTAAATCAAACCGGTTCGGCCTCAAAATCAAACTGGTTCACCGTATTGTGAACCATCTTCTTATCTAACACGATTTTCTCCATTTTTAACCCTAAAACCTCCATGGATTCAACCAAAACATCAACCCAATTGATACCCCATATTGATTACATCTATAAACTGGTTCTAACCCAAATGTATATCATCAATCATCACTGATTCTCATTAAAACTTCCAGGGTTCATGAATTGGGTTTTTCTCAAAATTTCTTAAATCACAAATTCAATTCAATTCAATAATCCAAATTTAACAACAATTCCTAATGGGTTTTGATTCTAAATCGTATTATAACATCATACGATAGTATTCTCTCATTAATTAAACAACAATTTCACCTTTAATGCTTAAATCCCCCCAAACCCAAATTTCAAATGTGTCACCCTTCCAAAACGAATTCTCAATCACACCCACTATGATATGAATAGATTATCACAAATTTACATTGAAGCAAATTAACCACTTGCCTTAGGATTCGTAGGGTCTGAATCCTTTTGGTGTAGATGATGATTTGATGAATAACAACCACACTTGTTCTTGCTTTTGGCTCCCAAGAGTCCTTCAAATTCTTCCTCTTTTCTCCTCTACTCAATTAGGGTTTCTTAAAATGAGTTGTGGCTGCCACACCCTCTCACTTTTAGGTTTTATTGAGTCAATCCCGTTTTTAGGCTTGTGGGCTTTATTAAAATGGCCCAAACACTCCCGTGTGGGCTTGGTTATGCCTAAAAATGTCCTGAGATCCATTTACCATCCCCGGGTACTCTTTTTCGACTATCTTGGCCTATCCGGACTCAATTGTGTACTTAGAATTGTCATCTGAATTAATTTACCAAAAATTCTTATTCCGAACCCAATATAATCTATACCCGACTCCTAGTTGAGATAAATAAATGCCACGTCACTATCACTCATCATGACGCAAATAAATTATTACTATTCACTTAGTAATATAAATTCCATAAATATTAACCACTTTCTCTCTAGATTAATATTTAAATAAATACTAATAATAGTTAATTAAATTAAATTAAATTACGACACACGAGTAATTTAAAATTAACCGAATTAATTAAATATTAAATGCACATAAATACGAGGTCTTACAGTAAATTCGTGTCATAGTTGACAATATTATCCCACATAGTACCATATATAATAAATAAATTAAAATTCTACAAATCCCATAAATATACCTATTATATAATATATGATCCACGAGATGGGTACTTTAAGCCACACATGACATATTATATCTATTGTATCCATACAAATTATTATAGTATTTTTTTGTTTGTTTATTTGATTATCAGATTTGGTCCACATAAGTATTATATTAGCATAATCCCTTTGAAAGTAAATAAAGTTGTGCAAAGGATAGCGAGTGAAGTACCTTTATCGATAGTACGAGGAGCAATAAAACTTACAGGGGTGCTATAACAATAGAGAATATGCGTCAACTATTTTCATTTATTTTAGTAGCGTTAACAAACCTTTTAAAAAACCTACCTATATGGGGCACATTGGACCACCGCTTCAGTGTATCCTAGACTCCTTAGTGTACATGCAGATAAAGTTGAGATACAGAGAGTTGGGTGGATGTGAATGGGTAAAAAATGGATTGGGTTGTATTTGGGTAGGTCGGAAGAAGGTTGATACATGACTGAGGTCAGTTTTAGACCATTGTGGGGCGGGTGATTTTGGATTGACCATGTTAAACAATATTTCAGAAGGAAAAAATAAAGGCATTGAGTAAATCTACACTACGGATAACAGAATGTCTATACTTCAGTATATACAAATAAGAAAATATTTGTTCATATAGTGATATATCCAGAGAGAGAGAGAGGTGGCTACTTGCAAGTTTGTAAGCGACTGATAAAACGTTAGGTTAAAACACGATTTATTCATATAACTCGTTTGTGACCCACAACTAAACCGCTATAATTGGCTGTTAAAATCATTTTGGAGCCCTTAGCAAAAAATTAGGAACCGAATAACTTTGTTCTGGGTGGGTAGTGGGCGGTTTTGTCCGCACCAACCCATATTGCCAGGCCTACCCCCATGTTTCCCAGTATCGCATGCGAGACTCATGAATTTTTTACCTTTACATGGTTTGTTTGAGACAAACGATTTGAGTCATCTTGTTTACCTTCTTGAGGGCGAAAGGTATTGAAGGGAGATTTTTGTTTTTTCTTTTTTTTTTTTTTGAGAAAAAATGAAGAGAAAAAAATTATAGGTGGGAATCCAAAAGATATTATTTCTCAATACGAGAGAAATTTGCATACGTGCTGATAATGTGTTCTGAAATAAAAATGGATACTCAAGGAGTATCACTCCTACTTATAGTAAAAAAGAAGACATCCCAAAAAACTCGTTCATAAATATTTGATACTAGTGAATATCCATTAAAATACATATTTTACTATTCAAATTCTCACTCTCTTGAAACTTCTTATTGTTAATTGAGAGACGAATTGTAATTAAGGATGGACATGGGTAGGTTTGGTTCGGTTCCATACCAAAATCTAAACCAGAGCCTATGCACTTCGGTTCCGCAATTTTGGAACTATACCCAAATCAATCATGTTATGGAATCAAACCAACCATGGTTCGGTTTGGTTCGATTTTCGATTTGGTTTTTGTTTGGGTCGTTTCGGGTATCTTTACGGTTCTATTTATTTTAAAAACCTAAAATAGTAAAATATTAAGCCAACATACTACAAAATTAAAACACTTGTATATCTAAGTTAACACAAAAAATAACATGTGTTTACTAATTATTAAATATATCACTACTTCCAAGTTTAAAGTTAACACATAATTATTCCCAACAAGTTTAAACACATAATTTGAGATATAAACACACAAATCACAAATACATTAAAATCAACACAAAATTTCAGATTTAAACACATAAATCTCAAATACTCTAAAATCAATAGATATTTTCAAATTTATATACAACATATGAGATTTAAACATCAATTTATATAGGATAAGTTTATGTTAAATTTATATTGATTTGACATCGATTTGATTCTTAGTTTGGATTGAATTGAATTAGGCATAAAATCAAGAATGAATCCTATACGATCGTTTTTTAAACTTTAGAAAAGAGAACATATTCAACAATATTGAAAAACCAAATCAAATCTTATAATTTGATTCGATTCTTTTTGTTGACAGATTTCATTCGTTAAGTATGTGCACGTATCAAACAAATTAGGTGGTACCTCTATATTAAGATTAAGTATTAAATAACAAATTTGAATTTAATTTTTTTTTATTTGGGCTTTTTAATGATTGCGCACGTGACTTATGTCTCCACTGCCATAGTTCTTGTTACACAAGACAATGCACACGCGTTACGTACGTAAGGTCTGGGCCTGGTCGCCCGATACGACGGCGTTTTGAAAGAAAGCATTGCTTGTTTGACGTCCTTCGTACTGTTTTAAAACTCCACCGATAACTTGGTGGGGGGACACACGGTCTCGTAGAAGAAGCTTCAAGAAATAAACAGCTAATTTGGTGGATGAGCCTGAGATTTATCCCTTTCTTCTTATTCCCCAACACAAAACTTAGAAGGTAGTTCTTTACTTCACAACCATTCCATTCTCTTCTTAGATTCTCCAACACTTTTTTGAAGTTTCTATGCAAATTTCCCCTATTTGTCTTTCTTTATTCAATTTCTTTTACTGTATTCACCCTGTTCTGTTCTCCACCTCAACAGGTTTTTTCTTTTCTTCCTCTATCCTCCATATTTATATATATCATCCTATTACTTTATTTCTGTTATACACATTGCATAAATATTTATGGGTTGTTCATTAAATTTAACATAATCGACGACTTTAATGTATTTATTGATATTATTCATCCCATTGTCATCAAACCTATGTAAATTGGTCTACAACTAAGTCAAAGACTAAGGTCCCGTGCAAATATTATAAAATAGGCTCCTTATTGATATAAAAAATGGACTCTCAACATTTAAATAATAACAAATAGAGCCCTGTGCAATCGCTCACTTAGCACATGCTCAGGGCCGCCCTGGATATAGAAGTAACAAGTTGTTTCCTTATGTGTGAGATTCTAAAAATCTATTTAACCTTTTAACTAATTATTTTTTTTGGAGCTTCAATAATAGATATGCAACTGACCATCAAATGTCTAGCGCAATTATGTTGGCATTTTCCATCTTTAATTAGGTAAGCTAGAACGGAAGGAAAAGTTCCCATGTGGGTTTGGAAATTTTAAATTTTGTTCATGATTTTCTTCTTCCCGTGGTATCAAGAAAGAGCATTCATTTTCCGGTGAACACAAATATTAATTAGATATTATATGAGAATATGCCCTTGCATAAATATTATAATTATTTCCCATTTACACAAATTAGATTAAGTTTTTTGCTAACGGTATCTATCGCCCACTTTTGGTAGCTCTAACCATTGCTTCCCACATCCTTTTTTGTAAATACATATTCCTCAAATGCAAGGGTTCTTACAAGCAATCCTAAAAAATCTACGAAAAAAATTGATCCGGTTGAGTAAAAACGCTTAGCATGGAAAACTTGTTCCTATTACAACTCGTGTATATGTGTGTGCGATATGTAGGCCCGGCAATATGGGTTCTTAAGGATGAAACCCCCCATAATCCATCCAAAATAATGTATGCGGGGCCCATTAATTGTGTTTGTGGGTCAAAATGGTTTGAACGATCCAATAAGACGGTTTGTTGGCGGGTCATTAGCGGGTCAAAATGGTTTTGGACCCTCACAAAAATAAAACTCAAATAACTAAAAAGTTTAAAGATTTTTTTTATTGAAGTATTTACTTGGATATTTTTTTTCAAAATTATTATACCATATTTATTTGTGTATGGTATAATAATTATTTTTTCAAAAAAAAAGGCGGGCCAAACCGACCCGATCCGGGTTTGACCCGACCCGACCCGGATTTAACCCGCCCAAACCCGCCCAAATTATTATGTCCGACCCGCTTTTGACCCGCCCAAATTTATCCATATCCATTTTTGACCCGTCCATAACTGCCCATAACCGCCCATTTGCCACTACTAGCGATATGGTAAAGACTACGACACGATTGGTATAGGTTTTTCTTAAGAGAATTCCAAAGGGATTAAGTGAAGTAAATTATAAGCTCACACTATCCTCCGAAATTCTTAAACTTAGAAATTGGAATTAGGTCATATGATGTTGTTCCCACATCCTCAATAATCAAGCACAAAAGAAAAATATAATCTTTTTGGATTTTTATTATCTAAAAAGAAAAATACAATCTTTTTGTATTTTTTGAAAAATATATAAACAAAAATGAACTAAAAAAAATATAGTACACTCTAGAAAAGAATACTCGGGATGATACGTGAAAGATGAATCCTAACCTAGAGGTGGTGTGAATGACTCACTCAGAATGGTAAGACGGATAAGTGTCGGAACCTCATTCACCTTGCTAATTTCCTTCTTCACATTCTTGGTGTTTAAAGAAGTCTCCGTTCACTAACTTTTTAGAACTCACTTTGAGGTTTCAAACGTGCAAGGAACATCTTCACCTATGAAGCACCGACACTCTCCCGGAAGCCACGAGTCAGCTTTGACACGAGTCCGACACGCGACACGCTCGACATGCTGGGACACGTTGCCGACACGCTGGGACACGTAAAAAGGACATTTTTTTTTTAATTTTTTAATTTAATTTTTTTTTTCTTATGGTTCTGTCTTATTTATGATTTTTAATGTTAAAGTGTGTTTGAATTTTGTTTTATATGGTTCATTTTCTTAATTTCATGTTAAGAATGCTCTAATAATGTATTTTATGAAAAAAATTTGTTTTATTTCATTAATATATATATATTTAAATATATATTATATATTTTAACATATATTATATATTATATGTATCCTAGCGTGTCGTATCCTAGTTTTTGAAAAAATCACGTGTCACGTGTCGTGTCGAAACACGTATTACGTGTCGAGTCCGTGCTTCATAGATCTTCACTAACTTCTCAGAACGCACTTTTATATCAACCTTCACGTTCTTAGACTCTTCCAAGTCTTTCTTGAGCTTTATGTTTTGTGTCTCTAGCATCTCACGTGTGCGAGATGACCCAACGAGTGTCATCTTCAAGAAAGATACCTTCCGTGAAAAAGCTTAATTTATTTCTCCTCTTCTTTAAATTTCTCTGTGAGAGTATCTTCTCGGACTTTCAACTTGCCCACTTGCGCCTCATTCTCCTTTATGACACTTAGCTCACATTCACACTTCTTAAGCTTTTTCAGTAAGCTTATTATTCATTATCTCCATTTCGAGGGACAACTCTTGAAGCCGATCATACTTTTCTTATAATTATTCTTTCCTTTCATCAACATAAACCTCTTCCTCTTTCGCTAAGTTTCTACTTGAGTCGAATTCAACACCATTTTCATCAACCTTATCTTCAACAAGGGAGGTTGGAGGACTAATTGTATCATCAATAGCGGTGAACGCGATGAAGTTCCTCTTAACGGGAGACTCACTGCTTGAGTTTGAGTCACTTTTGCATCATTTACTGCCCCTTTCTACGTAGCCTCGTAGGACACTCGCATGCCATATGTCCAAAATCTTGGCATTTATAGCACTTCCCAGATCTTCCGATTTCTTCTCACTTTGAGACTTACAAACACCTCTACTAGTATATTTTTCAACCCTATTAAATTTGGTGTGTTAATATCCTTTCTTGTAAGGTCTAAACGTTTGGGATTAGATTTGAGAAACTTTTTGAATTGTTTTGTCAGTAAGGCTCGAGATAAATGGATAACTCTTTTGTGCCTTCAGCTCAACGCCCCCCTCTTTCTTGGACGGTGGAGAGTTTTCTAACTCAAAGTTTTGAATTAACCCTATGATCTTCTCGGCCTTCCTTTTATTAATACCACCAACTTCGTTTAAGACTGAGGAGGGAGGAATGAACCTAGGTTGCAATGACCTTAAGATCTTCCTAATTACCCAAGACTTCGGAATCTTCTCACCCATTTTAATGTGTTAATTCATAATATCGAAAAATTATGCATAAAACTCATCGAATATCTCATTGTCCAACATTTTCAATAACTCAAATCGAGAGACAAGATTTTGGAGCCTCGAGATCCGTAAGGTACGTATCGATACCTTCATAGGTGACTTCTCAAATATCACATGCCTCCTTCGACGTAGTATCCTTCGAGATTTGGCCGAACTCTTTTTGGTTGACTCCATAGAAAATAACATTTAGCCTCCTAGAGTTATAGTTGGCTAACCTATGCTCACCAGATCTCCTTAGGCTTCGGGGCATCAATATCCCCTATTTTATTGTGGGACATTTCCATCCCTTAACTATAGTTAACCAGACCCGCCCATCTTGGAATTTCAGGAAAAAGGCATACTTGCCTTTTAGTATTTGTATTTGCTACCATCAAACACATGTGGACGCGTGATCGATTAACCTTTCGAGATATACCTCCAGAATTCATAGTGTATACCGATTCTGATACCAGTTTGAGAAAATATATCCCTAGGGATCTAAGTCAGATTAATTAACTTTAATTTATTACGCGTCCTCAAAAGAAAATTTCTGTTTTAGTTTAACCGGATTTTAGTTTTACCAAATAAAATTGATTTATTCAATTTCATGTAATGCAATAAATAAATGCGAAAAATAAAAAGCATGCAACCACAAGAACACATGATTTTAGAATGAAAACCCTCGTGAAAAAAACCTCAATGGCATCCAGCCCAATAAGTCTACTATTACTATAATGAATCATGTCTTACAAAGCTACATACAAGATTACAATAATCATCATGAAGTCCCAACCTTTGTGTTCTGTTCTCTTGGCTCTGCTTGTACTCGCAATCAACTGTTTCTGTCGAGCATAGCTTGCACAACCCCTAGTCTTTGGTATCCAACGATCTCCAATTGATGCGCGATCAGCCCACACGTATGAACTTGCTAGCAAATCATATTATTGCTTGTGTTGTTCAGGTGTGAAGATTACAGGAGATTTGTAAATCAAAAGCTTATTTGGAAAGTATGGATTTGATAGGATCAACACTCTCTCAAAATCCTTGACTTAAGGTTGTAAAAAACATGGCTAGCTCTCTCTGCAATCACGTTTTGTAACTCTTTATAAACATAAGTGTTATAGGGTCACTAAAACACGATTCCCAAAAAAACAAACTCTCGTTCGAACTAGGGAGATCTCGATCTTCATACGAGTGGACCTCGTGCTAAGTTACTTTCTTACGAGGGGTTCTGGGAAAGCAATTCAGAGCTCGTTTGTGAGTTTTGGAGAGAAAAGAAAGGAAATAAAAGTTTTATTAGTACATAAAAGAAAAGAAGGGAAAGTTAATAAGCGAGAAGAGAAAAGAAGGAAAGAGAAATTAATATTCCTTCCTTTGTTTGGAAGTTTAGGAGAGAAGAGAGCAACTTTCTTTGTTGTTGTTTATTTGGGAGTTGGAAGGAAAATAATTTTTTAAGGGGAAGAAGCAACAATTTATTAAAAAACTTTCCTTTCCTTCCATTTGTAAAGAAAGTTTTGTAGAGAAAGGAAGAGAGTGTTTTTTAAAATTTCCCTTTCTTTTCTTTCCTTTTAAACTCCTAAACGAGACCTATTTAAACTCCCAAACGAAGAAAAGGAAACACTTTCTCTTCCTTTCTTTTCTTTTCTCTCCAAAGTAGAACTAGCAAACATACCTCAGGGTCCTCTTGCTAAGTTGACTTCTCACGAGAGTCTCTCGTGTGAAGTTGAACTTCATACGAGGTTCTCTCTTTGCTAAAAAAGGCTCTCGTGCGAAGTATACCTCGTACGGGTGAGGCTGTCGTTTGAGTGACAATTCAAAATTATAAACTCCATATAAAAATGAAATTTTGTAAAACAAATCTTTTCCTTTTTATAAAAAAGATTTTGTTCACTCACTTCCTTACTTCAAAAATAAAACTTAAGGAATTACGAAACCATTAAGGTTTACCAAACCTCTGATCTTATGATAAAGTTGTCTGATCTGGTATGGCATGCCATGTCATGGTGCTTCATCTGATGTGAATCAGGGACGTGGTCGTCATTTTATTATTTTTTAGTTCTTTTTAGTATTTCTTTTATTTTGAGCATTCATTTTATTTTTATTTTTCTTTGGTATTTAGAAGAGGGAAGGTTAATTGGCACTTAAGGGCATAATTGTAATTAGATTGTTAGCTTAGAGGCCAAACAACGTTCCTCTTATAAATACCCCTTTTGTAGACTCATTTGAGTCATTCTTCCATTTTATGAGATTTGATTAGAGAGAGTTTGGGAGAGATTATCTTTTCTTGCTCCCATTGACGTCATTTACGTCAATTGGTATCACAGTCTCGTTGCTCCACCCAGTTGTTGTTGTTGTGTAGACAAAAACTCGTAAAACAATGTTACGTGGGTCCAAGAAAGATGAACAACTCCGCATCAAACCCTTTCGAGCAAATCATGGAAGCTTTTCAACAATTGAAGGCTCAAATGGATGATATGAACGCTCGAATTCTGTCTCCCTTATGTGATCAATTGGCACCCCCATTGATCGGAACCTACTCCCCCACAATTGTCGAAATGATCCATGACATTCGGCACAAAAAAAAAATCAAATCCCCCTCCTCTACATTCAAATGTAACAAACCCCATGCATTTTAACCAAAATCTTGAATCCCAAACCCTCGAATTCCTACCCTCTCACCTTCACCATGAATTCCCTCACCAAAATTCACTACCTCACACATCAATCCTCCATTATTTACCCTCTCCACATCTTCCCCCACCCCAACATGACTACTCCTTGCCCCCTTATCTCCATTTACCCTCACCATCACCCACAAAAACATTTTGAAAACGCCTACATACCATCCATACGCCCGCTCCTTCTCTTCCCACAGACCTCCACCAGCCCCATTCCACTTTTCCCACGCTTCCGCCCCCACCTATGTTACATACCTCTCCCCCACCCGGCCATTCCCTTCATGCTCCACATCAGCCACCTCCACGGGATACCTGTTCCTTTCACTCTGCGCCCGTTGATTCTCATGAGCGGGTACGGGAGTGGGTTACCCTACCTCCCCATACCGATCCCCCTTCACCCCGTTCCCATTCCGCTCCTGAGTTTGAGCCACCCCCTCCTACCGAGTGACGCACGGATGTTTCCCCCTTTGATTCCCTCAACCCCAAGGTGACCCCCTCTATCCCCATCTCTAAACGCCATTACTTTGTTTGCCTCCAAAAGGGCCACCAAATGAATCAATGCCCCTACCACCAACCATTTTTCCCCCACCTCCTCCTTCCTCACCTCGTGAGACTCTACCACCTCTTACCGCTCCTCCTGCACCCCCAGTTTCTCTACCCACTCCTGACCCTCCTCATCCACCGCCTTAGAGGCGCCCACAGCGAGCCTTACTTACCGAGTCTCCGACAGGCGATGATGATCTAGATGAGGATGCGCTTGCCGTTCCCAGTGGTGATGCTGTTACACAGTTGGCCCTTCAGTTATTATCCAGGAGCATTCAAGGTGATGATATCAGAGTGGATGTTCCCATGTTTGATGGCCACCAATCCTGATGCCGTTGTTGATTGGCTTGCCGCCTTGGAGCGGATTTTTTAGTATAAACGGTTAACGGGTCGTCGATGTGTTCTTCTGGCAGCAACCAAGTTTCAGGGCTACGCTAGTGTGTGGTGGAATGACTTGGAGCAGCGCTTTGCCATTGAGGGCCTTTCCCCCATCCAGTCCTAGACCGAGCCTCGTGCACAGTTGATGTCCGTTTTGTTCCAGCCACTTGTAAGCGTGACTTATTTCTTCGAGTTCAGTCCTTTCGCCATGACTCCACAGTTTTGGATTACACTGAGCGATTTCAGCTTTTATGTACTCGCTCCCGCCTAGGCGAGAGCGAGGAGCAGCACATTAGTCGATATATTCACGGCCTTCAACGCTACATCCAGCACGATCTTGCTTTGCGTGAGGTCACCTCCTTTGCCAAGGCAGTGGAGTATGCCACCAAGGTTGAGTCCTTCCACCAGACTGCCCCTCCCCTGCGTAGCCGCTCCACGCCTACTCCTCCAGCACCCGTGACTTCGGCACCTACTGGGACTCCTTCTACCACTGCACCTCCCGCTGCCACGGTTCCTCCTCCTACTCCAGCTCATCCGGTCACCTTCAAATGCTACAATTGCGGGGTGATGGGCCATCGCGCCTCCGATTGTTCTCTCCCTCGCCGTCGCGCGCTCTTTTAGCTTCTGGGGACCTGACTACATTGTTGAGGAGGCACTGGAGATACCATCCCAACCAGCTCTCATCACGATCCTTGATGGAGACACCGAAGGCCTTCCCCTCTGAGTTCAAGGACGAACTCTTTTCAAGGGGGGGGGGGGGGGGGGGGAGAGTGATGTGAATCAGGGGCGTGGTCGTCATTTTATCATTTTTTAGTTCTTTTTAGTATTTCTTTTATTTTAAGTATTCATTGTATTTTTCTTTTTCTTTGGGTTTTAGAAGAAGGAAGGTTAATTGGCACTCAAGGGCATAATTGTAATTAAATTGTTAGCTTAGAGGCTAAGCAACCTTCCTCCTATAAATACCCATTTTGTAGACTCATTTGAGTCATTCTTCCATTTTATGAGATTTGATTAGAGAGAGTTTGAGAGAGAATTATCTTTTCTTTCTCCCATTGACGTCATTTACGTCATCAACTTTGTCTTCAATTTTTTAAATTACGAATCAAAAGACAACTCAAAAAACAGGTTGGCTTTTGTTCTGGAAGTCAAAACCAAAAACACGAGAAGTATAAAACAGTGCTTACAAATCGTATCAAATTAGGGATGATTTGTTATGGTTAAAGAGAACTTTAGGGTTTTAATTAGGATTGATAAGTTTGGAAGTTTTTGGTTCAATGAAGAAGATGAAGATGTTATGAAGGCAAATTTGTCTTTCAACCACAAGCGGTATCTTTACTCTCAATTAGTGGACTCATATAACGGTGTTATAATGGATATTCTCCAGAGAGAGCCATCTTTGCCATGCTGCTACCTTTGAGTGTCATTATCAAGAATGATTTCTCATACTTGCACACTTGCGAAATATTGCTCGGAGACCACTTTAATGTGAACGCAGCAGAATACTACACAAATTCACATAACTCACTAATGGAATAAACTCAATTCTCTATAATTTGATAATCAGTAGTGATTAGAAGATAATAGTATAGTCCTAATCACGATAAAAGTAATAAAGACAATTAAGGAAATATCCAAAAGATAATTCCCAACCTAACTGAAATCCTATAACATACGTAAAAATCTTTCCTAGGCAAATCAGCCCTTATTACTAAAATCTTGAAGTTGCCAACAATTAAAATAAAAACTGAAAATAATTAGTTGTGAAAATGAAAAATAATTCTCCTCACGTCATCTAACCTCCAAACAAATACACACAATGGGTTTCTCAATTCGAGCCCATAGTTGTTGTCAAACTTGTTCGTTTTTTTATCATCTTTCAAGGGAGTCGTCTTATGTGCTTTCATTTAGATAGTTCCCTCTTGGGCAAGGGGTTAGCCTCTCGGTTTTACTTTTCTTGATATCTATCAGATTAAAAGTTTACTAAGAGCTCGGGTTATACCTATCTCAGATTAGTTATCATAATTAAGGATTTCCCTCTGTACTCAAGAGAATGAGGGCCCTATGTTATACCCATTATACATATGGAATATGTAAATAAAAATCTTAGCGATAGTTTTATGTACCAATTTTAAAATACATACATATTTAGCCCAGTTGGAGCATCCAGGATTATAATGTGGTATGCTTACAATTAAATCTATTATATAGAAGATTTCCAAAAGGCTTTTGCTTCATAATTCAGGAATTTATTTCATAAAAAATGGTAGATTGTTCAAGTATTTTGAGGAGATAGATTTCTTTATTATATAGCCGACCCCAAATAATTGGAAAAAGGCTTTTTTGAGTTGAGTTGAGATGAAATTTCTTTTTTATGAGCTTTTGTAAAAATATATAGATAGATATATACAGTACCAGCTAGGTATCAGAAATGATTTTAACTTTAAGTGACATATTTTGTTGACAGTGCTTGATAAACTATTTTCCACATAAAGCACCTGCTGTGGCTATGGAAACATGACCGTTTGCTCTCCTATTAGAGCGTATGTGATCAATTCGGGCCACCTAAGAGGGTGTTTACGAAGCCTGATGAGTAACCAGATATGTGGTGGCATGTCTCAACCGCCATCTAGCACATGTTGTTTCTCTCTCTCCACTCCGAGTCCCAAACCAATATATTCTGATATGTCCATCTCGAAGACAAGCTCCTATTCATCTGTTATTAGCTGTTTTGGAACTGTTATTTGGAAGCAGAGGAGCAACTGCCATTCATTAACGGTGAAAAGTATAGCTAGTTCTAGACGCACCCGAAAGACATCTCTTGATATCTCACTGGGGTCTCAAAATATTAATGTAAGGCTGTTGGTCCTAAAACAAGGAATGATTCCCAAAATCAAATGTAATGTGGGACCTGTGTCTTTGTTACAAGGATGTGCGTCTGCTGGCTTAATTTTTGGATTATTGGTTTGTTATTCCACCTCTGAACCAGTACATGCTGAAGCACCCCAATCTAAGGAGAACAAGGAAGATGACTGTGATTCCTCATCCGTCAGTTTTTCACACGGGAAGAAAGTCTACACTAACTATTCCATTATTGGTGAGTGGTACTTTAGTACCATGCTTTATTTTCATCATTTTTTGTCTGCTTATTCTTTAAGACTTCGTTTGGTTTACGGTGATTTTTTTGCCCCGGGTAGAAAGTGAAACGGCTATTTGGAGTTAAAATTTGATTCCTATAAAATTGTAAATACGCACTTTAATTATGCAGTTTTGAAAAAAAAAATAGTTTCACTATTCTACTTTTCAGCCAGGTGAAAAAATATTTTACCCTTGACCAAGCAAGATATTAATATTTTTGGACTCAATGAACTTATTATCTTGCTGATGGTATGTTAAGGCCTTTGCTTGTAAATACTGAATTGTTCTTTTTAATGTGTTTCAATGTATATAACTTCTCCACACTGCGCAGGCATACCTGGAGATGGAAGATGTTTGTTTCGCTCAGTTGCTCATGGAGCTAGTTTACGAGCAGGGAAGCCTGCTCCAAATGAGAGCCTTCAAAGAGAATTAGCAGATGAGTTGCGGGCTAGAGTACGTACCAATCAACCAAGGAGCATTATTGTTTACCTTGTTTGTGAGATCGCTTCCTAACCAAACTTGATTGTGTATTCTGATAATTTTGTCAGGTCGCAGATGAATTCGTCAAAAGACGAAAAGAGACAGAATGGTGAGTTTTTTGTTAATTTTGTCAATTTGACATATCTGATGTACTCTAGGATATTTAGTCAAATCGTTGTTGTTGTTGTTATTATTATTATTATTATTATTATTAGGGTAAATTGCACCTAGCCCCTTTCAACTATCTCGGGTTTACAGGTCACCCCCTAAAAACATTACCCGACAAACTCACCCTCTTAACTATCAATTTGTTGCAATTAACACCAGAAACCGGGTTCCCTCCATTTTTTTACACATATTAACTAAAATACCCCTCACCCAATTTAAAAACCCAAAACTAAATTTCCACCCCTAGCCCGTGGGCATCTTCTTCCTTCCTTTCTTCTTTTGTAATCGATTTAACATTGATGGTCAGTTTTACGTGTTGTTGTGTTAAGAGTAGTTGGTATATTCTGGCAATTCTATATTTGTTGCACATTCTATACTTTTATGTTTAATCAGTTCATATTCATATAATTTTTACTAGTCCGATGGAGCCAATGTCCTATTAGAGTTAGGATTGTCCAGAAGTCTATATATTGCTCTAATTACAATTTGATCTCCTCATGAAGCATGCATGTAGTGTGATACAAAATAGAAGTCTTACTGAAGGAAAAATTGAACTTATTTTTACCTATACCAATAACTGATTGCTCATGGACATGTAATTGATGACTCCACCATGTGGTCAGGTTCATAGAAGGCGATTTTGACGCATATGTCTCACAAATAAGGAAGCCACATGTCTGGGGAGGCGAACCTGAATTACTCATGGCTTCTCATGTTCTTGAGTATGTTTCTCTCTCTCTCTCTCTCTCTCTCTCTCCCATGCTTAGGGCATTGGGTGCTTTTCAAGCATTTCTTGGGTTAGATAACCTAACCTTTAGTGCTTGTTTGTTCGTGATTTTAGCGAGGTTTAAGATCTTTGAGAACTATTTTGTTAGGTTATGCCTATGAATACATTATCAACATCAACATCGTCAGGTGCATTACTACAAAGCTTACATTAACCTTTGAGGATTATTTGTGTCCGAGGAAGGACATTGCCCCTCTGAAGTCTATTATGAGCTAAAAATCAAACTTTAGATCAAAGGTTTTACACCCAGGAATATCATATTTTTAGCGTCTTAGAAAGGTTGACAGTTATTTAAGTATGTATATTTAAAGATCATGGCAAGGTGGTTCGTCTTTAAGTCACCTCCCATTACCTGCATGGATCAAAGATCGACTCAATACCTCAAGGCATAAAGTAAACTGATAAGTATATAGGATCCCTTTGGTAAGTTATCTTGAAGAACTGGCCGTGAAGTACAGGATTCTCAACCTTGAGAATTTGGATTTTTTCAAAACTTACTTTTCATACCTCCCAGATGGCAGATTCGCCTATTTTGCTAGATCTCCCTTCATGGGGACAGTGAAGTCGATTAGACCTACAAGTCAACCTCTTTTGTCTGGGGGTATCTCACTCGGGGAATCTCTTTTTTACTCCGAAGGTTATAATCATCACAGTAACATTCAACATCAAATGTCTAGCATAAAGCAGATCGCAGACACTGATTATGTCAACTTGAGGGATGCAGGATCCAAGGAGAAGCCTGAGTGGCTCATCAGGACCTTTAAATAAAATAGATAGTATTTGGTTCAGAGGCTGGGAAACGTAAGATTCACTGGAGTCTGGACTACCTTGTTGCCTGGTCGTCCTTGGGGAGAGAGAATCCTCAATTACGTAATTCTAAATTTCCCAAAGCCGCTATCTATCCTTTCAACAAGTGCCGGAACATCTTCAGTCAACCATGGATCCATAACTTGACACAGCTTCCCACCAAGATCACACTGGACTCTAGCGCACTGATGGAGTGTGGTCAATTAACTTAATTCAAAGTCTTGGCTGAAGTCGTGTCGAGTCGACCTGATTTCTGAACCTGAAACTGTTGCCCATTTAAATTAATGAAATAAATTTGTCTCAGTGCGACTCCTCGAGTTTTCTATCAAGGTTTTGGCAACTCGCGGAGCAGTGTCGTCGAGTCACTGAGACAATTCACCGATCCCAGTTTTTTCTTCATTTCCATCTTTAATCCTCTAAATGTTGTGTCACTTTGACTGAAATTGTGTCCGTGAATGAGGATCAACTGCTGCATGAGCCGTCTTCTTATTATCAGAGAGTGGCTTCCTCAAGCATGTCCCAGGTCTGACCTAAGCATATCAGAGAGCCGTCTTCTTATTATCAGAGAGGCAACACACTTTGTTTCAATCACAATTTTGACTCTGTGTAGTTACTCTGTCCATTCAAATTTCAATTCATTCTCCTATTACCTTCACTATTGTAGCCATCTTTGTAGTGGATTAACTCTAAGTGCTCTCTGGAATACGGGGTCCTCCATAGCAAGTTCACCACCATATCAACATAGCCCAATCATACCTCCATAGCAAGTAAATGGTGGAAAGTATTTTTACCTATTCAGAGTTCAATTATGTTTGAAATTTCTTCCCAAATCACATAATTATATCTGCAAACATTTACAATTTTATTCAATTAATTTTTATGAACTCCAAATAGATGAAAATTGTTTTCTCCTTTTACTTTTCACCCCTAACCAAATGGGTTTTAATTTCCTGTCGCTGAGAAAGCCTATCATGGGTAGCTTTGTTTTGAGACAGCCTGCTATTATCACTATTACTATTACTCAAGGTTCTAAAAAATGCGGGGCGTGACCGAGGCGTGGATGCCAAGCCTTAAGTCCCAAGGCGGGTCTTATACGTGAAAAGCCGTTTAAGCCTTTTTTAATATATTTTAACATTTTTAACTATAACAAGGCTATTAAAAATACTAAAATGGTACATACCTTAAAATATGTCTCAATATTTGCAAACTAAAATACTAATTTTTAAAATTCTAAAAAAAAAAGGTAGTTTTTTCACGTCTTACACCCCAAAACGCTGACCATCCTTGACCGCGCCTTAATACACGCCTTGGGCCAAAACTTGGCGTTTGTAAAAAGCCCCTCGCCTAGGCGTGTTTTTTAGAACACAGTTATTATTATTGCCCCTTCTCAAATGTTTAGAAGCAATTGACAGAGAGATGTGTTGGGAGAATTCAATAGTGTCTCTAGAATGCTTTACAACATTGAAGTAATTTGGGTACCATATCCAAGAATTCTCTAACGTAAACTTCAGGTTTTAGTTTTGGGAAGGGACCATAAGTTTATGGTTTATAAGCTTGAGAAGGAAGCTTTTGTGTAAGAAACTTGAACAACCTGAACAATGTTGCTGCTTAGAGATACGCATATCATTTTGAAAATAGGGAAGAATTAATGGTTTATGTTAAAAGTTGTTGATGTAAGTGTTATACCATAAATATGGAACACCACGTGGGCCTCTCAAAAGGTGACACATGTCCTCAATAAAGACAGAAAGAGAGGTCGACTTCATACTCAGCCTGCTTGGCCACATACAATGAGGTTGGCTCAGGTATAAATGTGCTCGATCCTACCATTTCATTGATTGTTCTACTATTGTTAAATACGATATTAAATGACAGCGTTAACTAACCCCGTCTGTACCAACCTCAAGCTAGCTTGCTCACATGGGGGAATATCAGTGATCACGTTCATCCTACTTATGCACGTGGGAAGTTATACAATATCCCACTAATATCGTGCTGTAACAAACTCATCATTACTTGTACCCCTAAATGTAAAAGGTAACTGCCTGATCAATAAAGGCACTTCACCCGTACCGTAATATTCTCTCTCCAACAATAACTACTTATAAATATCCCTCAATCCTACAAGATATGAGATTCGAATATATTCTACTAAACGGCTATAGGCAAACCCTAGGGAGAGAACTCACAAAAGCTTATATTCCTAACTTTCATGGCTATTGCCCAATAATATACAGAGAATCAACATTGTACCTGTGGACGTAGGCACCATATTGGGCCGAACCACGTAATTTCATGTTTTCCTTCTTTATCTCTCATCTCATTCTATTTCTCCCAATTTAGCAAGTCTATAGTTTTAATTTCCTTATTTGTTATTATTTATCATTGGAATTTCCCAACTAAGACAATTAATCCATAAACCGATTTTATACGATTACAGATTGACGCCATTTGTGGGAAATCGATGAGCCATTATTGTTTCCTACCATCCTTAACCCTAAACACTTTCCCCTTTTTCCAATCATACACTTGCAAATTCTGGGAAATGGCAAATAACTCAGAAAGTAGCCACGCAGCAGAAGCGTTTCCACCCTCCACACCTGCGGGGATGGGTAACATACAGGGAATTTTGATGAGCCTGGCAGACAAAGGGCTAGGAGGCAATGCAGGAAAGCGTTAAGCAGCTGATATAGATGCTCCAATCTGGATAGAACAGGTCTGAGGTGGATCCTGTCACTCTGGCTAGAAGAGAAACCTCAGAGAGAGGAGAGGAGAGGAAAAATGCTGTTTCCAGCCCTTATAGAGTTAGGAGGCATGCTTACATAATGCAAGCTCTAGAAAACCTAAGGAAGTTGAACCTAGGGTCAAGTGATGGCAGGAGTGCGCCCAGGTATTCTGGATCGCGAGAGGACAGGTCATATCACCTCAAAGTTACTTTCTCCCTTAGATCAACTGGGTATGACGATGATCAATCCTTATCTGAGGAAAGGCCCAACATGCTGGAAAGGCTGAGTATAGGGTCTGCTTTTGATCGATTGGGCCCACGCAAAACAAGGGGCCAGCAGCTGATAGGTCCCAAAGAGCCCAACGAGCTTCGGGAAGAATCAGCTCGATCAGTTACCAGGGGAGCACAACGCTCGGCCAAATCCAGAATGAGCATAAGGAGATCGACCAAGCCGAGCAGACTTCCCAAGAAGAGAGCTCGTCCGAAAGTTGAGGCCTTACAGTTAAGACTGTCGCAGTTAAGGCCGAGTAGGAGGATCAACGTGGAAGCAATCCATCCAGTGATTGGAGGACCGTTTAAATGGCTAGATATAAGAACAGTGTGTTATCCAACACCCGCGAAATTCGAACCACCGGTCATTACGCCAAGATATGATGGTAAAACCGATCCAATACTGCACGTAGAGAAGTATCAAGCTGCTGCTGATATCTACTCGCTCTCGGACGAAATGCGTTGCCGAGCATTCTCTAGCATGATCACCAGGTCAGCCCAAATCTGGTATAACAGCTTGCCACACGGGCAAATATCCAGTTTCCAACTGCTGACTGATTTCTTTGTCAACAATTTCTGTTTTGGAGCCAAGCCAGGTAAAAGAGTTGGTTATTTGCTCAACGTACGATAGAAGACCGACGAGACCACTCACAAGTTTATTACTCGATTCAACAACGAGAAGCTTGAGGTGGTAGATTATAAAGAGCAAACTGCCATAACCGCTCTGATGAGCGGACTACAGTCGAGAAAACTATTTTGGACGCTAGCTAAAGAGCCACCTAGGACAATATAGGAACTCTTGGCTAAGGCAGAAAAAATTATGAACGCCGAGGAGGTCATGGCGGCCAAGGAATCGGATCACCCAAAGGCTACATTCAGTAACAACAATGAAAAGAAGGATAAAAAAGATAAAAAGATCGAGAAGCCAAAAAAGTATGACGAATACACCCCTTGGACCGTTGGCATCCATCACATCCTTGAGTAGATAAGAGGAAATAAAGACTTGAGGTGGCCCGGGAAGCTCAAAGCTCGACTAATCGTCGAGACAGAAGCAAGTACTGTGAGTTTCACAAGGATCACAACCACAACACGGACAATTGCATTACCCTCAAGAACGAAATCTAATCAAAAGAGGGAAACTATCAAGGTATGCAGATAAAGAGGGTCGAGCAGGCCCAAATGATGAGCGGAAGGTCAGAAAACGATCAAAATCTCCCTGTAGGACGATAAACGAGAAAAAAGGGGACGTGATGATGGTTCGGATGACGACCTGGATCTGCCGAAGAAGCCTAAGGAGCATGTTCACGAGGTCAAAACGATCTCCTTCGGATGCCATTTCATTGCTGGAGGGGATGCTGGAGGAGGAGACGAACTTGCTGAAAGGAAGGCTTACCTTAACGAGGAAAAGGCTTGCGCTCACATCAGGCAGATTGACCTAACGAGTAGCGTGGATACCTGTCCGAGGAAGGTAAATAAAGATCACCTTATTGTTGGTTTTTCCAAATATGATTTATTTGGTGTCTTATACCCGCATGACGACCCACTGATCGTTACCATGATGGTACACGAAAGCAAGGTGGGTAGGATCCTTGTTGACAATGGCAGCTCAACGAACGTGATGTTCTACAATTGTTTTAGAAGCTCGAGACTTGAAGACAACAAGTTAACGCCCTACCATCGGCCGCTGATCGTTTTTTTGGGTGAGAAGGTGTACCCCTTAGGCACAGTCGAATTCTAGGTTATAATAGGTGCCTAACCAACATGCCGAACAGAAAATGTGCGTTTCTTCGTCCTAGATAAAAATGTTCTCTCAGCGTATAACATTATTATCGACAAAGTAGGACTGAAGAAGTTCGAGGCCGTACCTTCTACAGTTCACCAGTGCTTGCAGTTTCCTACTCACCACGGTGTCGGTGTAGTCAAAGGGAACCAAGTGGAGGCCAGAAAATGATATTACACCTCTCCCGACCAGGAAGAGCAGAAGAAGCTGACTACGACCTACTAGATGAAAACCATAGATCCTCGAGATGAGGAGAAGTTAGTCATGGGGCAAGTAGTCGAAGAGATTAAGTCCATTGTTCTTGATGACGAACATCCAAAGAAGACTATTTAGATCGGCTTGTCTCTGGAGTCCGAACTCAAGAAAAATCGGGTCAATTTTCTCAGACAATGAAAAAATGTGTTTGCCTGGAGTTATGGAATCATGGTTCAAAGTCTCGGCCGAGTTGACTCAATATCGAGGGTAGCCGAACCGATTGCGTGTCATGATTCAAAAATAAAAATAACTCGGTGAAATCTCTCTCTCTCTCGCCAATTCCGAAATATTGGTCGATATCTCGGTCGAATCCGAGATACAGACGAGATATCGGGCGAAATATGTTTTTTGAAAAAAAAAAAAAGAAGAAAGTTACAAACCAAAAAAAGAATAAGGTTACAAACCAGATATCTGCTTCTTGCATCTTGAAAGTTACAAACTCTCGTTTTTTTCTAACCCTCCTCTCTCTATGTCGGCTGTGTCAAAAGAGGTTTTTACAAATGCTTTTGTTTTTTTACAAAGGATTACGCATCCTTTTTTTCTAACCCTCCTGTCGGCTCTTTTTTAATTAGCCCTATTGTCCTTTTTTTGAGTCTTTATTTTATTTTTTTGAAACAAAAGTCAATTTTTTTTACAACAAGCCACTGTTTTAAAACTAACGGTCGAGTAAAACTATTACTCCCTTTTTTTTAGAAATTGTTGTTTTGTACTAATTATTAATACTTGGTAGTAAAAAAACAGAAGAAAGGACCCTTATAAAAAAAAGCAAACAGACTTTTTATCTAATCAGTTCAGAGTGGTGGTACTTTTTCACAGATAAAAAGGACACAAGAGGATAAGCAACCCCTATTACACACCACTCATCAGTCAAATGCTCACAACTCTTCTTGCCATCTTTGTTTTTCCTTCCGCCAGTGATTTTTGAAACATTTGTTATATTTTACAAAAAAGGATACAATTTTTTTTTTGTAGTTTATTTTTTTTACAAAAATGATGCAAATGTCATTTTTTAATAGTTTTTTTTTACAAAAAGAAAACAATGTTAATTTTTTGTAGTTTATATTTTTACAAAATTTAAAAATAACATTTGTTTCCTTTTTGTAAAAACATAACCTATAAGAAAAATAACATTTATATCCTTTTTGAATGGTTATTTTTAATAAAAAGGATGCGAATGTTTTTTTTTATACAAAAAAGATACAACTGTTACAAAAAAGATATAAAACAATAATTTTTTTAACAAAACATTTGTAAAAAAACATTTCATTTTTTTTATTTTATTTTTTATCTCCAACAAATAGGTTATTTTTTATACGAGTCTGAAAACAGTCTGAAAAGACAGTCTATAGACAAGTATTTTGAAATAGTATTTTGGTTCACAATAATTTGTCACTAATTGTTAATAATGTGATGATGGTTCAATACAAAAATATATGTACTGATTTATACAAGTATACTGTTTATATTATTTATATTAAATCTTTATATAAAATCTGAGAAGTTCGCCGCGCTTCAGCATAACCAAATGTACAATGCAATACATATTAATTGATGGTTTTGAACATATCTGATTGGTCCACATTGTTAATCTTATTTTTTTAAAATTGTCTATATTTTTTTTGGAATTTTTTGCGCTCTCTAATTAGCGTATCTTTGTGTATCGCCCGATACTGCGAACGAGTTGAAAATCGGGTGTCCGATACCGGGACCGACATCGAGACTTTGAACCATGCATAGAATCGATCCAGATTTCGTATGTCACGAGTTAAGTATAATGAAAAGAACAAAACCAGTCAAACAAAAGCAGCGAGTCTTTGATCAGGAAAAGAATGTGGCAGTGCAAGAGGACGTCCAGAAATTGCAGAAGGTCAACTTCATAGAGGATGTCAAATATCCGGAGTGGCTCTCTAATGCGGTGATGGTCCGAAAGAAGAATAATAAGTGGCGAATGTGTGTGGATTTCACCGACTTGAACAAAGCATGTCTCAAAGATCATTACCCACTGCCCAAACCAACTAGTCGATGCCACCTCGGGACACGAGCTACTCAGCTTCATGGATGCGTATTCTGGGTATAATCATATCAAAATGAAGCCGGAGGATCGAGAAAAAATTATCATTTATCACCAGTAAAGGTACTTATCGCTACAATGTTATGCTTTTCGAACTTAAAAATGCCGGGGCAACCTATTAGAGGCTGGTGAACAAAGTATTTGAAGAGCACATCGGAAAGAAAATGGAGATATATGTTGACGATATGCTCGCGAAGAGCAAAAAGGCAATCGATCACATCAAAGACTTGCAACAGTCTTTCGATCAGCTAGTGAAACATCATATGAAGCTTCACCTGACGAAAGGAAGGGGTGAAGGAAGGGATGTTCCTAGGCTTCATCGTCAAGCAGAGAGGAATCGAGGCTGACTCCGAGAAAATCTAGACGTTGATATATATGTAGTCCCCAACAACTAAGCAGGAAGTGCAGAGATTAACGGGACGCGTGGCAGCACTTAACTTGTTCGTTTTAGAGCCACTGATAAATGTCTTCCATTATTTAAAGTGTTGAGAAAAACTTTCGAGTGGAATGACGAAAGCGAAACCGCGCTCCTGGAGTTAAAGCGGTACTTGGGGTCCGCACTTTTTTATCAAGTCCAATTTTTGGGAGAAACTCTATCTTTATTTAGCTGTATCAGGGATTACAGAGGCCTGTTTACGATACCAGCAAAACGTATCATGGAGCATAAATCCGGTATCCCAGACCGAAGAAATTAGCTCTTGCACTAATCGAAGCTTTCAAGAGAATGAAGTCTTATTTTCAAGCCAACACGATTGTCATCTAACAGATTCTCTATGAAAAGTCCTTCATAAACCTGAGAAATTAGGCAAACTAATGGCTTGGGCTGTGGAGCTTGGAGAGTATGATATTCACTACGAACCCATAACCGTTATCAAAGGCCAAGCTGTGGCAGACTTCATTGTCGAATTCACTTATGAGGAAAAACCATCCGAGCAGAGTTTTTCGGAAGAAAGCTCAGCAATCATGGAAAAGAAGATTCTACGGAAAAGAGCTCAGTCGCAAATGAAACCGAGAAGACTTCTTCGAAAGAGAGCTCACCAATCAAGCCAGACGAGCAGACTCCTGTGGTAGATAGCTCGACCACTCCATTTGATATGTCATGGATATTACGTATTTATGCCCTTTATCTTTATGCATTCTAGCACTTTTGTGTTCTTTATGCCTATATTTGTGCCCGTTAACCAGACAACCTCTATTTTGTATGTTTATATGCTTTGCGAGGTATAATTGAGCTTTTGTAGGTATTGGAATGCTTAGCGTGTGAATTGGTTGGGTTTTGAGGAAGTTTCGTAGTTTGACTCAACTTCAAGGGCAATTTAGTTATTTCATACTTCATCTCCTACACGGAAGCGTAGTTCGTTAAGTTAGCTTCGCGTGGTCGCAAACGACATGTCGTTTTGAGTCCGGATGAAGAAGTTATAGCCGATTCTGTATGCGACCTTTTCTCCCTTCTGATGACCAAAGGCCCAAAGAAAACAGAGTACCGGTCGACCGGCCCCGAGCCCCGGTCGACCGGTCCCTACAGATTTTAGGCGGTTTTCTTTTTTTTAATTTCTTTTTCTTTTATATTCTTCACTTACTATATAAACGAATTTAGGTTTATTTTATTCTCCACTTACTATTTTATTCTCCATTTACGAGGTTAGCCGACGACGAGTGAGAGTTGGCGTGTTTGAGACTTGAGGCTAACGAAGCATTTTGGTTATTGAAGTTCCATAGGGTGATGATGATGGCTCGGGGTTGTCAATTAGGGTTCGTTGACCTTCGAACGACATCGTCGATAGTCATTGAACTTCCCATAGAGGCAGGGTGGTGGTGAAGGGAAACAGATGTTGGATTTGGGTTCAGGTTCTGGTGGTAGGAGTTAGGTTTTTTCGCGGTTGTGGGTTACGTCGAAGAGAAATAAGGGGAATTTCGGCATGGAGTATCATTATCTTCGTTAAGCGTTAGCAAGGGTCGCATGACGTGGGCAAGGCTAGATTGAGGTCAGATCTTAAAGTCGACAACTGATTTCGTAGGATTAAGGCAATAGCTCTATGGTTTTTGACATTTGGGAGGATTATTGCTTCAGACAACACTGTGGGGTGCAGTATGAGAGTGGTGAGGCGCCGTCGAGGGTTGGTGAGATTGGACGTCGTCGATGGGGGTTGAATCCGCAAAGCAAGAGGCGAAGACAATGGTGGTGTCACTTGACCATGGGCATGGTTTGGAGTAGTGGATCGACGGTTCCTTCGCACCTTATCCATGGCTCTAACAACATTGGTGACCATGTCAAAGGTGAGCTCAACTCCGATATCAACTTGATTTAAGTGCAACGAAAATTATTCGCAACATTTAGGATTTAGGTTTTCCTCTCAACTCCTTGTCATTCATATTCAAAAGTATTATATCCCATAATGAGAGAATGCAATGGCATTTTTAGGGACTGGTACCTGGTGGCCAAGCTAACCTATGATATCATGGGCTTAGTAATCTAAGCCATGACATTACATATAATCAAACTGAAATATAAATTATAAGTACCTCAGAAAACCGCATACACATCTGCTGCTTTCTTATTCTCTCAAATCTATTATTGTTCTAATCTTAAACTTACAAAACAAATTGGTGTTTGTGATAATAGCTTAAACACGAGCACGACCATGACTCCAAGAGTGACATACTCAAACTAAGATAAAACCTCCCAAGTATATTCAATATCTCAAAAAGGAGGCGTTGCATCATTCACTGTTAAATAGCTCAACTATTTTCAACCCTTGGATCTTAAAAGTTAAACAAAATTGAACCGTCTGATTACTTAAAAGTTCGTACCCAGTACATAACGCTCCCGCTTAGGGGTGTTCATGATACGGTAAAAATTCGTACTGTACTGTTTTGTACCGAAAATTAGTGGTAATAGTTTACATTTTTTACTTACCGAAATCGAAACTACTGAAACCGAAACTACCGAAACCGAAATTACCGAATTTTTTGTGGTTGATTTTGGTTTTAACATTTTAAAAATCGATTTACCGACTGTACCGTATCGAAATGAAATACCGAAATTAATGTACCGAAAATACCAAAATAATATTATCGAACTTACCAAATTGAAAATACCAAATTAAATCAAACATGAATACCCAAGGGCTAAAATCAAACACAACCACACTTATTTTATTGGTTCTTTATCTTTTTTTAAGTGGTCAACCTTTTAGTAACCCTTGGATCGATTCAAGATTTTAAAGCCTTGGATCATTCACAACACAACTTATAACAAGACTAGGGTTAGTGATTCATATTCTAACACAAAAACTGACATTTCTCTCATCTCATCTCACAAAATAACGCCCTTTCCTCTCTCCTCCCCCACAGAACCCCTCAACCCGGCTCTCTCTCTCAACTCATCGTCCCGGATTCATCTTCTCCATCAGCTCACTTTTCCGGTAATACTTTACCTTGACTGTTTTTTTATTGTGTTTGGATTATTTCTAGTATATGGGTAAATATGGGTAAATCTTTTTCTGGTACAATATGGGTATGATTTGTAGTGGGTAGATTCGTAGATTTTTTGGGGTAGATTTGTACAATATGGGTATGATTTGTACCGGGTACAATATGGGTATGATTTTTCTGACACAATATTGTGTTTGTAGATTCGTACTGGGTTGATTTGTGTGTTGATGGCAATATCATGTGCATTGATTTGTGTTTTGATGGCAATCTCATGTGCAGGGTCTGGGAGAGGTGGATGTCGGCTGGTCTTGCTTCCATATATGGAGAGGCTGCTCCCATAATTCGAGTTCGAGATCAACCGTAACTTGGACGAGGACACTTAAATATACATGTGTGTGTGTGTGTGTGTATATATAAAGCCTAGGGATTCGGGCTACCTAGGGAAACACTAGGAGAGGATCAAATAACTAACGAGAGAAAATACAGTACTCCCTCAAAGAATATTCCCTCTGTGCCAATAGTAATAAGGAAATATTAAGAGAAGATACTCAGAGGAGGACAACCACTAATACTAATAGAGAAGTATCTTCAAATATTACAAAGAAGCCCTCGCAATGTTTATGTACATCAGATAAACCGGATAATCTTCTCCGTACATATTATTGAAGCTAAAGAGGGGTAAATATTGAGTCCATGATGACGAGGTATTACAAAATACTAAAAAATCAGTAAACATCAGTTCAAGAGAGAACAGGAGTTTGAGAAGAGAGAAAGGTCTATGTCATGAGATATGTCACTTTTTGATTTTTTTCATTAGCATTATGATTTAAAACAGGGTGTCCTTCAACCCCATTGACTATCTGCATTGTGAAGTTTTGCATAATACAGATTTTACACCCAAAAGTATCATATGACCTCAAAACACGTCATGAAAGAGTATTTATGACACTTTTGAATAAACATAACAAATGGAGATCATACGCCAATTAATGCTTCAAATATTAAGAGCATTATACTGAACTGACCTGACGTTACATCAATTACACCAAAGAGAGAAAATAACCACCAACACAAAAAATGTATTAATTGATCTCCCCCCATGGACAATTGGTACATTTATAGTGTGGAATCTCCGTTAGAAATCTATAATATACCTCTAAAGGAGTAGTGTAGAGGTATTAATAGCATTTAATGCTTCATTTTTAAAATAAAACCGTCATTTTTACCAATTAGTTTTTCAATATATGAAAAGTTTCAAAAAAACTATCAAGTTCTCCATTTATTTCTATTACTGTCTTTAAGTTAGGAAATGAAAGAACCAACTAAAAACAAATGATTTATATACTCATGACTCTCCATCGTATTTTCCTTTCGTCGTCTAGTTTTCATTGCCCACACGTGTCTATTCCTCTGCTCCTCTTATCCCACAATTCTCATTATTTCTGTCCATTGAAATTCCTTATCTGCATTGCACTCTCTCATCTGCCCTTTCATCACTTCTCATCCACCATTTAATATCCGCCCTTTCATCTATTGCACACTCTCATCCACCCTTTCATCATTTATGGGTTTAAAGAAACAAGATGGCGACACAGACAAAGATGGCACTTGAAGTTGGATGTGATTTGCATGAATCTGCAGTAAGATGGAAAGGAGAATGGACTGAAGGGAAGGTAGGCGCACAGGTTGCCACATGCAGTCTGCAGAGACAATGCTGTGATGAGAGAATGGAGGATGGAAAAATGGACCAAGAAAGATTCAAATATTCATCATCAAAAGTAACAATAAGTTATACTTAATTACCTTCCCAACTTAGTTAACTGGAGAGAATGTAAGTTAGAATACTCTGATAAATGGAAACAATGATCTAATGGTGATTGTTTTGTTGCTTTGAAGTTGTTGATTATCTTCTTTATTCTTGATATTGATTTTTTTTTCTTTTTCTTTTTTATTTATGTGTTTGGCGTTGGTTATGGTTTGTGAGCAGAGCTTTGGTGGGTTTCCTAGATTTTTCTTTTAAAAGTAGTGTTATCTTTATTATCTTATCTTAAACAAACACACACACACACATATATATATATATATATATATATATTATCAATTCAATATCTTATCTTGAAACCTTTATAGAAAGTTATTTTTTTCATAAATAAAATTTGTAAATGTCTTTATTATAAAAAACTATTTTTTATAAGTAATAACTTAAAAAAACTGTACGTATTTTATATAAAAAAATTATACATACATTTATTTGTGTTAAGTTTAAAAAACTGTACAATTCTTATATAAATTATTATAATACACCCGCGCATCGCGCGGGTTAGATGCTAGTGCTAACTAATTTGGGAAGCTTTTAGTATTAATGAGGTCATGGTGTCACCTGTAGGTGACTTCACCCATGACATCACCAATAGAAGAATCTATATCCCCGTAATTGTCATATCTAACTAATAAAATAAAATGAAAGAAAGAAAATAAAAGAGTACAATGAACGGGTATTGTAATTCGGCTCGTGCTATTCTCAATTCACATCATGACCAACGATTTATTCCATCTGCAGGATGCCAATCACAGTGTACATGTACGATCAAGAGTCAGGTGGCTTGATATCCATAGCCGAATATGGGCAAGAATACGACAAGCAGAATCCTATCAAAGTCCTTTATAATGGCTCTGGTCATTACGATGCGTTGCAGATTCCTGGGAAGAAGGGAGTTAAATCCAGACTTTAACTTTTATGTTTGAGCTTGAGAATGTTAAATGACACTGGCAATATATATTGAAGAAAATGGGGAGCTATATCTTTACTTCAATGAATTCATAGTGTTACAATGTCATTGCTTTTATTGAGGGTGGTCTGTTCAATAAAATTATACATCTGGATTTTCTCATCTTTGCATGTGTTGTGGTCTGGTGACATGGGTTGTAGAGGAGCTCATTCCAAAGTAACTTTATAATAATACCTGTAAGCCAGAGCAACTTATCATTTCTGAAGCAAAATTTTCGGGTTAATAAAGATTAAGGCCTTATTGGGGATAGATTATTTGTTGAGACTAATTTGTAAAGTTATTATACTTGATAGAAGAGTTGGCAATCTAATTCGTAATTCATATTCTGGAAAATGTTGCCCACATCGTCCTTCTGTCTCGATTGGTAAAGTCGACCCTGTTAAAAACCATACCGCCAGGTAGGTGGACATTGGCTATTAACGTGGTAATTTCCAATTATGTGGAAATTAGACAATGTTATTTTCATTGTTATAAAAAGTAAGTTCTGAAATTCAAATGAAGTTAAAAAACAGAGACAGGTGGACGTGCAGTACGCAGTTTTTGGTGCAAACATCATAGTTTATCACTGTAAGAGCAACCCTTACGGGTAGGGTAAACCCGTATATATTCGGTGTATATGAATGTTATGGGTAGGGTAAAAGGGTAGATTTAGACATTGGTAGGTTAAAAAATAACAAAGATGCAATTGAACTAGTTAGTTTTTTGTGGGTCCCACTGTCTAAACGGAACATCATGTTCCGCGCAAGAAAAAAAAAAAAAGGTAAAGCGGAAAAATATGTTCCGCGCAATCTTATAATGTTTTTCCACTATTTCTATTTTCACCCCCAAATTATTCCAACAGCTTTATTTAAACGGCTCTATCTATTCAACGGCTATTTTTATTTTTATTTTTTATAATTAGGAGGTTTAAACCCTATCTAGTATCTTCATATCCATTTATATTTTTATTCATTTCCATTTAGAATTTTATTCAAAACACTCTCTACTCTCTAGTATCTTCATTTAAATTATTGTCAAATTTTTTTTTATAGCTGCAATATATATTAATTTTTTTACCAAAAATAGTTTTGAAAATTTTATATTTGCATTAATATATTTTGTGATTATTTTACAATGGTTCGAGGTCAAAATATGTCTCAACACGACTGTTGATGTAAAAAATTAGATCACTCTAATTATTCAATCACAGATAAATAAATGAGACAAAATTTTAAAGTGGTTCAGCCTTATAAGAATGGCCTACGTCCACTGTTGCTTTATTGCTGAGTGTTTGGGAATTCTCGATTACAGGTTATCTCAAGAAATTTCGCTCTGTGAGTCCTTTTACAATGAGGATTATACAATGTATTTATAGCCCTGAGACTGTAATGTGAAAGGGTAATACATTAAATGATATACATATGAAAGGGTAATACATTTAATGCCCTCTTTGCGTGCGCGTCCAAATGATAAGTATTTAATGAGCAGTTAAACTGTTGGCATCCTGCTTCGAGGTGCAGCTCGGACCGCCATGAGTTGCTCGGACCGCCTAAGCTTCTCGGTATTTAAGAGTTCCTCGGAGCTTGTGAGTTCCTCGGGGAACTAGTCTTCCTCGTTGTAGTCTTGTTCCTCGGAGCGAGTGGGTTCCTCGGAAGTGTTTGTTGTTGCCATGTAGATAGCCACGTGTCTTCATATGATTGGCCCATGTCAGCAGATTAATTTTGGTATCAACAGAAGCCCCCAATGTTTCATAGTTCAAAATTTGAGGAGTATGGAACATTCTTTCTCGGATTATGGTAGCTTTAAATAGTCTTCCTGATTTTTAGGAGCGTTTCCCTTGTATTTATTCCTCGGAGCTTAATTTCAAAGTATCTCGGTGACTACAATTTACATTCTCAAATCGAGGTATCTCGTCCCGAGCATCTTTTAGATCGCCCATCCGTGATGAATGTCAAGATGTTGAAGGACCTCAACTTCATCAATTCTCATCTGTCTTTAAATGATCCGCCTGCTGGCGAGGAACTTGTGTCAAAAGCAGAGGGGAAGAAACCAGTAGAATAGGAATTTTTGATGTAATAGTTAGTATACATGTCAATGTAACTGTAATTTATTTTGAATTCAATGAAAGACTTTCATTTTTGTTTGCAAATCTTGATTGCTACTGTCTTGTAATTATCAAACGCTTTATATTTATGCATATCTGTTAAAAAGATAACAATATTGTGTTGTTTGTCGACCAACTCATTAACAATAAAAAAAAAATTATAAGTATCAATATTGTTGCTCGATCACTTAATAATAAAGTAATGAGTATAAAAATGTTGTTTAAAATGTTTCCGACCAACCAAGGTCGGTAAATTTTCCTTCTCGACCAACTACAGTTAGTAGGTTTTTCCTCTACGAGCAACTTTGGCGCTTTCTGGAATAATCTTACCTCTCCGACCAACATAAGTTGGCATTTGCGAGAATATTTGTTTCCTAGCCAAACATGTTGGCATTTTTAGGAATATTTCGTTTCCTAGCCAAACAGGTTGGCATTTTTAGGAATATTTCGTTTCCTAGCCAAACAGGTTGGCATTTTTAGGAATATTTCGTTTCCTAACCAACCGAAGTTGGCATTTTTAAGAATATTTTGTTTCCTAACCAACCGAGGTTGGCATTTTTAGGAGTATTTTGTTTCCTAACCAACCGAAGTTGGCATTTTTAGGAATATTTTGCTGCTGAGCAGTCTGAGCTTTGCCGAGTTTTGCTGTGAGCAGTCTGAGCTTTGCCGAGTTTTGCTGAGTAGTGTGTAGCACTAGTATTCCCCGAAAAATTCTCAATAAAAGGAGAGACTTTAGCAGAATATCTTCATTTTATTCATACTGATGGAACTGTGTTACATATACATCACTGATAATACTTGCGTAGGTGCTCTGCGTTCCATGCGTTCTTGAACTTTTCCCCTTCTAGAGTTGTTATTCGATAAGTTCCTGGTCGAAAAACTTCTGTAACTCGGTATGGTCCATGCCAATTTGCTTCCAGCTTATTGTGCTTTTGAATTACTTTCTTCAACACATAGTCTCCTTCTTTCAGGTCGTACCTCTTCACCCTTTTGTTGTAGAACAAAGTTGTTCGCTGCTGGTAAGCAGCATTTCTAATGGCTACTTCTTCTCTAACTTCCTCGAGCATGTCTAAATCCAGTCTTCTCATTAAGTCGCTGACAGGGGAATTGAAATTTAGTACCCTGTGTGTTGGAAGGCCCAACTCGGCAGGTATAACGGCTTCAGTTCCAAACGCCAACATATATGGTGTTTCTCCAATTGCTACTCGGGGAGTAGTTCGGTAAGCCCAGAGTACTGTTTGTAGCTCGTTGATCCAATTCGATTTTGCATCATCCAATCTTTTCTTCAAGCCATTTAACAGCGTCCTGTTTGTCACTTCAGTTTGTCCATTGCTTTGAGGATGGCCTGGAGCTGAGTGGACCTTCAAAATATTTGATTGATGACAATAGGCGGCAAACTCCTCGTTATCAAATTGTGTTCCATGGTCTGTGATGAAGGCATGAGGTAGACCATATCGACAAATGATGTTCTTCCAAATAAATTGGTACACCTTCTCGTACGTCATGTCAATGAGTGGCTCAGCTTCTACCCATTTAGTAAAATAATCCACTGCGACGACGAGGTACTTGAACCTTCCCCGGGTTGTTGGTAGTGGCCCAACCAAGTCAATTCCCCACATGGCAAATGGCCAAGGGGAAGTTATGGGTGTCAAGAATGCTTGTGGAGTTCTTCGTATGGAAGAAAAGCGCTGGCACTTGTCGCACTTCTTGGCGTAGGCTATACAATCAGCCCTCATTGTCGGCCAGTAGTATCCTTGCGTCATTACCCTTTGTAAAAGCGTCTGACCTGCTACATGTGCTCCACAAGACCCTTCGTGGACCTCTTCAATTAATTCTTTCACCTCGGAGGGGTGTACACATCTCTGCAAACCTGCCATAATTCCTCGTCTATATAAAACACCATTAGTTAATACATACCGAGCAGCTTTAAACTTCAATTTTTTAGCAGCGAGCTTGTCATTTGGCAATTCTCCCTCCTCGATATACGCCCTGATGGAATCCATCCAAGATGGTCCTAAATCAAGGGTGATAAAGTTCATCGTCAGATCTTCATCTATGCTCCGACCAGCTAACACTTCAATTGGAATTGTTCATCGTAGCTCGGTGCGAGTAGCTGATGCTAGTCGAGCTAGGGCGTCTGCTCTCGCATTCTCCATTCTTGGTATTCTGACCAGCTGAATAGCGAAAAATTCTGACACCAGCTCCTTTGCATGATATCTGATCATTAATTCTCCTCTAACTGCATATACTCCCATCATTTGGTTTATGATCAATTGAGAATCATTGAAAACAATGACCTGTTGTGCCTCCATAATTTTTGCTAAACCAAGTCCTGCAATCATGGCCTCATATTCAGCCTCATTGTTGGAAGCTTTGAATTGGAAACGCAAGGCGTATTCCATATCGACCTCATCAGGAGTGCTCAAAACTATCCCCGCGTCGCATCCTGCAGTGCAAGATGAGCCATCTGCATATAGTCTCCATATAGGTAACTCGTCTTCAAATTTCTGATCAGTTAGAGTTCCTCGGTGGAATATTTGTTTCTTCCTTTCCTCCTCAGATTTTTCTTGCTCTTCGTCGATCATTTCTTCTTGCCCTTTTACCAACCGGAGTTGGTCTGAGCCCGAAGTCAATGATCTTGTAACATCCACTTGCCCTTTTACCAACCGGAGTTGGTCTGAGCTAGTGTTTGTTGATCCTGTAACATCCACAGGTTGATCATCGAGCAACTTTCGTTTCTCGTCCGGAGTCCTCACAACTATCTCTGCGTCACATCCTGTAACATCCACACGCCCTTTTACCAATCAGAATTGGTCTGAGCTTGTGTTTGTTAATCCTGTAACATCCACAGGTTGATCAACGAGTAACTTTTGTTCCTCGGAGCTATCAGGATAGGAGAACTCCGCTATAAAATCTGCTACAGCCTGCCCTTTAAGCGATGATCTGGGTTCATAGACTATATCATATTCACCGAGCTCTATTGCCCAGTACATCAATCTTCCTAATTTTTTTGGCTTATGCAGGGCTTGCCTCAATGGCATATCAGTATATACTACTATGGTATGAGCCTGGAAATATGGCCTCATCCTCCTACTCGCCTCAATCAGCGCCAGTGCCAATTTCTCCAGCCTTGGATATCTAATCTTTGCTCCTCGGAAGGCCTTACTTGTGTAGTAAATTGGCTTTTGTACTCCATTCTCCACTCTGATCAACGCCGAGCTAACTGCATTCTCGGACAATGCAAGGTACAAGTATAATTTTTCTCCCATCACTGTCCTGGACAACAATGGGGGTGCTCTCAAGTATCTCTTCAAGTCTTGAAAAGCCTTCTCGCATTCGTCATTCCACTCAAAAGTCTTTCTGAGTGTCTTGAAGAATATGAGACATCTATCAGTTGCTCGTGACACAAATCTGTTGAGTGCCGCTACTCGTCCTGTGAGACTCTGTACTTCCTTCTTCATCGTTGGAGATCGCAGCCCTAATAGAGCTTTGATCTTTTCAGGATTTGCTTCAATGCCTCGTTGATTGACAATGTACCCGATAAACATGCCTTCTCGTACTCTAAAGATGCACTTCGTCGGGTTCGACTTCATTTGATATTTATCTAGTTGATCAAAAGTCTGACTTAAGTCAACTAGATGATCGACAACTTTCTTGCTTTTTGTCAGCATATCGTTAACATAGACTTCCATGTTGTCACTGATTTGTTCAGCAAAGACCTTGTTCATCAGCCTCTGATATGTCGTACCAGCATTTTTCAAACCAAAAGGCATAACATTATAACAATAAGTTCCCCGAGGGGTAATGAAAGAAGTACTTTCCCTATCTTCAGGTTTCATTTTAATTTGATTGTAGCCAGAATAAGCATCCATGAAACTCAGCAACTCGTGTCCCGAGGTAGCATCCACTAGTTGATCAATTCGGGGCAATGGAAAATGATCCTTTGGGCATGCTTTGTTGAGGTCGGTGAAGTCCATACACATCCTCCACTTGTTATTCTTCTTCTTTACCATTACCACATTGGCTAACCAATCTGGATATTTAACATCTTCAATGAAACAAGCTTTCTGGAGTTTCTCAACTTCCTCCTGTATAGCTTGATTCTTCTCGGGACTGAACACTCTTCTTCTCTGCTTCACAGGCTTGATCTCCTTATTCACATTGAGCTCGTGACATAAGAAGTTTGGGCGATCTTCCTCAGCTAGATTTATTCGTTGAATGTACGAGCAAGCTTGGGCCTCACCGAGGTAAGCTTTTCTTTCTGCAGTAAGGTCTCCTCCTCCTGCATCTCCTCCTGTAATAACATTACAATCAAATGACCCAAAGCGTATTGAAAATACCTCTCGTTCTGGCTGCCTTGTCTTCTTGGGAAGGTCGGGGTCATCCTCTAGATCAACTTCATGGTTTCTCTTCTTGTTCTCCTCTGCTCGACGAGGAGCTCTAGACCTTTCTCTAGTTTGATCGTTATTTCTTCTTTCGCCTCCCCGATCAACATACTTTGCTAGCTTTCCTCGTCGGATGAGTGTTTCAATCTCATTCTGAAGAGCTATGCAATTTTTGGTCATATGGCCATGATCCTTGTGGAATTCGCAATATTTTTCCCTATTCCTCGTGTCAGGGTCTGCCTTCATTTTCTTTGGCCAGTTTAACTCCTCGCTGTTCTTAATTTCTTCTAGGACGTGGTTGATATTTACCTTCAAAGGTGTGTAATTATCAAATTTCCTCAATACCTCCCATGACGACCTATTTTTGGATTGTTTGTCACCACCACTGTTCTTATGCTCTTTCTTCTTAGCTTTATCACCTTCCACCTTGGTTTCTTTGGCGTCCATATTCTTCTTCGCATACATGTCCTCCTCGGCATTCATAATCTTGGACGCTTTTCCCATCAGGTCCGACATGGTTCGAGGTGGATCTTTGGCCAAAGTGTAGTACAACTTGTTTGGCAGTAGCCCACTCATCAAAGCGGTAATCGCTGTCTTCTCCTCATAATCAATGACTTCGAGTTTCTCGTTATTAAAACGAGTTATATAATCTCTGGTACTCTCACCAGCTTTTTGTCTAACGCTTAACAAATGAGCTACTCGTTTCACTGGCTTTGCTCCAAAGCAGAAATTCCTAATGAATAGCTCGGCCAGTTGAAGAAAAGTTGAAATCTTACCCTGAGGAAGACTATTATACCATATTTGAGCAGATCCGGCAAGTGTTCCCGAGAATGCTCTGCATCTCATCTCATCTGGGACAGCATAGATGTCGGCTGCAACTTGGTATTATTCTATATGAAGGACAGGATCAGTCTTTCCATCATACTTGGGAGTCACAACAGGTGCTTTGAAATTTGATGGTGTTGGAAAATCAACAATGTCCTGGACAAAAGGTGTTCCTCGAACAAAGGTTCGTTGTAGAGGATTCTTGGCCTTAGCCATTTCCCCTAATCTATCCTCCAGCCTCTGAATAGATCCTTTTCATGCATCATTTTCTTCCTCGGGCCTATTGGTTCGAGCAACTGATCGCGTTGAAGTAGCTTCCTGGGATTTATCTTGACGAGCAACTGGTCGGTCATAGGATCTATCTTGACGAGCATCTGGTCGCGACTAGGCAGATCCTTCCCTTAAATCTGATGGTCGTCGAAAGCTCCTCGACGTTGCATTAAGAGGACTTTTGTTCCTCCTAGGGCCTAATCGGTCGAAAGGAGAAACCCTACTTAATCTTTCCAACGCGCTGGTCCTTTCTGGGGAGAGGGCGGCACGTTGTTCAGTATCCGTGGCTCGCACCGACGAAGTTGGCCCAGGTTGATAAGAGAAATCATCAGATTCCTCATTGCGATGTGAGTTAGTACGCCTAGTACGCGAAGAAGGCGCATGGATATTTCTTTGAACGCTTCGTGGTCCGGAATGGGATGATGCATCGCCATGGAGGGTTTGGATGAATTGTCGCATTGTTTCTTACATTACGGTCTGGCCCTGAGCCAAATTTGCCATTATTCCAGTCAGATCTGGGATAATTAGTGGAGCAGATGGATTTGGAGGGGTTCCAGCGTTTCGATTGCTGGATTCAGGAATATCCGCCATTGGTAATGGATTATTTTTGATGAAAAACGATATTATCAGTCGTTTCCCACAGACGGCGCCAATCTGTTGATCTAAAAAATTAGATCACTCTAATTATTCAATCACAGATAAATAAATGAGACAAAGAATTTTAAAGTGGTTCAGCCTTATAAGAATGGCCTACGTCCACTGTTGCTTTATTGCTGAGTGTTTGGGAATTCTCGATTACAGGTTATCTCAAGAAATTCCGGTCTGGGAGTCCTTTTACAATGAGGATTATACAATGTATTTATAGCCCTGAGGCTGTAATGTGAAAGGGTAATACATTAAATAATATACATATGAAAGGGTAATACATTTAATGCCCTCTTTGCGTGCGCGTTCAAATGATAAGTATTTAATGAGCAGTTAAACTGTTGGTATCCTGCTTCGAGGTGCAGCTCGGACCGCCTAAGCTTCTCGGTATTTAAGAGTTCCTCGAAGAGGCATTGTTCCTCGGAGCTTGTGAGTTCCTCGGGGAACTAGTCTTCCTCGTTGTAGTCTTGTTCCTCGGAGCGAGTGGGTTCCTCGGAAGTGTTTGTTGTTGCCATGTAGATAGCCATGTGTCTTCATATGATTGGTCCATGTTAGCAGATTAATTTTGATATCAACAACGACGATGAAGTATTATGCATCGCTTATGTAAATCAGACAAATGATGGTTTACGAGGAACTAATCGACCTAGCACATTATTTTGGGATGCGGTCGTCGAAGAATATAATACAACGACGGGTATCACAGAACGTCGGACGGGAGCCAACCTACAAACCCTGTACATCAAAATTTTGAAACATGTAATGTTATATGTTTCTAAATTGAAAGATGCATCGATGATAAATCTTGGTAGTGGGACTGTTAACACAGACTGGGTAAAATAACTTTTACCTTTTGTAATTTATTTTAAATATTATTTCTTGTAAATCTGTTGCTAACGAGTTAATAAAAATACATTGTCGTATTTTGTCAGGTTACTGCGGCTAATCTAGCATTCCAACGAGAGAACAAGGGAAAATCATTTAATTTTGAATCTTGTTACCAAATTTTAAAAGAACTCCACAAATTTCAACTTTCCCAAACATTTTTAGACTCCCCTCAATTTCATTTTGATTCGCCAATGACGGGTGCGACAGAAACTGAAGGAAGTCCGAATATTGAGTTTCACCAAGGAAATTCCAAAGATGGGGCAAAAGTTGATATAGAAAGGCCTTATCCGAGGCCACCTGGAAGGAAAGAGATGAAGCAACGGGCTAAAGGAAAAGCGAAGGCTACAAATATTGAGGTGAACCGAGAAATACTCAATAGTTGCTCTTCGTTCAATGAATCATTCGAGCGATCATGTCAGGCAGATCGTGTACATGACGAAGAGGCCCGTGAGGGGCTTAAACGTTCACTGCAACTTAAGGAGCGAAGTTTGGAGCTCAACGAGCGCAGTATATTGGCTGTAGAGAGGAAAGATATGCGTGAACAAATATTGCTTGATCAACAAATTCTGAGCACTGACACCTCAAACATGAATTCATCCCAGAAGGAGTACCATGAATACCTCGTGGTTAATATACTCAACAAAGCACGAGGCCAATATGGGCAATCAAACTTACCAAATTATCCACCGCATGGAGGTCATTCTGGATTTTAAAATTTCTATGGTTCTGAGTATGTAACCTGTTATTTATTTATATCGTTTGTTCTACGTTGTAATACGATTATATAAATTATGAAATGAATTTGCTTCAAATTTCCATACATAAATATTTGTTGGGTACAATATTAACGATATAACATTAATAATAAATATAACAACATTAATAATAAATATCTTGTAAGGGATATAATCTAATGGAATTATATAGTTACAATTATGTTATGAACATTAAACTCATTTGGTATTCTACACAATACAATTTATATTTCATAATTATCGAAATTCCAATCTACATCATCCAAATTTACAGCATCAGACATGTCATAATTTTGCGTTGATGGACCAGGTTGGCTTGTACCTTCTTGGGCACCAATATCATCCATGTGCGGTCGATACACTGTGGTCGCAGGTCGGGGATCTTCCGTGGGGTTGCAAAAGGCCGAGGGTGTACCACTAAAAAAATTAGGTGGGGGAGCAGTCCGCTCGTGAGATACACCCAACTCTTGAAGCTTCCTTGTGGCTATATCCAACTCATGACTCCAATAGTTATTAAGGTGCATGGTTGCACCTAGAGCGGTGACTCTCGAGGATTGCCAATAATCTGAGAATTCCCGACTAGTAAATAAGAGGTCATTGTATGTGGACATTACTTCTTCGTCGACCGTAATCCTATCCGACCGTGGAATCGGAATCAATATGGGTACATCTGCACGACTGCGAAATGGTAGATCCCAAGTCATTTGGGGTTGAGCGGGATGTACCCGACCAGTGGGAGTCTCATAAGCGCCAGGTGCGTGTGAAGGGACAGTCGGTATTTGGATGTGGTATGGCAGTGCGCTGGGACTTATGACATCCGTGTTGACTGCTCGGTAGAGGGGTGGCATTACAAGGCCTATGGACACTTTCTTCCAATAACGGTCATACATGGGTTGAGAAACAATAGATACGTTGGGGTCCATCTCGTCAATAATAATCCCATGCCTATCAGGGTGAAAGGGTATCCTCATCATTTGCGACGGAGGTTCATTTGGTATGCAAATTTCATCGGTGATCTATCGGCGGCATCGATCACCCAAGTAATATACCCCCCCATATTGAGGATCCATAAGAACGCATCGTTTCAATGATATGTACTTCGCATGTTGAACGTAGGCATGCATCTCCACAATAGACCCCGAGCAAGGTATCCAATTGATTGAACCTGGCGATTGCATTTCAATCTGACTCCGGGCTGTGGGAAAATTATATTGGATTGAGCCCTTTGTCTCCTTACGATTTAATCGATTTTCTTTCTTCCATCGATTAATCCTAGGCCAGCAGTCACCAGTATCTTCCCTCAATAAGGGACATGCCCGTTGTATATATTCAAACCCGAAAAACTGCAATACAAAAATGAGTATTATTAAACCTTACATTTTTTATTTATTATATATTAAAAACATATAATATCACTTTTTAACACTTACCAAAATGAGTTGCCAAAAACAATTCATAGAGTCTACGCGACATCTTGACAAGAGATGGAGAGAGTAGTATATGCGAGCTAGAATTGCCGAACCCCAATCGTATGACCCCACAATCTCCAAATCCTCCAAAGCAGCCAACCAACCAATAGGAACGCTGTCTCTTGCGGTCGGGAAAAAAATATGTCCCACACAAAAAAATAAAAAAGCCCTAGCAATGTCTTCAGGGCCAACAATCACAGTATTTAACTTTATGGCCTCAAACCACTTATTTAAGCTCGACACATTCACCCCACAAGAATCACTGCAATTTGGTTCAATGCCGGGAAAGTATCTATGTATAATGTCACCCCGGATTTGAGTTTTTCCGTCAATTACAATCAAGTATTTTCTATCATCCATCGGTACCATAGGACCGCTTCCGATGGGAATACCTGCAAGATGGAAAGGATAACAATCAGTTGTAAATATAATTAATGTTAATATTGAAGTAATTTTTTATATACAAAAACTAACCAGTCAAAATCGTAAAATCGTAAGGAGTAATGGTCAGCTCCCCGGTTGGTAGTTGGAACGTGTTGGTTGTGTCCCACCAACGCTCACCGAGCGCTTGTACCAATCCCCAACTTGTCTTGGGAATTTGAGCATCCAACAATTCTCCCCAACCGCTACGGTGTATAAAATGTAAAACCTCAGGAGATGTTTTTAAATATTTCTATGTGGCTCTAAGACTATGCCAATTGCCACGCATCTTTATTGAGTTGCCGTTTGTGGCCGTATCTGGAGAATGTTTAATGTGATCTCCGTCGTCCACTATACGCCTATAGTTCTAAAAAACTATAGGTCGCTCGGCAGTAGTAATTTCGGGCTCTCGCCTACCTTCTCCCATTTTTCGAGACTTTCTAGCCCCAACTGCCCATCTAATTTTCTTTTCAATTTGTTCCATTATCAACACTGCAATTTTAATAAAAAGGTTATTAATTTTCTAACATATTTGGTAATGAATATAAAAATATTATGTAAATATATGCCACTTTGACTATACAATATAATTTCTGTCTAAATATATGGCTAGAATTTGATTTACATGATGATCACTAATTACCTATTAAATACATCACTTACAAAAATAGAACATATAATTATTTAAACAAAATAACAAAACAGATAATTTCTTGAAAAAATAACAAAACAGATAATTTCTTAAATAATTTTTTATAAACATTCACTATTTTTTTATAAACATCCACTTAAATAGTTTCTTAAAAACATAAACATAAGAAAAACATAACCGAACTGAACAAAAACATTCACTTAAATAACTTAAATAATTTCTATAAACATTTAAATAACTTATAAACACAACAAAAATTAAACAGAACAAAAACATTTACTAATTAGTTTACAAAAATATTTAAAGAACATTTACTAATTAGTTTTTTAAAGAACAAAAACATTTAAAGAACCGAACAAAAACATAACCAATAATTAAACATTTACTAATTAGTTTTTTATAAACATTCACTTAAAAAACTTCTTATAAACAAAACCAAACAAAAAATAACAGAAAGTAAGAAATTATTTAAAGATAATTTCTTCTGGTATTCTGTACATAATAAAGATTGCTTAAGTAAATAAATAAAACATTAAGTAATAAGTAATTAAATAGAACATTCAAATTAACAAATAAATAATTTACAATAAAACATAATAAGAGAGGATTTACCTGATATAGTAGCTAGAAGTTGTTGTTGTTTTTTTCAGTGATAAAAATATTTACCGTTGGTTGATTTAAATAGAGTAGTTGAATTTAATTTTGTGGTTAGAATGTAGGTGGGGTAGATGAGGTAATAATTATGGGGGGAAATCGTAATATGTCAAATTATTTGGGAGTGGAAAAATAATATTAAAAGAGCCTTAAGCGAAACATCATGTTCCGCCCAAGGTTTCTTTCGATCCACCCAAAACGACGCCGTTTAACCCTATTTTCTACCGCCTATTGTATTTTTGCCCTATCACATTTTTACCCGTAGTAAATTCATTCAATTTTGTAAGTTGTTTTTGCCCTAGTTGAATCTAAATTTGAACTACCCGTAATGGTTGCTCTAATGGAGAGAAGAGTGGGGATAAATAGGTAAAAAAAAATGGAAAATAACATGTGCCCTTAGAGCTCGTTTGGGAGTTTTAGAGAGAAGAGAAAGTAAATGAAAATTTTATTAGGAGAGAAAAGAAAAGAAGGGAAAGTTAATAAGAGAGAAAAGAAAAGAAGAGAAGAGAAAGGAGTTTAGGAGAGAAAATAAAATAATTTTCTTTCTTGCGTTTGGGAGTTTGGGAGGAAAATAATTTTTTTAAGAGAAAAAAGGAACAATTCATTAAAAACTTTCCTTTCTCTCCATTTCGTTCCGATTTGGAAAGAAAGTTTTGGAGAGAAAGGAAGATAAAGTTTTTTAAAAACTTTCCTTTCTTTTCTCTCCTTTTAAACTCCCAAACGAGAGAAATTCACTTTCTTTCCTACTTAAACTCCCAAACGAAGGAAAGGAAACACACTTTCTCTTCCTTTACTTTCTTTTCTCTTCAAAATAAAACTCGCAAACGAGGCCTTAGGTCATATGTTTTTAGTCTCAAAATAGTAAGTATTATAACTCTACATGAGTATCTGTGTCCTATTAAATGCATGTTGAAATTCTGTCCCTATTATTTTTAGTTCTTAGTGTATGTCTTTAGGGCACATGTTATCCTGACATAAAAAAAAATTATAAGAATAACATACTACAACACAAGATTGTGGAATTTTGGGCTCAAAATACCACCATTCTGTTTTCTGCCCAAAGGGTGGGCAACACGACACCTTTGGGTCTTTTGGATTTGAAACCGTGGCTAGCTTTGGATTATGTTCGCTGCAGCGAATGGGCTTTGTGCGAGAAAAATGAGTTTTAAGTGAGAATATTTTGGGAGTTTGTCACAAATGTGTTCCACGTATAAAATTAGGGGCTTTAGTGTTAAAACCCACATCTTTGCTGCTCATACTGAGAGTTAGAGAGAGAATTGTTTTCAAGGTGATGATTTGGGTGAGGTGAGGGATTTTTCAGCGCATCAATGGGTATTGCTCAAATATGGAAGAAGCATGAGTGTGTGTTTCATGTATTGAATATGCTAAATATCACTGTTTAAAAAAATCCGCCTAGGCTTAAGGCTTGGGAGAAACTCCCCGCATTAAATTTTTTACACCTTATTCTTGGTAAAAGCCTTAAGGCACACGTTTTTCTAAAAACAATAATGCTTTAGTGAAACGATATCGCCTTTAAAAAAAAATTTACTAACCGGACCATTATCTCATCCAAAATAATCAAATAGTATTTTAATTTGCATATATTCAGACATATTTTTATGATATGTACAATTTTAGTATTTTAATAGCCTTGTTATGGTTAAAAAATATTAAAATATATTAAGAAAGCCTAAACGCCTTTTCACACTTTTTTACGCCAAGGCCCGCCTAGACTTCTAAGGCCTTGACCTCCACGCCTCGATCATGCCTCGCATTTTTTAGAACCTTGCTAAATATGTACATAAAATCTATTTGTACATACTCTTTATCAAGACATATGTACATATGTTTAAAAATAAAGGGAATTTTGGGGAAAGGTCCTCATAATTCTCAAAGTGTATAAAAATAGGACACTCCACATAATATTATAAATTTAGTCCTTGTACTAAAAACACCATGAAAAATGGTAAAAAATAGTGCCGCTGGCGTGGACAAAAAAAATGAACTCCTAACTTTAAAGGACCACACAAATAAATGTTATTGTACCACAGGGACTAGATTTATAAACTTGAAAAGAATTATCCTAAAAATCCAAATATAAGAAGGCACATGATCTTTACCTTAATTCTCTAAAAAAAAAAAAAAAAAAAAACACATTGGGTTTGGGAGACATAATTTGGGCAACCCAAAAGTTTTTTTGCCCATCCTCTCTCATCTAAACAAAGCAAATACAGTTTAAACTTTCATTCTTCTTCCATATAACTTTTTTCTATCTTCTTCCATTGCTGCACATCGTTAAAATATCCTAAGTATTTGTTATTGACTTCCATTGTTGGCGTTACTTGCATGAGATTTCCAGTAAGTATAATTTCTTTGAAAATTCTCATTATATTATATTTGATTTGGCCTCAACCTGTCATCATATTTTTTATTATTTTTTTCCAGTAAGTATAATTTCTTTGAAAATTCTCATTATATTATATTTGATTTGGCCTCAACCTGTCATCATATTTTTTATTATTTTTTATTGACATTTTTTAAACAAATAAAAAAATCACTTAGTTTTTACTTGAGTTATCATATTTAAAAAAAAAGAATGGCTCCCTAACTTTTTACTAAAATTTAACTTTTAATGCTTAACACAATATATTTTGTTTTTAAAGTTTTATTTACGATTTTAGCCTTTTTTAATTAGGTTACTTGACTTACTAGATTTTTTTATTTATTTAAAAAAGTTACCCTTAAATTTTTACTAAAATCTAATTGTTAATGCTTAGCTTAATACATATTCTTTTTACATTTTTTAATAATCATGTTATTATTGTATTTATCTAATAAAGTTATAATTTGTTTTATTTTAATTTAATAGGATTGTATAGAGAGGCTACTCAGGATACTCCTACTATTGACTTAAATAAGTACCTTGATGAATTTGAGGAAAATGAAATAGATGAAGTAATAGGTGTTGAGGAAAATTGGAACAATGAGAATGTTTGAAATCTTAATATACCCGAATCCGAAGTAGAAATGACATTTGATAGTGTTGATGCGATTTTGGAGTATTACAAAAAGTATGGTAATGAACATGGTTTTCCCGTGAGGAAGAGGATGTCAAAAAAAGGTGATGATGGCGAAGTAAGATGGATTACTCTCAAGTACATGTAAAAATTCGTTTCAATTGCCATCGAATTCCGTTACTAATTTTGTTGCCAAGATTAATGACGCTTTATGCGCCGATGGAAAATGGAGAATTACAGTTGTATCCCTTGCCCACAACCATGATTTAAGCTTGCAAAAATCACAGTACTTTAAGAAAAATTGAGTAATAAGTGCAATGGTTAAAGGAGACTTGACATAAATGATAGGGCCCATATAAGACCGATTTTTTTTTCAATTCTTATGTAGTGGAAGTCAGTGGGAACGAGAATGTGCCATTTTTGATAAAAGATTGCTATAACTATATTGAGAAGGTTAGACGATTGAGACTTAAGGAGGGAGATGCGTTGGCCGTTCAAAACTATTTTCTTAAAATGCAAGCTAACAATTTTAACTTCTTTTACATCATGGATTGGGATTCTGAGGGGGGGTTGAAGAATTTTTTTTGAGCAGATGCAAGGAGTAGGGCAACCTATGAGGAGTTTGGAGATGTTATCACATTTGATTCAACGTACTTGACAAACAAGTACGACATGCCTTTTGCACCTTTTATTGGTGTGAATCATCACGATCAATCAATATTGTTGGGATGTGGGTTAATATCGAGTGAGGATACAAACACATTTATATGACTATTTAAATCATGATTTTCTTGCATGAACGGTCACACTCCTCAAGGAATAATAAATGATCAAGATAAAGTGATGAAAAATGCCATTGAATTTGTCTTGCCAAATTCGCGACATAGGTGGTGCTCGTGGCACATTATGAAGAAGTTACCTGAAAAATTAAAGGGGTATGGCCAATATGAGTCAATGAAGAACTTAACAAAATGTGTTACTTAAAATACTCTGACTGCTAATGAATTTGAAGCACGTTGGCATAAATTAATTGAAAAATATAACCTTGAAAAGAATGAGTGGTTGAGTGGGCTATTTAATGAGAGGCATCGATGGGTTCCTTCTTGTGTAAAAGATTCATTTTGGGCAGGAATGTCTACCACTTAAAGAACTAAGAGTATGAATTCCTTTTTTGACGGGTATGTAAACTCAAAGACTACCCTCAAACAATTTGTTGAACAATACAAGAATGCATTGCGGAGTAAAGTAGAGAAGTAGAGCCAACGAGACTTCGATACTTTCAAAGCATCATTTCCATGTGTAACTGTATACAAAATTGAGAAACAATATCAAGATCGTTATACAAATGCAAAATTTGTGGAGTTTCAAGAGGAGATGAAAGAGAAACTATATTGTAGTTTATCTACTATTAAAAAGGAGGGTGGCATTGAGTTGTATGATGTACATGAGGATTTAGTTGGGATAAAAAAAAAGAGATGTCAATTTTATGGTTACATTTAACACTGATGATTGTGATGTGATGTTCAGTTTTCGTTTATTGGAGTCTCGAGGAATCATTTTTAGACATTGTCTTACGGTCTTAATTAAAAAAATGTAAATTCGTACCCGAAAAGCACATTCTTTAACGCTGGAGGAAAGATGTCAAGAGACATCACACAAAAATCATATATTCAAACTGGGCAATGAATCCCAAAAATGAGCGTAATGATAGAATGTGTAATGCATTTTATAAGTTAGCGGAGTTGGCTAATGAAATAGAAGATCAAGCCAAATTGGTGATGAATTGGATTGAGACGCTATCTAATGAGTTAGATAACGGAAGAGGAACTTGTGCAAGTAGTCAATCTACACCATTAACCATTGCTCAACTTAAGACCACATCAGTCGATGAAGATGTCAATGTCAAATAAAGAGCTATAATTCATTCTCCAAAAGTCGTTAATTGAAAAGGCTAACTCCGTAGTAAAAAGGAACAAGGAATGACAGAGAAATTTATTCAAAAGAAGAAGAAAAAAATTACAAAGGTGAGTCAAATATTGAAGTTCAATTATTTTTGCATGTGCTATTTATTTTTCACTAATGTTATTTGATGTTACTTGTAGGAGAAAGAAAGTCCTTCTCACATTTCACAAGATTCTCAACCCATATACACCCAAATGATGCCTAGCCAACAAAATGCTTCTCAATGTGTATCTAACATGAAACTCTATCATCTTTCAATTGTTAATAATATGTGTTATATAATTATTAATATGATTTTGGTTATAACCTATTTGTGTGCTACGTGTGGTTCTCATGTGCCATACTTGCAAAATAAATATTCAGATGTACTTATGAAGGTTGTATTCTATTTGTCCTGTATAAATTCATTAATTATTTGTGTATTTTATAAAACTCTAATAATGGATTGTATATTATTTCAGGAATATTATCATCCATTTCACAATGGCGCTAATAAGATGAAAATGGGCTTTACAGCTATCCATTTTAATTGTTCAATGAGTTTACAAATGGAAGCGATCCACTTCAATTGTTCAAGGAGTTTACAAATGGAAGAGGTTAATATTGTTGGTTAATGAAATATATTGGTGTGTTCTTGGGGGTGGATTGGGTTTGGTCCCAGTTCGATCCCCGACACTGTCAAAATAATGCTTGGCTAGCGGAAGCCACGAATTGCGAACGTGGATTAGTCGAGGTGTGCTTAAGCTGGCCCGAACACCACGTGGTATGATACACAAAAAAAAACTTTGTTAAGAGGAAGATATATTACTGCATATATTGGTATTTTTGGGTTTGAAAATGATACTAAGATAATGTAAAATTTTTGAATTTATTGATATTTTGTGTTTGAAAAGTGCATTAAGATATTATAATTTTTTTTTAGATTTGTTGTAATTTTTTGATTGAATTATTGTTGGGTATTATGGATAGTAGCGTCTGTTATTGAAATAAAAAAAAAGGTTGATTTCATTAAAATGATAAAGAACTGAACAAGTATGAATGGAAAGCTCCCTAAACATTTATTACCCTGAAATATGTATTGTGTGTGGGGTTTCTCATAGGGACACGGGGAGTGGAATACACAGTACACTTGATGGGTACTAAAAAAATACTTGAAAAACACTTACGAATATAAGATTAAGAGGGTTATTGGTTGTCCGGGGACTTGGCGAGTAGAGTAAAGAATATGTGATTTATCCTTGATATATATATATCTACTGTACTTGTAATTTTTTCAATTATTATAGTGGAATCGAGTCTATCTGTGGATTTAATCAAATTGATGAACCATATATATCTTTTTAGACTTGTTGTTGTCTCTCTAGTTTCTATTGTGCTTATTATTACGATTTTATCCTGATTTTGCTCAAGAGTGCAGTTGATTGAGGTTGTCCCAACAAATTGTATATCATGACACAACAAAGATCTATATTAGAAATGTAGAAAATGGATTGTGGAGAATTTAGATTTACTTAGAGTAACATGAATAAAGTGATTGTTTGAAGGAACGATAGACTCGTTTTCTTTTAAGTTTTATTTATTTACCTTTTTTAATAAATCACGGCTTTAGAAGTTTTGAGTTAAACATAGGGTGGAGCTATTAGCACTCCACCCTTTTCTTCTCACACTCCAAAAATTTGTATAGTTACAAATCTACCCTCATATCTCTAATGCTCTTCAAGTAAAATTCAACCCTTCATCTCCTCTCTAATTCAACCATTATTTTTTTTTTTACAAATATTGCTAAAAATTTGCATAAATATCAACATTTGAATAAAAGTATCTCAAAAATAATTTATAAAATTAAATATTTCCACGAAGTATAAAAAAGCAGTAAAAGTAAAAAAAAAATATGAACAAATGATCCCAACAAATAAATAAGCGACAAAAGTAAAAAAGAATCTCAAAAAATAAAAAAAGTAGAAACACGACATGACACGAAATATTATTTTAATTTATTTACAAAAACAGAAACACGACCGAATAAAAAAAGATTTGATCGTATTGTGTGGAATTTTAATTTGGTTGTATTGTGTGAGATTTTAATTTGATCGTGTTTCTGTTTTAAAACGCAAATAAAAGAAAAATATTTTTTGTTAACTCAACAAGAATACACGCAAATATATCACGACATGACTTGATTCAAGAACGCAACATGACACGAAATCTTATTTTTTTTAATCTAACATGAACGCGACTAAATTAAAATGTGACACAATACGGAATCTTTTTTTTACGAAACACAAATATGGCGAATTAAAAGCAACACAACATGATTTTTTTTTCAAACAAAAATAATTTTTTTTACCAAATGCAAACACAATTTATTTTACCGAGCACAAACACTAAATATGTTGTGTTGCTTTTACTTGACCATTTTGATAAAAAAAAAGATTTCGTATTGTGTCGCATTTTAACTATGTTTGTATTTGGTAAAAAAAATATTATTTGTGTTTGGAAAAAAAAATCTTATTGTATCGCTTTTACTTGGCCATATTTGTGTTTTGTAAAAAAATATTTCGTATCGTATTGCATTTTTATTCAGTTGTGTTTCCGTTTTTGTAAATAAATTAAAATAATATTACGTGTCATTTCGTGTCTCTTTGACTTGGATTGTGTTCGTGTTAGGTTAAAAAAATATTGTGTTCGTTAATGATAAAAAACAAAATTTCGTGTCGTGTCACTTTTATTTGAGTTGTGTTTTTGTTAGATAAAAAATAAGATTTCGTGTTGTGTCGCATTTTAACTGGATCGTATTCATATTTGGTAAAAAAAAAATAAGTAAGCACTAAAGTGAGTTTAATTCACTTTATTTTTACGATGGGTTATTTTGAGTTTTTCCTTCGCTTTTGTGATTAGTTTTGCAATGTACCCCCACTTTTTTAAAAATTTGCAATACACTCTCATTCTGTTAATTGTATCGCTTTTACTTGGTCATATTGATTAAAAAAGATTTCGTATTGTGTCGCATTTTAATTGTGTTTGTATTTGGTAAAAAAATTATTATTTGTGTTTGGAAAAAAATAATGTTTTATCACTTTTACTTAAGCATATTTGTATTTCTTAAAAAAAAGATTTCTTTTTTTTACAATACGAAATCTTTTTTTACGACACAAGTACATAAGTATAATACGAAATGTTAGTATTATTTATTATTAAAACTAAAAGTTATCTAAAAGATTTTTTTATTAAAACTATTATTTAAAAATAAATGTTATCTAAAGAATTTTTTATTAAAACTATTATTTAAAAATAAAAATGAGTAAACTTATTTTTGGTATAAAGGAAAATCACTTATTTAAAGAGAGAAGGAATAAATGATAAATAATGAGGCAAGGGTTTATTTGTCATTTTCAAAAATTGAAAACCAAAATGGAGTGCAGCCAGAATTTTTGGAGCGCTGATAGCGGCTCCCTAAACATATATATATATATATATATATATATATGCGCGCGCGCGCGCGAGAGAGAGAGAGAGAGAGAGAGAGAGCATGTCAATAATGTAACGGGTTTGCTTTTTAATCAATTTTAATTTGTATTACAAACTGATATCTCACTCTTTATTTTTATAAAAATCAATTTACACAATTCTTTCTCTTGGATCCAACCATAAAATGTTTGTCTGCAGTCCTCTATGGTCGATTGTTAGGCTTACTTTATCGAGATTGAGGACCACAAATGTAAGAAAAGTTCTCTATCTATCAACAGCTTGGCCACTACTATAATGAAAAGACGGATCTTATGTCTGGATATGATTTCTTCACAGATTAACTTGTTTGTGCTCTGTGCTGAAGCCCACTACCTAATTTTGTAACGTGAGCTACATGGTCCCAAACATAGAGCAGACATAGCTTCTCTAGGGTAGGCCACACAGATTCAAAAGTGCATTTTTTTTTGGGTTGGTGTTGTAGCATTCAAGACGGTTATGATTAGTCCTCCACCACAACCAGCATATCTGTAGCAGTTCTTTGGCATTTCTTTCTATACCATGCATTGTTCTCCTTATTTCTTGTCTTGTATGAAAACAGAAGGAAAGTTGAAAATTTAATTTATTTTAGTTTATTAATAATAAAATATATATTGATTCGCAGGAAAAAATGTTCATTCCCTAGGGGCATCAAACTGACTAATACGGCGTACTATTCATTATCTATATACATTTACATGTGCACTATTTTAATTCTTATTCGTATCCGATAGTGTACACACTTGTCCTTATTCATATACTTTCAGATATCTCGCATTTGGATAATATATATGTATATTATTTACTATACATACATTGATCATATCAAACATTGATCTGAAAATTTGCTTAGTCTTAACAAAAAATATTTTTCACACAACATTCTAAATAATATAATATATCATATTAAATATAACTAAAAACTAGAGAATCAAATTTTAGGAAGCTTAAAACATTAAAGAAAACTGGAGTTCGAGAACAGAAAAAGTCTATATCATGAGAACAAATGAGTATGTGATGCCATGTCCTCATGTAGTAAATACATGAGAGTATATATTGATGTAATGTCGATTTGAATGTCTCAAGGGAGGGGACGGGACCCTAGTGCATAAACCACGATTGTAGTAAAATTTCTTCTAATGGAATTCATCGAATGTTAATCATATGCCAATATTGTGTTTGTGTTCTTGATTGTCACTTCCAAATCCCCCATCAGTGATAGTGAATTTTGTTCATAAAGATCAAGAGCTTGTGCCTTCAAATATTTTTATAAAATAATGGGGTAATAATTATCAAGTTCCATTTAGTTTGTCAATGACATAAGCGATCCTTTGAGTGGATTAATAGTATGAAAGGTCCTATTTTGCCTTAGCGCATTAAAATGATAAATACAATCCTAAAGTTGTTACCTAATTTTTACAAAAAAAAGTCCATCAAATCTTTAAAAGTCCATAACTTCAAATCTACAAATCCAAAATTCACAAAATTTATATATTTGGAATCTGCTCATCAAGATCTATCAAACAACATCTATATTCGATTTTTTGACAAAAAATCGGAACAAATAAATTTACCATTTCTGTAAAACCTCAATTTTCCCGGCCAAAACTCTATTTTTCGGTGAAAACACTTCTTCTCTAGCTCGGGCGATAATGGCGCTGACACGGACCAGAAAAACAAAGAAATAGACGAAGAGAGAGAGAGAGAAATGAGGAGAAAAACACTCCGGCGGCCTCTGGCGAGATTTTTCGGTGGGCTGTTTCCGGCGAATCTCCAATGGGGTGGGAATGGGTTGGGCTGGGCGGGGGGGGGGGGGGGGGGGGGGGAGATGAGCTGCTAGAGAGAAAAATGATGGGATTATGTGTTTGTTTTTAGAGAGAGAATAAATGGGTTTAAAATGAATACATGTGATGGTACATTTATTTAAATATATATAGTCTATAATGAAAAGAATAAAGTTACTCTTAGACTAACTTGGTACATTAAGAAGGTGCATTACTCTAATGAAAAAGGACTTGATATATTTAAAAAAGTCAATTGAATTTAATGCATCTTTGACCTAATAAATATGACTTACCTTGAATTATCCCTAAAATAATTGTACCTTTAAATAGAAGGCATTTTAATCTTGATGCAAATTTTAATGCAAAGAATCATAAATGTCACTTTTTAAATTTTTAATAGCATTATGATTTGAAATAGGGTGTCCTTAAACCCCATTAATTGATGGAAATGGGTCATATTAGGGTTTAATTATCATTTTTAATATTTTGTATTAGTCTTTCGTTTATTTTAGTTCTTTTATTTTCTTTTTAGCCTTTAATTAGCCTCCAAGCATGTTTGGGACTAATTAGTCATTCTTTTATTTTTAGTAGGCTCTTTTAGTCATTTTAACTAATTAACTTGATTAGAAAGTAATTCAGCCCCTATAAATAAGATTGCTTTTCCCATTTGTACTCACTTGTCCATTCTTGAATATAAGGAATTCTTTGTTTCTCTCTCTAAAAATCAAAGTATCTTGATTTTTAGGTCATTGACGTGTAGTTCACGTCAAATTGGTATAGAGCGGGTGAAGCTCCAAACATTGGTGATTGTGTGTATCGGTGTAAGTTAATTATCAAAATTGTGCCCTACAGTCGTAATGGCCCCGAAAAAGACAACCCGAATTTAATATGAGATTAACGAAGAATTGAGACAACGAATGTAAAGAATGGAAGAGAAGAATGATAAAAAAATTGAAGAATTGGCACGGAAAGATCAAGAACACTTTGAAACCCTAATGTTGCTATTCTCCAAATTGCAAATCCCTAACCCTAGTTTTCCCTCCTACCACCCTTCTTCCGCCAACCCACTGCCTCCAGCCACTCCTCTAACCCCCTCTAACCCCTGCTGTCCAAAATAGCAGGCCACCCGACCCGACCCACTTACCGGTCTCCCTTCATACCTGATTTTGCCTAGAACCCAGACCCAACCTCTTCGCCCTGCCTCCGACCTTAACCCCTCCCCGTCGGCCTCCATAAACCCCTCCAAATAGCTCGTCCCTGTTACTGACCCACCCAACTCCCCCCCAAAACTAACCCGATCTGTTTTTGCCCCAAATTAGAACCCAAGAACCTTCGCACCACCCATATCTGACCGGAACTCTCCTCCGGCCACCGAAAACCCATTCGGCCCACTTTACCCTTTCCGAAACCCTTTCCAGGTGCCCGTCCCCCTTGTTGAACCCCAAAACAGTCCGAAAAACCTAGGGTTTTGCCCTAGTTATGCCCAAAATCTGTTTAGACTAACAAACCCAAACCCATTTTTGTGCTCCGAAATCGTGATTTTTGACCCGGGAGGAAATTTTTAGGGCTGATTTGGGTGAAGAAAGTGGAGAAGAAGAGAGAAGATGAAGATTGCCACAAGAATTCAAGAATCTTCCTCAAAATTTTTGCAAATTACTTTTTGGACTTTCAAGTTTTGCCTCTTTCGCACATTTTGAAACATTTTGCATTCGAACTCAATCTTAAAGTTCGAGGACGAACTTTTTTGAAGTCGGGGAGAGTGATGGAAATGGGTCATATTAATATTTTGTATTAGTCTTTCTTTTATTTTTTATTTTTATTTATTTATTTATTTTAGAGAGAGAAATAAGAATTTATTATATTTCAAATCAAAGCTATCTCCAAATGAAGAGCACATGGGTATTTATATGGGAGGAAATACTTGCTAGCCAAGTAATTGCCTAAAAGACTAAAAAGGACAATCATTAACAAAAATATACCTAATTAGTCCCAAACATGCTTGGAGACCAATTAAAAGATATAAAAGGAAATAAAAGAACTAAAAATGGAAATAAAATGACAAATAAAAGGAAATAATTATGGATTCCCATCACTCTCCCCGGCTTTGAAAAGCTCATCCTCGAGCGTAGGAGATGAACGGCTAAAAAGCAAGGCAACCATCAATGAGATCTCCACTAGAAAGAAGAGCCGTCCTCGGACACGTCCTTTGTACCGGCTTGCAAGAAGTCTATAGAGACTAGGAACAAAACCCAAAAATGGCCTACCAACAAAATCTTGATCCAAGATTCCCGTGAGGAACCCCTTCAATGCTATGCCATGAAAACTTTCTTCCGAACACGTATTAAGAGATACCCCAAATGGGTCTACAAACTCACCACCAATCTCCAAATCAACCCCAAAAAAGATAACATCCAATTTAACCTCATCAAGATCATCACCCCCTGCTCAAAAATTGGATAGAAATCTCCCAAGTCAAATATTTTCGGCTCGCAAAAGTGCGTGCGAGTCACCCAACCATCTTCATAAAAAATGTCAAAAAAATCTCCAATACATTACCCAATTTCATTGTTTTGATCGTTCTTGCAATCAATTGGCTTGGGAGGGCACTTTTTGCCATTGATTTCACTCGATTAGAGGATTGAAGCAGGAAGAATGATTGGATGAAGCAACCAATCTTGGACTAGCCGTTGACAATCTTCAATGGAGCCTCGGGGATGAATCGGGGCGGAGATGTAATTTTTTTATGTGTGGGGGCTGGAAAATTATTCGGGTGGGGGCCCACGTGTTGAAGGAGGGCTTCGGGGTTCCATCCGGGGTGAATGAGGGGTCCATGGGTGGCTACCGGGATAGAGTAAGGGTTTGAGGGGCCTGAATGGGTAGGGTGAGTTGGGAATTGAATGGGCATGGGTTGGGAGGGTAGGAGAAGGGTCGCGGGGAAGGGTCAGAGTAGGGCCGTGGGAGGTGGGTTTCTGGGCTGGGTTAGTTTCTGCTGAAATTTTGGCAGGCGTTTTGGGTTTCAGGGGCTACGAAGGGGTTGGGAGGGTGGGATGGGGGGCCTGCGATGGGGCGGAGGGGTAAGAGGGGGGTTACGACATGTGTAGGGGTGAGGAAGGGGGCAACAAGGGTTGGATGATGGTGGTGGAGCCCCTCGACATCCGGGTATGAGTAGTAAGGGGTAGGAAAAAACTAGGGTTAGGGTTTTTACCCACTTTCTCGTTCATTCTTGAATCTCCTTTTTAAGTTGTTTGGATTAATTAAGCATTCTTTTATTTTTAGTAGGCCCTTTTAGTCATTTTAGCTAATTACTTTATTAGTAAGTAATTCAGCCCCTATATATAGGATTGTTATTCTAATTTGTACTCACTTGTCCATTCTTGAATATAAGGAATTCTTTGTTTCTCTCTCTATAAATCAAAGTGTCTTTATTTTTAGGTCATTGACATGTAGTTCACGTCATTAACTATGTGTTGTGAAGTTTTGCATAATACATATTTTACACGGAAAAGTATCATAAGTGCTCAAAACAAGCCATGAAAGAGTATTTATGACATTTTTGAGTGTTAATCAAAGTCACAATAAACATAACAATTGGAAGTCATACACCAATTAAAGCTTCAAATATTAAGCGCATTATACTGAAATGACCTGACGTTACATCAATTGCACCAAATAAATAAAATAACTACAACACAAGATGTATTAATTGATATCCCCCATGGGCAATTGCTACATTATAGTGTGGAATATTCTGGTAGAAATGATAACTAATTTGGGAAGATTTTAGTATTAATGAGGTCATTGTGACTTCACCTATGACATCACCAATAGAAGAATCTATATCCCGATAACTGTTAGAACAACTTTGACAGCTGTTAACTATATTGAGTGCAAAACTTTGAAAATTACTTTGGCACAAATTCACATCGGAGAGATAATAAATTTGTGTAGAGTTAATATATTTTTTGGGGGACTTAAAGGATCAGCTTTTTGGGCATTTAATATTTTGTAGGTATGTGGGAGAGATCTAATGGGTTAAGCTACGCGTGTTGCCGCCACCATCCGTCCGGCCCGTGTTCGGATCCGGGACTCATTAAGAAAGAATTTTTTGAACAAATAAATTGACAATTTTTGGGCTTTAAAAAAATTATATTTTAACTGTAATTAATTTCGAAAATAAAAACGTGGATTTGATTTAGTAAACCAGTCTTCCACGTTTTTCTATTTTCTCTCCACCAACATTATTAATTTTTGCTCAATAAAAGAGGTCTCCAACCTCCGTTTTTGATATATCTGAACAACACATTTTGCAATCCCAGAAAAGAAAGATTACTTTCTCTCTTTAATTCTTTCCGCGTTGATATAATAAATCCTCCCCAGATTTATTATTAGACTCGAGCAATATATAAGAATGGATATACCTAAACTGGACTAATTCTTATGCTTTATGAATTCGTATTTTGGAGGGTTGTTTTATCTTGGGGGTGACGAGGCTTCGAGACTATCGACACACATTGGGCAGAGTCACGAAACACTTTAAAGAGAGTGAGATTATCCGCGACTCAGCCGTATTCTATTCTGTACATGATTTCTGGATTTCTAATTTTTTCTGTCTCGGGATCATCTGCTCGTCAATTGGGTAATTTCGTTCCTTTAATTTTGCGTTTAAATTGCTGCTGCTACAATAATTTTAAGGTGTTCTGAAAATATGCCATGGGAGAAATTAACTTAACCAACCTTAACAAACCTTTCAAATATGAAGGCCAACATTTTAAACGTTGGAGTAAAAAATTGCTATTCACCAAAAATGAATGGTAAAGCTGAAAGAAAAAATAGGACATTAACTTAATTAGTTGCTGCTATTCTATTGAATTCGGGGGATGCCTCACATTGGTGGGGTGAAGTTATTTTGACTGTGTGTCACGTACTTAATAGAATTCCTAAGATTAAAACGAAAATATCTCCTTATAAATTTGGAAAAATATAAAGCCCAACTTGTCATACTTTAAAACGTGGGGGTGCTTAGCCTATGTACGTATGCCCGACCCAAAAAAATCTAAATTAGCTAGTAGAGCTTATGAGAGCATTTTTATAAGCTATGATATTAATAGCAACGCATACTATTTTTATGAATTGAAAAATCAAGTAATAATTGAATCAAATGATGCCGATTTTTATGAAGATAAATTTCCTTTTAAATTGAGAAATAGTGGGGGCGCGACATCCACTAATGTTTCCTTAACAAAGGATTCAAAATCTAATGAAAATAGCTTTAGAACAAGAAAAAGTAAAAGAGCTCGTGTTGAAAAGGATTTTGGTCCCGATTTTTACACTTATAATCTAGAGGAGGACGCTAAAAATATTAAAGAAGATTTATCTTCTTTAGATGCCGATTTATATCAAGAGGCTATTAATGATGAAATGGATTCTTTGGAAACAAATAAAACTTGGCATTTAGTGGACCTTCCTCCTGGGTGTAAAACAATTCGGTATAAATGGATTCTTAAAGAGAAATTAAAAGATGATGGCATTGTTGAAAAATATAAGACACGTCTTGTGGCCAAAGGTTTTAGACAAAGAGAAAACATAGACTTTTTTATACCTTTTCACCCGTGACTAGAATAACGTCTATACGTGTACTGTTTGATATAGTTGCCTTAAATGATTTAATTGTATACCAAATGGATGTTAAAACTGCATTTCTAAATGGAGAATTAGAAGAAGATATTTATATGTATCAACCTAAAGGTTTTATTATACACGACGAAGAAAATAAAGTGTGTAAATTAGACTAATCTCTTTATAGTCTCAAACAGGCACCTAGACAATGGCATGATAAATTTGATAGCTTAGTCATCTCTAATTGGTTTAAAATAAATGAAAGCGATAAATGCATTTATTATAAATATGAAGAGAACGTTTTCACTATCATATGACTTTATGTTGATGATTTGCTTATATTTAGTTCTAAAATTCATGCCATAGAAAATGATAAATCATTATTAATTTGATTGTAACCCGCTAGAACTCCATTTGACCTTAGTGTAAAGTTATTTAAGAACACTGGCAACAGTGTAAACCAAAATGCTTATGCAAGCATCATTGGTAGCTTGCGTTATGCTACAGATTGCACTAGACCCGATATGGCTTATGCTATGGGAGTACTATGTAGATTTACCAGTAGACCTAGTATGGATCATTGACATGCTTTTGAGAGGGTCATGTGGTACCTTAAAAGGACGATGAACCTCAGATTACACTATAATAAGCATTTCGTTGTCCTTGAAAGATTTAGTGATGCTGATTGGAAGACCCTATCTGATGATTCTAAGGCTATTAGTGGATATATATTTAGCATCGCTGGTGGTGCAATTGTTTAGAAATCTAAGAAATAAACTATTTTGGCTCAATCAACTATGGAGTCTGAGATAATAGCACTAGTTACTGCTAGTGAAGAGGCAGGTTGGTTAAGAAACCTCTTGTCGAATATCCCATTATGGGAAAGAACGATACCAGTCGTTCTGATTTATTGTGATAGTACCATGGCTATTGAAAAAGTAGAGAACCATTACTATAACAATAAGAGATGACAAATACGTCGTTGTGACGGCCTTCGCTGGTCATCTTATAATGTTCAGTGTAAGAAGCCAGACTGAACTTGTATATGAATCACCTCAACTATACTTAATAATAGGAGAACGTAAGTCGCATACGTAGAGGAGTACGAAAATCCTATAGTAAGGCTTTATATCAAAGAATGCTATGCTGAAATGTAAAAAGTTGCACAGATCCTAAGAACACTAGAACCCGATGCACTGATACCATCTGTGACACCCTGCCTTATTAAATACCGGGTGATCAGTCATTCTTCCAATTAAAACAAGATTCTCATCTGGTTCATTCTTAGCATCACTGTCGAAAACATTTAAAAATTTAACTAACGACTTAATATTCAAAAGTTTGGTGCCAAATTTTATCTTTTTATTAAACAACAACAATAAGTGAAATAATCACACTAACCAAACCATCCATGCAGTAAAATAATCTGAACTAAACACCAAGTAAATAACTGAAATAAAATGGTACCGAATAAACTATCGGTTCTCAATATAAAATCCAACTAAACATCTAATGAAATCAAACTAAGTCCACCAATACAAAGTCTGATAAATTGAATAAAATAAATAGTTGGAGGGCGACGTGCCGAAATGAAATAACTGAACTGCATCCTGCTCTAGGAATGAAGTAACCGAAGCGATTAAGTCCAAATCCTGCAAACATCTACATGTGCTACAGCTACGCATCCCTGAAACAGATCGTCAAGCTTGGCATCCCTGTGGCGGGACACCTAAAAGGTTTTGAAAATATTTTTCAAGTACGGGTCAGAGCCCAAGTAAAACCATTTGAAAATATTTAGCAAGTATTTAAATTGCATTTTAAAATCAGTTATTGATTACACATGTTAGTTTTATGTACACTCTCTTGAGTTCCTCACCTCTCAACTAATGTGCAAGCCTAATGTTATCTACCTAACTATGATACCCAACCCAACTAGGTCTCATCAATAACTATCTAACCCTAATATGTTTATTTCTTCCGTACCGCTCATATAGTACGCCACAATATACCATTAATTCTCACTATGCCCTCAGTTAAATTTCTATTTAACTCCCTCATACTTCCCATGCAGTATGCTATCACAATACTAATACTTAACGTTACACGTATGTTATTAGGCAACCATAATTAACATTTTCACGTATGTTATCATTAACCCATAGTAAAAAACTCACACGTGTTATCATTAAGACATTTCATTAAGTTGCTCTATTTAATTCATCTTTAGATTTACGCTATCTAACTTTACTACTATCACACACTGAGTAGAGTATTTCATAATTAAGCCACTTTTAGATATACACTATCTATCTTTCCTACATCACACACAAGTAGATTAATCACATTTGTACATATTTATTACACATATAATATACAACTATAGCATCTCCGGAATGGCCCCTTGTGATGCGGCATACTCTGCTATCAAGTCCATGTACCTCTCGTACCAAATCAAGGACTAGTGGTTCGGCATGTCTCCTCGAACCCTCATTCAAATAAACATAATGGAGGCGAACATAATTCTAAGTTTTTGGGCTACACACATACCTAACGTACCTAAATGACCTGCCAGTCCCACTAATACACACACATAGTGAGCCGACCTACGTTTTATGTTCTGGGAAACAAATTCAGACCTCCCTAGAATTATTAAGGTGGGATCGCCCTCTGTGTGGGACCTCCGTGAAAGCAAGAAGTGTAGGTATGTTCACATATAAGAAAGTACATAATAGGTATACACACAACCTAATCCATATATCGCATATAGGCGTACACACAACCCATAAATATAATCTGTATAGGTATACACTTAACCTATAGACATGATTCGTATAGGTATACCCTCAACCTATAATATAATCTACATAGGTATACACTCAACCTATAATATAATTCGTACGTAATATGTCTCTCGAACACTCAACGTACTAATCCACATACGAACATAACCTTCTATCGTATTTTTTCGAGTATTATTCTCTACCTGAAGGGCCCTAGTTACCCTTTGATTAAATATCAGTAGCAAATACACTGCTACACTACTGTTCGGAGTCATAGGTTCACTCATCTTTCTGTGATCCATTATCATTCTCCCGAATTCACTCGCATTGCAACTTATGCCCGATTAACCTTAGTCTTAATTCTCCTCACTTATGACTAATCCCCAGCCTTACAATTGGCCTACTGGTGATTATTATATCCCTTACTATAATTTAAAGGCATCCCAGAAGTCTCCTGAGAATGTCACACAAGTTCTAGGCATAAAAAGGAAAAACAGTCAAAATCTGGGAATCTGAATCGATTCGCTTTTGGGCCGAATCGATTCAAAAAGTGTCAGTTCTCTTCTTCCTTCCATTTTTGCGATTTTTCCACCAATCCAACCTTTTCAATTCTTCATAAAACTTAACCAAATTTCAAACTAATATTTCTCAACATCATATAAGTTTATAGGAATGATTTCTTACATAAATCTAAAATTAAATCACCACGCATTCAATCCAACAACTGATTTTCTTTTAAAAATGCTTAAAACCCTACTTTTCATTGTTCTTCATCTCTTTTAATTAAAAACCCAGACTTCTCCCATTATTATCATCGCATATATTCTGATTTCGTATTACTCAAATACATAGGTTCAATCTACCTGTAATCCTACCCAACATCATGTGTTTAAATCATTAATTTTCTAAGAACCTCATTTAAAATCATCAAATAATAAACCCTACACTACATGGGTATTATAACCTTTTAGAAAAAAGAAAGATAAACATTTACCTTAGATATGAAGGCCTGATTTCATTTTCAAGATGATGAAGTTGATCCCTCCTCTCTCTAATCACGATTCTAGCAAATTTGGTGGAGAGAACAAGTGTTGTCCCTCCAAAAACTCTCTTCTCCTCCTCCCTTGTGGCCTCCTTCTTATCTAATTTGTGTTTACCCTAGACTCTAACTCCAAGGGTCTGATACGCTCTTTTAATTCTTTGGAGTTCTCTAACCACAAACTCCCGAATGATCGCAAAGCCCTTAAACAGTGCCGGGTTAGTAAAAAATCGCCCTGGGACCCAAACTATACACATGAGTATAATATTCTGACTATTTTTACCCTTTCGGAATCAATCATGACCTCTAAATCATCATCTGAGTCACTCTAATAATATCTTATTTCGACCTCAAAATAGTCTACATGCGACCCTCGGTTAAGTTCCAACGCAGTCCCGTCGTTATTACTCGTTACGGCGTATACTAATTTTTGCATAGATTATTCCATCAATAATAAATTTTTATCTCCGCAAAAATATTTAATTTCATCAAATTACGGCACACATGCAATTTAAAATCAAACCCAATTAATTATCGAATTAAATAAATTCTAAATACTCAGAAATACGGGGTATTACAATCGTAAACATGGTACTATTAGAGAATTTATCGTTACGGGTACGGTGAGGATGGATCATATATGATCTGAATAGAACTTAGCTGATCCTTTGATAAAAGGACTAGCTAGGGAGAAGGTATGGAACACCTCGAAAGAGATGGGACTAAAGCCCTTGGATACACGAGTCATTTGTGATGGTAACCCAACATATAGACTGGAGATCCCAAGAAATATGTTCAAAGGGTAATAACAAGTCACAAGTGATATGGGTTGAATCATGCTATTATTAATTAATATATAATGGGGAGTAAATGATGAGTTATTATAACTCTTAATGATATCTGTAACTCTATTTTGAGTGGGGTACCTAGCTACATGAGTATCCTTAATAGACTCACCTATGTGAATGTGAAAGTGTGGCCGTTTCCTGTTGATATTCTGAGCAAATTTCTAGATCGTTCACTATACTGGGATAGAAGTACATGGTCGTAATGTGCTGGCTATTAGATCTACATCCAAATAGGGTTGTGTGTAGGATGTTGTCAGAGATAGAGTTAAACACTACGGTTACTCTAGTATATCCTGAATCATCTTCCCTACATAAAGGTTCAAGTTGAAAGACACCTTTGCATATGCACAATTCTATTGATTATTGGTCGATAAAATGTTTAAATTTTTTTCAAGTGGGGGATTGTTAGAACAACTTTGACAGCTATTATATATTAGGTGCAAAACTTTGAAAATGACTTTGGCACAAGTCCCACATCGGAGAGATGATAAATTTGCATAGAGTTAATATATTCTTTTTTGGTATTAAAGGTTCAGCCCGGGCATTCAATGTCTTGTGGGTATATGGGGGAGACCCAATGGGCCAAGTAACACGCACGTGACGTTATCGTCGTCCATCCATCCGGCCCGTCCAATGCCCGTGTCTGTGTTCGGGTCTTGGATCTTGGTCTTGGGCTCATTAAGAAATAATTTTTTGGATAAATAAATTAACGATTTTTTGGATTTAAAAAAAAATATGTTTTAACGGTAATTAATTTCGAAAATAGAAACGTGGGTTTGATTTAGTAAATCAATCTTCCATATTTTCTTGTTTTCTCTCCACGATTGGATGCCACTAACGTTATTAATTTTTTCTCAATTAAAGAGGGCTTCGATCTCCATTTTTAATATACCTGAACAACACATTTTGCAATCCCAAAAAAGAAAGATTCCTTTCTCTCTTTAATTCTTTTTTCACTGAAATAATAAATCCTCCCTAGATTTATTATTAAACTCGAGCAATTAATAAGAATGGATGTATATAAATCAAATTGATTCTTATGCTTTATCAATTCGTATTTTGAAGGACTGTTTTATCTTGGGGTGATGAGGCTTCGAGACTGTCAACATACATTGGGCAGATCTGCAAAACACCTTAAAGAGAGCGACTTTTTTTCGCGACTCAATCTTGTTCTATTATGTACATGATTTCTGGATTTCTAATTTTTTCTGTCTCGGGATTATCTTCTCGTCAATTGGGTAACTTCGTTCCTTTAATTTTGCATTTAAATGGATGATGATACAGCACTAACTGTTATATCTAAGTGATAAAATAAAATAGAAGAAAGAAAATAAAAGAGTACAATGAACGGGTATTGTAATTCGGCTCGTGGTATTCTCAATTCACATCATGACCAATGATTTATTCCAACTGTAGGATGCCAATCACAGTGTACATGTACGATCAAGATTCGAGTGGCCTGATATCCATAGCCGAATATGGTCAAGAATATGACAACCAAAATCTTATCGAAGTCCTTTATAATGGCTCTAGTCATTAATATGCGTTGTAGATTCCTAGTAAGAAATGAGCTAAATCTAAACTTTTAAGATGTTTTTTTTGTTTGTGGAGGGTTGGGGGGGGGGGGGGGGGGGGGGGGAGAGGTAATTAGCTATTGAAGATATTTTTGCGTTATATTTGTCATTTTAATACATTGAGTTGACAAAATATGACATTTGTCACCATTGACCTAGTCCTTGACATATCTTTCTATTCCATGCACTTTTCTCCTTATTTCTTGTCTCGTATGAAAAAGGGAAAATTTCAAATCTAATTTCTTTTAGTTAATGAATAATAAAATATAAATTGATTCATAGAATTTAATTGATTCATAAATATAAATATAAATATAAATATAAATATAAATTGATTTACATGATAACAATAAAATTTAATATTTATTATGATATGTTGAGAATGAACCTAGAATATGTAACCCAAATCTAATCATTGGTTTTGAGCATAATTTATCCAAGTGGAATAGTATGTGAGACCGAGTACTATTTTATGTGTGCGTCTTATAAGTTATGCATTAGGAGTCCTGCTCCAGAGCATTGGCAGGCTTCAATGCCTTATTATGTGTGCATCACCGTATGCACGTGAGGTATGCGGTAGCCTTTAACTTACTTTCATGGTTTGTCTATGGTGGTAATACTTCATGAGTATTACGCTGGCATGGGTGGTCCCATATGAGTAAATTAGATGTAGTGGCGGATATCATGTGGGTGTCATGTCAGCATGAGTGATCCCGTGTGGTGTTAACACCACAAGTTTATTGGATGAAATAAAGGATATTACGTGGGCATCATATCGGCATGAGTTTCCACATGTGAGTGGAATGAATTCAGTGAAGGACTTTATGTGGGCTTCGCTAGTCAAGGTACAACGATATGATGACATATTGTTATATGGTATTAGTATTGAATGTATATGAGGATCATATATAATTAAGACATGGTCAAGATTAGAAAACTGTGAAAGTTTAATTCTAGCTTCATTAATATTTGGGTTACATAGCTATATATCTAACCCGCCTTCATTTCTAGTCCTCTTAGTGCATAGGAGGAAGATTCAAAACAATTATTAATATAGTAACAATTGCTTACTCCTTTGATAGATTTAGAATTCCTCTAATTATTTTTTATTTAGATTTATGTGAACACTCTTACAGGACGCAATTATGTTTCATGGAACCTAGTACTGGTGATTTCAAGAGTTGAGTTGGAGGATTATTTAATAATGGATTTATTATTAGGGATAGACGAATGATGATTACATTTTGACCTATATCGTTAAATCTATTTACTATTTACTTATGTTAAATGCATAGATTGGTGTATATTTTGTTTGACATGTGCATCTATAATATTTAAGATCCATCACCGAAAATATTGGAAATACGGGTTGTCCCAGTTGATATCAGAGCATGGTTCTAGCAATGTACGGTTTATAGGTTCATTTAGTATTTTCCATAACGTGTTTTGATAAGTTATATTATTTTTACTCTTGTGAAATCTATTACTTATACACATTTGTACTTCATGTTTTTAGATGATAAGTACTAGGAGATGTGGTATTACCAAAGCATTACGAGGTAGGGTTAATGTTGTGACTGGGCAGGTAGGACAAAATGATTTCCCAGAAGGGACCCTAGACATGGAAGCTATCATCATTCAAACGATAACGATTGGTGTGGTGGAAATACTTCAACACATGACAACACCGAAAGCAACAAACACTAGTATCCATCTAAGAGAACGTGCAAAGTTCTTTAGCAAAGGCAACCCACTAGAGTTTACTAGTCGACAGGATGTGAGGAAGATCACCAAATGAGATAGTATGTAAAGTGACACCTCGGGATAATGGACTAAACTGAGGTGCATGAGAGGATGTTGGAAACATTCAGACTGATCAATAATGCGTTATAGTGGTGGAAGAGGGTGGCAGCTGAAGCTGACATGGAGAGTATGACATAAGGCGAGTTCATGTTGAAGTTTAATGCGAAGTAATTTTCATATTTGATCCAGGAAGCTAAAAATTGGAGTCCTAACCCTTAAACAAGGGCACATATAGTTTTTGAATACCATAGGGTATTCATCAACTTGTATTTTTTTTCCACAAATGAAGTGAACAAGAATTGAAAAATGTTAAAGTAGTTTATTTAGGGACTCGATTGTCATAATGATCAAGTCATTATGGGGAACCCCATATACATAATTTTTTCCAAGGTTAGTCATGTAATGCGTCTACAATGTCAAGATAGGAGAGAACAAAATAGGAATACAAATTATTTTTTCCACTAGGGAAGGACTAAGAGTGAGGGCAATAGTTTTATTGCGGACTAAATGGGTTAGGGTGGGCAATAGGTTCAAGATATATGGAGGAGATTATAACCAAATCAATATTAAAGGGACTTTCAACTGGAAGGACCCCCTTTAAGTGGATATGTGTAGCAACTGCAACAGAGATAACATCAGAACCAACGGGAAGGGTTCCTTATGCACCCATTCAGGGGAGTTTTCTTTGCTTATGGGGAGATCTGGAACAGGACTTGTAGGTTCCCTAAGCATGGAAAATAAGTTCAACATGGATAATATGGTTGATAAGGATAGTAGAGACAAAGATCTCAAAAACATCCATATCAATAGCAGCTCCTCGTAACATATTGTCCTAAATTCCATGCACCATCAAATCCTCTAAAAATAATGACAATACATCCCCATCCTCAGTTGTAGTATATTCATGTGTATTAGATACTACTTAAGTAGGGGAAATACCGATTCAGGAAGTGGATGATATGTGTTACATTTATAGTAGATTATTTGGAGTTCCATTTCACATGGATTCCACTCACTCATTCAAACCTCTTAGATTTGTAACTTTTTATGGTATAACCCCAAGGTTGTGTGCTAAAACCTTATTTATATATTCCTTAGTGGGTGTTAGAACGTTTATTATGATGAATGTGAAATAATAGGTGTCGAAATAGGTCAGTTGATATTTATAGCCAACCTATTAGTGATAAAACTTTAGGTTTATTACATGATTTAGGGCATAGACTGGGTAGTGACATTATGGGATCATGTGGATCATTTTGGAAAGGTAGAGGTGTTTGTAATAGTCAGGAAGAAGATTTATGTTTAAGTAATGCCTCAGATTGATGAAGGGTCCACCACTCACTTATATTCTCATATATGAGGTTACCAAGGAGGATATGTATGTTCCACTCAATTCTATTCCAGTTGTGTAGCAGTTTGATAATGTATTTGATGGAGGTATTAATATTTCTATTGATTTGTGAGATTGACTTTATTACTGCTCTCACATTGGACATTAAGGCGATTTTTTAAACCTTTGTTGTATGAATCATTTAGATTCATAGGAGTTAAGATATTAGATTAAAAAACTTTTGTGCCATGGTTTCATTCGGTGGAGTGCATCGATGTAGGGAGCTAAAATGTTATTTATAAAGAAGAAGATATGTAATTTCATTTGTGTGTCGATTACTAAGAATCGACTAAGGTGACATTACCCAATAAGCATCCACTGCCCATGATTGCTTATTTATTGGATCAGATTGAGAGCACATCTTATTTTTCTAAGATATAATTATAGTCTGGGTATCATCAATTGAGAGTCCGTTAAGAGGGCATTCTTAAGACAACATTTCTTACTCAATATGGATTGTTTATTTAGAGATATGCTATCGGAGTTAACGAATTTGTCAATAATATCTATGGATCAGAATAATTGGGTATTATATCCCTATCTGAATCATTTCATGATTGTGCTCATCATGATATAATAATCCAATTTCCAATGGAGGAGGATCATATCGAACACATTATGTTATTCTTCAAACATCGAGGGGAACAAACTATATGCCAAATTAAAAATATGTGAATTTTCACAATAATAGGTGAAGTTCCTAGGGCATATGGTGTACTAAAAGTGATTATTGATGAGTTTGAGTAAGGTGTTTGCAATTTTAGAGTGGGGGAATCCCACCACACTGATAAAGAGTTGTAGTTCTTAAGTCTAGTTAGATATTTCTAGATATTTATACTGGGTTTCCGCAAGATGAAAATAATTAATATAATAAGGAGTCATTTCTTTGGGATGATAAATGTCAGGATGCTTTTGAGGAGTTAAAGATAAAGTTGATCCCAACGCCAGTGCTAGCATTGCCTAAAATCATATTGGAATACTTAATCTACGTAAATGACTCTATTTAGGATTTGGGTGAAGTGTTTATTATGCCTCTTGCAAGTAAAAGTCACATGAGTTCAACTACCCAAACCATGATTTGAAAGTAAATACGGTAGTGTTTACACTACATATTATGTGGTACGATTTATTAGGGAAGAAGTTCAAACTCTTTAATGATCATAAGTTTCTCTAGTACCTGTTCACATATAGGGATTTTGTAAGGAATTTTTTTATCAATGTGTCATACTTATAATGTTTATTGAAATTGTTTAATATTGGCATTATTCCGTTCGGATAAAATCGTTTGAGTAATTGGTTAGGATGTTTCATTTTTTACCTTCAAGCCTTTGTAATGAAGAAGCGAATCAACCCGAGTAAATTGACATCAAATTAATGTCGAGTGCTCGTCTTTAACCTTGGGATATCAAAAAAGATATAAATGCTGATTATGTGGATCCCTCGGTTTCTTATTTTGGGTGTTTATGTTTTATTGAGGAATTAACTCCGCCTGTGTCGTGCTTAACTTCTTATTTTTTTGACACTGCCGGTCCCAAGCCCAAAAAAAGGAGGAGGGTTGCGTTAGGTAGCTGAAAACCAGCGTAAAACTTTGGCAGATCCTTATGAACATGAATCCTATTAATATACTTGCTAATGCTAGGGTATTCCCCTTAAGCGATGCGTTGCGCCTGCCACCGGGTGTCTTGAAAAATAGGCAAGGGGTGTTGCGCCTGCCACCGGGTGTCTCGAAAAATAGGCAAGGGGCGTCACATCGGCGCCCGGATGCGACGATAAATACGCAAGGGTTCCTGCAACAAGCTGGACGTGTGCGGGTAAAGAAGCTAGTCCAGGATACTAGACTTAGGTTAGCGACTTGGAACATAGGGACTATGACAGGAAAAGGGATGGAGTTAGTAGATACCATGATAAGAAGAAAAGTTAACATAGTTTGTTTACAAGAAACTAAATGGGTTGGTGAGAAAGCTAGAAAAATAGAAAATACAGGATTTAAATTATATTATACAGGAAAACATAGAAATAAGAACGGAGTTGGAATAATAGTAGATACAAACTTTAAGGACGATATCGTAACCGTTATTAGGAAAGGTGATAGACTTATACTTGTAAAATTGGTATTAGGTGAAAACATAATTAATATTGTTAGTGCTTATGCACCTCAAGTAGGATTAGATGAGCACACTAAAGTACAATTTTGGGAACAAATGGATGAACTAATTCAAGACATACCCCTAGGTGAGAAAATATATATAGGTGGAGCTTTTAATGGCCATGTAGAAGAAGATCGTGTAGGATATGAGATAGTGCATGGAGGACATGGCTTTGGAGATAAGAACGACGGGGGAGAGTCTATCTTAGATTTTGCGATGGCTTATAATTTTGTACTAGTAAATACATGTTTTAAAAAGAGGCTTGAACACTTAATAACTTATAAAAGTGGAACACATAAGAGCCAAATAGATTTTTTCATTACTAGGAAAGGAGACCGATTAACGTGTAAAGATTGTAAGGTTATCCTGGGAGAGAGCTTAACCTCACAACATAGGATAATGGTGTTGGATATAAATATTAAAAATCAATCACGAGTGCGAAAAGTGAAGATTAACCCACGAACTAGGTGGTGGAATTTAAAAGGAGAGAAATTAGAACTATTTAAAGATAAAGTATTAAATGAAGCAACATGGAATAGTGAAGAAGAAACTAACATAATGTGGAATAAGATGGCCACATGCATTAGGAGAATATCAAAAGAAATTCTTGGAGAATCAAAAGGCAAAAGGCCACAGTCTAAAGAAACTTGGTGGTGGAATGAAGAAGTACAGAATATAGTAAAAATTAAAAGGGAGTGCTTTAAAACATGGCAAACAAATAGAAATGAAGAGAAATTTGAGAAATATAAATGGGCTAAAAAGGAAGTTAAGAAAGTGGTAAGAGATGCTAAGTTAAAAGCGTATGGTGATCTTTATACAAAATTAGGAACACAAGAAGGGAAAAAAAGTATTTATAAGCTTGCTAAACTTAGGGATAGGAAAACAAAAGATTTTAATAACGTTAAGTGCATCAAAAGTGATGATTCGAGAGTCCTAGTCAAAGATGGTGAAATTATGGAAAGATGGAAAAACTAATTTGAGAGGTTATTAAATGGAGATAATGGGAGTATATTAGATATAGAAGAACTTAGGGAGACTCGAGAAGATATATTTTTTCGTAGAATTAGGACAACAGAGGTCAGGATTGCTCTAAAAAAGATGAAAACAGGGAAGGCTTTAGGACCAGATGGTATCCCTATTGAGGTTTGGAAGTGCTTAGGGGAGGATGGAGTATCATGGCTTACAAAATTATTTAATAGAATTTTAATGACTGATAGGATGCCCGATGAATGGAGAAAAAGTATTTTAGTACCTATTTATAAAAATAAAGGGGACATACAAAGTTGTTCAAATTATCGTGGTATTAAGTTAATGAGTCATACAATGAAACTTTGGGAGAGAGTGATTGAATATAGATTGAGATTGAAGACAACAGTATCTGAGAATCAATTTGGGTTTATGCCTGGGAGGTCAACAATGGAAGCAATCTATTTATTGAGGAGATTAATGGAGAGGTGTAGAGAGAAAAAGAAGGATCTTCATATGATTTTTATAGATTTGGAGAAGGCGTATGATAAGATACCCAGAGATATAATATGGTGGGTTCTACATAAAAGAGGAGTGACTCGCAGATATATTGATGTGATCAAGGATATGTATGTTGGTTCGATGACTACAGTAAGAACATCAGCTGGAGAAAGTAGTGATTTTTCAATTACGGTAGGGCTACACCAAGGTTCAACATTGAGTCCTTATCTCTTTGCTCTTGTTATGGATGAGTTGACTGGACAAATACAAGATGAGGTGACATGGTGTATGCTATTTGCAAATGATATTGTTTTAGTCGATGAGACTAAGATGGGGATAAATGCTAGGTTGGAATTGTGGAGAGAAACTTTAGAAACAATAGGATTTAAAATAAGCAGAACAAAAACAAAATATCTGGAGTGTAATTTTAGTAGTAATAGGAGGACAAATGGAGATGTGGTGAAATTGGAGGGTCAAGAAATACCTAAAAATGACCATTTTCATTATTTAGGATTTAATATACAAAAAGATGGAGATATTAGTGATGATGTTACGCATAGGATTAGAGCAGGTTGGGTTAAGTGGAGAAGTGCGACCGACGTTCTGTGTGATAGGCATATACCTTTGAAGTTAAAAGGAAAATTTTATAAGACGGCCATTAGACCCGCCATGTTATGTGGGACAGAGTGTTGGGCAACCAAGAAACAAAATATGTAGAAAATGAGTGTGGCGGAAATGCGAATGCTAAGATGGATTTGTGGTAAAACTCGAAAGGATAAAATTAAAAATGAACAAATTCGTGAAACGGTAAAAGTAGCTCCTATAGAAGATAAATTGAGAGAAAATCGACTTAGATGGTTTGGACACGTCAAGCGTAGACCAATGGATGCTCCTGTAAGGAAGAGTGATTTAGTTAGTATTGATGGTAACCCAAGGGGTAGAGGTAGGCCTAAATTAACTTGGTGGGATATTATAAAAAAGGACATGATATCATGTGGTTTAACCGAAGATATTTTACTGGACAGAATGGAATGGAAAAATAGGATTCATGTAGCCGACCCCAAATAATTGGGAAAAGGCTTTGTTGAGTTGAGTTGAGTATGTTTTATTGAGGAGTTATTTGAAAATTGATTTTTTTAGAAAAATATTTTCTATTTTTAAAGTCATTAAAATGAACTGGGTTTTCGTTCTAACGAGTTTCATGATCTCGTTCAAGTGAGTTTCATACTGGTGCGAACGAGGTTATGTGTTTCATTTGAACGAGATTCAGATGAGTACATTATGACTAAAATAGTATATTTGTGATTGAAGCTCGTGCAAATCTCATTCTAACGAGTTCGGGTATCTCATTCTGATGAGTTGGCTTCATTCTAATAAGATGACCTAACTCGCTCGAACGACATCCCGTTTTCATTCGAATAAGTTGCCTCATTTTTCTTGTCATGCTTTTTCACATTTTTCAATATAAAATTGGGCAATAGTTATTTTTTAAGGAAGGATTTCAAAAACTATTTTCCAAAGAGAAAAACATAGCCTTAAAGAACCCCGTTTGCACCCTAGTTTAAGTGATCCATGTTTTGACATAATTGTCTGGTTTGAGATATCTTGTTTTGGAGAACCAAATATTGTTTACTCTACATTGAGAAAGTTTGTTTGAAATGGTGAATTTAGTGTTGCTACGAGACAGATTATGCTCAGAGTTCGGTGGATACCGAGATGCGGGAGGACTGCATTGTGAAATCGTTGGTAGATTCCTATAGTTTCTATGAAAAAGTTTCAAGTAATGAAGAGTGTATTGGGCTTGGAGGGAGTCTAGTTGGTGAGTGAGACTGTTTTCACTATTATATAAATCCTATATCATAGCGGACTTTTCATAGGCTAGGTCGTCCGAGGTTTTTCCCATCATGGGGTTTCCTTGTACATCATGGCGTTGTGTGATTTTTCTTTACACTGCTTATTTTCACTCTTGTATGATCAACTTGATGTATGATAAGGCAAGAAAATTGGTTAAAGTTTACACAACGTATATTTATTGCTTGATTAAATTAAAATTGGGTAATTTCTTACTTGGTTAATTAATCGGATGAAATTTTGGAATTTGGTAAGACCTTACACGCATTTGTAGCTTTTTTAAATTGGTATTAGAGAAGGTTTCACTAAGCAATTGTGTTAATCCACATTTAGTGTGTTTTTAGGGTTTTTGACGTGATGGGAGCTCCATCACCCGACCTCCTATGTTTGATGGGTCAAATTATCCCTATTGGAAGGTGTAGATGAGATTTTTACTTAAATCTATGAATAAGATTGTTTGGAAGCCAGTGGAATAAGGGTGGTATCCCCCCAGTGAAGCCGATTTGACTAAAGCGTATTCCCTTTGAACTAAGACAAAAAAAATGCCTCGACTTTCAATTCCAAGGGTGTGAACGCTATTTTATGGTGTCACTATTGAAGAGTTTAGGATAATAAGTACTTGTGAGCGTGCTAAATATGCTTGGGATACATTGAAATCCACACATGAGTGTACGGATACCGTTAGGGTTTTCAAGTTATAAAATTTAACAACGAAATTTGAGACGATTAGGATGGAAGAGAATGAGTCGTTTAGTGCCTTTTATAATAAATTTCCATATATTGTTAATTCCTCATTTAGCTTAAATGAACTTATCCCTAAGCCGAAAATGGTTAGAAATATCTTAGGGTTATTTCCTGAAAGATATAATTCCAAAGTCACGCTCCTAGATTCTCTTGGTGGTGTTTATACTCTTAGAGTCCAAGAACTTGTAGGTGATATCCAAACCTATGTGATGAACATGTGTCCCTTTATTAAATAAGGACAAAAAGAAATAAAGAAATAAATTAGTTTATCTTTGAAAACTTGTAAGCAGGATGTGTCGGATTTCGAGATTGAGGGTGAGTTAGCGCCCGAAGAGATTGCCAGGTTTGAAAAAAAGTTCAAAAAATTTCTTAAGTTTAGAGAAGATAAGAATTCTAATAAAAAATCGAAGAACTTTAACAATGACCATGATAGGAAGGAAAGCGATAACCCTAAGAAAGTGGATGGTCATGACAAGTGGTATGAGTTCTAATTGTTTGGGCATCAGGCTTTTGAGTGTATCACTAAACAAAGGAAGGAAGGTAAAAAGCCTAAACTATACACTGCCACCCTTAGTGGCATCGAGTCATAAGAGGAATCCAATTATCCCCTGGAGAATAGCTACACCACTTTCATGGATAGTCATGTGAAATGAAAAATCTTTCGACGGTGAAGATAATCATATGTAAGACAGTTTCGAGTTCCAGTGTTTAGATTCCTATGTTTGTGATGAGGAGGAATAAGATGAGATGAGTGATTAGGATGAGAGTGTGCTTCAAGTTTTCTTTCATAAGTTATATACAGAGTTATTAAAATTGAAAAAGGATAACTTGAAATTAGAGGATGAGTTAAAAGAAAGTGCCATATGAAATAAATATAATTTAATTGAGGATTTGAGAGCATGTGAAAAGACTCTTAGGGAAAACGTCGAGGGTGAAAGAGATAACCATCTAAGAATGTTTGAAAATATGAAGAAGGTGTCCCTATAATTTGACGAGTCTAAAATTTTACTCGAGTCTAGAGTTTTGAAGTTAGAGGATGAATTAAAAAACTCAAGGCTTATCAAATTTCATTTGGAATCTAGGTCGAAAAAGTTGGATAAAATTTTAAGAACCTTCCAAATAAAAAATGACAAGATAGGTCTAGGCTATAGTGATACCAATGAATTTGATCCTAAATCCAAGATCGATATTTTAAGAGAGTCAACCATAGCAAAGGACATTACCAAAGTTCAACCCAAGGGTAACTTTCCCCGTGTTTATACGTGTGCACACCGTGGTAGGAAAGGCCACCTTAAGAGGTTCCATTTTGATCTTAGAAAAGGTAATAGAAAGTCTAAATCCCGTGTCAATAGCAATGGAATAGTCCTTAGAAGTCATATACTATGCATGTTGTTCTTTAATAATTGTTAAAATTGGCATTAGATGCCTATAATAATTAAATAAGTGAGAAAAGAAAAATATTTCTATTATTAATTAATTACTTAAATAAAAATAATTTTATATATTATACTTTTCTCATTGATATATTTTTAAAGATTTTTTCAAACTTATAAAGTACATAAATTCGGGACATTATAACTTCCTATTCTTAAATTAGATTTCAATCTTCTCTCTCTCCCTCTCTCCCTCTCTATCTATCTATCTATCTATCTATCTATCTATCTATCTCCTCCTCTCTATGTGTGTTTGTATTGTAGAATTGGAATATGAAAACTCTATATAACATGCAAAAATGAATTGGGTATCAAAACTAGTAAAAATTAATGGACTAACCTTCCTAGCTTTTATACCACCTCTTTTGAGAGATGACACCAACCTACTTAGTTTTGATGCAACCTCCTATGAGATATGATTTTGGAACTATTTTTTTTTTTATGGAAAATGGTATTTTCTTCTCATGGTAATTAAGTATGGGTAAAAAAAAAATAACGAATAAATCAATGATGATACAAAAGAAAAGAAAGGAACTTTATTAATTGATTATTGATAATTAACAAGGGATGCCTTTATATACACGTTTAGAACTAAAGTCTTAATACAATTAAGCCATTAAGAGGTAATAAAAATAAATACTTAAAGTAATGTTAAACATCATAAAGATAATTAAAAGGAAGTAAAAAATAAATCAAATTTACCCCCTAAACACTCAAATTCGTTGAACCTCTCTCTATTTATCCTTTATCATGTCACTCTCCCATATTTCAAGAAAGTCCGTCCTCGAAATTAAGGGTGGATGATATTCATTTTTGGTGGTACAATAACCTTAGTGATCAAGGCTTGGTCCTCCATGGCTTCAAACTATTGTTCCATTCCTCGAGTTTTAAGCACGACCGTTATTTTCTTATTTGCATTCAAGCACTTTGTGAACTTTGTAGAATAAGCACCACATTCATATCACTTTATGTCGTGGTGATGGTTGTTAGTTTCTTATTGTTATGGAAATAGTAGTATCTTGTGCCCCATTGCCTTGAGTGTTGGACGTGAAATGAAAGTACCTCTCTACCTTGTGTGCGTAATCTATAACTCTTTGAGGATATGACCTCAAACAAGTTAATATATGATTTAATCCACAATTGGAGGACATTAATATATCTGTTGATATTCTTCTTTTACCTCTTATAGTTATGCTTTTGTGTGTAAAATATGAAATTGTTCGGTGTAACGTGTCATCAAAATTAATTTTTGATGCATGATTTATACTTATGTAGACAAGTCTCCTATAGGTTAGAGGTACAAGGGTCCCTTGTAAGTAATTCATTATCTTCTTCCAAGAGATGATGGGATTTTTCGAATTCGTGGCGTCGTTGGCACACAATAGGATGAAATATGATGTGCATAATCTAGGATTAATGTGGAAGAAGAAACTTATCTCAATTCTTATTATAAACTTAAATTAAAGTTAGTAGTTATATGAGACTCAAAGTAAGAAAAGACTAGTTTTGTTGGTTATTAAGTGATGTCACCTAGATTTACATGATCGTAATAAAAATGGATATTTATTATGATATGTCGAGAATGAACCTAGAATATTGAACCCAAATCTAATCATAGGTTTATAGCATAATTTATCCAAGCGGATTACTAAGTGAGACCGAGTCCTACTTTATGTGTGCGTCCTATAAGATGTGCATTAGTAGTGTAGCTTCAGAGCATTGGAAGGCTTCAATGAACGTATTATGCGTGCGTCACCGTATGAACGTGAGGTACGTGGTAGCCTATAGCTTACTTGCATGGTCTGTTTATAGGATAGTCCTCCGTGGACACTACACTATCATGGGTGGTCCCATATGAGTGGAGTAGATGAAGTGGCAAATATCATGTGGGTATTATGTCGGCATGAGTGATCCTATGGGGTGTTAACACCATGAGTTGATTGGATGAAGTAATGGATATTACGTGGGCATCAAATCAGAATTAATTCAGTGAAGGACTTTATGTGGACTTCGCTAGTCAGGGTACGACTATATGATGGGATATTGTTATATGCTATTAGGAATAAATGTATGTGAGGATCATAGATAATCAAGAGATGGTTAAATTGTGAGAACAGTGAAAGTTGAATTCTAGCTTCATTACTATTTAGGTTATGTAGATATATGTCTTGTTGTGGATCTTGCCCACCTTCATTTTTGGTCCTCTTGGTGCATAGGAGCAGGATTCACAACAACAATTGAGATAACAACGATTGCTTACTCGCTTTATAGATTTAGGATTCCTCTCATTATTTTTATATTTAAATTTATGTGAAAACTTTTATATTAGATAATTGCATTTCATAGAATCTAGTACGTGGTGATTTCAAGAGTTGAGTTGAAGGATTATTTTTTACTTGATTTATTATTAGGGACGGATGAATGAAGATTATATTTCAACCTATATTGTTAAATCTATTAAATTTATGTTATGTGCTTAGATTAGTATATAGATTATTTGACACATGTATTTATAATATTTAAGATCCGTCATCTAAAATATTAGAAATACGGGGTGTCACAGTTGGTATCAGGGCATGGTTCTCATAATGTGGAGTTTATAGGTTCATTTAGTATTTTCCATAACGTGTTTTGATAATTTATACTTTTTTACACTAGTGAAATCGATTACTTATACACATTTATACTTCGTGTTTTGAAATGACAAACACTAGGAGATGAGGTATACCAAAGCGTTGTGAGGTAGGGTTAATGTTGTGATAGGGTAGGTAGAACAAGGTGATTTCCCATAAGGGACCCTAGACATGGAAGATGGCATCACTTAAGCGATAGCAACTGGTGTGGTGGAAATACATCAACACATGACATCGCCAAGAACAACAAGCACTAGTATCCATGACGTGAATCTAAAAGTGTCTCTAGTGCGTTTAACTATGGCTCAAGTGCAAGCCGATTGCTTAAGTAATAATCTAGTACATTGGGTATTGAACTCAGGGACTAAGACGAATTCTCATGACGACTACTAAGTAAGAAGACTAACCCTAATGAGTGGCTCACAAAAAAGGAAAAGAAAAGATGATTTTGATGAGAACTTATGTACTACTTCTAACGAAAGCAGTGAAATCTTATCAATATTAAATACACATGTAAGACTACTAATTTATGAATTAATTAATATGCGATAAAGATAAGGTCAAAATACAATCCCCCAACCCTTAGTAATTTCACCGGATACAAAACTAGTCGAGAATTAGATATCTAATTGAAACAAAGACTTTATTTATTTTAAGCATTATATATATGAAGGTATGAACCCACACAATATGTAATCAATAAGAAAAATAAAATACGTGATGAGATGGTTAACACGTCTGTCGCATTCTTAAACATTCTGATTACCTAGGGGAAAATGGAGTTAAAAGTCCTACGATAGTTGCATTAACAAAATGACACGTTTCCTATTAATTATTTAACTCAAGAACTTATTTTTATATCCATGCGAAACACTTAGGGTTGGATTCATGAATTCCAACCCTTGGAAATCTAGCCGGACATGACGTTATTAATGAAAGATATCATTTTGACGTTGTATGAAAAAGTAGTCATCATTAATATGTAGCAAAGCATGAAAGAATGAATAAACGATGCAAGAAAACCTGAAAAAGAATTAAAAGCAAAGACTAAAGGAGAATAAGACAAATTATATTGATTATTGCATGAAAAATGATCCAGAAAGCATAAATTTGGAGCAAAATATTCCCTTATGTTCTTGCCTCTTTTTCTCCTCTCAAAACTAGGTTAAAGCTATGTTAGCAATGACTAATGTCATTTTACAACTCAATGAACCCGTTTTTACAAGAGTCCTACACCCATACTACTCTAAGAAAAAAAAAAGAAAAATTTAAATTCTCGCTCAGGTGGGTCGAACCAGTTAGTGAACCGGTTCGCAGGTACATTTTCTGAAATCCCTGTTTTGCGCCTGGATTTTCTTCTCAACTTTGAATTCACGTAACTTCTTCACCGTAGCTTGGATTAAGGAGCCGTTTCTTCTAGTATTCTTGTGATTTCATATTCTTCAATTTATTTTTGGCTCCACCTATAGATTATGGTTATAAAATTACAAAATTACCCTTCAACTTCCTTTCCTTGGTTTCTTTCATTGTTTTAGTTTCTCTATCGCATTTACTTGCATGAAATACCTGTAAAACACACGAGAATACACAAAACAAGAAATACTGGCAAAAAAGAGTTTTTAACATAAATATGAGATAAGTCTGGGCTAATTACAGTGCACGGGGTCATAAAAGGACCAAAATTAAGGGGATAAATATGAAATATTTACGGCGAATCAAATCTCCCTAACTTAGAATATTGTGCATCCTGAGCAATGTAAGAGAATGATATATGTGCTAAAAAAACTTGAAATTTTTTTGTTGGGATATAATACCTCTTTCGCGGGCAAGCGATTACATTTAGCATATGAAATAAGCCGTTAAACCTGTAGGCTGCGCTAGTAGGACGGGTGGTGTCTCGTGAGGGTTTACAGTAAATTTACCCGCAAAATTCATTTTTCGACTCAAAGAAAAAATATCAAAATAACTAAAAATTGCAAAATTTAAATTTCTAAAAAGGAGTCACTTTAAATTTTTATTCGAGAATATCAATTTATAGTGTGCGTGTGCGAAGCCAAAAATCAAACCGCTAACTTCTACCGATTGATCATTACTTTACTTTTAGAAAATTCGCTTTGATTCAATTTATCACGGATGCACTCATAAATGAATCGGATATTTTTCTCGTTATGCGTGATATAAAGAGTAAATATAATCGATAAAAAGTCACGCATACAATTAGAGACACAAAATATTGAGGTGAATAGATCTCATCATCGAAATACGATTATTGAAAAATGGGAAACATTGACTCTTATCCGTATCAACTAAACTCTCTTATTATCTTTTCGTGTTTTAGCTCTCCACGTGATAATTAATTTCGGTATTCGAACTCAATTGGGATGTTCTCAGGTTAGAAGGTGTATTGAGTAATAATGGGAATGGTTGGGAATTTTTTGGAGTTGGAAAATTTACTTGCGATGTCCGTTGGCACTTTTTCGGGCTTTTGCGCATTTTCTCTTCTTTTTCTAATTTTTTCTCATGTTTTTCTCATTTTATATTTTTTTTATTTTTCTTTTTTTCCTAATTTCACTGAGCATTTTGCTATTTTTTTCTTCTCCCTTTTTATTGCATCATTTGGACTTGATTTATGCTTTTTATTTATTTTCAGAATTCCGGGCTAAATGGATTTTCAGGTTATCAAACGAAGATGGAAAATTTTATGAGGCTCAAAATGGTTAGCAAACGAATAATTTTTCATTACTTTTTGTGGAAAATATTTTTAGGTAAACAAACAATGGCCTAACATCATTTATCCGACTTACTAATTATTTTACCATACGCGTGTGACACCCTGCCTAATTAAACCCCGGGTGATCAATCCTAAATTAAATTAGAACAAGTTTCTCAATTGGCTCATTCTTAGCATCATTGGTGAAACATTTTAATTACTAACCACCTAAGTGAATTTAGACTGGTGCCAAGTTTTATCTTTCACTAATTCAATGAAGTAATCATGCGAAAATAAATCATTAACAATCACAAGCTAACGGAATCCAACCATCACATATAAATAAGAAACTGGCCGAATAAACCATCGGCTAAAATCCAACTATAATGTAAGGACATATAATAATGGATCTCAAGTATCTGAAATAAATACTAAATAAAACCGTGAGCAACATGCTCGAATATCTGATAGAAAATCCCTATACTAGGAATAGAAGGAATAGAGGCGCCTATCCAAATCCTGTAACATCCACACATGATGCAGAAGCGAATCCCTGGAATGAATCAAGCCTGGAGTCCCTGTGGCTGGACACCTAAAAGGTTTTGAAAATAATTTATAGTAAGGGTTAGAACCCAAAATATTTTGAAAACATTTAGCAAATGATTAACTTGCAGTAATAAAATATGCATGAATGCGCTTCATATTTTAGTTAATGTCTCACTTCCTTGCGGATAGACTCACCTCTTAACTAATGTTCATACCTAACGCCTTCTTCATATCCCACCTAGTCCTCTACCGTGAAACTAGATACTTGATATAACTCTTGTCAACCGCCCTACTCAATCCCGAGTATTTTTAATGTATGACTTATAAGCTATTTATCGCCTTAACTTAGTTAATTATATTTCCTTGAAATCCATATAACACTCACTAGTTAGATAAATAATACACTTTTCTCAATGTATTTAACTTTCCATATATAATTATTCACCCCATTATGTACGTACAATTATCTTACAACAATCACACATGTTGAATGTGAATATAACCCATATATAATTAATACAATTCACTACATGTATTTAATGATCTGTATATAACTATTTATCCCATTATATATGTAGAACCATATTACAACATTCACACATATGTTGAATATAATTATAACCCATCCTCTTGAGTAATAACTCACCGGATGTATTATCTAAAGTACTATCACACTAGGTGTACTCGCATAACCTAGTTACCCCAAGTCAGAATCACTCTCTAACTTAGTAAAAAACATGAACATAATGGAGGCGGTCATATTCCTTCCCTGAAAGTGAGATAAACCCCTCACCCATATGACGGACGCTATGAATTGGGGATATACTCGCCCTATTCCTCAAGCTAGGGGATTCACCCACATCGCACAACCTCCTCCGATAACACTAGAGTATATATATATATATTAATAATATCTAATCACTGATATTTATATGCACACACCATATATATACTATCTATCTATCTACCTATCTATCTATCTATCTATCTATCTATCTATCTATCTATCTATCTATCTATCTATCTATCTATCTATCTATCTATCTATCTATCTATCTATCTATCTATCTATCTATCTATCTATCTATCTATCTATCTATCTATCTATCTATCTATCTATCTATCTATCTATCTATCTATCTATCTATCTATCTATCTATCTATCTATCTATCTATCAAATATCCCGGCTTTACTGTGTACTGAGTCCGTAACACTAGCCTATACTTAGTATCTCGAGTTTATGGTCCAACTCTGATTATTAATTAACTTGCACATTAATTTATTAAATTATTATTGGCGTCACCCAACCAATATACTTGGGCTCGCTCTCGTGGCCCGAAATTAATATAACACCCGATTCTAATCCCCGAATCCAAATTAATTAATTTTTCACCCATAATTAATTTAAGTAAGTAGTGTCGCCCTACTACTATACCCGAACTTATTCCCCCAGTTCGTTATTTTATTTCTCAGAATTTATTCTCAAAATTCATACGAAATTGTTACACTTAATTACCCCACCACTCCCAATTATATGCCCCTATAATTGTGAGGATATTAACCTCCCTAATTAAAATTTCTCCCTTAATTAGACTTGGTGATAATTAAACTAAAAGAAAATCCCACCTAAAACTTCCAAGGCCAAACTGTCAAAAATTCCCAGCCATCGATTGATTGATCGAACAGGTCCTCATCTTCTCCGACTTTCTGTTTCTACCATTAACGAATTCCTCTAACCTCCAAACTCGTCTATGGTTCATCTCAAGCACACACAACATTTTTATCTTATGGTAACGTGATTAGGACCTCCCCTAGAACCTTAAATACAAATTAAATTTCTCAAATCTCTACTTTTCCAAATTTGGGGAATTTTCGAGTCTTTACTCGTTCAGTCCCAATTTCATCTGTTTATCCCAAATTCGTTCATAAATTTCTGTTGGGCTTTCACATCTAAATAAATTATCTCACAACTATGTAACATAATGAATTCCCACATTAATTTCCCATTAATTTCATTCAAGTGTTCTATATGCAAACCCCCCCTTTTTTTGTACCCTTTTACACCCAAAATGAATTTTGATTTACACATCACAAAAATATGAATTGGATATCATAAATAAACATCACAACAAGTTAACCACTTGCCTTTTGGGGTTCGTTGGGTCTGATCCATTGGTGTAGAGGCAAGCTTGATGATGAGCACCCAATCCGTTCCTTGTTTTATCTCCAAAAAATCCTCAAATTGGCTCTAACTGCTCCCTCTCACTTTCTCCCCAATTTCTTAGATTTAGGTTTATATTTTTTTGCCGTTCCCCCACTCTTAGATTGAGGTCTTAAAACACCAATCCCATTTTTATCCTAATGGGCCAAGACCAAGTGACCCAAATACCCCCATGTGGGCCCGGTTATGCCTAAAAATATCCCGTGACTCGTTTATTACCCCTGGGTACACTTTTTCGACTATCTCGGCCCATCCGGACTCAAGCATGCACTCAAAATCGACATCTGAATTAATTTATAAAAATTCTTATCTCACACCCAAATTAGTCTATATCGGCTCTCGACTGAGATAAATGAATGCCACGTCACTAATACACGTTATGACATAAATAAATTATTACTATTCACTTAGTAATTAAATTTCCCTAAATATTAATCATTCACTCTCCGATTAATATTTAAATAAATATTACCATTATTAATTCAATTAAATTACGACACACGAGTAATTTAAAATTTCTCGAATTAATTAAATATTACATGCACAAAAATACGAGGTGTTACAATGCGTCTCGAGATTGTAGTTAGTTTAGAGATATTTTTAGCACATTTTTAAGACGATATCTCACTTATTTTTCATAACAGATCAAAAATGATAAATTTAGATATCTTCAATGACTTATTTAATGCTAAATTGATATTTGAGTTAACCGTTAACTCGGATTGATTTAATAACATGCAAAAAGTGATAGGTTCAAAATCTCACCGGGTTAATAAATCTCCATACTTATTTGTTAAGTCATCAATTTTTGCTCAATTTTCATCTCTGGTCAATTTCGTCTTAGTGCATGTAGTTTTTACAAATACACACTTCAAAGCAAAATTTTGGTGAAATTTTTGAAAAATTTAATTATAAATTTTTATTTATTTTGAAGAAAAAATATTTTTTTACTTTTTTTGGATTTTTTAAATTTTTTTTGGAATTTTTTGAAAATTTCTATTTATTTTAACTTTTTGACATTTTTCAATTTTTTGGGCATTTTAAAAATTTGTGAAGTTTTTAAAAGATGCACTTATCACACCCCCCTAACTTAGACTTTTGCATTATCCTCTAAATAAGAAAAAATAATAAGTGCGAAAATAAAACAACCAAATATTTAAAATAAAAATTTTCATTAGAACCACCGCATAAGTACAAAAAGAAAGGATAGAGCAATTACATAGTTCTCACCAAAGAAATTGCATTAAAACCCAAGAACTACATAAAGATGAACCACAATTAACCTATGAAGATTTATTGAGATGGCCCGGGAGCGTCGGGCTCACGAGTGTAGGGGTCGTAGAAATAGGATGAAAATTGTGCGTCGGAGCCCAAGTGCAAGTAGTACATGTTCGCTTGAAGTCAAATCAACATAATCGTGTCCTACTTATAGTCCCTCTAATCCATCTCTCTCTCGGTGTGAAACTTAGTGATGGAGGGAATGAAGATAACAGGGATGCATTTGGTGGGAAAAGAAAAAGGGGGGAGAATATGCCACCAGGTCGTCCGAACCGGTTCGACTTGTGCAAGCGAACCGCTTCGCCTTCGAATCAGTTCGACTTGCGGTTTGCCCAAAGCTCGCTGCCTCAACATGTATTTTCTTCACGATTTTTAGATTCTAATTGTTTTCACCCCTTACTCTACTCTCCAAGGTATTTCAAATCTCCCTAAACAGCTTGAGACCCCAGGACACCTCAACTTTGCTCTCATATGCGCGTTTGGTCTCTCTTGCATTAAAACCTGTGCGGTGCTCCTAACTTTCCTAAATTATGACATCTACGGACCCCTAAACTACCCTAAAATGGACTCTACTTACTAGTATACAACAAGAATCACCCCATACACGTCGGGGGTGCAATGACCTCTTTCTCCCTCTTAAAAACTCCCCCGACCCCATGTACAGGGTTCGATGCTCTCTTCGTCTCCATCTTCCTCACATTGTAAACCAAATAAGCGGAACAAATGGGGATTATCCCCATTGGTATGGGGGACACCTAGAGGCTCGTGATGACTGAAGTGAATGAGATCCTCGTGGTGCCCAATCAAATCGCAGCATACTTGTCTCAACTTGAAGAGAATATCTCGGTGAAAATTGGAAGGACATGCTAAACCTAGATTCTCCTTACACTCGAGACTGCTTGGATCGGGCTTCAAATCGGATGAAACACTATTCCTCTCCTCGATCGCGTTTGAAAACTCAAGTGGCATTAGTGGATGATAATAGAGAAGAAATTTATCTATCCTATCTTTCCAGTCGTTCTCCTCTAAGTGACATAAGGAGTCCAATAACGATTTGACTTCGGCATTGAGATTCTCATCCACCGGCTTGAATTCTTTCTGAAAGTACTCTAGGCTCATATAACCTAACTCTCTCTCTTGCTCGATCTCCGAATACTCTCTCTTACTCACATTAAACCTCCCTCTCTCTCTCTTGATCACATATACGTGCTTACTTTGGGACTCAGTAGGATTGATTAAACACGCCTCCTCTACCTCTTGCTCACCATCAGAATTATCGCTCTCACTTAATGTAACAAGACACACCCCTAACGTCTCTCTCATGTAATTCCTATCAACGTGCTCCTATACTGTCTCTTCCATAAGATTCGTTTCTCGCAATTCTCCCTCATCACCCTCATGCTTGGTGATGTTAATGATATTGGTTTCGAGAGTCCTGTTCATGAACGTGAGTTGCATTTGCTCATTGCATATACTAATCAATGCATTAGATATAGCTAAGAATGGGTGTCCAAGGATCACGGGAACATGATTACTCTGGAAAGCGTAAGGCTCTTCATCCCCAAAGGACAAATCTATCGGGAAGTATAAAGTGTCAACTTAGACGATCACGTCCTCAATAATCCCCCGAGGAATCTTCACGGAATGATCAGCGAGTTGGAGAGTTATTTTTGTGGGCTTAAGGTCCCCAAATATAATTGATTATAGATGGAGTAGGGGAGAATGTTAATGCTCACCCCTAAATCTATTTTCTTTATCCTAATTCAATTCTTCCCCATGATGCATGAAATGGATGGTGCACCCGGATCTTTATATTTTGGTGGAAGATCGCTTAACAGTACTGAACTGATGTTCTGTGCTAAAAACACATTTTTCTTTACCTTTATCCTCCGTTTCACTGTGAGGAAGTCCTTAAGAAACTTAGCATACACAAAAATCTACTTTATGGTTTCAAGTAAAGGTAAATTAATCTTCACTTGCTTAAGAACGTCTAAAACATCACCACGAGTAGTCTCTTTAGAGTGGGATACTAACCATTGAGGGTATGGAGCAGCAATGGGAGCTTTCATAACCACCTCAAACTTAACTGTGTCGTCATTACCACTCTTTCTCAAGGGGATATCTTCGACCTCTTTCGTGCCAGGAAAAATCTCCTTGTTATTTTACTCGTCGTGTGGAGGAGGTGACAAGTCAAAAACTCTTCCACTACGTAGAGTGGTTACCGCACTACGTTGCTTTTGATTTTTATCGGGATTAAAGCTAATACAGTTTTGAACTTGGGGAGGTCTTTGTCGCTGGGCGGGAAACTTGCCCTTCTCTTAGACACTTAGGGAAGATTGCAACTTAGACAACAACACCTTCATGACGGCATAATTTTGGGCGTTTTGAGAGTTTATCGCTGATTGAGTTTGCGTGAATTGGTTTAACGTGTCCTTGAGACTTCTTCGTCGTGGGGTAGTATAAGGCATAGGAGGGGGAGCTTGTATGGGTGGAGCTTGTTGGAAGGGAGGGAGTGGTGTTGGGTGTTGGGTAACTATGGAATTCAGATTCAATGTTACGTTTGATTTCCCATAGCTAAAACCCGGATGGTTCTGCCACGAAGAGTTATAATACTTCTTGCTAGGGGCATTAACATTATCCTTAAAAGATCCTACAACATCCATTTTCTCTTGGAGCATCACTTTGTAGGTGGGTATTGTCAGGCATTTCTTCATTGAATATACCGCCTCACAAATAGCATACACCTTCTCTCTTAGTGATTGAGTGGAGCTGAATGTGTCTTCCCCTATCCACAACCACATCCTCTAGCCCCTTTTCTAGTTGATTAATTTGGAGTTTTAGTTCGGCTTCTTTATCCAATTGATAGATTTCATATACGAAAGGAGCTGTGGACGTTTGCCTAGGCTTGGGTTGGGTATTTGGGTTCGATGTATCTCATGCTTGAATAGTCTTAGCGGCGTACTTAAAGTGGACCTCCGCATTGTTTGCGTCTAACCATAAAAACTCTCCCCCACACATGGCTCAATGAGTTGTTTGGAAGTTAATCATATCCCATGATGGAAGTAGGAGATGAGTCTCCACTTCCCAAAATCTTGGTGTGGGCACATGTTGACGAACTCATTGAAATGCTCCCAACATCGATCAAAGGGATTGTTCTTGTTTTATCTAAATGTTTGAATTTGAGCCCTAATCGCATTGGTCCAATGTGCGGGAAAGAAATTTTGGAGAAACTTAACCTGCATATCCTTCCAAGTATCTATCAAGTTCGATTCTAGTGACCAAAGCCATATCTTATCCTTATCCTTTAGGGAGAAGGGGAAACGCCTTATACATGCAACATCTTGAGTGCATGCTTGGTCCGTGAAAGTCCCGCACGCCTCCTCAAACTCTAGAATGTGGAGGTAGGATTTTTCCAACTCCATACCGTTGAATGTTGGGAGAATATGGATCATCCCATTTTTAAAATGAAACTGTCCTACATTATACGGGAGTATAATGCATCTCAGAATGATGGTTCGCTTGGGATACAAGAGGTCTCTTATAGAGTGATATGATAACTCATCCTCACCCGTACCATAACTAGCGTTGTCAGACATCACGCTCTCTCTTAATGACTCAATATCATGGTTAAACGCCCTAGATGTGTGACTCGCAGTGTGACTCGTGATGGAGTTGGGCAGTGTAAGAGGTGGAACCCAGAAATTTGAAGCATTTGGGGTACATGGGTTATCGGAGTTAAGCTTTAGCATAGGATTATCGTGTAATCTAGGAATGATGGGATTAGGATGAGTGTTTTGCATTTAAGTATGGAGAGAATATTGTTGGGATTTTTCAATTTTTTTATTTTATGAATGTTTTTGGCTTTTTAGATTTTTTTAAGAATTAGAGTCAAATTATAGGATTAATTCGACCTAACCTAGTATGGCTACCTAGTCCCCGACAACGACGCCAAGAACTTGACGCGAGTCTAAAAGTGTCTCTAGTGTGTGTAACTACAGTTCAAGTGCAAGAGGGTAGCTCAAGTTATAATTCGGTCAATCGGGTATCGAACTCAGGGACTAAGATGAATGCTCGTGATGACTATTAAGTGAGAAGACTAACCCTAACGAGTGGCTCAAAAAAAAGGAAAAGAAAAGATGATTTTGATGAGAACTTGTATACTGCTTCTGACGAAAGTAGTGAAATCCTATCTAAATTAACTACGAATGTAAGACTAATAATTTATGGATTAATTAATATGCGAGAAAGATAAGGTTAGAATACAATCCCCCAACCCCTAGTAATTTCATTAGATACAAAACTAGTCCAGAATTAAATGTTTAATTAAAACAAAGACTTTATTTATTTCAAGAATTATATATATGAAGGTATGAAATCGCACAATATGTAATCAAGAAGAAAAATAAATACATGAAGCGATGGTTAACACGCGCGTCGCATTCTTAAACACTCTACTTACCTAGGGGAAAATGGAGTTAAAAGTCCTATGACAGTTGCATTAACAAAATGACACGTTTCTAATTAGTTACTATCTTAAGAAATTGTTTTTACATCCATGTAAAACACTTAAGGTTGGGTTCATGCATTCCAACCCTTGGAAATCTAGCCGGACATGACGTTGTTGATGAAAGATATGATTTTGACGTTACATGTAAAAGTAGTCATCGTTAATATGTAGCTAAGCATGCAAGAATGAATAAACGATGGAAGAAAACCAGAAAAATAATTAAAAGCAAAGATTAAAGGAGACGAAGATAACTTATATTGATTATTACATGAAAAAGGATCCAAAAAGCATAAATATGGTGCAAAAATATTCCCTTATGTTTTTGCCTTTTTTTCTCCTCTCAAAACTAGGTTAAAGCTATGTTAGATATGACTAATGTTGCTTTACAACTCAATGAATCCGTTTTTACAAGAATCCTAAACCCATACTAGTCTAGGGGAAAAAATTAGAAAAATTAAAATTCACGCTCAGGTGGGTCAACCAGTTCGGATGTACCAGCGAACCGGTTTGTAGGTGCATTTTTTGAAATCCCTCTTTTGCCCCTGTATTTTCTTCCCAGCTTTGAATTCGAGTAACTTCTTCACCTTAAATAGGATTAAGGTGCCGTTTCTTCCAGTATTCTTCTGATTTAATATTCTTCAACTTTCCAGTTCGCTCCACCTTCGGACTATGGCTAAAAAATTATGAAAGTGCCCTTCCACTTCCTTTCTTGGTTTTCTTTCACTGTTTTGGTTTCTCTCCCTCATTTACTTGCATGAAATACCTGTAAAACACACCAGAACATACAAAATAAGAAATACTTACCAAAAAGAGTTATTAGCATAAATATGAGATAAATCCGAGATAATTACAGTGAACGGGGTCATGAAAGGATTGAAATTAAGGGGATAAATTTGAAATATTTACGGCGAATTAATCCACCGAACCGAATGTGCATAGTGGATTTAGTAAAGTCAAACCACTAGATTTTATAGGTTCAATAGGTGTATCACTAATGTAAATAGTACATAAAGTTCCACCTTGGAATGATTAACTTCCCTAAAGTTCATAAGAGGATGTTGGTGAAATTCAGACTGACCAATAATGCATTATAGTGGTGGAAGTGTGTGACAGTTAAAGCTGACAAGTAGAGTATGAAATATGGTGAGTTCACGTCGAAGTTTAATGAGAAGTAATTTCTCCATTCGATCAAGGCCGCTAAAATTTGGAGTCTTAACCTTTAAGAAAGGGAAACGAATAGTTGTCGATTACGAGAGGGAATTCATCAACTTGTCTCTTTTCCCACAAACGAAGTGAATATGGAGGTGGAAGGTTAAAGTGGTTTATTTAGGGACGTTGTTATCATATCTTTTAAGTTATTATGAGGAACCCCACATACAAAATCTTTCCTAGTTTATTGATGCTGTAAAGGGGGCTTGAAGGTAATTTTGAGATTAGAAGTAATTCCACATTAGCAATAGTGTTTTGGGATTAAGGCACCGTGAAAGCTCAGCGTGGCAGCTCAAGCGAGGCAGCTCAGCGTGACAACTTTTATTTTAGCTTGTTGTATTAGTCATATTATATCTTTGTTTACATTGACTGTATGCTATAACGGGTGTAATTATGTAACTATAACAATAAAGAGTTTTAGTGTGAGGTCAAATGGTACTCGCGAGAGACCAGGCTTGGTAGGGCCTGAGAGAGCTTTCATGATCTAACGAATGACCTCATCGCGGGAACTTTATAGGGAATTGGTTTGGAGGATTGAGAAGTGAGGCACCGTTGGAGCTTGTCCTGACCATCTTAGATACACCTGGTAAAACACCGAAGGACCCTTACCGTGGAACCTCGGGCAGAGCAGCTTGGAGTTCCATCAGGTGTTGAGTTATAAGCCAAACAACCCTCTACTTAATGTCACATCCACTTTATCTGATGTCACTAACCAGCTAGGCAATGTCAGACCAACACTTGAGTAAACCACCGTGGTATTTGGGGTTGTCAGACATTTTAAATATTTTAAATACTTGCTAAACAAATTTTAAATCATTCACACTATCGGGCTCTGACCCGTTTCTATTTTTCCTTTCTCTCTTGTATATATATGTATATATTACAGGTGCCCAACCACAGGGGTGTCTTGCATAGGATCCTTTGGAAGGAACGCGCTGCAGCTTAGGTGGGAGTTGCAGGCCTCTTGCTTAGACGACTTCATTTATTTGATTGCACTCCTAGCATGTTCATTTAGTGGGGCATGTGTCGCCCTTTCCATTATTCAGTTGTTTTATTGGACATTGTGATTCAGTTATTTCTAGTATTGTCACTTTAGGATTCATTACTGTCTGGATGTTTTACTTCAAGTTTTAATTTGGGATTTGGCTATTGAATGTTTAAATTATTTGGATTATATGTTCCATAATAATTGTGGTGTGATTCGTTAATATTGAATTATTGCAAATATTTAAATCTTGGTTTATAAAATAAAATTTGGAAAGTAATGTCTAAAAATGGTTTTGACACTTAGTTTCATTAATTAGGGTGTTTAAATTGGAAAAGTTATTTTTCGATAGTGATGCTAAGAATGAACCAACTGTTCACCTTGATTTAATTTAATAAAGGAGTGATCGCTCGGTATTTAATTAGGCGGGGTGTCACACTTGATACCTTGGCTCTTGGGCAGAGAAATTGACTTGGCGGCAATAACAGGAAAGCGGGTGTAAAGAAATCCCATCAGAATAATGGTGTTGTCAAAATTATCCAAGTTATAACGGCCCAGTGATCGTGCCATGTCTATGTGGGTTCGATCCAACCAGGTGTAGAGGGAACCTAAGGCGATGGCGGCCAGAGGAAGGCTGAACCCCCTGGCCAAACGAATGGAAATATTTATCAGATCCCTTCTGGGCTGATTGTTGGGTTTTCTAGTTAGGAATAAGCATGAAAGCAATACAACTATGTAGGCTGGTAGTTCCAGGTATATACCTCTACCTCGACCCATTACAACACTGACATCCTTCGACATTGGAGCTTCAAAAAAATAGGTGATAAGGAGGTAAATGTGGCTTTGTTCGAGGAGCCGGTGCAGCTATTGAAGATCCAATCCAACTCAACTCGATCAGCAGCCTCTTCGACATCCAGAGCCTCATCGTGGTCGGTGAACTCACCCATGGGCTCAAACCCAAGGAGTTCACAGACATCCTCCAGTGTAACGGTGAACTCCCCCTACGCAGTAAAAAAGGTGTGAGTTGTAATGTTCCATATGGAAACTAGTACTTGAAACGCCGCGTTGTGCTTAGAGAGGGTGAACTACCCAAACTAGTAGGCTCGATGAAGCCCATCCTTGTCAAGAGCAGCAGCATGAGAGCTCTGCATATGTGTGTGCCAGGCAGTGAAATGGGCTGGTGACCCCCCAGGTGCTTCGAAGTCAATCTGGGAGTAGGGGAAGTCACCACGGTTAAAACGAAAATGTAGAGTCTCCTCTGGGGATAGATATCCCCACTTTGATGAATCCATTTCCTCATCACCCAACAGTAAAGGGTCTAATTTTGATGAGAAATGGCAAGCCTTGCATGCATAAGAAAACTTATCATCTTCGTCAAAGATGGGCGCCCGACGATAGAAGTGTAGTTGATTTTGACGAGCAGCATTCAGAGCAGCGGCGCTAGGGGCAGTAGCAGTGCCAGAAGTGGCGGAGGGGGAGCCTGACTGAGTGGTGGTGGAAACCTTGGAAGAACTTGGAGAAGCCATAATAGAGTGGTGATGAATGATATAGATGGGTAGGAAAGGCTACGAACAAGGAGGGAGCAGTACAACCACGGGTGGTGGCGCAACAGATGAGAAAGGGAGGAGAATGACTAAAGAACTGGACAACAATGGAGGTTTTCACACATGTTTCTCTCTCTAAGGAATATGGGAGCTTGAAGAAGAAGAAGGAAAGAGAAGGGTTTGAAATAAAATAGACGTTTGAAGACTTTTAAATCTTTTAAACCTGTCTTTTGAGTTTCCCACCATCGCATGTGCATGGCCACCTATAATAATTTCAAATGAACACGTGGCACTTTGGGAAGTGTTTTGACAGTTGAAAAGATAGCGCTACGTCATTTACGAAGTGACACCTGGGGAATAGAAAGAGTTGCCTTCTTAAGCAAATTTGAGTTTTGGCGCCAGAATTTTCATCAGATATATCCAATAACTCCTAACGAAAAATATGTCCCAACGGTTCCAAAAAGCTACGATGCCCCCTCGCCACAAGTCCAAACATTGTTTAAATGGTGACTCGGCTGCATCGGGGAGAATTTCTACTTTTTCAAACATGGCGAAGCATTACAAGGGATAATTTCACTTACCAGGAATAAGAACGAGTATTTGAGAAGGTTAGCAGGCCTTTCGAGAGAATTTCAAATAATAAAAAGCTAGAATGGTTAAAGCGCGGTATAACTAAAAAGTGGCGACGTCCCTTTGTCAAAGTCGCAAAAAGTCGTAGTGCTTTGAATCAGGTACATCGGGGAGAATTTTACTTTTTCTTAGGAGATTATAACGCTGTGGTTCTAACGAAGGAAAGGAGGCCAGAATTCTTTCAGACAGGGAAGGTCATCGGTTTGAGAAGTTTTGTGCAGACATTTCTTGCTCCAAGAAACCTCTCCATGAAGGGGAAAATGTAGAGGGGACTTGAAGGTAATTTGAGATTAGAAGTAATTCCACATTAGCAACAGTGTTTTGGGATTAACGCACCGTGGAAGATCAACGTGGCAGCTCAGCGTGACAACTTGTATTTTAGCTTGTTGTATTAGTCATATTGTATCTTTATTTACACTGACTGTATGCTATAACGATTGTAATTATGTAATGAGAAAATAAAGAGTTTTAGTGTGAGGTCCAACGGTACTCGCGAGAGACCAGGCTTGGCAGGGACTGGGAGAGATTTCATGCTCTATCGAATGACCTCACAGCGGGAACTTTAGAAGGACTTGGTTTGGAGGATTGAGAACTGAGGTACCGTTAGGGCTTGTCCTGACCATCTTAGATACACCTGGTAAAACACCGAAGGACCCTTACCGTGGAACCTCGGGCGGAGCAGCTTGGAGTTTCATTGGACGTTGAGTTTTGAGCCAAATAACCCTCTACTTAATGTCACATCCACTTTATTTGATGTCACTAACCAGCTAGGCAATGTCAGACCTGCACTTGAGAAAACCACCATGGTATTTGGGGTTGTCAGACAGGTGGTGAGCCACATCTATGACAACAACCCCCTGACACACAGTGGTTAGGCAAAAGGCATGTCTTGGCATTTAATGTTTATGACGTGGGGACAACTAATGCATCAGGTATCTAATACTGTGACATAAAGTATGAAGGATGTCTTTCATAGTCTTTAATGACTGAGTTGCCTCGGGGATGGTGGGGGGGATATTTAAGGACCCCAACCACCCTTGAGGAGGGATGATCTTTTGAGAGTTTAAGAAGTTATTACTAGGGAGAATACACATCAGAGAGAGTTATTACAAACCAGAGGTCTTATTCACTCTCCATTGTCACTTATTACGAAGCTTTTAATACGTGACATAGATTCTTGAGAGTGTTTGGTGTGTTTGCCTGCCTACCAAGGTGTATCTAGGGTGCTTACTTCTCTCTCCCTCTAGATAAGTTACTTCTAAGTTCATTACTATCCTCTGAGTTATACACGAGAGATTTGTGAGTTTAAATTGAGTAGTATCTTCGTTAGGTTTGTGTTTGCATGTTCTATCACTAATCCAAGGTTTTGGCTAATTAACTTATCATTACTATACTTTAAAGGGATTACGCCTCCATTTTATCTAAAGTACCCTCTTACAGATGCAATACATCTATAATGCCAGGCTATGAGAGAGAAAAATAGGATATGGAGAATCTTTTCCAGTAGGGAAGGACTAGGAATGAGGGTTGTAGTTTCATTAGGGCCGCAAGGGTTAGGGTGTACAATATGCCCAATATATCTGGAGGAGATTCTAACAAAATTAATCCTGGAGGGACTTTTAATTGGAAGGACCCCCTTAGAGATGATATGTGTAGTAGCTGCAACAGAGATAACATCGAAACTAATGGGATGGGTACCTTATGCACCCATTCGGAGGAGTTTTCTTTGGTTATGGGGAGGTTGGGAATAGGACTTTTAGGTTCCCTAAGCATGGAAAATAGGGTCAACATGGATAATATGGTCAATAAGGCTAGTAGAGACAAAGATCTCAACAACATACATATCAATAGCAACGACCCACAACATATTGTCCTAAATTCCAGGCACCATCAAATCCTCTAAAAACACCGACAATACATCCTTATCCTGAGTTGTAGTATATGCGTGTGTACCAGATGCTACTTAAGTAAGGGCAAGACCGATTCAGAAAGTGGACGATACGTATTACATTTATCGTAGATTATTTAGAGTCCCATTTCACATGGATTCCACTCACTCATTCAAACCTCTTAGATTTGTAACTTTGCATGGCATAACCTCAAGGTTGTGCACTAAGACCTTATTAATATATTCCTTAGTGGGTGTTAGAATGTTTATTGTGATAAATGTAAAATAATAGGTGTGGATATAGGTCGATTGGGATTTATTGACAACCCATTAGTGATGAACCTTCTGGTTTATTACATGATTTAGGGCATAGACTGGGAAATGACATTATGGGATCAAGAGGATCATTTTGGAAAGGTAGTGATTGTGATAGCCCGCCTAATTAAATACCGGGTGATCAGTCCTTTATTAAAATTAAAATAGAATGTTCAGTGGGTTCATTCTTAGCATCACTGTCGAAAACATTTAATATTTTTAATCACCTAATAAATAATTAAGCTAAGTCTCAATACATTTTCCCATTTAATTATACCCAACTAATCCATTAATAACTTTCCATTCTTTAAAATATAAGCTACTCAAATTTCACAAGAATAAAATAAATACTGAACCTGAATAAAATACTGAAATAAATCGGACTGGATAAAACATTACAGTTCAAAGTCACAAACCATAATATCCTCAAGTGAAATAGAAATAAAATCCTGAACTGAATTGAGTACAATCTCTACTAAATGACAAGGAAAGGGGCGTAACATGCCCTAAATGAAATATCTGAAAAGAGTGGAGAGAAATGATAGAAGCGTCTAAGTGAAAAGGTCTGCAACTCCCACAATTGCTTCATCTCGCTAAATGATCCACGCATCTAAGTTTGGTACCCATGTGGCTAGGCAACAGATAAATAATATATATATATATATATATAGCAAAAGAGAAAAAGTAGCAAGAAACGGGTCAGAGCCCGAGTTATAAAAATATTTGTTTTAATAGGTATTTACAAATGCAATGATGCAATTATTATGTGCCTGTTAGTTTTGAACTCTCACATAAGATTCCCACCTCTACACTATTGTACATGCCTAACGTACGTCTATCTTAACCTAGTTATCCATAATATTCCCAACTAGATCATAGACTTATACTTCTAAATATATCTCAAAAGAGTAACCCGTATCACCCATACAATACACTAATAATATTCTTTTATGCCAATTAACTGTATTTCATATTCACTATTCTGATAGGAAATCTTTTATCCACTGAAATTACTTTACATACCAACATTTATAAATTTTGCTAATTTCACCCTTTAGAATCATTCACAAGTGTATATATATATATATATATATATATATATATATATATATATATATATATATATATATATATATATATATATATATATATATATATATATACTGTGCCCCTTGGTTAAGACCACTTGGGGCAATGCATACTCTGCTATCATGTCCCGATGCATCGCTTACCGCGTAAAGGACAATTGGTTTGGTGTCTCTCACGAACCATAAATATCATAACACAAATATTGAAAGCGAGCATACTCACTAGCCATATGGTTCACGCACATACCTACGCTCCCATTAATCCGTCAAAACTATCCTACGTCTCAGATAACACGTATCCAAGTTCATATGATCTGGGTACAAGTCAAATATCCCCCCATTGGTCACACAATAAAAATAATAGGCATCCCCTGTCCTATTAAAGTCCAGGTATTCACCCAACCCATACATACATTTCTACACGTAGTATAATTCACATTACTACTTATAATGTAATTGATTCAATTATCCATTGTCTCAAAATTTCCAAAGTTAATTCATCTATCCAAGCCTTAAGGTATCATCCTAGGAACGCTTCCCAAATAATTATGCACTAAGCTAATATCAGTAAATGGAAGTTTACCTCACTCAACTAACTGTGTAACACGATTTAGGGAAAAAAATAGGGAATTCTGTAATTTTTTTGGGACTGTCATTCGAACCAGAACTGGTTTCGTTCGAACGAATTAGCATGTCGTTCGAACGACTATGCATCTCGTTCGAACGAAACGTCGTCATCTCCATTCTACTACCTGCTTCATTTTTCCAATCTTTCTCAACTTAAAACCTCTACAGATTTGTCCTAAACTCCCAGCTATTACTTCCAATCAATAATTAAACATGTTGGGATAATATCTAACAAACTAGAATCATTTAATCATGCATAAACCTTAATAAATTCTGAAAATCCCCAAAATTATTCAAACAAACCCTAGTTCTTCAAATTTCAGATAAGAACTCAAAATAAGATTCGTCCATCATAAATAATTCATCAATTCATGATTTCCAACCTATCTACATGGAGGATTCCTCCTAATTAGATATTAGATTTCAATTAATGTCGTTAGTTCTCCAATTTCATCAAAATTTACGAACCATAATTGAGTATTACATATCTATACTAACATGAACATGATTGTTGCTACAATTTTACAAGGATTAAACACTTGAGTCAATTTCAAAGGTCTGATTTCCTCATAATGTTGTTATAGGTGTGTTCCTCGTCTCATCATCTACACTTTGGTGGGATTTTTGGTGTGTGTTTTTGAGTTATGCACCAAGATCTCCTATGGCTTCTTATTCCTTCCTCTCTTCCTTTCTCTTTTCTCTCTTGTAGGTTTAGAACTGATAACTCCCCTCTAACCCACGTTCCTCTATATTTAATTTCCTAATTTTCGTCCATAATATTTTTCCAAAAATGCAAAGGACAAAAATACCCATACGGACTGTCACTTAGGCCTAAAAACATCACGGAGTCCAAATAAAATACCCGGATTGAGTTTTCTGACTATCTCGACCCTTTCGGACTCAACAACGTTCTCAAAATTACCATACGAGTTACTTAAAAATAATTTACTTCGGTAAGCCATTAAATTAGTCCTAACACGACTCGCACGCTCGTCCTGACTTAATGTACCAAATTGTCGTATTTCCCACTCTCGACAATTTATAAAAATTTCATAATTCCATATTACGTATTCACATAGTAATATTCCATAATTTTCAATAATAAATACTAATCTTTGGCACACTAATTAATATTTATTTTTAATCCGGGTTAATTAATAATCAATTTTCTCACATTTTTAATTTAATTAATCCAACAATAATGATTAATCCCATAATTGTTTAGCATAATAACAATACGGGGTATTACAGTGATGTTCGTAATAATGAGGAAGAAGATTTATGCTATAGTGATGACTCAGATTGATGAAGGGGCCACCACTCACTTATACTCACATAGGAGGGTACCAAGGAGTATATGTATATTCCACTCAATTCCATTCCAGTTGTGTAGGAGTTTGACAATGTAATTGATGGAGGTGTCAGGATTGGTGCCAATTTGTGAGTTGAATTTGTTATAAATTTCACATTGGACATGAAGCCAATTATTTGAACCTCTTACTATATGGCTCCTTTAGATATGTAGGAATTAATATATTAAATTAAAAAAATTTCGAGCCGTGGGTTCATTCGATAGAGAACCTTATTATTGGGAGATACAATGTTCTTTATAAAGAAGAAGATAGGTATTGTTGTTTGTGTATTTTTTACTAATATTTGACTATGGTAACATTACCCAAAAAGTATCCACTGCCCATGATCATTTATTTCTTGGATTAGACTGAGAGAAAATCTTATTTTTCTAAGATAGAATTATAGTATGGGTATCATCAATTGAGAGTCCGTTAAGGTTGTGCTCATCGTGGTATAATGATCTATTTACAAATGGAGGATGATCATACCTAAGACATACATGGTATTCTTCAAACATCAAGGGGGAGAAAGATATATGCCAAATTAATTAGATGTGAATTTTGACAATATGAGTTGAAGTTCTTTTGGCATATGGTATCCCGAAAATTACTATTGATGGGTCCGAGTAAGGTGTTAGAGATTTTAGAGTGGGGGAATAGCACCACACTTATAAAGAATTATAGTTTCTTGAGTCTAGAAAGATATTTCTAGAGATTTATACTGGGTTTCCCTAAGATGAAAACAATAAATGAAATACGGAGTTATGTTTGTTTGGATGATAAATGTCAGCCTGCTTTTGAGGATGTGAAGAAAAAGTTGATCCCAATGCCGATTCCAACATTGACTATAATTGAATTGGAATACTTGGTTTACACAATTTACTCTCTTTAGGATTTGGGTGAAGTGTTTCTCATGCCTATTTCAAATAGAAGTCGCATGAGTTCAACTACCAGACCCATGATTTGAATGTAAAGGCGGTAGTGTCTATACTACGTATTAGGGGGTGCGATTTATTGGGGAAGAAGTTTATACTTTTTAGTGATCATATGCTTCTCTAGTAATGTTCACATATAGGGATAGGATAATTTTTTTCAATGTGTCATAGTTGTAATGTTTATTGTAAATTTATAATATTGGCTTTATTCCGTATGAACCAAACTGTTTGAGTAATTAGTTTTGTACCCTTAAGCCTATGCAGTGAAGATATGAAGTGGCCCGAGTAAAGAGATATCAAATTAATGCCGAGTGTTTGTCTTCAACAATGGGATATCAAAAAAGGCATAAATGTTTATTATGTGGATCCCTCGATTTCTTGTTTTAAGTTTTATGTTTTATGTTTTATCGAGGTATTTTTCGAAAAATTATTTTTTATAAAGATATTTTTTTTGTTTTTTATGTCATTCAAATTGACTGAGTTTTCACTCTAACAAGTTTTATGATCTCGTTCGAATGAGTTTTATACTGGTTCGAATGAGGTTATGTGTTTTATTCGAATGAGGTTCAAATGATTACATTATGCCTAACATAGTATGTTTGGATTTGAAACTTGCACGAAGCTCGCGTTAATGAGTTTGGGTATTTTATTTGAATGAATTTGATTCGTTATAACGAGATTTACTAACTTGTTTGAATGACATCCCATTTTCATCTGAACGGGTTAACTCATTTTATGTGCCACGAATTTTAATGTTTTTCTTTATAAAATTGGGCACAATGATTATTTTTTAAAAAGGGTTTCGAAAACTGTTTTCCAAAGAGAAAAACGTAGCATCAAAGAACCTCATTTGCATCCTAGTTTATGAGATCCATGTTTCGACACAATGGGCTGGTTTGAGATCTCATGTTTGGAGCACCAAATATTGTTTACTCTTTATTAAAAGAGTTTGTTTTCCTTGGTGAATTTCATGTTGTTGTGTAATGGATTATAGTTAGAGATCGTGCAATACCGAGATGTGGGAGGACTGCATTGTGAAGCTATTGGTGGAGTATAGAGATTGCTATGAAGAACGTTCAAGTATTGAAGACTGAAAAACTTGTTTACTAAGTCGATAACTAAAAGTTATGTTTTAAGTAAACTCCGATTCTAAACTCCTTGAACAAAATTCTTTTCGAAATACAACACAAGAAGTGTAAATAAATTCTGAATATGGATGTTGGATCTATTAGTTTGATTACGTTACGTTTTTTAAATAAAACCTACTTCTAAGTCTTATGTGAGAGACCAATCATAAATAGTTAAGAACCATTCAAGAAAATAGACACCAGATTTTTAACATGGTAAAACCCCAAATTAGGGAAAACATCCACGGTGACCTCTACGCCACAAAACAAAAAATTCCACTAAAATAATCACAAGTTACAAGTTACAGCACTAAGCATGCATTATAAAGATCCTAAGTCTAAGTTCAGAATTATACCTACACGAGTTACTCCACTCTCAAAGGTTTATTCTGACTGGATTTGATCTCCTTCTAGCAGCTTCCTTGCTTTTTTTCTTGTCCACTAATTATAGAGCACTACCAACAATATATCTCTCAAAGAACCACAAATTTCTAAGTGTTCGTGTGAGAGTTATATAGTGAATGTGATGTGATTTAAATTACATGCAATAATGCAACTCACATCTCTCAATAGTTATACAAACAATTCCTGTGAATTACAGAAGTCTATATGACATGCAAACTGTTTCAACATACGTTTGAAAATCAGACTTGAGTTTTTACCAGATCCGAAATAAGACTTTCTTAAAAAAAAAATATCTAGTTTGTTTCAACTTTTATTTCTATACAAATTAATTTCAAAAACTATGAAATTCAGCGTTTGAAACAAATAACTTTCAGATCTGAAAACTTTAAAATCTTAGAGGTCTCTTTTTCAAAATAAGTTGAAATCAGAGAAAGGATCTTAGAGGATATAAAAAATAAAGCAAGATCTAAGAGAAACATAAGTAAAATAACCTAGCTATAATAGGTATATTGTTCTCTTTAGAAAACCCCAAAAATTTCTACAAATAAATTTCAATTTTTCTTAGAGGGAGGTTTTAAGAGAGATATACGTTTGAAGAGGTCTTCAAAGAAAACGTATAAAGGAACAACACACAACTTACAAAGAAACCCTAAGGATATCTCTCTCAGGTTTGGGTTTACTATATATTGTAAAACGAAAGGTTTGGTGTTTGGTTTTAGGAGAAAAACAATTAGGGTTCAAACATGGACGTCTTGTTTTTTTCTCTTTTTTTCTTCTTTCTTTTCTCTCTCTATGCTCTCACTTATTCTTATTTTTTTCTCTCAAAATGTGACAAAGTCTAAAATCTTTAAATGCTGACCCTAAGGTTCCTTATATAGTGGTTAAGGAAGGATCCATAAGATCGAACCAAATTAAGGTTTAGGATTGATTATGACAGTTTGACTTCTAATCCAAGGGTTGTAGAGAAGTGGTGATTATGCGAACACTGATTGACTGGTTTGGGTAATACATGGATTGGAAAATATAACATGGAGGCCATCGATAACATATGATCCAACGGTAAAGATTGAGTCTTCTAAAACAGACACAAAACAAACACAAATACATCGCTTAAATGATCAACACGTGGACGACTCAAGTTAAACAGAAAACGCGTGTTTTGGTTGTTTACAAAATACAAATTACACCCCAAATATTATCTGCCGGTTTTGGTTTCTACCCAAACAAAATTTTCAGGATAAAAAGAATTTTAATTTTAACCCCAACACTTTAAAAAACATAATTTTCAATTTTTTTCAAAAAAATATTTTTTTAAAAAAATGTTTAAAATGTTAGAAAAATTCCTAAAAACTATTTAACTCCTTGTGCACACATATTAACACTTATGTGCAGTGAATGTGTCCTAATGTGGTTCATGAGTTTTAATACTTCCTTTTATGGTAGATCATTTAGGTTCTTGGATTGGATTTCCATCTCGAGGCTTGGAATCTTTTAAAGAGGGTAACTCTTAAAAGTCTAATCATATTTGTCTCAATATCCAAACTAGTTGGAACTCCTATATGGAACAAACTCAAATGATTCAACCATTTATTTTGTTCTCAAAGACTATATCAGTTTTGAAGGGAGTCTATTCGGTGAGTAAGACTGTTTGTCACTATTGTATAAAATCCTATATCATAGTGGACTTTATGTAGGCTAGGCTGCCCGAGGTTTTTCACATTGTGGGTTTTCCTTGTACATCGTGGTGCCGTGTGATTATTCTTTACACTACTTATTTATACTCTTGCATGATCACCTAAATGTATGATTAGTAAAGATAAAATTGGGTAAAGTTTATATAACATATGCTTAATGCGTGCTTGAATTAAAATTGGGTTAATTGAGTACTTGGTAATTAATAGGACTAAATTATGGAATTTGGTAAGACCCTACACGCATTTGCATTTTTTTAAATTGGTATCAGAGTGGGTTGCACTAAGTTATTATGTTAATCCTCATTTATTGTGTTTTTAGGGATTGTGATGTACTTTAACCGTGGGGGGAGTTCCATTACCCGACCTCCTATGTTTGATGGGTCAAATTATCCTCATTGGAAGGTACAGATGAGATTTTTCTTTAAATCTATTGATGATAATGTTTGAAACCCAGTGGATCTGGGTGGTCTACTCCCACTGAAGCTGGTTTGACTAAAGCGTACTCCCTTTGGAATAAGTCTGAAAAAATGCCTCGACTTTTGATTCCAAGGGCGTGAGCCATATTTTCTGTGGTGTCACCACCGGAGTGCTTAGTAGAATAATGACTTGTGAAAGTGTGAAGGATTATTGGGATATTTTAAAATCCACAATGAGGGTACGAATACCACCATGGTTTCTAAGTTATAAAATCTGACAACAAAATTTGAGACGATTAGGAAGGAAGAGAATGCGTCGTTTGCTTCCTTTTATGATAAATTGTCGGATATTGTTAATTCCTCATTTAACTTTCGTTTATTTATCCCCGAGTCGAAAGTGGTTAAAAAAATCTTAACTTCATTGCCTGGAAGATTTAGTTCCAAAATCATGGTCCTATATTCTCTTAATGGTCTTGATACTCTTAGAGTCAAAGAACTTGTAGGTGATCTCCAAATCTATGAGATGAACATGTGTACCCCTATTGAGAAATAAAAAAAGAAAGAAAAGATTTTAGCTCTGAAAACTCGTAAGGAGGATGTGTTGGATTCCGAGATTGAGGGTGAGTTAGAGCCTGAAGAAATTTCCAGGTTTGCAAAAAAGTTCACAAAATTTCTTAAGCTTAGTGTGACACCCCTCTTATTCAATATAACGGGTGGCCAACCCTATACAAAAATACAAACAGAGTCTCAAGTTTATCATTCTCAGATCCAACTGTCGAATGTAAATATAATCGGTAACCACCCTATATAAAATAAACAGCTGTAAAAAAAATTTCGTTTTATAAAGTGTACCGATAATAAATCATTCACTTACTATGGAGCATTTGCAATAATAGACAAATAAAGGGATAGATCATTAACATGCTAAGAGTATACGTACAAAAGAATATTCCCAAATATGCTATCGGGAAACAGATCATACAACATCAAAAGATAACTATATAAGAGATCAACATATAAGACCTTTGGGTATACACACCCGATTTACAATTGTGAATTCTTAACTAGATTACAAAAATAGATGCGTCTATAACAAAAATAATGTAACATCCCGCACATGAAACAACTCCCAAACCACTAGAATAGATAACCAACATGGGCATCCATGCGAAGGAACACCTATAATAGACACAATATACATATAGAAAGGGAAAGATATAAACGGGTCAGAGCCCTGGGTTTGAAAATAGTTATAGCAAGTGAATTAAATGCATCATAATTAAAAATGCAATATTTCATAATTAATGTGGAGTCGTACTCCCCTGAGACTCAACCTCACCTCTCAGCTACAACGTGCACCTAAACATACACATTAAATCTTAAGTTAAGCTACCCCACTAAATTTATGAATCATACCCCCTCAAGCCTATGAATAACTCCTATTAGCGTAACTATATCTTATTATCATAGTTAGATGTATTTCCTCTTAATTATGCAAATTCAACTACCCCATGTACTGATGATCAAACATTTTACCACTTCCAACATAGCGCAAGGTTTCCCCCGAATACACTACTACCTAACATTGTTAGTCATGGAAATTCGTTAGGCCCTGAGTCCCATAGAGCGTACTCCAAAAATTCAGTTTACTAACATATAAGCATACTTATCCAATCTCATGCGAAAAGGGTAATACATATTTCACACCTCATACAATTAGCGATCGAACATGTATATAAACAGTCTCTATAATGCTATCATCTTTCACATAATTACTCACTTATCATTTTGGGTTACTAGCGGTCGAACTCTCACACCGACTTTGTATAAAACTAATTTACAAACGTATGGGAAGCGACCATAGTTCCTTACCTAAAGTTATGAGGAATTATATCCAAGATGTCTTACCCCTGCCTCACACGTGGTAAAATACTGGATGCTATGACCTGGGGACTATACTCTCCTTACTGCCAGGGGATTTGCCCACATTGCGCAACTTTCCATGATAGCACTAGAGGGGTATTTACCACATATCATATATCATACACACCCAATATAGATTCACGTCATATATATATATATATATATATATATATATATATATATAAGCCACCACTTTTTTGGAGTGTATATATATATATTAATAATCCCAGCTATATGTAAATATTACACCTTACACTAGCTCATGATCCACACAATCATTTGAAGTTCATAATATTATTTACTCGATTACTTGATTATTGATAATCAATCTCACCTATGATTATTCCTTAAATTTTTCCTCGTTAAGGACCCACGAACTATCACTCATTATCCCATAACTCTCCTTGAAAGAATCCCCACTCCTTAGAGGATTTAAAAAAAGGAAAACAACATAATACCCCCTTGGATATGCCTCTAATATAGCCCCAAAGTAGTCCCTATGTCGATTCATATCATACACACCATATGCCCCACAACATGTTACCCAATGATATAAAAAATGTTTTCTAAGTATTTAAAATCAACTAGAGAGGATTAGCATCAGAATTCACAACTGCAGTAATCGGACCGGGTCAAAGCTACCCCAAAATGAATCGATCCGGTTCCTAAAACTGACAGCAACATTCGAATTCCGGACCGATCTGGTATCCTTTGAAAACGAACCGATCCGATTCCTTTAATTTTCCAGAAAACTCTTAACTTCCGGATCGATCCGATATTCTTTGAAAACGAATAGGTCTGGACTACACAGTTCTGAATTCTATGAAATTTTTCTACTTCTCCAACAAACCCTTCTTCTATAATATTCCACATCATAATCCACCCAAAATATGAATTCCACCATTTCTATACCTTCAAACCCATATATACACAACAAAGACTAAACTTCTACACTAAAGTCTATGGTTTAACATATATCTCTACTATTACAAAATTCTTACCAGAAACCGTGAAATAAATCACACAATTAAGCATTTAGCAAGTTAATCCACTTGCCTCAAAGATGTAGGGTCTGATTCTTCCTCAAAGTCACAGATTATACAAGATTTCAAAGATTCTCAAGCTTTCTCTTCTTCTCATGTTCTCTCTCTCAAATGGGTTTTCTCTTAATTGAGATTAATTAGCTTTGTTAAGCTTAATAACCCCTTATTATTAGCAATCCCATCTTTAAATGATAGTACACACATAAAAATAACTCATATACTTCAATTCAAGTCAAGCTAGTCAAAAATATTTCGGAACCCAAATAAAAACCCCAGGGCAGTCATTTTGACTTTCTCAACCCTTTCAGAATTAGCCGTGCCCTCTAAATTTTCATCCGAAACTTAGAATAAAAAAATCATCTCCCACCCTGAGATAACTCACTAAAATATGCCACGATTTAGAAATAACTAATTACCGCCTCCGATATGCATATATACGATGAAATGGCATACAATAAGACTATATTTACCATATAACTCTAGCAATGGTTCAATTCTCACAAATATTAACTATTCTACTCCATCAGAATTTATTTTGAATCCTCATTTTAATTCTCAATTATATTAAATCACCCACACCCGATAATTTAATATAAAAATAAATACACAAAAGTAAGGGGTATTATATACTCCCCCCTTAAAGAAATTTTGTCCTCGAAATTTAGACATAACTTATGGAAAGAGGTAAAGGTACATGGCTCTCATATCATCCTCTCGTTCCCACATTGACTCATCTGTGTTATGGTGCCCCCATTGGAATCGAAATAAAGATACTAATTTTGATCGTAGTCAATGCTCACTGCGATCTACAATGGCAACTGGTCATTCTTCGTACGAGATGTCAGGTTGTAACTCAATTTACTCCAATGGAACAAGACAATGAGCCCCCTCACATCTTTTATAGTTCTTCAAGGATGAAACGTGGAACACATCATGAATTATTTGTAAATGTTCTGGCAAGGCAAGTCTATTAGCCACATGACCAATCCTTTCTATAATTGGGAAAGGCCTTACATATCTCGATGAAAGTTTACCTTTCTTGCCAAATCTCATAATACCTTTCATCGGAGACACTTTTAACAACACTTGGTCTCCTAATTCAAAATCCACATGCCTATGGTCTACATCGACGTAACTTTTCTAGAGGTCCTGTGCAACACGTATGCGGTTATGAATCATTTCAATCCTTATCGAAGTATCCTGGATTAATTCTGGGCCAAGAAATTTATTATCGCCAACTTCCGAACAACACGCAGGTGCCTATAGTAAATTAGTAACAATTATTATAAGAAAATTCTACCAACGGTAGGTATTTCTCCCAACTTCTCCAAAATCTAACATATATTGTAAGAAAATTGTATCACGGGATCGTTTGACGAAGTTTGTACCATTTTTGCATCATTGTTAATCCGGTGATAAAATCCATGTTACATCCGAAAGCAAATATTACATCCATGTTACAACATAACTCCCAATAATGATGATCCCGTGATAAGATTTTATCTCAATAACACAAATGGAATCATGGCTATGTTGCGTCAATTTTAATCCCGTGATAAAATCCATGGAAATGCTTTCCCATTTTCATACAGGAAATTCTAACGGATGTAACATGCTCGAGGGTTGCTGGTGGTCCATTTTTACTAACTGATAACTGGTGCATTTGGAGACAAATTCAGCTATGTCCCTCTTCATACCTACCCACTAGTATTGTCATCGCATATCTTGATACATCTTATCTCTACCTGGGTGAACAATAAATTTTGACCCGTGAGATTCTGACATAAGAGCTTTTCGCAGATCAGAATCGTCCGGGACCACGAACTTACCATTGAATCGTAATCCACCCTGAGAACTGATGGAGTATGATTTCGATCACTTGGTTAGTAATTTTTATACTATAACCTTACAATTTACATCTTTATATTGATCTTTCATAACCCTCATCACCACTTCGGGTGTGACAGATAATACGAACATACAAGCCTTGGCCACCGCATCATCCTCATGAAGTTCTCTCCACTTGGCTTTCCATACCTCTGCTAATTTCCCAGTGGGACAATGACTCAATGCGTCAGCTACAACGTTAGATTTTCTCGGATGATATTGGATATCGAACTGATAATCCTTTACAAACTCCAACCACCAATGATGCCTCATGTTTAAGTCCTTCTGGGTGAACAAATATTGCAACGACTTATGGTCCGTGAAAAGACTAAACTTCTCGCCCAGTAGATAATGCCTCTAAATTCTCAATGCAAAGACTACTCCATCTAATTCCAAGTCATGAGTAGGATAATTACGTTCGTGGGGTTTGAGTTTACGAGATGCATATTTAATTTCCCTCTCCTCTTGTTGAAGAACACCTCCTAAATCCTGGAGAGACGCATCGGTAAAGACTAAATACTCTACTCCTACTTTAGGTAAAGAGAGAATGGGTGCCGACACCAACCTATTCTTTAATTCATCAAAGTCTAATTAACAGGAATCATCCCACATAAACGGGACTCCCTTTTAGGTCAAATTCATCAAAGGGTTGGAAATCTTCGAAAACCCTTTATAAAATGATGATAATAACCCGCCAAACCCAAGAAACTTCTAATCTTCGTCGGTGTTATGGGCTGACCCCACTCCTTCACCGTTGCAAGTTTACTTGGGTTCACAGAAATACCCTTCTCCGACACTACATGACCCAAAAAACTACACTTCTCGCAACCAAAATCCCTATTTCTCAAACTTGGCATACAATTGATGATCCCGTAATGTCTGTAGAACTATCCTAAAATGTTTGGCATCTTCGCCCTCCATTCGAGAATAGACTAAAATATCATCAATGAACAAAATTACAAATTGGTTTAAGAAAACCCGAAAGACCCTATTCATCAGATTGATAAATAGTACAGGGTCATTGGTTAGCCTAAACAACATAACCAAGAACTCATAGGGTCCATATCGGGTAGAAAATGCAGGTAGAGATATCCTTCTCCCTACTATGAAGTTGGTGATACCCCGTACGTAAATTTATTTTTGAGAAGTAAGAGGCTACTCTTAACTGATCAAATAAATCATCAATATGAGGCAACGAGTACTTATTTCTAATTGTCACCTTCTTTAACATAATCGCAGAGAACCGTCCCTCTTCTTCACAAACAACACAGTGACCCCCAAGGTGACGTACTCCGCTGAATGAAAACTTATCCTAAAGCTACTAGATTTGGTCTCGTAACTCTCTCATTTCCATAGGATCCATTAAGTATGGAGGTCGCACAATCGGCCTAGTCCCCGATGCTAAATCTATAACAAATGCGATCTCGCGACTCTAAGGTAAGCTTGGAATTTCCTGAAAAAAGTCTACAATTTCTCAAACCACTGGGATCGAGTATAAGGAAACAACCACTTCGTGCGAAGTATCCTCCTCGATATAGTACATATGGGTTCTTAAACCTCTCTCCGAAAGAGGCATAGGAACAAAAAACATTTCTTGGCCCAGAATAGCAAATACGATCGACCTCCCAAAGCAATATACCATCGCTCGATATCTAACCAACCAATCCATACCTAATATAACATCATACCCAATCATATCTAATACAAGTAAGTCGACAACTAAACATAATCTCCTAAAATCTATCTCTACCCCTTAACAAATAAAATGGATAAGCGATCCATCTCCTAAGGGAGATTCCACACACATTTGAATAGTTTCACCTGACTCTAACAATCCTACCTCACGCACAAATGAATAGATATAAAGGAATGTGATGCTCCAGTATCAAATAATACCCGACACATATGCCCATGGATAGGTAACTTACCCTCAATGGCTGGTGGAGGCTGCTGCACCTGCGGTAGCACTGCATTATGAAGATTGTACACTCGCCCATATTACAACTGTCCCTATGGAGGTGGGGTAATCTAAAAGTTCTTGATGACCTTGCAAATATCCTTGCACTTGCACCCTATTTTTCTGTGGGCAATCTATGTTCTTGTGACCCGCCTCACCTCACTGAAAACAACGGCCTACAAAGTTCCCCGAGCTCTGACCCTGTTGCCTAAATCTGGGTTGTCCTTGTCGCTAGCCCGGACGACCTTGGCCCTGTTGACCACCCCTTGTTCCCATGGCCTGCTTGGACCTGAGGAACATTTTGTTGCTTCTGCTGTTGGTTCCCTTAAAGATTCTACCTAAAACCCCCACCATTAAATCGAGAGCCTCTTGAACGCTGTCTTTTTGCCGAATCCCCCAAAGGGAGATACCGTTCCTTCTACTTATTCCCTTGTTGTATCACCTGTTATGCCCCACTGGGACTATCTACTCCTGCCTTACTCGATGAACTTGACTCCACTAATTTCTTACTCCCCTTCAAATGCAACTGATAATCTGGATAATATAATAGTGCAACATTCATTATATCTTCAAACATTAAAAAAGTTTGATTCCCCAATAGGTGTGACCGAATCCTCCAATTCAGACCTACCATAAACTTTAATATTCTATTCTCCTCGGTATTGACTTCATCCGACACAAAATTTTCTAAGAGGGTAAATTCCTCTTTGTACCCAACCACAGTTCGACCCCTTTGGGTTACATCTAACAACCTCCTTGTCATCTCTATTTGAACTGCCAGAGGAAAATACTTACGATAAAAAAGTACCCAAAAATTAGCTATGGGCATTTTATCTCTTTGCATAGGGGTAGTAATCGACTCCCACCACTGGAGAGACGCACTTACTAATTTAAAAGTGGCGAGTATTTATTTTTGAACGTTGCTGCATTCAACCATATGTAGATGCCTTTAAATATCCTTTTTCCACTGACGAGTAAGGATAACATCAGCTCCTCCTTGGAATTTCGAAGGGTGAACCTTCTTAAAATCTTTTCGCACCCTCTAGCACGTGGATGAACCCGGGTGGGTTTGAATTGCTGGAACTGCAGGCTGTTGCGGAGCCTAAGGATTCTTTTGTGCCATTGCGGTCATCGCCGCATTAACAGCTTGTGCCACAACATTGGCAACTTATGCGATAGTCATAGTCCCCTGAGGCACTTGGGGTTCCACATTCTCGGCTCCTCTATTTTCCTTAGCAGGGCGGCCTCATTTTGGTGGCATCCGTAGAAAGAAAAAACTGTATCAACACACAGTTTAAGCAATTTATCAAAGTACAAGATCAAGGAGAAAATATGAACACAACAATCCTAGGAATAAGTATCTATATAAAAACCACTATGATAGAACATAGGAGTCCACATAGTTCCTAAGACTCTAGAACCTGATGCTTAGATACCACCTGACACCCCGTTTATTCAATATAACAGGTGGCCAACCCTATACTAAAATACAACCGAAGTCTTAAGTATATAATTCTCAGCACTAACTGTCGAATATAAATATAATCGGTAACCACCCTAAATAAAATAAACAGCTGTAAAAGAAATTTCGTTTTATAAAGTGTACCGACAATAAATCATTCACTTACTATGGAGCATTAGCAATAATAGACAAATAAAGGGATAGATCATTAACATGCTAAGATTATACGTACAAAAGAATATTTTTGAATATGTTGTCGGGAAACAGATCATACAACATCAAAAGACAACTATATAAGAGATCAACATATAAGACCTTTGGGTATACACACCCGATTTACAATTGTGAATTCTTAACTTGATTACAAAAAGAGATGTATCTATAACAAAAATCCTGTAACATCCCGCACATGCTACAACTCCCAAAACTCTAGAACAGATAACCATCATGGGCGTCCTTGTGGAGGAACACCTACAATAGACACAATATACATATAACAAAGGAAAGATATAAATGGTTCAGAGCCCTGGGTTTGAAAATAGTTATAGCAGGTGAATTAAATGAATCATAATTAAAAATTAAAGATTTCATAATTAATGTGGAGTCGTACTCCCTTGAGACTCGACCTCACCTCTCATCTACAGTGCGCACTTAAACGTACACATTAAATCTTAAGTTAATCTACCCCACTAAACCTACGACTCATACACCCTCAACCCTATGCATAACTCCCATTAGCATAACTATATCTTATTATCATAGTTAGATGTATTTCCCCTTAATTAAACAGATTCAACTACCCCATGTACTGATGACCAAAAATTTCCCAACTTCCAACATGGCACTATGTTTCGTGTGAGGGACGTATCACAAGTGAAATCCAAATAAGAAACCCCCCCAATACACTACTACTTAACATTGTTAGTCGTGGAAATACGTTAGGCCCTCAATCCATAGAACGTACTCCTAAAATTCAGTTTACCAACATATAAGAATACTTATCCAATATCATGCGAAAAGGGTAATACATATTACACACCTCATATAAGTAGGTCAATACATAACATACATCGTACATGTATACAAACGGTCTCTACAATGCTATCATCTTCCATAGAATTACTCACTTATTATCCTGGGTTACTAGCGGTCAGACTCTCAAACCGACTTGGTATATAATCAATTCACAAAAGTATGGGAAGCGGCCATAGTTCCTTACCTAAAGGTAAGAGGAATAATACCCAAGATGTCTTACCCCAGCGTTACACGCGGTAAAATATTGGACGCTATGACCTAGGGACTATACTCTTTCTGCTCCTCAAGCTAGGGGATTTTCCCACATTGCACAACTTCCCATGATAGCACTAGAGGATTATGTACCACACAACATGTATCATATACCCAATATAAATTCACATCATATATATATATATATATATATATATATATATATATATATATATATAATCCCAGCTATATGTAAATATCACACCTTACACAAGCTTGTGATCCACACAATCATTTCAGGTTCATAATGTAATTTACTCACCTACTTGATAATTGATAATCAATCGCACCTATGATTATTCCTCAAATTTGTCCTCGTTAAGGACCCACGAACTATCACTCATTAGCCCATAACCCTCCTCGAAAGAATCCACACTCCTTGGAGGATTTACAAAATGGAAAACAATATAATACCCTCTTGGATATGCCTCTAATATAGCCTCAAAGTAGCCCCTCCATCGAGTCCTATCATACACACCATATGCCCCATAATATGTTACCCAATAATATAAAAAAGGTTTCCTAAGTATTTAAAATCAACTAGAGAGGATTAGCATAAGAATTCACAACTGCAGTAACCGAACTGGATCGAAGGTCCCCCAAAACTAACCGATTCGATTCCTAAAACTGACATCAACATTTAACTTCCCGACCGATATGGTGTCCTTTAAAAACAGAACGGTCCGTTTCTGTACCAAAAAACTATTAACTTTCGGATCGATCCGATATCCTTTGAAAACGAATCGGTCTGGCTGCACATTTCTGAATTCTATGAAATTTTACTATTTCTCCAACAAACCCTTCTTCTACAATATTCCACATCATTATCGATCCAAAATATGAATTCCACCATTTATATACCTTCAAACCCATATACACACAACAAAGACTAAAATTCTACACTAAAGTCTGGGGTTTAACATATATCTATAATATTACCAAATTCTTACCACAAATTATGAAATAAATCACACAATTAAGCATTTAGCAAGTTAATCCACTTGCCTCAAAGATGTAGGGTCTGATTCTTCCTCAAAGTCACAGATTATACAATATTTCAAAGATCGTCAGGCTTCCTATTCTTTTTCTCTTCTTCTCACGTCTCTCTCTTAAATGGGTTTTCTCTTAATTAAGATTAATTAGATTTTTTAAGCCTAAGACCCCTCATTATTAGTAATCCCATCTTTAAATGATACTACACACATAAAAATAACTCAAATACCCCAATTCGAGTCAAACTAGTAAAAAAGACTTCGAAACCCAAATAAAAACCCCAGGGCAGTCATTTTAACTTTCTCGGCCCTTCCGGAATCAACCGTGCCCTCCAAATTTTCATTCGAAACTCAGAATATAAAAACCATCTCCCAACCTTAAAATATTCCATGGTTGAGAAATAACTAATTCTTTCCACCGATACACATATATATGACGAAATTGCATATAACAAGACTATATATACCATATAACTCTAGAAATTGTGGACTTCTCATAAATATTAACTCTTTTACCCAATCAATATTTATTTTAAATCCTTATTTTAATTCCCAATTATATTAAATCACCCACACCCGATAATTTAATATAAAAACAAATACATAAAAGTAAGGGGTATTACACTTTGAGAAGATGAGAATTTTAATAAGAAATCAAAGAAATTAAATAGTGACCTTGATAGGAAGAAAATGGATAACCCTAAGAAGTTGGATGACCTGGACAAGTGGTATGAATGCTAAGGGTTTGGGAATCATTCTTTTGAGTGTACTATTAAATAAAGGAAGTAAGGAAATAAGCCTAAACCATACAATCCTATCCTTAGGGATAATGAGGCATAAGAAGAACGTAATTTTCCCATTGAGCATAACTATATTACTTTCATAGATAGTCATGTGAAATGAAAAATCTTTTGATGCTGAAGATAATAATGTGTATGACAGTTCCAAGGTCCGGTGTTTAGATTCCCATGTTTGTGATGATGAGGGGAGTGAGATTCAAGTTACCTTTCGTGAGTTATATACAAAATTATTGAAATTGAAAAAAGATAACTTAAAATTAGAGGCTAAGTTGGAAGCAATTGGCATTTATAATAATAAATTGATTGAGGATTTAAGGACACATGAAAATACTCTTAGGGAGAAGGTCGCATACGTCGAGGGAGAGAGATAACCTTCTAGGAATTTTTAAAAATATGAAGAAGGAGTCCCTAAAATTTAACGAGTTTAAACTTTTCTTAAGTCTATAATTTTAGAGTTAGAAGATTAATTAAAAGACCTAAGGGATGTCTAATTTCATTTGGAATCCAAGTAAAAAAAGTTGGATAAATTTTTTGAAACCTTCCAAATAAAAAATTACAAGAAATGTCCAGGATATAATGATACCAATTCTTCCAATCCTAAAGTCGAGACCAGTATTATGAGAGAGTCAACCATAGCCAAAGGGTAATACAAAAGTTCAACCCATGGTTAGCTTTTCCCATGTCTACACATGCAAAAACTGTGGGTGGAAAGGTCACCTTAAGAGATTTTATTTTGTTCTTAGAAAAGGTCTTAGGAAGTCTAAATCTCATATCACCATGGTTATGAAAACCCCAGGTCATAAATTGGCCTCTATTTGGGTGAGGAAATCCGATTCTGAGGCACTTAATATTAGAGTTGGTGATTCTCGCATGCTTTCATATGATTATTTACATGATGTATCTTATGAGTGATTTTATTTGCATGTTTTTCATACATTAGTTTTTTGCGACATGTTATATGTTATCACCAGTGGTATGATGTTTGTGTCTTTTATATTTTGATTCTTCATTTTTTTAGTCTATATGAGAGATACAAAAAGATTTTGTTTTTTCTTTTAAGTCATTTAAAAATTTATAAAAACTCAAAAAGAGTTTTGGTTCTCGTGTGTAGTAGTTTACACATTTTATGTGGCATATCAGTGTGTTTGAATTCCTTTCATTCCATGCTTTCCATGTGGCTAGAACATTTGAGCATAACTTAAAATGTTTTGGATTGTTTCTTAATCATTCCTTGTTATGGGGTTGCTCTTATTTGGATTTTCTTAATGGATGCATCAAAATATATGCCTCCGCACTCACTTTCACGAGCTCTTTTAGAATTTAACATCTTGTGTTACACGAGCTATGTGAGGTATTCTCCTATCAATATTATCAAATACATATCTTTATATAGGGAGGATTTATCCATGTAAAAATGATTGCGTGAGGATGCTTTTAGCTCGAAAAAATAAGAGAGTGTAATGGAAAGGGATATGAAGGGAGTAAATCTCCTTTAAATTAAAGGCCACCATTAGCAAGAGCCTTTGAAAAAAGAAAGAAAAAGAAAAATATTTACCAAGGCCAAAGTTTTGATATGATAATCATCAAATATGATATCTTAAAAAAGAGAAAAAAATGAAAATCTATATTGTTTAGGGTGTTATAATTTGAAGATCAATGGGTTTCTAGAATGAGTGATGGTTCAGCATTTATGTTTGATGCTATTAGTGTGAGAATCATCAATATTTCCTAGGCTTGTATGCATTTAGTTTATTTATCCATTTGCGTTCACTTTATTTGTCACAAGAGGCCAAATCGATGTTGAACAAATAGAACTCCTTGGACTATCTTAAGTGTTTGGAACATATTTCTTTTATTTCTAGTTCACACCCCTTCACTCCATACTGCATTTTATTTAGACATATTTATGCCATACGAGTGTGAAAAACTTGTTTTATGTGACTTTTGTGGTAATACACACACACACACAGACATACATACATACATATGTGTGTTTATATATGTATATATGATATTTTTTTGAGTCTTTGCATGCATTTGATCCTCGCTTGTCATTATTTCATTCTTTTGGATTATTTGTAAATGTGTTGACGTATGTTTATCATTGTTGTTTCACTTCACACTGCATGAAATGATTGCTTTCTATGTGATCCTTTATTTCATATTATGCTCTTTCACCTTTGTCTATTACTGAAGAAACAGGTGGAGATGTTTAGATTAACGTGGAGGAATTTAATATGTAGGGAATGTTTTGGCTAACAAGGTTATATGTTTCATATTCTCTTTGCGTTTGAAAGGTGTGCTAAGTGTGAAAGTTTATGCTTCAATGCAACACAGTTTCATAATATCAAAGCTACTCAAGAGATAAACTGAGTCAAGTCCTATTTATGTCTTTTTCCTTTTGGGTATTGGGCATTAGAGCTTGACAAATTTGTTTTTATTTTTATTTTTGTCCTGAAAGGTACATAAGGGGAGATTTGTAATGACAAATTTTGTTAATGTGTCATATTTGTGATGTTCATTAAAAATTTGTAATATTGACTTTCCATTTGGACCATACCGCTTGAGTTATAGGTTCAGGTGTTTTAGTTTGTAACTTTAAGCTTATGCAATAAAGGCACAAAGCGACCAGAGTAAAGTGACATCGAATTTGTGATGAGTGTTTGTCATGAACTTAGGATATTGAAAAAGGTATAAATATTTATTATGTTGATCCCTGGATTTTTTTCTTTGGATGTTTATTGAGTCATTTTTTAAAAAAGGATATATATAAAGTCGTTTAAACGAACTGATTTTTCATTCTAACGAGTTTCATGATGATGCTCTAATGAGTTTATACTAGTTCGAACGAGGTTATGTGTTTTCTTCGAACGATTTTCAAATGTGTATTGTTGTGACACGAGGCCCCCAATTTTTCTTTTTAAAGATGCAGAATAATGATGGTTCAAATAAAGGGACTATACCATCCAATATTCACAATTAAAATATTACAATTTTAATTCTTCCAAAATTAAAAATAAACTAAACCGGTTTTAAATTTTCTCAAAATTAAAATTGCCCTTTTAAAACAAACTTGTGAATATTTAACTTCTTGCCCAAAATTAATTTAACCCAAGTCCTAGAAATTTTCCTAACAATAAATATTCAATTTGTAATATTAGGCCAAACCAAATTTTATTAAATCAAATCAAACGACTTGAATTAAATTAATCTTTACCCAAATTATTATTTAGCACCAAATTAAACATGAGTAGTGATTTAAACCAATTTTATCTTTTTATCTAAGCATGTACCTAGTGTGAATATGCAAAAGATAAAAATAAATAAATAACCACTACGCCGCGATGTATGACGAAAAACCCACAACGGGAAACAACCTCGGACGACCCTAGCCTCAAATCCACTAAGTACGGAATTTACAATTACAAGCAAGATGACTTACAACACTCGACTTGACTCCTTAAAGGCCCAACGCGTCTTCTTATAACTACCTCTGCCTGGCGAATAACCACGAAGCTCCACCGCGATCTCGGAATCCACCGATCAGACTTTTTTTGGTCACAGCCACTCGAACAAAGAGCCTTTCTCCAAGTGGGTATGTCACAGCAAACACGCTTCTTCTTCTATGGGATGTAGAAACAAAAACCAAACTCTTTTTTACGGTAGATATGAATCCGGTTCCAAATAAATTCTCCAAGAAAAAAAAAATATATATATAGAAACTTGGATTAAAATAAACAATTGGGTGTAAACTTGGTTTTTTTATTTGAATTAATCAATTTGAATACAAACACCAAGGGAAATTTTTATGAAATGATTAAGCTCTCAAAAATTCTCTAGGAGATGGAAAAAGTTCTTAGAAAAATTCTGGTATCGAAGTCATTAAATTTTGTGAAAGATAAGTGGGACAAAGTAGTGGTAAAGTGCCAAAAAACTGCCAAAAACTATTTCCGTCGAAATCTTGTTCGAACGACATTTTTGTTCGAACGAAATTTCGTTCGAATGAACTATCTAACGAAGTTCCAGTGGCAAGTAGTTAGCAAACCTCGTTCGAACAAAATTCTCGTTTGAACGAAAAACTCGTTCGAACGACAATTTCGAACGAAAAATCAGAAAGCTTAAAAATTCGATTTTAGCCCAAAAACTTTATTTTAAAGTTTTAAATAAACCTTCTAAAAATAAACCTCAGTTAAAAATAAAAGTTCACCCAATATAAAATTATTCAAAGTCTCCTTATATTTATATAGAAATGCATTCATACCTTTTGGAGACAATGGGATATGATGTTGATGACGTAGAAACATGACACTTGAAACTCGACAATGATGAAGCTTTATAAGTCTTGGACGTTACGTCTTCAACTCTTGCATGTCATAGGCTTGGAGGATACTCACTCAAAACTATCCTATGACACAAATGTTTTTATCCGGAGTTGAGCCAACACTACATTAAGACTCAATTGGAAATTTGTGTCTTTACAAATCTCCCCCTTTGGCTATTCCGGGATAAAAACCAAAACAAAATCTTAAAGGGCCATCAAGCTCACTAGACTAAAAAACATCCCACCCAAAATAAATAGTACAATGCTTGACAATACCACTTTAGAATTAAATACTTTGCCACTTTAATGCCGCTTTACAATACCTGTACACTTAAGCAACACATTACACGCATAGGGAATATTAAAATATTAAATTTAATTTAAAGACTCCCCCTTAATTAATTCTCCCCCTTTATCAAATGATCTACTTAGAATGACGTCTCCCGCTAAGATAAATCTCCCTAACTAAGATACGATTACAATTGGATTAGATACCATTTCTCCCCTATCATTCTCCCCCTTTTTGTTCAGGAGTAGACAAAGGCTAAAGAATAAAAAAATTAACTTATCTCCCCCAATTAAATCATATACACCCACTAAACTAAACAAGGGATAAATAGAATAGGATACCAAGCTAAACATGCAATAGTACATAGAGTGATGAGAACATTAAAGCACGTGGGCAGCTAAAATTCAACTAATCCACATAAAGATATGAATATCAACTATGATGCAATAACAAAAGATATCAATTGATTGTAGTAATCTAAGCATGTGATATCGAAACAAAATTCGCAACAAGATAGATACTAAAAATGAATTAAAAGCATATATGAACTAGCTAAACATGACAAAGACTAAAAAATAAACAAAATATCATATATATGTATACACAATAGATTCAAACTAAGCATAAGTACACACATATAGATATAAACACCAAAATGACACAAAACTAAATAACATATGTTTTTCCACACTCTTATAGTATAAATGTGTCATATAGAAACAAAAGTGAAGGGGTGTGAACAAGATACCAATGAATTAAAACCCAATCACTTAAACGTGTTCACGTAATTCTCATTTGATTGCAAAACTTTATCAACTAGAATTTAGCCTTTATGTGATAGGATAAAGTGAACTAATGAACAAACAAATACAATGCATACAAGCCTAGCACGTTGATGATTCTACAAACCAATAGAGTCATGACATTAAAAGAGCAACCAGGATAAAAGGACATTGTTCAAACCGTTGATATATCATTCAACTCCCTCAATAAGCATATATATTATTCTTTTGAATGATTAAATCAACTAATAAAATTAGGCCTTGGAAAATTATTTTTCTTTTTTGCCATATTTTCTTTTAGACTTTTGGACCACGTATTTCTTTTTGGTCCAATCCAAACGGTGGCTTACTCGCAAAGGATAATATTTTTCCTTTCGGATCCCTTCCCCATGCACATTTTTACATATTATCTTTTATATCTCATAATTCTCACGTGTAAATGGAATTTGACATGCACTATTCCTCCTAGGTCATAGTATGTAGATGACTAGATTGGTAGGAGAACACCTCACAAAGCTTAGATATAACATGTGAAGTTAAGGTTCAAAAAGCTCGTGCATGTGTGTAAAGGTATATAAAAACAAATCCATTAAGCAAGTCAAACTTAGACTACTCCATGTAAACATGATAAAGAAAATTTTAAGGATTAAAATTTTAACCAAAAGTTCTAGTCACATGGAAACGAAATGAGGATTCAAGCACTAACATATGCCACAAAATGTGTGTAAAACCAAAATACACACAAAAATAAAATCATTTTGAGTTTTTCAAAGTTTTTTATCAACCAAAAAAAATTAACTCAAAAGATAAACAAAAATCAATTTGTATTTTTCATTTAATGCAAATTAAAATGAAAGAATAAAATACAAAAGATAAACAAAAAACATAATTGTAGCATGTGATTGATTATGAAGAATAGACTAGGAAAATGATAAACAAAACATACAACTAGCAAAAGAAATATATCATTAAGCACAAAAGCTAGAGTATGTAAGACATTCAAGCAATTATTCATAAGATATGGCAAGAGAAGAGTCATGTGCAAGCATGAGAGAACCATCAAATGTAGAAAATATTGAAAGAGGCATATTTTTCATTTTAAATAAAAATGCCCCAAAAGGACCTAAATGCAATAACTTAGTGCTCCTGATCTGATACCACTTGTTGGGAATGTAGACCCCCAATCTTTAAATAATTAAATCTTACACAAAAAGTAATTTTCTTTTGAAGATGCGAAAGTGAGATGGTTCAATTAAACACACACAAACACCAAATTTTAATTTCTTTCAAATTAAAATTAAACAAAGTTTAAAGTGAAATTAAATTAATTAACAAAAGAATTTTTCACTTGAACAAATTAATTCAATCGAAGTCCTAGAAATTTGCCTAAGTCATATTTGCAATATTACCAAATTAGGCCAAATCAATTTTACCAAATTAAATGATGACTTGAATTAAATTTTCAATTTTACCCAAAACATTAGTTAGCACCAAATTAAACATGAGTAGTGATTTAAACCAATTTTATCTTTTTACCTAAGAATGCATCTAATGTGAATATGTAAAAGATAAAATAAAAAAATAACCACTACGCCGCGATGTATGAGGAAAAACCCACAACGGGAAATAACCTCGGACGACCCTAGCCTCAAATCCACTAAGTACGCAATTTACAATTACAAGCAAGGTGACTTACAACACTCGACTTGACTCCTTCAAGACCTGACACATATTCTTGTAACTACCTATGCCTTGCGAATAACCACGGAGCTCCACCGCGGTCTCGAAATCCACCGATCGGATTTTTTCTGGTCACTGCCACCCGAACAAGGAGCCTTTCTCCAAGTGGGTATGTCACAACAAACAAGTTTATTCTTCTATGGGATGTAGAAGCAAAACCCAAACTCTCTTTTTTGGTAGAGATGAATCCAATGCCAAACAAATTCTCTAAGCAAAATATATATATATATATATATATATATATATATATATATATATATATATATATATAGATAGATAGATAGAAACTTGGATTAACACAAATAATTGGGTGTAAACTTGGTTTTGTTCTTTGAATTAATCAATTTGAATAACAAACACCAAGGGGACTTTTTATGAAAGGATTAACCTCTCAAAAACTCTATAAAAGTTCTTAGAAAAATTTTGCTCCCGAAGTCATTAAATTATGTGAAAGAGAAGTGGGAAAGTGCCAAAAAACTGCCAAAAAATGTTCCCGCCGAAATCTCGTTCGAACGAACTATATAATGAAGTTCCAGTGGCAAGTCATTGGCAAACCTCATTCGAACGAAATTCTCGTTAAAACGATAAACTCGTTCGAATGATAATTTTGAACGAAAAACTAGAAAGCTTAAAAATTCGTTTTAGCCCAGAGACTTTATTTTAAAGTTTTAAATAAACCCTTTGAAAATAAACCTCAATTTAAAATAAAAGTTCACCCAATATAAAATTATTCCAAGTCTCCCTATATTTATATAGAAATGCATTCATACCTTTTGAAGACTATGGAATATGATGTTGATGACGTAGAAACATGGCACTTGAAACTCGACAATGATGAAGCTTTATAAGTCTTGGCGGCTACGTCTTCAACTTTTGCATGTCATAGGCTTGGAGGATACTCACTCAAAACTATCCTATGACACAAATTTTTTTGTCCAGAATTGAGCCAATGCTACATTAAGACTCAACTGGAAATTTGTGTCCGTACAAATCTCCCCCTTTGGCTATTTCGGGATAAAAACCAAAATAAAATCCTAAAGGGCCGTCAAGCTCACTAGACTCAAAACATCCCACACAAAATAAAGAGTACAATGGTTGGATCGAATACCACTTTAGAATTAAACACTTTGCCACTTTAATGCCGCTTTACAATACCTGCACACTTAAGCAACACATTACATGCATAGGAAATATTAAAATATTAAATTTAATTTAAAGACTCCCCCTTAATTGATTCTCCCCCTTTATCAAATGATCTACTTATAAAGATGTCTCTCGTAAAGATAAACACATAGCCTCAAAGAACCCCGTTTACACCTCAGTTTATAACATCCATGTTTCGACATAATAGTCTTGTTTGCGATCTCATGTTATGATCACCAAAGATTGTTTACTATTCAATGAGAGACTTTGTTTGGATTGATAGATTCCGTATTGCCACAAGATGAATTATAATAATAGATTGGTGGATACCAAGATCAGGAGGACCGAGTTATGAAGCCATTGGTTGATTCCTAAGGAAGCTGGGAAGACGATTCAAGTAGTGAAGACTGCATTAGGCTTGAAGGGAGTCGAGTCGGTGAGTAAGAATATTTGTCACTATTGTATAAAATCCTATATTATAGTGGAATTTTCATAGGCTAGGCCATCGAAGGTTTTTCACCATGTGGGTTTTTCCTATACATCATGGCGTTGTATGATTGTTCTTAAGACTGTATATTTTACGCTTGCATGATCACTTAGATGTATTCTTAGGCAAGATAAAATGGGTAAATTTTACACAACGTATGTTTAATCCATGCTTAAATTAAAATTGGATTACTTACTTACTTGTTTAATTAGTTAAATTGAATTTTAGAATTCAGTAAAACCCTACACGCAGTTGTTTCTTTTTAAGATTTGAATATGACACAACATAGATATCTTGAGTTTGTAAAAGACTACAAATTCACCATTCAGTAAAATTTAGGGAAGGACGATATGGATCGATCTCATAATAATATGTCAACATTTTCAGTGAATGGGTGTAAATTGATACATATGGGGTATTCTCATGTGTTAATATTCGTTCTTACTGTTGCCCTAAACATTGTGACGCATGCCATTAAGGTACTAGCCTTAAATGCAATATGTGTGGAAGAAAGTGAATTAAGTTCTTTCTATGGTTACCCTATTATATTTTATGGGGTTGAATAGATTGATATGAAGGTCTACTAGTTATTCCTATGGATCAACCCTACCTCGAGATGTGATGCAGGAGCACATGACTATAAAATTTTGGTGCATTAGGGTAGGAGAAGAGTTGTACCAAGAATTAAATAAATAGATATATGCATAATTTCGTATATTTTATACCCCAAATATAAACTTTTTTAGACCTATTTTATTTTATTTGATAACTTATTAGAGTCACTTTCATCAATAGGAGTCATTTTGCAAGTTTAAGAATAAATAGGGGTATAATTAAAAATTTAGGTTACAAAGGAGTATTTTGGCATTTTAATATATTTTGTAGGCCTAATACTACTTATGAATATTTGTTTCCATTTTTTGTTTGTAAGATTTGCCTCAAATTGAAGATCAATTGGAGAACATATGAAAAATGAAAGCAAAGAGGTGATTTTTTTTCTCACTAATAAAAAAATTTGTTCTTCAAATGACTCGAAATTAGGCGTGCGTGTCCTCTCATGATATAGGGTCGGCCTCGATAGGGGGAAATGCGTGTAACATTACAACTGATATAGAAAATCAAGAAAGTTGGAGCAGTTGTTTTCTAACGTAGCTATTTGGGTAACTCAAATGGACTTATTGACTAATCAAATATCGATCCACTTCAACTCAATATGTACCAATCCACCACTTTATATTAAAGGATACGTAAAAGGTTTGGGGAGTAGAAAATTTATTCTTTTAATTTTTATTTTTCAGGCTTTTGTGAGGCAAAGTGAGAGCAAATACTGGGAGCTTTATGTATGCAATTTCTTCAATAATTTGATATGCCATGAGTTATAAGTTTTATTATTAAAGAGAATTAGTTTTCTTTCTTGAAATATCTTTGTCTTAATTCTATTTTTACGGTAAATTAATTGCTAAGATTAGGTGAAGTTTACCACGATTTAGTAGTGCACGATAAGTTAATCTTATTCCACTAATTCCCTAAAATTTCTTTTAATTCCTTTAAACATTCGTTATTTATACAAATATCACGAGAATGATATTTAGAAATTATAAATTAAATTTTATTCATATTATTTGATTATGTATTTATTTTTTGATGGATTATACTTTTATTAAATTAATTGATAGTGCATGCTTAGTTTTGATACATAATGCTTAAAATCGACATTTTCAAAGGGAATAAGGATTTTTGCTATCTAATTGAGATAAAATTTGTTTTCAAAATATTCTTTAATGTTTTATCATTCAAATTTCATTAGAAGATATTATGTGACGTTGGATATATAAAAAGGAAATTGAAATTAAATTGATTTTCAAAAGCTAGTACAAATTTCTAGTAATCTCTCCTATATTATTTGCAATCGTTGCAGCTTCATCTACAATTAGTTCTAGTGTTATTTCTTAATTTCATCTTACTTTTGAATCAATCTTTCTCAAGTTAATTTTTTTAAAAGTTAATGGGAAGGACTCATATTTTCACATATACACTACAATAGTCCATGCACTTGTGGTTAACACAATAGGTTTTGGGCGTCGTTGCGGGATATTTGATCATTAATTTAAAATTTAGGATTTTTAAATTAGTTTATTTATTTATTATTTTAAAAAAAAAAGATTTGTAAGAGCATAATTTTTGTCATGTGCTCATACCTTAGGGTTACATAGATTTTGGTGTATCCCGTTTCACTTCGACTCAAGCCGTCACGAAGAACCGAATCTCCAACATCTCCAAGTTCTATGGTTCTCCATTTTATGAAGGTATAAAGATTTTATATATTTAACTTTATTCATTAAATTTATGTTGGGATGTTTTATTTTTATTAATTATGAAACATAAATTTTTGTTTTAAAAAATTGAGGCATTTTTTATGTTCAAAATATTTTCAAAATTCACATGCCTCGTTCAAATGAGAAGGTATTCTCATTCAAACAAGATTTCTATGTTGTTTGAAGGTCGCTCGATATCTTTATCTAGAGAGCATCCAATGAGGGTGTACTGGCGTACTGTTTGGCGTCGTTTGAAGGTCTTTTGAAGTCTGTTCAAATGTGATTGCAAAGTTGTTTGAACGAGATCCATTTTTATTAGAATGAACTTCTATTCTCGTTTGAACGAACCTCATTTTTGTTCGAACAAATTACGGCACTAAAATTTATGTTCACCTTATAAATACATGTTTCATGTTTATTTTTCTAAGAGTTCTACCAAAACGACTTTTGCATACCTATTACAAAAGTTTTCACACTTTTATGTTTAGAAAACACTTTTAATTCACGAAACTCATCCCCAGATAGGTTCGCGTGAACCCTTTTAAAACCTACATAGTTTTATTTCCTTGCATACACTACTCTTGTGGAGAGATCATCTATATTGTGGTCATTGCGATTAAAGGGATCATTAATTAAGACAAAGGCTGACCAGTGGATACCAAGAGCGAATCTGTCACTTGTGGACTGCTTGGATAAAGTGGTATTCTTTAGAGATTGGCGAAGACTAGCAGGTTATACTTGTGGCAGGTATCAAGTATTAATATAAGTCGATTGTCCTGTATTATTTCTAAAGTGCAGAAATAAAAAGGTTTTGCGTGTAAGGAATTTTTCCTTTATTTATTGCATGATTTACTTTATCTATTTTATCACCTAAATGCATGTGTTAGGGTTAAAAAGATAAAATTTGAATTTATGTTTGGTGACAATTTAGTTGTATAAATATTCCATTAAGATCGCAAGCACACTTTCAAATTGGTATCAGAGCGTTCAACATTTTTTTTACCTTTCAAGTTGTGGTATCAGAGGCGGTTACACAAAATTACTATGTAATCTTTTTTTGCGAAATTATTTTTTTTATATAATTTTTAAAAAAAAATTATTGATCTTGAAAAATCCGAATTTTAATGGATAATTTATATAATTGAATGCCCATATTTGATGGCACAAATTATGCATATTGGAAAGCTAGGATGAGGTCATTATGCATAATTGGAAGCTAAGATGAGGTCCCCTGGAAGGCAATTAATGAATGTGTTTGTCTAGTTTGTGAAAGAAGGTGGAAACCACCCACTGTCACCGTTGATAAAATCATCGTCCCTAAACATGTCTCTTAATGGACAGAGGATGAGCTTAAGTGGACTGATTTCAACTCTTGGAATTTTAGTGTCATACCACTTCTGACGAGTTCTGCCTCATCATGATGTGCACCATGTGTGAGGAAGCATAAGATACCCTCCAGCTTACCCACGAGGATACCAACGTAGTAAAAGCGTCAAAGTTTCAAAATTTTACCACCTAATTTGAGACCATCACCATGCTAGAGTCTGAGTCATTCAATGAGTTTTTTGCACGTTTATTGGGCATTGTTAATTATTGCTTTAATTTGGATTAGAAAATTTCGTAGACTAGAGTTGTGAAAAAGATTTTGAGGTCTCTCCCTTGCCGCTTTATTCATAAGGTCACTGTGCGTAATTCATCATGGATACTAGACACTCTTAGGTTGGAAGAACTTGTAGGAGATCTTCAAGCTTATGAGATATATATCTTCCTTAAAACTATTAAACCTAAGGAAGTATGGATTTTTTTGAAGACTCAAACTAAGAAAAAGAAGAAATAGAGAGTTTGTGAGTTTGAATCTGAGGTTGATCTTGATTTTGATGACTTGTCCCTTTTTACAAAAAAAATTCAAAAAGTTTCTCAAATTTTACAAAGAAAATTCTTCAAAAAAAATATTTTTGAGAAAAATAAAAATAAAAATGAGGGCACGAGCAGGGGAGAGAAAGATGAAGATATTAGATGTTATGAATGTGAGGGTAAAGGAAACAAGGCACATGAAGTTGCACAGAAAGACACTCTTAGCGATTGTAGTGCCGAGTCGGTTGGTTCAGGGAGAGAATCACCACATGAATCGTCTGTTGCATTCACGGCTAGTCATGTTAGAAATTCTAGTTTGTCCTAAGCCGATGAGGACATATCTAAATGTGAGAGCCTCAGTGATGTTTCGATTCATTTGAGAGATAGCGGGTGTGAGGACGAGATTTTAATTGAGGGATAAGGTGGTCTCCAAAAGGCTTATAGTGATATTTACAACGAGACTTTGAAAACTAAAAAGATAAATAAGTATTTGTCTCTTAGAGTGTTACATTTCGATAAACATGTGAAAGTTTTGAGAGAGTGTGAGGCATCAGCAAGTCAACTCGTGAAGGTGAGTATTTCTTTATGTGAGCAGTTAATCATTTTAGGCCGAGAAAATACTGATTTGACAACATCGTGGCTAGTCTTACGTGAGATCTTCAATCCTTATTGAAGACTCATGAGAAACTCCAACTCAAGAGCGATCTCGAATGTGCCCAGGAGGTCAAGGTCACTTTAGAGGACTCATCTAGGAAGGTAGGAAAGATGATCCTTGGTCCCGCTTTAGGTAATGTCGAGAGGCAAGGAATAGGTTATGACAGTGCATCCACTTCCCATGCCGCCCCCGAGCAGGTTCTCGAGTTCATTTTAGATCCGAGCCCTTAACCGAACCCACCTAAGAAAGATCGTCCTAAACATTTTAAGAAAGGTGGACCCAAGCCTGTGTATGTTTGTTCCCATTACAAACAAAGAGGTTACCTTAGAGAATTTTGTTTTAAACTAGGGATAGTGTCTTATAGGTATGTTCCCCATTTTGCTCACACACGAGTTCCCGCACGCACTGCTACATATGATACTCCGCATGCTATCGCACATCAAATGAGAGATTTTGATAGTTTTCGAGAGCAAGTTGAGTATTTAGTAAAAAATTCACAACATTTGATGGATGATTTTCATAGGATGTCATCTCCTTTGAAGAACTCCTTCGGGCTTAATGATTGAGTTTGATATTTGTTTCTAGCATAGGATGCTTTTCATGATCATATCTTATATGCCTATTGCTAGATTGTACTATCATTGTACTTATATTTTCTATCTAATATACTTTTCGAAAAATACAAGAAGAGTTATTTTTTTCTGAAAAATTTTAAAAAATACAAAAAGATTTTCGATTTTTAAGAAAAGATGAAAAATACAAAAAGATGTAATTCTTTTTGATAAAATTTAAACAAAATTCCAAAAAGAGTTATATTTTTTTTTACCGTATGTGGATGAACATTAAAGATGTCCGAGTCACCCATTCATTCCATAATCTAACTGTTTTGTAGTGTTTTGAGACGTGACATCATTTCATTTATGTAATTTATAATATGTGGAGTCATTAAGATGTGATTTGATGATAACTTGCTTCATGTTTGACTCCTTGTCTCCTTTGTCACATGTCGATGACAGTGTTTTCATCTCCATTTTTCTTTGGAAAAGAATCGAGTGTGAAAAATGAGATAATAAAAGTTGTGCATGTATGAACCATTGCCCGGATTTAAAAAATTATTTTTCTGGTAAAATTATTAGATATTACACAATGGAATCGGGTTGCGAAAGACATTTTGAATTTACATGAAAAGCCACCATTTGAAAAGAAAAGAGCCAAAAAGATTAAAGGAACATACAAAAATAAATTCCAGGCCAATATTTAGAACATTGATGCTTCGCTACAAATGAGCATTAATTTATTCAAAATAATTAAGAGTATAATTGCAATATGTGATATTTTGAGGGATTAAATAAAAAATCAATGGGTTTGCACGTACTATAAAAATCTTTAAAGACATTACATAGTTTTGGGCATTATTGGAGTGAAAATCTATTAATGTCTTGATTAGTTTATTAGGTTAAGTCAATTTTACATGAGTTCACCATTTTTACACCTAAGATAGACCTTGTGATTTTTCGTTAATAGCGTCTCATTCCTTCGTGCACATGTGTTATGTTTGCCTACGTTGGTTAACCTATATGATATGTTCACACCCCTACATTCCATTTCTATGATTATGGTATTTTTGTGTTTCTCCATGGTGTGTTGTATTTGTTAACTTTTATACTTGAAAAACTTAAAAATTTTCAAAAAAAAAAAATTGTGGAGCCTTTGAGATTATCATTGCATATTTTTCATTCACATATTTTTGTGATGACATCTTATTCTTTTATGATGCTATCTATTTTTCTGCTTTAGTTTCTACTCGTCTATTTAAGACAAAATAAAAGGGGAAGAACAAATTATGGGAGAGATCACGCGTTTGATTTTTAGGGGTGAATTTTATTTTATACGTCAAACTCTATGCATCACAGGTATTAACATTGCTTCATGTGTGCAGGTACTTTTGGAAGATCATATTCACTTTACACTCGATGAAGACAAAGTTCCCATGAGAAGAACAAGAAGAAGTGGAGATTCGACGACATCATTTAAAGCCATCATTATCTTGTACCTATCCATTTTCTAGGGTTTGGGAGGGTATTAGGATATTTTTTTTGTCTTAGGGGATTTTAATGTAATTTGGATTTTGATTTTATGTTTGTACAGGATAGCCAAAAGGGGAAGATATGTAAGAGCATAATTTCTATCATTTTCTCATAACTTAGGCTAACATAGATTTTGATGAATCTCGTTACACTTCAACTCGAGCCTTCATGAAGAACCGAATCTCCAACATCACCAAGTTCTACAATTCTCCACTTTATGAAGGCATAAAGATTTCAGGAATTTAAATTTATTCATTAAATTTATTTTGGGATGTTTTATTTTTATTAAATCTGAAACATGGTTTTTGTTTTAAAAAATCGAGGCATTTTTTACGTTTAATATTTATTTTCAAAATTCGCCTGCCTCGTTCAAATGACAAGGTATTCTCGTTCGAACGAAATGTCTACGTCGTTCGATATCTTTATCTAATGAGCATCTAATGAGGGCATACTGACATATTGTTTGGTGTCGTTTGAAAGTTGTTTGAAGCCCGTTCAAACGAGATTGCAAAGTCATTCAAAGGAGATCCATTTTCGTTAGAACAAACTGCTATTCTCGTTTGAGTGCTCATTTTCATTCAAACGAATCATCGTCTCAAAATTTGTGTTCAACTTATAAATACCTCTTTCGTGTTTTTTTTTGTAAGACTTTTTCAAAAACGACTTCTGCATACCTATTGCAAAAGTTTTCACACTTTTATGTTTAGAAAACACTTTTGATTCACAAAAATGATCCCCAAATAGATTTGTGTGAATCCTCTTAAAACATAGATAGTTTTGTATACTTGGATACACGAATCTTGTGGAGAGATAATCTCTACTATTGACCTTGTGATTCTCGATGGGACCATTGCCAAATACAAAGGCTGATTGGTGGATACCGAGAATGAATCTATCTCTTGTGGACTACTTGGAGACAGGTGGCATTATTTAGAGATTTGCGAAGACTAGCACGTTATACTTGTGGCTGGTATCAAGTAATATTGTAAGTCAATTGTCTTGTATTAATTCTAAAGTGATGAAATAAAAAGATTTTGCCTGTAAGTGATTTTTTCTCAAATTTTTCCTTTGTTGATTGCATGATTTACTTTATCTGTTTTATCACCAAGATGCATGTCTCAGGGTTAAAAAGATAGCATTTGGGTTTGTATTTGGTGGACATTTAATTATATAAATATTCTATTACGATCTCAAGCGCGCTCTCAAATAGGAAAACATAAAAATTAGAAGAATAAAAATAAATAGCAAGTTATTTTTCTCAAATCACTAGATTCTATTTTTTAATTAATCCTTACAAGATCACCCCAAAAAATTATTATTATTTTTTCTCATTTTTTGTTTTAGTATTATGTTTATATATAAAAAAATTAAGAAAATAAATTCATAATTTAGTTTTTTATTAGTAGATAATAGTAATTACTAATTTTCTTATAAAAAATACATACAAAAATTGCCAAATTTTTTTTCAAAATCATGTATTAAATTTATTAGTAGATCAATAATAATTAGTATTCCCAGAATATAAAAAATTAAATATTAAAAATTAAATTAAAAACCTACCCTTGTATTCTATTCTTGGTGTTTGATATTTTGCTACATATAGACATGTGAGTACAAGAAATATCACAATAAAGAGATCCACAAAAACAATAATAAAGATCAGAAAGTAAAGATCACACACAACAACGATATACGTAGTTTGGCAACTTGCCTACGTCCACGGAGAGGTTACTATTTTATTATAGTGCTCTCATTGTTTTTTATTACATCCCTTGCCCCGGGTCAGGGTGTACAATTTGTAGATGCATCAAAGTAGAGATTGAGTTATAGATGGAACTCAATTAACACGTGAATATATTAAGGAGTGCCTGAATTTCTCTTTCGAGATTATTCGCAATCGATTTGACTATATTCGTAAGTGTTCTAGTGTATTTGAAATACTCATGTGTGAATGAAATCAAGATTCGGGATGGGCAGTGCTTTGGTCAATCCAGGTTGGTCGGCTACTCTCATGGGCCATGTTGAATGAGTCCCCATAATTGCCCCTAAAAATTTTGACCTTGTGAACTTTGGGCTAATTATTTTTTAAAAGGACCATAACTTAAAATCTTCGTGCTTTGAGTTTAAAATGGCATTCTTGTATATCTGAGAGAATTGCAGGGGTACGCATATCCTGAACAAATCTTCGTGGCATACTTGTAATTCATTTGAATGGGCGAGGGTAATGTTGTTCGACCAAGCATCTAAACCGTCAATTTTTTTTTATTAGATTGTGTTCGTCATTCACATCGGGCTTCAAATCGGAGATACAGTCCCTCTCATTAGTTCAGTTTAGTTCACTCTCTTCCTTGCTTGGTAAGCTTTGTTAGGTTCACCTTCTTCAGCGCCCTCTTTTCTTTCACAGCTCCACTAATCCTTGTAAGTCTATCTCTCCTTTCTTAAGATTTTCTTGGAACTTATTGTGTACCTGTAGATAGGGTTTTATCCTTGTTTGTAAAATTATGGCGATGCTAGATAATAAAACGGTAGCTGAGTTTAGGCATCGTTATAATATTCGTGATTGGGTAATCATTGACTGTGCCCATCTTCCCCTAAATATTCGTGACATTGATGGGGGGCATTGGATTCACACCCTCCTGATAACCAATGGGGTTAATGTTTCCCCCAAACCATCTATTACTTAATTTCTTCAAATATTTTAAAATTGCGTCGGCCCAATATGCCCCCAACATTTGAAAGATAGTTAATGGAGTTCATAGAATAAACACCCTTTATGGGACAAAACTAGGCCTTATTAAGACCTTCTACTACTATGTGTGGTCATGAACCGAAGGTGGCCTTATGCATTTAAAAACCAGGAAGGCTGAGAGGGTCCCGGTGGTGAACCTTCTGGACTCCGATAAACATTACTAGGAACATGGTTTCATTGGTGGAAACTAGCAATGTCCTCCTGCTTATGAGGGATAAAGGCATTAGGGCCCTATAATTTTAGACTTTGGAGAGTACCAAATATGTAGCTTCCTTTTTCTTTCCCTGGCTATGCAGTTTAGCTTTTTGACTTCTATCTGTAATACCCCGTACTTTTGGCTATATTTATTTTTGGGATTAATTAATTAAATGCGTATTAATTGGAAATTAATCCGGGTTAAAAATACTAACGAGATGCGAGTTGGTATTTGATTATGTGCATACATGTTTTATATAATTATTGAATTATGAAAAATTTGTCGTGAGATTGATATACGACATTTTAGGAATTTTGTTGAGACGCGTGTGACCGCCGTGTCATGGTGTATTATAGTAATTATAAAAGTAAATTTAAATTCTATAAACCGTATGGTCATTTTGAGTGCGCCAACGCGTCCGGAAGGGTTGAGATAGTCAGAAAACACTAGCCGGGGGTTTAGTTTGGGTCCCGGTGTATTTTTAGGCCATACCGGCAACATAAAGGGCATTTTAGTAATTTTGTATTTTTGGAGAATTAAAAGTGACGAAAATTGGGAGTTTTAATCTGATTGGGAATTGACCCACTAAGCCACTAACCAACCCATATTAACCCAACAAGCTACGAAGGTTATTAGAATTAGGTTTTCTAATACCTTCCAAAAGCAAACCCTAGCCACCATAGCCACCATTGGAGAAGAAGCTTGGGGAAAGAGAGAGAAAGGAAATTCTGCAGAAAAGCCCCATCAAACCAACATCTAAATTAGAGATAAACTCGAGGCAAGTGACTTAATTCCATTTAAATTTCAGAGAATGTTCTTTCCATGTTAGATAATTCCAATTTTATGTTTGTTCTTGGTGAAATATGAAAGCCCATGTAGTTTGGAACTTAGAACTTGAAAATCTTGAGGAGAATTGCATGTAGAATGATAGGTAGAGGATTATTCTCATGATATTTGTGATTGGAAGAAATTAAAACGGATTTTATTGGGTTAATTCATGATTTAAAATGTTAGGGTTTGTGTTCTTGAAAAGAATTGGGGAAAAGTGTAGAATCTTGTGATCAAATGATGTTTAGGATGTATTAATTCCTTAAAAGGTGTTAGAATATGACCCTAGTATGTTTTAGGATGATTGGGGACCTTAAAACATTGATTGGACGAATTTTGGTTGAGACTTGAGGTGTTAAAAATGGTGAAAAACGAGATTAGACAAATCTGGGACGAAACTGGTAGGTCGTTAGAAGCCCCTGCCCAGGTCGTTCGAACGAACTCGTTCGAACGAGCTTCTAACGAATTGACCAGTCGCTTCTAATGAAAGGGAACTTCGTTCGATAATCTCGTTCGAACGAGATATCGTTAGAAGGTAACTGGATCTCGTTCGAACAGTCTCGTTCGAACGAGACTTCTAACGAGTTGACAGTGGAATCTCGTTCGAACAGCCTCGTTCGAACGAGACTTCTAACGAGTTGACAGTTTAGGCCTTTTTGGCCTGTTTCGATTTTTGGAGTCCCGTAAACTTGTTCGAGGATATAGATAACCTTCCTTTGATGATGTATGGATAGATTTGGGACTTTTGGGTTATTACGAGGAGTAAATTATATACGAGAGATTTAAATCAATGAACAGTTTGGGTTGTGACGTGAGTGTCTACTACGACGTGAGAATAGATTATAACGCATATGATTATAAATCGGAATCGTATAAAGTGTGTAAATTATATATTGGTACTAGAATGAGAATAGTACTACAATTAAACTACAGGATTACTAAGACGTGTGTTTACTTAGTATTGGTATATGAATTGTGTGTATGACATACCTACCATACTTTCTATCACGGGAGGTTTGCGTTCGCTTAGGGCCCTCTAATCCTTGTGTTGCCCGGATTTAGACTGGTTACCTTGATGAACATAGGTCATAGAAAGACTTATTGGGATATTAATAAGTCCGCTGATCGTAGGAGCGTAGGTATGTGCGTGACCTATGTGATGTGACTGTGTTCGCCTCCATTATTTGTGATGTTGTTATCTGTGAACTATTCCTGAGAGATTCGGAATATGTAATCCTTATGTACGTGATGTACCGGGATGGATAGCAGAGTATGTGTGCACCGCAGCTTAGTTCTCGGGTGCTTGTATTGTATATTTATGATGTGAATAATATACACTTAATTAATGGGAACCTTCATGTTAATGTTGTGAATATAATTACGGTATTGTTTCGAGAAATATAACGAGTTAACTGATAGTGATATATATTGCATATTGAGCATCTGAGTTTACGTTAAACCCCTACTTAATTACGAGAGTTATAATGTTAATAGAACCGAGTAATAAGGGTAGGACTTATGACAGTCTAGCTAGATATTATGGCACTTAGCTAGTGGTTTGTGTCGTTGTAGATGGGTACTTACGTTAGGTTTTCACAGTTAGACGAGAGGTGAGAATATCATGTGAGTGCACGTCCTAACATGTACTTTGCATTTAATGTTTTAAATGTTTTTAAAGCACTTGCAGGTTTTTAAAATATAACTCCACATTCGGGCTCTGACCCGTTTGCTTTTCAAATCTATTTTTCTTTGTAAAACCATTTTAGGTGCCCAGCCACAAGGACAGGATACTCATTCAGGTGACGAGCTGTAGCTGTTTGTGGAAGCTACAGGGATTTGCTTGTAGACGCTTCTATCACTTGGATTCCAGATTCATTATCTATCAGTTGTAGGGCATGTTGCCCATTTCTATTAGAGTTACATTTCCATTACAGTTTTCAGACTTTGGCATGTATTGATTTAGTATTCAGTTTACTTATCAGTTGTGGGATTTGTAGTGAGGAGTTTTGCTCCAGACTTTATTTACGTTATGTGATGGTTATTCTATTTACTACTTTATGGTGAATGGTGTTATTATTCCTTATTACACTTGTTGCATGTTAATCAGTCTTTAAATAAAATTTGGCACTTACTTTTTAAATACTAGGTGGTTAGTAGTAATAATAAAAAAATGTTTTCGATAGTGATGCTATTAACTGAACCAACTTGGCATTTTGGATTAATTTAATAAAGGAGTAGCTACCCGGTATTTAATTAGTCGGGGTGTCACAGGTGGTATCAGAGCATCAGGTTCTAGTGTCCTTTAGGATCTGACGGCTTATTATGTTTCCGCTAAGTTTCTTTGATATAGAGCCCTATATTTTAGGACTGTTGTACTCTTTTTGTGTATGCTTCGTTCTTCAGCTATTTTACGTTTATAAACAGCGAACTTATAAACTTTGTTCTTATTTCAGATGCCTCCACGATTTGCACGACGAGTTCCCAGGGATGCATTGCCCGAACCCCAGCCCGCTCCAGTTCAGGGCATGATGAACGCCGCTGAGGTTGCAGCTATAGTAGCCCAAGCGGTAAATGCCGCAATTGCCGTTGTTCAGCAAGCACCACCTCAGGCGCCGGTTGTCGCGCCAGTACAGGCAAATGCATTCCCGTCTGCTTGGGAACGTGTACGTGACGCTTTTCAGAAAGCGCATCCGCCATAATTTGCAGGTAGCTCAGATGTGGTAGTCTCGAGCCAGTGGAGGAAGGATATGCAGAGGCACTTAAGGATGTATGAGTGCACGGACGTCCAGAAGCAGGTGCTAGCTACTTTCAAGCTAGTTGGATCTGCGCTACAGTGGTGGGAGTCTATTACCACCGTGGAGGAGAGGGATACTCTCACTATTCAGGACTTCTGGGTGCGGTTTGACCGCAAGTACTTTCCGTCGGCTGTTCACACGGAAATGAAGAGGAAATTGATGAGTCTGAAGCAGGAGAGTAAGACTGTGGCTGAGTATGAGGCCGAGTTCACGAATCTGTTGAATATCGTTCCAGATGAGATACCAATAGAGAAGAAGAAGATTGAGAAGTTCACCGACGGGTTGACTTGGAGGATCCGTCAGCATCTGTTAGGGAACCTTTCGTTGGCCACGTATTCTGATGTAGTTAATGCTTCTTTGTTACACTGCCAGGACCACCGCTTTCATATGGCTGAGGGCAAGAGGTCGGGAGAGTCTATCCATCAGGGCAGGACTGGAGGACATGGTGCCGGTGGGGCACAACCTGTTCAGGGGCAGAGACAGGGTGAGCAGGGTTCGCAGCAGGGGGATCAGAAGAGGTTCCGATCAGGGAACTACATACAGGGACAGGGAGGTTTCCGTCAGGGCCATCAGGGTCCAAAAGGCCATCAGGGCCAACAGGGGCAGAATGGGCAGCAGTTTCACCAGGGCCACCAGGGCCAAGGGAGGAACGGTAACGGCCACCAGGGCCGGGGACAGCAGGGGCAGAGAGGAGGGAACTTCCCAGGGAAGTGTTTTGTTTGTGGCAAGACTGGCCATAAGCGACAGGATTGTCCTGATAGGGGCAGGGCCCCACAGCAGCAGCAGTAGGGTGCTCGCCAGGAGCCACAGAGGCCTATGTTTCCCGCCGCTCTTCCCGCACCGCCACAGATGGCAGCATTGCCACCCATTCCAGCAGTCCCAGCTCAGCAGGGGCAGCTACAGTATGGACGTGTCTACAACGTCCACCAGGCTGCAGTTCCACAGGCACCGCCCGCGATTGAGGGTACGTTTCCTATCCATGGCACTATGGGTCGAGTATTGTTTGATACGGGGGCTACACATTGTTTTATAGCTACACACTTCGCGAAAGCTTTAGGATTGTTAGCTACGGAAGAGAGCACAGTGACGTGTGTCGACTCACCATTGGGGAGTGGGTCACTTATTTTCTTTATATGCCGGGGAGTGGGGGTAGAGATTGGTGGTTTGGTATTACATGCAAACATGTTGGTATTAGATATGCATGTTCATGATGTGATTATCGGTATGGATTGGCTCGTAGCTTATAGGGCCATGATTGATTGCTTCAGCGGGAGCATTGTTTTTGCCATTCCGGGGCAAGAGATGTTTGTAGTGGCGATGCCTCGCCCAGAGGGAGGATCGACCGCTCATCTGTATTACATTGAGGAGGATACCTCTAAGGAGGTAGTGATTCCTTTAGATTCTATCCCAGTTGTCAGGGAGTATTCAGATGTGTTTCAGGAGATACCAGGCTTACCCCCCAGTCGAGAGATAGACTTTGTTATAGATTTTCTAACGGGTACGAGACCTATAGCACGCGCACCGTACCGTATGGCTCCAGCTGAGATGAGGGAGTTACGGGATCAGATAGAGCAGCTATTAGGTCAGGGCTTTATTCGCAGGAGTACCTCACCTTGGGGCGCTCCAGTTTTGTTTGTGAAGAAGAGGGACGGTTCACTGAGATTGTGTGTGGACTACCGAGAGTTGAATAAGGTCACGATACAGAATAAGTATCCGTTACCTCGAATCGATGACTTATTCGACCAGTTGAGAGGAGCTTCTTTCTTCTCGAAGATTGATTTGAGATCGGGATACCATCAGTTACGTATCCGGGAGGAGGATGTCTCGAAGACTGAGTTCTTGTCGCGATATGGTTCTTACGAGTTTCGGGTTATGCCTTTCGGTTTGACCAACGCTCCAGCAGTGTTTATGGAGTTGATGAACAGAGTGTTCAGGGATTTCCTAGACCAGTTTGTCATTGTCTTCATTGATGATATTCTGGTTTACTCCCAGACAGAGGAGGAGCACGCCGAGCATTTGAGGCAGGCTTTGCAGACACTTCGTCAGAACGAGTTGTATGCAAAATATGAGAAATGCGGGTTTTGGTTGAAGGAGGTCCAGTTTTTGGGACACATTATTTCCAACCAGGGAATATCTGTTGATCCGGGGAAGGTATCAGCGGTGAGGGAGTGGGGACAACCCACGACACCAACGGAGATTCGTAGTTTCTTGGGTCTAACAGGATACTACAGGAGGTTTATTCGGGGTTTCTCGGAGATAGCAGGTCCTTTGACACATCTGACCCGTAAGGGTGTGCCATACATCTGGAGTGATGCCTGTCAGTTGGCATTCGATGAATTGAAGGAAAAATTGACCTCAGCACCTGTGTTAGCATTGCCGAGACCGTGAGTTGAGTATTTGGTTTACACCGATGCGTCTTTGCAAGGACTGGGAGGTGTATTGCAGCAGGAGAGACAGGCCATAGCTTATGCTTCCCGTAAGCTTAAGCCTCATGAGAAGAATTACCCCACGCATGATTTGGAGTTGGCGGCAGTGGTATTTTCCCTACGGATTTGGAGGCACTATCTTTTGGGGGAGAAGTTCCAACTATTCACGGACCACAAGTCCCTACAGTATCTGTTCACGCAGAAGGAATTGAATATGAGGCAGCGTAGGTGGCTTGAGTTTGTGAAAGACTACCAGTTCGACATCCAGTATCACCCAGGTAAGGCTAACGTGGTAGCAGACGCGTTGAGCCGCAGGCCAGCAGATGAGGTGGCAGAGGTGTGGAAGGCTAAGTGGAAGGAATTGGGACACCAGGATGCAGTGGCCCGATCTTTCATGTCTGTGATGACCGTTACACCGCAGATTGTCACGAAGGTAGTACGGGCACAGGCTAATGACTCGTTCTGTCAGGAGCAGATAGTTCGATTACTAGCAGAGGGAGCCGAGTCCTATACCGTTAGCTCAGACGGGGGATTACGCTTCAATGGGAGATTGGTAGTTCCGGAAGGGGAGGAATTGCGACACGAGGTGATGGCAGAGTCGTATGGATCACGATTCGCGGTACATCCCGGAGGGGACAAAATGTACCAAGACATGAGACGCCAGTATTGGTGGAGCGGTATAAAGAGAGATATCGCTGAGTTTGTTTCGAAATGCGCCACTTGTCAGCTTGTAAAAGTGGATCATCAGAGACCGGCAGGATTGCTACAGCTATTGGAGGTCCCGATGTGGATGTGGGAGAGCATATCCATGGACTTTATCACGGGGTTGCCTACGTCGCAGAGGGGTCACGACTCCATTTGGGTAATTGTGGACAGGTTGTCCAAAGTCGCTCACTTTTTACCCGTAAAGACTGACTACACTGCGGGACAGTATGCCCAGCTCTTCATTTCAGAGATTGTGAGACTTCACGGTGTGCCCCTAAATATCGTGTCTGACAGAGACAAGATATTTGTTTCGAGGTTTTGGGAGAGTTTCCAGGAGGCCATGGGCACGGAATTGCGGTTGAGTACGACTTATCATCCCGCAGACCGATGGGCAGACAGAGCGCACAAATCAGATGTTGGAAGACATGCTACGCATGTGCATTATTGACTTTGGGGGTGGATGGGAGCAGTTCCACTGGTGGAGTTTGCTTACAACAAATCCTATCAGTTCACTATTGGCATGGCTCCGTTTGAGGCATTGTACGGTAGGCCTTGTCGTTCCCCAGCATGTTGGTTAGAGGTGGGGGACAACAAAGTGCTTGGGCCGGAAGTGATTCAGGATACTTCGACAAGGATTGAGTTGATTTGGAGTCGCATTCGGGTAGCTCAAGACAGACAGAAGAGTTATGCTGATGCGAAGAGATTTTTTAGGTAGTTCCACGTAGGGGACCAGGTTTTGCTCAGGGTATCTCCTATGAAGGGGATTATGCGTTTCGGGAAGAAAGGGTAGTTGGCACCAAGGTATGTGGGGCCGTTTCCTATTATTGAGCGGATCGGACCGGTTGCGTATAGACTTGGGTTACCAGAGCATTTGCATCGGATTCACGATGTGTTCCATATTTCCTCGCTGAGGAAATACTTTAGAGGTAATTTGGCTCATTCTCACATTGCTGTGGAGGACATCGATCTCCAGCCGGATAGCTCCTACGAGGAGGGGCCAATTGCTATTTTGGACCAAAGCGAGAGGAAACTGCGGTCAAAGATAGTCCCGTTAGTGCGTGTTCAGTGGCGACATCACAATGTCGATGAGTCCACATGGGAGCACGAGGATGAGATGCGCGAATGTTATCCAGAGTTGTTTTTAGCAGGTACTTTCTAGTTTCGAATTTTGGGACGAAATTCAGTTATTAGGGGGGAAGTATGTAATACCCCGTACTTTTGGCTATATTTATTTTTGGGATTAATTAATTAAATGCGTATTAATTGGAAATTAATCCGGGTTAAAAATACTAACGAGATGCGAGTTGGTATTTGATTACGTGCATACATGTTTTATATGATTATTGAATTATGAAAAATTTGTCGTGAGATTGATATACGGCATTTTAGGAATTTTGTTGAGACGCGTGTGACCGCCGCGTCATGGTGTATTATAGTAATTATAAAAGTAAATTTAAATTCTATAAACCGTATGGTCATTTTGAGTGCGCCAACGCATCCGGAAGGGTCGAGATAGTCAGAAAACACTAGCCGGGGGTTTAGTTTGGGTCCCGGGGTATTTTTAGGCCATACCGGCAACATAAAGGGCATTTTAGTAATTTTGTATTTTTGGAGAATTAAAAGTGACGAAAATTGGGAGTTTTAATCTGATTGGGAATTGACCCACTAAGCCACTAACCAACCCATATTAACCCAACAAGCTACATAGGTTATTAGAATTAGGTTTTCTAATACCTTCCCAAAGCAAACCCTAGCCACTATTGGAGAAGAAGCTTGGGGAAAGAGAGAGAAAGGAAATTCTGCAGAAAAGCCCCATCAAACCAACATCTAAATCAGAGATAAACTCGAGGCAAGTGACTTAATTCCATTTAAATTTCAGAGAATGTTCTTTCCATGTTAGATAATTCCAATTTTATGTTTGTTCTTGGTGAAATATGAAAACCCATGTAGTTTGGAACTTAGAACTTGAAAATCTTGAGGAGAATTGCATGTAGAATGATGGGTAGAGGATTATTCTCATGATATTTGTGATTGGAAGAAATTAAAACGGATTTTATTGGGTTAATTCATGATTTAAAATGTTAGGGTTTGTGTTCTTGAAAAGAATTGGGGAAAAGTGTAGAATCTTGTGATCAAATGATGTTTAGGATGTATTAATTCCTTAAAAGGTGTTAGAATATGACCCTAGTATGTTTTAGGATGATTGGGGACCTTAAAACATTGATTGGACGAATTTTGGTTGAGACTTGAGGTGTTAAAAATGGTGAAAAACGAGATTAGACAAATCTGGGACGAAACTGGTAGGTCGTTAGAAGCCCCTGCCCAGATCATTCGAACGAACTCGTTCGAACGAGCTTCTAACGAATTGACCAGTCGCTTCTAACAAAAGGGAACTTCGTTCGATAATCTCGTTCAAACGAGATATCGTTAGAAGGTACAGTTCGTTCGAACGAACTGGATCTCGTTCGAACAGTCTCGTTCGAACGAGACTTCTAACGAGTTGACAGTGGAATCTCGTTCGAACAGCCTCGTTTGAACGAGACTTCTAACGAGTTGACAGTTTAGGCCTTTTTGGCCTGTTTCGATTTTTGGAGTCTCGTAAACTTGTTCGAGGATATAGATAACCTTCCTTTGATGATGTATGGATAGATTTGGGACTTTTGGGTTATTACGAGGAGTAAATTATATACGAGAGATTTAAATCAATGAACCGTTTGGGCTGTGACGTGAGTGTCTACTACGACGTGAGAATAGATTATAACGCATATGATTATAAATCGGAATCGTATAAAGTGTGTAAATTATATATTGGTACTAGAATGAGAATAGTACTACAATTAAACTACGGGATTACTAAGACGTGTGTTTACTTAGTATTGGTATATGAATTGTGTGTATTACATACCTACCATACTTGCTATCACGGGAGGTTTGCGTTCGCTTAGGGCCCTTTAATCCTTGTGTTGCCCGGATTTAGACTGGTTACCTTGATGAACATAGGTCATAGAAAGACTTATTGGGATATTAATAAGTCCGCTGATCGTAGGAGCGTAGGTATGTGCGTGACCTATGTGATGTGACTGTGTTCGCCTCCATTATTTGTGATGTTGTTATCTGTGAACTATTCCTGAGAGATTCGGAATATGTAATCCTTATGTACGTGATGTACCGGGATGGATAGCAGAGTATGTGTGCACCACAGCTTAGTTCTCGGGGTGCTTGTATTGTATATATATGATGTGAATAATATACACTTAATTAATGGGAACCTTCATGTTAATGTTGTGAATATAATTACGGTATTGTTTTGAGAAATATAACGAGTTAACTGATAGTGATATATATTGCATATTGAGCATCTGAGTTTACGTTAAACCCTACTTAATTACGAGCGTTATAATGTTAATAGAACCGAGTAATAAGGGTAGGACTTATGACAGTCTAACTAGATATGATGGCACTTAGCTAGTGGTTTGTGTCATTGTAGATGGGTACTTACGTTAGGAGTGCACAGTTAGACGAGAGGTGAGAATATCATGTGAGTGCACGTCCTAACATGTACTTTGCATTTAATGTTTTAAATGTTTTTAAAGCACTTGCAGGTTTTTAAAATATAACTCCACATTCGGGCTCTGACCCGTTTGCTTTTCAAATCTATTTTTCTTTGTAAAACCATTTTAGGTGCCCAGCCACAAGGACAGGATACTCATTCAGGTGACGAGCTGTAGCTGTTTGTGGAAGCTATAGGGATTTGCTTGTAGACGCTTCTATCACTTGGATTCCAGATTCATTATCTATCAGTTGTAGGGCATGTTGCCCATTTCTATTAGAGTTACATTTCCATTACAGTTTTCAGACTTTGGCATGTATTGATTTAGTATTCAGTTTACTTATCAGTTGTGGGATTTGTAGTGAGGAGTTTTCCTCCAGACTTTATTTACGTTATGTGATGGTTATTCTATTTACTACTTTATGGTGAATGGTGTTATTATTCCTTATTACACTTGTTGCATGTTAATCAGACTTTAAATAAAATTTGGCACTTACTTTTTAAATACTAGGTGGTTAGTAATAATAAAAAAAAAATGTTTTCGACAGTGATGCTATTAACTGAGCCAACTTGGCATTTTGAATTAATTTAATAAAGGAGTAGCTACCCGGTATTTAATTAGTCGGGGTGTCACACTATCCTCTTAGTTAATGTTCTTTTTCCTTTTCTTTTAAGTTTGTATAAAAAATTAGGTGAAATGAGATTAATGTCGATGAGCTTATGAAAGCCTCGAATATTAAGGAAATGCTACCTGACAATGAACATCCATGGTCGATGACCTATATGTTGGAATACAAGAATATGACCACTAACTTTATCGCTCGTTCGGTTGAGAAGGTCCCAACCTTAAAAGCTCCTAAGATTGGTCATTCTGACCCAATCGTGATAGAAGAGGAGGAACATGAATCAAAAGAGAAGGGAGAGGAATTAAAAGAGGTATTAAGGAGAAACAACCAAGAAAAATTAAGCAGCCAATGCATAATATAAAAGTGCAGGGGCCAACTGGCCTTTTTATTGCTTGATTATTGCTTGATAAGAAACATAAGTTTGAAAGTAAAAATTTGCTTAAACTAAATGTCTTAACAAAAGATAAAGAAGACTAAAAGTAGAATTTCTTGAGACTGGCTTCATTCTAGGCTTTTGGTATCTCCTTAACCTCCAACACTTCCAAGTGATATGCTCCTTGAAGGTTGTCCTTCATTATTCTAAGGGGTCCTTCCCATTTTGGTCCCAGTTTTCAATCTGATGTTCTTACGACACTATTGAGGACTTTCCTTAAGAAATAATCTCCTACTAGAAACTCATCAGATTGATTCTTTTGTTGTGTTAACTAGCTAGTCACTATTGATAGGAAGCTCACTTAATTATGGCCAGCTCTCTCCGCTCGTCTGCTAAGTCAAGCTCAGCGCATAGGGCGTCATCATTATGGCCTTAGTCAACCAAGGAGGTTATCATGTTGGGGAGACATTCTTCTAGTGGGATGATAGATTACATGCCATAAGCGAGAGTGAATGGTGTTTCTCCAATTGGTCGCCTAGGGGTGGTATAATAAGCCTACAGAACATGAGGGACCTCATCCACCAGGTACCATTGGCCTTTTCAAACTTTTTTTAGTCCATTGAGCATAATTTTGTTGGAAGCCTCTGTTTGTCCATTACTTTGGGGGTACGCCGCATAACTTAGGGGGTGCTTAATGACATGTTCATCACAAAAACCTTGAAAGAAACTACTTTCAAGCTGCGTGACGTTATTAGTGATAATAGTCCTTAGTACCCCAAAGCATGTTATGATGTTTCTCCAGCTGAACCTAGTAATATTTAAGTCGCGAATGTTCGCCAGTGGTTCTTTCTCTACCCATTTGGTAAAGTAATATGTGGCCACTAGCATATACTTTCTATTTTTAGATGTAATAGGTAGTGCTCCCACTATGTCTAGTCCTCATTGTGCGAATGGCCATGGTCTTGTCAGTGATTTCAGGTCGCTGGGGGGCTGGTGGATCTTGGAATAGTGCTTATAACATTTTTCACACTTATGAACATAAGTACCTACATCCTTTTGCATATGAGGCCACTAGTAACCCTTCTTAATTTCTCGGAAGGCCAGAGATCTCCCTCCTATATGACTCCGACAAATTGCCTCCTGAAGTTCGCTACGTACTTACTTAGTGTCATGTGGGTGAATGCACTAGAGATAAGGACATGTGAATGCCTTCTTGTAGAGTTTCCCTTCCGGGGAGAGGTAAAAGCGGGCAGCCTTGACCCTTACCTTATGGGCCGACCTCTTATCATCGGGCAATATGTCACTCCATAGATAATTAATGATGGGATCCATCCAACTTGGGGCCTTTTCTCTAAGGAGGACTCGCTCGGCCATGACTGTATGGTCAATACTTGGCTAAGCGATGAACTCTATCTGAATGGTTCTCCTTAGGTCAGAGTCAATTACTGAGCTCAGAGCCACTAAGGTGTCGACGTGACTATTTTGCCTTCGGGGGAACTATTGAATATCTACTTTATCAAATCCTACCATAAGTCCTCTTACCCCAATGAGGTAGGTTGCCATTATATTATCGTTGGCATTGAATTCCCCGCTCACTTGCTTGGAGTCGCCAAATATATGAAGGAGCTTTGCCCCTAGCAGTTGGGACTTGCATAAGACAACGTTCAGTGCATCATACTAGACTTCATTATTGAAGACCTTAAATCCCAATCTGATTCCTCATTTGATGACATCATCTTTAGGAGTGATGAGATCGATCCCTACCCATGTCCCTGGAATTTGAGGCTCCATCAACATATAGGGTACAGTCCTTAGACCGCGTTTCCTTATTTGTTGACTGCCCCGCTCTTAGTTGGTTGATTGGCTGGTCTCTTTCAAATTCAGCAATAAAATCTGCTAGGACTTGTCCTAATCACTATTCTTTATTGAAAGTGGATATTGAATCTCCCTAGTACTACCAACCACTTTGAAAGTCATTCGGAAAGGTCGACATTCCGAAGTGTAACTTCGAGGGGGTAAAAGGTTATTACAGTTATAGAGAGGGCTTCAAAGTAATTTTTTAGCTTCCTCGAGGTGACCACCAGTGCATATATTAGTTTTTCCAAAGGCAGGTACCGTTCCTCTGCGTCCAGAAGTGTCTTTCTAGCTTAATAAATTGGATGATAACCCCCTCATTTTCACACACCAAGGCGAAGCTTACAACATGCTATGATACTGCAAGGTAAAGATACAACATGTCTCCTTTATTTGGAATTACCAGGAGGGGTGGTTTGCAAAGGTGGGATTTGAGTTCTTCCAAAGTTTTCAAGCACTCATCATTCCATTTGAGGCCTTTATCCTTCTTCAGGAGTTGAAAGAATGGTCGATAACATTTTGAAGACTTAGAGATGAAGCAATTGAGTGTTGCGAGCATACCAGTGATCTTGTGAACATATCAAAATGTCTGAGGAGGCTGAACTCTTGTGATAGCATCGATCTGATTTGAATTGGCCTCAATTCCTCTCTTAATGATAGATTGCCTAAGAACTTTCTTGACTGGACACCGAACGAGCACTGACTTGCATTAAACTTCATTCGGCACTTCCTAAGGATCACAAAAGTTTTGGCTAAGTTTGAGGTGGTCGCATTTGTTCTTGCTTTTGACTAGCATATCATCGATGTAGACCTCCATTATGTCTCCTATCTGTATCTTGAATATCTTGGTGACCAACCTTTGATAAGTTTCCCATGCGTTCTTTAAATTAAATGGCATAACCTTATAACAATATAACCCGATAGTGGTTATAAAGGACGTTTTATCCTAATCGGGTACGAGCAAAGGAATCTGATGGTAGCTAGAGTATGCGTCTAAAAATCTCATTCTTTCGTGTGTTATCGTAGCATCAATCAATTGATCTATTTTAGGATGCGAGACGATGTCTTCGGGACATGATCTGTTAAGGTCTATGAAGTCAATACAGACTTTCTACCTGCTATTGCTCTTGCGTACCACCACTGGGTTGGACAACCATTCAAGGAACTAAACTTCCTTGATGGATACTGTATCCATTACCTTCTTTACTTCATTCTCCACCGCTTTAGCCTTCTTAAGGGCTGTTTGGAGAGCCTTTTGAGTGATCGACTTGAAGGTCAAATCAATGTGCAGGTGATGGTATGCTACATTGGGATCAATCCTTCAACAAATCATACGGTTCCCAAGAAAAAACATCTAAATTACTTCTGAGAAAGATAATCAATTCTTACTTCTCTTAATCAGTGAACGTGGCTCCGATAAAAAATTCTCTCTAGAAATTTTTCATTGGCCATAACTTATTATAGGCTTTCAAAGACCCTGTCGGCAGGCTGTACTCTGGTCTCCTCGACCCCTGGTCGGCCGTATCATAATTGTTATTTAGAGCCAATCTTTCTCCCATTCTTATTTCCCTTATTTGGACTATCATTCTTCTTTGTTCCCTTATTTGCCTTTGTTTAACCGTTGTCCCCTGCATTAGAGTGAACCATATCTTCAACCTTAGCATATTTCTTAATGCGAGCCATGCGTTCGCTAATGGTGTTGGCTTCTTTCTTAGTTAAGGACAGGTGCAACAAAGACGTGGTCGACAGATCAATGTTAAAGGATGCTATGAAAACTTGCTCTGAGAAGTCCTCGACCTCATTGAAGACTTCCCAATGCCTTTTGGCATAATCCCAAAGGCTTTCTTGTGGCTTATTATTCATTGTAAACAACACATACATTCGCTTAGGGTTGGAGTAGCTAGTTATGAAGCGAGCAGTAAAGGCCTCTACTAGAGCCTTGAAGTTTTTGATTGACCTATGAGGTAGCTTCTTAAACCACTTATGTTCTACATCCTGTGGGCTAAAAGTAAAAATTCGACACATTAGTGCATCATTGTTTCTCTATATGGTAATTTCTTGTATGTATTATCAAACGTGGCCTATGGGATCTGTCTTTTTGTCTTAAATCTTGAACACTAAAACAACAAACTGATTTGGGGGCTCCTCTTCTTAGATCTCCTTTAAGAAAGAGGATTTCATTTGAGTATTGAGAGCCCTCCTGGATAGCTCTCTGGTGGACCTGGCTCCACAGTGGGCAAAATGTTGGTCCATATCTCTATGGATCAGAATCCTGATGTCTTTATTTTATCAATCATTGCTCCTGTGGTGTCTCTCTGCTGGACACGCTCCGATCCACCATGCTCTGATATTCCATGTTCAGTTCTATCCTGGTCGTGCCTGGAGCTCCTCCATTGACTGGGAGTATTACTCACCTGAGAACTAGGAGTACTATCACGGCGTTTCCTGATGTCCCTTTGGATATCTCTCTCCATTCTTTCAAGTCACCTTTAGAGGCATGCGTTATCTTCCACCTGGAGGGATGTAGCCTCGTCTTATTCATGAATCCTGGCTTCGTAAGTGTCGAGGGTAGATCTGGGTGGTCCTTAGTTTTCTTTAGAAGGTTGACTTTCCTGATGAAACCTGGGGTTTGTATGCTGGCGAATCTCTGACCTGACCCTAGGAGGAACTAGGTCTTCCTGCACATCACTAACTTGAGGAATGTTGATGCTATGGTGAAACATCCTGGGCTTTCTGTTTGGGAAGATTTTTGTACGAATATAAATCAGCTCCCACAAACGGCGACAATTATGAGTACAAAAAAATCACAATATAGAGATCCATGAAACAATCATAGTTTTCTAGTGTATTTGAAATACTCATGTGTGAATTAAATCATGATTTGGGTTGGGCAGTCCTTTGGTCAATTCGGGCTGGTCGGGTACTCTTATGGGCTATGTTGAATGGGCCCCCACACAACATATTGAGCATCATTTTTTTAATAATTGAAATATTTAAATTCAACAAGAAAAAAGAAAAGAAAATAAAAGGGGAAATAAATATTTAGAAACAAGAAACTGTGACACCCCGTCTAATTAAATACTGGGTGATCAGTCCATTATTAAATTAATTCAGAATATCCACTGGGCTCAGAATATGCATCACTATCAAAAACTATATTATTAACACTAAACACCTAATATTTAAAAAGGTTTATGTCAAGATTTTATCTTTTAATTAACATAAACTAAAATTAACCAAATTCAATCATACACCATTCAAACAAATCTCATATGAAATAAAATGACCAAGGTAATAAGTGAGACTGGAGTAAACACTTCCAGCCTAAATCCCAAATACAATAACCTAACAAAATAAACCAACAACTGAAAGGAGTAAATAAATAAATCCACAAATCTCTGACTGTCTGAAAAGTAAAAAAGGGCGACATGCCCTAACTGAAATAGCTTACTCAAAATGGAGGAATGAGAATCATAGAGGCGTCTATTACCAAGTCCTGTTACTTTCACATCAGCTACAGCTCGTCAAATGAGTGGAACTCGTATCCTAGGTGTCCCTGTGGCTGGGCACCTAAAATGATTTGACAAAAGAAAAGATATTTGTAATAAACGGGTCAGAGCCCGAGTTGAAAACAATTTAAAATTCAGCAAGTGCTTAAATGAAATTAATACCACATATAGTGTATGTGTTAGATCCTCTTACTCTCACTTAAGATACTCATCTTTCATCTAATGTGCACAACTAACACATATTTTTCTTAACCCATCCTAGTTATGTTACCCCGCCTAACTAGTCCAAAGATAATTATTATCACACCAATTTTCTCGTGCGTTTACACGTATCACCTGTATCCCATATTACCACATATTTAAGGATAATTATTCATATACTTAACTGTTATTCTCATAGGTATTCTTATTTCCCACTAAGAATATTTTAAATTATCAGTACTTCCTTATCTACTAATCACACACAGTAGAATAAGTAACATGTATACATATATTGATCTCTCTTTCAATATATATATACTATATCATCACCCTTGAGTTAAGGCCCCTTGGTGCAATGCATACTCTGATATCATGTCCCGGTGCATCGCTCATTGCATGAAGAACTATTGGTTCAATCTCTCGCGAACCATCCAAATAAACACACATATGGGAGGCGGACATAGTTCAAAGCCCATGGGATACGCACATACCTACGCACCCATATTACCGTCAACACTATCGTTCTCACTGATAGCCCGTACTAAGTTTCTATGTTCTAGTGATATGAATCAAAACCCCCCGAAGGCTCCTCAAGATATAATCGTCCACAATGTACAACCTTTCCCCAATAGCAAGTAGCGTAGGTATGTTATACATACAATAATACAACTAATATGTACATACACATAACCTATAATAATCATTAGGTACTCACACAACCCAAGTCCCTAAATTTATACGTAGTATTATTATCTCTAATACTCATGTTATTCTATTCGTACGATTAATCTCTCTATCGTATATTTTCGATAATGCCCTCTTATACAAAACTAGTTCCCCTTGTATCTACACAATCATCTCACCACTAGTCTATGTAATGTAGGCACTCATGAATATCGTAGGTCATTTTCTCTCAATTGAATTAACTTCATAAGATTTTAACTTGTCCGGGCAAAAATTAAAATTTCTGAAATCTCGTTAGAAGTGGGGAGAATCTCGTTCGAACAAAACTTCGAACGAATTAAGGAGTTAATTCTCGTTGGAATTCTATTTCAAATGAGGTCGTTCGAACTAGATCGTTCAAATAAAACTTTGAAAGAATTACACTCTGAATTCTCGTTAGAGGGGTTAGTGGAATTTTAGTTCGAACGAGAAACCGCAGTTCATCCCTGTCAGTTTCGAGCCTGCATTTTTCCATCTTTTTATCATCCAAATTTCTCAAACATTCATTCTAACTCAAATCCATCGATTTAAAACTATACCCACTAGTAATACAATGATGCCCAACATATATTTAACATCAAATCCTTAAAATTATAATACGAATTCATATTTATTCCTCAAATCTTCAAAAAGCCCTAAATTCATAAATCCCCATGAATAACCATTAAACCCAGATTTGATTTCTTGAATTCAACATATAAAACCTAGATATGTTACCCCCATAATATGGTTATTTAACTACACGCAAAACCTATACCTCAATTATGAATAAATCCCCAATTTCAGTCCCAAAATTCATGATATCATGATTAAACCACCAAATAAATTAACATGGACATTATATGCTCTAAAATCAAGCAAGATAAACACTTGCCTTTACATGAAGGTCTGATTCGTCGAATGAAACTGGTATAGGCGCGTTCTCCTCTTCCCGATCTATATGATGATGGTGTTTTTGGTGAAAGGTGACTTGGTGTTGCCTTCGAACTCGTAGAAGCCTCTTCTCCTTCTTCCTCTTGGAGTCTCTCTATTTTTGCAGAACATACCCTAACTACTACTACGTAAGTGATGATATATTAATCTAATTTTGTCCATTAATTAATCCCAATTTTTGAAAAGACAAAAATACACCTCCGAGGTGTCGGGTTGACCTAAAGTTGCCCCGGACTCCAGACTAAACACCCAAGTAGGATTTTTTGACTCTCACGACCCTTCTAGACACACTCAAAATAGCCATCCGAATAACCAAAAATAAAATTACATTATTATTCCTCATTGAAGTCCCTACATGTTTAACACGCGTGTCCCAATTAAGTTTACTGTAACTGCCGTATTACTCACTCACAACGACTTTAATATTTTCATAATCATATATTACTTTACTCACTAAGTAGTATTCAAGCTAACTCACATCAATAAATACTAACTCTTGTCATGCTAGTAATTATTTAATTAAATCCGGATTAATTATAAATAAATTTCCCATTTTTAAGTCAATTAATCCTCAATTTACCCCATAATTAAAATCATAAGAAAATACGAGGTATTACATACTCCCCCCTGGAATTTCGTCCCGAAATTGGGAAAAATAGAGGTATATCTGGCAAGAATAACTCGGGATACTTCTCATGCATCTCATCCTCACGCTTCTAGGTAGACTCTTCGACATTATGATGCCGCCACTGAACACGTACTATTGACACTACCTTTGATCTCAACTTTCTCTCGCTACGGTCTGAGATAGCAATTTTCCCCTCCTCATAAGAACTTTTGGGCTATAGGTCAATCTCCTCTAAAGCAATATGAGTGTGGGCGATGTCATTCTGAAGATATCTCCTCAGCGAAGAAATATGGAACACGTCATGAATCCTATGCAAGTGCTCCGGTAACCTAAGTCTGTAAGCTACTGACCTAATCCACTCAATAACAGGGAATGACCCTACTACCTCGACGTAAACTTCCCTTTCTTCCTAAACCGCATTATCCTCTTCATAGGAGATACTCGTAACAATACGTGGTCCCCCACATTGAACTCCCTAAAGAAACTCATAGCATCGGCGTAGCTCTTCTGTCTATCCTGAGCAACTCTAATACGACTTCGAATCATCTCAATCCTGGCCGAGGTATCCTGAATCACCTCTGGCCCAAGTAGCTTATTGTCCCCCACCTCTATCCAACACACTGGAGAATGACAAGGCCTACCATATAATGCCTCGAATGGAGTCATGCCAATTGTAAATTGGTAGGATTTATTATAAGAAAACTCCACCAGTGGAAGGTACTACTCCCAACTCCCGCCAAAATCAAGGATGCACATCCGTAACATATCCTCTAACATCTAATTTGTCCACTCCGTCTGTCCATTCTTCTGCGGGTGATAGGCCGAACTCAATCGTAACTCCGTACCCGTGGCCTCCTAGAAGCTCTCCCAAAATGGGGACACAAAGATCTTGTCCTGATCGAACACTATATTGAGGGGCACCCCATGGAGTCTCACTACCTCTGAAATGAAGATCTGAGCATATTGCCCCGTGGTATCATCGATCTGAACTGGCAGAAAATAAGCTACCTTGGTCAGCCGATCCACAATCATCCATATGGAATAGTTAACCCTCTGTGATGTAGGAAACCCTGTGATAAAATCCATGGAAATGCTCTCCCATTTCCACATAGGGATCTCTAAAGGATGTAGGATCCATGGAGGTCTATGGTGGTCCACTTTTACCAGTTTACAAGTGGCACATTTCGAAACAAACTCGGCAATGTCCTTCTTCATTCCACTCCACCAGTACTATCGCCTTATATCCTAGTACATCTTATCCCCTATGGGATGTACCGTAAATCCTGATCCATGAGACTCTGCCATAATTGCATGTCGTAACTCCTCCCCCTCTGGAACTACTAATCTGCCATTAAAGCATAAGCCCCCATCTGAGCTCACAGAATACGACTCTGCCCCCTTGAATAGAATCTGTACAATTCAATCCTGACAGAACGAGTGTGTTGCTCGAGCCTGTATCACCCTAGTAACGATCTTGGGTGTAACTGTCATTACTAACATGAATAAGCGGGAAACCGCATCCTGATGTCCCAGTTCCTTCCATTTTTCCTGCCACACCTCGGCCACCTCACCTGCTGGCCTACGGATCAATGCGTGTGCTACCATGTTATACTTCCCCAGGTGGTAATGGATGTCAAACTGATATTCCTTCATAGATTCAAGCCACCTCCGCTGATGCATATTCAGTTCTCGCTGCGTGAATAGGTACTGAAGTGACTTGTGATCTGTGAATAGGTGAAATTTATCCCCTAAGAGATAATATATCCATACCCAAAGTGAAAACATGACTGTTTCTAAATCCAAGTTGGGGGTGGGGTAACTCCTCTCGTGAGGCTTAAGATTACGGGAAGCATAAGATATAGACTTATCCTCCTACTGAAGCACACCCCCAAGTTCTAGTAAGGACGCATCAGTGTAAACCAGGTATTCGACCCCCAACCCGGGTAGTGCTAGAACTGGTGCTGAAGTCAGTTTGTCCTTCAGCTCATCAAAAGCCAACTACCAGGCATCATCCCAAATAAACGACATCCTTTTGCGAGTCAAATTTATCATTGGACCCGCTATCTTTGAGAATCCCCAAATAAATTGCATATAGTATCCGGCCAACCCATAGAAACTACGTATCTATGTCGGCGTCGTGGGCTATCCCCACTCTCTCACCGCTGACACCTTCCCCAAATTTATGGATATCCCCTCTTCAGAAATAATGTGCTCCAAAAACTAAACTTCTCACATCCAGAACCCACACTTCTCATATTTCTCATACAACTCGTGCTCTTAGAATGCCTGCAAATCCAGCCTTAAGTGTTCGGCATGCTTCCCCTTTGTCCGAGAATAAATCAGGATGTCATCAATAAAGACAATGAAAAACTGATCTAAGAACTCTCTGAACACCCAGTTCATCAAGTCCATGAATACAGTCGGTGCATTGGTTAGCCCAAATGGCATAACCCTGAACCCATAGGATCCATATCGCGTCAAGAAGGCAGTCTTAAACACATCCTCCTCTCTGATACGTAACTGATGGTATCCCGACCTTAAGTCTATCTTCGAGAAGTAGTCAACACCCTCAGGTGGTCGAATAGGTCATTAATTTTGGGCAATAAATATATATTTTATATGATGACCTTATTTAACTTTCGGTAGTCAACACACAATCGTAGTGACCCATCTCTCTTCTTTCTGAATAGTATGGGAGTGCCCCAAAGAGAGTTACTCCTATGGATGAATCCCCATCCCAAAAACTTCTCGATCTGATCCCGTAACTCCTTCATCTTCGTCGGAGCCATACGGTAAGGTGCATGGGCAATCGGCCGAGTGCCCGATGTCAAGTCTATGACAAACTTTATCTCTCTTCTAGGCGGTAGCCGTGGTATATCCTAAAATACGTCGGCAGACTAATAACCGAAATCGAATCAAGTGGAACCACCACCTATTTAGAGGTCTCCTCCTCCATATAATATAAATGGGTGGATGAACCTCCACCAGGATGAGGCATCGCCACCAAAAACATCTCCTAACCCAGTATGGCAAACACAATACTATGTTATAGCAGTCAATCATCGCCCTACACATAACTAACCAATCCATCCCGATAGTAGCATCATACTTGTGCATATCTAAGACGAGCATCTCGATCGGTAAGATTAATCTCCCAATATCTATACCCACTCCCCGACATATAAAGAATATGAAAGACCCATGGCCCAATGGTGAGTCTACACTAGTAGCTGTGCTCTCTACCGTGTCTAATAACCCCGTGGTGGGTGCAAAACTAGTGGCAATAAAACTATGTGAAACCCTCGTGTTAAATAATATTCTCCCCAAAGTCCCCTGGATAGAAAATGTACCCTAAACTGCGGGTGGTCCCTGGGGAACGATGGACTGGTGGACATCGTAAACACGCCCATACTGCAGTTGTCCCTGCTGGATCGGAGCTGCTAGAATAGTTGGCAAATATGGTACCTACGATGGTGCTGGGAGGGTAGCTGGAAATATCGGTCACATGGGCTCCTGACGAGTGCCTTGCTACTGCTGCTGCCGGGCTTTACCCTTCTGAGGACAATCCTGACGTTTGTGGCCAGTGTTGCCATAAGATAAGCATCTCCCTGGGAAGTGTCCTCCCCTCTTCCCCTATTTCCCTTGGCCCTGATAGCCATTACCACCCCTCCCTTGGCCCTGCTAAAAGCGCTACTACCCCTGCTGGCCCTGCCTAAAACCTCCCTGTCCCAGCCGGTGGCCACCTGATCTGAACCTCTTAGCAGGGTCCCCCTAGTGGAAACTCTGCTTGCCATGTCTCTGCTGACCCTGAGCTAGTTGTTCCCCACTGGCACCATTACCTCTTGTCCTGCCCTGTTAGCTGGACTCCCCCACTTGTTTTCTTCCCTTTTGATGGAAGCGATGATCTTAACAGTGTATTAGGGCAACGTTAAGTACATCAGTATACGTACCCAATGAAATATTACCCAAAAGGTGCTTGTGAATTTTCCAAGTCAAGCCGTCCATAAACATATGAATTTTCTTCCCCTCAATAGGCACTTCATCTGGTACTAGATTAATCAATCTCGTAAACTCTTATTTGTATTTTGCAACTGTCTTCCCCTCTTGGGTGAGATCCAGTAATTTTTGCCTCATCTCAATCTAAACGGCGGAAGGGAAATATTTACGGTCAAACAACACCCAGAAGTCCTGGATAGTCATGTTGTCTCTCTCCGCAGTAGTGGTAATAAACTCCTACCACTGCAGTGCCACTCCTACTATCTTAAAAGTAGCTAGTACCTGCCTTTGAACCTCAATACACTCATACATCCTCAAGTTCCTCTAGATGTCTTTCTTTCATTTGATCGCTACCACAACATCAGAACTCCCTGCGAACTCCGGAGGATGTGCCTTCTAGAAGGCATCTCTGACTTGCTCCCAAGTAGAAGGGAAAGCATGAGATTTTGCTGGGGACATAACTGTTACCTGTGGTGGGACCTATTGTACTACCATCAAAGCAGCATTTACTACCTGCACTACGATAGCGACAACCTCCAAAGCATTTATCGTACCTTGGCAGGAGCTGGCTGGGGCTCGGGCGGGGCATCCCTAAGAGCTCGCTGTGCACGTATGGGAGGCATATGAAATGAGAGATAATATTTATAATCCACAATAGATATCTCAAATAGCTGAAGACGTAAAATGAGCAAATAATGAATACAACAATCCTAAATATAGGGCTCTATATTTAGGAAAGCTACGCTGGAAGATTAATAAGCCGTACAGATCCGAAAGGACTCTAGAACTTGATGCTCTGATACCACTTGTGACACCCCACCTAATTAAATACCTGGTGATCAGTCCTTTATTAAATTAATTCAGAATATCCATTTGGTTCAGAATATGCATTACTGTAGAAAACCTTATTATTAACACTAACAACCTAATATTTAAAAAGGTTGATGTCAAGATTTTATCTTTTAATTAACATAAACTCAAATTAACCAAATTCTAATCATACACCATTCAAACAAATCTCATATGAAATAAAATGACTAAGGTAATAAGTAAGACTGGAGTAAACACTTCTAGCCTAAATCCCAAATACAATAACCCAACAACTGAAAGGAGTAAATAAATAGATCCATAAATATCTGAATGTCTGAAAAGTAAATAGGGGCGACATCTCCTAACTAAAATAACTAACTAAAAATAGAGGAATAAGAATCATAGAGGCGTCTACTACCATGTTCTGTAACTTCCACAACAGCTACAACTCGTCAAATGAGTGGAACTCATATCCTTGGTGTCCTTGTGGCTGGGCACCTAAAATGATTTGACAAAAGAAAAGAGATTTGCAATAAATGGGTCAGAGTCCGAGTAAAAAATAATTTAAAATTCAGCAAGTGCTTAAATGAAATCAATAGCACATATAGTGTACAAGTTAGATCATCGTACTCTCACTTGAGATACTCACCTCTCATCTAATGTGCACACCTAACGCATATTTTTCTTAACCCATCCTAGTTATGCTACCCCGCCTAACTAGTCCGAAGATAACTATTATCACACCAATAAACTCGTGCGTTTACCTATATCACCCGTATCCCGTATTACCACATATTTAAGGATAGTTATTCATATACATAACCATTATTCTAATAATAATAATAATAATAATAATAATAATAATAATAATAATAATAATAATAATAATAATAATAATAATAATAATAATAATAATAATAATAATAATGGTAATAATGATAATGATGATAATAATAATAATAATGGGTTTTTCGTTTAAAAAAAAGTGCTCACACTAATTTACCAAAATTCAAAGAGTTGTAAAATTAAATTCTGGAAAACTTTTTCTTCTTCGACGACATAAAAAATCATTTAATCCCATATGAAACTATTTTTTGTTCGAAGTTAGTAATAAAAAAAGAAAAGAAAAAATAGAGCAATTTGAGTTGAGTGAGCTGCCATCTTTGAACGATTTTCATCAATTCTTTTAATCTTTTCTTTCTTATTTGGCATAGGATATCATCACTACATGCTTATGAGACATTTGAGACGGGCATTGGTTATATAAAGGTGATTATAGGGGGTTACCTATCCCATTTTCTTCCATTTATGAAGAAGAAAAATGTTCATTTTGTCAAATCCTAAAATACTCATTATCTACACCATTTTAACTCAGGAAAGGTTGCTTATACTCTCTATAACTCTACTATTTCATATATTTATCCTTACATTATCAAGCATTTCCAAGGACGTGTTGTTTTGGGTGTGGAAAATGATTTCTAAAAGAACTTAAATTCTACAAGTTTGGAGCTTATTAAGTTTTCCTTTAAACATCTTAATCAAATTTATTATCTTAAAGAGGTAGGGGTTCTACACTATTTTTAAATTTAAAACCAATCATGTTAGTTATATATATACATATGTATAATTTACATGACTATTTATATTTATTATCACTATATATTAATATAGGTTGATAGAGATGTGATAAAAATGATTAAATGTTAAAGATGGAGTTAAGTTAAGATTTCATAATGTTTAAAGAAGTTTTTCCTCATGAAAATCATGTTTAAACTAGCTACTTCATGTCAAATGTTGAGTTGAACTTGATGAAGAAAAGCTAGGATGAATATATGGATTTTATGAGTATAAAACCTTATATTCATGAACATAAACTCATTTAGTTGGGATAAATAAGTTTAATATGTTGAAAATACATTTAAATAAGCCTTGGGATATGAAATACTAATTTTAAAAAATAGCATATTAGTCAAATAAAATGACGCTATTTGATGTGACGAAAATTTAAGAGGATTAAAGTTTAAAGGACTAAAAGTGAAAATAGTATAGTGTTGAGGTTAAAACAATAAATATAGTAATATTTACATATAAAATGACTAAGATACAAAGTATAAAATGAAAGGTTCTCAAGTTGTAAGAATAAGACTTGAGATGTCAAAAGTGGAGTTTTAGGCCAAAAGTGTCATTTTATGAAAAGTTTGGATTAAGTAGTAACATTTGAAGAAATGAATATTGTCTTGGAAAGTTGATTTTAAAGGAAGAAAATGATAAGGTAAAATCATGATAAATAAGGTTGACAATGCAAATTAAATATTTTTAAAGGTAAAGTCTTGAAATGATAAAACAAATGTTTTAGCACAAAAGATCATTTATGCGAAATAAGGACTTAAGAATGATTTATAAAACCAATAGGACTCTTGTTAATGAGTAAAATTTTACATGATGAAAATTCATGTTTTGTTAAGTAAAGATGAAAAGAAGTAATTATAGAAAAATTTATAAAATGCAAGTTTTATAAGTGTTTGTGGATAGTGAAAAACACATTAAAGAGTATAAATGGTTATTTTAACGGAAAGGTAAATTGTTACATCTTAGTTGTTTTGAAAAGATGAAATACCGAGTTTAAGATAAAATGAAAGATGGACTATTTATAAAGTGTGAAAATTGAAAATAAGTGTGTTGGGACTTGTCTCGTCCTGGGTATTTGGTCTCGTCGGTCTGTAAAAGGAAAATAATGGAAAGAGGTTTAAAAGTTAATAAGAAATAAATAAATAAAAAGGGTTAAAAAGATGTAACAAGTAAAAGGACTCAGAGATAACCAAGAAATTTAAGAAGGGTCCAGAGCTAGAGGGTGCGACTTAATGCTTAAACCCCAAATAACGGATCAATAGTAAATACTCATTGATTAGTACCCCAATTAATCAAGTGAAAAGATGATTTTGAGCACGACGCTCATTTATGTAAAGGCAAGTTTATGAAACAACATGAAAAATGCCAAAGTATGTTAACGGTTAAATTAACGGGTTACATGTGGTATTAAAAGAAAGGCTAAGTGTGAGTGGACACATCGCCTAGGTTAAAGGGTCAAAACCTCAATTGCATGTAACTTTGCATTTGCATGAGAACACTTGATCAAATGAAGGATGATTTCATTATTACTAAAATATACTTTATATGTATAGATATTCTTTGTACGTATTACTCTGCTAGTATTTATCTTACAAAGTGCATGCTCATATCCCACCATTTGCCAAACCCCCCAGGTAGGCTTGTAAACAGGTCGGATTCAGATCAGATCAGGCCAATCCAAATTCAAACCCGTTTATGTTAAACGGATTCGGACCCGATCCGATTATCGGACAAATTATCTGTTAGGGTTCCGAATTCGAATCCGTTAAGAATCAGTTAATCCGATTCGTTTATCCAGTCCGATCTGATTATAATATTATAAATAACTATTATAAATTTCAAAATACAATATATATTATAAACAACTATTATAATATCTATTTCAAAAAATATGTTTAAATAACTATTAAAATATAAATTACTATTATAAATAAATACAATATATATTAATATAGGACTATTATAAATAACTATTAAAATATATATTTAAAATATTAATAAATTTCTAAATACAATATATATTAATTAAAAATATTATATATATAGATATGTATTAGTCGGATCGGATTATTAATGGATCGGATCATATGAATCCAAATCTGCTCCATTTAATAAACGGATAATTGGATAATCGGATAATCGGGTAATCGAATTTCAGGCGTGATCCAAATCCGTGTAAACGGATCGGATTTAGATTTGGATTCGGATAAAATACAATCCATTGCCAGGTCTACCCCCCAGGTACTTAGGGAAAATATAAAGGCAAGGAAATCGTGGCAGGAAATGAAGTATTTATGCACTAGTAGAGATCTGTTTATTGTTTACTGTTAATGTGATATTTAAATAAAACTTTGACTACGTTATTTGGAACTGTTTTGAAGCATTTTAAATTTAGTTTGTAACAAGACAAAATGATGTGGACATTCTAAAATTGTTATTTATTATATGAATCTGGCAAAACTCTTTTATTTCAAGTGTTCTTATAAATTTCATAGTCCGAGCATCATTTAATTAATTAAATTAAAGGGATTTTACTACACGAAAATGTAAAATCAGTATTTTACTTTAAAAAAGGAGTTTCTCAAATTAAATAAAAGTTTAAAAGATTTTTCGCATTAACCCCCCAAAAATTAAGGCATCACATAGGTTTTCCACCTATCAACTAGTAATGTTGGTTCACTAGAAATTGGTAGGGGAGTTATAATCTTTGCATAATCTCGAGTGAAAGTGGGAGAGAATCACAATGGATTTTATTATGGTATTTCCAAGGTACCTAATGGGTCATGAATCCATTTGGGTCATCGTCAATAGATTGATGAAGATGTATTATTTCCTTTCAGTGAGGATAGATTACATTACAAATCAGTACATTTATAACTCAATTTTGGAGGGTTTTTTAAGATGCTATGGGTGTGCAGCTAAACTTTAGAACTGTGTTTTGTCCTCATTTAAATGGTCATACTGAGCGGGTGAACCAGATTCCGGAGGACATGCTTTGGGCTTTCGTGTTGGATCTTAAGGGGATCTCAGATCAGCACTTTCCACTCGTGGAGTTTGCTTACAACAATAGTCATCAATATACTATTTGAATGGCACCCCGCGGGGCATTGTATGGGTAGTCGTGTCATTCACTGAGATGTTCTTTAGTGTTGGGGGAGCATAGAATGTTCGGGTTGTACAAGATATAACAATGAACAAAATATAGTGACTCGCTCGTGTCACATACAACACGAATCATCCTCCGAGGATAAAACTCATACTCCTACCTTGCCAATCATCTTGAATGCACAAATGGTCCTCGGACGTAACACGCCAGTCCAAACCAAAATAAAACTACTTTAATCGTTGTCCTTTACTAGGCATCCTACTCTTGTCCCTTTACTCACTTTGGGAAAACATTAACGCATGTGAATCACTTTTCACAAAATACCTCTACACACAATTCACTTATCATCTGTCATACTAACCATATTAGGACTGTCCTTCTCTAGGACTTTGGTAGGCTCGATCCCTAATGGTTGCCACCATTGTTCCCTTAGCCTTGTTGGCCCTAAAGAACATGCTATTGGCAAGAGTATTCCTCACTGAATTCACCATTTCTCGGTAAGAATTTAGCTATCCAATTCATTTAAATGGGTCTCCTGATGTGTATCCACACCCCCTTGTGGTGCTACACTACCATCGTTGCATCCCATCTTATTTTTGACTAAATTCTTGAATTCTTTTAGCTTCCCACAAAGAAGCATTATAATTTTCCATTGACAAAGCACGACATTGTCAACCTCTGAATCAACCATCCAATAGAATTCCCTTCTTAAGTGTTATTAACTATATTTACGAGTCGATCTCCCACTTGGAGTCCTCTCCTCCATTTGTATCTACATCCTTCGATACAAGATTCGCTAACGGTTTAGATTCATATTCACAAATGGACCTCTGTCAGGTCCTCATGTGATGAGTTCAATGTGCACATCTTATTCTGAACACCTGATGAAGGAATATGCGATTAAACTATACCTAAGGTCCTTCCATCGACGCAACATTTCACTATTAAATGTGGTGGCTGACTTCCACCATTATAACTTTTCTCCGATGAGTCAAGACAAATTTTCCCCTAATTTTCACTTCTAGTTAACCACACTCCGCCATATGCCCAAGCCTTTGAATGTATTACCTTAGTTGGGCGACACACATAATTCCCTCATTTCTAGAATTTTTGCTGATGACTCTCCTTAATTTTCCATTTGACCCTATAACAAGCATTCTACACTGGGTGAGTCTAATCTTGCACCTCCTCCGACTAGAGTAACATTTGGAAATCTTAGGCTGCACCCTAGCCATCTGCATTCACCTGACTTCTCGTGCCATAATAGGGGTGACCTTAACTAGGGTCATCCTCCTCGAATATACTCTACAACCTCAAATAAGCCTTGCCTCATGATATCCGCCTAACGTCCCTCATCTGACATCCTTCATCGCTTGCCACACACACACATACGAACGCAAATAGAATTCACTAATATACATAAGTTATAGAAGTAGAACAGAATCTCACCATAGAAATCAACAATCCTAAACTTAGGGCTCTATATCAAATAAAGCAACGCTGGAAGCATAATAAGACGCACAGATCCTAAAGGACACTAGAACATGATGTTCTGATACCACCTGTGACACCTCACCTAATTAAATACCGGGTGATCATTCCTTTATTAAATTAACTCAAAGTTTCAGGTTGGCTCATTCTTAGCATCACCCCGCCTAGGTACTCCCACGGCCCATAACATTATTTTATCCATGCGTAACATTTAACGCTCGAGTTATACGTGTAAGTAAATCACTATTTTTATTCTATTAAGTATAACAAATCCTTAAGTACTTCTCAACTCTTGAAGTGTATCCGCTCAAAGTAATATAAATTAGTAGGTGCACCCTCACTACTCTACTGGTCTAAGTCTTCCTTAATTCTCCCAAGGTATACTATAACGAACGCACGATTCCCCACCAAATTTATATTCCCGAAATGCCACGGTTAAATAGCATATGAATCGTATCTCCCTAACCTTGCCTACAACCCTACTGGTCTTTCCCAAGTCCCATTATGGTATATAAAACATGTATAAGGATTCCCACAAAGTGTCACAGGGTTAATCATTAAGAATACATAACAAGCTTCAAAATTCAGAATAGGTCGATCGATCGAAGGGAGGGGGTCGATTGATCGATCCATTCGATCGATCGACATTCAAGGTCAATCGATCGATCACCCAGATATTTCCTAGAATCTGCATAAACTATCTTACGGGTTTCATCACCAAAAATCCTACAAACCTCTATCAATTTTGCCCAAACTCCCCAAAAACATTATTAGTGGTACTATATACCTAACTACACGATTTCCTATGTGAAACATGTTCGAATTCATCAACGATATCGAAATAATGGGGTAAAATTGACAAAATCCTCAAGAACCCTAATTTTTGAGGAAACATACATTCTTCTAATTATTTCCCAGATTTCTTGTTACTAAATTCATACTAATTCGTGGGCAATCCTTTATATGTGATGGGTATGTCCAGAATATATTAAATTTCTCCTAACATGCGATTTAAAGCCTATAAATTATCAATTTCTTTCATAAAACACGTTCCTTATAATCCTAAACTAACATGGGTTAGATATTAACTAAAAACGAAGCAAGATAGATACTTTCATGGAATTTGAGTTTCTGATTTGTGGACGAAAGAGCTATGGTTGCGTTCCTCATCGCGCGATCTATGCTTTGGTGGTGGTGGCGTTGCAAACGGGTGAGTCTTTGGCCTTAAGTTGCTTGGAAAGCTCTCCAACTCCTTCTCTAATGGCCGTTCTTGGGTTTTTTGTTTGTTAACCCTAGAAGACAACTCCTAAAGGCTGATATATCCTCAGTAAATTCGTGGGTTTAATTTCCCAAAAATGTAAAATGTGTGTAATACCCTCCCGGGATACCAATTAGGCTCAAAATCACCCCGAGACCCTAACTAAACCCCCGGGTAAACTTTTCTAACTATCTCCACCCTGCTGGAAACATTGGTGCACTCGAAATGACTATACGGGCGACTTATAATTTAATTCACTTTGTATAATAACAATTTAGTCCTGACTTAATTTCCACAATTGTCCAATTATACACTGGTGACAATTTTTAATAAATTCAATTCTACATATTACTCTACTCAATAAGTAATATTTAACAAGTCAACAATTTTCCAATAATTACTAACTCTCGTCGCGCTAGTAAATATTTAAAATAAATTTCCGGATTAATATTAAATTAATCTATCTCAATTAAATTTTATAAATCCCTAAATTTAAAAGCCATAAAAATACGGGGTATTACATACTTCCCCCCTAATAATGGAATTTCGTCCCGAAATTCAGAAAATAAGGCCTATCTGGTAAAATAATTCTGGATACCTTATCAGTACGAAAACTATCTACATAGTAAGGCGCTCAATCATTATAGCCCTCGCTTCACAGCAAACTTGTTTAACACTTTCATTAAAGACACTTCACATTGTGCTCCTATCCGATAACATTCGCATAAGACACGCCTATACATTATTGATTCCCATTATTTCAATATCATTGGGAGACCACACCTCACTACATGACAACTACTCAAATTTAACTAAACACAAAACTCCCATTCTGAGAGAAACCATATGAACATCTGACCACTCTTGTTTGCCTAAAACAGTCGTGGAATTCCACCATAGTCATCAGACTCTAACTCAAATGATCCAAAATTCTAATTATCCACCCATCTCTTAATATTCAGAGTGCGGAAAGTAAAGGTTTTTCCACAGCAAAACCTCGATAAGTGTCTTGTTCACAATAACAGGTACGAATGCTCCCACGAAACCATACCATTAGATAATATCCTCCCCCAATTATGGTACTATACTCCACTTGTTAGCTATAACCGTTGTGAAAAAGAAACGATCACAATGAATCCAAAATTACTTTCACACTGCTCCATAAATGGTTAATCACCGCTCGCTTACTCCCCAAATTATGGGTGATACAACATGCTTAAAATGAAACGATATCCCCACTGCTTCCTGAAATCCCATATTGAAGGTGGGATTCAAAAATCTCCACCTAATTTGGAAAAATACCGTGTAGGACCACGTACCGGCGCGATCCTTCCTTTCAAAGGAAGACTAGGGCACACCAGCTAATATTATAAATTACCCCAAAGGAATTTCAATCACTTCCTTCTTGGGCATCTTGTTCCACACGTTCGAAGGAACTCTTGATCTTACCTTGAGGTTGTCAACCCATCCAAGAAACTCTACTGATTTTACCGACCTCTTCCATCATAGGAATTATCGATAGCCACAAAATTCTCTGGTTGATCCCCTTGTTCCAACCGATTTCTATTTATGAGTAGTGCCTACGGAGACTAATCATTATGTCCCGCTCGATATCTACTTCTACTTGTAATGTCTCATATTAAGTGACACTTAATACTCACCTTCTTTCCTTTGTGTATACTGAAAGTTCTGACCCATGCACTTTTCTCCACGATGTGTACTTACGGATCTTTTATACCATACCAACATCTTCAGTCTTTGTACGCGTCAGTCGCTCTCAATATTTGACTAATTACAACTCTCTCCGAGTGTTCTCCATAATAATTACATTCTACCCTTCTCAAGGAATACCCATTTTTAAATGGCTTCCCACAACCTCCCAACCAAATTCGGGTGTGCTACTCTAATCGCACACGTATATATGGATTATCGTTCTTCACGTGACGCTTAATCCACTCTGCCACTTCCACCTCGTTATGTTAGTCCCACAAACATATATTCCACACATATATTCCCACATCCCTACAACTCAGACGATTCTAACATCAGTGATTCCCACATTCTGTAGCACCCCACCCACCCGGGAAGAGCGAACGGTGCGCTACTCATCAATATAACTAATCAAATCCATCAAAATACTAGATATAGAGCATCTACATCCCATAACAACAAAAGAGAAAACACTAATCTCAAATCTCTTCAAATAAGTACAACAATTCTCTCGAATAAATACAACAACTAAAAATAAATCACCAATGCTCTATACATCAAAAGAAATACAAGTTTTCCCCTCTTGTATTAAAAGTTTTTCCCAGATAATCCACGCTAAAAATCATCCCAACTCTTTATTTTCCTTGTGCTCAGAACACGGTTACAACACTCGGGTGTTCTCAATCATCCCTAGAAATTGAAATTTTAAATTCTCCTTATCACCGTTTCACCCTTCAACTAGTGGTGATAAAACAAAACTTTCAATGCTTTTTTTCCCCATATAACCGGCTCTACTGGACTTAATTCATAATTAAACTTCCAATTTACAGATATAATTACTTGCTCCCATTGCGACCAAGGTACCGAACCCATGTACTAATGACCAAACATCTCCCTATTTCCAACCTTACGCTAGGTTTCATGCGTGGGATGTCTCGCAAAGAGAAATTCAAACAAGGAACCCCCCCGATACACTACTACCTAGCATTGTCGGTTATCGAAATCCGTTAGGCCCTCCATCCATAGTATGTACCCCTTTTATTCCGTCTCTTGACAGAAAAGTTACATCTCCTCCCGTAATTACACTTAACAAAGAACATTTCGCCAATTGTTCAATCGTTCAGTATTGGTGGTAATCCCATTCCTTAAACCTTGAATACATACAATAGGGGTTCTTGAAATACGATCCCCAAATATATGGGTATAACTCTTAACTCTCACATATCTAAAGGATAGGTATATCAATGCGCTCTTCCTATCACCAAGTCCTGAGCGCTAAACATAATAATGAGTTAAATCTTTTCGCTCAACAGTATACCTAATACATATTGAATTATAACAACAAAGTCCCTACATACACCGGGAGAGAATATCTCGAGCCCAATATCCCCTCTGAAGTCTCTAGAATAGATAATATAAGTGCGAGTCCGACCCTCTCACAGGTGAGGCCTCGCCAGAACAACACATGCTGGACTAATGCAACCATTCCGATAGCCTTGCAATATCTGCCTACTATTGTACTAACCATTTATATAAAGTTGTAACCAAGACAATATCATACTCGTATATCACATCACTAAAATGAGTAATCTAAATAAAGTATATAACACTATTAGTACACCCATTCATCCTCCGCGGATAGCACTAAAGATAATCCCGCTACACTAGGGAAAATATTCACATAATAGTAATGTTTATAGTTATACGCATTAAACTCGTCTCACATGCTAATCTAGCAATGAACAAAATATAGTGACTCGATCGTGTCATATACAACACGCTTCATCCTCCGAGGATAAAACTCATACTCCTACCTTGCCAATCGTCTTGACTGCACAAATGGTCCCCGGACGTAACACCCCTGTCCAAACCAAAATAAAACTACTTTAATCATTGTCCTTTACTAGGCATACTACTCTTGTCCCTTTACTCACTTTGGGAAAACATTAACGCATGTGAATCACTTTTCACAAAATACCTCTACACATAATTCACTTTTCATCTGTCATACTAACCATATTAGGACTGTCCTTCTCTAGGACTTTGGTAGGCTCGATCACTGATGGCTACCCCCGTTGTTTGCTTAGCCTTGTTGGTCCTAAAGAATATGCTACTGGTTACATTATTCCATACTGAATTCACCATTGATTGTTAAGAATTTAGATATCCGATTCATTTAAATGGGTCCCCTGATGTGTATTAACACCCCCTTATGGTGCTACACTACCACCGTCGCATCCTATCTTATTTTTGAATAAATTCTTCGATTCTTTTAGCTTCCCACACAAAGAAGCATTATCATTTTCCATTAACAAAGCACGACATTGTTAACCTCTGAATCAACCGTCCAACAAAATTCCCTTCTTAAGTGTTATTAATTATATTTATGAGTCGATCTCCCACTTGGAGTTCTCTCCTCCATTTGTATCTACATCCTCCGATACAAGATTCTCTAACGGTCTAGATTCATATTCGCAAATGGACCTCCGTCAGGTTCTCCTGTGATGAGTTCAGAACAACATGAACATCTTATTCTGAACACCTGATCAAGGAACGTGCGGTTAAACTGTACCTAAGGTCCTTCCATTGACGCAATATTTCACTATTAAATGTGGTGGCTGACTTCCACCATTATAACTTTTCTCCGATGAGTCAAGAAAATTTTCCCCTAATTTTCACTTCTAGTTAACCACACTCCGCCATATGCCCAAGCCTTTGAATGTATTACCTTCGTTGGGTGACACACATAATTCTCACATTTCTAGAATTTTCACTGATGACTCTCCTCAATTTGCCATTTGACCCTATCACAATCATTCTACGCTAGGTGAGTCTAATCTTGCACCTCTTCCGACTAGAGTAACATTTGGAAATCTTAGGCTGCACCCTAGCCATCTTCATTGTCCTGACCTCTCGTGCCATAATAGGGGTGACCTTAACTACGGTCATCCTCCTCGAATATACTCTACAACCTCAAATAAGCCTTGCCTCATGATATCCGCCTAACGTCCCTCATCTTACATCCTTCATCGCTCGCCACACGTACACATATGAACGCAAATAGAATTCACTAATATACATACTTTATAGCAGGATAACGGAATCTCACCATAAAAATCAACAATCCTAAACTTAGGCTCTATATCAAACAAAGTAACGCTGGAAGCATAATAAGTCGCACAGATCCTAAAGGACACTAGAACCTGATGCTCTAATACCACATATGACGCCTCGCCTAATTAAATACCGGGTGATCATTCCTTTATTAAATTAACTCAAAGTGTAAGATTAGTTCATTCTTAGCATGACTGCCGAAAAATAATTTTCCTATTTAATCATCTTATAAATAATTAAGCTAAGTGTCAAAACATTTAATTTTATAAATGAATTCCGAATGTTTTTATTAATTACGAAGCCGTTTTCACGAATACAATTGATAGTATTAAAACCAAACCATCCAAATGAAAGGACATGCTAGATAAATCAATCCAAATAAAATATCCCAAATCGCAGGACAAAGTAATAATTACAAGTAATCCCAACTACAACAGAATACTGAAATAAATCAAAAGTACAAATCTCTCTGAACTAGATAAAATTGGAAAGGGTGACAACTTCCATATCTAAGGAGAACTAGATGAAAGATTGAGAAAACAAGGATGAAATCGTCTACTGTAAAGACCTGCAACTCCCACACTAGCTGCAGCATGTTAATAGTCCAAAGATCCAATCCTGACACCACTGCGGCTGGGCACCTGTAATACATGTATACATACATATATATATATATATATATATATATATATATATATAAGAGAAAAGAGGACAGGAAACGGGTCAGAGCCCGAGTGTAAAACAGTTTTAAAAATAGTTTAGCAAGTATTTAAAATGCTTACTGGCTAATCCAACAACCATGTTAGTATGCGACACTCTCTTGAGAATTCTCACCTCTCATCTAGTGTGCACGCCTACCGTACTAATAAATCTCATAAGTTTCTCTAATTTATTCTCCATAAGGTTTTATCTCGTGAAAAGCAAGGTTATGATATTTACTTTAGGAAATCATTCTCCTCAAGATTTCTTACGTTATTTAGAATAACTCATTACCTTCATAAATTTCTCAAACACTTATAATAATGTTGAAGCATTTATTCATTACTTAACTAGTTATACGCACAATAGAAAGTTCCCATATAGATATAAGTATATATATTAGTCACACATATAATATATATATTAACGACACCCCACATACAATCTATGGTGCTGGTATACTCTGCTATCAAGTCCCCGTATCACTCAAACTAGAAAAATACTAGTTCGAAATCACTCTCGAACTGTATTAACACAATACACACAAAAAGGAGGCGAAGCATAGTTCCAAGTCACTAAGAGATCATCATATACCCCTGATGTCTCTTAGGACCGTCTGACTATCTTTCTTAGATAGCCCGTACCAAGGAATCCTATGTTCTAGGGTACAAGTTAATATCCCACATAACGGTCACGTCAGAATAAGTCTGTCCCGACGCGAAAACCTCCGTGATAGCAAGTAGCGTGGGTATAATTAAACACAGGTATTCAAATAATATATATACATGCACTCGTATATATATTTACATAAAACATCTAGGTACGCCCACGACCCATAACATTATTCTAGCCATGCGTAACATTTAACGCTCGAGTTCTACGTATAAGTAAATCACTCTTTTTATTCTATAGAGTATAACAAATCCTTAAGTACTTCTCGACTCTCGAAGTGTATCCTCTCAGAGTATTAAAAATCAGTAGGTTCACCCTCTCTACTCTACTGGTCTAAGTCTTCCTTAATTCTCCCAAGGTATACTATAACGAACGCACGATTCCTGTAATACCCCGTGATTTTAATGACTTTTAAAATGGGTTATATTTTAAATTAATGGATTAATTGGATTTTATTATAAATTAATTCATTTGGGTTTTATCCGAATTGTGGATATTAAAATGGATGATTCTGAATATTTCTTAAAGATATTTAGGTAATATATGAATATGATGTCATTATTATGACGGTGTGATATAATTTCGGTAATTTGGATTTTTTAGTCAGACGCGGTATGGGACGTGTCGGGACTAATTTATTAAATTAAAAAGGAAATTTATTTTCTATCGACCTTATAGTCATTTCGACTGCGTCGTTGCGTCCGGAAGGGTTGAAATAGTCAGAAAAGTCTATTTGGATGTAGGATTTGGGTCTCGGGTCATTTGGAAATGAAAAGACAACCCAAAAGGGCATTTTGATTATTTTTACAAGGGGGATGAATAGTGATTTCGGGTTTTGTCTTATTATAAGTATTTGGAGATTAATTGAATGTGGGTTCATTCATCTCTTTTACACAAAATTGAAAGGTCATCTTCTTAGAGAGAGTGAAAGGTTGCTTGGGAAGAGAAAAGCTTGCTTGGAAAGGAGGGGAACTAAAGACCAAAGGTCACCACCACCAACCACCACCGAAAGTGGCCGGAAAAAGGGACATCCAACTGAAATATACTACACCAAAGGATCAGACCTTCAGTAAAGGCAAGTGTTTGATATTTGCAACTTAAGTTCATATATTGTCCATGTTAGAATAATTATGAAAAGAGATAATTTTTCATGTTTGGAAGATAAAAATGGAGTAGTAATGGATTTCTGGAAGTATGAAATATATAGGAATTAAACTCATGTTGTAGGTAGTTAGTAATACAAAAAATATTCATCAATCTGTGGAAGAAATTCTGAAAATCATTTTGTGTTCTTGAAGATAATATGTTGATAATTTTCTGGAAAAAGAGGAAAAAACGAGTGGAATGAGAAGAGCCAATTTGGAATGTTTAGATCTCCTTTTCGAGTGCATTTGGATGATATTTAAGAAAAAATCAAAACACATACCTGACTCAATTTTTCCTGTAGAATCCAAATCTGAAGTCGGATTGATGATTCGAATAATTTTTGGATCTGATTTTTCTGAGTATTTAAGATATGAGAATTCAAGATGTTGTTTCTTTTTAATGTTGGTTCTTATCCCAAAACTTTTGTGGATCTTTGGTGATTATTAATTGGATATTATGGGACTTAGAAAATATCAGTAGACCCTTGATAAGATTTGAATTAATTTGATTGGGATTTAAATTGATTAGAAGGATGATAATTAAATTAAAAAAAATTCGGTTGCTAGATTCATTTGTTGGATTATAATTGGTTTCCTTGAGGATTAAGGATATGTCCTGTAGTGGTGATTGAATGTAACACCTGGGTAGCCTTAGGATTACAATATGAACATCAAGGACTGAGTTTAAGCTCATTATTGATTGTGCAAGGACTAAGTGTAATACGAGCGCTTAGCAGTATGACTCCTGGATAGAGATGGGAGTTTAGAACACATTTGGTTGAAAGAAGGTATGAGGTTATCCCGATCGCATAGTTGAAGTTGTCGGACCTCCTCGATCGACAAAGTTAAGTAGTAGTGTATTGGAGGGGTTCCTTGTTTGGATTTCTCTTTGAGAGACGCTCCGCGCATGAACCTTAACGACGTCGGGAGTGGAGATATGTTATAGGATGCGAGGATAATTAAATTATGGAGTAAAGATATGATATTTTAATACGTGGAATTTAAAAGAGATATAATGCTACGTATGGGAATTATCTTAGGGTAGTGATATTACCTTATTGATATTATATTATAGGTATGATAATGCCTATTTGATTGATTGATGATTTATGTGTATGACATACCTAGCTTACTTGCTATCGGTGGGAGGTTTGTGCGTGAGGGCAGTCATATCTTGATGAATCCATGGGATCTTTGATTTGTCGCTCGAGAACATAGGTCTATGAAAGACTTATCGGGGAGTTGATAAGTCCGCTGACTGTGGGTACGTAGGTATGTGCGTGACCCATAGATACGAGAACTATGTTCGCCTCCAATGTTGGTGTTATTGTTTATGGTTCGAGGAATCCTTACCGAACCTTTTGTCCACTATTAGGCGACCAGCGATGATGGGACATGATAGCAGAGTAATGCATTGCACCGCAGCTGTGACTCGGGGTGCCGTATTATATATATATATATATATATATATATATATATATATATATATATATATATATATATATATATATAATGAATTGAATGATTGAATGGTTATATTGTGGTTAAGTCATCTACTGTGTGATAATTGTAGATAAAGGCGAATTGGGAAAAGAATGTAATTAAGTTAATGAATGTTTATTCTTATAGAATTGAAAAGCTTAATTCATATTAATGATAAATGATTCATGTTAATGAGCAACGATTCATATAAATGAAAAATGTATAAGAATGATTATATAACGTATGGTATGGGACATACGGGGTTATGATATGGGAATGGAATTATATTATGGAATTGTTAAAGAGGAATCATTAACTGGGAGGTTAATAGGAAACGTTAAGTGTGCACTCTAGTTGAGAGGTGAGAATAGCAAGTGAGAGTTGGATCTAACGTGTACATAATAAATGCTTTATTGCACTTGTTAAATACTTGCTGTTTTAAAAATCATTTACACAATCGGGCTCTGACCCGTTTCCTTGCATATTTTCTTTTCTATTGTATCTTCTATATCAGGTGTCCAGCAACAGGGACGCCAACCTTAGCGGATTACGATAACCTATGGAGCTATGGATTATTGCTTAGACGCCTATCTTCATTTGATTCACAGTATTCTCTTAGTTGGGGCATGTCGCCCAAAGGATTCAGTTATCTCTTTTCTATCGGGGTCAAATACTATTGTATTCGTGTCTTTTAATACATTTAACATTGTTAGGATTACTGTAATGGATTAATATTATGTGGGAATGTTTATTCCAAATGCTTTTAAATTATTTTATGTTATATATTTGGTTATCAGTGTTGTAGAATAAAATGTGTTGTGTTATTCTTAAACTGGAAATGGATTTTGTTAAATTAAAATTTGAAAAGTTTTTAACACCAGCTTAATTGAGTATTGGGTGAATTGTAAATGTTTTCGACAGTGATGCTAAGAATAATCCAACTGTACATTCTATTTTAATTTGGTATGGGGCTGGCCACCCGGTATTTAATTAGGCGGGGTGTTACAGGTGGTATCAGAGCATCAGGTTCTAGTGTCCTTTAGGTCTGTACGTCTTACTGTGTTTTCAGCTTTGCGTTCTTTGATGTAGAGCCCTATGTTTAGGATTGTTGATTTCTTTGGTAAGATTCCATATATATTAGTGAATCTTATTTGCATTCGGACGAGTTCGTACAAGAAGTATGGCAGATGAGGGCCATTGGATGGATAGCGGAGATCGTACTTAGGAGGTTATGAAGTATGTTCGAGTATGATGACCATAGTCGAGGTCACCCCTATTATGGAAAAATTGAGGAGAGTCATCAGTAGAAGTTCTTGAAATGCGGGAATTTTGTGTGTTACCTAGCGAAGGCAATATATTCAAAGGCTTGGGCAAATAGTGGTGTGTGGTTAACTAGAACTGGAAAATTTGGGTAAAATTTTTCTTGACTCATCGGAGCAAAGTTATAATATTGGGATTCAACAACCATCACCCGCAAATGAGGGTATGTTTCCTATCTATGGAATTATGAGGCATATTGATTTTTGTAGCAATTAATATTGTGTGGGCAAAAAGGGTTGCTAAACTTAGCCTATAGCATCGTTATTTACGTAGACTCACTGAGGGGTGTGGGACACCTATATATTACATGTTATCACGTGGGTTTGATTTTTATCATGGGATTACTTACTTTGGGCATGTCCGAGCATGATGTGACTATCGGCATGCATTTACTTGTGGTATACGAGAGCGTATGTACTACTATTAACCAGCATATTATCTTCTAGAGAAGAGTAGATGAGTAGACTCTATTTGAAATCAATAAAAAAAAAACCTAATTTTTTTTGTTTAAATCGACAAACTTGATATTTTTTTCAATAAACCAAATTTTTATATACTATTGACTATGGACCTTAGGAGTTTCGATGACCGACTAATTTAGGAAGTAGTGTATCGGGGTGGTTCCTTGTTTGGATTTCGCTTGCGAGACACCCCACGCATGAAACTAATAACCATTGGGAGTCGAAATAAGTTAGGTCCTTAGTATATGAGTTTATAACCTTTGCGACAAATATTATAATGAAAGTGGTACGATAGGGTGTATGGGCGCCCTGGATGGTTGAATGGTAGTAGTTTTCATAATTGTGAAAGAGTGAGTAGTTGTGACTTCAGGATGTATTTACTTGATGATTGAGGATCATTTTTCTGAACTTGGTTACGTGAATGGTATAAGGAAGATTGGGTAAAGTTTAAATTCGATTTAGTTGAAACTATATGGTGAGGCTTGGCGTATAACATCGATAGGAATTTTCATTAATGTACTGTATGGGCGGTACGTCTAAGATTTCTTGCGATGTGAGATTTATACTCGGAGTTGACCTTACCGGTATGATTTATAATCCTAAATTTCAGGACGAAATTCTGTTATAAGGGGGGAAGTATGTAATACCCCGTGATTTTAATGACTTTTAAAATGGGTTATATTTTAAATTAATGGATTAATTGGATTTTATTATAAATTAATTCATTTGGGTTTTATCCGAATTGTGGATATTAAAATGGACGATTCTGAATATTACTTAAAGATATTTAGGTAATATATGAATATGATGTCATTATTATGACGGTGTGATATAATTTCGGTAATTTGGATTTTTTAGTCAGACGCGGTATGGGACGTGTCGGGACTAATTTATTAAATTAAAAAGGAAATATATTTTCTATCGACCTTATAGTCATTTCGACTGCGTCGTTGCGTCCGGAAGGGTTGAAATAGTCAGAAAAGTCTATTTGGATGTTGGATTTGGGTCTCGGGTCATTTGGAAATGAAAAGACAACCCAAAAGGGCATTTTGATTATTTTTACAAGGGGGATAAATAATGATTTCGGGTTTTGTCTTATTATAAGTATTTGGAGATTAGTTGAATGTGGTTCATTCATCTCTTCTACACAAAATTGAAAGGTCATCTTCTTAGAGAGAGTGAAAGGTTGCTTGGGAAGAGAAAAGCTTGCTTGGAAAGGAGGAGAACTAAAGACCAAAGGTCACCACCGCCAACCACCACCGAAAGTGGCCGAAAAAAGGGACAACCAACTGAGATATACTACACCAAAGGATCAGACCTTCAGTAAAGGCAAGTGTTTGATATTTGCAACATAAGTTCGTATATTGTCCATGTTAGAATAATTATGAAAAGAGATGATTTTTCATGTTTGGAAGATAAAAATGGAGTAGTAATGGATTTCTGGAAGTATGAAATATATAGGAATTAAACTCATGTTGTAGGTAGTTAGTAATCCAAGAAATATTCATAAATCTGTGGAAGAAATTTTGAAAATCATTTTGTATTCTTGAAGATAATATGTTGATAATTTTCTGGAAAAAGAGGCAAAAACGAGTGGAATGAGAAAAGCCAATTTAGAATGTTTAGATCTCCTTTTTGAGTGCATTTGGATGAGATTTAAGAAAAACTCAAAACACATACCTGACTCAAGTTTTCCTGTAGAATCCAAATCTGAAGTCAGATTGATGATTCGAATAATTTTTGGATATGATTTTTCTGAGTATTTAAAATATGAGAATTCATGATGTTGTTTCTTTTTAATGTTGGTTCTTATCCCAAAACTTTTGTGGATCTTTGGTGATTATTAATTGGATATTATGGGACTTAGAAAATATCAGTAGACCCTTGATAAGATTTAAATTAATTTGATTGGGATTTAAATTGATTAGAATGATGATAATTAAATTAAAGAAATTTCGGTTGCTAGATTCATTTGTTGTATTATAATTGGTTTGCTTGAGGATTAAGGATAGGTCCAGTAGTGGTGATTGAATGTAACACCTGGGTAGCCTTAGGATTACAATATGAACATCAAGGACTGAGTTTAAGCTCATTATTGATTGTGCAAGGACTAAGTGTAATACGAGCGCTTAGGAGCATGACTCCTGGATAGAGATGGGAGTTTAGAACACATTTGGTTGAAAGAAGGTATGAGGTTATCCCGATCGCATAGTTGAAGTTGTCGGACCTCCTCGATCGACAAAGTTAAGTAGTAGTGTATTGGAGGGGTTCCTTGTTTGGATTTCTCTTTGCGAGACGCTCCGCGCATGAACCTTAACGACGTCGGGAGTGGAGATATGTTATAGGATGCGAGGATAATTAAATTATGAAGTAAAGATATGATATTTTAATAAGTGGAATTTAAAAGAGATATAATGCTACGTATGGGAATTATATTAGGGTAGTGATATTACCTTATTGATATTATATTATAGGTATGATAATGCCTATTTGATTGATTGATGATTTATGTGTATGACATACCTAGCTTACTTGCTATCGGTGGGAGGTTTGCGCGTGAGGGCAGTCATATCCTGATGAATCCATGGGATCTTTGATTTGTCGCTCAAGAACATAGGTCTATGAAAGACTTATCAGGGAGTTGATAAGTCCGCTGACTGTGGGTACGTAGGTATGTGCGTGACCCATAGATATGAGAACTATGTTCGCCTCCAATGTTTGTGTTGTTGTTTATGGTTCGAGGAATCCTTACCGAACCTTTTTTCCACTATTCGGCGACCAGCGATGATGGGACATGATAGCAGAGTAATGCATTGCACCGCAGCTGTGACTCGGGGTGCCATATTATATATATATATATATATATATATATATATATATATATAATGAATTAAATGATTGAATGGTTATATTGTGGTTAAGTCATCTACTGTGTGATAATTGTAGATAAAGGCGAATTGAGAAAAGAATGGAATTAAGTTAATGAATGTTTACTCTTATAGAATTGAAAAGCTTAAGTCATATTAATGAGAAATGATTCATGTTAATGAGCAACGAATCATATAAATGAAAAATGTATAATAATGATTATATAACGTATGGTATGGGACATACGGGGTTATGATATGGGAATGGAATTATATTATGGAATTGTTAAAGAGGAATCATTAACTAGGAGGTTAATAAGAAACGTTAAGTGTGCACTCTAGTTGAGAGGTGAGAATAGCAAGTGAGAGTTGGATCTAACATGTACATAATAAATGCTTTATTGCACTTGTTAAATACTTGCTGTTTTAAAAATCATTTACACAATCGGGCTCTGACCCGTTTCCTTGCATATTTTCTTTTCTATTGTATCTTCTATATCAGGTGTCCAGCAACAGGGAGGCCAACCTTAGTGGATTACGATAAGCTATGGAGCTATGGATTATTTCTTAGACGCCTATCTTCATTTGATTCACAGTATTCTCTTAGTTGGGGCATGTCGCCCAAAGGATTCAATTATCTCTTTTCTATCGGGGTCAAATACTATTGTATTCGTGTCTTTTAATACATTTAACATTGTTGGGATTACTGTAATGGATTAATATTATGTGGGAATGTTTATTCCAAATTCTTTTAAATTCTTTTATGTTATCTATTTGGTTATCAGTGTTCTAGAATAAAATGTTTTGTGTTATTCTTAAACTGGAAATGGATTTTGTTAAATTAAAATTTGAAAAGTTTTTAACACCAACTTAATTGAGTATTGGGTGAGTTGTAAATGTTTTCGACAGTGATGCTAATAATGAGCCAACTGTATATTCTGTTTTAATTTGGTATGGGACTGGACACCCGGTATTTAATTAGGCGGGGTGTTACAATTCCCCACTAAATTTATATTCCCGAAACCCCACAGTTAAATCGCATATGAATCGTATCACCCGAACCTTGCCTACAACCCTAATGGTCTTTAGCAAGTGCCATTATTGTATATAAAACATGTATAAGGGTTCCCAAAAAGTGGCACAGGGTTAATCATTAAGAATAAAGAACAAGCTTCAAAATTCAGAAGAGGCCGATCGATCGAAGGGAGGGGGTCGATCGATCGATCCAGTCGATCAATCGGTCGATCGATCGCCGACATATTTCCCAAAATCTGCGTAAACTATCCTACAGGTTTCATCACCAAAAATCCTCCAAACCTCTATCAATTTTGCCCAAACTCCCAAACAACATTACTACTGGTACTATATACCTAACTACATGATTTCCTATGTGAAAGATGCTCGAATTCATCAACGATATCGAATTAATGGGGTAAAATTGACAAAATCCTCAAGAACCCTAATTTTTGAGGAAACATACATTCTTCTAATTATTTCCCAAATTTCTTGTTACTAAATTCATACTAATTCGTGGGTAATCCTCTACATGTGATGGGTATGTCTAGAATATATTAAATTTCTCTTAACATGCGATTTAAAGCCTATAAATTATCAATTTCTTTCATAAAACATGTTCCTTATAATCCTAAACTAACATGGGTTAGATATTAACTAAAAACGAAGCAAGATAGATACTTTCATGGAATTTGAGTTTCTGATTTGTGGACGAATGGTTGCGTTCCTCATCGCGCGATCTATGCTTTGGTGGTGGTGGCGTTGCAAACGGGTGAGTCTTTGGCCTTAAGTTGCTTGGAAAGCTCTCCAACTCCTTCTCTAATGGCCGTTCTTGGGTTTTTTGTTTGTTAACTCTAGAAGACAACTCCTAAAGGCTGATATATCCTCAGTAAATTCGTGGGCTTAATTTCCCAAAAATGTAAAATGTCTGTAATACCCTCCCGGGATACCAATTAGGCTCAAAATCACCCCGAGACCCTAACTAAACCCCCGGGTAAACTTTTCTAACTATCTCGACCCTGCTGGAAACATTGGTGCACTCGAAATGACTATACGGGCGACTTAGGAAATTCGTGGGTTTAATTGCCCAAATATGTAAAATGTCTATAATACCCTCCCGGGATGCCAATTAGGCTAAAAAATGCCCCGAGACCCAAAATAAACCCCCGGGTACACTTTTCTGACTATCTCAACCCTTCCAGAGACATTGGTGCACTCAAAATAACCATACGAAAGACTTATAATTTAATTGACTTTATATAATAATAATTAAGTCATAACGCAATACAGGCGCGTCCCGACTTAATTTCCACAATTGTCCAATTATACACTTGTGACAATTTTTAATAAATTCAATTCTACATATTACTCTACTCAATAAGTAATATTTAACAAGTCAACAATTTTCCAATAATTACTAACTCTCGTCACACTAGTAAATATTTAAAACAAATTTCCGGATTAATATTAAATTAATCTATCTCAATTAAATTTAATAAATCCTTAAATTTAAAAGCCATAAAAATACGGGACATTACATGAGTGCTCACGGAGGACGAACTAGGAGGGATTTATTTATAGGGCGCATACGACATCGACTGCGCTAGTACCCCAGTGATAGCTATGGGTTTACCTTGGCCATTTTATCCTGAGTCCTACTGCTGACTTACTCGTATCCTCATGGTAAATAAACAGGGGTGCTCTTCATATAGTCTTGGGTGAGGGTGTTTGTACGAATGACAAGAAGGCATAATGACATATCCCTTTGCTAATTCTATGAGGTTATAGGTATGGGACGACCTATACCTATACCTAGTACGCACAAGTCATCCCCGAAGGTAATAGGGATATACCTTTGTATTTATGTGCTGGTTTATGCATATCCCATATACTTGTATGTGTCGCGGAACATACTTATGTGGATATTTGACTTGAGACCATCCTTTTTTTTATGTTACTATATTAGCGATGTATATACAAGAATTTAGTTTAGAAACATTTAATTATATTCAATTGAGAAGTATTATAATTTAACATTAGGTTCACTTAGGATTGGGATTAGACGCATATTATATTTAGGGTTATTACTCTTTATAGACTTGTTGTGAACATTGTTGTTTATATCTGTTTTTCAGTCCCAGACCTCCATTGCAACCTTAACCTTGATCTGCACTATAATTCCATTCCAGTTACTGATCTTATAGGATGTAGGTGTCGAGCCTGCATGCCCATTCTTTTACTTTTATTTTCCAATCATGTTGGATATTATAGTAGTTATTATTTCAATTGAAGTTAGTTTACTATTTGAGATAGTTGTATTTCCTGTGATGGATCTTATTACTATTAGTTATTATGGTATCGTAGGTTTATATTGTCTCATTCATATTGTTTTATTTAATTATTTATTATGTGCATATTAGTTTATTTCTATCATTATTAGAATGGTATTCAATCTTTTAGACTCCTGCATTTTTTATTTTTATACATGATCAATTTGGTTATAGATTTTACGGGGTGTCACAGTAATGGGACATATTTACGGGTGTAGCCAAAGGATAACAAGTATGCAATATATAATATTATGATATTTATATATCCTAGTCCTTTGTAAAACATTTCCATTACGAGGCAAAGTGCATATAAAAATACATAATAATAGACATTGTCTCCTTTTGACAAGAAATTTTAATTGAGTGTTCTTTGTCCATATTGGTTATGAGCACACAAACTCTCACACATGGTTTATCAAACCATCAACGAGACGGTTGATGGACCTGGCCCGAAATTTATAGATATAAGCCCCACAACATTGATAAACACATCCCAAAACCCAATATTGATTAAATTTTCTAAATTTCTTTAACCCTGAGTATCTAAGAATCTCAAGTTCTCTCACAAATCTTGAGCGAAGTTTCGACTTTATAAAAAGTCATTTTTTTCAAAAAATAGAGTCAAACCTCTACACACATTCTATGAAAACGAGACATTCCTAACGAAGCTATGTCCAATGGTGCCACCTCATAGGGGATACTCCCTTGGGAAAAACTTAGCCCATGCTACAAGGGTAAAGAGGATATGCAAAAAAAAAATAGGTCAATATCATAAATACAAACTATGATATAGAACTGTATATATATGTATAAACCACTTAGTCCAGTCCGCGTTGGGGGGAATAAGTATGCATTTTATAAGTTTTATATTTTAAAGCCATGGTTTTTACCCTAAACCTCTATTTGTTGAGATTGATAATATACTCGCATGTTAAAAATGCTAATCAAACAAGGAATAACTAAGTATGACATGAAAATAAACTTTTCAAAACCATTCTCAGGAAGGTGTTCGTGAACTGAGTTATTTTAAAAAATTACTAAAATAAGAGTCTAAAATTGGAATACTCTTCACCATATTTCCGAGTGAATATTCTCTTCATTACACCCAATTTTATCTTTAATATTAGGTGATTTAATCTAAGTGTGGAAAAGGTAAACAAGATAGCACAACACCAAGGAGAATGAGGAAAAACCCACAACGGGAAAAAAACTCATGCCTACATAATGATAAGTGTAATATGGTAGAGTATTACAACTTAAAACAAAGACTTATATTCACACAATTCCATGGTTGACTAGAAACTCTTTCCCACCATAATCTCCTAGGAAAGACAGGATAATTGAAGAATGCTACACAATCGCCACCAGTTTTGGTCTGCTACCAATGTCGTTAAATCCTTTACCAAGAAAATTCTTCTTTGAAATTTTAAAGAAAACTTTTATGTTCCAATTCAATGGAAATATGAGAAGCCACAAGTGTATTTATACTTCCTAGGATGTGATATTCTAAAAGGTTGGAGGAAGTTTAAAAAATGTTTGGCTTGATAAAAAATAAACTCATAAGTATTTTTGAGATATATAAAACATTTAAAGTATCGAGATTTCTTTTTGAAAATGATTGCTCAAGTATAAGGAAGAACTAACCAAACTTCAAATGACTTTAAATATGAATAATAAAAATGTATATATCAAGAACATTCAAAGAATCTTGAAGAAAAACTAAGAGAATAGTGATTTTCAGCATATGTTTTTCTCTCCAAAAAACTCAAGCTTTCATTAAAACAACCACTATTTTGTTTTGAGAATAAGAACACAATAAGCAACCAACAATCCCTAAATGAACTCGTGGACGCAATCTTTTAAAGACTTAGAGGATTATTATCCACAAAAAAAAATTAAGATCAAATCTCATAATCAACCGGCCGCACTCACATGATATGAACCTCACCTCTCAACTACAATACACACCTAACGTGTTTATTTTATTATCCTTATTAAACTACCCAATCTAACTAGGAAAAACAACCGCTATATAACCCCAAACCCCACTATTACTCTATATTAGCTAAGTATAACTACCTTCACTAGGTTTACGTTCATAAACTATATTGTAGCGACACACTTGCTATAGATAAATATTCACATAATAAACATTATCTAGCTACGCTCGTGCTATAAATAAATATATACACTATATCTTATAAACATACATACATACATATATATATATATATATATATATATTTATATATATATAAAGTAACAAACTTATATATGTCACAAGTTGAAATGATGATGTCATGGGATGAATTTGTTCCTGCATTTCCTCTTTTGCCCCTTAAATTTTGGATTCCCCCTCATTTTCCTTTTAAAATATTCATATGATTCAAATCTAAAGGGTATGTTAGTAATATGCACACATCAAACCCTAGGCACCTCTCATTCTCTCTCTCTCATCCGATGCTTCACCAAATGCGACCTACCCCTTTTCTCATTATCTCCATCTTAAATGAACCTTCCCTCCAATCCGTGGTCTCTACCTCCCCCTTCTCCAATCCGGAACCCGCGACAGCTGCCTCCTTCAATGTATGATTATTTTGTAGATTTAATTTGATGTTTAGTTTGTTCGTTTGTTATTTAGGTGTTCCATTTGTGTTCGTTGAGATTACTATTGTTAGGGTTTAAATTATATTTTTGTAGGTGTTTAATCTCACACACACATGCCCCTTTTGTAACTTTGGGACTGTTAGTATGGTAAACATTTACCACATCTTTAGTTTTCAAAATCCAAATCTTTAGGTATTTTGTGTCTATTTTTGTTTAGCCAGACATCATTTTGAGATTGTTTATTTATTTTATATTTGTTTAACAATATGTTTGGTTAAACAAGTTTTCGTGTTTATCATATGTTTGGTTAAACAAGTTTTCAATATTATTTTATATTTTTATGATACTTGGTACATGAACTTGAGTAGTACTCCCTTTCACAAATCTCATATGGAAAACCAATTAGTATTTTTATCTGGTATTGTTTTTCCACAGATTATGATGTTGGGTGTTGCCCTCACCCTCACACTCATAAATCACAACTGGAGCTACCAAAGTTCGTATTTATTGTTACAGATGAAGAGTACTTGAATAAAATTTTTAATTATTTTTATTGGTTATCTTTAGGTTTCCAATATTGTTTTATTGTTTTTTTTTGTGCATACGTAGTTATAAGGTGTAAGGTAATCAGAGTACTTAAATTATTATTTTTATGGATTTCAATGACGCTCAATCTGGGTTGCTGTTTTTTTTTTTGTTGTGATTGTTTCTTTATTTAGGATCTCTAATGTTTGTTGATGAAATACAAACCATAGAAGATATACAAGCCTATAAATCAGATGTATACACATAAAAGCCACAAGAGCAGATATAAGAGCCTATAAATCAGATTTTTTTTATACTATTTATTTATGAGATTTTAATTTTCTAACTGATTCTTTCCTGTAGTTTCAAAAGGGTGCTCTATCGGTCATGTATATTGTTTTTATACTACTATTAATTTATTTAGTAGTTGTATTTCATTGTGATTTTACACCAGTGGAATTTTTGTATGAAAAACCCATCCCTAACATTTTTTATAACCGCAATAACGGGAATTCTGGATTATAGGCTTCCATGAGGATAAGGTAAACAGAAAGAACATCAGTTGCTGGTTTTGAAATGTGGTGTAAGTCAATTTTGGAGCATTGATGGATGTAGTTTGTACACAAAATTGAAGGAACTACTCAATGGCATTAGGGGTTGGGTATTATATCTTTGGTGGGATTCCTTAAAGGAAGCGTTTTAATTACAATTATATCTTTAAGTTTAAATTGACAAATGTACTCAAAACTGAACTTAGTGTTGCATTTTTTTGGTCTACGCAGTTCGTTATTTATAAATTTCTTTGCTCTTTATGGATTTGTGATTCTTTAGTATATTTAAGTTCAATTTCAAACACAACTTACATCTTCACAATCATGATTTTTCTGCCACTATAGAATGTAATTACTGATCAAAGTTCCACCGATTTGTTTTTGCTTCCGTGCAATTCTCTGTATATCAAAGATAGGTTTTCATTTTTTTGTCATAAAAATTCACTTAGAGATGTCCAGGGGAAGATGGCAGGGTCTATAATGAATACTCAGCCCTAGCATGACCCATTATCTTCTTCCCAAGAGGGATCATAGCCATAACTGTGTTGGCATCAAACCCAGGGTGAGGAATCCTGCGATAGAGCTCACAACCTTCTTGGAAAAGGGCAGATCTATGGTAGAATATATGGGTGGAAAAATCACAAGATGACTCGCACTCCTCACGCCGCACCTGATCCTCCATTATGCTTCCACAACATACACATTATCTGGTAAGTGCCTCGCACCTCATCCTCCATGATTCTTTAGTATATAGTCTTTGTTTAATTCTGATTTTGACAGTAATTTCAGTTGTAGTTTACACAAGGTCTTCACATATTTGTACTCAGGACTCGTTGCTCCAACTCCCATGTTACGGCTGCTTAGTTTGAAGATTATTTAGCCACCGCCATTGTATTTATGGAATACTTGGTTGATATAGTGGTGCTTCCAGATGTTCCGGCAACATCGACAGGTTAGTAGTACAAGGGGTGGGTGAATGTTTATTGCTGTTGCGTATGATGATTTTTAACTTTGATGGAAACAATCAATTAGTATTACAAGGGGGTGGGTGAATGTTTAGTTCTGGAAACAAGGAAATGGATACTCCCACTATATGTCTTGATATTTAACTTTTGCTGCAATCTAACTTTCGCTATATTTGTTAATTTTTTTCAGATGCTCCGCTGAAATGTAATGTATTACTTTTGAGGGTAAGAATTTATCACCTAATAGTGTGAGCATTTAACTATGTGAGCATAATTTAAATACAAACTTTCTTGGAATATATATCGAGCATGTCTGATTTCTAGATTATTGACAGACAAGTCCTCAAATTGAAAAGTCACAGATAGGTCTGATCTCTTATTGTGTCTATCGAGCAGGTCCTCACTTTATCTCTTTTTTCCTCTATCGAGTAGGTCCTTTTTTCTCAGTAGATTAGTACAATTTCAACCTCTTCAACCTCCTATGGATTATTGATAGACAGGTCCTCACATTGAAATTATGAAATCATAGAGGTTGCGTACTATATTTGTTAATAAAGTCTAGATGGTTCAAATGATTTGATCTCAATGTGTCTTCGTATGAAAGAAAATTGGTATGTTTGGTAAACCTACAATCAAATTTTTATAGTAAACGACAATTATGGATAACGAAGATGATTGAATTTTGTAGATACATGATACATCATAACTATTTACATATTTTGTAATTAACTATCAGTATAAAGTGTAAAGTATTAAGTATAAAGTATCAGTATAAAGTATTAAGTATAAACTATCATGAGGCAAAAGCTTTTAATTTATACCTATCAATATAAAGTATTAAGTGATTTTGGTGTGAATGTGTTATTAGTATAGCTTTTCATCATAGCTTACATAATATTATTCAATTTGTTATCTAAACAGAGGTAAACTTAAATATTATACCTCTGATACAACAAGTTATGTAAGATAATTTGTTTGAGCATATTTTGAATAGTTCGTCTAATGACTATTTGATGAATTTCTCAGGTTTCCATAATGCTTCTACAAAAAAATGAACCTCCAATATTGGCATTTGCTGTCAATAAATTTTTCGCATCATTGAGGAATGCGTGCCCACAGCCGAACGAGAACTATAACAACTTTTATCAAAACCATCACTTGCCTAGGCAAGTCCATAGTCCACAGTCCAAGGTGTGAATCTTCAAAGTAATAAACAAGCATTGAAAGACAGAGGCAGGTCCACAGTCCAAGTGTAGCAGATCGGGCCATGACAACAGTAGGTATGCTGATAGATCTGTGGGGGGGGGGGGGAGCTCATGTAGCAGAGGCATGTCCACCAAGCTTTAGCAGGCATACTGCAGCTTATGTAACAGAGCAGGTATATGCTGCAGCTTATGAAATTTGTATCTTTGATTTTATGTTTTCGATTTCAAAAGTATTGATTTTCTCTTAACACTCCTTTTGGGAATTTGCATTCTATTAAAACATCTCAACATACATTGATGTAATATCTAGATACGTGTATGTTGAGAGTGTGTCTTTTGCAAGTTGGCCTCGGTGTGTTTCAGATTTTGAAATTGAACATGAAGAGGCATGTAGAAGAGGCATGTCCACCAAGATTTAGTAGAGGCATGAAAATTGAACATGAAGAGGCATGTAGCGGGGGGGGGGGGGGGGGGAGCTCATGTAGCAGAGGCATGTCCACCAAGCTTTAGCAGGCATACTGCAGCTTATGCAACAGAGCAGGTATATGCTGCAGCTTATGAAATTTGTATCTTTGGTTTTATGTTTTCGATTTCAAAAGTATTGATTTTATCTTAATACTCCTTTTGGGAATTTTCATTATATTCAAACATCTTAACATACATTGATGTAATATCTAGATGCATGTATGGTGAGAGTGTCTTTTGCAGGTTGGCCTCGGTGTGTTTCAGATTTTGAAATTGAATATGAAGAAATTATATTTTGGCATGTCAAATTTCTTTCCCAATTTAATATTTCCCAAGAGGTATCGAGATTAATGGAAGGTTAAAATGTATGTTGCAAAACCATGTATATAGGTGATCAAACGATTATGTTCTCAACCACCGACATCTACGAGACATGACTCCTTATAAGGTGATTTCTTAGACCAAGTGAGATATTGAAATTTACATAATCCACAAATCTCAAGTGTAACTTTGATCAGGTATGTTACTATTATCTTGGTACATATCTATCATTCATTGTCTTTATGGAGTTTAGAAGATATTTTTTTGTTGGACTCAAAAGATTAATAATGTATCTTTTTATTGATTACTTTTTACGTTAAAATGGCATGTTTGGTGTTTTCATCATAGATTTGTTTTAAAAAATTTAATGTATCGTAAAAATATGATAAATTGACTTTATTTTATCTCCTCTTCAATAAAATAAGTAAATACAAGTACAATGCATATTTCAGCTACATGTGTTGTCACCTTTGTCCCATTTTTGCCTTTTTATTGGTTTTGTGATAACACATGTTGATTTTGTTCATAACAATTCATATGTTTTTTTAATTAATATTTTTGTTTATATGATCACAGGATTGATGTAGGAAGAGTTGCGGGGTGGTCAATACACTTTTCGGCATATGATGAGCTGAAACGCTTAAAGAGCGAGATTATCGTCGGACAGGGCCTCTACAACTCTGAGAGCTGATCTGATGAGACTGAAACTCATCTTCTTGCAAGAAACCATTTGGATTGTCGTGTCTTGGCATATTACATTCACCCCTTTGAATTGGATAACACAGTTTCTTCTTCTTTTATAGTTTATTGTGATTATAATGTTATATCTATTGCTCAAAATGGAATATAAATTTTGAACATGTGAATTGTTGTCCTACATAATCTCATATGGAACTATGTACCCCATCAATTTGTTAATACGATAATGATAAATAAAATTTTCAAACGGACTATTAGGATTGTTGTTGTTGGAGTATTTTTTTAGTTCTTATACAGGGTGGATAGTCCTTTAAACAAAGGAAATTATGGCCAATTTTTTAAAATTACACTTTGTTTTGTAGCGATTTTTTTTTGCCATTTTGGAATTTCGAAATTTGGAATTTTTTGTCGTTTTGTGATTATGTACTTTATTTTTGTCGTTTTTCTAAATTGTCTACACATTTGTGTTGTAAAGAAAACTTTATGACTTAAATTTACGGAATTCAATACTTTGAAAATTTACACATACAATATATAAGACATTTATTATTTACATTTTACACGATTTAATACTTTTTAAACTTTTCTACGTGCCTTCAGGCACGGGCATACTCTAGTATATATATATATATATATATCACTCGCTATACACGCATAACCTTATTCCCAAAGCATGGACTTTGTGGATACATCCTCGTGTGCTATTCAACTCCAGGCATCACGCATCACACTGAGCCACTGAATATAAATCTTACCATTGATCCCAAACGTAAACACATACAACAGACGTAGTCATAGACATACGTTTTGGGGTCACAACCATACCACATCGCACCTAAATGGTCTCCAAAGAAATATATATCCTCACACATGGATAGTGGCCATGAAATAGTCCTATGACCCCAGGAATTAATTCGAAACCTACTGGTGAATGACAGGGTGGTCTGCCCACACTACGCGCAACCTTCCTACAATAGCACTACCGAGTAAGTATGCTTAGTAAAAATAATTAGCGTACACACACACACACACACACACACACACACACATATATATATATATATATATATAAAGTATTGAACTCCTATGCATATACCACAATGTACGGTTCACCTAATCCCAAGCTTGAACCAACTTTTCGATTAATTATTTAAATCGCCACTCACTTGAATTTCGGGTTCTTTTCACTTGAACCCATCTATCGTTGGCCTATCACACATTCCAAACCCTGGAAAACATTCCCCAATAATCCCACAGTACCTCGAAATTCCCTACAATCATTCCTCAAACTCTAACGGGTTAAAATCGAACACAAATAAAAATTGGGCAGACCAACAAATCGAATCGGTTCACTGGCAGACCAAATCACTTCGGTTGAGAGAATCGGTTCACTCCCCTCAATGAATCGCTTCGGTTTTATGGGCTGCCAAGCAACTTCTTCCTCTGGATTTCTCCTCCAAAACCCTCCATGGAGGTCCCAAGCCTCCTTAAATATGAAATCGACCTCACAAATAAATATACTAACTTTCCAACAACATTACAACACCTAAATAACCATGAATCCTATATCAAACACCTAGTATTACGAACCAAACATGAAATCAATTCAACCCAAAATTTTCCCCAATTTGATTTTAAAAAATTCAATCTTTCTAATAAAGTTCTACATGATCATAATTTAAATCCCAAAATTAATTTCAAAATTCTATTTTGATAAATCTCAACTAATTATCAATTTAGTTCAGAAATTACTCATCATATAAATATCTGAATTAATCAACTAAAGTTTCAATCTCTAATACTTAAAATATTACATTTCTATCTCTAATAATGAAAATAATTAACTACGTATAATTGCAACTTAAAGAAAGTATCTACTTGCCTCGGTGGATTAAGATCTGACATTCTCTATGTGTTTGATGACGGGTTTAATTCAAAATTAGCTTCTCTTCCTATTCTCCAAGTCCTTTTCTCTTATCTTAAACTCTCTCTCAATATCTCTTGTGAAAAATATCCAAAGTGGGGTACCATCTACCTACCCAATTTCTTAAATACTCACTTAATTACCCTAATCATGTTTTTCACTTAACCCTAAGTGTAAAATGACCCTCCTACCCTTAAACGGGTCCTATTATTTCTAAATTTTTTTGAAACCCAATCATAACACTCAGGTACCTATTTTGGACTATTTCTACCGTTCCCGGATAACTGGTGCACTCGAAAAGGTCATTTGAGTCACCCAAATCCAAATATGTTAACATCTCATTAACTGGTCCCGATACGCGCATACCATACATGTCGCCTATAAATTATACCTATCTACCGATGTAACACTCTATTGACAGATGATAATAAATCGACATGTTCACTCATACGTGACATATAATAAATCACATATTTTTTTAGTTATCACACGCAAGTAAATAATAATAATAATAAATATTAATCCTTTATCTTTCTAATGAATATTTATTGAATCCCAATTTAATTTTTGCTAATTAAATTAATAATATTAAGCACACGGAAATTAAATAATCACAAAAGTACGAGGTATTACATTCGAACACACAAAATGTGTAAAACTACTACACAAAAGAAAACAAAAAAAATCATTTGAGTTTTTCAAAAAAATTCAAAAGAAAATGACTCAAAAGAAAAAAAAATTCATTTCGTATTTTTCATATAAACTTAAAAATGAAAAATCATAATACAAAAGACACAAACATCATAATACTAGCAATTACATATAACATGAAGCACAAAAATATTGTATGAAAAACATGAAAATGCAATCATTCGTAAGATATAACATGTGATGAATGTGAAAGCATGCGAAAATAAAAAAAGTCTAATGTTAAGTGCCTCTCAAGACGATTTCCTAACCCAAATAGATGATGATTTAATGCCTAGGTGATTAGGCATAAATTCTTCCAAATTTATCCCCTTAATTTAGAGATTTTATTACCTCGAGTAATGTAATATGTGTTAATTTATCGAATTTCCTTATTAATGACTCCTTCTAACAAGTACATCTAGTTTCGTATATTTCTAAGGAGTTTTGCAGGCATTTAAAGTATCGAGAAATAAAGAAAGCATCGAAAGAAATCAAAGAAGGAAAGTCAAAAGGGCATTTTCATAATTTTGCAGCCTTAGTCCGGAGTTAGAGCCAACTGGAAAGTTGAAGAGTTTTCAATTACGAGAACACGGGATCAAATGACATCTCAATCCGAGCTACGGTGAAGAATTTATGATCGTCCAAAGATGAGAAAAATCAAGAAAAAAACCTGTGCATAAATTTTAAGGGAGATCCAGACCTATTATTTTAAAAGGATATCGAGGGTAGCAAACCATGTTCTGGAGGAAAAATAAGGGCGATTCGGACCTTTTATTTTAAAAGGATCCGGACCGGGTTGGCAAAAAATTCTCTAAATGAAAAATGGGGGCGATCCGGACCTTTTATTTTAAAAAGATCCGGACCGGACTTGTACATATGTCTGAATGAAATAAGGGATCAGCCTTGTACATATGTCTGAATGAAATAAGGGACCGATCTAGACCTCCCCTGACACCCAGTCTGGACCGTTTTGGATTTTCTTAGATTTCTTAGAGTTTTACATGGCTAAATCTCTTGTAAAATTCGGAGCTATTTATTGAAGGTTGTTACACAATAGTAGGGGTTCAAAAATTTAGGTTTTTAATTAGGAGTAGAAGGTTTTGTAGCCGAAAAAACCCTAGTTTTGACATTAAGTTAATTTGAAGTAAAGATTGGATTTTATTTATGAGATTTATTCATTACAAGTAATATTTTTCCTTCTATTAGTTATTGGTTTGATTTAGCATATTTCTCTTTTTCATTCCCCATACTGCATGATGTTTTATTTCTAAAAAATTGTGCTTTTATTTAGTCTAATCACGTTTGTCTAAGTTTTTAAGGGTTGGGATGCATGAATCTAACCCAAGGTTCTTTACATATGAATAAAATTAAGTTTCGAATTAAATAATTGGTCAAATTGTGTTGTGTGGTGATCATAACTGTTGTACTACTTGTGATCCTGTTTGTGAAAAACGTGCGCGACTGTGTGATAATTGATTAAATTCACAAATATCTAATTTGGCTCACTTATTTAATTAGAGACTATTAATTCAGTCCCTAAACATGCATCTATGGTGCGTGTGACAAACCATAAACAAATAACGCATGTGACACAACAAATATGCTGAGACACAGATTTCAGGGAAAAAAACCTTTCGGGTAAAACCTTTTTTTCACTATGAATCTATAAATCGCAACTTACAATTATACAAAATATTTTCTAAATATGGACTTCTTAATGAAAACGTTACCATTTAATGAGTATTTATATAAAAATGCACCGCCTCGAAATTCGAGATTGTTCGAACGAGAAGCATATATCGCTCGAACGAAGTACGCATGTCGTTCAAATGACATCGCGTGACTTCCAATCTCGTTCGAACGAGATGTTGATCTCGCGCGAACAACCTAGGCATCAAAATCGAGGTCCGCTTCAAAACATAGAAAAAATACTCATTCTCAATTTTTGACGAAAAAGTCCGCTCCAATATTTAGAAAATGTTTTGAAAAAATCTCCCAAAAGTTCTAAGTGAAAAGTAAAGGTATTTAAAACATAACCTTACCAAAGTAAACTTCATGGATCCTTAAATGATGAAGAACTTGAGTAATTCGAATCCGTCTTTGATGTAGATGTCTCTTGAATGCTTTTCGACGGTGTAGCGGTATATGACATAATAAATTGATAACGGACCTATGAAAATATGTCCTTACAAATCTCCTCTATGTCTATGCCGGTACAAACATAAAAATCTGAATTATCAGAAAAACCAAATTGCCTATACAAATATACCCTCCCATGAATAAATTTGCAAGACTTCAAAATTGTTCTTCAATCATCTTTGTCAAATCTCAAAGCTTTTCTCATCAGGGTGTGCAACATATCAATCTTCAATTTTGTACCTACACACATGAGATAAAGTAAAAACCTTCGTGATGCATCGAGTTTGAAATGATATAAGAATAAAGCATTAATAAATCAAATCTTAGACAGATAAGAAGAAAAAAATCCAAACATGGAGTGTCACGATAAAATTGCATAGTAAACAAGGATCATACTAGGCTCATGCAAAGGGATATCTCAAAAATCTCACAAACTATTTTTGAATTTTTCAATTTTTCATACAAAAATAAGATACCATTTTGAAAAATATGATACAAGAATCACACCATGGATTTAAACTCAAACAACCAAGTCATGGAAATGGAATGAATGGGTGTGAACACATTCGATAGGTAAATAAACTCAATCAATCATATGTGCACGATGCATACGTGTACTCCTAACGAATGAACATCAAAAGAATCCTTAGGTGTAAAAATTTGTTGAATTTAGATGACATCGTCTTATGCAAAACAACAAATCAAAGTCTAAATGATTTCCACACCAATAACATCCAAAACTATTTAGCGCTTTTTCAAGATTTTCAAGGACGTGCAAACCCATTTTAATTCTCCAACCAAACTCCCTCATATATATTTTCTTTTAGAGGTGAATAAATTAAATTCTCAAACTTTGGAGAATTGGTACAAAAACCTAAATGGCCCATAATTGGCATGAATTTCTTTTTATTGCCTTTAAATTTTTTCGGGCTCTTTTAAACCTCTTTGGACCCCGGATAATAAAATTCCTCCATTTTTAGGTCCAATTTAACGGTATCTTAGTATTCGCAAAGGCAAAATGAACCTTTCGCATCCCTTCCCCGTTTTTTAAATAAAGCACACAAACTCACAAAACGGTTCTTATATGCACAATTTCCTTATCAAAATTTATCGCGCTTGGTTCGTTTTAAAGGACAGGATTGAAGTGAAAACATCCAACCAACATGAGATAAGACAAGCACAATAATCAAACAAATCCGTGCATGTGTGCAATAAAGGAAATATGAGTCAAACATGTAGGAAGTAACACTTAATTACATCTTAATGACTCCAAACATTATTAAAGCACAAGGATGAATTGACATATTGTCTCAAAACACTATCAAATAGTCACAGAAAAATGGAATGATGTTGTGACTCTGTCATCCTAAGTCTTCATCCATAAACGGTGCAAACAAAATACAAAAATCTTTTTGGATTTTTCTAAAAATTTTATCAAAATAAAATCTTTTTGTATTTTTCAAAATTTTTCTTAAAAAAAATATACAAAAATGATACATACTAGCAATAGGCAAACAATGTCATCATGAAAATCATCCTATGCTAGTAAACAAGTCAAACCTCAATCATTAGGTGCGGAGGGGTTTTCCAAAGGTTGTGACAACTTATGAAAAACCTCCATCAATTCTTGTGAAGTTTTGACTAAAAACTTAACTTGCTCACCTAAATGTGCAAACTCTCTCATATAGTCTCCGGGAGCATGTAAAGAATCATGTGTGGGTGCATATGCATCAGAAACACGTGTAGAAGCAAAACATGACACATACCCCAACTTAAAGCAAAATTCCCTAAGGTGTCCTCTCCTTTTGCAATGTGAGCAAACATAAATAGGCCTCAGAACACCTCTCTCAAAAACTCTAGGACGCACTTTCCTAATAGTAATGGGAAACCTAGGTGGGTGAGGGTGAGACTCACGTGAATCAAACACTAAAGTGGGAACCGGCTCGGGTGCTAATTATAAAATAGAAGCACCGTCATGACTTATTCCTAACTTCTCACCTTTACCCTTAAGAACAACCTTTTCAACCTTCTTGGGTGCGTTCTCAAAAATGACTTTGACCTCCCTGGCACATTCGAGATCACTCTCGAGTTGGGATACACGTGTCGTCAGACTAGACAACGTGTTGGTCAAATCACACTTCTCCTTTCTTAAAACCTCCTTCTCTCTCTCTAAATCTAAAACCCGACGACCTAAATCTCGATTATACTTCTTAGTTTTCAAGGTCTCGGTGTACAAATCCCTAAAAGATTTTTGGAGCTCACTTTCATCTCCACTTTCTTCCTCGCTCTCATCCTCACTCGAAGAACACAAATCACTATCATCGCTCTCATGTGCACTCTCGTGAGACAAAGTGGGTGTCACACGACTAGAAAAAGCGATAACCTTCCCATGAGCTAAACCTTTATCAGACTCATCTCCCTCATCACCCTCACTAACACTAAGTGTGGCAGGCGTGGATACTTTCTTCCCTTTCTTTCTAAGCCATGTTGGACACTCAAACAACTTATATCCCTTACCCCCACATTCAAAACAAGTCACATTCTCAAGATCTTCTTCACACTCCTCATCCGAGTCATTCTCTTTTTCTCTCTCACCGCTTTCTTTGGCCTTTCCTTTCTTTTTATTTTTTTCAAAAAATTTCTTTTTATTGGAAGAATTATTTTGGTTCATGTTGAGAAATTTTAAAAAAAAATTCACAAACAAGGCCATATCATTAAAATCAAAGTCTCCCTCAGAATCAGACTCATAAACTTTTTCTTTCTTTTTCTTACAATGAGTCTTTAAAGCAATGCCATTATCCTTAGCCTTAATGGTTTTAGGAAACATGTCAATCTCATAGGTTTGAAGATCTCCTTCAAGTTCTTCCAACTTAAGCGATTTCAAATTTCCCAAAGAGTTCAAAACAGTGACTTTAGGAATAAAGCATTTTAGGAGAGATCTCAAATTTTTTTTAACGATACACGTGTTATCAATCACCTCACCCAAATTAAAACTGGTGTTAATAATGTCTGACAAACGTGCATAAAAATCATCAAAGTATTCATACTCAGACATGGTGACAGTCTCAAATTGGGTGGCCAAATTTTGTAACTTAGATTCTTTAACCCTCATGTGTCAATTTCAAAACATCCCATGCCCCTTTAGACGTGGTGCACGTCATAATTCGGCGAAACTCATTAGGAGTGATAGCTCCAGAAATAGCACTCAAACCACGTGAATTATATTTAGACATTTTATGATCATCTTCAGTCCGGGCTGACACGGGTTTTAAAGAGGTGATATTATCAACGGTGACCGTAGGAGGAGTCCACCCATTTTTGCAAAGGTACCAAACACGCTCGTCAATGGCTTTTAAACTAGATTTCATGCGAGGTTTCCAATAGGCATAATTAGACCCGTCAAAAATAGGCATCTTATTATAGAAGTGCTCCATAGAAAAAATGCGATTTTTCACAAAACAGATATTTAAAAAAAAAATCAATATCACACGATTTTGCGAAAAATAGGAACACGCGATAAATTAGCGTAACCCGCTCTGATACCAATTTGAAAAATGTGCGCGACTGTGTGATAATTGATTAAATTCGCAAATATCTAATTTGGATCACTTGTTTAATTAGAGTATATTAATTCAACCCCTAAACATGCATCTATGGTGCGTGTGACAAACCATAAACAAATAACGCATGCGACACAACAAATATGTTGAGACACAGATTTCAGGAAAAAAAACCTTTCGAGTAAAACCTTTATTTCACTATGAATCTATAAATCGCAACTTACAATTACATAGATAAAATATGTAATGGATCAACACGCAGCCAACCCATAAAGACACGCAGTCTTGAACTCATCAAGAGAATATACGCAACACCCTTCAAGGACTCGCAGTCCTATCTTCAGAAAAGAATCTTCACGCAATAAGATCCTTAATGACACGCATCCATACGATGTAGAGACGCACTCCACAAAAGATGAACAAAGGCAAAGATGTGTTCTTGAACATCAAAACAATTCACTAAAGCAAGATGGGAGTTTTGTGAATTGTAAATAAAAAAGGGATTAAACCCCTAAAAGAAAAAGCCTAAAGATTACTGCTTTGGAAGTGTTTCTGTTCTGGAAAACGTATGGACTTCTTAATGAAAACATTACCATTTAATGAGTATTTATACAAAAATGCACCGCCTTGAAATTCGAGCTAGTTCGAACGAGAAACATATGTCCCTCGAACGTACGCATGTCGTTCAAATGACATCGCGCGACTTCCAATCTCATTCGAACGAGATGCTGATCTCGCGCGAACGACCTGGGCGTCAAAATCGAGGTCCGTTTCAAAACTTAGAAAAAAAACTCATTCTCAATATTTGACGAAAAAGTCTGCTCCAATATTTAGAAAATATTTTGAAAAAATCTCCCACAAGCTCTAAGTGAAAAGTGAAGGTATTTAAAACATACTCTTACCAAAGTAAACTTCGCAGAGCCTTGAATGATGAAGAACTTGAGTAATTCGGATCCGTCTTTGATATAGATGTCTCTTGAATGATTTTCAACGGTGTAGCGGTATATGACATAATAAATTGATAACGGACCTATGAAAATATGTCCTTACAGTTTACCCTAGGTAATTGGGATGCTTAAGAATGCAACACGAGTGTATCTATCTCGACACTGCTTTATTCTTGATTTTTATTATATATGATGCAAGCTTGAACCTCATATATATAATGCTTGAGATTTTAAAGACTGGATTTAATCATTTATTTCAATTCGATAACTAGTTTTAACATTGGTAAATGTACTAGGGTTGGAGGATTATATCTTGACCTATTCTTCTCATTTAAGAGTACAACATCTTAATTAGTTTAATTGCACTTACTAGTACTTCGCATACTTAGTAGTTAAAGTTTAATTTACCTTTAGTTCGTAGTTTTCCTCCCTTTCAAAGAACCTTTTTATTTCTGTTTTAGAGTCAAGTTAGGATTCTTTATCTTTCCAACGTCTTCATATCTCTACATTTTATTTCCATGAGGATCGATAACCCGACTTATTGGGATTATTACTTAAGTGAAAGTCTTGCACTTGAGACTAGATAGCACGCACACTAGAACACATTTGTGGTCACGTCACTCTGGTTTTGGGAACCATGGTGACACGTGATCTAGACTTCTTAGGACCTTTTCTAAGATCAATACAAACCTTTCTAAGGTGATCTTTCTTACCAAATTTGTGCAAGTGTAGACACACTAAGGAATGCTATCTTTTTTTTACCATTCGAAATGTCCTATGAAACTGTTCACTTTCTCAAAATCCTGGTCTTGAATTTAGGAGTGGAAGAATTAGGATCATCGAAGCCTAGACCTATCCTCTCATTTTTTATTTGGACGGTGCCTAAAATTTTATCTAACTTTTCCAATGTAAATTTGAAATCAAATTTGACATGACTTGATTCTCTTAATTTTTCTTGTAACTCCAAAATACTAGACTGAAGAAAAATCGTAGACTCAAAAATTTTTACGGACTCCTTCAAATTTTCAAACAAACCATGGAGGTTATCTCTTTCTGCCTCAATGTATTCGAGCTTTTATTTAAGAGTCTTCTCACGCGTCCTTGCACATTATTTCAACTTAGCCTCTAACTTCAATTTGTCATTTTTCATTTTCAATGGCTTCATATAAAGCTCACGAAAGGCGAATTGAAGCTTACTCTCCTACTCCTCACTCATACATTCTTCTTCCCCTTCTTCATAATCTTGGGACTAACAAGAACGAACATCAGAACTATCATGCATAAGATCGTATTCAACAACGAAATATTTTTCATTTAGGATCATATGACTAGCCATGAAAGCGGTGTAGTTATGATCCATGGGAGAATTAGGTTCCTCTTTTGACTCATTATCATTAATGGTTAAACTTTAAGCTTTTGTTTTCTTTCCATCTTTTCTTAGTTTAGTGGGACACCTAACAGTATGATGCCCAAATCCTTGGCACTCATAACATTTTTCCCGATCATCCTCCTTCTTAGGATTATCCATCTTCTTCTAGTGATGATCACTATTAAAGTCCTTTGATTTCTTATTAAAGTTCTTATCTCCTCTAAGCTCAAGAAATTTAGTGAACTTTATAGAAAACCTAGAAATATCTTTGGGATTTAAATCACCCCCACTATCCTTTTTTGACATATCCTCCTTGCAAATTTTCAAAAAAACACTATTTTATTTATTTTCTTCCTTTCTCTTAGAAGGGCGCATGTTCATCTCATAGGTTTGAAGATCACTTACAAGCTCTTGGACTCTCATTGTATTAACACCGAGAATCTTGAACTTTGACTTTGGCCTTAAATCTTTCAAGCAAAGACCTTAAGATATTTTTGACCACTCTCGATTCAGGGATAGGCTCACATAAGTTAAATGAGGACCTAATGATATCCAAAAATCTGGCATAAAACTCATCAAATACTTATGTTTTTTGTTTCAAATTTCTTTGTTAGAGTTTGTAACCCAAAAACCCTAATTATGTCAATAACCTTGTGTGTGGGTTTTAAAATTTCCCAAACATCTTTTTCACTCTCACAAGTAATAATCCGTCCAAACTCTTCAACCATAACAACAAAAAAGGTAGCGTTTGCACCCTTGAAATTTAACAACGGGGCATCTTTTCATTTTTCTATCCAAGTGGAATATGATTTAGGCAAACCATAATCAGGAGGAGGAGACCACCCATGTTCTATCGAGATCTAAACATTTTCATCTATGTATTTAAGGAAAACTATCATTTGCGCCGTTCAGTATGGATAGTTAGACCCATCAAACATACGAGTTCGAGTAATGGAACTCCCCCCACGGTTAAACTACATAGCAAACCCTAAAAGTATATTAAAATAGGGTCAACTCAATAAATTAGTGTTACATGATCTCATACCAATTTAAAAATTTATTATAGTGTTAGGGTTACCAAATAACCAGTTTTAATTTTAATAAAATTAAACGAGTGAGAAATTAATCCAATTTAAAATATAGCACTGACTAAACCAAACTTGCGTAAACTATTGGTCCAATTTTATCTTGACCTAAGCATGCATCTAGGTGAATAAGCAAGAGTAAAATAAACCAATCACACAAAGCCGCGATGTACGAGGAAGACCGACAATGGGAAAAAATCTCAAACGGTATAGCCTACGTAAAGTCCATTATGATATAGGATTTCATACAAGGATGAAAAATGACTTACTCACGACTTGATGCCTTCAAGTATGATACACTCTTCTAACCTCTCCTTTAACCTTCTTCACATCTACATTGCATGAATACACCCACGATCTTTATAATGCGTGCTTCTCATGCGTTTCGGTGTCCACTAATCTTTGGCTAGCAAACCGTCACCACAACAAACATGGAATCCATCATTCAAAATAAAATCTCATATGATGAAGATAAAAAAATCTTAGTGAAAAAACTTGAGATAAAAAACAAGCATATTATGATAATTCTTGAAACTAAGACTTTGGGTGTAAACAGGGTTAAATAGGCTTTTAGATTTGCTCTTTTAAAACTGTTTTCGAAACTGTCAAACTGAAAACCTCTATGATAGACCTTGTATTTATAATTTTTGTCAAAAAGCAGTGGCATGCATTACGAGGAATCTCATTTGAATGAAACTCAAAGTCATTCTAACGTTATTGGATAACTAGTTCGAACAGACCTCAGGATCATTTGAATGAGACCACACATAAGGAACGAGCGATCTTTGTGTGACAACTTTCTCTCGAGCATAAACATTTTGTTCGAAGATCATTTAAATCTCCTTAAACGAAACCCTCAAACTTGGTAACGACTTTCCTAAAAAACGTTTTCTTTGAAAAACGTTGTTGAAAAATGAGCCTTAATAAAATAAAAAATATAAACACCAAAAACTAAAACCCAAGGATGAAGGCGAAATCAGCATGGAAGTTAATGTCACTTTAACTCAAGACACTTTGTGTCTTTAAAATACAAATGCTTGAAGGACAAACAGAACACAATTTCTAACCTATGACTCATGCAGTTTTTTCCAAACGGAGTAAATCCAATATTACAAATTTATAATAAAAATATTACAAACTTGACACATTGTGAAGTTTCCTCTTACAAATCCAAATATATTTTTTCCTAGTAAGGGGATTATCACACTCCAGAACATTATAAATGCACTTTTCCCCTTGATGTTTTTTTCAATTGAAGCAAGATTGTAGTTATGTATTATTTTGATGTTTTTATTTACCTTCTTTTATTCTTTCCTAGGGTAAAGACTACTGTTGATGATCTATCGAAATGGAAAGTCGGATGCTACTTTAATTGACAAGGTATATAACGTAATATATACACATGGACAAAGTGAGACTAAGATCTTTTATTAAAACGGTGGCAACATACATTTTTATACAAAAATTAAAAGGGGATATATACACACATGATAATAAAAGTGCCCCGTCTTTTTGAGACTTTTCTTTTAGAGAGAGGCATCTCATTTGTTGCTAGCGCATTATTTGTTGTGCTGGCATCCAAAATAGGGGAAGAAGGCTTCCTTTTCTTTTTTACTTGTAAAATGGAGAGAGATTTTTGAGTGTTTCTTTGGAGTAAGAGTGTCGTCCTTTATCCAAGATAGGGTGTCATTTATGGGGATCCCTTTTGGAGTCTGTCTACTAAAGTTTTTTATCCCGGGATATGGGCTGTTTTGAGGATAGTATTTTCGATCCTTACTTTTGAAAAAAAGGTACAAGGTTTGGTGTCCTTCCTGCTAGACTTCTTTTAATTTCTTCTTTCATAGAAATAGTCTTGGTGTATTATTTCTTAAATAAGGATAACTATGCAGAGTTCCAAAATATCTTAGGGCACCATTTTATTACTTGGCATTCTGTTATTAGACTGCGCCAATTTTTTTGGAGCGAGGACATAATGACCATAAATAAGGTTTTCTCGTAGGAGGATTTTTTGGTGTTTGTTTATCTGGGCCTGGATTGATATCTCGAGTTGTCTACATATATTTGATTTAAAGATAATGGCATGTCTATATATGAATGCCTATGAGAATAATGTAGCGTAAAACCAGGCCTACGTAGTTCCGACTAAATGAAAAAGTTTGGGCCTCAAAGTTTTTAGCTGACTTCAAATAAGCGTTTGGTGGATAAAATGGATTTTTTGATGTAGGGTTAGGAATGTGTATGGGTTTATGTTATTTTCCCTTCCTGTTATGACTGCCTGTTTTTGTATTAAATAGGTTTCTTTCCTTTCTCCACACAAAGGTTCAAGGAAATAATTTCTTTAATTGGTCGAGATTAAAAAAGTTAGAGAAATGTGACTCCATTAAGATTAAATAAGGTATCCACTCTATTGGAGTTTATTTTGGTGATGAGGTAAGGTCTTCCCAAATTGGGTGCAAATTTTCCTTCGTGTGTTTGAGAAGGTTTAATATTTTCTTGTAGGACTAGGTCCCCTTCTTGTATGTTTCCCTTCTTGGCCCTCTTAATAAATAACCGAGCGATCTGTTATTGATAACCCTGACTGAGATAAGAGGCCTTTAGTCTCCTCTCTTATAGGAATGGTAGTTCATCATTTTTATCTTGGACCAAGTCTGTTTCATCTACTTGGCTTTTGAGTATGACCCTTGATGAGATTATCTCAAGCTCTATCGGTAGGACTTCCATAATGACATAAACTAATGAGTAAGGGGTTGCTTTTATCGAATTTATCTCTGTAGTGTATTAACCCCAGAGGGCATAAGTGAGTATGTCTGACTAGTTACTGTAGGTTCCTATCATATTTTTGATATTTTTGTTAGCAACTTTTATTATTTTATTGGCTCGAGGTATTTATGAGGAAGACTTCTGCCTAGTGATACAATACTCATGAAATATGTTTTAAACCTCTTTCTCAAATTGAGAACCATTATCTAATACTAACTCGTGAGATGGGCCTAAGTGGCACATGATGTTTGATCGTATGAATGTGGACACATTTTTAGCATTGAGAACCAAGTAAGACTCAGATTCAACCCACTTGGTGAATTATCCGATGGTGACCAAGATGAATTCATGCTCGGTGGAGGCCTTAGGACTCACTTTACCTATAATGTCTATTCCCCAAGTGGAGAAAGGCCACGTTGAGGTCATGCAATAGATGTCTCAAGGAGGTATATGTTATCATGGGGCATAAAGTCAGCACATAAGGCATCTTTTAACATAGTCCATGTAGTCCTTTTGAATGGTAGTCTAGTATTATTTCTAAATAGGGTTTGTTAACTCATGTGTGGGGAAAATTTCCCACGATGGATATTTTCAATGATTTTAAGTGTTTTTTCCTCTATGGCGCATTTTAGGTGTACTCCGTCGAACCCTCGTTTGTAGAGTTGTCCCCCCAAGATAATGAATTGGGATGTCAATCACCTTAGGGATAAATGATCAGTTAGAGAGGAGTTCAACCGATGATGGTTCTTATTTAGAAAGTTCCATATATCATAGTCCCAAAATATGGGTCTTACCATTGTTTCCACGATGATGCCAAGCTTAAAGCACAAGAAAGGGGTGCTCTGAATAGTTATGGTGAATGTGATCTCCTTTGTTCCTCCTAGAATGTTTGGTATTGAGTCTAGGGAGGTGAACGCATTTGTAAAGTTATTTTTAGCCATGGGGATAATGTCAAGCTCGAGGCGCTCGAATCTGGAGGCTACCTCTTCTAGGTAGGTATGGTAACGTTGTAGTTTATCGTCTCGTATCCTACATATGCCTAATATTGAACTAATGACTAGCCTTGATTCTCCACAGGATTTTAGTTGGGGGATTATGATTTCCAAGGAGATTTCAAGACCCGTGTTGTAATCCTCGTATTCAACCACGCTATCGGTGCACTCGTATGTGAGTTTGATAGTTGTAGGGAGTTGACATGAATAAGGGGATACTAAAATAATTTCGATGCCGATTCTTATTTTATTGGTTTCCCATCAAGCTATAGCTCCCATTTTTGTTTATCGTCTACGGCAAATAGGTCCTCATCTGGGAATTCTGCGTCATTTTTTTCTCTGCCATTTAATATGGGTTATCCCATGAGAAGATCCGAGATGGCTCCCCTTTAATGGATTTTTGTGTGACATGCGTGATTTCAAATTCAAATTTCACCAGACATTTGGACATACGAATAAAAATAAAAGGTTTTTTGAGAAGGTATTTTAAGGGATCCATCTTAGAGATGAGTGTTATGCTAAAGGACATCATGTAAAGTCAGAGTTTACGGGTGATCTATATTAGAAATATGCAAGCCTTTTCTAAGGAGGTGTATTTGAGCTCATAGGATATCAAATTCTTTCTGACATAGTAAATGGTGCATTCCCTTTGGGAACTTTCTAAGCATTGGGTAAATATAGATCTAAAAATCGTGTTGGTTATGGTCATATAGAGTAGCAAAGGTTAGCCCAGTTAGAGTGGTAATATAGGTGGCAGAGAGAATGATTCTAGCATCTTCTTGAATGATTCCTAGCATTAAGTGTTGCATTCCTTGGGAGAGCCCGTTTTGAGAATTTGGCTGATGGGTTCAAATGTGATGGTAAGTTGGTTGATAAACTAGATTATGAATTGGATTTGACCCAAGCATCCTTTGATTTCTTTCTCAATTTTAGGGGTAGCATATCTCGTATGGTCTTAACCTTGATAAAGTCTATATCGATTCCATCTTTATCGAAAATAAATCACAGTACTTTCCCATTGTTAGCCCCAAAGACACATTTATGAGGATTTAGAAGAGGTGAAGCCTCTGTAAGAATTTTTGGACCGCTAGAATGTGTCCCTCATGATATTTAGATTTGATAGTCGTATCGTCCATGTAGACTTACACTTCTTTGTGTATGAGTTCATGAAGGATGGTTGTTGATAGTATCTAGTAAGTTTCCTTGATATTGTTAAGATCGAAGGGAATAACTGTGTAACATTATGTTCGTCATGGGGTGATGTATCTCGTATTTTATGTCTATATAGTACTTTATCCGTCTAATATATTTTTTGGGATAGTACTTGTTACGATCATTTTATATAATATTTAGGATGGAAACAATCATCTCAAATGGAGTTTTTATGACGGAAACTAAGCAGTCTCAAAAGTTCATTGTTTATGGGACTCTTTTGAGATGTCAAGGAAGTTGTCTTTAATAAATGATTTTGGAAGGACTATTAGGCATCCTAAAAAATGGTGTAATTCCAAAATTTTGGCCCCAAAGTATTAGGGACGGTAAAATCCTTCCCTAAGGTTTAATTTAGAATAGAACATTCTAGCATATATTCTATATAATCATAAATAAAAACTGTTTAAAACAATATATAATAGCTTTGGCCCCAATTTCAACATTTCTCAGTTACAAGATAATCAGTAACCCAATAACTTATTTCTTATTCAACTATAATTAGAATTCATGCAAGTAAAATCTATCTCTACACAATCAACATGTCCAATATCGTGTCTACTAAAACATTAATGGTAATAATAAGTTTTTGAAATATTCCACTAGTCTCATTAGCAAAAATACAAAAAAAGCCATCTACTCCTAGCATAAAAGGATGTTAACAAAGTATACCTACGATATTAAAGAATACGAACTCCCATAATACGACTTGCATGATTTGCCATCTACCAAAGGTGTCCACCCACAATAAGATTTATTTAGGATCAATTACCTTAAATAAGGATTTTTTTAAAAAATAATTCCTATAGATGACAATCTTTAAAAATATTATCAAATCTGTATATTTTATTGATCATCTTTAAAAACACTTGATGCTTAAAAAAAATCGGTAGAGTCTCCTTTGTTTATTCATGAAAATTAACTAGCCAAAACATTAAAATTAACTCAAAAATAACTACCACAATATCCACAACATTGTAAATAAGTAAATTGAAAAGGGAGAACTTTCTGCCGGAAAAATATTATGATATATATAATATATCCTAAGGGAAAAAAATTTCGATACATCTATCCTACCTAACACTCACTCACATACATATATAGACATAAAATAACTATGTTATAAGGTAAAAGGCATCTGTAATAAGCAAAACATCTCTCTCTATACCTAAAAAGTAGTTATATATATATATATATATATATATATATATATATAGTATCAATATCATAATGATAAAGATATACAAATACCTAGTTGGTATGGGTTGTTAAGGTACTAGAAGTATGATGAGGGATAGTACCCTGAAACAATCTCTTCATTTTGCATCTCATGTCAGTCTTTATCTGTAGTAGAATTTGTTGATGGTGAATCTATAATTATTTGAGCTCTTGTCGATGTTGAGTATCTCGATCTTCAGCGTCTTTCTATAACCATGCCCTTCTTGTCCAACCATGTGTGTTATTGAATAAACAAATGTGGTAAATAAATGATTTTTTAATGCGGGGGTTTATTAGGTAGAGTAAATTATAATGCTAACATGCACAATCCCATTACTATCTTAATAATATTTAAAATACGTTTACAGTTAGAAATATAAAATTTGTAGTCGTACGTGATTTAAGTTTTAGTAAACAAATGATTTTTCTAAGGTAGAGTAATATTAGGTAGAGTAAAGTATCATTCTAATATGCACAATCGTATTTCTAAATGTCTTAATAATCTTTACAAGAAAGAGAAACTCAGTTTGTTAGTTGTTCACATCAGATATAGGGTTGAACAAATAGATTATACTAGTCAAGTTAAACACATAATTTACGAAATATAAACTTTTCTATTTTGATAAGGTCATGATAATTATGGATGGCATGATAATTTGTATACATTAAACGTAAGTCATTATCTATTGCAGATTACTTAAGAGGACGTGTAATAGTTCGTACCCAACCATATGTTGACATGTTGATTTTTTCATATTAACATCGTTCTTAAATTGATCAACCAATATAGATATGTAACAATCGATCATCTGCAATTTTCTAAAGACATTGACGCATACATTATACTGACATACATATGTGAAGTCATATATGAGATAAGTAAGTGCGTTTGGGTACTCACATTGTTTGAAATTGGTGCTTGCCACAATAGGTTTGAGATGTCGCTTAAAGATATCAAGTCATGATGTAGATTCCATGCTAATGTTTTACATACATGTGAATGAAGTTTTGTTTCTTTAATGCGTGTAAATGGAAGTCAACTAAAGCGGATATTCAGATTGTTGGATTTATGCATAATTTCTCTCCTATGACAAGTGCTAATATTACTCGCGTAATTTCTTCATTCTTATCTCATATCACCCTTTTGCTGGTCTCGTTTTGCCTCTTAAGCTCAAACTGAAAAATAGAGATTTATGAGTTAAGTATCATGACATTTTCTCGATGAACTTTGACTTCTGAACTAAATGTTGCATTTGATTCCACAAGCTTATCAACTCTTAGTCGTAGCCAATTTCATATATGTTTCATTTCATGCACCTATGAAATAGAACATTATATGTTGTTAGTACGTTTAACTAGTATGGAGATCTATTCTTTTTACTGTGACCGTATTTTCTTTAGGTAGAATAGGCATTAATATCTAGATCTTAGGTTTTGATAACATTTTATCCCAAGTATTTTTGGTTTACCAGTTGATCATATATTTATATTGGTTAAAATGGTATATAAGGCAAAGTTTCAATATATTTTAATAAAAACATCAATGTTCAACAAATGTTCATGAAAGAATTTCATGAAAACTGTATTTTAATTATAGTTGCAGTAAAAAAAAAATATTTTTACGATTAATATGCCGGTGTTATTCCACATAGGCATAGTGTTGAAGTATAGTATATTATAGAGTGTATGGAAACCTAATTAAATTCCTTTATTATATTGCACATAATGTTAGCATAAAGATTACATACTAACTGGAAGTTTAGGACTCGATATTGTTGGAACTAGCAAATATTTATCGAGGAATGAGGGTTGTATTAACAGGAAATTTTTTCCCAACCATTTAAGAATGTTACATATCATCTACGCAACCAGGTTAACAATTATTTTATGAATGTTATTCTTTATCCCATTAACTACACAATCGTCATAAATTATAAACATTGACCCTAAACCATCCAAATAAAATGTTTTTTCTCATCATTTACTCATAAACTACTTACAAAGGAAGAAATAACTTATACTCCCATGTGGAAGAAGAAATCTAAGTCGGTGAGAACCTAACATAGAGTTGTTAAAATTCAGTATATAAAGATTGTTATGAAATGAGGAAATACTTATATTAGAATAAATGTTAAATTATTAATTCAAATTAAGATAGTCAAATTTCAATTCTACTTACATGATAAAAATTCAGAGTGCTAATGCAAGAAAAACATAACTCAGCCAAAGAAGAATCGATCCATTAGTCTAACCAATATTTTATTTGTCAAACTAAATTGAATAAGAACACATAACAAGAAGAAAATGGTACAAAAGTCATAATCGAGCAGTTCTCTTAATGTTAGGGTGCTTAAATATGAACTGAGGCGTAACCTCTAGTAATGACGATAATTTAACAAATAAGATGCTATTGGCATCGAAGGAATAAACTCAGTTGAAATGAATCAAAATCTTTAATTTAAGATCACAAGCTCTTGGGTATAACTCAATAACAAGAAATAGGTATAATTTGTCTATTAATGGAATGGAAAAATAGGATTCATTTAGTCGACCCCAAATAATTGGGAAAAGGCTTTGTTGAGTTGAGTTGAGGTATACTTTGTTTAGAACAATAAATGAACTCTTAAAATCACTAATTACAGGGAGAAAAATCGAGAACTCTAAATATACCCTAGGTAGGAATCTCAAACACCAGGGGTATGGAGGAATAAAGGTTAAAGCTCAATCAATGCCTCTATTCTTGGGGTAAAATGCTTAGGTAAAGTTTTAATGGTGAAGGATAAAATAAATGATTTCTCAAAAGCCCCCATCATTCTTTCGATGATGACCATTGCCTCCTTTTCATATGTCCTCTCTTAATAGAATAACCTAGTATATTATATGGTCTCAGTTCTAACCCATTGTAATCTTAAATCACATTACCAGGTTAACATGCCCATGTTGGTCCCCTATCCTTCCTCTAGTAGGAGATAAAACTATTCAGCTTGGCCTAAAGTTATCTCCTAACATGGAAGAAAATTGCACTTTAGTGAAAAGGTACTGATCGCTCCGCCCAACACATTATATAAACTCTCCCAGTATGGAACTATGTGTAGAAGGAATATTCCTATGTGTTTGATAATGATTCTTTACATCATTACCCCCTTGTCAATCATGAACACTTTTAATCGAGGGAACTAGTGGTTGATCTCAACTTGTTTCTTTTGCTTATGCTCTCTCGGACTAGTTGGTGTTTTACCTGGTATATCTAGAGAGGTTAGGTCATGCCTTAAGGTTTCCTTGTTCCTCAATCCTCCAAACTAGTTCCCTCAAAGGTTCCCTAAGTGAGGTTGTTCGATAGAGCATGAAATCTCTCCCAGGTCCAACCAAACTTGGTCCCTTACGGATATCGATCAACCTCACCAATATTACAATATACCTAATAATGGATCTATACATCTTGATCGAAAAAGAATTAAGAGAAAAAGAAGGAATCGTAATTGATCGATATAATTGGCGAAACAATAGAAAAGGAAATGAAAGATAAAACATATAACTTAAGTCAAAACAAAATACAAAGGTTTTTTGAATAACTCCTATGGGAAGTCTTTCTCTGTGCCTTATTCTAAAGTTTGGATTGAGTTCTGTTGTTTCCAACTTCCTACACCCTTAATCCATATTCCTTCATCTTTCTCTACCTTTCCTCGAGATGGCTTATGAGATAGCTCAAATAACTCTTTACACTCATTTATAGTCTCACTAAACTTTATTGAATCCTCCTCTAGTTTCCTTATAATGAGGGGGATTATCTCTAACTAAAGTTTTATCTTTAAGCCCCATATCGTTTCCCCATCGCGGAGAAATTTTTGTGTGGGCAATAATTATCTATCAGAAAAAACCTCTACTCCAATAAACCTCTCCTCATGTGAATGCTAACGAACTTGATCCTTGGGAACTTATTACGAACAAGATTGATCCTTGGTAAACTCTTTGCTAATAAACTTGATCCATGTGAGCTTTTAGCAAGGAAACATGGATGATAAATATTTAAACAATTGGCATTTGAAAAGGCTGCTAATACATTTCTTTGTAAATAAATTTCCCTCTTTTTCATGCGTGTTAACAATTAATGTTAAAGTCTAATCATCTGACCTCTCTGCCTCCTTATTTCCATGTGGTGACTTGGGGTTATCTGTAGTTTATTTTTCCAAAAACCATTATTTTTTTTAAAATACCCACGCGTAGGAAAACAAAATGTCATCAGTATTCCAAATGGCTATATATATATCTTTTGTTTAAAAACCAAATGATTTTTTTACACCTTCAAATTTTTTTCTACCATTAAAGCTCAGAGCTTTTCCTTTTTGTTTGCCTTTATTTTCCTCGAAAACCCATACGAAAAGTCTATGTGTCATTTATCGTCGCCTTCCCTCATGTGTTTCTTTCACATCATTTAATCCACTAAAACCTTCATTTAGTTATAAAGGTTTCCAACCAAGACTTAGAGTCTAAGATGGCGGCGCATCAATCCTAATTATAGTTTTACCATTGTTCCCCATAATTGGAAAAGAATGAAAAGCTTAGAGGAGATTTCAAATCATTTTCGAGTTAGTTACAAGACAAAGCTAAACTTTAACATTGGGGAATGAACCCGAAGAGAGAGAAGAATGGGGATACATATCCACTGTTAGAACTCTCTATTTTAGGTTAAACCATGGGGACTTTCTTTATTCCCACATTGATTTTGAGGCACTTGGGGGCTACCCAAAAGTTTTTGTTTCTTGGTATAATTACAACCATGAAACCTAATTTGTCATCCTCAAGAAGATTGGTCTTCTCCCCACTTATTGGTTTGGGGACGTTACTTTGTCCAAGCATAATGTAGCCCTTCAGTTGTTGGTCTCGCAATGGTACCAAGTGTACTATACCTTCATTGCATCTTGGGGTTAATTTAAGATCACCCTTGAAAATGTATGTGAGTTGATGGGCCTTGATTCCTATGGTTCTCTTTATTATAGTGATGAACCTTTTGATGCCACTGAAGCTACATCACTAGTAGACTTAGACAGAATCTGCCACGAATGTGTTGGGGATTCAAGCAGAGCAACCTTCACCCAGCTGTGACAACCTGCCTATTCTAATATAGTATGGCTAATCCTCTACTAAAATAAAACCGTAATTTTAGCATGGTTTCATTCTCAGCATCATTGTCTTGATAATAATATATTATAGTACGAATAAACCACACTATCAAATGAATGAATAGGTCACCATGCATAAATAAATAATACGTGTGGACCGAATAAACCATCGGTCAGCAAATAATATCATCCACTATATCACACTGAATAATAATAGCTGAGTACTGAATTAAAAACTCTGACAGTATTATAAAATCCTATCCCTATAAAGGAAACATGCCGAAGATGACAATGGAAATAAAATGATCCTATCTGGATAGAATGAGCTAAGGCGTCTAAATCATGTCCTTTAGCATCCACAACTACTGTAAAGGAAAGAATGGATCTATCCTTGTGGTCTCGGCTACTGTTGCATCACACCTGAGGGTTTGAAAAGAAAAATAAGGAAAAATAATTTCTCGTTACACAAAGCCTGAAAAGTAGAAAATATTTTGTTAGTGGATAATTGTTTTAAATCGATTAAAATGTGTAGTGTATTACTTTCATAATTAACCAGTCGCACTCACATCAGATTAGACCTCACCTCTCAACTATAGTAAACACCTAACGTTTTCATTGATTATCTTAACTAAACTACCCGATCTAACTAGGACATGTAACTGCTTAACCAAGTCCAATACCGCTAATACTCTCTATTAGATAAGTATAATTTCCTTCATTAGGTATACATTCATGAACAATATTGTAGCGAAACACTTGTTATATAGAAATATTCACGCAATAGATATTACATAGCTCGTGTTATGGACAAATATATACACTATATCATATAAACATACATATATATATATTGTTCTCTATATACATATAACTGTATTCTAAGATCATGGACCTCACAGATACATTCCTCGTGTGCTATTCGGCTCCAGGCATCACGCATCACACTGAGCTACCAAGTCGAAATCTCACCACCGATCCCAAACTTAAACTCATACATCAGAGGTGGTCATAGACATACGTTTGGGGGTCACAACCATACCTCATCGCACCCAACCGGTCTCGAAACCAATATATATCTTCCCACATGGATAATGTCCATGCAACAGTCCTATGACCCAAGGAATCAATCCGACACCTGCTGGTCAATGCCAAAGTGGACTGCCCACTATGAGCAACCTCCTATAATAGCACTACCGAGTAGGTAAGTTTTAAAAAAACAAGTAGCATACACACATGCATATGTACACACGTCACTCTAATACGTATATTTATAAAGTAATGAACTCGTACGCATATCCCACAACGAATGGTTCACATAATCCCTAGGTTCGAACCAACTTTTTGACTAATTATTTAAACAGTCACTCACTTGAATTTTCGGTTCTCCTCACTCGCACCCATCTATTCATTGGCCTATTATATGTACCCAACCATTTAAATCCTTTCCCAGTAATCCCACAGTGCCCCAAAATCCCTTACGGTCATTCCCCAGGCTCTAACGGGTCAAAATAACACACAAACAAAAACTGAACAGACAAACAAACCAAACCGATTTACTGGCAGATCGAACTGGTTCGTTTGAGCGTACAACTAGTAAATAGATTGTTTTTTTGGCCTGCTATACATTTTCTTCCTCGAATTGTCTCCTCCAAAACCCTCCAATGGAGGTCCCAAGCCTCTCCAAATATGAAATCATCCTCATACATCAACATATTAACGTTCCAGCAACATTATAACACCTGAATAACCTTGAATCCTATATGAAACATCTAGGCTTACGAATCAAATATCAAATCAATTCAACTTAGAATTTTCCTCAATTTGATTTTAAAAAGTTTGACCTTCCAATCAAAGTTCTACATTCTCATCAATTTAAACCCATAATTAATTTTGAATTTCTAATATGATTAATACCAACTAATAATCAAATTAAACAAGAGATTCAAAGTTTCAATCTTTATACTTTAATTTCTAGATTTTTATCCCTAATCATGAAAGTAGTTAACTGCGAATGGTTACAACTTATAGCAAGTAACTACTTGCCATTTGGGATTTAATACGATGTTCTCTACATGTTCGATGACGGTTTGAATCCGAAGATAGCTTCTTTTTCTCTTCTCCAATCCCTTTCTCTTTCTCCCCCCCCCCCCCCCCCCCCTCATTTTCTCTTCTCTTGAACTCTCTTTCAGTCTCACTTGTGAAGAATATCAAAGGTGGGATGCCATCCACATTTTCCACCTTTTAAATACTCCTTTAATTACTCTAATCTCGTTTTTCCACTTAACCCATAGTGTAAAATGACCCTCCTACCCTTATACGGGCCCAATTATGTCTAAAAATCTCCCGCAACCCAATCATAGCACCCGAGTACCTATTTTGACCCTTTTCGGATCACTGGTGCACTCGATAAGGTAATTCGAGTCACCAAACTCCAAATATACTAACATGTCATTAACGGTCCCGACATGCACGTATCGTACGTGTCGCCCATAAATTATATCGATCCGTTGATGTAACACTTTATCGACTTATGAAAATAAACCATTGCTTTCATTCATACGCGACATATAATAAATCACATATGTATTTACTTATCACACGAAAGTAAATAATAATAATAATAATAATAATAATAATAATAATAATAATAATAATAATAATAATAATAATAATAATAATAATCTATTATATATCTCTAATACGATAGTATTAGAGGTATAAATTGATAATTAATGCAGCTCATTTTCCAAGTAGAATATCAACCGTACCATGTATCTATAAGAAGTCAAAAGGTCTCATTGGTGACTCCCATTCCCCGCTCTACAACCTCTGTTATATTGGTGACGATTCCCTCATCCAGCCAATTCTCATTGAAATTTCCATATGTGTCCTCCCATTTCTTAAAGGTGTTAAGAATCCCTGTTGTATAAATACAGAGAGGACCTCTTTTTTCAATCTCATTCCCATCGTTTCCTTTCCTACTTCATTTTCTATCTATTTGTCAACCTTTGAAGCCTACTTCTGTTCATACTTTTCTCTTCATTGAAACATAAGACCCTTTTGATTTAATATCTATTTTTAATATTTTATCCAGTTTTGATTCTTTGATTGATTAAGTTTCAATTTTTTTATTGTATGAATTGAGATTTTTGTTTGCAAGCATTACAAAATCTGAAACATTATGATTGTGAAATAGACTTTCATTTTATATAATTGTATCCTAGGTTTTGCTTTTATAAATTTATAACCGGAGCCGTTGATTTATGACACTTTTGCTACGATTACAAATTCGGATCTTCGGCAAAACCTTGATCGCAAAGACATCACGCACAAGGTTAAAAGCATCGACACAATCGATAACTTAGAGGTAAAAATCCAAGACAAGGAAGGAATTCCAGTGGATCAGCAACATTTAATTTTCACGATAAAATAATTGGAAGAAGGTACAATCCTAGTTGATTACAATATCTAGAAAGAGTCAACTCATTACATGGTCCTCCATTTTCATAGTGGCATCCAAATATTTGTCAAAACCTTAACGACATGACCATAACTCTAAAGGTTGAAAGCTTTGACACTATAGATAATGTTAAGGCGAATAGGAGGGGATTCCATTGGCTCAGAAGAGGTTGATTTTTGCTGGAAAACAACTTGAGGATGGAAGAACTCTAGCGGATTACAACACCCATAAAGAGTCTACTTTGCACCTAGTATACCTCTAATACGATAGCATTAGAGGTATTAATAGCATTTGTTACAAAGCTCCATCGTTAAGCTTAATCTTATTTGTATGAGATTTTAAGAGACGATCATTCATTACTGGGAAGGATAGGAAACACAAAGGTTCCTCAACACTTCCCCTCAAACTCTTCAGCTTCTAGCATCGTTATTTGTATAAGATTTGAAGAGACCAAAATGTCATCCATTGTTGACAGGGATAGGAAACCCAAAGGTTCCTCAACCTTTATAATTGAAACTGCCATAGAAGTCCACACTCGAATATTCCTTATAACCCAAAAAATACCCTTTAATCACACTCCCATACACAACCCCATCAATCACCTTCCCACCCAATTTCTCCTTCAACTCCTCAAACAAATCGAAAACACCATCTGGGTTCATTTCCTTCGCCTGACCAGACATTAAGAAACTATAAATGTTCTGTTTTGGTGTTTCAAATTTCCAGTTTTAAATTGTAGCTTTCGATTTTGGTATGTTGTGTGAGAATTTTTCGCTGCTTAGGTTCGAAATCTTCTCTTAGGTTCAGAATTTTTTGCTTCTTAGGTTCAAATTTTACCTTCTGGGGTTTGGGGTATGATGATATTTTAGGAGTGACATATATTTTGGATATTTCTAATTCAACATTTAAGGTTCAATTTTGTGTTTGTGTTGGAATTCCAAGGGTTTTGATTTTCGATGCTACAACGTATCTCAGGTATAAGCTCATGATGATTTATATATTAATATGCATACCAATTTTAGTGTTTTATCATTTTTTACACTATTGGGGGTTGGTTTGGGTGTGGGTTCAACAATTTTGGCTGTAAAATTTTGTTAAGAAAGTGATAAGATGAGATAAGAACTAGAGTTAATTTTGGGCCTAAAACAATCATTGTCTAGTGTTATTTTTGTAATTATATTATGTGTTAATTTTTTTACGTTATATATGTTAATATTTATAGTCTAAAGAACTAATATTTGTAATTATGTGTATTAATTTTAGAATTTCATAGTGTAATAATGGCGGAGCTTGAACTTCGAGGAGGTCTTGATAATGTTGTTCAACCACACTCCCGTTCACAATCGCACCCTCACAGTCACAGGTACAATTATTTTTTATTATATGTTTTTTCCTTTTGATCTCTTTTCTTTGTACGAGCTAAGAATAAATGTACCAGCTATATACTTGCTTCGTTTACTATGTACCAGTTATATATTTGCTCAGTTCGCTATGTACAATTATTTTCTTTGTTTGCTATATACGAGTTATATACCAACTAAGACACGCGATTGACATGGGATTTGTCGTTTGGTAGGAGGTGAGATATTATAGGGTTATTTGGCATAGAGAAGAATGGGTGATCGAGGTTGGTCAGACATGGACTGAAGATCATCGCCGGTGGTCGATGACGACAACAAGACACCTCTAAGGTTCGGATGGGTGAAATAGTGGGGGGTTTTGGGTTGTGTAATTTTTTTTTTGTATTTTTTTCATCTTTGTTTTGGTGGATTTGATTAACTCACTCACTGTAAATATCATAATAAAAATTCTAATCATGTATATTATTTGTAACACAAGTCATTTTCGAGCTTGAGTAGTAGATTTTGAATTTAATGTATTGATTCTTCTCTTCTAGGTATGAGAGTTTGTGTGTTGTATATCTACATCTGATAGGTCATTCATGTGTGTTATTTGTCTATTGGACTTTTGTTAACATGGATATCATGTTGCTGGATGATATTGTCATCCTCATCCGGAGTAAAGGCATGGCTCATATATAAAACCATAAATCCACCACCGGAGCCCGGACCACCGGTGCGTGTTTGGTATTCGATTTGTATTGGATGGATTGAATGTTGGTTATAGGTATTATCTATGTTGGTATTGGATGTCGAGAAGAGGGTTTTTAGTTTGATGCTATACATAATTATGTTTTATTTATTTGTGGTTTATATCCGATTTTTTGTGATTGTATTTTTTTGAGATTTTAATATTTTTTATTCCATAAATATGTTTTTTGGCCAAAAAAAAATTGTTCCCATATCCTAAAATAAATGTTCTTTTTTTTTTTCTGGAAATATGTTTTTACGCCATGAAAATATTCTTCTTTCCTGGAAATAAGGGTTTAGTTTTTCTGAAAATAGGCAAATATGTTTTTTTTTGGGAAATAGTTTTTATTGTTGGAAATAAGTTTTTTTCGAGGAGCACTGTTTCTTTGGGACAACATGTTTTTTTTTCAAATATTTATATTTTTTAAAAGTTTTTTTTAATATTTTTTGATTTTAACAGTTTTTCATTTTTTTCAAACTTTTAAGATGTTTTTATATTATTTTCAGATTTTAAAAAAAATTAGTATTTTCTCTAATTTTTAAGCTTTTTCATTATTTTTTCGCAAAGTTGAGAATATTTAATGGTATGTAATCTCCAGTTTTTTATTTTTCTGTAATTTTCGGTCTTTTAATTTATTGTAATTTTCATTTTTTTTCTAATTTTTTGTATTTTTTACTATATTTAATATTCTGTAATTTTCAATATTTTTGTTTTTTTTTTAATTTTTATAAATTTCTTTGTGATTTTTAGATTTTAAAACTATTTTTCTATAATTTTCAAATTTTGAAAATATTATTTTTTCCTACAAGTGTCTTTTATGAAACTATCTCATTTTTATTTTTATTTCATATGTATAGTTACTTCTTTATTTGAGTATTTTAGTTTTTTTATTATATTTTTAACAAATATTGTACTATGCCCGCACATCGCGCGGGTTACATGCTAGTAATAATAATAGTAGTAGTAGTAGTAGTAGTAGTAGTAGTAGTAGTAGTAATAATAATAATAATAATAATAATAATAATAATAATAATAATAATAATAATAATAATAATAATAATAATAATAATAATAATAATAATAATAATAATAATAATAATAAATATAAATATAAATATAAATATAAATCCTTTATCTCGCTAATTAATATTTATTAAAATCCAATATAAATTCTCCCTGTTAAATTAATAATTATAAGCATAGAAAATTAAATAATAATAAAACTACGTAATAATAAAACTGCGGGTATTACACCAGCTTATCAAATTTTACTATCATGTTCCCCCCAAACCCCCAAAAGATGAGATGGCTAGAAGTATCATTCCTAACGCAACTTTTGGTGAAGGTCGAGGTTGATCGTTAGAGTTAGATGCTTACATTCTGTGTGGTTTTTCTTATTTCCTTTTACCGGGCATGCCTAACGATCAACCTCGCAGAGACTTGATCAATAAATTTGTGAAATTGTCTCGTGGCGTTAATATTCCAATTGCTTCTATCACTCTTGGGTCCTTCCATACCTGGCTAGACAAGACTTATGTTGACATGGAACATTCTTTGGGGAGGTATGATGTCTCTAGCTTCGCCGACACTATTTTCTTAATGGGGTTCCTTTATACGAGGTTCCCCCTGTTGCCCCCTTAGAGATCCCCTTCATTCCATCGACTGTAAAATGTCCAAGGCTGTTCTATTGGAACATAATTAAAGTAGGAAGGACTTACTTTCCTTTCTTGACAAGTACTCTGCCTTTGTGGCCAGGCCTTATTGCGGGGAGACTCTAGCCCAAACATGGTCATTCTTTGTTAAGGCCAATATCCTTGTTATATTCGTGATAGCTGAAATGGGTTGCTGATAAAACATCTTTAGATGTGGTTCTCATCCTTACTCTTGATCTTCTTCGCTCATTCAACGAGTGGGGTGTTGAAATTGAGGTTTATCACCGCCACTATTCTTCCATACACTTTTGGCATGACCAAGGTATCATCCCAAGGCTGGTCGAAAAAGCAATGCCAATAATTCTTTCTCCACGACTTGTTCGAACTTTATAACTACTGCCATTTACACCTCTTTGTGGGGAATTTATGAACAAACTCTCACCCTTCCAAATAATAAAAGGAAGGGTGATATATCATTTAGCTGGATAATAAACTTTTTGCCATCTCAACTCAATCAAGTCAGGGATCTTAGACAATAGAATAAGTAAAGATGAATGTGAGGCAAAGAGAAGAAACGAATATAAAGAAAGTGGTTCAACCATTCGGCCTACTTCACTGTGCAAGTAATTGTATGATTTACTATAAACAGGGCATTAATGGCCTTAGCAATAGAATTCACTCAACTTTCTCTCTCTATAGTGATAGCAATGGAGCTTGGGCTAGGATCCTTTACATTATTGGAGAAGACAAGCATATCTAGTGCCTGGGGGTATAGTTTAGCCCCAAGCATGTAATAAGCATGTGTAGTATGAAATAACCAATAAGAAGCAAACACATATCACTGTCATATGTAGATTATGATGATGAAATATTCCCTCATGTGTGAGGGAGATCTCGTTATTACGGTTTTGTGCACGTGGGTCTGCAACCCAAGTGAACTCTTTCACGCATTCTCCAATCCACTCTCTCTGCCATCTGTCAACTGTGGGCCGTCTGGGCCAGCCGAGGCTGAGTTGTGAACTTGGATTCTCTGATTATATGGTAACTGTCGTACGGAGAAGTCTCCAGTAATCCTCTGCCTTCCGGGTGATGGACGAGGCCGAGAGTACTTGGGTCATAAGTCCACTGATATTGTCATTGTTGATTGTGTTTCGAGATGAGGACGAGGCCTCTGGTGATGTGTTTATGGTCGAGGGTGAGGCACACTATGTTGAGCCTATGGTTGAGCCATAACTTTCCTAAATTGTTAACCTGGAACTAGTCAGCCCTGTCCGAGAGGGTTTTGTAATACCCCGTATTTTTACTATGTTAAATAATCATTGGATTAATTATTATTGTTGGATTAATTAAATTAAAAATGTGAGAAAATTAATTATTAATTAATCCGGATTAAAAATAAATATTAACTAGTGTGCCAAGGGTTAATACTTATTGTTGAGAATTATGGAATATTACCGTGTGACTATGTAATACGGAATTATAATTTTTTTTATAAATTATCGATAGTGAGAAATATGACAGTTTGGTACATTAAGTTAGGACACGCGTGCAAGTCGTATCGGGACTAATTTAATGGGTTAAAGAAGTAAATTATTTTTAAGTAACTCGTATGGTAATTTCGAGTGCGTCGTTGAGTCCGAAAGGGTCGAGATAGTCAGAAAACTCTATCCGGATATTTTATTTGGACGCCGGGATGTTTTTAGGTCTAACCGGCATTTCGTAGGGGTATTTTTGTCCTTTGAATTTTTGGGGAAATATTATGGATGAAAATTAGGAAATTAAATATAGATGAACGTGGGTTAGAAGGGAGTTATCAGTTCTAAACCTACGAGGGAGAAAATAGAAAGGCACAGAGGAAGGAAAAAGAGACCATTGTTGTTCTTGGTGCCTAAATCAAGAACACACACCAAAAATACACCAAAGTGTAGATCGTTACATGAGGAATGCACCTATACCAAAATACCAGCAGATCAGACCGTCAAAATTGAGGCAAGTGTTTAATTCTTGTAATTTATAGCAACAAGCATGTTCATATTAGTGTAGGTGTATAATATTCACTTTTTGATTCATGAGTTTTGATGAAATTGAAGAATTAAGGACATTAAATAAAATCTGGAAATCAAACTAGGATGAATCCCTCATGTAGATAGGTTAAAAATCCCAAATTGATGATTATTTATGATGGACGAATTTGAATTTGATGTTCTTGTATAGATATTTGATGAACTAGGGTTTGGAATTGTCAAATTGTTTTTTTTTTTATTTTATAAAAGAATTATGAGGATTTAATGCTTCAAAGTTGGCGAAAATCAATTATACATGTTAGAACATCAATTAGGATTGTTGTTTTGGTGGTTGGGTTGCAGAAAGTAGAGGTTTTAGGACTGGAATTTTGGAGAAGATGAAACAGTAGCTGTGAAACATAACATGTCTATTAGAACCAGAAAATGCATAATCTCATTCGAACGAGATGGCTTATCGTTCAAACGACACGCTATGTTGTTCAAACGACATGCAATGTGGTTCGAACAATAGCCCAGAAACTGGAAAATTTTCCAATACAATCTGATTTAAGTACTGTGACTTTTGGGTGAGGGGTCCCTGTCAGTTGATGATCCTTAGCACTGCACAGATTTATTTGGGGAGTAATCCTAGTATAATACTTTAATAATTGGTTAGGTGAGATAACCTTGGAAAATCTCGAGTGTGAATAATCGAGCTAGTTGTAAAATAACTAGTAACGTTATGCACACTATGTGTATAAATATATGGGTCGGATGAATGCCTGAATTTTAATAGGAAATGGGGAATGCCTATTATTATATATTTATTATTATCGTGTGTATAGCATACCTACGCTACCTGCTATATGGAGGAGGTTTTGCGCAGTGGACAGTCTTATCCTGGGTGACCCAATGGGGGGATATTTGACTTGTACCCAGAGCATATGAACTTGGATACGTGCTATCTGTTACGTAGGATAGTTTTGACGGTTGAATGGGAGTAGGTATGTGTGTGACCCATTTAGCTGGAGAGTATGCTCGCCTCCAACATTTGCGTTATGAGATTTATGGTTCGTGAGAGATGCCGAACTAGTTGTCCTTTATGCAATGAGCGATGCACCGAGACACGATAGCAGAGTATGCATTGCGCCAAGTTGTCCTAACCAAGGGGTGCATGATTCATATATATATATTTGTGAATAATCCTAATGTGTGAAATTAGCAAATATATAAATGTGGGTAAACAAAGTAACTTAAGGGGATAAAGGATTTGCTACCAGAACAGGGAATACAAAATATGGTTAATTAGAGTAAGGTATTTAATAACGTATTTTATGGGCGATATGGGTGTCTCCTACGAGTTGTAATTAGTAGGATATGTCTATGAACTAGTTGGGAATATTATAGATGACTAGGTTAAGGTAGATGTACGTTACGCACACTAGTGGAGGGGTGAGGATCTCATGTGAGAGTTTGGAACTAATATGCACATAATAGTTGCATTAATGCAGTTTTAAATACTTGCTAAAATAAATGTTTTTACAACTCGGGCTCTGACCCATTTCTTGCTATTCTTTTCTCTTTTGATATATATATATATATATATATATTATGCCAGGTGCCTAGTCACAGGGTTACCAACAGACTTAGATGCGTGGATCATTCGACGAGCTGCAGTTGTTGTGGAAGCAGTTGTTGTGGAAGCTGTAGGCTACTGAGATTAGATGCTTCTATCCTTTCATTCAGTTTCAGTTAAGATATTTCAGTAGGGCATATGTCGCCCGTTTGCCACTTAGTTATTTCAGAGATTGTGTATCCTTATTAGCATTTCTTTTCCTATTGGATTGAGTATTATTATTCGTTTGGTTTTAGACTTTGAACTGGAATGTTTTATCCAGTCTTAATTATCTCAATAGTTATTTCCCGTTCAGTATTTATTTTATTCTTGTGGAATGTGAATAGCTTATATTTTAAAGAATGGAAATTTATTAATGAATTAATTGGGCATAATTAAATGGGAAAATATTTTGACACTTAGCTTAATTATTTATTAGGTGATTAATAATAAAAATTATTTTTTGACAGTGATTCTAAGAATGAACAAACCGAACACTTGGATTTAATTTAATAAAGGACTGATCACCCGGTATTTAATTAGGCGGGGTGTCTCAGGTTTATCCTATGGACGTGACTATACTTGGTATATCAATAACCCCCTATCCCATAGTCTTCAATGTGAAATGACGACTGAGAGATAAAAGCATCTTTGGTCAGAAGTTGATGAGACGTCCTTGATTGACATTTAATGTCCCTTCATGTATCATGTCTGACACGTTGACATTTGGCTGCCATCTTATGGATCAGTGTGGGCCTAAGAATGATGGTTTTAAGTGATCTCTTGGGTGATATGCCCTATGATGACCTCTTTAGAAATTGTGCACAATGATTGTACGTACATAAATGGTTTTGAAAATTGTTTTGTCTTTCTTACTTCTTCTTCTTCTTCTTCTTCTTCTTCTTCTTCTTCTTCTTCTTCTTCTTCTTCTTCTTCTTCTTCTTCTTCTTCTTCTTCGCACTTGAGCTCTTTTTCTCTCTAAAACTAGTCTTTCTCTACTCCTATTTAGGCATTTTGAGGCAAGATTTTAGGGCTCAATTTGGTTCTTCGTTCTTCCACTCCTTCCAGGTAATATCTATCATCCACCATTTTGAAGTTTTCCCCTTTGTAAGTGTTAGTTTTTTCATTTTCATATTTCCCAGCGAGATTCATTTTTTAGAAGCCTTGGTTGATGGTTCTAGGGCTGCCAAGGGTTGTATAATGATACGACGCAAATATTGCGTATTTCACCCGTTAACCTACGCCTTATTAGCCCCCTTGGGTATCTTAATCCCTATACTTATGCTCGTTAACCGGACAACCTCGGATTTCTATGTTAACATGTTTTGCAGGGGTTAATTGAGCTTTTGTAGGTATTTGGATGCTTAGTATGAAGTTCGGATGCATTCCAGCGAAGTTCCATACACAACCGCACGTTCGATGGAATTGTAGTCTTTTCATAGCTTGGGTTCCTGGCCCGACATCTCACGAAAGTTGTAGCCCTCCTCGCTAGCTTCGCATGGCCGTGAACGGTGCGCGATTCCGATTCATAACGAAGAAGTTACGGCGATTTCAGCGGAGGAAATACAAGAAAGCAAAAGAGGAGAAGAAGAAAAGAAGAAGAATGCAGTAGGCTGCTGCATTCTGCCCTGCTTGATCGATCGATCGATGATTTTGGTCGATCGATCGACCATTCTAATTTTCCGAAGTTTTGCCTAGGTCGATCGATCGACCAAAGGGGTCGATCGATCGATGCTCTGTTTTTTGCAGATATTTTGCCTTCTTTTCTTTCTTCTTTATTTTTATTCCAACTTACTATATAAGCCAAATTTTGTTGTAATAACAGATATAGCAGTAGAGATACGATTTTAGCTTAGTTTAGCTAGGGTTTTGTGGGATTTGCTTGGTTCTTCTCCAATCCCTCTTGGTTTGACATCTAATTGGTTTGTAAGATTGACTATTCATCTTCCCTCTCCATTAATAAAGTTGTATTTCTTCATTTCCTTACTTTCTAGATAATTTACATGCTTTCTAATTAGGTTTTCTTGCTTTAATTTATTGCTTTCTTAGTTAATTAGTTTAATTTAGTTTAATCATGCTTAGTCCCTAGTTAAATAGGGTCGGGATTGCATTTCCGCCATTTTCGGGTTCGGACCTCGAAATTTAGGGTTTCGGGTAAAGTCGAATTTAATTGAAACCTCGCGTATTAAAGTCGGATTATTATGCGTTTAACTTTCTTTGTCATGCAACGTTAGTGTTTATAGCGATTATCCGAATTTAATCCGCGTGTGACCATTTTTGATTAAATGTTTAATCTCCCAACTTTGGCTTAAACTCCTTATTGCGTGATGTTTATGCTTAATTGTAAATGCTCGATTAAATTGCTTTCGAGCCAGAATTCTAATTTGTAGTTGTTTAGCCTGTGAATGCGTGTATGCGATCTCGATCCTCGCTTTCCTTTTGTGTAGCGTTAACTTCTCTTTTTGTTTATTCACGATAACCAACCATCACCTTTTCATTTATTTATTTTACACTTTTATTCCTGAAGTAATTAAAACAATTAACATCTAGAATTCAATCACTCCCTGTGGATTTACGATACCCGACTTACCGCTATGCTTTCTTGTCAAGTGTAGTAGTAGCTTAGGTTTTCTTTGTATCGCGGCGGCAAAACACACGACGGTTGTGTCCTCACACGAACACACTTTTTCCGCCCGATCACAAAATGGCGCCGTTGCCGGGGAGTGTATTTTAGATTGTAATTATTTTATTATTTCATAGTATTTTTCCTTTTGTATTTTTATTCTTTGTTTTAACCTTTTTTGCAGGATAGCATATTTGAGCGCTAAGAAACTTTGATTCGCGGTTGCTCACTTTCTTGCTCGGATTCTCCATCTGCAAACAACGAGGTAATCATGTCCTACTATTATAGCTATTACGGTTATTCTAATGATTCTTACTTTGGGGATAGTTTTCAAGTTTTCCATTTTCAAGATTTTCTTGAAAATGAAAGACTTGAAAACATTTATCGGAATGAAAATCGTTATTGGGAGCTTGAGTTGGATTCATTATTCGAATCCAATGACGATTCTTATTTCATTACTTTCGAAGACGAGTTTCAACCAAATGAGGAGTCTGAGGCTCTTGAGCCGAGGAAGTCTACTTTGGAAGAAACTTTGCTTCTTTACTCCCAAGGTTTGGAAAGCTTAAATGATGCTGGAATGAGACTCGGTGCACTTTGCGATGAGATGAATTCTTTTGCACAAAACAACGAGGAGGTGGAAACTTGTGTTTCACCTAAATTTTTTGAAGAATTTCTCATCGAGTGTGCATCTTTCTCCCCCGAAATTCAATCTCCTTCTGACGATGAGTCGATTGAGATTGAATTTGTTTCATCACCATATTCGTTTTCCGTGATCGAACCATTAGAATTACCGGTTGATTCCTATGAGTCGGTAGAAACTTTTAAAACTTCCACACTTTTTGCCGATGAGGACTCTTTACCGGACTTGTTTTCGATGGATGTTATCCTCATGTGTGCACCATCTCCCATTTCATTTGAAAAACCTTTGGGAGATGAATCGATTTTTCTTGGATCTCTAGTGTACCTTTCCCCCTTATTATCCAAATCCTCCATCGTCCGCCCAAAATTTCAAATTGGCGATGGTTCACTTTTTTCACCACCCACATGCCTTCCGTTTTTCAAACGGAATTCATATTTTTCGGAAGGCATGCTTGTATGTGAGGGTACACCGGTTATCCTCCAAAGTCAAATCGTTCTTATGTTGGTCCCTCAACTATTTAGACTTCTAGTGTATAGTTAGTGTGAAGCCTAAATAGTAGGTTGTAAATAGTTAGCTTTTTAAATTTTCTTTCTTTCCTATTTTTCTTTCCTTTTAATTTAGTCTAGTGTAATTAGTTAACTTTTTGTTATTTGTTTTTGCTATGCTCGGCACTAACTTGTTTTGTAGATTCCTTTGGACTCGCGCTTATGGAGATCGCTCCAATTTTGGGTAATATCATTCTTTTCCTCTCTTCGTGTTGTGTTCTTAATGCGCATTGAGGACAATGCAATATTTAAGTTAGGGGGTGTAGGATATTCTATCCATTTCATGTGTAGTCCATGGATTTCCTCACATTTAGTTACTAAGTATGCCTTTTTGTGAAAAATTTGAAAAATTTGAAAAATATTTTCTTTCTTTTTTCTCCTTTGTTGGGCATTTTGCCTTGTTTCCGATGATAAATTTTAATAATTGCCCGATCCAATAGACAACTCAATGATGCATGTTCTCGATTTTAGAAGTTATTAGACTTTAGTCCTCAAATCATTGATATTGTGAATAACTTCATGAATTAAACTTTATCCCATGAGCATATACACTTTCCTTGTTATATTGATTTGGTTTAAGATTTTTATAACTCGGTAATCTTTTGTTGCATTGTATATACTTACACTGAGTAAGATTTGTACCTTTCGTCGTTTGTGAGTGATATACACTATTCTTTTCTCTTTGAAAATGTTGAATTCGTCGGTAATCTCTCTATTCTTTCATTTGACCGTTCATTAATTGAGTTCATGCTTGAAATGTGTTACTTGATCATGATTTTCATATATTGTTTTCACTTGAGAATTGCGTAAACTTTGTGAAATGATCATAGGCCATCTTTGTTATATCACCCATATTGACCTTGACCTCACCCTTATATGCTTTCCCTAGTCAACCCCTTTGTGCCTAAATACTAGCCTTTCGTTTCATTACCCAAAATCCCATAACCAACTCCAAATTGGAGTTTTAAGCCATACATACACCTTACATACCTTTGTTTGGAATGTTACTTGGGATTGAATGTTGTTGTTGTATTGCGGTTGCAATTTTAGGCATATGAGAGTTTGATAAGAGTGATGAAAAGAAAAGAGATGTGAAAAAAGTGAAGAAAAAGAGAAAGCAAAAGAAAACATAAGAAAAAGAAGAAAAAAAAAGTGAAGAAAAAGAGAAAGCAAAAAGCAATAGAAAACAAAAGAGAAAAAAAGATAAAAAGAAGAAAAGAAAGAAAAGAGAAAGTTGTATGTTGTATATAGTTCAATAAGCTTTGATTACTCTCCAGTTGTTATATCTAATGCTTGTTTGGAAGTTACTTTCCATTTTTGATATTTCCCGTATCCTTCCCATTATTTAAAGTTTTCATCCCCAAACACTTTGAATCCGTATATACATCCCTTTCATTTCGTACCTTAACCCCAAACCTACATTATAACCCTATTAAAGTCCTATGTGATCTTAGGTTGATGTAATTCAAAAGTCATAATAGTTGTGATAATCTGTGAAAATGTATTTCGCCTCTTTTAGTGTGCGGTATCCTTTCATTGAGATTACAGTTTTTCATTTTATATATAGCGTTCTTCATTTGTGACATGTGCGCGGCCTAGTTTCCATTTACATTTACTCTTTAAGCCCGCATGTCCCGTGTATTACCTCCCTTTTCATACTGAATTCATTTGTTGAGCGTAATGCCCGTGAGGATTTAATGTATGCTTGCTTTAATGTATATCCGGTTTATTTAAGTTTTTACCAAATCATACTGTGCATTTGCTCTCCCCTCCCACTTTTAAAGTTTCAATTCTATGAGGTGCATTCAACCTGTTAATAACAACGGACTTTAGCTTGAATTCGTTCAATATGCTAATAACATGTTTGAAATATTTTTCGTTGTTGTTGAGTTTGTCGCACGTTGGGTTGGGCATATTTTGAGGAAACCATATGATGTTTGTGGGTTCCATCACTGAAAACCCTCACGAGATGACACTCGTCCACTAGGGTAACCTAGGGGTTTAACGGCTTATTGCATACGCTAAATGCAATCGAATCGCCCGCGAAAGTGGCGTTATCTTTTTATGCTTTTATACCATACTTTTATCCTTTCTCCTGCTTTTGGTTTGCTTGTAGTTCTTGTTGTTTCCTATTTCATTGCTAGGGACTAGCAATGTGTAAGTTAGGGGGTGTGATACGACGCAAATATTGTGTATTTCACCCGTTAACTTATGCCTTATTAGCCCCCTTGGGTATCTTAATCCCTATACTTATGCTCGTTAACCGGACAACCTCGAATTTCTATGTTAACATGTTTTGCAGGGGTTAATTGAGCTTTTGTAGGTATTTGGATGCTTAGTATGAAGTTCGGATGCATTCCGGCGAAGTTCCGTACACAACCGCACGTTCGAGGGTATTTTAGTCTTTTCACAGCTTGGGTTCCTGGCCTGACATCTCACGGAAGTTGTATCCCTCCTCGCTAGCTTCGCGTGGCCGCGAACAGTGCGCGATTCCGATTCATAACGAAGAAGTTACGGCGATTTCAGCGGAGGAAATACAAGAAAGCAAAAGAGGAGAAGAAGAAGAGAAGAAGAAGAATGCAGTAGGCTGCTGCATTCTGCCCTGCTTGATCGATCGATCGATGATTTTGGTCGATCGATCGACCATTCTGATTTTCCGAAGTTTTGCTTAGGTCGATCGATCGATGCTCTGTTTTCTGCAGATATTTTGCCTTCTTTTCTTTCTTCTTTATTTTTATTCCAACTTACTATATAAGCCAAATTTTGTTGTAATAACAGATATAGCATTAGAGATACGATTTTAGCTTAGTTTAGTTAGGGTTTTGTGGGATTTGCTTGGTTCTTCTTCAATCCCTCTTGGTTTGACATCTAATGGGTTTGTAAGATTGACTATTCATCTTCCCTCTCCATTAATATAGTTGTATTTCTTCATTTCCTTGCTTTCTAGATAATTTCCATGCTTTCTAATTAGGTTTTCTTGCTTTAATTTATTGCTTTCTCAGTTAATTAGTTTAATTTAGTTTAATCATGCTTAGTCCCTAGTTAAATAGGGTCGGGATTGCATTTCCGCCATTTTCGAGTTCGGACCTCGAAATTTAGGGTTTCGTGTAAAATCGCATTTAATTGAAACCTCGCGTATTAATGTCGGATTATTATGCGTTTAACTTTCTTTGTCATGCAACGTTAGTGTTTATAGCGATTATCCTAATTTAATCCGCGTGTGACCATTTTTGATTAAATGTTTAATCTCGCAACTTTGGCTTAAATTCCTTATTGCGTGATGTTTATGCTTAATTGTAAATGCTCGATTAAATTTCTTTCGAGCCGGAATTCTAATTAGTAGTTGTTTAGCCTGTGAATGCGTGTATGCGATCCCGATCCTCGCTTTCCTTTTGCGTAGCGTTAACTTCTCTTTTTGTTTATTCACGATAACCAACCATCACCTTTTCATTTATTTATTTTACACTTTTATTCCTGAAATAATTAAAACAATTAACATCTAAAATTCAATCACTCCCTGTGGATTTACGATACCCGACTTACCAATGTGCTTGCTTGTCAAGTGTAGTAGTAGATTAGGTTTTCTTTGTATCGCGGCGGCGAAACACACGACGATTGTGTCCTCACATGAACACACTTTTTCCGCCCGGTCATATAATAATTATGGGGTTTGGCCAGTCTATTTTAGGTTTTTCAACCTTTCTCAGCCTTATCTTATCTATTATCCACAAGTAAATATCTGGTGAAACTCCGATTGAGAGCATTCTTCATTTGTTCTTGAATCAAAATGATTTAATTATCCATTTTGATCTTTCAGTCAATATTGAGAAACTAGAAAACTGTTTTTCCCTTTACCTTTAACCTTTATTCTTTCTAAGTTAAGCCTTAGCCCTTTGAATGTTAAGAACCCTCTATGATCTAGGAGAATAATACCCCACACTCAGAGAGAGGTACTTCCAATAAATTCTTTAAATTGAGGAGGAGAAGGACGAGGCTCGACGCAGAGCCAGGGCCAACCTTACTCGCCCTATCTTTCCCATTCCTTTAAAGACCATTTTACCCTCATCACCTGAGGTTGGTAAGGATGAGATGCCTAACTCATCCTCTGCCCAAGTCGAGAGTAGGTATTCCTTCGAAGAGGAAATGAGGTTATCACCTAAAAATTATGTGGAGTCTGAGGCTGTCGATATCTCATCTCGAACTTCCTCCTCCAACCAAGCCGAGTCATCTAGTTAGGATGACTCTTCAGTGCAAATTATGTCTGACCATTCTAGGTTATCCATCCAGGACGACTCTTTAATTCAAGTTATCTCGAACCCTGTAGAGTCGACTATTAATATTTATATTCCTCTAACTATTGTTCATCTCTCGTTTATGACTGTGAGAGAGTTTCAAACAAGGTTTCCAAATGGGACCCCGAATACTGGAGCTCCTATTGATGGTGATGACTCTGAGGCTGAGGAATTAATTAATTATTCATATGCCGAGACCTTCCAATCCATCTTCAAAGAGTTTGACCTTTTCCTTTGGAGACATTTGTATAGCATTAAGTCTGACATTGTTATGAACATCCCCAATGAAGACGAGAGAGTATATGGCGATCGAGAAGGTAAAGTGGCCACTTACAATGAGATGTTTAGGGTAAGATTTTTAATCCCTTTCCATCCCTCTGTCTGAGATATTCTATTTAGCTTGGGACTTGCCCCATCTTAGTTAGTGCCAAATTCCTGGAGGATTATACTCGGCTACGTCTCCTAATCGGTGAAAAAGTACACAGACGACCCTTCAGTTGAAATACCCAAAGCTTGCTACAATGTCTCATCCTCAAGGACTCAGCTCGACTATTACCACCTAGGGTCTAGAAAATATGATAAGAATATCATCCACATCACCCAAACATCCAATCACCACTGAAAACCGAGATTTTTCTTCATTTATGGGGCATGGGAGTTTCTAACCGATGTCGACACATCTGAGGATGAACCGAGGGTTCCCTATGCTTGGGCCCACCCCTTCATGTCCACCAATTTGGACCTTAGCCTCAGCATTATCGACAAGAAGAGCGTCAACTATTTGAGGGATCAAGGGAAGAAAGGTGCCCTTCCTGGGTTTGAGGATATCACGACTCCTGAATTTCTTGAGGAGTCTAGTCTGGGGGTTGACCCCTAAATGAGTTGTACGAGTTATTAAACTTTTCTGTTCATAAGTTTTCTCTCGTTTTTTATCTTTATAACTGATATTTTTATTTCCAAACTTTTCTGCTACAACATGAGTTACTAATACAGTTCCAAAATCCAAGAGGTTGAGAAATACCTCCAGGATGTGGCTAACCTGAAGAACAAACTAAGAGAGCGTAGAGAAGAATATAAGAAGACCCTTGATCAGGTCATCCTAGACCATGCCAATGACTTGTAGGCAAAGGATGGGGAGCTGACTACTCAAGCTGTGAAGAATGCCACAGACCTTATTGCAGTTGTCTAAAAAGCTAAGGACGAGGACCTTTTGGCCGAGGAAATTCTAAAAATCAAAGACGAGGCCCTTTCACCCGAGGCTATAAAGAAAATTCAAGACGAAGCCATGGAGGCTTACAAATCGTCTGATGAGTTTAGCAGCTTTGGGGTGGAGTACCTTGATCTAGGTATCAAGATAGCCTGCCGATGGGTGTTCACTAATTTTTATGAGGTCATCTCATCCATCCGTCTTGAGCTGGAAGCCCCTGACCTGGAGGATCCCTTTATGGCCTCGGCCTTGGACTATATTGAATCCTTGCCCTCAGCTAAGGAAGATGAAGCCATGGTCGAGGTCCCAGTTGAGGCTAATATCAACATTACTGCTGCTAGGGATGTCCAAGTCGAGGAAGGTGCTGGAGTGTCGACCATTAATGTTGACCTGACTCTGTAGGGTGGTCGACTGTGGCTAATGACCTTTGTTTTTGTAATCAATTTTTTGTCGTGAACTCTTAATCTTTTGTAACTATCTTATATTAAAATGATTGTTACTACTTGAATGAATGAATAAATGAAGTGTTGCCTCGTATTTGAGTTTTCACTGTCTTTTCGTTGACTGTGTAATGAGTTTACTAAGTTTATCTCTCGTCTTGATTTTCATGTTTGAATTTTCCCTCATCTTGAGTAATAAGATAATAATCAAATTATTAATTTAAACAAGAGGTCACTAAGTTAATGATGTTGTGTTAAGTTTTCTCTCGTCCCTAGCCAAAAGTTGAATTAACCATAATTAAAGCAATTTTGAATTTGAATTCACCAAATTAATGGTGTTTAATCACAAGTCCCCTCTCGTCGTTTTGAGAGTGTATGGATAAGTATCGTCTAGTCCTATACTGTCGTCTTGGCCGATAGAGTCAACGCCACCAAATTAAAGATGTTCTAAATTGACCATAATTAAATGATTTTTGAATTTGAATTCACCAAATTAAGGGTGCTTAATAACAAGTCCCCTCTCGTTGTTTTTAGAGTGTATGGATGAGTATCATCTCATCCAATACTGTCGTCCCAGCCGAGAGAGTCAACTCCATCAAATTAATGATGTTCTAAATTCACCCAATTAATGGTGTTTAACCACAAGTATCCTCTCGTCGTTTTGAGAGCGTCGTTTTGAGAGTGTATGGGTGAGTATCGTCTCATCCTACACTATCGTCTCGACCGAGAACGTCAATGCCACCAAATTAATGATGTTTTAAATTAACCATAATTAAATGGTTTTTAAATTTGAATTCACCAAATTAATGGTGTTTAACCATAAGTCCTTTCTCATCATTTTGAGAGTGTATGGATGAGTATCGCCTCATCCTACACTGTCATCTCAGTCGCGAGAGTCAACGTCACCAAATTAATGATGTTTTAAATGAACCATAATTAAATGATTTTCAAATTTTCTTTATGTCTTTCACCACCGTGGTGATGTTATCAAAATATGTTCCCCCTTTCGATGTTATTGAGAATTCATAGACGAGGTGAGCCCATCTGAATTCTCATATCACTGAGAGTGAGTTAATGCTATTTCATCATTTAAATGATGTTTGTATCTTAGGACGAGTTGAAACATACAATTTGATCAATCATATAACAAAATATATGAGGGAACACTTGGGACATTTCATTCATCACTATTGACCTTTTAGTACAACTCTCATACAATAATAAAACAATTTTTTTATAAAATCCTATTGATAAAATTTCTTTAAGTGATCAACATTCCAAGGGTTTGAGAACGACTCTCCCTCCAAATTTTCAAGCCGATAAATGCTAGGAACAACCTGTTTAGTAACTCTATATGGACCGTGCCTGTTTGCATGGAGCTTATTCGACTTCTGCCAAGCTTTCTTCAAATCTAAATCCCCAATTGCTATTATCCTAGCTTTAACCCTCTTGATATAGAATTTTATAATTCTCTGCTGATAGGCAGCCTGCCGAACCTCTGTGTCCTCTCTGTTTTCTTCGATGAGGTCCAGATCTAACCTTAACTCCTTGGCATTTGTTAATGGATTGTACATTTGAACTCTGTGACTTGGCAATACAATCTCTATAGGTATCACTGCCTCTGAGCCATAGGCAAGCATGAATGAGGTTTCCCCCATTGGTGTTCTCTCAATCGTCCTGAATGCCCATAGGACTACGTGTACATTTTGTGTCCAAAGAACTTTGGCGTCTTCTAGTCTCTTCTTGATCCCTTATAAGATGGTTCTATTTTTCACCTCAGTTTGTCCATTTGCTTGAGGTCGGTCTAGGGCTGAGAAAAACGGTTTAATGCCAATCCTCTTGCAATAAGCCTCCAGAGATGAATTCTTGAACTGCTTATCATTATTCGAGATCAAGGTGTGAGGCATACCATACCTACAAATAATGTTCCTCCAAATGAATTTTAAAGTCTTCATCTCGGTGATGGTTATCATGGCCTCTGCCTCAACCAATTTAGAGAAATAGTCAATCTCCATAATAAGATACCTATAATTTTCTGTTGCCTTGGGTAAAGGTCATATCAAGTCGATCCCCCACACTGTAAATGACGAGGGGGAATTAATAAATGTCAAAGGTTTATGAGGGTTGCTACCATATCTCTGGCATTTGCCAGATCTCTTCACATAGTTGGTTGCATCCTTGGCTAGGGTGGGCCATCAGTACCCTTGAGTGACTATTCTTTTATCCAATGATTTCCCTCATATATGACTAGAACAAGATCCCTCATGTACATCTTTCAATATATATTCCACCTCTATCGGATGATCACATCAGAGCAAAGGGAGGAGGAGCCTTTTTTTATACAAGACATCTTCTATGATTAAGAACTTGGTCGCCATGTATCTTAACTTTTTTCTCTTAACTTTTAACTCTTGAAGCTCACCATCCTTAATGTATTGGAGAGAGGGTCAATCCAAGATGCACCTAGGTTCAAGTTTAAGTAGAACTCCACTTTATTATCCTCCTCTTTAATTGTCGGCCACTATAGGATCTCCACAGGCATCGACCTTTTAATCTCTATTATGGTCACAAATGATAATCCTGCTAAGGCATTGGCTCAGCTATTTTCTAGTCAAGGGATCCTTTTTAGCTTCACCTCATTGACGTTCTTCAATATTTCTTTCACCCTTTCTAGGTACTTGGTCATTCTCTCATCTTTTTTGTCGTACACCCCCAACATCTGGTTAATAACAAAATAAGAGTCTCTATGAATTATCATCTTCCCAACATTTAATGCCCTTACGAGGGAGAGTCCTTCTAGAAGAGCCTCATACTCTGATTCGTTATTGAATTCTTTGAAATAAATCTCTGAGAATATTCGATGTTGGTCCCAATTGGGACCGACATAATCAAGTTGGCACCTCTCCCAGTCGCACAAGAAGAGCCAATTACAAACAGTATCCAAACATTATCTTTTTTGGATAAAGTGACCTCATCTAGAACTCCATTTTTGAATAGGAATCTTCTTCTTCATTCTTAGCCACCACAGTTCTGGTTCTTTCCGTACTTGTCTCAGCCTTAGCTGGGCCAGCACTTACTTTTTCTGGCTCATTCGTTAGGTCTACAAACTCTTCGGTATCAACCTCGTCCCATGTGAACTCAACTATAAAATTGGAAAAATCCTGCTATTTGATTGCTATTCTCGATTAATAGATAATATTTAATTCTCCCAACTCTATCGACTAGGCCATCAACCTACTCAAATTCTTAGGTTTATGGATGACCTATCTAAGAGTAGAGTCTGTAAGGACGACCATCATTTGAGCCTGGAAATAGGGTTTCATTTTCCTCGATGCATGTATTTAGGCGTAAGACAGCTTTTACATCTTTGAATACCTCTTTTCGTCCCCTTGAAGGGCCTTACTGTTAAAATAGACTGGCTTATTTACCCCATCGTCATCTTGTATAATGGTTGCACTGATGGCTGACTTAGATAGGTCCAAGTTTAAATATATCTTGTATCCCTGAACAGGCCGGGATAATAAAAGTGGGGGGCCGAGGTAAGCTTTCAACTCCTGAAAGGCTCTCTCACACTCCTCATTCCATTCGAAGGCTTCTATCAACACCTTAAAGAAGGGTAGACATTTGTTTGTAGCCCTGTACACGAACCTATTCAATGTATCAACTCGTCTAGTCATCCTCTGAATGTCTTTTATGGTTTTCGGGGTCTTCATCCCTACCAATGCTTTAATTTTTTGGGGTCAGACTTTATCCCTCGTTGATTGATGATGAACCCTAGAAACTTGCCTGATCCAACCCCGAATAAACACTTGGAGAGATTGAGCTTCATTTGTACTGGTCCATTGTGTTAGAAGTGCACTCGAGGTCGGCCACATACGTCTTGGACTTGAGGCTCTTGGTTAACATGTCATCAACCTATACCTCCATGGTCTTGCCTATTTAGTCCTCAAACATCTTAGTTAACAACCTCTAATACGTTGCCTAACATTCTGGAGGCCTAAAGGCATGACCTTATAGAAGTATGTACTATTGTCAGTGAAGAACAAGGTATTTTTTACATTTGCTGGGTCCATAAATATATGATTTTAGCCTGAGTAGGTAGTTATAAAACTCATCAGTTCATGCCCAGCCATAGTATTAACCATTTGATATATTATTGGCAGGGGGAAGGTGTCTTTTGGTCATTCCATGTTTAAGTTAGTGAAGTCAACACACATCTTCCATTTTCTATTAGTCGTAGGCACAATGACCACATTAGCTAGTCATTCTGGATAGATGACCTCCCTGATGAATTTTGCCTTAGCTAACTTCTTCGCTTCATCTCTTATGACTTCATATTTCTCCCTAGAGTAGATCCTCCGCCTTTATCTCACTGTCTTGACTCCTTCGTCTACATTCAATTTATGGTAGAGGATCTTCGAATCAATCCCTGACATGTCTATGTAACTCCATGAAAAAATACTTTGTCTCTCCCTTAGAAGTTTGATAAATTCTTCTTTGATTTCTTTTCTCAGGGCTCTGCCATTTTGGATGTTTTTTTACTCGTCCCCATTGAGGATGATGGATTCTACCTCCTCAGTGGCCTCACCCTTTTTTAGTTTCGACTCGTCCCTAGGGTCGAGAGTATAGATGTTGTAAGTGGTGGTGAATCTTTTATGATCTTCTCTTTCCTTAATCGAGTTGTAATAGCATTCGCGTGCCTCTACCTGAACACCTTGAATTTCCCCTACTCCATAGGGAGTCGAAAATTTTATCTTTTGGTGTGCGGTTTAAAGGTACTGCCTCAAATTCTTTGAGGGCTAATTGAACTATTATGATGTTGTAGGATGAATAAACATTCTCGTCCATCACAGCGAAATTTATCTTCTTTGTGAGACATCTCAGACAAGTCTCCCCCATACAGACATCCATTTCATAAATCCCAAGAGGAGGGAATTTTTCTCCACTAAATCCAATTAAATGCTGATGATATGGGATGATTCTCTTCTTTCTTAATACCAAACCTTGGAAACACTCCCAGAACATTACATCTACCGAAATTCCACCATCGACTAATATTTTAGGAACCTCGTACGCATGCACTGTCATTGTGATCACTAGAGGGTCATCATGGGGGGCTAAGATCCTTTTGAATCCCAACTCGAGAACCCTATTACCAAGGTATTTATATAAAATTTCTTCCTCTTACCCAACTTCGAATCAACTATATCCAAATTTACAACTTCATTCTTTAGGATAGCCTTTGCCTCTACAACACGAGCTTTATGATCGGCTATGTCTTTACCACCACTTTGTAATCCATCTCATATCGTTTTTACTCCGTGAGAAATTGAATGTAGCTAACCCTTGGGATCAATTTTCTTCGGAGGAAGATCAGGGTCGGCCTCATCATCATGTGAGGCATCATCATCTTTGTTCACTGGGTCATCTCGTTTACACTTATCATCCCTTCTCCTTTGGGTGTTATCTCAAACATCTCTTACACAACTCCTATCCACATATTTCCTGAGTTTCCCTTGCTTCAGCATCTTTTGTATCTCGTCTTTAAGTGAAAAACATTTTTCAGTGGTGTGGCTATGATCCTAGTGGAACTCGCACCACTTACTTTTATCCCTCTTGTGAGGAGGGGCCTTTATCTTTTTTGTCCATCTCAAGGCTCAATCATTTTTTATTTCTTTCAGCATCATCTTTGGGGTGGCTGTCAATAGGGTATAGTCAACAAACTTGTTTTTCGTCGACATCTTCTTATCTCCATTTCCCTTAAACTTTTGGGATTTACTTCTACCTGCTTCTTTCTCATCATCTCCTTTGGCCGCTATGGCCTACTCTGCATTTATGACTCTCTCGGCCGTAGCCAGAAATTTTTCCATAGACTTTGGAGGATCTTCGTCCATATTTCATAGGAGCTTTCCCTTTTGTAATCCTCCCATCAGGGCAGTAATCGTAATACTTTCATCACAGTCTTTCACCTCCATTTTTTCTTTGTTGAAGCGGGTTATGTAGTCTCGCAGAGACTCATTTTTGCATTATTTGACATACAACAAGTGGGTAATCTTCTTCCTGATTTTTACTCTAAAACAAAAGTTATGGATGAACCTTTCAGCCAGTTGTTTGAAATTCTCTATAGAGTTCTTTGGGAGAGAGGTGTACCACTCTTGCATAACACCGGTCATAGTACTTGAGAAAGCCCGACATCTCATATCATTTGAGATCGAAAAGATGCTTGCAGCTGATTGGTACATTTCCATGTGGTGGGCCAGATTGGTTCTTCCATCATATTTTGGGGTGACAAACACCTTCTTAAACTTATCCGGGGTTGGGTTGCTTACTATTTTATCTATGAACGGTGAGCCTTCCATGTATCCCACCTGCAGAGGGTCTCGAATCTTTAATATGTCCCCAATGTTTTCCTCAAGCCTCTGAATAGGACTGTTCCAAGGCTTGTCAGCTGTAACTACAGCCTCTACACAAGCCACAATAACATTATCATTGGCTCCTTCTCCGTCGGTTGGTCATTGTACTGGTTCTCTGCAAATTATACTTTGATGACTATTTACTTCTTTTTATTCCTCGTCTTGGCCACAGGGAAGCCGACCACCATCACATCCACTATTTTTTCTTCAACTAATTATACTTCGAGACCTGGAGATCTCTCAAATCACCCATGGGACAAATCTATCAAAGGTAGACCCTCTACTTAGTCTTTTGAGCGCTGAAGCACGAGGTTGACCTTCTCTGCTCGACCTTGAAAAGTTTCCCCTAATGACTTGAATTGGGCGCACACTATCCCTAGATATTTCATAAGGAACCCAACATTCCACATCATCATTATCACATGGGTCATCTTGAGACTCTCGGCCTTGCCTCCCCAAGTGTAATATTCAAGGGTCAACTACATCCCTTCATCTCTGCTATTGCCCTGCCTCTTTATGTTGGGCTGGGGGTGGACCCCTGTCACCAAAGCACCACCCTTCCTGGAGACCAAAGTTATCATCTCTGCTCCTACGTTAGTGGGCCTAGTCAACATGTTTTGGTTGAAAGCAACCAATTGCTCTAACTTAGGCGGCGCTTGGTTGGAACTAGGTCCAACTCCTGGTGGAAGTTCTGAAGCCATTGAATCCCGTGAACGAAAAGTATAAGAGGTTCACTAGAAGTCGAATCAACTAGAAGAAAGATTGAACAACCCAAACCAGAGCTCTTTAAATGGTGGTTCGAGCCCAGCCCAATGTGGGGTTGGACCACCACCAGAGACTCCAGTGGGGAGTAAGGTATAAATGAGAGGAGAAAGAAGATGATGATCTTGTTTCCGCAGATGACACCAAATGATGATACCAATTATGGTACCACCAGGTAATATAGTAAGAGAAAAATCTAGAACATCTTTGAAGGTATAACAATGGAGCTTAAACAGTCAAATAAGTAAAGGTAGTGGTGAGGCAAACATGAGAAAATATGACAAAGTAAGTGGTTCGGCCATTTGGCCTACTCCACCTTACAGGTGAGTGTATGCTTTACTATAGACATGGAACTAATGGCCTTTGCAATACAATTCATTCAATTTCTTCTCTATATTATGATAGGAACAGAGCTTGGTCTAGGGTTGGATTTATCGATCCTTTATATTGTTGGAGAAGACAAGCATATATAATGCTTGGGGGGGTGTAGTGTACCCCCCAAGCATGTAATAAGAATGTATAATATGCAATTGCCAATAAGAAACATCCACTTATCACTGTCACATGTAGATCATCATGATGAAATATTCCCTTATGTGTGAGGGAGATCTCGTTATAACGGTTTTATGCACATGGGACATGAACCCCGCGCGCACCCTTCCATGCGTTCCCCATTCCAAGCGCTTTGCCAACTATCAACTATCGACCATTTGGTCTAGCCGAGGTCGAGTTATCAACTTGGATACTCTGATAGTACAATAACTATCATGCTGAGATGTCTTCAGTCGACCTACGTCTTTCGGGTGAAGGATGAGGCTGAGAGTACTTGGGTAATAAGTCAACTGATATTGGCATTGTTGACTATGTTTGAAGATAATGACGAGGCCTTTGGTGATGTGTTTGTGGTCAAGGACGAGGACCAGGCACATTATTTTGATCCTATGGATGAGGCATAACTTTCCCAAACTGGTGGCCTAGCATTAGTCTGCCTTAACGGAGAGAGTTTAGCCTGTGGATGAGGCTATACTTAGTATATCATCCCTGAATGATATTAGAGTTAAAAATAACTTAGTAATAAGAGTTGAGCATCACAAAAAAGAGTCCACCATAGGACTTACCTCCTTTAGCCCCCCATTGAGCGATGTATATTAAAAGGGGAAGAAGAAAGTTACTGCACCTGCAATTGCTGCTGCCAAAAGAAAAGCCTCCTTTGTAATTGGTTCATCAATGGAGGAATATTCCCTCCTAGTTCCCAAACAATCCAAAACAAACATTAGTGATAGCGAATTATCAGGGGTCCCTCTGGGGATCGTTCGACCGTTAAATCTGAACTTGGTGGAAAAGGTGCATTTAGTAGCCGCTGAAGTGTTACATGACTTCAATACTTTTCAAATTATTCCCCTTAGACAACCCCCTTATTTATCTCATTGTTTCTTCTTAATTTTCACATCCAAAAATCTCTAACATTGCTCGATCTAATGAGGGACCTTCCTCATGTTCCCGTTCTCAATGCAAAAAATATTTGAGCACCAAAACATTAAGAAAAAGCCCAACTCAAGAGCGTGATGTGATCCCACCCAATCCAAGTCCATCTCCTTCACCACCAAGTTCCTCTAAACCAATTATTTTATAGGATAATCCTATTGATGAAGATGTGGTAGCTGCTTCAACGCAGCTAGCTCCAATGCTACAAATTTCTTCTACTTTAGAGGTAACTCTTTATTTATTTTGTATAAGTTACTTATCTCAACGTGATCCCTATAATTCATTTTCTTTTGCCTTTGAATATTTAGATATCTTCATCTCCTGGTTATTCTCCACCACTCCTAAGGAATCCCCCAGGCCCAATCATCGATGAACCATTCCTCAAACCAGCCCTAGTTTGTCGTTTATTGATGATTGGGCTTAAATATTTAATGCGTTCTTTCTACAGCCAAGTGAGTGAGGTAGAATATAGATTGTCACTAGAAGAGGAAACGGTTGGGCCATTTGGCATTACCAGTGAAGCTTCAATGATGTTTGGCCTACCTTCTTCCACAACGTTTGATTCAACATCATCCATCATTTTACCACTAATTGTGATTCTTCCAGCTAATTTAGCAAAGGTAACTTGTTTTTTTTCTTAAAAAACTTTTATTCTTCCTCAATTTTTTTGTGTATGAGTAACATGTGCTTTCCTAGGTGGACATTTTGGATATTATTAGTGAATTGAACGAGTCCCTTCCCCTTTAACCCTTTATGAGGCCAATAATGGATTGGATTCCACTAGAGATATTTGAAGAGGTAAAGCTTCAATTTGTTTATAACTGTTTTCTTGCCATTTCATGTGTTAACTCTTAGCATGTTTTCTCTCCTTATATTGATGCAACTTTCTCGAGGTGAACCAACGACTTATGTCAATGCGATTCCTCTACCACTAGTGGAAGTTTCCCTATCTAATCTTGAGGCTGGTGCTTTATCGTCAGTGCCTGCTTTTGGCCTGGCACTTGTGCCAGTTGAAACTCAATTTCTTATGCCAGCTCAAGAAGAAGATCTATATGCTTAAAGTCCTATCATTGAAGCTACGGATGAAAAAACTCCCTTAGCTTTGTATGTTTTGTTTTCTCAAAAAACGTTTGAAGATACACCTTCTTAGTAACTTATCAATGTCTTTGATAAAAAAAACACATTTCTCAAATCTTATACTTAACCACTCTTTTCTGAAAAAAATCAAATCTCACACCTTCTTGGTGATTTATCGAAATTTTGCTAAGTTTTTTTTTTTAAATCTCATATCTGATTGGTGACTTAGCAATTTCTCTGTTAAGATTTTTTTCAAACCTCCATTTTAGCAAACTCTTTGATAAAAAAATTCAAATCTCATACTTGCTTGGTGACTTAACATTCTCTTTGCTGAGATTTATTTCAAATCTCACACCTGCCTGGTGACTTACAAACTCATTGCTAAGATTTTTTTTCCTAAGTTACCTCTATGGTAATAAAGAAAAAATTCCCAAATTATGTCTAGCACTTATTGTTGTCTCTTTGCAACCTGCGAGGGAACATATTGCAACATTTGAGGTACCTCAAGCTATTCCTTCTCAAGCCGTTATGCCCCCTCAATATATCGAGGGTCGCCCCTTTGTACCAGATCCTTCTCGCGTTGAATCCTCTAGTGACAATGATCGTGGCTTCACGACCAATGTCAACATAGCTGATAGTGAGTCTGGGTGTGATATTCCACTTCCAAGCGATTCACCTTCAGAATTGTAGCAGCAGGTTATTCAGCAGTACCCATTCATTTATGGTTGACATTGCACAATGATAGAAAAACTTATTCGACATCACCTAAAACTTTTGTTGTAGAATTACTAAGGATAAAAAATGTTATATTGGGGTATAGACTTCAAGGTGTGGTTAACATTATAGCAGAGATGGTGAGCACTACAATGGACAATCTTGATAGCGCTATGATAAACCAACACTTGATCAACCTAAGAGAGTTTTCCAAGGATGGATTCAACTTCAGTTGGATCGTCAATCATTTGAAACTCCTAAAGGATGTTTGAATGGCGACTCAATGCGATATGTACTTGAAGAACATTGAGTCCCAACATGTTGAGGAAGATGAGTTGGAATGGAGGTCCTAAGTTCAAATGAGACTCCATGCCATCGTGGAAGCTGAACAGGCTTGTGTTCAAGATGTTGCTTTACTGCCTATGGGAAATTTTTCCTCCCCAGACCCGTTGTTCCTCATAGGCTAGGACAATTTTTCTTTCTTGTATTTTTGGGTGATAGTTCCCACTTATAATGTAACTCCATTAAATTTGAAATACAAAGAAAGAAAAGTTTTTTCTTACTGACATTCTTATTTATTTATACTCTTACTAATTTTCTTACTTCCAAAACTTGTGTTTTTAAAATAGATTGTGATTCATTTAATATGTATGTGCTTGCTCGTAATATCTAAACATCTCTCAAATAATCTTTTGAAGAAAGTCTAAAGTAAGAGGATTTGAAATAAGAAAATACAACTAACTATAAACATGGTAAAATTTCAACCACTCATTGTTAACCTTGAAAGGTCGATTCTCTTCTATCTTGGAGATAAAATAATAATCCGAATCATGCACTTATTTGATAATAAACGGTCCCTCCCATTTGGCGGTGGCTTGGGAAATAGGAGTCATTTAATGTTTGTAACAACTTTTTTTTAGAACTGAATCCCCTTCTACTAATTTTCTTTGCTTAACTAAATTTTCATAAGGCCTAGAGAGTGGCTTCGTGTACATTTAAAAGTGTTACCTTGCATTATCTATGAGTTTTTCCAACGCTTCTAGTTAAACGTTCCTGGCTTGAGGAAGCATGTTGCTTCTAAGGCATATATGGCCAATAGAACTTCTTGTTTAACTATAAAAATTGCTTAAACTCCATAGACTAAGGAAAAAGGTTCATAACCAGTTGATTTCCTTTTGGTTGTTCGATAAGCCCATAGTATTGCTAGAATTTTATAATCCCATGCTCTAGGAAAATCCTCCATCGTCTTGGACAAATATTAACCAAAGTTTTGTTTGTTGTTTTCATTTGACCATTACCTTTAGGGCAGGCTACCATTGAAGTGTGGTATGTAATCTAGTATTTGTTTATGAGCAAAGTCACCTCCTTGTTGATAAATGGAGTTTCATTTCCGAACAAAATAACCATGGGAGTGACAAAATGATAAATTATATAATCATTAATTAATTGTGTTATGACTCATTTTGTTGCTCTCTTCAAGGGTATGGACTCTGCCCACTTTGTAAAACACTCTCTTGCCACGGGTATCCAAATTCTGCCCCTGGAGGGAGGCTTAATTGCCCCATGAATTCAAACACCCAAATGTGAAATAGATAGGGAGTTACAAAGTAATGAAGATCTACCAAGGAAGCATGGATCATATTTCTATGAATTTGACACGCCTTACACTTTCGAACAAACTCAACTATCTTTCTCTATATTTGGGTAGTAATAACCCAAAGTCAACATAAAATTTAACTCCCCCAATGTGAGCTGGATCGTGGGCTTGCTTTATAATTTTCCCCGCTTCCTCATTTGTGATGCACCTCAAAGGTCTATTAAAGTATCCTCTACGAGATAGTTGCTCCTCTTGAATACAGAACCTTAGGGATCTTATTCTAATCCCATGACGTTAATATTTTCTATAGGGACAACCCCATCTTTCATTAAATTAATCTAAAGTTATATCCAATTTGTTTGTGTTTCCATGATATTTCACTCAGCTCCTTGAAAGAGAAGTTGGCACATAACACATTATTTTTGTATTGCTCTTGCACCTGCCTCATCGTTGGCCAAAAATATCCCTTTCTTTGAATTATTTAATACATAGGGATATTAGTGGTGGCATCACAATTCTCCTTGTGGGTTTTCTTTAACTTTAACTCTGCTTCCTCTGGGTTGATGTGCATCTCTAGACATCCTCTGATATTTCTAAAGTATAAACTCCCCGCCACAATGCAATATTATACTAACACTCTGAACTCCATCATTCTTTCTCCATAATCAAGTTTCTTCTGTATTTTACATTTCCAGTCCGAGTCATCTTCAGTTGGCAAAATTTGAAGCACTATCGATGGAGTTGTTCTTTATTAGATAATCACAATTATTAACTCTCCGTTTATAGCTACCTTTTGTACAATGGTGGCATCAGCATTAGCATGCCTATTTATTATTCTAGTATGCCTTTTCACTTTGGCTTGATGAAAAATGCCAATAAACATTTGTATGATTATTCTATAAGGTGCCAAGTTTAGGTGATTTAATGCGTATCTCCATTCACTTGCTTGACCACTAAATTAGAATCCCTTTTGGTGCAGAGCGAATGGATGCTTCTTTGGATAGCCGCCAACAATCCCAAAACCAAAGCCTCATATTTCCCCTCATTGTCTGAACAAACTAAATCCAACTTAAAAGACAGATAAGTTTCCTCTTTTACTCTGAAAAATATGACCCATGCTCCTCTTTATTCTTTAGCCAATGAGCCATCGAACTCCATAATCCACTCTTTAAGAGTGGCCTCCAAGAAATTATCTTGCAGATTATCACCTGAAAAGTCTTCATGATGTGGCTCAAATATCCCAAAGGTAAAAATTTCTAGTAAATCTGCATAGGCTTGAGTCTTAATTACGTGAGGGACCATACATTTTAGCTCATACTCATAGAGAATAAAAAACCACTTTACCACCCTCCTAATAAAAGTTGTTTATGCTAAGAAAAACTTAATGGGATCACATCTTGTCATAATATGAATAGTGAAAGATTACATATAATGCCTAAGTTCTTAGCAACATATACTAAGACCAAACAATGCCTCTCAACACTAGTGTATCTTTCCTCAGGACCATGGATGATTCTATTAAGATATTAGACATGTCATTCTTGCCCATCAATCTCGTTTGCAAAACAAAACACCAATAGACCTCGTGGTAGAAATAAGATAAAGTTGTAACAGTACTCTAGCTCTTAGAGGAATCATATCTTGTGGGGAGGTGAGTAATTTCTTAAGATTGCTAAAAGATTCTTAATGAGGTTCCTCCCATTTTAAGTTCACAATCTTGGGAAATAAATCCATCAACAAATGAGTAATCTCGGCCAAACCCGAGACAAATCTTCCTGAGGAAGATCTTATTCTCCTTCGCCATTATCGGGCAAGGCATGTTAAGGATAGACTTTGGCTTGTCTTGGTCCATCTGAACTCCTTAGAGATCCATAAAAAAACCTAAGAATTTCCCACTCGTAATATCAAAAGTGCACTTGTATGGGTTCATCTTCAGTTTGTATTTCCTACAACTATTGGAAACTCTTCTCAGATTAACCAATTGAGATTCCTTTTTCCTCGATTTGATGATGAGATCATTAATATAGAACTCCAAAATGTCAGAAAAGAAAACATAAAAAATAGCCATCATCGTTCTTTGATAAGTTTCCCCTGCATTTTTCAAACCAGATGGCATGCGATTGTATATAAAATTACCTAATTGAGTTCTAAATGCCATTTTCTCTACATCAATTGGATCCATCTTAATCTGGTTATATCCCACATACTCATCTGTAAAGCTATATATTTTATGACCTACCATTGAATCTATCAGACTATCAATAGATGGTAGAGGAACTCATCCTTTGGGCAAGCACTGTTGAGATAGCTAAAGTAATTAATTTTTTTTCCTTATTCCCCACTGGTACAATGCTAGAATGATAAATTGGATGTAGTATTATCTTAATGAATCCATTCACTAATATTTATTCCATCTCCTCTTTGATCTTGAGATCTAGCTCTGTCTTGTACGTTCAGGTTTCTTTCTTTATCGGTATTACTGAAGGCATTATGTTCAACATGTAATAACTCACCTCTTAGTCTAGCCCTACCATATTTGTGTATTTCTCAGAAAAATGTCTTTATACTCTCGAATAACCTTAATTGACCCCATTCATTCTCAACATCTAGGTCATTCGAAATGAAGATTGGCTTTTGGTCTTTTCCATCCTTAACTAGATCAATTTGCTCCAACTCTTGGACTTGTGGTTTTGAACAATCGTTTATGCTTTCTGGATAATCTTCAATGTCTTCCACAAATTCATGAATATTGAAATTAATAATGACATGGCATTGCCCTTGATTATCCACCAGGAAACACTCATACTTCGGGTCAATTTCCTCTTTAGCTTCATCAGTTTCCAAGCATACATTAATAGGCGATACACCACGCTTATATCCTCAAACTATATTTTTTGCACTGACATTTGGGTGATGCAACTGTCTTCCTCATGCTGTCTCTATTCAGTTTCCTCCAAGATGGTTCCTGAAACCTATTGAGGATGCTCTGTCATTTTACCGCATGCTCCATTGGATCAAATCTTGTCCCTATTCTATTTCATAGTTGTTTAGAAATAGTTTAAGATTTAGGAATGACATCACATGCCTTCCCATCTCTCTTCTCAATGCCCACCATCTCATCTTCTTGGTTGTTCAAAGGTCTTAACCTTTCACTAATATTTGGAGACCTAACTCCCTCCATACGATGTGTTAAAATTTGATTATCATCAAATATCTCGTTGTAAAACACAGTGTCCACCAAGAGTTCCTCCTCCTATGCAAAAGGCTTCTTAGTTTCTCAAATTATTATCACCATTCCTTTTACATTTTCTTCGGTGCAGCGATGATACATCGAAGGAACCAAATCGTGATTGTGCATCCACACTCTTACTATTAAAAGATGGTAGGAAGTAACACTCTCAGTCATGTGGAACCTAATATGTGATGTGATATTCCTCATTACAACCCCAATATTAATGTACCCATTAGAGTTTGAAGTCTGGTTATCATAGCCAGAAAGTGGCATTGCTATCAACCTTTCTTCTAAGATATTAGTCGCATAAAAGGCGCTAATAGGCATGATATTAATAAAGGCACCTCCATCCATCAAATCTTTGAAAAAGCTTACACGATTCACGCTTGTTGTGATATACAATGGTCGATTATATGGGAACCTAACTACTTTTTTGGCATCAGAGAAAGTTATCTCTCATATAAACTTCTTTATTAGTCTAGCCATTGGGCCCTTCCATCTCAACGAAGGAGAAACATTCTTCTTTGCGATATTAAATGTTGCTCAAGTGATATCCAATCTGCTATCTTGAGTTATCCAACTTGATCAAAGAACCACTCAAATTTGGGAGACTTCGATACATCTTGATACATTAAAGTTTGTTCAATTACATGACCTTCCACGTTGTATACTTCCTTCATGTCTCTGGAACTTAACTCGTCATATGAAATAACTACATTTTCCATGCCCACCGTGCAATCTTCCAATGCTAATTCAAACCCCTCACTCTTTTTCTCATATCCTTCATATGGTCATCAACTTCCTAATCATAGGATACCACTATGTTTTCCCCATGAGATGGCAGTGAGTTGTTATTACCGTTTCCCTGAGGTATTTGTAGCTTTCAAACCAACATATACTTACTGATAATTCTTTTCAACATCAAGCATGAGATGGATGGGTGTCAGACAATACTTGGGATCAACTTGAAGTTCTCCTCCTAGAGCATATTGAAGAGAGTTATTGGGTGCATAAACTATCCCATCACGGAGCATTATGTTATAACATCTAATGGCTTCCTCTACAGTGCAAGATAATGGTGGAGGGTCCTCTCTCTCTCTCTCTCTCTCTCTCTCTCTCTCTCTCTCACACACACACACACACACACACACACACACACACAAATTTCCTCTTATTATATTTCTTTTTCCCACTCCCAGCTTCAACGGCTCCATCCACATAACGCACTTGTGGAGTCTGGCCTCTCCTAGGCCCAATTTGTGGTTTAAACACTAAGTTGGTCATGATTGGGTTTAGGCGAACAACCAAGAAAATATTTCGTGCAGACTTCAAGAAAGATGAAAATGTTCCCTCATGTGTTTCGTTTATCAAGTGGCAAGTTTACTCGGGGAGCAAACCTTCCTCACAAAGTTAAAGGAACTTTGATTCCTTGGGCTCCTATCTCCCATAGATACACCTCTCCCTAAATATGCGTATATATGCCAGCACATCCTTACTCGATCGTTGCCTCTCTCGTCTAAGCTGGGTCAGAGTGAACTCATCCTCTGGCAAAAAAGAACTTATGGGCAAAAAAAAAAAGTGCATGTCCTCCCATGTATCCACACTCCTAGGAGTTAAGTGGGAATACTACATTTAAGCTTTATCCGTAAAGGATTTGGAAAACTCATTTAAATGTAGCTTTTTATTTGCAATGAGCACCTAAATGCTCCACAAAAATCTTGACGTGTTCTTTTAGGTTCCCCCTTCCTTGTGTACTAGTAAAAAATGGGGAGAATATAATCTTTGGATATGGTTCATCGTTAAACTCCTCTAGATAAGGAGTGATAAAGTCGTCATAAATAGATACAGTATCACTAATGATTTACGAGGAAGCTGCCATCATCTTCAATATCTATTTATTTATCTTCTCAATGGTTAAAGAGGGTGGGGTGGCTGCCCCCAGCACCACATCCATTGACCAAACAACCAAGGGTGTAATATTGGCAGCAATAGGTTCTCCAATGATAGGTGTAATGTGGGAGTGAGGGTTCTCATCGAAATAACAAAGGGACTGGTCAAAGAGACACGAATTCCACTCAAAGGAACCGCAGAAGGTTCCATGGAAGTGAAGAATGAGATAAGTCCACTGTTGGCCCAAATATCATCGTGGCTATTGATATTTGTAAAAACTCCATACGTTTCTCCATGAGATGATTTATCTGAGGGGGCCCCCTCACAACGCTCGTGGAAGACTGTGTCACCGTGGCAGCTTCCATAATTGCTATAAATCCACATGAGGAACCCCATCCCTTGGAATCTCATGTTCCCTCTCTTCTTATTCCTCTCTCCATTGGATCTCGTTAAAGATAATAGCATAAGTAACATTGTCCTGAACCCTTTATTCAAATAATACCTCCCCAACAGAGTTGCCAAGTGTAAGAGAACAGTTCTCTTAGTGATAGGGTGCTTAAATATAAACTGAGGTGTAACATCTAATAATAGGGATAATTTAACAAACAAGATGATATTGGCAACGAAGGAATAAACTCAGTTGAAATGAATCAAAATCTTTAATATAAGCTCACAAGCTCTCGTGTATAACCTAATAAGAAATAGGTATAATCTATTGAGAAGAATAAATTAACTCTTGAAATAACTAATTACAGGGAGAGAAAAGCAAGCACTTTATATAAACCCCAGGTATGAAGCTTAACCACTAGGGTTTGAAGGAATAAAGGTTAAATCTAAATCAATGCCTCTATTCTCTGGGTAAAAATCTTGGATAAAGGTAATGGTGAAGAATAAAAGCTATGGTTTCTCAAAAGTCTATATCTCTCTTTCTCTAATGTGTATTGTCTATTTTCATCTGTCGTGTCTCAATAGAATAACCTAGTATATTTATATGGTCTCTGTCCCAATAATGTGGAGCCTTAAATCCCTTTTACTATGTTAACATGCCCATATTGGTCCCCCATCTATCCTCTAGTGGGGAAAAATTGTTTAGCATGTCCTAAAGTTGTCTCCCAGCATGGACATATATAGTACTTTAATAAAAAGGAACTGATCATTCTGCTTGACACATTATATAAAATCTATCAGCATGGAAATAAGTGTAAAAGAAATATTCCTTTATGTCAAATTATGCTTCTCTACGTCAGCACTCCCTCCCCACTCATGAACACTTTTGGTCGAGGGAAATAGTTGATGATCTCAACATGTTTCTTTGGCTTATGCTCTCTCAGACTAGCTGGTGTATTACTTGGTGTATCTAAAGAGGTTAAGTCATGATTTAACATTTCGTTTCTACTCAATCCTCTAAACCAGTTCCCTTGAAGGTTACTTAAGTGAGGTTGCTCGATAGATCATGAAAGCTTTCCCAAGTCCTGTCAGACCTGGTCCCTCGCTGATACCGAGCAACCTCACCAATATTACAATGTGTCTCATAATTATAATATAACTTAAGTCAAAGCGACATACCAATGTTTTTTGAACAACTCCCTTAGTAAAGATTCGTGTATGCCTTCCTCCAACTTTCTCTACCCTTACTCCAGCTTCCACTATGCTTCCTCCAACTTTCTCTGCATTTTCTTGAGCTGTCTTATGAGCCAGATCACTTGACTCTTTACACTCCTTTGTAGTTTCACTAAACTTTATTTAATCCTCCTATAGTTTCCATTTAATGAGGGGGATTATATCTAATTACAATTTTATCTTTAATTCCTCTACAAGAATAGCATTAAAGAAAATCTGAATAAGACTTTTTCAAGTAGTGATTTTAATTGCAACTTGTTCTAATCATATCAAGATAACCCAAACATAGAAAGTTATAGGTATGATATTCATATAGTTTTCTTGGTTGAACCCTTGAATTAAGCTAATAATAATCCCTGATAAGAAAGTATGTAATACCTTTTGGATCCAACATATAAAGATTATTCTGAAATGAGGAAATACATTAAAAGACACTATAACTATTAGCCTCTTAAAATTTAAAAAATAAAAAATCATGTAACACCTTCAAAACACTGAATACCTTATACTTTATTGTATGTAGTTTCATTCATCTTATTTGTTTGTTATTATGCACGAGGCTTTGTAAGGAAGGAGCACTAGACCATGACAATGTGAGTGGAAAATTATTAGCCTGCCTTAGGGGAGAAAATGTGAGGGTCGATAAGGGTTAGTAGGCTGGTCTAGTCGGTGCTATTGGGATGGTTATTTGCAATGATAAATGTATCGATAATGAAATTATTGTTGATGCTTGTAGGCATCCCATTCTGTTACCCCTTAAACTCTCCTTAGGTCCTTAGCTCCTCCCTTCATCACTATAAACCTAGGTCATACCCCGAGTACTAACCTAGAATCCATCGGGCACCCCCAGGCTCCGTTTGACAGAAAGTAAAAGTCTTTAGCTCAATCAAGGCTGAATGAATCTTCAAAGGGCCCTAAATCCTCTTTCCAACGGTCCGTTCTGTGCGTGATTCCGACTTACCATGCGAACGAACGACCCATTTTCCCTCGAAACCTGACCTAGAGGCCACCAGACGCTCCAAGGCTCCGTTTGACCTATTTCAAAGTCTTCAGCTAGACCGAGGATGAATGAATCTTCTAAGGGCACTGAAACCCTTTTCCAACGGTCCACTTCGTGCGCGATTCTGACTTACGATATGAACGAACGATCCGTTTTACTCCGAAAGGTCACCGAATGCTTCTAGGGCCTAGTTGACTAAAGTCAACTCCCGAACCGGATCAAACTCTTTGGAATGTATAATTAAATCTCCTAACCTTTCCAACGGTCTACCCCATCCACGATTTGGACTTACCATGAGGACGAACGAGCCGTTTGTGTTTGACGATTCCCCATTCAATGGACCGATGAATGTTTCTGAGCCACACTTGACCCAAATCAAATCTTGAACTAGGGAACTATCCAAGTAATTTCAAAGGTCTCTGAATCACCTTTCCAACGGTCCGCCCCGTGCATGATTCGGATCAACGGTTTGCACTCTGCAGCTGATTTCTCAAGAGCCCTGAAAGACATTGCCAAACGGCAGGTCCCAGACCCTGTCTATCGGGAGTGTGCCTAAATGCACCTGTCGATTGGTAGGAATAGGACTATGCAGATCGGCAATGCCCTGGGCCTATAAAAAGTAGGCCTTAACCTCATTTCAAAGGGAGCCCAGATCAGAAACATATCACTCTCAGCAAATCGAGAAAACCTCTCTCGAAGTCAGTGCGATTTCCACATCCAAATCCCTTTTCAACCTTCACCTTTCATCATCCTTTTCATCAAACTTGGTGAATTAACCACTCTCCATCATCATCCAAGTGCAAGGGTTGCTCTCCAACATTCAAGATCATGCTCAAGATCTTCGAGAAGGTCCAATTTTCTCAATTCTCTCCTTAAATTCTCATAAATTCTCATTAACTTGTTTGATTACTTAGCACTTTTATCCTATCATCTCACATATCCTAATATACTTTTTATTTAGTATTATTGCGCATCTCTTATTTTCATACAAATAAAAAACCAAAAAAATAAGAAAAAGAGGGTTTGCTCATAAATTCCAAACGGGAATTCTCACACTTTTCTTACACTTTTCTCATAACAAAAATGCTTTTTTCTACACACACACACACACACAAAAATAAGAGAAGTCCCCAGTTGGATTTATGGGATAAACCCCACCCCTCGTTTTGTATGCGAACTACGTGGACTTTGATGCATCTATAGGCTAAGTAGGCATCTCGGGGTAAAATTCGAGATTCGAGTCCTATTTTTACTCTTTCTTTCATCTCCTATTCTCTCTAACTTCAATTATCATAGATTACATATATATACATATATTTGTTCTTAGTGGCATATTATTCCACATGCGTTATTGTTCCATCATAACGGTCAACGTAAGGATAATCGCGTAAATCCTATTTTCTAAATATTTTTATACCTTGCTACGGATGACTCGCTTTACCTCTTCCATGGTACAAGTCGATGATTCCTATCTCCACTTCATATACACATGCACACATATCACGAGGAAAATAGCAAAAACCCATGATAGACCGTAAGGGCGGAATGGGTGCCTAACACCTTCCCATTTCGTAACTTAGCCTACGGACCCTTTTCGAATCATTTTTGGTTTCGTATGCATCAGTATGTCTTTGGATGCTGTCCTTCGGTATGACTCTCCTTCTTTTGTCTATTTTGAGTAAAATAGACTAGTGACTCTATCTCTCTACATTTTTCACCTCACCCAAATGACGTCGGCCGAAGCGCTCCCGAGAGAGGGACGCGCGGGATCTAGGATCCTCCCTCACGCCGCCCGCCCACCTCGAGGATTGGGGATGGTCACAATGATTATGTTTTCCCTCTTCGCATATCAATTATACCGATGGTCCATCTATCTACACGTACCTCCATTCTACCAAGTATCTATTTTATCTCACACTCTATAAATTACTTATATTCATTGTTAGTATAAATATTAGTGATATATAATTAATTATTGGAGAATCATTGTGTGCCTTATCATAACGAAGAACTTGGGATTCAATATGGATTGATCTCATCAGCTTACTATAAGGAGTATCAATATGGATTCAGTGTGGACTTTGGTGTGACACCCCGCCTTATTAAGTATCGGGTGATCAGTACTTTATTAAAATTGAACAAAATATAAAGTTGGTTCATTCTTAGCATCAGTGTCGAAAAACATTAATTACTAATAACCTAATATTTAATTAATCTAGTTTCAAATTTTAAACCTCGTTAATTATGATACAACAAATTGAATTAATTAATAAAGTGCATTGAATCCACAAGATAAATATGAATGTCTGAATAATCAAATGAGACTGGATAAAACACTCCAGCAAAAAAATCCCAACATAATAAATTTCTAAATACAACTTAACCCAACAAACATAAATAAATGGGTACAATATCTCTGAAATAATGAAGGACTAGAAATAGGCAACATGCCCTAACTGAAGTAACTACAATTGATGACTGAATACATAAGAGTGGAGGTCTCTAATATCAAGGAACTGCAACTTCCACAACAGCTGCAGAACGTCAAGCGACAATGAACTCCTAAGTTGGGCGTCCATGTGGTTGGACACCTAAATAATTTGCACAAGAGAAAATATATTTGCAAGAAATGGGTCAGAGCCCGAGTAGAAAACAGTTTAAAATATTTTAGCAAGTATATCAAATGCTTAGCAGCAGATATAATAAACATGTTAGTTTCTCTACTCTCACTTGAGAAATATCACCTCTCAACTAGTGTGCACGCCTAACATACTTCTAACCAATTATATCTATTTCTATCACGACTAACAAGGTCGAATACATTAGCCCTTTTTAAACTATTACTCATAGTGTCCACTCGCATTTCTATTTTTAATAATTTTTTTATTTAGCAGTCAAGTATTCACATACTTAAACTATCTTAGATTATATATATATATATATACTAATACAGCAACCCCAGGATCAGCTGCAGTGCATACATACTTTTCTATCATGTCCCGGTACATCTCGAACAAAATAAAGGACTATCAGTTCATAATCACTCAAGAACCATAAATACAAACACATATACGTTTGAGGCGAACATAGTCCTAAGCCTTTGGACTGTGCACATATCTAGTGCATCCAAATGACCAGTCACACCATTTTCCACACCAATGATGCTCAATTCTAAGTTCTATGCTCTAAGGAACGAGTCTAAGATCCCCTAAAATGGCACATCAGAATAAGACCGCCCACGATGCGAGAACCTCCCGTGATACCAAGTATCATAGGTATGTCAATTAGACACCGTAAACACCCCCATTCTAATACCCCCTAACCTCTCCTTAGGTCCCTAGCACCTCCCTAAATCATTGCAAACCCAAGTCATACCCCGCGTACTGACCTAAAGGCCACCGGGCACTCCCAGGCTCCGTTTGACCAAAAGTCAAACTCTTAAGCTCGAACGAGAGTGAATGAATCTTCTAAGGGAACTGAATCCCCTTTCCAACGGTCCATCCCGTGCACAATTATGAGTTACGCTGCGGACGAACGACCCGTTTTCCCCCGAAACTCGATCAGGAGGTCACCGGACATTCCCAGGCTCCGTTTGATCAAAGTCAACTCTTCAGCTCAATCGAGACTGAATGAATCTTCGAAAATCACCAAAACCCCTTTCCAACGGTCCACCCCGTGCGCGATTTTGACTTACGGTACGGACGAACGATTCGTTTTACTCCAAAAGGTCACCGAATGCTTCTAGGCCCCGGTTGACCAAAGTCAACTCCCTGAACCAGGTCAAAATCTTTGGAATGTCGAAGTAAATATCCTAACCTTTCCAAGGGTCCGCTCCGTGTGCGATTCTGACTTACCATGCAGACGAACGGTCTGTTTGCATCTGAAGTTTCCCCATCCAAAGGACCGATGAACGCTTCTGAGCCACATTTGACCCAAAGTCAACTCCCGAACCTGGGAGAAGTCCAAAGGACTTTTAAAGGTATTTTAATTACCTTTCCAAGGTTTACCCCATGAATGATTCAGATCAATAGTTTGTGCTCTATGACCGATTTTCTGAAGGAACCTGAAAGAGACTCCCAAACGGCAAGTTTCGAACCCTACCTATCGGCAGTGTGCCTACACACACCTGCCAATTAGTAGGAACAGGGCTATACCTATTGGCAATGCCCTGGGCCTATAAAAAGGAGGGCCTAACCTCATTCCAAAAGGGGGAAGATTAGAGATCCATTACTCTCAGCAAGCGAGATCCATTACTCTCAGCAAGCTCAGAAAACCTCTCTCAAAGTCAGCGTGATTTTTACATCCAAATCCTTTTCCAACCTTCACCTTTGATCACCTTCTTCATCAAACTTGGTGAATTAAGTATCCTCCGCCATCACCAAAGTGCAAGGGCTGTTCTCCAACATCCAAGATCAAGCTCAAGATCTTTAATAAGGTCCAACTTTCTCAACTCTCTCTTTAAATTCTCCTAAATTTGCATTAACTTATTTTATTAGTTAGCACTTTTATTTTCTCACCTCACATACCATAACATATTTTTTATTTAGTATTATTGCACACCTGTTATTTTCATATAAATAAAACCCAAAAAAAAACAAGAAAAAGAGGGTTTGCTCATAAATTCCAAACGAGAATTCTCACACTTTTCTTACACTTTTCTCATAACTAAAACACTTTTATACACACACACACACACACAAGAGAGGTCCCCGGTTGGATTTATGGGATAAACCCACCCCTCATTTTTCAGACGAGCTAGGTGGACTTTGATTCCTCTATAGGCTATGTAGGCGTCTCTGGGTAAAACCCGTGATTCGAGTCTTATTCCTACTTTTCTCTCATTTTCTATTTTCTTTATATTATTTAAACTCAATTCTCTTAAATTTTATATATTTACATATACATATATTTGTTCTTAGTGGCGTATAATTCTACGTGCGTTATCATTCCATTATAATGATCAACGCGAAGATAATCGTGTAAATCCTATTTTCTAATATTACATTTAGGAACATTCCTATGGATGACTCGCTTTATCTCTTCCATGACACAAGTCAATGATTCCTATCTCCACTATGTATATACATGCACACATATCATGGGGAAATAAAGGAAAATAGCAATAACCCACGAGAGACCGGAAGGGCGGAATGGGTGCCTAACATCTTCCCATTTCGTAACTTAGCCTCCGGATCCTTTTCGAATCATTTTGGTTTCATATGTATCAGTATGTCTTTGGATGCTGTCCTTCGAGATGGATCCCTTTTCTTTTGTCTATTTTAAGTAAAATAGACTAACGACTCCATTTCTCTACTTTTTTCACCTCATCAACGACGCCGGCAGAAGCGCTCCTGAGAGGGACACATGGGACCAAGATCCTCTCCCGCCACGAAAATCGGGGATGGCCACAGTGGTGAATCCACTGGGGATGACATCATTTTGAGGGCTAGAATCTATTTACATGGGTGTTTTATTTTCTTATATATCCCCCTATTTGCATGTTCCCCTTTTACTATTCATGTGTACCTCATGTTTATGCTTCTATTCACACACTTGTAGAAAATTCTCCATGTACACTTCACACCACGTGCACCTAGGATCACATGTATCCCCCTATTACACACATCACCCATACTTGGTATACCATTGGTGCTTGAACTTTGCTCCCTGTTGGGCATGATCAAGAAAGATACTCTCATAAGATACTAATAAGACAATCATGCATGATTCACACGATATCAACAAAGAGAATTATGATTGACTTAATTTTGTCCAGTAATTGGAGGGTCACTTCGTGATGGGCACTGATCCGACAGGGCATAGTTAGACTAAGATATATGACTCTCAACTTCGCATCGTACCACTTGAATGAAGTCATGATGGGAGGTATATCGCAGGGAGCTTGTTCACGTATGACGAATATATCAAATTCGCTCTCACACGTACCGTCCCCATGAGGCATATAGTGAGGCAATTCACGTACACTCAGCTATATCAAATGGCTTGTCCACACGTACCGATTGCCATTAAAAGCAAGACGTATATCGTGGAAGCCACGCCAAAGGGGGGAAACCTTCCAAGCTGCATACCCGCATATAGGTGTCAAGCCTACGACACACATGTTAAATTGCCTGTTTCAACCCGAAACTCTGCCGAAATTCTGGGTTCGCCTGCCACCCAAATTTTTGCGCAATTTTAAAATGGGACCCTACCAGTGAGCCTGGTTACAAGTCCAGCCATAGCTTTGCATATGTTACAAACCCAACTTTTCCAGGCTCGGGTCCCTTCCGGTATTTCATTTTTTGCTTTTAGGATAATTTAATACAAGTGAGAACATGATAATCATAATAATCATGCTGAGAGCCGTCTCCAAAGTATTTCTGCCTTCTTCATCAAAAAATCCAAAAGCATTTCTCTTTTCTTTATCAAAAATCCAAAAATATTTCCCCTTTCTTTATAAAAAATCCAATTTTTTTTTGTGTTTCAATCTAATATATATATATATATATATATATATTCATCCTTTTTTGTTAAAAACAAATACCATTTTACGCCTTCTCAAGTCGATCGCACGCCCTTGGCCTGGCTCCTTATTGGCTTCGGTCTTCAGTCAAATCACCCCTCAGCTTCGTCTGTTCCCCTGCTACCTCTTTCGAGTTCGGTATCCATCCACTTTCCATGGAGAACACAGATCAAGTACCAGTTGAGCAGCTAGATCTGACGTCAGTTTTAGCTCAGCTCGTGTCCAAGATTGACAACCTTTAGACTGAGGTCCGAGAGATGCAACAAAACTAGGTTCCTATTCCTCAAGAGCCCGAGGCCCTATTTCCTCGTGCTATCGGTCCACTCGAGCCTATCTGGGTTTCAAAAGAGTACCATCATGCTCCACGTGCCCCTCCTGTTAATGGGTCACCGCCTGCCCAGCTTCCTATGCCAAACCTTGCCCAGCATGGGGCTAACTTACCTGTAATTATTGATCCAAAAGAGGAAGAGTTGAACAAGGTCAAAGAAGATCTCAAGATGCTAACTAAGAAGTTCGACTAAGTCAGAATCTCTGGGACTTACATGGACTACACCCACATGTATCCTTATCCTAAGGCGAGGTTACTCGAGAAGTTCAAGATGCTAAATATTGAGAAATTCAGAGGAAGTGGACCCCCGATTGTCCATCTTTGCAGTTATCACCGTGCTGTGACTCTCCTAGGGGATTCAGAAGAAGTGATGGCCCAATTATTTCAGCAAACTCTGAAGGATAGCGCTCTACGATGGTTTTTGTCTCTCGAAGAGTCCAGAATCCGTAGCTAGGAAGATGTAGCCCGTGAATTCATATCGCAGTAAAAATATAACAAAGAGCTTGAGGTCACCTGCCTTGATTTAGAGTTGCTCAAATAGAACTATGGGGAATTAGTCAGTAACTTCATAGAGCGATGGAGGGAAAATGCAACCACTATGACCAATCGGGCATCCGAGGAAGAACAAGTCAACATAGTGAAGAAGAACTTCTTACCCCATGTCCGAGCAACCATGGGAGGATAATACTATCCCCACTTCCGATCTCTCAGAGAAGCATGAGTAGAAATCGAGGAGGGTCTTGCTAAAATGTAAATTGAACGAAAGAAAGTTTCCATACAGCTCACCCCCAGAAAATATGACAAACCTTCCAGTGCTACAGTCTCAACCATCAATAACATCTCTCAACCAACCGCTTCATGGGAACCAGAAAAATGCCTTGTCCCAATCCGAAAGGAATACACCGAGCTCCATGCTCCCCTCTCCAAAGTTTATCAAGCCCTGTTAAGACGAAATCTCATCATGCCCTTGGATCCCCATCCATTGCCAAATCCACTCCCAAGAAACTTCAAGTAAGATGCCCATTGCTCTTTTCACCAAACTGCAAGTCATACGACCGACTAATGCTTTCACCTTCGAAACATAATCCAAGTTCTAATTGACTAGAGTACCATTGCCCCACCAGCCAATCCTAAACCAAACACTACTCACAATCCACTCCTAAACCAAACACTACTCACAACCCACTCCCAAATCATACCAATGCTATCTTCCTATAAATGAACCCATAATTTGATCCCTCAACTCAAATCACACCCATACACTCTCCCAAACCTCTCCAGTCTTGCCCATATTTCCTCCTACACCCTATTAGCCTCGCTGATCAGGCACGGCCACTCCTTATCAGAGCATGCATCGCTATTCGTACCCATTTTGAAAATGAAGGAATGGAATTATCAGAAGTGTTAAACCAACTCCTAGAGTTCGAGCTGAAATTTCCCTCACAGATGATCATTGATTGCCAGAGGTTCAGTACGCTGTTCTTGGAAGCACGAAAATGGGCCCGAGAGTCAGACAATTGGGTAGTACTAAATAGGCCCGGTAATATGGGTTCTTGAGGATGAAACCGTCCATAACCCACCCAAAATAATGTGTTTGGGGCCCATTAATTGTGTTTGTGGGTCAAAATGGTTTGAACGACCCAATTAGACGGTTTGTTGGCGGGTCACTAGCGGGTCAAATGATTTTGGAACCTCTCAAAAATAAAACTCAAATTACTAAAGAGTTTAAAGATTTTTTTTATTTAAGTACTTACTTGTATATTTTTTTCAAAATTATTATACCATATTTATCCGTATATGGTAATATAATTATTGTTTTTTTTTTAAAAAGTGGGTCAACCCGACCCGATCCGGGTTTGACCCAACCCGACCCGGATTCGAGCTGACCCAACACGCCCAAATTATTCTACCCGACCCGCTTTTGACCCGCCCAAATTTATCCGTATCCATTTTTGACATGTCCATAACCGCCCATAACCGTCCATTTGCCACTACTAGTACCAACCGATGAAGTCCGCCTAGATGACGTCGTCCAGATCATGAAAGAATTATTCAGGCAAATCAACGACATCTGCAGTATGACCGAGTTACTTGATACTTTAAAATTACAAGGGCACCTGGTCCCCTCACCCGTATATATCCCCACAAAATGGGAAGACCTATATGAAGAAGGCATTAAAGTTGTGGAATGCATTGACTTTACATGGAAAGACAGAATTGTTGCCACCGGATGGGGGGAAGAATTCAAAGATTCGAATGAAGAACAAGCTTTCGAGAAAACAGGACCGGTAGCCGAAATGTGTGGGATGATATCATTTGAGGTGCTCCTCGAATAAATAAACGAAGTGGCAGAACAACCCGAGATTAACGAATAAATAGGGTTCATGCTCTTCTCTTCTTCAGTAAATCACATGACCAGATCAGGGAGGTATTACCAGATCCCAAGCTCACTACCAGCCAATGACAAAGGCAAGGGCATTAAAAACTGTCCTATGACAGAAATGACCCTCGAGGAAATCAAGATCCTCGATCAACTGAAGAAAACTCAAGATAACATAACTCTATGTGGGCTTTTCATGTTTTCCAAGCTGCACATAAATGCTTTGATCAAGTCACTCACTGGACCCATAGATTATCCTTCTACCACACCAGAAGAAGCGATAAATTTAGTCGGATCCTTGACCTCTACCCGATTGCTATCCTTTTTCGAAGAAAAAATCCCCAAAATTGGGCCAAACCACAATCATACACTCAATATCTCCGTCGAAGTTATGGGGAAGGTCGTACCACTCTCTCTTATCGATAATGGATCCTCCTTGAATGTTTTCCCATTAATAACCTTCAAATGCTTAGGATAGAAGGAAAGTGATCTCGCTCCAACCTCCGCTGCTGTATGTGCTTATGATAACACCCGTCGGTAGGTGATGGGATCCATAAAACATGTAATAGGGGTTGGCTCTATAAACCTTGTTGTTGAATTCCAAGTTATTGACATCCCACCTTATTTTAACCTGTTACTCAAACGACCTTAACTCCACAATATTAAGGGTGTGCGTTCCTCACTCCATCAAAAATTGAAGTTCTTCGCCGACGAACGAGTCATCACCATCTTGGGCAACGACAACAATGCCGAGGGTGCAAGTACTAGCAATCCAATCCTTGAGATACAACACGGGTCAAGTGATATGCTCCTATCGGGATTCCTAGTTGAACCACTTCTACTCTCGACAGGGGACGATTTAAAATAAAGGGTTTTTCCAGAATACGACCCTCATGGCAACGTTAATGTGATTCAGATATTCAGAAACATGCACTTCATGCCCGAGCTGGGGGAAAGGCAAAGACATCAAGGGATACTTGATCCCATTGAACTTAAGAAAGCTTTCCCTCCTTGTGGTTTGGGGTATCAACCATCAGAACAATATCTCAGAATGATCTGCCAGTCTCGACCAAAGAGAAGACTAGATAGCATCCAAACCATCTCAGGTGACTCCTTGAATGGACGATTCATCAAAGAGGGTGAGGGCTTCCCCTTTTGCGGCTTTTCGAAACCATGGTATGACCATACAGACAAGAAGATGAACCCTGGAATGGAGATTTTTTTCTAAGACAGCTACCCATGGGCCGAAAGTTCCCAACACCATGTACAACTGCTTATCAAAGCTACCGAAGATTCTAAGGAAAGTGACTCTGAGGGCTCGTTCAACTTGCAGACGCTGGGACTGGTACTCTGCATGATTCATTCAAGCACTACATCACTGGATCCATCCCACCTAATTAAAGCTGCTAATACACCTCTCCTCAACCGGCATGCTGCGCCAGTTCTACCTGTTGAAATCCCACCTAACCCCAATATTTACCCTATTCTTCTTATGTTGTCTATCCTTGCTCAAATGTAATCGAGACCTCCTTTGACGAGGTTCTCAATGTTGTTTTTCCTATCAATGAAATAAATAAAGATTTTGAGTATCTTGTTGTGCCTTACATCAATTGTTCAGATTTTAATCAAACTTTTGATGATGATGATTTTGCAAATGAACAATTCTTAATTGATCTAAATAAGGTTAATAACAACAACATAACTATGTTCAAGTTAATGAAGAAGAGACTGTTATTATTAACCTCGGTTCTAGTAGCCAACTGCGCGAGATTAGGTTAGGGGCTACCCTTGACAAGCATGAGAGCGCACAACTTGAATAATTACTAAAGGAATTCGTGGATGTCTTCGCATGGTCCTATGACAATATGCCCGACATTGATCCCGAAATAACTCAACATGAGATCCCCACTCTTACAGATTACAAGACAGTTAAACAAAAGCTGAGAAAGCTCCGCACCGAATGGTGGCTCAATGTCAAAGAAGAGGTGGTCAAATAACTAAACGTGGGTTTCATTCGTGTGATCGAATATCCTACATGTCTAGCCAATATAGTGCCTATGTAGAAATCAAGAGGGAAAGTTCAGATGTGTGTGGACTACTGGGATTTGAACAAAGCCTCTCCAAAGGATGATTACACATTACCCAATATCGACATGATCATGGACAACACATCCAGTCATGCTCTCAAGTCATTCGTCGACGGGTTTGTCAGATACAACCAAATCAAAATGCACCCGGATCATCAAGAAAAAACCACATTCATCACCCCATGGGGAACCTTTTGCTACATTATTATGCCATTTGGTCTCAAGAATGCTGGGGCTACCTACCAGACGGCTGCCATAACCAACCTGAACGATCTGATTTATAAAGAAGTCGAGGTATATGTAGATGATATGATTATCAAGTCCAAAACTATAGAAGGTCATGTTCTCGCTCTCCGAAATTTCTTTGAACGACTGCGACAATATCAGATGAGACTCAATCGACAGAAATGTTTCTTCTACATTACAAAGGGAAAACTCTTGGGATTCATGGTTAGTGAAAAAAGGGTAGAAGTAGATCCTGCCAAGCTAAAATCCATACTTGAGATGCCACCTCCCCGAATGGAGAAAGAGGTCCGAGGTTTCCTTGGGAAATTACAATACATCAGTCGGTTCATCAGCCAGCTCACCTCTATTTGTGAACCGATATTCAAACTCCTCCGAAAGGATTTAACCGAAGTTTGGAATAAGGCCTTCTAAGAAGATTTCGATCGAATCAAATAATACCTGACTCAGCCTCCGATACCCATGCCACCATAGCCTGGTCTCCCCTTGCTCCTATACCTAACCATAACCGACACTGCAGCTGGGGCTTTGCTAGCCCAATACCTTGAACATTCCCATAAAGAAAGAGCCATCTATCACGCCAGTCACAAATTGGCCGGGTACGAAGTCAACTACCCTGCTTTGGAAAAATCATGCGTCACGCTTGTTTGGGTCACCCAAAAGTTGCGAAAATACATGCTCACTTTCACCATTAAGCTTGTGTCCCGAATGGACCCCATCAAGTACCTGCTTGAGAAACCCGACTTATCCAGCCGAATGGCTCGATGGTTGATGCTCTTAGCCGAGTTTGATATCGTGTATGTCAGACAGAAAGCCATGAAAGGAAGATCCATCTATGACTACCCCTCTGACTACACTGTAATACCCCGTATTTTTATGCTATATTAATTTGGAGATTTATTAAATTTAATGTGAATTAATTATTTAATAAAATCCGGAAATTAATTATGTTATAATTATTAACGTGACGAGAGTTAGTAATTATAGGAAATTTTTCGAATATTACTAATGAGCAAAGTAATATATAATATTGGTTATATTGAATGTCACGAGTGAATAAAATGATAATTTTGGAAATTTGAGTCGGGACGCGTCCGTGTCGCGTCGGGACTAAATATTGATAAATAAAAGTGAATATTTTATAAGTCGTTCGTATGGTCATTTTGAGTGTGCCAACGCGTTCGGAAGGGTTGAGATAGTCAGAAAAGTGTGCCCGGGGGTTTAGTTTGGGTCTCGTGGCGTTTTTAGGCCTAATTAGTACCCTGGGAGGGCATTTTGGACATTTCACATTTTGGGTAATTAAACCCACGAAAATTAAAAGGGTTATATAAGATATTTGGGTTATCATCTAGGGTTAGAAAGCTCAAAACACTAGAAAGGCCATTAGATAAGAGAGGAGAGAGCTCTCAAGGCATTCCAAGGCTCAAAACTCAACCGTTTGCACCGCCGCCACCGCCAACGCGTAGATCGCGAGACGGGGAACGCAACCACGCCAATTTCGGCACCAAACCAGACTTCTGAAAATCCCAGGCAAGTGTTTATCTTGATTATTTCGTTGATGCATCTTTCATATTAGTTTAGGAGTAATTAGAATGAGTTTTTATGGAAGAAACCTAAAAGATGAGATAGGAAATTGCACGTAGGGATGGATTAATTGTTATTCTGGAAACCCCTTAACATGTAGAGGATTGAACCACGAATTTATGAGCTTGTAGATGAAGAAAACTCTAGAAAAGATGGATTGGAACATATTAATGAAATTCTAGGGTTCTTGAGGTTTTATATGAATTTGGGGCTTGTTGATCCATATTTAATAATAGAAATCTACATGCTTTACGTTGAAATTTCATAGTATGATGATATAATGCCAGTAGTATAAATTTTGGGTCGATTGGGTATGAAAAATATGGATTTGGTGAAGGTTAGAAGATGAAACCCGTAACTGCAAATCTGCAGATTTCGCAGGCCTGCTTGATCGACCGATCGAGACCAGATCTTCGATCGATCGAAGGTTCGATCGATCGAGCCCTAGACCTCGATCGATCGACCCCTCCTGGCAGACTCATATCTTTCCTTCTTAATTAGTTGAAATTCACTTTAATGAGGAATAATTCATGGTCACCCTTAAAAATATGTTTTGGGAGATAAAGAGGACCAGTAGGGTATATGAATAAATTTTGGGACCTCTAATATATGACGAGAATTGTATTTTTGGGATAATTATATAAGGAACGATGAAACTACATATTTAAAGTGAGAAATTACGTCAAATAGTTATGATAGAGAATAGATGAATACCTACTGAATTTTATAATTGGGAGGATAAATCCATGAGAGTTATGTGGTAAGTTGGAATAATACCGAATCAAGGTTAGAAACGAACCGTTATATGTGTTTACGAAAAAGGTGAAAATAAGGATAAAAGTCGTAACTATGGGATTTGAAATATACCTAATATTGATATGGTAATATTATTATAGTTATATGATTGTGTTTGCATATACTATCTATGTGTGAAAAACATACCCACACTACTTGCTATCCCTGAGGTTGCTGTGCTGGGACGATCTTATCCTGTGTTGCCTTATGGGGGATATTGACTCGTACCCTAGGAGATAGATATCCTTGGTACAAGCTATCGATTTGATAGTTCAGACGGTCCTAAGAGACGCAGGTATGTGCCATCCTCTTAGAGACTTGGAATCAATGCTTCGCCTCAATATTGTTGTGTATGTGTTAATACAATTCTGGAGTGATTCTGAATTTGTATTCCCCTTAATACGAGTGATACGGGGTTTGGATAGTAGAGTATGCCCGCACCATAGTTTTTATTTGGGGTGCTGTTATAATATATATATATTATACGAGTATTTAATATATATATGAATTCTGGAATTTGGAACTGCCTACTGTGATTTGATATGTAGGACATGGTTGATGACTCAAATTGTAATACTTGTTTTGAGAAAGTATAATATGACACTGGAAAACTTTATAAATTAATAAAGTTAAAACGAGAACTTTGGATACTAATTGAAATATTCTTTTCAAACAATTGTATCGTTCAATTTTAAATCCTGCGAATAACCTAAGATAAGTTAAATCATTGGGGAAAGATAGTGTGATATATGACGAGATAGACCATTGGGAAGGTTAGTGCAATAGGTGTGCACATTAGAAGAGAGGTGAGAATTTCTCAAGAGAGTGTCGCACTAATATGTTGTTGCATTAGCCTGTAATCAATTTAAATACTTGCTAAACGAATTTTTAAATCATATACACTATCGGGCTCTGACCCGTTTCCATTTCTCTTTCTCTCTTGTATATATATATGTATATATTACAGGTGCCCAGCCACAGGGGCGTCTTGCATAGGGTCCTTTGGCAGGAACGCGTTGCAGCTTAGGTGGGAGTTGCAGGCCTGTTGTTTAGACGACTTCATCTATTTGATTCTACTCCAAGCATGTTCATTATTGGGGCATGTGTCGCCCTTTCCATTATTCAATTGTCATTTGGATATTGTACTTCATCTATTTCTAGTATTGTCACTTTGGGATTTATTATATTCTGGATGGTTTACTTTAAGTTTTATTGTTAGTAGCTAGTTGTTGAATGTTAAATTATTGGATTGATTGTTTAATAAAATAAATAAATAAAATTTGAAAGGAATGTTAAAAAAATGGTTTTGACACTTAGCTTAATTAATTAGGGTGTTTAAATTGGAACGACAGTGATGCTAAGAATGATCCAACTGTTCACCTTGATTTTTAATTTAATAAAGGAGTGATCGCCCGGTATTTAATTAGGCGGGGTGTCACATACACCATGGAAGAACTGATGTTTGGATCTCTGAATTCCTAGATGAAAAATCGTCTGCGCTTCTCAAGATGACCTTCGATGGAAAATGTTCTTTGATGGCTCAGCCAAAAAAATGGGATATGGCATTGGGATACTTTTGATCGCCGCAGATGACTCCCACACTCCCATCGCTATAAAATTGGATTTCCCATGCACCAACAATATGACTGAATATGAGGCATGTACGGTAGGCCTCAAAGTTGCTCTCAAGAAAGGTATCCAGTGCCTAGATGTCTACGGGGACTCTTCCCTTATCATTGGTCAAGTGTTCTGAAAATGGAATGTCAAGGACGAGAAACTCCAACCCTTCCATTCCTACTTAGAAGAATAGCCTCCCAATTCCAAGACATCACCTTCCACTACCTACCTAGAGCAAAGAATAACCTAGCCGATGCCCTTGCTACCTTGGCCTCCATAGTCGACATGCCTAAAGGAATAGTAATGGCCCCCTTCCTAGTCCAAAAGCAAGACAAACCAACCCATTGCTACCATATTGAGCTCATCACCAAAGAAGATCCCGATATAGTCAATTACCGGTATTATGAAAACTGGAACCTACTCAAGCATGGTAAGTATTCCGAGGGTTCCAATGGTTGCCATTGATTACTTCACCAAATGGGTCGAAGCTGAGTCATACACAGTCCTGAATGCCAAGATAGTGGCCCAATTCATCAAGAAAAACATTGTGTGCCGATATGGGGTCCCACATGAGCTAAGATCAGATAACGGCTTGCATTTTGAGGCAGAAGTTACATAAGTGGTCAACGAGTATGGGATTCAGAGACACAAATCTTCTCCCTACCGACCTCAGACCAACGGTGCAGTCGATCTGCCAATAAAAACCTCAAAGCCATCATCAGTAAGATGATCGAAAGCTGTTGAGATTGGGCCGACCGAATCCCATACGCTCTTTGGGGCTACCGAACCTCAATTTGAACCTCTACTGGGGCTACCCCTTACTCTCTAATCTACGGCATGGAAGCAGTCCTACCTGTGGAGCTAGAAATACCCTTATTACGTGTCATGCTTGAAAGCAAGGTTAGTGAGGAGGACTGGCATCAAACCTCCCTTGACGAGTTATCACTCTTAGACGAAAGTATACTGAAAGCGTTGTATCACATACAAGGGTACCATCATCGCATAATGCATTCATTTAATGAGAGTCAAGGACTGCGGTGTTCGAGAGGGGGATTTAGTCCTCAAAGAAATAGTAGAGCCCATCTAGGACCCCAGAGGGAAGTTCAAGCCCAATTGGAGCAACCCATACATTGTCAAGAAGATCTTGTTCATTAACTTAGATGGAGAAGAGATGGAACGTCTAGTCAACCAGGACTGCCTCAAGAAATTTTACCCCTAGTCCAAAATCTCAGCGCGCTACGACTCTTCTCATCTCCCTTCTATTAAAAAATATCTCTTCATTTCCCTCTACCCAGAACTACGTGAGCCCGATCCTCTACAAAAATCACTCTTAAAAAAATTGAAAATTTTCAAAAATCCCCAGAGGTACATAGGCAGCTCATACATCTTACATGAGCACGACCCTTTCTTTTTCAAAAAAAAAATATTATTTTCTTATCTATGAGAACGACAATCCATTCTAACATATATTTGAACAAAAAAATTATGCATGCCTTAGAGATCGATATAGATAATTCAAAATGCAAAAATCATCAAAAGGCACAGCTAGATCATCAAAAACTTGTTTATTTCATTAATAAGAAATTACAGTGCAATTACATAAAGGAATAGATAACTCCCTTCCCCATACCTTCCTAAAAATCCAAATAAATTACCAAATTTATTTTCCAATACAAAATAAACTCCCCCCAAGAGCCCTACCCATAGCTACCAGAGGATCCCTCTCCATCATCTTCATCTACATCCTGGGGTCCCCAAGCTTTTCGTGCCTAAATGGAGTGCCGCAGATGCTCCAAGGACCGATAAGCTCGAGCCAGCCTAAAAAAAACTACCACACATCCCTCCATGGTATCAGATAAGGAAAGCCACCTTTGCCCAGTCTCCACTTCCAACATCTTCTAAATACTCTCCTCCACAGCCACTTCATAAAATCCCCGAGGATGTGCCAAACTCTCCCAGCAGACTGAGAGGGACGAGTCGACAGACTTCGACTCTCCCATAAAGATCCAAGCCGCATGCGCAGACGCTCTGTAAAATCTTCTACCGGAAAGAAGTCTAGTGTCCGAGGTGGAACGATATGCTCCCATCCAAATTGGCGCAGAAGCCACCAAGGGAAATAAAAAGAGGTCTGTCTGAGACTAACCAGTCGGACATACCATTATTCTTCCAGTTCCAGAATAGACAGCAGCTGTCCCCACTAAGGTACTGACTTGTACAGATTTAGAGCCCCATGCTCCACAAACCAATTCTCCCAGCTCTCAATATCCAGACCAACAATGATGAAATGATGCAAAAAGAAGTTGGGTACAGCCAACAAAGGGTATTCTGAAGGAGTCACCAGGTGAAATATTTCAGACAACTACGTGAACAACATCATAGGGCTACCCCTCAGAAAGTCTGAACGGCCTTCTCGCCAGGCATATAAGTCATTCAAAGTCTCTGCCAGTATCACCACCGCAGGATTGCGATGGTAGGACATCCATGAAGTAATGGCCACAAGTTGTGGGTCCACCAGCAGCTCCCCTATCGCCAGTAGCAATTTTGAAACCAAGCTTAGAATGACAACTCTGGCATATCCAGCATCACCAACCTCCTGCAAATGCACAGACCGTAACACCGAAAAAAATAAATCATACCTACAGCCACCAGTGATGTGGCCATTGAGGACGAAACATAAAAAATCCCGGTTAACAACTCCCGGGGAGAATAGGAAAACTCAGGCAGAGCCGCAGCAACACCGAGATTTATCCCCAACATGGTAGAAAATACCTCGTAGGTTGGATAGACTTCTTCCAAGCCAAAGCGGAATACATGGTCTTTGGGGTACCAAAAGTGTACTGCCGCCATAAGCATGTTCCACTCTATGGGTCGATTACGCCATAAAGAAATTCGACCTGTGTTGTAGGCATCATAGTCAACGTTATAGGAGCACATCACCTCCAAAGTCTCGAGGTAGTTGGCAAACACAACACTACGAGGGAGAGCTATCTCACAAAATAAGAAAGTGGGAATGTGAAGGTATGAGGAAAACACTCCACTCTTACCCCTCTTTTATACTTGAAAACTGATAAGCACCCAAAACTGTACATTTTATACCCCGAATAGTTGTATTTTAGTTGCTATTTCTCGATAATATGGGTCTTATGCGCTTAATTGTTTAATATGAAGGCTTAATGTACGTTGCGGTGTTCAAACGCGTATTACAAGGCAATTGTGCATTTTATGGAGCTAAATACCCTTATCTCATTCCCTGACCCTAACCTAACCCGAGCCTAAACCTAGCCAAACTTACCCTAAGCCCGTGTGTGTTTTATTTGTGTCATTTTATTATTTTTTAGATTTTTTTAGTTTGAGTCTTTTCTATTTTTAGGATTTATTTTAGGATTTATTTTAGAATTTTTAGATTTTATTTTCTATTTTTCTATTTTATTTTTATTAATATAATTTTATTTTATTTTGATTTTGATTATTTTTAGTTTTATTTTATTAGGATTAGTTTTATTTTGATTTTTATTAGTTTCTAGTTTTATTTTATTTTATTAAGATTTTAATTTTTAGGATTTCATTTATTTTTTAGTTTTATTAGATTTTATTAGGACTTTAGTTTTAAGTTTAATAGATTTACATTTTTCTTTTCATTTCTTTTTAGTTTTAAATTTTTATTCTGAGTCTTTACTTTATAGGAATTTAATTTTTAAATTTTTAGTTTTTATAGTTTTTATTAGTTAGATTTTATTTTTATTTTTTTATTTTTAGTCTTATTATTTTTTTTAGGGGTTCAAATTAAACACACACACATTACCCCACCTACACATTATCCTACACTTATCCTAAACCCACATAACATCCTACTCCCACCTAACTCCCCTACACCCTCAAACACACACACAACCCCCTTATCCTACACACACCTAAATCTCACCCTCATCCTATTACCTACACCCACACCACACCACACCTTATCCCTCCCATTCATCTTCTTCCCTACATCACCACTCTTTCTCTCTCCTACCTCCATTAACAAACATCTCAACAAGCCCTCACCTCACTCATACCACCATACCTCCATAACCAAAACACCAAACACCTTATTCTCTCTCATACCCTCATACACACCCCACAACCATAACCAGAACAAACCCACCCATCGGTACTTCCCTGTCACCGGACCTCAGACCCGCTTGAAACCCAGCCCTCGTCTTACCCACAGCGGAGACATCTCCCCTTGCCCCCACCTTCGGCGGGCTGCCCAACCACTACCCGATCCGTCCCCCTCAGCCCCGCAGCGCACCCAAACCAACGCCGAGCCTCTCTCTCTCTCGATCCAGCGCCGGCGACCTGCCCCAGTGGAGACCTAACCGCGTCCCCTACCAGCCTCAACCCAGCAATCGGTCAAACCCGAGACCTCATCCCCAAACCCGTGATACATACCCGGTTTGAAATCTTAACAAATCCCACCCATACCCATTTACAACCACTTCCCCACTTCAAGCCAAACCCACGATTTCTATCAGCCTGCCAAACCAAATTCAAAAAGTCAAAGCTAAGACCAACTAATTCCCACATGTGCCTAATACCCATTTAAGTCCCAATACCCCATTATACCCCCCAACTACCTTTCTAACCCCAATACCCATTATACCCCCATTTAACAAATCAGATTTTATCCTCCCCAACCTCACCCACATGACCTCACACCCCTCATGTGCACACCCTAACCAATTTCCAATTGTGCCCCTTTGCTCCATTGCATATAAAATGAAGAAGAAGACCCATTTGAGAAAAAAAATTCTAGATTAGAGAGAGGAAATTGTAGAGAGAAATTTTAGGGTTAGAAATAAATAGTAGATTAGAATTAGTTTTTTTATTTTCTTCTTTTCAATTTAAATTGAGTGAAAGTAATTCTAGTGAGAATCAATTTGTGTGTTAGTGCTTCATGTGTATTTGTTGATCATTCAAATTGAGAGGTGTATGCTTCAAATTGGAAGACTAGAGTTCAACTTTCTCAAAGAGATTTGGTTTGCTTGTTCTATTCTCTTCTCTTTTATTTTAATAGCCTTGATTATTAATTTGTCATATTTTATACCATGTTAGGCTAAAACCCGTTTCAAGGGGTGGGGTGAAACCCTTATTTGATATTATTTTAGTTTAATTAGTTTGCTTAATTGAAATATCCCTTTGAATGTTAATTTTGATCCCTCACCCTTAGATTTACGCCTCGAGAGAGGGTAAATGATTTTCGAGAGAAAATCGAAATTCTAGTGATAATACCCATTTTAGATTCGAACTAGAGATAGGGGTTTCTTAAGTGGGGTATTATCATTTGAATTTCAACTCTAAATTTAATTTCTAAGATTGACATAAATTCTAATTGATCGATCCTAGCGGGTGATTAATTAAAAGGAGTGTTGATCTAATTTTCTAGAGTTGTGAGGTGTTAATTTTAACTTTCTAAAAGATTACTATTCTAATTACACTTGCAATGAGAGTTGGTTTGTAATTTTAATATTAATTTGGGAGAATTCAAATAATTAAATTAATTAATTAGAATAATTAAAATTTGTGGTGTAATCCCACTCCTTGATTGTTCTCACAATTATTTGCCTCGCTTTATCTTTTATTTTAGCGTTAGACTTTATTTTCATTTTAGTTACTTTCTAGTTAGTTATTATCATTTTACATTTAGTTTATTTTAGTTTAGATCTCACCTCACCCTTTTGTTTTAATATTGAAAAAGCTAAAAAAAAATAGAAAAGTGAAAAAGCACAAAAAGAAAATAAATAGTGAATTACAATTGAATTTGTTCCATGTGCTTTACTCCCTAGAAAGTGGATTGATACCCTTACTTACCTCTACACTTGAGTTTATTATTATTTGTAGGTATTCGTGGAGGCCTGATCACCCTTCCACGCAATACCTATCCCAACCCGATGTTTTGGATCCTCACACGTTCCAACAGTCGTCATGGCAAACTTGTGCACCCAGTCACGATCAGTTTCCTCACTACGCACCCCATGAGTATCAACCATCTGTCCATCACGAGAGCAATCCTTTCGTGTATGATGCACTTGGCCCCACCCCACACACTTCATTTGAGTATTCTCCATTTAGTCCTGATTATAGCGCGTTGTGTCCACCTCACCCACCACCACCACCCATCATTCCACCAACACCTTCATCCACATCCACTCTCGAAACCCTCTTGCAAAAGTTCATACTTGAGCAAGAGCAAGCCATTCAAATTCAAGCTCTCCAAAGGCGTGAACAACGTTTAAATGAATTGGTGTGTGCGCGAGAGTCGGATATTCCCATGACTCCACCCATCGTTGCCACCGAGTGTGACGATGATGTGTCCCCTTGTGACACAAAATTTGAGTGTGACCAACCCTACCACCCCGAGAATCTTGAAGTTGAGACCATTCCATGGTCCGGGTCCCAAGTCAACAATTGTGTTGACATACCTTTCATTAGTGAGCCTGATTCAACCCCATCATATCCAAATGAACCCCACCTTGCGGTTCCCATTCACCTTCCCACTCCCACTAAATCCAAAATAATCCCCGATTCTATACCTGTTGAGCACATCGTGTGTGTTCCCGAGGAACCAATTTATCCTAGGTTAGCTCCGGCTACGAGTGCTCACCATTTTCCCGAGATAGAATCCGTGATAGTTCCTAACTATTCGGATCTGGATGATGTCCCACCATGCATGGCTCCCGTTGAGCCCGATATTTCTATCGATTCCTCTATCTCCGATCTTGGTGCCTCGTTTGACCCACCCACCCCATTTACCGATGCTACTCTTGTGGAGAAGTTGACAACTCCATCTTTAGAAACCACACTCCCTTGTGAGTATTCCTTTACTCCTCCCAATGAGTGTGTGTCTCCCACGCTTGAGTTGGATCATCTTCCTCCACCATTTATCCCACCCGATACACCATTTGTCCCACCCGACCCACCCATTATATCTTCTACCCCACCACCTGGTTTCGATCTTGACTTTGCACATTTCAAGTTTCCATCTACATATTTAGATCCTAACCTGAAACCATCCTCCATCCACGAGAGTTATGGTGACACTCTCCACTTCCGTGACACCGAGTTTGTTCCTCCATGCACATCACTTCCTTGTGGTGTTGATTTTTCTCAACAGCTCCCTGGCGTGTCACGGCGCGACCATTACCATCGCCCATTCATAGAACGGTCGTGTGATTTTTATGAGCCTCACCCCATTCCTATGTCCAAACCATATTTCCTCCCTCACCAATTAGAGCACTATGCTTATAGGGCCCTTGTTGCCCTCACCTTTACGCTCAATAAGGCCCGTGACCGATACCTCCTCACCCTTACCCTAATCCCCACCCACCCATGGTCCACCGATGCTTTGCATCGGGTGATGCACTTTGCCATACAGGTGCATTGACCATTTTAGCCTCTATCCAGTAAGACTGACGCTTCAGTCTTGTTTGGGGGTGATTCTCATCACCCGATTCTTCTGCCGCCCTGTGCTTTCATAGATCTTATCTTTAGGGTGAGATTCCATCGGTCTGGCTGAAGACGTTAAACTTAGCGCTACCGGGAGGCAGCCCGTTGTTCTTGTACTAGTCTCATCCTGTTTGGGGGTGGTGTTTCACATCACCCTATGCTTTACCATGTTATAGACTTGTACACCATTTTTTTTTCTTATCACTTACTCAGGTTTACTCTTGCATTCACATGTCCACTTCATTAGCGGTTCATTCTGGTAATCTCTTTCCTACCTTATGCTCTAATTTTAAAAATCATTTTACTTAACATCGAGGACGATGTTCCTTTTTGTTTGGGGGTGGGGAATTTTATCAAAATCGTGCCTCTTTTGAAATTTTTTTATTTTTAAACCTGATTTTTAAAATTTCGTACAGTTTCTTTCATCTCAATCATTGATGTGAATTTTCAATCATCCATCTTTTAAAGTCTAGGAATCAAGCTAGAGAATATTTTTTCTAAATAGCTTATGTAATACATAACAAGGCATTTTGCACCATGAATTTCTAGACTCAACAAAATTTGCACACGTATCACGTCGTTACGTTTAGAGTTGAAGAGTACTACAATTCTAAAGAGAACCTTAAGGATCACTAGTAGAGACTTGAGCTTGTGAGATTTGTGCCTTTCACCCTTTTTGAGTGTTTTACGCAATCTCCGAGTCACAAGTTGATTCAACTTCTTTTGGGTCCGCACTTTAATTGTCGTATGATCTCATTATCTTTCATAAAATTTTGGCTTGATCACTGAGAATGACATCACTTTCGAGTTGTAAGAAACGCGTGTCTTGAAATTTGTCCCGAACACTAGATTTTCATCCATACTCCTACCACTTTTTCCATTTCGCATCCATTTTTCACCCATACACTTCACCCATTACATTTCCATTATCTTTTCATATTTTCCCCATCCATATATATTTCCCTACACACCCCCACCTATCACCTCCATTTATATCATCCATCATCATTTTCAAATAAAAGAGTGTGATTTCAAATGTAAATGTCTTCATTGTTAGTTTGAAAAGTGAGAGAAAAACAAAAAAAAAAAAAAGAAAAAAAAAAAAAAAAAGAAACATAAAAATAGCAAAAATAAAAAAAAAAAAAAGAAGAAAAGAAAAGAAAGAGAGAAAAGAAAAGAAAAAGAGAGTTTGTAGTTAGAAATAAAGACATTTGTGCCTAAAGTGTATACACTCTTCTCACACATCCATCCATCTTTTATGCTTCACACATCCATCACTCATCCTTCATATCAATATCCACCATCCATCCATCACACCTCATACCATCCTTCCCATTTCATTTCCCCTCACCCATATACATACATGTTCCCCTAGGTGTTCGGGCAAATAATAGTCAACGTGGTGAATAACTCGACGTTCTCACTATAGTGATTAGCATTTCTTTCATGAGATCATTTTCTTTCTTATTGTTCGTTCTTTCTTATGTGTGTGTGAGACGTTTGAACTTTCTTACATTTACTCACCTCCTCACATACAAGAGCGATACACTGACCCTAATCTCGAGAGTTCGTTTGAGAGTTATATCTAGTGAGATTTGAAGTTGAAGCGTTGATTCCGATGAGGCAATCTAGGAATTACTCTTGTGATACTCGACCCGTTTTGACTGATTCACACTACACACGTTGAGTTCTAGGAAGGATGTGCCTTGAGTATTTACTTAGCTTAATCTTTTTACACAATCTAGCTTGTATTTCTGAAATCATTTTTCTTGTGATGGATTGTGCGATTATTCTACATCTAATAAGAGATTGACTGCCTTTCAATAAATTTTTGCAAATAAAGAATTTTGTGGGTATATTCCTTGCAAACCCTCACGAGACACAACTCGTCCTATAGGGCAACCTATAGGTTTAAAGGCTTGTTGCACATGATAAGTGCAATTGCAAGTGCCCGCGAAAGTGGTACACTTTTAGTTTCTTATCTGTCTCTTTCTCTCTATCTTATTGCTCGAGGACTAGCAACGCTCTGTTTGGGGGTGGTGTGATAAGCACCCAAAACTGTACATTTTATACCCCGAATAGTTGTATTTTAGTTGCTATTTCTCATTAATATGGGTCTTATGCGCTTAATTGTTTAATATGCAGGCTTAATGTACGTTGCGGTGTTCAAACGCGTATTTCAAGGCAATTGTGCATTTTATGGAGCTAAATACCCTTATCTCATTCCCTGACCCTAACCTAACCCGAGCCTAAACCTAGCCAAACTTACCCTAAGCCCGTGTGTGTTTTATTTGTGTCATTTTATTATTTTTTAGATTTTTTTAGTTTGAGTCTTTTCTATTTTTAGGATTTATTTTAGGATTTTTTTAGAATTTTTAGATTTTATTTTCTATTTTGCTATTTTATTTTTATTAATATAATTTTATTTTATTTTATTTTGATTATTTTTAGTTTTATTTTATTAGGATTAGTTTTATTTTGATTTTTATTAGTTTCTAGTTTTATTTTATTTTATTAAGATTTTAATTTTTAGGATTTCATTTATTTTTTAGTTTTATTAGATTTTATTAGGACTTTAGTTTTAAGTTTAATAGATTTACATTTTTCTTTTCATTTCTTTTTAGTTTTAAATTTTTATTCTGCGTCTTTATTTTATAGGAATTTCATTTTTAGATTTTTAGTTTTTATAGTTTTTATTAGTTAGATTTTATTTTTATTTTTTTATTTTTAGTCTTATTATTTTTTTTAGGGGTTCAAATTAAACACACACACATTACCCCACCTACACATTATCCTACACTTATCCTAAACCCACATAACATCCTACTCCCACCTAAATCCCCTACACCCTCAAACACACACACAACCCCCTTTTCCTACACACACCTAAATCTCACCCTCATCCTATTACCTACACCCACACCACACCACACCTTATCCCTCCCATTCATCTTCTTCCCTACATCACCACTCTTTCTCTCTCCTACCTCCATTAACAAACATCTCAACAAACCCTCACCTCACTCATACCACCATACCTCCATAACCAAAACACCAAACACCTTATTCTCTCTCATACCCTCATACACACCCCACAACCATAACCAGAACAAACCCACCCGTCGGTACTCCCCTGTCACCGGACCTCAGACCCGCCTGAAACCCAGCCCTCGTCTTACCCACAGCGGAGACATCTCCCCTTGCCCCCACCTTCGGCGGGCTGCCCAACCACTACCCGATCCGTCCCCCTCAGCCCCGCAGCGCACCCAAACCAACGCCGACCCTCTCTCTCTCTCTCGATCCAGCGCCGGCGACCTGCCCCAGTGGAGACCTAACCGCGTCCCCTACCAGCCTCAACCCAGCAATCGGTCAAACCCGAGACCTCATCCCCAAACCCGTGATACATACCCGGTTTGAAATCTTAACAAATCCCACCCATACCCATTTACAACCACTTCCCCACTTCAAGCCAAACCCACGATTTCTATCAGCCTGCCAAACCAAATTCAAAAAGTCAAAGCTAAGACCAACTAATTCCCACATGTGCCTAATACCCATTTAAGTCCCAATACCCCATTATACCCCCTCAACTACCTTTCTAACCCCAATACCCATTATACCCCCATTTAACAAATCAGATTTTATCCTCCCCAACCTCACCCACATGACCTCACACCCCTCATGTGCACACCCTAACCAATTTCCAATTGTGCCCCTTTGCTCCATTGCATATAAAATGAAGAAGAAGACCCATTTGAGAAAAAAAATTCTAGATTAGAGAGAGGAAATTGTAGAGAGAAATTTTAGGGTTAGAAATAAATAGTAGATTAGAATTAGTTTTTTTATTTTCTTCTTTTCAATTTAAATTGAGTGAAAGTAATTCTAGTGAGAATCAATTTGTGTGTTAGTGCTTCATGTGTATTTGTTGATCATTCAAATTGAGAGGTGTATGCTTCAAATTGGAAGACTAGAGTTCAACTTTCTCAAAGAGATTTGGTTTGCTTGTTCTATTCTCTTCTCTTTTATTTTAATAGCCTTGATTATTAATTTGTCATATTTTATACCATGTTAGGCTAAAACCCCTTTCAAGGGGTGGGGTGAAACCCTTATTTGATATTATTTTAGTTTAATTAGTTTGCTTAATTGAAATATCCCTTTGAATGTTAATTTTGATCCCTCACCCTTAGATTTACGCCTCGAGAGAGGGTAAATGATTTTCGAGAGAAAATCGAAATTCTAGTGATAATACCCATTTTAGATTCGAACTAGAGATAGGGGTTTCTTAAGTGGGGTATTATCATTTGAATTTAAACTCTAAATTTAATTTCTAAGATTGACATAAATTCTAATTGATCGATCCTAGCGGGTGATTAATTAAAAGGAGTGTTGATCTAATTTTCTAGAGTTGTGAGGTGTTAATTTTAACTTTCTAAAAGATTATTATTCTAATTACACTTGCAACGAGAGTTGGTTTGTAATTTTAATATTAATTTGGGAGAATTCAAATAATTAAATTAATTAATTAGAATAATTAAAATTTGTGGTGTAATCCCACTCCTTGATTGTTCTCACAATTATTTGCCTCACTTTATCTTTTATTTTAGTGTTAGACTTTATTTTCATTTTAGTTACTTTCTAGTTAGTTATTATCATTTTACATTTAGTTTATTTTAGTTTAGATCTCACCTCACCCTTTTGTTTTAATATTGAAAAAGCTAAAAAAAAATAGAAAAGTGAAAAAGCACAAAAAGAAAATAAATAGTGAATTACAATTGAATTTGTTCCATGTACTTTACTCCCTAGAAAGTGGATTGATACCCTTACTTACCTCTACACTTGAGTTTATTATTATTTGTAGGTATTTGAGGTTTTGATTAACTTGGCTTCAAACAACGACCACACGCAAAAGTCTTGTTATCAAAAACTCCCACAAAAGACATAACCTCTGTAAAAATTGGAAGAAATCCTGCCCCACAACGTACCAAAGGCTGAAGAGGGTACTAATCAAAGCTTTGAATTTATGGAACTGGACTGACCAGATGATAGGCAGAACAAGGTGCTTGCCGATCGGCAACCCCGTACTTTTGGAAATTTTCCTTTTCCCTCTTTTGTCAAAATTCAAAAAACTCAAAATAAATTGATATTCTCAACAGAATTTCAAAAATCCCCTTTTCAGCTTTATATAAATTCTCATTTTAAACAAAACTTTCCTTCAAAATCCAAAAAATATTTCTTTTTACGGTCTCAGTAGCAAAGTAAAAAGCGCATGTGCACGCATTCATTCATCATTAACATAAATTAATAAAAAATTCCATTGCATTGCATAGATATGTTTCAGTGTCACATCAATTTTGGAGGAAAATAAAGAAAAGAAAAAAATAACGGGACTCAGCCTGAACCTACATTCATTCTCTCTCTATCACTTGCCCTTTCCCCTCTCTCTCCTAAGAGCTTCCACCTCTTCGACGCGCTCTCTTTCCCTACGGCGAGATGACGCACCACCGCTACCTGAACCAGACTCCTCCCAGGATGAGGCAGACAGCACCAAGCAAGAAGGAATAAGAACCGCGTCCCGAATATTCACAGTCATCGAAGATATCCAGTCCTTAATATCCCTTAGCCAAGTGATGGACACCCGAACGTGCTGCAAGAAAAGGCAGAATCGGTATCAAGCAGAAAAGATCAAAAGAAACCAAAGGAGAAGAACGAAAAAGATATACCTCAGGACGAAGATCCTCCTCTCTCAAGCCCAACTCCTCTGGGTCCATCGCATGAGGATGATGCAACATAGGCAACATCCCTCCATCAACCCGTCGAATATTACATAAAGGGGTATGCATCCGCACAAAGGGGACCTCCGAGATCATCGCCGCCGCAGATGTTGACGGACCACCACCGCTATTGGAGGACCCCACTGGCTGACTCAAACCCGCAGAAGGGAAGGGCAGTGCATCATATATATGATGGGCGCCATCAGAAAGCTCGTCAAAAAGTCCACATAATCGTATGGCACAGTCGTATCGGTGTATAACAGGTAGGACTCGCCAATCATCGCCGTAATCCTCGCATTCTTTAGCAGCAGCTGCTCTCGCCTCATAGATATGGGAGGCCTCGCAGGTGGCACCACCACCTCCCCCTCGAAAATATATCAGACCATCCTCTCCCCAAGATACCAAGAGTGGCCAAAGTCGTGCGCCAACAAATGCCTCATCTACGCATTTACCCTAGTCAACCCCGCTTCCTGAACGGTCATCCCCCAAGGGTAAAAGGTCACTTGAAAAATCCCCAGAAAAACATAAGGAAATATGGAATCAGAGCACCCAAAGGTCTTAGACTGAAGAAGAAAAAGTCTTACCTTATCACTGGCCAGGCCATTCATGACCTGATGCACCGCCTCTAGAGAGAGACCTCATTGACTGCCGATTGGCCTTGCGCCATCAATGCAATCGGCAAAAGTCCCCAACGGTCTCGTCTTTCAAAATGATCAGCTGGGTATTACACCCAATCACCTCATAGAACCACGTCTGCCAAAGACAAGAATTCGCAATCAAAAGAGTGTGCATAAGGAAAATGCGAATGCATGAACGAAAAATGTGCAAATTAAAGAATACCTTAAGAAGATACATGGCTCTAGTGAAAGACTACCGGTAGCACCGGCTGAATGTATCCAAGGAAAAATAGAGGGTTGCCAAATTCAGGCTCCCCCAATCATATAGAGGGATGTTCGAAAATATCCTCATATATGGTAAAAACCATAATTGGACAACGTCGCCGCTCGACGACACTAGAAATCCCCCCAACACTAGTAAAATGAAAAACTGGGCCATCTGCCTCACCTGCATCCCGTTCTCCACATAAATCACCCTGCCCAATAAAACATCCTTTAGAAGCGACAAACAGATGGAGTCCCCAGACACTATCCTCCCTACATCACCAAGCACCGCACGCACCACCTCTAGCCTCACCCGTAAGGAGCGATCCACCTCTATTTGCTCTCCATCGCAATCCACCCCAGAAGCTACTGCACATCTATGGGAGTCATAGTTATCTCCCAAAAGCCAAAATGAAAGGTGTGGGTAGTGTCCCACCACCTCTCCCTAGAGCGCATAAGACCGCCGTCGAACGAGTCATCTCATCCATCACAGATGCTAGCCTCCTAAAGCCTGCTGACGATACCACCCAACGCACCACTTGCGGAAGATGCTCCCAGACATCCTTAAGCCCCGTCGTCCCGCGAGCACGCATATTCGACAAAGAAACATCAGACTCCCAAAAGAGAAAAACCTTGTCAGAATCCAATAAAAAAGGAAAAACATAAAAAAGAGAATGCCAGAGGTCATTTTACTTACATAACCTCCAGGTTCACCACCCTCGAAGAGCAATGACGTGACGGCTCCCGTAGTAAAGTTTGCTCGTACTCAACTGGCTCGAATGCGTCAAAAGAGTTCTCGTTCCCAAAAGCAAGAGGTGCCCTAGCCCTCCACTCCATGTTTGACCTGTCATCAACAGCCAACCACTCCCTGTGTACTACAGTGCTCACAAAAGCGGCCATTTTTCAGGTTACAAAATGCTAGAACGATGCGCAGAAGAAAATCATAGAAAGAGAGAAGGCAAAAAGCTATGAAAAATGAGGGGAATGCGCCCCTTTATATATGATGCCAAGGGTCATGCCGATCGGTACTGCACCCCCATCTACCGATTGACACTGACCCTTTACCTTCTCGAGGAAGCCCAAAAGTCCGTGCCACTTTCGAATAGCACCCTCTACACCATGCTGATCGACACCTCCCTTAAATTTTCGTACATAAATTCCCAAAAAAATACCAAAAACCCTAAATAATCCTTAAAAAATTCCTAAAAATCCCGGAAAGAATTTTAAACATTTTTACCAAGAAAATTTTGCACTTCCTCAAGCGCAACCCCTATTTCCCCAGCGGGAGTCTCAAAAACCAAGTGAATCTCTCTTTAGAAATGTCCCCAGAGGACCTCCAAAATATCCAAAACTCCAGGATCATCTCCTATTCCCCAAAGTCTCAAATTTCCCCGAGAAATACGTCCAAACCCTAGACCACCTAATCATTCCCACGTCAATCAGCTCCCCACCTTAAATCAAAATCATAAGGTAATTTCCCCGACAGAGTTCCCTGAGGTCATCTCAACCTAAGCTCGTAGAATTGGCTTCAACCTGCAGAATTGGTCATCTCATCCTAAGCCCGCAGAATCGGGTTTGACCTGCAGAATTGGTCATCTCAACAAAAGCCCACAGAATTGGCTTCGACCCGCAGAATTGGTCATCTCAACATAAGCCCGCAGAATTGGCTTCGACCCACAGAATTGGTCATTTTAACTAAAGCCCGTAGAATTGGCTTCGACCCGTAGAATTAGTCATCTCAACTTAAGCCCGCATAATTGTCTTTGACCCGCAGAATTGGTCATCTCACCTTAAATCCCAAAGAACTGTCTTCGACCCACATAATTGGTGGTCTCACCTAAAGCCCGAAGAATTGGCTTTGACCCGCAGAATTGGTCATCTCACCTAAAGCCCACAGAATTGGCTTCGAAATGCTGAATTGGTCATTTGACCTAAAGCCTGCAAAATTGGCTTCGACCCGCAGAATTGGTCATCTCAACTTAAGCCCGTTATATAATGTTAATAACTACAAACTTTTGTGTGAATTCATTCACTTTTCTAATAACATGTTGAAATCTTATTCATTATTGTTGAGCATGTATGTTTTGTTGATTGAGAATATTTTGGAGGAAACTTTGATGTTTGTGGGTTTTATCTCTGAAAATCCTCACAAGACGACACTCGTCCACTAGGGTATCCTAGGGGTTTAACGGCTTATTGCATATGCTAAATGCAATTGTTCACTCGCGAAAATGGCTTTTATCCCTTTTGTACATATCTTCTTTTTTTGGGTTTGCATGTTGTTCTTCTTGCTTTGTACTTTATTTCTAGGGACTAGTAATGTGTAAGTTAGGGGGTGTGATTCAGCACGAATATTTATTTTTCACCCCTTATACTTGTGCATTTTAGCCCCCTCGGGTACCTTAATTCCTATAGTTATGCTCGTTGACACGACAACCTCCGTTATATAAGTTGACATGCTATATGACGTATAAGTGAGCTTTTGTAGGTATTTCGGTGCTTAGTGTGAAGTTTGGTCGCCTTCCTAAAAAGTTTCGTTCAATATTGCAGCTTCGGGGCTATTTTAGTAATTTCAGCATTCAAATTTTAATCTGGATCTCTTCATGAAAGTTGAAGAACTTTCACTTCTCTTTGCATGGCCACCAACAGTGCATGAATCCGAGTTGTAATGAACAGGTTATATTTTTTGAATGATTTTTACTCCAAACTCACACTCAAGGTCACATTCAAGGGCATTTTAATCATTTTATATTTTTATTTCTTGGCTTAATGTCTCATTTAATGTTGTATCCCTCTGAGTTATATCCGTGTAGCCTCCAACCGTGCCTAATTTCGAATTATAACGAAGAAGTTACGACTTTTTTCGTAAAGTTGGACAAAGATATAGATTGCAGATCTATACGGGGCGAATCGATTCGTTTTGCCATAGATTCTACTTTTTTTCTCTTCCCTTCTTTTCGAATTGATTTGTCTTGGCCCGAATCGATTCGCTCCGCTGTTTTCATCCTTCTCTTTTACAAGTTTTCCATCTAGGGTTTATTTATAAAAGGAATTCTTCTCATTTTGATGGGAGATCTTCATTTTAATTAGTTTAGGTTAGGGTTTGAGAGAATATTTGGGGATTTTGTTGGATCTCAACCCTCTTCTCATTTTCCACCATTAATGTTAGTGTTACTTTACTATTCATTATCCCTCTCTTTAAGCTTTGTTTGCCCTAGTTTTTCGTGCTTTATTTATTATTTCTTGACTAGATTAATTATGTAGTTAATTTAATTAGTTGCTTTGATTAATTAGTTCGTTTAATTAATACTTTAATCATGTGTAGTGGCTAATTTAGTCTAGGTTGTGTCAGATTGAACTCACCTAGGGTTGATTTGGTTTCTTTGCTTTTGTGACAGAGTTTTACATGTTTATTTTGATTGTGTTGTCCTAGTTATTATGCCTAGGAGATTTAACCGGGTATATCATTTATGCTCCGTATTTACAACCTTGCGTGCGTAATTTTTGGGGTATTTGTTGACGCTAATATCTTATTAGGCTTTTATGCGAATTTAGGGGTGTGACAACCTTGGTTTAATTAACTATCGAAACGAGACGCAATCTTAATAACTCGTGAGACATGTAACCATTTATACCAATTAACTCAGGGTGAGGGATATCTGACGCAACCTATAGTTTTTATTCTATTTTTAACGTAGTTTAAATACACATGCCTAGATTATCTTTTTGTCTTTATTATCTTTCCCTTTTGTTAGCATTACCTTTTACACTTTTATTTGAGAAGTATTAAATCAGTTAAATTCTAGAACATTTATCTGTGGATTCGATACTCGGACTTGGCCGCTATATTCCCTTTTGTTGAGTAAGTTTAGGTTTTTGTATTGAGTCAGTGAGCCGAATATATGAAAAGACAAGACTGTGTGATAATTGATTAACTTCGCGCAACTTTCTAACATAGCACACTTATTTAATTTAAGCCCCTAAACATGCATCTAAGGTGCGTGTGTCAACCCATAAATAAATAAACCATGTGACACGAAAATATGCTGAGACACAGATTTCAGGAAAAAAACCATTTCGGGTAAAACCTTTATTTCACTATGAATATACAAGTCGCAACTTACAATTACATAGAGAAATCTGCAATGGATCAACGCGCAGCCAACCCATAAAGACACGCAGTCTTGAACCCAGCTAGAGAATACACGCAGCACCCTCCAAGGACTCGCAGTCCAAACAACAAAGAAAGAACCGCAGCTCTCCTTAATGACACGCAACCACAAAACTTTGTAGAGACTCCCTCAGCAATGACACGCAGCCCTCGGTTGCAAAGATCTCTCCACAAAGATGAACAACAACAAATTTTGTGTTCTAGGGTTCAAAAAGATTCACAAAAGTAATTGGGATTTTTGTGTGTGAATCAAAAAGATGTTTAGCACATCAAAAAATGAAGTCTTGTCGTGTTTGTACTCTTAGAAACGTTTTCTCAAAGACTTCAAAAAATACACCACCGAAATAGGTATATATATAGGAAAAATAAGTTGGTGGAAAAATATCACACGGAACTATTCGAACTTATCCCAGGCGGACCGGTCCGGCTTGGAGGCGGATCGGTCCGACCTCGGATCGGTTCTTTTGTTCTGGGCGGACCGGTCCGGCCTGTCAGACTTTGATTCCTCTTCTTCTTTTGATATTCGGATCCGTTGATGACTGTATGAATCTTGAATTTCTTCAACGGTGTAACGGCGTGCGACATAACAAATTGTTAATGGACAAAAAATGTCCTTACAATATAACAAACGACCAGCCTTCGGTGACGCGACACCACGAAAAAAAAACCTATTAATCAACATTCTAACATGGAATTAATTCATACATTGTCTAAAAATGATCTACTTAGAGGAGTGACAAAGGCTAAATGTTAAAAAGATAAATTTATGATGAAGGTCAACTTGGTAAACAAATTAAAACTTATGTATAAAAGAAAAGAAAAACGTTATTTCTACACCTAGAGCATTAAAATTATTACATATGGATTTGTTTGGTCGAAATCTTGTACCCAGTTTGGGAGGTAAATTCTATGCTTTTTTGTGATTGTTGATGTTTATTATAGATTTACTTTTGGTGTTATTTCATACACATAAAAATGCAACCCATTATATTTTTGCTAAATCCTGTAAAAAAAGTTCAAAATGAAAAAAATTACAAAATTACTTTTGTTAGAAGTGATAAGCGAAGATAATTTGATAGTAAAGATGTTGAAAGTTTTATGATGAAAATTAATTTTGAACAAAAGAATTCGGCACATAGAACTCCCCAACAAAATGGTTTAGTTGAAAGAAAAAAATAGTTCACTTCAATAAATGGTAAGAACAATGCTTAATGAACATAAATCAAGGGAATATTTTTGGGAGAAGGTTATTATTTATTCTTATTATGTAATTTATCGATTTATTATTAGGACAGGTTTAGGAAAAAAATACCTTATGAACTTTGGAAAATTAAAAAGACTAGTATTAGTCCTTTTAACTTTTTCAATATAATGGTTTTATATTAATTGATAGAGATAAATTGACTAAATTTGATGCTAAAACAAATGAAGGTATTTTTCTTAGTTATGCTTTGAATAATAAAGCTTATATAATGTTTTATAAAAGAACTCTTGTTGTTTAAGAATCCATATATGTTACTTTTGATTAGTCTAACCTTTTTTCATGTAGAAAAAATGATGATGATGATATTTTAGAATAAGAGATAAATAAACTTGACGTAAATAATAATAATAATAATAATAATAATAATAATATTAATAAAAATAAATAAATAAATAAATAAATAATTAACTTTAACCATCTAGTAGTATGAATACACCTAGTAAATATGTGAAAACTAAAGAAAAATATACTCTTGCATTACCTAAAAGATAAAAATTATAAATGACCATCATTTTGCTCAAACATTAAGTGAACCCTCAGTGGCATATTAACTTCATCATCACTTAATAATGTCTGTAATAACTTGGAATTTGTTTCTCACGTTGAACCTAAAAATATTAAAGAAACAGAAAATGATGAACTCTGATTAATGGTTATGCAAGAAGAATTAGCAAATTTTGATATAAATAATGTTTGGACTTTAGTACGTAAACCAAAAGATCACACAATAATTGGAACTAAATGGGCATTTAAAAATAAGAAAGATGAGTTTGGAGTAATTAATACAAATAAAGTTATATTATCAGAACATGGTTCTAACTAAGAAGAAATAATTTATTAGAAGCAATATATGCTCTCGTTTCTAGATTAGAATATATTCACATGTTTTCATTTTCATGTCATAAAAATAATCGCTTATTTCAAATGGATGTTAAAACTACACTTCTTAATAATTTTAATTCCAAAGAAGTTTATGTTAAACAACCCCCACTTTTGAAAATCATGAATTTCCAAATCATATTTATAAATTAAATAAAGTTTTGTATAGTTTGAAACAAGCACCTAGAGCATGGTATGAAAGACTAAGTGGACTTTTATTGGAAAACGATTTTACAACAACAGAAATGGATACTACTTTATTTATTAAATTTTATGATAAATATCTGATTATTGTGAAAATTTATGTGGATCATAATATTTTTTGTTGTACTAATGAAAATACATATAAAGAATTTGCTAGATCTATATAGGAATGATTTAAAATGAGTATAGTGGGTGAACTTAATTTATATTTGGGAATACATATCAATAAAACTAAAAATAATATTTTCATAAATCAATCAAAATATATTAAAGACATTCTTACAAAGTTTAGTATGGATAAGGCTAAACCACTTAGGATTCCCATGAGTACATCACTAAAACTTGATAAACATGAAATGAAAAATTGATTGATATGAAATTATATCATGATATGATTGGTTATTTAATGACTAGTAGGCCAGATATTATGTTTATTGTTTGTTTAGTTACTCGTGTTTAATCTGATCCTAAAGAATCATATTTATGTATTGTTAAGCATATTTGGATATCTCATTGATCCTAATGACATAAACTTTTGATATCTAAGATTTACTTCAATTGATTTAATTAATTATTCGGATGCCAACTTTGTCGAATGAAGAATTAAAAGAAAAAGTGCTAGTGACACTTGCCATATTCTTAGATACTCTTTACTTTCATGATTTAGTAAGAAACAAAATTCGTGACCCCTGTCTATGGACGAAGCCGACTATTTTGTGGCCGTTAGTTGTTGTGCATAAGCACTTTATATGAAATAGCAATTAGAGGATTTTTGAGTTCCATTAGACCATGTTCCTTTTAAATTTGATGATATTAGGGCAATTTCTTTAACAAAAAAATCTCATACAACACTCTAGAGCAAACCACATTAAAATTTGACATCATTTTTTTTTTTATAGATAATGTGTAAATATGTGATGCTAAACTTGAATTTATGAGCACCGAACACCAATTGACGGACATATTTAAAAAATTCAAACAAGAGGATAGATTTTTGCACTATTAGATGTGAATTGGGAATGACATGTTTATGTGACTTATAATTGCCTATTATACATTAATGAATTTGATAAGGGGATAATGTTGAACTTTAGGTATTTATATTTGATTTTGATGACCAAAAACCTAATTAATTACTTAATATTAAATTATGACTTGCATTGTTACATCATAAAACATAATACTTGTGACTCACATTTTTCTATTTGTTACCTACTATTAAGTTGCATTGTTATATCATGACACACAATACTATTTGTTTGAATGACATAAATTATTTGGAACTCATTATATTATTTATTCGGTAAAATATCTTTTATTTATAATAAAATACTTGACATTGAGACAGTCGTTTTCGGCGAAATAATATTATAACATTCGTTTTATGCTTGTAACATTCGTGCTATATTATTTTTTATATAACTCAATTTTTTTGAGAATTTACTTTGTATAAAGAATTTTATGATTTTTTAAAACATTAAATTAAACAATTGCTACGAATTTATCTTACTAATAATTAAATAAATAACATATTTTTTATCTTATTTTTTATTTTTTTAATTTCCTTTTAATTTCTTCTTCTTTTTCCTTCTTTTCCTCTTTTCTTGTGCCATCTCCCGTTACCTTTTTTGACGATTTCTCTTCTTTCTTTTTCTTTTCTCCCCCTGGCTATGTCTATCTCCTTATATTTTTTCTTTCTTTTTTCTCATTTCTTCTCTATCCTTTATTTCTTCATTCTCGCACACCGTCCTTTCTCTCTCCATATTTCTTTTTCTGACAATTATTTTTTTGAAACTTTTCTTCTTTCTCCCCTCTCTCATTTTCACACACACTCGGACCTTATTTTCTTTCTCTTATATCACTTGTCTTGCCATGTCCCTTATATTTTTTTGGTTTGAGATTTCTTTCTTTCACTCTTTTTGTCCTTTTTTCCTTTTGATCGTCCTTTCCCTTTATTCATTTTTTTCTTCACCCCACGCACACACACATGCATCTCTCTCTCTCTCTCTCTCACACACACACACACACACACACATACACACCCATATACATGTATTGACAATTTCTTAGGTAGTATATATACACACACAGATACATATACGGACTATTATATAGTTTGGCAAAAGAATTTTTTACAGCGTACTCTCTTGCGGCATATCACATGAAAGATGCAAAGGAAGGTAACAATGAGTAAAGATTTGCATATTCAGTCTTGAATGACTAATTACACTACCTCTAAAAATTTGAAATGTGGTGCAAGTATCTGACGGTAAGAAACTTCACACACTCTCATTTTACTATAGCAAACGTAGAATATACAAAGGGTTTTAGAATCCTTATAATTTTTCTTTTGTCAAAATAGCAAAAATGGACTCCATTCTTCTCAAAAATGAAGACCATAATATATGTTACATCATTTTGAGCATTAGATCATTTAATGCTTTGATGGAGCACACTCAAGCAGAAAAATGTGTCTCCCAATGTTCATATTTTTTTAGGACTTCAAGAGGATATTAGAAAACAGAGGAACAAAAGAATAACATGCAACAATAACAACAAGAGACATAAGAAGTGATACACAACTAATTTAGTTTTATTTAGTTCATACTCAGTCTTGAAGTCATATTTTTGTGAGATAACTTATATTTAAATTCTATAATTTTTTAGTTATCACCCTACAAAAACACTTCGCATTTCTATCATTTGAAGCCGAGATCTTACCTTCACCATTACAAGAATCGTAATTCAGTTATAGTTACTTAGTTGTATGAGGTGACATTTCCACGCTTAAAGGATCAAGATAGTGGAACTCAAGCGGACGTGATCTCATTTAAGAATGGACGTAGACTCAGTGATTTTTAGCCAAACCACTTTCAATCGTGTGCAAATATTTTTTTTTCTACCCATTAATTTTTATTTACGATTATTTTGTGATTATTGATTTTTTAGTCGTTATGATTATTTACCTTTAAATTTCTTCATTAATTAATTTTTAGTTAAACTAACATTTTTGAACAAGAAATTTAATTTAAAAGTTTGTATAAAACTCAATTCACACCCATCTTTGATTTTTTTTTTTTGGGTAGCAAATGGTTTCAAAGCAAGGGCTCTCTTTTATTTTTTAATTAACATTAGATTAAAATATTATGGAAAACTTTGCAAACTAAACTATGGTTCAAGTTTAATATATATCTATTGAACAAATAAAATTAAATTTTTTGTATAATCAAGTGAGTATGAATCTTGAAGAGTCATCTTGAGTAGACCCTATATTCCCATGAAATTTATTGATGATGAACTAGTCCCTAAACTTGAAAGTGAATCAAACGATTATGATTTAAAGAAACTTCAAGTTAATTCTAAGGCTATGAAAATTCTAAAGTGTTCTTTAAATATAAATGACTATGATAGAATTTATGGTTATGTGTTTGTTAAAGAAATCTGGTATAGACTAGAAGTCTCTCATCAAGGAACTACTCAAATAAAAGAGAATAAAATTAGCATCCTTACTTATAGTTGTGAGTTATTTATAATGAAACCGGATGAATCCATTCCAAAAATATTGTCTAGATTTGCTAATATTTATAATAAATAAAATCTATTGGAAAGTGTTATACTATTGATGAGAATGTGAGAAAAAAATCTTATGCATCTTCCAAGGAGTTGGCTATCCAAGAAGACCATTATTAGAGAAGCATTAAGAGGGAAAACTATTAGCCTTCATGAGCTTATAGTCTCCCTTGTCCCTAATGAGATGGAATTGAAGAAGAAGAAGAAGAAGAAGATCAACCAAGGGTAGACAATAATCTAAAATTTAATTCAGCTAACACCCTAAAATTTGTTTTAAGTACTTCCATTAAAATGATATGAGAATAATATTTGGACCTTCCAAGTTAAATGTTAATCATATTATTTGATTTGGTTCTTATGATTTTGATGGGTTGTATTTTATTATAATAATTGATAGGCCAAGCTTAATTTTGATGCATAATGCTTAGAATTATTTTTAAAGGGAATAGGGATTTGTGTCAATTAATTGAGATAAAATGTATTCTTAAATCAAATTCTAACATTCTATCTTCCAAATTCACAAGAAGAAATTCCTCCATGTTTGAGTTATAAAGAATGGAATTGAACTTAATTTGATTTTTAAAAGTTAATAAAAATTGGTAATTGGATTCGATATCCTAGTAATCTCTCCCATATTATTTAAAATTATTACAACGCAGTCCGTAATTAATGCCAAAGTTATTTTTTCATTTCATCTTACTTTGAAATAAATGTTTTTCTAATATTCGTGGGACTAACTTGTATTTGCACATCTACACTAAATATCCCCTTCGTCTTGGTTAATAAAATATAAACAATAATAGTGGGAACAGAGGAAGAAGGTCATAGCCATGTTCGACTCCAAGTGTTGTACAAATGGTGAAAGTGGACCATGAGAGAACATCAGGTACCTTATGGCCACTTCCTTTCCCAAAGTAGAAGTGGGATAGTGTATCTATGAATTTATCATAGGACTATCGATGACATCTCAACAACATAATGAGATTTAGATTATAGTAGATCGGTTGACTAAGGTGGATAACTTTCTATCAATGTGTAAGAGTATAGTATACCCATGATGCCCAAAATTAAATAGATTGTCTTATTTGGGTTTCCAAAACACAGTTTTTCCCCGTGGTCTCTGAAAGCTTAAAAAATGTTCATGATATTGAAGTTGATTTCTTAATCCCATTATCACATCGATCACTTTAGAATGAAGGTAAGCGTGACTTAATGAACTTAGATTTCATGGTTTATAATATATGTGTGTGCGTGTGTGTGTCTATATATATATAAATTCTTGAAATATTTTACCAAACATTGTAATGTGGTTTTGTGCTTTTTTCGTCTCTAAATATCATAGTATTTTTCTATGAAAAATAATTTTAAAAGGCATTTAGGTGATGTTCGAGAGGAATGAAGGCTTACATTTGTCGGTCGTGAACTTCACTAGTTATTTGGGAAAATTATCGGAGGTATCCACGACTGGACTTCTTTTATATCTCGTTGTAGTGAAAAATTAATTCGCTTCAATGAAATATCTCATTGGCCGACGCAAGTATCTCTTACCTCGTACAAAATGTTTGGCATATCTCGTTACCTGCCTTCGCAAATGGTTTACTTCCTCTAGTGGCTCGGGGATACACCCAATAACGCGAAAGATGGTATGCAAGATTAATTAGACCAATTTAAATCTTTTGATGAATAAGTTATCATATGATGAATTAGACCAACTGGCAAAATAAGAAGTTTGGAATATAGTTACTATATTAAATATGTTCACGTCAACAGTATCAAATGTATCTTTAAGAACAAATGTGATGAACATGGAACTGTGTTACGTAACAAGGCTGGTGGATCAAGGATACACCCAAGTGGAAGGTGTTGGCTTTGATGGTTCTTTTTCCCCAATTGATCGACTAGAGTCAGTTCACCTACTCTTGGCCATACCATGTGAGTTAGACTACAATACTCATCAAATGGATGTGAACAAAGCCTTTTAAAATGGTACTCTCCCAGAGGAAGTTTATGTGTCAAATTAAAAGTATTTGATAACCCCAAGCTCTTCACATACGTTTATCACCTCGAAAAGGGATTATATGTCAAATAACTTGCTCCGAGATCTTGGTAGAGAAACTTACCTCACATCTTGATGGTCAATGTTTTGAAAGAAAAAATTTAGAAAAGATTTTATCTTGTAAGTCATATGGTAAATATATAGTGGTATCCCAAGTCTAGGTAAATGATAATTTTTTTGGCTCGACTTATGAAAACCTCATTCGTAGCTTTGGATTGATATTGCAAAAATAATTTAAAATGAGCATGGTCAGGGTCACACCCCATAAAATCTAAGATAGATTGATCAAGTCTAAAATAAATAATATAGGAGTCTAAACAATTAGATATCATTTTAAGCATGACTGGGAATATAACTAAATTCATAAAACAAATAAATCAACATAGGAGAGGTGAACTACAAAATTTGGATACCAAAATAACTAATAGTAATGGAATCATGGCATAGCTACGATTACTTCATAATTAAATTACACACCAAGTGCAATATTAATATGAACTCAATAATCATACACATAAATCTGACATAACAGATAAATAAATTTGAATATAAAATGTTCATGTAGGCTCGATACCTACATCCTATCTAAGCATAAACAAAAAGGAGAATAAAATTGAATCAGTGGTGAGGCTGCACTGGCGGCCTATGTCTTGAAAATAGAATTCAACAATAACATTAATAACAAGTCTACGAAGTATAATAAAATAACTGAGTTTTTATGGGACACTATATAACTTCACCCCTTCACCTTATATTTTAGTTGCTTTCGAGTTATCCTAACCCAAACAGCCCTAAATATCACATGCGTCTACTCTGCAACCAAAATAAACCCCATGATTACGTACTATTCATCTCAACTGAATATAAATGAAGGTTCCATTATTAAAGCATCTATACATCTCAAATATATGAACATATTAGGTAAGACATAAAATCTCTAAATCTATATCCACATAAGTGTTTTCCATGCCACGTACATCATAAATAGGCTCCCCTAGAGCCCGCACATAATGAAGGTTTATCCTTATCACCTTTGAGGATCGCTCGTACATACTAGGCATGTTATAGGTTTTACCATGCCTATAATCTCCAAGCATCTACAAGGAATAATCACTATGCCTTAACACCAGTCATATGGACCCACAACCTAAGCTATATGTGAGGATCACCTCGTGAATATCATCTAAATTCAATGGTTTATTTCATCATGTAGTGTCCGGGATAATCATGATCTACATAAAGCTTGTATCAATCTACTGGGGTACTACAGGGATCTTCATAATAGGCTCCCCGTAAGGATACCCCCTAGTACGTATCCTATGAGTACTCACACCCAGTATGTCGCACGTAAACATAAGATCAGTAATCCTAATCACATAAACATTATATGGCTTAAATACAGATTAAATATATTAACTAATCTTTTTAAATTAAGAACTAAAATTACTAATAGAATAAATGTCATTCGAATGACTCTACACTGGTCCTTTAAACGACTTCCATATGTCGTTCGAACGAGAAACCCTAACTTGTTCAAATGAGACTAAATATTGTTTCAACAAGGTTAACCCAGAATCTTCATCTTCCGAGACTAATAATCTACCATTGATAACATTCAAACACAATTTTGAAGCTTCTTTAAGTGCAAATTTCCTACACAGCCTTATGTATGTATTGTCGTATTCCGTTGGTCAAAACATATAGGTTATAGGATTGTAATATATTTGTTACTCAAGCCTATGAACTGAGATGCACAAGCAACTATATCGGATACTACATGATTAAACACATTATCATTTATGATCTAAATAACCTTTACTGTATTTGAATTTTTTTAGGCAATTTATCATTTGAAAAGGTGTTTTAAAAGAAATTTTTTATTTTTTATTGTTTAACGAGATGACATTCTCATTCTAATGAGAAGACAATCTCTTTTAAACGAGAGTTCAAATGAGAAACTATTCTCATTCGATCATACTTCAAATGATCTTCAAATGAGGGGTTCTTAATTTAGCAGGACACATCTCATTGGAAGCCTGTTAGAAAGGTGTTCGAATGAAAAGTGATTACCATTTGAATGACATTTGCCCTCATTTTAATGAGATATGCAAAGTAATTTGAATGACCTTGTTCTCATTTGAACAAACAGTACTAATTTTAAGAAAATGGCTTAGACTTATTCAAAACAACCATTCTCTCAATTTTTAGGCTAACTATCCTTTTAATTGTAGCCTCCTTTTGCATAAATAGTTTTTAAGCCTCCATATCTTGAAAATATTTTCCAAACTTAATATAAAAATACAAGATTGTTTACCTTGATCATTATTCAAGATTAAACCCCGGAACATTTCATCATACATATTTCCATGTGGTGGATTCCACACAAGTGGATGACAGTTGAGGCTATCGGAGGAGTCTGAGGCATGGAGATATTATGTAGCTAATGTTGGATTGTGCAATGCTATAAAGGAAAGTGTGAAGACAATCATCCGCATAGCTTGAGGAGTCAAGTGTTGTAAGTCGTTTTGTGTCTTTTGTAAAACCCTCTCTATAGTGAATTTTGTCTAGGCCTGGCCATCTGAGATTTTCCCCAATTGGGTTTTTCTCATACATCATCGTCTCTTATTTGATTTTGTTTATTTTTTATTATTGGACTTATCTTGCATGTCAACTTAGTAATTAGGTTAATCAAGATTAAATTTGGTAATAATTTGACCACCATCCTAAGAAAGGCTTAGACGGTTTATTTGACTTGCTGGTATATCTTGGGTTAATTGTTCCATTGATAGAAAATCAGAGCTTAAATTAGTATTAGAGTTGGTGTCTATAAGTTATTTAAGAATATTTTCCTGGTAGATATTCTTTGGAGCTATTAAATAGGTTAATATTGTTTGATGGGTCAAATTATGCACATTGAAAGGCCCATTCGAGAGTTGTGCTAAAGTTGATAGATGAGAGAGTGTGAATTGTGGTAGTTAGAGGGCGGACTCCACCCACAACAATCGTAAAAGAGCTCACCGTTCCTAAAATAGTAGAGAGTTGGAGCGAGGATGAACATAAATTGTGTAATTATAATTCTCGTGGTCTCAACTCTTTGTTCAGAGTTGTCTCACATGAGATGTTTTATCAAATAATGATGAGTGAAATATCTAAGGAGGCTTGGGACACACTCTTACTTACACATGAAGGAACACATGTTGTATAAGCTTCCAAGCTCCAAAATCTAACCGCCTAATTTGAAACCACATGTATGGAGAAGAATGAAACGTTTGATGAGGTGTATGCTCATTTCACAGATATTGTGAATTCTTCATTCAATTTGGGAGAAAGAACTCCTGAAAGTCGTGTTGTGAAGAAAAAATTAAGGTCTTTATCGAAAAGGTTAAACCCGAAAGTTACTATTTTAAATTCTATGGGAAACACTGACAATATGAAATTAGAAGAGCTTGTTGGTGACCTTTAAACCTACTAAAACCCCAAAGAAGAAGAACAAGAGCATTGCCTTAAAAATCTAAGAAGGAGGATATGTCTGAGTCTAATGAGTCTGACCTAGATCTCTATGACATGGCCTTCTTTTTTAAATAATTCAAAAAAATTCTCAAGTATAAGAAACAAAATTCAAAAATTGGCACAAAAATTTGAAAAAAATAATATAATATGGTAGGAAAGAATTTCAATGATCACGAGTTTAAGAAAAATAAGAATTATAACTCTAAGAAAGATGATTCTGAGAGATTTTATGAGTATGATGGTCATGATCAAAAATCATTTAAATGTCCCACTAAGCTTAAGATATAGGGCAAAAACAAAGTTATTTACAATGCCACTCTAAGCTATAGTGATGTCGAGTCATATGATTTAGGTAATATCTCTCCTCTTGGACGTAACTACATTGCATTCACTTTTAGTCATGCCATTAAATCCAGTATGTCTCATTCCAATGATGGCAATATTTTTCATGGAAAGGAGTTGGTGTTAATGCTTGGAATGGAATTGGTTGCCTTGAAACAGATTGAGGCATTGGTGGGTCAACTTGAGGAAAATAAAGTTTCTTTATCTGAGAAGCTTAGATTGCTAGGAAAAGATACTGGCGACTTGAAGTCCAAAGTCACATGATTTTTGGATGATCTTCATGATTATTTAGAAGTTTGTGAGAAGCTTGAAGATGATATTTTCATTCTCAAGAAAGATCTTGAGGCTTCTTGTGAGGTAAAAGTCACTCTTGAGGATAACTCCGAGAGAATTGGGAATTTTTTTCTCATATATGTCCTTAGGTATAAGGGGAAAGGCTATCAAGAGAGAAATGGTATAGGTTATAATGAGGGTGAATTTTCTAAGACTAAATCTAAGCCCATTGCCAAGTTTATTTTTGTAACAAACACTCCTAAGCCTAATCCACCAAAAGGGAACCCTCCTAAGTAAATTAGGAAGATGAAATATATTCAACCCTATGTTTGTACCTATTAAAAAAGAACGGGACATCTTAGAGGTTTTTTTACAAGCTTGAGAGGAATTCTCATTCTCGTACTCCCAAGCCCCACTATAGCTACTTGACTGGCATGAGAGAGCGGTTGGATATCTTGTTCATACCTCGAAAGGGTTAATGGAAGAGTTCCAAATATTGTCTACTCTTCATGGGAACTCATTCAAACTAAAAAACAGGAACAACAATAGAAATAACAAAAAGAAGACAATGCCCACACGTTATACTCCTACCTAGGTTGTGAAAGAGAATGAAACTAAAGCTCTTGTTGTTTATATTTCTCTAAAAGATTATAATACCTCCCAATGGTATTTTAATAATGATTACTGAAGAAATATTATAGTTGACAGGTCACTTTTTACTAAAGTTAAGGATCAAAAGGAAGGTAAAGTCACCTTTAGTGATGGGAGTGGGTTTAGCATGTTGGGACAGGGCACTATTGAGATTTTTAGATTCCTGAACCTCAATGACGTGCTTTATATTGATGGGTTGAAATGAAACTTTATAATCATTAGGCAATTTTGTGATAAAAAACTTGTAGTTAAATTTAAATATTCATAAAGTTGTATATACAATGATTCAGATATGATTGTAATGCAAGGTGTGAACGCATCTGATAACTGTTATGGTGTCATTCCTAAATACTAATATGTCTTCAATGGTACTAGGGTCTCTCCTATCAACATTTGGCACCAAAGACTAGGTCATGTGAACTATAGGGATCTTGATCGTCTTGTGAGTAAAGACATAGTCCAGGGCTTACCATCTCTAGGAAAACAAACTTTTTTAGTTTACAGTCCATGCTAACATGGAAATAAAATTAAGGGTCCATATAAGATGTTAAATACTATTACTACCACTCTTGAATTAGAATTGATACACGTGGATATTATGGGTTCAATGAATACAGAGAGTCTAGGTGGTAAACAATATATCCTAGTGATGGCTGATAAATTTTTGTGGTATAATGTTGTAGGATTCATTAGGGAAAAATTAAATGCCGTTGACTTTCTTATAACAAAATTCCATGTCATACAAAATCAAAATAGTATCATTATTAGTATAATTAGAAGTGATAATGGCATGGAAGATGTCGGTGTTGGAGATTTTTGTCATGGTTTAGGAATCAAATATGAATTGTTAGCGGTAGACACACGTCAACAAAACAACATTGTTGAGAGAAAGAATAGGACAATTCAAGAGATGACAAGATCTATTCTACTTGTTCAAAATGTTCCTAGGCATTTTTGGATAATGCGATGAACACCGCTTGTCACACAGTGAATCAGGTTTATCTTCCACATACTACTAAAATGTCATATGAATTGTGGACAAAGAAAAAACACAACCTAGCTTATTTTTGCATATTTGGGAGTCCTTGATACATTCTTAGAGATAGAGATTACTTAGGAAAGTTTTACTCTAGGAGTGATGAGGGAATATTCATAGTTATTCATCGTGTAGTTGAGATTATAGGGTTTACAACATTAAAAACTCCAAGATCATGGAATCAATAAATGTCACTATTAAAGATGATTCTACTACAATATTTATCGATGACGATCTTACTTGTGAGAATTATTAACCCCTAGTGATGATCCCAGTGTCTCTAATAATGATAGGGTGGACCCCACTCTTAATAAATCGGATCCACCATCTTGGCTTCGGAAGAATCATGACCCCATGAACATTATTAAAGACCTAAACCAAGGTGCCAAGACTCGTCCTCAGTTGGAAAATGAGGTTGGACATTTTTTCTATACTTCCTAAATCAATCCCAAGAACATTAAAGAAGCACTCAAGGAGGAACAATGGATTAATGCCATGAAATACGGGTTGCTTCAATTAAAAAAGAATGATGTCTGGGAGCTAGTCCCATGACCTAGAGACATAAATGTTATTGGTACCAAATGGATCTATAAGATGAAATGGATGAGCATGGTATCCTTATTCAGAACAAATCTAGGTTGGTTGCTCAAGGTTACACTCAAATTGAGGGTGTCAACTTTGAGGAGACATTTTCTCCTATTGCTAAGATAGATTCCATTTTCCTTTTGCTAGCCATTGTATGTTATCTAAAATTCATATTTTATTAAATGGATGTCAATAGTGCCTTTAGTAATGGAATTCTGCAGGAGGAGTTCTTTATAGAACAACCGAAAAGGTTTGAACATCCAAAATTCCCCGATCTTGCCTTTTATCTTAAAAGTCCCTATATGGATTAAAATAAGCTCCTCAATCTTGGTATGAGAGGATTACTTCCTATCTCTTAGGCTGCGGTTTTAAGAGAGGAGGAGTTTATGTGGCATTATTCATGCATCTTGAGAACGAGGATATTTTAGTTTCTTAGCTCTATGTCGACGTCATATTTTTCGGTTCCACTTGTGACCTACATATTCATCATTTTCAAAGGAGATGACTAGTGAGTTCGAGATGAGTATGGTAAGTGAGCTTCCTTCTTATTAGGTCTAAAATTTTGTCAATTATATATGGGATTCTTATATCCCAGCCCAAATATGCGAGGGATCTAGTGATTTTTTTTGGTTTAGAGACTGATAAGCACGCACATACACCGATGAGTTCTATGACTAAGCTTAGCAAATATGTTTCAAGAAAGGAAGTTGAGAGAACACTTTTTAAGAGCACGATTAGTAGTAATATATAACTCAATCTCTATTCGTCCTGACATTTCCTTCAGCGTTGGAGTATGCGGGTGTTGTCAATTATCCCCAAAAGAGTCCCATTTTCTTGCTCTTAAATGTATCTTCAAATACATGACTGACACTCTTTCCTCTGTATTTGGTACTCATTTATTACCGATAACCATATGTCTACTTATTCGGATGTCGGTTCAATTGGGAATGTTGATGTTTATAGGAGCACCTCATGTGGGTGTTTTTACTTTGGGAGTACTCTTGTCTCTTTGTTAAGCAAAAATCCATATCGTTGTCTATGGCGACCGAGTATATATCCTCTAGAGTTGTTTCACATAACTCTTATGGATGAAACAAATGTTGGAAGATTATGCGATCTCCTAAGGGACAATGACTATTTCATGTGATAATACGAGTGTAATTCACATATCACGTAATCCTATCCAACATTCTTGCATGAAGCACACTAGGATACGTGAGCATTTCATACATGATTTTGTTGAGGAGAAGGTCATGTCCTGGAGCTTTGTGAGCACCAAGCATCAATTAGGCGATACCTTCACTAAACCTCTAGATGCCCTTAGGTTTAAAAATCTTGGGAAATGTATTGGTGTTCTTTCTATCGATCGAGTTGGGGTTATGGTCTAGTTTAGATGTGCATTTATTTTTATTCCTTATCTCCCTAACTAGATTGTACATAGTTATACATAGTTTGGTATAAAATTTCCAGAAATATTTTATCTTTTGTTTTATTTCTAAAAATCATAATAAAACTTTCCTTTTTTATGTTTGTGTGTGACGTGAATACACTATTTGAAGCACCACTCCACTTCATTTCCCCATGTCCAATCACGGTGTGCTAGATTTGGTTATGCTATTATAGTGCTTAAATATGTATTCTCGGGCATTGCGATGTTTATATGTGATTATGTTCGATAGTTAGTCTCTTATCATCACCTCTTATGTACACACTTTTCACGGGCTCCCTTGAGTGTTGGTGTTCTTTGCATATGCTAAATAATTTGTTCTCCTTCCAATGCTATCATTTCCATATTGTTCTATCGGAATTGGTGTGAATGTAAGAACCATTGAATCAGATGTATATATGTGATGCTTATGTATGGGTGTGCAATGGCTCGCGCCGTGATCGCAGAAAATACATTATTGTAAGAAAAGCCACCATTGACAAGAGCCCATTTTATAAAGAAAAAAAGGAATTATGATGATAATTAGAGCTAAAGTGATATTTCATTATATATAGAGAGACAAAAAGAATCGTCCTTGTAAAAATCCTCAAATGAGAAAAAATCCTACATAACAATAATGAACGTTTGAGGGAGTTTAGTTGAAAATCAATGCGTTTGCACAACCATATTCCTATTTCCATATATCATTTCATGATTATATTGGGGTGAGAATCATCGATACTCCTACATATATGCATAAGTGTGTCAGCCTCTTGTGAGTTCTTAACTTTCTGGTAAGTCCATTAGCCGTCGTGCACTAAAGCATAATTTTTTTTATTGATGCTTATCTGTTTAGGTTCACACCCATTACCTACATATCCATGTTTCTTTAAATAACATCATGCCAAACTATGTTTATGTACATAAATTTTTTGGATTTTTGTTCGAACCTTTTTTTTTTTCTTGTGGTAAATTTTTATAAAAATTAAGAAATAATTTTTTTTGTGTTTTGCTAGAATAAGAGACGCCTCATTCGAATGAGTTGATGTTCTCGTTGGAATGGGCATCTAACAACCTTCCAACGAGGCATCCTTTGTTTATCAGTACCTTTTTTGTTAGAGGCTCATTTGGTTTTGCTTTGAATGATATTGGGCCTTCATTCGAATGACATTCATTTTGTTCCAATGAGATCTATTTTTAGTTTGAAGGATCCTTCCATTTTTCGCTGAATGAGCCTTTAATTTCATTCAACGAAGTTCAAATCAGATCTTAGGTTTTAAAGCACCTGTTTTAGACGCTTTTCCTTGTTTTCCCTTCTTTCTTTCTCTTCTTCCATTTCACGTGAGGTTTGATTTTGATTACTCTCTTGGATTCAAGTTGGTGTTTGATTTGGACTTCTCTCTTGGATTCAAGTTTGTGTTTGATTTGGATTTCTATTCTTATTTAAGATATTTCTTGTTCTTTTTATTTATTTTCTTCTTTTGGTTTAATTATTAATTGATATAAGTTTGTGGGATTTATATTTCTTGTATATATACATCATTGTTTGCTTTAAAATCAACATTTTTGTGTATATATACATGTTTTTTGTTGGTTTCCCATATTTATGTGTCTCAATAATTTTTTGGGGGGCATTTTCATTTTTTTTTTATCAAACATTTTATAGCCAAAAATATTTTTTGTTTGCCCCTTTTTCATATGTGAACTACTACCATTTTCATATTTTTTTAGTTTGTTCACATTTTTTTCTAAATGTTAGTATGTCACTCTTGCTCTTGTATGGTATAAATAATATATTACTGCACTGATTATATATATCATGTTTGGTTGTTATTATGCTGGCTAATCCAATTTTTGCAGGGGTATGTTAGAATTTATGTGAGAGATAGGTTCATAGGTGGGGTTTTGGGATTCTTAGTCCTCTTCCTTTGTCATCCCTCCCATGGTTTCTCCATCTCCTATTTTTCCATCCATTTTGGGATTCTCAATGCGATTGATAATGAGTCCTCATCTTCATCGTCTAAGGCTCGAGTATCCTAGGCGAATCGTCCTGTATACTCTTCTCTTCGATGGTCGAGTCGAGATAATTATGAGTTGTATTATATGTTAGGACTTTATACCCAAGGGGTTATCCATGAGCGAGTGTTTCTTCTTAAGGAGTTTTCTCATATTGATCTGCCTCGTTGGTTTGATGGTCATGGTTGGGAACCCTTATTTTCTATAAATGATATGATTGTCCCCAACCTTGTTAGGTAAATTTATCATCACATGAATAGTTCCCCTTCTACACTTCTCTCTATTGTGAGAGGAGTCGATATTATTGTGACACTGGATACGATGGATGATATGTTAGACATTCCTAGGGCCCATGAGGCTACATATCTTTAACCCCCGGAGGAGCGCATTCTTATCGATACCGTCATTCGAAAAAAAAAATTGTGAATACTGGACTAACTCCCTCACCTTATATCACTCCAATCTTCATGCCGATTATCGGATCCTTAAGGTGGTCACCTACTCATCTTTTCTCCCTTGCTCCAACTCCACCCTGCTTTTCAATGACATCGTCTGCTTCATGCATGCCATTAGTTAGCGGAGGATTATCGACCCCCCGATATCATTGTCCTTTTTATGGACTTTATTCCAAATACTGGGACCTCCTATCCGATCGGCTACCCCTTGTGGGATCAAAGTCACGTATTTTTATATTACTACAGAGGTTCCTCTTCTTCCAAATGAGGTTCAGATGAGATCCATTTCCTTTATAGACGTAAAGTCAGTTCACCATTCAGAGAGACATCTTACTCCGAGTGCTCGTTGAGGTTATTCGTCTACTTCTCCTACTTCTAATTCCATCGGTCCCTTACTTATGTCCTCATCCTATCCATCTTAGGACTCACCTACAGTCCAGGATTTGTATAGACAAGTTCAGGAGGTATCTACGCAGCAGCAGCAGGATTGAGAGGATTATTGGTTCAATGAGGTCGAGCTTGCAGAATAACATTGCCTACAGTCCCATCTTCTTGCCTAGCTTGCCAGGGAGAATGAGCACGTGATCAGGATGAAGTCTCTTTTACTATTACATATTGAGGAGACGAGACCTACAAGCGTCGAGAAGCTAGCTCATCTGGAGAAGGACAGCAACCGTAAGGTACTACATATTACTTTCCTCCTACCTTAGAGAGCTGATTCTTACTGAGATATTTTGTATTTTGGGATGTACTTGATATATATATAGTTTGTTGGAGACAAATTTGTATGTTTTTCAAACTATTCCATTTGACATTTCATGTCCTAAGATTATGTTATAAGGATATTATCTTCTTAGTGGTGGTTTATTTTCTACCCTATATCACTTTATGATTATACGGAGCTTATGGTTTTCTCTCCTATTAGTCTATTCATGATCCTATCTTTTTTATATCCTACCATGTGGTTATATCATTTTGTTTCTCTCATCCTGGATACTTTTACTTCACTATGTTGTATGATTCTTGCCACCATTATATATGCACACTGTGATCGCATTTCTTTCTTTATCCATGGATGTGATCTTATTTAAAAGATACTTTCTTACTCTATCCCTTTTTTCTTTTCCAGGCAAAAAGGGTGAGAGGGTTGTTGGATGTAGGGGGAATTTTTATACTCTAATTTTATTAATCTTTATTGTCACATACATCACAGGTGTTTGTTGTTTCAGGTGTGTAGGTTCCGCCTTCTTGAATTTCATTATAAGCTACAAAACGAAACATTGAGATGCTAAGTAGTTGTTAGGTTATCCGTGTCCATTTGTTTGGGGTTTTAAGATGGGCATAGGGGGGCTTAACGATCTGGCTTACATTTTTCACTTTATCTTGTGTTTGTCCAGGAATAGCCTAAGGGGGAGATTTATAAGGGCAAATTTTCAATTGAGTATTATGTACGTATTGGCGTATGACGTTGGTAAAAACACATAGGTTATAGGATTGTCATATATTTGTTACTCAAGGTTATGAACCGAGATGCGCAAGCAATTATATTTTATATTACATGATTAAACGCGCTACATGTCTCTCAAGATCAAAAGGTATATAACTTTTTATGATCAAAATAATCTTTATTGTATTTAGATATTTTTCTGAGGCAAAATATCATTTGAAAAAGGTTTTAAAAGAATTTTTTATTTTCAATCGTTCAAATGAGATGGTAGTCTCGTAAAAATGAGAGGCCAATTTCGTTATAATGAGAGTTCATACGAGAAGCCATTCTCGTTCGATCATACTTCAAATGACCTTTAAAAGAAAGGGTTATCTATTTAGCATGACACATCTCATTGAAAGTTCATTAAAAATGTTTCAAACGAAAAGTCGTTGCCGTTTGAATGACATTTTCCCTCGTTCCAACCCGATATGCAAAGTCGTTTAAACGACCTTGTTATCATTTGAACGAACGACACGAATTTCAAAAAAATAGTTTTGACTGATTCAAAATGGCCACTCTCATAATTTTTAGGTTAATTATCCATTTGAAAGTAGATTCCTTTTTGCAGAAATAGTTTTTGAGCCTCCATATCTTGAAAATATATTCCAAACCTAATATCATAATAAGAAATAGTTTATCTTGGTCATTGTTTCGAATTAATCTCCGGAACCTTTCATTATACATATTTCCATGTGGTGGATTACACATAAGTGGGTAACGATTGGGACTATTTAATGAGTTCGAGGCATGGAGATGCTGTGAAGCTAACGCTAGATTGCGCAGTGCTGTAATGGAAGGTATAAAGACATTGATCCGCATAATATTGACGAGTCAAGTGTTGTAATTCGTGTTGTGTCTTTTGTAAAACCCTCTGTTTAGTGAATTTTTTATCTAGGCCTATTCCGTTCGAGATTTTTCCCAGTTGGGGTTTCCTCATACATCGTCATCTCTCAGGTGATTTTGCTTATTCTTTATTACCAAATTTATCTTTCATTTCAACTTTGTAATTAGGTGAATCAATAATAAAGTTGGTAATTATTTGACAAGCATGCTTAGAAAGGCTTAGACGATTTATTTGACTTATTGGTATATCTTGGGTTAATTGTTCGATTAATAGAAAATTGGACTTTCAGCTTCTAACCATCCCCCAAACCCATCTCTTTTAGGTATAAATGGTATAACATCAATACTAATAAATATCTAATGATTTTATTCAATCCGAACAAGGTTGAAAGACATAAATCCGAAAATCATCTCAAGAACGCTAATTTATAATTTATCCAAAATTCAACTCAGATTCAAATTAATTCATGAAATATTTATGGGGATTTCGATCAATTATCAAAGTATAACAAAATCTCAATATTTATAGATTCAATCTAACTCAGGTTCATGATGGATTATGATAATTTCATATTATATTATGAATATGACTATTAACATGATTTATTAAATTAAGTAGAATTTGAAATTTAATTATCTAAATCATATTACACTATAATTATAGTTAGATTCCAATGAATAATCATATTTTAACACAAAAACACTTATATTCAAGCACTAAGTAAACTTACCTCAATTCCAGAGGGCGAGTTCCAAGCTTAAACCTACAATTCTCCTCTTCCCCAAGTTGTCTCCTCTCTCAAGCTCCAAGTTCTCTCTCTAAAAGTGTTAGAATCAATAAGGGTTCCCTTTTGTTGTGTTAACATTGAAATTAAGTTTAGTCCCCATGTGGCCCTCAACCTAATGAGCCCAAATACCTCTCTAAGCAAACCAAAAAAAAGGTCCAAGTCTAATACCAACCCATAAAATTTAAAACCCATTATTTTATGTCATAATTGAACATTCCACGTGTCCTAAAAGTCAACCAATTATTTTAAGTCATAATCGGACATTCCACATCTCCCAAAAGTCATCCTAATATATCATACCAACATCCAACTAAATTAACTGTTTCGGTTAAAAAATAATTATTAAATTATTTATTAATTTATACATAATCAATTATAATTATTTAATTAATTTATTATCGTGTATCAAGTTGAATTTCCATTATAAAAAATATATGCAAATAACACATATGAACTATAATAATTACATAATTCAATTTAATGCGAAAAAATTACGTGGTATTACATTCTTCCCTACTAGAACGTCTCAAAATTTGAATTTATACCTGATTAGAATAACTCTGGATATCTTGACCATATATCATCCTCTCTCCCCTAAGTAGACTCCGCCTCTCTATGGTGTCCCCACTAGACTCTAACTAGTGATATAAAATTTGATCGCATAGTTTTCTCTCACCTATAATGGATATGTTGTTGTTGTTCCTCATAGCTCGTATTAGGTTAAAGATCAATCCCATAGAGGTCGATATGATGATAGGCATCCTCGTCCCTCAAAGAATTCCTCAACACTGACTCGTAGAACACATAATGTACTAGTTGAAGATGATCGGGTAAGGCCAATCGATATGCCTTCAAGCCCACTCCATCTAGAATCATGAAGGGACCTACATAGCTGGGAGCTAACTTCCACATAGATCCAAATCTGATGAAACTTTTCATTAGAGAGACCCTAAAAAGAACCTAGTGCCCCTATTGAAACTCTAGCTTCCATTTCCTTTCGTCGGCTTATATCTTCTTCCGATCCTTTGTCAACTTCATTTGTGCTCGGATAAGTGTGAAAGTAATCTATGGACACAAAAGTGTAAGATTAAAAATCTCTTCTTACTCTCTGGTAAAAACCCTTTAAACTTCAACAGTTGAATTATATACACACACAAAAGTAACAATTTAGGTTAGTATGATTTTCAAGTTAACTAAATTTAAAATAGAGACAAAATGAGAAAAGGATAAGTGAGAATGAACACAATATTTGTTAACAAGGAACCCATCACACTGGTAAACCCCAAGTCTTTTAGTTCTAAGACCGCACATACAACAAGTCCACTATAACAACAGTTTTGTTACAATTTACAGTTTACAAATGCGTAAATGAACTAGTACTCTCAATACATCTAGTATTCTAAGGCAAGCACTAAACAACCTGACAAACTACCCTTAAACAAAATATTAGCCAAGGAGAACAAGCATAACATCACTGTCAAGGCTAGAGTGTCCTGTGAATATGTAACAAACATAAGTTTAATAAGTTTGAAATCCACAGGTGGTCAGGAAATAAATTCATAAATGACTTGCTTAATAAATTGATTTTTCAACCTTGTGAAAAACAGTTTATGAGAGGTCACAAACCAAAACAAAAAACCAAACCACGTTTTGTGAATATATATGATTATTATAATAAGGTTTAGTTTAAACAAGATATAATAAAACAAATATAACTATTAAACAAGTAAATAGATCAAGAAGAGAACAGATCCTTTGTAAAAGTTATAAAATAGATTAAGTCATTCAAACCACATAATCATAGAAGAAAACATAAAATATTTTTTTTCGTATGTAAAAATAGTTTAGAAAGTATACCCACAAAGATTTTCGAAGAAAAACATAGGTTTCAAAGTAGAACAAGCTTCAAAGAAAACCAACAAGATCCATACGTCTCAACTCCACAAACCAAAAAACCCCCAAACTATAAAACTCATCAATAACTAAACACTCGTCCTCACAAAGTATATATGGTAGAAATCATACGATGCAAGTATTTATAAAAGATCTCTAAAAATAAGTAAGACATTGAAAAACTTTAGAGGGAGAAATTTGAGAATTTTTTTTGGCATAGCTTCGCTTAGGATTAAAAAATCTCTCTAAAAATTGACATAAGCTTTCTATTCATAGAGACGGTGGAATAGATTAAGTAAGATTATAAATACCCAAATAATAAGGTCAAACCAGTATTCAACCACAACCATCTAAAGGTATAAAAGACCATGGACAAAATCCCAATCAATGGGGGAACATGCCTAAAACACCATTATATAGAGATCGGCAAAAGGGTAATTTAAACAGGGGGTTTGCTCGACAAGTCTGAAGTCAACAGAAAAACACAGAGCTCACGCATGATGAAATCGAGTGGGATACACCCTCAACATTGAATGTTCCAAACTAACAACCACGAAGCACTAACAAAAACACTTTCGTTTTGCTTTCTCTCATTTAAATTAAGAAACAATTTTTTTTTTGTTTCATTAAGTAATTAAAACATGACTAATAAATTTAAGAAAATTAAAAAACCATATGAAAATTAATTTCTAAATTCTGGAAAATTATAAAACCAAGAAAATTACAATATAAAAATACTTACGTATCAAATACGTATAAGATGTATAAATGCAAAAATTTAATATATTACACAAAATCAATCTGGGGCCTCATAAAATTAGAAATTTTGATTTTAAAATTCTTCGAAATCTTTTTATGAATATATTTAGAGTGTGCAATGAAACCTAGAGTATTTAAGACCGTTGTTACAAAATTGAGCCAAAATGAGGGGCAAGAAAAGGTACTTTCACAGTGACACCTTCTCTAAGGTGTCCTGAATAATGTTTGGTTCGAACATCCCGTGTTCCCTTGAGTCCAACCAACAACTCGATGAATGGAACAGTCACTCATATAATGCCATGTAGGGTGCCATACTAATATTCTGCTAATGATTATTGTTGTACGTAAACTTAACGAGATGTAAGTGATGATACCAATGTAACACCCCGTGCATTCAAGAAAGCGGGTTGGCCAACCGCCGCTGCCAAACTACGTTGGGTGTCACTAAACAAGCTATCATTCCTAGCATATGACAGATATATGAGACATTTAAAAAATTTCCACAAGATAATAATCAAATTTACCTCACAAATATAACCATACATGCAATATAAAAAACCATCGCCATGATAATATCCAAAATAACTCCAACTCCAAATAAATATAAATCCCAATGAAATAATCCTACTATAAATATCGGATAAAAATCGTAAACAACCGTGGAACCAATTGGCCAGCCAAATCCATGATGAAAGTCTCATAATTAATGCGATGAAAATGGAAAGTAACTCTAAACTATTTATGTCCACCCCCGATCCTCGCGGAGGGCGGGAGGCTTGAGGGAGGATCCTAGGTCCCACGCATCCCTCTCTCGGTAGCGCTTCGGCCGACGTCATTTGGGTGAGTTGAAAAATGTAAAGAGATAGAGTCGGCAGTCTATTTTACTCAAAACAGATAAAACAAGGGGATCCATCCCGAAGGACAGCATACAAAGACATACCGATGCATACGAAACCAAAATTATTCGCAAAGGGTCCGGAGGCTAAGTTATGAAATGGGAAGGTGTTAGGCATCCATTCCGCCCTTATGGCCTCTCATGGGTTTTTTCTATTTTTCTTTATTTTCCCCATGATATGTGTGCATGTGTATACATAGTGTAGATAGGAATCTTCGATTAGTACCATGGAAGAGGTAAAGCGAGTCATCCGTAGGAAGGTATAAAAATATTTAGAAAATAGGATTTACGCGATTATCCTCACGTTGACCGTTATGATGGGACGATAACGCATGTGGAATAATACGCCACTAAGAACAAATATATGTATATATATGTAATCAAGGAGAATTGAATTCAGAGAGAATAGGAGATGAAAGAAAGAGTAAAAATAGGACTCGAATCTCGGATTTTACCGTGAGATGCATATGTAGCCTATAGAGGCATTAAAGTCCATGTAGTTCGCATGTAAAACGAGGGGTGGGGTTTCTCCCATAAATCCAACCGGGGACTTCTCTGATTTTTGTGTGTGTGTGTGTGTAGAAAAAAGTGTTTTAGTTGTGAGAAAAGTGTAAGAAAAATGTGAGAATTCCCGTTTGGAATTTATGAGCAAACCCTCTTTTTTTTACTTTTTGGTTTTTTATTTGTATGAAAATAAGAGATGTGCAATAATACTAAACAAAAAGTATATTAGGTTATGTGAGATGAGAGAATAAAAGTTCTAAGTAATAAAACAAGTTAATACGAATTTATGAGAATTTAAGGAGAGAATTGAGAAAATTGGACCTTCTCGAAGATCTTGAGCTTGATCTTGAATGTTGGAGAGCAGCCCTTGCACTTGGATGATGATGGAGAATGGTTAATTCGCCAAGTTTGATGAAAAGGATGATAAAAGGTGAAGGTTGGAAAGGGATTTGGATGTGGAAATCGCGCTGACTTCGAGAGAGGTTTTCTCGATTTGCTGAGAGTGATATGTTTCTGATCTGGGCTCCTTTGCAGTGAGGTCAAGACCTAATTTTTATAGGTCCAGGGCATTGTCGATGTGCATAGCCCTATTCTTACTAATCGGGATGTGCGTTTAGGCACACTGCCAATAGGCAGGGTCTGGGACCTACCGTTTGGCAGTGTCTTTCAGTCCTTTTTGGAAAATCGACCGCAGAGTGCAAACCGTTGATCTGAATCGTGCACAGGGCAGACTGTTGGAAAGGTGATTCAGAGACCTTTGAAAGTCCTTGGACCATTATCGAGTTTGGGAGTTGACTTTGGGTCAAATGTGGCTCATAAACATTCATCGGTCCATTGGATGGGGAATTATCGGACGCAAACAGATCATTCATCCGCATGGTAAGTCCGCATGACGTATGGGGAAGATCTTTGGAAACGTTAGGAGATGTAATTTGACATTCCAAAGAGTTTGATCTTGTTCAAGGAGTTAGCTTTAGTCAACCGGGACCTGGAAGAATTCGGTGACCTTTCAGAGTAAAGTGGATCATTCGTCCATACCGTAAGTCAAAATTGCGCATGGAGCGGACCGTAGGAAAGGGGTTTTAGTGCCTTTTGAAGACTCATTTAGCCTCGATCGAGATGAAGAGTTGACTTAGGCCAAACGGATCCTGGGAGGATCCATGGCCTCTAGATTAGGTTTCGAGGAAAATAGGTCGTTCGTCCACATGGTAAGTCAAAATCGTGAACGGGATGGACCGTTGGAAAGGGGATTCAGGTCCCTTCAAAAATTCATTTAGTCTCGGTCGAGGTGAAGAGTTTTAATTTTGGTCAAACGGAGCCTAGGGGTGCCCAATGGCTCCTAAGTCAGTACTCGGGGAATAACTTGGGTTTATAGTGATGAAGGGAGGTGCTAAGGACTGAAGGAGAGTTTAAGGGGTAACAAAATGAGGAATCTATAGAGCCCATATTGGGAGAGTTTGGAACAAACGATAGTCGTTGAATAGACACTGCATGATGCTTTTGATGGAGGATGACCAATTCAGAGGGTCGAGGAAGATTCGGAGCACCTGAAGGAGTGAGGATGATCAATTCAGGGGGTCGAGGTCAATTTTAGGACCTAAGAAAATAAGGATGACTAGTTCAGGGGGTCGAGGTCGATTCTAAGGACCTAAGGGATGGTTTGGAGGAAGGGTTTAGGCCAATTCCTGAGGAGGTGCTGGGGATGACCGATTCTGCAGGTTGAAGCCAATTCTGAGGGCTTGAAGATGAGGGGGATCGATTCTATGGGTCAAAGCCAATTCCGAGGACTTGAAGATGAGGTGGACCGATTCTGCAGGTCAAAGTCAATTCTGCGGGCTTGAAGATGAGTGTAATCGATTCTGCGTGTCGAAGCCAATTTTATGGGCTTGAGGATGAGGGTGACCGATTCTACGGGTCAAAGCCAATTCTGCAGGCTTCAGGATGAGGGTGATCGATTATGCGGGCTGAAGCCAATTCTGTGGGCTTAAAGATGAGGGTGATCGATTCTGTGGGTCGAAGCCAATTTTGAGGGCTTGAAGATGAGGGTGACTCATTCTGCAGGTCAAAGTCAATTTTGCGAGCTTGTGTAGAGATGACCAACTTTGTGGATCGAAGACAATTATGTGGGCTTATATTGAGATGACCAATTCTGCGGGTCGAAGCCGATTCTGCGGGCTTATGTTGAGATGACTAATTATGCGGGCTTAAGTATAGATGACCAATTATGCGGTTCAAAGCCAATTCTGTGGGCTCAAGTAAAAATGATCAATTATGTGGGTCAAAGCCAATTCTACGAGCTTAAGTAGAGATGACCAATTCTGCGGGCTTAAGTGGAGACGACCAATTATGGGGGTCGAAGCTAATTCTGTGGGCTTAAGTAGAGATGACCAATTCTGCGGGTTGAAGCCAATTCTGCGGGCTTAAGTAGATATGACCAATTCTGCGAGTCGAAGCCAATTTTGGGGGCTTAAGTAGAGATGACAAATTCTGCGAGTTGAAGTCAATTCTGCGGGCTTAAGTAGAGATGACCAATTCTGCGGGTCGAAACCAATTCTGCGAGCTTATGTGGAGATTTTCTTGGGGAACTCTACCGGGGAGATTTATCTTGTGGTTTTGTTTTGGGCTGGGGAGCCGATTGCTGGGAAAATATTTTTTATCCTCTGAAGGAATAGAAAAAATTCCACTGGGGAGATGATTTTTAGAGATCCTCCCGGGATGTTTCCAGGAGGAGTTTTAATTGGTTTTTGGGAGTTCCGCTAGGAAAATAGGGGTTCTGTGACACCCCGCCTAATTAAATACCGGGCGATCACTCCTTTATTAAATTAAAATCAAGGTGAACAGTTGGTTCATTCTTAGCATCACTGACGTAAAAATAAACTTTTCCAAATTAACACCCTAATTAATTAAGCTAAGTGTCAAAACCATTTTTTAACCTTTCTAACCAAATTGTATTTTTAAAGAAAAACTTATTTAATAAATTACTAACCACATTTTCAATAAGTAAGAATCATACAACAATTATCCTGGAACATAATCCAATTAATTGAAACATTCAACATTCAAAATCCCAACATTTAAAACCTAAAGTAAAACATCCATACTGAAATAAATCCCATAGTAACAGTACTAGAAATAACTGAAATACAAATGTCCCAATAAAACAGATAAATAGTGAAAAGGGCGACACATGCCCAATAAATGAGTATGATAGATGTGGAATCAAGTAAACGAAGTCGTCTATGCAAGTGGCCTGCAACTCCCACCTAAGCTGCATCACGTTCCTTTCAAGGGATCCTAAGCAAGACGCCCCTGTGGCTGGGCACCTGTAATACATACATATATATACAAAAGAGAGAAAGAGAAAAAGAAACGGGTCAGAGCCCGATAGTGTGTTTGATTTAAAATACATTTAGCAAGTATTTAAATTGATACAGGCCAATGCAACAACATATTAGTGCGACACTCTCTTGAGAAATTCTCACCTCTCTTCTAATGTGCACACCTATCGCATTAACCTTCCCAACGGTTTGTCTTATCATTTATAGCACTAATCTTCCCAATGATTTAACTTATCTTAGATTACTCGTAAGATTTCAGAACCGAACCATGTAAATGTTTAAAAAAGGAGGATTTCGCTTAATAACAATGCTCTCATTTTTACTTTAATTATTAACAAAGCCTCCCAGTGTTATATTTTACTTTTCAAACAAGTATTTACGATTTACGACATTTTATCAGTCTTACTTACCGTAACACAATAGGTAGTACCAAATTTCATAATTTCATATATATAAATTAACTACTCGTATAACATGTATATTATAACAGCACCCCAAATAAAACTATGGTGCGAGCATACTCTGCTATCCAATTCCCGTATCGCTCACACTAAGGGAAATACAAGTTCGGAATTACTCTCGAACTGTATCAACATATACATAAAAATAATAATGAGGCGAAGCATAGATTCCAAGTCTCTAAGAGGTCAGTACATACCCCACGCCTCTTAGGACCGTCTGAACTATCGATTCGATAGCCTGTACCAAGGATATCTATCTTCTAGGGTACAAGTCAATATCCCCCATAAAGGTCCCATCGAGATAAGACTGTCCCAGCGCGGAAACCTCAGGGATAGCAAGTAGTGCGGGCATGGTTTTCACATGTATATAATATATGCATACACAATCATATAAATATACCACTTTTATTATATTAATATAGGTTCCTCTCATCACCCATAATTACAACATTTATCCTTAATTTTCACATTATTAGTATTTCGTATAAGAGTTCGTTTCTAACTTTAACTCGAAGGGTTTTCTCATTTGAATACGTAACATGTATGGACTCTATCCTCCCAAGTATAAAATTCAGTAAGGGTCCTTTCTATGTTCCAACGTAACTCTCTTACGCAACTCTCCCGTTAATTCATAAATTCATCAACCCTTAAGTAATTATCCCACAAGTAAAATTCTCGTCTCATATTAAGAATCCCAAAATTATTCATATGTCCTACTGGTCCTCCAAATCTCCCAAAACATTTCATTAAGGATGCCCAAGAATTATTTCACATTAAATTAACTTTCAATTAATTAATAAGGGGAAGCATGAGTCTTCCAGGAGGGGTCGATCAATTGAGGTCTGGGGCTCGATCGATCGAACCTTCGATCGATCGAAGCTCTGGGCTTGATCGATCGATCAAGCAGGTTTGCGAAGTCTGCAGAATTGCAGTTACGGGTTTCATCTTCTAACTTACACAAAATCCATATTTTACAATCCCAAACGTCTCAAAATTTTTACTACTAACATCCTAACATGATATTACACATTTCCTACGTAAAGCATGTAAATTTCTACTATTAAACATGGATTAACAAGCCCCAAATTCATATAAAACTTCAAGAACCCTAAAATTTCATTAACATGGTTCTAATCCATCTTTTCCAGAATTTTCTTCTTATAAACATCATAATTTCGTGGGTAAATTCCTCTACATGGCAAGGGTTTCCAGAATTATCATTTAAACCATAACTACATGCGATTCCTATCTCAAATCTTAGGTTTTCTTCCATAAAACTCATCCTAATCATTCCTACACTAATATGAAAGATGCATCAACGAAATAAGCAAGATAAACACTTGCCTGGGATTTTTGGTATTCTGATTTGCAGTTGATTTTGGTGTGGTTGCGTAGCCCGTTGCGCGATCTACGCGTTGGTGGTGGTGGCGGTGCAAACGAATGACTTTTGGGGCCTTGGATTGCCTTGGAAGCTTTCTTCTTCCCTCTCCTATGGCCGTCACTTGTATTTTAGTTTTCTAACCCTAGTTGACTAACCTAAATGGATGATATATGTTTCTAATTTTCGTGGGTTTAATTACCCATAAATGTGAAATGTCCAAAATGCCCTCCCGGGATACCACTTAGGTCCAAAAACGCCCCGAGACCCAAACTAAACCCCCGGGTACACTTTTCTGACTATCTCGACCCTTCCGGACACGTTGGCGCACTCAAAACGACCATACGAATGACTTATAAAATATTCACTTTTATTTAACAAAGTTTAGTCCCGCCGCGACACGGCCGCGTCCCGACTCAAATTTCCAAAATTGTCATTTTAATCACTCGTGACATTCAATATAACCAATATTACATATTACTTTGCTCATTAGTAATATTCAACAAATTCCCCATAATTACTAACTCTCGTCACGTTAATAATTATAACATAATTAATTTCCGGATTTTTATTAAATAATTAACTCACATTAAATTTAATAAATCCCCAAATTAATATAGCATAAAAATACGGGGTACTATATAATTCCCCCCCTAATAACGGAATTTCGTCCCGATATTCGGAAAACAAGGCATACCTGGTAAGAAAAAATCTGGATATCTCTCGCGCATATCGGCCTCGCGCTCCCAAGTGGATTCCTCCACATTGTGGTGCTCCCACTGGACCCGTACAAGTGGAACTATCTTTGACCTCAATCTCCTCTCACTATAGTCTAGGATAGCCACCGGTCTCTCCTCGTAAGAGCTGTCAGGCTCTAAGTCTATCTCATCTATCGCAATGTGAGTATGGGCCATATCATCCCGCAGATACCGTCTCAACGACGAGATGTGGAATACATCGTGAATGCGATGTAAATGTTCTGGTAGTCCCAATCTGTATGCTACCGGCCCAACCCTCTCGATAATGGGAAATGGTCCCACATACCTCGGGGCCAATTTCCCTTTCTTCCCGAACCTCATCACTCCTTTCATAGGAGATACACACAGTAACACTTGGTCCCCCACATTAAACTCCCGGAAGAACCGTTTCGCATCGGCGTAGCTCTTCTGCCTGTCCTGGGCTACTCGAATGCGACTCCTGATCATCTCAATCCTCGCGGAGATTTCCTGAATCACCTCCGGTCCTAGCAACTTGTTATCCCCCACCTCGAGCCAACAAGTTGGAGAACGACAAGGCCTGCCATACAAAGCCTCAAATGGAGCCATGTCAATCGTGAACTGATAAGAGTTATTATAAGCAAACTCTACCAGTGGAAGATATGGCTCCCAACCTCCTCCAAAATCAAGAACACACATGCGTAGCATATCCTCTAACATCTTATTAGTACGCTCTATCTGTCCATCTGTCTGTGGGTGATAAGCTGAACTCAACCTCAACTCAGTACCCATAGCCTCCTGAAATCTTTCCCAGAAACGTGAGAGGAAAATCTTGTCTCTATCTGACACAATATTCAGGGGCACCCCATGTAAATTGACAACCTCAGCAATGAACAACTGAGCATATTGACCCGTGGTATAGTCTGTCCGCACCGGCAGAAAATGAGCCACCTTGGTCAAACGGTCTACAATCACCCAGATAGAATCGTGGCCCCGCTGTGATGTAGGCAACCCTGTAATAAAGTCCATGGAAATACTCTCCCACTTCCACGCAGGTACTTCCAACGGCTGAAGCAACCCGGACGGTTTCTGATGGTCCACCTTTACCAGCTGGCAGGTAGAACACTTGGACACGAACTCAGCAATGTCCTTCTGCATCCCACTCCACCAGTATTGCCTCCTCATATCCTATTACATCTTATCTCCTCCAGGATGTACTGCAAATCGGGACCCGTGAGACTGGTTCATCACTTCATGACGCAATTCTGCTCCTTCTGGAACCACCAATCTCCCATTAAATCTTAAACCCCCGTCGGAACTAACCGAATAAGACTCAGCACCTTCAGCTAAAATTCGTACAATCTGCTCCTGGAAAAATGGGTCTGTGGTTTGGGTTTGTATTACCCTCATAACAATCTCGGGTGTAACTATCATTATAGATATGAAGGAACGGGCAACTGCGTCCTGGTGACCTAACTCCTTCCACTTTGCTTTCCAGACGTCCGCTACCTCGTCTACCGGTCTACGACTCAACGCATCAGCAACTACGTTGGCCCTCCCCGGATGATACTGTATGTCAAACTGATAGTCCTTCACAAACTCTAACCATCTGCGTTGTCGCATATTCAGCTCTCTCTGAGTGAATAGGTACTGCAGTGACTTGTGGTCTCTGAACAAACGGAACTTCTCCCCCAATAAGTAGTGCCTCCATATCCTCAATGCAAAAACGACCGCTGCTAACTCCAGGTCATGGGTGGGGTAATTCTTCTCATGCGGCTTAAGCTTGCGGGAGGCAAAAGCTATAGCCTTCTCTTCCTGCTGAAGTACTCCCCCAAGTCCCCGTAAAGAGGCATCGGTGTAAACCAGGTACTCCACACTCGGCTTTGGCAAAGAAAGGACTGGTGCTGAAGTAAGCTTGTCTTTCAGCTCGTCGAAAGCCAACTGACAAGCGTCATCCCAAACATATGGTACCCCCTTGGGAGTCAGATTCGTCAGTGGACCCGCTATTTTGGAGAATCCCCGAATGAATCTCCTATAGTATCCGGCTAACCCTAAGAAACTACGCACTTCCGTCAGTGTCGTGGGTTGTCCCCATTCCCTCACCGCTGACACTTTACTCGGGTCAACTGCTATCCCCTGCTCAGAAACAACATGGCCCAAGAACTGTACTTCTCGCAACCAGAATCCACACTTCTCGTACTTAGCATACAACTGATGCTCTCGTAGATTCTGAAGAACCTGCCTTAAGTGCTCGGCGTGCTCCTCCTCGGAGTGTGAATATATCAAAATGTCATCTATAAAGACGATGACAAACTGATCCAAGAACTCTCTGAATACTCGGTTCATTAAGTCCATGAATACGGCTGGAGCATTTGTGACACCGAATGGCATCACTCTGAACTTGTAAGACCCATATCTCGTCAAGAAGGCAGTCTTTGAAACGTCCTGCTCTCTAATACGTAGCTGATGGTACCCCGACCTCAGATCTATCTTCAAAAATAAAGTTGCTCCCCTCAGTTGGTCGAACAGATCATCGATTCGAGGCAACGGACACTTATTCTGTATCGTGACCTTGTTCAACTCCCGGTAGTCCACACACAACCTCAGTGAACCATCTCTCTTCTTCACAAACAGAATCAGAGCGCCCCAAGGTGAGGTACTCCTGCGAATGAATCCCTGACCTAACAGCTGCTCTATCTGATCTCGTAACTCTCGCATCTTCGCCGGAGCCATACGGTATGGAGCGCGTGTTATAGGTCTAGTATCTGGTAATAAATCTATAACAAAGTCTATCTCTCGATTGGGGGGTAGGCCTGGTATTTCTTGAAACACATCGGAATACTCACGAACAACTGGAATCGAGTCTAACGAAATCACAACCTCCTTACAGGTATCCTCCTCTATATAATACAAATGAGCGGTCGAACCTCCCTCTGGGCGAGGCATCGCCACTACAAACATATCTTGCCCCGGAATGGCAAAAACAATGCTCCCACCGAAGCAATCAATCATGGCTCTATAAGCTGCGAGCCAATCCATACCAATAATAACATCATGCTCATACATATCTAAGACTAACATGTCCGAAGGTAATACCAAACTACCAATCTCTGCCCCCACTCCTCGGCATATAAAGAAGATAAGTGACCCACTCCCCAGTGGTGAGTCTACACATGTCACTGTGCTCTCTTCTGTGGCTAATAACCCTAAGACCTTCGCAAAATGCATAGCTATAAAACAATGAGTCACCCCGTATCAAACAAAACCCGACCCATAGTACCATGGATAGGAAATATACCCTCAATCGCGGGTGGTGCCTGTGGAGCTGCTGCCTGGTGGACGTTATAGACACGTCCGTACTGTAACTGCCCCTGCTGCACTGGAGCTGCTGGAATGGCTGGTAGGGCTGGCACCTGGGCTGGAGCTGGGAGGGCAATCGAAAAAAGTGGTCTATGTGGCTCATTACGGGCTCCCTGCTGCTGTGGGGCCCTCTCTCCCTCTGGAAAATCCTGACGCCTATGGCCATGTTTACCGCACCCAAAACATCGGCCTCTGAAGTTACCTCCCCTCTGTCCCTGCTGACCACAGCCCTGCTGGCCGTTACCTCCACGCCACTGGCCCTGTTGGCCCTGGTGATTACGCTGTTGGCCCTGTTGCTGACCCTGCTGTCGGTGTTGGCCTTGCTGTCCCTGCTGATTAGGCTGGCCCTGATGGCCCTGTCTAAAACCCCAGAATCCCTGCCTGGAATCACCTGAACGGAATCGCTTAGCAGGGTCCCCCTGATGGGAACTCTGCTCGTGCTGACGAGTCTGTTCATGAGATGGTGCCCCACTAGCACTACTACCCCCGGTCCTGCCCTACTGGCTGGACTCTCCTGCTCTCTTGCTGCCCTGCAGATGGAAGCGATGATCCTGGCAATGCAGTAACACAGCATTGAGTACATCAGTAAAAGTACTCAGAGATAGATTCTCAACAAGATGCTGATGGATCCTCCAAGCTAACCCGTCCACAAACAACATAATCTTCTTTCCCTCAGTGGGTGCCTCATCTGGCAAGATGGTGAGAAGTCTCGTGAACTCCTCCTCATAATCAGCTACGGTAGAGTTTTCCTACTTCAAATTTAGTAATTTCCGCCTCATCTCAGTCTGCACGGAGGGTGGAAAGTACTTGCGGTCAAACCGCTCCCAGAACAACTGAATAGGGATCGTGTCCCTCTCATCCAATGTGGTAGTGGACTCCCACCACTGCAAAGCTGCCCCCACTAGCTTAAAGGAAGCCAACAACTGTTTTTGCACGTCGGTGCACTCATACATACGAAGATGCCACTGGATGTCTTTCTTCCATTGGCTGACTGTGACGATATCTGAGCTACCAGAGAACTCAGGGGGATGCGCCTTCTGAAAAGCATTCCTAACCCTCTCCTATGCAGATGGAAGTTGTGCTGGTACTGGCGCCACTGCCTGAATCTGGGGTGGATCCTGCTGAGTTACCGCTAGCGCGGTATTCACCGACTGAGCAAGAATGGCAGCTACTTCATTAGCATTCATAGTGCCTTGTGCCGGAGCTGCTGGCCGCTCGGCCTGGGCACGCCTATCCTTCGGTGCACGTCTCGGAGGCATCTAAAACGTGAAGAAGTTTATTAGTCTACAGTCATTAACAAATCTCAAATAGCTGAAGACGTAATCTTGAAAGAAAGAATACAACAATCCTAAAAACAGGGCTCTATATCAAAGAAAGCAACGCTGAAAGCATAATAAGCCGCACAGATCCTAAAGGACACTAGAACCTGATGCTCTGATACCACCTGTGACACCTCGCCTAATTAAATATCGGGCGATCACTCCTTTATATATTAAAATCAAGGTGAACAGTTGGTTCATTCTTAGCATCATGGACGTAAAAATAAACTTTTCCAAATTAACACCCTAATTAATTAAGCTAAGTGTCAAAACCATTTTTTAACCTTTCGAACCAAATTGTATTTTTAAAGAAAAACTTATTTAATAAATTATTAACCATATTTTCAATAAGTAAGAATCATACAACAATTATCCTGGAACATAATCCAATTAATTGAAACATTCAATATTCAAAATCCCAACATTTAAAACCTAAAGTAAAACATCCATACTGAAATAAATCCCATAGTAACAGTACTAGAAATAACTGAAATACAAATGTCCCAATAAAACAGATAAATAGTGGAAAGGGCGACACATGCCCAATAAATGAGTATGATAGATGTGGAATCAAGTAAACTAAGTCGTCTATGCAAGTGGCTTGCAACTCCCACCTAAGCTGCAGCGCGTTCCTTTCAAGGGATCCTAAGCAAGACGCCGCTGTGGCTGGGCACCTGTAATACATATATATATATATACAAAAGAGAGAAAGTGAAAAAGAAACGGGTCAGAGCCCGATAGTGTGTTTGATTTAAAATACGTTTAGCAAGTATTTAAATTGATACAGGCCAATGCAACAACATATTAGTGCGACACTCTCTTGAGAAATTCTCACCTCTCTTCTAATGTGCACACCTATCGCACTAACCTTCCCAACGGTTTGTCTTATCATTTATAGCACTAATCTTCCCAATGATTTAACTTATCTTAGATTACTCGTAAGATTTCAGAACCGAACCATGTAAATGTTTAAAAAAGGAGGATTTCGCTTAATAACAATGCTCTCATTTTTACTTTAATTATTAACAAAGCCTCCCAGTGTTATATTTTACTTTTCAAACAAGTATTTCCGATTTACGACATTTTATCAGTCTTACTTACCGTAACACAATAGGTAGTACCAAATTTCATAATTTCATATATATATTAACTACTCGTATAACATGTATATTATAACAGCACCCCAAATAAAACTATGGTGCGGGCATACTCTGCTATCCAATCCCCGTATCGCTCACACTAAGGGAAATACAAGTTCGGAATCACTCTCGAACTGTATCAACATATACATAAAAATAATAATGAGGCGAAGCATAGATTCCAAGTCTCTAAGAGGTAAGTACATACCCCACGCCTCTTAGGAACGTCTTAACTATCGATTCGATAGCCTGTACCAAGGATATCTATCTTCTAGGGTACAAGTCAATATCCCCCATAAAGGCCCCATCGAGATAAGACTGTCCCAGCGCGAAAACCTCAGGGATAGCAAGTAGCGCGGGCATGGTTTTCAAATGTATATAATATATGCATACACAATCATATAAATATACCACTTTTATCATATTAATATAGGTTCCTCTCATCACCCATAATTACAACATTTATCCTTAATTTTCACATTATTTGTATTTCGTATAAGAGTTCGTTTCTAACTTTAACTCGAAGGGTTTTCTCATCTGAATACGTAACATGTATGGACTCTATCCTCCCAAGTATAAAATTCAGTAAGGGTCCTTTCTATGTTCCAACGTAACTCTCTTACGCAACTCTCCCGTTAATTCGTAAATTCATCAACCCTTAAGTAATTATCCCACAAGTAAAATTCTCGTCTCATATTAAGAATCCCAAAATTATTCATATGTCCTACTCGTCCTCCATATCTCCCAAAACATTTTATTAAGGATGCCCAAGAATTATTTCACATTAAATTGACTTTCAACTAATTAATAAGGGGAAGCATGAGTCTGCTAGGAGGGGTCGATCGATCGAGGTCTGGGGCTCGATCGATCGAACCTTCGATCGATCGAAGCTCTGGGCTCGATCGATCGATCAAGCAGGTCTGCGAAATCTGCAGAATTGCAGTTACGGGTTTCATCTTCTAACTTACACCAAATCCATATTTTACAATCCCAAACGTCTCAAAATTTGTACTACTAACATCCTAACATGATATTACACATTTCCTACGTAAATCATGTAAATTTCTACTATTAAACATGGATTAACAAGCCCCAAATTCATATAAAACTTCAAGAACCCTAAAATTTCATTAACATGGTTCTAATCCATTTTTCCAGAATTTTCTTCTTATAAACATCATAATTTCGTGGGTAAATTCCTCTACATGGCAAGGGTTTCCAGAATTATCATTTAAACCATAACTACATGCGATTCCTATCTCAAATCTTAGGTTTTCTTCCATAAAACTCATCCTAATCATTCCTACACTAATATGAAAGATGCATCAACGAAATAAGCAAGATAAACACTTGCCTAGGATTTTTGGTATTCTGATTTGCAGATGATTTTGGTGTGGTTGCGTAGCCCGTTGCGCGATCTACGCGTTGGTGGTGGTGGCGGTGCAAACGGATGACTTTTGGGGCCTTGGATTGCCTTGGAAGCTTTCTTCTTCCCTCTCCTATGGCCGTCACTTGTATTTGAGTTTTCTAACCCTAGATGACTAACCTAAATGGCTGATATACGTTTCTGATTTTTGTGGGTTTAATTACCCATAAATGTGAAATGTCCAAAATGCCCTCCCGGGGTACCACTTAGGTCTAAAAACGCTCCGAGACCCAAACTAAACCCCCGGGTACACTTTTCTAACTATCTCGACCCTTCCGGACGCGTTGGCGCACTCAAAACGACCATACGAATGACTTAAAAAATATTCACTTTTATTTAACAAAGTTTAGTCCCGACGCGACAGGGGCGCGTCCCGACTCAAATTTCTAAAATTGTCATTTTATTCACTCGTGACATTCAATATAACCAATATTACATATTAATTTTCTCATTAGTAATATTCAACAAATTCCCCATAATTACTAACTCTCGTCTCGTTAATAATTATAACATAATTAATTTCCGGATTTTTATTAAATAATTAACTCACATTAAATTTAATAAATCCCCAAATTAATATAGCATAAAAATACGGGGTATTATAGGTTCCACATGAGGGAGTGGGAAATTTTTCTTGGTGAAAATGTTCTAAATTCATCTTGGGATTTTTAGGAATTTTCTGAGAATTTTGTAGGGCTTTCTGGTATTTTTTGTACGAAATTTTAGGGGGGTGCTGGTCGGCATGGTATGGAGGGTGCCATTCGACAGTGGCACGGACTTTTGGACTGCCTCAGGAAGGTAAGGAGTTAGTGCTAATCGGTGGGTGGGGGTTCAATGACGATCGGCATGACCCTTGGCATCCTATTTAAAGGGGCAAATTCCCTTCATTTTTCACAGCTTCTTGTTTTCTTTCTTTCTGTAATTTTCCTTTGCAAATCGTTCTAGCATTCTGATCTCTAAGAAATGGCTGCCTTTGTGAGCACTACAGCGCATAAGGAATGGTTGACTGTCGATGACTAAGAGAACGTGGAGTGGAGGGCCAGTGAGCCTCTTGCTTTGGGGAGTGAGAACTCCTTTGACGCATTCGAGTCGGTTGCAGATGAGCGAACCTTATTGCGAGAGACGTCGCGGCATCGTTCCTCGAGGGTGGTGAACCCTGGCGATTATGAAAGTAAAGACTTTTGGCATTCATCTCTTTTTGATGATTTTTCCTTCCTTCTTGACTTTTTGATATGGTTTTTTCTTTTAACAGTCCGATATCTCTTTGAAGAACATGCATGCCCATTGGACGACAGGGCTTAAGGATGTCTGGGACCATCTTCCATCTGTGGTGCGTTGGGTGGTATCATCAGTGGATTTTGAGAGGTTGGCGTAAGCGTTGGATGAGATGCCTCATTCGACAGCGGTCTTGTGCGCTTTGGGGGAGAGGTGGTGGGATACTACAAACACCTTCCATTTTGGCTTTGGGGAGATGACCGTGACTCCCATAGATGTGCAGCAGCTACTGGGGCTGGATTGCGATGGGGAGCAGATAGAGGTGGATCATTCTCTGCGGGTGAGGCCGGAGGCGATGAGGTCGGCGCTTGGCGATATAGGGAGGATAGTGTTGGGAATTCCATTCGATTGTCCTTATTGAAGGATGTTTTACTGAGTAGGGAGGTTGATTTGGAGGACAGGATGTAGGTGAGGAAGATGGCCCGGTTGTTCATATTGTTGGTGCTAGGAGGTTTCATGGTGGCGTCGAGCGGCGACGTCGTCCATTTATGGTTCTTTTAGTATTTGAGGATGTTTTCGAACATCCCTCTCTATGATTGGGGGAGCCTGACTTTGGAGACCCTATATTTTTATTTGGATGCATTTAGCCGGTGCTGCCGATAAACTTTTACTGGATCCACGTATCTATTTGAGGTATTCTTTAATTGGCGCATTTTTTTTTCATGCATTCGTATTTTCCTTATGCGTCTCTTTTTTATTGTGACTTTTTATCTTTGGCAAACATATTTCTATGAGGTGATTGGGTGCAATACCCTGCTAATTGCCTTCAAGGATGAGACTGTTGGGGACTTCTGCCAATTGTATCGATGGCGCAAGGCCAATAGGTAGTCGAAGGGATCTCTTTCTTTAGAGGGAGTGCGTCAGGTCTTGAATGGCATGACCAATGGTAGGGTAAGACTCTTTCTTTTCAGTCTTGATTTTTGTACATTCTGATTTTGTATTAACTTATGCCTGCTGGGGATTTTCAGGTGACTTTTACCCTTGGGGGATAGCCATTCAGGATACGGGGGCGACCAGGGTGAATGTGCAGATGAGGCATTTGTTGGCGCATGAGTTAGGGTATTCTTGATATCTCGGGGAGCGGGTGGTTCGATAGATTGCAGAGGAGGAGGTGGTGGTGCCACCTGCGCAGCCTCCTATGTCTATGAGGTAGGAGCGGCTATTACCGGAGGATGTGAGGATCGCGGCGATGATCGCGGCGATGATCGGTGGCCTTTGTGATGAGCTCATTGATGGCGCCCAGCATATATAATGCCTTGCCTTTCCCTCTTGTGGGTTCGAGTCGGGCGGTGGGGTCTTCCCACAGCGACGGTGGACCGTCGGCGTCTGTGGAGGTGGCGACTTCAGAGGTTCCCTTTGTGCGATTACATACCCCTTCGTACAACATTCAGCGGGCTGATGGAGGGATGGTGCCTATCTTTCACTGTCCTCATGCGATGGATCCGGACGATTTGGGTTTGACAGCGGAGGTTCTTCATCCTGCGGTATACCTTTATGTACTTTTCTTTCTTTTTTGTTTCTATCCATTCCACTTTGATACTGATTTTGCCTTTTACTTGCAGTAAGTTTGGGTGTCGACTACTTGGCTGATGGATATTACAGATTGGATATCTTTAGCGATTGCCCACATTTGGGATGGAGTCCCGGTTCCTTCTTGCTTGGTTCCGTCTGCTTCGTCTGGGGGGGACTCTAGCTCGGTTAGTGGTGGTGCATCGTCTCGCCGTAGGTGAAAGAGAGTGCGTCGCAGGGGTGGAAGCTCTTTCAGAGTGGGGTGAAGGGTTGGTGAGAGAGAGAAAATGTGGGTTCGGGCTGAGTCCCGTTGTTTTTTGCTTTTCTTTTATTTCCTACAACATTCATGTAACACAGAGAAAAAATATATATGCAATGCAATGGAGTTTTTTATTATCTTTATTAATGATGGATGAGTGAATGCATGCACATGCGCTTTTTACTTTACTGCTGAGACCGTAAAAAGAGATATTTTTGGGATTTTGAAGGAAGGTTTTAAAAATGAGAAATTATATAGGGGTGGAAGAGGATTTTAGAGATTCTATTGAGAACATCAATTTATTTTTTATTGAGCTTCCGATTTTGACACAAGAGGAAAAAGGAAAATTTCCAAAAATAGGGGGTTACCGATCGACAAGACCCTTATCCTGTCTATCGACAGTCAAGTCCAGTCCCATTAATTCAAAATTTATTATTAGTGACCTCTTCAGCCTCTTGTATTTTGTGGGGTAGGATTGCCTCCGATTTCTGTAGGGGTCATGTCTTTTGTGAGGGTTCTCAAGTATAAAAGGGGTAAGGGTGGAGTGTTTTCATCACACCTTCACTTGTCTACTTGTTTTTTAGTTTTGCAAGATGGATATCCCTAGTAGCATTGAGTTTGCTAACTACCTCGAAGCCTTGCAAGAAATGTGCTCTTATAATGTTGACTACAATGCTTTCAGTATGCGTCAGGTTTCTTTGTGGTGCAACCGGCCCGTTGAGTGGAACATGCTGATGGCGGCGGTACAATTTTGGTACCTCGAAGACCATGTATTCCGCTTTGGGTTGGATGAAGTTTGTTCTACCTACGAGGAATTTTCTACCATGTTGGGGATAAATCCCAGTATTACCGCGGCTTTTACCCGAACTTTGTCGTTCTCTCAGGGATTTGTTGGCTGGGCTTCTTCATATTTCACCTTCGGTGGCTAGACCATTGGTTATTGGAGGAATGATCTCCCTTTCAATGGTGTTACAGTCCATGCATTTGCAGGATACTGGCGATGCTGGATACGCCGGAGCCATTGTTCTGGGCTTAGTATCAAAATTGTTGCTGGTGACTGGGGAACTATTGGTGGACTCACAACTTGCAGCCATTATTTCTTGGATGTCATACCATCGCAATCCTGTAGCAGTGATACTGGCAGAGACCTTGAATGGCCTGGATGCCTTGCGAGAAGGTCGTTCTGACTTTCTGAGGGGTAGCCCCGTGATGCTGTTCATATAGTTGTGAGAAAGACTCCGCCTGGTGACTCCTCCAGAATAACCTTTGTCGGCTGTACCCAACTTCTTTTCACGCCACCTCATCAGCATTGGCTTGGATATTGAGAGCTAGGAGAACTTTTTTGTGGAGCATGGGACTCTAAATTTGTGTTGGTCAGTGCCTTGGTGGGGACAGTTGCTGCCTATTCTGGAGCTAGGAGAATACCCGTATGTCCGACTGGCTGGTCTCAGACAAACCTCTTTCTATTTCCCTTGGCGACTTCTGCGTTAATTTGGCTGGAACCAGGTCGTGTCACCTCGGACACTAGACTTCTTTTAGGTAGAAGATTTGACTGAGCGTTTTCGCATGCGGCTTGGCTCTATATGGAAGAATCGGCGTCCGTCGACCCATCCTTCTCAGTCTGTTGGGAGAGTTTGGCATATCGCTGGATATTATATGAAGTGGTTGTGGAGGAGAGTAGTCAGCAAGATGTTGGCAGTGGAGACTCGATAAAGGTGGTTTATTTTGTTAAATACCATGGAGGTAGGTGTGGTAGTTTTTTCGAAGATGGTTCGAGCTTATCGGTCTATGGAGCGTTTGTGACACTCTATTCAGGCGGAGGAATCTTGGGACCCCAGGATGCAGATGATGATGGCGGAGCAGGATCCTCTGGTAGCTGCAGCTAGGACTCTTGGAGAGTTTATTTTCTAATGGGGAATAAATGTGGGGGGTTGTATTTTAGCTTTTTTTTAGGAAGGTAGGGGGAAGGGGGTTATCCGTTACTTTATGTAATTGCACTGCAATTTCTTATTAATGAAATAAACAAGTTTTTGATCATCCAGCTGTGCCTTTTGATGAGTTTTGTATTTTTGAATTATCTATACCGATCACTAAGGCATACATAATCCTTTTATTCAAATGTATGTTAGAATGAACTGTCATTCTCGGAGATAAGAAAAGAATAGTATTTTGTGAAAAAGAAAGGGACGTGCTCATGTAAGGTGTATGAACTACCTACATACCTATGGGGTTTTTGAAAAGTTATAATTTGTTTGAAAATGGTTTTTGGAGAGGATCAGGCCTACGTAGTTCTAGGTAGAAGGAAATGAAGAGATTTTTTTAATAGAAGGGATATGAGAAGAGTCGTAGCACGTCGAGATTTCGAACTAGGGGTAGAACTTCTTGAGACAGTCCAGGTTGAATGGACGAGCCATCTCTTCCCCATTTAAATCAGTGAGCATGGAAGCACCGCCAGATAAGATCTTCTTGATAATGTAGGGACCGCTCCAATTGGGCTTGAATTTCCCTCTGGGGCCCCAGATGGGTTCTATTATCTCTTTGATGGATAGATCCCCTTCTCAGACACCGCAATCCTTGACTCTCTTGTTGAATGATTGCACTATTCGGCGATGGTACCCTTGTATGTGGTATTGCGCTTTTAGTCTCCTTTCATCTTGGAGGGTCAGCTCGTCAAGACGAATTTGGCACCAGTCTTCTTCACTGATCTTTCTTTCAAGCATGGCGCACAGTGAGGGTATTTCCAACTCCATGGGTAGGACTTCTTCCATTACATAGACTAGAGAGTAAGGGGTAGCCCCAGTAGAGCTTAGGATTGAGGTTCAGTAGCCCCAGAGGGCGTACGGGATCCGATCGACCCAATCTCGACAGCTTTCGGTCAAGTTGCTGATGATGTCTTTGAGGTTCTTGTTAGCGACTTCAACTGTGCCGTTGGTCTGAGGTCGGTAGGGAAAAGATTTAGGTCTCTGAATCCCATACTTGTTGACCACTTTTGTAACTTCTGCCTCGAACTGTAACCCGTTATCTGACACTAGCTCGTGCGAGACCCCATATTGGCAGATGATATTTTTCTTGATGAATTTGGCCCCTTTCTTAGCCTTTAACACTTTGTATGACTCAGGTTTGACCCATTTGGTGAAGTAATCAATGGAAACTAGGATGAACTCATGCCCGTTGGAAGCCTTAGGTGTAACCTTCCCTATGATGTCGGTGCCCCAGGTGGAGAACGGCCCGGGAGAAGTCATGTTGTATAATTCACGCAGAGGCAGATGCTGAAGGTTGGAGAACTGTTGGCATTTGAGGCATCTCCGGACATAGGCGGTGCAATCATGGGTCATGGTGGTCTAGTAGTAGCCTTGTCGAACGATCTTCTTTACAAGCATGTGACCATTTATATGGGGTTCACATTACCTGTTGTGGATCTTCTGTATTATCTTTTCAATGTCAGCCCCTGCGATGCAGTGTAGATGGGTTCCATCGAAGTTCCTTTTGAGTAGTGCTTTGTGACAGATGATGTACTGGGCAGCCAGTCTTTGAAGGGTTGCTCGTTCTTTCTTATTAGAACCCTAGGGATACCTACCATGCTTGAGGAGGTTCCATATATCATAATACCAATATTTGGCTAGCTCGGGATCATCTGTGGTGATGAGCTCAATGTGGTAGCAGTGGGTCGATTTGTCTTGCTTTTGAACCGGGAATGGCATAATTGTTATCCCTTCAGGCATGTCGACCATGGAGGCTAAGGTACCAAGGGAATCATCTAGGTTATTCCTTGCTCGAGGTAGGTAATGGAAAGTGATGTCTTGGAATTGGGAGTCTAGTTCTTCTAAGTAGGCATGGAAGGGTTAGAGATTCTCATCCTTAACTCTCCATTTTTTGAGCACTTGACCAATGATGAGGGAGAAATCCTCGTAGACGTCTAAGCATTGAATACATTTATTGAGAGCAAATTTGAGGCCTACCTTTCATACCTTTTATTCAATCATGTTGTTGGTACAAGGGAAATCCAGTTTGATGGTGATAGGAGCGTGAAAGTCATCTGAGGCGATTAGCAGTATCCCAATACCATATCCCTTTTTGTTGGTAGCACTGTCAAAGAACATTTTCCATCGGAGACTGTCCCGGGCAGTGCAGAGGATGTTTTCATCTGGGAATTCAGAGTTCTAAACATCGACCTCTTTCATGGGGTAATCAGCGAGGTAGTCAGAGATAACTCTTTCTTTCATAGCTTTCTGTGTGACGTACACGATATCGAATTCGGCTAGGAGCATCAAACACCGAGCCATTAAGCTAGACAAGGTGGGTTTCTCGAGCAGGTACTTGATGGGGTCCATTCGAGATACAAGTTTGATAGGGAAGGCGATCATGTAATGCCGTAATTTTTGGTTGACCCAGACAAGCGCGATACATGCCTTTTCTAAAGTAGTGTAGTTGACCTCGTATCCGGCTAATTTGCGACTTTCATAATAGATGGCCCTTTCTTTGTGGGAATCTTCAAGGAATTAGGCTAGAAAAGCCCCAGTTGCAGTGTTGGTTATGGTTAGGTATAGGAGCAAAGGGAGATCAGGTTGTGGTGGCATGAGTACCGGGAGTTGGGCCAGATATTGTTTGATTCAGTCAAAAGCTTCTTGGCAGGCTTCGTTCCAAATCTTAGTTGAATCCTTTCGGAGGATTTTGAAGATAGGTTCGCAAATGGAGGTTAGTTGGCTGATGAACTGGCTGATGTATTGCAATTTCCCAAAGAAACCTCGAACTTATTTCTCTGTTCGGGGAGGTGGCATTTCAAGTATAGCTTTCATCTTGGAAGTATCTGCTTCTTCCCTTTCTCACTGACCATGAATCCTAAGATTTTCCCTTTGTAACGCCGAAGACGCATTTCTATGGATTAAGCCTCATCTGATACTGTTGCAGTCGTTCGAAGGACTTTCGGAGAGTGAGAACATGACCTTATTTGTTAATCATATCATCCACATAGACCTCAACCTCTTTATGAATCAGATCGTGCAGGATGGTTATGGCAGCCCTCTGGTAGGTAGCCCCAGCATTCTTGAGACCAAATGGCATGAAAATGTAACAAAAGGTTACCCATGGGGTGATGAACGCGGTCTTTTCTTGGTGGTCTGGGTGCATTTTGATTTGGTTGTATCCGACAAATCTATCGACGAATGACTTGAGAGCATGACTGACTGTGTTGTCTACGATCATGTCGATATTGGGTAACGGATAATCATCCTTTGGATAGGCTTTGTTTAAATCCCGATAATCTACACACATCTGAACTTTCCCTCCTGATTTCGGCACAGGCACTATGTTGGCTATCCATATAGGATATTTGATCACACGAATGAAACATACGTTGAATTGTTTGACCACCTCTTCTTTGACCTTGAGCGACAATTCGTTGTGCAGTTTTCTCAACTTTTGTTTAATTGGTTTGCAATCTGGGAGAGTGGGAATCTCATGCTAAGCTATTTTAGGATCAATGACGGGCATATCGTCATATGACCATGCAAAGACATACACGAATTCCTTTAGCAATTCTTCGAGTTATGCACGCTCATGCTAATTGAGGGTATCCCCTATACTAATCTCGCGTAGTTGGCTACTAGAACCGAGGTTAGTAACAACAGTCTCTTCTTTATTAACTTCATTACGGTTATGTTGTTTATTACTAACCTTATTTAGATCAGTTAAGAATTGTTCATTTCCAAAATCATCATCATCAAAAGTTTGATTAGAATCTAAACAATTAATGTAAGGCACAACATGATACTTAAAATCTTCGTTTATTTCATTGATACGAAAAACAGCATTAAGAACCTCATCAAAGGAGGACTCGATTACATTTGAACAAGGATAGACAACAGAAGAAGAAATGGGGTAAACATTAGGATTAGGGGAGGTTTAAGCAGGTAGAATGGGCGCAGCATGCCAGTTGAGGAGAGGTGTATCAGCAGCTTTAATCAGTTAGGACAGATCCGGTGATGTAGTGCCTGAGTGAACCATGCGGACTGTTGGCCCCAGTGTCCATAAGTTGAAGGAATCTTCAAATTTACTTTCCTCAGTCTTTTCGGTATCTTTGATGAGCGGTTGTACACGGTGTTGGGAACTTTTGACCCATGGGTAGTTGTCTTGAAAAAAGATCTCCATTCCAGGCTTCATCTTCTTGTCTGTATGGTTATACCATGGTTCAGGAAATCCATAAAAGGGGAAGTCTTCTCCCTCTTTGATGAATCGTCCATTCAAGGAGTCACATGGGATATTCTGAATGCAGTCTAGTCTTCTCTTTGGTCGAGACTGGCGGATCATTCTGAGATCTTGTTCTGATGGTTGATACCCCAACCCACAAGGAGGAAAATCTTTCTTCAGTACAATCGGCTCAAGTATACCTTGTTGTCTTTGTCCTAGCCCCAGTTCGGACTTGAAGTGCATGTTTTTGAACATCTGAATCACATTAAAGTTTCCATGAGGGTCGTATTCTAGACAAACCCTTTCTTTGAAGTCGTCCCTGTCGGGAGTAGGAGTGGTTTAACTCGAAATCCTGATAGGAGCATATCATTTGACCCGTGATGTATCTCAAGAATTAGACTGCTGGTACTTGCACCCTCGGCATTATCGGCATTGCCCAAAATGGTGATGACTCGTCCGTAGGCGAAGAATTTTAATTTTTGATGGAGTGAGGAAGACACACCATTGATACTGTGGAGCCAAGGTCGTCCGATTAACAAATTGAAACAAGTTGGGATGTCAATAACTTGTAATTCAATGACAGGGTTTATAGGGCCAGCCCCTATTAGAAGATTTATGGATCCCATCACCTCCCGACGGGTATTATCGTAGGCATGCACAGCAGCGGAGGTTGGAGCGAGGTCGCATTCTTTCAGTCCTAAACATTTGAAGGTTCTCAGTGGGTAGACATTCAAGTTGGATCCATTATCGACAAAAGAGAGTGGCACAACCTTCCACATAACTTCGACGAAGATGTTGAGTGCATGATTGTGGTTTGTCCCAATCTTGGGGTTTTCTTATTTGAAAAAGGATAGCATTCAGGTAGAGGTCAAAGATCAGGCCAAATTTACTGCTTCTTTTGGTGTGCTAGAAGGAGGAACTGTGGGTCCAGTGAGCAACTTGATCAGAGCGTTTTTGTGCAACTGAGAAGACATGAAAAGCCCCCATAGAGTGATGTTAGCTTGATTTTTCTTTAGTTGGTCGAGGATCTTGCTCTCCTCGAGGGAGGCATAGGAAGGTTTTCCACTCCCTTCCCCTTGTCATTGGCTGGTAGTGAGCTTGGGATCTGGTAATGTCTCCCTGACCTGGTCATGTTATTTACTGAAGAAAGGAAGAACATGAATCCCGTTTCCTTGTCAACCTCGGGTTGTTCTGCCACCTTGTTTATTTTTTCGAGAATTTCTTCAAATGATATCATCCCACACATGTCGGTGTAACAACCCGGATTTTTAAATGAGTATTTTTAAATACGCGACTTTTGTCAGCATGTGTCGCGCAGGACGCGAACTTGCGTGATTTTTGTAGGACGTTTTATTGGGGTTAAAAATAATTTAACCATATTTATTAGATGGTAAAAATAGCCCTAAGAGTGCCATGGGGTCAAAAATTGAAAAATGAATAAATAAATAAATAAAATAACCCGAATTTTTAAATGGGTATTTTTAAATACGCGACTTTTGTCAGCAAGTGTCGCGCACGACGCGAACTTGCGTCATTTTTGTAGGATGTTTTATTTGGATAAAAAATAATTTGACCATATTTATTGGATGCTAAAAATAGGCCTAAGAGTGCCATGGGGTCAAAAATCGAAAAATGAATAAATAAATAAAATTATTTTATTTTATTCAAAAAAATAAAAGTGCTCAGAAAATTCTGAAAATCATCATACCGACTCAAAACTTAATTTTGAGCAACTTTTTCTTCTTCAACATTTACAAAAAAATCATTTAGACACAATTTATGCCATTTTTTGATTCGGCCAGAAATTTTATTTGAGAAGTTATTTTTTTTTAAACTTCAATTATTGTTGCCTTATTTAAAGGGATGGTGGGCAACCCTTTTTAACTATTTTGAAGCAACTTTCAACACATGTTTTGGCAGACAACATATTTTATTAAACTCTCCTATTATATATTCACATAACCCCTTTATATTTATGTATTCAACCTTAGTTTTAGGTGTGTTCTTGGGGTTGTTTTGAGGTGGAGCTTGGGAGATGATTTTGATGGTGTAATATGACTTTTATGGGAAGATTTATGTTGAATTCTTTTTGGTGTTTTATGGTATGGGGTTTTACACAATATGCTCCTAAATCTCGCAAATGTTATTCCATTTGAATTCATGTGATTATTGAACACATTTTTGAATTGTTAAATTCATTGAAATCTGGAAAAATAATCATTGGAATTATTTTGATTCATGTGGTATTATTCATGTTGTTGTTGAGCACGTTGTCACGAGATTTTAATATGGCACGAATTTTGGTCACTCATCAAAATTCCTGCTTCCCGGGACTATGTCTTGATAAAGCATATGCGGATCGGGTGAGGCCTGGTGACCTGGTTAATATGTTGTTTAGAAATTAATATTGATAAAATGCTATTGAGATTTGCATTTTGATTTCAATATTCGTACTCGTGTGGTTACGCTTTATTCATCGCTAACATATATTTGTTGAGCATCTTTTCTGTCGTATTGTGTACTTCCCCATATTTTCTTTTAGTGGCAGGTTAGCGCGGATTTGGGGCGCTATGGAGATTTTTTAGCTTGGATATTTTGGGAAGAATATTAGAGAGTATACATGAGAAGATTTATATTTATTTTTGATGTATAGAGCATTGGTGATTTATTTTATTTCGAGACACCTTGTTGTATTTAATTTGAAGAATTGAGATTAGTGGTTTCTCTTGTTTATTGTGGTATTTTTTTAGATGTTATATACCTTGTTACTTGTTGATTCAGTTTATTTTATCGATTGTAACGCTCCGCTCCGCTCTCCCGGATGGGTGGGGTGTTACAAATGGTATCAGAGCTTAGGTATACGGTAACTCTCGGGGCTTGGGTTTTGGGTTCATTGCGTGATTAGGAATTCTTAGAGATAGAGTATTTTTGGTGATATTCGTGTTAGGTTCCGAGATTTGATGTGAGGAATTTAGTTTTGGGAGACGAGATTATTTTTGGAGATTGTTGGCCTGATTTTTTAGAGTTAGGCTTTCGGTGAATTTCGAGGGCGAAATTACATTGTTAGTGGGGAAGTATGTAACAACCCGGATTTTTAAATGAGTATTTTTAAATACACAACTTTTGTCAGCATGTATCGCGCAGGACGCGAACTTGCGTGATTTTTGTAGGACGTTTTATTGGGGTTAAAAATAATTTGACCATATTTATTATATGGGAAAAATAGGCCTAAGAGTGCCATGGTGTCAAAAATCGAAAAGTGAATAAATAAATAAAATAATCTCGATTTTTAAATAGGTATTTTTAAATAAGCGACTTTTGTCAGTATGTGCCGCGTAGGACGCGAACTTGCGTGATTTTTGTAGGACGTTTTATTTGGATAAAAAATAATTTGATCATATTTATTGGATGCTAAAAATAGGCCTAAGAGTGCCATGGGATCAAAAAACGAAAAATGAATAAATAAATAGAATATTATTATTTTATTCAAAAAAATAAAAGTGCTCCGAAAATTCTGAAAATCATCATATCGACTCAAAACTTAATTTTGAGAAACTTTTTCTTCTTTAACATTTCCAAAAAACATCATTTATACCCTATTTAGGCCATTTTTCGATTCGACCAGAAATTTTGTTGAAGAAGTTTTTTTTTTAGTTCAATTATTGTTGCCTTATTTTAAGGGATGTTGGGCAACCCTTTTTGACTATTTTGAAGCAACTTTCGACGCATGTTTTGGCAGCCAACATATTTTATTAAACTCTCCTATTATATATTCACATAGGCCCTTTATATTTATGTATTCAACCTTAGTTTTAGGTGTGTTTTTGGGGTTGTTTTGAGGTGGAGCTTGGGAGATGATTTTGATGGTGTAATATGACTTTTATGGTCAGATTTATGTTGGATTCTTTTTGGTGTTTTAAGTTATGGGGTTTTAAACAATATTCTCCTAAATCTCGCTAATGTTATTCCATTTGAATTCATGTGATTATTGAGCTCATTTTTTAATTGTTAAATTCAATGAAATCTGGAAAAATAATCTTTGGAATTATTTTGATTCATGTGGTATTATTCATGTTGTTATTGAGCACGTTGTCACGAGATTTTAATATGGCACGGATTTTGGGCACTCGTCAAAATTTCTGCTTCCCGGGACTATGTCTTGATAAAGCATATGCGGATGGGGTGAGGCCTAGTGACCTGGTTAATATGTTGTTTAGAAATTAATATTGATAAAATGCTATTGAGATTTGCATTTTGATTTCAATATTCGTACTCGTGTGGTTACGCTTTATTCATCGCTAACATATATTTGTTGAGCATATTTTCTGTCGTATTGTGTACTTCCCCATATTTTCTTTTAGTGGCAGGTTAGCGCTGATTTGGGGCGCTATGGAGATTTTTTAGCTTGGATATTTTAGGAAGAATATTAGAGAGTATACATGAGAAGATTTATATTTATTTTTTATGTATAGAGCATTGGTGATTTATTTTATTTCGAGACACCTTGTTGTATTTAATTTGAAGAATTGAGATTAGTGGTTTCTCTTATTTATTGTGGCATTTTTTTAGATGTTATATACCTTGTTACTTGTTGATTCGGTTTATTTTATCGATTGTAGCGCTCCGCTCCGCTCTCCCGGATGTGTGGGGTGTTACAGATGGTATCAGAGCTTAGGTATACGGTAACTCTCTGGGCTTGGGTTTTGGGTTCATTGCGTGATTTGGATTTTTCAGAGATAGAGTATTTTTGGTGATATTCGTGTTAGGTTCTGAGATTTGATGTGCAGAATTTAGTTTTGGGAGACGAGATTATTTTTGGAGAGTGTTGGCCTGATTATTGAGAGTTAGGCTTTCGGTGAGTTTCGAGGGCGAAATTCCATTGTTAGGGGGAAAGTATGTAACAACCTAGATTTTTAAATGAGTATTTTTAAATACGCGACTTTTGTCAGCATGTGTCGCGCAGGACGCGAACTTGCGTGACTTTTTTAGGACGTTTTATTGGGATTAAAAATTATTTTTCATATTTATTAGATGGTAAAAATAGGCCTAAGAGTGCCATGGGGTCAAAAATCGAAAAATGAATAAATAAATAAAATAATTCGGATTTTTAAATGGGTATTTTTAAATACGATATTTATGTCAGTATGTGTCGCGCAAGACGCGACCTTGCGTGATTTTTATAGGATGTTTTATTTGGATAAAAAATAATTTGACCATATTTATTAGATGCTAAAAATAGGCCTAAGAGTGCCATGGGGTCAAAAATCAAAAAATGAATAAATAAATAAAATATTATTATTTTTTCAAAAAAATAAAAGTGCTCAGAAAATTCTGAAAATTATCATACCGACTCAAAACTTAATTTTGAGCAACTTTTCCTCTTCAATATTTCTAAAAAATATCATTAAACCCGATTTAGACCATTTTTCGATTCAGCCAGAAATTTTGTTTGGGAAGTTTTTTTTTTTTTAACTTCAATTATTGTTGCCTTATTTAAAGGGATGGTGGGCAACCCTTTTTTACTATTTTGAAGCAACTTTCGACACATATTTTGGCAGCCAACTTATTTTATTAAACTCTCCTATTATATATTCACATAGCCCGTTTATATTTATGTATTCAACCTTGGTTTTGGGTGTGTTTTTGGGGTTGTTTTGAGGTGGAGCTTGGGAGATGATTTTGATGGTGTAATATGACTTTTATGGCCAGATTTATGTTGGATTCTTTTTGGTGTTTTAAGGTATGGGGTTTTAAACAATATTCTCTTAAATCTCGCTAATGTTATTCCATTTGAATTCATGTGATTATTGAGCTCATTTTTTAATTGTTAAATTCATTGAAATCTGGAAAAATAATCGTTGGAATTATTTTGATTCATGTGGTATTATTCATGTTGTTATTGAGCACGTTGTCACGAGATTTTAATATGGCACGGATTTTGGGCACTCGTCAAAATTCCTGCTTCCCGGGACTATGTCTTGATAAAGCATATGCGAATGGGGTGAGGCCTGGTGACCCGGTTAATGAGTTGTTGAGAAATTAATATTGATAAAATACTATTGAGATTTGTATTTTGATTTGAATATTCGTACTCGTGTTGTTACGCTTTATTCATCGCTAACATATATTTATTGAGCATCTTTTCTGTCGTGTTGTGTACTTCTCCTTATTTTCTTTTAGTGGCAGGTTAGCGTGGATTTCGGGCGCTATAGAGATTTTTTAGCTTGGATATTTTGGAAAGAATATTCGAGAGTATAGATGAGAAGATTTGTATTTATTTTGTATGTATAGAGCATTGGCGATTTATTTTATTTCGAGACACCTTGTTGTATTTAATTTGAAGAATTGAGATTAGTGGCTTCTCTTGTTTATTGTGGAATTTTTTAGATGCTCTATACCTTGTTACTTGTGGATTCAGTTTATTTTATCGATAGTAGCGTTCCGCTCTGCTCACCCCGGGCGGGTGGAGTGTTACAACCGGCTACCGATCCAGTTTTGTCTGAAGCTTGCTCTTTATTCGAATCTTCGAATTCTTCCCCCCATCCGAGGGCAACAAGTATGTATTTCCACGTAAAGTCGATACATTCCACAACTTCAACGAATTCTTCATACATGTCTTCCCAATCGGTGGGGATGTGTAAGGGTGAAGGGACCAGGCGCCCTTGTAGCTTCAAAGCATCGAATAACTCGGTGATACTGCAAATGTTGTTGATTTGTCTAAATAATTATGCCATAATCTGGACAACATCATCCAGGATAACTTCATCGGTCGATAATACCTAACTATCTGACTCTCGAGCCCATTCTCGTGCTTCCAAGAACAGCGTACTGAACCTTTGGCAATCAATGCTCATCTGTGAGGGAAATTTCATCCCAAACTCTAGGAGTTGGTTTAAGACTTCTGATAATTCCATACTTCTATTTTCGGAACGGATACGGACGGCGATGCATGCTCTGGTAAGGTGTGACAGTGCCTGATCAGTGAGGCTAGTAGGGTGTAGGAGGAAATATGGGCAAATTTGGAGAGGTTTAGGAGAGTATATGGGTGTGATTTGAGTTGAGGGAACGAATTCTGCATTCTCTTCTCAGAAGATGGCATTGGCATGATTTGAGAGTGGGTTGTGAGTAGTGTTTGGCTTAGTATTGGCTGGTGGGGCGATAGTACCTCAGTCAATTAGACCTTGGATTATGTTTCGGAGGTGAAAGAATTATTCAGTGGTATGGCTAACTGTTTGGTGAAAGGCGCAATAGGCATCTGCCTTGAAGTTTCTTGGGAGTGGATTTGGAAATGGACAAAAATCCAAGGGTTTGATAAGGTTTCGACTTAGCAGGGGTTGATAGAATTTGGAGAGAGGAGCATGGAGCTCGGTGTATTCCTTTCGGACTGGGACAGGGCGTCTTTCTGTTGCCCGTCAGGTGGTTGGTTGAGAGATGTTGTTGATGGTTGAGACTGCAGCACTGGCAGGCTTATCATATTTCCTGGGGGTGAACTGTCCGGACACCTTCTTTGGTTCGACATCTATTTTAGCAAGACCTTCCTCGATTTCTACTCCTGCTTATCTAATATCTCATAAATGGGGATAGTATTGTCCTCCTATCGTTGCTCGGACATGGGGTAAGAAGTTCTTCAATATGCTGACTTGTTCTTCCTCAGAACATCGATTGGTTATGGTTGCTGCTTTTTAGTTCCATCAGGCTATGAAGTTACTGACTGATTCCCCAGAGTTCTGTTTAAGAAGCTCTAAATCACGGCGGGTGACCTCAAGGTCTTTGTTGTATTAGTACTACAACATGAATTCTCGGGCTACATCCTCCTAGCTACGGATTCTAGAATCTTCGAGAGATAAAAACCATCGGAGGGCGCTATCCTTCAAAGTTTGATAAAACATTTAGGCCATCACTTCTTCAAAAGCCCCTAGTAGAGTCATGGAATGGTGATAGCTGCGGAGATGAAGAATCGGGGGTCCACTTCCTCCAAATTTTTATATTTTTGGCATCCTGAACTTCTCGGGTAACCTCACTTTAGGATAAGGAGACATGTGGGTGTAGTACATGTAATTACCCGAGATTCTGACTTGGTTAAACTTCTTGATGAGCATATTGATGTCCTCTTTGACTTTGTTCAGCTCTTCTTCCTTCGGATCAAAGATCATAGGCAAGTTAGCCCCATGCTGGGCAAGATTCGACATCGGAAGCTGGGCAGGCGGCGACCCATTAGCAGGAGGGGCACGTGGAGCATGCTGATACTCTTCAGGAACCCAAATAGGCTCGGTTGGACCCATAGTGTGAGGAAATAGGGCCTCCGGATCTTGATAAATAGGAACATGGTTATGTTGCATTTCTCGGACCTCAATTTGGAGGTTATCAATCTTGAACACAAGCTGAGCTAGGACTGCCATCAGATCTGGCTGCACAACGGGTACTTGATCTGTGTTCTCTATGGCAAGCAAATGGAAAACGGATGGATACTGGACTCGAAAGAAGTAACAGGGGAACGAATGGAACTTCGGGGTGATTTGACTGAAGATCGAAGCTAATAAGGAGCCAGGCCAAGGGTTTACGATCGACCAGAGGAGGCGCAAAATGGGATTTATTTTTGAGAAAAAGGGGAAAAAATCGAGATGGAAAGACAAAATGTTTTTAAATTTTTGATAGAGAGATGAGGAATGTTTTTGGATTTTTGATAAAGAGGGAAAATGTTTTTGGATTTTGGATAAAGAACGAAGAAAGATTTTTTTTTTTGGAATTTTTTTTTATAAAGGAAGGAGGGATGGTCTCAGCATGATTATTATTATGTTTTCACTTGTATTAATTCTCCTAAATCCAAAATGAAATACCGGACGGGACCCGAGCCTTGAACAGTTGGGTTTGTAATATATGCAAAGCTATGGCTAGACTTGTGACCAGGCTCACGGGTAGGGTCCCGTTTTAAAAATACGCGAGAATTCGGGTGGCAGGCCGACCCAAAATTTTGGCAGAGTTTAGTGTACAAATTGGAAATATAACATGTGTGTCCTAGGTTTGACACCTATATGCGGGTATGCAGTTTTTTGGGTGAATCGAAAAGGGTTCCCCCCTTTGGCGTGACTTCCATGATATACGTCTTGATCTTGCGGGCAATTGGTACTTGTGGACAAGCCATTTGATATACCTAAGTGTACGTGAATTGCCTCACTATATACCTCGCGGGGATGATACATGTGATAGAGAATTCGATATACTCGGCGTACGTGAACGAGTTCCCTATGATATACCTCCCGTCATGACTTCGGTCAAGCAGTACGATGCGGGGGAACCGTTTAATATACGTCGAAGGTACTTGGCCAATGGAAGGTGAGAGTCATATCTCTTAGGCTAACTACGCCCGGCCAAACCAACACCCATCACGAAGTGACCCTACTGGACAAAATTTGGTTAATCACAATGCTCTTTGGTGATGTCGTGTGAATCATATGCATGATCCTCTTATTAGTATCTTATGAGAATGTCTTTCTTGATTATGCCAAACAGGGAGCAAAGTACAAGTACCGATGATACACCAAGTATGGATGGGTGATTCGTCCAACATGTGGATATATGTGACCCTAGGTGCACGTGGTGCGAAGTGTACATGGAGAATTTCCTACAAGTGTGTGAATAGAAGCATAAGCATGGGGGTACGCATGAGTAATAAAGAGGGAACATGCAAAAAGGGGGAAAATATAAACAAACATAACATCCATGTAAATAGATTCTAGCCCTCATAAATCCCCAGCGGAGTTGCTACTGTGGCCATCCCCTATCCCCGCGGTGGGCGAGCGGCGTGAGGGAGGATCATAGGTCCCGCGCGTACCTCTTTCGGGAGATCTTCGGTCGGCGTCATTTGGGTGAGGTGAAAAATGTAGAGAGATAGAGTCGCCAGTCTATTTTACTCAAAATAGACAAAAGAAGGGGATCGATCCCGAAGGACAACATCAAAATACATACCGATGCATACGAAATCAAAATGATTGGAAAAGGGTCCGGAGGCTAAGTTACGAAATGGGAAGGTGTTAAGCACCCACTCCACCCTTACGGTCTCTCATGGTTTTTTACTATTTTCCTTTATTTTCCCCTCTATATTTGTGCATGTGTATACGCAGTGGAGATAGGAATCATCGACTTGTACCATAGAAGAGGTAAAGCGAGTCATCCGTAGGAAGGTTTAAAAATATTTAGAAAATAGGATGTACGCGATTATCCTTACGTTGACCGTTATGATGGAATGATAACGCATATGGAATAATACACCACTAAGAACAAACATATGTATATATATGTAATCTAGGATAATTGAAGTTTGAGAGAATATGAGACGAAAGAAAGAGTAAAAATAGGACTCGAATCTCGAATTTTACCCCGAGACGCCTACGTAGCCTATAGAGGCATCAAAGTCCACGTAGTTCGCATGCAAAATGAGGGGTGGCGTTTATCCCATAAATCCAACTGGGTACTTCTCTTATTTGTGTGTGTGTGTGTGCGTAAAAAAATGTTTTAGTTGTGATAAAAGTGTAAGAAACGTGTGAGAATTCCCGTTTGGAATTTTTTTTTGGTTTTTTATTTATATGAAATTAAACAATGTGCAATAATACTAAATAAAAAGTATGTTAGGATATGTGAGATGAGAGAATAAAAGTGCTAAGTAATAAAACAAGTTAACGCGAATTTATGAGAATTTAAGGAGAGAATTGAGAAAATTGGACCTCCTCGAAGATCTTGAGCTTCATCTTGAATGTTGGAGACCAACCCTTGCACTTGGATGATGATGGAGAATGATTAATTCACCAAGTTTGATGAAAAGGATGATGAAAGGTGAAGGTTGGAAAGGGAATTGGATGTGGAAATTGCACTGACTTCGAGAGAGGTTTTCTGGATTTGCTGAGAGTGATATGTTTCTGATCTGAGCTCCTTTGCAATGAGGTCAAGGCCTCCTTTTTATAGGCCCAGGGCATTGGCGATCGGCATAGTCATGTTCCTGCCAAATGGCAGGTGCGTTTAGGCACACTGCCGATAGGCAGGGTCTGGGACATGTCGTTTGGAAGTGTCGTTCAGGCCTTTTTGGAAAATCGACCGCAGAGTGCAAATCATTGATTCGAATCACGCATGGGGCAGACTGTTGGAAAGATTATTCAGAGACTTTCGAGAGTCCTTTGGACCATTCCCGGGTTTGAGAGTTGTCTTTGGGTCAAATGTGGCTCGAAAACATTCGTTGGTCCATTGTACGGGGAATGGTTGGACGCAAATGGATCGTTCGTCCGCATGGTAAGTCCGAATCGCACATGACGCAGGACGTTGGAAAGGTTAGGAAATGTACTTCAACATTCCAAAGAGTTTGATCCTGTTTGGGTAGTTGACTTTAGTCAACTGGGCCCTGGAAGCATTCAGTGACCTTTCAGAGTAAAACAGATCGTTCGTCCGTATCGTAAGTCAGAATCGCGCACGAAGTGGACCGTTGGAAAAGGGTTTCAGTGACCTTTGAAGATTCATTCATCCTCAGTGGAGACTAAGAGTTGACTTAGGTCAAACGGAGGCTGGGAGCATCCGGTAGCCTCTAGATCAGGTTTTGGGGAAAATGGGTCATTCGTCCGCATGGTAAGTTGGAATCGCTCACGGGATGGACCGTTGTAAAGATGATTCAAGGCCCTTCGAAGATTCATTCAGTATCAGTCGAGCTAAAGAGTTTTACTTTTGGTCAAACGGAGCATGGGGGTTCCCGATGGCATTTAGATCAGTACTCAGGGTATGACATGGGTTTATAGTGATGAAGGGAGGTGCTAAGGACCTAAGGAGAGTTTAAGGGGTAATAGAATGGGATGTCTAAACTATTAAAGAAACTAAAATAAATCTCCATATGCATCTCCAAAATTGTCTCCAATCACTACTATGCAGCTACTCCGGTGCTTCCTGAAATGTTAGTCAACACAATAGGTCAAATACCACCACATGAATACTATCTACTCCTCCCAGTTCGGGTCCATGAGCAGAGACAATAGAATTATGCATGATAAACATCACAATAGGGTATTTTAATTTAAATAAGTAATAAATTAATATGTGAGTAAAATAAAATACTACCATTTAATCACGTAACTATGACACCCCAAATGTTTAAGTCCAATTATGATATTATGATTAGGCAATTATGATAAAGCTATCAATTTAATTTAAATCGATTAAACAAATTATTATTATTATTATTATATTGGCACTATCATACCCAGATGACCCTTCAATATGTCATGCACTTACTCGGGCCCGACTAAAGTTTTTCACCACACACAATCCCCTCACTATCGCCAGCCGACCCAATTTCATTAGCCTTTCACTTATTGATGAGGCTCCATGCACGAAACAACACAATTGCTAGCCAACCCGTATTCTGTCAGCCCTTCACTTATTGGTGACACTACTTCATTTTAATACCTGTTCTAAATATTAGGCATTAATTCTCAATTTATTATCAAGCCCTCATTATTCTCTATTTAGCCCTACCCTTTAAGAGATCATAAATTCTCAAACCACCCCTAGTCCCATACCTAGAGGGATCCAAAACTCACATATATCCAATCCTATCCTATCATTTAGGAATAATGCTTGCCAAAATTTACTACATAGCCTCACACCTAGGGTAATGATCCAATGAAAATGAAGTATAAATCTGCCCCGCCTCAAAATTTCACATCTGTAAAAATCTACACTAACTAGCCCCATACCTAGAAAGTGATAACACCACCAAGGCCTACCCACTAGTCCCATACCTAGCAAGCATTCTAAAATTTAAGGTGAGAGCAAAGACTACCCCAAATCCCGCCGTCCCCGGTGTATCAATTATTAACGCAACTAATGATTAGAAAAGGTATATTTCAACTTATCACAACATCTCTTTAAATCAATCACAAGATTTCCATTTATCCTATTTGTGTCCGTTTAATTGCAATATTTATTAAGAACTCATATTTCAACAACTTATAAAATTTTAATCCGTAAAAATATTGATGGACACTCACAACAATAAATATCTCTTCTACTACACAAAAAATAACATGATTTTATGAGTAGAATTAAATTTACAACCTCCCAGCTATTTATTCTACATGTGAACGTCATAAATTCTGGAGGATACCCAATCTCTAATCTAAACATGCAAAGGTTTTGAGTCTTAATTTGTATTAAATATTTGAATAAAAATAGTCTTAAAATTTGTTTCACTTTCCCTAATTAATCTACACGTTTATTTTAAGAAAACATGATAATTAGTGTTCAGACAATATTTAAAATTCATAATACTAAATGGGAACAATAGAAGTATCCATGCCTATAGAAAAGTTGGTTGTAAATTATGATCGGATGGTTGTGTTCCTCTCGAAAAATCAATAAAGACTAGTTCTTGAACGATCTTGAGAAATCATGGTTTGAGCGTTCAAAACTTAGGTTGAATCTAGATTTTAAATGGGGCTAGGGTTTTGTAGATGAGAGGAGGTAAAGATATGGGAGACTTATGGTTTAGGAGTTGATGAAAAAGTTTTTATAAAAGACTAACCCCAAGTTGTTTTTATAGGGAAAAGTTTGAGAGTTTTATTATAACTCAAACTCTAGAAAAATGAAGAAATTATGTTGGCACTGTCCGAAGCAAATCGATTCCTCCCTAAATAAGTGCCAGGTTGCCCCAAAATGTGTATATGAAATTAAAAACCTAATTATTCCCCTATTATTTAGGAAGAATGCCTACCAAAATTTACTACCTAGGCTCACTATCCAACGAAAACGAAGTATAAATCTGCCCCACCCCAGAATTTCCCATCAGTAAAAATCTACACTTATGATAGTGATAACACCACCTAGGCCTACCCACTAGTCCCATACCTAGAAAGAATCCTAAAAATTAAGGTGAGATCAAAGACTACCCCAAATCCCGCCATCCTTGCGGTGTCAATTATTAACGCAATTAATGATTACATAAGGTATATTTTCAACTTATCACAACATCTCTTCAAATTGATCATAGGCTTTCCATTTATCCAATTTGTGTCCTTTTAATTTTAATATTTATTAGGCAACCCATATTTCAACAATTTATATAATTGACATCTGTAAATGTATTGAGGGCCACTCACAACAATAAATATCTATTTTACAAGATACACATAACCCCATCTCTAATCTAAACATGCAAGGGTTTTGAGTCTTAATTTGTATTAAAGATTTGAATAAAAATCGACCCGAAATTTGTTTCATTTTCTCGAATTAATTTCTACGTTTGTTTTAGGAAAACATGATAATTAGTGTTTAGGAAATATTAAAAAAATATAATACTAAAGGGGAACAATATAAGTACTCATGCATATAGAAAAGTTGGTTGAAAATTCTGATTAGATGGTTGTGTTCCTCTCGAAATATCAATAAAGAATCATTCTTGAACAATCTTGAGAAATCACAGTTTGATCCTTCAAAAACTGGGTTGAATCTTATTTTTAAACGGGATAGGGTTTTTCAGATAAGAGGAGGTAAAGATATCTGAGACTTATGGTTTAAGAGTTGAAGAAAAAGTGTTTCGAAAAGCCTAACCCCGAGTTACTTTTATAAGGAAAAGTTTAAGAGTTTCACTATAATTCAAACTCTTGAAAAACTAAGCAATTATGTGGGCACTGTCCAGGGCGAATTGATTTGCCCCTACGGTCGAATTGATTCGTCCATGAACAGGTGTTAGGTCGCCCCAAAAAATGTGTATATGCAATTAAAAAACCAATTTTTCTCTTGATTTCGATTCTAATTAAAACTCCATTTTCCAACATTTAAATATAAAAAAATAATTCGAGTAAAAAAATATTTTGTCCAACTTGTTATTTATGATGATTTAACGGTCTAAAATTACGGGGTGTTGCACCCAACTGATTTTGAGATCCAAGAAACATGTCCGAAGCATATCTTCCAGAATTTGGTGTAGTCGCTCACTTTGACCATTTAATCGAGGGTCAAAAGTTGTACTCGAATTCAACTACTCCTATAAAATCTTACAAACCTCTCCACAACCAATATAAAAACGTGTTATCCCGATTGAACATAATGTCACAGGGTACTCCATGAAGACATACAATCTTTGACATAAATAATTTTGCAAACTTCTCGATTGTAAAATTTTTTCGTACATGAAGAAATTGATCCACCTTTGTCAATCTGTCAACGATGACCCAAATAAAGTCATGACTTCTCTGTGACCTGAGTAATCACATTATAGAATCCTTGGACATGCTCTCCCACTTCCATTCGGGAATTTCCAAAGGTTGTAATACCCCCACTGGTCTCTGATGTTCCACCTTTACTAGCTGACATGTGATAGACATACATACAAACTCCCTAATATCTATCTTCAACCCGATCAACCAATGCGGTATATGCATGTTCTGATACATCTTATCCCCTCTGGTATGTACTATGAACCATGAGTCGTGTGCCTCAATAAGAACTTTTATCTTCAACTCAAAACTCTCTGACACAGCCAACAATTGGTGAAATATTAATCCACCATCGGAACTTATCGAAAAATAAGGAACTTCGCATAATACAATCTCTAATATTTTCTCCTAGTAGAAGGAATCTGAACTTGTGCTTGTATCAGCCATGTGTGACACCCCGACTAATTAAATACCGGGTAGCTACTCCTTTATTAAATTAATTCAAAATGCCAAGTTGGTCCAGTTAATAGCATCACTGTCGAAAACATTTTAATGATTACTAACCACCTAGTATTTAAAAAGTAAGTGCCAAATTTTAATTAAAGTCTGATTAACATGCAACAAGTGTAATAAAGAATAATAATACCATTCACCATAATGAAGTAAATAGAATAACCATTACAAAACGTAATTAAAGTCTGGAGGAAAACTCCTCACTACAAATCCCACAACTGATAAGTAAACTGAATACTAAATCAATACATGCCAAAGTCTGAAAACTGTAAATGGAAAGATGTCTAATAGAAATGGGCAACATGCCCTACAACTAATAGATAAGGACTCTGGAATCCAAATGATAGAAGCGTCTACAAGCAAATTCCCTGTAGCTTCCACAAACAGCTACAGCTCGTCACCTGAATGAGTATCCTATGCTTGGTGTCCTTGTGGCTGGGCACCTAAAATGGTTTTACAAAGAAAATAGATTTAAAAGCAAATGGGTCAGAGCCCGAGTGTGGAGTTATATTTTAAAAACCTGCAAGTGCTTTAAAAACATTTAAAACATTAAATGCAAAGTACATGTTAGGACGTGCACTCACATGATATTCTCACCTCTCGTCTAACTGTGCACTCCTAACGTAAGTACCCATCTACAACGACACAAACCACTAGCTAAGTGACATCATCTCTAGCTAGACTATCATAGGTCCTACCCATATTACTCGGTTCTATTAACATTATAACTCTCGCAATAAAGTAGGGGTTTAACGTAACTCAGATGCTCAATATGAAATATATATAACTATAAGTTAACTCGTTATATTTCTCGAAACAATACCGTAGTTATATTCACAACAATAACATGAAGGTTCCCATTAATTAAGTGTATATTATTCACATCATAAATATACAATATAAGCACCCCGAGAACTAAGCTGCGGTGCACACATACTCTGCTATCCATCCCGGTACATCACGTACATAAGGATTACATATTCCGAATCTCTCAGGAATAGTTCACAGATAACAACATCACAAACAATGGAGGCGAACACAGTCACATCACATAGGTCACGCACATACCTACGCTCCTACGATCAGCGGACTTATTAATATCCCAATAAGTCTTTCTATGACCTATGTTCATCAAGGTAACCAGTCTAAATCCGGGAAACACAAGGATTAGAGGGCCCAAAGCGAACGCAAACCTCCCGTGATAGCAAGTATGGTAGGTATGTCATACACACAATTCATATACCAATACTAAGTAAACACACATCTTAGTAATCCCGTAGTTTGATCGTAGTACATATCGCATTCTCGTACTAACTTATAATTATCATAATTTATACTATTCCGGTTTATAATCCTACGCGCCATAATTTACTCACGTCGTAGTAGACACTCACGTCTCAACCCAAACCGTCCATTTAATATAACTCTCGTATATAATTTACTCCTCATAATAACCCAAAAGTCCCAAATCCATCAATACATCATCAAAGGAATGTTAACTCTACCCTCGAACAAGTTTACGGGACTCCAAAAATCAAAACAGTCCAAAAAGGCCCAAACTGTCAACTCGTTAGAAGTCTCGTTCGAACGAGATTCCTCTGTCAACTCGTTAGAAGTCTCGTTCGAACGAGGCTGTTCGAACGAGATTCCAGTTCGTTCGAACGAACTGTACCTTCTAACGATATCTCGTTCGAACGAGATATCGAACGAAATCCCTTCTCGTTAGCAGCGACTGGTCAACTCGTTAGAAGCTCGTTCGGACGAGTTCGTTCGAACGACCTGGGTAGGGGCTTCTAACGACCTGCCAGTTTCGTCCCAGATTTTCCTAAAACTCGTTTCTCACCATTTTCAACACCTCAAGTCTTCTCCAAAGTTCGTTCTAACAATGTTTTAAGTCCTCTAATCATACTACAACATGCTAAGGTCATATACTAACATCTTTTAAGGCAATAATGCATCCTAAACATCATTAAATCACAAGATTTTATACTTTTTCCCAAATTTTATCAAGAACATGAACCCTAGATTTATATCATCATTAAATCCCAGAATTTAATCTGTTCTAATTTCTTCTAATCATAATTATCATGCGAATAATCATCTACCTATCATTCTACATGCAATTCTCTTCAAAATATTCAAGTTCTAAACTCCAAACTACATGGGTTTTCATATTTCACCAAGAACAAACACAAAATTCGAATTTTTCTAACATGGAAAGAACATTCTTTGAAATTAAATGGAATAAAGTCACTTTCCTTGGTTGTCTCTGAGTTTGGATGATGGTTTGATAGAGTTTTTCTGCAGAATTCCCTCTCTCCAAGCTTCTTCTCCAATGGTGGCTTAAGGTGGCTAGGGTTTGATTTGGGAAACTTAGAAAACTCTTCTAATAACCTACGTAGCCTTCTAGGTTAATATGGTTTGGTTAATGGGATTAGTGGGTTAAATCCACATCAGATTAAAACTCCCAATTTTCGTCACTTTTAATTTCCCAAAATACGAAATTACCAAAATACCCTTTATGATGCCGGTATGGCCTAAAAATACCCCGATATCCAAATTACACCCCCGGCTAGTGTTTTCTGACTATCTCGACCCTTCCGGACGCGTTGGCGCACTCAAAACGACCATACGGTTTATAGATTTAAAAAATCACTTTTTATAATTAAAATAATATACCATGACGCGGCGGTCACACGCATCTCAACAAAATTCTCAAATTGCCGTATATTAATCTCATGACAAATTTCATAATTCCAAATTCATATATAAAAACATGTATTCACATAATCAAATACCAACTCGCATCTCGTTAGTATTTATAACCCGGATTAATTTCTAATTAATACGCATTTAATTAATTAATCCCAAAAATAAATATAGCCAAAAGTACGGGGTATTACATACTTCCCCCCTAATAACTGAATTTCGTCCCGAAATTCGAAACTAGAAAGTACGTGCTAAAAATAAATCTGGATAACGTTCGTGCATCTCATCCTCGCGCTCCCATGTGGACTCCTCGACATTGTGATGTCGCCACTAAACACGCACTAACGGAACTATCTTTGACCGCAGTTTCCTCTCGCTTCGGTCCAAAATAGCAATCGGCCCCTCCTCGTAGGAGCTATCCGGCTGGAGATCGATGTCCTCCACAGCAATGTGAGAATGAGCCAGATTATCTCTAAGATATTTCCTCAGTGAGGAAATATAGAACACATCGTGAACCCGATGCAAATGCTCCGGTAGTCCAAGTCTATACGCAACCGGTCCGATCCACTCAATAATAGGAAACGGCCCCACATACCTTGGTGCCAACTTCCCTTTCTTCCCGAAATGCATAATCCCCTTCATAGGAGATACCCTGAGCAAAACCTGGTCCCCTACTTGGAACTCCCTGAAAAATCTCTTCGCATTAGCATAACTCTTTTGCCTGTCTTGAGCTACCCGAATGCGACTCCGAATCATCTCAATCCTTGTAGAAGTATCCTGAATCACTTTCGACCCAAGTAGTTTGTTGCCCCCCACCTCTAACCAACATGCTGGGGAACGACAAGACCTACCGTACAATGCTTCAAACGGAGCCATGCCAATAGTGAACTGATAGGAGGTGTTGTAAGCAAACTCCACCAGTGGAAGGTACTGCTCCCATCCAGCCCCAAAGTCAATAATGCACATGCGTAGCATGTCCTCCAACATCTGATTTGTGCGCACAGTCTGCCCATCAGTCTGCGGATGATAAGCCGTACTCAACCGCAATTCCGTGCCCATGGCGTCCTGGAAACTCTCCCAAAACCTCGAAACAAATATCTTGTCTCTGTCAGACACGATATTTAGGGGCACACCGTGAAGTCTCACAATCTCTGAAATGAAGAGCTGGGCATACTGTCCCGTAGTGTAATCAGTCCTTACGGGTAAAAAGTGAGCGACCTTGGACAACCTGTCCACAATTACCCAAACGGAGCCGTGACCCCTCTGCGACGTAGGCAACCCCGTGATAAAGTCCATGGATATGCTCTCCCACATACACACCGGGACCTCCAATGGCTGTAGCAATCCTGCCGGTCTCTGATGATCCACTTTTACAAGCTGACAAGTGACGCATTTCGAAACAAACTCAGCGATATCTCTCTTCATACCGCTCCACCAATACTGGCATCTCATGTCTTGGTACATTTTGTCCCCTCCGGGATGCACCGCGAACCGTGAGCTGTGCGACTCTGCCATCACATCGTGTCGTAATTCTTCCCCTTCCGGAACTACCAATCTCCCATTGAAGCGCAATCCCCCATCTGAGCTAACGGTATAGGACTCGGCTCCCTCTGCTAATAATCGAACTATCTGCTCCTGACAGAACGAGTCATTGGCCTGTGCCCGTATTACCTTCGTGACAATCTGCGGCGTAACGATCATCACAGACATGAAGGAGCGGGCCACTGCATCCTGGTGTCCTAATTCCTTCCACTTAGCCTTCCACACCTCTGCCACCTCATCTGCTGGCCTACGGCTCAACGCGTCTGCTACCACGTTAGCCTTACCTGGGTGATACTGGATGTCAAACTGGTAATCCTTCACAAACTCAAGCCACCTACGCTGCCGCATATTCAATTCCTTCTGCGTGAACAGGTACTGTAGGGACTTGTGGTCCGTGAACAGTTGGAACTTTTCCCCCAAAAGATAGTGCCTCCAAATCCGTAAGGCAAATACCACTGCCGCCAACTCTAAATCATGCGTGTGGTAATTCTTCTCATGAGGCTTAAGCTTACGGGAAGCATAAGCTATGGCCTGTCTCTCCTGCTGCAATACACCTCCCAGTCCTTATAAAGACGCATCGGTGTAAACCAAATACTCAACTCCCTGTCTCGGCAATGCTAACACAGGTGCTGAGGTCAATTTGTCCTTCAATTCATCGAATGCCAACTGACAGGCATCACTCCAGATATATGGCACACCCTTACGAGTCAGATGTGTCAAAGGACCTGCTATCTCTGAGAAGCCCCGAATAAACCTCCTGTAGTATCCTGCTAGACCCAAGAAACTACGAATCTCAGTCGGTGTCGTGGGCTGTCCCCACTCCCTCACCGCTGATACTTTCCCCTGATCAACAGATATTCCCCGATCGGAAATGATATGTCCCAAAAACTGGACTTCCTTCAGCCAAAACCCGCACTTCTCATATTTTGCATACAACTCGTTCTGACGAAGTGTCTGCAAAACCTGCCTCAAATGCTCGACGTGCTCCTTCTCTGTCTGGGAGTAAACCAGAATATCATCAATGAAGACAATGACAAACTGGTCTAGGAAATCCCTGAATACTCTGTTCATCAAGTCCATAAACACAGCTGGAGCGTTGGTCAAGCCGAAAGGCATAACCCGAAACTCGTAAGAACCATATCTCGACAAGAACGCAGTCTTCGAGACATCCTCCTCCCTGATACGCAACTGATGGTATCCCGATCTCAAGTCAATCTTCGAGAAGAAAGAAGCTCCTTTCAACTGGTCGAATAATTCATCGATTCGAGGCAACGGATACTTATTCCGTATCGTGACCTTATTCAACTCTCGGTAGTCCACACACAATCTCAGTGAACCGTCCCTCTCCTTCATAAACATAACTGGAGCGCCCCAAGGTGAGGTACTCCTGCGAATAAAGCCCTGACCTAACAGCTGCTCTATCTGATCCCGTAACTCCCTCATCTCAGCTGGAGCCATACGGTACGGTGCGCGTGCTATAGGTCTCGTACCTGGTAGTAAATCTATAACAAAGTCTATCTCTCGACTGGGGGGTAAGCCTGGTATCTCCTGAAACACATCCGAATACTCCCCGACTACTGGGATAGAATCTAAAGGAATCACTACCTCCTTAGAGGTATCCTCCTCAATGTAATACAGATGAGCGGTCGATCCTCCCTCTGGGCAAGGCATCGCCACTACAAACATCTCTTGCCCCGGAATGGCAAAAACAATGCTCCCGCTGAAGCAATCAATCATGGACCTATAAGCTACGAGCCAATCCATCCCAATAATCACATCGTGAACATGCATATCAAATACTAACATGTCTGCAGGTAATACCAAACCACCAATCTCTACCCCCACTCCCCGGCATATAAAGAAAATAAGTGACCCACTCCCCAATGGTGAGTCGACACACGTCACTGTGCTCACTGCCGTAGCTAACAATCCTAAAGCTTTCGCGAAGTGTGTAGCTATAAAACAGTGTGTAGCACCCGTATCAAATAATATCCGACCCATAGTGCCATGGATAGGAAACGTACCCTCAATCGTGGGCGGTGCCTGTGGAACTGCAGCCTGGTGGACGTTGTAGACACGTCCATACTGTAGCTGCCCCTGCTGAGCTGGGACTGCTGGAATGGGTGGCAATGCTGCCATCTGTGGCGGTGCGGGGAGAGCGGCGGGAAACATAGGCCTCTGTGGCTCCTGGCGAGCACCCTGCTGCTGCTGCTGTGGGGCCCTGCCCCTATCAGGACAATCCTGTCGCTTATGGCCAGTCTTGCCACAAACAAAGTACTTCCCTGGGAAGTTCCCTCCTCTCTGTCCCTGCTGTCCCTGGCCCTGGTGGCCATTACCGTTCCTCTCTTGGCCCTGCTGGCCCTGGTGAAACTGCTGCCCACTTTGCCCCTGTTGGCCCTGATGGCCGTTTGGACCCTGATGGCCCTGACGGAAACCTCCCTGTCCCTGTCTGTAGTTCCCTGACCGGAACCTCTTATTATCCCCCTGCTGGGAGCCCTGCTCATTCTGTCTCTGCCCCTGACCAGATTGTGCCCCGCTGGCACCATGTCCTCCAGTCCTGCCCTGATGGCTAGACTCCCCCGACCTCTTACCCTCGGCCATATGAAAACGGTGGTCCTGGGAGTGTAATAATGCAGCGTTAACCACATCAGAATAGGTGGACAACGATAGGTTCCCTAGCAGATGCTGACGGATCCTCCAAGTCAACCCGTCCGTGAACTTCTCAATCTTCTTCTTCTCTGTTGGTATCTCATCTGGAACGATATTCAACAGATTCGTGAACTCGGCCTCATACTCGGCCACAGTCTTACCCTCCTGCTTCAGACCCATCAATCTCCTCCTCATTTCCGTATGAACAGCTGACGAAAAGTACTTGCGGTCGAACCGCACCCAGAACTCCTGAATCGTGAGAGTATCCCTCTCCTCCATGGTGGTAATAGACTCCCACCACTGTAGCGCAGATCCAACTAGCTTGAAAGTAGCTAGAACCTGCTTCTGGACGTCCGTGCACTCATACATCCTCAAGTGCCTCTGCATATCCTTCCTCCATTGGCTCGAGACTACCACATCTGAGCTACCTGCAAACTCTGGCGGATGCGCTTTCTGAAAAGCGTCACGTACACGCTCCCAAGCAGACGGGAATGCATTAACCTGTAATGGCGCAGCAACCGGCGCCTGAGGTGGTGCCTGCTGAACAACGGCAATGGCGGCATTTACCGCTTGAGCTACTATAGCTGCAACCTCAGCGGCGTTCATCATACCCTGAACTGGAGCGGGCAGGGGTTCGGGCGTTGCATCCCTGGGAACTCGTCCTGCATGTCGTGGAGGCATCTGAAATAAGAACAAAGTTTATAAGTTTGCTGTTTATAAACTTAAGATCGCTGAAGAACGAAGCATACACAAAAAGAGTACAATAGTCCTAAAATATAGGGCTCTATATCAAAGAAACTTAGCGGAAACATAATAAGCCGTCAGATCCTAAAGGACACTAGAACCTGATGCTCTGATACCACCTGTGACACCCCGACTAATTAAATACCGGGTAGCTACTCCTTTATTAAATTAATTCAAAATGCCAAGTTGGTCCAGTTAATAGCATCACTGTCGAAAACATTTTAATGATTACTAACCACCTAGTATTTAAAAAGTAAGTGCCAAATTTTAATTAAAGTCTGATTAACATGCAACAAGTGTAATAAAGAATAATAATACCATTCACCATAATGAAGTAAATAGAATAACCATTACAAAACGTAATTAAAGTCTGGAGGAAAACTCCTCACTACAAATCCCACAACTGATAAGTAAACTGAATACTAAATCAATACATGCCAAAGTCTGAAAACTGTAAATGGAAAGATGTCTAATAGAAATGGGCAACATGCCCTACAACTGATAGATAATGACTCTGGAATCCAAATGATAGAAGCGTCTACAAGCAAATTCCCTGTAGCTTCCACAAACAGCTACAGCTCGTCACCTGAATGAGTATCCTATGCTTGGTGTCCTTGTGGCTGGGCACCTAAAATGGTTTTACAAAGAAAATAGATTTAAAAGCAAATGGGTCAGAGCCCGAGTGTGGAGTTATATTTTAAAAACCTGCAAGTGCTTTAAAAACATTTAAAACATTAAATGCAAAGTACATGTTAGGACGTGCACTCACATGATATTCTCACCTCTCGTCTAACTGTGCACTCCTAACGTAAGTACCCATCTACAACGACACAAACCACTAGCTAAGTGACATCATCTCTAGCTAGACTATCATAGGTCCTACCCATATTACTCGGTTCTATTAACATTATAACGCTCGCAATAAAGTAGGGGTTTAACATAACTCAGATGCTCAATATGCAATATATATAACTATCAGTTAACTCGTTATATTTCTCGAAACAATACCGTAGTTATATTCACAACAATAACATGAAGGTTCCCATTAATTAAGTGTATATTATTCACATCATAAATATACAATATAAGCACCCCGAGAACTAAGCTGCGGTGCACACATACTCTACTATCCATCCCGGTACATCACGTACATAAGGATTACATATTCCGAATCTCTCAGGAATAGTTCACAGATAACAACATCACAAACAATGGAGGCGAACACAGTCACATCACATAGGTCACGCACATACCTACGCTCCTACGATCAGCGGACTTATTAATATCCCAATAAGTCTTTCTATGACCTATGTTGATCAAGGTAACCAGTCTAAATTCGGGCAACACAAGGATTAGAGGGCCCTAAGCGAACGCAAACCTCCCGTGATAGCAAGTATGGTAGGTATGTCATACACACAATTCATATACCAATACTAAGTAAACACACATCTTAGTAATCCCGTAGTTTGATCGTAGTACATATCGCATTATCGTACTAACTTATAATTATCACAATTTATACTATTCCGGTTTATAATCCTACGCGCCATAATTTACTCACGTCGTAGTAGACACTCACGTCTCAACCCAAACCGTCCATTTAATATAACTCTCGTATATAATTTACTCCTCATAATAACCCAAAAGTCCCAAATCCATCAATACATCATCAAAGGAATGTTAACTCTACCCTCGAACAAGTTTACGGGACTCCAAAAATCAAAATAGTCCAAAAAGGCCCAAACTGTCAACTCGTTAGAAGTCTCGTTCGAACGAGGCTGTTCGAACGAGATTCCAGTTCGTTCGAACGAACTGTACCTTCTAACGATATCTCGTTCGAACGAGATATCGAACGAAATCCCTTCTCGTTAGCAGCGACTGGTCAACTCGTTAGAAGCTCGTTCGGACGAGTTCGTTCGAACGACCTGGGTAGGGGCTTCTAACGACCTGCCAGTTTCGTCCCAGATTTTCCTAAAACTCGTTTCTCACCATTTTCAACACCTCAAGTCTTCTCCAAAGTTCGTTCTAACAATGTTTTAAGTCCTCTAATCATACTACAACATGCTAAGGTCATATACTAACATCTTTTAAGGCAATAATGCATCCTAAACATCATTAAATCACAAGATTTTATACTTTTCCCCAAATTTTATCAAGAACATGAAACCTAGATTTATATCATCATTAAATCCCAGAATTTAATCCGTTCTAATTTCTTCTAATCACAATTATCATGCGAATAATCATCTACCTATCATTCTACATGCAATTCTCTTCAAAATATTCAAGTTCTAAACTCCAAACTACATGGGTTTTCATATTTCACCAAGAACAAACACAAAATTTGAATTTTTCTAACATGGAAAGAACATTCTTTGAAATTAAATGGAATAAAGTCACTTTCCTTGGTTGTCTCTGAGTTTGGATGATGGTTTGATAGAGTTTTTCTGCAGAATTCCCTCTCTCCAAGCTTCTTCTCCAATGGTGGCTTAAGGTGGCTAGGGTTTGATTTGGGAAACTTAGAAAACTCTTCTAATAACCTACGTAGCCTTCTAGGTTAATATGGTTTGGTTAATGGTCTTAGTGGGTTAAATCCACATCAGATTAAAACTCCCAATTTTCGTCACTTTTAATTTCCCAAAATACGAAATTACCAAAATACCCTTTATGATGCCGGTATGGCCTAAAAATACCCCGGTATCCAAATTACACCCCCGGCTAGTGTTTTCTGACTATCTCGACCCTTCCGGACGCGTTGGCGCACTCAAAACGACCATACGGTTTATAGATTTAAAAAATCACTTTTTATAATTAAAATAATATACCATGACGTGGCGGTCACACGCGTCTCAACAAAATTCTCAAATTGCCGTATATTAATCTCACGATAAATTTCATAATTACAAATTCATATATAAAAACATGTATTCACATAATCAAATACCAACTCGCATCTCGTTAGTATTTATAACCCGGATTAATTTCCAATTAATACGCATTTAATTAATTAATCCCAAAAATAAATATAGCCAAAAGTACGGGGTATTACACCATGTCACCATGGCTAGTGTAACTATCACTACTCTAAAATGGCTTTTGATAAATCCATATCACGTGTGGCTTGTACTGCCCAAATGTCCACTAAATTATCCTCATGTTCGTCCCATAACATTGTTAATGTAACAGCCGGTCTTTAACTAAATGCCATCGCTACTACATTATCTTTCGTTATATCGTACTGAATCGAAAATGGTAGTCCTTCATAAACTCAACTCATCTCCTCTATCTCATATTCATCTATCTCTATATAAATAAGTACTGTGGAGTCTTACAATAAGAATACTGTGAGAAACTCTCACCCAATTGATAATATCCTCAAATCTGAAGGGAAAATACTACTACGACCAACTCCAAATTATGAGTTGGGTAGTTATCCTCAGGATGCCTAAGATTTTGGGAAGCATAAGCTATAAGACGCTCTTCATGCATCAACACACCTCATATCGCCTTGAGTGATGCATCCATATATACAAAGAATTCCACATCGACCTGTGGTAACACAAGGAAGGTGCGGTGGTAAAATTATCCTCGATCTCATAGAAACCTCTCTGATAATTTGAGCTCCAAATGAATGGTACTACCTTTAGGATGAAGTGATTTAGTGACTCGAAATCTTTGAGAACTCGTAAATGAATCTCATCTAGGACCCCACCAAACCCAAGAAACTCCTGACCTCTTTAACCTTCGTCCACTTCCCGCAATATACAATTGTATATACCTTTCTAGAATCCACAAAAATCCTAGCCTCAGATACAATATGACCTAAGAATCATACATCTCAAATCCAAAATCCACATTTATAGAACTTAGCATACAACGTATGTTACCATAGTGTCTGTAAGACTAACCACAAATTTTATGCATTTTCCTCTTTCGACAGAGAATATATAAAAATGTCGTCCATAAATACAATGGCGAACTGATCCATAAATGGTTAAAATGCCCGATTCATCTTATTCATAAACACCATTGGCATATTGGTCAACCCAAATGAAATAACCCAAAACTCATATGATTTACATCGCATTAGAAAACCATCTTCGGGAAGTACTTCTCCCAAATATGCAACTGGTGATACCCTAATTGCAAGTCAAGCTTGGAGAATAATGATGCTCCCCTCAATTTGTCAAATAGATCATTAATATGGAAAAATAAATACTTATTTCGTATCATGACCTTGTTAAACTCCCTATATTCTACAGATAATCCGATTGAACCATCCTTCAATTTCATAAGAAAATTGGATCTCTCCATAGAGACGTACAATAATTTCTAAATCTTCTCCCACTTCTCCAATGGATCGATCTTATATGTTTCACTCACAATGGGCTTGGTACCCACAGCCACATATATACAAAAATATCTCTCTTTAGTTGGTGTTAATCTTCGCACCTCGTTGAATATGGCCATAAACACCTAGACAATAAGTATCGAATTTAACGCTATAGTGACCTCTTCAGGCGAAGTCACATCAATATAATATAAGTGGGTACTCATCCTTTCCTCGAGCCTAGGCATAGCAACTAAGAAAATCTCATGATTAGGAATGGAAAATATGATCGCCTTCCCACTAGAGTCTATATATGCGTGATACTGAGCTAACTAATCCATACCCAATATGATGTCATGTGTCGACATATCCAAAAGTAGTAAGTCGGTGAAGAAACACAATTAGCCAATCTCAAATGCCATGCCATTACAAGCATGGCGTAAGGAAACACTCCTACCTACTTGCGTATTGATATGATAAGACACATCCTTAACTGTATCTACTAATCTCGACGTAGATGCAAATGTATAACTAGAAAACTAGTGTGATGCACACGTGTCAAAAAAAACTCATGCATAACTACTATAAATATAGAACGTGCCCTTATTTGCACGAGGTTGAGTTATTTGATCCGCGCGATAGATATTGTAATCATGTCCATGATGAAGTCATGCGAGTCCTGCGCCTAAGGTAATGTCGGATAACTAGTGCTGGTTGCAATACTCGGTAATATGGTCGAGCTGGAAGAGCCTGCGATCTCCCCTATTGCTGGTTACCCTAACTTGCCTAGTTTCCCTTAGGATAATTATGAAAAGAATGGCCCATCTCATTATAAGTATAACATTATCCCCTAATGGGATGGTATAGACGATGACCTTGCTACCCCGATCCATTAAATAAGTCCTGGTGCCTATGTCACTAGCCCAGTGGTCCTTGTTGTGTTTGGCCTTGCTGGCCATACTGCCCCTGGCCTGGGTGGATCTGTCCTTAGCCAGCCTGATGGCATTAGCCATCTCCTCCTCTAAATTGCTTCAGGGTATACTCCCCATGAATTTGTGCTCACTAAAACTATGAAAATCCCTGCCCTCATGATGACTCATGTGTCTTGACTTCTTTCTTCCCTTGGTCATTTCCCACCTTATCTTTATTTGAATTTTTCTCTCTCTAAAATTCGTTATAGTTAAGACAGCATAGTAGTACGACATCCACAATATGAGTATATGTAGTGAATGTCAAATTTTTCATCAACACTCGCTTGATCCCCCATATGAAGGCTCTAATAAATCTATCCATCTTCTTCACCTTTGAACTCTCGATGTCTGAGGAAAATTGTACATGTCAAGTTAATTATTTCTCATACTCCATAATTGTGTGATCTTAACGCTTTAGCCTGTCAAACTTGGCCCTGAAAGCTATCTATTGTAATGAAAGGAAATACTTCCCCTCGAACTTCAACTAAAATTATGAAATGGTTAGCTGCGAGCAGTTCTCCTCGGTGGGTACAGACTCCCACCACTATAAGGCATCTCCCACTAGCCTAAAGTTGGTTAACATTTGTCTTTGGATATCAGGACATTGTACCAAATGTAGGTTCCATTCGATGTCACGCGTCCACCGTAGCTTAATAATAGGGTCGATATATACCGAGAATTCTGATGGTTATTTTTCCTCAAAGGCACTGATGGCTCGCTCCCATAAAGATGTGATTGGAGGAACAAGCACAGGTGCCGCCATATGTGGTTGAGTTGAGGTGTTCATTATTACTGTTGGATGGATACCATAGTCTCATCTACTTCCTGTGCTATAATATCTGCCAAGTCTTCCTATGCGATAATGGGTGTCTGTCCTTTCTATGGTGGTGAATGTGGATGTAGCTATTGCTGACAGCCACTTTATTTAACTCAGTGCCAGAAGCTTCTCATTGTGAGACTATTCGTCGGAGTCGTGTGTTCTCCATCTGAAAGATAATAAAGAAAAGTGTATAAGGGCATGTATAAAAATAGAGTAAAATAGTCTAAATTACAATCTATAAAATAGGCTACATGGAAAATGATAGACGCACTCAAAATCCCTAGGAGACTAGAACCTGGAATGCTCTGATACCAACTATGATACCCCATAAAATCTAAGCTAGATTGATCAAATTTAAATTAAATAAAATAGAAATCAAAAATCATTCTAAGCATGTCTGGGAATAAAAATAAATGCATAAAATTAATAACTCAAAATAATAGAGGTGAACCACAAAATCTCAGATACCAAAACAACCAATAGTAATAAAATCATCGCATAGCTACAACTTTCTCAAAATAAAAACCCACACCAAGTGTAATAGTAATAAAAACTTAATACTAATAAACATAAATCTGACATGATAGATAAATAGTTAAGAATAGAAGAATGAGCACTTAGGCTCAACACCTACATCCTATCTAAGCATCAACTAAAAGGATAATAAGACTGAATCAGGGTTGAGCCTGCACCGATGACCTATGTCCTAAAAAGATAATTCAACAGCAACGTTAACAACAAGTTTATGAAGTATAAGAATATAACTGAGTTTTATATACAATATAACTACACACCTTCACCTTGGATTTCAGTTGCTTTTAAGATATCCTAACCCAAACATCCCTAAATATCTCATGCGTTTACTCCCCAGCCTAAACGAACCCCATGATTACGTATAATTCATCTCAACTGAATAAGAGTAAAGATTCCCTTATTAAAGGTTATATACATCTCAAGTATATGATCATATCAAAGAAGACACACAATTTCTATGTCCACGTCCATATAAGGACAGTCCATACAATATACATCATAAATAGGCTCCCCTAGAGCCCGTACATAAAGAAGGCCTACTCCTACCACCTTCGAGGATCGCTTGGGCATACTAGGTATAGTTATAGGTTGTCCCACACCTATTACCTTAAATCATTTAAAGGGATATTCACTATGCCTTCACCCCAGTCATATGGATCCATAACCCAAGATATATGAAAGGATCACCCCGTGAATATCATGTAAATACAATGGGTATATTCAACACGTGTTGTTCATGATAATCATAACCAAGGTAAAGCCTGTATTTATCTATCGAGGTACCAATGCGGTCTCCATCATATGCGCCCCATAAGGACATCCCTTAGTACGTATTCCACGAGTACTCACACCCGGTACATTGCACATAAAACACAAGACAACCAATCATAATCATATAAAAGTTACATGGATTAAATACAGTTTAAATATCTTAATTAATCTCTTTTAATTAAGAACTAAACATACCAAAGGAATAAATGTCGTTTGAACGCTATTACACTACTCTTTTGAGTGAGTCTATACCGTTCGTTAGAACGACTTTAAAAATTCATTCGAACGAGAAACCCGAACTTGTTCAAATGAGACTAAAACTCGTTTGATCGAGATCAACACGAAATCATCATCTTCTCAAACTAAAAATCTGCCATTGATAACTTTCAACCCCAATTTTGAATCTTCTAACCATCCCCAAACCCCAGCTCTTTTAGGTATAAATTGTCTCCCCAGCTCTTTTAGGTATAAATTCTCTAACATGATACTAACAAATCTGCAATGGTTTTAACCAATTAAATCATGGTTTAAAGAGTTAAATCCAAAAATTATCTCAAGAACCCTAATCTATAATTTTTCCCAAAATAAGCTCAGATTCAAATTAATTCATGAAATTTCTAAGGGGATTTTGATCAGTAATCAAAGTATAACATAATCCTAACAATTATAGATTCAATGTAACTTAGATTCACGATGGATTATGATGATTCCATATTATCCTATAAATATAAATATTTACATAATTTATTTAATTAAGGTAGAATTAAAAATTAGTAATTTAATTATCTAAATCATATCACACTACAATTATATTTATATTCCAATGAATAATCATAATCTAACACAAAAAACATATATTCAAACAATAAGTAAACTTGCCTTAATTCCAAAGGGTGAGTTCCAAGCCTAAACCTCCAATTCTCTTCTTTTCTAAGTTGTCTCATCTTTTTAACTCTAGTGTTTCCCTCCAAAAGTGTTAAAATGAATTAGAATTAACCAAATGACCTTTATGTTATGTTATGTTAGCATTGAAATTCGGGTTAGGCCCCATATAGGTATCAACCTAATGAGCCTGAATACCTCTCTAAACAAACCAAGATAGAGCCCAAGAAATACCACAACCCATAAGACTTAAAATCTATTATTTTAAGTCGTAGCCGAATATTCCATATGACCAAAAAGACATTCCAATATATCATACCAAGTCTATACTACCATTTTAGTCTAAAATTATTTATTAATTTATACACAATCAATTATAATTATTTAATTAATTTATTATCGGCTATTAAGTACAATTTCTATTATAAACAATATACGCACATAACACATATGAACTATAATCATTTCATAATTAAATTTAATGCACTAAAATTATGGGGTATTATAGTCAGGGAACTTAATTTTTTCTTTGGAATATTTATTTCAAAATCTAAATATGCAAAAGACATTATGAAGAAATTTTATCTTGACTGTTGCAAGCCTAAGGGCACTCCAATGAGTGCATATCATCAAAAAAGGATATGGGTGAAATGATATATCAACCCATGATAGGTAATTTGTTATACCTTTTGATTAGTCGTCCCTATATTTTTTTATGTAGGAGTTTGCACTCCCTATCAATCATATACAAAGGAATTCCATTTTAAAGAGGATAAGAATATCATCAAATATTTTATTGGTACAATGCACTTTGGTATTTTGAACCCTCATATAACCAATACTCTTTTGTCGACATATTTCGATGCTGATTGGGAGAGAGATTTAAAGGGTATGAAGAGTACCTCTTATGGTTAATACCATTTTAGAAGTTGTTTGGTAACTTGGCACGCCAATAAGCCAAATTGCATACCTTTTTCCACCGCCAAAACGTAATATGTTGAGGCATGTAGTTTGGTAGTAAATATCTTTGTATGTATAAATTGTTCAAGGATTTATTGCAAAACTATTGTTTGTGACAATACTAGTGACATTGATATATCAAAAAAATTGATTCAAAATTCACGCAAGAAACATATTAACATTAACCATCATTTTATTAGAGATCTTGTAGAAAACAGGGTGGTATCTTTGAGTTATGTGTCTACTGAGCATGAACTAGCTGATATCCTAACTAAACCTCTTGATTGTACTAGATTTTAATATCTTAGAACATCACTAGGTGTTTTCATTGTTGATGGATTACTTAGTAACACGTCTAGGATTTTGTACTTAAAATCTCTATCTTGTCTATATCCGCAACATGTTTCTCTTGTGTTGATTACATTATCTCTCCATAAAAAGATTTTTGATACAATTATGTATTTGCTCTTTAGACGATATACTCTTTTTCATATCTTGTATATCAAATGACTATTTGTTGATCACTTTTCCTTTTGATTGAAAATGTGGGACGTGGTTCGTGAGATGGATTCTTTATTCTTTTAAGTTTTAGAAACTTTGAGAAATTGTACAAAAGAACTCATGCTCATATCTTGTTTCACTATACACCATACTATATATCGAGTTGATGACACTTTGTAAACAGTGATAAAGATTTATGGTCTTTTACAAAGCGTTCAAAGCTTCATTAGACTCGTGAAAGTTTGTCTATACTCCTATAGTGTGTATGTGAGGTTTATAAATTTATGATAATGAGTGAAGAACTTTTTAGTGATTCAACTTTGATTGTGGGATGCTACCTTTTAAAATTGTAGCTTGTGTCCTATCTTTGTACTTGAGTGAAACTGTCACTTGCAAAAGAAAACTTAAATACAGCAATGTCTCAACGATTTAAATCTATCCAAAATTGGTTTACGCCAATGATATTGTAAGGACATAATTTTATAAATGTCCGGGATAGAATCTAGGAATTTTTTGTTTGTTCTAGATCACAGTTTGTATGTCTGATACCGCTACATTCAGCACGTCAACACGATCATCCACGACAACCTTTATCCGAATCCATGCATCCATCATCTTCACACGTGCATCATGCTTCATACGTCATGCTGCTCAACTGTTCCCACTACTCCACTTCATATTATTGGTAAAATGATTTATTGGAGTTGTTTATATTTGCATAAATATTTGGGAATTTTTCAAAAAAATATATTTTCGAAGTCTGATTTGTTTTTATCAAAAGCATAAATTTTTTTTAAGTGTAGAAACGGATTACCTCAGTCAACGAGCTCGTTCAAATGAGTTCACCATGTCGTTCGAGCGAGATAAGAATCTCGCGCGATGTCATTCGAATGACACGAGTCCTTCGTTCGAGCGAGATGCATATCTCGTTCGAGCGATGCCGCCGCCTCGATTTTCGTATAAATATCTGGTCATTTTTTACACATTTTTCAAGTCTTTTTCGCACACGATTTCTACGATTAACAGTCCAAAATATAGACTTCACTTTTTAAGGTATATCTTATTTATTCACATAAACACTCCCATCTATGTACGTGAATCGTTAAACCTTCAAGAGGATCGTTTTTACTCATCTGGAGTAATTTGTGGAGAATTCGTTCTCTTCTTCATTTCTTACCACCTAGAGTTCTTATGGGAGATTACAGCCGATGACATCTGAACCGATACCTGAGGGTATTTCGTATGTCACTCTTATTTTCATTGTAATCCGTGTAACCGTTTCTTACAAATTATAGTGAAAATAAAAAGGGTTTTGCCCCTTTGGGGGATTTTTCCTCATTTGTGTGTTTCGTTTATGATTGACTGTTCTTGCATGATCATATTGATTTTAATCACATATATATGCATGTTCAGGATTTAATTGAAAAATTGAGTTTAATTAAATAATTTATGTGTTTGAACAAATGCGCACTCTTCAAATATGATACATAAAAGGTTTTAACTAAAAATATCTAAATATTGAGGAGTAAAATGTAGTTGAAAATGTTCTCAAAAGAATATTAGAGATTTCACAAGAGTCGAAGCTTTGCATTATTTGTCTTATTATTAATTAATCTTAATAGAAATTGAATTTGGATATTTCTCCCAATAGCGTTCATTTGTTTTTATTGTGAACAAACAAAATATGATATTCTTTTTTTGGTTGATATTAACTCATCATATTAGTATCCTTTAAGATAACTCTTCCTTGATTATGAACAGTGTCCTCTATCTCAAACTTTTGGTAAGTAGGACGAAATATGCTTATGTTTTCTGATCCAAAAATGGTTTAGGATTTTGTCTTTAATTGCTTATATTTGGTCATATCTCATTTTAAACCATTTTCTAGAATAATAGGTTATGTAAGGCTTTCATTACCTTACTTTGGTATCAACCTTATGCTATACTTTACTCATAATTTATCGTTCATTCTATACATTTTGTAGATTTCACTTTATGATTTATTTTCATGTTTCCTTATTTATTTCCTTTGTCTATTACATGATAAAGAGGAAGAACCATATGGGGAGAAGCAGATAGAATATTACGTGGGAGAGACCTTATTCAGGGGGAGTATGTTATGAAAGTATACTAGCTAAGATGAGAGATATGAACCATCATTATTGCATGTGTCTCTTGATAATTGTATTAAGATGAGAGATATGACCCTATATTATTGCATGTATCTCTTGATAATTGTATTAACTCTTAGCATAAATGTTTTATTTACAAGTTATTACATTGATCAGCTCTTGGTAGTGTGAGTACTGAAATAGTGTCCAAACGCTTCATTCGATATTAAAGAGTGTCTTGTTCTTTCCAGATTCTTGTAAATAAGATCTACCTCTTGTGCCTTTTCTCGGTATTGCTACACACGTTAAGTTTTTTTTAAAATTTTTCTTGTTTTTGTGTTGTCACGGATTAGACAAATGGGAAGATAGTAAGACTATAGAATATTCGTTAAGCACTCACTTAGATAGATGGTATTATTTCCATTTTTAAAATATATTTTTCCATTAGTTCTCTGAAATATTCATCAACTTTCAAGATATTAATGCCGAAAAAAAGTGTATGGTTCCAATAAATAGATTAGTCTAAAATTTTAATTGTATCTAAATTTAATTACGATGAATTATGTATGTTAGGTAAATATATTAATTAAAATTCAAATTAATTATTACAACATAAATATGGTGAAAATTAAAAAATCAATTTTAATTTGTTCATAACCAGATAATTGAGTTCAAATTCGTATGAGGTGATAATAATTAACAAAGGCAAGAAAATAAATCCAATCATACAAAATAAGGATACGATCAGTTAATGTGGAAACCCTCTCGTGAAAAACCATATACACCCAACCCATACACAAGTCCACTAGTAAAAAAAACAGGAATTAAATATAGTACTAACACAAGATGAAGACATAGCTAGCCAAGGGGATACCAAGTTCAATTGAAGACAAAGTTCAAATATCATTCTATTTCTAGGGTTGAGAGGACATTAGGATTCATTGTTTTAGAGAGTTTTAATTTGGTTTTCGATTTGTTTTGTACTAGAATAGCCAAAGAATGAGATTTATAAGAGCAAGTTTTTATAATTGCTTAAAGATTAGTTTTTTTTATAGTTTTGGCATATCCCATTACAAACCAGCATCTCAAACCAAACATTCGCATTATCTCCAAGATCATTCGAAGACACACCGATAGTTTATGAAGGTATAAACTTGTAATTTTCATAGACTTTTATCAATCATATTTTGGGATGTTAGATTTTAAAAATAAAGGCTTTTTATAAAAGGAATTTAAAATAAAATGTTTTCTTTGGTCTCGTTCAAACCAAATTGTGTCTCATTCGAACGAGATATGCTATCTCTTTAGAAACATCACCTAATGACCTTCAAACGAGATATTCCCACTGTAAGAGGGGGGTCCTCTTGAGATTGGGGTGTTATAATACAAATGGAGGTGTAACTTCTATTAAGATGGCAATAAATCCCTAAATAATGTATTATCAACAATGATGGAATGGACTCAATTATATAAATATCAAACACTTAGATCGAACTCACAAAGGCGCTCGTGTATAAATCAGAATAATCAATAAATGAACCTCCAAAGGAATATCCTTAAAGGGAGAGAAAAGGTAGAACTCTTAGATACACCCCTGGTAGGCAGGTCAAACACCAAGGTCCCACCAATAGGGATCACAACAATAATTGGTAGTAGAAGCTTAGTGAAAATGTCAATGGTGGGTAAATAAATGCTCAAGCTACAATAACTCTTGCTCTCTCTCTCTTAGTCTCATAAAATATCTCTCAGTTGTGAAACAACTCTCTCTCTCTCTCTCTCTCTTGAAGTGACTGAGAAACCTATACAGTCATTAAGATCACTCGAGTGGGCTGAGGTCAAATAAATGTGAAAGACTGCTCCTTATGTCACTTCCATTGAATGCAAGGATGTGATAACATGCCCCTGTGTCATAGGCATTAAATGCTAAAAAAACAACTTTTGATGATGCTCTATGTGTTATTGTAATCCACCAAACTATCTGATACACCCAAAACCACTATAGTTCACTCAAGTTGGGATTGGATAGTAGGTATGTCATGCGTGACATCACTCAAGGCTGATGTTACTTTTGGTAAAGGGTTTTTTGACACTAGGCTCCATGTAGAAGAGAACTCATGGTTGGTATGGGTATCTCTCTTGAGTTATGGTTTAATGGTGCTTATCATGTGTATCAAGAATGGTTAAGTCAAGCCTTAATGTTGCTTTTCTTTTAAATCCTCCAAACTAGTTCCCTCGAAGGTTCCCTCGATGAGTTCATTCAATAGAGCATGAGAAATCTCCCAAGCTAGACTTGGTGCCTCACAAATACCGTTTGACCTCTCTCTCATAATACAAAACATTGCATCTTACAAGTTACAATATACATGTACAAATACATAAAATAAATAAGTAAAAAATAAAGAAAACAAATGCTTCCTCGAGAAACCTCCTTGCTTCATTGTCCAAGCTAACTCCTGAGCTTGCTCGCCTAGCTCTCTAATCTTCCTCTGATAGGAAGGGGAGTTATCTCTAATCATGATATTACCATTAGTCCCCCCTTACATTTTCCTCTTCATGTAGATATTTATTTTCTAGCCAAGAAATGTCTGCATGAAACATCTTTAGCCGAGAAACCTTTCTTCTTCCAAATATTCTCTTATGTGCTTTGGTTTATATTGGATCGATTGGACTTCCTAGATAGGTAGCTTAATGAATTTTGACTTTTCTGAATTTTGAAAACCTCCCTCAAGATAAAACTGGCATCAAAATCATTTTTTCACCCAGAAGCTTCCTTCTTTATCCTTCGCACATGCGTTCATTAATTGTGGGCATCCCATCAACTGCCACAACCTCCCTTGAAGTGCCATGTGTTAAATTTGAATGATTACAATCATCACTGATAATCCAACATCATCAAGCCTTTACCTCTGCCCATGCCTAGAAAATCCAGACGACAACTTGAATTTTTAAATGACTATTTCCCTTTTGACAATTAAAAATTTTGTTCTTCATTCTCTTCTTCACTTCTCCCATTTCTGTTATTGCTATATAGAGCTCATAGATTTTTAAGAAAGAGAAAAATTCTCCAAAATCCATAAACCTCCCCCTTCTCCACCGTCCCCTGCTTATTTCAGACATCTTTCCTCCTTTTTTGTGCTTCAACCTCTTTCCCACACCTTCCAAAGCTTGCACATGGCTTCTTTAAGCAACGCCCCGAGATTTTTTACCATGTTTTCAGCCAAGATGACTCTACTGTCATAGTTTCATTTCAAGAACATGTACGTTCACACCATCGTTCTTCAATCTTTGATAAGGGTGACAAATTTTCCATTGAATGTAAGTAAATTTCTTCTCAACTAACTGCTAAGTGGGATCCTATAACTTTGGGTGATAAGGCGACAAATAAGGATACTTAGGGATTTCTATCCCTAAAAGGGACTCTTCGCTTCTGCTTGGACCGTAGGGAATTCCTTTATTCTCAGATCAATTTTAAGGGTCTCAGATGTCGCCCGGACTGTTTCCAGGCTTGGTCCAACTACATCCACGCCACTTACACTGAAGTCCTTTTCCAAGGTATCTCAATCGCGCTTTTTGGTTTTGAGACTTCACTCTGTCCAAGAACAATGTTGCACTGTAAATTTTAGTTTCTCATTGGAACATAGATTCCCATACCTTCATTGCTTTATGGGGTAGGTTTAAAGTCACCCTAGAGGATGTTTGTGAGTTATTGGGGCTTCAGACCACTGGGGCTTTAACTTATTCTGATGAAGCTCTAGATGATGAGGAGATTGTTGCCTGTTCTACCTTGGACTAGATCTGTTGTAGTTGTGTTGTTAGTTCTAACAAGTCCACCTTTACCCCTTTTATTAAAAATTTCTTCCACAGGCTTCCTTTGGAAGAAGGTTCCACAGTCTAAGTAATTATGGGGCGGAAAAAGGCACCCTTTTAGAGATGCCTGCCTACATCTTGTTTGTTCGTTCTCTCTATCTCCTTCCTATCAAACCATATGACCAGCTAAGGAAAGACCTCATCAATATTTTTATTAGGCTTACTCAGGGAGTCAATCTTCCTCTTGTTGCTCTTGCCTTGGGTTCTCTTTACACCTGGCTTGACAACATATGTAAGAGCATATTTTATGTCATTGCTTAATAGCTTAGGCTTACTTAGTTTTTGGCGTATCCCGTTACCATTTGACTCGAGCCGTCATGGAGGAGCAAATATCCAACATCTCTAACTTTCAAGCATCTCCACATTATGAAAGTAAAATACTCTTAAGACTTTAAATTTTTTCATTTAATTTATTTTGGGATAATTTAATTAAAACTGAAACATGATTTTTTGTTTTAAAAATTGAGGAATTTTTGTGTTTAAAAACTTTTCAAAACTCACCTGCCTCATTCAAACGAGAAGGCATTGTCATTCGGACGAGTTTTCCTTTTCGTTTGAAGTTTACATCAAACGTGTATCAAACTAGGGAGTTTTGTTTTAGGTTTTTTGAATGTTGATTGAATCTAGTTCAAATGAGATAGTTGTTTCATTTGAACGAGATCCTATTTCATTCTAACGAACTTCTATTCTCGTTCGAACAAGACTTATTTTTATTTGAACGAGTAATCGACTCGAAATTTATGAACACCATATAAATACCTGTTAAGTGTTGATTTTCCGGAAGATTATTTCCAGAACTATTTTTGTACATATATTTGTGTGAATATGTTTAAACCCTATAGTTTTGTGTCCTTGTATACAAAACTCTTGTGGAGACATTGTCTTCATGGAAGACCATTACGATTCTCAAGGGGGTCATTACTGAAGACTAAGGTTGATCGGTGGATACAGAGCATGGAAGTCCGTGTGTGGACTCCTCCTAACTGAGTAGTATTCTTTAAAGATTTGTGAAGACTAGTGCATTATACCCGGGGCTAATATCAAGTAGACTGTAAGTCGATTCTCTTATAATATTTCTAAAGTGCTGAAAATAAAAGGTTCTTCCCGCAAGGGATTTTTCCTCAAATTATCATTGTTAAATGCATGTTTTAATTTATCTATTTTATCACCCAGATCCATTTCTTTGGGTAAAAAGATAAAATTTGGATTTGTGTGTGTTGGACACTTGATTATATAAATATTCCAATAAGGTCATAAGCGTGCACTCTCAAATTGGTATGAGAGCCTGCAACACAAATTTGCTGTGTAATTGTTTTCGCAAAAATATTTTTCTCTTTGATATCAATTTTTTTAAATTATGGATCTTTGAAAAATAGGATTTTAATGGTGAATTTTTATAATTGAGTGCCCATCTTTGATAGTACTAATTATGCATATTTGAAGGCTGGGATGATGTCACCGTCACAGTTCACAATGTCATTGGCCCTAAACCTATCCTGTCTCACACTGAACTGAGGACAAATTGAAGTGGAGAAATTTTAACTCTCGAGGACTTAGCGCCATTTCTCGAGCAGTAACCCCTGACGAGTTCCTTGCATCATGACGTGAACTATGTCTAAGAAAGCATGGGATCCCTCCATCTCACTCACAAGGGTACGAACGATGTAAAAGCGTCAAAGCTTCAAAATTTGACAACCTAATTTGAGACTGTGACACCCCGCCCAATAAAATACCGGGTGATCAGTCCTATACCAAATTAAAACAGGAATCCCAGTTGGATCATCCTTAGCATCACTGTCGAAAAATTTTTAAAACTTACTAACCACCTAGTCTTCCAAAAACTGGTGCCAATTTTAACTTTTTAATTTAAACAAAACAATACATGCGGAATTAAAATATAAACCATTCACACAACTGAATGAAAGTAAATAGAATAATAATAACACAACTTGCCGAATAAATCACCGGCCACCAAATAAATAATCCAACACAATTATTCAACACCTGAATGAATTACACCTGAAAACTGTACCGAGAAGTTTGGGCGACAAGACCTAAATAAAACTGAGACTAATACAAGATTCCTACTCTAGGAATGAATGAATGATGCGTCTAATCCAAACTCCTGCTAGCATCCACATATGCCACAGCTCCGTGTCCCTGGAATAGAATATCAATCATGGCGTCCCTGTGGCTGGACACCTAAAAGGTTTTGAAAATAGTTTATAGCAAGGTTAGAACCCAAAACATTTTGAAAATATTTAGCAAGTGAATTAACTACAGTAATTTAAAATGCATGAATGCGCTTCATATTTAAGTTAGTGTCGCACTCCCTTGTGGACATTCTCACCCCTCCACTATTGTGCACACCTGACGGTTACCTTAACCCCACCTAGTTGTACTACCCCATCCAACTAGTTCTGGTATAACCTTCCCTTACCATATTACTCTAACCCGAGTATAATAATTTCTTGATTTATAAGTTATTTCACAATTAACTTAATTAATTCCTCTTAAATAATAGCCTATAACCGTCTCACAAGTTATATAAAGTAAATACATCACACACTGTATTATTCCAGCAAATGAATAACTTAATTAATTTCTCATTAATTAACAGCATATAACCGTAACCCGAGTTATATAAGGTAAATACATCACACACTGTATTATCACCTACATATAATATTTACTACCATATTATACGTACCTTTACTAACATCCACACATATATCATACGTGTATCCATCCTTTCGAGTATACCCTCACCGGATGATTCACTCTAAAATGCCATCTCACTAGGTGTGCTCACAAAACCTAGTTTTCCAAGTTGGATTCTCTCACCAACATGGTCTACTACATAACTAATTGGAGGCGGTCATATTCCTTCCTGAAAGTGAGATAATCTCCTCACCATGTACCGGACGCTATGACTTGGGGATATACTCACCCTACTCCTCAAGCTAGGGGATTCACCCACATCGCGCAACCTCCCTTGATAGCATTAGAGTATATAATTTGAATAAATATCTAATCACTGATATTTAATGTCACACACAATATATACACGTATATATATACTATCACTACATCGTATATATATAATATTAACTCCCGCTTTACCCTGTACTCAAAATCCCGTATACTGCCTGAAATTTAAATGTCACGCACAATAGACACGTATATATATATATATATACTATCACTACATCGTATATATATATATTACAACCCTGGCCTTACCGTGTAATAAATATCCCGTATACTGCCTGAAATTTCCTGAGTCTGTGGCTCGACTCAACGTAATTAATTTTCTCACTTAATAATTTACCGTCTCCCCGAGTCTATCATCCAACTCTAATTACATTAACTAACACACATATTAATTTAATATCTCCCCGAGTCTGTCGTACAACTCTAATTAAATTAACTAACACACATATTAATTTAATATCTCCCCGAGTCTATCGTCCAACTCTAATTAAATTAATTATCACACCCATTAATTTAATATTTACCCGAGTCTACAATCCGACTTTTATTTAATTAATTTACACATTAATTAATCAACACATATTCGAGTCTACAATCCGACTCTAATTAAATTAATTATCTCATTTATTAATTTAATAACTTGGTGTCACCCAACCATTATCCCCGGACTCTCTCACTTGGCTCGTACCTCAACATTTCCCGAGTCAATGTTCCAACTCCAAACTAATTACTTTCTCTCAATAATTAATTTAATGCCTTGATGTCACTTAATCAACATACCCGGACTCGCTCACTTGGTCCAATTTACATCTCATAATATAATACCCACATTTTTGCCTACAATGTGTCACACCTTTATTCCTATAATTTTCCCAATTATATTTGCGTATAATTATTAACATACCCGGACTCGATTCACTTGGCCCGAAATTAAATATTTCCTGAGTCTACATCCCGACAATAAATTACTTAGTTTATCTCCAAACATAATTCACTACCTTGGGGTCGCATGACCAATATACCCGGATTCTCACTTGATCCGTACCTCACTATTTTGGAATGAAATCTCTCAAATTCATCCATTAAATGCCCCACATCAATTCATCCTAGTCCCAATTACTCTCTCTCAACATTGCTAGGAATATTTTTTTCATATTTATTTATCACTAATTAATGTTTGGGAATTAAACTTCTAATTAATTTTCCCCATATATACAAACTGGGCGAACTGCCCAAAATTCCGAATCACCGATCGATCGTCCCTGACTTCGTCTTCTCCAAGAAGCAGTTCACCATTAATGAAAACCTTAAACCTTCATTCTTTCCCCTGGACTAACCCAAACCCAATCAACCCTATTTCTACATAAGAATAGGATCAAAGTACCTTATAGAACATCAAACTGAAATTAAATCTCACGATTTCTTACTTTTTCCCGATTTGGGTATTATCCGGGTTTCAAATCCCCAATCCGAATTTCATTTATTTTAACAGCAATTAACCATCTACTCTTACTGGTTTTAACATCTGATTCAGTCCTCTACATTCTAGAATCATAAACACGATCAATCTCCCCCTTAATCTCATTAAAGTGTATAAATTTACAAAAACCCAATTTAAATTTTGGTGACACGCCCAAAACGAATTTTCATACACACATCACTATGATATGAATTGATTATCAAACTTTTAGAAATCACAACAGTTAACCACTTGCCTCTAAGTGTTTGTAGTGTCTGATCCGTTGTTGATGTCCCTTAATTTGGCTCCAAAAACCTCCAATTTGCTCTTGATTTATTTTTCCCCAAATCCCCTCTCAAACCCTAGGTTTAGAATTGTGTTGGCTGCTGATTTTGTAATCCCTCACTTAGGTTAAAAACCCTCCATCCCGTTTTTAGCCTAATGGGCTTAATTAAAGTGGCCCAACTCACCCCGTGTGGGCCCGACTATGCCCAAAATTACCCCGAGACCCAATTACTACCCCCGGGTACTCTTTTCTGACTATCTCGACCCATCCTGACTCAACCGCGCACTCAGAATTGGCGTCCGAATTAATTTATAAAAATCCTTATCTCACACCCAATTAAATCTATACCGACTCCCGGTTGGGATAAGTGTATACCTTGTCATTAATACTCGAAATGACGTAATTAAATTATTACTATTCACTTAGTAAATAAATTTCTCTAAACATTAACCATTCACTCCCCGATTAATATTTAAATATATATATTGCCATAATTAATTCAATTAAAATTACAATACACAAGTAATTTAATATTCCCGAATTAATTAAATATTAAATGTACAAAAATACGGGGTGTTACATACTTCCCCCCTTACAAAGGAATTTCGCCCTCGAAATTAAGATAAACCTAGTGTTCTGATATTCACATCTTTCTCACTAGTCATGTGCCTCCAAGCCCGCTATATCTATCCCATTTGTTACTAACCACGTTGCACAAGTATGCATTTACAATTAACCAGGGCGCCCATACACCCTATTCCCGTGCTTAACCACACAAAATTTTTGCCTTAATTAACCCGGGTGCCCATACACCCTATCCCCGTGCCCTACCACACGAAAGTTACCCAACTATGCTAGTCGTAACCCGTAAAATAACTTCGAACCCGTAGTCATATCACACATACATATATATATATATATATATATATATATATACATATATAATTACTGCCCGGGTACTCAACCCATGCTACGTCCAACTATCTCCCCATAAATACTTATCTCTCAACACAAAAGAATATACGCTTACCCTTATGCTACCAAAGACAACATAATACCGCGCCCTTACTACCACTAGTCCTTGCGCAAAATAAACCCCGAGCTATCTCTCTTTGCTCGAAAATTCAATTTAACCACCCTGATTCACTTCAGTAAACATCCCCACTTAACGGGATAAAATGTGAGAACACAAAACCTCACTATGTGCCATTGCACCATGCAATACAACATATATATCCACATATATATAGGTTATACGCCCTCTCCGGTGATACCTAGTACCAACCATACCCTGGTGTCGCGGACACCAAAATTTAACTCCACTATCCACAATAGTTAAATTCCATCGCTATCCAGCCGATGTTTAAAAAGTATTATCAACCCTACTCCCATAATTCTCGAAAGTAGTAATTCCTCGCATAATTCAACCAATCACTCAGTGTACGCCTCCACTCTCCCATGAAGAACACTAAGGAACTCCGCTACCCTACGAAAAGTTTACCCACATGTTATGGCTGCTACCGCCAACGCACCCACTAAGTTCGACTCACCTGTGAACTCTAGTGAAAAATAAGTCTTATACTGTGACATCCTCTTTGTCACTCAAAATAAACCCCATTCCCCTAGGGTAAAATAATTACTTCTATACTCCAGCTACAACGGCTGGTTCTCGATTTCCGGAGCAGCTTCTCCCTGCCCGAATGCACCCGTGACTTGCTTTAGTGGCTGTACATCCAGGACCTCGTCCTGTAGTTAACCCATGCCTCGCTTAAGGCAATATATCTTCATGTGTCTCACTTCTCACACAAACGAAACACTTTTTAATATGTTCACCCTGCCACTGATCCCTTTCATGCCAACCTTGTTGGAATTCCTATCCATCCCGCCGATAGCCTCCAGTTCTAGATCGTTTGGCATGATTTCCTTACTGGAAATCCTGCCCCTGATCTCCCCCAGTCTGCTGCTGGAATACCCCACTGGTATTATTCCCTTCTGCCTCATCCGACTGGTTAATCCCCACTCCCTTCCCGCTTCCTTTCGCGTGGAAGCGATATTCCCAACAGTGTCGGAGTGTTGCGTTAATGACATCAGTATAACCTACTAATGCGGAAATTATCAATTAAATGTTGTCTGATTCTCCAGACTAACCCATCCATAAACTTTGCTTTCTTTCTCTTTTCCACACTTACCTCATCCGGTACAAAATTTGCCAACGAGTGAAATCTTCCTCGTAATCGACCACTGAACGGTCTCCCTTTGAGTATCCTCACAAAATTTTTCTCCTCATTTCGGTCTCGACCGCTGAAGGAAAAACACTTGCGATCGAACCGCACCCAAAACTCTGCAGTAGCTAGTGTGTCCCTTTCCTCAACTGTGGTGATCGACCCCCACCACTGTAGCGCCGCTCCCACTAACTAAAAGTGGTTAGTATTTATTTTCGCACCCCAGCGCAATCTCCCATGCGTAGGTGACGCTGGATACCTATCTTCCTTGACACGCTAGTACTACACCTGAACCACCTCGCAACTTTGGTGGGTTCCCACTAAAAATAACTTCTCTCTCTTATTTGCACCCCAACGACCCTGCGTGAGTCTGAACATCCGACGCCACTAACACTTGTGGCGGGTCCCGTGGAGAGTACCTTGTCGTTTGCGACTACCGTCGTTTCAATCGCCCGCGCCATTAGTTCGGTTACCTGTGCTGCCAAAATTATCTTTGGCAGTTGCTGTCGTAACTCTTACTCCTGACGAGCCTCCCTCGTCTCATCTCCCCCTGCTGCCCTACCTGCTCTCCCTCTTCTGGGCGTCATCTGGAATGAGAATCGAATTGTATGAGTTCACTTTCAATATAAATTCGCAGAAGAACGTATATGCGCATACGTATGAGAATACAACAATCCTATGATAGGGCTCTATATCAAAGATTGCTAAGCCGAAGCGTGAAAAACCGCACAGATCCTAAGGACACTAGAACCTGATGCTCTGATACCATCTGTGACACCCTGCCTAATAAAATACCGGGTGATCAGTCCTATACCAAATTAAAACAGGAATCCCAGTTGGATAATCCTTAGCATCACTGTCAAAAACTTTTTAAAACATACTAACCACCTAGTATTCCAAAAACTCGTGCCAATTTTAACTTTTTAATTTAAACAAAACAATACATGCGGAATTAAAATATAAACCATTCACACAACTGAATGAAAGTAAATAGAATAATAATAACACAACTTGCCGAATAAATCACCGACCACCAAATAAATAATCCAACACAATTATTCAACACCTGAATGAATTACACCTGAAAACTGTACCGAGAAGTCTGGGAGACAAGCCCTAAATAAAACTGAGACTAATACAAGATTCCTACTCTAGGAATGAATGAATGATGCGTCTAATCCAAACTCCTGCTAGCATCCACATATGCCGCAGCTCCGTGTCCCTGGAATAGAATATCAATCATGGGGTCCCTGTGGCTGGACACCTAAAAGGTTTTGAAAGTAGTTTTATAGCAAGGGTTAGAACCCAAAATATTTTGAAAATATTTAGCAAGTGAATTAACTGCAGTAATTTAAAATGCATGACTGCGCTTCATATTTAAGTTAGTGTCGCACTCCCTTGAGGACATTCTCACCCCTCCACTATTGTGCACACCTAACGGTTACCTTAACCCCACCTAGTTGTACTACCCCGTCCAACTAGTTCTGGTATAACCTTCCCTTACCATATTACTCTAACCCGAGTATAATAATTTCTTGATTTATAAGTTATTTCACAATTAACTTGATTAATTCCTCTTAAATAATAGCCTATAACCGTCTCACAAGTTATATAAAGTAAATACATCACACACTGTATTATTCCAGCAAATGAATAACTTAATTAATTTCTCATTAATTAACAGCATATAACCGTAACCCGAGTTATATAAGGTAAATACATCACACACTGTATTATCACCTACATATAATATTTACTACCATATTATACGTACCTTTACTAACATCCACACATATATCATACGTGTATCCATCCTTTCGAGTATACCCTCACCGGATGATTCACTCTAAAATGCCATCTCACTAGGTGTGCTCACAAAACCTAGTTTTCCAAGTTGGATTCTCTCACCAACATGGTCTACTACATAACTAATTGGAGGCGGTCATATTCCTTCCTGAAAGTGAGATAATCTCCTCACCATGTACCGGACGCTATGACTTGGGGATATACTCACCCTACTCCTCAAGCTAGGGGATTCACCCACATCGCGCAACCACCCTTGATAGCATTAAAGTATATAATTTGAATAAATATCTAATCACTGATATTTAATGTCACACCAATATATACACGTATATATATACTATCACTACACCGTATATATATAATATAAACTCCGGCTTTAGCGTGTACTCAAAATCCCGTATACTGCCTGAAATTTAAATGTCACGCACAATAGACACGTATATATATATATATATATATATATACTATCACTACACCGTATATATATATTATAGCCCTGGCCTTACCGTGTACTAAATATCCCGTATACTGCCGGAAATTTCCTGAGTCTGTGGCTCGACTCAACGTAATTAATTTTCTCACTTAATAATTTACCGTCTCCTCGAGTCTATCACCCAAATCTAATTAAACTAACTAACACACATATTAATTTAATATCTACTCGAGTCTATCGTACAACTCTAATTAAATTAACTAACACACATATTAATTTAATATCTCCCCGAGTCTATCGTCCAACTCAAATTAAATTAATTATTACACCCATTAATTTAATCGTTACTGTGACACCCCACCTAATTAAATACCGGGCGATCACTCCTTTATTAAATTAAATCAAGGTGAACAGTTGGTTCATTCTCAGCATCACTGTCGATAAAAATAATTTTTCCAATTTAACACCCTAAATAATTAAGCTAAGTGTCAAAACCAATTTTAAACATTAACTTCCAAATTTTATTTAAAGAAAAGATTTATTTATTTTATTAACAAAGATCAATGAATAAGATTCACGCCACAATAAACTGGAACCAAAAATCAAATATATAAAACATCCATCAACGAATGCCAACATGCGAGAAAATAAAGTAATACATCCATCCTGAACAAAATCCCATAATAACGAACTAGGAAACAACTGAAATAACAATGTCCCAACATAAAGAAATAATGGAAAGGGCTACACATGCCCATCTGAATGAAAGTGCTAAGAGTGGATCTGAATGAACGAAGTCGTCTAATCAAAAGACCTGCAACTCCCACCTAAGCTGCAGCGCGTTCCTTCCAAGAGATCCTAAGCAAGACGCCCATGTGGCTGGACACCTGAAATACATACATATATATACAAGGGGGGGAGGGAGAGAGAAAACGGGTCAGAGCCCGAAAGTGTGTATGATTTAAAATTTGTTTAGCAAGTATTTAAATTGATACAGGCCAATGCAACAACATATTAGTTCGACACTCTCTTGAGAAATTCTCACCTCACTTATAATGTGCACGCCTATCGTACTAACCTTCCCAAATGGTTTAACTTAACAATTTTTATCATACTAACCTTCCCAATAATTTAATTTAACTTAACTTACTCATAAGTTTTCAAAACCGGACAATGTCATTGTTTAAAAAGGTTACTTTCAACTTGTAGCACAACTCTCGTTTTAGCTTCATCAATTTATAAAGTTCCCAGTGACATATTATATTCTCGCAAAACAGTATTTATTATTTGAGTCAACTACCATATCCTACTTATCAAATCAAAGTAGGCAATTTAAATTCCATAATCTCATATATATATTAACTACATGAATAATATATATATATATATATATATATATATATATATATATATATATATATATATATATATATATATATATATATAACAGCACCCCAACTAAAGCTATGATGCGTGCATACTTCCACTATCCCAAACCCCATACCACTCATATCAAGGGGAATACAAATTCGGAATCACTCTCGAATTGTATTAACACATACACAAACAATAGTGAGGCGAAGCATAGATTCCAAGTCACTAAGAGGATGGCACATACTCGCGTCTCTTAGGACCGTCTGAACTATTAATTCAATAGCCTGTACCAAGGATATCTATCTTCTAGGGTACAAGTCAATATCCCCCATAAAGGTCCCATCGAGATAAGACTTGTCCCAGCGCGGTAACCTCAAGGATAGCAAGTAGCGCGGTATGTTTTTCACATGCATATAATATATGTACACACAATCATATAAATATACCACTTTATCATATTAATATAGGTTCTTCTCATCACCCATAATTATACCATATATCCTTAATTTCACAGTTATAGAATTTCGTATAAGGTTTCATCTCTAACCTTGACTCGAAGGGGTTTTCTCACTAATTACGTGACACTAGTGGATTCTAACTATCCAAGTAAGAAATTCAGTAGGTAGACGCCTATTCACTATCGTAAGTATTTGACGTAATCTCTCACTTGAAATGTGTAGTTTCATCATTCCTTAATTAATTGTCCCTAAAACGCAATTATCGTCTCATAATAAAGTTCCCATCCTTTAACCATATGTCCTACTGGTCTCTCCTATATCCCAAAACATTTTATTTATAATGCCCAAGAATCATTCCATGATAAATTAATTCAACTAATTAAACAAGGGGAAATAAGAGGCTGCCAGGAAGGGTCGATCGATCGACGGCTGGGGCTGGATCGATCGAGCCTTCGATCGATCGACGCTCTAGGGTCGATCGATCGATCAAACAGGTATTTCGATTTCTGCAGAAGTGCAGTTACGGGTTTCATCAAAATTCTTCATCCAAATACATATTTTCCAACACTAATCGTCCCAAAACTTATACCACAAACATAATAACATATTACCAGATGTTTCTAACGTTAAGCATGCGTATAACCATCATTAAACATGATTAAACAACCTAAAATCTCATCTAATCATCAAGAACCCTAAGTTTTCTTAACTTCTGTTCTAATCAGTTTTTCTCCAGAATTTCCTTCTACATAATCATCAAAAATCCATGGGTTAATCATCTACATCCCATAAGGTTTCCAGAATATGGTTTTAATGACTTCTACATGCAAATTCCTATCAAGAATTGGGGTTTTCTTCCATAGATTGAACTCCTAATCATTCCTAGACTAATATGAATATTGCACCAACGAAAATACACAAGTTAAACACTTGCCTGGGATTTCAGAGGTCTGGTTTCCTGTTGATTTTGGTGTGGTTGCGCTCTCCTCCTCGAGATCTACGTGTTGGTGGTGACGGCGGTGCAAACGGTGGTGTATTTGGCCTTGAATCACCTTGAGATCTCTCTCCTCTCTTCTCCAATGGACGTACTAGGGTTATGAACGTTCTAACCCTAAAAGGCTGACCTAAATAGCTGCTAAGGATGGCTGAAATTCGTGGGTTTAATTACCCTATTTTGTAAAATGACCAAAATGCCCTCCCGGGTCACTAATTAGGCCTAAAAACACCCTGAGACCCAAACTAAACCCCCGGGTACACTTTTCTGACTATCTCGACCCTTCCGGATGCGTTGGCGCACTCAAAACGACCATACGAACAACTTATAAAATATTCCCTTTTTAATTAACATAATTAGTCCCGACGTGACACGGGCACGTCCCGACTTAAATTTCCGAAATAGTCATTTAATTTACTTATGACATTCAATATAACCAATATAATATATTACTATGCTCATTAGTAATATTCAACAAGTTTCCCATAATTACTAACTCTAGTCACGTTAATAATTATAACATAATTAATTTCCGGATTTTTATTAAATAAATCATCACATTAAATTTAATAAATCCCCAAATTAAATATAGCATAAAAATACGGGGTATTACAGTTACCCGAGTATACAATCCGACTTTTATTTAATTAATTTACACATTAATTAATCAACACATATCCGAGTCTACAATCCGACTCTAATTAAATTAATTATCTCATTTATTAATTTAATAACTTGGTGTCACCCAACCATTATCCCCGGACTCTCTCACTTGGCCCGTACCTCAACATTTCCCGAGTCAATGTTCCGACTCCAAACTAATTACTTTCTCTCAATAATTAATTTAATGCCTTGATGTCACTTAACCAACATACCCGGACTCGCTCAGTTGGTCCAATTTACATCTCATAATATAATACCCACATTTTCTCCTACAATGTGTCACACCTTTATTCCTATAATTTTCCCAATTATATTTACGTATAATTAGTAACATACCCGGACTCGATTCACTTGGCCCGAAATTAAATATTTCCCGAGTCTACATCCCGACTCTAAATTACTTAGTTTATCTACAAACTTAATTCACTACCTTGGGGTCGCATGACCAATATACCCGGATTCACTCACTTGATCCGTACCTCACTATTTTGGAATGAAATCTCTCAAATTCATCCATTAAATGCCCCACATCAATTCATCCTAGTCCCAATTACTCTCTCTCAAAATTGCTAGGAATATTTGTTTCATATTTATTTATCACTAATTAATGTTTGGGAATTAAACTTCTAATTAATTTTCCCCATATATACAAACTGGGCAAACTACCCAAAATTCCGAATCATCGATCAATCGAACCCCTGGGTCGATCGATCGATCGTCCCTGACTTCGTCTTCTCCAAGAAGCAGTTCACCATTAACGAAAATCTTAAACCTTCATTCTTTCCCCTGGACTAACCCAAGCCCAATCAACCCTATTTCTACATAAGAATAGGATCAAAGTACCTTATAGAACATCAAACTGAAATTAAATCTCACGATTTCTTACTTTTTCCCGATTTGGGTATTATCCGGGTTTCAAATCCCCAATCCGAATTTCATTTCTTTTAACAGCAATTAACCATCTACTCTTACTGGTTTTAACATCTGATTCAGTCCTCTACATTCTAGAATCATAAACACGATCAATCTCCCCCTTAATCTCATTAAAGTGTATAAATTTACAAAAACCCAATTTAAATTTTGGTGACACGCCCAAAACGAATTTTCATACACACATCACTATGATATGAATTGATTATCAAACTTTTAGAAATCACAACAGTTAACAACTTGCCTCTAAGTGTTTGTAGTGTATGATCCATTGTTGATGTCCCTTAATTTGGCTCCAAAAACCTCCAATTTGCTCTTGATTTGTTTTTCCCCAAATGCCCTCTCAAACCCTAGGTTTAGAATTGTGTTGGCTGCTGATTTCCTAATCCCTCACTTAGGTTAAAAACTCTCCATCCCGTTTTTAGCCTAATGGGCTTAATTAAAGTGGCCCAACTCACCCCGTGTGGGCCCGGCTATGCCCAAAATTACCCCGAGACCCAATTACTACCCCCGGGTACTCTTTTCTGACTATCTCGACCCATCCGGACTCAACCGCGCACTCAGAATTGGTGTCCGAATTAATTTATAAAAATCCTTATCTCACACCCAATTTAATCTATACCGACTCCCGGCTGGGATAAGTGTATACCTTGTCATTAATACTCGAAATGACGTAATTAAATTATTACTATTCACTTAGTAAATAAATTTCCCTAAACATTAACCATTCACTCCCCGATTAATATTTAAATATATATATTGCCATAATTAATTCAATTAAAATTACAATACACAAGTAATTTAATATTCCCGAATTTATTAAATATTAAATGTGTAAAAATACGGGGTGTTACAGAGACCATCAGTATGTTAGAGTCTGACTCATTCGAGGAGTTTTATGCGCGTTTGTTGGACATTGTTAATTTAAGTTTTAATTTATATGAGAAAATATCGGGGATGAGAGTTGTGAAAAATATTTTGAGATCACTCCGTGATCTTTCTTTTCCGAAGGTCACCATGCCTACTCATTATGGATTTTAGACACTCTTAGGTTAGAAGAACTCATGGGAGAACTTTAGACTTATGAGATCGATAAGTTTCCTAAAACTATTAAACCTAAGGAAGTAAGGATTGATTTAAAGACTCAAGCTAATAAAAATAAGAAAGAAAAAGTTTGTGAGTCTGAATGTGAGGGTGATTATGATTTTGATGACTTGGCCTTGTTCGCAAAAGTTTTTAAAAAGTTTCTCAAATTTTCCAAAAATAATTCTTCCATTAAAAATATTTTTGAAAAAAATAGAAATAAGGATGAGGTCAAGAGTAGCGGTGAGAAAGAGGAAGGTATAAGGTGTTATGAGTGCGAGGGTAAAGGGTAAAAGGCACATGAGTGTCCCACTAGGTTAAATAGAAAGGGAAAAGACATTGAAAATAAATCCACTCTTAGTGATTGTGACATGGAGTCGGTTGATTCATAGAGAGAATCACCACATGAACCCTGTGTTGCATTCATGTCTAGTAACGGTAGTACTTCAAGTTTGACCCGCACATATGAGGACATATCTAAATGTAAAATCCTCGGTGATGTTTCAATTCATTCGAGAGATAGTGAGAGTGAGGATGGGACTTTGAATGAGGGAGAATGTGATCGCCAAAAAGCATTTAGTGATATTTACATAGAGACACCGAAGATGAAAAAGATTAATAAGGATATGTCTCTGAGGGTGTTAGATTTCGAGAGAGAGGTGAAAGTTTTGAGGGTGTGTAAGGCATCGACGAATCAACTAGAGAAGGTGAAGGTTTATTTAAGTGAGAAAATGATCGTTTTAGGACGGGAAAAGAGCGATTTGACCAATACCGTGTCTAGTCTTATGAGAGATCTTCAATCTTCATTGGAGACTCGCGAGAATTTGAAATACCAAGTATTTCAACTCAAAATAGATCTTGAACGTGCTCGGTAGGTCAATATTACTTTAGAGGACACATCTAAGAAGGTTGTAAAGATGCTTATCAGTTCTTCTTTAGGTAACGTTGAGAGGCTAGGAATAGGATATGATGTTGCGTCCACTTCTCTTATTGCACTCGAGCCAGTTCTCGGGTTTGTATTAGATCCATATGGACCTAGATCAAATCCACCTAGGATAGAACGACCTAGGTGTTTTGAGAAAGGTGACCACAAGCTCATCTATGTTTGCTCCCATTGCAAGCAAAGAGGTCACCTTATGGAATTTTTCTTTAACTTGGATAGGTCACCCTGGGGACTCATAGTTATCTTCCACATTTTACAACCACAGGAATTCCCACATGCACTCCCATACATGTACTTCGCAGGCACCTGCACATCACATGAGAGATTTTGAGAATTTTCGAGAACAAGTATAGTATTTTGTCAAGACTTCACAAAATTTGATGGACGTTTTCCTTAAGATGTTGATTAGGCATAAATTCTTCCGAATTTATCCCTTTAATTTAGTTACTTTTAGCACCTCGAACAACGTAATCGATTTAATTTTATCTCATAATCTTGCTACTGACTTATCCTAACGAGTACACCGAGTTTTTGGTATTTCGTACTAATTTTGCAGGTATTTAATGTCAATAACGAAGGAAAAAAATCGAAAGAATCAAGAAAGAAAAGAAAAAAGTCAAAAGGGAAAAAGTGCAGTTTCTACCCAAAATTCGAATGAGGCACTAAAGAGAAGTTAAAGATACATGAGCACATAGGAAGAAACGACACCTCAATCAGAGTTCCGATGAGAAAGATATGAGCAGTCAAAGTTTGAGAAAAAAAAAGTCAAAGGCAGACCGATCCGCAGGAGGACTGGACCGATCCTCATTGCCACATTCCAGAGAACCCCGGACCGAAGGAAAATAGAAGCTGGAAGAAAATATAAATAACCGGTCCACATTCCAGGTAGACCGATCCGAATGTCGAGTTTTAGTTTTCTTATCTTCCTCTAATGAAGAGTCCTAGTGTTGCTAAAACTCCTGAAACTTTGTAGGGTATATAAACCTGAATTATTATCATTTTTAGAATGAAGAATTAATATAATTTTCCATTCTTTTCAAAAAAACCTAGTTTAGAGATAGTTTATTCTTTTAATTTCAAGATTGAAGATTATTCAGATTTCTGTGGTTACAAGTGTTCTTAATTGTTGCTTTTACTGCTTAGGTAAGATTAAGAGTTAATTTTCTTCAGTACAATTCCTTTCTACATCATTCAGCAAATTTTCCTTAGTTTAATCACGGTTTTTTGCAATTCAAAAATTGTTTTCGTTAGATTCAGTATGCTAGGCTAGATTTTCTAAGGTCGGGATACATGAACCCAGCCTGATGTGGTAGTTGCATGTGTATAAAATTAATCCTCTAAATTTAATGGGTTATTACGACCGTATTGCGTAGTAACGCGACAATTGTAGATCTTTGGATCTCATTTGCTTCAGGGGAACCGGGATGCTTTAGAATGCAATTCGAGTGTCACTATCGTAATACCGATTTACTCGTCCTCTGATTAAGTATGATGCGGGCTTGAACCTCATATACGTAATGCTTGGGAGTACTTAATTTTGGGTCTAATTAATCATTTAAATTTATGATTAGTATTATACCTGTAATACACTAGGGTTGGGGGATTGTATTCCCGTCCTGTTTTTCCTCATCACATAGTTTAAAGTTTTAAATCAGTGTTCATCAGTATTTTAGGTAATCTAGAATAACTCAATATTTTCATAATTTCATAATTGCATATAGTATAGTCATTCCACAAACTAAATCAATTTTTTTTTCCTTTAGAGTCATAGTTATGATTTCTTTGTGTATCCAACGTCGTCACAATTCCATTGTCCTTTTTACCTGAGGATACGATCCCGACTTACCGGGTTTATTACTAACGCGACATGCTTGCACTTGAGCCTAGAGTGAACACACATTAGAGACACTTTCTGAGTCGCGTCAACTTTTTGTCTCCGTTCCCGGGGAATTAGGTAGACTTAGGATTACATCAAGTCAATCTAAAACTTTGACCAAAAATCTCCAAAAAACATATAAAAATTTCAAAAAGCGCAAAAAGATTCATCACCATCTCTCATAAGCTATTAATGCAAAATTCTGAACTCACTCCAACTCCCAAGAATACTCCAACCCACATTCACAAAAATCCAACCGTTGAGTATGATCCTGATAGCCCTCGCACTCCTAACGCCCCACAGTTCTGGATTCCACCTCCCACACCATCACACTCAATCTCAAATAACATTCCGTTTTCCTTCTTAGGACACACTTAAGAGCACACTCCGAGTACACCAAGTGAGGACACTGAGTCATTAAGAGAGAGAGATGTCGCAACACGATAGTGCAGCCGCCGGTGAGGAAGAAGCCCCATACCGCCCGCTGAGAGAAATCTTATATCTCGAGCGCACTGTCACTCCTGGATGCATTATACTCCCGTATAATGCCGTATAATTTCGTTTCAAAAATGGGATGATCCAGATGTTACCCCATTACCATGGTATGGATTCTAAAAAGCCATATCTCCATATCAGGGAATTTGAGGATGTATGTGATACTCTCAATGATCAAACTTGCACACAAGAGGTGATCCGCCTCAAACTCTTCCCCTTCTCGCTAAAAGATAATGCTAAGACCTGGCTATGGTCTTTACTTCAAAGCTCGATCCCATCTTGGAACGAGTTGCAATCTATATTTCTCAAGAAATTCTTACCACTACATCGAACAATCTCCATAAAGGCTCAAATTCAAGCGTTCAGACAATCAGAAAATGAGCCATTTCATCGATGTTACGAGCATTTCAATGAGTTAGTTACTTCATGCCCCCATCATGGATTTGATACAGCACAAATCATTTCTTTTCTCTATAATGGGATGAACATTAATTCCAAGAAACTCGTTGAAACCATGGGTAGTGGTCCGTTTGTCGAACTAGAGGCCCACGATGTTGTGCTGCACCTGAGGTATGTTACCGAGACTACCCAATCTTGGGATACTTCTGATCTTAATGCTCAAAATCAAAATTGTCAAGCGACCACCACCCCATCGGCGTCCAGCCTATTTCACATAGATAAGAATTCTATGACGGACAGTCGATTACATACACTTGAGAAAGGATTTCAAGACCTATGCAAGGTATATGGAAGAGGACCAACTGCATCCATACCAAACCCCATCGAGAAGGTGTGTGCGATTTATGAGGTGGGTCATTCAACTGAGGAATGCCCAACTATACCCTCCTACAAAGTGATGCTTCAAGAGCTAGTTAGTGGTATAGGAGGATTTAAGGGTAATTTCGGTGCAGCGCATGAGAATTCTTACAACCCTTCATGATAAAACCATCCTATTTTTAGCTATGGGAAACAACATGCTGCGATGAACCCTACTTCACATGTTGCCCCTCCTCCGCCACAACACTTTCAACAAGCTCCACACATGCAAGGACATGTGCAAGCACCACCACCTCAAGGAGCATATATCCCTCCACCGCGAAGAACTCTCGAGGATACTATGAATCAATTTATCAATAGCCAGACTGCAACCAATGCTAGATATGATCGCCTGATCAGCGACATAAATGCAAATATGTCAAAGATACAATCCTCGTTGAGTGTCCAAGAGAAGGGCAAGTTTCCTGCCTAGGGCCAAAGACCTCCCTAAGGTCAAACTAGTGTTAGCTCCACCTCTACTGAACATCAGGAGAAATGTCAAGCTGTGACCAGTCTTCTTAGTGGGAGAGTCGTTGATTTATCACCTCCCCCACACGACAAAATGAAAGACAAGGAGATTTAGCCCGGCACGAAAGAGAACGAAGATGTCCCCTTGAATGAGAATTACAAAGAAGACGCTAGTGAGCCCAAGGTAGTAGTGAAACCACCCTCCGCGTCATCGTTTCCTCAAAGGTTGATTCCTTACCATAAAAGAAACCCATGTGATGAAGTGTCAATATCCTCCCTCATTCCATTTATAGGCAACCTGATTTGGGCGATCTCAAACCCACAAAGATCACTCTCTAATTAGCGGATCGAACTGTGAAGATCCCACGAGGTGTAGTTGAGGACGTGATCGTCCAAGTTGACATTTTCTACTTCCCGGTAGATTTTATCATTTGGGACACGGAGCCTTCCTTCGCCTCAAGCAATCATGTTCCCATCATTCTCGGGCGCCCATTTTTAGATACGACTAACGCTATCATCAACACTAGGAGTGGGCAGATGCAAATCACTTTTGGGAACATGACCTTAGAAACCAACATCTTCCATATAGCCCAACATACGGGGGAAGAAGATGATCTTCACGCGGTGAGCTTCATATATGAGATAGTAGAGAAGTAATTTGAGGAGAACTATTATGGAGACGACTTAGGGTCTTGTTTAGTGTCGAGATACGAGAGTGAGGGGACGTACACCGAATTCGAGAGGGAGGTTGGGGAGTTGAGAGAATTACTTGAAGAGAGAGAGTCGGACGAGGACGCGAGACATGTAAATTGGGTTTCTAGATTCGAGGAGTTACCTCTGAGGGATACACGCATGGTTCCCTCCCGTGAAAAATTTCCAATCCTCAAGTTGAAGAAACTCCCCTCCCATATTAAATATGCATACCTAGGAGAGAACGAGACATTTCCTATTGTTGTCTCCTCTAGCCTAGACGAAGAGCGGGAAAGTAAATTGTTAAAAATTCTGAGAAAGCACCAAAGTGATTTTGGTTGGTGCATTACCGATTTGAAGGGAATAAGTCCTTTGATTTGCACTCATAAGATCCATCTCGAAGAGGACGTCAAGCCCTCAGGAGAAATGCAAATAAGGTTAAATACCAATATGAAAACAGTGGTGAGAACCAAAATTATCAAGTTATTGGATGTCGGGATTATCTACCCAATCTAGGATAGCAAGTGGGTGAGCCCTATTCATGTCGTCCCGAAGAAGTCGGGCATAACAGTGATTGAGAATGCTAAGGGAGAGATAGTTCCCCAACGTACCACCACCGGGTGGCGCATTTGCATTGATTACCGAAAACTCAATGCGGGAACTATTAAAGACCATTTCCCCTTGCCATTTATTAATCAAATTTCCTTGATGGTTATTCTAGATATAACCAAATTGAGGTTGATGTACTTGACCAGGAGAAAACGACCTTCACTTGCCCTTTTGGTACGTTTGCCTACAAACGTATGCCATTCGGCTTGTGTAATGCACCCGCGACCTTTCAAAGGTGTATGTTGAGCCTATTTAGCGACATGGTCGAGAGAGGACTCGAAGTGTTCATGGACGATTTCAATATTTTTAACACCTCTTTCGATCTTTGCCAAGAAAAACTAGAACAAGTACTTTCCCGGTGTGTGGAAAAGAATTTATTGTTGAATTGGGAGAAATGCCATTTCATGGTCACTGAAGGAATAGTTCTTGGCCACATAGTATCATCCAAAGGAATAGAAGTTGATATGGCAAAAATAGATGTCATAGCTGATCTTCCCCCACCAAAATCGCTCAAGGATGTGCACTCCTTCTTGGGCCACGCGAGGTTTTATCGAAGGTTCATTAAGGACGTTAGCGCCATCGCTAGACCCTTAAGCAACCTACTCATGAAGGACACCCCATTTGAGTGGACAGAAGCATGTCAAAGCTCTTTTGAAAAACTGAAAACCATGCTTGTGTCCGCTCCTATCATGCAAGTTCCGGGTAGGTCTTTACCATTCGAACATATGTGTGATGATAGCGATTATGCAATAGGGGCTGTTTTGGGCCAAAGAAAAGATAAGCGGGCTCATGCTATCTACTACACTAGCCGGACTCTTACCGGACCACAACTCAACTACTCTACAATGGAGAAGGAGTTGCTAGCAGTAGTCTTTGCCCTTGATAAATTTTGGTCATACCTTATCGGTTCTCCCATTACTTGCTTCATCGATCACGCGACATTGAAATACCTACTTGCAAAGAAAGATGAAAATCCGCACATTATAAGGTGGATCCTACTCCTACAAGAGTTTAATATCTCCATCAAAGATAAGAAATGGGTAGAAACGTCATTGCCGACAACTTATCACGGCTTTCGTCCGACGTACCTAGTGATCCCATACCCATAGACGAATACTTTTCGGATGAGTAACTCTTTGCTACCTTTTCTTTGCCCTGGTTTTCGAATATAGTGAACTACCTTGTCACGGGAGTCGTCCCTCCCGACTGGACACCGCAAGATAAGAAGAGGTTTACTACTTGGTCGCCCATATTTTTCTATGACAATCCCTTACTTTTTAAATATTGCACCAACCAAATCATCCGACGATATGTACCGGATGACGAGATCCCAAAATTCATTCAGTTTTGTCATTCAGAAGCTTGTGGAGGCCACTTTTCGACTGAAAAGATTGTCGCTAAAATTCTTCAATGCGGCCTCTATTGGCCCATAATATTCTGGGATGTGAATGCTTCTTGTAAATCTTACAATAGCTGCCAACGGATGGGAGCCATTACCCGACGAGACATGATGCCTCTTACCCCCATACTCATTATTGAGATCTTCGACTGTTGGGGTATTGACTTCATGGGACCTTTTCCCTCGTCCTTTGGTTTCCTATACATCCTTATTGCTGTAGACTATGTTTCTAAATGGGTGGAAGCTATAGCTACCAAGACAAATGACAACAAAGTGGTGATAAAGTTCATGTAGGAACACATACTTTCCCACTTCGGTGCACCGAAAGCGATAATCAGTGATAATAGCACGCACTTTTGCAATAGGCCATTCGAGAAGCTAATGAGAAAGTATGGTGTCGTCACAAATTTGGAACGACTTATCACCCACAAACGAATGGGCAGGCCAAACTAGCGAATCGAGAAATCAAGAACATTCTTGAAAAGACCATCAATCCCACCCAGAAAGATTGGTCACTTAGATTGAATGATTCACTATGGGCCTATCGTACCGCATACAAAAATCCGCTCGGCATGTCCCCTTTTCGCTTTGTGTATGGAAAAACATGCCATCTTCCCATGTAATTAGAACACAAGGCGTATTGGGCAATTAAGAAGTTGAACTATGCCATGGATAAAGCCGATGAAGCTCGCAAGCTTCAATTAAATGAGTTAGAAGAGCTACGCAATGATGTGTATGAGAATGCTAAAATTTTCAAAGAAAGGATGAAACTCGCTCACGATAACATCACTCGTCGCAAAGAGTTTCTTCCCGGGCAAAAAGTGCTTCTCTATAACTCTCGGCTTCATCTTTTTCCGGGAAAGTTGAGATTAAGATGGTTTGGCCCATTCGTTGTGAAGAATGTTTTCCCTCACGGAGCTATTGAATTAGACGATTTGAAAGGGAGAAATACATTCAATGTAAATGGACAACACCTAAAGCCATATCTAGAGGCAGTGTGGAAGAAGTCGACACAGTCTGGTTGTCGGACCACATTTACAGGGTAGAGTGAGCTGCTACAGTGAGGTCGTCACACCCCCGATGCGTACGGGTTGAATTCTTGTGTATAGTAGACGAGAATCGTGTGAGTCGTGAGAGTCCATAAGATTAGGGTACAATAAGGTGAAAGCATTCACATGTTTCAGGAAATTGAGTCAAATTGCATTGATCATTGGTATCGAGAGGTTTTTAATCCAAAATTTATAGGTATTATGTTGTGAAAGTGAAAATTTTCGAAGAAGAGCGATCGAAATTAAGTTAGGGGGGAAATCCAGCTCACAAATAAGAGCCGGACCGATTCCTTTAATTTTGGACCGGACCGGTCCGCTCCGCACCGGTTCCTTTATTTAAGGGTCGGATCGGTCCGGTAGTTGGAAAGACTCGAAGTTTAAAGGACCGGTCTGGTCCCTAGGCGGACCGGTCCGCTTTTTATAGAAATTTTCCCCCCTTTCCCAAGGTGCACCCCCTCTCCCCAATCCCCTTCATTACCTCCCAATTCGTCCCCCCCGCACCCAACCCTTCAATTTCCCTCCCAAATACACCCCCTTTTCCCTCCAAACCTTTTTCCTCCAATTCCTAACCCTACCCACACCTTTCACCTATAAATAACCACCCATAACCTCCCTTTCTCTCCACACCTTCAACCACATCACCCCTCTCTTATCTCTCCCTAATTTTCTAGAAAAACCTCTCCTTGTTATCATGGCCCAACGAACTTCCCCCACCAAATACGACTCCACGAAGATCCTCCCCTCGGGCCATGGTGAATGTAGTTCCCGCCAAGAGGAGCGATGGTGCAATTAGTTCTTCGGTCCGGATCGCAAACTCCACGTGGAGCGCACTGTCCAATGGACAGGTCTGCCCAACTCCGTTACGGACCTCTTCATGGCTAGGGGTTGGTACCGATTCCTCAATGAACCATACAAAGCGATTTGGGCAGCCGAGGTCCGCTCCTTTTATGGAACCCTTGTTCAGACGGGCCAATTCGAGGCTCAAGCATACGTGGATGGTACCGTCATTTCCTTTTCGTTGGCCCTTCTCACGGCTAAGTTGGCTGAATACGATGTTCCCAATGTTCAAGAATTCACTTACCTGAGGAAGATCGCCCCGGTCGCCAAAAAAGTGATCATGGATCGCATTGCCCCGGATGTTGCATGGACGGGGCAAACTGTCACTATAGGCTGCCTCAATGAGAAAGCACGCCTCACCTTCCAAATAGTATGTGCAGACATCTTGCAAACGTCCAACGATTCCGTGATGCGGCCCCGTCAGGCCATATTGACCTACCACCTATTTAATCCACACACATTTATCAACTTGGCCCGCACCCTACACGTCGACATCATGGTCGTAGCCCTGGATGAAAAAGGTTTCGCCCCACTTCCATATGCACGATTGATTACCTCCATCCTTAAAGATGTTGGCATTGCGGCACTGCTCGATCGTACTCTCCTTCCCGGTCCTTTTGGGCAGGGAACCCGCACTAAGAGCGCCAAGCATCTAGCCGTCCTTCTGGCGAGGCGGGGCAGTGATAGAGAGGATGAGGCTGCCTCGAGTGAGAGCGAAGAAGAGGAAGAAGAAGAAGAAGTCAGTGCTGATGTGGAGATGGGTAACGTAGGTGCGGATGAGGAGTCGGCGGACGAAGAAGACGACCTTGATTTTGAATGGGCGGGTAGTGACCTCACGAACCGTATGTCGGCTCTTGAAAGAGATTCGGTAACTTTTTTACCGACTACCGTCGCGATATGAGCATGATGTTCCATTTCCAAGCAGACTTGTACCAACGCCAAGGGGATCCCAACGAACCATTGTCATCCTACTTCTACGACACCTATGGCCCCGACGCGCCCGGTTCTTCACAACCCCCACCCCAGTGAAGCTGTATTTTGTGTGTGGCAGTTTTTCTATTTGTTTTCCCTGTTTCACATGGTTGTATGTTTTTCCTTTTTATTGTACCACAGTCTTGTTTTATAAAAATCTGCATTTTCTCCATTTGTTTGTTTTATTTATCGCACTTATTATTTTTCCTTGTTTAGCATTTAGTCCTTTTTGCTTGAGGACAATGCAAAAGTCTAAGTTAGGGGGGTCACAATTGCGTATTTCTAAAACTTCACAAATTTTCAAAAATGCCCAGAAATTTCCAAAAAAATCATAAAATTTTGAAAAACCCAAAAATATTTTTGTTTAAAATAAATAAAAATTGGAATTCAAATTTTTCAAAAATATCATTAAAAGTCGGATTGAAGTCTCAAGTTGTAAAATTCAAATATACAAAGCCAAAATTGACTAAAGATGGAAATTGAACGAAAATTGGCGACTTAACGAATAAGTGTAGAGATTAACAAAACGCGGTAAGATTCGAGCCCATCACTTTTTGCGAGTTTTTAATTCAATCCGAATTAATTGTTAACTCAAAGTTCTTTTCAGCACTTAAAAACTCGTCGAGGATCTCAACCCTTTCATTTTAATCGGTTATGAAAAACGTGTGTGATATTGCTTTGAAAAACATGCCAAAATTGATCTCTAAACTTAAAGTCATCTCGAAACGCATATGGTAATGCAATTAGTGTTTTGGACAATGAAGTAGGCCCTCGTTTATCACCCAAAAATATTGGCCATAAAAAGATGTGAAAAATTATCCATTTGATACCCCAAATTGAGCCAAATAAACTTTTCCCTTTCGTTTGACAACCCAAAAAACTCAAATAGCCCAGAATTGCAAAAAATGGAAAAATTTAGAAGTTAAGTCCGAAAAGTGCATATAAAGGGGCAAGAAAAAAATAGATATGCTCAACAAAAATAGCAAGAAAAGAAAATAAGTGAAAAATAGAAAAATATAGAAAAAGAAGAAAAAAATGAGCAATAGCCCGAAAAAAAGCACAAATGGGCATCATAAATGACTTTTCTAATTTCAACCTTCCCTACCATTTTCATTTTACCCAATATACCTTAAAACTCGAAAAAGTCCTAACCGAGTCTAAATTGCAAAATTGGTTACCGCATGGAGAGCTAATATACCAAAAGATAATAAAAGAAATTGAATGCGTGAAAAAGAGGCAATGTTCCCGTTTTTAAAACCGTAATCCGTTGATGAGATCCTATCACTAAAAAAAAATTATGCTTTCTAATTGTATGTGTGACTTTGCGTCCATTATATTTACTCTTTATATCACGCATATCGAGAGAATATCCACATTCCGGGTGATTCATTTGAAAGAGCATTCCCTGAGAATTTGAAATCAAAACGAATTTTCGGATAAGTAACGTAATGGTCAATCGGTGGAAATCCGCAGTTAAATTTCTGGCTTCGCACACACACACTACGGTTTGAGACTTGTAAATATGAATCGATGATGACTATTTTTTGTGAAAGTTTGAATTAGGCAATTTTTGCGTATTTTGAATCTTCTTTGAGTCGAATTTTGTGGGTACATTCTCTGCAAACTCTCACAAGACACAACTCGTCCTACTAGGGTGACCTAAGAGTTTAAAGGCTTGTTGCATACGCTAAATGCAATCGCTTCCTCGCGAAAAAGGTATTCTATCCCAGTAAAATATTTTTCAAGAGTTAAGCCTTGCTAGGATTCTTTTACATTGCTCGGGACGCGCAAAGTTCTAAGTTAGGGGGATTTGATTAGGCATAAATTCTGCCAAATTTATCCCTTTAATTTAGTTACTTTTAGCACCTCGAACAACGTAATCGATTTGATATTATCTCATAATCTTGATAATGAATTATCCTAATGAGTACACCGAGTTTCTGGTATTTCTTACTAATTTTGCAGGTATTTAATGTCAATAACGAAAGAAAGAAATCGGAAGAATCAAGAAAGAAAAGAAAGAAACTCAAAAGGGCAAAAGTGTAGTTTCTACCCGAAATTCGGATGAGGTACCTAAGAGAAGTTGAATATATCAAGTTCATGAGCACATAGGAAGAAACGGAACCTCAATCGGAGCCCCGGTGAGAAAGGCGTGAGCAGTCAAAGTTTGAGGAAAAAAAGTCAAAGATAGACCGATCCGCAGGAGGACCGGACCGATTCTCATTGCCACATTCTAGAGAACCCCAGACCGAAGGCAAACCAAAGCTAGAAGAAAATTAGAAAAACCGGTCCGCCCCGGACCGATCCACCCTAGAAATAAAAGAACCGGTCCTCATTCTAGGCAGACCGATCTGCAGGAGCCTCAGACCGATCCGGATGTCGAGTTTTAGTTTTCTTATCTTCCTCTAATGAAGAGTCCTAGTGCTGCTAAAACTCCTGAAACTTTGTAGGGTATATAAACCCGAATTATTATTGTTTTTAGTACGAAGAATTAATATAATTTTCCATTCTTTTCAGAAAACCCTAGTTTAGAGATAGTTTATTCTTTAAACTTCAAGATTGAAGATTATTCATATTTCAGTGATTACAAGTGTTCTTAATTGTTTCTTTTACTTCTTAAGTAAGATTAAGAGTTAATTTTCTTCAATCCAATTACTTTCTACATCATTCCACAAATTTTCCTTAGTTTAATCATGGTTTTCTGCAATTAAAAAATTATTTTCATTAGATTCGGCATGCTAGGCTAGATTTTCTAAGGTCAGGATACATGAACCCAGCCTGATGTGGTAGTTGCATGTGTATAAAATTAATCCTCTAAATTTAATGGGTTATTATGACCGTATTGCGTAGTAACGCGATAATTGTAGATCTTTGGATCTCGTTTGCTTCAGGGTAACCGGAATGTTTCAGAATGAAATTAGAGTGTTACTAAAGTAATATCGATTTACTCGTCCTCTAATTAAGAATGATGCGGGCTTGAACCTCATATACGTAATGCTTGGGAGTACTAAATTCTCGGTCTAATTAATCATTTAAATTTACGATTAGTATTATACTTGCAATACACTAGGGTTAGGGGATTGTATTCCCGTCTTGTTTTTCCTCATCACATAGTTTAAAGTTTTAAATCAGTGTTCATCAGTATTTTAGGTAATCTAGAATAATTCCATGATTTCATGATTTCATGATTGCATATACTATAGTCATTCCACAAACCAAATCAATTTTCTTTTTCCTTAAGAGTCAGAGTTAGGATTTCTTTGTCTATCCAACGTCGTCACAAATCCATTGTCCTATTTCCCCAAGGATACAATCTCGACTTATCGGGTTTATTACTAACGCGGCAGACTTGCACTTGAGCATAGAGTGAATGCACATTAGAGACACTTTCTGAGTCGCGTCAGATGTCATCTCCTTTAGAGAGCTCCTTCGGGCCTAATGACTGAGGTTGAGACTTTTTTCAAGCATGGGATGTTTTTCATGCTCATATCATGTATCAACATTGCTAGTTTGTACTATCATTTACTTATATTTTTCATTTTTGATATATTTTTCAAAAAATCCAAAAATAATTTTGTTTCTGTTGAAAAATGTTTAAAAAATAAAAAAAGATTTTCAGTTTCGTTTTAAGAAAAAGTGACAAAGGCAAAAAGATTTTATTTTTGATAAAAAATTTGAATAATCCAAAAAGTGTTTGTATTTTTTTAACCATAAGGGGATGAACATTAAAGATGTCCAAGTCAACATTCATTCCATGTCCAAGTGACTATTTTGTAGTGTTTTGAGACATCACATTATGTCATTTATGTGTTTTATAATGTGTGGAGTCATAAGATGTGATATGATGACAACTTGTTACATGTTTGACTCCTTGTCACCTTTAATGCACATGAGCATAAACTTATTTTAGTATTGCACTTACCTATCACGTGTCAATTGCAGTGTATTCATCTCAATGCTTCTTCCAAAACAAACCAAATGTGAAAAATGAGATAATAAAAGTAGTGCATGTAAGAATCATTGCCCGGATTGAAAAAAATAAGAAATCAGTTTTACGGTATATTTAGTATATTTTATGCAATGGAATCGGGTTGCGAAGGACGAGTTGACTTTGCATGAAAAGCCACTATTTGCAAAAAAAAAAAAGAGCATAAAAATTAAATTCACATAAAAACAGAAGTGCCAGGCCAATTTCTAAGAACATTGATGCTTCGCTACATATGAGCATTAATTTCTTCAAAAGATTGAGAGAAAAATTCAATATGTGAGATTTTGATGGAGTTAAGTCAAAGATCAATGGGTTTGCATGTCCTATAAAAATCTCATAAAGCATTACATAGTTTTGGGCATTGTTAGTGCAAAAATCACTTACGATCTTGATTAGTTGATTAGGTTAAGTCAATTTCACTTGAGTTCACCATTTTTAAACCTAAGGTAGACTTTGATATCTTTTGTTAGTGATATCTCATTCCTTCGTGCACTTGTGTTATGATTGTCTACATTTATTAACCTATATAATATATTCACACCCCTACATTTGATTACCATGATAAATGTATTTTTATGTTTCTCCGTGGTGTGTTGTATTTGTAAAATTTTTGAAAACATTGAAAATTTTCAAAAATATTTTATGGAGACTTTGAGATTATCATTACATGTATATCATTCACATATTTTTTTGATGATATCTAATTCTTTTCGGTGATGTTCCCTATATTTCATGTTTAGTTTCTACCCTTTATCTATTTTGGATAAAATAAAAGGGGAAGAACAAATTATGGGAGAGAATTACATAAGTTTGATTTATGGGGAAGAATTTCATGTGTATTTTATTTTATATGTCAAACTCGATGTGTCACGAGGTATTTTCGTTGTTTCATGTGTAAAGTTACTTTTGGAAGATCATAATTACGTTACACCCGACGAAGACAAAGTGGCCAAAAGAAGAACAAGAATAAGTGGAGATTTGAAGACATCAGTTTTGAAGACATCATTATTCTTTTACCTATCCATTTTAGGGTTTCGGAGGATATTAGGATATTTTCATTGCCTTAGGATATTTTCATGTAATTTGAATTTCAGTTTTATGTTTGTACTAGAATAGCCAAAATGGGGAGATTTGTAAGAGCATATTTTTTTATCATTGCTCAATAGCTTAGGCTTACATAGCTTTTAGCGTATCCCATTACCAATTGACTCGATCTATCACAGAAGACCGAATATCCAACATCTACAACTTTCAAGAATCTCCACATTATGAAGGTATAATAATATTAAGAGTTTAAATTTATTCATTAAATTTATTTTGGGATGATTTAATTAAAACCTAAATAGGACTTTTTGTTTTAAAAATTGAGGCATTCTTTATGTTTAAATTTCTTTCAAAACTCGTCTACCGCTTTCAAATGAGAAGGCATTCACGTTCGAATGAGTTGCCCTTTTCGTTTGAAGTCTCATTTGAAGTTTACATCGAACATGTATCGAACGAGGGTGTACTGTTTTAGATGGTTTGAATTTCGTTTGAAGCTGGTTCAAACGAGATAGTTGTTTCGTTCGAACGAGAGCCTATTTTGTTCTAACGAACTTCTATCCTCGTTCGAACGAGCCCTATTTTTTTTCGGGCGAGCCATTGCCTCAAAATTTGTGAACGCCCTATAAATACCTTTTTCGTAGTATTTTCATGAAAACTTTTGCCAGAACTATTTATCCACATATTTTGAAAAAGTTTTCAACCTTTAAAGTTTAGAAAACCTTTTTTATAGTTTTGTATCCTTGTATACACAACTCTTATGGAGAGATTTTCTTCACGACAGACCATTACGATTCTTGAGTGGATCATTAAGGAAGACCAAGTTTGGTCGATGAAAATCGAGCGTCAAAGGCCGCATGTGGATTGCACCTCACCGAGTAGTATTCTTTAGAAATTTGCAAATACTAGAGCATTATACTTGTAGATGGTATCAAGTAATCTACAAGTCGACTTTATTGTAATATTTCTAAAGTGCTAAAAATAAAAGGCTTTGCCCGCAAGGGATTTTTCCTCAAATTTCCTTTATTGAATGAATGTTTTAGCTTATCTATTTTATCAATAGATGCATGTCTTAGGGTAAAACGATAAAATTTGGATTTGTGTGTGTTGGAAACTTAATTATATAATAATTCCATTAAGATAGCAAGCACGCACACTCATCACAAATCTAGATATGGAGCATTCATTAACTAGGTATGGCATTTCCAACTTCTCCAATACTCTTTTATTGTCTGGTTTCCTCTACACAAGGTTGTCAAACATTAGCCGTGTCGAGGTTCCTTTACCCATCAATGCCTTCAAGGCCATCGTTTACTTCTATGGAATAAAAAACAAAGCCAAAAGGACATCCTCCCTATCATTGGTGGGAAATCCTCCTTCGTTCCCAGATCTTACAACAAGGAGTCATATGCTCATTCATGGTCTTTTTTCTTCTAGATCCCTCGCATTTTGGGGGCTACAATGGTGGCGATGGTTTCAAAAGATCCTTCCCTTACCATAGTACTTATCTTAACCACTGGATTTCTCCCTTCCTACACAGAATGGGGAACTTCTCCTGAGCACTACAACCCAAAGAAGTGTTCTCGCCAATTTGGGTATGACCAGGTTTCCCATTGTCCAGTATTCCAGAGTTCTCATGACAAAGAGACATTTTTACAAGCCTTCTCAGACTACACAAGTGTTTCTACCTTAGTGATTCGTGAGGAGCTAAGGGGAAAGATTACAATCCATAGTCTTCACAGGAATTGTGGCATAACTACCGATTGGATGATGCAGCTTACTAAGATTAATGAGTGGATTCAAACTCCTCCCGTTTACCCTCCAGTCCAAAAATTTCCATTAAACGAACTTGGTTTGAAGAAAAACTCAGTGTTAGGGGTTTATTTTCCTCTAGGCACCACCCACAAAGACCCCCCTACTGAACTGCCCGTTCGTGTCCCTGTGGGTGAATATTCCTCAAAAGGGCAAGAAGAAACCTCCTTACCCTAAAAGACATTCCACCCCCACTCCCATCAAAGATCCAACAAGTGAGGGGGATTCTAAACCATCTCTAAAAAAAATCTAAGTCCAGCAAATCCAACAAACCCACTAAGTCCAAATCATCTCTAGTTTCCCCTGAGCTTTTTGTTATCCCTCCCGCAGTTACTCGCGTCACTAATCTTGTATTGGATGAAAAGTTTTTTTTCGAGGCCAATCATGTTTTCTAGTGAATTTAGGGAGGCTAATCCCAAATGCTTGTGTTTCCTCAATTTCCACTAGTTTTTAAATCACCAACTCCCGTGGGAACAAGTTCACGAGCTTGGACTTCCAAGAAATCTTTTGTTGGTTCCCCTTCTGCAGGTGCCCCTTTGCAAAGGAAAAAGGGATTGGGCATAAAGTATTTAAATAAACATACTTACAAAGTATATGTAACCACCCTTTCTTCAACCCCAAGTTCATCTCCTCCCCCTCCTAGTTCTTCTGAGCCGATCGTCCTTGATGATAGCCCTATCGAGGAATAGGCAATTATTGAACCAACTCCACTTATCCAAACGCCAACTCCTTCCCCATTTCAAGAGGATACTGCCTTTAGTGATGTAATTATTTTATGATAAGTTGAAATTTATTATTTTGACACTTAAATAAAAAAAATTTCCTTTTGGTACATCAATCACCTCGGTATTCTCTTCCCATAAGTCCAATCGTTGAAGAACATGCTCACAAAACAGCTCCTACTCCCCGTTATCCAATGATTGGACTTGCATATTCTCGTCGTCCTTCCTCTTGGAATTTGAGAGAGGCTGCTCATAAACTTTGTTTGGGGGAGGGTGGCATTTCTCCCTCTGTGAGTGTTAATGGGGACACTTTCTTACCAGAGGAGGCTCTTCTAAACACAGCTTAGTCTCTAGTATTGAACACCCATCCTCTGGCAGTTATGCCAGCTTCTAGTACACCAGAGGTGACTATTTCTCCTCAAATTTTGCCAAATGAATTTGCCTTAGATTTGTTTTTGAATAAAGGCTAACTGTTGTCCATGTTTGTTTTTGAGGTGGATGTTGTATCCATTGTTAGGCCTCTTCCTGAGTCTTTGCCATCATTTCCTTTGATGAGGCACACCATGGATTGGATTCCATGGGGAGCTTTTGAAGAAGTAAACAATAGAAGTCAAATCAACTTTTCATTTTCCCATAATTCATTTGCCCCTATTTGTTGACACCTAGAAAAAAAATTTGTTCTTCTTTGATGCAACTCTCCCAAGGTTTCCCCTTTATTGTCAACACCGAGGATCCTTTGGCCTCAATGGGGGTTGGTCCCTCTACCACCCACACTAAGGTACTTATGGCCTTATTTGAAGTTTTCCCCTATGGTGTACATGGTTCCTCTGAAGCATCTTCTCTTGAGCTAGCACTTGTGCCAGTGGGTGGTGAACCTTCCTTGTTTCCTAAGAGAAATCTCCCAAAAGGCAACCCAATCTGGACCTGTTATGGGCTCTGGTGATGATAGCATTCCACCATCCCTTATTGTTGTCGTTCAAGAATTTGAGGTATACTCTACCTTTTCTCAGTTATTTCTCTTCTTGCAATATACATGTATGTCAAAAAGATAAAATGCAACTCACACCTGCTTGGTGACTTAGCAATCTAACTTGTACAGATTTTGTTGTTAACTCATAACCTAACACCTTCTTGATGAGTTAACTATAAAAATTTCTAAGGTTTTGACTCAACACCTACTTGGTAACTTAGAAAAAGAAAAATAACTTGCTAATAATTTTGTTAACTCAAAATCTCACACTTCTTAGTGACTTAGCCACGAAATACACTTGCTAAGGTTTTAACTCAGCACTTTAATTACTCATTGTTTCATTCTTTTCAGTATGAGAGGGAGACTACTCCTACTCAAAAGAAAACTTACCATGCTCCCTCGCCAATTATCTTGCCATTGCCAACTCTACAGGACCTTGCTCCAGTTGAGTCTTTCAGTAACTGTGATTATGATTTTACAACCAATGCTCCTGTGGGCAGTGAATCTAGCTGTGAGGTCCTTCTGCCAACGGTGTCCCTGCATGATTTTTTACTCCAAGTTATCCAACAATATCCATTCATCTAGGGTGTTCACCTATCTGTGATAAAGCAATTGATTTCCTACCACCCAAAGACTTTTACAATTATATGACTTAGGACCAATCGTTTTGCCTTTTTTATTTTTTCTTAAAAATCGAAAATCATTTTGTATTTTTCAAAAAATTTCAGAGAAATAAACTCTTTTCGGATTTTTCTAAAAATATCAAAACGAAAAATATATATACAATGACAACACACTGATAATACAATCTAGCAATAAGAATATACTATGTAAACTTGATAATCATCATACACTAGATAACATGTCTCAAACTCAATCATGAGGCACAAAGGAGTTCTTAAAAGGATATGACATCATAAAAAATTCCTCCATTAAATTTTGTAAAGTCTTGACTAAATACTATACTTGATCTCAAAAACTCTCAAAGTCTCTATGGTGGCATGCGGGAGCATGCAGAGTAACTCGAGTGGGATCATACCTTGGAACAAACATATGAGAAACTCTCCCATTGTTCAGGATAAGGCGCCTTTGTTTACAAGGGAACAAACATAAATTGGCTTGGGTCCATTTTGATCAAAACGTCTAGGACGAGCTCTTCTACATGGGTTAAGTCTCCTGGGTGGGTTAGGTTGAAGGCCATAGGATCCATCACAAATTTTGGAATCGGCTCAAGTGTGGCATGGGAAGTGGAAGCACCCTCATAAAAAAATCCTTTCCTTTCAAAGTTACCTAAAGAGGAACCAAGGAGCATATATCCATCCTTCTTAGATGTGTTCTCTAAAGTGACCTTAACCTCCTGAGCACATTCTTCCTCATACTAGGCCACTATCTGGTTCGTTTATAATAAATACATAAATCTCCTTCACATTTCTGTTCAAATAATAGATGAAAGGATTTGCAGTCAAACCGCACCCAAAATTCCTTGATATTCATGGTATTTCTCCTCACATGTGGTAATTAACTTTCGTCACGACAATACTGCTCCTATGAGTTTAAAAATTGACCGAAATTAAATTCTGAGTCGCACTGCACTCCACCATTTGAAATAGCCTTTGTATTTTCCCCTTACATTTGCAAGCTAACAGACATCCGCACTTTCCCAAAACTCTTGCTGATGGCCTTTCTAAAAAAATCTTCAACTCTCTCTCATACCGACCGCACAGAGTGAGTTTGGGTTGGTTCCACCATCGGCTATGGAGGTAATTGTGGAAGTTGTTGCTTCCTATATATCATCGCAACATTAACTTCCTGAGAAACAACAGTGGTGACCTCTGTCGCATTCATCGTCCCCTGAATACTCTTTGGAAACGGTTAAGCCTCTCCTCCTACAATCCTCCTAACAACCCTCATTGGTCTTCATATATTGTTCAGTGTACTAATCCCAACCAAACTCATATATAATTCATTTTAACCATATTTAATAGCAGAAGAACGTAAATCGCAATATGAATCAACAGTCCTAAGCATAGGGCTCTACATCAAATAGAGAGCAACGCTAAAAACGTAATAAGCCACATAGATCCTAAGGACACTAGAACCTAATGTTGTGATACCATCTATGACACCCCATGTATTAATATAACGAGTGACCACCCCCCTACTAAAATAAAACAAGAGTCACATATGGTTTATTCTTAGCATCACTGTCTAAATTCAATTAATTACTCTATTAGTTTAACAAGTTGTGTCAATTTTTAATCTTAAAATTACTATACCAAATAAAACCATTCAATATAAACCTATACATTAAACTATATGATCAATCACAGCAGTAAAGAATTTAAATACAGAAGTAAATAGAACCGAGTACTGAATTTGTTACTAAATTTCCTGAGTACTATTCATCCCAAATACTCTATACTTAACCCTAAATATAACCCAATAATCACAAGGTAATTTATAATATTCCAAAGTCATTTCCAGAAGTCCAAACTCTTTTAAGGATGTCCCAAACCAACCCGGAATTTCCCTATTATCAAAACACATTAAACCGAATAAAACTCGGAAACACTAGGAAGCCGAACCGGTTCGGCCTGGGGAGCCAACCGCTTCACTCCCACCATCAAGCCCAAAATGACGTAGTTTCGTCTTGTGTGAAATCTATCAATTGTTTGTCCCATAATTCAGTCCCAATCACCCTCTCAATCATCCTCCTACACTACCCAACCAAAATAATTCATTATGGAATATCTTTTACATATTTTTATGACCCAAAAATCATCTTAACCCAAAGGATTGAATCATTAATCATCAAATTATTCCATACTTTTAATTTTCAGTGATTAAGACATCAAGATAACGCATTTTTGATTCAACAACGTGACTAACTATGATCAATCCAATAAATCTTTATCAATATTCTAATTTTATCATGTGGAATTCATTCAACAATCTCATATACAAATTCACACCGCTTTTTGTGGAATCAATTTATCAACCCCATTTACATGTGAATCCCCACTCAAAAATAAATTTTTCCTAACACCTACTATGATATGAATTGAAACTACTACATATATAATTAATCAAGATAATTGTTTGCCTTAAAATTGTTTATAGAGTCTGCATCTTCCTAGTGTGTGATGAATTAAAGTTAGGAGTCCTCAAAATTTCTCCGAATTTGGCCTACTATAGGGCTCTCTCTTGATTTTCCCTTCTTTTTCTTCTCTTCCTTCTCTCTTTGGGTTTTAGAATAATAAGGTGGCTACCTCCCAACACTAATTGTAACATTTTACAAGCCTAATCCCGAAATTAGGTTAATATGCTAATATAAAATGACTCGAATACCCTTAAGTGAGTCTCGACTAGTCTAAAGAGCCCCCGGTACCCAATTACAACTCCCGGGTACCTAATTTTGACAACTTTGACCCATTTCGGATCATCCGTGCACTTAAATTCATGATTAGAGTCACCTATCGTCAATTTACTAACTTATTTCCAACACGACCCGACACGTGAGTCCAGAATAAGATCTTGTTGATCCGTTGCTTTTACCCACTTACGACGTAATATAAAATGATAAAATTTTATTTACTTATCACACCAGTAAACATAATATCAAATAAATATTAATTAATTTCTTATTATTTAATAAATATTTACATTCAATTTATTCCTCAAATTGATTAAATTACTATGATACGTATAATTTAGATATTCTCACAAATACATGGAGTTACATACTTCCCCCTTGCAAAGGAATTTTGTCCCCAAAATTTGAATTTTCCTAGCACCAAAAATTTCAGATATTTACTCACACGACATCCAAACGTACTCATAATTAACTCATGATAACATTTTGATGCCTCCATTATACACTCACTAGCGGTACCATCCTAACTAAAGGCCTTATCATTACGGCTCAATATTAGCAATGAGTCCACTCAAACCATTTCATACTAATAGACTCCATCATTCTTAAATTGTCACTTATACAATGAAACAAAAAACTATCACGAATCCACTAACAATGCTTCAAAATGACGAGCATATGTTCTAATAGCTCTGTCATCTCAATTTTGGTAAAAGACATACGTCCCTAGGTTCTGATATCCCTTATTGTCCAAATCCCATACTTCCTTTAATGGAGAAACATAACCGCAACAATTTTTTACCACTCACGGCAGTTTGTTAACTCTTTGGTTGGTGATGACGTTACTCTTATAACATTTCTGATATATACGAAAATAAGTTTGATTAACTCAATCCCTTCCAACCAACTCTAAATCGTGCCCGGCCTGCAAAACTTTTTATCTCCCCACCCTTAACCAATCACAAGGCGAACAACAATGCCTCATGCCTCAAGCCTAAAAATACGCCCTTCTAATAATAGCTGGTACGAGTTGTTATGCTCCAATCTACCGATGGAAATTTCTCCTCTCAGCCACCTGACATGACTAAAAATATGGCTCTAACGCGTGTAAATACAGTTCAAGTGTAAACCAGTCGCTCAAGTAATAATTTGATAAATCGGGTCTCTCGTGGTGACTACTAAGGAAGATGACTAATCTCAACGATTGACTCATAGAAAAGAAAAGAAAAGATGATTATAGACAAAATATGTATACTACTTCTAATTAAAGAAATTAAATCCTATCTAAGTTAACTACGCATGCAAGATTGGAAATTGACTGATTAAATAATATGCGAGAAAAATAAGGTTGGAATAAAATCCCCCGATCCCTAGTAATTTCACCGGATACAAAACTAGTCAAGAATTAATCATTTAACTGAAAAGAAAACTATACTTGTTTCAAGAATTGCATATATAAAGGAAGTAACCCTCACAATATGTAATCAAGAATAAAAATAAAGTTCATGATAAGACTGTTAATACGTGCGTCTCATTCTTAAACACTCTGATTACCTAGGGCAAACGGAGTTAAAAGTCCTACAATAGTTGTATTAACAAACTGCCATGTTTTTAATTATTTTCTTAATTCAAGAACACATTTTATATCCATACAAAATACGTCGGGTTGGGTTCATGCATCCCAACCCTAGAAAACTTAGTCAGACATGGTTCTGTTAATTAAAGACATGATCTCTACGTTGCATGTAATCCTATTCATCATTAACTTAAATCTAAGTATGCAAGAATTAATTCCAACCTGTGAAAGATACTAATAATATTAAAAAAAACAATTATTAAAGAGCAAGGAAGAAGATGACAAACTAGATTGGATATTGCTTGAAAAAGTTCCACAAATCATAAACTTGATGAAGAAATAAACCTCATATGTTCTCGCCTCCTTCCTCCGTCTAAAACTAGGTCAAAAACTGATAAAAATAATGTCTAATATCCAACTATAACATTACATGGCCGTATTAAAAGAGTCCTACCCTTAATACATCTCTTAGAATAAAATAGCAAAAAATAAGATTTCCCTCATCAGACCCCCCAAACCGAATTAGAGGAATATGCGAACCGGATTGGGGTAGGAACTGATTTGGAGTGTGGTTTGGTTTTTCGTATTGCCTTGGGTGATTATTCTCTTTTATTTCCTTGGATTTCTTTCACAACTTCAAACGCGCATAACTTCTTCACCGTATGTGCTGTTTTTTCCAGTGTTCTTATAACTTCAAGCTCTTCAACTTTATAGTTGGCCCCACCTCGATACTAAGGCTATAAAATTATGAAATGCCATTTAACTCCCCGTTTCTTAATTTCTTTCACTATATTGAGTTCTCTCTCACACTAACTTGCATGAAATACCTATAAAACACATGAGAGGTACAGAAAATAAGAAATATTCGCCAAAAAGGGTTAGTAGCATAAATATGAGACAAATTAAAGTAAATTACAATGCATGGGATCGTAAAAACACTAAAATTATGGTGATAAATAGGAATTATTTATGCCCAATCACGACCTTAGTGTCCAGAATACGTATTTCTCACTTTTTTCAACCTCCTAGTCACTTTTCCCATTTACTCCTCAGTTTACGGGTAATACGCCTTGCTCAAACAGAACTCCATCCCCACCACCTTCGAATAACCCAACCAAAGGTGGGACACAAGGATCTTATTTTGATCCACTATAATGTTGGGCGGTGCTTCATGCCGGCTCATTCTCTTCCTTAATGAGATATTGGGCACGCTACCCAGTAGTGTAATTAACGCAAATTAATAATAATTTATCCATCTCCGTCAAGAAATTCCACAAACCTAAAGTAACTCTTACCTTTTGTACGATTTTGGTAACCCAACAAGGAACTTTATCCGTCTGCCTACCAATTTGTCACTTGAATCACCAAGTATTGCAAAAAATTTTGTCGATCGCCTTGGACCAACCTTTCCGCTTCTCGCGAGTGGTGAATCTGGTGAAAAACTTTCTCATGTCTCGCTCTGCACCGATCCAAAAGCTCAGCATCCCATGTCCAACGGTACATCTTACTCCCTATCTTGGGTTATACCAAAATCGTGACCCATGTGTCTTCTCTAACACTTTGCACTTCCTAGGTTCATCTCATCGGTGAAATTAAATCCTATTTGTGTGCAAGCCACCCTCAGAACTTGACTGAGTATGACAATGCTCTACTCTCCAAACTATTGGATCCTCCCTTTTCCAGAGAGATACCTTGCTTGTATCTCTACAATATATCAACCCGTCTCTTGTGTGATAGCTCTCCTTGTTGTACACATATCCGGACTATCTTTCTTCTCGATGAGATTCAGTCCATCTTACTTTTATAATTCTTCTTTTAACTTACCCATACACATATGTCCATCACATACATTTCCACGTCTTATCATCACGGGCAATACTGAAAATCCAACTAACTAGTGCACCCATACCCCCTATATCCTGTGCAGATCTGCACAAACATAACAAACATCACATAATTATATAAGATTAGGCCTTGCATATTCAGTGTGTCTATATTGTAAGGGTATACTCAATTACTATACTAATGGCAATTCAATTATTTTTTAGTTTTCCCCACTGATCCACTAGTGGTTCATGAGTTCCATAATGCTTTTTACACATCACTACCCGACTCCATTGGCCTTATATCATAAAATATCTCTCAACTCACAGTTTTAACCGCATAAACTTCCAATAACTAAAGTACAAAGTCCATGACCTCATGACCACACATCCCCTAACTCTCGATGCTCACTACGTTTCATGCGTAGGACGTCTTGCAAGCGAAATCCAAATAAGGAACCCCCGATACACTACTACCCAACATTGTTAGTCATCTAGATCCGTAGGCCCAAAATGCATAATTTGAAAAACTTAAAACTATGTCCCCTGACGTAACTCCAACACTCAACTCCCACCTATCTAAAGGAGTCATTTAATACAGCGCTCTTATTATCACTAAATCCTCGGCGCTAAATTAATAACGAGCTTGATCTATTATTTTAACAGACCTGATATCCCCTGAATCTCGTTAGTAAAGTCCCTATGCACTGAGATCGAATATAAGGAGACAAATATACTCTTTGAAGTATCTTCTATAATATAATTTATATATGTGGGCTTGACCCTCTTTCAGGTGAAACCTTGCAAAACAACACATCCTACCCTAGAATAGCAAACACAATAGCATTGCTATAATCTCCCATTATTGCTCAAATGTCGTTAACTAGCCATAGCCAGGATAACATCGTACTCGAAAAATGTACCTCTTTAAAATGAGAAAATCCACTAAGTCATATCATCTCAGTGTTCACACCCGCTCCCCTACAGGTCGAACTAAATAGAGCCCTTCTACTCAATGATAAATATACGTATACACATAGTAGTGATACTAACGATAAACCCACTAAAACCTGTCTCATGCGCGAATCTAGTGCTAACCAAAATACGGTGACGCACTCATGTCACATAAAACTTACCCCATTTGCCCAAGGATAAAAATTATAACTAGTTCATGGACATAATACTCGTGTTTGTACTATACCAAGAACTTCTATAATTTTTGCCCCTACTAGGCACCTTGACCTTGTCCCTTATCTCACTTAGGATAAGATCGACAAACATAGTCCGGCTCTCCGCATAAAAAACACCTCCTTGTGAAAACCACGTCTCTGGCCATACTAGAAATATCGAGGTTGCCTTACTCTTTGTCCCAAGTATCCTCAAGCCTGATGGCTACCCTATTGTTCCCTTAGTTTCGTTGACCCTATGGAACAAAGTTATAGCCCTGATGACCTTATCAAAATCCACTTTCATATGGTCAAAATTCCCTTGATTTGAATTTCTTAAATGGTTCCCTCTATTGGTTATCCCTTATGTGGTGTCCCACTAACATAAATACTTCAAATCCTGATCTGTTGGCTAGAATCTCCAACTATCTTCCCTCCCTACGCAAGTAAGCAATGATATTGACTTGGTAAAAGTATGACATTGACAAAATTAGTATAAGTTGTCCAAGCCAGATTTCCCCTTCAATGCTGGCATATTCTACCCATGAGCCCATCATCAACTTAAGGACCCTTTTTTTCTCCTTCGTATCCACCTCATCATATACAAAGTTTACAAATAAATCACATTCTTCATCATACTCAACCACTCTCCGGCTCTCTTGTAATAAATACAAAAATTGCATTTGCATCTCTGTTCAAATAGCAGGTGATAGTATTTGTGGTAAAATCGCACCCTAAATTCCTTGATATTCATGGTATTTCTCCTCAGATGTGTTGAGTAACTCCCATCACTACAATACTACTCCTATGAGTTTAAAAATCTCTTAAAATTAAATCTTGATTGTCACTGCACTCCACCATTTGTAATTGCCTTTGTATTTTCTCCTTACATTTACTACTTAACACACGTTCGCACTTACCCCAAATTCCTACGGATGACCCTTCTAAAAAGCCCCTCCAACTCTCTCATATATCGACCACACTGAGTATGCCTGGATTGGTGCCTCCATGTGCAATAGTGGTACTTATGGAAGCAGTTGGGCCCCCTTAGCGATTATTGCAACATTAACTGCCTGAGAAACAACAACGGTGACATCTGCTACAACCACCGTCCCCTAAATACTTTGTGGCTTCGGCTGAGCCTCTCCTCCTGTAGTTCTCCTAATGTCCTCATTGGTCGTTCAGTATACTAAGCCTAACCAAACTCATATATGATTCTCTTCAACCATACGCTATAATAGAAGAACGTAAATCGCAATATGAATCAACAGTCTTAAGCATATGGCTCTACATCAAAGAGAAAGTAACGCTGAAAATGTAATAAACCGCACAGATCCTATGAACACTAGAATCTGATGCTCTAATACCATTTGTGACACCCAGCCTATTAATATAATGGGGGACCGTTAAGGTACCTATATAGAGCACTCCTAGGGTTTGTGTTTCGTGCTTCAGCTATATAGACCTTCAACTAGTTGGACTTGAAGTTTGACAAAATATTTTTGTAATTAGGTTGTGTTTAGCCTACCTACGCCAAGCTCTCAATGGTCGTTTACATTAAATCAGCTCTCGACTCGGTCCGTCGTTCCAGAAAAAGGTTATTTGTTACAATCTTTATGGCGCATAGGTTTTCAGTCACATACGACACACTATACGATACAACGCTGTATTTTATCATGTCTAATGATTTTGTTTTAGTTGTGAGTAAAAAGATTTTTTTTAAATAATTCTAAAAAATAATTTGTAATTTATTAATATGACTAAATATTTTTGTTAAAAATAAATCACATAATTAATTTGAAAGTTGAAGTCATTTTTTTATATATGAATATATGTGTGTATGAATACAATATTATTTACATAGGCGTATATTGTTCATATATGCATGTGTAGCTTAAACTATGTTTACTTGATTTTGTGTATGTCCGTGAAAATTCATAATGACTTATTGATTTCCATCTGTTGTGAGCTATAGTATTATTTTTATGTACCATGTCTTATGATGTGTGCAATATTACATAATATTTTATGAAATTATTACTATGTGAAAACGATAGTTTTTCTGAATCAATGCTCTGATAACAATTTCTTGGAACACGAGGACCCCAATTTTAAGATCTTATTACAAAAAGTAATTTTCAATATCTTTTTAAATATATGCGGAAGCGGAGATGGTTCAATTAAACAAATTAACTAATTTTAATTTCTTTCAAATTAAAATTAAACAACATGAAATACACACAATTTAAATTTTACTTAAACCAAATTAATTCACTTCAAGTCCTAGAAATTCGCCTAAGTCATATTTTCAATATTATCAAGTTAGGCCAAACCAATTTTATCAAATTAAGTGATGACTTGAATTAAATTAACATAAACATTACCCAATTTTAAATTAGCACCAATTTAATTAAGTAGTGATCAAAACCAAATTTTATCTTGAATTACCTAAGCATGCATCTAATGTGAATTATGCGAAAGATAAAATAAACAATAAATAACTATGCCGCGATGTACGAGGAAAAACCCACAATGGGAAAAAACCTCAGACGACCCTAGCCTCAAATCCACTAAATAGAGTTTTATAAGTACAAGACACGAAAGACTTACAATACTCGACTTGACTTTTTCTAAGCCCCGACGTTCCTTCTTGTACAGACCTCTTTCTAGTGGATAAGCACTGAGCTCTACCGCGATCTCAGAATCCACCGATCGGACGTTTTGGTCACCGTCACCCGAACAATGAGCCTTTCTCCAAGTGGGTTAGTCAACGCATATGAGCTTCTTCTTTGGCGAATGTATAAGCAAACCCAAACTCTTTTCTTCTTAGGTAGAAAAGTGAACCAATGGTGCTAAACACTCCAAGCAAGATATATATATGGTAGCTTGGAATAAACAAACTATTGGGTGTAAAACAGAAGTATTTTAAGGATTTTTCTATGAAAAATGAACACTCAAACTTGAAGTTTTTCCTTTTGGAATTTTGCTCTTAAACTCTCTCTTGGAGATGGAAAGATGTGAAAAAGTTAAACAAAAAAGGTTGGTTCCCGCACTAGTTAAGTTCTGTCAAAAGTTAATGGGGTAAAGAAGTGGGAAACATGGAAAAACTGCTGAAAACTGCCAATTAAACTGTTCCCGCCAAATCTCGTTCGAACGAGATTTTCGTTCGAACGAAGTCTCATTCGAACGATACTTCTAATGAATTTCCAGAGGCAGGTCGTTGGCAAACCTCATTCAAATGACATTCTCGTTCGAACGACAAACTCGTTCGAACGATAATTTCGAACGAACTTCCAGAATGTTTAAAGATTCGATTTTAGAGCAGAAACTTTATTTTAAAATTTTAATGAAACATTCTGAAAATAAACAACAGTTTTAAAATAAGGTACACCCATATAAATATTGTTCTAAGCTCCTATATATATATTAAAATGCATTCATACCATAGGAGGAATGGAACCATGTTGATGACGTAGAGACGAGGCACAATACACACGGCATTTGATGAAACTTTAACGTCTTGGCCAGTACGTCTTCAACTTTAGAATGTCATAGGCTTGAAGGATGGTCAAGAACTCTATCCTATAACTCAAACGTTTTTGTCCAGAATTGAGCCAAAACTACATTAAGACTCAATTGGAGAATTGTGTCCTTACAATATGTATGTTAATACTTTCATATTGATGATTTCTCCACTTCATGAGATTTGACCCTACACTCCTATATCTTAGCTTTTGGACGAATTGATCATAAAAGGTCATATGCCTTAGCTGATGCGTTTATACCTGTTAACCGATGGGCCCCTACTAGTTATGTGTTGGTATGTGTCCAATTTGACTACATACATAAGGTATAGTACCTATTTTTCATTTTTACCCTAGCATGTATAACATCTTATATCAGGTCTATTGACCATAGGACATGCCTTAGTTGTTATGAATTTGATCGCCTATTCATATTGATTAATTACTCACGTTTTACATGGCGATTTGACCAAATGATTTTGATAGTTGTCTCCCTATTTTAAAAATGATGTCATTATTATAAAACAACCAGCCCTTAGTTTTGCACCGTCCATGGCTTACTCTTAAAACCAAAGCTGGTTTTCATTAGTACTGAAATGGCGCCGCTTCATGTGTATCCCAATGGTAATATTCGAATGTGCATTACAGTTGTCCTCAACCTTCAGTAAAACGATAACATTTTGGAAAAACTGATTTTAATGTTTTGCTTGTTTTTATGTGTATATTAGATCAAAGCTGACTATTCAAATTTTTGGATAAAGAAGTTTGCTAAACCTGTGTTAAATAAAGAAAGCTTGATTAAATAGAAGAATAGAACATAAGAGTTGAGACTGATATTTAGGTGATAAATTATTGCATTGCATTCGGTTGTATCATTAAGTGTGGGTGTGTCATCTAGGATAGCACACATCACATAAATACTTCACTAAGAACTAGGACAATAGGCACTGAGCCGAACCTGAGCTAAGGAGAGCAAGAGGGGGAAGTTGTGACATGAAGAACGCAAAATCATTAAGGATAGACTAAAGGGAGATCAGAAGAAGTAATCAGCGAGAGCTTGGTCTAGGTGAGATAACAGCTACATCTATCTACTTTACGTTATGTTGTTTGATTGTTGTAAATCGATCCTATTTCGTTTTGGTTTTAGTGGAAGTAGACTAGGTTGACTCTTAGGAGAGTCCATCATTTTTCCCAGGGAAGGTTTTTTGCGACGTAAAATAAATACTTTGTGCTTTACTTTTTTGCATTTCACCTCACACGAAAAAGTCTGAAACTGAATTGATTATTATTTTTGTAAATCACCTTGGTTTAACATAGATAATAATTTGGACTTTTAATTGACTTTGCAAACTTAAATCTGTTTTCGTAAAGTTAACAATTCAAAAAAAGTTTGAATTGGTCCTTCCTAGAATAACCTATAAAACTCGTAGGTAAATCGCGTTTACTTGACAATCGTTTACTTTCCTGCTTGAGTCTTGCATGCCATAGCCCCTCAAGCGCGTGTTTTCAAAATGGTATCAGAGACAGATTTTAAAAATACTTGTTTTTATATACTGTTGTTAAATTCATTTTAACTTATTTTAATGGAAGATTCTAGTGATTTTTGCTTAGGTTAGGAAATTTCAGTACACCTCCTTTTTTCGATGGCACAAATTTTCCATACTCGAAAATTAAAATGATAGCATTTATTCAAGGCACACTAGGAGATTATATCTAGAATTTAATTAAAAGGGTTACAGGCACCCCACTAATCCTATAGCAGAAGGTAGAACTATTTTTATAAAACTTAAAACATCTGAATTAAGTGTTGATCAGAAAAAGATAAGAAATTTCAATAATAAGGGCAAAAATGGGATTTTCATAAGGGTAAGTGAAACTGAATTAAAACGTATATGTCATTGCACTACTAGAAAAGATGCTTGGGATAATTTAGTAATTGCACACGAGGGTGATTATAGATTAAAGAAATGTAAAAGGCAAATATTGGTTCAATAATAAAATATGCTAGTTATGAACGATAATGAACCATTTGATGATTTTTTTATGCATTTGACTCATATCATTACCCAACTGCATGTGAATGGAATTGAATATTCTGATAAAGATGTGTGTGCTAAAATTCTGAGGTCCCTTGCCCCTAGATTTGATCATAAACGTTACATCATAGAAGATATTAATGATCCATCTCTCACACCTGAATTGCTAACCTCTAAAATGAGAACTATGGAACTTGAATGAGCCTTTAGGAAGACTCTTACAACTTATGCTAAGAATGAGTTGACCAATACTTTGAAAGTTTCTTTTAAAACTCCCTATCCTAATAAAAATAAGCATAAGGTAGTTAAAAAACAATTTGAGTTGTATGATGACTCTGATGTGGAATCGGATGATATTGATAAGATTGACAATCAACTTGCGACTATGTCTTCAGAATTAAAAAACTTCTGTAGCACAGAAATGTTGTTACTAAAAGACGTACGCAAGTGAATAATCATTCAAGTCAGTTCACCCGAAATCGGAACAGAATTTTAAAGAGAAATTCTAATTATGACAATAGAAATAGTAAGATTGATAAATCTGAATTGGCTTGTCACAATTGTGGAAAACTCGATCACTTAATTGCTGAGTATAGGTCTAAGCCACAGTCCAAGCATTCTAAACAACACAAGGCGCACATAACTAAAACTTGGTATGACTCTTCTGATTATGAATCAGAAGATAACCAAGGAAATTCTGAATTGCTTTGTATTTTTAGGAGAAGTTTATGACTGTTGTGGAGACGTGTACTTAGTAGGAATGACTGATTATGAAGATGAGTCTAATTATGATGAAGTACTTGATATGAGTGATGCTGCTAAATCTTTGTTATCTAGATAACTATGCTTAAAAAAATTGTTCCGTTTGATGCTAAACGAGTTTTATATGATACTAAATTTGATGATAGCAACACTACACACATGGACACTAATGATCATGAAAATTTTATTGGCTATGATGATTACTCAGAAATATATGTCAGGACTTTACAAAATAGACAAGAATGATCAAATTTGGTTAAAATGCTTAATGAAACCTTAGAGGATCAATATAAGACTGTTCACCAAAATTCCATTGAAATGAGCAATGTCAAAACTGATTTTGAAAAACAGTCACTTGATTTTAAATATCAGATTACGACTTTAAATGAAAAAATTTCTTCTTTAGAAGAAAAATATAATAAAGCGCTTTTGCATGATGAAAAATCCAAACAAGCTTGTGAAACAGCATTAAAAATGTGTCGTAGTCCGATATAAAATGTTTTGACCTTGACAAACTGCTTGTTGAATAACGTTATAATGGTGATACTAGAGGGTTTGGATGTGAGCATCCTCTTGAAAAAGTTGATCCAAATAGACCAATCTTCTTTGTAAAAGCCCAAGAAGTAATGGATCTCCCGTTCGATGGTAAGTTGTCTGAAAAAGGCTAAAGGAAAACAAGTTTTAATTAAAAGTAATTATGAAAGTGGCATTAATAATTTCATCAAGAACTTTGTAGGACCATCTACATCAAAATATTCCCCCCCCCCCTCGCTAAGCGACTCTATAGACCTACTAAGCCTATTATTCGTAATGAAGATGTTAAGTCTTTAGATGGAAAGCAGAACCATTCATACTTACCTACTTCTAGTAAATTATGTACTAAGTGTGATGTTTTTGGACACCAAAACTGGGAATGCCTTTGTAATCGCTTGAAAGGTACTCATGTTAAAACCCAGAACAGGAAAGTGATGCGATTTACAATTTTTTCTAGGCAGCGCACTAATAATAATTGGAATCATTTCTTCAATAAGTCTAGGCCTCATGTCAACAAGAAGATATTTTCGAAAGATAAATTTTATCCTAAATTCCGAAAGGCATAAAAACCTTCGAATACTTTGCCTACTTGAATCAAGACTTGTGATTTGAGACCTTAAATGGATTTTTTAAAGTCGAATAAATGCCCAACTAATGTTTGTGATTCTTGTAAAATTGAGGAAATCATTAAGTCTTCTCACGAGAATGTTAAGGACTTAAACACCGCCAAACCTTCATATTTATTCAATGATAGGGGTGAGTTTAATCAAAATGGAGTTATCAAGTATTATGAGGATAATGGATATTCTTACTAGTTTAGTGTTTTAAAAACTCCTAAACAAATTGGGGTAGTTCCTTCTATTGCTTATGATCTTCAGCTTCCTGATATGCTTTATATGTCTTTCGATAAATCTTGTTTAGAAATAACTTCCACATTTGATTGGAGAGATTGTACTTGAATACTAGCTTGTGTTTATTCTGCATCTTGTTTACTAGATCTTTGAGGTTTTAGGATAAAGATATCTACTGATAACTGGTATCTATTAAAACCGTATTTAATGTAGGAGATGTTTATTTCGCAGTTTATAAGCATTCATTATTTTCTCTTACCATTGTCTAATTTAGTCAACATGGGGAAGAGTTTAGTACATATTTCTGATTAGTGTGTTGATATTATTTCATGCATAGTATCTTGTCTTATTCTTTCATGCACATTTATTCTGTCTTTTTCTAATTTGATAGAGCAAATGCTACTAACTTTATTTCTCGGCAGAAAGTGTATTTTTGTTTTGCAGGTATTTTCGTCGATCCTCAAGATTTGAGTCTTTTCTTTTCTAGGATGGGTGGGTAGTTAGATACACTTTTGTATAGGACATTATCAGAATTTTTACCTTAGTATATCATTTGATGTACTCGAGGGTTTTGTCAAAATTAGTCCAATGGGGGAGTTTAAAGGTACCTATATAGAGCACTCCTAGGGTTTGTGTTTCGTGCTTTAGCTATATAGACATTCCCCGAGTGGGATTTGAATTTTGACAAATACTTTTGTAATTAGGTTGTGTATAGCCTACCTACACCAAGCTCTCAATGGTCATCTACATCAAATCAGCCCTGGACTCAGTCCGTCGTTCCAAAAAAAGGTTATTTGGTACAATCTCTATGGCTCATAGGGTTTTAGTCACATATGACACACTATACAACACAACACTGCATTTTATCATGTCTAATGATTTTCTATTGGTTGTGAGTAAAAAGATTTTTTAAAAATAATTTTAAAAATTAATTTAAAATTTATTAATATGACTAAATATTTTTGTTAAAAATAAATTACATAATTAATTTGAAAGTTGAAGTCATTCTTTATAAATGAATATATGTGTGTATGAATACTATATTATTTACATACGTGTATATTGTTTATATATGCGTGTGTAGCTTAAACTATGTTTATTTTCATATGTGTATGTGCATGGAAATTCATAATGACTTATTGATTTCCATCTATTGTGAGCTATACTATTATTTGTATGTACCATGTCTTATGATGTGTACAATATTATATAATATTTTATGAAATTATAAATATGTATGTTAATACTTTCATATTGCTGATTTCTACACTGCATGAGATTTGACCCTACACTCCAATATCTTAGTTGTTGGACGAATTGGTCATAAAATGTCATATGCCTTAGCTAATGCGTTTATACCTGTTAACTGATTGGCCCCTACTAGTTATGTTTTGGTATGTGTACGATTTGAATACATACATAAGTTATTGTACCTAATTTTCATTTTGACTCTAGCACGTATACTATCTTATATCAGGTTTATTGACCATAGGACATGATATGCCCAAATTGTACCTGCCAGCTCGGAGGCACCAACCTCAGCCTGGATCACGGCCGAGGTAATAATGACTCAAGACTGACGATCAGCAATCTCGTCTAGTTTAAGGTCATCCATGTCCGACGTTACTAGTCACCCCTCAATTAAGCAACAGCCGAGGTCTGCATGACTCATGGGGTCAGTTATCAATCAGGTCGTCCACAACCGACATCACATCTACCTCAAACATCAACCTTGGTTGGGCATCAGCCGAGGCTAGCAAGGACTTATGGGTTCAACCTCCCTTCAACATCTTCATCGGCCCTAGTCGACATTGCAAGCGCCACATGAGAATCAGTAGCCCTGCAGGCTCGGTATCAATTTTAAGGACAATATCGTCCTTGGCCGACGTTCCACATATCTAAACTCGGCTGGCATCCCATCCAAGGCCATCATATAATTCCCAGCCAAGGCTGGGGTCGTACCTCACCAACCTCTTACTGACTTAGGTCGAGGTTGGTACCAATCAAGAACAGTCGAGATTCTACGCATACATGTATGGCTTGAAGCATGTGGATAAATCTGTTATAACTGAATCATTCCCTACACGTGAGGGAATAATGAGGTCATTATTACTTAGTTGAAGATTATCTAGGTGTCATCTTTTCACTGGCTGGATCTCCGTGCACATGCTCATTGTATGCTTGGGGTTACACTACACCCTACAAACACTATATATAGAGGTCATCCTCTACCGTGTAAATGGATCCAAAATTGCAACCCTAGCTGAAACTCTGTCATTTTCACAGTAGAGAGAGAAAGCTTGAGAGATTGTATCCATAGCCATTAGTGCCTTATTTTAGTGAAATTACTCACTAACTTGCACAGTGGACGTAGGCTAGATTGGCTGAACGACTTATATACTCCTGTTCATCCTCTTCTTCTCATACTACTCTCTTATATTTTATATACTCTTGTGCTGCCATTATTACGATTGACTTGAGCTTATCAATACCTTACCTGGTGGTGTTGTTTCTAGCATCTTCATTTTGGCGTCGTCTGTAGGAATGAGAAGCTGTCTCTTCCTCTTTTTCTGCTTAACCTCCCCGGAGACTCTGGTGGTGAACCCGGCCTCACCCCTTGCGTGGAGCTGTTTCACCATTGAAAGAGTCCCTTCAAGGTATTAAGATCATCTTCTTCACAAGCTCTTTAGTTTTAACATATGGCACCGGAGTTACCACCACCTCCTCACCATCTGGTGCTGGAGGACCTAGTTCCATCCAGGCACCACCCCAATCAGAAATAGCTGAGGTGGTATCATCCTTGAACTCCTTAGCTGCAACGCATCAAGCAATGAAGGAGTAATTTGCACATCTCAGTCAAAATATGATTAGGCCACCTGGGGTCTCACCGAAGATGATTACTCCGATAGTCGTTTAACCCCATCCTAAATCTAGGGGACCACCCCAGGCACCGCGAAAAGACCAACCTACCCCTCAACGGAGGAGGAACGTTGCTGACCCTAGGCATTTACATTTAGGAAGGGAAAGAAACCATTGCCCTGAGGATAGGTATGACGATGTGGAGGCAGAAGACACTCCAGAAGATTGCTAGGAGCCGTATAAGGTTTCGAACAAGACTGTACATCCTATCTAACAAAGACGAGGTTGTGGGGGAAGAAGAGATGGTGGTGACTAACAAAGAGGATCAGCTTTTGATCACTTGATCAGAGGGTCGGCCTTTGAAAGGCTCGGCCCAGTCAATGACCTGAGGTAGAGCTTATCTAGGTCAAGAAGTGTAGTAGGCTCACAAAAAGAAGAGGGGGAACATCGACCTCATCATGGCCAACCCCATCAAGGCCGAGATAGGATTAAGAGGGGTTAATAGCCGACGTTGTGCAAGAGCTGGGGAACCCTCAATCTACCCATTGGAGGTGGCTGGGGACAACCTCGGCAAGGCCGACATTGCAAAGCCATGGAATGACTCCATTCAACATCTTGAAGAGAAGATAGGGAAACTCATCAAAAGCCGAGAGGTTTCTCAGAGGGTTCCCCATTCGTGGCCAGGATAGTGAGCTTCCCAACCCCTGCCAAGTTCAATCCACCTACGGTGTCTCCTAAGTATGATTGTAGCACCAATCTTGTGCATCATATTGAGATGTACCAATCTATGGTGAATATTTATTCAATCCCAGATGAGATGAAGTGTCGGGCCTTCTCTGGGACTTTAACGGGAGATGCACATATCTGGTTCACCTCTCTTCCTAAGAAATCTATCGAGAACTTTAAGGGCTTGGCTGAACAGTTCATCCATAATTTTTGTTTTGGGGTAAGACCTCAAAAGACAACCACTCATCTACTGTATGTCAAGCAAGGAAAAAATGAGAGACTAAGAGACTACGTTGCTAGATTCAACAAAGAAAAATTGGAGGTTGAAGATTACGAAGAGAATATAGCTATGACCTCCCTCATAAGAGGACTCCAGAAGGGGAAGTTGTTATAGAAGCTTGCAGAAGACCCCCCCAAGTTCATGGCAGAGCTATTGGTAACTGCAGGGAAGGTCACGAATCTGAAGAAGCCATAGCCACAAAGTATGAGGATGAGAACGAAAATAGCAGCGGGAAGCTCCAAAGAAAGCAAGACGGAAAAAAGAGGTATCCAGACGACAAGTTAGCATACTATACTCCTCTAACTGTGAGCTGCAAACACAACCTCAATGAGATCAAGAATGACCGGTCGCTGAGATGGCTAGATAAACTGAAGGCTCCTCCGCATAAGAGGTATAAGAACCTATGGTGTGAGTTCCACCAAGACCATGGGCATGTGACAGACAAGTTCTTTTCCTTAAAGGATGAAATCGGGAAGATATTGAAGTTCGAAAATTTGAGGAAGTATGTCGATAGCAAGGCTCCATGGATGGGAAGATATGATCCTAAAAAGAAGAGAAATGACAAGTGTCAAGATGAAACTCCAGTGAGAAGAGACGAGGAAGTTCAGCGAACGTGATATTTTAAAGGCCGATGGATGTTTTAAGAGCTTAGGCCTCAGCAGAGCAATATCGGTACCCTATCATCAACCGTTGATGGGCTTCATCGGTGAAAAGGTCCATCCATTGGGCATGTATGAGATGGATGTACGAATGGGAGACGAGTGGCCTAAGAGGTTGACCCGGAAGATCAATTTTTTTATTATGGATGAAAACTTCTTCTCGGTATACAACTCATCATAGTACGGGTAGCCCTCAAGGAGTTTGAGGCCGTGCCATCAACGATCCACCAAATGCTAAAATTCTCGACCCCTATAGGGTAGGGGAAGTGCAGCGTGACCAGACATTGGCATAAGAATGCTACTTCAACTCGGTCGAAGAGAGAGAGGCCCATAAGAGGTAAACTACCATATATAACATTGACACCCTTAATCCTAGGGATGAAACAAAATTTAAGAAAGGAGAGGCAAGGGAAGAGGTAGAATCCATCATCCTCAATGAGGACGAACCGAAAAAATCTATCCAAATCGGTAAGGCCTTAAAACCGGAGATCAAGGAAGAACAAAAAAAAAATTGAAGAAGAGACAGAGTGTCTTCGCTTGGAGCCACGCATACATGCCTGGCATCGACCCGGATGTTATGTGCCACAAAATCAATGTGGCAGAAGATGCTAAGACAATCAAACAAAGACGAAGAGTTTACTCCAGGGAAAGGTATGATGCCATCAGGGAAGAGGTCAGAAAGTTGCAAGAGGAAGAATTTATCAGGGAGGTCATATACCCAGAGTGGTTATCAAACACCATCATTGTGATCAAGGCCAACGAAAAATGAAGGATGTGCGTAGACTTCACTGACCTGAACAAGTCTTGCCCGAAAGACAACTATCCCTTACCACGAATTGACCAGATGGTAGATGCCATGGCATGGCATAAACTTATGAGCTTCATGTATGTGTATTCAGGCTACAATCACATCCTCATGGATACTGAAGACTCAGAGAAGACAACATTCATCACAGACATGGGGACCTATTGCTATAAGGTCATGCCCTTCGACTTAAAAAATGTAGGGGCCACGTATCAACGTCTTGTAAATAAGATATTTGAAGATCAAATTGGGAAGACCATGGAGGTATATGTAGATGATATGTTGATGAAGAGTTTGAAGGCCTGTACTAATATAGTCGACCTGGAGAGAACTTTTGACACCATGGACTTATACAGGATGAAGCTCAATCCTGCCAAATGTGTCTTCGGAGTAGGAGCTAGAAAGTTTCTCGGATTTATAGTCAACTAGAGGGTAATAGAGGCCAACCCCGATAAGATCAAGGCTTTGCTTGATATGAAGACACCAAGAAGTATAAAAGACGTTCAGAGGCTCACTGGAAGAGTCGCTTCACTCAACAGATTTATTTCCAGAGCTACGAACAAGTGTCTTCCATTTTTCAAGGTGCTTAGAAAGGCATCGAATGGGACGAAGAGTGTGACAATGCCTTTAAACAGATTAAGTCCTACCTCGGATCCCCACTGCTTAGAAAGGCCTTCGAATGAGACGCACATTGTGAAAAATATGTTGAGATCCCTATCCTCCCATTTTATCACTGAAATTATGGTCCTTAATTTGTGGGGAATTTTATATATGCATAGGTTAAAAGAACTAATAGAAGACCTTCAAACTTGTGAAATCGATATGTTCCCTAAAATTAAAATGGAAAAATAAAAAAGGATTTCTTAGAAATCCCAATCTAAACAGAAATGGGAGGTTTCTTTGACTCCGAGTATGATTTTGATATAGATGGTCTTGCTCTTTTTGCTAAAAATTTCTCAAGCTTAGAAAAGAAAATACTTCCAAAGAAAACAATTTTTTAAACAAAGATAAATAGTTTAAATAGGGAAAGAAAATCTTTGGAAAGACGAGAGGAGAGTACGCAAAGAAATATGAAGTGAGATGCTACGAGTGTAGGGGAAAGGGTCATAAAGTTCCTACGAGGTTAAAGAGACGGGGCAAAGGTAAAGACACCTAAAATTCCAACCTTAATGATAGCGAGGTCGAGTTGGTGGATTCTAGGGATGAATAACCTCATGGACGTAACATCATCGCATTCATGGACAGTGTTTTTTGAACATCGAGTACACCCCACGTCGATGAGGTAGTTTATAAACAAGATGACCTCGATAGTAAGTCTAGTCAATCTGGAGAGAGTGAGGGAGATGACATTTTCAATGAGAGAGAAAGTGACCTTCAACACGCTTATGCCGAACCTTATGCCAAGTCCTTTAAAATGAAAAATCTAAATAAAATTTTGGCGCTTAGGGTGTTAGCTTTGGATAAGGAGTTGATAGAGTCGAGAGATATGGAGTCCTTGGTGAGAATTTATTTGGGGGAGAGAGTCATTTTAGTGGAGAGGGAAAATGGTGACTTGACCAAAAATTGGCTAGTCTTACGAGGGATACTTAAGCCTCATTGGATAATTTTGAGAAACTTGAAGAACTTGTATCCTAACTCAAGAAATATATCAAATTCTATCGGTAAGTCAAATTTACTATAGAGGACACATCAAATAAGGTAGGTAAGATGTTCCTTGGTCCCACTTTAGTTTTTAGGGAGAGGCAAGGAATAGGTTACGAACGGTGTGTCCACTACCCATAATTAGTTTCTCTAAAAATGACCTTTAAGGAGTACTATATCCTCATAACGACCCACTGGTAATCAAATTCAAAAAAGAAGAAATCATTGTCTCTAGAGTATTAGTAGATAATGGTAGCTCGACGGATATCATGTTATATCCTTTTTTCAGCAACTTGGATTTTAAACTTAGCCAATTAGAGCCTTATCATGGACCACTAATACGCTTTTTAGGTGATAAATTGTTCCCTTTAGGAACCATTAAAATGAAGGTGATGATTGGCACCTAGACAGCTAGCCGAATAGAGAAGATCTGTTTCTTTATAATGGATAAAAATGTCCATTCATCTTACAATATAATCATGGAAAGAGTAGGGCTAGAGAAGTATGAAGTAGTACCATCCACTGTTCATTAGAGCCTAAAATTCCATACTAATTTTGGTGTGGGAATTATGAAAGGTGATCAGAAAGTAGATCGGCAATGTTATTATTATTCTACCGAGAAAGAAGCGTTGGAAGAAATAAAGAAGAAAAACACTACCTACGACGCGAATACTCCTGAGCTTGATGAAGAATATGAGGTTGAAACCTTAGATCCATGAGAGGAAATAGACCTGGCAAATGGACAGATTATGGAAGAAACTGAAATCATTGTATTAGATGATGATACACCAGAACGCACCACTCAAATAGGGACAACATTGGATCATGTTCTTAAATAGGAACTAATGAGCATCCTTAAATAGATGAAGCATCTGTTTGCATGGAGTCATGAAGACATGCCTGGGATAGATACCAATTTCCTTTGTAATGAACTCAAAATAAACAAATAAGTTAAAACAGTTAAACAAAGGCGAAGAATGTTCAGCCCTGAGAAGAACTAAGCCATACATGAAGAGGTCGAAAAGCTTCAGAAAGAATCTTTTATTAATAAAGAGAAATACCAAGACTGGTTGGTCAATGTAGTTATGGTAAAAAAAAAAAGTGGAGAATGTGTGTAGACTTCACGGATTTAAATCAAGAATGCCCAAAGGATCATTTTCCTTTGCCCCGAATAGATCAGCTCATGGATGTTACATCAAGAGATGAGCTTGTCAGCTTTATGGATGCTTATTCTGGTTATAACCAGATAAAAATTAAACTTGAGGGTGGGGAAAGTACTTCTTTCATCACTCCCCGAGGAACATACTGGTATAATGTTATGCCTTTTGGTTTGAAAAATGCAAGTGCTACATATCAAAGGGTTGTCAATAAGGTGTTCGAGGAACAGACAAGAAAGAATATGGAAGTCTACGTAGATGATATGCTTACAAAAAGAAAAAGGCATCCAATCACATTTCCTACCTCAGCCAGACTTTTGGTCAACTTGAGAAGCACCAAATGAATTTAAATCCGACCAAATGTGTTTTGGGAGTGCAAGAGGGAATGTTCCTTGGGTATATAGTAAATCAAATGGGAATTGAAGCAAATCCAGACAAGATCAAGGCACTAATTGAAATGCAATCTCTAACTTGAAAGAAGGATATGCAAAGACTAATCGAACGAGTAGCAACATAGAATATATTCGTGTCCCGAGCTACAGACAGATGCCTATCATTCTTCAAGGTGCTTAGCAAAATCTTTAAATGGAATAAAGAATGTGAAAAAGATTTTGGGGAGCTTAAAAAGTATTTGGGGTCACCTCCATTGCTCTCCCAACCAATCACAGGTGAAAAGTTATACCTGTACTTAGCTGTTTCTGAATTAGCTGTAAGTTTTGCATTGATTCGAGAGGACAATGGAGTTCAAAAACCCGTCTACTAATACTAGTAAGGCTTTTTTAGGAGCAAAAATCAGATACCCTCATTTGGAGAAATTGGAATTTTCAATGATTTAAGCATTTAGACACATGAAATCCTATTTCCTAGCCCATATAATCATAGTTTACACGGATATGCCTCTAAGGCTGACTTTACATAAACCAGAGAAATCCGGTAGATTAATGTACTGGGTTGTGGAATTAGGGGAGTATGATATCATATAGGAACCAAGGTCTTCTCTAAAAGGCCAAGCAGTGGCAGATTTCATAGTGGAGTTCACTTACTCTGAGGTCCCCGAGTAACAAAGTGATCAAACATCACATGAATAAGGAGAAATCAATATTACCAAGAAAGCTCCTAAAGAACTTTCTTCAAAATAAACGAGTGCGGACCTATCAGACTCATCTTCCCGAACACAGGAGATGACCAAGAAGAATAAATAAGAAAAGAGAAAAATATTCCAGTACGGGAGTTTGACAGATCAAGCATTAGACAACAATGTCCCCATATGGAACTTATATATTGATGAGTCATCTTGTTCAACCAGCATTAGTGCAGGTATAATACCTAACACTCCTGATGGTATTGATATTAAGTATGCACTATGTTTTTAATTCCAGTGTTCAAAAAATGAAGTAGAGGACGAAGCTCTTATTGTAGGCCTAAGTTTAGCCCACTCATTGAGTGTCGAGCAAGTTATGGCACACAATGACTCTCACCTGGTACTAACCAAACACTGGGTTTATATGGAGCCAAAGGAGAATTAACAACCAGGTATTTATCTAAGGTGATGAAAGTCATTGCAAAATTACTAGCCATTCAGATGGATAAAATCCCAAGGTTGGAAATTGGCCAAGTTGATGCCCTTGCTCGGATTGCCTCTGCTACCAAAATTGAACTCCAACGAACTATCCCTATTAAAATTTTGGCTAATATAAGCATATATGAAGATTTGATGATTAATTCCATTGCCATAGATATAGGGCCATCCTGGATGGATCCCATCAGAGCATACATCGAAGAAGGAACTCTACCAATAGATATAGTGGAATCAAAGAAGTAAAAATACAAAGTAGATCAGTATGTATTAGATAAGGGTGTTTTGTATAGGAGAGGACTAACAATAAATTTATAGTACTGTGTGCATCCATCATAAATCCAAGATCTAATTCAGGAGGTGCACGAAGGATCATGTGGAGCTCACATAGCAGGGAGAACAATTCTACAAAGCATCAATACTCAAGGATATTATTGGTCAATAATACGAGCAGACTGTGCAACATTATCCAAGAAGTGTGATAAATGTCAGCAATTTTCCATAATTCGTAGAACTCCACAAGTTGCTCTCACTCTAATCACTTAACCATACCCGAGGAAGATTTAAATAGTTGGTGGTCGTCGTGGATTATTTTACAAAATGGGTCGAGACAGAGCCTTTGATAGATATTCCTTATGAAAAGTTCTATCAATTTATATGGAAAAATACCATTTGTAGGTATAGGTTGCCCTATGCATTCATTACCGACCGTGGAACACAGTTTGATAATGATGAGTTCGCAAATTACTGTGCTCAATCCAATGTTCCGAAATTGCATTATGTTCTAGTGCATCCTTAGAGTAATGAATAAACTGAGGTTACAACAGAACCATGCTTAATGGGTTGAAGAAAAGGCTTGATGATGCCAAGGGAAATTGGATAAATAAGATACACTCTATCTTGTGGGCATACATAACAACACCACAAATAGCAATTGGAGAATCCCCATATATCTTAGCATTTGGGACTAAAGTTTTCATTCTCGCCGAGCTAGGCTTACCATCCCATGGAGTTTTAAATTTTAACTCTTCTATAAGTGACCTAATGAGAAGGTTGGATCTAGACATGTTGGAAGAAGTAAGAGAAGATGGTGCCCTCCGCAATGCGTCTTATCAGCAAAGAACAACCCGTTTTTACAATAAAAGGATGAAACTGACCAATTTGAAGGAATGAGATTATGTGTTGAAGAAAGTGCTATAGAAAAATAAAAAACTTGAAGCCAATTGGCATGGGACCTACCGTGTTTCAGCAGTGATCCGACCTGGAACCTATCGAATTGAAACCTTGGAAGGTGAAGAATTCAAAAACCCATGGCATGCAAAGAATCTCCAAAAGTATTATCAATGACGTTGTAATCAGTTTTCAACTTGAAATATTAATAAAATCTTCAGTTTCTTTCCATTTTTGTTGTTTATTTTTTTGGGAGTACTCGTTCCATGCACTACACTAGCTTGATAAAAAGTCATAAATTGCTGCTCAGTTCAAAAAAATTATTGCTCGCATCAGTAAATATTGTCCTGAAAGTTGCACGACAGAGCAATAAGTTGCTCAGAGCAGCCACAAGCTTGATCGTTGATACACGAAGTCCAAGTCAACAGGATGTTAAATCCTCAAGAAACTTGGTCTGCAAACATAAGGATAGAATAAGATCTTTATCCTACTGGGAAAAGTGCATGAAGAATGTTGCAAAGGTTCCTCAAGAGGAATGTAATCACATATTCCACAAATGTCTGGTCACACCACTTGTATTTAATGCAAAAATCCAATACTTGGGTGCATTAGTAAAACCTTTGGAGACACCTGGGTAACTATGCTAGTAGAACCTATGTATTTATCTAATTAGCTCTAAATTTAGATTTTAATCTAAGTAAGCTAGTATAACAGCTGCACTCATTGATCATTGATACTCAATTTAATCAAAGTGTATCAATAGAATTAATGATAAAGAAATAATTAACATTCAACATAAGATAAGTCAATCAAATTTCCATTTCATTTGAACAAAGTAATTACATGACTGTGTTAATAAAACAATGTATAATGCTTCATTATGCAGGACAGTTTCCTTCATCTTTTGAAACAGGATTCATTCCAGTAGGAGGATCATCTAAAGCATAAGGAGAGTTGATGAAGTTAAAATCCTGAGGCAATTTGGTATTGGTACTACTAGGATGATCAAGAAGATGAGGAGGTCGGATGATTTCTAACTCATCATGAAGTTTGTAATCGCCCAAGCATTTTGAAATAAAGCATTGAGGAATACGATGAATAAGAATCCAATTGACATCTAATTTAAAAGGAGGATTGTCAAGCTCAAGCAAGCTTGGAACATACCAGTTCCACAATAAGCTGTTCTAATCCACTTTCATCACTGTCAAAGCATTTATTTAACCCCATCTATAGATTTCATTCTTATCTTATTGAAGTTAATCATGAAGATGACCCACAGCTTCATTATACCCGTCCATCCAGACTTCCCTTCATTGTTTATGAAATTGAAAATTTAATTTGTCAACTTGGGATTGTAGTTTCTTCAAAACTCCATCCTTATCTTGTAACTGAGAAGATTGAATGGATAGTTGTTCAGACTAAGTCTGTATCTTCTGGGACATCTCAGCAACAGCTTGATCTTTAGCTTTTAATTGCGTAGCTTGATTGGTAAGGGCTTGTTGGGTCCTGACTTCCTCTGTAGTAACTCATCCAGTACCTCGACCAGGTTTGACTCTAGCTCGGGAAGATGAAGAAGCATGTTTTATTTTCTTTAAAGCCTCCAACTCCTCACTCAACCTTGCATTTTCAGCCTCCAAAAAGGAATGACCCTAATCTGTAGTAGGAACAATAGTAGTGGATGACTTCAGGTCATCAAGTTCATCTCTCAAGTTGTTATTTTATTCCCATAGAAGCTTGATAATGTCTCTTGCTTCATTTACCTCACGTTTCAACAGGAATTCTTGTCTTTAAAAATGAAAAAAAAATTTATCCAACTTTTGCTCAAAGCCCTAGCCTTCACTAAGGGCCTGGAATTTTTTCTCATAATCCTCATGAAAAAGTGCCCTAGCTTTATTATTATCCTCCTGCAGCTCTCCAATCATTTTAAAGTAGGCAATGTTATTAGCCACTACACGATCAAGAAGACACTTCAGATGAATATAGGCCTCTTTGGCCCGCTCAGATATCCCTTCCCCGAGTAACTGCAGTAGGTCGGCATCAGTCAGAGATAAATGACCCGCTTTGAAAAGCTCATTACACCTCTATAGCAACTTAGAGTCAATAAATGAGAAGTATTCTAATTTATCCATAAACTATTCAGAAAAAGAAATTCATCAATCAAAAAGATGCATAATATTAAAAAAACACAAGCAGGGGAACAAAAATATTTATCTTTTCATTACTCAAAAGGAAAGTACAGATACATCTTCAAAAAAGAAAAAAGTACAACTATTGAAAAAAGAAAACAAAAGTTGCTTAGTTTTACACCTTCTTCTTTTCTACTTCAAGATTAGATGAAGAAGAAGCGGGAGCTGAAGGAGGAGGAAGATTAACTTTTGTGGGCGCAGTAGAATCAACATCCTGGTGTTAATTGGTAGACTCCACCATTATTAAAGATTCACTGAAACCCCCATCATCAACTTCCTCATCCAAGTTTGGAGGAGTCTCTTGATCATGTCGCGAGAATAACTCGAAATCCTTTGGAGTGTCGACCTCCACCAGAGTAGCACACTAGCCATCCTTGAAGAATTTTTTCTTCGTAAACTCAATTTGCGAAGAAGATGCACCAAAGGCCTTATGCCAGCCTTTGTTGAAACCAGCCTCTCTGGCCTTAGCCCTCTTCGCCCTCTCAGCACCCAGGTCCTTTTGTAGCTGGGCAGACTTTACTTTTTCAGCATTTAAGTCCTTCTGTAACTTTCCATCAAGACCCCGATCAGTCTCAATAACTTTTTCAGCATTTTTCATCCTCTCCTCCTATTTATTTTGTTCATTAGCCGATGCTTGTTGGGAATCAAGCGATGACTTTTTCAACTCGTTAAAAGCTTCTTCAACTTCACCAGAGGAAGAATCTCTTAAAGCCTTATCTTTCTCTAACATGTTATTGATGTCAATGAGGAACTGCACAAGAACAACAAGGAAAGTCTGTATTATGAAGAACAAACCAAGAGATAGTAATTAAAAAAAGTAAAAAGAATATACATAGTAAGGCTTTGAGCATCCCTATCAGAACTCTTGGAGCGAGGTAATGCAGCAGTAGCACTCCTGTGGTTGGGTAAAGTCCCAGACTTTATTAACTATCTTGTCAATCCAGGGCTAAGGACCACTGGAGAGGCATAAGAAGATATGTCGACCAACTCACGTTGGTCAGGATGAGCTGAAGCACCTTCTGTTAACTTAGAACATAGCCCTTTCTTTATTCTAGCCAGGGATCTCTCTTCAATTTTCTTGGTTGGGGGCTTCTTCCCATTCTCATTTTTATTTTTCACCCCTGTATCATCTCGCTTGGAAGGGGGATTAGCCACTATTTCTTCCAAAATGTTGGGAATCTTCCTCTTCCCCATGGATACAATAATGGGCAAATTTGAATCTAAGGAGGAAGGGGAAAGGGCAGCATGATCACCACTGCCAGATTCAGTCTGAGGAAGTAGAGGGAGGTTCTTGTTCAATGTCAATTATAGGGTAAGGAATAGGACGAGCAATAAAGGAAGAGATTGTGTTCTTGTACTGCAGAAAATAAGATGCAGACCTGACGTACTCCTCACAAATCCTTTGATGAATTCCCCAAATAAACTTCAACTCCCTCAAATTCACTTCACTATCCTTCGAGCACCATCTCTTCTGATCAACTGCAATAAGAATTTACAAAGCAATAGTTAGTGTAACATTTAGACAGATATGTTCAAGGAAAAATAGTTAAATGAGGAATAATCTATCCCATTGCCAAAAGGAGGGCACCTAGGCCCCTAGTACTCAGCATTTCTAGTGAAAGGGGCGTATTGCTAGTTTTGTACAATAACCCCAAGCTCAAAATAATCCCTATTGGAGTCCAAAAGATTAACTACTAACGCTTTATTTAGAGTCCTAGTCTTTAAATAAAAAGTGGTGTCACTAGTCACCCACTTATAACAAAACATTATCTCTGGAATCCCTAGATGGGTTGCATGAATTTGATTCAACCTATACACTTCATTCACAGCCCTCGAAGTATTGGGGGAAACCCTAGCTCGAATAATGTCAAATTATTGACAAAATTCAAGTCAGTGGGTTGGGAGGAAAGGAAAAACCACACTCAGCTATAAAAATAGAGGAAAACCAGTGACCCTCAACAAGTGAGAAAAAATCAGCAGGTAACACAGCGTGTTCCAAAACAACCCAAGATGGAATTTTGAACTCATTTATGAATTCATCAAGAGAATCAATAGAGTAAACCATGATGATGAATAGAAGAGAAAAGAAAGAATTCTTACGAGAATTAAGGATTCAACAAGAACTGAAGAACAGAAAATGATCGCTTGAGAAAGAAAAAGAAAGCTTGAAGAAACTATAGCCCAAAAACACTCAGAAGATTTGAGGTAGCAAAAGTTCATGGCTTTTTTCGCTCTTTATAGGTTGCCTCAAAAACTGGAAAAGTAATGATTAAAAGTTAGCGTCAATTGAACTACTAGTGGCTAAAAGACAGAAAATACAGATTTGCCCAAAAATGAATCGTTAAAGTTGAGGATAATTTCAAAAATGCCATGCGCATCATATTTTCATAATTAAACTATAAATTTTTACAAGTAGGGGAATTCAGCAACCGACCAGGCCAAAAATTATTGCCCGAGCAACTTTAAGAGCCAAATGCTCCATACTCTTGTAAAAACTTCAAGCATGAAACATTGGGGGGCTTCTGTTGATACCAAAAATTATTTATCTACATGGATCATTCAGATACTGTCATGTGTTATACCGTGGAGGATTAATCCTAGTCATTAAAGATGGAATACTGACAAACTCCAGGAATACCTACCAACACTAGGGATGCCGACCAATGATGGCAGGCAAATGCCAATAGTTGTATACATTAATGATTGTGCAGATGTAAATGTCAACGATATAAAGGCATTCCATCCTTTGATATTCCAGCTCTTGTACACCACCTGAGGTCTATTAATACATTGTAAACCCTACATGCAGGGACACACGAAAAGAGAGGTAATTAAATAATCCCAAAGCAATACACAACAGTGGACGTAGGCTCTTCCTTTAAGCCAAAACACTTTAAAAATATTTTGTCTCCTTTACTTATATTTATCTGTGATCAATTAATTATCTTAGTCTAGTTTTTTGCATTAGCACATGGTTTTAATAATAGATCCCAGATATTTCATAAGCCTTAAAATATTTTTAAAGAGAAAAAATTTCCAAGAAAAAGTCTAGAGTTTTTGTGTTCTTCATTTTCGAGAACCGAAAAACTCTATAGGAAAGTAGTTTTATTCTTTTTTATCCTTCTTTATCCTCTTTTCATTTAATCAACCTTGTCTTAGGTTGATCAATATCAAATCAGAATAAGTAAACTTTCTGAACAATCAAAACACTTTTTTCATCCAAATATTTTTAAACTTAGGACATGTCATCGTTAGGATATTTTGTGATAGTGTGGTTCTTTACAGGTTTCATCAAGTGTAAAATCAAGACAACTTTGAAATTTGTTCAAGGTAACTTTTTTATCATTCGATCATTACATTAGAGTATTGATATTATCATCGACATTATAAAGGTCTTCAATTTTCTAGGAATTGGCAGATAAAGAGTGAGGTGCAAATTAGTTCAGAGGGTGGTCATAAGATGTTTATCCTCTTTGTAATTCTTTACCAAGTTTTAGTACTATTATTGCTTTAGCTAGTGGTTTTTCTCGTTAGTGGGTTTTTTCCTCGTCTATCCGGTTTTGTGGCATGACCTACTTTTTTTCATGATTTTATATTTCAAATGCTTGATAAATATTAATATTTTTTGTGTAGATTAAATTATTCAAAAATGTTATCACCTAGACCTTTTGATTGTACTTATTTTTAAGATTGACTAAAATTGAAATGAAAAACTTTAATTTGTTGTATTCTTCTATTTCAAGTTTCAATGATTCATATAGACTTCTCCACATAGTAATACGCCATATATATATATATATATTGAAAAATATATAGTGGTCAAGTCATATGTATAAATCGTGAACTAGGTCTCACACACACAAACCAAATTCTATTTAGTCCAAATTTTATCTTGACTAAAATTGGTAAACCTAGATATGCAAGATATTAAAACTAAATGAAATCAAACCACAAACCACAATAGAATATAGGAGATGAGGAAAAATTCCTTTGAGGAAAAATTTATATTTCAACACTGTTTACAATAAGAAATTACAAAACGACATCTACATACTTACAAAACCTAGTGCTCCACCACTAAACTTTAATACTCCGTAATTTTAATGACTTTTCATATGAGATAAATTAAATGTTAATGGGCCAAATTAATGGAATTAATTGGAATTAATTATGCAAAAAATTAATTAGGCTCAATTAGGATTGATTATTCCTATATATTAAAGTAATATATGATTTTGAATATATGATTTTCAATATTACTTAATGATATAAAAGTAATTTGTGAATATAATAATTATTTTCGGGAGCTACAAAGATGGCAATAATGGAAATTAAGACTGGACGCGCTTATGAGTCGTGTCGGGACTAAAAGTTGGGAAATAAAATGAGATTTATTTTGAAGTCATTCGGATGATCATTTCAAGTGTGTTGTTGAGTCGGGAAAGGTCAAAATAGGCAAAAAGTCTACCCGTGGGTTTGATTTGGGTCTCGGGTCAATTGGAAGATGAAAGGACACCCCAAAGGGGCATTTTAGTCATTTTGCTTAAGAGATAAATAGTACCTATGTTTTTTATCTTTTAGCTAACCTTGGATACTTATTATATATGTGAGTTTAGATTGTATATAAGATTCATTTCATCAAGACACAAGTGAGGTCATTTGAGAGAAAATGAAAGGTTATCTAAAGGAGAGGAATAGCTGCTTGAAACGGAAGAGTCACTTAGGGCAAACTAAGGGGACAACCACCATCGGATTACCGTCGAAAAAAGGAAGAGGAGGTGACAAAAACTTTCCCTCTCCAAAGGTTCGGACCTATACATAAGGTAAGTGTAATTCTTGCTCTATTTTGGTGCTTATATTATCCATGTTAGAAAAGGATTTCATTTTGGATTGATGAACTTATGCATTTGGGATTTAAAATGATTGATAAATCAAGTTTAATGGATAGGTAAATTCATGTAGTTGGAGATTTATACATGTAGAGACTATGAACATGAAAATGGATATACATGTAGAGACTATGAACATGAAAATGGATAGGTTTTACATATAAAGGATTTATTTGTTTGTTGAAGATATGAAAATGATGTTAGGTATTCCATGTAGATGAATTCTACTCATGTTGAATATGGAAATTTGATGATTTATTTATGACATGATAATTTTAAATTCCTGGTTTTTAAGAGGTATGAAATGGAGGATTTAGAGAAATTGTAATTTTAAGGATTTAATGGTTTTGATGATAATACCCTTACGAACATATAAATTTGACGTTCACCCTTGAACATGTTAGAATATTGTTAGTAAATCTGGGTTTTGGGTAGAATATAATCCCGAAGGGTTTGGGTGTAAGAACTTGAAGAAAAATGCAAAAAACTGAGGTTGAAGACAAGATGGAATGACGCTGATCTCGTTCGAACGAGACATGTCATCGTTCGAATAAGATGACATCTCGTTTGGACGAGAATTCTGGACTTCTAACAAGATTTTAGAAAGTCCTATTTTTAGCCCAGAAAAGTTTGGAAATTGGTAATCTTGCCCACGGTAGGATTTGACTAATTATGGTATATTAATAAGGAGTGAGAGACTTGGGTTAATGTTGGAAAATTTTATGAAATTGAGGAATAAAATTATGTGAGAGATATCTACATAATAATAATATGATTAAGAGATGAATAATCATCACGATCAAGTACGGGTTAATATTGGTGATATATATATATATATATACGGGTACTTGGGATTATGTGAGTGATTACTACATAATAAATACATGATGATAATAGTGATTAACAAGTACGGGTGGTATTCTAGAAATACGACGGGTACTTGGGGTAGGATGAAATCCTAATATGATATTGGTCGAGTGCGTACCAAATTTTATATAGGTTGATGTATATACCTATGGATTGTTGATTTATTTATATGGCATACCTAGCCTACTTGCTATCGATGGGAGGTTTGCGTGTAAAGGACAGTCATATCCTGATGAGTCGTAAAGGGGATCTTTGACTTGTGACTCAGAACATAGTACTTAGTTTGGATTGCTATTTATAAAAACAATGGTAATAAATGGTCATTTGGGTGCGTAGGTATGTGAGTATCCCAAAGACTTAAGACTATGTTCACTTCCAATATGTGTATTTTGATATTTATGGTTCGAGGGATACACCAAGGTAGCAATCCTTTGTAAAATGACGAGATGTACCCGGACATGATATCTGAGTATGCATGCACTGTAGCTGAGTTTCGGGATGCAGTAATGTATATATATATAATAGAGTGAATTTACATATATATATATATATATATATATATATTTTGCATGTTGAGCCGCAGCTAAGCCTAGGGGCGCCATATTAGTGTATATATATATTATAGTGTAAAAATGTATATATAGATGGGTTATTATCTACTATGTGAATTAAGTAGACATGAATGATAATGAAATCTGAAATGAATTAAGTAAGTGAATACTTAATTATATTAAATTGGATATACATGTATTACTTGTATTACGAGGGAAATACGTGGGAAAGATATGGGCTATGATTAGTTGGCATTGATATGAACTAGTTAACATGGGAACCGTAACTAGTATGACTTAGAGGTACGTTAGGTGTGCACTCTAGATGAGAGGTGAGAATCTCAAGAGAGAGTCGGATAATCTAACATGTATATAATAATTACTGAATTTAGCATTTATTCACTTGATGTTTTCTAAACTTTTTTCACATCAGGCTCTGACCTATTTTATTTTATATTCTCTTATCTCTTGTATCTTCTATACCAGGTATCCAGCCACAAGGATGCCAACAATAGAGGATTAAGATTTTTGAAGAACTATGGATGCTATGGAGTTTGGGGACTTTGTTAGATGATTTCATATTCATTGATTCGCACTCTGTAGTTGATCTTCCATTTTGGGCATGTCGCCCAAGAGGATTTAAGTATTTCCATTCTATCCCAGTCAATTAATGTATTATGTCAGTTTTAATACATTTGGTTTTATTGGAGTTCATTGTATTAAGATTTTAAACTGGAGAGTTTTAACCCAGTTGCATTTAATCCAGTTTTGATATTACTAAGTTGTTATTCATTGTGTTAAATGGTTTATCTTTTAAAAGTGGCATTTTAATTAAATTAAAATTGGAAAGTTTTTATAACCTATTTAATTAAGTATTAGGCGACTATGTTTTCAACAGTGATGTTAAGAATGATCCAATTGTAGATTCTGTTTTAATTTGGTATGGGACTGATCACCCGGTATTTAATTAAGCGGGGGGTTACCGGTGGTATTAGAGCATCAGGTTCTAGTGTCTTTTAGGATCTATATGGATTATTACGTTTCAACGTAACATTTTTTTATATAGAGCCTTATCATAGGGATTGTTGTATTCCCTTTTGTATTGCGTCTTACGTTCTCCTACGAGAGTCGTCAGCAGGAAAGCAGGAGGAGGACTCAGTCGAAGACTTAGAAATTTTTTGTAATGGTGATTGAGATAGAACCCACCATAATTGTTGTTCAGGCTGTGGACAATAGAGAAGACTTTTGGGAGCTTTAGTTTTCCAAGAACTGTCACAATTGACGTTTGTACCATTCTAGACTCACCAGCATAGCTAGAACGAAAGTGAGTCAGATGGGTCTTTAGAGTAGACCATTCGTAGAAATGTTATAAATGCGTAGATTTTGTGTGTTAGCCAATGGATGGAGAATATCCAGAAGTTTTCACATAATAAAGTGTTGAATACCTGAAGTGAAAATTGGGCTAAAATTTTTCTTGGCTCGCAGAATTATTATTGTAATAGTGATAGTCAATCACCATATTTGAAAGATAAAATATCATGCCAATGTAAGGATCTTTAGTAAGGTCTTACCACAATTTCCTTCATCCGTTGTTCAGAAGGTGATGTGAACGATATTTTGAACTTTGTACACGAAGAGGTAGGTACAATAAATAAAAAATCACTTGACTAGGCAATGGACTCACAAGAGGAGTAGAAAATACTTAAGGGTATTTCTATTTGGGCGCTCAATGCTAATGGAGACAATGTCGTGTTTTGACAATGAAAATATAAATGCTTATATGTGAAGGGAGCAAAGAATTAAAGGATCTAGCCAACGAATAAGACTAGATGTAACGGTGTTAGTGAAGCACCAAGGGGGAGACCCATAATGGGATCCATTTAAACGATTTAGATAGTTGAATTCCTACCAAGTGATGGTAAATTTAGTCAGGACTATTAAAGCTAGTAGTTTGTTACTTAGGGCCACCGAAACCAAGAGCACAATGAAGGTGGCTATCGAAGTTGAAGCTACCAGGTTCCGAAAGAAGGACAACCCTAATATATGGTTTCTATGGCCTAGAATAGAAAATTATATGAAAAGGTAATATTTTTAGAGAGTAAGACCACAGGCATTGAAATTTTCCCAAAACAAGCAAAAGGGAAGAGAGTCGGGTACCTATCAGGGTCAATGATTAAGATAGTTTTGATTCAGTTCGGACAAGCATGTTGTATACGGGAACCTTTTAAACGGTCAGGGAGATTGGCAAGGAAGGAAATATGGGTTATGCTTGGGAGAATGAGGTATTACTTATGTGACATAAGTGAGTCATGGTATTTTGATAAGCACTAGATTCGCGTGTGATACGAGTTTAGTGGTTTTATCGATACCATTATGGGTATTTGTATTTTTCGTGGTTTAATAGGAATAATATTTAGTCTCATCCATAGGGGAGTGGGTGTAGATAGTAGAATATTTTTACTAAGATTACTCATTTTAGTGATGTGTTGTACGAGTATGATATCAACCTGGATGTAGCTATTGATGGTTAATAATGATAGTGGGTTGTTATTGCAAGGCTATCATGGTTGTTGTTCCAAGACAGGATGTGTTGTTTTGGCGATGCTTAGAGGGTTGAGCTCGTATTTATGTGATAATGAGTAATGATAAGAGACTTCAAAGAGTGTAGTCATCTCGAGATATTTGATCCCAGTGCGTAGGGACTTTGATAATATGATTCGAGTATTTGGGTTTATTATCGAGCGTAGAGGCTTAGATCATTTTTTATATTTAGCGCTCAGGATTTGGTGATAGGTAGAGCGCATTATTATATCGCTCCTTTAGAAATGTGGGAGTTGAGATTTATATTTATATGTCTGAGGATCAGGTTTTTAAGTGTCTAAGTTATGTACCTTAAGTCTACAAATCTCGATGATCGACAATGTTAGGTAGTAGTGAATCGAGGGATTCCTCATTTGGATTTCGCTCGCAAGACATCCCATTCATGAAACCCAATGAATGTAGAGAGTTAAGAGAAGTGTTGGGTGATAAGGCAATAGCTAGAACTTTAGTTGTTCCTCGTTTTATGAGTAGAGAAAATCCCTTGAGTGTACGACTTGAGACTAGTGGAGCCGGTCAGCATTTGTGCAGCGATGCATGGACTGGAGGGTGTATGGGTGCCCTAATTAGTTTGATTTTCATTTCGTCCTAGATAGAAGGAAGTGAGAATGAATGTGTGGAATATATGTCTGTAAAGCAGTTATAAACAAATATGGAATGGTAGAATGGATTAAACGTCGAGTGGGAAAGATGATAATCCAAGTTTATAAGTGCTATGAGAGTAACACACCAAAGATGAGTTAAAGACTATGTGAAGAAATTTAAAAAAGATATATCTTGAGAGGAGGAAAATCCAACAATTATGGAAAATAGAGCGGAGTCATACTCAGTCGAATCTTGTGAGTGGCTTGAGCATAAATAATATTGTTGTTGCCTAATATATAAAAAGGGGTCCAGAAGTGCGCATTGTGGCGAAAAGTGCACGAGTGACCGATCGATTAAAATGTTAGTAACAATATTAACCCCAAAGTTACATACTTTCATGAGTGTATGATGTCGTCCACATACATACCCTTTACTCATAAAAAATTATAAGTCTTAGAGATTTTTTTTATCAACTTTGGCATTATAATTGTTCAAACAACATCAAAAGTAAATAAAGTTCCTCAATAAAATAACATGGCCATAGGCCTATACGTGCTTGAAATAAAATAAGTACAATGGCTCAAGGCTTTACATTCTTAAAAAAAAGGAAAATGAAAGCCAATGTATCATGAATGACCTCTTAATTACCCACTTCTTCTACTTATTGGTCAAATCAACCTTTGGTGGTGGGTTGATGGAAACCTGCTCCACCTCCTAACCAAGGGTCAAAGTACATTATCCTTTACCAGGAACTATCTTTAGTAGATTCGAGTCTTCCTCGTATTCTTTGACCCATTTAGATACGATTCCCCTCTTTAGATCGTCCACCCAAGCCTAGATATAATAAATAGAGATGTTAATACAACTAAAGGGTTGTACCATTAGCCATGTCATCTTAAACTTTATTATAGGCTTTAGTTAGGGCCTCAAAATCTATTTTATTCCCATCTCTTTCTTTTTCTCAATTTTTAAGTAAGGTTTCACTCTTCTTAGTCAAGTCATCCTTCTCTTATATCCAAGTAGCCTTCTCATCCAACAAAGGTCACGAGTCTTCCTGAAAACCATAAGCATGTGGTAAATGGAGTCAAAGGCAAGCTATAGGGCGTCGTTATCCTTTTTCATATATTCTTTGCAGCATGACTTGTTCTTTAGCTTGTTAGTTGAAACACCTATCTGTTTATCCTTCTTAAAAATCTAATTACTCATCCAATTGTCCTAATCATAAAGGACTACATTGTATTCCATCAATCAACCAACATTGTTGATCGTCTTCTAGAGAGCCTGCATTGTTTGAAAAATCACAAGTAAAATTGATCATTCATTATTGAGAAGGGTCATATAACATAAAAAAGGTTGAGGCATAAATAACTACCAAGACAAAGTGTTGCATCTCTTACCTAAGGATGCATTAGTCTTGATGTGTTTTCAAGGCTGACTTGTCTAACGATAACATGGTGGACCTACTTATTACAAAGATTACATGGGACCTTATAAAGATCGAGTCACGGGTAGCTATTGGCTACTTGACCCCTATAAAGATAAAGTGAGGTTTCCCATTGGGCTGTTAGAGAATGGAAGACCATCCCTTGTTTGGTTGAGGGCCTAGTGGGCTGAGTTTCAGAAGGATGGGGTCTTTTCCTTTATGGGAATCTTATCATTTACATTAGCTCACTATATCTCTCTTTCTTTGTTTCTATTCTCTTTCTCCATTTAGGTCATAAGCCTCACCTTCTTATGGCCTCCAGAAGTCATGGGGATGGAATTAGTACCATTCCTTATTACAATTGCCCTTGACGAACACCAAATCAACCAGCTAGTGATTAGAGAGGTCCCCATTCATTTTTCCATTGTTCAAGTATTGCATGTGGATTGTCTCATGCTAGTTACCCTCATAATCTTCCTTTAATTCCTCCTAAGGCTGGCTTAAGGTGGAAGATTTAACCCTCTTAAAGGATATTAAAATTATTTATTTGGAAAATAATCACTCTAGCGATAAGACAATGTCGCCTTAAAGTCACTTGAGATGTTATGGGTTAGCGAATCGTTGACTCCCACTTAGGTCCCCCAGCGTCTTTCCTTATAAGTTGTGTTTGATTATGTGGTTGATATCTCTATTAGTTTAGTTTATCGTTGTGACACTCAGAATTGCTATGAAGATCTTGGTAGAGGAAACCATTATCTCATATCTTAGAAGGACGTATTCTCCTTGCAAAGAATACCTAACACCAGGATGAGTTTCCTCATCCAAATAATTTCCAAGTCGTACTAGTGTAGGATTTTTTTGCATATGAATTTTCACATACAAAAGAAGATAGTAATTATATTATGAAATATCAAGTCGTAAATAAAATGAATATTAATGGAGTTACCAAGCGATCCAACACTCACGAGTAATACATTATTTTGTAAACGACTCCCTCTATATTGAGGTCCCTAAAAGACAAGGATGTTTTTTCTATAATTTTATGAGAACTAGAAATCCATTTAGTTGATTTATGGGCAGTAAAATAAGCCTTTATGTGGGAGAAATCATAGCCCATACTCGATTGAATACCGTAGCAACATTTGAAGACTGTCAACCCTAAATTGATACCATATATTGGATTAATGTCAACTTATCCCCATAATAATACACAAAAAGATCTCATCAATATCGATGGGGGTAACCCTATCAAAGTGGAGAGCTTCCATTAATAAAAGGTGGATGGGGAAACATACTCCATTATCAACTACTACGATGGTAAACATCACAATATGAACTACTTCAAGGCCATAAATAACCCCATTTTCATACAAATCCTTATATTAATGTATTTAAAGAAGTTGTACTTCGTATGAAAATTGATGAAATAATTTTCATAAGAGACTTCATATTTTCTTAAGTTGTTTTCCATTGCAAACCCAAAGAAATGAAATCTCAAAAGATAATTTTTTAAAAAACATGAAGCTATGAAAAGATAATAGAAGAATCTCTCAAAGCTTGAAAATGGCGGAAAGGAAAAATGGGCAATATAATGATGAAATTAAAGAGAATAGGACACAAATGAGGGTTTGGGACCTTATAAGGTGAACCTTAGAAGGGAGTGAAGGTACAACACCTCATTTTGGGTGAAAATCTTTTGCTTCCCCAAGGCCACGTGCTTCATGCACCATGATGGCTTGGGGATGCATTTGATAGTGCACATAACCTTAGTGACTATAGATTACATGAGAAGGGAAGGCCATTATTTTGTTTTCACTACACAAAAGTAAGCCATGTGGCAACACTACAACATGCCACCTAGTTCAAGTGTCAAATCAATTATAAACTTACGTCGACAATGCCCCAAGGCCAAATCATTTTAATCCTAGGAGTAATGGAAGGAGGATGTAATTATTCTGGAACACAAAACGGAATGTGTGACATGACTCCCCAAAATACCCTCGATCCTAGTTAACCACCGACAAGTAGTGTGGTCGATTATAGGATGATCACTTCAAATCCATATTATTTAGGCAAATCCTAATATATAGCAATGGTGGATCCAATGTATTAGTATTGGGATAGGAAGCATTAACTAAACAAAATTATAACTCAAAATATTCAGGATATAACATATAACTAAATAAATAAATTTAAATATGTGATGCCCTTAAATAGGTAATACCAAATATTCATTAGGTATATCTTCTTTAATATAAATATCATAGACGTGGATAATTACAAAAACATAATTCAAATGTGTTTGATTCACATTGATTTACATTACACACAAGACATTAAAGATTAGCTCCATATATTTAGTGACATTGGTTATCACATACTATTCTCAATAATCTTTCATTCCATAAAAGTCATATATAATATCATCAACTTCAAAATCTAAAGAAATTTCTTTCTCGATATGTGCAATAAAATAATATGCAAGAAAGTCATATTCCATCTTGTGTCGTAACTTAGTCTTGAGAAGACTCGTGGTAAAAAAATTCAAGTTTCATTGATGTCGTTAAAATGATTGAAATGGGGAGAGTTAACATAAGGAAAAACAATCTATCATCAAGGGGATAGATTGTTATTTCATGTTTTGACTAACACTTGGCAAAACTCGAAAATTTTGGACACCTTTTGCATTTCAGGATTTCCATGAATGCCAATTTCATAATGTTCTAATTGTAACCTCAATAAAAAAAAATCTCTTTCTCATCAAATTCACCAGGTTAGAAATTCTTCGCATGTTTAAAATTATCATCAATGTTGAATGACTTATAGCCCTCATAAGGATCAAATGTAGTGCTCAAAATAAACAACTTCATCACATCCTCTTTAAAAATATGATTCAATTCATGTATTTAAGAGTCCATTCTAGCATCAAATACTTCAAATCGAAAATGATGCTCTATTATAATGTCTCTTTGACAAGTTAACCCCTCACATATCATGAAATTCTATCTCACGCTTTTTATAAAATGACTTCACTTTCTCAAATAAAAGATCCCATCCATCTTTTCTTAACTTTTGTGTAAGAGATTTATTTGTTGATACTAAATGCATTGCATTTACTATGTATTCGTATTTTTATCGTAAGTCTTGACAATGATCATTAGTAATTCCCCTTATCTCTCTCATTATATGTAAGGTAAACATGGATTCCAAAGTAGTGATCAAATCAATAATTTCATCCAGATCTCCACTTTGAACATAACTTGTCCCATCATCAATGACATTTTTCAAGATCAAACTGGTTGCATTGAACATATTTATCAGGCTATGAAGAGAGCCCAAGTTAAAGACCCATCGAATATCTTTAGCCCATTTTAAGATGTTAGTTTGATTTGGACTTTTAATAGTATCAAGTTCATCGAAGGCGAGTTTTTTTGCAACTTCTTTTTCCTGAGTAAATTTTAATTGTTCTTTCTACTTGTAAGAGAAACCAACTACGTTGACAATGAGAATCAAGTAGTTTAAAATTTAATAAATGGGAAAAACCTCTCGTGAAGGAGCCACATGTTCTAATTATAGACGGTGAGTAAGGATATGAATATAATATGACATATGGTACTCATTTAAAATGGTATTGTAACCTATTCCATTCTCCACTCTTGTTACTAGCACCATCATATCCAAAACTTCACATATTTTGTATGTTAAGATTATTGTTAGAAAGGACAACTAATATTTCTTTCTTCAAATTCGATGGCATGGTATTAAGAACATGTATTAAAGCAAAGAATAACTCTTGCATAAAACCATATTTATTGATAAATCTTATAACAATGACCATGTTCTATCTTTTTTATTCATCCTATGACTCATCCTCTACAATACAACATTTAGCATCATTAATTTCTTCACTAATGACCTCCAAAAATTTTCACGAATAAAATTTTCTTATAAATCGCATGAGAAACGTATATTTAATTTTGAGGAGATCTAGCCTAGACCACTGTCACAACCTCCTCACAATAGGATGCAAAAATCTTTATCAATTCAATAAAATTTCCCCAAATTTATTGACTCTAGTCATTCATCATGACCTCTAAAAGCATAATCTTGTAAAGTGAGACATTTAACCACATCTATTAAAATCTTCGATCACAATCTATTATTTCTCATAACTTTAGAACATAGTTTTTCAACAAGCATCTCAATATATTGAGATTGATTACTATGATCTATGCAGAACCTCACAATGATTTGTGCAATGCAATTGAATCTTTACTAACATGATTTAAAATATTGCATTTGACACCATAATTAACTTTCTTCCATGAAATAAATACCTCCACCGTGAATGTACTAGCTAAGGGTGATTATTGGTTTGGTAAAAAGGAAGGAAGGAAGCCAATAACTCTCATTGGTAGTTAGACAATATTCTAAGTAATTTTGATACAACTTCAAATGAGAAGCTTGAAATCAGTGAGGATGGTTATCTTCAATAAATGGGAATTGTAAAATAAGATGTTGATATGCACCGACTATAATGTAAGTTGTTTGAATTTAATCACGTTGATTATATTAATACTTTCATATTTTTTAGTGTAACCCTGGATCACATTCAAATCAATCTGGATTTTTTCAATTGAATTTATTCAAGACACCTTTGAAGGTCGTTGTTTAAGATGGGAAGCTCTAACATTACAAGCAGGTTACATGATAGAAATCGGCGCACTAACATATTAATTTTAAATAATACATTTCTTGAAAATTCATCAATAGTCATTATCTTGACCATAATCAACTGTGAAAAATACAATATATGAAGAATAAAATTTTAATTACTTTGAGCAATTAAACATGCCTATTAATTTCTTAGTTACCTTATATTTAGAAAATAATTACTTAATAAAAGTTTAATTTGAATAATATATCTAAAACATATAATGTTTCATAGAACTTAAACATTCAAGATAATTTGTGATATAAATTATAAATGAAAGTTCAATAAGAGGAATTTAACTTTTATAAATTGATGTGAATAAATGAAATTATTGCTTGAATTTTTCCCCTAAAATAAATTAACATAATTGAAAACTGAAAATAGTTAGTTGAGTAACAACTTTAAATGAAAAATAAATATTACAAAAACTGGATGAAATAAAAGAAATAGAGAAAGAACCAAAGAAAAAATAACAAAAGCAAAATAAGGAAGTAAGAAATATACCTCAAAAAGAGTTTGCCACTATATGACAATCTATATATTATAACACTAGGGTTAATCATATTATAATATAAAAATATAGAACTTGTCCAAAAAATTTAAATATCAGTCTTCGCATGTACTGAATTAAAAGAACCAATATGATAAGATATTGATACGATGTGATAAACCTCAAATGTAATGAATCACCAGCAACCAAACTAGAAAAGAATAAAAGTGTACCAACATCAAGAGTACTCTAAGACAACTATAAACCTCGTAATATGAAGTTTAAATGTCCACCAACAAAGAAATATTGAAATAAAAATACATGCTAAAAGTCTCTTCTAAATAGAAATTTATATAAAGTGAAATTTTGCAACTCAACATACTAACTAAAATAAAGATGCACAACTGCCAAAAGGGACCAACATCGAGCCTCCTCAATGGTGATGCTGATGAGAAAAGGAGAGGGAAACTGTCTAGCTGGGAAGAAGTCTAATCATGTGGTTCATCCCTAGCACTGAAATGTTTTAATGATAATAAACGGGTCAGAGCCCAGGAAGTTACCAAAGCTACACAACTCAAAACCAATTATATATATAAATGGTAAGTCAACGGGTTTTCTATCCTGTTATATTAACCACACATGTAAAACATATTCTCACATTCCATTTTAAAAAAATCATCACTCTCAATAATTAATTAACCTCTTAATTAATCAAATTTAACCACCATACACCCCTTCTCCCCGACCATCCCAAAAACATGCGATACACATAAATAAATACCCTCACACAAACCAAGCACCATCATTAGCTAGCGTGAGACGAAGAAAACATATGTGACACACAAATAAAATTGCCTCTGAATCTAGATCCGCCATTATTTATCATGGGTCCATTTCTCGCTCAGGGCGCACATAAAATCGTGTTCCATCCTGTCAAATTTGAATAGTATCACAGGCACGCAACGAATGAGGATGTTCTTTCTCATTACACACTCATCTAATCATCTCGATATATTCATTTCAACTATTTATTATCTTTGTTACCAAAGTAACATTCGAATTTCCTTAATTAACTCCTTACTCAAGGTATAAAGTTATCATATTCAATTAATATAGTGTATCTCAATAACTGCGACTTATATCTAAAGGAGATAAATTACTTAAATGATTCCCAAAGTTTCCACTCCTACCCTTCGCTAAACTCTAGGTGGGGAGCATCTCATAAATGAATTCCAACCTTGGAATTCCCTAATACACTTTTATCTAGATTAGGTATTCGTTGAGATAATAAAACTAGTTATAGAAAATTAAGGTGATTTATTAAAGTTTAACAATCTACATTTCAATTCCCAATCCAACAAAAACAACCAAACCATCATGTAAAACAAACCTATATTCCCATACTCCTTCTAGTCAACTACTCAGAATCACAATTATAATAATTTGAGAGAAAAATTTTGAGGGTTTAATTCAATTATAGTCAATTTAAATCCCAATCCCAAATTTACCTAATTCATCATATAAGAGGAATTTTAAAATAATAACAATCTATATAATGTGGGGCAATCATTATAATATGAATCTATATATGAAATTAAGAGTTAATTCAAAATTATCATAAATTGGCCTGCATAATTTAGGCATTTAATACATAAAAGTGCCACTTATGAATCTAGGAGTGCAACCTTACACGGCATTAAACCTATTACAAACTGTAATGTGATTTCAAACAAGGATTAATTATTAATTACCAAATCTAGTTGATCATTAAGTCACTAATCAATACCCAAACCCCAAATATGCGAGACTAATCTCAATTAGCCCGAATTTATCAAATCTTAATTCAATTAAACCTAAATCAAAAGTATACCATCAAATTTTGTTAAAAAAAAGGGAATATAATGATGGATTACAAACCCTAAGGGATTGCACTCAATTTTAGATCTAGAAAATATATTTAGGTGAATTTAACATTTATACATATAAAGTGGGGAGATTGGATTCGTAGCTTTCCTAAAAATGACAAAATTGTGAGATAAAATCTTTTAAAAATTTCCTTGAAATGATTTGATTTCTTTTTAAATCCTTGTTTGAAATTTTATTTAGAAAACTTGTGATTTGGTAATGTATTTGTGTTTTTTAGGGAAGGATTTATGAATAAGACATGGCCTTTTAGAGAGGGAAAATGTATAATGAGAAAGACGATGTAAATAATGTGTGTTTTCGCATAAACCCAATTATAAAAGGCAACACATCCAATGTCTCCGATGACTAGGCCATGAGCAGACCGTGACTGAACACCCCTGCGGTCATGGGGCATTTTCCCATGGTTATAAATATGACCCCGTGGCCGATCCTAGGAAAGGTCATGGCCACGACTAAAAATGTCGCGTTTTCCCGTGGTCGTGACTAGTACCCTGTGGTTGATCCTCAGAAAGGTCGTGGCCACGGCTAAAATGAGGCTTAGAGTTTCTTTGGCTCCTGTTTCAAAATAGAATATTTCTCATGTATTCAAGTTATCTAAACCTTATACTTAGTTAACAATAAAGGTTTAAAAGACATAAATGTCCTTGGGATTTTACCCAAAATAGACCCATATACTTTCTAGAGTGTTATAATACACAAGGGCAAAGCTTAATTATTATTAAAATATAACTAATTAGTTTAAAATTTTATAATTTAGTCTCATATATTCAAAATTGACCAATTTAATGTCCGATTTCACATACTTTATCAAAATTACCATTCCCAAATTATTTAAAACCAAATTATAAATTATAAATTTATTAATTGAGCTAATTATTTAATCCTCCTTTAAAAATACATGGTATTACATTCTCCCTATAAAAAAAAGAATTCCATCCTTGCAACTCATAAGAAAAAAAATGTACCTCGCTCAAAATTACATCGAATATCGATCTCTCAATGTATACTAACTATCCCAAATGGACTCGACCTTTCTATGGTGACTCAAATAAACACGAACTAGGGGTATCTCCTTAAACCTTAGAATTTGAACTCTATGATCTAATATACGCACTGGTTCCTCATTATATAAAGTGGCGAGATCTAACTGTATATCCCCTAAACCAATGTGCTAATAGGAGGCCTCACCCCGTAAGAATCGATGAATCATGGATATATGGAACATGTATGTACACCGCTCTAAGTCATCTGGAAGAGCTAAACATACTTATGCATCCTATTTCATCCATAATCATAAATGGCCCAATACCTTGGGTCTAACTTCCCTTTCTTCGTAAAATGCATCCCCCATTTTATTGCTGACACTTTTGAGAAGCACTTAGTAACCAACTTGAAATTTCACATCCTTACTCTCCAAATTTTCATAACTTTTTGCCGATTCTGGGCAGTCTTTATATGCTCCCAAATCGTTTTGATCTTATATGTTGTCTAAATATACACGAGTTCTAAAAAACTACTCTTGTCTAGATCCAACCAACACACAGGAGGCCTGTAAGGTCACCCATGCAACACCATGTACAGTTCCATACCAATCAATTTCTGATGGTTGTTGCTGCAGTAAAATTCAACCAATGGTCAATTCACCTTCCCAACTACCCTTGAAATACAACACGTAGGCTCACAATATATCCTCTAAACTATGGTTTACCCACTCCATTTGTCCATATATCTGATGATGATAAGACATACTCATATGTAAATATGCCCCTATCACCTCATTAAATCTGCCCCAAAACCAAGATACAAAATTTAGATATTTATTTAAAATGATTCACAAAGGCCCCCCGTGCAATTGAGTGATCTCCATTACATATAAATGCTCATACTTTTCTCCTGAGGAATTTATACGAACATGTGATAAATGTTCCACCTTCGTCAATCGTTACACTATAAATTAAATGGAGTTGTGACGCCTGAACGTCAATAGAAATACTATGATAAAATCTAAATAAAAGTTTTCCCACTTCCACTCAAGAATGGGTAAGGGATGTAATGTACACGATGGTTGTTGATGATCTACATTCCTCATCTGACAAGTACTGTAGTAGACATAAAACATAGCAACATCCCTCTTCATACTTTCCTGCAAATACTGTCTCTACATACCCTGGTACATATTATCCCATAGGAATGTATCGAATATTAAGAATTATGGGTCTCCTATATGATTATCCTATGCGACTCCTCATCGGAAGGTACCACTGACCTCCCATTGTACCACAAACCATCATCTAAACTAACAGTGTAAAGAGGTACACCGGTAGCAAGAATCTTAATTACCTTATACTTCTATGTCATGTCATCCACCTATTCTCGGACTACCCTCATAATAATGTCGGGAGTCACTACGAGCATCCCTTTATAAGAATCGACCAACTTACCAATCACCCAAACCAAACCCAAATCTCACATATGAAGAGTAGATAAATTGATAATGTTTAATGAACTTGAACCACATCCACTGCTTCATGTGCAAATACTTTTGAGTAAATATATACTCGAGGCTCTTGTGGTCACTAAAAAGACTAAAATTGTTACCCTATAAGAAGTGTCTCCATATATGTAGTGCGAACACCACTATCACTAACTACAAATCGTGAGTCGAATAATTAACCTCGTGAGGTTTAAACTTTCAAGATACATAAGAAATCGATCAATACCCTTGTACTAATACCCCACCTAGTACTTGTAGGGAAGCATCAGAATAAACTAAGTACTCAATCCACTCCTGGGTAGAGTAAAAATGGAGTTGAAGTCAATTTCTTCTTAAGAGTGTCGAAGGCCTACTAACACCTCTGAACCCACACAAATTGGATCCCTTTCTGATTCAACTCAGTCAATGGCCCTTCTATCTATGCGAAAACTCAAATGAACCTTTGATAGTAACTGACCAATCCTAAAAAACTACAAACCTCCATAGGTGTCATGGTTTTTCCCAATTTTATATGGATGACACCTTACATGGATTCACCGATAAACTATTCTCTAAGACAACGTGACCTAGTAATGTCACCTTATGCTTCCAAACTTTCACTTCTTGAACTTATCATACAACTTATGCTCTCCCAAAATATAAAGTGATATCTTCAAATGCTCAGCATGTTCCACTTTTGTTTGTGAGTAAATCAAAATGTCATTGATAAAGACTATAATGAAATTATCTAAATACGACCATCACACTTGATTTATAATATCCATTGACACGACTAGGCATGGGTCAGCCCAAACGACATGAACCTGAACTCGTACAACCATATCGTGTCAATAATTCAATCTTTAGTGCGTCCTCCTCATGTACCCTCAACTGATGATAACCTCAATGAAATATGATCTTCAAGAAGAAAGAAGCACCATGTAAATAATCAAATAAGTCATTTGTCCTCGAGAAAGGGTATCTATTATCCACCATTACCTTATTCAACTCACGACAATTAATTCATAACTATAAAGATCATTCATCATCTTTATAAAGAACTAATTCTCCCCATATTAAAGTGATATGCCAAATGAATCCCTGCCCCATTAACTGCTCAATCTTCTCCCATGACTCTCGCATCTCCATAGGTTCCTCCTGATACAATGAATTAGAAATTAACATAGTGTTGGAATTTAAGTCAATCATAAAATCAATATCCTTAATTGGCAATAGTTTTGGAACCTTCGCAAACATATTGGAAAAATCATAAAATTATTGCTATCAAATTTATGGAACAATAGTCTCCTCATCAATGAAGTAAAAATTATTCATGGCACCACCCTCTGACCTAGGCATAACTACTACGTACATCTCCCGAAATGATATTGTGAACATAATCGCCCGACCCCTGCAATGTATATGAGCCTCATAACCAATTAACCAATATATACTCAATATCACAATATATGAGTGGGTATCCAAAACTAATACATCAGCCACTAATATCTATCCTAATACCCTCACATATCTAAAAAAAATACACATCGAAACACCTAAAAAAGTATATATAGATATGGCTCTAAAATAATGTCATGGAAATAAATAAGACATATTAATAATTCCATGTGATACGAAGGAATGTGTGGCATCGTTATTAAATATAACTCTATCTAAGGTCTCATAAACATAAAACGTACCTTTCACCGCGTAGACCAGTTCATATCCCTCTTACTAAGACTGTGTAATTTGGTACACCCAATCATACAAGAGTTGAAGCTAAGGTTGTACGGTTGGATGCACTGAGAGTGTTGTTAATCTTAAAGTTGGAAGTTATTGGGGGAGATACTGATGTTATTAGGTCCACTGATGATGGCCCTGTCTCTATTGCCCTTGTGCCCCCGAACTTGGTAAAATGTAGGAACTATGTTCCTTACTACTATAGCTATTGCTTTTTTATTTAAGGGGGTCTCTACAGCTACTATAAGGGTCTCTGCTACCCCAACCAAAACTGCCTCAACTAACCTTAGCCTTGTTGTATTTGAAATCCTTTTCGGTATCCGCCAAAATTAATATTAGTTTAGGACCATTCGACTAGCCCATTTTGTCCAACTTTTATTTACGCTTTCTCATATCCTGATAATGCATAAGTGTAGCATCTAACACCAGGACGTAAGTAGTGTATGCTGAATTGCCCATAATCATCTACTTGAAGTGCCATGTTAATCCCTGAATGAATCACTCCATCTTCTTTTTCTTCATACTCACCTCCTTTGGTGCAAATAATGATAGCATTGTAAACTTGTTCTCATACTCATTCACTATAAGAGAACCCTATTATAAGAGAAGGGAATCCATCTTGTTTTGCACTTGATATGAGTAAGGGAGATACACTTTATAAATCTTGCCATGAAATGGGCATATGTCAAACTCTCTTACTCTCTCTACTGCTGAAGTTAGGCTTTCCCACCACTAAGGAGAATCCTCTATCAGGTAAAAAGATTCCAGGACTTGCTTCTACACCTCAGTACTATCCAATAACCTCATGTGATGCTCGATGTCCAAGCGCTACTAATGTTCCATGATAGAATCCAAAGAACTAGTAAATGTAGTAAGATTATTCCCCATAAAGATCCATGGACCTTCTCCTAAGTTAACATCAGTGCTATCGATTACTCTACCTCATATGCCCTCTTTTGTTGGCCCGATGATATCCCTGCCACTGTAGACTGAATATGAGCTCGGGTAGATCCTAAGGGCTAAAATGGTACTGACTTTGGACATTTAGCATCGATACTATCGGTGCTTGCTCTATTGAGGATTCTGGGGTCAATATTTACTATTTATTCCCTAAATTACAGTGACCTCCACTTTGGAGGCATTTAAAATTTCAGATAAAGTACTATTAGTAATAATTCATAAATATAATGAAAAACAAAGGCACGTATCAAAAAACTATACACAAAAAAGTAAAGGAACTAATAACCTTTGAGGCCTAAGGTCATGATCTGATACCAACTATAACAACTCATATATTTTAACACTAGGGTTGATCACATCCTAATATTAAATTATACAACTTTTCAAAATAACTCAAATATCAATCTTAATGATGATACATGTAAGGACATAAATTTTCAATTGAGTCCCTGTATTATTTTGACTTAATTCCGTGAACAAAACTGTGTTTGTACTATGTCATAGGGAGTTTTTTATTTTGTCACGACCCCACTTGGTCTATGACGTATTGAAGAAATTTAAGACGTTGCGGCAAAGCTTCAAAGATTTAATCATGCCGAAGTTTAATTAGTGCAAGTTTACTAGTCTTCAAAGTTAATTGCATTTCAAAATCACTCAGGTATGAATGCGTATAATTAATGATGCTCGGAATTATTTTTATAAAAGATAAGGATGTAATTTTATATTTTAAAATATTTTAAAATATTTTAAAAAGTGTTTTAAGTGTTTACATTATGTTTTATTCTGATATACTCGAAATAGAGTTTGACTATTTTGGATCTCCGTTGCAAGAGACGTTTTGAGCTAAAAGTCAAACTGACACATCAGCTAGTTCAAACGACATAGGGATCTCGCTCGAACGAGATACCTAAGTCGCGCGAATGACCTGCCACTATTGTTCGAACGACACGCATTTTGAGGTGGCGCTAAATTTTTATTTAAAGCGTATTTCTATCAGAGTTTCGTTAGTGTGCATTCTGGAAAATAGTATATGAACCAGAAACTTGTTTGCACACTATTTTGTAAGGTTTGAAAGTCTTAAACACATCCTTAGAGTTTGCAAAGATACGAGTTATCATTCTTATATGTTTAAGTGATCTTGAGGAACCAAGAAGTTTGTTTTATCATTGAACATCAAAGGGTTCTGTGGTGAAGAAAAGATAAGGACTTCTTATTCGACATCGTATAGGAATCAAAGCCAATCGGTGGACACCGAGACATACATGGACGCGTGTGTTGTGGACAGGTATCGTGGAAGATGGAATTTCTGCATGGGCACTATTGAAGAACGGTAGAAGATAAGAAGGAGCATCAAGACCCGTGGGGATCGAGTCTTAGTGTAAGGTTAATCTAAATTTGTAAAACCATTGTTCATAGTGATTTTCAGACTTGGGTCGTCCGAGGTTGTTTTTCCGTTTTGAGTTTTTTCCTCGTACATCCGGCTTTGTGAGTATTATTTACTTTATTTTACTTGCTTTAATCACTAGATGCATGTTTAGGATTAATCAAGATAAAATTGGTTTAAAGTAAGAATTGGGTTTTCACAACTTGGTTTGGTGCATAATTAAAAGTTGGATAATTTTTCGGAGAATAGTTGGTTTTGTTTAAAAACACACATATTGGGCACTTTCAAATTGGTATCAGAGCGAGTTACGCTCATTTATCGCGTGATCCTGATTTTTGTTTGTCTGATACATTTTGACTACTCACGTTGTCAAATTGGTATCAGAGCTAGAAAATATATTTTACTTGTTTTGTGATCCTGTGTGTTTGTTTTTATATCTCCTCTGTTTGTTTTCTCTCGATGGATTCTCTAAGCTTTGACGATTTATATCGTTTGAATTTAAAGTTTGCAAAACGTATTGAAGTTTTGGAAAAAGAAAATTATGGTTTCAAAAATAGGATTGAATATTTGCAAAATTTTAAAATTCAAAGAGAGATTTGTCGTGAGAAGTTTAGTTCCTTGTTTAAAGATTTTATTTTATTAAAATTGGGCAGAAAGGAGAGTGATGATAGAATCCTCGTTTTAGTTAAAGAGTTAGAGGATTTAAAAAATTCTAATGTTTGTGACGTTGAGGAAAATAATTCGATTAATGATTTTGTGGAACGAGAAAAGGCTCTTACGGATAAGTTTTCTCAGATTGAGGGGGAGCGAGATAACCTCCTAGGGATAATTGAAAATTTAAAGAAGGAGTCCCGAAATTTTGAGGAGTATAATCGTTTACTTGAGTCGTAAGTTTTGAAGTTAAAAATGATTTAAATGACTCGAGTAGTGATGGTAGCGGCTTATCTTATTCTAGTGGTTCGAATGTAAAAGCCAAAACAATAGTTTATTTTAGGGCATCAACCACATCTGAGGGTCTTTTCACATGTTCGCATTGTGGTAGGAAAGGTCACCTTAGGAGTTTTTGTTTTGATCTTAGAAAAGACCCTAGGAAGATTAAATGTAGTGTCCCATTGATTCTCAAAACCCGTTTTGTTAGCTATACACCTGTTTGGGTTAGGAAATTCGTTTTGGAGATGTTAAATGCTTCGTTGGTTGATTCTCATATGCATGCACATGATTCATCTCTTGCTATTTCTTATGGTTAATAGCTTTCATGTTTTGTCATACACTAGCCCGTACATCATGTTTTATAATTTACTAGTGTTATGACATGTTTATCTCTTTATATTTTATTTAAAAATTTGTTTGAGTTTTACTTGAAAAATACAAAAAGATTTTTGTTTTTGAAGAAAACTTTTGAAAAACTGAAAATAGTTTTGTTTTCTTGTTGGTTTTTTTTTTTGAGTTTACATGTTTGATGTGGCATATTGGTGTGCTTGGACCCCCCCCCCCCCCCCTCGTTTCATTATCCATGTGGCTAGGACATTTGGTCATTATTATCGATGCTTAGAATGATCTTAACCATTGTTTATATGGGGTTATTTCGAAGTTAATATGCATTTTGATTCGACTTTATATATATGCCAACATTACACACATGCACGAGTTTATATGAATGTTTGACATCTCTTGCATATTTGAATTTGGTGAGGCGTTCTTATCTCAATCTTGTCATCTATGCGTAAGTAGAATTAAGGAGAAGTGTGCATGTAAGAACCGTTTACCGTGAGGATTTAAATTGAAAAAATGATGAGTGATTCATGGGAAAGGGCTGCGAGAGTTCAAAATTAACTCGTCGTGAAAGCCACCGTTTAAAAGAGCCCAAAAGAAAATGAAATATGCTAAGAAAATGGCTAAATTAGTTTAGTTCATTCCAAAGAAAATATGATATTATTGAGGGAGTTTGGATGGATTAAAAAAAAATTAAACGGGTTTGCACATCTAATCCTAATGTTGAAACATTACAATTTGACGCTATTGTCTGTAGAATCGTCAAAATTCTGGATTTGTGTGCATGTAGTTTGTTTAGTTCATTAATCTCACACTTTTATTGTCATATGGCTATGATAAAGTTTGATGATTTATTGCTATCAATTAGAGCTTCTTGATCGTTTTGATGTGTTGAAATTGTGACTCATTTGTTATAGTTTCACGCCCATTCATTCCATATCCATGTTTGAGCACATCGGTACTATGTTTGCATGTAACTCACATTATTAGTTTTTATGAGTTAATGTGTTTTGTGTTAAAACCTTACTATTTTAACACTATTTTGTTTCTGTCAGTCCCTTCCTGGAATTTTTTTGTGGAAATTTTTTCACTGGGCAATATTATATCATATTTCTGGGAATCTGGGAAATTTTAGCAGGTCGCGAGAAGTCGTTCAAGTGACATATCCATCTCGCACGAACGACAGTTGTACTTCATTCGAGCGACATCCTCAACTCGTTTGAGAGATGTCCCTAGCTCGTTCGAACGACATGCTATTTTGTTGACTCTGATTGGATTGCAGTCCACTGGTTTTATTTTGGTATATTTTTGGCTCTGCTGGAAGTGTTTTTGGGTTGTCTGGTTTATATGCAGGATTTATTGGCTCTAAATTGATTTTTGCATATAGTCCATTTATCACACCTAATTAAATTGATATATTATTTGTGTGATTCATTGGTTTACTAGCTACTGATTTATCATCTCTTGATCATTTTTAGCTGGTTGTTGCATGGTTATCTAGCATTTTCAATTCTCAAATTGGTATCCAATTGATTTAAATTGGTATATTCTCATGCTAGATACTTGATTTGGTTTATCTTTTCACCGGATTGTCTATTCAAGAAAAAAAGGGGGAGAGATGTATGTAATGTAGGGGGAGATTTGTTGAGCATTTCTATTTGATATCTGGATTTACAAATTGTTTGATTATATTTCTTTCAAATTGGTATCAAATAATTTCTCACATGTTTCAAATGATTTGTTTTAATTAGAAATATAAATTGGTATCATTTATTCCTCCATACTTCACTGGATATTTGTTTGTCTGTTTCATGCGTGTAGGTACGCTTCAGCGATTCGAGATTTTAAGTCTACATCACATTCAGATAGTTTATGCTTGACGGTGCTACATATACTAGTCCGTGTCCTGCATTTTTAATTTTGGGTTTATGGGATGAGATTTAGGCGTCATAGGGCTTGACGGCCCGGTTAGGCATTTTACTGGTTTAGTTTTGTCCCGAAATAGTCAAAGGGGGAGATTTGTAAGGACATAAATTTCCAATTAAGTACCTGTATTATTTTGACTTAATTCCGTGAACAAAACTGTGTTTGTAGTATGTCATAGGGAGTTTTTTATTTTGTCATGATCCCACTTGGTCTATGACGTATTGAAGAAATTGAAGATGTTGCGGCAAAGCTTCAAAGATTTAATCATGCCGAAGTTTAATTGGTGCAAGTTTACTCGTCTTCAAAGTTAATTGCATTCCGAGATCACTCGGGTATGAATGCGTATAATTAATGGTGCTCGGAATTATTTTTATAGAAGATAAGGATGTAATTTTATAAAGAAAAATATTTTAAAATTTTTTAAAAGTGTTTTAAGTGTTTACACTACGTTTTATTCTTATATACTCAAAATAGAGTTTGACTATTTTGGATCTCCGTTGCAAGAGACGTTTTGAGCTAAAAGTCAAAAAGTCAAACTAACATGTCAGCTCGTTCAAGCGACATAAGGATCTCGCTCGAACGAGATGCCTAAGTCGCGCGAACAACACGCATTTTAAGGCAGCGCTAAATTGTTATTTAAAGCGTGTTTCTATCAGAGTTTCGTTAGTGTGCATTCTAGAAAACAGTATACAAACCAGAAACTTGTTTGCACATGTTTTCTAAGGTTTAAAAGTCTTAAACACATCCTTGGAGTTTGCAAAGATCCGAGTTATCATTCTTATATGTTTAAGTGATCTTGCAGCACCAAGAAGTTTGTTCTATCATTGAACATCAAAGGGTTTTGCGGTGAAGAAAAGAGAAGGACTTCTTATTCGACATCGTAGACGAATCAAAGCCAATATTTGGATACCGAGACATACGTGGATGCGTGTGTTGTGGACAGGTACCGTGGAAGACAGAATTTCTGCGTGGGCACTATTAAAGAACGGTAGAAGATCAGAAGAAGCGTCAAGACCCGTGGGGATCTAGTCGTAATGTAAGGCTAATCTATCTTCATAAAACTATTGTTCATAGTGATTGTCTGGCTTGGGTCGTCCGAGGTTGTTTTCCTGGTACATCCGGTGTTTTGAGTATTCTTTACTTTATTTTACTTTCTTTAATCACTAGATGCATGTTTAGTATTAATCAAGATAAAATTGGTTTAAAGTAAGAATTGGGTTTTCACAACTTGGTTTGGTGCATAATTAAAAGTCGGATAATTTTTTGGAGAAAAGTTGGTTTTGTTTAAAAACACTCATATTGGGCACTTTCAATACACGAAAATGATATCTCAAACAAATAGAAGAAACTCAATGAGTCATATGTACAACTTATTCTGGGCAAGAGTGATGAATAATAAATCTAGTAATTAAAGATAGTAAACAAGATCAAACACAGATTTAGAGTGGTTCAGCCAACTAGCCTATATTCCCTTTGGTGCAATTCATATCTCATTAGTTCATAAATGTTATACAAGTTACGATGGTACTTTATCTCTCTAACAAATGTTTGGCAGATTTTTCGGTACTTGAAAGAATATAAAATCACTTAATACCCAAGTTACACAGTACAATGCTTATTTATAGGTGACTTGGGGTGTAATGTGCACCCCAAGTCACATGGAGAATTCTTATTGACTTGGTTCACTTGATGGCTGAAACCTGTTCGTATAGAAGATGCATTATGGGTCTGATTATTCCTCTCATGTGTGTGTTCATTACGTACATCATCTTTCATATTATTAAAATGAAGAAAATTACATTTCTAGAAAATCTCGCACGATCATAGTTTTTTGTCTAATTCCAGCAGACCTTGATGAGGTCGACCCCGTGAGGTCGACCCTATGAGGTCGACTCCCTGAGGAAGACTTAATTGGGCCGAGGGGTACAGTCTTCGTAATAGTAAGGATAGCTCATATCTAAGATCATCACTTAATATGTGCAGAATAAAAAGAAATAATGTGACAAGATGTAGATATGATGTGATAGATCTTAAATGTAATGAATCATAATCCACTAAACTAAATAAGGATAAAAAGTGTCCTAAGATAAAAGTAATACAAGTCAACCATAAAATGAAAAACATGAAGTCTAAATCTCAAGCAATAAAGCAATACTAAAATGAAAATACATGCTGAAAATCTCCTCAAAACATAAACTGATAAAGTATATATGTCTAACTCAACACACTAACTGAAATAAAAGGTAGGCAACTGCCAAAAGGTATTTATGTCCAAGCTCCTCAATGGTGATAAGGAAAAGAGAGGTAAAATATGCTATTTTGGGGAGGGGGAGTCTAATCACATGGTCCATACTTGCTAGAACTTTAAATGTTAAAAAGATAATAAACGGGTCAAGTCCTAGAAAGGTACTAAAGCTATGCAAATCAAATAGAAATGATAAATCTACGGGTGGTCTAACATATTATATTAACCACGCTCATATTCTATTATAATAAAATTATCACTTTCAATAATTAATTCACCTATTAATTGATCAAACTTTAACAACCATGTGCCTCTTCTCACCGACGATCTCAAAAACATGTGTTACACATAAATAAATCCTGTCACACAATCTAAGCATAATCATTATATGTAGTGTATCGAATAAAACAAGTGTCACACATAAATAAAAACCACCTATGAATCCAAGGCCAAATGCTCACTCAGGGCGCACACAAAAAATCGTGCTCCATCCTGTCAAATCTGACTACTATCACGGGCATGCAATAAGTAAGGATGTTATTCTTTATCACACCCATAAAATCATCTCAATATATTCATTTCTATTAATAATTATATTTATTACTGTAATAATGTCCCATGTTCCTCATTTAATTCATTACTCAAGGTATAATCTCATTATAATTTACCCCACACGTCGTACCATGGAAGACTTACCTCTAATTAAAGATTTAATTATCTCATATGGGATTTATTAATCTACGTATAATAATATAACTAACATGGGGATTTTTCAATAATTACGGTTTACATCTAAAGGAGATTAATTACTCAAAGGATTCTTAATGTACCCACTCTTACCTTTCTCGAGACTCCATGTGTGTGACATCTCATAAATTAAATCCAAAAAAGAACCCCCCCCCCCCCCCGGCCCGATACAATTCTATTTAGATAAGGTATTCGTTGAGATAATAAAATTAGTTATAGAGAATTAAGGTGATTTATTAAAGTTTAACCAGCTATGTTCCAATTCCCAAGCCCGCGATAACAACCAACCAATCATGTAAAACTAACCTATATTCCCATACTCTTTCTAGTCAACTACTCACTATCAAAATTACAACAATTTGAGATAAACAATTTGAGGGTTTAATTCAATTATAACCAATTAAAATCCCAATCCCAAATTTCAACTAATTCGTTATGTAAAAGGGATTTTAAAAAACTAACAAGGGGTAATCACCAAGTTATGAATCTACATATAAAATTTGAAAATGTTAATATATATATATATATATATATATATATCAAGTGAGGTCCCAATTTGAGGACGCTGAATGAGGACCATTTTTTTAAAATAGTAAAAATAATATTTTTGGGTTGATTTTTTTTATGGTTTCTAAACACTTCAATAGGACCATTAAAAATAATTAGTTCAAAATGAATTTTTGTTGCTATTTCAAAATAATCGATCAAACTTTGTTAGTTTTCAAATTGTTTTTAAGTTGTTAAAAACTGACAAAGGTTGATCGATTTTTTTAAAATAGTAAAAAAATTCATTTTGAGCTGATTTTTTTATACGAACTTATTGAAATGTTTAAAAATTAAAAAAAAATTAACCCCAAATTATTTTTTTACTATTTTCTTAAATTTGGTCCTCGCCAATGGTATGGAAACAGAGGTCCTCATGAGATTCTCTCTCTCTATCTCTCGTTATATATATATATATATATATATATATACACACATGCACATACATATATATAAGTTGGCATAATTTCGTGTCAAAGCATTTGAGTAATGCACCAAATCCAGGTACATAATCTTGATGCATAGTAAGACGATATGCTAAAGATATTCTTTTTCATTAGAACCTATGCATAATGTATTGAAGATCTTTTGGATCCTCCATATTAAAGCTTATGCATGCTATATTTGAAGAGAATACAAGAAATCGTATCCATTAAGGTAGTTTTTATTGAATCATCTAAGGTTATCACACACGTTCACCTCCATACTTCTGTGAAAATGATTTTGAAATTTATCAATTGATAATTTCATTTGAAAATCATTGATTTTCATTATCTTGTTTAGGTGAACCTCGAGTTCTTCCTACAAGCCTGTGCACGGTTGCTTAAAAAATAGGCCAAAAAATTGTCTGCCTATTTTCGTGCGCACAGGTACAAATTATCTCTGTATGCACGGCTATTATAGTCTTAGAGAAAATATTTAACTTCCTAAAAGCATGCGTATGACATTCACATTTTACTTGTGATAAGCGTGCTTCCCAAAATTTTATGCACAAGGCTGATTTCCCACCGTGTGCACAATGCGGCCCAAATTTTAAAATTTTATATTAATAGGAATATTTTCCCTCCCATTTTAAGAGATCCCTTTCCTAGGTACTTATCACATCAAGAGAGAGTATTTTCGAGATAGTTGATTAGATCTAAACATTTCAATTGTCAAATTCACTTAATTTTAAAAAATTGAGAGAAAAACTTAGATTTATGATTTGTTACAACTGAGAGTGCTTTGAAACTGAATAGTACATAGCCTAAATTCATTTATATTTTATAAATCCGAATTTGAATGATCCAAGACTCCAAGATAAAATAAGGAGGTGTTTGATTTATTAGAGAGGTCAATCATGGTGCAATACAAGGTTGGAGAATGTTACTTTCAAGTCTAATCAATGGAGCTTTAAATTGATTTCTCATTAGAGGTAACTTCTCATTAGTGAAGAAGACAGAGGTACCTTCTTGCTTTGTATAAAAGAACTTTTCAGATATAATGATAAACTAGTATGTAGCGAGGTTTTTCAGCCTTAAGTAGGAGCTTTTCCTCGTAAAATTTATCTTGTGCCTCTTTGTCTGATTGATATTTGTCCTTATTGACATTATATTGCACTCACTCACTAGATCATAATTTGGATTCAAAATGATCCTTCGTTAAATTGACTTAGGATTTTGCATCTAGTTAATACATCTAATTAAATTTGATTTGATCCTAATTAGACTAACTTGATTAGATCTATTTTGTTTTATCGCCTAGTTGCATTCTAATCAGGTGAATTTAAAACATGGCCAAGTTAATTCAAAAAATTGGTGACAGTTCTCATGAAAACCTATGCACCCCCTAGGTTTATTTGAGTAGAATAGACTAACCTCAATCTTAAGAGTCAATTACTAATTATCATGCATTGGTCTACATCATTTAGGCATTTAATTCGTAAGAATTCCACTTGTGAAGCTAGGAATACAACCTTGCATAACATTTAACCAATTACTAACAATAATGTAATTCTAAACAAGGATTAATTATCAATTACCACATCTAGTTTATCATGAAGACACTAATTAATAAGTAAAACCCTAATATGAAAGTCTAATATCAATTAGCCCAAATGTCATTAAATATCAATTCAATTAAACTTAAATTATGCAAAAATAATTCAATTTTATCATAAAAGGGAATATAATGAGGAATTACAACCGCTAGAGGTTGTACTCAATTTTATATCTACAAATTAGGTTGATGTGAAATTAACATGTATACACATAAAAGGAGGAGATTAGATTAGTAATTTCCTAAAACTGACCAAATTGTGAGATTAAAAGTTTGAGTTATTGAACACTTGAAAAACAACCTTGAAATTTGATTGAATTGATTTGATTTCCTTATTAAATCCTTACTGGAAAATGAATAATTAGAGAGATGATGTGAAGAATGTGTTTTTTTAATATAAAATCAATTATAAAAGGCAAAATAACCAGTGGTTCCTGTAACCAGGCCACGAGGGGGTCGCGATTGGACACCGCCACGGTCGCGAGGATTTTTCCCATGGTTACGACTGGGACCACGTAGTTGTGCCTCAAAAATCCCACAGTTGCGACTAAAACCCCGATTTCTCTAACTAGAGCCCAACTCATTTAACAATTTACAATTTAATTTCAAAAGTTCAAATTAACCAATTTAAAATCTGATTTCACGTATTTTAATTTAAAGTCCAATTTCACATACTTTATCGAAATTACCATTTTCAAATTATTTATTTCAAATTTATAAATGAAGCTATTTGTTTAATCTTCCTTAAAATTACAAGGCATTACATTCTTCCCCCAGAAAAAAATAATTCATCCTCAAAATTCACACAAAAATAATAAAAATAAAACTATTTGTCTCAAAATAACTATGGATACCACTGTATCATCATATCCTCACGCTCCTAGGTGGAGTCAGCCTCACAATGGTGACTCTGTTGAACATGAACTAGGGGTACCTCCTTAGACCTTGAAATACAAACTATATGGTTTATCCTACGCATGGTATCCTCACTATATGAAATGTCGGGCTTTAACTTTTTTCCCCTAATTAATGTGTTGATAGGCGATCTCACCCCCCAAGAATTAATGAAGCATGGATACATGGAACACGTTATGGACACGGTCTAAATGATTTGTAAGTGATAAACGATACATAAGCATACCTATCCAATCCAAAATCACGAATGACCTAATATACATGGGGTTAACTTCCCTTTCTTCCCAAAATGCATCATCCTTTCATGGGTGACAATTTGAGAAGCATTTGGGCATAAACTTGAAACTGCACATCCTTCATCACCAAATCCACATAACTTTTTCCGACTCTAGTAAGCCTTGATCCCCCTCTCTAAATCTGTATAAAATTATCCTTACTATTAGAATATTCAATTTTTTTCCCTAGGGCCCTAGTCCCCTTGTCCGCCTCTCCATCCTTATCTCACAGATAACCTCCCCAATAACTACAATTATATAAAAATTCAAATAATGCAACGAATAGAAACTTCAATAAAAGAGGATAATAAAGAAATTATATTTCACACAAATTGTATATGACTAGGATATTGAAATTTATAAACAAAACCCTCCACAATGAGGAGGAATGACATTAACAATATGTGATACAACAAGCACTTGTAATCCTACTTTAGACTATGAGATAACTATCCTAGTACTCCAAGTCAATTTTGATAATAAGAAACTTGTCCCTCTCCTTTTAGACGGATGCAATGGTGACTTGTTGAACCATTTACCTCTTGTATCCATTCATTTTTCAACATTGAACTCTTAAATTGTATAATTGTATATTTAAATCCTCTATAAATTTCTTTTGATAGATTCTCTTCGACAACTTTTAGAGGAAAATATTATTGAAAATTAGACTTGTATATTTAGAAGTTTGTAAAGAATACATTGGGATTGAAAATGAAATTTCCAAAACATTAAAATAACCTAATATTTATTAATCTCATTTGACAAATCTGGTGAAATATATAAATTTTATGCGAATCAAAATTTTGAAATTTAATTAATTTTAAAATATCAACACAAAAATAAAATAGGGATAAGAGTAATTCTCTAAACCATGGTAAACTATTTAGGGATAAGTTTTTGTATTCTTCCAATTGATCCATATTATGGATATTAAGGTCCAGAATCACTTATAACCAAAAAGTTCTAAATTTTATTCTAAAATAATGTTTATTCTATCGTAGGTTCAAATTAGAATTGCAACTCGCCAAAGCTGGGGGCAATGAATTAATATCAAGTTTTGTTACCGATAAATGTTATTGTTCGAAAGTAGATTTAAGTTTTTCTTAGCAAATTTTGACCAATTATGTAGTAATATAATGGTTATGAGATTCACTACTGACTATCAAGCATGAAGAAGAAACCCTAGATTTGCAAGGTTCGACCCTATTATATGCCTACGTCCACAAGTTATGTGATCTTTATCCTGTTGGTTAATAATCTCCATGGAAAATAGAATTTGAATAAAATCTCTCCCTCCAAGTTGGCAACGTAACAATATAATAATATCTCATGACTCTATTGAGCCTAATAGGCCTTTTATATGCTACTAGGATTAAAAGAAGATGAACACGTGTCTCACCTGTTAACATATAAATATACCCAAAATGAGGAGGTGAAATTGTTATTGTAAGTTAAATGGTTATTTTAAACTTTTCAAGCTTATCTATTAAAGATTAATTGCAATAGGATTAATTAGTAATGAGGAAATTAATCAATAAATAAGTAATAAGGCTAGAAAATTAACATAGCTATTAAAGAAATAGTTAAGAAAAAATATTGCAAATGAAGATTTTAATGTGGTTCAGCCTTGCCTGCATCCACGCTCGAGAAACTTGATTATCTTCGGTTCACTATGGTATAACAAACAGCCTTATAAGGATTTATTATACCTTACTTGATTTACCTCACCTTGTTATTATTGTACATGAAGATACAATGAAGTTCAACCGTAGTCTCAATAGAAGGTACTATAACCAAACTGTAAAACAAAGGTTGCTTAATTAAACAACAATGGTGAAATGGGTTTTTACTTTCTATCTCTAGAAAGTAATTCTTCAAACATCACAAGTACAATTTTTAAGTGTAAATCTTTAGCAAAAATGGGTAAAGGATTGAGAACATAGATAAGAGGGTTTTCAATAAGAACTTTTCCTTATGTGGCTTTTCTTGAAGATTTTGCTCCAATATAGTTTTGGGGTCTAAAACTACCAGATGGATTTTCTTGATTTCTTTCTCTATAAACTCAAGGAATGGTATTACACAAGCTTGATAATGGAACTTTCACTAATTATATAATTTTGTAATATCTTTTGTGTTTAAAATGGAAGCAAAAGGTTCCTTTTATAGGCATTTCAAAAACTAGTTGTTAGAGGGTAGTTTGGTAATATGAGGGAACCTAGGTATTTAGAATTTCAAAATAGATTCGTTGAAAATCTCTGTTCAAACTACTTTTAAAGTCATTTTCACACATATATAGTTGACTCTATATGAAGGGGTTCTTTTTAAAAAGTTGTTTATTAATTTTTTGGTTTAATTGAAAAAGTCAGAATGTATTGGCCTAAAATACCCATCTTGGAGTTTACTCAATAAGTATGCCATCTTGGAGTCGACTATATAAGTAAGCCATTATTATTTTTATGGGTTTTGAACTAGGGAAGGTTTGGTAATGTTGGGGAATGTTGGGGAAACTTGTTTGGGGTTTGTACTTGCTTTTGTGAGATTATTTACTTTTTCTACAACCACTTCTGAACCTTTGAAATTTAGGACAAATTATTCTTTCTTCTCTTGATCTCTTGTTACATGAAATGATAATTCATCTTGCTATGGTTGTATCGTACTTTTTATTGCTTAGTTGACTTTCTTCTTTGAAAAATTTAACATTGTGCTTGTTCTTACATGGATTGGGAATGATGTCATGATCTACATCTCTTTATTTGATTGTATTATCTTTAAATCTTGCTTTCATTGGTATTTGTTTTGATTTAACATGTATGGCTTGATATCATCCTTGTGATATATCTCATTATGTAATGAGTTATTTTTTTATCTCAAGTACATTACATAGGAGATAATGAAGCATGATCACATATCAAGTGTGTTGTCACCGTGAAAAAATCTTTTTCTTGAAATACTTTATGTTTCACAATCTCTCTTTTTTTATGATGACAATACAATTGATATGGTTTAAAAAATGGCTTCATTGTTACATGTATCTCCCCCTTGATTGCAGATTTATTTTTCTTTTCTCAAAACTACTATCATTTCTCTCCCCCTTTGTTATTAGTAAAAAGGCAGGGTTTTATAAATTGTATTTTGCAGACTACTTAGATAGCTGACATATGTAGAAGCGAGCTTTCTGAAAAGGTGGTTAGTACAACAGATGGATAAATCATATTCATAAAATTCAGTTATATATTCAAGTAAATATATTTCACGTAGGTTTGTCATGACAAGTTACGATGAATGGTACAAAATCGATATTCTAGGAGAGGTTTGGTGAAAATATTTGCAAGTTATTTTTTGGTAGAAATAAATTGTAGTTCCATACCTCCCTTTTGTGCACAGTCTCATAAAAAGTGATGTTTGATGTCAATTTGTTTAGTCTTAGAGTGTTGCGATGGGCTTTTTCTAATGGAAATAGCCCAAGTGTCATTACATAGAATCAAAATTTTGGTGATGAGCTCCTCAATGTTGTTTAATGTATAATGTTTGAACACAACAATATCCATTGGCAAGATATTCGTCCTTAGTTGTGAATAGTTCAACTGAGAGTGGATTCCTACATGCCCATGAAACTAGTGAGTGTCCGAAGAAGTGATATGATCCACTAGTGCTTTTTTAACTTGCCTTATATTCATTCCAATCGACGTTCGGGTATCTTGTAACATGAAAATTTGAACCTTAAGGATACCAAACACCTAATTTTATAGCCCTTATAAGGTAGCGGATGATTCTTTTAACTGTAATTATATGAGATTACTTCGGTGGAGATTAAGAATGAGCATAAAGACAGACACTAAACATGATATTAAATCCACTTATGGTTAGGTAATAGACTTCCTATCATTCCTCTATATAGTTTTCTATCAACTTCATTTATGTTCTTGTCAATGTCTATTTTTATAGAATTTCTCATAGGAGTGGCAATGGGTTTTGAGGTAGATAATCCAAATTTATTGATTAGTTCATTAATGTATTTGGATTGGTTAAGAAAAAAATTCATTTTCATTTTGTTTGACGTGGAGACCCAAGAAAATGTCTAATTCCCCCGCGAGACTCATTTAAATTTCAGTATGCACACATTTCGCAAAATTTTCACACATTTTATCCAAAGACGATATCATCTACAAAGACTTAAATAATAAGTATATCTTATTTTGTATTTTGATAAAAAGGGTTATATTGACCAATTATCGCTTAAATTTGTTAATGATGAGAAAACCACTTGATCTTTCATACCACACTCGTGGGACTTATTTGTCAATTTGAAAACATGATTTGGATATGTATGATTTTCAAAACTAAGGGTTTGTTTTATTTAGACTTCCTTATTTATGAAACCATTTAGGAAAGCACTTTTAAAATCATGTTGGAAAAGTTTAAAGCCTTTAAAATATGCAAAATTTATCCTATGTATAGTTTTTAACCATTTAACAGGGGTGAATATTTCTTCGTAATTAACTCCTTCCACTCGCGTGAATCCCTGAGCAAAAAAGACGAGGTTTAATTCAAATGATTTTCTCTATTTCATCTTTCTTATTTTTGAAAATCCATTTTGTGCCTATGATGGATTTGTTCATAGGTGGTGGCACAAGGATCCAAACTTGGTTTCTTTCAAATTTTATAATCTCTTCTTGTATAGAAAGTATCCATGATTCATCTATCCCGAGTTCACCAATTATTTTGGGTTTGATATGGGATATGAATGCAAAGTTATTACTATCTTTGACAAGGATATTTGTGTCTATCGGGAGATCACTAACTCAAAGGTGTTATCGAACCTTCGAGTCGATTTTCATATGTGAAGGATATAATGTTATAGACATCCTTAATTGAATATGGATATATGACTGGGGGTATGAGCTAAGGATGCTATGTTTGAGGGGCGAGAGGCTATCTCTTACACACTATTTTGGGGTTGGAGTGGACCATAAGTCATTGACAGAGATCTATGTATCCCTTATCAAAATGGATAAATCTAAGACGTGTTGTAGGGACTCAAGCGATCCGAAGTGATAGAGATGATCACTTTGCGGCAGAAAAGAGGTTTGGACTAGAGATAGAGGCATCCCTAAAGATAATACATCAAAAGACATATTATAAGGCTTGGGCTCACGAGTGTAGATCAATATTATGCCTATATACCAAAGAGGTATTGGGATCAAATCCAATGTACTTCCAACAAACGAGGCATATTTATGGGTGTAGGCTACGAGATGCCGTGCATAAACTATACACTATTATAGTATTTATAGAGCCTACACCTTTATATAGAATTTCCATTATGAATTGGAGTTTATATTTGTATGTTGAAAATACGTAATATAAAATAGGATTTTGATAAGTATTATAGGAAAACAGAGATTCGAGGGCGCCACCGTTAAGACAGGATTGTTCGCTCAGAGAAGTGGTGAAGAGTATTTCAATTTTAGACTTTGGTTTTAGCAAAGTTTGGGAGTAACTCGATTCAAGGGAATCTTCATGAGAATGGTTTTGAAAAGCTTGTTTTGTGTTATACTTTATTTGTACCGATTTTGATTCGAATATAACATATGAGAATATTATCTAACTCAAAAAATAGAGAATCTGTGTATAAACTAGACTTTAAAAATATAAGTGCTATAAAATGCATATTCGATCCCCTGACGGGGCTAGACTAAGTTATTCAGGCATGTTTTTACATTTTTATATCACAATATGTATTAATGATATTGAACCAAGTTTCTTCAAAAATTTTACCTTTGAAGCATGACCCTCATTTTTTTAGGGGGAGTGCCCCCTATGAGGTGTCATCGTCGGATAGAGCTTTGTTTAGAAGAGTTGACTTTTACAAGGTGCATGTAGAGGTTTGCCTCTGTTTGTTAGAGGAAGTAATATTTTCAAAAGTCAGATCTTCTCTCAAGAATTTGGATAAAATTCGAGATTCTTAGATGCTTGGGGTTGAAAAAAGTTAGAAAACTGAACTACTATTGTGTTTTGGGGTGCCTTTTCTAATGTGGTGGGACCTCTATTTATAGCTGTCGGCATAGGAACATTAATCGTGCGGTTCATGCCTTGATCAACAATGCAGTTGATATTAAAAAACATATGTCGCTGTGGATGGGTTTTATAAGGACTCGTTTAGGTTTGGATCTGTTTTGGAAGGACAACTATCCTCAAAGGAAGTACCACACGATTCTTACCTTCAACCATGCGATTAATGGTTTGATCTTGTAATGATCACCACATGATCTTCAACCACGCAGTTCATAGGATAAACCGTGCAGTTGAAGCCTATCAATTGTGCGGTTAAAGAAGTGGAGTTTGCAGTTCTCGATTTTGGCTTAGTTTTTTTGGATATTTCTATTATCACCCATATATATATATATATATATATGTGTGTGTGTGTGTGTGCACGCACATATATAACCATGTATCACTGTGACCTAGTAGTTAGAATATTTATACCCCATGGGACTTTTGGATGTTTGTGGTTAGAAAGTTTAGTTGAGATTACGAATCTAGGTGTCCACAAAGGCGGTCAGATAGGAATGTGCACATATGGATAGTCTTTATCAAAATTGGGTTGATATATGCTTGTCCATTTAATTATTCATTATTTTTGGTAGGGTGTATAGGTATATACAAATATAAAAATGGGGGGATTGTGATTTCTTGATTTTTTTAGGGGCCTTATCGAGTTGTTGGCTTGAAGACAAAGTCTTAGACATATTAACCGTACAGTTCTTCAGGACTCCCACCATGCGGTCATTAAGCTTCAACTGTGCGGTTGATCCTCCCGCGCAACTTGGCCTATAATAGGTAGTAGTTTTAATTTTTGAAAGGAAGTTATCCAATCTTTATCACAATTTTTTCTCCCATTTGATGCTAGAGTCTTGATTTTTACGATATCCTAATTTTTCTTGAAGAATGGACACCGGTAGTGGTGCCAATTTTTGTAATCCCGATGCCCTGTTTATCGTTTTTGTGGTGGGACCCCTTCCTATGTGTGGGTAAGCTTTTATTTCCATACCCTTGGTTCAGATAAGCATGGGTGAAGTAACATTCTTTTCCATTCACTACACCAAATCTACCTATTTGTCAAGTTCATTGAACCTTGACAAATCCACCTTGTCAAGGTCAATGACCGTGACATTTCGAGGCGAGACAACTTTTTTTGTCACGGTCGTGTCACAGTCATTGACCTTGACACAAAACTCGCGTTTTGTGTCACGGTCGTGTCAAGGTCAATGACCGTGACACGTTTGTCAAGGTCAATGACCGTGACAAAGCCGTGACCCTTAGTAAAAAATTTGTCACGATCAATGACCGTGACAATTCTGGGCAGAATTTAAAAAAAATCTGCTGGGCAGTATGGCCACTGCCCAGCAGTATATTTATACCTGTTATAGCAACGTTGTACCTGTTCCAAACATCATATATCCGAACAAACTAAAGATAATGCAAATATATATTCAAATAAGAAACTGTTTAAAAAAAAACAACATCACCATCATTTTATCTCAAATCTACAAACTATTTGCATGGAAAAGAGATTTTGTATCGCGACGCTCAGGAACACCTCCCTATCCTTCCCTTCTCGTCCGAATAGCCACATAAGTATAGAGCATATGTGGCCTACCCTTAGGGCCACTCCCTGTCCCCTGAATTGAAATAAAGTAAAATTAGTATCCTCTCCTCAAATATAGATAAATATAAATCGTAATTGAAATCGAAATCGATATATAAATATAAATACATTACCTGTAGTGTCACTCAAACAGCTAACTTGAGCTCATATGGCACCTCCTTCCAACTAATGTACCCCGGGCAATCGTGTTAATTATAATTCTCTTCTTATCTAAACACTAAGAAATACCATAATCCTATGGAGTTATGCGTTGCAAATTCCTTCCAACCGTTGTGTAGCCAAAAATCAGCAGTTGAAATTGTCAATTCCACCTTTCAATAGTCTCCCATGTTTTTCTAGAGGTTCCAAGTGGTGGGGTATGGAAAGTGGAATTGACAACTTCAACTGGTGATGTTTGGCTATATAACGGTTGGGAGAAATTTGCAGAGCATCGTTCTATAGGATTATGGCATTTCTTAGTGTTCGGATAAACGAAGAGATTCAGTCTCCTCTCCACAAATAGGACACCCCAAATAACTATGTACTAATCACCTATTAAAGGTAAGAAGCGTATATTCATGGATTAGTATAAACAAAACTTAGATGTAGTTGTAATATTTATGTATTAATCTCCTCTCCACACACGCACACTACACAAGAGTGAAAATGATAAAGTGTAGATCAAGTAAAAGCATTAAAATGGATGTTTCGGTACAAATTGAAATATTTATTACAAATTGAAAAATTGTTTCAAATTCGAGTTATCATAAAAAATGGATTGATATTCGGTAGGAGCAGCCAAGTCATCCACACTACTATTTAGACGCCTTGGCGCGTGTTGGACAATTGACCACGGCTCGTTGTTGTTATACTCCGAGTAAAACACTTGCTTAACCTTTTGAAATGCACAAACAAACGGCTCATCGCTCACGTGTTCGTTGCTCTTCAACTTGGACAAGTCAACCATGATCAAATTGGTGAGAGGACCAACTTTACAAGCATTTTTATCCTCAACTCTTACCCAGTAACAGTAAAATACAACCTCTTTGAAGCTTATATAATCCAATTCAAATATATTTCGAATTACACCATAGTAAGTCATTTCAGCTTCAACGAGGTTTTTATCTTTTGCGCTCGCTTGAAAGAAAGTAAGAGCCTTGTATGAAATTCCCGAGTTCTGTACATTTGTACTTTCCTCGTACACTTTAGCGCCGAAAATGTAACCGTTCAATCGATACTTTTTGTACTCTTGTGCCACAAACAAGGGTCCAGTGGCTAGACGAGCAAGCCTTGATGTCGCATCACCCATCTTTAGGAGCTGAGAATATAGATAAATTAATTATATTAGTGGTAAAATTTGAGTGTAATGTAACGTTATATAACGACTGTTTTCATTATAATTACCTCTTGTGTCAACCATAGCCTAAATTCGCTGTCTGATTGTACCACTGTTTTTCGTCTTTTATTGTTCTCACAGGCTTCATATTTACTGCATATTACAAAATTAATCATGTATAAAATAATCTAAAATAATGTTAAACATTATAATATTCGAAACTTACTTTTTCCATTCTTCGACATCTTCATGTGTGTCAAATAGATAACGAGCTACTTGTTCATGCTGCAAACTCGTTAATTTCACTCGTTTTCCCATCACATTACCACCAACATCAAGGAATTCATCAGTGTCATCAACGCTGGTCGAGACAGTCATATATTCCCGAGTATATATTGATGACTCCACGGTGATGTATTCCTCTGCAATTGATCCTGCAATATATCGCGTATTCTTGACGTAATCTTTAAAAACTTTCATCAATATTTCAAACGGATACATCCACCGATATCTAACTGGACCACAAAGAAGTGCCTCGTCACATAGGTGTACCAACAAGTGAACACTTATGTCAAAGAATGCTGGGGGAAAGTACTTCTCCAATACACAAATCGCTTCGTTCACAGCCAATTTTGCGGCCACTATGTGTTCTCGATTCACTACTTTCTCACACAAGAGGGAGAAGGTAATACTAATTTGCATAATAGCCTTATGCAAATCCTTGTGCTTGGAGAAACAGTGCTTAAACAATAGAGGAACCAATTGCATGATCACATGCCAATCGTGGGACTTACACTTATGTAAATCATGAGTAACATAATTCACAATCCTTTGCAAGTTGGACGAAAAAGTAGATGGGCCCTTCAAATTATATATTGTGTCTAGAAGCACCTTCCTTTCCTCACTCGTCAACGTAACGCACCAGGGGGAATTATTGTCCTTCCCCTACTATCTTCTTTCAACCATAGTTTTGGTTTAAGTTTTAATGTTTTAAGGTCTTTTCGTGCATTTTCTCCATCCTTCGAATGACTCACCCCAAGGCAAGTACCCACAATATGTTCAGCGAAGTTCTTCTCTACATGCATCACATCCAATACATGGCGCACCAGGTTTTTCTTCCAATAAGGCAAGTCAAATAAAATTGACCTCTGAGACCATGCCTTTCTTATCTCAGTTTCATTACCAGTTGGGGTCTTCTTATGCTTGACATTCTTAAATTTGGGATTCTTACCTGGCATATTTGGGCCACATTCAGAAGATTTACTTTCAATTTCTGAACCCGAAAGTTGTCTCGGCGGTAGCCTATGTTCAACTCCGCCCAATAAAAAATTGGAACCTTTCTCAAATCTGAAACTATGAGCTGGGGGTAAAAACCTTCTGTGGCAATGGTATACATTTTTTAAGCTAGAGGATAGACGAAGAGATTCAGTCTCCTCTCCACAAATAGGACACCCCAAATAACCATGTACTACAGATCCGGATAATGTCCCATAAGCTGGAAAATCATGAATTGCCCACATCAACATAGCTTTCAGCGTAAACTCTTCTTTTCTAAAAGAGTCAAATGATTGCACACCCCCTTCCCACAACTCATTTAATTCTTCTACCAAAGGAGCCAGGTAGATATCAATGTCTTCACTTGGTGCCTTTGGCCCAGGTATCAATAAAGCCATCATCGAAAATTCAGGTCTCATACACTGTGAAGGAGGGAGGTTGAGTGGGGCTAGGATCACTGGCCATACACTCTGATTGGTGCTTAGATTTCCAAATGGATTGAAATCATCTGTTGATATAGCCAAACGAATGTTGCGTTGTTCTCGAGCAAAATCGGGATACTCATAATTCATCCTCCGCCAGGCAGTAGAATCAATAGGATGACGCATGATATTACTCCCTACTTCTGCCCTAGCATGCCAAGTCATTGCCTCTGCAATCCATGGTACTGTGAAAAATCACTTTAATCTAAGCCCAACGGGAAAATATTTCAATACTTTTTGAGGCACTTTTGAGCTTGTGTCTTCCTTACTAGTAGATTGGACATATCTAGGTTCATCGCATACCGGACAACGATCGAGATTTTCATACTCCTTTCGGTATAGTATGCAGTCATACACACAAGCATGAATAGACTTATACTTCGTTCCCAAACCTTTCAAACTGTTCTTCATAACAGGATAGCTATTTTGAAGTGTATTCACCTTGGGTAATAAGCCCTTCACCCATTTCAGAATTTTCGTCACGCTATTGCCAGACAAACCGTACTGCGTCTTCAAGCTGTGCAAACCAACCATGGCATGTAAAGTTGTTTGATCTTTCTCACAGCCAGAGTATAACGGTTGGGTCGCCTTAAATTTTAAACTTTGGTAGTCATCGTCAAGTTTTATCGTGTTATCTTCATGAGCACTTGAATCTTCTACATCATCAGTAACCTCATTCTCCTCAGCTTCATAAACTCCGTACGCATCATCAACTAAATCCTCTAACATATTATGATCTACGTCGTCCCCTTCTTCATCTATTCTACTTGTTGAAGGTTGTTGTGAAGGTTGGTTGGGGACAAAAGGAACTTTCAATTCACCGTGAAAACTCCAAAATCGATAACTATCTTGCATACCCGATCTTAACAAATGTAGTTCAACTGTTTTCCACTCAAACACCTTACCATTTTTACACCTAGCACACGGACACGGAAACTCTTCATCATTACGACATCTCTTTGCATATTTCACAAATTCGTTAGCACCTTCGCGAAACACATCCCCCATTCTATTAGTCTCACCCATCCACTCTTTGTATTTCGGATATCCCATCACGGCTACCACAACTAAACACCTATTAAAGGTAAACAAAACTTAGATTTATAGTATGTTTAATTATCCTATTAAAGGGTAAGTGGAACTATCCCATTCAAGAATGCATTTTTCTATAATATACTTAACAGCTCATGCACATTGTTACGATTTGAAAAAAATTCGACAGCATATCCCCTTAGTTCTCCAAGTACACGACGTAGATTGGCAGGTGTGAGTGTTATTTCAATTGGTCAATTAAAATAACAGTCACACTTGTCAATCTAGTATGTACCCAGAGAACATTAAGATACGACTGCAGAACTTCCTCCAAAAGTAACAACTTTAAGCCAATAAGAATATTATACAGAAATTATACAGTCTCAAACTGTCCAAACGGGACAATTCGAGAGATCTCATTACAGGGGTAATGACTCTCGAACGGGTCTAAGGGCTATTGAATGCGTACGCATAAGAACTAGAATGCTAGTATCTATGCGCACTATATTAAATTTCAAGTATGTTTCATATAATGGGTTAATTCAAATACAAAAATAAATTCATGTATTGACCACACACACACACACACACTATCTAAGCTGTTCTATAGGAAAAATAAATTCATGTATTAGCCTAATTAGATTATAAGGTTATCTCAATTTATATTTTTCTTTTTCTATCTAATAATTTTCAACGTAAGAGCACAGTACATAACGTATGTGTAAGTTCCGTCAATACCATTTCGTTTCAATTTTGTAATATTATGTTTTTTCCAAATATTTTAAAAGTTATTAAATGGGTGCCCCACCCCCACCCCCTGCCCCCCTCCCCCCGCCGCACACCTACACACCTACGCACACGCACACGCACACACACACACACACACACACACGCACCCCACCCCCACCCACCCCACCCCCACCCCCTCGCCCCACCACGACCGTGACAACTACATATATTGTTTATCAATAAAATTATGACATGAGATAATTATAATTGGAGCATAAATTTCATTATCATAAAGGGATAAATCCAACCAAGTACAGAGATTCTACAAATTAAAGTGAGAATTAAAGTTAAGAATTTCTAACAACATGCATGTATATGGATTCTAACTAATGATATTCCTAAAAACATACAATTGGCAATATTTTGTGAATTTACTAAACTTTATATAATATAATCAAATTCTGTTAAAAAATTATCTAGGGTTTTACCTAATTGAATTAATTTCATGAATAAAATTATTATCAATTTAAATGAAAATATCAATTATTATCCAATATTTTTGAATGAAATATTTATTTTGAATGAGTCACACACACGCACACCTACGTACACACACACGCACACCTACGCACCTACGCGCACACACACACACACCCCACCCCACCCCCTGCCCCCCTCCACCACCCCCTCCCCCACCACACACCACCACACACACACAGACACACCCCACCCCACCCCCTGCCCCCTCCACCACCACCTCCCCCACCACACACCACCACACGCACACACACACACACCACCCCACCCCACCCCCTGCCCCCCTCCACCACCCCACCCCGCCCTGCCCCCACCCCGCCCCACCTCCTACCCCCACCCTACCCCACCCCTCACACACGCACACACATACACACATATATATATACACATACACACATAAATATACACAAATATATATATATATATATATATAAATGGAAGAGAGAGAGAGAGAGAGCGTCGAGAGAGAGAGAGAGAGAGAGAGAGAGAGAGAGAGAGGGAGGGAACGGCGCGGGAGGGAAAAAAGAAGGGGGTTAGGTTTTTTGCTGCGAACATTGTCACGGTCGTGTCAAGGTCTTTGACCGTGACAAGTATTTAAATTATTGTCACGGTCATTGACCGTGACAATTAGTTGTCACGGTCGTGTCAACGTCAATGACCGTGACAAAAAACGCGTGTTTTTTGTCACGGTCAATAACCTTGACAAGGCTGGCCGGCTGAAAGGTGACAATTTGTCCATTTTGGTGTAGTGATTGAATGCTTTATATTGTCTCTGTTGGCAATTCGCATTGATCGTTGTTTACTGACCATGCTCCCATCAGCATTTACCATGGCGCTTCATGGTGAGGACCAAGTTTTTCACATCCATCAATGCGAGTTTGCATTTGGGATGATGGTGTTGACGCTCGACTCGACTATTTTCTTGAATGATGTGAGTTTTTTGGATAAATTTCCCTTTTAGGTGCATTTTATGGATTTTTATGTTCTTATAATAATGAATTTTTGATTTTTGATTTTCATCAAGTGATGGTCAATTCGGCCCAACTAAGGAAGGTTTTGAGTTGCTGGTCTTCTACCCATTTGGCTCTGTGTTAGATGGTTTATAAGGCCTTTGTGGACAGGAACACGGATTACGTGGGGAAGTCTTCAGGCTTGAGCAAATGGATTATTGGCTCTTCTCTTCCTATAGGTGCTCTTGTATCTGGCATTCGGGTGATAATGATGGCCCCAGGTACTTCATATGGGGCCCACGTAGGTGGACATGCCGGAAAGAGGCCTCGTATGTGAGGGGGCAGTGGGATGATATTTTTTGTAATTTTTTGGGGTGAGTTTGATTTACTCCCCCAAAAAAGCATGTTTATAATTTTTTCTTAGGTAGTCAGAGGTAGATTTTTTTATAGTATGTTTCTCTGGTAGAAACAGGAAGAATCTGCCATACATTTTTTTATTAGAGGAATCCCGTATATCATCATGCTTTTATAAATAATAGTTGTTTTTTCTTATATGAAACAAGGTTATAGTAATGTATTTTCTTGATGTCCCTATTTATTTTGCTTTTATTTATGAACACGTTCTTTAGACTTTTCACGAAAAAATTATACGTGATGATGAATCAAAATAATTGGTTTGGCCCAACTTAATTTACAGGGGAAATAACATAGTATATAAACATGCATAATGAACAAAGTGACACTAAGCTCTTTTATTTAAAATGGTGGAGATATACACATGTTTATGCAAAAATAAAAGGGGGCTATATACACACAAAACTAAAAGTCCCCCCTATTTTTTAAACTACTCTTCTAGGGAAGGGAAATCTTTATCTTTTGTTAGTGTGTCGTTGTTATTGTTGGTATCTAATAGGGGAAAACGCTTCCTTTCATTGCTTGTGAACTGTGATTTGGAGTCAGATTGTTTTCCTCTATCCAAGATAAGGTGTCATTTGTGGGAAGCTGTTGGTGAGTCTATTTGTTGATGATTTTTGTTCGAGGATATAAGGTGTTTTGTGGGAGAGTATTTTTTGGCATTTATTTAGAGGGAGCGATACGAGGTGTGGTGTCCTCCCCACTAGGTTTCTTTTGATTGCTTCTTCCGAGGCATTAGCCTTTGTGTGTTATTTCTTAAATAAGGACAACTTTGTGGAGTTCCAAATGCCTTAGAGTACTATCTCATTTACTTGATGCTCAATTTATTTAGATCGTGCCGACTCTTTAAGAATGAGGGGACAATGACCATAAACAAGGTTTCCCATAGGAGAGGTTTTTAGTGTTTGTTTAAATTGGTCCCGAAGTGATATCTTGGATTGTCTACGTATCTCCAATTCAAAGGCAACGACGTGTTTGTATTTTGAATGTCTACAATAATTTCTATAATGGAGAATCAGGTCTATATAGTTCTGTCAAATGAAATAGGTGGGGGTTCAAAGTTTTTAGCTGACTTTAAATGAGTGGTTAGTAGCTCAAGTGGGAGTTTTCATCAAAGGTTAGGAATGTATTTGGATCAATATGGTTTTCCCATCCTATTATGCCCAATTGTTTTTGTTTTAAATTGGTTTCTTTCCCTTCTTCCATAACCAATTTTAAGAAAATAATTTCTTCAACCGGTTGACATTGTAAGGTTAGAAAAACGTGACTTCGTCGAGATCATCTAAGGTAGGTGTCCCACCAGAGTTTATTTTGGTGACGAGTCAAGGTCCTCCCTAGTTAGGTGCAAATTTTCCTCTAGAATTTTGGGCAGGTTTAGGATTTACTTTTTGGACAGGGTCCTTATATTACCCCATAATTTTTTGCCTCAAAAATTGATTTAATGATTGGATTAAATTAATTAAGTTAATAATTATATTGGAATTTATTTGGAGTAAATAGAGTTTGATTAAAAAATTAATTTGGCAAAAATTCAAGAAATTTCTAATTTTAATTTTTTTTGGCCAAATGGCCTGACCTATATGGGCCGAATCGATTCTCCCCGGGGGAGTAGGTGCCGATTGGACTATTTTAAGGTGTTTGATTTGGGATTTTGTTTTAATTTATTAAAAATCACGAGACTACTGACTTTTCCAACACTTTCCCTCAACCTAAAAGAACTAACTCTCAAGTTTCTCCTCTCCCTTTTGTAAAAAACTTAAAGCTCCATTAAAACAAAAATTCAACCCAATTTTTGAAGGCTCAAATCAAGTTTTCTCAACATTAACCAGAACGAAAATTTGTTATTTTTGCGAGAAGAACGCAACTGTATATTCAGATTTTCAAGAAACTTGTTTTTTAGGCAAGAATGTCACTATTGTTGTCCTTAAGTTTTGTTTGATTTAAATAGTTCGTAAACGTTAATTACACATGTTTTCTTAAAATAATTAGCAATTTTAATTAGGAAAAGTGAGAACCTAATTTTGGACCTATTTTTATTAAATTTAAAAATAAGATTTAAGGCTCGAAATACTATATACTTAGTTAGTGGCACTGTGTTATTTTGGATTACTGGGACGAATCATGTGTTAAAAATTAAAATATTTAATTCGAATAATTTTTTTGACTCATAAAAATGTGATATTGATGTGTATGTTAAAGAATAAATTTATTGGTTGTAAAACATCATTATTGAAAATATTTGAATTGAATAATATGTTGATTTGATAAAATATCACTTGTATTGGAATTACGAAATTTGACAACTTGTGTAGCTATTTCGTAGAACTTATTTGTTACACGAGTAAATGGATGTAATTAGAATGTAAATGGATTTGTATTATTAATTAGAGTGTTGTAACATTAAATGAAAAATATAAGTTATGTCTAGATTGTTCGTGTTAATAATTTGATACCGCATGGACGTTGGGATTCTCGGATCAGTTGTAATTTTACCCGTATTTAGCATATTTCTTGCTAGGTATGGGACTAGTAGGTACAGTTTATTATTATTATCACTTTTTAGATATGGTGTTAATGAGTGTGCGCTTATATAGTTGGGTATTTTCCTAGGTGGGACTAGGTAATACAACGTCACACTGTCTTTAGCCTAGGTGGGAGACTAGGGGGTAACTTTTGTTTAAGTATTGTTCTTAGGTGATAAACTAGGTAATACTTATGGTTTGGTGATCTTTAGGTATGGGAATAAGGATTGTTTTAGCTGTGATGTCTAAATTATAGGTGGGAATAATTAGAAATAATAAGAACTTGGTTAAGAAAATATAATTAATGTCTTAGATAATAAACATGTATTAAAATTAATTTGTGTCACGAGTATATTCAGGACTACCGAAAATTAGGTCGATAACGTATAGTGATGTAGGTGTGTGTTGGCATTACGAGTATATGAAGGGCTAATGAAATTGGGTTGGCTGGTTATAGAGTTATGTCATGCATGGAGCATCATGAATATCTGCAGGGCTAACAAAATTGGGTTGACTGGCTATAATGATTGGTGCGGGTGTGGGTGCGATGTGTTGATGTTTTAAGCGCGCTAGGCATATGTGCAGGACCAATAAAAAGGTTTACTGGCTATAGTGGTGTCGCACCAAGAAAATAATTAAATAATTGAAAATTAATTTATGATTAAGGATTAAGATTTAATTAAATTATGAAATGAACATAGCTGGACTTGGGTAGTGGAGTGACTTAGTTTATGTGGATAATTAGTATTGTCTTACTTTACTCACATCTTATTATATTAATTCTTAATTTAAAATACTGTACTGTTATGTTTATCTCTTATGACGTTTATAACTGGATTGACATATCTTATTTGAGAAGAGTAAGTGGTATTCTTACAGTGGGCTCTGATCATCGGTGTTGACTAACATTTCAGGTTAGGTTGTTGGATAAATTCATAGTAATTGGAGATTGAGAACTTGTAGTTGGAGTTAATTTGATTGCTTTAGTACTTTAGTTTTCCTTTCCAGTCGTACGTATTATGAGACAGTCATTTAATGATTTTCATGGGTTATTCGACTCCACAGTTGTTTACAGTTTTCAGTTTGATGATTATAGTATTTGGATTATTATTCATTTGAGTATTATTATCATTTGGTGTTTGAGATTTATTTCTTGGAGTTGGCATAGTGATGGATTTTTATTATGGTACATATTTTATATTCGTTTGACTATCTCAAAGTATATCTTATGGAAAAAGTTTTAAAACATCTCATTTTTGTATCATATTCTAAGAATGTTACCTAATTATAATGCCTGGCATAGGTTGGCAATGGGGCCTGACCACCTTTAATGCAAAATATGTGGGGTATTACAGTTCTCTTCTTGTAGGTTTCGCTTATTTACCCTCTTATTGAATGCTCGAGCGATTTGTTATTGGTACCATTGGTTGTGATATGCGACTTTTAGCCTTATTTCGTTGAGTAGGGATAATTCATCGTAGAGCGCTTGTACCCAATCAGTTTCAGCTATTTGGCTTTCGAACATTACCCTTAGTGGATGGTATGTTAAGTTCTATGGGTGAGAATGTCTCCATGCCATAAACCAGTGAGTAGGGGTGGACCCTATTAAGTTTCTTTCCATAGTGTGGTAGTCCTAGAGGGTGTAGAGAGTTTGTCTGACTAGTCATTATAGGTCTCTGTCATCTTAGTGAGAATTTTTTAAACATTTTTGTAAGAAAATTTGACTGTTCTGTTGGTTTGAGGTTTATATGGGTAAGACTTATGCTAAGTTTAACATATTAGAGACTTTTTTCTTAAAGTGAAACCATTATGGGACAGCGACTCGTGGGGTACGCTAAAGCGACAAATTATGTTTCGGTATATGAACTTGTCTACCGTTTGGCATTAAGCACCGAGTAATATTCAGCCTCAACTTGTTTGGTTAAGTATTCTATGGCGACCAGGATGCATTCATGGCCAGTTGAGGTCTTAGGAGTCATTTTACTTATAATATCTATCCACCAGATTGATAAAAAGCCATGGTGAGATCATGCAATAGAGCTCTCGTGGAGTTAGGTGGTATCGTGCGACATATAGTTGGCATTTGAGTCACCTCTTAACATAATTTACATAATCTTTCTACATGGTGGTCCAGTAGTACAACTATCTGAGTATTTTTCTAAAGAGGGTATGTCCACTCATGTATGGGACATATTCTCCGCTATGGGTTTTGCCAATGATTTCAAGGGTTTTGCCCTCAATGATGCATCTTAAGTGTACTCCATCGAACCCTCTCTTGTAGAGGGTGCCCCCACAGATGATGAATTGGGATGCCAAATTCCTTAAGGCTAATCGATTGGTTAAAGAGGAGTCCGGTGGGTAGTGGTTCTCATTTAATAGTTTCGTATGTTATTGTACCGGATAATGAGTTCTAGTGTCATTTCCTTAGTAGTGTTGATCTCGAAGTAGTACGAAGGGGTGATCTGGCTAGTCACAGTCAAGGTGTTTTCTATTGTTTCTTCTGGCATGTCTATCATTGAGGTTAGTGTAGCGAGTGCATCTACAAAGTTATTTTTAGCCCTGGGGAGAAAGTCAAATTAGAGACGCTCGAATAGTGAAGCCACCTCTTATAGGTAGGCATGGTAAGGTTGTAGCTTGTCGTCTTGAATTTTTCATTTTCTTAGTATCTTACTGATGACTAGGCCTCAGTCTTCATAATATTTTAGTTCGGTGATTCACATTTCTAAGGAGATTTTGAGAGTCGTGATGCAAGCCTCATGGTTGACCATGTTATTGGTGCACTCATAGATGAGTATGATAACTGTAGGGAATTGGCATGAATCATGGGATACCAAGAGCATTCCGATGTTGAATCCTTTTTTGTTGGCCGCCCCATCAAAGTAGAGATTCCCATGTTTGTCTTTTGTCTAAGGATTAGAGTTCTTCATTCAATAATTTTGCCTCATTATCTTCTTTAACATCTAATAAGGGTGCCTTGCGATAAGGTCCGAAATGGACCCCCCTTTGGTGGAGTTTTGTGTGTCGTACGTGATTTTGAATTCAAATAGCATAAGTAGCCATTTGGCCATCTGGCTATAGAGAGAGAAGATTTCTCAAACATATACTTCAAGGAGTCCATCCTAGAGATGAGTCGTATGCTGAAGGACATTATGTAGTGGTAGAGTTTACGGGTGATCCATACCAGAGAGACGCAAGCCTTTTCCTAGGTGATATATTTAAGCTCGTAGGATACTAGTTTCTTACTAATATAGTACATGACACATTCTTTTTAGTAACTTTCTAGATATTGGGACAGCATGGCTCTAGCAGTTGTGTCGATTATAGTCATGTAGAGTAACAAAGGTTGTAACAGTTGAGGCGGTACTAATACTGGTGGGTAAGTGAGATATTCATATACTTTCTAGAATGCTTATTTATATTGAGCGCTCCACTCTTTCGGTGAGTCCTTCTTGAGTAGTTTGAAGATGGGTTCACATGTGATGGTAAGGTTGTTAATAGAGTGACTTATGAGTTGGATTAGGCCTATGAATCCTCTAACTTCCTTCTTTATTTTGGGGGTGGCATATCTCATATGGATTTGACCTTAGTAGGGTTTACTTTGATTTCATCTTTATCGGTGATAAATCCGAGGACAATACCTTTGATGACCCTGATGATTCGAAGACACATTTATGAGTATTTACCCTCATTTTGAAAAGTCATAACCATTGGAAGAATTTTAGAAGTGCATAAATGTGACCCTATGATCCTTAGATTTTATAATTATGTCGTCCACATAAACTTCTACCTCCTTTTATATGAGTCCATAAAGGATGGTTTTTGTTGTTCTCTAGTAAGTTTCCCCGACATTCTTGAGATTGAAAGGCATAAACATGTAATAGTATGTTCCCCAAGGGGTGATGAATCCAATATTTTCTTGGTGGTTGGGATACATTTTAATTTGTTTACCCATCCATAAAGGATTTGAGCATGTTTTTAGATATGATATCCACCAAAAAGTTGACATGCAGTAGAGAAAAATAACAGAACTCGATTGAGATCTCTGTAATCCATGCACATTATCACCTTGATGTTAGTTGAATAACCACGTCGAGTATTCCACTTCTCGGATGACTCTAACGCTGAGTTGTTTCTCTACTTCTTTTTTAGCCTTTAAGGATCATTCGAGTATCAGTTTATGGATCCTCTATTTGATAGTATTTGCATCAGGGAGAGTTGGTATTTCATGCATAACAATGGCTAGGTCGATTCCAGGCATGTCGGTGTAATACCAAGAGAACACGTCAACAAAACTGGCGAGGAGGTCGGTTAACTCTTTTTGTTCATTTTCATTAAGGGATGACCCTATTTGTAGTTGTTTGGGATTCTAAGGAGTGACCAAGTTCATAGTTATTGTGTCATGCTTATTGGGAGACATGCGTCTACTTTAACTTTGGTCAAGTTTTTTGTATATGTGATCATTATTATGTGTGAAGTTTAATCCATTATTGGATTCATAGTCATCACATACAACATATGTAGACAAATATTGGAAATCATAATTTATTATGCCATCAAAAAGAGGAATGGTGGTTTTCCTCATCCTAGTGGTAATCCTATGGAAACTGAGAAGTGGTATCACAAGATTCGACTAGATGTGGTGTTTTAGATGGTGGGTGTGCCAAATCCAATATATAAAGGTAAAGATTGAACTCAAGGATGATGACTAATAGTCACTTTTTCATTGTGTGACCATGGGAAACAGAGGTGGCTTATGAGGCGTGGAAACATTCTCCAGGTCTTAAGTATGAGGATCCCAACATGGCAACCAAGGTGGTTTCTTCAGGAAATAAGGTAAATAGTCCTCATGCAGGCTTTGGTTCAGGGGTCCTTATGTATTTTTCTGTGACCCATGAGACGTTGAGTTCCTTAGAGATGACCTCATTGATTATCCCATAATCCACGTGTAGCCATTCCTCGTAGAGAATTTCCACCCCAAGTTATAAGGATTTCTTTGTTTCATCCCACCAAGGCTCTAGGAGTCCGTGATTATTCCAAACACGATGGGGGTCTTTAGAACATGGGGTTCGGTATTTTTCATTAGAAATGTAGTTTAGGATGACTTTCCCCTTGTGTTTTGTAATCATGATGGCTTCAAGGGTTTTTTGTTAATTCTTTTCCAATTTGAATCCTGGCATGTACCCCATCTTATGAATGATTTAGATAGCTATATTGTGAATAACCTACTCCACCTTTATCATATGAATAAGAGAGATGAACCAAAACTCGCTTAGATATATGCCATTGCTATCATAATTGGTATCCAAGAGTGGGATAATGTTGGTATTGGCGACTTTGGCCCAACCGTCGTCCCCTTAAATCGTAATGACTTTCGTATCGAAAGGGAATCTGACCTTCATGTGTGAAGATGAGGATAATGCCCCCATGGGATGTATCCAGACTCTTCCTAGTAGAAGGTTAAAGTTTTCCGGGATGTCGAGAAATTGAAAATCTACGTCACATTTGATGGTCACTAATATGAGCGTGAGAGTGATAAATCCCAATACCTCCAAGTGAGTATTGTCATATGCCCTGATAGCCGTAGAAGACGGTGCAAACTCAGAGGTGGTATATCCCAGATCATTGGAGGTGTAAAAAGGGAATACATTAATAATGGACCAGTTGTCAATCAGTAATAAGGGTAAAATCTATTTGTAAACTCCGTAGGTAATATGCACTGCAAATCGATGATTACAACCATGCATGGAGAGATCCTTGTAAAAAAAGCTAATGTATTATTGCATGGTAATAGAATCAATGGTGTCGTATATTTCTGTTAGTGTTAGGTCTTGAGGTACAAAAGTTTGAGATAATAGATGGATGAGGGCATCTCGGTGTTCTCGAGATGTGCCCAGCAGCTCCTAGATAGTAATGTTAGCTAAAGTCCAACGGAGCTGCTCTTAGATATTATTATTTTCTTGGGAAATAGGAGTAATAGCTCTCTTAGTAGGGCCTTTCTCCTTGTCTGGGGGATTAGGTGGAGAAAATGTTGTCATGATCGGGTGAGGATGTCGACTTCCTTATCTAGGAAGAGTATGTGGGATACCCATGCTTCTTGCTCATTTTTCTTTAGGCGGAGTAAAAATTCTGCTAAGTATACGAGACTAGAGATAGGCAGTGTCATATCTGGGACCATCACGTTTGTCTAATTGAGGATTGGAGTCTAATTTGGGTTAACGGGAGCTTTGTTATAAGTTTTGGGAGAGTCTTGGATACAATGTCATCAATCCAACGTACTACCAAGTTTGGATTAAGGGTAGGAGTTAGAATTTCTACTATAGTGGCGAGGACTTACTCGTCCTTTGATTCGGGGTATCAGGAGGTGATCCTGTAAATGAGGACGAACCTGACCAGATGTTAATTTTCAATGTCGAAAGAGACTTTGAGCCCAGGGTTTATCTCTCTTACTAAGCTCACGCCCTGGCATTAGATGTAACCATAGTAGTATCGATAATTCGCACATTCTGGTCCACAAGGTGAGAGTCCCTTGACAAATCTAGTAGTGGCCAATGCTGACACCATGTACTAGAGGCTGTCAGACATCCCTTGTGTATGGTTGTGGAGAGAGGAGTTGACTAATTCTGTTTTCGTACTATACTAATATCTCTGGGTGGGGGACCTTCTGGTAGGGGATGGCCTTGGCGGGTTATTTCATCTTGGATTTTAATGACACCAATGATATGGATTGCATTTGGATACATGATTCTGTAACTATGTCCCACATTGGTATGATGATATACCCATAGTGATATCATGCACACGAAGAGGTTGAATGCTAACTGTAAAATGAGTGAGCCTAGCTTGTGGTGGGGATATCTCTCGGTGAGATGGGGGATAATTTCGAGTGGATTAGGAACACCTTAATGGATCCGCAGATGGTGTCTTGTACTTTTTTGGGTAAATCACCCCATTCGGTGGGTCAAATATTTTGGTATACATTGACACTGGGGTGTTAAAGTTCCCTTTCACTGTTGAAAAACTACAAGGGTTTCCCCCATACAAGAGACTTGGTTGTAAATTATCTGTAGTGTGGTCTCGACCTTTCATCCGATTGACCCAGCGTTCGTTCCAAGCATAAACACAAAAAAACATAAATCTAACTGAATTCTATGAATTAAATGAAGCGTGCTCCAAAAACCAACTCTAACCACTCGTAACCTCAGCAAAAGAGTTTGCAACTTGCTGGTATAAATAATTCGAGTTCTTGAGCCATAGGAGTGAGATTTAGGGAAAATGAACATGGATATGTCGCTTCCCACAAATGGTGCCAAATTGTTCTTTTGCTAGAAATTGAATTTATATTGGTCTTAGCTAATTTTGACCAATTAACTAGTAATCTAATAGTTATGAGATATACTACTAAAAAATTAAGCATGAAAATGAAGTAGAGGGCTATAGAAGAAAGAAGACCCAGATTTAAGTGCTTACATCTATAAGTGGTGTGATCTTTATTCCTTTAGTTTATAATCTCCATGGGAAATACAGTTTGAATACAATCTCTCTCTCCAATTTGGCAATATACAATTGTAATAACATCACATTCATCATTTGAGGCTAATATAGGTTGTTATTTATAGACTATTAGGAGTTAGATAAATGGCCACCTGTCACACCTTTACAAGTCAGATGAGATCATGCTTTACAAGTGGAGTGAAAGAATAATCACAAGTTAGTTATGACACATGGAGTAAATATCTTCATATCTTCTTCGGTTGCACATGAATCCTTCTGCTGAAGTCATCTATTCACATGGTGATTGTGTCAACTAACATAGTTATTAGACTATTTCTCAAGGTTGGAGCCAATCAGATATGAGGCGATCTCCTTATAGATATCGGCTCCTTATATGTACTAGGTCACTTGCCTCAATTAGTCCTCGTGACAGGTGTCATATTCTAATTGGTCTGTAGAGTACGCTCTATTTAGGGTACAACAAATCTTATTTGATAAATCTGGTCAAATATATAAATTCTGTTTGAATTTGAATTTTGAAAGATATTTAATTTTAAAATATCAACACAAAAATAAGGATACAAGTAATTATCTAAATCACAGTATCCTATTTAAGGATACGGTTTAGTATTGTTCCAATTGATCCATGTTTTGGATGTTATGTTGCAATTCACTTATAACAAAAAAAACTCTAAATTTTATTTTAAATGAATTTTTATATATTTAGGGGCAAGGGTACATCAGATTTGACTCACTATATACATTCAGAAAGAGGAGAAATGAAGTCACTTGACACAAGGAAATGGAGAGGTATTTAATGAAAGGGCGAAATGGAAAAAGCTGATATTAAACTTCCATGACCACACTGTTGATAAATTTTGGACACATCCTCAGTCCAATATTACTACCTCATCTACGACTATAAGCCAATTCAGATTATGTATCTCATAGAGTTGCACTATGTTGTGCTTCTTTCGGTTTTATTGTTCTTTTTTAGCCTGGTCCTATTACTCTGGAGATTTTTAAGCAATTGATGTCTGCTATCACTCAGAAGATTGAAGATCTTGGGCCTTCTCATTCTATAAACATGGAAAATCATGTATCTGGATCTACAACTTCTTTTCCATTCTAATTGATCAGGAGTCATTTTTATGAGTCTTTAGTACAGAGGTAATTGGTCATGCCGAGGAAACTCCTTACCTCTGTGACATCCCGCCTAATTAAACCCGAGTGATCAGTCCTAAATTAAATTAGAACGGCTTTCTCATATGGTTCATTCTTAGCATCACTGTCGCCTTTTTAATTACTAACCACCTAAGTGAGAAAATTAAACTGGTGCCAATTTTATCTTTCATTAACTTAAATGAAATACTCATGCGGAAACAAAATAATATTACAATCACAATTAACTGAAGTCAACCGTTCACAATTAATTAACTGACCGAATAAACAATCGGTTCAAAATCGAACAGAACTAAAGACAAATAAATAAATATCAACAAGTCTGTCATAAGTACTGAATGAAACAGTGAGCAACATGCTCCAATAACTGATAGGAAATTTCTACACTGGAAATAAAAGGAATGAGGCGCCTATCAAACTCACGCAACATCCACACATGCTGTAGCAACGGGTCCCTGGAATGAGTCAAGTCTGGTGTCCCTGTGGCTGGGCACCTAAAAGGTTTTTTAAAAGTTTTTATAGCAAGGGTTAGTACTCAAAACATTTGAAAAAGATTTAGCAAATGATTAACTTGCAGTAATAAGTAAATATGCATGCTCTCCATATTTTAGTTAGTGCCGCACTCCCTTGAGAACATCCTCACCCCTTCTCTAATGTGCACTACTAATGCCTTAATTAACTTACCTAGTTATTTATCCCATGACTAGATAACTAATATAACCCCTTGCAACCACCCCACTCTAACCGAGTGTGCCATAATTATGATTTATAAGTTATTATTAACATTAACTTAATTATTCACTTCCCTTTTTAGAATCATATAACTTTCACACCCATTATATGTATAATACAATTCACGACCTGTATTAATTTACTCGTATATAATTATTTATCTCATTATATACGTATAGTTATATAACAACATTCACAAACATGATGGAATAATAATTAATATTGAACATCCTCCCGAGTAATAACTCACCGGATGTAAATTCTCTATAGTGCTATCCCACTAGGCATATTCACATAACCTAGTTATCCCAAGTCAGAATTGCTCACTAACTTGGTTAATATATAAAAATTGGAGGCGATCATATTCCTTCCCTGAAAGTGAGATACCCCTCACCCATATGACGGACGCTATGACCTAGGAATATACTCGCCCTACTCATCAAGGTAGGGGATTCATCCATTACGCGCAACCTCCCCCTATAGCACTAGATGATGTAATAATAATATCTATCCACTAATATTAATGTACACACCATATATATATATATATATATATATACACTATCGCACACCGTATATATATACTTAATTAAAATAAACTATCCCGGCTATCCCGTGTACTAAGTCCGTAACATAAGCCTATTCAAATTATTAAGAGTTTATGGTCCAACTCCAATTATTAATTAATTCACACATTAATTAATTAAATTACTTTTGGTGTCGCCCCAACCAACATATTCGGCCTTACTCTCGTGGCCCGAAATAAAACAATACGCGAGTCTAATTCTCGACTCCAATTATTTAACCTTCATTTTAAATAGATTTAACGTCTTGGTATCGCTCAACCAATAACCCCGGACTTGTCCACTCAATCCGTATTTAATTATTTTGAAATATTATTCCAAAATTTTATTCATATTGTGACACACATAAATTCTCTTTGAATCCTAATTAATTTTCCTTCACAATTAATTAGGTTGAATGTCCTTTCTCGTTAAATAAGGCCTGGAAGAAATTTTAAGTTTAATTTCCCTTGTATACATAAACTAGCCGAACTGCCAGAAATTTCTGACCATCGATCGATCGATCCCCAACCCTCGATCGATCGATCGTACAGGTCATTGTATTCTCCAGGTTGTCTGTTTCAGCCATGGATGAAAAGATTAAAACCCTAGCTTCTTCTACCAGCAAACCCAAGTCTTCTCATCAATAAAATACACTAAAAACTTCATGAGAGACGCCCATAATGTCCTCAAATATCATTTAATTTCAGTCCTCTACTGTTTTCATAAATTGGGAGAAAATTCGATTTAACCTTTAACCCTTTTAAACATCAAATCCTTGACTCAAATTTGTTTCTAGTTCATACGAATTACATCCTACCAGATATATATATACTATTCTAAGATTACACATGAATTTCTTACACAATTTAGAAATCAGAATATTGGTTTACAAAAAACCCCATGTTTATACCCTTTAAATCCCAAAACGAATTTGAATTATTCACATCACATAAATATGAATTGAAAAGAAAATTAAATACTATAGCAAGTTAACCACTTGCCTTATGATTCGTAGAGTATGATTCGCAGTTGTGAATTCCCAAGGTTGACGACGAATTCCTTTCTTTTTGGCTCTTTCCTTTGTCCCCCAAATTTTCCTGTAACTGCCTCTTAGGGTTTCCTAACCCACTAAGTATTTTCTAAACTCAATTCAGTCGTGCCCCTTTCCCTTATAATTGTTTAGTTAGGATAAATCCCGTTTTTTGCCTAATGGGCCAAACTTAAGTGACCCAAATGCTCCCGTGTGGGCCCGCCTATGCCTAAAAACGTCCCGTGACCCGTTTACTACCCCCGGGTACACTTTTCTGACTATATCGACCCATCCGGACTCAACCGTATACTCAGAATTGGCATCCGAATTAATTTATAAAAATCCTTATCTCACACCTAATTTAGTCTATACCGACTCCCGACTGCGATAAGTACATACCCCGTCATTAATATCCGAAATGTCGTAAATAAATTATTACTATTCACTTAGTAAAAAAATTTCCCTAAATATTAACCATTCACTCCCCGATTAATATTTAAATATATTTTTCCATACTTAATTCAATAAAATTACGACACACGAGTAATTTTAAATTCCCGAATTAATTAAATATTAAATGCACAAAATTACGGGGTATTACATACTTCCCCCCTTACAAAGGAATTTCATTCCCGAAATTAGTTCATACTTGTGGTAAAAAGCTCTGGATATTGTTCCCGCATATCCTCCTCCCACTCCCAGGTAGACTCGTCAACGTTGTGGTGATCCCACTGTACTCTAACTAGTGGAACAACATTGGATCGTAATTTTTGCTTACTACGGTCCAGAATAGCCACCGGTCTCTCCTCATACAAGATGTTTGGATATAAATCAATTTCCTCGAGTGGAATGTCCCAGAAGGCCCTCTCACTCCTTCGATATTTCTTCAGTGATGCCACATGGAACACGTCGTGTATCCACTGAAGATGCTCCGAAAATTCCATTCGATATGCTACTGGTCCCACCCTCTCAATAATAGGGAAGGGTCCCAGTTACCTTGGTGATAACTTACCCTTCTTTCCGAACCTCATCACCCCTTTCATAGGGGACACCTGGACCAATACCTGATCCCAAATTTCTAACTCCACATGTCCGTGAAGCATCCGCATAACTCTTCTGTCTATCCTGAGCTATCTGAATCCGCCCTCGGATCAATTCTATCTTGGCAGACGTCTCCTGGACAATCTCCGGCCCCAATAGTTTGTTGTCCCCCACCTCTAACCAACAAGCTGGTGAATGACAAGGTCTCCTGTACAGTGCCTCGAACGGTGCCATGCCAATTGTGAATTGATAAGAATTGTTATACGTGAACTCTACCAAAGGAAGGTGTTTCTCCCAACTTCCCCCAAAGTCTAAAATACACATTCTGAACATGTCTTCCAGCATCTAATTGACTCTCTCAGTCTGCCCGTTGGTCTGTGGGTGATAGGTTGTACTCAAACGTAACTTCGTGCCCATGGCCTCCTGAAAGCTCTACTAAAAGTGGGCCACAAAAATTTTGTCTTTGTCAGACACAAGATTTATCGGCACCCCTGTGCAGCTTAATAATCTCCGCTATGAATAGCTGTGCATAACGCATCATCTCAAAGTTCGTGCGGACCAGTAGGAAGTGGGTCACCTTGGTCAGCCGATCCACAATGACCCATATGGAATCGTGACCCCTCTACGATGCATGTAACCCTATAATGAAGTCCATTGAGATGCTCTCCCACTTCCATACGGGAATCTCTAGCGGCTTTAGTATCCCTGATGGTCTCTGATGGTCAACTTTCACAAGCTGACACATGGCACATTTTGAAACAAACTCTGCTATTAGGCCTGTAAATCGGGCTGGGTGAGCCGGGCTTGGAATAGCTCAGGCTCGGCCCGAATTTTCATATCCATATCCCAGGCCCAAGCTCGGCCCGAATTGAAATAAAAGTTTATGCTCAGGCTCGGCTCACCAAACTCACGGGCTTCGGGCCCATTTTTGAACAGGCCCGATTTGAAATCTGAAAAACGTTTTAATTGAAAAATATTTGAATTAAAAAAATCAGCCCACTTTTAGTTTAGAAATGTTCAAAAAACCAACCTAATTTTTTAGTTTAAAAAATTCACCACACTTTTTGTTTAGAAATTTTCAACAAATCAGCACTCTTTACTTTAGTTTAAAAATCAGCACTCTTTTTTTAGTTTGAAAAAATCAGCATACTTTAGTTTAAAAATCAGCACTCTTTTTTTAGTTTGAAAAATCAGCATACTTTAGTTTAAAAATCAGCACTCTTTTTTTAGTTTAAAAAAATCAGCACACTTTCTTAGTTTAAAAAAATCAACACACTTTTAGTTTAAAAATATTCAAAAAAAATCAGCACACTTGTTTCAAGTCCAATAAATGATGCAGCATACTTTTAAATCAATATTGTGCATGCATACAGTTGCAACATAAAATAATTCAGCACTAAATCAGTCATGCATGCATACGTAATATAACTCAGTACTAAATCAGCATTGTGTCCAAAACAGTTGCACAAAACGTGGGGAAAAAAAGGACAAAACAGTCCTTACATCGCTAAAACATAATTGTGTCCAAAACAGCGGACAAAAAGTGGAAAAAAATCAGCACTTTAAATCAGCTCCTCACACCACACGAATCATTCCTTACAGATGGTCAAATCTGAAAATGGATAAAAAAAATATTCGTCAATAAATAAAGAAGTTAAAGCATAACAATTAATAAAAAATAGTAATCAATTAAAAAAGAAGTTAAAATAAATGTACTGAATCACAAGCATACCAGAAAATGCAGAATCAACTTCCTCCTCAAATTCAGTTTGCACGGGTGCATTTTGAATCCAATCTTGAGTGCAAATCAATGCTTCAATCGTAGAAGGAAGTAAAGAACCACGAAATGGGCTAAGAACACGACCCCCGGTGCTAAAGGCACTCTCAGAAGCAATAGAAGATACGGGAATAACTAGAATATCTCGTGCCATCCTCGATAAAATAGGAAACTTGGAAGAACTATGCTTCCACCATTGTAAAACATTAAATTCATCATTTGTATTTTTGCTAGGGTGAAGCTTTTCTTCCAAATAGACATCCAACTCCGACTTACTGTGTGACATATCTTCCTTTTCACTAAACTTGTAAAACTCTTCCATAAAATCCAATTTTTTTGAAAGTGTAGATGAGGCACCACAAGATAAATCGTCCCTTTCTTTGTCATTTTCATTTATCTCTTCCAAATGAATGGAAGCTTCATATGAAGCCTTGTACTCATCAAAAAGATCTCTAAAAACATTATTGACACGAGCCATCAAGCTATCAACCGTTGAAGAACCATAGATCCTACCATAGCAAAACTTCAAATACTTATCTTTAAATCTTGGGTCAAGGATAAGAGCAATGGAGAGTAAAATGTTTGTTTCTTTTTTTGCCCAATATTTCTCAAATTTTACAAGCATGTTCAAAGCCATTCGCCCAAGCAAAGAGTTCACATCCAAAGAAGTTTCACGCAACAATATTAAAATTCTATAAACCTCACGAAAAAAGAGATTTGCGGTACAAGAATTATTTGACGAAAACACTTTTGTCACAATAAAAAAAGCCTCCAAAAATTGATGAACAATTCCAGATTTCTCCCAATCCTCCGAATTTGGTGGATTTTTAAAATGCGGGTCACGTGTTTTCATACGTTCATATGCTTTTTTATAATGCAATGCAGCCCCAAGCATCAAGTATGTTGAATTCCATCGCGTGGGCACATCAATAACCAACATCTTACCCCGAGGAATACGTTCTTGGTCGGCATATTTAAGGAATTCAAGTTTCCTTCTACCGGACCCTTTAACATATTTAACTGCATTTCGCACTCTACGAATGGAATCTTTAATCTCATTTAATCCATCTTGAACACACAAATTTAAAACATGTGCCTAACAACGTACTTGAATATGTGCACCACCAAGCAATAATAATCCTCGAGAAGAATAATGATCCGCAAGATTCCTAGCAATAACATCATTAGCGGTATGATTGTCCATTGTAATGGTGCATATCTTTTCAACATTCCACTCAAGCAAGCAACTTATAATAACATCGGCAAGATTTTCGCCACTTGCTTGCATAGGCACCATTACAAAGTTTACAATTCTCTTATGCAACTTCCACCCATTATCAATGAAATGAGCTGTTAGTGCCAAAAAGGGTAAATCTTGACGAGATGTCCAAGTGTCGGTTGTTAGACAAATTCGTGGACATTTGTTTGATTGCAACATACCCTTCAAAATGTCTTTTTCTTATTTGTAACGTTTCATGCAATCACTCCTCACCGTGGCTCGAGAATTAAATTGATACTTAGGGCATAAACCACGAATATACTTATGAAAAGCAGGGTGTTCCACAAAACTAAAGAATAGCTCCGCGCATATGACAAGATCACTCAAGTCTTTCCTAGAACGTTCTTGGTCAAATTTCCATGGGACAAGAGTACAATCTTCCCCCGATTTCCCTTTTTCAAACTTGAGAACACTTTGGGACGTATCTCCTTCGATGGGATTCAATTTGTTATAACTATGACACAATCGATTATCAATATGGCGAAGTAAATGGGTGGTTCCACCCTTGCTTGGACAAGAAAATAACTTATTACAATAATTGCACTTACATTCATCATGTTCACCGGGCTTAGGTGGAACCTTTGAGAAATGCAACCACACTTTAGATCTTGTCTTCACTTCTCTTTTTCGCTTATCACCCACACTTGAATCAGGCGGATCACTTGGATTGGTATTAGAATTATTTGCATCGACTTCATTGTTTGCATCCGACATCTACAAAATTTAGTATATACAATAAAAATTACATAATTATAAATTAAGACAACTAACATTCAATTATATTACAAGAGTAATTCATACCTCCTCCGAATTTCCCGTTTTGAGTTCTACAAATACTGAGTTCTGCTAAGTAACAATACAATTAGAAAGTAGAATCTGCAAAGCACAAAACCATAAATGTTAAAAACACAATAATATCAATAATCATGAGATAAATATAAATAAAGGGTTAAAATTATATGTATTTTATCCCACCCATTTATTAATCAGAAAAACTAATAATTTGATTATCAGGTACAAAAAAATGCCAATCCATATCCTAATAAACATCTCGGATTCGGATCCTATTTGGAATAAAATTAGATTTATTGACATGTCTAGCCAGATCAAGTACACATGTTTAGTAGATATATTCCCACAACAACATCGATGTTGACACTATTGAACAGCTAAAAAAAGTTAGAAGTGATCTAAAGACAGGTTAATTTGTAAAAATTATTGACAAACCAAATTAACAATAGCATCAAGTATCTCCAAAACCTGCAATAATGGTAGTGAAGTTCATGGCTTCCACACTTCATATAAAAAAAATTATATTTTGTATATATGGAGTAACTGATATGAGAACTTGCACACTTCTTCAGCTCAACCAAAAACAACAGAACAAATTTCTCCATGGATGTTACCTAAAACACATAGTTTAAATCTACTGTACTATTAATATCAGGATAGAAAGATGCACAAATAATATCATTTAAGATAATTTTTTTAAACTTAACAATTTATAAGAAAGTATCAGGCCACATAGACCGGAAATATTTCAAAACTTTGAACCTCTTAATAATTAGGACATATGAAAATGAAAATATGGCACAGTACGTAATTGTCATTTGTCTCATATATCCATCCATAGGCTTATAACTTATAGACATAATCAGCTGATATGTTGGTTGCCCACTATATTTCTTTTTAATTTTGAGAGACAGAAGTGATTGATTAGAAAATCTATCAAGGAGGGTGGCCATGTTTTACTTTTCTGTTTCCTAATCATTTACCTTTCTACAAACAAACATGTCTCAAACATGTTCTGGTTTTGGAGCTAAAAAAAATGGATGTTACCTAAAACACAGATATAGCTGTTACCTGTGTGTGAGTTGAGCAGCCGTGAGATCGTGTGTGAGTTGAGAGCCGTGAGATCGTGTGTGAGTTGAGAGCGGTTGAGAGCAGCAGTTGTTGAGTAGCGGCGGCGACGGCAGCGTGTTAAGAGCGAGAGAGAGAGAGAGCGGCGGCGGCAAAACAACCCTAGGGTTTCTTTACCTCTTTTCTCCACCAGATCCAGAACGAGAGAGAGAGAGAGAGAGAGCGTAACTTACGAAATGGGGGGGGGGGTTACCAAATGATTTCTTTACCCTTTTTTGCTGTTATAAAATGACCATGGAACCCTTTTTTTTGCTGTTATAATGTATTTTTCATTAGGGGACTAAAAGGTAAATATACCTAATTATATATGTAATTATATATATATATATATATGAGTTCGGGCCGGGCCCAAATCGGGCTTCAAACTGCTATGCTCAAGCTCGGCCCGAATTACAAACGGGCCTCAAAATTTGGCTCAGGCTCGGCTCGGCCCAAACTCACTTAAAGCTCGGCCCGAATTTACCGGGCCGAACGGGCGGGCTTCGGGCTTTCTTGGCTCAATTTACAGGCCTATCTGCTATGTCCCGTTTCAGTCCTGCCCACCAATACTGCCTCCTCATATCCTGTTACATTTTATTCCCATCGGGATGTACCATAAATCTCGACCCATGGGACTCTGTCATAACAGCGTGCCTCAACTCCTTATCCTCTGGCATAATTAACCTCCCATTAAGGCGTAGGCCTCCTTCCGAGCTGATCGAGTAACCCTCTGCTCCCTTAGCTAACAACTGGCTCACTCTATCCCGACAGATCTGATCCTCTTCCTGAGCCCTCACCACCCGCATAATGATCTCCGGTGTGATGGATAATGCTGACATGCAGGCCCTGGCTACATCATCCTCATATCAAAACTCTCTCCACTTCACTTTCCAGACTTCGGATATCTCCCCAGTCGGTTTCCGGTTCAATGCGTCTGCTACCACATTAGCCTTACCAGGATGATACTGAATATCAAACTGGTAGTCTTTCATGAATTCTAGCCACCGCCTTTGCCTCATATTCAGATCCTTCTGTGTGAAGAGATACTAAAGTGATTTGTGATCCGTGAATAAAGTGAACTTCTCTCCTAGAATATAATGTCTCCATATCCTCAAAGCAAAAACGACCGCTGCTAGCTCCAGGTCGTGAGTGGGGTAATTCCTCTCGTGGGGCTTTAGCTTTCTGAACGCATATGCTATAGCCCTTTCTTCCTGCTGAAGCACACCCCCAAGTCCCTGTAAGGATGCATCAGTGTAAACCCGATACTCTAGTCCTCCCTTTAGAAAATCAAGTACGGGTGTAAATGTTAATTTGTACTTTAGCTCGTCGAAAGCTAATTAACAATGATCACTCCAAGTGAAAGGCACCCATTTTCGAGTCAGATTCATCAAAGGGCCCACAATCTTTGAGAATCCTTTAATGAATCGCCTGTAGTACCCGGCCAATCCCAGAAAATTGCGCACCTCGGTCGGTGTCCTGGGCTATCCCCACTCCCTCACCGCCGACACTTTACTCGGATCCACCATAATACCCCGATCTGACACCACGTGGCCAAGAAACTGTACCTCCTGCAGCTAAAAACCACACTTCCCGAATTTGGCATAGAGCTGATGATCCCGCAGTGTCTGTATAACCATACGCAGATGCTCTGCGTGCTCCTCTTCGGTGCACGAGTAGATCAAGATGCCATCGATGAACACGATGACAAATTGATCGAGATACTCACTGAAAACCCTGTACATGAGGTCCATGAACACTGATAGTGCATTGGTGAGCCTGAATGACATCACCCTGAACTCGTAAGATCCATACCGCTACAAGAAAGAAGTCCTAAAAACATCCTCCTCTCGGATGTGCAGATGATGATACCCTGATCTCAAATTGATCTCGAAGAAGTAAGATGCCCCTCTCAATTGGTCAAAAATATCATCGATCCTAGGTAATGGATACTTATTCTGTATCGTCACCTTGTTTAACTCCATGTAGTCCACGCACAACCGAAGTGAACCATCCTGCTTCTTTACAAACAACACCGGTGCACCCCATGGCGATGTATGATGCGACTCAGAAAGTGTCTCTAATGTGCGTTCACTCTAGGCTCAAGTGCAAGCCTGTCGCGTTAGTAATAAACCCGATAAGTCGGGATTGTATCCACATGGAATTAGGACAACGAAGTTGTCACGATGAGAAAAATGAATGAATCCTAACTCTGACTCTAAAAAGAAAGGAAAAAATGATTTGGTTTTGAGAATGACTATACTAGATGCAATTATGAAAATTATGAAAAGGTGCAATTATACTAAACTACCTAAAATACTGATGAAGAATGTTTTGAAACTTTAAACTATGTGATGAAGAAAAACAAGATGGGAATACAATCCCCCAACCCTAGTGTACTGCAGTTATAATACTAATCGTAAATTTAACTGATTAATTAGACCCAGAATTTAGTACTCCCAAGCATTACGTATATGAGGTTCAAGCCGGCATCATACTTAATCTGAGGATGAGTAAATCGGTATCGCGATAGTGACACTCAAATTGCATTCTAAAGTATCCCGGTTACCTAGAGGCAAACGAGATCTAAAGATCTACAACTGTTGTGTTCCTACGCGATACGGTCGTAATCAATCACTAAATTCAGAGGACTAATATTATACACATGAAACTATCACATCAGGCTGGGTTCATGTATCCCGGCCTTAGAAAATCTAGCCTAACATGCTGAAAGTAATGAAAACAGTGTTTGGTGTGCAGAAAACCATGATTAATCTAAGGAAAACTTGTAAATTGATGTAGAAAGGAATTGAATAGAGGAAATAACTCACTAACCTCACCCAAGCAGTAACAACAGCGATTAAGAATACTTGTAATCAAATAATTTCTGAGTAATCTTCAATTATTGGAATTAAAACTGTAAATTGTATCTAAACTAGGGTTTCTGAAAAAGAATGGAAAATTAACTAAAATTCTCCGTGCAAATAATGATCAAAACTCGGGTTTATATACCTTACAAAAATTCAGGAATTTTATCTGCACTAGGACTCCCATTAGAATAGGATAAGATTATAAAACTCGACACCTGGACTGGTCCGGGGTAGGGGCGGACCGGTCTGCCTCTTGATGCGGATAGGTTCTTTTAATTTTCTGGTGAACCGATTTGGGGTGACCAGTTCTTTTATTTTACATCCTTCTTAGGTTTTCTTTCGATCCGGGGTCTTCTGGAGTATGGCACATCGAACCGGTCCGGGTCTTAGGCAGACCGGTCTACCTGTTTGACTTTTTTTCTTAACTTTGACCACTCGTATCTTTTATTTCGGGACTCCGATTGAGGTGTCGTTTCCTCCTATGTGCTCAAGAAACTGATATATTCAACTTCTCTTTAGGTACCTCATCCAAATTCTGGGTAAAAATTAAACTTTTGCCCTTTTGACTTTCCTTCTTGTCTTTCTCGATTCTTTCGGTTTCTTTCTTTCGTTTCTTAACATCAAATACATGTAAAAGCAATACGAAATACCGAAAACTCGGTGTACTCATTAGGATAAGTCAGTAGCAAGATTATGAGATAAAGTCAAATTGATTACGTTGTTCGAGGTACTAAAAGTAACTAAATTAAGGGATAAATTGGGAAGAATTTATGCCTAATCAATGTACTCCGCCGAATGAAACCCTGGCCCAGGAGCTGCTGAATCTGCTCTCTCAACTCACGCATCTCTGAAGGGGCCATACGGTAAGGTTATTGAGCAATCGGCCTCATCCCCGGTGCTAAATCGATTACAAATTCGATTTCCCTGCTGGGTAGCAACCCTGGTATTTCTTGGAACACATCCTCAAAGTCCCTCACTACTGGGATTGAGTCCAACGAAACCACCACCTCCTGTGAGGTTTCCTCCTCTATGTAATACAAGCGGGTGCACGACCCTCCCTCCGGTAGCAGCATCTCTATTAGGAACATCTCCTGTCCCGAAATGGAGAACACGATTGTCTTCTCGTAACAATCCACAGTTGCCCGATAACCTTCCAACCAATCTATACCCAGGATGACATCATACCCTTCTATATCTAACACTAAGAGGTCTGCTGCTAAACTAAGCCTCCTAATTAAAATGTCCACTCCCTGACAAATCGAGTGAATCAAAGCCCCGCTGCCCACTGGTGACTCTATACACATACGAAGACTACCCGCGGTTTCTAGTAATACGGCCCGTTTAGAAAAATTAAATTTAATGAATGAATGTGATGCTCCCATGTAAAATAGTATATTACCCTTATAACCATGAATGAGAAACATACCCTCAACTGCTAGCGGCGCCTACTGTGCTGGAGGATTGGAAATATCTCGGACGTTATACACACACCCATAGTGTATTTTCCCCTGCTGCTGTGGGCGGGTGGAGCTGGTGCTGCTGGCGGTATCTGCCCCTGTTGGCCCCCCTGTTGATGAACTTCGCCCCTCTGCGGGCACTCCCTCTTGAAGTGTCCTGGTTGGACATAGACAAAATAGCGTTTCTGACCGTCCCCCTGGCATTGGCCCTAACGTGGCTAGCCCTGTTGGCCTCCCCCATTGTTCCCTTGGCCCTGACGGCCTTGAGGGACCTGTTGCTGCTGATTTGGGCCTGGCTGCCCCTGTCTGAACCCCTGTCCTCCCGGTCGAAACCCACCAGGCCTAAATTTCTTAGCCTGATTCCCCTACTGACTGCTAGTCTGCTGCTGAGTACCACTCATGTCACCACCAGTAACTGCCTTGCCCTGCTGGCTCGGATCCTCTACTCTCTTGCTTCCCTTCGCATGGAAGTGATGATCCTGGCTATGTACGAGAGCGGCATTAACGACATCTGTATAAGTCACTAATGCCGAATTCCCAATCAAATACTGCCTGATCCTCCAGGACAATCCATCCATGAACCTCGACTTCTTTCGCTCCTCATCGCTCACCTCATTTAGCACAAAGTTTGCCAAACGGGTGAACTCTTCCTCATAATCTTCCACTGACCGATCACCCTGCACTAACTCACTGAACTTCTTCCTCATCTCAGCCTCTACCGCTGGTGGGATGTATTTGCGGTCGAACCGCACCCAGAACTCGGATATCGTCATCAAATCCCTCTCCTCAGCGGTGGTAACTGACTCCCACCACTGTAAGGATTCCCCCGATAGACGAAAGGTAACAAGCATCTGTTTCACACGTCAGTACACTCCATCATGCGCAGATGGCACTGAATATTCTTTTTCCAGTCACAATCCTCTACCACATCGGTGTTATCCCGAAACTCGGGTGGGTGACCCTTCTGAAAGGTCTCTCTAACTCGCTGCTAAGACGGTGGCCCCACTGGAGCTTGAACTGCTGCCACAGGAGGTGGTGTCTGGGGCTGAGGAAAATGGGCTTCCATAGCCCTCATTGCTGTCTCAACTGCCTGGGCCACTAGCACGTCCACCTGAGTAGTTGAGATCAACTCGGGTGGGGGTAGGGGTGGGGGTGGGGGTGGTGGTACCTGTGGCTCTTGACGAGCCTCCCTTAACTCATCCCTAGTCTCAGCCCTCTTCGCTCTCTGCCTCTTCGATGGCATCTAAAAATAGATTGAATCGTATAAGTACACAGTTTATACACAAATATCAAATTGTAGAAATACGATAACTCAAAAGCGGAAAATGAATCAACAGTCCTAATAATAGGGATCTACATCAACCGAACGCTACGCTGAAACGTAGTAAGCCACACAGATACTACGGACACTAGAACCTAATGCTCTGATACCATCTGTGACATCCCGCCTAATTAACCCCGGGTGATCAGTCCTAAATTAAATTAGAATGGCTTTCTCATTTGGTTCATTCTTAGCATCACTGTCGCCTTTTTAATTACTAACCACCTAAGTGAGAAAATTAAACTGGTGCCAATTTTATCTTTCATTAACTTAAATGAAATACTCATGCAGAAACAAAATAATATTACAATCATAATTAACTGAAGTCAACCGTTCACAATTAATTAACTGACCGAATAAACCATCGGTTCAAAATCGAACAGAACTAAAGACACATAAATAAATATCAACAAGTATGTCATAAGTACTGAATGAAACAGTGAGTAACATGCTCCAATAACTGATAGAAAATTTCTACACTAGAAATAAAAGGAATGAGGCGCCTATCAAACTCACGCAACATCCACATATGCTGTAGCAACGGGTCCCTGGAATGAGTCAAGCCTGGCGTCCCTGTGGCTGGGCACCTAAAAGGTTTTTTAAAAGTTTTTATAGCAAGGGTTAGTACTCAAAACATTTGAAAAAGATTTAGCAAATGATTAACTTGCAGTAATAAGTAAGTATGCATGCTCTCCATATTTTAGTTAGTGCCGCACTCCCTTGAGAACATCCTCACCCCTTCTCTGATGTGCACTACTAACGCCTTAATTAACTTACCTAGTTATTTATCCCATGACTAGATAACTAATATAACCCCTTGCAACCACCCCACTCTAATCGAGTGTGCCATAATTATGATTTCTAAGTTATTATTAACATTAACTTAATTATTCACTTCCCTTTTTAGAATCATATAACTTTCACACCCATTATATGTATAATACAATTCTCGGCCTGTATTAATTTACTCGTATATAATTATTTATCTCATTATATACGTATAGTTATATTACAACATTCACAAGCATGCTGGAATAATAATTAATATTGAACATCCTCCCGAGTAATAACTCACCGGATGTAAATTCTCTATAGTGCTATCCCACTAGGCATATTCACATAACCTAGTTATCCCAAGTCAAAATTGCTCACTAACTTGGTTAATATATAAAAATTGGAGGCGGTCATATTCCTTCCCTGAAAGTGAGATACCCCTCACCCATATAACGAACGCTATGATCTAGGAATATACTCTCCCTACTCCTCAAGATAGGGGATTCATCAACTACGCACAACCTCCCCTATAGCACTAGAGTATGTAATAATAATATCTAGCCACTGATATTAATGTACGCACCATATATATATATACACTACCACACACTGTATATATATATACATAATTAAAATAAACTATCCCGGCTATCTCGTGTTTTAAGTCCGTAACACAAGTCTATTCAAATTATTAAGAGTTTATGGTCCAACTCTAATTATTAATTAATTAAATTACTTTTGGTGTCACCCCAACCAACATATTCAGCCTTACTCTCGTGGCCCGAAATAAAACAATACCCGAGTTTAAATTCCCGACTCCAATTATTTAACCTTCATTCTAAATAGATTTAACGTCTTGGTATCGCTCAACCAATAACCCCGGACTTGTCCACTCAATCCGTATTTAATTATTTTGAAATATTATTCCAAAATTTTATTCATATTGTGACACACATAAATTCTCTCCGAATCCTAATTAATTTTTCTTCATAATTAATTAGGTTGAATGTCCTATATTTATTTCTCGTTAAATAAGGCCTGGAAGAAATTTTAAAAATTTCCCTTGTATACATAAACTGACCGAACTGCTAGAAATTTCTGACCCTCGATCGATCGATCCCCAACCCTCGATCAATCGATCGTACATGTCATTGTCTTCTCCGGGTTGTCTGTTTCAGCCATGAACGAAAATATTAAAACCCTAGCTTCTTCTACCAGCAAATCCAAATCTTCTCATCAATAAAATACACTAAAACTTCACGAGAGACCCCCATAAAGTCCTCAAACATCATTTAATTTCAGTCCTCTACTGTTTTCATAAATTGGGGGAAAAATTCGATTTAACCTTTAACCCTTTTAAACATCAAATCCTTGCCTCAAATTCGTTTCTAGTTTATCCAGATTACGTCCTACCATATATATATATATATATATATATATATATATATATATACTATTCTCAGATTACACATGAGTTTCTTACACAATTTAGAAATCAGAATATTGGTTTACAAAAAACCCCATGTTTATACCCTTTAAATCCCAAAACGAATTTGAATTATTCACATCACATAAATATGAATTGAAAAGTAAATTAAATACTACAGCAAGTTAACCACTTGCATTATGATTCGTAGGGTCTGATTCGCGGTTGTGAATTCCCAAGGTTGACGACGAATTCATTTCTTTTTGGCTCGTTCCTTTGTCCCCCAAATTTGGCTGTAAGTATTTTCTAAACTCAATTCAGTCGTTCCCCTTTTCTTTATAATTGTTTAATTAGGCTAAATCCCGTTTTTTGCCTAATGGGCCAAACTCAAGTGACCCAAATGCCCCTGTGTGGCCCGACAATGCCAAAAAACGTCCCGTGACCCGTTTACTACCCCCGGGTACACTTTTTCGACTATCTCAGCCCATCCGGACTCAACCATACACTCAGAATTGACATTCGAATTAATTTATAAAAATCCTTATCTCACACCCAATTTAGTCTATACCGACTCCCGACTGAGATAAGTACATACCCCGTCATTAATACCCGAAATGATGTAAAACAATTATTACTATTCACTTAGTAAATAAATTTTCCTAAATATTAACCATTCACTCCCCTATTAATATTTAAATATATTTTTCCATATGATACGACACAAATATTGCGTATTTCACCCGTTAACCTACGTCTTATTAGCCCCCTTGGGTATCTTAATCCCTATACTTATGCGCGTTAACCAGACAACCTCGGATTTCTATGTTAACATGTTTTGCAGGGGTTAATTGGGCTTTTGTAGGTATTTGGATGCTTAGTATGAAGTTCGGACGCTTTTCGGAAATGTTTCGTCGACTTTTGCAGCTTCGGGGGAATTTTAGTAATTCCAGCATTCGGGTTTGAATCCCGAGCTCTTCACGGAAGTTGAAGCCCTTTGATTTCTCTTCGCGTGGCCACCGATGGTGCATGATTCCGAGTTGTATCTATGGAGTTATGGCATTTTTAGGATGGTTTTTACTTCAAATTCACACTCAAGGTCACATTCAAGGGCATTTTAGTCATTTCATATTTTGTTTTTTTAGCCTAATGTCTTCTTGGATGTTGTAGTCCTTTGAGTTATCTTCGCGTATCCTCCGACCGTGCCTCATTCCGAGCTATAACGTAGAAATGGCGGCATTTTCCGTAAAACAGGACAAAGCTGCAGAATTCAGACCTGTAGGTTGCGAATCGATTCGGCCCAAAACCGAATCGATTCGGAATGCTGCAGAATTGCAGAAATGAACTTCCCCTGTTTCAGAATCGATTCGGACCATTTCCGAATCGATTCGGCCCTCCAGATTTTGGGTTTTCTTCCCTTTTATTACAAGTTTGCCATGAGATATTTTGTATAAAACCAATTCTCTCTCATTTGAGAGAAAGGATATCAGTTTATACACGATTTTAGGTTAGTTTTAGTTAGGGTTTTGGGTTGGAGAGCTCATTTTCTCTTCCTCTTGGATTGACAACCCTTGTGGTTTTGTAAGATTGAACTTTTCTCTTCCATTTCCTTTAATAAAGTTGTTCTTCTTTCTTTCCTTGCTTTGTAATTTAGGTTTACATGCTTTCATAATTAGTTTATTGTGTTTATTTCTTGCTTTCTTAGTTTAATTAGTTTAAATTAGTTTATTTCCATGATTTGTCCGTAGATAAATAGGTTCGGGATTGCGTTTCCGCCATTTACGGGTTTGAACCTCGAAAGTTAGGGTTTCGTGTAATATTGCATTTAATTGAAACCTCGCGTATTAAAGTCGGATTATTATGCGTTTAACTTTCTTTGTCATGCAACGTTAGTGTTTATAGCGATTATCCGAATTTAATCCGCGTGTGACCATTTTTCGTTAAATGTTTAATCTCACAACTTTGGCTTAAATTCCTTATTGCGTGATGTTTATGCTTAATTGTAAATGCTCGATTAAATGTTTTCGAATCGAAATTCTAATTAGTAGTTGTTTAGCCCGTGAATGCGTGTATGCGATCCCGATCCTCGCTTTACTTTTGCGTAGCGTAACTTATTCTTTTTCTTTTGTCACCATTCCCAACCATCACCTTTTCATTTATTTATTTTACACTTTTATTCCAGAAGTAATTAAACAATTAAAATCTAAAATTCAATCACTCCCTGTGGATTCTCGATACCCGACTTACCGCTTTACTTGCTTGTCAAGTGTAGCTGTAGTTTAGGTTTTCTTTTGCATGTCGAGCGGGAGCCGAAATCAACGATAGTGTCCCTACACGAACACTCGGTTTCCCTCGCATAAAAAATGGCGCCGTTGCCGGGGAGTGTGTTTTAGATAGTAATTGCTTTATTATTTCGTAGTATTTTTCCTTTCCTATTTGTATTCTTTCTTTTAACCTTTCTTGCAGGATTTGCATACTTGAGCACTAAGAAACTTTGATTCGCGGTTGCTCACTTTATTTCTTGGATTCTCCATCTTTCAACAACGAGGTAATCATGTCCTATTATTATAGTTATTACGGTCATTCTAATGATTCATACTTTGGGGATAGTTTTCAAGTTTTTCATTTTCAAGATTTTCTTGAAAATGAAAGACTTGAAAACATTTATCGGAATGAAAATCGTTATTGGGAGCTTGAGTTGGATTCATTATTCGAATCCAATGACGATTCTTATTTCATTACTTTCGAAGACGAGTTTCAACCAAATGAGGAGTCCGAGGCTCTGGAGCCGAGGAAGCCTACTTTGGAAGAAACTTTTCTTCTTTACTCCCAAGGTTTGGAAAGCTTAAATGATGCTGGAATGAGACTAGGGGCACTTTGCGATGAGATGAATTCTTTTGCACAAAACAACGAGGAGGTGGAAACTTGTGTTTCACCTCAATTTTTCAGAGAATTTCTCATCGAATGTGCATCTTTCTCCCCTGAAATTCAATCTCCTTCCGACGATGAGTCGATTGAGATTGAATTTGTTTCATCACCATTTTCGTTTTCCGTCATCGAACCATTAGAATTACCGGTTGATTCCTATGAGTCGGTAGAAATTAAAACTTCTACACTTTTTGCCGACGAGGACTCTTTGCCGACTTTGTTTGCTACGATGGAACCTATCCCCGTGTGTGCACTATCTCCCATTCCACTTGAAAAACCTTTGGGAGATGAATCGATTTTTCTTGGATCTCTAGTGTACCTTTCCCCCTTGTTATCCAAATCCCCCATCGTCCGCCCAAAATTTCAAATTGGCGATGGTTCACTTTTTTTACCACCCACATGCCTTCCGTTGTTCAAACGGAATTCTTATTTTTCGGGAGGCATGTTCTCTTTGGAGGGTCCACCGTTGATCTTTCAAAGTCAAATACCTTTTTGGGTGGACCCTCAACTATTTAGACTTCTAGTGTATAGTTAGTGAGAAGCCTAAATAGTAGGTTGTAAATAGTTAGCTTTTTAATTTTCTTTCTTTCGTTTTTCATTTAGTCTAGTGTAATTAGTTAACTTTTTGTTATTTGTTTTTGCTATGCTCGGTACTAACTTGTTTTGTAGATTTCGTTGGACTCGCGCTTATGAAGATCGCTCCAATTTTGGGTAATATCGTTCTTTCCTCTCTTTGTGTTGTGTTCTTAATGCGCATTGAGGACAATGCAACATTTAAGTTAGGGGGTGTATGATATTCTATCCATTTCATGTGTAGTCCATGGATTTGCTCACATTTAGTTACTAAGTATGCCTTTTTGTGAAAAATTTAAAAATTTTCAAAAATATTTTCTTTCTTTTTTCTCCTTTGTTGGGCATTTTGCCTTGTTTCCAGTGATAAATTTCAATAATTGCCCGATCCAATAGACAACTCAATGATGCATGTTCTCGATTTTAGAAGTTATTAGACTTTAGTCTCAATTATTGATATGATGAATAACTTCATGAATTAAACTTTATCCCATGAGCATATGCACTTTCCTTGTTCTATTGATTTGGTTTAAGATTTTTATAACTCGGTAATATTTTGTTGCATTGTATATACTTACACCGAGTAAGCTTTGTACCTTTCGTCGTTTGTGAGTGTTATACACTATTCTTTCCTCTTTGAAAACGTTGAATTCGTTGGTAATCGCACTAATCTTTCATTTGACCATTCATTAATTGAGTTCATACTTGAAATGTGTTACTTGATCATGATTTTCATATATTGTTCTGACTCGAGAATTGCGTAAACTTTGTGAAATGATCATAGGCCATCTTTGTTATATCACCCATATTGACCTTGACCTCACCCTTATATGTTTACCCTCGTCAAACCCTTTGAGCCTAAATATAGGCTTTCGTTCCATAACCCAAATTCCATGACCAACTCCAAATTGGAGTTTTTAGCCATACATACACCTTACATACCTTTGTTTGGAATGTTACTTGGGATTGAATGTTGTTGTTGTATTGCGGTTGCAATTTTAGGCATATGAGAGTTTGATAAGCAAAGAAAAGAAAGTAGTGAAAAAAGTGAAGAAAAAGAGAAAGCAAAAAGCAATAGAAAACAAAAGAGAAAAATGAGAAAAATAAGAAAAGAAAACAAAAGAGAAAAATGAGAAAAAGAAGAAAAGAAAAGAAAGAGAAAGTTGTATATGTTGTGTATATAGTTCAATAAGCTTTGATTACTCTCCCCGATGATATATCTAATGCCGTTTTGGAACTTGTTTTTCCAATTTTGTTATTGCACGCATTCTCCCATTATCCCGAGTTTTCATCCCGAACACTTTGAATCCGTACATACATTCCTTCGTTTCGTACCCTAGCCATACCTACATCATAACCCTATTAAAATCCTATGTGATCTTAGGTTGATGTAATTCAAAAGTCATAATAGTTGTGATAATCTGTGAAAATGCATTTCGCCTCTTTTAGTGTGCGGTATACTTTCATTGAGATTGCAAGTTTTTCATTTCCTATATAGCGTTCCTCATTTGTGACATGTGCGCGGCCTAGTTTACATTTACATTTACTCTTTAGCCCGCATGTCCCGTGTGTTACCTCCCTTTTCATAGTGAATTCATTTGTTGAGCGTAATGCCCGTGAGGATTGAATGTATGCTTGCTTTGATTAGTATCCGGTTTATATATGTTTTTCACTAAATCACACTATGCATGTGCTTTCCCCCCTCCCACTTTTAAAGTTTCAATTCTATGAGGTGCATTCAACTTGTTAATAACAACGGACTTTAGCTTGAATTCGTTCAATATGCTAATAACATGTTTGAAATCTTTTTCGTTGTTGTTGAGTTTGTCGCATGTTTGGTTGGGCATATTTTGAGGAAACCATATGATGTTTGTGGGTTTCATCCCTGAAAACCCTCACGAGACGACACTCGTCCACTAGGGTAACCTAGGGGTTTAATGGCTTATTGCATATGCTAAATGCAATCGAATCGCCCGCGAAAGTGGCCTTTTGCTTTTATACTATACTTTTGTACTTGTCTCCTACTTTTGGTCTGCTTGTAGTTCTTGTAGTTTCTTATTTCTTTGCTAGGGACTAGCAATGTGTAAGTTAGGGGGTGTGATACGACACAAATATTGCGTATTTCACCCGTTAACCTACGCCTTATTAGCCCCCTTGGGTATCTTAATCCCTATACTTATGCGCGTTAACCAGACAACCTCGGATTTCTATGTTAACATGTTTTGCAGGGGTTAATTGGGCTTTTGTAGGTATTTGGATGCTTAGTATGAAGTTCGGACGCTTTTCGGAAATGTTTCGTCGACTTTTGCAGCTTCGGGGGAATTTTAGTAATTCCAGCATTCGGGTTTGAATCCCGAGCTCTTCACGGAAGTTGAAGCCCTTTGATTTCTCTTCGCGTGGCCGCCGATGGTGCATGATTCCGAGTTGTATCGATGGAGTTATGGCATTTTTAGGATGGTTTTTACTTCAAATTCACACTCAAGGTCACATTCAAGGGCATTTTAGTCATTTCATATTTTGTTTTTTTAGCCTAATGTCTTCTTGGATGTTGTAGTCCTTTGAGTTATCTTCGCGTATCCTCCGACCGTGCCTCATTCCGAGCTATAACGTAGAAATGGCGGCATTTTCCGTAAAACAGGACAAAGCTGCAGAATTCAGACCTGTAGGTTGCGAATCGATTCGGCCCAAAACCGAATCGATTCGGAATGCTGCAAAATTGCAGAAATGAACTTCCCCTGTTTTCGAATCGATTCGGACCATTTCCGAATCGATTCGGCCCTCCAGATTTTGGGTTTTCTTCCCTTTTATTACAAGTTTGCCATGAGATATTTTGTATAAAACCAATTCTCTCTCATTTGAGAGAAAGGATATCAGTTTATACACGATTTTAGGTTAGTTTTAGTTAGGGTTTTGGGTTGGAGAGCTCATTTTCTCTTCCTCTTGGATTGACAACCCTTGTGGTTTTGTAAGATTGAACTTTTCTCTTCCATTTCCTTTAATAAAGTTGTTCTTCTTTCTTTCCTTGCTTTGTAATTTAGGTTTACATGCTTTCATAATTAGTTTATTGTGTTTATTTCTTGCTTTCTTAGTTTAATTAGCTTAAATTAGTTTATTTCCATGATTTGTCCGTAGATAAATAGGTTCGGGATTGCGTTTCCGCCATTTACGGGTTTGAACCTCGAAAGTTAGGGTTTCGTGTAATATTGCATTTAATTGAAACCTCGCGTATTAAAGTCGGATTATTATGCGTTTAACTTTCTTTGTCATGCAACGTTAGTGTTTATAGCGATTATCCGAATTTAATCCGCGTGTGACCATTTTTCGTTAAATGTTTAATCTCGCAACTTTGGCTTAAATTCCTTATTGCGTGATGTTTATGCTTAATTGTAAATGCTCGATTAAATGTTTTCGAATCGAAATTCTAATTAGTAGTTGTTTAGCCCGTGAATGCGTGTATGCGATCCCGATCCTCGCTTTACTTTTGCGTAGCGTAACTTATTCTTTTTCTTTTGTCACCATTCCCAACCATCACCTTTTCATTTATTTATTTTACACTTTTATTCCAGAAGTAATTAAACAATTAAAATCTAAAATTCAATCACTCCCTGTGGATTCTCGATACCCGACTTACCGCTTTACTTGCTTGTCAAGTGTAGCTGTAGTTTAGGTTTTCTTTTGCATGTCGAGCGGGAGCCGAAATCAACGATAGTGTCCCTACACGAACACTCGGTTTCCCTCGCATAAAAAATGGCGCCGTTGCCGGGGAGTGTGTTTTAGATAGTAATTGCTTTATTATTTCGTAGTATTTTTCCTTTCCTATTTGTATTCTTTCTTTTAACCTTTCTTGCAGGATTTGCATACTTGAGCACTAAGAAACTTTGATTCGCGGTTGCTCACTTTATTTCTTGGATTCTCCATCTTTCAACAACGAGGTAATCATGTCCTATTATTATAGTTATTACGGTCATTCTAATGATTCATACTTTGGGGATAGTTTTCAAGTTTTTCATTTTCAAGATTTTCTTGAAAATGAAAGACTTGAAAACATTTATCGGAATGAAAATCGTTATTGGGAGCTTGAGTTGGATTCATTATTCGAATCCAATGACGATTCTTATTTCATTACTTTCGAAGACGAGTTTCAACCAAATGAGGAGTCCGAGGCTCTTGAGCCGAGGAAGCCTACTTTGGAAGAAACTTTGCTTCTTTACTCCCAAGGTTTGGAAAGCTTAAATGATGCTGGAATGAGACTAGGGACACTTTGCGATGAGATCGTAATTGCTTGGTTGAGGAGATCCTTGGGCGGAATATGTTCCGCTTAAGGGTATATCAAAATTTATTTTTCCTCCCCAAAATTGTTATCTTATTATGTTTAGCCCCAAAATTTAATACCCCAACTACCTTACCAACTATTCAACCACCAATTCTAGCCCTATTTATCTCCCCACACCGTAAATAATACCGTTGGGAATAAAGTCGTTGGAAGTAAAAAAAATAAATAACACTAATTGTTAACAGTTTGGACGAACAAAAGATTTGGGGGTAGAAAGTGGAGTTTTGAAAATATAGGCAAAGCCTTCCGTTTTAGACAAAAAAAAAAAAAAAATCTTCCGCGAGGCCCACATAGCAACTGCTAGTCCATTCCCAAATTTGTTATTTTTTTAATAGAGAATTAAGGTAAATGCCATGTTCCTTCCTATATTTGGATTTTAAGGATAATGCTTTTCAAGTTTATAAATTTAGTCCAAGGGGTACAATAGCATTTATAAATCTAGTCCCTGGGGTACAATACCTTTATTATTTTGGTCCGCGCCAGCGGCACTATTTTTCACCATTTTTCATGGTATTTTTAGTACAAGGACTAAATTTATAAAATTATATAAAGTGCCCTATTTTTTATACACTTTGAGCACTACGAGGATCTTTTCCCAAAATCTTTTTTTTTTAATGTACCAAATGCTATATATGAGTATATAGCCTACCCACAGCAAACTCCATTACCATATATTTACACAATTGACATACCAATAAAGGATGCTATTACAATGAAGCTGACATTAGTCATCCCATTATCCCAAAACTCCTTTTTAGGTTAAGCCAAGCTTGATCTTTCGCTCCTAACTGAGTATTTCCTTTTGTCTGATAATTTTTAATTTCTTTTATCATTTTTTTAGCACATGACATATCAAATGATGAAAATCTGTGGAAGCAGTATAAAAAAACGTGGAAATAGAATGTATTTACTGCATTTTCTGATTGTCCTTTCCCAACAAATTTGAATCTTAAAGCTTTCGAGATTTACCAAAACACCCTTGTAATTGGAAGCTGGCTGGCACACTGGAAAAGTATAAAATAAGTTGGCAGCTTATATTGCAACCAGCAAGCATGTGTACCCTTTGAATGATTTCTGACACCCCACTACCTGGAAACTGTACCAAATTGCAAACAAGCCATTGGAAAATATTATCTTAGTATTACATTCCCAAAATCAGTACACTTTGTAATTTTCTTTTTTTTTTCAGGAGATAAACGGCAAAGACGGAATTGTCACTCTTATATAAACTGAATTATTGCGCAAGAAAAAAAAAGAGTGTATTGATTATTTAAAATTGTCTAGTAAAATTTAAAAACTCCTCAACATTTTCCCTGGTTGATTTAAATAAAATAGAATAAAGAAATGAGTTATGTTATTAGTATATATTGTTTATTTCAAAATCAGATATACATTTTTGAGTTGTGAAAAAATCAGGCTCCAAAAAAAATAAAAAATAAATAAATAACAAAGAAACATATATTTTTTCAAAAAACAATCTAAAACTATGACTTATCCTAAAAATACCTTGTAAATAAATGCATAGTTCAGATTTTATTTGTAACAGTTCTTAAAAACTGTTGTAATATTTTTTGGGAATCAACCCACTTCAATTTTTTACATTTTGCCATGTTTGGAATCAAATCAAATAGGAAGAAATCAATTCCTATTAAAAATTATTTTGGTCTAGAAAAATTGGAAGGAAATGGACTCAAATAGTTCATGCAATTTTCCAACGTAATATATCTCGTTAGAAAACATTTTTACTCAAATGAATTGAATTAGAAAAAACAAATAGGATCTATTCATTTTTTTTGAACGAGAGTAAAAAAAAAAAATATTATGTAACCAGTACATATTCGTCAAGCTTCCTATTTATTTTACTTAGAAAAATGTTAGACATATCGAATGTTAATTTCGATTTTGTACCGATACTGTTTTATTTATTTGTGTTATAATGTGAGTCACGCTAAAAAATAATATAGATCCCATCTATATACAATTAAATAAAAATATTTGATACTAAATGGATACTTAAACCTGATCAAAGTATCGTTAGTCTTTTACTTAATGGTACGAAATAACCCAGTTTTAGTACAAGATAAAAAACATTGAATCAGTTTTGATACTTGAAAACGACACATTCTTATAGTTGCAGCAAAAAAGAAAAAGTAAGGCAACTTCTGTTCTGTTCTGTCTCTGTTCCTCCCATCCCCATCCGGCTTAACGCTAAATTTGACAAAATTAAGACAAAACACGAAAGATTAGGTTAGTTAAAGATGACAGAATAAAATCCAAAAGCGATACTTAAAATAACCTATAGCCGCTACACTCGTCAGAAAAATTCAAACTGGTACAGGCACGTTACTCCACCTCGAGAAACCATCCCATCTCACCAACTTGAAACAAACTAAAACCTTGTTTTTCTTTTTCTTCTCTCTTTTAATCAAGATTGATGGCAATGTATTGAAGGAATGGAGAAAAAGAAGAGCATTGCATTTGTGATTTTTTGGTTGTTGGTTTACTTTGCTACCACTCTATCATCTGCACTTAATTCTGACGGACTCTCTTTGTTAGCTCTCAAGGGCGCCATCACCACCGACCCAAGCGGGGTCCTAACCGGGTGGTCCGACTCAGACCCAAACCCCTGCTTCTGGGTCGGAATCACCTGCAACCACAACGGCCGTGTCAGCTCCATCTCTCTCCCTGAGAAACGCTTGACCGGATACATACCCTCTGAGCTGGGTGCCATTTTCTCTCTCCGGAGACTCTCTCTCTCCCACAACAACTTCTCAAAACCCATTCCCATTCATCTTTTCAACGCTACATCTCTTCTCTCTCTTGATCTCTCCCATAATTCTCTCTCTGGTCCCATCCCCTACCAAATCACTTCACTTAAATCTTTAACCCACTTAGACCTTTCTTCAAATTTACTCAATGGCTCTCTACCTCAAACCCTTAGTAATCTCACTCATCTTGCAGGGACCCTCAATCTTTCTTACAACCATTTCTCCGGCGAGGTGCCGTTTTCTTATGGTCTTTTCCCGGTGATGGTTAGTTTGGATCTCCGCCATAATAATCTCACCGGAAAAGTTCCTCAGGTGGGTTCACTTTTGAACCAAGGTCCCACTGCTTTTTCTGGAAACCCTAATCTTTGTGGGTTTCCTTTACAAACTCAATGTCCAGACCCAGAAGCTCAAAACCCTAGGGTTTTATCAAACCCTGAAAACCCTAAAAATGGGTTTGTGGTGAGAGCGAATGTCAAAAATGGGTCAGTGGCAGTTCCGGTGATTTCTGGGGTTTCGGTGGTGATCGGAGTTCTGTTTGTTTCTGTCTGGGTATATCGCACAAAATGGAGGTTTGTTGAGGGTAAAATTGGAAAAGAGAAGTTGGGGAAGGAGGTGAGTGAAAATGAGGAGGGGCAAAAGGGGAAGTTTGTGGTGGTGGATGAAGGGTTTGGGTTGGAATTAGAGGATTTGTTGAGGGCATCAGCGTACGTGGTGGGGAAGAGTAGGAGCGGGATAGTGTATAGGGTGATGGTGGGGAGGGGATCAGGTGTGGCGGGTGCAGTTGTTGCGGTGAGGCGATTGAGTGAGGGTGATGTCACTTGGAGGTTCAAGGAGTTTGAGTCTGAGGTGGAGGCTATTGGGAAGGTCCACAGTCCAAATATCGTGCGGTTGAGAGCTTATTACTATGCAGATGATGAGAAATTGCTCGTTTCTGATTTCATCCGCAATGGAAGCTTGTACACTGCGCTTCATGGTAACAACCCCCCTTTTTTCTCTTTATGTATTATTTATTTGGTATATTTATATCATTTAGGTGTCTTTAATCTCAGCTCTCAAGTCTTTTAACTGCACACTGTGACCCATTCAATGCATGTTCTTTCTTATTTATGTATCTTATTGCTCATACTATAATACTATTATTATGCGAACTAGTTTTTAGCCCCGCGGAACATATTTATAAAAATAGAGATAAAATATATAATATTAAAAGACTTATTTCACATTTGTATGATGCATGCTGTTAATGCAGAAAAAATTATAAAAGAATAACAAATATATATACTTCATTAATAGAATATTTGATACCAAACGAATACTTGCATGTAAAGTTGAAACGCAAAAAGGAGAACATTTAATTATAAAGTAAGGGGAATTAAAAAACAAAAAAATAAATAAAAACACACACACACAATACACGACTGATTATAAGTATAAATGATTTTTTTAACAATACTATTTTTATAAAAATATAAATATATAATCATTTTTTATAAAACTATAGTGTTTAACACTTTTTTTATAAATTTTTTAATAAAGCCTAATTTTATAAAGATACGTATAAAATATTTTATTATATATAAAAATTGTATTTTTATAAAGTATTTTTTTAAGAACTGTTGTTTTTAACTTCATTTTTTTATATAAATTGTGTTTTAAATTAAAAGGCTGTTCTATATAAATACAAATTTTTTTAAGAAAAAGTGTTTTTATAAAGGAATGTTAACGTTCAGAATTTATAAACTATTTTAGAAAACTGTACTTCAAAAAAAAAACTTTTTTTGAGTTATATATAAAAAATTATTTATAATATAAATATTAACATTTATTAATTGAGGGAAAAGACGTTTCATATAGAAAACTTTTATATGGGGAGACACCATTTTTAACATAGTTTTTTGCATTTAGTGTGGATAGGTGACACAATAATATGAGGAGACACCGTTTTTATAGATATATATTAGATTATATTTAGAGAAACATGATGATAAATTCTAAACTCTTTAACAATAAATTATAAGGACAAGTTAAAAATAAGTTTGTGAATAAGTCTACGTAAAAATGCAACTCTATACTTATTTAATTTTTATTTGTTTCTACGATCAAAATGTATGTGTACATTGTTACAACACCGTCACTAAATCAAAATAAAAAGAAATAAAAGTTGCTTTCAGTGATTCATTATATTATAAGACGCATTTTTGTACAAGTTTATCTGTTTTTGCTATGAAAATGTATCTACATAATTTTACAACTCCCATTTATTAAAAAAAGTAAATTATTAATTTAATATCTTTAAGTAACGAAATACTCGTTTATGTTTTGGTGTATAGATTTACCTTTAATTTACTTGTATAAAAGTGTAATTACATTGTAGATAGGTTTAGCGTTACTTAGTTTGGTGTCCTTTAAATACCAAAAAGATTTCCACGTGTCACTAGCGTGGATAAATGAAGAGTCAAGGGGGTTAGTGTCAAATCCCCCTTAATTTTACAATTTTTAAAATTTAATTCCTGGTATATAAATTCTTTTGGATTTTAGGACAAGATAAATAAGTTTTTTCAATGCTGCCTCTGCATGTTGTGTACAAATTCTTTTAGTGTACATGTGAAATTTTATAATATATACTCTAATTTTTGCATTTCACGCATGAATTGCAAAAACAGCCGATGGTTGCATTGGTGATAATAGAGAGTAAATGTAGTTCGCATAGGTGATGATAGGGGAGCAAGTGTTCTTCACAATGTATGGAACGAATTAATAGAGAAACGTTGGATCCGTGAAGCAAAGCTAAGTTTGCACTGCAATTTTTGCATATTTACAAGATTATCATTGGCATGATTTGATGTCCCTTCTTCAATTCATTATACCACATCGTTGTAACTGTTGTACTCAATATTTTTGGGTTAAATGCTTTCAAAATTCATGTCTTGGCCAAAATAATTGAAACAGACAATAAAGGGCATTTTGGATGTGTTAAACTTCGGTTTCAGATTGCCAAGCTTGCGATCCCTTTTTTTTATCAGTAAAGATCAATGAATCTTAAAATGTAACATTAAGTTGAAAATAATAATGGATGCATGATAGGATGTGCTTTTGAGAAATACAAGAAAAAAGTTCAATTATTAATCTTTGTAGTTTGAGGGTGCTCCATCACATTGGGGAATAGAGCTCTTCTGGAACTGCTATCCTTGCTTGTTTTTTTGTACATCTCCCTTTTGTTATTAAACAAGAAATAGAGAAGATGTTCTCCAAGCAGCAGTCTTGAATTTATAAAAGTTTCTTTTGTTTCCAGTTTAAAACAATCTAGCTTTTTGGAAGAGATAAAAGCAAATAAAAAGAACTAAAGAACTAAAATAAAGGAAAACTAATAAGAAATATTAAAATGACTAATATGCCCTAATATGAGACCCATTCTCATCAGATAAACATATTTCTATCAGCAGAGTGTACAAGTCAAGGATATACTCTAGTTAGAATTTGTCGTGCAAAACTAGAAATGACTAAGTTAACCTCTGGAAATCTCAATATTTACTGAACTTCTCTTTCAATGTAGTGAAGATAGTAATCACCATAAATGCTTTTTGCTCTTTGGAGTTGGCGAGTGTGCAAATGTTTGTCCTTTGAATTAGTTGTCTGCATGTCTGTAAAAAATTCTTTTATTATTATTATTATTATTATTATTGTGAGGGGTTGTCCCCTCTTATTTTCATCAACTCATTTCAGTTCTCTGAGATCTGGCATTTTTTCTTTGTATTCAATACGATAAGGAATATATAATCCAGTGATGTTCAAGTAAGCTTAGATATGTTTTTCACCCATTGGGTTTGGCTCACAAAGTGAAAATTGGCGGACTATATTGGAGTACTAGGGCTTATTTAAAATTGCAGTGATGCAGTTTAAGATGTGGGCCCACTCACCCTTTTCTATTTATGTGGGATGGGATTCATTGTGTCCTCTAAGCAAAAATTCTCGTATGTTTGTTTGTAATCACAGTTCAGTGGTCCTACATGAGAATGGGACCCACACCTGATCAATGTTTGGCAAAAATAGGTTATAAGAAGACTCAATGACGATGTATGCAACAGATTCGATACCTCTTATTTGCTCAATAATTGAGTCCAAATGTTGTACTCCCTCCCTGTCCCAAAATAAGAGGATGTCCCAAATTGATCATCCACATTCCTTTATTCGATGTTATCAACGAACCAAATTCCCTGATAGTTAACAAGTGTTGATCTTGATCATTGATCGAGTGTAGAAGACGTCTCTTTTAAATAGAGACTAGTAATTTGGGGACAGGGGGATTATTAGTATTTCGGTGGACAAAAGAATCCTTCAACTATTATGCCTGTTTTGTAAGAAACCCCCTGGATATTTTAATTCAACCCCTACCCCCAATCCCAATCCCACTCCGAAACTTTGCTCATTATGAATGTGCATTGGTAGGCTTGCATTATTCTTGAAAATTTAGTGTATATGTATATATCACTGTTCTAAAAAATCCGCCTAGGCTTAAGGATTGGGAGAAACCCCCCGCTTTAAGTTTTTTACGCCTTATTCTTAATAAAACCTTAAGGCGCACTTTTTTTCAAAAACAACAATGCTTTACTGAAACAATATCGCATTTTAAAGAATTTTTTAACTAACCGGACCATTATCTCATCTAAAATAATCAAATAGTATTTTAATTTGCATATATTTAGACATATTTTTATGATATGTACAATTTTAGTATTTTAATAGCCTTGTTATGGTTAAAAAATATTAAAATATATTAAGAAGCCCTAAACGCCTTTTTACGCCTAACGCCCCGTAGGCTTTCTAAGGCTTAAGGCTTGGCCTCCACGCCTCGATCCCGCTCCGTGTTTTTTAGAACCTTGGTGTGTATATATATATATATATATATATATATATATATATATATATATATATATATAAAATCATACTCAAACTGGATCTTTTTAGGGGGTCATATAATGGCTTGCATGAAGTGCTTTTTCAAAATGATGGTGGGAATCTCAATATTTTGCCATCATTTTAGCCTTCAACTTCAAGTATCGATCATTTTGTCTTCTCACTTTTGTTTTCTGGTGATGATGTTTTGGTTTTGGACGTTCATGCTTGTGGCTCAGTTCACTCCACATGAACGCAGTATTTTTGCCTTTATTGACTAAATTATTACCCACTTCTGTACATTTATGGTCTCCTGTTCTGTTAAGTACCACTATTTTTTGAAAAAAAGTTTTGAAACCCTTTTATGGATTGTAACATTGCAGCCTATTAACTCCTGAAATTGTTTTAAATAATATTGTCCTATTGATTTCTCATTATATAAAAATACAACTTTAGTTTAATGAAAATGGTCCCAGCATGGACCAATGAGTGAGTGGGTGGGTTTTAATGGCAAATATTGTAACAGCTAGAATGGGCCACCGGTGCAGTAATTATTTCTGTTTTTGAGGTCCTCAAGGTTCTCATGCTGCATGCTTCTGCTTAACCTGAATGTTCATGACCTTGGTGAAAATGAAATATTTTTTTTCTTTTTAATTTGCTTGATATCTGTGTGATGTCCTCAAGGTTCTCATACATGTTTTTCTCTTTAACGCGTCGGCTAAAATGTTAAGTTATGGCATCGGTTGAATAAAATAATCTCATCTCCTAAATGGAACTATTTTTATCCTACAACTTATAGGATAAGAAGCTGAATAAGGATAAGCTAAGATTACACCAAACATGGGATAAGATTAAATTATCCTATTCCATTATGCACATCAAATGAGGGATTGGTTAATACAAGAAGAGACCTTTACGTAACAATATTAATTTACGAAATTAGGGCTTTTTTGACTTAACACTCACTTTCGTAATCTCTTTGACATGGGGTATTTGATTTAGAGTTCCACTATTCCCACTCCAAATCTACATTCCCCCACTCCACCTTTTTGCTAAAAGACTTTACTACCCTTAAAACTTACTTTTCACATATTTGTCTTCATCTTACTCCAACTTTTATTGCTACCAACTCAATTGAGAGTACAAATTGAAAGATAAGAGATCCTCTAATATTTAAAAAAAAAACGCAAATAAACAACCACATAAATAATAAATTTTCCAAAAAAATTATTAATACATTTATTTATCAAAAAAATGCTTCTTGAAATTCTTTTTATCAAAAAAATGTTGACGATTATGATGTCAAACAAAAATATCGGACAACATTTTTTTAAAGAAAAAATGGTCGAAACTTTTATTATAAAGTATATTTTTTAAAACCTTTATTTTTTACAATTTCTTATAAAACTTAACTTCTTTTTTTAAAACTGAATTTTTTTGTAAAAAAATTAAGTTGTCACTTTGACACATTACTAATTTTGTATTTTATACTTTAATACATGACATGACACAAATAGCGTAATTTATAATTTTCACACCATATTCAATACAACATGACATGAATAACACGAGTAAACTTATGAATTTAATATTGTGTCACTCACAACAAATTATTCGTGTCATATTGTATTCATTTTGGTGTGAAAATTATAAATCACACTATTCGTGTCGTGTCAATCATTAAAGTATATAATGCAAAAAATAGTAATTTATCAAAATCACTTTTTTACAAAAAATACAGTTTTATGAAAAAATTATGTTTTATAATAAAAGTTTCGTCCAGTTTTTCTTTATAAAAATGAAGTCCATTTTTTATTTGATATAATCATTGTCAACATTTTTTTTATAAAAAGAATGTCCATTTTTTATATAAATAACAAATCAGTTTTTTTTATTAACGCTCGTTTCAATAAAAATAATAATAATAAGTTTTTTGTATAAACAACCGAATGGTTTTTTAAATAAAAACTGACTTTTGTGATTTTTTATATTTTCAGGATATTAAAAAAATTCTTTTCCTAAATACCAGGATTTTTATATTCAAAACATTATGTTTTTTATTTCCAAAATATTACGTATTTAAAAACCGTTTTTTGATTAACTTCCATTTCTATAAAAAATAATAATATTTTTTTCCTGCAATTCAGTATTTTCAGAATATTTAAAAATTATTTTCCAGCATATTAGATTTGTTTATATCCAAAATATTATATATTTTTTATTTTCAGAATATTATGTATTTTAAAATAAATAATAGATTTTTGAGAAAATATTATATTTGTTCAAACTATTTTTTTTTATAAATAAATGTATTAATAATTTTTTTGGGAAATTTATTATTTATGTGGTTGTTTATTTGTATTTTTTTTTTTGTAAATATTAGAGAATCTCTTGTCCTTCAATTTGTACTCTCAATTGAGTTGGTAGCAATAAAAGTTGGAGTGAGATGAAGACAAGTATGTGAAAAGTAAGTTTTAAGGGTACTAAAGTCTTTTAGTAAAAAGGTGGAGTGGGGGAATGCAGATTTGGAGTAGGAATAGTGGGACTCTTGATTTATCTCCCACTTTCGTAATCTCTTTGACATGAGCCCCACTTTTTTAACGCCATTAAATTTCTGTTAAAAAATTCATATTTTCAATTAAAATTAATCCCTAAATAATTTTTTTTTGACTAAAATACCCTTTCATCTAGATTTAACCTCAAATCATTTTTTCTTCCACAAATCAAAACCTAATTTACAAACCCCATAAATCAAAATCTACATGAAAAGAGGTGTTGAAGACAAGGCCTGTAGAGGTGTTGAGGGAGAAGATGATAAGGTCTGCAAATCTTTCAAATGGGATAAAATTTGTGTGTGTATTACATATCCTCATATTTTACAAGCCATCTTCATTTTCTCAACTAAAATGTCTGTGTGAGTGTATACATACACACTATATACATGTGTACAATTGAGGGAGAAGGAGATTGTGTCAGAAAATTCTTGGTGGTGAAGATGATATAACAAAGTTTTCAAACTAAATCAGGTGAGCTACCAAAATCAAATTTGGTTTGATTTAGTTTTCATCATTTAGCAATCGTTAGGGTTTTAAAAAAATAAGTTTTGACTTGGGGAAGAAAATGAAGTGAAGGGTTATTATTTAAAGCTAAGCTAGTCAGAAAATTATTTGGGGGATCAAGTTCAATTAAAAAATAAGGGTTTTTTAAACAGAGTTCCAACAGTGTTAAAATGTGGGGGTTATTTCAAAGAGATTATGAAATTGGGGTTGGGGTGTGTGTGTGTGTGTGTGAGGGGGTAACTCAAATAAGGCATTAAAAGTGGGGTGGGGTGGGGGGTTGGACTATACATGTATTAAAAGAAGTTCAAGGGACTATTTGGTATATGCCCCTTTGTTTTTTCACTTAACACCCTTATTTTGCACTAAAAATTTTTCATGCCGCTGGCGCGGACCTTTAAAGATAAAGAGAATAAAGGACTTTTTAGTACAAAACAAAAGGCTTGGACTAAATGTGTATTAAAAAATGTTTGAGGGACTTTTTGGTATTTGATCCAAAAACAAATAATTATTATATTTTACCTTTTTTATAATTTTTTATTTGTAATCTGTAAATATGATTCTTTTTACTTGTATTCTTCTTGTTTTACTTTTCTTGGCAAGGAAATGAGTTGTCTGCTTGGACTGAATTTGTGTAAGCATACACTGTTGGCCATTTGAATGACAACTTTATGATCCATCATTATTTATTCAGAAAAAGTAAATATCAAATTTCACTAACAAAATATTTCTGTCGTCTGGGTGTGTAAATATTTCAGGCAGGCCAGCTAATTCCACGCCGTCATTATCGTGGACCGCAAGGTTGAAGATTGCTCAAGGCACAGCCCGCGGCCTACTGCACATCCACGAATGCAGCCCGCGTAAATATGTTCATGGCAACATAAAATCATCAAAAATTCTTCTCGATGATGATTTGCAGCCTTACATCTCCGGTTTTGGACTCACCCGTCTTTTCTCGTCCGCTTCGAAATCTGCAAACACAATGTCCAAAAAGCACAACTCCAGCCAAATCACGGTAAGCCCGAAAAATGCTTCTTCATCCCTTGTGTATCAGGCACCCGAGGCTCGGGTTTTTGGTAGTAGGCCCACACAGAAATATGATGTCTATTCTTTTGGGATCGTGCTATTGGAGATCTTAACGGGCCGATTGCCTGATGGGGGCCCGGATAATGATGACGGCAAGGATCTGGAGAGGCTTGTGAGGAAGGTGTTCCGAGAGGAACGACCCTTGTCAGAGATTATAGACACTGGGCTTCTGCACGAGGTCCATGCGAAGGCCCAAATCGTTGCGGTGTTTCATATCGCATTAAATTGCACGGAGCTGGACCCAGAGGTTCGGCCCAGGATGAGAATGGTTTCGGAGAGTCTGGACCGCATCAAATTGCACTAAAAGGTGGAAAATCTTGTACATCTGTCATTGCTTTTGATGTTGAAGCTGTTACCTTTTTTGGTCCTGAAGAAATATTGGATGTTGGGTTCTAAATTCTAATATGGGTGTTGGGAAAGGTAGTATGTATGTTCGATATCGATGTATCTGTTAGACTGTTGGGATGTGCTTTATTGAATGTTGGAATTTAACACAGGATGTAAAGCCTGCCTATGCGTCCCAACACATCCCTCAAAATACCGTTAGTGCTTTAGTGCTTGTATTATATGTGGAATCTACCCAAATATATGGACACTTAATGTACTTTGGGAAAGGTCTTGGGGTATATGTTTGGGACTCGTATCATTATTTTAAGACTCAATAATACTTGAAGATTTAGGCTCGTTTGATAGTTTTGGAGAGAAAAGAAAGGAAAAAAGTTTTATTGGGAGAGAGAAGAAAAAGTTAATAAGAGAAGAGAAGAGAGTACACTTCATTAAAAAAAACTTTATTTTCTTTCTATTTTTTTTTATTTGAAAAGAAAGTTTTGTATGGAGGAAGAGTTTTTTAAAAAAATTTCTTCATTTTCTCTCTTTTTAAACTTCAAAATGAGAAAGATACTCTCTCACATTTAAACTCTAAAATGAAAGGAAAGAAACACATTTTTTTTTCTTCTCTCTTAAATAACCTGAGTTGAAAGAGAAACAACATAAGCTATTAAATAAATGATGGGTCCCTAGCTAACCTCAAGTTGTCCAAAAATTGAAAACATCTTTAATTATGTAAAGTTGTGTTTAAGGTTCTTCTTTTTTTTTTTTTTTTTAATGAAAGTGGTAATTTAAGTATTCATTAATGAACTAAAGTGTGTGATGTAATTAAAGCACACGGTAAACCTTTTTTAAATTGCATATTATTTATACATGTTGCTCGCGTGTAATCCGTGCGTCGCGTGAGCACATTATAATTTTTTAGTAATATTTATATTATGCCTCTAATACAATTGTATTAGAGGTATAAATTCCCATTTATGATAGAGATTGATTATAAATTGTCTCCTTCCAAAGCATCGGATCGTCTCCTTAGAAAGCAAAGATGACTATTCAAACCCCCACTTCATTTCAAATTGAATGGGCAAATGAATTACATATGTTTGCCCCTTGACTCTTCAAATGCCATGAACTCTTCAAAAATTTTAGCTCATACATATTTCCCCACATTTATATATGGAGATTTCAAGCCCAAGAAGTTGCAATCATCTTCGGGTATGCTGACTCTCTATCATACTCTCCCCAATTTTCTACTTCCCACACAATGTTCCTCATTCAATCTTCATTGGAAGTAAGTTTCTTGACACACTCGCATCATTGTAAAATGTGGTCTTCAATTTTGCATATTAAGTGTTTGATTTTTTGCCTCTTTGATTGTTATAGCCCCCATTGATATAGTTTTTCAACTGTTTTGTTCCGTTCCTCAATTTTTGCAATTTCCATGTTCATCCTTAATTGTTGTTTCACACATAAACATCTATACACATTATTCTTGACTCAAGTTCACATTTCAACTTCTGTGAAATAAGTATTGGGGTATGGAGTCATTTGTGATGGATTAATTTCTATTTTGTGAAAACTATCACACAAACAGGAACATTCATATTGAATTATCAAGAAATATAAATATTGATTTTGCGAAAGCGTACCTGAATCCATAACAGAAAGTTAAGATATTTGAGTATGAGGTCTTATGCTCTTTCAGATCAACACTTTTATTTCCTCTCTAAATTTCTCTCTGACAATGAGAATCAGAAGATTGATGTTGTTGTGTGATCTGGAGACCATGACCCCTATTTATAACACAATCGTGTCTTTTCATATTTCGTATATTTTTATTTTAATCCATCATAAAAATAGAAATTACGCTTGTCTCTACACAATAAAATCCACACTTTAATAATACATTAGTAAGGCCCCAAAACTTAAATTAATCACTTTAATTGGCCTACTTTTATTTGATAGCCTATAATTCATATTTATTTTATATATAAGGCCATATATTAAATTTTACTCTAACAATCTCCCACTTGGACTATATATATATATATATATGTAACTTTATAAATTTGAATTATACTTTATGAGCTCATGAGTTTTAGCTATCAAAACTTTATGTATCTTAACAATCTTGTCCATTAATTGCACCAATATAGAATCAAAGCGATCGTCATTACATATTTCGTAAGAAGACCCATCAATTATCACATATATCAATGCAACTAATGACAAAGATCAAGTGTGGATGTGTAGCATGGAAATTTCATGCAATGTGATCTTAACATACCTATTTTCAACTGGTCCTCCTTACACCTTAGTGAGATCAAACCATATAAAGTCAGAGTGAATATAAACTTAACACTACACCAAATCTGTACTATTGTCACGGTCATTGACCTTGACAAGTTGGACTTGTCAAGGTCAATGACCGTGACAATTCGGGGCGAGACAAATTTTTTTGTCACGGTCATTGACCTTGACAAGTTCGTTAGAATTGTCACGGTCGTGTCAAGGTCATGGACCGTGACTAGTTTAGTCACGATTAATAACCGTGACAATATTTAAAAAAATTATCACGGTCAAAGACCGTGACAATTCTGGGCAGAATTTAAAAAAAGCTGGGCAGTATGGCCACTGCCACTACCCAGCAGTATATTTGTACCTGTTATAACAACGTTGGTTGTACCTATTCAAACATCATATATCCAAATAAATTAAAGATAGTGCAAATATATATTCATGACGATATAATCCAAATATTCAAAATAGAAATAATATACATGATGATATAATTCAAATATAATTAAAATGGACAAACTTTAAAATAATGTTACTACATGTCTTGGGTAAATGTGAGGAAGTGAGTTGGCCACACGATATACGAATTGACACACCCACTAATATACATCGTGCCGCATTGTTCGCGCAACCACAATAGGGAGTTCTCCTTCTCGGGTATCAAATGCGTGACGAGCACTTTGGACTCGATCCCTTGAAGCGAACGTCCATGAACTATTCCACCCTCGACGATATTCGGGTCCCTCAACCCCCGCCCTATCCGCTGGCCATCAAATACATCCAATATGAACACGCTCGGCCAACCAAATGTCGACATCGGTCTGGGGAAGGGAGCCAAATAAGAAAGTGGATCATCGAAATACGCACGTGATGGTGAAGAAGCAGCGAGGTCCACATCCTCGTCCTCCTGCGCCTCGTTCACCCGCACCTCCTCCTCCTCCACCGCCTTCTCCTTCCCTTTCCCCTTCCCCTTACGGTCTCCGCCCAACGTACGCTTCTTGAATGCGTACATATCTTGGACCGTCGCCTCCAAACGGGACAACTTCGCGTCTTGTGAATCCACCGTTCGAGCCAACCGATGATCCTATATTTGGCCACCCGTGAGCTCACCCCCTTGTCCTCCCCTTGCGATCAGAGCCAAGCACTTGGCTGAGTGCGGCTGTGGAGAAAGACGCCTTGTCGGTATCAGACTGCGACTCATGCACTTCCTTAAGCTTTGCCTGAAACAACAAAAAGCACATGATTAGTAAAATAAGTAAACTAAAAAATTATAACGTAATTAACAAAAATTAAACTGTCGGATTACTTACAATCGTGGCCGCGACGCTCAGGGACACCTCCTTGTCATTCCCCTTCTTCGTCCGAAGAGCCACATAAGTATCGAGCCTATGTGGCTTACCCCCTGGCCCACTCCCTACCCCCTGAAATAAAATAAAGTAAAATTAGTATCGGCCCCGCAAATTAAAATAATGAAGAATAATATATTTCTGTAGTTATAGAAAAATTAAATCTTACCTTCATCCTATGCTCCACCTCGGCATAAGAGGTCCGGCCGGAGTAGTGCATGTCCGTCTTTTTTGCCCGATTTTCCCTCCCTGATTGGCGAGATGCCAATTGTCGATCCTCGATCTCATTGTCAATGAACTTTTACCATTGTGCCAATGAGATCGGCTCCTTGGGCGGGACGGATCCACGCCATTGTATAATGGACTCTCGTATTTTTTCAAAGTACCGTGTCCGCATATTTTTCTTCCACGTCTTGTGTTGCTCCCTCAACTGCTCAAAGACGGAATCGCGTAGCTTTGGATCCAAGTTGAATTGTTCCTGTCCAACAAATTCAATGTTAGTTGCGAATAAATATAAATATAAATATAAATATAAAATGAAATCGAAATTGAAATTGAAATTGAAATTGAAATTGAAATATTCATATAAATATAAATATATTACCTGTAGTGCCGCCCAAACAGCTAACTTGAGCTCATATGGCACCTCCTTCCAACTCATAAATCCCGGGCCGATGACCGTCTTTAGCAGCTCGAGGGATCTCGCTAATAGCTCCGATTTGTTCTCGATGGTAATCCCAAATTTTCCATATTCGGGGAGCCTAGGGGCGGAGGAGCCCTCGTCGCCTCCGCTACCACCGAGCCCAGACGACATCATCATAAACATCATCATCATCTTCGCCTTAATACCTGAAGGAGACATTTGCTGTAAAAAAATGTTATTAGTACAGATAAAAAAAAATATTATTAGTACACAGAGACACACACCCCTACCCCACCCCCACCACACACACACACACGTACACGTACACCCCCCACCACCCCACCACCCTCCCCCCACCACACACCACCACACACATATATACACACACATACACACACATATACACATATTTAATTCCAAGTATGTTTAATTTAATTATCATACTTTGTATATATTGTTCGATATACAAAGTAATTTTAAAAAAAAGTTGAAAAATCCCACCCCCATATGGACAATAATCCAGTAGTCATGCCACTTTTAAAGCATCATATTATAAGTGTATTTACATAACAAACACAAAAATTATATACTTATTAGAATGAAGAATTTACTATTTTTAATATACACTCTTTCTCCAATTCCTATAGGTTTTTAACCTAAAGAGGTTCCATCTTACATTTTGAATATCAAGGTCACTATTTTTAAACTCCTACTTAGTTTTTGATTTCGCTTTAGTTGTCAAATTGCATTAAAAAGATTGTTAAGTCTATTGGTTTCATTAACACACACACACACACACACACACACACACATATATATATATATCACTATTGCATTAGATCTAATAGTAAAAATATTGCATTTTACATATTTTCGGAGCATTGAAGGCTGCTAGAGTCGATATGGAAACGGAATACGAAATATTCTTAATCAACACAAGTATCCCCCCATTGAGAAAATTATCTAGAGTTCAATTGTCCCGGCTCTAATCGATTTCCTTTTCTTGATTTTTTTCTTTTTTGCTATTAGTTTTAGTTATTTATTTTTAAAATAAGTGGCTAAGTTTTGTCAAGAAGTACTTTGATTAGTTTGATAAGAAGAAGAGAAAAAAATAAGAAAAAAGTAAAATTTTTATTAAGTGGGGAAGACAATTTATTTCATTACAATTGTCTTAAAACTTGAGGGGTTATTTGCATAAAATTACACCTGACTGTTTACATGGAAAATTATTTGCATTTTTGACACTTTTTCTTATTGCTTTTCTTGAAACTCATTCTTAGCAGTCTTTGGATTCTTTCCTTGATATTTTTTAAATTTGCAAAGAGAAAAATCATGACCTTTTTTTAAGAATATAAATTCGTTTTTGGTAAGTCCTTCTTTTTAGTGGTATTCTTTTTTTTTTGTACAACTAGCCAAAGTATGTGGTATTCTTTTTTTATTAGAACAGAATCAATAAGAACATAATATCTTTTTTGGTTAGTCCTTCAAGGTAGAGGTATTCTCTTTATGCAAAGACCTTCAATGTATTATCTTTTTTGCTACATCTTCCTACACCATTTTCTTAATTTTTATTTTTAATGTTTATGGGGATATTACTATAAGTATGGATCAGGAATGTACTCAACACAGAATTCTAATTTTTTTGGTCTTAATAGCAGAAACGCGTCGGACACGTATCGTATCCGTGTCGTGTCTTTATCTGTGTTGTGTCTTTAAGTAGAGAGAAAATCGTTGTTCCGGTTAGTGGTGTATTTTTGGATTGGCTTCTTGAGACCGTAATGGTGTCGAATTTTGCAAATAGAAATAAAATATTTTTAGAGTGATGTTTTATGTTTTTCAAACGCTTGCCAATATCGATATACACAAAATGGTATTAACTTGGTGTGTATATATTCAATTTATTCTTACCTTTCGTAAATCAATACTCGCTTAATTTAAATTAAGTGATTTTTTATAAACACCTACAATTACATCCTTCGAGACCTTTTGTAGTTTAATAATCACTTAGTTTAATGTCCCATTCATTAAATTAAGTGCTATTTTAGAAATAACTACAATTCCATCCTTCTAGAACTTTGTATAAGTTAGTATGATTCTCACTAAATTTGGTTTTGAAATCGCAAATGTATTTCGCATTTTAACATAAAGAATATTGGAAAATTACTAGGAACTCACATTTTCTAATTCAATACTCGCTTAGTTTAATCTTCCATTCATTAAATTAAGTGATTTTTTTACAAATACCTACAATTACATCCTTCGGGTCCTTCTGTAGTTAAAAACTCGCTTATTTTAATAGTTTATTTATTAAATTAAGTGCTTCTTTACAAATAACTACAATTCCATCCTTCTAGACCTTTATCTTAATTACTATGATTCTCACTAAATTTGTTTTTAAAAATCGCAAATGTCTATCCCAGTTCTACATAAAGAAGATTGAAAAATGAGTAAGAACGAACGTGAAATGCTTTTGAAGTCTAACGCAATCTATGCTCGCAAAGATGTAATCGATGTTGATAATCCATCTCCTAAAGCATCACGCTTCGCAAAATGACAACGTGATAAAGAATATGCAGATTTTATTGAATACTCAAGGAGTAAATCGAAGAAGTGTAGATTTAAGAAGCTAAATGATATACACAGATGCATTTCCAATGTGCTTGTAGTAAAGACAGTTGACAACGATGGAAAAATAGTCTCCATGACCTCCAGTGATATCTTTAGGCAAGAAATTCCTTCGTCATTTTCGCTTATCATTATTGATGGAACATATGAAGGAAATTCAAGCCACTCCTTTGTTGACTATGTCGTTATTGATTAACAATGATCTTTCGTTTTGTCTAAGAATTTTGTTCATTTATCCCGCTTTTCGTAATTTATGGAACCTAGGAAGGAAATACAATCATCTCCTACCTTCACCATGTCGTTATTAATTGAACTTGGTGTTTTGTTGTATCATTTTCCCTTACTTTGCTGGCTTTCCTACGTTTGGGATTTGTAATAATCACATTTGCAGATGGTCAACTTTTAATACAATTTTGAATTTCAGCTTATTTGTTTATAATTGCTTTTACATTTACATAACATTCAATGCAATTTTGAATTCCAACTTATTTCTCTATATTTGAATTTACATTTACATAATGAGGTTTTCACTTTTGGTATAGCCCATGCTTCACACTTAATAATATGATCTGTTTGACAACAAGCAAATTATTTTCAAATAACTTCATATACCAAATTTATATTAAATATCCAAAATAAACTAGCAAAAGTAGTAACAAATTACATTTACAAATAAGTTATAAATTTATTTCTCTAATTTTATATTTGTGTATGTGGATACAAAGTGGACTTTCACCAAGTATGAAGTCTATTTTGTCACGTTCCGTTGTTCAAGAGTACGGTACTATCATCCATAATATGGAAATGAATCGCTCATCTGAGAAAGATTGGACTATTTCCAACTATTGTGGCTATACATTAAATACCATTAAAGATTGTCTCCATTATTTGAAAGCGATAAACAATGGTACGAACTACCGTGGTTACACATTTGGAAGTGTTAACAAATATCTTGGCATTTTAACTAGGGAACATTCTTTCCTCAACTACTGTGGATACACCTTAGGCAATGTTGAACATAGACTCAATGATATAAGGGAAAAATAACTCATCGTAGAAACTTCCACTACACCAAAATGGAAGATTTGTGAGTGTTGCTAGCAGTCACAAATGACATTTATAAATGTTATTTACCGTCATAATTTAGGGGGTGACAAAAGAATAATTGTAACCCCTAACAACAGTCACAAATTTTTCTAACCCCTATGGAGGTTATGACTGTTGACCCCAATTTGTAATTGTTGTTTATAACTGCTGTCAGTAGTTACGAATATAATATTTGTAACTGCTATCAGTAGTTACGAATCTTATATTTGTAATTGCAATTAATAGTTACAAAATTGACAATAATGAAAAATTTGTGACTGCTATTAACAGTTACAAACGTTGAATTTGTTAATGTTGGTAAGAGCTATTATAAATATCTTTATATTTTCACAAAATGATGAAATGATAAGAGTAGAATAAATATCATGAACATGTAACAAGTTTAAAAAATTTGACAACATTTCATTTATATTTCTGATATTCCAAATATCTGATACACATAAAACTTGTTTAAACTTAAATTAACATCAAACAATCCCTTCTTGGGCGCCATGTACAAAATTAACATATAATAAAAAATAAACTAAAAAAAATAACGACATGACAATTCGATGACATGAAATGTCATGAAGATGTAACAAATCATTCTAAATCTAGACTAGGGATAACCACATGACGGATACGCTTCATGATGTCTAGGTATATCAACCATGGGGGGTATTGATGCAGTGACATCCTTCCTCGTATACTCGGAGTACGCCTGCTAAGCAAGTTCAATGGACTTAAATTTTTTGAATACGACACCTCGGTATCTATTGACTTGTGCTTGTGTTGCCACGAAGAGTAAACACCTAGATTTAGGCCTTTGAATGCTATGTATGTCAGGAATGCCATGTGTATGCCTGTAAACAATAAAATGTAACTATGTTAGTTACAATAAAGAAGGTGGGCACTATGTTATTTTTATAATACATGCAAGGGGAAAAGTAAAATGTCAATTACTGAATGGAGCATGTGCCTCATATTTACAAATAAAGATATAAATAGAACGAGTATTTGGTTCCATACCTTATGAAAAATCATGCACCGTGCCTCCACCAAATTTTGCAAGAAGTAAAAAAAATAGTAGTAAGAATGAGAGACTTAGTAAGAAAATATGAACACAATAGACATAGAATCCAGTTGTATCGATGTTCTAAAGTGAGAATAATGACTAAATTATATTAAAAAAAGATATAATGAAGTTGTGTCCAAGTGATTTAGTGGTATGGATTGCACCTAATCAAATAATTACATCATTTATGAATAAATATATATATACATAATTTATAATTTATAATTACATCGTAAAAATGAAATATGCATAAACATTGTCATACAAATATATATATATATATATATATATATATAGGTCAAATGTTATTGGATATTAAAAATACACTTATTTATATAAAATTTTAAATAATTTTTTTCAATTTTTTTAGGCTGTCTAAATTGCATATCCCCCGATATCGAGATCGAGTTGAAAATTGGGGGTCCGAGTCGTACACCGATTCTGCGACTTTGAACCATGGTTCAAATAGAATTATTCTATTTAAATGTCCTGCATCAATAAGACTATCATCATGTAAACAGATTCTTATTGTTAGTGTTGTTGTTCCTTTTCAATTTCCATGTAGTGTCCTTCCCCACCAATCATGATGACATATTTTATGATGTTTATAGATTTAACTAACATTTTGGTTAATGCATAACATGGATAACACCTATGGACATTGGCTGCCAGAGATATATCCAGACATCATAATTCACGAGCCCAACATTAACAGAGCTAAGAATATTAACTTGTCTAACAAAATTTCCAAATCAATGTAGATTTATAAGGTCGAAAAAGGTCACTGAGCAAAAAAAAACACGAACAAACTACTTCGCATCAAATAAATGAAAACATAATTACCTCGACCACCAAGATCTAAGAGTTTGATGACTTGATAACATCAATGATCAATTTAATCCTCTCGACAGTTGGTCGTTTGGCAGAGGGTTTTGATGCTTCTGAATATTATTGGAGCCTTGTGATTTCATTCTTCAACTTGTTCTTCGGACTCTGAAATAGATGCTCCTTCGGATTATTCTTTTTCTTGTACCGAAAGATCGGGTAGTAAACTTGATAATCTAATATGACCGAGTAGTAAAATTTAATGGCCATTTTAAATTTATGACGTAGCAAAAATTAATTCAATACTACGTAAATGATGAGTATGAGACTTTAGGGTACAAAGGTCAATTTCTTGCTATCCATATCTTCCAATTTGTTTGTCTAAGTAATTTAAATCAGTTGGGAGTCTTAAGAATTTGTGGATATCTCTATATGATGAACTTATAAATTGCACGTACTAAAAACTGATTTATTAAAGTGATTTTTTTGGTTAAAACCCGGTTTAACGTGGCCAATAACCGACCTTAATACTGGTGACTAGTAGTGTTTTTTGGTTCTGGTCCTGTTCAGCTGAATCGGAGTTGCCTGGACTGCACATTTGTGTAAAGAAACAAATTGAAAAGTCAGTTGTTTAAACTAATGGTGCATGAGGACACATTTTCGTCTAGTTTAGGATGGTATTCACATGACCAAACTATAGGCCATTAGATAACATGTTAATCATTTCATTTATCTTTCATAAATTAGAGCCTTGATACAATTGTGATTGATGCCATTAGAAGTCCATTACCTGATGTTAGTCATGCATTTGAAATGAGGATTTTTTCAAACGAGTTCATATACAACATCCACTCTCTCTTAAAAGGAACAACGGTTCAAAATGCCTAGAAGGGATCATCAACATTTCATATACAACATCCTGCCTAAAGTCATTTTTTAGGAGTCATGGAAAGCTAGAAACAACAAACTGTAGCAGGTCTAATATAAAATCTACAAGTACGAGGCAAGGTTTAAGATGAACTCTCTATCCCCTCCTGCACTTGTGATATCTGTCATTATATTCTTGCATAGAGAAGAAGATAGACCAGACCACACCCAACAGACCAGTATCACCCACCCCTCTCAATGAACCTTCTTCAGCACGTGTGCTCTGTGCCAATCGCACGTGCCGTACGATCCCGTGCTCTAACCATCCCCTCTAGCACCGTCGTCACCTCCCCTCAACAAAACCTCACACGTGATGCTCGTCTTGTCAGAACAAGAGCTTCAACAAGTAGCCGTCGACTTGGGTCAGCAAAGTTATAGGGGAAAACAGCTTCACCAGCTACTATACAAAAGGAAGATCAAAGAAATCCATGATTTCAGCCAATTGCCTTAGGCATTCAGAAAAGACCTTGGAGAAGCGGGTTGGACAGTTGGGAGGTCACCCATTCATCATTCTGTTACTTCAGCCGATGGAACGATTAAGTTACTAATAAAATTTGAAGACAATCGACTAGTTGAAACTGTTGGCATATGATACCAGTAAAAGATGATAAGGGTTCAGTCTGCCTTACAATATGTGTCTAATCACAGGTAGGCTGCCCATTGCGTTGCGCATTTTGTGCTACTGGCAAGGGGGGTTCTCAAGGAACCTTCAAAGGCATGAAATTATTGAGCAGGTCTTAGCAATAGAGGAGATCTTCAAGCATAGGGTTACGAATGTAGTGTTTATGGGAATGGGTGAGCCAATGTTGAACCTGAAAGAAGTTCTTGGAGCACACCAGTGCTTGAATAAGGATGTGAAAATTGGGCAAAGGATGATGACGATTTCCATTGTCGAATTTCCAAACACAATAAAAAAGCTGGCTTCTCACAAACTTCAGTCTACATTGGCTCTTAGCCTTCATGCTCCGAACCAGAAGCTAAAGGAAAAAATTGTGCCCAGTTCAAAGTCCTACCCTCTAGATGCTATTATGAAAGATTGCAGGGACTACTTCCTCCAAAAAAGTCGATGGGTAACTTTTGAGTACACACTTTTAGCTGGAGTTAATGATGCAGTGAACCACGCAATAGCACTTGCAGAGCTACTCCATGAGTGGGGCGTGTTAAACATGTGAATTTAATATCTTACAATCCAATAGAAGGCTCCGAGTTTCAGCGTCCATAAAAGAAAGCGGTGCTTTCCTTTTCATCTGCTTTAGAGTCCTGTAAAATAACCGTGAGTATACGTTAGACACGAGGTCTAGATGCGGGTGCAGCTTATGGGAAACTAAGAAATGAGATCCAAAAGAGTCCATTGCTCGAGAGCACTGACGACCTGCAGGTAAATGAGTTCCCCAAAACTCCCTTGCCTGAGAGCTCTGATGATCTGTTATCTCAATTAGACATCCCAGTTGCTTGTTGATGCTGCGAATCTCTTTTCTCAACTTGTATACGGTTTCCATCACCACTCCCCACCATATAGTAGAAACTTGATAGTAATTGCAGTTGTGACCAAATCTTATTAGCATCTTTAGCCCTTTTAGTTGTGAAAACAATAATGATACAAGTTTCGTACCCCCCGCGAGTTAAGTTTCTTCTGTACAATACTCTTGGATATTGGGGAAGGAAGGAACATAATATATAATGCTGCTTCATGGTGGTTGATTTATTTATATTGGAATCAAGAGTAGCTGAGATATGAAAGAAGATTTCATGGGGTGGTGAAAGCGAAAATTGTAAATGGATGAAACAAGTGAAGTTTTAGTAATTTGTTTTTCTTTAAGTTGTTGCAATGGGTTCTCATTTCAGTAAATTACTTGTTTTTATTTATTTAAACCTTTACTGATTAGATGTGAAGATGATATTCAATGTCAACAAAAACAAATCTTTTTGACAAAACAATTATTCAATGTTAACAAAAAATGATCATTAAACTTGCTTGTAAAAATGATAAAATTAATTTTCAGGCCTATAATACGAGTCATCTTCACAAAACATTTACAAGTCCAGCGTTTGTCGATTCTCATTGTGCTTAATCTTCTCTAATGCAAGCCACGAGCAGATAAGAATGACCATCTCGATCAGGAAATCGCTTTCAATTATTCTTCTCTTTAGTAGAATTCCTCCCAATTAGTTGGTGACTCCCAGTTGGGAAAGGGCAGGGCCTGTGTCATCCCCAAAGACACGTGAGCCATCGGACTAACATAGTCCGATGATCCACCTCGGTGCAAATGAAAGGTTGTGCTCGCCTGCTTGGACGGGAGTTCGATGATGAATAAACCATTGCTTTCTTGGTCAACCTGTAGTGCACTAGCATGTCAACGATTCACTTGGGATTGTTCAAAATAGGCCAGAAGAGTTCAAATTTGAAGGCCTCCCCCATCTTTAATCGGTATGCATCCATTATTAACTTCTCTATATCATCAGTTGCGATCTGCTTCTCATTTCTTCTAAGATAACGTGGGCATAAATTTGCGCAAAACAGGACTTTCAAGAGCTGTTTGGGGGGTCGAAGTGAAGAGTGATCTTTTTTCACTATCACGTGCATAAGCTTTATTCTTGAAACTTAAACCCCGAATAAATCCACCCGATGATGAATTTCCATTCATGACATAGGGAGAGTGGAGTAAACCCTTACCACTAAGCCATCTTATCAGTTATGCGTGCCTCTTTATGGGACACTTGATTATTGTTTTTGCTTTTCACACCCCAATGCTCACTTTTAACCCCAAAATGAACGTCTACTAGTCAATTTTGAGAACCGAGAGTCTGATTAGGACACTCACGCCTGTAAGTTACTTTTGTACCTCTTAGGGTTTTTGTTGGTCCGTTTAGGCCATTTGATTGTTATTTTCAGTTTTTACCCCTAAATCCCATTTGAACCCCAAAGCGAACGCTTACTAGTCAATTACAAAAACAAGGAACCCGATGAGACACACCACTTCCTACAAGTTACTTTGTAATGCTTAGGGTGTATGTACCTCTATTCGGGCCACACAATTATTTTTTTGAGATTTTCCGACATATGTTCCATTTTTAATCCTAAACCAAATGTCCACTAGCCAATTTCGGAAAATCGGGAGTCCGATGACTGTCACTTCCCTTAAATTACTTTTGTATTGAATGGTAAACTCACACAAATAAGTATAGACAATCAATAATTCTAACTTGAATGGCATGAGCTACTTGCAAAGGACATGAATTAATTAACACAAACAAACATATCAATAATTCTAACTAAAATTCACACAAACATGTATACATATATTTTCATAAATTAATCTTAAAACTATACTACAACAACCAATTGACAATCCGGGTTTTCAATTGGCTCACCCTCAACCTCCTATCACCACTACAAATCAATCGAGTACAAAGACTAATGATATTAATAAATGACCAAGAATTAAAATTACCTTTTTCCATATCAATTCGACGATACTATAACTTGAATGTCCGGGAATAGATTAACTCAGTCGATCAGATCATTTAGTTTGTCTTCCTGACAAAAAACACGAATAAATAATGACAATATAAAGAAAATAAAGGAATTTCCAAACAACAGTTGAAATAAACTAATAATATCAAACATAAGTCTTCACTCCACAACATGCCAAATCCTCAATAAAAAATTATATACAATCTTATTTTCCATCCAGGAATAGTATTTTTAGAATGAAATACTTCACTTCTACGTTTGAAACAAGAAAAGGAGTCAAGAAACAATGTCGTATTAGACACAACACACACACACACTTAAATAATATTTAGAGTAACAACCCTACATTTCTTGTGTGGCATGCTTCAAGTTAACAGATCAGTGTCCCCAAAACATACCAACATTGTATTGTAAGAGCTTGAATGACTCTTCATCTCCACGCATTAAGCTAAATTTCAATTCCTTTACTTATCTCTCTCACCACACTCACCTAATTATACTTGTACAAGAACTATTAATGTTAATCACTTCACTATCAAGTATCAACTGATGAGTAAATTGAGTAAAATTTCGGATTTACTTTGGAGCTAAAACAGTTATCACAAACATTAATCAAGTAGCCACTGGTTGAAAACCCTAACCCAATTTGTAAAGCTTATAACATTAAAGTGAATGACAAAAATAGTTTAAAAACTCAAACATTACATATACACACACATCTGGCATAGTATATAACAAGTTCTACTAAACTAAAGTTACAACTAGGGTTTTTTAGTCCAAATAAAAAGTTTAGAATAACAAATAATATTATTTTAGGCTTAGATCTCTCTTTGTGTTACTCTCTTTACCAAGATTGCTTAATTTAATCATTATTATAGTTCCTAAAATAGTTTGTAACATATACAAATCAGAAAACAAATAAGAGATTAAGAGTATACATTTCATCAATAAAAATGACAAATATATAAATAAATCTGTAAATAAACTAACTTATAAATAAATTTGTAAATAAAAATTATTTGTCTGTAATTTAAAAAAACCATGCATCCAAAAAGAATTAGAATTTCATTATAAACAAAATCCTTTATTAGAGAGAGAGTCAGCTTAAAAAAATTCACATAATCGCATTTCATACAAAAAAATGTTAATGTTATCCAATCCTAAAAAAATCATAATTGCATTTTATACAATATGTTTATGTTTATAGTGAAAAGAGAGAGAGAGAGAGAGAGAGAGAGAGAGAGAGAGAGAGAGAGAGGAAGCTTAAAAAATCGCTTACAGTGAAGAGATAGAGAGGAAGCTTTGGTTGATCTTAATGTTATCCAACTGTGAAGTTTGGTCGATCGAGAGAGTTTAGCCTAGGAGTGAGAAGCGGGATGAAGGATGGAGCGGGAGATTGAAGACCACGAGAGAGAAGAGGGTCACAAATTTGTGACCGCTACAGTGGTCACAAATCTAAAATCCGCGACTCCTCATAGCAGTTACAATTTTGTGGCTGCTCATAAGAGTAATAAGTTAACTCTAGTAATAAATTTGTGACTTTTTGTGGCAGTTATAAACTTGTGACTCCTTATAGCAATCACAAATTAATTATATGGTAAGATTTATGACTGTCATTAACAGTGACAAACCAATTGACTCAAAATTTTTATTCCCAAAATATTTTATGACCCCTAATGGTAGTTCCAAATAATGTTGACTCCTAATGGCAGTGATAAAGTTTGTCACCCCCATTAGCAGTTACAAGAAGGCAGTCACAAAATTAGTATTTTGGTGTAGTGTTCGTTGATGAGAAGTAAGCGATATTTAAATTGAGTTATTTCAACCAATCTTTTCAAAATTAAACATTCATAAAAGATATATATATATATATATATATATATATATATATATATATATATTATTGACTATTAATATATTAATGGATATATAGAGACATATTAGGAACCAATGGATTTCAGAATGCCTACACACACTTGCCGACATTATAACACAATTCGTTGGTACGAAGCTATAAATGACAAGAGTAAAAAGCCTAGAGTTCCAAAATTCAGCACCAAGTTGGTCGAGTTAGACTACCTATGTTGCGCCCGACGCCTGAACCTTTGAGTTCTCTTTTGACATCAGATAACCGAGTTATGGTATCAAAATTCAAAGACAATATAAGAGCATAAAATTCAATATTTTCTTTCACATCTACTGGTGAAATCATAGACAACCGTATAAACAATAGTTGTGCTCCGTTTGTTTACCAAATATCTGGACAAATCATCACAAGATCGATTCACTACTGCCCGTTACAGGGAAACCTCAAAAGTTTTCACAACTTTACATCTAGAACAGCAAGAATGAGGTAAGCAATCGAATAAGGTCATTAGGCGAAGAAAGTAGATCATCCAGAATTGATCCAACCGTGGTGTCTGATTTATAGCTTATGAATAACGAGCTTGCTAAAGTATTCCGAATGGCCAGAGATCGTTTTACCGAATCTGATGTCCAAACGGTAAGAATATGAATTCTATGACGAAGAAACACTGACCCATCTGTTTACTATCTACAAAGCGCATTAGAAATTACAACATTCATTGTTGGAGATTTTACAGAAGAAAGTACAAGTAGAGATGTCATCGTTGAGCACATGTGTAGTGGATTGCCACCACACCAAATCTGTCGAATTGTTACGGTCATTGACCTTGACAAGTTGGACTTGTCAAGGTCAATGACCGTGATAATTCTGGGGGTGACAACTTTTGTTGTCACAGACGTGTAGCGGTCATTGACCGTGAAAAGTTCAATAGAATTGTCACGGTCATGTCACGGTATATGACCTTGACAAGTTTTATCACGGTTATAAACCGTGACAAACTCTTGACATTTAATAAAAAAAATTGTCACGGTCATTGACCGTGACAATTCTGGGTAGAATTGAAAAAAAATGTGTTGGGCAGTATGGCCACTACCACTGCCCAACAGTATATTTGTACCTGTTATAGCAATGTTGTACCTGTTCAAACATCATATATCCAAATAAAATATAGATAATGCAAATATACATTCAAAACAATATGCATCACGATATAATCCAAATATAATTCAAATGTAACAACTTAAAATAATTCAATTCAAATAGTGTCACTACATGTCTAGGGTAAGGTTAGCTCTGAGGAGATGAGTAGGCCACACGATATACGAATTGACACACCCAGTAATATACATTGTGACGCATTTTTCATGCAACCACAATGGGGAGTTCTCCTTCCCCAGTATCACATGCGTGACGAGCACCTTGGACTCGATGTCTTGAAGCGAACGTCCATGAACTGGCATACCCCGAACGGTATTCGGTTCCCTCAACCCCCGGCCTATCCGCTGGCCATTAAATATGTCTAGTAAAAATACACCCGGCTAACCAAGTGTCAACATCGGTCGGTCGAAGGGAGCCAAATAGGGGAGTGGATCATCAAAGTTCGCACGTGTCGGCGATGAAGCAGCGAGGTCCATATCCTCGTCATCCTGCACCTCATCCTCCTACACTTCCTCCTCCACCATCTTGTCCTTACCTTTCCCCTTACGGTTTCCACCCAAAGAACGCTTCATGAACGAGAACATATTTTGGACCGTCGCCTCCAAACGGGACAGCTTTGCGTTATGCAAGTCCACCGCTCGAGCCAACCCGATGTCGCTCGTCTCCAATCCGATGATCCTAGATTTGGCCACCTGTGAGCTCACCCCCTTGTCCTCCCCTTGCGATCAGTGCCAAGCACTTGGCTGAGTGCGTCTGTGGACCAAGATGCCTTGTCGGAATCAAACTGCGACTCATGCACTTCCTTAAGCTTGGCCTGAAACGACAAAAAGCACATGATTAGTAAAATAAGTAAATAAAAAAATTATAACGTAATTAATAAAAAGTAAACTGTCAGATTACTTACAATCGTGGCCGCGACGCTCAGGGACACCTCCTTATCCTTCCCCTTCTTCGTCCGAATAGCCACATATGTATCGAGCTTATGTGGCCTACCCCCAGGGCCACTCCCTATCCCCTGAAATAAAATAAATCCAAATTAGTATCGACCCCACAAAGTAAAATTATGCAGAACAATATATTTCTATAGTTATAGAAAAATTAAATCTTACCATCATCCTATGCTCCACTTCGGCGTAAGACGTCTGGCCGGAGTAGTGCATGTCTGTCTTTTTTGCTCGATTTTCCCTCCCCGATTGGCAAGATGCCAATTGTCGCTCCCCGATCTCATTATCAATGAACTTTTATCATTGTGTCAATGAGATCGGCTCCTTCGACGGGACAGATTCACGCATTCGGATAACGGACTCTCGGGTCTTCCTAAATTATCGGGTCCGCATATTTTTCTTCCACGTCTTGTGTTGCTCCCTCAACTTCTCCAAGACGGAATCGCGTAAGGCTGAATTGTTCCTGTCCAACAAATACAATGTTAGTTGCGAATAAATATAAATATAAATATGAAATGAAATTGAAATCGAAATTAAAATTGAAATTGAAATATTCATATAAATATAAATATAAATACATTACCTGTAGTGCCACCCAAATAGCTAACTTGAGCTCATATGACACCTCCCTCTAACTAGTGTACCCCGGGCCGATGATCGTCTTTACCAGCTCGAGGTATCTCGCTAATAGCCCTGTCTTGTTCTTGATGGCCATCCCCAATTTGCCATATTTGGGGAGCCTAGGGCCCGAGGAGCCCTCGTCACCACCGCTACCACCGAGCCCAGACGACATCATCATAATCAGAATCATCATCCTTGCCTTAATACCTGAAGGATACATTTTCTGTAAAAAAAAATGTTGTTATTAGTACAAATCAAAATGAATCAGAAGAAGACATGCAAATATGTAAAATTACTATAAATCCAAATGAATTGTTACTGTTTAACACCTCAATCCTGAATTCTAAAACAACAGCATCTAGATCATAATATGTTCAATTACTAGAAATCCGAAACATCCCCATCCCCACCCCTACTGCCCACACACACGCAGACTACACAAGAGTGAAAATGATAAAGTGCAAATCAATTAAAATCATTAAAAATGGATTGATAAAGTACAAATTGGAATATTTATTAGAAATTGAAAAATTGTTTCAAATTCGGGTTATCATAAAAAATGGATTGATATTCGTTAGGAGCATTTAAGTCATCCACACTACTATTTAGACGCTTTGGTGCGTGTAGGACAATTGACCACGACTCGTTGTTGATATACTCTGAGTAAAACACTTGGTTAACCTTTTAAAATGCACAAACAAACAGCTCATTGCTCACGTGGTCGTTGCTCTTCAACTTGGACAAGTCAACCATGGTCAAATTGGTGATAGGACCAACTTTACAAGCATTTTTATCCTCAACTCTTACCCAGTAACAGTAAAATACAACCTCTTTGAAGCTTATATAATCCAATTCAAATATATTTCGAATTACACCATAGTAAGTCATTTCAGCTTCAATGAGGTTTTTATCTTTTGCGCTCACTCGAAAGAAAGTAAGAGCCTTGTATGAAATGCCAGAGTTTTGTACATTTGTACTTTCCTCGTACACTTTTGCGCCGAATATGTAACCGTTCAATCGATACTTTTTGTACTCTTGTGCCATGAACAAGGATCCAGTGGCTAGACGAGCAAGCCTTGATGTCGCATCACCCGTCTTTAAGAGTTGAGAATATAGATAAATTAATTAGATTAATTGTAAATTTGAGTGTAATATAACGTTATATAATGACCATTTTCATTATAATTACCTCTTGTGACAACCACAACCTAAATTCACTGTCTGATTGTACCATTGTTTTTCATCTTTTATTGTTCTCACAGGCTTCATATTTTCTGCATATTACAAAATTAATCATGTATAAAATAATCTAAAATATTCTAAAATAATGTTATACATTAAAATAATTTAAACTTACTTTTTCCATTCTTCGACATCTTCATGTGTGTCAAATAGATAACGAGCTACTTGTTCATGTTGCAAACTCGTTAATTTCACTCGTTTTCCCATCACATGACCACCATTATCGACAAACTCACCAGTGTCATTAACGGTGGTCGAGTCAGACATATATTCCCGAGTATATATTGATGACTCCACAGTGATGTATTCCTCTGCAATTGATCCTGCAATGTATCGCGTATTCTTGACGTAATCTTTAAAAACTTTCATCAATCTTTCAAATGGATACATCCACCGATATCTAACTGGACCACAAAGAAGTGCCTCGTCGCATAGGTGTACCCACAAGTGAACACTTATGTCAAAGAATGCTGGGGGAAAGTACTTCTCCAACACACAAATCTCTTCGATCACTACCAATTTTGCGGCCACTATGTGTTCTCTATTGACTACCTTCTCACACAAGAGTGAGAAGGTAATACTAATTTGCATAATAGCCCTCCGCAAATCCTTGTGCTTGGAGAAACAATGCTTAAACAATAGAGGAACCAATTTCATGATCGCATGCCAATCGTGGGACATTACACTTATGTAAATCATGAGTAGCATAATTCACAATCCTTTGCAAGTTGGATGAAAAATTAGATGGGCCCTTCAAATTATATATTGTCTAAAAGCACCTTCCTGTCCCCACTCGTCAAAGTAAACGTACCAGGGGGAAATATTGTCCTTCCCCTACTATCTTCTTTCAACCATAGTTGTGGCGTAAGTTTCAACGATTTAAGGTCTTTTCATGCATTTTCTCCATCCTTCTAATGACTCCCCCAAGGCAAGTGCCCACAATATGTTCAGCGAAGTTCTTCTCTGCATGCATCACATCCAATACATGGAGCACCGGGTTATTCTTCTAATAAGGCAAGTCAATTAAAATTGACCTCCTAGACCATGCCTTTCTTGTCTCAAACTGTGCAAATCAACCATGGCATGTAAAGTTGTTTGATCTTTCTCACAGCCAGAGTATAACGGTTGGGTCGCCTTAAATTTTAAACTTTGGTAGTCATCGTCAAGGTTTATCGTGATATCTTCACGAGCACTTGAACCTTATACATCATCGGTAACCTCATTCTCCTCTACTTCATAAACTCCGTATGCATCATCAACTAATTCCTCTAACATATTATGATCTACGTCGTCCCCTTATATATCTATCCTACTTGTTGAAGGTTGTTGTGAAGGTTGTTCGGGGAAAAAAGGAACTTTCAATTCACTATGAAAACTCCAAAATCGATAAAAATCTCGCATACCCGATCTTAACAAATGTAGTTCAACTGTTTTCCACTCAAACAAATTATCATTCTTACACCTAGCACACGGACACGAAAACTCTTCATCATTATGACATCTCTTTGCGTATTTCACAAATTCGTTAGCAACTCTGCGAAACATATCCCCCATTCTATTTATCTTACCCATCCACTCTTAGTATTTTGGATATCCCATCGTAACTACCACAACTAATCACCTATTAAAGGTAAGAAGTGTATATTCATGAATTAGTATAAACAAAACTTAGATTTGTAGTATGTTTCGTTTAATTCTGTCTTATTTATATTCGATTTTTAAATTTCAAATTCGAATTCAATTTATAATAGAAATTCCTATTTCCTCCATCTCCTCTAAAGGGTGAGTGGTCCTATCCCATTCAAGATCACATATTTTTGTAATATACTTAACATCTCATGCACATTGTTACGATTTGAGAAAAATTTGGCAGCATATTCCCGTAGTTCTCTAAGTACATGACATAGATTAGCAAGTGGGAGTGTTATTTCAATTGATCAATTGAAATAACAGTCACACTTGTCAATCTAGTATGTACCCAGAGAACATTAGGATAAGACTGCAGAACTTCCTCCAAAAATAACAACTTTAAGCCACTAAGAATATTATTATACAGGAATTATGCAGTCCCAAACTGTCCAAACGGGATAATTCGAGAGATCTCATTATAGGGGTAATGACTCTCGAACGGGTCTAAAGGCTATTGAATGCGTACGCATAAGAACTAGAAGGCTAGTATCTATGCGCACTATATGTAATTTCAAGTATGTTTCGTTTAATTATCATACTATATATATATATTATTCGTTATACAAATTAATTTTCAAAAAAAGTTAAAAATACCACCCCCACATGGACAATAATCCAGTGGTCATGCCACTTTTAAAATTAACCAACCCAACATCGATCCACTATAATCCAACCGCAATGGCAACAACAAATGTGTATCCCATACTCCTTCTAATTCATCTACTCAATTAATTCTTTTCATCAATTAAACTAACAATTAAAGTATACAATTATTAATTTACTAATTTACAATGAGGGACAATCCTACTTGCATATGAAAGGGGCACTAATTATTAATTTGCAAAAAAAATTAACAACCAATCAATATTAAATAAATCAATTCTTTTACAAGGGGGACTACAATATAAGGGACAATATCTAATAAACCAATACAAATTTAATTAAAAAAATACACACGCGCACATATACACACACACTACCCCCTCCCCCCCACTGCCGCTGCCCACTACACGCACACACACACATATACACACGCACATACACACACATGCACATATACACACACGCATATATACACACACACACACACACACACACACACACACACCCCCTCCCCTCCCCTCCCCCAGCCCTGCCCTCTCCTCCCCCCCATGCATATATACACCACACACACACACATGTACATTTACACACATATATACTCACACGCACATATACAAAAATGAAGGAGAAATAGAGAGAGAAAACGTAACAAAGTTGTAGAGAGAGAGAGTGTGTGTAGTTGCTAGAGAGAGAGAGAAATGGAGGGAATGAGAATCGGTGGGAAAAAAGAAGAGGGAGGTTTTTTTTACTGATAGAATTATCACGGAGATGTCACGGTCATTGACCGTGACAACTTTATATGATTGTCACGGTCAATGACCATGACAAGGTATTGTCACGGACTTGTCACGATCAATGACCGTGATAAAAAATGCGTGTTTTTTTGTCACGATCATTGACCGTGACAAGGCTGGCCGGTTGAAGGGTGCCAATTTGACCATTTTGGTGTAGTGTGCAACGAATTACTAAAAGACATCCCTCATTCATGGTAATGCAATACCCGCCACTTTTTCCATATGGAGAATATGGATTCCAATTAGGCATAAATTTTTAAAATATCCCAAGAAACAAACCAATCAAAAGAGAATGTGTGAATATGAGAGAATTTTATGCATACATGCTACAATAACGTAGAAATAAAGGCCAAACTCTGTTGTTATGAGGGCGACTATTTCAACAATATGTGGTAGATGCATACACATACATAGATGAGGAAAAACTATATTGGGTACGTTCAAATCAAACAAAGTTGAGAGATGAATTGTATAAAGGAATAAAAGATGCGGTATTACAAGGAGATTGTACGTTATCGTCTGTTGGAAAATGTATCGAATTGACATCATGCTTCACAGGCGGTCCTAAATATATGGCTCAAAATTTTTAAGACGCAATGGCTATTTATAGTTGGTTTGGCAACCCTGACTTATTCTTCACATTCACCGCCAATCCGAACTGGCCAGAAATTACAAATTTCTTATCTCTATTTGGACATGTCCCAACGGAAAGACCTGATATCATGTCAAAAGTATTTAAAATAAAGTTTCATGCGCTATTAGATGACCTGATAAAGAAAAATCACTCCGGGTGTGTACTTATGGGTATGTCTACTTTTAGTTAAACTACATCTTTATAACATATATAATATAAAATACTGTTACGTTCTTTATCATTTTCTAAAATCAAAACTCCTAACTCAACTATACCTTTAAACCATTTCAGCAATATACATGATTGAATTCTAGAAAAGAGGCCTCCCACATGCACATATACTTCTTTTCTTGCACGGAGATGCTAAGAAACCAACCCCAACGGATGTTGACAAAATAATATCTGCAGAAATACCTGATTGTGAATCAGACCCCATTTGGTATGCTGCTGTATCTCAATTCATGATCCATGGTCCATGTGGACATGCTAATCCAAAGTGTCCATATATGATAAACATAATTTTCTCGAAACACTTCCCAAAGAAATTCTACAAACATACTACAATTGATGATAATGGTTTCCCAATTTATAGGCGTCAAGATGATGGAAGATATGTTACTAAAATGGACATAAAAGTTGACAATATATTTGTGGTACCTCACAATCTTGATTGGGTGGTCAAATACCAGGCTCAGATAAGAATGGTGAAACAAGTCAAGGTCAATTAAATATTTGTTCGAATATGTAAACAAAAGACCTGACAGAGCAAGAATTATACTAGAGCATGTTGAAGCGATAAAATCTGAAAATGGTCAACACCAATCATCGATAGTTGATGAGATTAAAATCTTCCTAGTGTGACACTCTGCCTAATTAAATACCGTGTGATCAGTCCTTTATTAAATTAAAGCAGAATATCCAGTTGGTTAATTCTTAGCATCACCGTCGATAAACAATTTCTTCATTAATTCACCTAATAATTAATTAAGCTAGTATAAACTTTTCCAGTTTTAATTTAATTAAAACCATACCACAAAGCATAGTAATAATAGAAAACATCTCATCACAATTGAACAAGACTAAATACAACTGGAATAACCCTCCAGTTAAATATTTCATTACCATAAAATAAAACTGATATCAACAGTACTGACACAAATGATTACAATCTCTAGAATAGAAATGAAATAACTAAAATCCTGGGTGACATGCACTAAATTAAAGTAGACACAACATATGTGTGAATCAATAGAATGGAAGCGTTTAAACAAATCTGCCTCTCCAGGAGAAACTATAACCCGTCGAGATATCCATATTCTAAGCCTGCATCACTGATACTGGATACCTGATGTACAAGATACAATAGATAAGAGAGCCCGATTATAAAAGATTTTCAAAACAGTAAGTGCTTAACAAGTGTAATTAAGCAAATATTATGTACATGTTAGATTCTCGAATCTCACTTAAGAATTCTCGCCTCTCATCTAGTGTGCATGCCTAACGTACCTAATCATCTCCCAAATTAAAGTTCTCAATTTGGATTCTATTCCATAACATTTCCCCGTATTTACCACATAATACGTATGATAATTAAACATGTTCATTTCTCTATAATATGAACTAGGCTTCCACAGCTTTAAGACTAAGTATTCACTTACTTAATTAAATCAAATCTCATTATTCATTTTTATCTACAATTTCACACAATAGATTATCTCATAGTATATATGTTAATCTATAAATTTTACAAGGTAGATTACATCACTATATATATATATATAGTTTAATCTACAATTCTTGACTAGTAGATTACATCAGAATATATATATTCATCACATCATTATATATACTAATATAGCACTTCCCAGACACAGCTGCGGTGCATGCATACTCTTCTATTTTGTCCTAATACATCTCTGGCTGTATAAAGGACTATTGGTTCGGCGTCTTTCACGAACCATAAATAACATAACACACATATTAGAGGTGAGCATACTCCCCAGCCGAATGAGTCACACACATACCTACGCTCCCATTCAACCGTCGAAACTATCATTCACACAGATAGAACGTGACCAAGGTCCTATGCTCAAGGTACGAATCTAAAATCCCCCCAAATGGGTTCATCAGGATAAGATGGACCAGAACGCAAAACCTCCACCCCAATAGCAAGCAGCGTAGGTATGTCATACACATAATTAATAATAATATAGGTATTCACCCCACCTATACATAATAACAATTGGGCACACGCACAACGCATATAATAAATTTCCATACGTAGTATATTTCTCTCACATATCCTACATATTTACAGATTATGATTTTACTTCTCAAATTATATTCACGAGCTTCTCTTATCACACGAAGGGTAATAATTTATTTCTCATGTAAATTTAGTAGCAAGCCACTCATATCCTACTAGTCCATGTCATCACAATTCCCGAATTTCTATGAATTAAAATCATCCTCAATTAGGTTTATTTCTCGATAATCCCTAATTCAATCTTAACCCTTTTATTTCACCTATTAGGGTTAATCCCACATAAGCCTAAGGTTATTCCGGTAATAATAACTCCCTTACTACTGATCCTAACCTTAAATAATCCTTTATTTGATTTAAATACTGATATATATATATTTTCACCGTAATGAATTTAATTCACAGTCGTTAATTTCCCCCATTCCATCCCATACAAAATAAATTTTTTGGGTCTTATGTATGCCCTACCGCCCTCCTCTAAGTCCTAATTTGTTCAATTAATCATCACCAAATATTTCTCAAAGTTGCGATTTAAACAAATATTTAAATAGGAGTTAAATCACATTTCAAGGGGGAGTCGATCGATCAGATATTTGCCCAGATTCTTCATATGTTTACCTACGGGTTTTACACTTTTTCATCATCAAAACCATTATCAATTAATCCCAAACTCCTCATAATTCATCTCAAATAATATATCAAGGTGTATAAATGATTACTATCATTTAACAACATATATTCATCAAGAAGTTTCAATTAAATCATGTTATTTCCCTTAAAATTCAAAAATTTCTTACTTTATCATTTCTCTAAGAACAACTATAAATCCCATATTTTTTTTCACGAAATGATTCCCAAATTTAGTGGATTAAATTATACATTCAAGTAGATATTAATACTACATAATTCTCATTTCAAGGATTCATAAAAAAACATCTTAGTCCATATAACTTTTCAGAATTTTCTAAACATCCTAACATGGACAATATACATGCTAAATTTTTTAAAAGTTAATCACTTGCCTTTAGATTATAGGCCCGAACCATTGAAGAAGAATTATACCCTCCACGAATTTTCTTCCTAAATCTTCACTCCATGTTTGTTCTTCCACAAATTCTTCAAATCCTCCCCTTAGGCTCTTAAAATTCTTTCTCCATTCTCTAAATTTTCTCTCTAACTCTCTCTATAATTTTCTTAACCTTTGGGTTTGTGAAAGTGACAATTCCCTAAGCCCAACCTTTAATTTTAAAGGTGAAATCCCGTTTTTGGATTTTCACCTACCATTAAGAAGGCCGGAAGTCACCTAAATAAGTCCTGATTAATCTCAAGAACTCTCAAGACCCGAACATAACCCCCGGGTACTCAATTTTGACTATTTAAACCCTTCCGGACACTTTGGTGTAGTCCTCAAAATGGCCATTTGGATGACATAAAAATAATTTACTTTTCATTCCATTTTATTCTAGTCCCGATATGACTCACACGCACGTTCCAACTTAATTACCAAAATTGTCATATTTACCACTCGTAATAATTTTATAGAATCATAATCTTATGTAAAGTCATAATCATATATATTACTTTTAATCACAAGTAATATTCAACACAAATCACATATTACTTTATTCTCGAGTAATATTTAAATCCGGATTAATATTCAATTATTCCACAATTAATTTTAATTAATCCCATTGTAAAAGTCATTAAAAATATGTGGTGTTGCATACTTCCCCCCTTACAATAGAATTTCATCCTGAAATTCAAAAAAAGTATACTAGATAAGAACAATTCTGGCTATATGTTGCGCATCGCATCCTTGCGCTCACGAGTAAACTACTCCATATCACCCATACAGTACACTATCAAATTTCCTTAATAATGAACCCCTCACATATCTTTTTTCTAAACCTTAAGTTATACTGTCACGTAGGTTCTTGTCCAAGCCTTACCGTTTAAGTTTCACTACTTAAACTTATTTTAGATATTCACTATCTAGCCTTCTACTATACACACTTTTGAAGATTAATCGTTCTTTAGATACATACTATCTCGTCTCGTGATGATCTCCCACAAGTAGGTTGTTTGCGCAATATATATTTGACACACATTATATACTATAATTATCAATTCATCTCTGATCTTAGTATTAGTATCTGGTCCCCCACCTTTAACTAACAAGCAGGAGAACAACAAGGCTTATCGTGCCATACCTCAACTGGCACCATGGTCAAAAGTGAACTTATATGAGTTATTATACACAAACTACACTAGTGGAAGGCACTGTTCCCTTCCTCCCCTAAGATTCAAGGGTACACATATATGTTATTCTCCAACATCTGATTATTCATTTTATTCTTCCCATTCGTCTGCAGATAATAGGCCCTACTCAATCACAACTAGGTAATTATGGCCTCGTGAACACTCTTCCCAAATCGAAGAACAAAGGTCTTATCCCAATCGAACACAATATTAAATTTTACCCTATGTAACCTCATTATCTCGATTATAAAGATCTGCGCATACTATCCCGTAATATGATCAGTTCTAACTGCCACAACGTAAGCTACTTCGGTCAACTGATCCACTCTCACCCACATAGGATCGTTACCCCCTTCGCGATAAAATCCTTGGGAATACTCTCCCATTACTACTTAGGAATCCCTAACGGTTGAAGAAACCCCTGTTGGTTTCAGTTGGTCCACCCTTTAACAATAGACAGGTGACCCATTGCAAAACGAATTGAGCAATATTTCTCTTTATTAAATCCTATCATCATTGTCATTTATAATGTGATACATCTTATATGCTCTTAAATGTGCCTCCAATAGTGATTCATGTGACTTTTCCTCATCGCGTGTCACAAGTCCTTCCCCCACTCTAAAAATCAGTTTCTCGTGAAACGTAAGCCTCTGACAAATCTTAGGAACAACCTTCGACTTTCCTGGCTAGATGTTGTCGAATTTATATGACAATCATAATCTACTGCCTGATAAATAATTTCAATTACTTAAGGCGCCCAAACACCATATATCTCGCGCATTATTGTGCAAATCAATATTTGCGCATTTGGCATACTTTTCTATTCATGATGTAACCATTTTGTACTAGTTTTCTCGTTAGAACTAGGCGGCTCTACCGGCCTTAAATCATAGTGGAATTATCAATTCTCAATCATATTCTTGTATATGTACAATGATTAAAATATGAAACACATGTACTATTGACCAAACGTCTCTCCAACTCCCAACATTTGTTAGTTTCATGCCTGGGATGTCTCGCAAAGTGAAATTCAAATAAAAAAAACCCCTAATACACTACTACCTAACATAGTCGATTGTCGAGATCCGTAAGGCCCTAGTCCATAATATATACCTTCCCATAATCTCCGAATATTGACATAAAAATCTATTTATGTCCCTTAGAAATAACATGAAACATGACGCTCTCACTATCCCAAGTTCGCGGTGCTATATATATAACGAGCTATATCTCGCTACTCGATAAAGAACACAATGTATCATGAGTCACATCAGTAAATAAATCCCTATGCACCGGGATCACATATTACTAGACAACATGCTCACTGATGTCTATGATACCATGAAATTTCAATATATACACATCTATATAGACCCAACCCTATTTCAGGTGGCGCTTCACAAAATTAATATTACTCCCCCCGGAGTATTCAGTACGATAGTCTTTCACTCAATCTACTATCATTCAAAGATTCGATAATTAATCGCTACACATTACCACAATAAGCTCTACTTTACTAACTCAATGTAGTAGTAAAATATAATGATAAATATGTCCTTAATGCCCACCTGGCTTACTCACGGGTGATATCAAAAGCCCCGATACTTATGATAAATATGTTTGTAACCAGTCTGTGAAAACTAACGTACCCACTAAACTCGACTCGCATGCGAATTTTAGTGTTAACAATTCATATATGTATTGAGACACACCCATATCACTTGACCTAATCCTTTTCACGCAAGGATAAAACAAATCTTCATCAGTCTTAGTTAATTTGTAAGGTCCCAACACGTAGCTGCCAATACGACCCATGAGCATCTGCAATCGTTATAGGATTTCATCCAATAGTTTCCCCTTCTCGTGGTGGAAAAATTATTCTGTTCTGCGGCTTACATGCCCATCACTGAAACGTTGGCCCAAAATCTCTAAGCCTCACTTATGGCTTTACTGGCCTCCCTTTTTCTTCCTGGACCCTGTCGACCCCGCAATACGGTATGCTACTGTTACCGATGACTCCGCTAGTCCTACCTAAACACTCTACTCTCGGGATGTAATACGATAGTGAGATAAATCGTGAGATACTCAGTTAAAATACTATAGTGAGATTTATCTCACTGTACTTTTTAATTGACGATTTATCTCACTATCGTATTTTAACTGTATGAGTACTCAGTTAAAATACGATAGTGAGATAAATCATCAATTAAAAAGTATGGTGAATATCAAAGAGAAAATATTACGTACGAACACTATTATTAGGTTGTGTGTATACTTACTGAATTATATAGATACTTAGGTGAAGATAATACCTAACGTATAATTGCCTATATTAGGGTCGAGGTAGGATTTCGAACTAATATATGGGGATAGTAAGTTGGGGTCGTGACGAAAGAGTTCCAAACTCATCTATGTATAAAATTTCATTAGTGGGGTCGAGGTGATTTTTCCAAACCACTACATGAAATTCATTTGGGGTCGAGGTGACATTCCGAACCAAACTCTTACTTGGTGTTAATGGACTATTCCGTACCAAGAGTCCTCGAGATTAGTAATAAATGAATTTATAAGTATATGTTGTGTGTGAAATGTATACTATATTAATAATCTACTTATGCGAGTTAGTAGACAATGAGATTCCGTGATTACATCTAAAAGAAAATTAAGTAGGATCACTTAATTATAATTCAGTTAAAGATAACAAGACCAGAAAGGTTATCTAAGTATATAAATCTTGAGATATGACTACTATTACATACTAAGTGGGCGGTATGGGAACTTAGTCGCGTAGATGAGTTCAGTTGAATACTATGGTTCAGTTAGCTTGAGTGGTATAGCTAGGTGGGCTAAGTACGGGATGTTAGGCGTGCACTATATATGATGGGTGAGGTAACTCAAGAGAGTGTATACGAAATCTCAACATGTGTAATCAATAACTCATTTTATTGTGATAATAACTTGCTAAATATTTTCAAAATGTTTTGAGTACTAACTCTTGCTATCAAAATATTTTCAAAACCTTTTAGGTGTCTAGCCATAGGGACTCCAGAATTGAGGATTCAGTCCAGGGACTCGTAACTGCAGCTTTGTGGAGGCTGACAGAACTTTTCATAGACGATTCATTTATTCAGATCTAGTGTAGGATCTCATTTTAATACTCTCTATTGGGACATGTTGTCCATAGTCATTATTTCAGATTTTCAGTTTTGGATTATGTATGTTTTAAGTAGCAGTTTTGGATTTTAGCCGATTGTTGACTCGGCAAGACTTTATTCTTTATATATTGTTAGATGGTTTGAGTCATATTTTATGGTGAATGTTTATCTATTACTTTCGCATGAGTAAATTGTCTTGGGATAATGAAAGATAAAATTTGGCACCGGTCTAACTTCACTTAGGTGATTAATTAGTAATTAAAAAGTTTTCGAAAGTGATGTTAAGAATGAACCAACTGAGAAACCTGTTTTAATGTAATTTAAGATCGATCACCCGAGATTTAATTAGGAAGGGTGTCTCGTCTCTCACATTCGTTTTTCCCATTACACCACCACGAAGTAGGCCTCATGATTGTCAGAGAATTATCAAATCAACTTTATGTATAACTAAGATACTTATGTTTTATTCTTGATTTCAATAACCGCAAGATGAATCCATCTTCCAATAGTTTGGGGAGTTGATGGAAAGACCTACCCATTTGATTTCAATACTTACATTTCTAATTGCAGAATCCACAAACCATTCTATTTTTTTACATTTTGAAAGCTTAGTGTTTTCGCAACCCTACCTCTTTTGCATTTTTCTTCTTACAAGGCATATGCTTAAAATGGTTTTTACAAAAAATGTTCTTACCATGGATTGCTGTACCATCTATCTTTTTTTTACTTACTTAAATTTATAGGTTCATTGTAATAACTATTACAACTGGGATTTTTTAAAACTCCATAGCTCTGTACAAATATCAATAAATCAAAGAACTGTTGTATCATGCATTTTTTTTAATTAAAACGACATGTATGTTGCAATTGCGGCATTACAATGACAAAATATGCATTAAAAATTACAAATCAGATTTCGTTAAGTTAGACAATGGAAAGATGGCATACTAAAACAAATACCACCGTTATTAAAATCATTGTTAAATTCATTAAAAACCATACTGTTCTAACTTTATCATACATTAAAATCGAATAAAAAACTAAATCTTAACTCTTCACTATTCACAACATAAGATATCGGAACTTTATAAACTCTAAATTGTTCATCGGTATTCGATAATATTTCAATTATCCTATGCGTCTATTCATTCATACTTATTACTCTATGTACGATATGTACATTTTACTAACTATTTTCAGTAACTGGATTTCTTCATATTTTAGCATATCACATAAGCTTCTGAATAGGAATCGCACATTACCCTCAATAAAATGGTTGATGCTCAGGTATGTACATTCTACACAAACTTTTTAATTCGAAATATCCAATTTAACATATTGTTAACGACATTCTTTCACATTTCAGCAAATCACGGGAACTACTAAATCGGAAGCGCAACTTAAGTACAGTGAAATGTTTGATGCTCAGGTAAATACATTATACACAAACTTTTTAATATTTATGCATATTTTATATATACAAATCGTGACTATAATCTTCATTGCAACAAAACTACTTGAAACAGTACAAGAGTTCTTTTTCTATAATCGATAATTATTAAGAAACGTATATAACATATTAATAATGAAACAATAAAATACACGATACATCATCCAAATTGTAATAATATATTCATAACATATTGAATAAAAGTCGGTTTATTCAAAATTCGTGGTTAAATCACTATTTTTGTTCAATCCTTATTCGCTTCAAAACTGTCTGCATTGGATTTCTTTCGATGAAAACTTTCTTAATAGTTTGGATGCACACTGCTTTTTAGTCACTCACATTGAAATTGGTTAATGCCGTGTCATGAAATTCGGCACAAGATTATTCTTAGATAGTTAGTTTAAACCGGGGCATCATACTTTGGTTAACTGTTTACAACCTTTATCATTATGTCCATTTTTAAAACTTTTAGAAATAGTATATTCATTACTCTACGAATAATATAAGAGATTAAACTTTTATAATTTGACTCTGATCATTTATCTATACATATGCCTATTAATTTATTTGAAATGGTCATCAATAAATTCAGGTACATGACTGTATGATTCAACTTTATTAATCAATGGACAAGTCTACTTTCTCATAGTGTAAGACTTTGAGGCCTGCAATATCTCATTACACTTGTGTCACCTCCACGACTGCACACAAAGAGTTTCTAATTAATCTAATCTAGCCATTTGACGATAGATTGTCAAATGTGAAATACAACATTAGATAAATCATTACTGAAGATGTATTTACAAAATCGAAATCGAAGATGGATTTCAAAATTAATTTATTCCGTACTGTGATGGTTCAAATTGGGACTCAAATACCTATTGGCATGATAAACTGAACAACTATGCTGCTTCAAATCAGGATTGAAATCCCTGTTTGGATGATAACCTTCTTTGATTTTTTAAACATTCAAGCGATGCTTCAATTTGATAACTTTTTCTCGCAAATTAATCTCATTTGAGTTTTAGTTCTTTTAACTATTTGTCTGTCAAAATATTAATTCTCCTAATGTATTCATTTAGAACCATCTATTTTCTTCATAATAGATCCCAAATCAAACTCACAAAACTTATAAATTAAATTTTCGGATGCTTGGAATTTAAGGATATAAGAAATGTATATACTTATATTGAAGTTGTATGTATGGGTGGACACGTTGTTTAACAATTTATGAAGGATGTATACACTACATGTTTATATACATATATATTGCAGTGCGTGTATGTGTATGTAAACGGAGAATCGTGGCAGATTTTTACCAAGTTATGTAAAAAGTTAACAATAATTGTTCTAAGCATCAATTAAGTTCAAATCTACATCCTATAACCTCACTCAAGCATTGACATATTTTGTTATAAGTATGATTGGCTTGGAATTCGTAATAATTTATTTCTATTACTAACACTTTCTTCCAATCACCGCATTAATGCAAGACACTAACATCTCCATTCATGAAACTGTTGAGGAGAATATCGATGAGGGCAACAATATAACATCTTCAAAGAGAATCAAAACTTCCAAGTATAATTAAACAAATTACATTACATTCAATGACAAACACTTTTACCTTTTATTAACTTAGAAATATTCTACAAATATTTAACCTAGATTTCATTAATTTACAGGGTCAAAGGAATACAAATCAAAGAATGATGAAGGTACAAACATATGGATTGATGAAGAATTTGTCTATTTTCAATCACCATGACATTGTCTTTTTCATTTACATCTCAAGAACTGAAGAATTTCCTCTTTTTTTTTTATAATAATGACATTGTCTTTTTAATTGACTGCTTAAGCTGTTTTTTCATCTCAATATAAAATGCGTTATGTATTCTATTTAATTTAATATATTGAATATCATCTCTTCGTAAAGTATTTACTATTCTAATATGCTATATCATCGCTCATTTCAATATAATTACTTACTTTATCTATGACAATAAAAATATATTTTGTTTACATGTATTCTCGCGCATCGCGCAGGTTACATGCTATTAGATATAATACCTATAGACCTATTCAAATTTACAATGGTAAATGCATAAGAATAATTAATAATAGGATCCTATTCTTGGGCAAAATGATTCGTGTGGCGTATATACAGTAAAGAACATTGGAGTAACCTTGGATCTTAAAAAAATATATAGCAGAAAGTGTGAAGAAAGCTAACTCACTGAGAACAACATTCAAATTATTTTTAGCTTCTCTTTTCCCATAGAATTTAATTTAAACAAATCTTTATTGTACTACCTAAACTCAACAAAAAATAATAATCATTCATAACATGATTTTTCTATAAGAAAAAAATTTCTCAATCTCATTAAATTTGCAAATGGGTTAATCTAATATGTTTATAATTTCCTTCTCATGAATCAATGTGATGTTAAAAAATAAAGCTAGATAATTATCTCCATGACTCCGTCAAACTAAAAGTTGAGTTATGCCACACGGATATGAACTGGACCGCTGCTCCAAACAACTTCAAGCCAATGGGGATAGTGCTGGTGCTTTGGAAGGGACCGAGCAGTGTGGATCGGTAATCTAAATTGTTGCAGAATGGAGAAAAAGAGGGTGATAATATTTGAGAGAGGTACGAATATATAGAGAGGGATGCCAAAACATTTAAATCTGGGTATAAAAATAAAAATAAGCCTCTTCAGTTGCAACCAAAATAAAATTTAAAAAAGTATTCAATCCAAGAGTTATGTGTTTAAGTTTTTTTCTTTGATTGGATACATTCTTCCCCAATATAAATGAAATTTAATTATTGTGTTGCATTGGCACAATTTGTTTTAGACCATTTGTTGAAAAGGGATAAACATTCCCCACCTTTTTAATTAAAAGGCGAATTCTTATATTGGTTTGTGCAAAAAAGAATGGGACAAATTTTTTTTTCTATATGGGAATAATGCTAATGTGATATTTGTATAGCATCATGTACAATAGTCCAAGAAGCATGAAAATAATTTAGTAAATTTAATATTCTTTGTAATAAATTTAATCAAAGTTGTTAATACTCATAAACCAAGAGTGAAATTAAAATACCTTACATCTTTTCTAGGTGTAAACCTGCACGATCTGCGGGCTAGGCTATTATGATACTCATTTCGTAAAAATCACTCTTATTTCTAAGCATATGGTGATATTTATTGTGTAGTTAATTTATATTGACCAAAGTATTTGAACATTACCCCTACAATTATACCACGAAAATAATAGCTAAAATACAAAGAGTTTATTCTCCACCCGGAATCAGTTCTATGGACGTGGCTTACATACTTTACTATAATAAAAAGTCACCACTAAAATAAAAAAACATATTATTTAATGGAAACAAATCCATTAAAATCCAAAAAAATCTGTTACAACGTTTTTTAATTGAAAAACAGTAAATAATATGCAATAATTTTGAAGTTTAACATAACACATACCATTACAATCCTAACAACCAATGTCTAAATCTAAACTAATAAAAAGGGACAAAATCCCCATATTCTATATGCCCTCGTTTTCCCTTCATTACTTTGGAGAAGAATGACTCACAGCAGAGTCCTATCTTATAACTCTTAAAAGAAAAACAAATTTCACTATTGCCTTTACCCACTTTCTTGTGATATTGAACAAACTCCTCCATTAGCAATGGTATTACTCATCAATTTGCTTATCCTTGTCATTTCTCACACCAAGTTACATTGGCCTTGGTATAATTCTATTCTTCTTATATAGCTAGCTGCGTTCTCTCTCAACTACAACACCCATTTAAAATTTTTGATCATTTGAAAACAAACAAAATTATACAATTCCTGACTATACTAATCAATGGGGAATATGATAATTAAACAAAGTAATCATCAAATAATAAATAAAATAATATTGTAAAGAATAAACTATAGTATACATTTTGGCTACCAAATGATTGTGATAACCAATAAAACAACAAAAGTCATACAATTAGGAACAAAATTAAAAAAGTTCAAAGAAATAATAAATTATCGTATACACAAAAAATTCTAAAAAAACGTCAAATAGAGAACTAAAATATAAATCTTAAGATTACCTCAGTAGGGAGATATTCGATAAAGGTGGTGAGATGGTTCGAGATCCGATGAAGAATTAAGACCGTCATTTGGCGATCCATTCTTTGAAATTGCCTCTGACCCTAGCTTTGAGTCACACTGATAAAGAACGATGTGTGTATTCTTAATATCCCCAAATATCATATTTGTAAAGAAGTTTGAATATACACTTAAAGAAAAATGTTACCTTCAGCTGTGAGTTGTAAGGACCAAAATCAAAACTATCAGACTTGTAAGAAAGTTTCAAACAAACATATAAAATCAAAATATTGTGAGTGAGGGACCAAAAAACACCTTCAACAATGGTTAATGGTATGGCGGCAACGAGGCACATCTTTATCCGGTTCAACTGGTTGAATCTCCTTTTCTTAGGCAATTATTTAATTTTAGAATATTCTATTATTACCTCTAAAATTTTTTTAATTGTGAAATTACTTAGTGTTATTAGACCAATCGTGTGTGCCAATTATTATATATGTGCAATAAATATGGTCATGTACTAGTTAGAACAAATTATAATAGCGGAAAAAAGCAAGTTTTGCCTCATACAACTAAATTAAATACAATTATTAAATGGAACGGAATTAACAAATGATTTGTGTATTATCCAGATCCATTCCAAAGCATCCCACATAAAAAATATGTTCACTTAAAACAAATTCAAATAATGTACGAATATGACTAACTGACTTGTATAAATAGCCCACAATATATATATATATATATATATATATATATTATACCTCTAATACAATAGTATTAGAGGTATTAATAGAATTTAATGCATTTAGAAATGAAGTTAACATTTATTGTTTTACGTTGTATTTCTCTCCCTCCGCCTGCACAATCGTTTCACCTTCCTATGGAAACCAAACGACATGAGAAATAGTTATTCATTATAAAATATTATTAACCCATTTATAAGAGCCAAGTTAAACTACCATATCTTCAAACCCTTCGAAAGAAAAGAAACATGAGATCTTCAAACCCTTTTGTATTCACGTGCATAAGTAAACAGAAGTTGTCAGGGCCAGTTTAGAGTTTGGCTCATCTTCACACTGCTCTTAGTCATGAAGCAAGTACAAATGATTGAATTTTCATTATACTCTTTTGTCTAATAATGGTATTCCCCGCTGAGGACTTTTAGCTTTTTATAGTTAAATAACTTAGATTGTTGGGTTTCTTGTTAAGAGAGAAGTCCCTACCTAATCTACAAAATTTAAGCATTTGGGTTTCTCCAAAGTGATTTTTGGTGGGTTTTGTTTTAGAGTATTTAATACAGTGGCTTTGAGGTTGCTGAACACATGTTTGATGAAATGCTTGACAAACTAGTGATAAAGTAATGAAGCTTTTTTCCTTTGGTTCTATTGCATGGAGGATACCCACTGCAGTTTTAGACATGGAGATAAAAATTGGTCTTTGATGGGACTCTCGCATAGACATGAAGAGGTGTGGTGTCTTTTTTTCAGCCAATAAAATTCTATCTTCCTTACGTTCCTTTGGTTGGAGTTACTAATAATGGACTCTTTTATTTCTAATGCATTTAAAAAAAAAGATGAAAAGGAGTTTGAGGATATGGTCTTCTAATAATTTACTCCATCTATAGCTCTTCTCTCAACCTTATATATTGAAAAATGTACACCCAATGACTTTTAAAGATGAATTCCTTCTTTTTTTTACTCATACTTCTTCCCAAATAAACATACTATAAGATTCATGAATTTCCAGCTACTTTGGTAGCAAAGTTATATATAATAACATATGGCCACGATGCAAAGCCTTTTCATCTAGGCAGAGATGGTTGAGATGAACCTTTATTAATTTGTTAACCATAGCATCTGATGGGGTCATTGCATCCCTTTGTGGCGGATTGCTTAGAGCCTTTGCCTACATCTTTTCCCAAGTTTATAGTCCAGTTCCGGACTCGACGCTGGATTGGCTGAGTTAATCGTAGTTATACTTTTCAGTTTAGGATTTTTTTCCTTTTCATTTTGAATTTTGTGTTCGGTTAATATATTTGCTTTCTTTATTGAGGTTGGTGTGCAGTGCACTGACCATGCATTTGTTATTTTGATTGCAGATGGGATCCCATAACATCTTACCTCCCTCATAGAAGAGACAATGACATAAAAAAACTACATGGATACTTATTGGAAGAAGAAGCTCATGAAAAGTCAACAAACACGATCTGATAACCGCAATGGAAACTTCTGGAATAAATAAATGGGAAGAGAGATGCTTCTTCAACAACATCATTCATTATTTTACAACATATATTTGTTTATGTGTATATTTTACAACAAACAAGCTCTATACATTTCTAGAAATATTTGCATTTTTTTATATTAATATCTTTCCTATATTTTTACTCATTTAATGCTTATGTGTGATTTTTGTACCTCCTTTTATTCTGGTATTGAATATGAGCTTATTATATAAAATGTGTATATTTTAAAATAAAAATGTCATTTATCTGCAGGAGCAAGGAAAAAATGTCCTATATTTTTGTTTACAACAAATGTTCCAACTTCAATACATATGTCACTTTTATATAATGAAATATTACATTAATGAAAATATATTGGAATAATATATTGCCTTCAAGAATATTCGTAGCATGCATTTGTGCCGCACATCGCGGGGTACATGCTAGTATATATATATATATATATATAGTCCTGCTCTTGTGCGGAATAGTCCGCATTTTAAGAGTGCGGACCGGACACGCTCTCTCTCTAGAAATTATCGGCTAAATTGAGGCACGCTCTCTCTCTTTTCTGGGCTCACCAACAGGTAACACGTGTCCGATCCGCACTCTTAAAATACGGACTATTCCGCACAAGAGCAGGACTATATATATATATGTAATGCTCTTATTCGGATCAGTCTGCATTTTAAGAGTGCGGACCGGACATGTGTCACTTGGCTGTGAGCTGAAAAATTATCAGCTAAATTATATGCACTTTCTCTCTCTTTTCTGGGTCAAGTAACACATGTTCAGACCGAACTCTTAAAATGCGGACTATTCCGCACAAGAGCAGTATTGTGTGTATATATATATATATATATATATATATATATATATATATATATAGAGAGAGAGAGAGAGAGAGAGAGAGTCAGTCTATAGTACATCATGCTCTATACATCACCTATGCATCACACCTAATTCTAGGCCCTAAACGACTTTTTTTTTCAGATTTTATATTTTCCCCTTGAAATTAACCTTCCAATCAACCCATATGGAAAAAATTATATCAAAATACATTTTGTATCTATTTTTAAAAAATTCACAAAAAAATGCTAAAAACACCTTATTTATAAGGGTCTGCGCCAACAGTTTTTGTGGATTTTTTAAAAATAGCTACAAAATGTATTTTGACATAATTTTTTGCATATGGGTTGATTGGAAGGTTAATTTCAAGGGAAAAATATAAAATTTGAAAAAAAGTTTTCTAGGGCCTAGAATTAGGTGTGATGTACGGTGTGATGTATAGTGCATGATGTAGGTGAGCCTTCCTCTCTCTCTCTCTCTCTATATATATATATATATATATATATATATATATATATTATGCAGTGCACTTCTATCTAAAAAAATCCAGGGATAATTCAAGGTTAGTCCCATTTATTGGATCAAAGATGCATCAAATTTCATTGACTTTTTTTTATTGCACCGAGTCCTTTTTCACTATAGAATACATATATTTAGACAAATACACACATACCCATTTTAAACTTACTTACTCTCTCTTAAAAAATAAACACATAATTTCACACTTTCTCTCTCTCTAACAACCCCACCTCCACCTCCATCCCCACCCTCACCCTCACCCTCACCCCACCGGAGATTTACCGAAAATAGCCCACTGTAAAATCTCACCGGAGGCCACCAGAATTCTCACCGGAGTATTTCTCTCTCGTCACTTCTCTCTCTCTATTCGTCTATTTCTTTATTTTTTTTGGTTTGCGCCAGCGACATCTGATAGACTGAGTTTTGCCGGGATGCGAGAGTCACCTACGCGCCGGTCGTTTTGAATTCGGCTCACCTGAACTATACAAAAACCTAAACTTATGACTACACTCAACGAGTGAGTATAGAGGTAGAGTCCGGGTATCGAAAATCTACAGTGACGAGTTGCTAGAATTTAATTGGTTTAATATTCCTAAATAAAAGTGTAAAAGATAATTTTAACAAAAAAGAAAAGATAATAAAGAGAAAATATTAAACTAGGCGAGTGTATTTAAACTTTGTTAACAAAGCGAATAAAAACTACAGGTTGCGTCGAATATCCCTCACCCCGAGTTAATTAATATAAAATGGTTACATAGGTCGACGAGTTATTAAGAATGCGTTTCATTTCGGCAGTTAATTAAAACCAGGGTTGTCACACCCCTAAATTCGCATAAAAGTCTAATAAGATTTTGGTGTCAATAAATACCCAAAAATTACGCACGCAAGGTGATAAGCACGGAACAAACATGATATGCCCCGTCAAATCCCCTAGGCGTAATAACTAGGACAACGTACCTGAAATAGACCCATAAACACCATCATCAAAGCAAAGCAACATGTCAACCCTAGGTGAGTTTAATTCGACACAACCTAATTTAAATTAGCTAGAAAGCATCATAAATGGCATGTAATAAATGCAAGAAAGTAAACCTAATTATCAAAGCATGTAAATAAAGCAAGTAAACCTAAATTAGAAAGTAATAAATGAACAACACAAAGCTTAAACAAAGAATAGCAAATAATGTAAATGGAGGGGAAGATGAATAGTAACTTACACAACCCAAATGGGGTCAACCCTAGGAGAGATAAGCCAAACCCACAAATCCACTCCTCTCTAACCTAAAATGAAATATATTCTCTTAATAAAAGCCCCAAACATTCTATTTATACCCCAAAAAAAACCCCAACAAAACCAAGCCAAAAAACCCAAAATAAGTCAATTTTTGTCCATATCTGATGGGACCGATCAACCGCGATTTTGAGATTTGCCTTAGGCTGGAGACAACCACTTTTCCTCTTTGAACCAATTTTGACGCGTTGCACGGAAATGGCCATAACTCCCTCATACGGAATCGAAATGAGGCGTGGTCGAAATCGACGCGAAGCTAATTAAATTATATACATGATTCTATTTTGAAACCCTCCAAATTATGCATTATTAAATTACCAAAATTCCCTTGAAGTAGAAGAAAATATCGAAACCTTTGGGAAATGGGCATAACTTCCACATACGGAGTTAGAATGATGCACGGTCAGTGGCCACGAAAAGATAATTTGATGATTTACATGTTGGTAACTTCATTCCATAAAAAATAGTGAGTTTTAAAAGACCAAATTGCCCTTGAAGTAGCATTCGATGATGGAACTTCTCCGAAATGCAACCGAACCTCACTTTTAGCATTTCAATACCTACAAAAGCACAATTAACCCCTGCAAAACATGTATATATCCAAATCCGAGGTTATATGCTTAATGAGCATAAATATAGGCATTAGGACCGTTAAAGCTATAGAATGCATAAAGATAACAGGCGAAAATATACAATATTTGATACGAATCACACCCCCTAACTTAAACATTGCTAGTCCCTAGTAATGAAACTAACAAAACCTGTCCACAGAAGGCGATGCAAGATGTATATATTCATCGAAATATAAATACCACTTTCGTGGGGAGCACGATTGCATTTAGCATATGTAATAAGCCGTTAAACCCCTAGATTACCCTAGTGGACGAGTGTCGTCTCATGAGAGTTTTCAGGGTTGATACCCACAAACATCACATGGTTTCCTCAAAATATGCCCAAATCAACATGTGACAAGCCCAATAATTGAGAAAAGGATTTCATACGCATTATTAGCAAAATGAATGAATTCAAACAAAAGTCCAAATCATTAACATTATAGAATGCACCTCATAGAATTGAAACCTTAAAATGTTGGAGGGGAGCGAGCACATGCAAAGTGTGATTTGGCAAAAAACTAAATAAATTGGATACTAAATAAAGCAAGCATATATTCAATCCTCACGACCATTACACTCATGAAGTGAATTCACTCAAAACAGGGAGGTAACACACGGAACATGCGGGCATAAGGAGTAAATGTAAATGGAAACTAGGCTGCACACATGTCACAAATGAAGAACGCTATATATGAAATTAAAATTATAATCTCGATGAAAGATATCGCTCATTAAAGGAGGCAAAATGTATTTTCATAGATTAGCAAAACTATTTCAACTTTTAAATTACATCAACCTAAGATCACATAGGACTTTAAAGGCTAGGCTAGCGTACGAAACGAAAGGAATGCATGTACGAATTCAAAGTGTTCGGAAATGAAAACTCGGGATAATGGGAAGAATGCGGGCAATTTCAAAATTGGAAAAAAAGTTCCAAACAAGCATTAGATATATCATCGGGGAGAGTAATCAAAGCTTATTGAACTATATACACAACATTTACAACTTTCTCTTTCTTTTTCTTTTCTTCTTTTTCTCATGTTTTCTTTTTGTTTTCTTTTGCTTTTTGCTTTTTGCTTTCTCTTTTTCACTCTTTTCTTTAATTTTCTTTACTTTTCAAACTCTCATATGGCTAAATTGCAACTGACATCATAACAACAACATTCAATCTCAGGCAACATTCCAAACAAAGGTATGGAAAGTGTGTATATGGGCTAAAACTCCAATTTAGAGTTGGTTATGGGATTTGGGTTATGAAACGAAAGGCTATATTAAGGCTCAAAGAGGTTGACGAGGGTAAACATATAAGGTGAGGTAAAGGCTAATATGGGTGATATAACAAAGATGGCCTATGATCATTTCACAAAGTTTACGCAATTCTCGAGTCAAAACAATATATGAAAATCATGCTCAGGTAATATATTTCAAGAATGAACTCAATTAATGAACGATCAAATAAGAGAATAGAGAGATTAACAATGAATTCAACATTTTTAAAGAGGAAAGAATAGTGTATAACACTCACAAACGATGAAAGGTACAAAGCTTACTCGTTGTAAGTATATACAATGCAACAAAAGATTATCGAGTTATAAAAATCTTAAACCAAATAAATATAGCAAGAAAAGTGCATGTGCTCATGGGATTAAAGTTTAATTCATGAAGTTATTCATAATATCAATAATGGAGGACTAAAGTCTAATAACTTCTAAAATCGAGAACATGCATAATTGGGTTGTCAATTGGATCTGGCAATTATTGAAATTTATCATCGAAAACAAAGGCAAAATGCCCAACAAAGAAGAAAAAAGAAAGAAAATATTTTTAAATTTTTTATTTTTCTAAGAAAAGCATACTAAGTAACTAACATGTGGGCAAAAACATGGACTAAATAAATAAATGGATAGAATATCCCACACCCCCTAACTTAAAACCTGACATTATCCTCAATGTAAATTAAGAACCAAGTTAAAGAAAGAAAAAAATCGATATTACCCAAAATTAGAGCGATCCCCATAAGAACAAGTCGAAAGAATCTACAAAACAAGTTAGTACTGAGCATAGCAAAAACAAATAACAAAAAGTTAACTAATTACACTAGACTAAATTAAAAAGGAAAGAAAAAAATAAAGAAAGAAATAATAAAAGGCTAACTATATACAACCTACTATTTAGGATTCACACTAACTGTACACTAGCTAGAAGTCTTAATAGCTGAGGGTCCACCGTGAAAATGATTTGACTTTGGAGGATAACCGATGTACCCTCACATACAAACATGCTTTCCCAAAAATATGGATTCCGTTTGAACAACGGAAGGTATGTGTAAGGCGGAAGAAATGAACCATCGCCAATTAAAAGTTTTGGAGGGACGATGGGGGATTTGGATTGAACGGGTGACAAAAACATGTGGGGACCGAGAAAAGCCGAATATCCTCCCAAGGATTTAGCAAGTGTAATGAGAGGTGGCGCACACAAAGGCAAAGATGCGATTGTGGAGGGCGACTCGAGCAAGTACTCCTCATCGGCAAAAAGGTTTAAAACATTAAAGTTTGAAACTAAATCATTGAGTACTTGTGATAGGGTGATAACAGAGAATGAAAATGGGGATGAAAGAAATTCAAACTCATGATATGAATCATCATCACGTGAAGATTGAGTTTCGAAGGAAATAATATCATTTTCAATGAAATGTTCTTCTTTGGGGGCCAAAGAAGAAATCATTTCATTACAAATGGATATTACGTCATTTTCATCCTCACTTTCAATATCTATTATGCAATGGGCAAAGTTAAGAATGGTTTGTTCCAAAGTAGGCACAAAGTCCTCATTTGGTTCAAAACAATCTTCGACTTCGAAAGTCTCAGAAAAAAAATCGTCGTCGAATTCGAATAATAAATCCAAGTCTTGCTCCCAACAACGATTTTCTTCCCGATAACGATTTGCAATTTTCTCATTCTCATACATACGCAAACCCTCACCGAATGTCATAGGTCGAGGTGCGGATGCATGAAAATGGGAACTTTGAAAATTACCATCGGACTTAAACGAAAACTTATTATTATAGGAATTTTGAAAACCATTCGAAATCGTTTCAAAATTCGTATTATAAGGAGGTAAAGGCCCAAAATCATTGTCATCGTCATCAAAATTCAAATAACCCAAGTTTTTACTTTCGTTATACTCGCCCAAAGTAATTTTTGAATTTATAAATTTTTGGGATTCTAAGTATTCAAAGAATGTCATAGGTTTGCAGGAATTTTGAGAATTATAACAATGATTACCGAAAGAATTGGAATAAGACATGCTTACCCCAAAAATGACTCGAAGTGGCGAATTCGACAAAGTAGGTGCGCGCGAAAAATTCAAGCATTTCTAAGTGCTCAAATGTGGAAATCCTGCAAAAATATTAGCAAATAATACAAATACAAAGAAAATACTATGAAATACTAAATCAAATAAAGTCTAAAATAAATTCATCCCCGACAACAACGCCATTTTGATTAACGCGTGAAATGCGTGCTCGTGTAAGTGCACGGTCGTTGTTTTCTGTTCACTGCCTTAATACAAAAACCTAAACTTATGACTACACTAAAAAAGGGAGTATGGCGGCCAAGTTCGGGTATCAAAAATCCACAGAGACGAGTTGATAGAATTTAATGGATTTAATACTTCTAAAATAAAAATGTAAAAGATGATTATACACAAAAAGGGAAAAGATGCATAAAATGGAAATAGTAATCTAGGCGAGGAAAAATAAAGCTAGATTAAGAAAGCGAGCAAAAACTATAGGTTGCGTCGAATATCACTCACCCGAGTTAATTAGTATAAAATGGTTACATGGGTCGAAGAGTTATTACGAATGCGTTTCGTTTCGACAGTTAATTAAATCAAGGGTTGTCACGCCCCTAAATTCGCATAAAAGTCTAATAAGATTTTGGTGTCAACAAATACCCCAAAAATTACGCACGCAAGGTCGTAAGCACGGAACATACATGATATGCCCCATTAAATTCCCTAGGCATAATAACTAGGACAACGCACCCGAAATAGACCCGTAAACACCATCACCAAAGCAAAGTAACATGTCAACCCTAGGTGAGTTTAATCCGACATAACCTAATTTAAATTAGCTAGAAAGCATCATAAATGGCATGTAATAAAAGCAAGAAAGTAAACCTAATTATCAAAGCATGTAAATAAAGCTAGTAAACCTAAATTAGAAAGTAATAAATGAACAACACAAAGCTTAAACAAAGAATAGCAAATAATGTAAATGGAGGGGAAGATGAATAGTAACTTACACAACCCAAATGGTGTCAACCCTAGGAGAGATAAGCCAAACCCATAAATCCACTCCTCTCTAACCTAAAATGAAATATATTCTCTTAATAAAAGCCCCAAACATTCTATTTATACCCCCAAAAAAACCCCAACAAAATCAAGCCAAAAAACCCAAAATAAGTCAATTTTCGTCCATATCTGATGGGACCGGTCGACCGCGGTTTTGAGATTTTCCTTGGGCTGGAGATAGCCCCCTTTTCCTCTTTGAACCAATTTTGACGCGTTGCACGGAAATGGCCATAACTCCCTCATACGGAATCGAAATGAGGCGTGGTCGGAATCGACGCGAAGCTAATTAAATTATCTACATGATTCTATTTTGAAACCCTCCAAATTATGCAGTATTAAATTACCAAAATGCCCTTGAAGTAGAAGAAAATATCGAAACCTTTGGGAAATGGGCATAACTTCCACATACGGAGTCAGAATGATGCACGGTCAGTGGTCACGGAAAGATAATTTGATGATTTACATGTTGGTAACTTCATTACATAAAAAATAGTGAGTTTGAAAAGACCAAATTGCCCTTGAAGTAGAATTCAACGACAAAACTTCTCCGAAATGCAACCGAACCTCACTTTTAGCGTTCCAATACCTACAAAAGTACAATTAACCCCTGCAAAACACGTATATATCCAAATCCGAGGTTATCTGGTTAATGAGCATAAATATAGGCATTGGGACCGTAAAAGAGCTAGAATGCATAAAGATAACGTGCAGAAATATACAATATTTAATACGAATCAACATCATAGCCCGAATTGGAGAAGAAGATTTTTCGCCAGAAAAATTGGAGTTTTCGTCCAAAAAAATGGTGGTTTTACAGAAACAGTATATTTATCTGTTTCAATTTTTTCGTCAAAAAATATCGAATATGGGTGTTGTTTGATAGATCTTAACGAGTAGATTCCAAAGATATAAATTCTGTGAATTTTGGATTTGTAGATTTGAAGTTATGGACTTTTAAAGATTAGTGATTTTTAAAAAAAAAAAGACGACATACAATTGGTGGGTGTATTTTGAGGGTGTATTTGTCATTTTAATGTGGTGAATTGATAAAATAGGACCTTTGTCACCATTGAATCAGTCAAAGGATCTCTTGACTCATTAACTAAGTGAATGGGACTTGAAAATAATTACCCCAAAAATATACATTGATAAAATGTTATATGATGTAACGTTAACTCCACAACAATTTAGACAAACGTGAGATGTTATATTTGAGCTAAGTTATGGATAGTTGAAAGGAAACAACAAACCTATTTGCCAAATCCCACTTTCTGGTAAGCTTGATGGCATTTATTTGACTTTTAACTATACCAATTCATGGTGATCTCTTTTGTCCTCTACAACATTTTCAGCCTTGATCCTTAGTTTAATCAACAGCTTATGTTGGATAAATTCCAATATTTATTGATATTTTATGTTTTAGTTGTTAATATTTTATTATATTATTGGTGTTTTATTTTAAACATAGTTTGGGTTTTATTTTAGAAGGTAGAAACATGAGCAAATGGGTGTGAAAGATATGGGAGTGCTCAAAATCCCATATTGTCCCACATTGGAAGAATACTACAAAAAGTAGTGGTATATTAACTAAAGGACAACTAAGATTCTTAGTTGACAAGTCAAATAAGAGGCTATGATCCTACGCCTCGCGGTGGTGCTTAAGCACCACCAATCGCGACACGCGGCGCGCGAAAGGGCGATTGGGCGACTTAGAGCGCATTGCGAGCTTTGACGCGCACTTGGCACTTTGCATCGTCGCTTGGAGCGTGGGAGCCTAAAGTTTTGACGAGGTAAAATAAATCAACAGTTGTGATTAAAAGATCCGATCAAAGGGTTTATAATCCGAAACGACTTGATCTAAACCGTTAGATGAACTCGTAGCGTTTCGTGTAGGGGATGTCCATTCGCTTATGATGGGATGCCTAATCTGAATCGTTAGATCGCAGCTGTTCCAAATAGGCACGATCCAACGGTTGTTGAGTCACTCCATGAAGAGCTGTGACTGTTGAAGAACAGTCACATAAATGGCTATAAAAAGAGTTTTAGGCCTCTGTTTTGGACACTGAAAATTGTTAGTTTCTCCTATCTCCGTCCTCTATATTTTGGCATTATCAAGTTACAAATTCAGAGTGTTCTCAGTTTGATCAAACAGTACATAGTTTGAATCAAACAGTTGTTTGAATCAAACAACTGTTCATACACTGCATTGTATCCTGAAGGCAGATTCTATAAAACTCATAGTGTACTAGTGGTTCTGTCTCAATCGGGTTGGGAGAAATTTTTCCTAAAAGAAAGCGTTCCAAGAACGTGCCTTGCAGAAATTAATTAATATATTTTATTCTTTCCATAACAAAACTCCAACAGTTTTAGGCAAAATTATTATACTTATTACTCCACTCAAATGGAAGGGACCGTGGCACAATATATCCAAGTCATGACTCAAGACTTAATCCGACTCGACCGTTTTGATGGCGGAAATTTCACCCGTTGGCAGGAGAAAGTTATATTCTTCCTCACATCACTAAAACTTGCATACATTCTAGATGATAACCTTGAACAAATTCCCGAGCCCACACCCGAAGACACCGAAGAAATAAAGCAAAAATGTGTGAAGAGGAAAGAAGATGAATTTATGTGTCCAGGACACATCCTCAATGCTTTGTCTCAAACTGTTTATGGTGCTCATCGAATGATTCTGACGGCAAAGGAATTATGGAAGGCTTTCGAGACAAAGTATCAAAATGAGGAAGCGAGCAATCGTAAGTTTCTAATTTTAAACTATATGAATTTTAAAATGAGTAATGATAAATCTTTCATTGCACAAGCCCATGAACTCAAACAAATTGTTGATGACCTTAAAGCCGCTGATATTAATCTTCAAGATGAATTTCAAGTAGGGGTGATTGTTTCAAAACTTCCATCCTCTTGGAATGGCTTTAAGAAGAAAATTAATCATGATGAAAAAACTTATACTGTGGAATCCCTTCTTCGTCACCTTCATATTGAAGATGATACTCGTTTTCGAGAAAAGAAGGATGAACCAGGTGAGGGTCATTCAAAAGATAATATGGTTGAGGATCAAAAATACAAGATTACAAAAGACTCAAAATTTAAAGCAAAGAATGATTCAAAATTTAAGAACCAATGTGCAAATAAGAAAAAGAAGGGAAAATGTTTCTTCTGTGAAAAACCGGGCCATTATTCTCGATAATGTCGTCTTAAAAAGAAGGCATTTAAGGAAAAACAAGGTTCGAAGGAAAGCAACAATGTTGAAGATCTTATTGCTACTGTATGCGAAGCAAATTCAATTGATAATGAAAGTGGATGGTGGCTGGATACCGGCGTAGCGGTCCACATATGCAAAGACCGCTCTTCATTCAAAACATATCAAGAAATTGATGGAAAAGAAGTGAATATGGCAAATAATCTTCGCACTAATGTAGTTGGAAAAGGCATAGTGGAATTGAAGCTAACTTCTGGAAAGACACTTACTCTAATTGATGTACTTCATGTACCTGATATGTGTAAAAATCTTGTGTCTGGGGACCTTCTTAATAAGAGAGGTTTCAAACTAGTGTATGAGTTTGATAAGTTTGTTTTGTCTAAGAATAGCCAATTTATTGGCAAAGGGTACTCTTGTAACGACATGATCAAAATTAATGTAATCAATGATATTAGTTCTGCTTATATGGTTGAGTCTATTCTTTATGGCATAGTAGATTAGGTCATGTGAATTATAGAAGTATAAAAAATATGACTAATCTCGGCTTAATCTCGGATTGTAAATTTGATAACCTTTCTAAATGTGAAATTTGTGCTCAATCGAAGATAACAAGAAAGTCGTTCAAATCTGTTGAGAGGAAATTCGAAATGCTTGATCTTATTCATAGTGATGTATGTGATATGAAGAGTAATATGACTCGTGGTGGAAATAAATATTTCTTAACTTTCATTAATGATTACTCTAAGTATGCATATACATATTTACTTAAAAATAAAGATGAAGTTTTCGAGAAATTCCTAATTTTTAAAGCCGAAGTTGAAACTCAACAAAATCGGAAAATTAAAGTTCTACGATCCGATAGGGGTGGTGAATATTACCCGAGTGAGTTTATACAATTTTGTAATACTCATGGGATAATCCATCAAGTTACGACGCCATATACGCCATAACAAAATGGAACGGCGAAAAGGAAAAATAGGACTTTAGTTGAAATGATAAATTCAATGTTAATCAGTCCTGGTTTACCTTTGTCGATGTGGGGAGAAGCAGTTTTATCTGCATGTTATATTTTAAATAGAGTTCCCTTGAAAAACAAGGATATTACACCATATGAATTATGGTTTAATAGTAAGCCTAATCTTAGACGTCTTAAAGTTTGGGGATGTCTTGCTTATGTAAGAAAATCCGAACCTAAAAGACCTAAACTAGGAAATAGGACTTACAAATGTGTTTTTATTGGATGCTCTAGTAACAGTACGACTTATAGATTTTTAAACCTTGAAACTCAAGAAATCATTGAGTCGGTAGATGTGCAATTATTTGAACATCTAATAAAGTTTAGTACTTTTAATCAAGGTTTAGAAAATAATAATCCGACTGTTGACTCCTCAAATTTAGAAGAAAATTCACAACCTATATCTTCTTCGAAAACAACGAATGATGTTGAACCACGAAGGAGTAAAAGACAAAGAACTGAAAACACATTTGGGCATGACTTTGTTATTTATTTAGTTGAAGGGGATTTAAATGAGACTAAGAAAAAAACTAAATTTGTTCTTAATGTAGAAGATGAAACGACCATATTTCATGAAGCGGTAACATCTAGGGATGCTGTCTTTTGGAAAGAAGCAATAAATGATGAAATGAACTCAATTTTGTCAAATCAAACTTGGGTTATTTACGATCTCCCCCCCGGGGCTAAACCTATTGGGTGCAAATGGATATTTAAAAGAAAATTAAATCCCGATGGTTCTATAAATAAATTTAAGGCAAGACTAGTTGTTAAAGGCTATAAGAAAAAACATGGAATCGATTACTTTGATACATATGCTCCTGTTGCTCGAATCACTCCCATTAGGATATTGATATCTCTTGTTTCTATTGACAATTTAGTTACTCATCAAATGGATGTTAAAACAGCATTTTTAAATGGTGATTTAGAAGAAGAGATTTACATGGAACAACCCGAAGGGTTTGTTTTGCCTGACCAAGAAAAGAAAGTGTGTAAATTGGTTAAACCTCCTTATGGCCTAAAACAAGTTCCAATGCAATGGCATGAGAAGTTTAATAATATTGTTATATCCCATGGATATAAAGTTAATGATGCCGACAAATGTATATATAGTAAATTTGAAAATGGTGTTGGTGTTATTATTTGCTTATATGTGGATGACATGTTAATATTTGGGTCTAATCTCAAATATGTTGAAGAAACCAAAAGGTTTCTTTCATCAAAATTTGATATGAAAGATCTTGGAGAAGCTGATGTGATTTTAGGAATCAAAATTGTGAGAAAGGATAATACTTTAGCGTTATCTCAATCTCATGATATAGAAAAAGTTCTTAAAAGATATAATCATTTCGAACTTAAGCCAGCTGCTACACCAGTGGATCCTAGCATCAAATTAATGAAAAATATTGGGCGTGCTATGGACCAACTTAAATATGCTAGTATTATTGGGAGTCTAATGTATGCCATGCATTTCACTAGACCAGACATTTCTTATGCAGTGAGTGTATTGTGTAGATTTACAAGTAATCCAGGACAAGAGCACTGGAATGCAATTTCTAGGGTGCTTAGATACCTGAAGAGGACTTTGGATTATGTCTTACATTATGTAGGATATCCATCTGTTTTAGAAGGATATAGTGATTCAAGTTGGAATAATCTTGAATCAAAATCCAAGTCAACTACTGGTTGGATTTTTATGCTAGGAGGAACAACAATCTCTTAGGGATCCCAGAAACAAACATGTGTATCAAATTAAACAATGCAATCTGAATTTATAGCCCTAGCAGATGCATGTAAAGAAGCAGAATGGCTTAGAAATGTGTTGTATGATATTCCTTTATGGAAAAAGCCATCACCTTCTATTATGATAAGTTGTGATAACCAAGCCACAATTTATAAAGTTTCGAACAAAACTTACAATGGAAAATCTAGACATATTAGCCTAAGGGATCAAATTATAAGAAAATTACTCAAGGAAGGAGTAATTACAGTCGACTATATTAAAACGAACAAGAATTTAGCAGATCCTCTGACTAAAGGTCTTGTTAGGGAGATGATATATATCACCTCAAAAGGAATGGGACTAAGGTCTATTAAATAACACAACTATATTTAATGGGAACCCAACTCATATCTTAAAAATATAGATAGAGTTCAATGTGGTACAAACAAGTTAAATTATAGTTATGGAACACTAGGAATTTTATACAAAAAGTTTCATTCCTATGTGCCTAGTGTTGGTTTTCTCCATGTTAGAGGATGAAGGTTACTTCTTAATAAATCAAATAAGTGTGACTCGCAGAATCACTAAAGTTAATTTACCTAGATGAATGTCGAAAGTCTGGCCGCTTTCTATGGAATCAAGATCGATCCTAAAGCGCTCGTGAAATCAGGATTAACACAAGGCCATAAAAGTGCATGCTAGAAGAACAGTTATAAACTCAGAAATCGGTATGTGTGATAGGTCCGGCTAGTCTCAAAAGGTCCTTGGTTCAAGATACGTTCACCACAGCACCTTGGAGAAGCTTTGAATTATTTTCACTATATGGAAGTTCAAGTCCGAAAGACATTTCTCATTTATGTACTAGATTTTAGTGATAATGCCAGAAGTTATTTATTGTCTTTTTGCTTTGCTATCTTGTGTATATTGAAATTAGTGGGGGAATGTTGGATAAATTCCAATATTTATTGATATTTTATTTTTTAGTTGTTAATATTTTATTATATTATTGGTGTTTTATTTTAAACATAGTTTGGGTTTTATTTTAGAAGGTAGAAACATGAGCAAATGGGTGTGAAAGATATGGTAGTGCTCAAAATCCCATATTGTCTCACATTGGAAGAATACTACAAAAAGTAGTGGTATATCAACTAAAGGACAACTAAGATTCTTAGTTGACAAGTCAAATAAGAGGCTATGATCCTACGCATCGCGGTGGTGCTTAAGCACCACCAATCGCGACACGCGGCGCACGAAAGGGCGATTGGGCGACTTAGGGCGCATTGCGAGCTTTGACGCGCACTTGGCACTTCGCATCGTCGCTTGGAGCATGGGAGCCTAAAGTTTTGACGAGGTAAAACAGATCAACGGTTGTGATTAAACGATCCGATCAAAGGATTTAAAATCCGAAATGACTTGATCTAAACCGTTAGATGAAATCGTAGCGTTTCGTGTAGGGGATGTCCATTCGCTTACGATGGGACGCCTAATCTGAACCGTTAAATCGCAGCTGTTCCAAACAGGCACGATCCAATGGTTGCCATGAAGAGCTGTGACTGTTGAAGAACAGTCACAGAAATGGCTATAAAAAGAGTTTTAGGCCTCTGTTTTGGACACCGAAAATTGCTAGTTTCTCTTCTCTCTACCCTCTATATTTTGGCATTATCAAGTTACAAATTCAGAGTGTTCTCGGTTTGATCAAACAGTACATAGTTTGAATCAAACAACTGTTCATACACTGCATTGTATCCTGAAGGCAGATTCTATAAAACCTATAGTGTACTCGCGGTTCTATCTCAACCGGATTGGGAGAAATTTTGCCTAAAAGAAAGTGTTCCAAGAACGTGCCTTGCAGAAATTAATTAATATATTTCGTTCTTTCCATAACAAAACTCCAACAACTTCTTCCTATCAAATGCACTTGAGACATTCTTTTCCTCTTTTTCTCCAACTCTCAAGGACACAATGTAAGTTGTTCACAATGATTTCATCAAAAAGTGTTGTGCAAGTAATACTAATAATTAAATCCATTCATTTCAGTGGTATTTGCGGCTACACAGAGATAGACGATAAGGTTAATGTTGACAACCTTTAATTACAACTTGAAAATGATGTAAATATCTATGTGCAAAAGCCACGGTAACTTGACGTTATACCAAAAGTAAGTAAAATGGATGATTATGCTAAAAAAATCTCAGATACCAACTTAAAATATAACACAGAATAAATAATTTAATAATTGCATACCTTAGTTTATAATGGACAATAATACCAAAAAGTTACGCAAATAGGTAAAAAGGTTAGAAAAATCAGCATCGCGATGCAAATAATGTGGAGAAACGCAACGAGCACTCAAGTATTGTGTGTGCGTGTATAAGTCTTAAACATCAGGTTTAAACTTATAGAGAATTAATGTAAAGGTCATATTCCTTTCTATATTAAAATTTTTAGGACAATGCTTTTCAAGTTTATAAATCTAGTCCCTGTGGTACAATAGTATTTATTTGTGCGGTCCCTTTAGAGTTACGAGTTCATTTTTTTGGTCCGCGCCAGCGACACCATTTTTCACCATTTTTCATGAGGTTTTTAGTACAGGACTAAATTTATAAATTATTTAGAGTGCCCTATTTTTATACACTTTGAGAATTACGAGGACCTTTCCCCAAAACCCCCCTTAAATTTAAAACTGAAGTTCCGACCAACTTTCCATTTTATCATATAATCAAGGAGCACCCCAAGGATAACGAAAATCATGAGCCAACCCTACCAATAATATTGATGCTTCAATGGAGGCATGTTGTAGACATGAGCAAAAAAACATCCTCAGTTTCAGGTCCCAGGTTTTTAAATTTTGTACCTATTGATTTTGGCCATATACGCACAACCTGATTCGTTGCTTTATACTTTGAATCTGTACATGGATTTACAATCAAAAACATTAATTTTGACACTTTTTAGCATTCCTTTTACTGGATATATCACATGGTGTTTTGTCACGCAAACTAAACATACATGTTATCTGAATATTGCCACCATAGTTATCATCATGCAATTAAACAGGAGTCTCAGCCACCATATTCTTCTTTATACATCACTCGATCAATTTAAATGTTATATATATAAACAAAAATCGTACATTGATATAAAGGTTATTCAGTTTAATTTATATCATGAGCATACATATGTACAAAGATTATGTCTCATAGAGTACATGCTAGTTCAGTCTTCTACTACAAACATGACATTGCCCGTGCCTCAAATGAGCATGTCGGAAAAAATTAATGAAACTTACCTCCACATTATCAAACTAATGAACATTCATCATTAAAACCCTTCAATATCCACAATCTTCACCTTAAAAAATTTCACTTGCAACCTAAACATAACATGAACTCTAAAAAAATCAATGTGATATACATTGTTCTAAAAAATCCGTTCAAGCTCCGCCTAGACTCAAGGCTTGAAAGAAACGTCTCCCCTTAAATTTTTATACCTTATTCTTGGTAAAACCATTAAGGCACACTTTTTTCTAAAGCATTATTGTTTCTAGATATACCCATTATGTACAACATTAAAAAAAATGTCTCCAAAAAAATTTACATAAAAAAATCACTCATAAATGCGTCGGTCTTCCTTTGGCTTTCGCAAAATTGGGGTGACACCTTAAAAGCGTCAAATCATATAAAATAAGCCCGAATAAGCTCCCATCATGGACTTGCTTCTTCATATCATTCTACGATAAAGAAAATTATAAAAAGTGTTGTTAAATCATATTCTTATAAATCCTCTTATGTAGTATATGTCCAAATTTATATATATTGTATGAAAAAAAAATATTTTTTCTTAACTTTTGAAAGAAACTCACAAATTTCTCACCAACTTCCATGGTTGCGTTGTCTTGATATTCTCTATTTCTCGATTGCGGGCGGTTATCCACATTAGAGACCTATTATCCTCATCAAATGCATGTCCATGTATCTTTTTTTGTCCTAATTATAAAATAAAATATAATAAATTAAGCACACAACATAAAATCCCAACAATGAATTGATTATGGTTGTATACTCTACAAATAATACAATAATTCAATCACATGCCTCTAATCTAGCAATGGCACGCCTTTCACATGCCTATAATTAAATGCTCTTGTATAAGTTCAAAACAACATATATAAATCTCTAGTGCAACGTAAAACACAACATATAAATTCCAATTTTTTCAAAGTATTACGTTGTGCATAATGTAAGTCGAAAAGATTTTTTATAAAACACAAATTATAAACAATTTAAAAAAATTGGGCAGAGTTTCCTCTATTTATAGGACTATCCACCCTGTTTTAGAAATAAATAAAAAACTTTAACAATATTCAAAGAGACCCAATTTATTAAACAAATTGAGATATTATTTCATTCACTAATAGGAAAAATAAACCATTGACACATTAGTATTTCCGCCGCGTTTCACATTAAAAATAGTCAAATAAGACTATCCTCACCTTCAGGTAATTGATGCCCAACCCTGAAAATAATTTCTTTCATCCTTACTTTTAGACAACCATAATAAAACTTTCCATTGTTTATTCCATCCCTCTGTTGTTAGATGGCGAGAGTCACTGGACCTGTTGATTTATCTCGTTAGCATTCAAAATTATGAGTTATGCGAAATATGTAATTCTTTGTACTTAGTAATATAACAATATTTGGTTCTCGTATATGGGTGTTCATGGTATGGTAAAAACCCGTACTGTGCTGTTTTGTACCGAAAATTAGTGGTAATGGTTTACATTTTTTATTTACCGAAATTAAAACTACCGAAACCAAAATTACTGATTTTTTTTATTGGTTTTGTTTTTAACATTTTAAAAACCGATTTACCGACTGTACCGGTATCGAATAATACCATACCAATATCGAATAATTTTTTTTATTTAAAATGATATATATATCAAATTAATGAAGACCCTTTATTATATATATCTACACATATAACCTATAAAACAAACACGCTTACAAGTTACACACGGGACAACAAAACCCAAAAGTTAAGAGCAAAACCTAATCTTCTTTCTTTTCTTCTTAACCGCAGCACCATTTTCCCCTTGTCTCCCTTTCTCCAATTTCTCCCATTTTTCCCTCCCCTCCCCTCTGTTCTGAGCCACAACTCCATTTCCAAAATAGGTTCGTAACAGTTGATCTTTTTTACTCTTTTCCGTTCTTCGATATTTTTTGAAATACGACCCAAATATACAAGGTTCGTAATAATAGTTTATTATATATTTGATATTTTTTCAGATCCATACAAATATACAAGGTTCGTAATCTTCATACAAGGTTCGTATATTTTTTTCAGATCCATACGGTTCTTTTGATAATATTTTCCATTCTATATTATTTCAAATCCATACAAATATATACAAAAATATTTTTTTTCCACATCTATACAATATTTTTTCTAAGCGGTTTCCATATTATTTTTCTAGAAATAATTATTTTAACTAAATTTTTTCCAAAAATAATTATTTTCCTCCTGATTGTGAAAATATTTGGAATCTGTATAAGTGAAGTAGTTTGATTCATTTAATGTGTTTTTGTAGATGTTATCAAAGACGAGCTGTCACAAATGGTGAGGTTTGGTGCTGAAATGGTTTGTTTGATTTTGATGACAAAAAGGTGAATAACATTACTTACAATGTGTTTTGCAATTACTTTGGACCTTTATTTGATTCGCTTCCTGCTTAATATTGTTTGAACTATAATATTGTTAATTTGGTTATGGATTGGTTACATTTACTAATTCTATTTTCTGCCATTATTTTCCAGTATTTTTTCTGTCTAGTTTTGATTAAGTAATGTACTTTGAATCAATTTCATGTCTTTACATCGTTTGCTATTTTTCTTTTCATCATCTGGGCTGTTTTGCTTCGAAATTACCGAGTACTACCAAAATTACCCCAAAGAGAAATTTACCGAAATTACCATATTTTTTGAAAAATCGATTTTACCGTAAAAACTGATTTTACCGATGTACCGCGCGGTTTGGTTTTGGTTTATGAGTTGGTGTATTGACCGGTAAAACTGATAATTTTAGTTTGATGATTTCAATGTTGGTATGGTATTGGTATGATCCATTTACCGACCAAACTGACCGAAAACTAGCCCTATTCTCGTATGAAAAAACAAAGAAGGTAGTATTGCAAGAACCAATTTAACCTTACTGAGTAGTGAAAGCGTATATAGAAAAGGTAAGGATGCACATGTACGGCAACCCAACTTTTCAATGTGGTCCATTTTAAAGTTTCACATGCATTTTGTCAAACATGAACTAAGAATGGGTGAAAACAAGAGTGACATTGTCAAATTTGTATGTAAATCGTCATTGCCAAATTTGTATAAAAATCGACATTGTCAATTTTTTAAAAAGATAATGGGGTAAAGGACGTGACTCTTCGGTGGGGTGGGTAGGGTTATTTTTTATTTTTTATTTTTTATCAATATTAAAATATAACTATCACTTTTGGTGCGATTTGTAAAAGGTGACTTGAAATTTTATTATTTTGACAGCAAATAGTGTCTTTAACAATACCCGAACAATAAGGTCTGGGCCACAATATCCATAAAATTAAGATTAAGATTTTTTTGTTTTCTCCCCTTAAATTCGAATTCGAGCCCTTCAAACTTACAATGTACCAAATACTTATTGTATCCCAAATTAATAGTCACCATTTGAAAGTAAAATATTTTAAGAAAAAAATTTACTTTTCAAATTTATCCTCCTAAAAATGATAAATACCTTTGGATGTAAGTCACTCACTTGGATCATTGTCATTTTATTCGTATTGTTCGTATAAGTAACTTTGTAATTTCATATAGTTTTATATAATATTATAATAAACACGACCATTAATTTGAACATAACCCAAAAAGAATTACGACTATTAATTTGGGTGGACTAAAAAGGAAATCATGACTATTCATTTTGGCGAACCCGTTGGTGTTAGCTTTTAGCTGAAACATTGAAGCTAGCCTTAAACATCTTCCATAAAAAGATTTATTTGTTCAACCTTCAGCCATCTACTCTATTGTTTCCACATGTTCCATCATCTTTCTACACACGTAACACATGTTATCTCACTTCTTACAATTAATTTCCTACTTTTTTTGGTTTATTAGGGTACATTATTGGACAATCTGTTATAAAAATGAAAACAAACTGTGATTCATTTTTATTATTGTCTACGTTAATTTGAAGACAGCTATTGGTTGCACTACAATTTCTTTTGCATGTTTTTGTCTTGGCTATTTTTGTGCGCGTTAATGCTGCTAAAATTGTCACTTAAATGCAAATGTTGAAAACAAATTGCTAAGTGATATTGTTTATATGTAGTCAGATCTTGTGTATGGTTGTTAAAGGTAGGTTATTCATTTGGATGTTAGTAGTTATTATAAACAAATGCATATTGGATGGTGGGTATGTTTCATTTGGTAAACATCGTTAACTGGATTTGTTATCTTTGTGTTTGCTCAGGTTTGGATTAGAGGTTTTTGTGATTTTCTAAGGGACTAAAAGTAGGTTCTTAGTCCCCCGCAAATGAGTCCCAAATTATGTCAAGTGGTATTAATTGAAGATAATGTATTAAGCGAAGATAATGAGCATTAATAAACTTCACAACTCATTTCTTGGGGTTCCACTTCAGTGCTCTATAAATGGAAGAAGTAATGGCAGTTCAGGTTATTGGGATGGAACACGACCGCTCAAAAGGGTTGTACGCAAGCATATTTGTGCAAAGAAGAATGATTGGATTTCTCACGGAATCAGGTTTTCACATTTTTGTGGGAGAAATGTTGAATTGCTATGGAAAGACCTAGGTTTGAGAAGTGGATTGGTGGTGAAATGTGAAAGAGCCTTTTACTCGAAGCAAGGCTCTGGTGAGGTCTTTGGCTCCCTTTTGGAACGAGGGCTTACTTTTATTCAGACGCTTTGTATTTTGCACTATGATATCTGGGTTGTGCTTATTGATATGGTATGGGAAGTTGAAAGCCAAAAGTTTTGTTGAAGCAAAGTTTTTACGTTTCATTTGTTCAGCACCAAGTCATTATATCCAACGTGACTTTGATTTCGGTAGGTTTCCAAGAATTTTACCTTTAAGCATTACTTGGAGTCATGTTCAATCGGGCCTCAGATGGAGGAATTCTTTTGTGGTAAGGTTCCTTATGTTAACTACGCATACTTCCCTTTTCAAGTCTAAGGAAGGGAAAGATTGTAATTGATGCAGTATTGTCCAATCCTACTTTGTTGGTTATGCAAAAGAAGAATTATACATGGCTAGGGATACCCTTTTCTGAAGGAAGTCTATGAAGGCAATTGTCAACTGAATAAGGAATCGATCATCGTACCAAAACACGTAGGATTTCTAGAGAGGAGCAGGTGATCGATATGCCAGAGAGAGAAATGATTCACCTAGGTAAGCGACAGAGATGGGTTACGTTGTTTCTGATGGAGGCCTTAGTTCATATGAGGTTAATGACATTCTGAAGGATAGTTCAAGACATTCAATGGGTTTAGCAACATCAGAGTCAGTTTTTTCCATGGACGAGAGACTACACTGGCATGATCATCACTGAATGGATGCACATAACTACACCAAAGCAAGTTTTTAGTAACAGACCATTTTGTTTATTACTAACATTATTCTACTGTTACTATTTCAAACAATACTTTCCCGTTACTAATTTAAGTTAAGTGTTACTAATTTAAGTTTACAAATTAAAAGAAAAAAGTTAAATTATTTCAAGACGTCCTAAAAAGAAGAAAGGATCCCATATACATTTTTTCCAGCCCCATTTTTCTCCCCCGTTTTCCCCTCCCAGACCAAATACTAAATTTCCCTCCCAAACATGTCTTCACATTTCCCCCTCGACGCTGTCTTTCTCCTCCTACCACTCTCAGACATTGTTGTTCTCCATAGTAAATTTAATTTTCAATATGATTTAAGTTTTATTCCTTGAAAGGTCTTGTTAGTAAGTTTTATTTTGATCTTAGGGTTAGTATTATAACATTTTAGGTTTTCAAAAGGGAATCATCTGATTTCTATTCTGAATTTTGATTCATATTAATTCGTATAAATTGTTGTGTATGGACCTAAAATTGATATATATGAATACAAAACTAACTATATTTATCGCACTTAATGTTATATTTTGACCACAAAACTAACTTGTAGAGTATGGATCCAAGTAACTCACTTCTTTGATTGATAAAATTAATTTTTAGAATAAGTATATGCTTTTGAGTTAATAAAAATTATATGATATTCTAGTAATTGTAAAACTTGATGTTATTTCATAGCAATACCTTGTTATAAAATTATTAGGGTTTATATTAGCATCTTTAATGATAAGATGAGTATAGGGGTATAACTATTGAAATTTTTTAGTTCATGAGATATTTTTATGATTAATTTTCGTTATGAGATTGAGTTAGGTTTCATGAATTCGGCATACTACTTGAATAAATAATGCACAATTTGATACTTTGAAATGGTATTATCTAATAGATGTTTTGATTTTGCAGTTGGACACTCTGGGGTTATGCCATATTGTGCATCTTTATAAACATTCATGGTAATGTGGTTTTCAGAATGCAAAATGCAAATATTTGGTATTTTTCAGTTCAAGATTCTAATTTCCCCTTTTATTGCATGTCTTATAATTTACTTCTGGCTTTCTTTTATTCCGTCCATTGTAATTTATTCTATATATTGTTGTATTTGATCAAGAAGCTTATGTTTTTGTTGTTAATATCCTTGATGTTTTTTTTAATCATTCCACTTGTTGAAGTTTGTTAGGTTGGTGGGAACTAAATTGTAGGTTGTCATATATTTTAACTTTTATGGGGTTGTGATTAAATACTTGCTTCAACTCGAGTTTATTTTGATATACCAAAAAATGAAGAATAGTGTTTCAGTTAAGATTTTTCACCACTGAATTTGGCTTTAAGCCAAAAAGATTTGTGTTCAGCGTTAATAATTAGGGCTCATTCACTATAAAGTACCAAATTTTCTTTATTTTTTAATTTATTTACTTCTAAATCCTACATTGATTATTAATATATGTGTAGCATAATTCACAATACTTTTCCAAGTTGGATTAAAAATTATATGGATCCTTCAAATTATATATTGTGTCTAAAAACATCTTTCTTTCCTCACTCGTCAAAATAAATGCACCAGGGGGAATTTTTGGCCTTCCCTTATTATCTCCTTTCAACCATAGTTGTGGCTTAAGTTTTAATGACTTAAGCTATTTTTGTTCATTTTCTCCACCATTTGAATGAATCCACCAAGGCATGTGCCCATAATATGTTTAGTGACGTTCTTCTATACATGCATCACATCCAATACATGATGCACCGGGTTACTTTTCCAATAAGGCAAGTCAAATAAATTGACCTCCTTGACCATGACTTTTTTGTCTCAGTTTTATCGCCAGTTGGGTTATTCTTATGCTTGACATTAATCAAATTAGGATTCTTACCTAGCATATTAGGGCCATAATTAGAATATTTACTCTCAATTTTTGAACCTGAAAGTTTTTTTGTTGATTGGCTATGTTCAACCCCGACCGGTTATAAATTTGAACCTTTCTAAAATCTTAAACTATTGGGGGGGGGGGGGGGGTTAAAAACATCCTATGAGAATGGTATATATTTTTTCCTATAGTGCTGAGATGCAGAGATCCAGTCTCCTCTCCACAAATTGGATACCCCAAATAACCATGTACTATACAACCAGATAATGCCTCATAAGCTGGAAAATCATGAATTACCTAAATCAACATAGTTTTCAATGTAAACTCTTCTTTTTTAAAAGAGTAAAATGCTTCCAGACCCTCTTCCCACAACTCATTTAATTCTTCTACCAAAGGAGCCAAGTAGACATCAATGTCTTCATTTCGTGCCTTTGGCCTAGGAATCAACAAAGACAACATCAAAAATTTATGTCTCATACACTGTGAAGGATGGAGGTTGAGTGATTCTAGGATGAATGGCCATACACTCATATTAGTGCGTAGATTTCCAAATGGATTGAAACCGTCTGTTGATACTGCCAAGTAAATGTTATGCTGTTCTCAAGCAAAATTGGGATACTCATAATTCATCATCTTCCAAGCCGTAGAATCAATAGGATGATGCATTAGATTATCCCCTACTTTTGTCCTAGCATGCCAAGTCATTGCCTCCACTATCCATGGTATTGTGAAAAACCACTTCAATCTAGGACCAACGAGAAAATATTTCAATACTTTTTGAGGCACTTTTGAGATTGTGCTTTCCTTGTTAGTAGAATTTACAGATCTAGGTTCCTCACATATCGAACGTTGATCGAGATTTTTATACTCCTTTCGGTATAGTATACAATCATACATACAATTGTGAATTTATTTATACTTCATTACCAAACTTTCCAAACTATTCTTCATATTAGGATATATATTTGGAAGCGTATTCTGCTTGGGTTGCAAGCCCTTCACCCAATTCAAAATTCCTATTATGCTCTTTTCAGAAAAACCATATTGGGTCTTCAAACTATGCAAACTAATCATAGCATGTAAAGTTGTTTGATCTTTATCACAACTAGGGTACAATGGTTGGGTTGTCTTAAATTTTAAACTTTGATAGTCATTTTCAAAGTTTATCCCAATATCTTCACGAGTATGTGAACCTTGTACATCGTCAGTGACCTCATTTTTTCCCACTTCATGAACTCGATACGCATCATCAACTAAATCCTCTAGCATATTATAATCTACATTATCCTTTTATCCTTGTACACCTATCCTACTTGATGATTGTTTTGAAGGTTGACCAGGGATAAAAAGAACATGCAATTCCCCTTGGAAAACCCACAACCGATAACTATCTTGCATACGCCATCTTAACAGATGTAGTTCAACTATTTTCCACTCAAACACCTTACCATTCCTGCACCTAACACATGAACACATGAACTCTTCATCATTTCGACATCTCTTTACGTATTTCACAAATTCATTAGCACCTCTATGAAACTCATCCCCTAGTCTATTTGTCTCACCCATCCACTCTTTGTATAAAGGATATCCCATCACAGATACTACAAGGAATCACCTATTGTAGGTAAGAAGCATATATTCATGGATTAGTATAAACAAAAGTGTAAAAAATTCAAGAACCCTATTATGGGTAACAAATATAACATACTTATATTTTAGAGAGAGAGAGAGAGAGAGAGAGAGAGAGAGAGAGAGAGAGAGAACAAATCTATCTAGTTGCCTGAATCGATATGGTTATATTTCGATAGGTTTATATTTTAGAGAGATATAACAAATTAATCTGGTTGCCTGAATTGATAGGGTTATGTTTTAGAGAGAGAGGAAAAATTAATCCGGTCGCCTGAATCGATAGGGTTATATTTTGTTTTTGTTCTCATAGTGGTGTCAGGGTCAAAGACCTTGACAATAAATAATCGTTGTGACGGTATTTAATCATGACACGACCGTGACGGACACATTTCATTTTTCAGTAATTGTAAACTAATGGGTCATGTCATTCATGTACTTGGGTTAAGGTGGACACACAATTTATTCCATAAAATTTATTTTTCATTAAATGTTTTACTTCAAGAATAACAAAAAGAAACACATTTCATCTTTCAGTAATTTTAGGCCTCATTTTGTGCTAGCAAATTTATTAAATGTGACATTATATTGGTTTTCTCATTCCATTTTTTCTTACAAATATGACACTACTTCCAACGATTTTACAGACAAAAATGCCCCCGCGATTCCAGGCCTGGGTTCCTCAATTGAATTTAGTGGGGTTGTGAAAAATAGTTTCGACAAACATTTTCGCACTGAAAGAATTTCTACCTCCAAAACATGCATGAGATAACACTAAAATGTCTTATTATACAGAAACTATGTTGTACCCAACTATCCAAATGGGACAATTCGAGAGATCTCATTACAAGGGTAGTAACTCTCGAACGGGTCTAAGGGATATTGAATGCGTACACATAAGGACTAGAAGTCTAGTATCTATGTGCACTATTTGTAACTTAATATGATTATAACTATGTATAATTTTACTTAATTTTAATTGATGTTTTAAAATTTATACTGCCCACCACATTTTACTACCAATTAAAAACTACTACTTAATAGAAGTATCTCCCTTTAACATTTTAATATTTTAATTTTCGTGGTAAGTATGTTTCATTTCTCTTATTTATATTTCCACAGTAAATATGTTTCATTTCTGTCATATTTATGTATTTTATCCTATATTTTGAAAAAATACAAACCAGCATCACATGTCTAAATCTGTGCCTAGGGCCAACCCACATCACCTGTCACTATTCGGCAGAATCACAACCCTAAATGTTACATATGCATAGAGATAGCCAACTCAATGGCCACCTAAATGTTCAAATTCACCAGTCAACAACCCGCAAACAAAAATATTATCACTATTCGACAGAATCACAACCAAAAAGTATAACATTAATGAAATTGCAAAAAATCAGTAGCAATAATCAGTAGAATTTCCTTTCATCACACCTATTTGTCCTTGAATGAAACAACCACACCAACAATCTCAGTGATCCTCTAGAATGAAACCCAAAACTCGTCCCCTGCTGAGATGCCAATGACTCTCCACCCATAACTAGTCTCTCGCTAAAACCCTAGTTCCTTTAAATCTATAACAGAAGAAATAAATTGGAGGTTATCAAAGTAGATATAAATTGGGGTTTATCAAAGAAGAAGAAATAAAACTTTGGAGAAACTCTACTTCCTCAAAATATGTAACAAATTAAAACAAAACTTAAGAGAAACATTATTGAACTTGCACACCATTGTTGAGAAAATCAAAATGGTGTGTTCTACCACTACTGGACTTGAACCTCACACATAAACTCAATCAACCATAAACTCTATTCTTATTTAATGTATAAATTAAAGTTAAAAGTCAAATCATTATTTTTATTTCAAGATAATTAAGATTTCACCAACTTTAGTTTATTAATTCTGAGAATAAAGTGAGGGGGATTAACTAAGTATTAATTATTGACTAAACCAACCAAGTTGCTGAGGGATTTTTTTTTGAGTAAACTATTAAATTTGATGATTTTTTTAGACCTAATATGAAGTTTATAACTACTTTTAGATTTTATTGTTTAAAAAACATATGTTAATTAAAAACATATGTCAATACATATAAATATACAATAATTCATCAACTAGTTTTTAAATACTCCTCCCAGATGACAAATCAACATATATCTTAAGGGTATACATCTATAAACATAAATTAACACTAATCTCACTTTTAAATCAACGATTTACACAATCTAACAATGATCAGAGGGTAAATCCATAAATCAATCAATAAGGAAATGTAAATTAGATTTATACCTCTGCACTAAAACCAAACTGAAGATAACAGGGATATGGGAGGGGGTAAGGGTGGAGGAAATTATAGGGGCAGCGGTGGGTAAGTGATTTTTCCTGAAAGAGAGAGAGAGTGGGTTTTGAGCTTTAATGGAAATGACTGATATCTATTTTGGGTTGGGTTATAATCTGGGTTTTGTTGACACAGTTATATCAAAGTTTTTGACCGTGATAAGTTATTGTCACGATCTTGACATGATAAAAAACCTTGACAATAGCTTCATATTTTGTTGTCAAGTTTTTTGATCATGACAACCCTTTGCAGGTGAAAAGTGACAAAAATGGTTTTTAGTGTAGTGTCATTTGCTTTCTGGATTGTGTTGATCTTGGTTACTTCCTTTGGTTTTGGAGTGTGGATGTATTCCTTGAGATGACCTACTTGGATAAGTTTTTCTTGGTTCTTTTTGTACATCTTACAGTCTTCTGTGAGGTGCTCGTGGTCTTGGTGATAACTACATATGAGATTGGCATCCTTAACACTTGGGCCACCAACTATCTTGGGAGTACTTTTGAAGAAAGGTTTGTCTTTTATATGATGAAGGAGTCTAAAAATAGGATATTTGAAGATTATTTCCATCACCTTATAGCTGCTTTCGCTGGTCTGAGGCTTAGGGAAAATTTTGGAGGCTTCATTCCTGGTTGTCTTCACAGCTGATGATGGCGGGTTTCCCCTTTAGGGTCCTTTTTGGATCATTCTTATTTTGGTCGGTACGGGCGACTGTTCTGGAGAGCTCATCATCTACCTTGGCATATTTCTCAATACAGGACGTAAGATCGTCTACTAAAGATAATGGCTTCTTTCTCAAAAACAGGCATATATTGTCTGACCATTCCAAACTGAATTTAAAAGAGGTAATTTCTGTTTGATCATTGCAATCATAGATTTGATTGTATAGATCTTAGTACCTCCAAGTGCCTTATTGAGAGTGTATCCTTTTTTTTAAGGGGGATTAGTTAATCTACCTCCTTAACCACCCTGCTTCTTGTGATAAGCCAGGCCGTGAACTACTCGGTGTTCTCACAAAGGTGGAGATTGACCTGGGGGATAGTTTTTCAAACGATTTTAGGTCGATCTCACCTAGGTTTGATGGAAACACCCTACAAATCAGATCATCTTGATGTCTCCAAAGAGAATAGTCTGCCGGTAGTGCCTGATATGCTGAGCATGGTCCGTCTTACCTTCATGCATTGTAATTTTTAGCATTCAAAACTTCTTTAGACGTTCGAAGGATTCTATTTTCTTGGTGAATGTTGAGGATGCACCATGCCCCAATGCTTTCTTGGCCAGATCCTTGGGGTTCATAGCAAGGTTTAGGTTCGTCCTTTCATCCAGCTCCCTGCGAATGAGTCCCCTTAATTCGTGCATCTTCATCTAATTTGGCTGTTGTTCAAAATGAACTTGTCTGCTACTCTAGTATGACTTTGGCAGGCATGTTTAGTGATGCCTATGGTTGACAGAACACCTTCCAGTAAAAAGATCGCATTGGTGGTGATGAATTATATGGGGACTCTTTGAACGAGAAACCCTGATGGGTTGATTTTTAGGGGAGCAGGGTCCTCCCCCATGGTGCCGCCAAGTATGCAAATTTGAGGTATTACCCTTTGACTGTAGGAATAGTTGGTAAGGTTCTCTCTTGTGACGAGTTCGAATGTGTGAGTCTGAGGTATCACTCTCTGACTTTTGGGTAAGCCATTACCTCAGAAGGGTGATCTCCTGAGCATGACTTTTTAGTTTCTCCTCATAAATATTGGCTAGATGGGAAACAACTTTCCCTTGAGTTCGACTGATCGGCGGTGTTGGATGCCATCAATTGAGTCTATATCTTCTAGGTTAGCATCCTCTAGATCTTGATAGAGAGGAGGAATTCACACCGAAGTTCGTTCCCTCCTTACGATCCATATTTTAGAATGCACGCAACTCCTTGCTTGGGTGGAGTGAGATTATTTTGCACTCATGGTGAAGTTTTGAGCCTTTCTTGACTTTAAAAATGGTGAAATCTTCATTTCCATCGGACGACTCCAAATTGTATGATATCTTTCCCACAATATTAAGTGAATATTAAGACTGGACCAAAGAATAATATGAATGCAAAAATAGATAAAAAGAGAGTTCTTACGTTGTTCGGCCGTGAGATCAGCCTACGTCCACGGGGGTAAAGGGGAGTGTTTATATTAAAGAGATGAGATGGCGATAACCGGAGTGCTAGTGTTGCTAGTTGAGATTCCAGGCTATTGCGTGCTGATTACCATTAGTCCTTAATATTGGTCAGATTGTCCCTATTCATTAACCTAGTGTCCTACACCCATATGGCACTTCATGTTTATCTCTATCTCTACTAATCTTGTTAGATTTACCCATATCCAAACAACTATAGGCTGATTACTCCATATCATTCCTCCTGGTAATTCGCCACATGTTCGGCCACGTGACTAATTTAATCTTATTCCTTAAAAATTATAGTTTTTTAAAGACAACACTGAATGATGAGTTCAAATGGATTCAACCTAAAAAATAATCAATTAGGTGCCAAATTATGTTCTACCTGATAGAAATTCAATTTATCATAAAAATAAAATCAATAAAGCCAAGATAAACAACCAAATCCAATTTGTAAAATTACAAATATAAAAATAAAAGAAGTATGGTAAATACATGTATCCTTAAAAACATGTGTAGGTACTTAAAAACATGTATACTCACAATACTCAATTGACACAAACTTATGAGAAACCTAATTATGATATACTGGTTGAAGTCCTCTTCCTGAACAAAATATTATTAATTTTTTTGACCATTTGTAGTATTCCAACAAATTAGAGAGATGTTATTCTAGCTTGATACAAATCAACATTTTTTAAGCTTTATATTGACTGCTTCAAGACTTCTTATGATAAAAACTTATTTTCATTAGAAAAAAATCACAAAACCAGTCGATAAGCTATTGACGTTGGAGGATGATTTTGTGTTTTCACTCTATTTAAAAGTGAGAGAAAAAAACTACACGATATCGGATCACCATGATGAGTGATGATGAGCATAATGTAAAATTTGTAACTAACTAAAATCTTGGAACCCTCTTGCCCGATTTTAAGAAAACCTATCCAATCACAAAGTTCAGGAATTGTAACATAATTTTTAGCACATTTAAAGACCTGTGAACGACTCTCTGTACTGTGAAATTTCAAGAAGAAAAAAAATCAAGTTCCTTCTTACTATGTAATTTTATTAAGAAAAATAGAGAGCATATGTTAACTTCCACTGTTGTATTGCTTAGGCTGGGATTATTTGATAATTATTCTTCATTCCCTTCTATAGATTAGGGTAAATAAATTTTAAACCATTAAAGTTAATTTTTTTATATTAACCATAATTATTCGACTGCTCATTTAGTTGAAAATATTATTATTGATGTAAAAAACTAGATTATCTCTAATTAATCAATCACAGATAAAGAAATTAATAAGATAAATGATTTTTAAAGTGGTTCAGCCTTGTGAGAATGGCCTACGTCCACTATTTTTGTATTGCTGATTGTTTATTTGGAATCTCGATAATAGGTTTACCAAGAGATCCAAAGTCCTCTTCTTATGAGGAAGTTACAATGTATTTATAGCCTTGAGGCTGTACATATGAAAAGATAATGCGCTGTTATCTAGTAGACAGATACATCTGTACGATAATAATGCGCATTAATGCGTAGCTGTCTTTTGATTCTCTTGATTTGGATGCTCTGCACGCTTAAGTTGCTCCGTACGCTTAAGTTGATCGGGGCGCCTGAGTTGCTCGGTACGCTTAATTTGCTCGTCTAAAGTATTTGTATTTTCCATGTAGGTTGGCACGTGTCTTCAAGTGATTGGTCCATGTCAGCAGACTAAATTTGGTATCAACAGAAGCCCCCAATGTTTCACAGTTGAGGTTGAAGGAGAATGTGGAACATTTTGCTTGAAAACTGCTTGGATTACTGGTATTTATGAATTTTAGGAAGGTTTTTATTGTACATAATTCTTTTTTGAGCGCATAATATCAAGCTTTATAAATATTTTAAATTTTCACGATTACTTCGATATTTGTGCCTTTTTATTCTTTTAGCCGTCGAAAACGCAAACATCTTCCCTTATAATAATTGATTTTCTCTATTCTCGAGGTAAAGTATTTAAACACGACATAAATCCAGTCGTCTTCTACTTTTCAAATCTGTATTTCTGAATTCTTCATTTTCTTTCTATCTTGTGCCTTCGTTCTTTCCATCATTCATTGTCAACCGATCTCTCTTTCTTCTGTAAGATCTTCTTCCACTTTCTTTATTTACTTTATTCACCATGGTTTATCTTGTTGAATCATTGGATAAGTTTTGGTCTGACTTTTCAATCCCTTCGTGGGTTATTTTGGAAGAACTTTCTTACCCTTGTGATTTACTATATGGCGGAGGGACAATGGTTCCCAAGTCTTTTTGCAGCTGAGTGTGTTTTTTCTTTCCCGCTAAATCTCCTATGTTTGGAGTTTTGCCAATATTTCGATATTGTACCTGCAAGATTAGATCCAAATACATAGAGGGTAGTTAATAGCGTACATAGGTTAAATTAACTTCATGGAACTCATTTGGGAATTCTAGAAATTATGTATTGCTATAGATGGGTCACTAGCGATAATACTTTCTATTTAGAAACTAGGTTTTCTAATAGAGCGTTAGTTGTTAATCTTCCCGATGCCAATAGGGATTATTTTGATCATGGGGTTATGATGAAAAATTAGCAACACCCTCCATTAAGTGGAGATGACGTGTACCAAGGTCCCAGGTGTCCGCTTTATGGCAATGGGACAGGTTGTTTTTATTTTTGAAATCTTATTTTCTTTGTATTCGATGAAATGACATTTGACTTTGTTTGTTACAGTTGATTGTAAAAGAAAACCTCTAAAAGAAACCGATGTTGATATAAAGCATTTAAAACTTATCTGGGGCTTGCATTAATATGTTGCTGGGGAGCACATTAGATCTGCTTCTTCTTTGATGCAATACAAAAGCTACACCTCGTCTTTCATTGCTCATCCTCATCCTATGGTAGTTAATCTTGATCGGGTACCAACTTCTGAGACCAGTGTGGAAGGTTCTTCTTCTGACTTGAGTATTCCCATTACTGATCTAATGAAGAAGAGGAAAGCTCCTGCCTTTTTTGACAAGTCTGCCTTTACCACCAATGTGGTAAAGAAGAATAAACAAGATGTCTCAGATGAAGGGACAAATAATACAGATGTACCCCCTTCTATTGTTGCCAAGGAAGATGGTAAGAAGCCCCCTGTGGCTCCGAATAAGAATGTTGTCATCTCACCTTCAAGTGAGACTATTATTATTTCACCAATAGAGACTGCACCTTTAATAAAAAATGCTCCTGCTCCTCTGAGGAGATTAAAAAGAAGTTATTCTGAGAGACCTGTTGAACCTACCTCTCAGCCTTAAAATGTTGAAGGTAATGTTCCATCTCTTGTTGCTCTGAAATCTGCTATGGGCTTGATAAGATTTTGTAATGTTCCAGAATCCCAAGGTGTTGAAGACACCTTTTCTCGTGAGAGACTTACTACATTGGCTGCTCAACACATTACTTCAGTAAGTATCTTTAGTCCGAGTCCTTTATTTCTAGTACTATGTTCATATATTGACTTAAAATTCTTCCTTTTTTTAGCTTGTGACTTTCTTTAATAGTATTTTGAAGAAGGATGAAGCCATCAGGGATTCCAGCTCCTCGATTGGGGTAGAAGAAGATTTTGCTGGACTAACCTAGTCTTTGAGGGAATCTCGTCAGAAATATGAGGAAGACAAAGATGCTTGGGAGAAGCAATTCAATTCTGTTGAAGTAAATCGAGATCAAGCTATAACTGCTTCCAAAGAGCTGGAGAAGAAATTGAAGGAGGTCGAACAACATAATAGCGAGCTTGAAGTCAAGCTTAAGTCCGCTGAAGAAAATGTCGTCAAGTTCCAAGATGCTGAGCGACATAAGATAGAGTTAGAAAAAAAACTGAAGTCTACCGAGGAGCTCCTTAGAGAAAGGACCTCCTCAGAAAAAGCTAAAAGGAAGGCTGCTGTTAAAAAATCCTTTAGTGCTGGTTAGGATAAGGGTTGGAACAAGGGCCTGGCTATCATGTCTTCTCAAATGGAGTATGCCAGTGTCAAATATTTTAGGGATAGATGGGTAGCAGCCTTGAAGGAGTTGAAGGTTGTTGAGAATTTTGAGTTATTCCAGCAGCATACTTATGGCCCTACTCCCTCTCCTGGAGAAGAAGAAGAAGAAGATGAAGCAGCTTTAGATGAGTCTTCCTTGATGATAGGAGAGAAGGTCCCTGTTGTTACTATTTCCCAACCCTCAGATCAAGTCTAATAAGCTAGCACATCTACCGAGCAGCTTCCCTTGCCCTCCGAGCAACCAACCCCTTCATCCAAACCATCTGAAGAAGTCGTAGGAAACAAGGAGAAGGTGTAAAGTTATTCGGGTCTTTTGTTTTGCTGTTTTCGTGAATGTAACTTTGAACTATGTTTTCCTTTATTATGATGAATAAAATTTGAACTTCTGTTATTCGTCTAGAATTTCTATCTTACTTGCCCTGTTCGCACTATTATTGATTTTTTTTATTCTTCTCTTTCCTAGTTTATGGTCAGGATGGAGCTCTTATCAGCTCATGATACAGAGTTGATGAAGAAATTCAATGACTATTTCAAAGATGGTCATGCAGACCTTAATGAGGCCCAAATAACTGACATCCTCAGATCAGGTACTTCTAACCGAGCAGTTGAAGCTTACTAATACTTGAAGTGCTTACTTGATTGTGCTGTAGCCAATAATGTGGCCTACTACAAGATGATTGACGATCTTTAAGGAACGATCGAGGAGATTTAATAGCTGTACAAAGATACTACAACACTTTTACATCAAGGTTATGAGAAAAAGTACCATCAATTGAGTGTTGACAAGGGATATGACAAGTTCATTTCTACTCATGAGAAAAAGGAGAGCGTGTTAAAGCTTGAAATTGAAGAGCACAGATATATTGCCAAGATGCTGGAATAGGAGAACATCTCTTTGCAAGAGGAAGTAAACAACTCAAATCTGCTGCTTCTTCTTCTTCGGGAGCCTTGGTCCCCGTTAATGATGATGGTTTTTTATTTTTGGAAGTAGAAAATGCTAACTTAAGGGATGAGTTAGAAACTTTGAAATGAGTAGGATCTTCCACACCTGCTCGTGGTAGAGCAAGATCTTCTTCTCGGGGATGAGCAAGGGATGGTTGGGTTACCATTGAAGAACTCACTCGGCCTTAGAGAATGAAGCCGTTCAGTTGATGGCGAAGAACCAAGACTTTGTTGAAATGTCTATGGAGATTCAGAGTTTCAACGACCAACTCTCCAATCAGAGTTCTGCTCTGGAAAGTAAATAAATTCTTGTGAAAAAGCTTCACGAGCAACTTGAGAGATTAACTTATCAATTTCACAAGCATCCCAGGGAATTTTGGATGGCTGGGTATAATGAGGCTCTGTATCATCTTGATGCTCGCTTACAGCAGTCAAATAATGAAGGATATAAGTAGGGGTGGTTGAATGCCTTATGTGTCCTGAAATTGGATCAAGGTCATTTCCTGTGGGATTATTATGATCCTGGAGTTCTTGATTTGCCTGTGCCTCCCTTCAGACTTGATCTTAATTGGATTCCAGACCGTGCTATTCCTCGGATATTGATCTCCAAGTATCTTGGTGATTATAGTCTTCATTCGAACTTTGAGATATCTCGTCCAGAGAACTTGCTTGATTGACCATCCATAATGAATGTCAGAGTGCTGCGAGATATAAACTTTATAAATTCCCCTTATGCCTTAGATGATCCTCCAGGTGGGGTAGAACCTGTTTCAAAATCAGAGGGAAAGAAACCCATAGAATAGGATATGTTTATGTAATGAATCAAACTTCATATCATATGTAATCTACTTGATTTTAATGAAGAAATTTTTAGCCTTTGACAATTTCATTTCTCTTCGAAATAATTTGTAGAATGTCCTTGTTTGTTGGTTTGTTGGTTGGTGAATATGTATATATATACACCATATTTTTACCATTTGTTGTTTGATTATAGTGACTTGTCACTCTTTAGGCCTAAGCAATGGAATGATTTTCATCCCATGTTCCTGCTTAGTTGTAGTAATCTCGTATGGATTACCTGGTTGCCTAGACAGTGGACGCCTCAGGAGGTCATCCAGCTTCTTGCCTAGTTTGGTACCAACCAATCGGAGTTGGTGGTTATTGATTTGCCGACCAACTGGAGTTGGTGGTAATGAGATGCCGGTATTGAGTTACCGACCAATCAGAGTTGGTGGTAATGAGATACCGACCAACCGGAGTTGGTGGTATTTGATTTACCGACCAACCGAAGTTGGTGGTAATGAGACGCCGACTAACCGGAGTTGGTGGTATTGAGTTACCGACCAAACAGAGTTAGTGATACTGAGATGTCGACCAACCGAAGTTGGTGGTATTGAGTTACCGACCAACCGGAGTTGGTGGTTATGAGTTATCGACCAACCGGAGTTGGTGGAGTTAAGTTACCGACCAACCGGAGTTGGTGGTATTTGAATTATCGAGCAACCGGAGTTGGTGGTATTTGAATTGTCGAGCAACCGGAGTTGGTGGTTATGAGTTGCCGACCAACCGGAATTGGTGGTGTTTTCTTTGATTTTGGGTTTGTGTACTGTGTAGCACTAATATTCCAAAAACTTTCAACAAAGAAGGAAATATGGGAGAAACATCACTTTATTCATATTGAAGAAACTGTATTACATAGGAATTTTATTTACTGATAGTACTTGCGCAGGTGTTCTACATTCCATGCATTCTTGAATTCTTCTCCCTCCAAAGTTTCAATTCTGTATGTCCCTGGACGAACAACTTCAGTTATTTTGTAAGGTCCATGTCAGTTGGCTTCTAGTTTGTTATGCTTTTGGATCACTTTCTTCAGTACATAATCCCCTTCTTTCAAATCACAGTTCTTCACTCTTTTGTTGTAGAATACAGCTGTTCATTGTTGATATGCTGCATTCCTGATTACTGCTTCTTCTCTAACTTCTTCAAGCATATGAAGGTCTAATCGTCTCATCAAGTCACTTATAGGAGAACTAAAATTTAACACCCTATGTGTGGGTAGACCCAATTCAACAGGTATGATAGCCTCACTTCCAAATGTCAACATGTATGGAGACTCCCCAGTTGCTGTTCGTGGTGTAGTGTAATAAGCCCATAACACAGAATGTAGCTCATTGATCCAATTTCCCTTTACATCATCCAACCATTTTTTCAAACCATTCATTAGGGTTCTGTTCGTCCCTTCAGTTTGTCCATTGCTCTGGGGATGTCCTGGCGCGGAGTGGATTTTTTGTACATTGGATTGATGACAATATGTAGTGAATTCCTCGTTGTCAAACTGGGTTCCATGGTCAGTAATGAATGCATGTGGGAGACCATATCTGCAAATAATACTCTTCCAAATAAATTAATAGACTTTGTCATATGTCATATCGATGAGAGGTTCATCTTTCACCCATTTGGTAAAATAATCCACAACAACCACAAGGTATTTGAATCTTCCTTTGGTCGTTAGAAGTGGCACGACCAAGTCTATCCCCCACATAGCGAATGGCCAAGGGGATGTAATGGGTGATAACAATTCCTGGGGAGTTCTTCGGATGGAAGAGAAACGTTGTCATTTATCGCACTTCTTAGCATAAATAGCGCAATCAGCTCTCATCATTGGCCAATAATACCCCTGTGTCATTATCCTCTGCAAAAGCGTCCGACCTGCTACATGAGATCTATAGGACCCTTCGTGAACCTCTTAAATCAAGTCTTTGACTTAGGAGGGATGGACACATCTCTGGAATGCTGCTATAACTCCTCTTCTATATAAAATTCCACTGGTCAATACATAATGAGCAAATTTGAACTTCAGTTTCTTGGCTGCGAGTTTATCAGTGGGCAAAGCCCCCTCTTCGATATAGGCCCTGATGGGGTCCATCCAAGATGGTCCCAAGTCAAGGGCAATGAAGTTCATTATCAAATCTTCTTCTATGCTCTGACCAACCAGGATTTCTATTAGGATTGTTCTTCGTAGCTCGGTACGTGTTGTTGATGCCAACCGAGCTAGGGCCTCGACTCTTGCATTCTTCAGTCTCAATATTCTGATCAACTATACTATGGTAAAAATCGAGACAACCTCCATAGCCTTTGCATGATACTTGACCATTAGTTCTCCTTTTGCTGCATACAATCTGAGAACTTGATTTACGATTAACTGTGAATCACTGAACACCACGACCTGCTCTGCCTTCACGGTTTTGGTCAAACTTAGACCCACGATCATAGCCTCATATTCAGAGTCATTATTGGAGGCTTTAAATTGAAAACGTAGAGCATATTCTATATCAATCTCATCAGGACTGTTTGAAATAATTCTTGCTCCATTGCCTGTGGCACACGAAGAGCCATCCACATACAGATTCCATACAGGTACTTCATTATCAAATTTTTGATCAGACAGAGTTCCTCGGTGGAATATTTGATACTTCCTTTTGTCCTCCCCTGACCTTCTCGCTGCTCGTTGATTATATTATCTTGATCGTCCACGGATGGAAGTTGGTCGGGGGTTAAATTTGATGCTCCTGTAACATTCACGGGTTAGTCTGTATTAAACTCCTGTTCTTCGGAGGTATTTTCCTGAGTAAACTCTGCGATAAAATCCGCTATTGCCTGCCCCTTAAGTGACGACCTAGGCTCATAAACTATGTCATATTCACCAAGTTCTATTGCCCAGTATATCAATCTTCCCGAATTCTTCGGTTTATGTAGGGCTTGTCTTAATGGCATATCGATGTACACCACTATAGTAGGGGCTTGGAAGTATGGCCTCATCCTTCTGCTCGCTTCGATTAGTGCCAGTGCTAACTTTTCCAGTCTTGGATATCTGATCTCTGCTCCTCGAAAGGCCTTGCTGGTGTAATAGACCAGTTTTTATACTCGATCTTCCACTCTTATCAACGCCGAGCTAACTGCATTCTCAGAAACTGCCATATACAAGTATAATATTTCTCCCATCACTGGTCTAGATAATAATGGAGGTGTTCCCAGATATTTCTTTAACTCTTGAAAGGCTTCCTCACATCCATCATTCCACTCAAAAGTTTTTCAAAGTGTTTTGAAGAATGGGAGACATCTGTCTGTTCCTTGTGACACAAACCTGTTGAGTGCTGCGACTCATCCTGTGAGGCTTTGCACTTCCTTCTTCGTAATTGGAGATCGTAGATCCAATAGGGCCTTGATCTTTTCAGGGTTCGCCTCGATACCTCGTTGGTTAGCAATAAATCCGAGAAACATGCCTTCTCGCACCCCAAATATACATTTGGTGGCATTCAACTATTTCTCTAGTTGATCAAAGGTCTAACCTAGGTCAACTAGATGATCAACAACTTTCTTGCTCTTCATCAGCATATCGTCGACATAAACCTCCATGCTATGACTGATTTGCTCTGCGAACACCTTATTCTTCAGCCGCTGATATGTTGTATCTGCATTTTTAAGTCCGAAAGGCATAACATTATAGCAATAAGTTCCCCTTGGGGTGATAAAATAGGTACTTTCTCTGTCCTCAGGCTTCATTTTAATCTGGTTATAGCCAGAGTAAGCATCCATGAAACTCAACAATTCATGCCCCGAGGTAGCATCCACCAGCTGATCGATTCGAGGCAAGGGAAAATGATCCTTTGGGCATGCTTTATTAAGATCAGTGAAGTCCACACACATCCTCCACTTATTATTTTTCTTCTTTACCATCACCACATTTGCTATCAAATCAGGATATTTGACATCCTCAATAAAAAAGGTTTTCTGTAGTTTCTCTACTTCTTCCTGTATAGCTCGATTATTTTCAGGGCTAAACACCCTTCTTCGATGCTTCACTGGCTTGACCTCCTTGTTCACGTTGGGATCGTGGCATAGGAAACTAGGGTCTATCCCTGGCATGTCTTCATGACTCCATGCAAAAGTCTATTTTTTGTGCCTTAGAAATCCTATCAGTTCCTGTTTTATCGATACATCCAATGACGCACCAATTTGAGTTGTTCATTCTGGGTGCTCGTCGTCCAGAATGATACTTTCAGTAGCTTCCATGACCTGGCCCTTCACGAGCTGAGACTCGTATCTAGGGTCTAATGTTTCAATCTCCGCATCTTCTATTTCATCCACTTGATAAGTAGTAGTCTTCTTCCTGGATTCTTCGCATTCCTCTTGTTCAGCAGATGAATAGTAGCATTCTCGAGCTACTTTCTAGTCGTCTTTCACCACTCCCACTCCAAAATTGGTTGGGAATTTTAAATATTGATGTACAGTAGATGGTACTGCATTGAACTTCTTCAAACCTACCCTTCCCATGATGATATTATAAGCTGATTAGACATTTTTATCCATTACGAACAAGCGTACTCTTTCTCTTCGACAAATTGTCCATGTACCAATAAGCATATCCAACTTGATAGTCCCAAGTGAAAAAACCTTTTCTCCAGTAAAACTGAGGAGGGGCTATGATAGGGCTCTAACTGGGCTAACTTTAAATTCAAACTGTCGAAGCATGGGTAGAACATGATGTCTGCAGAGCTACCATTGTCCACCAGCACCCGTGAAATCACCACTTCCTTCATTCTCATCTTGATCACCAATGGGTCATCATAAGGATATAGTACACCTGCCAGATAGTTTTTAGATAAATCAATGACCAATTTGTCCTTATTCACCTTCCTCGGGTGATCATCTTCAGCCAAGTTTATTCGCTATATGTACAAGCAAGCTTGAGCCTAATTGAAGTAAGCTTTCCTCTCCGTAATAAGATCTCCACCTCCTGCATCTCCACCTGTAATAACATTACATTCAAATGATCCAAAATGGATTAAAAATACCTCACGCTCTGGCTGTCTTGGTTTTTTTAGGAAGGCTGGGGTCATCTTCTGGATCATCTTCGTGATATCTCTTCTTGTCTTCTTTTGCTCGACGAGGAGATTTAGATCTTTGCCTTCCTCGGTCACTGGTCTTTCCACTATTTTGGCGATCAACATACTTAGCCAATTTTCCTCACCTGATGAGTGCTTCAATTTAATTCTGGAGAGCTATGCAACGTTTGGTTGTGTGACCATGGTCTTTGTGGAATTCATAATATTTGGACTTGTCCCTTTTGTCAGGATCAGCCTTCATTTTCCTTGGCCTGGCTAACTCCTCGCTGTTCTTGATTTCTTCCAGAATGTGATTTATATCTACCTTCAAGGTAGTATAATTTCTAAATTTTCTCATCTGCTCCACTGCTTGCTTTCCTTTTGACGGCCTATTACCACCATTATTCTTCTGATCCTTCTTATCGGTTTTACCAGCTTCAACCTTGGTCTCCTTAGTTTCTGTATTCTTCTTCGCAGCCATGGATTCCTCAGCGTTCATGATTTTGGTTGCCTTTGCCATCAGTTCTGCCATGGTCCTAGGTGGATCTTTGTCTAGAGTATAGTACAACTTGTCTGGTAACAGTCCACTCATTAGAGCAGTAATTGTTGTCTTTTCCTCGTAATCAATTACTTCAAGCTTCTCGTTATTAAAACGAGTAATGTAGTCCCTAGTACTTTCTTCTGGCTTCTGTCTAACACTTAGTAAGTGTGCTACTCGTTTAACTGGTTTTGCTCCAAAATAGAAATTCCCTATGAACAGCTCTGCCAGTTGAAAGAAAGTCACAATCTTCCCCCGAGGAAGGTTGTTGTACCATATCCGGGATGACCTGGTGAGAGTTCCTAAAAATGCCCTACATCTCATCTCATCTAGAACTGCATAGACGTTGGCAGCAGCTTGGTATAGTTCTATACGAAGGACATGGTTAATTTTTCCATCGTATTTAGGCATCACCATAGGAACTTTGAATTTTGACGGTGTGGGAAAATCCACAATTGCCTATACGAATGGTGTCCCTTGGACAAAAGATCTTTGTAGAGGATTCTTGGCCTTAACCATTTCCCCTAATCTGTCCTCCAACCTTTGAATAGAGCCTTTCCATGCATCATTTTCCACCTCGGGCCTATTTATTTGAGCAACAGATCCCGTTGAGTTTTCCTCTTGGGACCTTTCATTACGGGCTGCCGGGCGTGATTGGGCAGAGCCTTCCCTTAGGTCAGATGGTCATTGAGAATTCCTCGACGCAATCCTAGGAGGACTTATATTCCTCCTATGGCCTAATCGATCAAAAGGAGATACTCTACGCAACCTCTCTAGAGCACTAGTCCTTTTTGGAGTGAGAGTGACATTTCAGTGGGAATCAGTAGCTCGTACTGATGAAGTCCGACCTGGTTGATACGAAGGATCACTAGATCTTTCAGTACGACATGAGTCAGTATGTCTAGATTGAGAGGCCTCTAGGAATAATGTTCTTCTAATTCTTGAAGATGGAAAATCGGTATTTCTTTGATCACTTCGTTGTCTTGATTGGGCTGGCACTCCACCTTGAATAGTTTGTATAAGTTAACACATGGTTTCTTGCTTGGCCGTTTGGCCTTGGGCTAAATTAGCCATTATACCAGCCAGATCTTGAAAATTTGGGGGAGTAGAAGGGTTTGGAGGGACTCTAGTGTTTCGATTACTGGATTCCGGATTCTCAGCCATAGATGATGAATTATTTTGGTGAAAAACGCTAAGTACAGTCTTTTCCCACAGACGACGCCAATCTGTTGATGTAAAAAACTAGATTATCTCTAATTAATCAATCACAGATAAATAAATTAATAAGATAAATGATTTTTAAAGTGGTTCAGCCTTGTGAGAATGTCCTACATCCACTATTTTTGTATTGATGACTGTTTATTTGGAATCTCGATAATAGGTTTGCTAAGAGATCCAAAGTCCCCTTCTTATGAGGAAGTTACAATGTATTTATAGCCTTGAAGCTGTACATATGAAAAGATAATGCGCTGTTATCTAGTAGACATAAACATCTGTACGATAATAATGTGCATTTAATGCGTAGATGTCTTTTGATTCTCTTGATTTGGATGCTCAACACGCTAAACAGCTCTGACCGCTTAAGTTGTTCGGTACGCTTAAGTTGCTCGGGGCGCCTGAGTTGCTCGGTACGCTTAAGTTTCTTATCTAAAGTATTTGTATTTGCCATGTAGGTTGACACGTGTCTTCAAGTTATTGGTCCATGTTAGCAGACTAAATTTGGTATTAACAATTATATTTGCGGGAAACAACATGCACATCTCTATATATCATTATCAAAACAAAAAATCTAGAACATTGAAAAAATTAAGGGTAAAAAATCTTTAACTATCCGCAAACATAAAAATTAACAACTGACAGAATAAGGAAGGCACTATATTTCTTTGAAGAACATAAATGGATTCACAGTCAATTACCAAACATGGCATTTCTATCAACATAAATAAATAAATTTGACATAACTCGATTTTATATTTCCTTTGCTGTTTTCACTAATTTCTCAAAACCTAACAACTAAACAACACACAAAATAAGATACTGTAATAACCCTCGGCGATTGATCTTCGTCTCGCCAATAAGAGAATCTGCACCTTACTTTCTTCAAAGAGTTGCAAATTTAGAAAGTCTGTTACATAAGTCACTCTATACGGATAGTAATCTAATTCTTTAATATTAAATATCTCTCCATATCCCATGAAAGAGAGAGACTAAGAGGAAGAGAAATAGGAAGTGGAATAATTAATAATTTGTTCTAAACATAGGAATACAAAGAAAATAGATATGTAGAAAAATGAGTATTCTCGGAGGTTATTAGAGGTGCTATATGTGGTGCCACGCAGACGCATAGATTGAGGGATAAACTAAATGAATTCTTGTGTACACTTAATGAACTTTGAGGAATGTTTGGGTTCATATCATTTTCGTATATGTAGATAGAGTAACGCTATAAGTACCAAGACAATTTATCAAGTTCTCATCCCAATTAAGGTGGAAAGCACTCATTCTCTCTCTTCACCATTTCTTTTATTCTCTTAAAAAAAGAAATAAAATTGATGTATACTCTCCTTAACAGAACCATGTGGTTCCATACCCATTATGTGCAAATTTTTTCACTTCCATAAAATATATTTCACATTTTCTACAAATAGGTTTTCAATTTTGATTTAATTCATGTCAAGAACCTAGTTAAATGTACATATAATATTTAAAAAAAATACAAACATGACCTAATTAAAATATGACGAAAAAATATTATTTTTATTAACATGAACACGAACGAAGTAAAAATTATAAAACACAATGAAAATATTTTTTACCAAATACGATCACAATCCAATTAAATGGGGCACAACACAAAAATTTATTTTTTTATACTGAACTTGACACAAATAAAAGCAACATGATGCCAACACAACCCAATCAAAATGACACAGCACGGCACGACACAATACACGATCTTTTTTTTATTACCAAACACAAACATGACTCAAGTCAAATGCAACACAACCTAAGTAAAAGCGACACGACACATAATATTATTTTGTTCTTTTCTTCATCCAAGTTCTTATTTATTAAAAATATGAAAATATTTTTTTGTTCTTTTTTTTCATCGCAAATATTGTTATTAAAAGATCGAAGGAAAAGTCTTAGTAAATACTCTTGGCACATATATAATTATAATATAGATGAAATGAATTTAGAATATTGAATTTTGTGGAAGTTTCTAATGTATTTGGGTGGTTCTTTTTTTAATGGATTTGAGTATTTTTCATGAAAATTTATTTTTATTTTATTTTTTTAAAGAATGGCAAGTATGCATTGATAACCAAAAAGATTTGGACCAGAATATGAAGTTTGCTACAAATGATTTGAGTGGGAAGTGAAAAAAAAATTGCTACAAAATTTTAAGTTCAAATTGACAACTTATCAAACATATATACATCAAATTGGGTTTTCATAGAAAGTAAGAAAAAAAAAAACTTATAAAACATATATTCATCAAATTGAGTCTTCACAGGAAGTAAGAAAAAAAATAGTAAAAGGTCACTATGCTTCATATAGGTATGATTAGGAAGAATTCTTTTTGGTAAAGAATGGATTCTCTCAAAATGGGTGATTGGGAATTTGCAACAAACCATGTCAATTACCATTCTTCAAAGGGGGGACATCCGAGGGTGTGAAAAAGATGTGGATGTCATCCTCGCTCCGGACCAAGAAGAAGCTGGAAGTGAAGAAATTGAGTAGGTAAACCTCCTAGAGGGCGAAGTGGATGTCATCCTCTCTCTGGATGAAGGGGGGACATCCGAGGTAGAATATGTATTTAATGCCCAGACATATGGGGTAGACTTAGATTCTGAATGTGAGGCCATAACGAGAAGGCCCAAGTTTAAGTGGTTCTTTGACCAAATAAGAGTGAAGTATGACACCAAAGTAGTCATCACAAGGAAAGTTTTAGAAGCTGTGAAGCAATGCGGAGACCCCTCATTGAATTGGCAGGGGCCAATTGGGAGGTTGATCAACGGGTATACTTCTGAAATGGTATTCTCCGAGGCAGACATGAAGGTGCTTTACTTCCACAACCGCCAATTATATGTTACATATATGATCAATGGAGTCTCATTACTAAGGGAATTAATGGACGGAGGAGAATCTATTAATATCATGCCCATCAATAAGTTATATTAGATGGGGATAGACCAAGAGAAGATAGTACCAATGCCACTAGTGATCTTAGGGTTTGACAATGCTGGAATATAATCCCTGGGATATTTGAATGTAGGAATCAAGTTGGGGAATTTCACCTCCCATATCAAATTCCACATCATCAATGCTAATACCAGTTACCAACTGCTCATTGGGAGGGTATGGATGAATACCCACGGCATAGTGCCCTCCTCCTACCATCAGTGTGCAAAGGCCAATATCCGAGGAACATAGATCATAATCAAGGAAACATAGAAACCCTTATCTGTTGAGGAGGCCTATCTGGTGGATGCGGCATTCTATATGGAACTAGATGAAGAAAGAAAGAATTATGGAAGAAGGCTAGAATAGAAGCAAGTGGATTGAGGAATGCCCAGCCAAAGAAGTCTGTCAACGATCACTTGGGGGCAAGGGTGATCCACCACATAGTAAAAGGCAAGAGGAAGGTGGATGTAAGGGCATATTTCTCATGTCCATTATCGTACATTTGTATATGTCGTACGCCATTACATTTGGCACGTCTCTACATGATCTCATACGACGACCTCAATTCGAATTTCATAAGTATTCATTATCTCCAACATATGTCCCTCACCTGCCTCAACGACTTCACGTTCCATAATTTTAGGCTCGGAATGCAAGTGGTATGCAAGAGAAGTCAAAACAGTGAAATAAGGAACAATAGGGAATTAAAGGGAAATTTGGTAATTTTACACCTGCTGTTCGAAGGTCCGGTCAATTGAAAAGTTGAAGAGCTTGACTCAACAAAGATACTGGAAGAAACGGCACCTCAATCTGAGCTACGGTGAACAAGTTATGGCCCGTTGAAAATGGACGTAATTCTAAGAAAAACCTTAGAATTTTGCTAAGTGTTTAAAGACCCTTGACCAACGATTTTTCCCGAACCGAGGGCCGAACTAATTCTGGGGGAAAACCAATTCGCAGGGTACCCAAATCGGTTCAAGGTCCCTGTACGCTGGCAGTGTTTTTATTTCGTGGAACTCTTCATTTATTTTCCTATAAAAACCAACTTTGGGGGAGCTGTTTTGAAAGACTTTCGTAGACGAATTTAAGAGTCCTAATTACTCTAGTCTTCACCTTTTTTAGTCCCAATACTCATGTTTTGATTCAAACAAGTTAGCCAAACCTTTGTGAATCAGTTTGCAACTCAAGAACACAACCTTGTGTTTGTTCATACTCTTGTGGAGAAGACCGTCCTTCTCCTTCATTGCTACCCTCCTGGAAAGGGAAAGTTCCATCCGACGACACCGAAATCAATACATGCGGGTATTTCTGTGTCACTATATTTTCATTGTGATCCGTGTAATTGTATCTTACAAAATTATAGTGAAAATAAAAGGTTTTTCCCCTTTGAGGGATTTTTCCTCACATGTGTGTGTTTTAATGTTCTTGCATGTTTTACATCTTCAATCACACCTAGTTGCATGTTTAGGATTTAATTGGATAAAAATGAGTTTAATTATATAATTTCTTAATTTGAACGCAAGCGCAACTCTTCAAATTGGTATAAGAGCAGGTTACGCTAATCTATCGCGTATTCCTAATTTTTCGCATTTTTTTTAAGATATCAATTTTTTGATTTTTTTTTATTTTTGAAAAAGAGAGTGTTCAATGGAGAAATCATATAATAAAATGCCAGTTTTTGACGAGACAAACTATGCATACTGGAAAGACCGTATGAGGTCTGCTTTAAAGGCCATAGATAAACGTGTCTGGATTTTAGTTGAAAGAGAGTGGACACCTCCCTCCGTCACTGTTGAAAACGTGACCAATTTAAAACCTATCACTATATGGACTGAAGAAGATTTTAAATGGTCATCTTTTAATTCTAAGGGTTTAAGTGCCATTTCTGGGTCTGTCACACCTAATGAGTTCAAACGCATAATGATGTGCACTACGTCAAAAGAGGCATGGGATGTTTTGCAACTTACCCATGAAGGAACCAATGCTGTGAAAGAGTCTAAACTGCAAAATTTAATAACTCAATTTGAAACAATCACCATGATTGAATTTGAATGTTTTGATGAATTTTATGCTTGACTTTCTGATATTGTTAACACTAGCTTTAATCTTGGTGAACACATTCCTAATGCTAGAGTTGTTAAAAAGATTCTTATATCACTGCCTAAGCATTTTATCCCTAAAGTGACTGTGTTAAATTCTATGGGTAATTTAAATACGCTTAAATTGGAGGAACTTGTAGGAGACTTGCAAACATATGAAATTGATATGTTTTTTTCAAGTCTAAAGATAAGGGAATTGCAGTTAATGCCCATGAGAGAAAGAGTGAGGGGTTGGCAAGAAAGAGGGGAGAGTCGTCTAGAAAAAGAGAGATAGATACGTCAGATTTTGAGTGTGATTTTGACTTAGATGATTTGATCCTATTTGCTAAAAAATTCAAGAGAATTCTCAAATTCAAGAAAAATGGTAACTTTAAAGATAAAAAGATGTTTGATAAAAATAAGTTTGAAAAGAAAAATGAAAAAGATTTTAAAGATCCTCCTAAAAAGGAAAGTGAGAGATTCTTTGAGTGCGACGGTAGGGGTCATAGAGCTTTTGAGTGTGCTACTAAGCTGAACAGAGAAAATGGCAAAGCTGTCCTTAATGCTACCCTTAGTGACGACAGTGAGGTCGACTCGGTGGATTCTGGAGACGAGCCACCACATGATTGTAACTTCACCGGATTCATGGCTAGTTATGTGAGCACATCTAGTACTCCTCACAACGATGAGGATGCTGCTTCACAAGGACACCTCAACAGTGAGATCTATGTGAGTGAGGAGGAGGATGACACAAGTGAGAGAGAGAGTGATCTTCAATGCCCCTACGCCGATCTTTATTCTGAGTCATTTAAAACTAAAAAGCGTAACAAAGCGTTAGTTTTTAGGATCACCGCTTTAGAGGAAGATTTAAGAATAGTAAGCGAGAGAGAGTCCTCCACCTGCACTACCTTAAGAGATAGATAGTCTGCCTGTGTTGAGAAAGAGAGTTTGTTTAGAGAGAGAGAGAGAGGTGTTTTGAGAAAGAGAGAGGGGACTTGACTAAACAAGTGGCTAGTCTTACGAGTGAGATCCATTCCTCCGTGGAGACTCGAAAGAAACTTAAATCCATTATATCCAAGCTTTCTCTTGATCTAGAGAAAGCATGGGAAGTCAAGGTACAAATCGAGGACAGATCTGGGAAGATGGGAAAGATGCTCCTCGGCCTTGCTTTAGGTTTTGGTGATAGGCAGGGAATAGTTTATGATGGTGCTTCCACGTCCCAAATTGCACCTGGACCAGTTCCTGAGTTTACTATGACTCCTTATGGACATCGTCAAACACCTCGAAGGAGAGTTCGACCAAGAAAAGAAAACCAAGGTCCGCTTTGACTGTGTTCTTTTGTACTTATTGAAAAAAAAGGTCACCTCAGGGAGTTTTGCTCTAGTATGGGTTGGACACGACGTACTACTGCTCCACCACAGCATACTGATGATTTACCAGTCTGAGAGAGCGAGTTGAATTTTTAGCTGCCACATCACAGAGTTTGATGGAGGAATTCCGACGGATGTCTTTACCGTCAGTGAATGCTTCTCACATTCCGGCTAAAACCAACAACCACAAAGGTAAATAAAAGGTCACCACTTATTGGGTAGCTAAGAAAGATAAAAAGGACTTTGTTGTTCATGTCGCTCTCAAAGCACATAATACCTCACAGTGGTATTTTGACAGTGGGTGCTCCAGACACATGACATGTAATGCCTCATTTTTACCTACCTTGAGGATTATAAGGATGGTAGGGTCACCTTTGGAGATGGGAGAAAGTCTAGTATTGTAGGACAAGGTACAATAGAGTTACCGGGATTTCCTAAGCTAGATAATGTTTTGTATGTCAAAGGTTTGAAAGCAAACCTTCTCAGAATTAGCCCGCTGTGCGACGCTGACTTTGCAGTAAAGTTTTACTGAGACGCGTGTAATGTCTACAATCAAGCCGGTAAACTTTTAGTGCAAGGGGTGAGGATCGAGGATAATTACTATGGGACTGTTCCCACTTCCTCACTTGTCTGCAACAGTGCCACGATCACTCCTATGGATTTGTGGCACCAACGTCTAGGTCACGTGAACGTTAGAGATTTAACTCGTTTAGCCAAAAAGGACCTAGTACGTGGCTTACCATCACTTGGTAAGTCAACTTCCACGATTTGTGGACTCTGTCAGTTGGGAAAGCAAATTCGGATCCCCATAGGAAGTTGCATTCCATTACCACCTCCCGAGTACTTGAGCTGATTCACATGGATCTTATGGGTCCTACTCGTACTGAGAGTTTGGGTGGTAAGAGTTATATCCTCGTGATGGTAGACGATTTCTCCAGATACTCGATTGTAGGTTTTCTGAGGGAGAAATCCGATGTTGTAGTGTTTTTAACGACCAAGTGTCGTGTCCTACAAAATCAACACGGAGTCACTATTAATAGAATCCGTAGCGACAATGGTACAGAATTTAAGGAAGCAGAGGTAGATCTTTACTATGATAGCCTTGGGATCAAACATGAGTTTTCTGCTGTGAAGACTCCTCAGTAAAATGGGATTATTGAGATAAAGAATAGGACGATCCAAGAAATGGCTAGATCTATGCTTCTAGGTCATAGCGTGACTAGGAGATTTCGGGAAGAGGCAGTGTCTACTGCATGCCACACGGTGAATAGGGTTTAATTGCATCCACATACACTTAAGATGCCTTATGAATTGTGGACCAAAAAGAAACCCAACCTTTCATATTTTTGTATTTTTGGGAGTAAATGCTACATCCTACGGGATCGAGAGAAATTAGGAAAGTTTGACTCCCGGAGCGATGAGGGAATCTTTCTAGGATATTCATCAAATTGTAAAGCATACCGGGTTTTTAACCTGAAGAGCTCTAAGGTTATGGAATCAATAAGCGTCACCGTGCAAGATGACGAACCTCCGACGGTTATTGATCCTAACCTTAAGTGTGAGGATGAGGACTTTTCTGGCAGTGATTTACTTGTCCCTCACCCACACTCTGTGGACCATACTCCTGTGTTAGGGGACACACCTGCTTGGGTTCACAAGAGTCATGACCCAGCTTCCATTGTAGGCGATCCCACTCTTGGGGTCAAGACTCGTGCTCAACTAGAGAACGTCGTTAGCCACTTTTGGTACACGTCCAAAGTTGAGCCTAAGAATCACAAAAAAGCTCTCAAGGATGAACATTAGATATCTGCTATACAAGATGAGTTGCTTCAGTTTAAAAAGAACAATGTCTGGGAACTAGTCCCCCGACCTAGTGAGACTAATGTGATAGGTACCAGGTGGATATTCAAAAATAAAATGGATGAAAATGGTACCATAATCAGAAAAAAGGCTATGTTGGTCGCTCAAGGATACACACAGATAGAAGGTGTAGACTTTGGGGAGACATTTGCTCCTGTTGCGAGGCTTGAGTCTGTCCGCTTACTTCTTGTCATCTCATGTCATCTGCACTTTAAGTTATATCAGATGGATGTCAAGAGTGCCTTCCTGAATGGCATTCTACAGGAGGAGGTTTTTATGGAACAACCAAAAGGGTTTGAAGACCCTAAGCACCCAGAGCACGTGTATTATTTGAGGAAAGCCTTGTATGGTTTGAAGCAAGCACCTCGTGCTTGGTACGAAAGGCTTACTTCCTATCTCTTAACCCGTGGCTTCAAGAGAGGGGGAGTTGATATGACGTTGTTTGTCAGGAGAGATGGCAGTGCTATTTTGGTTGCCCAAGTCTATGTGGATGACATAGTCTTTGGATCCACATGCTCCCAGCATGCTCACCACTTTGAGGAGGAGATGAAAAGTGAGTTTGAGATGAGCATGGTTGGTGAGCTTACTTTCTTCATTGGTCTCCAGGTTCGTCAGCTAGAGGATGGGATGTTCATCTCCTAATCCAAGTATGCTAGAGACCTAGTGAAGAAATTTGGTTTAGACTCCGCTAAGCATGCATGTACACCTATGAGTACTTCTATCAAGCTTAGTAAGGACACTTCAGGCAAGGACGTAGAGCAAACCTTGTATCGGAGTATTATAGGTAGTCTTCTCTACTTGACTGCCAGTCTTCCCGACATAGCCTTTAGTGTTGGAGTCTATGCGTGATATCAGGCGTCCCCGAAAGAGTCACACTTACTCGCTCTAAAACGTATTATCAAATACATGAGTGGGACTCTCTCATATGGTTTTTGGTATTCCTTTGATACCAATGACCGTTTGTCCGCCTATTCGGATGCCGATTGGGTCGAGGATGTAGATGGTTGTAGGAGCACTTTTGGTGGGTGTTTCTATTTTGGTTCTTCTCTTGTCTCCTGGTTGAGCAAGAAGCAAAACTCCATCTCTTTGTCCACTGCGGAGGCTGGGTACATCGCCACCGGGAGTTGTTGCACGTAACTCTTATGGATGAAGAAGATGATGGAGGATTATGGGATTTTAAGGACACCATGACCATTTCCCGTGATAACACGAGCGCGATACACATATCTCGCAATCCAGTCCAGCATTCGCACATAAAGCACATCAGGTTACGCGAGCACTTTATACGTTAGTTAGTTGAGGAGAAAGTCGTATCCCTGAGTTTCGCACCCACCGACCATCATTTAGCCGATATTTTCACGAAACCTTTAGATGCCCTTAGATTCGAGAGTCTTTGGAAGTCTTTGGGAATTTGCACAGTTGATTGAGGAGTTGATCCGTGTCTAGCATAGGATGCATTATCATTTACATATCATCTGATTCCTATTGCTAGATTGTACATTAGTTTGTTTTATTTTTGCTTTTTATTATGTTCGGAAAATCCAAAAAGATTTTCTTTTGATAAAATTTTAGAAAAGCACAAAAAGATTTTATTTTGATAAAATTTTTGAAAAACAAAAAAGATTTTTGTATTTGCACCTTTTATAGATGAGCATTTAAGATAGCCGAGTCACAATTTCATTCCATTTATCCATGTGACTGTTTGATAGAGATTTGAGATGCTACATCATTTCATCTACGTGCTTTACATTGATTGGAGTCTTTGAGATGTGATTAGTGATATCTTCCTACATGTTTGACTCCTATCTACTTTATTGCACACATGCACGACTTTATTTGATTATTTTACTTGTCTATCACATATTGGCTTGAGTGTTTCCATCTCACATTTGTCTATCCAACTAACAATATGCGATAAAACTTGACAAGATTGGAATGCATGTAAAAACCGTTTTGGTGAGACTGTGTGTTTATTTGAAAATGGGGAAGCGCTGCGAAAGGTTCCTTTAGCCTTTACGATTCTAAGCCACCGTAAAAAAGGACCAAAAAAATTGAGGAATCTTATTATCCGGGGTCCAAAGACGTCAAAAGAGCCCAAAAAAATTTAAAGGCAATAAAAAGTAATACATGCCAAATATGGGCCATTAGGTTTCACAATCAATTCTTCAAAGTTTGAGAATTTAGATCACCTCTATTAAGAATATATATATTTGAGGGAGTTTTATTGGAGCATATAAACGGGTTTGCACTTCCTTGAAAGTCGTGAAAAATCATGACATAGTTTTGGACGTTATTGGTGTGGAAATCACTTTGAGATTTGATTGAGTCAATGTAAACACACCTTTTTACACCAAAGGAAGATTTTGAGTTCATTCGTTAGGAGTATCCGATATTCATCATGCACATATGTCATGTTTGTATGCATTGATTTTCCTATCGAATTTGATCGCACCCCTTGATTTCCGCTATCATCGACTTGGTTGTTTTTGTGTTCGTTCATGGCGTGTTTCTTTGTTTATATATTTTGTGTTAAAAAGATTGAAAATTCAAAACTAGAAAGTTTATTACCTTGTGACATTCATCATGTTCATCTGTTCCTGCTTCTCATATCTGTCTATTTGGGGACATCATAAAAAGGGGGAGAAAGAATTATCATATTATGGGGGAGTTATTTTAAATTGGTATCTATGTTTAGATAATTTCAAACTCAATATTCCACGTGGTATTTGATTTTTCTCATGTGTGTAGGTACTACATTTATGATCACTGAATTGCACACCCTGATGATAAAAGCTTTGAAAGTTTTAAAGATTTGAAGATGATCAAATGACGAAGACTTATTCATTTGTATCTTTCCAGTTTTGGGTTCATGGAAGGGTAGATTTGTATAGGCAAATTTTTTATTTGATAATTCGGATTTTTTATGTATGTATTGGCATAGACATAGGGGGAGATTTGTAAGGACATATTTCTCATGTCCATTAACGTACATTTGTATATGTCGTACGCCGTTATATTTGGCACGTCTCTACACGATCTCACACGACGGCCTCAATCTGAATTCCAGGAATCAAGTATTCATTATCTCCAACATGTGTCCCTCATTCGCCTCAACGACTTCATGTTCCATGATTTTAGGCTCGTAATGCAAGTGGTACGCAAGAGAAGTCAAAACAGTGAAACAAGGCACGATAGGGAAGTTAAAGGGTAATTTTGTAATTTTACAGCCATCGTCCGGAGGTCCAGTCAATTGAAAAGTTGAAGAGATTACCTCAATAAATATACTGGTAGAAACAACACCTCAATCCGAGCTACCGTGAACAAGTTATGGCCGGTTGAAAATGGAGATAATTCCAAGAAAAACCTTAGAATTTTGCTAAGTGTTTAAAGCCCCTTGACCAACAATTTTTCCCAAACCGAGGGCCAAACCGATTCTTGGGGCAAACCAATTCGCAGGGTACCCTAACCGGTTCGAGGTCCCTGTACGCTGGTAGTGTTATTATTTCGTGAAACTCTTTATTTGTTTTCCTATAAAAACCAACTTCGGGGGAGCTGTTTTGTAAGACTTTCATAAACGAATTTAAGAGTCCTAATTACTCCAGTCTTCACCTTTTTGAGTCCCAAGACTCATGTTTTGATTCAAACAACTTTTCCAAACCTTTGTGAATCAGTTTGCAACCCAAGAACACAACCTTGTGTTTGTTCATACTCTTGTAGAGAAGACCGTCCTTCTTCTTTATTGCTGCCCTCCTAGACAGGGAAAGTTCCAGCCAACGACACCGGAACCGACGCCTGCGGGTATTTATGTGTCACTATATTTTTATTGTAATCCGTGTAATTGTATCTTACAAAATTATAGTGAAAATAAAAGGTTTTGCCCCTTTGGGGGATTTTTCCTCACATGTGTGTGTTTGAATGTTCTTGCTTATTTTACATCTTCTTCAATCACACCTAGTTGCATGTTTAAGATTTAATTAGATAAAACTGAGTTTAGTTATATAATTTCTTAATTTGAATGCAAGCGTAACTCTTCAGTGGATGAGGTATCCGAACCTCCTTGAACTAGCATAAAAGTGTTCCTACCCGATGAGAAAGTCATATACCGATTATAACGGTTTACGCGAGCGGCATTCTAGGACGAGAGTGTTGAACCGACACCAAATTATTTTGTGGTGGATGAGTATCACATCCTTGAACATGTTGAGGAACTAGAGTAAGCTTTGGAATGCACGCATGATGGGCCCAGGGGGAAATTACAAGAGTTAGAGGATATCAACCTAGGGGTAGAAAGGGGTGAAGGTAGGCTCATTTTAATCTCCAAAAGTTTGAACTCGAAAAAGAAGTAGGAGCTCATTGGCTTGATCAAAGAGTTCACGAACGTGTTTGATTAGAAGTACATGAAAATGCTCTGGATAGACCCAGAGGTGAGCTTTCACAGATTGAATTTTCTTCCCAATGCTCTTCCAGTAAGGCAAGTAACACGTACCTATAAGGCTGATCTTGACTTGAAGATAAAGGGATAGGTGGAAAAGCTATTAAAAATAGGGTTCATCAGGACTATTCAACACCTTGTGTGGATCTCCAGTATAGTACCAATGACAAAGAAGGATAAAAGCCAAATTCAAATTTGTGTGAATTTTTACAATCTGAACCGGGCATGTCCCAAGGATGAATTTCCTCTACCAAGCGTAAGACAACTTAGTTAAGGCTATTGCAGACCATGAGATGTATAATTTCATGGATGGGTACGTCCACTACAATAAAATTAAAATGCATCTGGTAGACGCAGAGAAGATTGACTTTCACATGCCATTAGGAAATTTCCACTACATAGTCATGCCATTCGGATTGGAGAATGCCGGTGCCACGTACCAGAGAACCATGTTAGAAATCTTCCATAACCCATTTCATGATTTACTAGAGTATTATGTGGATGCTTTGGTGACGAAATACAAGATAGAAAGTAAGCACATACAGGACCTCTGGAGAGTGTTTGAAAGGTGTCGCAGGTACAAGATGCAGATGAACCCCTGTAAGTGTGCTTTCGGGGTCACTGCGGGAAAGTTTTTGGGATTTGTTGTGAATAGACAGCAAGTTGATGGAGAGAAAGCGAAATCCATAGTAATTATGCCACCCCCGAAGAATCAGAGGCATCTCAAGAGATTCTTGGGAAAGGTATCTAACCTGAGAAGGTTCATACTTCCTCTAGCAAAGGTACCTCACCGATTTACAACCCTTACTGAAGGAAAAATCCAAATGGGTCTGGGGGGACGAACAGAAGAAAACATTTGAGAAGATTAAAGAGGTTTTAGCTTCTCTATCAATGATGATCCCACCCGAGGCTGGGGCACCGCTACTGCTCTACCTCACCTCAATGAAAAGATCCATAGGGGCACTGCGGGCCCAAGAAAGGGAAGGGGTAGAGAAGACAGTGTACTACTTGTCAAGAGTAATCTCAAGAACACAATATCGATATACCAATATGGAGAGGCACTATCTTGCCTTGATCTTTGTGGCTTTGCAGTTGAGACACTATCTGTTAGCTTTTACAGTTCATATAGTCACCAAGTGCGACCCTATCAAGTACCTCCTGGCAAGGACAATACTTGTAGGGAGAGCAGAAAGATGGTTCTTAATTTTGTTAGAATATGATCTGATCAAAAGTCAGGCGATAGAAGACTTGCTGGCCCATTTTCCCAGTGGACATTTTGAGCCCCCAATGAAAAGTTACCGGGGGAGAATTTCCAAGCATGCATGGCGGAATAAATGGAAAAGTTGGCAATGGAGTTTGACGGCTCATGTGACCAAGACACATGAGGTGCGGGAGTCATACTATCGAACAGCAAGGAGAAGATTACCCTCTCTTTCATGTTAGACTTGAAATGCTCAAACAATGAGGCTGAGTATGATGCTCTCAATTTAGGTAGCACTCCGAAGGGTCATGAGAGTGTTATGCATCCGATGTGACTCTAACCTGGTGGTGAAACAGGTTAATGGGGAGTTTTCTATAAATAATGCTAACTTGGCACCCTATAAATACAATATCCAGAGGTTGGTGGAGCATATCCTGGATATAACTATTGAGAGACATGCAAGAACAATAAATAGGAATCCCGACGCACTAGCTACGATATAACATAATTTGGACACAGATGAGACAGAGGCAAAGATTACAGCGTGGAAGAGAATAGTGACTACCATAATGAAGTCTTTATTCCCAAGCGATGACCCAGAAGATTGGAGACACCCAGTGGTGAAGCAGCTATAGACAAGATATTGGACAATGAAGATGTTAGAGTTGGATAGCTACCACCTGCTGCAGGGGATACTTTACTTCAAACACTCCAGAGGGTTCTTAGCGAGGTGTGTTGGAGAACAAGAAGCTAAATATAGGCTGGAAGAGATGCATGAAAAGAATTATGGGGATACTGACATCCCTCTTTATATCCGATTGCAATTGGGGGGGGGGGGGTTACTACTGGCCCACCATGAGCGCAGAGGCTGCTCGTTTGCAGCAGTGTTGTTTAAAATGCCAAACCCATTTCTACAAGCCAAGATCAGATAATTTAATGGAGGCCTTTGGATATTGGAGGCAACCATACATATCATATTTGAAATATGGTGACCTACCCGTGGAGAGAGCAAATGAAATTTATTTCCAGAAGAGGATAGCCCGTTTCTACTTAGTGGAAGGAGAGCTCTACAAGAAAGGCTATAATGAAAAGGCACTGAAGTGCATAGCTAAATAAGACATACAGAGGGTGTTCAAGGAAGCTCACGAGCCCTCTGTGACACCTCGCCTAATAAAATACCAGGTGATCAATCATATGCCAAATTAAAACAGGAATCCCAACCTTTTTAAAACTTACTTACTCACCTAATATTCCAAAAAGCCGATGCCAATTTTTTTTATCTTTTTAATTAAACAAAAAAATTACATGCGGAAATATAATATGAGCCATACACAAAGAATGAATTAAATCAACTGAATAAATAACTAAACCATTTGGCGAATAAACCATCGGCTTCCAAAGTAAATAGTCTAATAACAATCATCCCACAGTAAAAAATGAATCTGACAACTGTACTGACAAGTCTGGGCGATATGCCCTAAGTAAAATTGAAACTAATAGATGATTCCTACTCTTGGCAGGAGTGAATGATGCATCTAATCCAAACTCTTGCTAGCATCCACATGTACCGCAGCTACGTGTCCCTAGAATAGAATATCAAGTTTGGTGTTCCCGTGACTGGACACCTAAAAGGTTTTGAAAATGATTTTATAGCAAGGGTTAGAACCCAAAACATTTTGAAAATATTTAGCAAGTAAATTAACAGAAGTAATTTAAAATGCATGAATGCGATTCATATTTAAGTTAGTGTCGCACTCTCTTGAGGACATACTCACCCCTCCACTATTGTGCACACCTAACGGTTTCCTTAACCCTACCTAGTTGTACCACCCCGTCCAACTCGTCCGGGTATAATATCCCCTTGCCATTCTACTCTAAACCGATTATTATTATTAATAGGTTATAAGTTATATCACCAATTAACTTAATTAATTCCTTTTAAATAGTATCATATAACCATGACACAAGTTATGTAAAGTAAATACATCACACACTGTATTATTACTCGCATATAATATTTACTACCATTACATACGTACCTTTTCTAAGAACATCCACTCATATATCATATGTATATCCATCCCTCCGAGTATACCCTCGTTGGGTATTTTCTACTGAGGCGCTATCTCAATAGGTGTGCTCACATAACCTAGTTACCCAAGTTGGAATCGCTCACCAGCCTAGCCAAAAATATCAACGTAGTGGAAGCGGTCATATTCCTTCCCTGAAAGTGAGATAAAACCCTCACCCATATACCGGATGCTATGACCTGGGGATATACTCACCCTACTCCTCAAGCTAGGGGATTTACCTACATCGCACAACCTCTTTGGATAGCACTAGAGTATATAACTTAAATAAATATCTAGTCACTGATATTTAATAGCACACACAATGTATATATATATATATATATATATATATATATATATATATATATATATATATATATATATATATATATATATATACTATCACCACATCGTATATATATAATATAAATCCCCGTTTTACCGTGTACTAAAACCTGTAACACTGGCCTGTATATTCCCGAGTCTATGGTCCGACTCAAATTAATTAATTTTCTCCTTAATTAATTTATTACCTTACTAAGTCTACTGCCCGACTCTAATTTAATTAATTTACACATCTGTTATTTCAATACTTGCTGTCGCCCAACCAATATACCCGGACTCGCTCCCTTGGATCGTGAATACCCGATTCTATATTTTGCCCCATAATTAATTAATTAAACCTCAATTCCTTTAATAATGTAGTGCCACTTAACAACAATACCCGAACATTTCCTCGGTCCAAAAATCAATACCTACGAATTATTTCCCGAAATTTATTCATCTTGTGACATACAATTATCACCCTCCTAAACCCAATTATATCCCTTTATAATTGCTAAGGAATATGTGCTACACATGAATTTATCACTAAATAAAAAGTAGGGGGAAAATCTTAAATTAATTTCCCTTTATATATCAAACAAGCCGATCTGCCAAAAATCAGGGACCATCGATAAATCTATCCGCTGGGTCGATCGATCGATCGAACAGGTCCCTTTCTTCTCCACTTTTATGTTCAGCCATGAACGACCCCCTCCAAGGTTTTATCTCCTCCCCTGCTCTAATCCAAGTACAACTAACGATACCTCCTCATAAGAAAAAGGGTCTAAATGTAAGGACATTTTTGTCCATTATCAATTTGTTATATCGCACGCCGTTACACCGTTGAAGAAATTCAAGATTCATACAGTCATCAACGGATCCGAATATCAAAAGAAGAAGAGGAATCAAAGTCTGACAGGCCGAAACGGTCCACCCAGAATAAAAGAATCGATCCGCCTGCGGACCGGTCCGCCTCATACCCGGACCGGTCCGCCTAATGAAAGCCAGTACAACCCGGACTGCAAGCGAACCGAAGAAGCCTAAAATAAAAAGAACCGATCCGCCTACCCGGACCGATCCGCCTCAGACCCGGACTGGTCCGCCTAGGATAATCTCAAACAGATCGTGCAGAGATTTTTTAGGCTATGTTATTCCTTTATAAACCCACTACGGGAAGTGGTTTTCCAAGACTTACATACACGATTTTTAGATCAACAAAAACTCTAAGTCTTCACCTATTGACTACCAAGACTCTAGGTTTTTGATTCACACAAATTTCCAAACACTTGTGAATCACTTTGCAACCCAGGAACGCACTTTTGCTGTTCATATCATTGTGGAGAAGACCGTTCTTCTTCTTCATTGCAGCCCTACTGGAAAGGGATAACTCCATCCGCCGACTACAGAATCCGACACCTGAGGGTAATTCTTAGTCACTTGTATTTTCATTGTAATCCGAAATTGTACAGTTACAATATTATAATGAAAATAAATGGTTTTTCCCCTTTGGGGGATTTTTCCTCACAAGCATGTGTTTGAATGTTCTTGCTTAGTTCATTATCTTATTCAATCACACATTGTTGCATGTTTAGGGTTTGTTTGAGTTAAAGGATGTTTAAGATATAATTTTATCATTTGAACGCAAGCGCACATACGTTCTCAAATTGGTATCAGAGCGGGTTACGCTAATTTACTGCGTGATCCTGATTTTTCGAGGATTTACTTTCTGATATAATTTGTCTACTCACGTTCTCAAATTGGTATCAGAGCAGGTTACGCTAATCTATCGCGTATTCCTATTTTTTGCAAAATTTTTCTAATGTATCAATTTTCCGAAAAATTGATTTTTGAAAAAGTGCATGTTCAAATGGAGAAGTTATATAATAAAATGCCAGTTTTTGACGGGACAAACTATGCCTATTGGAAAGCCCGTATGAGATCTGCATTAAAAGCCATTGATGAACGTGTCTGGATTTTGGTTAAAAGAGGGTGGACTCCTCCCTCCGTGACTGTTGATAATGTGATCAACTTGAAACCTCTCACTTCCTGGACTGAAGAAGAATTTAAATGGTCATCTTTTAATTCTAAGGGTCTAAGTGCTATTTTTGGGTCTGTCACACCTGATGAGTTCAAACGCATAATGACGCGCACCACGTAAAAAGAGGCATGGGATGTCTTACAACTCACCCATGAAGGAACCAATGCTGTAAAAGAGTCTAAATTGCAAAATTTAACAACTCAATTTGAAACCATCACCATGCATGAATCTGAATGCTTTGATGAATTTTATGCTAGACTTTCTGACATTGTGAATACTTGCTTTAATCTTGGTGAACATATTCCTAATGCTAGAGTTGTTAAAAAGATTCTGCATTCTTTGCCTAAGCGTTTTATCCCTAAAGTCACTGTACTAAATTCTATGGGTAATTTAAATACGCTAAAATTGGAAGAACTTGTAGGAGATTTGCAAACATTTGAAATTGATATGTTCCCTAAAACTACTAAATCTAAAGATAAAGGAATTGCACTTAATGCCCAAGAGAGAAGGAGTGAGGGCTCGACTAGAAAGAGGGAAGAGTCATCTAGAAAGAGAGAGACTGACACGTCAGATTCTGAGTGCGATTTTGACTTAGATGATTTGGATCTTTTTGCAAAAAAATTCAAGAGGATTTTCAAATTTAAGAAGAATGCCAATTTTAAAGATAAAAAGAAATTTGAGAAAAATAAGTTTAAAAAGAAAAATGAAAAAGATTTTAAATATCCTCTTAAGACAGATAGTGAGAGATGCTTTGAATGCGATGGTAGGGATCATAGAGCCTTTGAGTGTACCACACGTCTGAATAGAGAAAAAGGGAAAGTTGTCCTTAATGCTACCCTTAGTGACGACAGTGAGGTTGAGTCGGTGGACTGTGGAGATGAGTCACCGCATGAGCATAACATCATCGCACTCATGGCAAGTCATGTGAATACCTCCAATGCTTCTCACGACGATGAGGATGCTACGTCACAAGGACACCTGACAGTGAGAGCGATGAGAGTGAGGGGGAGGATGACTCAAGTGAGAGCGAGTGTGATATCCAACACGCTTACGCCGAGTTATGTTCTGAGTCTTTTGAAACCAAGAAGCGTTATAAAGCGTTAGCTCTTAGGATGAGACCGGGCACAAGAAAGAAAGAGAGAGTTGTGATGAGAGTGGAAAAGAAAGAAAGAAAGAACTTGAGAAGATAAGATGTTTTGAGTGCGATGAGACCGGGCACAAGAAATTTGAGTGTCCCATTAAACTTAGGAGAGAGCGTAAGAAAGGTGCAATGCCCATCTCTCTAAGTGATAATGATGATGAGGATGGTGATGAAAGTGTGATCCAAAAAGCATTTAGAAAGTTGTTTATCGAGACCATGGAAATAAAAAGGTCAAATAGGATCCTAGGTCTTTGTATTCGTGAGTTGAAGGGAGAGAATGATGAGCTAAAAAGGGAAAAAGGTGACTTGACCAACACGGTGTTTAGTCTGACGACACGTATATCCCATCTCGAGGATGATCTCAAATAAGCACGAGAGGTCCAAGTCACATTAGAGAATGCATCTGAGAAGGTTGATAAGATGGTTTTCTATCCCGTTTTGAATGATGTTGGAAAAGGTAATGACGGTACATTCACTATTTTTAATGCACCCGAGCCTATATCCACCTTGGTGAGTGAGTCCCATGGGAGCCCGTCTAGGAATGGTCTTCCCAAAATTGTTGACAAATTACTTCCTAGACCAGTTTATGTTTGCTCCCACTGCAAGAAGCGAGGACATCTTAGGGAGTTTTGTTCCAAGTTGGGTTTTGTACCATATCATGCCACTTCACACATTCATGCACATACACCCACTCATGACATTTTGCCTGCACATTATGATAGAGAGTTTGCACATATTCGCGAGCAAGTGAAGTTTTTGATCAAGACAACACATGATCTAGTGGAGTGTGTTCAAAAGATGTCACCATCTTTGGAAAACTCCACCGTTACTCCCGGTTGAGATCTTGTCTTGATTGCTAGCATAGGTTGATTTTCATGCTGTTTCTTTTACCTATTGCTAGCATGTACCATTAGTTTGTTTTATTTTTGTTCATTTTTTATTTCATTAAAACAAAAATTCCAAAAAGATTTTCCTTTAAGAAAAATTTTAAGAAAAGCAGAAAAAGATTTTATTTTGATAAAATTTTTGAAAAATCCAAAAAGATTTCTGTTTTTGCTCCTTTTATGGATGAGCATTTAAGATAGCCAAGTCACAAATTCATTCCATATATCCATGTGACTGTTTGATAGATATTTGAGATGCTACATCATTTCATCCATGTGCTTTACATTGTTTGGAGTCTTTGAGATGTAATTAGTGATATCTTCCTACATGTTTGACTCCTATATCCCTTATTGCACACATGCACGGCTATATTTGATTATTGCACCTGTCTATCTCATATTGACTTGAGTGTTTCCATCTCAATTCTGTCTATACAACTTACAATATGCGATAAAACTTGACAAGATTGGAATGCATGTAAAAACCGTTTTGGTGAGACTGTGTGTTTTTGTATAATGGGGAGGGGATGCGAAAGGTAATCATCTATCCTTTGCGCAAAAGCCATCGTTAAAAAGGACCTAAAAAATGGAGGAATTTTAATATCCGAGGTCCAAAGAGGTTAAAAGAGCCCGAAAAAATTTAAAGGCAATACCAATCACTTCATGCCAAATATGGGCCACTTAGGTTTCACCATCAATTCTCCAAAGTTTGAGAATTTAGAATACCTCTATTCATAATATATATCTGAGGGAGTTTGGTTGGAGAATCTTTGAGCGGGTTTGCACTTCCTTGAAAGTCCTGAAAAAGCATAAATCATTTTGGACGTTATTGGTGTGAAAATCCCTTTAAGCTTTGATTTGTTGATTTGATTGAGTCAATATCTTATATTGTCATTCTTTTCCACCAAAGGACGCATTTGAGTTCATTCGCTAGGAGTATCCAATATTCATCGTTCATATATGTCATGTTTGTATGCATTGATTTTCCTATCGAATTTGATCACACCACTTCATTTACGCTATCATCGACTTGGTTGTTTTTGTGTTCATTCATGGTATGATTTTATCCTAGTGGCACCCCCCACTTGCTTATTTTGCTTTATTTCTCTCATTTGTCTATTTGGGGACATCATAAAAAGGGGGAGATATTTTGGGGGAGTTTTGTGTTTTTGAGATTTGATACAACATGCTTTCTTCATTTGATATCTCATTTCAAACTCAATACGTCACTTGGTATTTTGTCCTTTCTCATGTGTGTAGGTACTACATGGATTATCATTGCATTGCACACCTTGATGAGAAAAGTGTTGAGATTCCTGAAGAGTTGAAGAGCAAACATTGAAGTCTATTCAATTGTATCTTTCCAGTTTTGGGTTCATGGAAGGGTAGATTTGTATAGGCATCTTTAGTTGTTTGATAATTCGATGTTTTTTTTATGTATGTACCGGCATAGACATAGGGGGAGATTTGTAAGGACATTTTTGTCCATTATCAATTTTTTATGTCGCACGTCGTTACATTGTTGAAGAAATTCAAGATTCATACAGTCATCAACGGATCCGAATATCAAAAGAAGAAGAGGAATCAAAGTCTGACACGGCGGAACGGTCCTCCCAGAATAAAAGAATTGATCCGCCTTATACCCGGACCGGTCCGCCTGCTGAAAGCCAGTACACCCCGGACCGCAAGCGAACCGAAGAAGCCTAAAATAAAAAGAATCGATCCGCCTACCAGGACCGATCCGTCTCAGACCCGGACCGGTCCGCCTGGGATAATCTCAAACAGATCGTGCAGAGATTTTTTAGGCCATGTTATTCCTTTATAAACCCACTACGGGAAGTGGTTTTCTAAGACTTACATACACGATTTTCAGATCAACAAAAACTCTAAGTCTTCACCTATTGACTACCAAGACTCTAGGTTTTTGATTCACACAAATTTCCAAACACTTGTGAATCACTTTGCAACCCAGGAACGCACTTTTGCTGTTCATATCATTGTGGAGAAGACCGTTCTTCTTCTTCATTGCAGCCCTACTGGAAAGGGATAACTCCATCCGCCGACTACAGAATCCGACACCTGAGGGTAATTCTTAGTCACTTGTATTTTCATTGTAATTTGAAATTGTACAGTTACAATATTATAATGAAAATAAATGGTTTTTCCCCTTTGGGGGATTTTTCCTCACAAGCATGTGTTTGAATGTTCTTGCTTAGTTCATTATCTTATTCAATCACATATTGTTGCATGTTTAGGGTTTGTTTGAGTTAAAGGGTGTTTAACATATAATTTTATCATTTGAACGCAAGCGCACATACGTTCTCAAATTGGTATCAGAGCGGGTTACGCTAATTTACTGCGTGATCCGATTTTTCGAGGATTTACTTTCTGATAAAATTTGTCTACTCACGTTCTCAAATTGGTATCAGAGCAGGTTACGCTAATCTATCGCGTATTCCTATTTTCCGCAAAATTTTTCTAAGATATCAATTTTCCGAAAAATTGATTTTTGAAAAAGTGCATGTTCAAATGGAGAAGTTATATAATAAAATGCCAGTTTTTGACGGGACAAACTATGCCTATTGGAAAGCCCGTATGAGATCTGCATTAAAAGCCATTGATGAACGTGTCTGGATTTTGGTTAAAAGAGGGTGGACTCGTCCCTCCGTGACTGTTGATAATGTGATCAACTTGAAACCTCTCACTTCCTGGACTGAAGAAGAATTTAAATGGTTATATTTTAATTCTTAGGGTCTAAGTGCTATTTTTGGGTCTGTCACACCTGATGAGTTCAAACGCATAATGACGTGCACCACGTCAAAAGAGGCATGGGATGTCTTACAACTCACCCATGAAGGAACCAATGCTGTAAAGTAGTCTAAATTGTAAAATTTAACAACTCAATTTGAAACCATCACCATGCATGAATCTGAATGCTTTGATGAATTTTATGCTAGACTCTCTGACATTGTGAATACTAGCTTTAATCTTGGTGAACATATTCCTAATGCTAGAGTTGTTAAACACCTACCATAATATGAATTGGTTATCACCTATTTTAAGAACCACAACAGTTAACCACTTGCCTGGAATTGTTCGTAGAGTCTGATCCGTTGGTGTAGAGAATGGTTTGATGACGAACACCCACTTTGTCCCTCGATTTGTCCCCAAACAATGTCCAATTGGCCCTTGATTAGCTTCCTCTGTTTCTCTCTCAAACCCTAGGTTTAGAATTTGCTAACTGTCGTTCAATGCTCCCTCAAATAGGTTCAAAACCCCTAATCCCGTTTTTGGTCATATGGGCCTAATTAAAATGACCCAAATTACCCTGTGTGTTCTCGACTATGCCCAAAAATGCCCCAAGACCCGATTACTACCCCCAGGTACTCTTTTCTGACTATTTCGACTCATTCGGACTCAATCGCGCACTCATAATTGTCATCCGAAATACTGTATAACATTCTCCAATTTTGACTTCAAAATGCAACACACAAAATTTCGAATAATTAAACTTAAAGTCGCCAAATATAAATAATTCTTCCCACTCAAATAAATTCTCCAAATTATAAATTTAAGTTTCTCCAATTTAAATCCCATAAATTTAAGTTTCTCAAATTTAAATATTTTTATATCTCCCAAAAATAGCTAAATATGAAATCCTCAAAATTACGGGATGTTACACCCTCCCATATGGGAGGTGCCAAACGGTAACTGTATGATCAACTGATGATGTTGGGGTATTACTGGCTGACCAATGTAGGCCGACTCCATTGGTTATGTGACGTACTGCATAGCTTACCAAGCATATGGCAATATGGTGCATTCCCCTTCTGTTAGCTTACCAAGCCTAGCAACTCCCTACCCCTTCCAAACATGGGCATTCAATCTGGTGGTAAAGTTTAGCCCGACCTCACATGGTAAAGCTTTCATTATTGTAGCTACAGAATTGTATACCAACTGGGAAGAGGCCATCCCCCTAAGGAGGGTGACTGCCTAAGTGGTAACCAAGTTTATCAGGGAGTATATCATATGCAGATTTGGTATACCCAAGGTGATTCTCACAGATAATGGGAAACAATTTATTTTCAAGGAGGTGGGGCTTCTCACAGACAAGTATAAGGTTGTGCACAATAGCTCCACCATATCCTACCTAAAAGGAAATGGCCATGTGGAGGCCACTAATGAAATATTAATCAATATCCAGAATAAGATGCTAGAAGACATTCCAGGGGAATGGTATGAGAAACTACCTATGGTATTATGGGCTTATCGCACTTTGAAGAGAAATCCGATCGGGTTTACTCTATTTTCACTCGTGTATGGGACCGAAGATGTCCTACCAGTGGAACTAACAGTACCCTCATCCAGGGTCGCTCTAAGTAATGGACTCATTTCGGACCCATGGCGCCTGCAGCTGGAGGCGTTGAATGAGCATCGAGATAAGTTAAGGGATAACTTAAAAGTCTATACCCAATAGCTATCTAGAGCTTATGAAAACCTAGTCAAACCCAGAGAGTTTTAAGTGGGAGACTTAGTCCTCCGGGCATCTATCCTTTACCTCCGCAGCATGTTAGCATCGTAATTCAAACCTAATAGGTAAGGACCCTTTGTGGTGAGAGGGGTAGGGAAGTCAGGATATTGCCAGATTTTAGAGCCGGAGAGCGACTATCTCCAATCCATCAATTGCAAGTGGCTAAAAAGGTACTATGCCTAGTATTTGTTATATTTCATTTCTGCGATAGAATATGAGTGGTTTTCTCTCATACCAAAAAACATTCTTTTTTTGTAAAGAAAAGATAGAGCAATACCATCTTATAAACAATACGCAATAGAAACAAAAATGAATAGTAACACCTTTGATCATTGCTAATGTTTGTTTTGATTACCTACCTACTATGTGAGGTAAACCCAACATAATATTTTTTTCTCAGAAATGCTCTCTACTAGGTTAGTAGAGGGTGCCTGAAAAAAGATGAAATTTGGTCATTACTTTTTAAGGTACATCCATCCTAAGATAAATCATATTGAGCAAAGTCCTCCTAGACATAACACACAGACTATTTATTTCTCGTCACTCGACCAATGGAAGGATATGCTCCAAGTAATAATAGTTTTATTATTATTATTATTATTATTATTATTATTATTATTATTATTATTATTATTATTATTATTATTATTATTATTATTATTATTATTATTATTATTATTATTTTCTTTTAAAGATTTATAGCCTAGAGAACAAGGTTCAACTTCTGTTCTCCAATAAACGCTTTGCTTGACCAGTTCAATAGAAATGTGGAGGAGTCCAAACCCCCCTCTCTAATATTTATTTTAGATCGTGAAAGCTCTCAAGAAAAATGTAGAGCAAGGACCCCATAGGCAAGGGGCTAGTTTAATTAAAAAAAAAAATCAAAAATCAGTTACCATTTGCTTGATTCCATTTGTAAAGATTCTTTTGAAATAGAACCTAAATGAAGGAGAAGGGTTCACTCCCCCTCTAAGATATTCCTTATAATAATGTTAAAAATCATCCCCATAGACATAGGGGCAGCTCCAGAATGGTAACTCACCCAGATAATATGCAAATACCCCGCAGTCATATGGGATTGCACTAAAAAAATGTGTATAGGTATATGACATGCTCAGTTTAATGTAAGTACCCCACAGTATAAGGGGAAGCTTAAATCGACGAAATGCTCACAAAAACTTAGAGAATGTCTCAGTAAATATATGCCAAAAAGTAATAGATAAAGGTAGAGAAAAAGAAAAGTGCAGGAGAACCAAAAGAACATTTTCTTATTATTTATAAATGACCAGTCCTTTAGAAAAAAATAAATATAGTACAAGGAAGGAAATAACATATCCAGTAGAAATAAAAAAAATAAGTCGTCGTGGGTGAGGGTGCCAGCATATGATGGGCCAGCCTCGTGCACGAACTCTTCCCCTAGCCTGGCCAACTTGGCCTCATCCTCCTAGCCAATAGACTTAAGTTTTTCAATTCAAAACTGAAGTGATGCAATTTGGCCCCGGATCCTCGCAGCCTCAGCTTGGCTCTGATCGACCCTGGTCTGCCTAGATGTGTGAAGTCTCACCATATATTCGAAAAGGAATGCTCAGAAAATGATGAACCCAAAAATCAAGCCAACCTAAATGAAAATGGAAGGACTATTGTAGGTCACAAAGAGCCTCCAAGAACAACAAAGTGAAATCACGAGTCAACTCAACAGGATAAGTAATCAAGAAATCATGAAGGTGACAAGCAAGGGGCTATAGGTTGCACACCGTAAGACTATAAATGTGAAGTACTCTTTAAGAGGTGAATGTCTCAGGTTGATGCTCCAAAATCAAATATAAGATCTGGTGCTCGTGTGTCCTAAAGCATCTTGGCCACTCTTTACGCCACAATCTGCTCATAAAATTTGCAAGAGCCTCCACCTCAGTGTCACTATTTGAATGACGAGACTCTATCTCAGAAGGAAAAAAATAGGACTCCCCACCAAAATCATCGTCACCAGCCGCAGGAGTGGCCTCCGAACTCCGATCTCCCTTATCAGCTACCTCGGTGGACCCACCAATAAAATCTTGAAAACAAGTGTACATAATGAGTCAAAAAATAAAGAAGATAATGAGAGATATGCCTAGAATCTGAAAAGGGCTACGATAGAAAGCTTACCCCAAAGATCAAAGGGGTGAGTATGTTACCGCTAGTCGGAAGAGGGTCAATCGAAGGGGGGATGCCAGGTTAAACACGAGAAATAGCAATAAGAAATATCAATACGACTCACGAGTTGGCAATAAGAAACAGTTAACTTAGGTATGATAGTTAAATACCTAAATATAATGCAACATGACACACTTTGTCCACTCCACATTCATCAGAGCAGTTGCCTCACTCACCTGGAAATAATGAAACAAGGGTGAAGGTGAGAACACTTGCGCAATAAAATCAAGAAGAAAAAGGAAAAACTAAAAGAGAAAAGGTATGATAGTATAATACCTCTATCATAGGCATCTCTCCAGTATGCTCCACAGTCACCAGAGAAGCTGCCTTACTCACATGGAAACAATGAAATAGGGATGAAGGTGAGAACACTTACAAAGTTAAGGTAAGAAGAAAAAGGAGAAATAGAAAAAGAGAAGGTATGATAGTATAATACCTCTGTCACAGCCATCTCTCCAGTATGGTCCACAGTCACCGAAGCAGCTGCCTCACTCACTTGGAAACATTGAAACAAGGGTGAAGGTGAGAACACTAGCATGAGAAAAGGAATATGAAAAAGGAGAAATAGAAAGAGAAAAGGTATGATAGTATAATACCTCTCTCACAACCATCTCTCCAGTATGCTCCACGGTCACTAGAGCAGCTGCCTCACTCACCTGGAAACAATAAAACAAGAGTGAAGGTGAGAACACTTGCATAGTAAAAGCAAGATGAAAAAAGAGGAAAATAAAGAGAGAAGGTATGACATTATAATACCTCTCTCGCAGCTATCTCCCGAGTAGGCTCCACAGTTACTGAAAGGAGCCTCGCTAGCTTGGAAACAATGAAACAAGGGCGAAGGTAAGAATACCTGAATAGTAAAAGAAATAAGAGTATTCGGAAATGGAAAAAAGGGATGGGTATGGTAGTGTAATACCCCTTCCATATCCATCTCCTCAATATGTCCCGTAGTCACTGGAACAATTACAACACTAACCTGGGAACAGAGAAGCAGGTAAGTGTCAATAAATATTCGCACTGTACAAGAAAATTTAATAATTTAAGCAAACCAAGTATCTACCTTGGTATCTTTATTTGAAGTGTAAGTTGGAAGCCCCGCAATAATGGGAGCAGAACTTGCAACCGCTCCCGCATATGAGAGGACCTCAATTATACAAACCTAATCACAAAAGTTGAAAAATATAAGTTATAAGAGTGACAAAGAAAAGGATACTCTCATGAAAATGTAAGAAATGATACCTGAGAAATTACCCCCACAGAAGTCAAGGAGGGCGCAGTGGACAGAGCCTGAGGGGCTGCCTTCACAACACTTATGGCAGGCATGATAGATAAGGAAGCTTCCATAAAGATAGACTTTAAATTAAGAAAAAGTGGTAAGAATCAGCAACACAGAAACAAGCATATAGAAAAGTCTAAAGACCTATGACATAAATAGTTATCGGGAGAGGCACTATGGCAGGACTCTCACTGGAAGCAACAGGGCAAGGCAACTTATCTGCAACAGGGGCTGCTGAAGAAATAGTAGTGGGAGGCATTGATGCAGTGATGTCGTGAACCAACTGAAAAAATAAAGGAAAATAACTTGTCAGTATAAGCAATACAAAAGGCAGAAAATAAAAGTAATTAGGTACTTGACCCCTCTAAAGAAGAAGGGAGAAAGGTGACCAACGGTACAGCAGGGGCTAAGTTGAAGGACAATTTATAATAATGGCATTAGAAGATGCCATTATCATTACAATCTTGGGTGAAGAATCTACCAATACTTGAATGGATAAGGAAACTTATGGAATAGGGTTAATAGTGGAAGCTATCGTAAATACGAGCCTATGAGGGATAGGAAGGATTATAGGACTTCCATCCATATAGATGTTGACCCACTAAATAGAAATCCTCCTTGAGGGGGACAACCCTGAAATAGTGGTCTTCAAGAAAGGCAGAGTCCCCCTATAGAAGAAAGGCCAATAGATGTAGGGTCCTGAGGAATGAAAGGTGACAAAGGATATAGGAACCAAAGGCTTAGTAATAGAAATAAGAAAGGGCCAAGAAAACAGACAGACCTCTGAGAAGGAGGTAGTCAGGGGCTAATCCGTCGAAGTACCCGTTGCCGAAGCGGGAGAAGGTGAAGTAATAGGGATAGAGGGCAACACCCTCTGCAATCATAAATAAGCAGAGAATACAAAGGAAAATAGTTTTAGAAAAAAAGAGAAAAATGAGACCAACCACTTAAATGAACTCAGAGAGGTACCTGAGCAGAATGTGAGGTCACATAAGGTACCCTGGTGCTAATAGTATGCACAGATGAGAGCTGCAGAGAAATAGCAATATATATCACTTAGTAAAAGAAATGTAAATTGTGAATATCAAAATCTTAAAAAACCCTAGGTGAGTGACAAACCTCTCTGGAAAGGCCACGAGAAGAAATGAGCATATAATTCCTCTTGCGCTGAAAGGAAGCACGATGTAGGGGGAGGTGTAAGACCACTTGCCTACACAGAAGTAACCTATGGAAACATTGTAAGAGAATGAATTAGTAAACAAGTCAATGATGAAAAGAGAAGAAAAAATCATATGCAAAAAAGTCTCAAGTAAGGAAAGACTTACGGCAACAGAGCGCACGACCTGACTATTGGAAGGGGACTAGTGGTGGAGCTGACCCCTGAGGGGAATATAATGCCTCATCATCACTGGAAGACTCCCTTAAAACTAATAACAAAGCACAGGTTCTAATAGCACTTTCACTATGGATATCCAAACCATCTGCATCATTTTAAGAAGAAGAACTATGATCATCGTAGGAAGTTTTTCTTCTGTAGACAACTAGTTCCTGTTCCAATGATGTGGAGGGGGAACCGGCATGTGAAACTCTGTAAGAGCATGTTTCACTAAGTAAAGAAGATTTGGGTGTAGTACCTTCTGCGATGGGAATACATGTGACTGATGTCTCATGAGAAAAAATCCCCAATCCTCGTAATCTCTCTCCCTGATAGTCCTATAGGTCTCCTCCACCCCGAGATCATCAGTATCTACCCCATAATCTAGTGTGGAGGGAGAGACAACGTCAACATCAACCCCTTTCTTTCTCTTGGAAGCTCTGTTCCTCACAGGAGGGGGGGGGGGGGGGGGGGGAGAAGGAGCAACAGTAGTGAAAACAATAAAGTTATACACATTCGTGTCTAGGTGTTTTCTTTTACCCATCGTAGGAGCATTTGCTTTTCCTTTACCTTTGGACTGGCCTTTAGACATGGCGGAGGGCACCTTAGTTTGCTGCGACTGGGTAGATTCATCTAGGTGTGGCTTCACTAGGATGGGTATAGCTTTCTCAAAAGGTGACATGGGTGTGGTTCTAAGGTGCCAATCATCTTTCTAGGTCTTCTTGATTAAGAATTGTCCTTTGACGTACTTAGTTAGGTTAGTCTCATGTGGAGTCCCAACCACATAGTTCTGAATAAGTGGAACCTGCCACGGCCAGAGTAAGAACCAAGGAGTGAATGAAGGAATGTAATTACGGGGAGGTACATATAGACCTCCCAAGTGATGCACCCTGTGAAATATTCACTGAAAGGTAAAGTTCCTACATGCCTCCAAATGTAACTCCGAAGAGTCCCTACTCGAAGGGTAGAAAAGGGTGTGAACACCCTGGTCGTAACCAATCTGCCTCCTCACTCTCTTTGAGTGATAGAACTCAGCACCTCGACTTAGCTCCATCAAAGAAGGTAGAAGACATGGTAGTAGCATTTCTATCGTATTGATATGGGGGCAAGTAGAAACAGAGTCAACATTAGCAGGGCAATAAAAGGTGCCACCATCACCGGGTAAAGAAAGCCAATTAAACACACCACCGAGGCATTTATTGTAAGGGGGAAAGAAGAAATCCTAAATATTATCAATCAGAGTCCCCAGGGGCTTCTTAGGCGCTTACCTATGCCACCTTAGAAGATGAGAAACATTATTGTGGCAGGCCTGCGACTCATGACCAAAATGGGAAAAATGCCCAAATAAAAAGGCCATTAGGAGAAGAGAATTGTCAAAGTTAGTGGCATCGTAGCGACTACAGGACCTATTAACATATACATGGCCATAATTCAACAAAGAATAAAAGGGAACCAAGAGCTAAAGTAGCAAGGGGTACTGACCTCCCCCCTGACAGCCTCACAACTAATTTAAAAAGGAACTCATGAGGAGAGTCTTTAGGTTTACCTAGGAACAAGAACCGTCTCAGAATAGTGACAAGAAAATCATCCAAGTGTGAGGAAGAGTGGATTTTGGAACCATCTTGACTTTTGATAGCTCTGCTGGAAGTCCCCCCTTTCGACGTCTACTCGAAATCATTAAACCATTACCTCTACCATTTGTTGAAAGAATGTTTGGTAATGCTAGTTACATTTATAGAAAAATATTTTGAGCACTTGGTAAGTGCCGCCTGTAACTCCCCAACATCTCCTGCTTAAGAGAGTCCTCATAGCCATCAACGAAAACATGTTCCCTGAAGAAAGATAGGGAATATAACTCATAGACATCCTCCCTAGTAGTGGTAAACTCGCACGAGTCAGTCAAAAAAGTGTGAGATTCCCTACTCCACTGAAAGAGTAAAATATTGAGGGAAGAATTATGTTTAACTACGCTACATGATTTCAAACAATCAATGGTAGTAAGAAGACCAAGTCCCTCAAGGATAGTGTAACACGCCGTGTTTTTATTAATTAATTAATTGGAATATTTGAGAAAAATAAAATTTTGGATTTAATTTTCTTTAATAATTAAACATATTGATTTGTATATTTGAGTAGTAAATTTTCAACCAGAATTAAATACGAGTTATAAATGTTAGAATGATTTTAAAAATGCTTTGACATGCAGGTACGTTTTTGTTGAGTTAAATAATATTTTTCTAAGTGTAAAGGCAGTGTTTTAAAGCTTTTTTTTTGATGTTGGGGTCGTTCAAACGACATCGTATGAGGTTCGAATGATGTAGAATCTCGTTCGAACGATAGCCGTCAGTTGTTCGACCGACAGGAGGCGGTGGGTGGATTAGAGTCCTAATTGTATTATATCTCTTAAATCCTTTAAATACCAAAAATGATACGGGTCTGGGACTTTCAAAACACTTTTCTCTTAAACTTTTCTCCATTAAGGTTCTCCAAACATATTTCCTCTCATATTCAACCCCTAGCCCAAACTTTTAACAAGTTTTATCTCAAGAATTGAAGATCCAATTGGTGTTTTCTCAAGACGAATCCAACTATCTACTCAGATTTTTATCCGACTAATTTCAGGCATGAATACTCTATTCCTTTCCTTTAATATATTGCGTTTTAATTTTTGCCTAAATCCGTAATCATGTGTTTTTGATTAAAATCAATTAGCAACTTAATTAGAGGAAGTGGGCACTAATTTTTGGGGCTGTTTTGATAAGACTTTTTAATGTGATTTAATTCTTGAAACCCTTGGGTGCGTAAGTTAGATTTCGGTTTTTATGATTTTAGGGGTGTGGGTTCGCATGTAGAAGTTATGGGATTATTTATAAGTTATGTGGGACGCGAACACACTTATAAAAAAAATTAGAAGATTTATAAAGGAGAACGATTATGTCATATTGAATATCATCGCATGTTAAAAGAATTCATATTATTGAATATAATTAATTATGTTAAAACAACAAGGGTGCTATTAATTGAATTAAATTAAATTAAAGTTGGGGCCTTTATGATTATATTGTCATTTTGTGTTTATGATTTATGATATGGTGTGGATTATTATTATTCAATTTTTCCATCGCGGGGACGAGGTGCTTTTGGGTGGTATATTGCTCACCTTGATTGTAGGATGCTTACTAGGTATGGGACTAGTGGAAAGGCCTTGGTATTATAATTTATAATTTCTAGATATGGGACTAGTTAGTGTAAATTCGTGGGGATTTTATATTCCGAGGGTGGACTGATTTTTATGTCCTATTATCATCGCGTTAGCCTAGGCATCAGACTAGGACGTATTTTATATTGAAAATTCATCCTACGCGTAGGAAAGGATGTATATGTACTTTCGGGACCCTTAGATATGGGACTAAGAGGTATTTTGAGGATCTCACATCGATAAAAAGGATGGGGTAATTTTGATAATTTATAAATTGAAAATTTAATACCTAAGATAATAAAACGGGTATTAAAATATATTGGCGACATAATCAGCGAGGGCCAACAGTTTAAACAGGCCAACCGACATTTTATTTCGTCTCGTGTGTGGAATCTCGTCATGTAGCAGGGGTCGACAGTTTTAACGGACCAACTGGCATTTTGGCGAGGGGATGTGTATTTTTGGTTGAGAAATCACCCGAGGCGGGAGGACCGCTATTCTTAAGAGAAATAAATTAAGAAAATGATAATTTGGGTTAATTTAATTAAATTAACTCTTTGGGGAAGTGGGATAATTAAAATGATATTGGTGTGTTTTTATCAGAATCTTTGGGTGTGGTTAGTAATTTATCTTGCCCATGTTTAATTATATTCATAATTAAAATACTCTATTGTGAAATTTATTGTGTATAATACTACTGTCTGGGTTCACGGACCCTATTTGAGGAAAATAGTGTGTATTCATGCTCGGGGCTCTGATCTCGTGCGTTGACTAACTTTTTTAGATATTAGTGTTGGAGTAGCTGCATAGGATTTGTTGGATATCGTTTGGAGGTGCAACTGGAGTTTATTCTTTTTATCACTTTATTTAGTTAGACTTTCTTTTCTGGCGTATTTCATTATGAGACTTCATTTGGGTTTTATTGGTCCACTCAGTTCCAAAGTTGTTAGAGGATTTCAGTTGGATTATTGATAGTTGATTATTACTCAGTTTTAATTAAATCATTTTGGAGATTGGATTTATTAGAAGTTTTAGCATGTGATGGATCTTTTATCGTTCAGTTGTTATTATCATTTGGGATTGATTCAAATATTTATCTTATGGATTGATTTTATTATGTCTCTTATCTATCTCATGCTAAGAATGGTATTTTATTTACTCGCGCCCGGCATAGTTTTGGTGGCAATCGACGCCAGAATTATACGGGGTGTGATTGATAGCCTTATAAGAAGGAACAACCAGAATATGGTCAACCCACGTATCCCACTCCTTTGGGTCACCCCCCGCAGCCTTGATTTCAATTTTGGAATAATGAAAGTCACCGCAATCAATTCTAACTCTGAGAATGGATTCAGGATTAATAATAGGAGAATCAGTAGACTCAACTAACCCGCGTGAGGTCGTTCGATAACATTGGCATTGAAATTTTCCTCAAATTTAGAAAGAGACTCCATGACATCATCACTTGGTCCAAAAAAAGGTGCACGGTGGTAGATGCCAAAATCCCTCCCCCGACGAGTGCGCATATAATCTTCCCAAGCCTGAGAAGAAGATGAATTGGTGGAAGAACTTTCGATAGACACTAGTTCAAGTAAGGAACCCACATTTGCAAAAAGCCCGCATGAGGAACACTCACTACATGTAATCTCAAGAGAGGAACCCAGGGGCATGAGGACTACTGAAGATAAACCCCTCGAAATCAAACTGGCGATCGAGGAACCCGCCATCACCAAAGCCTTCGACGAGGAAATCTTTTTAGTAAGCCTAAAAAATGAGGAACCCTCCGTCACAAGCGCTTCAGACGAGGAACCCACCTCGACTAATGGTGATCGCGATGAACTCTTTTCAGTCATCTTAAAAATGAGGAACCAAAATTAGTAGTCGAGGAACTCTTGGTGGTTGAGGAACCCCTAGGGGTCACGAAAGCAGGCGAGGAACACCTTATGATCAAAATGGGGGACGAGGTACCCCTCAAATGCAAAGACTTAGATGAGGGATCCAAGGTTGTAAAAACTTCTAATGAGGAACCCCTTGGTTTCAAACTAACGATCGAGGAATTCCTGATCATAAAATCCTATGATGAGGAACCTCTGATGAAATCAGTCCTGGACTCAGTCCTGGACAAGGGGCCTCTATGTGAGGACCCCTTTCCCATATAAAGAAGTGGTGAAGAACTCCTCACTTTAAAGCTCGCGGTCGAGGAACCAATAGTTAACATAACTTCCAACGGGGAATCTACAATGCAATCAGATCGTGACGGGGGACCTCTGGGTGAGGACCCCTCCCCCATCTCAAATAATGGTGAGGAAACCACAGGGGTCCTTATCCATGAATCTAACCCAACATACGTCTCCACAAAATTAAATTTAGAAGCTACCTGATCCAATGAACAAATCACTGATCGCAGATGGCCCATAGTGACAGCGTCAACCAAAAATGGGGCGTCAGAAATGGACGCAATATAACCGCTTTAGGCAGTGGTTGTGATAGTTGTACCGGTGACCTCCACCGTATATACGAAAATGGAGATGGGTGAGGAGCCTATCATGACAGGGATAACGTTGGTAGAAGTAACCGAAGAAGCATGGGATAATATGAAGCCATTGATGGTATTTTGAAGAAACTTGAAAGAAAAAGTTATGGAGCCTTTGATTTTTTTTCTCTCACTAGAAATCTCAACTCACTCTGAATATTTTGAGGAAATGGTAGAAGGAGAACCTTTTATTCAAAAATGATCTTTAATATGAAGATGGGAAAATGTGCAGGAATGCCAAAAGATTATCAAATTTTTTCCCCAAATGATGAGATGACAATTCCCGTACTGATGTGTGGCTGCTCGGGAACCCAAAACCTAGAATGAAAGGACAATGAATTTAATGACCCTAGGGGAAATGTTGAGGAACTCCTAAAGTTCCTTAAAAAAATTTAAAATTGAATTTATGGTGTACAAAGCCTTTCGATCTCCCCAACACAAAAAACTTTGCATGAGGGGCTAATGTAGAGGGGTCTTTCAAGTGTACCCACTATATTTTTTGGTGAATCTCCCTCAAGACTCAAGCTCGACTTCCCAAAAATATTGTTCCATAAAATGTTGGGGTGAGGAGCAGTCAATGTCTTCCTCCTCAACTTCCAAAAAATGTTACGAGGAGTAGTCAAGGTCCTCCCCCTCAACTTTCAGAAAATGTTCAAGAGAGTAACCCTCAGGGTCCTCCCCCTGAGCTTCCAGAGAATCTTGGGTGAGGAACCCTCAAGGTTTCCACTAAACTTCCAGAAATAAGCTAGGATGAGGAAGGGGCTACCATGAGCAGCCCATCATCATGAACATATATTCTTTTATAGAGTAAAAATAAACACTTACTTTCTTATACAGGTAGCCTAGTTGAGTAGACAGGGCTTAAATAGGCCAGTTGGAATCTTCTGGGAGTTTTGGCTTAGCGGCTGAAAAATAAGGTTTGTTGAGCAAGTAACCACTTAGAATTTAGGATTGAGAGGAAACTTGTAGAAAGAACCTAGGAATCACTCAAGTTCTTACATAGCACACTCAGTCATAACTAGAATAAGCAACCAAGAGGTTTCTCACCAGAAATGAATTTTTAGTATAAAGAAATGATTTTAAAGAAGGGGTTCCTCAAGACCCCCTCTCTCAATAGGAATGATTTTAGAGGAGGTGGTCCTTGAGGCCTACCTTCTCAAGTTCTCAGAGTTTGTACCGCAAGTTATCATTTTAAACGATATTTACCAAATCAAATATTTTGTCCTCATGCGCAGACATATTTACTTTTTGATTTTGGTTTGCACAAAGTGGCACCTTTCAGAGGGGACAGGCGGCTACGCATAGGTAGGGACAAATGGTACATTTTAGACCTTGTCCCTCACCAACCCTCTCAATTTTGGCACCCAAAAGTGTCAACTCAGCCCAAGTGACCAAGTATAAACAGGACCCCTGGGCAAGGTCAAGTAAGAATCACAACTCAAGTTACACTGTCACTCTTTCAAAATCACACCAGAGCCTCCTAGTATTCTCTCCCTACTCGCTTTCTAATGTTAAGTGCCTTATTTCTTCACTCCCCACTAACAACAATCACTCTTAGGAGTTCCTCTTGAGAAAAGTTACTATCATTGTTGTGAAGTTCATCTTCTTGGAGGGAGGAATCTCTAGTTTGAGTTCCATTTTTACCAAAATGAGAAGGTTTTACCAGAAGATGCTCCTGAAGTACTTGAGAACCTTGAAGGCAATATCCATTGGAGTAGGTCACGCCTCACCCGATTTTGTATCTTACCAGGCCCCAGTCACATTACCCTCTTACACATTAATAACCAAAAAAAAATTAGACAGTTTGCTACAAATGATTTGATTGGGAAGTATAAAAATTTCTACAAAATGTTAAGTTCAAATTGACAACTTATAAAACATATATGCATCGAATTGGGGTTTCACATAAAGTAAGAAAAAAAAGAACTTATAAAACATACATGCATCAAATTGAGTTTTCACAGGAAGTACGAAAAAAAATAGTAGAAGGTCACTATGCTTCACATGGGTGGGATTAGGAAGAATTCTTTTTGGTAAAGAATGGATTCTCTCAAACTGGCTGTTTGGGATTTTGCAGCAAACCATGTCAATTACTTTTGGAGAGAGAAAAATAGAGTGAAAAAGGGAGAGGAGAGAGAATGAGTAATTTTTAACTAAATACTTGTATAAACATACAAATAAACACCCAGACACTATAGTGTTATATAATAATGGGTGATAAATAGATAGTTTGGAAAACAGTGAAAGTTTTTGAAATCAATCAATTTTTGTACATCTTCACAAATAGAGAAATAGAAAGAACTTGAGAAAACTAATTACATTATTCTGTCTCTTATCAAATTAAAAAATTTGGAGACCCTCCATATCTATCTCACTTGATAAAACACTTCTTTTGATCTAGGTTTTCTTGAAATATCACCGGTGTCTTTAATTTTGGCATATTTCTATGCCTGTAAATATTACGAAAATCTGAATTTGAAGTTTTTTACTCTAATAAAGATATGATCCCTCTCCAGAACTTTTTCAATAAATTTTTATTTGGGTATTGATGAACCTCCAATCCATCTTTGATTCCTATGTATCTCGCCTCCGTCAATTACTTTCAAACCCCATGTTTAAGGCTTAATACTCAAGTTAATATTTCACCTCCCGTGACAGAGTCTTGAATATTCAGGAGAATATTGCATCTTATTATGATGAATAAAGAAACAAACTATTTGATGTTTTTCATTTCAATTATATATATAATTTTTAAGGAAGTGTAATGAGAGAGATTGATCCCATTTTGAAATTTGTATGGGATATTAAAATTTGAAGGGTTTTAAAATTTCAATAGTTTTAATTATTAGTACACCTTCATACTTAGAAAATGAATCACATTGGGCTCTGAGAGATTAGGGAAATGAGTTACCAAGTGGATGGCTTGACTGATCTTTAACATATATATCTGAATTACATTTTAAAGTATTTTATTATAGACTATTCGAAAACCCGCGCAATGCGCGAGTTATACATTAGCATTTTCTAAATCAACGTAGTAATGTCAAACATGAATAAATGATAAACAAAATTATTATAGAGTAAAAAAATTCTAATTATAATACATTTCTTATATTTTTCACATCATTGTGATATTCGTCGATTGACTATTTTAGATTGTACTCATAGGAATTTTATGAAATCCCAAATGTTCCAGAGTCAGAATTGTTTAGCATGTAGAAAAGTTAGAATTTTTGCTCTTCCATTCCCCTCATTATTTTAAAATATTTAACTTTATATAATTGTATTTATTTTATGAACTCATTCACTTGGATACAACTTGGAATTTTTATACAAGTACGTTCAATTTATATTGACTTAGTTCTTGGCAATCCACTCAATCCATTGTCCTTCCAAAAATTACATCAGACCATTAACCTTCCATATATTTGTTAAATACAACTTTCCAAATGCCGTAAACCTTTCAAATTCATTTCACTTTGGAAACCAACGGAAAATAATCATCAAAATGCTCCAAACTCAATAAATCATAACAATGATTTCCAAGTTCTAAAGATAATATTAATTAAAATGAAACCTATTACTGCGGAATATAATTTTTTTTGAATATCTGAATGTGATCCAAAAATCCATTAAACATTTAACTGTTTCACCTTATATCTCATGCCAAAATAAAAACATTGTAGAACTGAACATGCTTATGTATTAAACAAAACAAGTGTTAAATTTGACAGAGGTGGTTCAAAGCAATAAAAGTCTCACTAAAACCAAAATTCACAAAAAAATAATAGAGCTTCCTTTTAAGTAAGGATAGGAACTTATGAGAAGTAGACATGCAACATTGGCCTTTATTTCATTTTTATTCTTCTTTCAATCAATTGGGCATTCAAACCCAACTAAAATTGAAATCATTGACTTCCGTTCAATGTTGGCTCCGACATTTGAAAATATGACATATCTTATATGGTACAAAACAAACTCAATGATTTTGGCCTAGATGTAAATATAACGATGAACCAACTGTCGTTAAACTCCAAAAGTTTGAGATTCCTTATATTCATCTACAACAGGAGAGGCAATTCACCTCATATTCATTCAAGAAACTTAACCAAGTTTGGAGATGCTTTATCTTTTGGTCTCGGGATCAGTTGATGCAATCAAGGCCTTGAAGAAGTTCTACAAAATTTGAGGTTTTTGTGTGGGCTATTTATAGGGTGGGGAAACAAACACATGTAAGTCGTTTGGACTTCAACACGGGGAGATAAAGGGTTTGCTACAAAGGATTTGAAAGGGCTTGACTTTGTTAGAGACGAAACAGAGATGGGAGTAAAAGGGAGAGAGAATAACTACATAATAGAATAATGTGCCACATGGCACTTAGGTGGACATTAAGAATTAGTTGTTGTTTCTATAGCATTTTATAATAGTATATAGATTTACCTATCCCATTTGGTAGTTAACATGAAAAGAGGAGAGATTCTTTTTTAAATCCGTGGGAAGTTAGTGGGGTTAATTTTTAAAGCTTCCCTATTCCATGTGTATATATAAAAAGAGTAGACAGAAGTCATAGGCATCCAAAAAGAGATCAGACCTAACTTCTTACTTTTTTTCTTTATTATTTATTTATTTAGAACTGGTAACTTTAAGAGTAGTTTCAATGGAATTTCTCATAATTTATCAATCAATTGTTGTTCTTCACTATTTTAATTATTGGTATTCATTTTATCTTCTTGTTGCTTCTAATTAGTTTCTTGTCTAGCATACTTTGTAAATAGTTGAAGTCCTCTTAATTTACACTTACAATAAGTTTGGTTGTTTGTTGTTTGATTTACCCTTTAGTTTGATTTGTTATTTGAAACCTTCTAATTAAATCAAGGGTCAATTACTATATAGTTCCCAACATAGATACATATTTTGTAAAAAAAAAACACCTATTTTTATTTTAAACCATTTAGTCCCTCAAACACTCATTTACCTAATATTCTCTTATTTTTAAAGGTCCGTGCTAGTGGCACCTCCTCCTCACCTCCCCCACCCCATCGCCACTGCCAGAGCTCGGACAACCCTTGTCGGAGCTCCAATGACTACCCAATATTATCTTATTTTTAAAGGGTCCTCTCTAGTGTCACCACCTCCCTACCTCCCCCCCAAAATCTCCCACCTCACCTCCCCACTGCTGAAGCTCTGACAGCCCTCACCAGAGCTTCGATGACCCCATTAAAGCTGGGACAATATTGTCGAATCTACGATGGTGGTTACCGGAGATCCAACGAGAGCTGTCGGAGGTCCAACTATAGGATGGTGGGATGGGGGTGGAGGGAGGTGGGTGTAATACCCCGTATTTCTAGCGATATTTATTTTTGGGATTAATTAATTAAATGAGAATTAATTGGGAATTAATCCGGATAAAATACTAGCGAGTTGTGAGTTGGTATTTGACTATATTGAGTATATATGATGATATATGAATATTGAATTATGAAATTTGTCATGAGATTGTTATACGGCAATTTGGACATTTTATTGGGACACATGAGACAGTCGCGTCAGGATATAATTATTTTAATTATAAAAGTGACATTAAATTCTATTAACCATATGGTCGTTTTGAGTGCGCCAACGCGTCCGGAAGGGTCGAGATAGTCAAAAAACACTAGCCGGGGGTTTAGTTTGGGTCCCGGGGTATTTTTAGGCCATACCGGCAACATATAGGGGTAGTTTGGTAATTTTGTATTTTTGGAAATTAAAAGTGACGAAAATTAGTAAATTATATCTGATGTGGATTTGACCCACTAAACCACTAACCAACCCATGTTAACCCAATAGGCTACGTAGGTTATTAGAATTAGGTTTCTAATTCCTTTCCCAAAAACAAACCCTAGCCACCATAGCCATTGGAGAAGAAAGCTTGGAGAGAAAGAGATAGAAGGGAATTCTGCAGAAAGAGAGAGGGAACTCCTTCAAATCGTCATCAAAATCTGAGATTGAATCAAGGCAAGTGGTTTAATTTACATTTTATGCAGTAAATGTTTCTTCCATGTTAGAAATCTTAATAATCATTCTTGTTTGGGAGATAAAGGAAAACCTATGAAATTGGAGTTGTTAGTTTAATTTTGGATGTAGGTTTGAATGTAGAAAGGTTAGTATAAGATTGAATTAAGATAATTACTGATTTAAGTGATATAAAAACGGATTAAATTCTGGGAATTGATGATGATAAATTCTAGGGTTTATGTTCTTGAAAAATTGGGGAAAAGAGTAGAGACTTGTGATATAATGATGTTTAGGAAGAATTAATCCTTTAAAATACGTTATTATGTGACTTTAACATGATTAGGACTGATTAGAGGCCTTAAACCATTGTTGGGACGAATTTTAGAGGAGATTTGAGGAGTAGAATTTGGTGAAAAGACGAAAGTATGAAATCTGGGCTCGAACTGGTCGTTCGTTAGAAGGCCTTCCCAGGTCGTTCGAACGAGCTCGTTCGAACGAGCTTCTAACGAGTTGACCATTGACTTCTAACGTGGGTGAAGTTCATTCGATGGGTTCGTTCGAACGAGATCTCGTTAGAAAGCCCACTTCGTTCGAACGAGATCTCGTTAGAAGACTCAGTTCGTTCGAACGAAGTCTCGTTCGAACAGCCTCGTTCGAACGAGACTTCGAACGAGTTGACAGTTTAGGCTTTTTAGCCTGTTTTGATCCCGAGTGTCCCGTAACCTTGTTTACGTGTAGAGATAACACTTCATTGATGATAGAGTGATATATTTGGGATGATTGGGATATAATGAGGAGTAAAACCTAGGAGAGTAGTTTGGACCTAAAGGAAATCGTGGGTTAGGATGTGAGTGCCTATTACGATGCGAGAACTATTGACGACCCAATTAATTATATTAATCAGGAACTTATAAATGGTGTAGTATTATATGTAAGTACGAGAAGAGTTATGTACCAATATATTACGGTGATTACTAAGACGTGTGCATACTTAGTGTTTGTATTGAATTTATGTGTATGACATACCTACCATACTTGCTATCACGGGAGGTTTACGTTCGCTTAGGGCCCTCTAATCCTTGTGTTGCCCGGATTAAGACTGGTTACCTTGATGAACATAGGTCAGAGAAGGACTTATTGGGATGTTAATTAGTCTACTGATCGTGGGAGCGTAGGTATGTGCGTGACCCATGTGATGTGACTGTGTTCGCCTCCATTATTTGTGATGTTGTTATCTGAGAACGATTCCTGAGAGATTCGGAATGCGTGATCCTTATGTACGTGATGTACCGGGATGGATAGCAGAGTATGTGTGCACCACAGCTTGATCTCGGGGTGCTTATATTGTATATTTATGACGTGATTAATATACACTAGGTTAATGAAGAACTTTCATGTAGAGTTGTGTGACAATATGGAACGTTGTGAGTATATATATATAAAGGGTTAACCTAAATGAAATGTGTTGCTTAATTGAGAATCGGAATTTAAGTAAAGTTCTCTAATTTATTAATAACGCTAGAATGTTAATGGAACCGAGTAATAAGGGTAGCACCTATGACAGTCTAGCTAGATACGATGTCACTTAGCTAGGGGTTTGTGTCATTTTAGATGGGTACTTACGTTAGGATTGCACAGTTAGACGAGAGGTGAGAATTTCATGTGAGTGCACGTCCTAACATGTACTTTGCATTTAACGTTTTAAATGTTTTTAAAGCACTTGCAGGTTTTTAAAATATCTCCACATTCGGGCTCTGACCCGTTTGCTTTCAAATCTATTTTTTTGTAAAATCATTTTAGGTGCCCAGCCACAAGGACACCATGCATAGGATACTCATTCAGGTGACGAGCTGTAGGTGTTTGTGGAAGCTACGGGGATTTGCTTTTAGACGCTTCTATCATTTCGATTCCATATTCAGTATTCTTCAGTTGTAAGGCATGTTGCCCAAATTCTATTAGAGACATTTCCATTTCAGTTTTTCAGACTTTGGCATGTATTGATTCAGTATTCAGTATTTTGTTATTCATTTCAGTTGTGGGATTTATTGTGAGGAGTTTTCCTCCAGATTTATTTATATCGTGTGATGGTTATTCTATTATTTCGTTATAGTGAATTGTAATATTATTCTTGCTTTAAATCTTTTACTGCATGCTAATCAGACTTTAATTAAAATTTGACAACTTACTTTTTAAATACTAGGTGGTTAGTAATAATAAAATGTTTTCGACAGTGATGCTATGAACTGAGCCAACTTGGCATTTTGATTTAATTTAATAAAGGAGTAGCTACCCGGTATTTAATTAGTCGGGGTGTCATAGGTGGTATCAGAGCATCAGGTTCTAGTGTCCTTTAGGATCTGTACGGCTTATTATGTTTTCCGCTGAGCTTTCTTTGATATAGAGCCCTAAATATTAGGAATGTTGTGTTCATCTCTATACATTGGGAATTCGTACTTCCGCGATTTGTTTATTTGAATGATGAACTCATCCAAATTTACTTAAATTTTCAGATGGACCGTCTAGAAGAACTAGCTAGAACGGTTGAGGGAATCAACGGGCAAGATCGACTCACACCTCGGGTATCCCTGGAGAGAATACCAACCGCCGAGTTAGCGGGTATCGTGGCACAAGCAGTTACCACTGCAGTTTTACAATACGAAGAACGCAGCATACAACTTAAAGGAGGCAAAAGACCTAGAGAGGATAGCCAAATGCATGTGAATAAAGCTGACAAATGTGCGAAAACTCCGAAAATTCGACAACCAACTGCCCAAGACCGAGCCGGTTCTAATCAACAACGTGGTAAAATGAGGCATTTTCGAAAGCGGAATATAGTTCCAAGTCTGCAAGGACGACACCATCAGCAGCAGGGTCAGAGGGGGAGTGACTTCAAAGGCCGATGTTTTGTGTGTGGCACGCATGGCCATAAACGCCGGGATTGCCCAGAGGGTGTTAGGATCCCCCAGCAGCAGGGTGCCCGTAATGATCCGCCGGGGCCACTGTTTACAATCGCTCTCCCAGCACCAGCTCAGGTACTAGCCCTACAAACCTTTCCCGTAGCTCCAGTGCAGCGGGGACAGAATGGTCAACAACGGTTTCAACAGGGCCAGCAATGCTAGGGCAAAAATAATAACGCTCACCAGGGCCGTGGTCAGCATGGACAACGAGGAGGAAACTTCGAAAGGAAGTGTTTCAATTGTGATAAGATTGGCCACAAACGTCATGATTGTCCTGATAAGGGCAGAGTCCCACAGCGGCAGCAGCAGGGTACTCGACAAGAGCCACAGAGGCCTATGTTTCCCACCGCCCTCCCAGCACCACCACAAATGGCAGCACTACCGCCCGTGCTAGCGGCCCTAGTTTAGCAAGGACAGTTTCAGTATGGGGGAGTGTATCAGCTTCAGCATGTAGCAGCCCCACAGAATCCGCCAGCCATTGAGGGTATGTTTCCTATCCATGATACTATGGGTCGAGTTTTGGTTGATACGGGGGCTACACATTGTTTTATAGCTACACATTTCGCGAAGGCCTTAGGGCTGTTAGCTACAGCAGAGAGCACAGTGACGTGTGTCGACTCACCATTGGGGAATGGGTCACTTATATTCTTTATATGCCGGGGAGTGGGGGTAGAGATTGGTAGTCTGGTATTACCTGCAGATATGTTGGTATTAGATATGCATGTTCACGATGTGATTATCGGTATGGATTGGCTCGCTGATTATAGAGCCATGATTGATTGCTTCGGTGGGAGCATTGTTTTTGCCATTCCGGGGCAAGAGATGTTTGTAGTGGCGATGCCTCGCCCAGAAGGAGGCTCGACCGCTCGTTTGTATTACCTAGAGGAGGATACCTCTAAGGAGGTTGTGATTCCTTTAGATTCGATCCCAGTCGTCAGGGAGTATTCGGATGTGTTTCAGGAGATACCAGGCCTACCCCCCAGTCGAGAGATAGACTTTGTTATAGACCTATTGCCAGATACGAGACCTATAGCACGCGCACCGTACCGCATGGCTCCGGCAGAGATGCGAGAGCTACGAGATCAGATAGAGCAGCTGTTAGGTCAGGGCTTTATTCGCAGGAGTACCTCACCTTGGGGCGCTCCAGTTTTGTTTGTGAAGAAGAGGGACGGTTCACTGAGATTGTGTGTGGACTATCGAGAGTTGAATAAGGTCACGATACGAAATAAGTATCCGTTGCCTCGAATCGATGACTTATTCGACCAGTTGAGAGGAGCTTCTTTCTTCTCGAAGATTGATTTGAGATCGGGATACCATCAGTTGCGTATCAGGGAGGAGGATGTCTCGAAGACTGCGTTCTTAACGAGATATGGTTCTTACGAGTTTCGAGTTATGCCTTTTGGTTTGACCAACGCTCCAGCAGTGTTTATGGACTTGATGAATAGGGTGTACAGAGAGTTCCTTGATCAGTTTGTTTTTGTCTTCATAGATGATATTCTAGTTTACTCCCAGACAAAGGAGGAGCACGCCGAGCATTTGAGGCAGGTTTTGCAGACGCTGCGTCAGAACGAGCTGTATGCAAAGTTTGAGAAGTGCGGGTTTTGGTTGAAGGAGGTCCAGTTTTCGGGACACATTATTTCCGACCAGGGGATATCTGTTGATCCGAGGAAGGTATCCGCGGTGAGGGAGTGGGGACAGCCCACGACACCGACTGAGATTCGTAGTTTCTTGGGCCTAGCAGGATACTACAGGAGGTTCATTCGGGGATTTTCGAAGATAGCGGGTCCTTTGACACATCTGACTCGTAAAGGTGTACCGTTCATTTGGAGTGATGCCTGTCCGTTGGAATTTGATGAGTTAAAGGACAAATTGACCTCAGCACTTGTGTTAGCATTGCCGAGACTGGGAGTTGAGTATTTGGTTTACACCGATGCGTCTTTGCAAGGACTTGGAGGCGTATTGCAGCAGGAGAGACAGGTCATAGCTTATGCTTCCCGTAAGCTTAAGCCTCATGAGAAGAATTACCCCACGCATGATTTGGAGTTGGCGGCGGTGGTATTTTCCCTACAGATTTGGAGGCACTATCTTTTGGGGGAGAAGTTCCAATTGTTCACGGACCACAAGTCCCTACAGTACCTGTTCACGCAGAAGGAGTTGAACATGCGGAAAAGGAGGTGGCTTGAGTTTGTGAAGGACTACCAGTTCGATATCCAGTATCAACCGGGTAAGGCTAACGTGGTAGCAGACGCGTTGAGCCGTAGGCCAGCAGATGAGGTGGCAGGGGTGTGGAAGGCAAAGTGGAAGGAGTTGGGACACCAGGATGCAGTGGCCCGATCTTTCATGTCTGTGATGACCGTTACACCGCAGATTGTCACGAAGGTAGTACGGGCACAGGCTAATGACTCGTTCTGTCAGGAGCAGATAGTTCGATTTCTAGCAGAGGAAGCTGAGTCCTATACCGTTAGCTCAGACGGGGGATTACGCTTCAATGGGAAATTGGTGGTTCCAGAAGGGGAGGAATTGCGACACGAGGTGATGGCAGAGTCGCACGGCTCACGGTTCGCGGTACATCCCGGAGGGGACAAAATGTACCAAGACATGAGATGCCAGTATTGGTGGAGCGGTATGTAAAGAGATATCGCTGTGTTTGTTTCGAAATGCGCCACTTGTCAGCTAGTAAAAGTGGATCATCAGAGACCGACAGGACTTCTACAGCCGTTGGAGGTTCCGAGGTGGATGTGGGAGAGCATATCCATGGACTTTATCATGGGGTTACCTACGTCGTAGAGGGGTCACGACCCCGTTTGGGTAATTGTGGACAGGTTACCCAAAGTTGCTCATTTTTTACCCGTAAGGACTGACTACACTACGGGACAGTATGCCCAGCTCTTCATTTCAGAGATTGTGAGACTTCACGGTATGCCCTAAATATCGTGTTTGACAGAGACAAGATATTTGTTTCGCGGTTTTGGGAGAGTTTCCAGGAGGCCATGGGCACGGAATTGCGGTTGAGTACGGCTTATCATCCGCAGACCGATGGGCAGACCGAGCGAACAAATCAGATGTTGGAGGACATGCTACGCATGTGCATTATTGACTTTGGAGGTGGGTGGGAGCAATACCTTCCACTGGTAGAGTTTGCTTATAATAACTCCTACCAGTTCACTATTGGCATGGCTCCGTTTGAGGCGTTGTACGGTAGGCCTTGTCGTTCCCCAGCATGTTGGTTGGAGGTGGGGGACAACAAACTACTTGGGTCGGAAGTGATTCAGGATACTTCGGCAAGGATTGAGTTGATTCGGAGTCGCATTCGGGTAGCTCAAGACCGGCAGAAGAGTTATGCTGATGCGAAGAGATCTTTCAGGGAGTTCCAAGTGGGGGACCAGGTTTTGCTCAGAGTATCTCCTATGAAGGGGATTATGCGTTTCGGGAAGAAGGGGAAGTTGGCACCGAGGTATGTGGGGCCGTTTCCTATTATTGAGCGGATTAGACCAGTTGCGTATAGACTCAGGTTACCGGAGCATTTACACCGGATTCACGATGTGTTTCATATTTCCTCGCTAAGGAAATATCTCAGGGACGATTTGACTCATTCTCACATCGCTTTGGAGGAGATTGATTTACAGCCAGATAGCTCCTACGAGGAGGGGCCGATTGCTATTTTGGATCGAAGTGAGAGGAAGCTGCGGTTAAAGATAGTTCCGTTAGTGCGTGTTCAGTGGCGACATCACAATGTCGAGGAGTCCACATGGGAACGCGAGGATGAGATGCGCGAACGTTATCCAGAGTTGTTTTTATCAGGTACTTTCTAGTTCCGAATTTCGGGACGAAATTCTGTTATTAGGGGGGAAGTATGTAATACCCCGTATTTCTGGCGATATTGATTTTTGGGATTAATTAATTAAATGAGAATTAATTGGGAATTAATCCGGATAAAATACTAGCGAGTTGTGAGTTGGTATTTGACTATATTGAGTATATATGATGATATATGAATATTGAATTATGAAATTTGTCGTGAGATTATTATACGGCAATTTGGACATTTTATTGGGACGCGTGAGACAGTCACGTCAGGATATAATTATTTTAATTATAAAAGTGAAATTAAATTCTATTAGCTGTATGGTCGTTGCGCCAACGCGTCCGAAAGGGCCGAGATAGTCAGAAAACACTAGCCGGGGGTTTAGTTTGGGTCCCGGGTATGTTTAGGCCATACCGGCAACATATAGGGGTAGTTTGGTAATTTTGTATTTTTGGAAATTAAAAGTGACGAAAATTAGTAAATTATATCTGATGTGGATTTGACCCACTAAACCACTAACCAACCCATGTTAACCCAATAGGCTACGTAGGTTATTAGAATTAGGTTTCTAATTCCTTTCCCAAAAACAAACCCTAGCCACCATAGCCATTGGAGAAGAAAGCTTGGAGAGAAAGAGATAGAAGGGAATTCTGCAGAAAGAGAGAGGGAACTCCTTCAAATCGTCATCAAAATCTGAGATTGAATCAAGGCAAGTGGTTTAATTTATATTTTATGCAGTAAATATTTCTTCCATGTTAGAAATCTTAATAATCATTCTTGTTTGGGAGATAAAGGAAAACCTATGAAATTGGAGTTGTTAGTTTAATTTTGGATGTAGGTTTGCATGTAGAAACGTTATTGGAAGATTGAATTAAGAGAATTACTGATTTAAGTGATATAAAAACGGATTAAATTCTGGGAATTGATGATGATAAATTCTAGGGTTTATGTTCTTGAAAAATTGGGGAAAAGAGTAGAGACTTGTGATTTAATGATGTTTAGGAAGAATTAATCCTTTAAAATACGTTAGTATGTGACTTTAACATGATTAGGACTGATTAGAGGCCTTAAACCATTGTTGGGACGAATTTTAGAGGAGATTTGAGGAGTAGAATTTGGTGAAAAGACGAAAGTATGAAATCTGGGCTCGAACTGGTCGTTCGTTAGAAGGCCTTCCCAGGTCGTTCGAACGAGCTCGTTCGAACGAGCTTCTAACGAGTTGACCATTGACTTCTAACGAGGGTGAAGTTCGTTCGATGGGTTCGTTCGAACGAGATCTCGTTAGAAAGCCCACTTCGTTCGAACGAGATCTCGTTAGAAGACTCAGTTCGTTCGAACGAAGTCTCGTTCGAACAGCCTCGTTCGAACGAGACTTCGAACGAGTTGACAGTTTAGGCTTTTTAGCCTGTTTTGATCCCGAGTGTCCCGTAACCTTGTTTACGTGTAGAGATAATACTTCATTGATGATAGAGTGATATATTTGGGATGATTGGGATATAATGAGGAGTAAAACCTAGGAGAGTAGTTTGGACCTAATAGAAATCGTGGGTTAGGATGTGAGTGCCTATTACGATGCGAGAACTATTGACGACCCAATTAATTATATTAATCGGGAACTTATAAATGGTTTAGTATTATATGTAAGTACGAGAAGAGTTATGTACCAATATATTACGGTGATTACTAAGACGTGTGCATACTTAGTGTTTGTATTGAATTTATGTGTATGACATACCTACCATACTTGCTATCACGGGAGGTTTGCGTTCGCTTAGGGCCCTCTAATCCTTGTGTTGCCCGGATTTAGACTGGTTACCTTGATGAACATAGGTGAGAGAAGGACTTATTGGGATGTTAATAAGTCTGCTGATCGTGGGAGCGTAGGTATATGCGTGATCCATGTGATGTGACTGTGTTTGCCTCCATTATTTGTGATGTTGTTATCTGAGAACGATTCCTGAGAGATTCGGAATGCGTGATCCTTATGTACGTGATGTACCGGGATGGATAGCAGAGTATGTGTGCACCACAGCTTGATCTCGGGGTGCTTATATTGTATATTTATGACGTGATTAATATACACTAGGTTAATGAAGAACTTTCATGTAGAGTTGTGTGACAATATGGAACGTTGTGAGTATATATATATAAAGGGTTAACCTAAATGAAATGTGTTGCTTAATTGAGAATCGGAATTTAAGTAAAGTTCTCTAATTTATTAATAACGCTAGAATGTTAATGGAACCGAGTAATAAGGGTAGCACCTATGACAGTCTAGCTAGATACGATGTCACTTAGCTAGGGGTTTGTGTCATTTTAGATGGGTACTTACGTTAGGAGTGCACAGTTAGACGAGAGGTGAGAATTTCATGTGAGTGCACGTCCTAACATGTACTTTGCATTTAACGTTTTAAATGTTTTTAAAGCACTTGCAGGTTTTTAAAATATCTCCACATTCGGGCTCTGACCTGTTTGCTTTCAAATCTATTTTTTTGTAAAATCATTTTAGGTGCCCAGCCACAAGGACACCATGCATAGGATACTCATTCAGGTGACGAGCTGTAGCTGTTTGTGGAAGCTACAGGGATTTGCTTTTAGACGCTTCTATCATTTGGATTCCATATTCAGTATTCTTCAGTTGTAAGGCATGTTGCCCAAATTCTATTAGAGACCTTTCCATTTCAGTTTTTCAGACTTTGGCATGTATTGATTCAGTATTCAGTATTTTGTTATTCATTTCAGTTGTGGGATTTGTTGTGAGGAGTTTTCCTCCGGATTTATTTATATCGTGTGATGGTTATTCTATTATTTCGTTATAGTGAATTGTAATATTATTCTTTCTTTAAATCTTTTACTGCATGTTAATCAGACTTTAATTAAAATTTGACAACTTACTTTTTAAATACTAGTTGGTTAGTAATAATAAAATGTTTTCGACAGTGATGCTATGAACTGAGCCAACTTGGCATTTTGATTTAATTTAATAAAGGAGTAGCTACCCGGTATTTAATTAGTCGGGGTGTCACAGTGGGTAAATACGCTTGTATGTGTCCTTGTTTTGAGTATTTTTATGTGGTGAGGGACTTTTTGGAACCAAATAAAAGGTTTGGATTAATCATGTATTAATATTTATTTAATGGACTAAATGGGTTAAAGCCCTTAAATTAATATGTCCTCCCATATATTAATATTTGGGTTGGGCTATCCCAAAATTTTACCCATGTTTTGCCCACATGGGTAATGGGTCCCAATCAAATAATATTAGTTAGGAGTTTGGATAAGATTAAGTCTCCTTAGTGTGGTGGGCGTTGTATTCTACCCCTACAAAAATTTCTAGTATATTTAGATAACTATCTCCTAAACCTAATTGAACCGAGTTGCATTGTCTACATAAGAGGATTCTTTGAAGATAATGCATATGAAATTCCCACAAACATTAATTCTATATACAAAGCAACTCTATCTATCTAGGGGTTTCACCCTAGTCCTTTATTTTGTGGATGTGAATGTCAAATGGGTAATTGTTATAACCAAACCTACGACAGTTCACGATGTTGGAAACATACATGGAAAGTAATTTTGTTCTCGAAGCATTTGTGGTGTTCTTTGAGTGACGTTTAAATCATATCAACAAGTGGATATTTTATTCATGGGGTTTTCACAAAGAGTACATCTTAAACCCGTTAATTAGACATGTGAAACAAGTTTACATTAGGTACAAGCTATATCGCTTGTATCACCCGTATTTTTCTTTGAATGATGTTGTCATGTTTGTTCTTGAGTTTTCTTGAATACATCATTAATGATGACTAATAAAAATTCATTTTCAAATGATATTTATTTTCATGTTTTCTTATTGAAAAATATTTGTGTATATTACAGTCATTCCAAATTAATAGTCATTGTTTGAAAGTCAAAACATTTTAAAAAATGTTTTTAATGTCCAAACTTATCCTCCAAAAATTGGTGAATACATTTGAATTCAAGACATGTACTTCAACCATTGTCCTTTCATGGGAATTTTTAGGGTGTGCAACTTTGTAATCTCACCTTGTTTTATATACTATTTTTTAAAGCATGACTATTAATTTGGACAAATTAGAAAGGAAAGCATGACTATTAATTTGGGATGGATGGACTATTTTGGGATGATACACATAAATTTCATAAAAAAATGATGTGTATTACAAGAAAAACTCAAACCCTAGTTTGAAAGAAACTAATTTTGAAGGTTGCATATCAAATAATCTTCGCAGTTTTCATGTTCCTATTGTTCTGTTTTGTGGTATTTATTAGCATACCCCTCGGCGTGCGTGAACACACATATTTATATATTTTGTATGATATTTTCACCCCTTATTTGGATGAGATATGAACTCATAAATTTGGCCACGTGGAAAAACATTTTCTATAAAAACCCAACGCATGAGAAAGACGATTGAAGAATTTTTCAAGCATTTGAAAAAATATTTTGGGGATGGTTCTTGGGAACTTTTTATCAGCTTCGAGAAGTTCATTTGAACTCTTCCTCATTGATTTCCATCTGGCTTCTATGATAGAGCTATCATAGAAAACATTAGCAGTAACTGAGGGAGTAAAAACAACTTTCTTCTTAGCCTCACGACCCCAAATTAGAACAAACTAAGACTTTAGACATAATTTCCCACATTGGATCTAAAGGATTACCTACACCTATAATATAAAGCATCGTTGAAATGTCCAAAATAAAAAAATAAGTATAAAAAATGTGAAACTTCACAAATGGAAGTGAGTAAAGAAGAGTACCTTCAATAACACCTTGTCTACTTAAAGTTAAGTTTAGTTGACTAAAAGTCCTCTCTTTGCAAGTTGGCCTGTTTTAGTGGGATGTAACAAAAAGAAGTTGACTAAACTTTTTAGTGGACTATTTTAGTTGTCTAGAACTAAAGTTTAGTCTAATAAACCTCCCAGGTTTTAGGCTATATTGTATTGGTTTTTTGAGCCATACTTTAGGGAAGGTTTATGGAGCTTTTGGGTGGGTTTCGGTAAGTAGGTTTTGAGATTACACAAGGATAAACATATTACTTTACTTTTTTAGAATAGTTCCTAATGCACAAAAAGAATTTGTGTAATGATCTCCTTATCTTTTGAACATTCTTCTAGATTTTTTGAGTCTTGAAGTGTTGCTTTGTGTGATGTTGAGAGCATGCTTGTTTGATCTTAATCTTGCTTGTTTTCTGAATGGTTGAGCTTTATGGTTTAGATTTGAACTTCTCTTGGTTGAATGTTTGTATAACTGATTGATGATTAACTTCACTTAAAGCTTGAGGTATGAACTTTGCTAGGGTTTGATGATACTTTGAATCTTCATTACAGTGCTTGTGATCTTCATTGTGTTGATAGGGTATGTTTTCATGATTGCATGGATGGTATGTTCCTTGTAACACATCTCATAATGTATGGAGTGCTTGTTTCAATCTTAATTACATTAGAGAGAAGGTATTGAAGTGTGATCTTATATTAATTATATTGTTATCATAAAAATCCTTTTTAGTTAAAATATATTTGGTTTCAAAATCTCTCCCCTTTTGATGATGACTATACAATCAATATAGTTTGAGAAAATGTTTGAAAGTCTCCCCTTTTCTTTTCTAGAAAAACTATTTTCTCCCCCTTTTTGGTAGTATCTTTTTCTCATATCATATTTCTCCCCCTTTTGTCATTATTGAAAATGGTGGGGGTACTTTTAAAATGGCTTTCTTGATATATACTTCAAAAGAGAGTTAATGTGAAAATACTAGGATGAAATATCTTTTACTATCATGGGTCTTAACAATCATGGTAAGTAATGGATCATGTTTTTCATGGGGTGAATTCATGGAATTACAAACTTTAACCATGCGAGAATCATAACACGATAATACTTGTTATGCATTGGTTGAATAAGAATCATATCAAGGTATACTCTTAATTTTTTGGTTAAAGTATTTCTAAATTAGAAGCACATATCAGGCTTATATAATATATATTTTTCATTTCTAGTGAGGATGACTTTTGAAAGTATATTTTGTAAACATCCCGAGTAGTTGGTGTGTTCAAAAGTGAGTCTCTTCATGTACGAAATCATTGGTGTGTGTGGAAGCAAACTTTCTAAATGTATAACATATATGGAAATAGAATCATATGAATGTACTGGATTTGTGTTGGATAAGTTTCTAAAACAATTTTATTTGGAGTAGTGATGGAAAGGTCACATTGAATGGTGTAATCCTATTGATAGAACAAAATTTGGTAAAGGTGTCGACGAGGTTATCTGTGGTATAAGAAGATTGAGGTATTACATCCCATGTTTTGCACATGCTCCTAAAATAATAGGTGTTTGAAGTTATTATTCTTGGTTCAGTAATATTGGACCGTATTTTTGTTATTAACATCACACTTTTAGATTTTTGGTGAGATTATTTCTTTAAACTAGAGTTTCTTTCTCATGTTGGTTCTTGGTTGATCCTATAGAGAGGGTTTCTATTTGTTTTCGTACTTTATTGTATTTTGAAGGAAGTATTTGTTAGTTCCGTCAAATTTGATGTATATGTATTCTTGGATGACATAGGTTCTTATGTAGATAGGTTTGACTATATGTTATTTACTCCAAAAAGATACTTCTAGTGGATTTAAGATCAATTTTGCAGAAAAATTCCCTATCATTTAGATTGTAACTCTTTTGCCCAAGAATTTTGAAATACCCAAAATTTATTTTCTTCTAAATTTCTAAAGGGGTATGGTTAATCACTTTCTGGATAGTCATGCTGCATGAAGTGTTATATGTTGTGCCCAAATTGTTTTTTCCAAAAATTATGTGGGATGTCATCATATCCACACTCTAGGTAAGGATGCCACCAATTGCAAGAGGGATACATAAAATTTCAATATGTTTTCTTAAATAATTGACAAATATGAAAGTGTCAAGGTACAACTCAATAAGGGCCTTAAGTATTAGGCGTGTAAGTGATTTAATTGAGAGAGTGGGATATAATATTCTTGATTTTAGTTTAATGCGAGAGAAGAAATGGTCAATGGTGTTTCAATATGCTCAAAGGTTTTTCATTTTTCCCAACAACAATATTTATTTCTCAAATCTTTCATAAGTTGTATGACTTTTTTGAATTTTTAAAGTTTTTTGTGATAGTCAAATCTTTTTTCAAAAAATGATTCTCCCCTCTTTGTTTTATAGGATTGCACGAATGGTGTAGGTAAATTTTGAATCATGTAGATTTCATGTTGTGTAAGACAAGCGAAATTAATTTAGTATTATGTTTTCAATATGTTTGGGGGGAAATATGACAACTTGTCATAAACTCAGTTGTTGTGATGACATCAAGTGTGTTCCATTTTACTCTTGTTACATGTGTAGGTTATATTTAGAGTTTTAATGAAATCATATCCTTTTAATGAGAATAATCATGGCTTGTGAATTTATTAGAAGTTTTTGTGAAATCAAGGTTGTACTTTTTTATGTGAATTATAATGTGGGGGTATAAGTGTAATAGTTCATCTTTCATTTTAAGTGAAATTTCCTTTTTTCAATGTTCAAAGTTTTTCATATTTGATTCTAGACAATAACTTCTTTTCATAAAATGTTGTCTTCCCTTTCGATTCATAGAAGTCAAACTATCAATCACTTCTTTTGGATATCTACCACAACCCTTTGTGTTAAGAAATGTGTAAATCATCTTTTATAGACTAACTTTTTAAGAATGACTTTTCTTTGTTGTGAAACTTTTTCAATTTTTCCATGGAGTTTACAAAATCAATTCATTTTCAAAGACATGACTCTTTATTAATTTTCACCAAACAATTTATTTTCTTTAAATATTTTTCAACATTCCCTTGAAACATAGACTTATCACACATATCACTTTTTCAACAATCTTTTCCAAATATGTGTAATCTAACTTTTAGGTTGTTTACATATTCATGATTTTTCACATTGTTGTATTTTCAATTCATATAGTTATAATTTGAGATGTGATGAAGTATTCAACGATCAATTTGATCGAACAAGGTTATGTAATACACATGTTATTGTGATTATTAGATTGTGCTTGTGATATATTATTTTCTAGAGTTTATGTGCATTATTTGTATTAGTTGCAAGGGAGAACAAATAAGAATTTTAAAAATTATGGATAAATGCTACCATATTTGAATATTTCTTTAGATCATTGGAAGGTTGTCAATCCTTTTATGTTTTGTCATTATTTGCCTTCTTTATTTTTCATCATGTAAGTCTCTTCTCCATAATTTCCATCTTTTTCATCCTTAGCTACTTCTTTCCTTACTTGCATATCTTCAAAACATGTTATTTTTGGCATTCTTTGAGTACCTACAAAATAAAAAATATGAACATCCATTTTCGATATTCTTTGAGTTTTGGGTCCTTATTTGTTAGTGAAGGAGTATGATGATCTCCTTTGTCTATACTCATGACTTTTCTTTTCCTTATTTTGATAACATTAAGCATATAACTATTTTTATCACAATGTGTGCAATGAGTATTAGTTGAACGATATTCACAATCAATGTATGCATGATCTTTCTTTTTGAAAATTATACAAAAATGATAATTTTCGAACTTTAATCGGGGATGACATTTTCCAAATGTATGATTTTTCTTTTTGCAAAAGGTACAATAGACATCATGCTTGATGTTTGGGGGTTTTGTGGGATTTTTTTCGGGTTTCTCTACTTTCTTTTTAAAATCCATTCTCCTTTTTCTTTCACGAAATTTGCCGTTGATTTTGAGTTTGCCATTTCTTATTTTTGTTTTCCAAAAAGTAACTTCAAGTTTTTACTACTTTGATCAACTTTTACAAAATATTATCTTAATAAATCGACTTATTTTCTTAGTTGATTGTTTTTTATTTGAAGACATAGAGGGTATTTACTTTTATATTTTTCAAAGTATCAAACTTCTTTTTTAAGTTCATCATTTTCTAATTTCAACTTCTTATTTTCTTTTAAAATATTTTCAACTTCAAGTTATGTGTCCTTCTCATTTTATGTTAGCTTATCTTTTTATTAATCTATTTTTTGGGTAAGAGGGATGTAACCCCCACATGTTTTTTATTAATAAATAAACTGAGGCGAAAATCCCTCGACATGGATAACAAAAAACCTTACCTCCCAAAGTAATCAATTAATAAAAATAGTCTTTAATGTATCTTTATATCTCGATACTTAAGGCTCACAAAAGAAAAGTATCAGAGGACACAAAAGGCCTATCCAACTAAAGCAATACATGCGTGAAGGAAGGAAATCTCCATTTGTACAAGACTAGCAAACCTTTAAGATCTTTATGAGATCAGATGGGAGTTATGATTCGCTTTGAGTTTAAATAAAAAAGTCCGATGGTTTCTTCCCTTAACGAAACACATGAGTAAAAGTAACTCACTTGGAACTACAAATCTTTAAAATATTGTGGACTATCACAATAATGGACCACAATGGCTCATGTATGCCTTTTAAGATGTACACCATAATTTTAGATACAGATTCAACTATGATATGATAATATTTCAAAACTTCACACATTTGTAAACCATCCCAAATAGGTTTAGCTTCGGCTTTAGTGTTAGTTATTCCTTAGAATACCACTACCTCCAATTCCCCCTTGATTGAGTTGAGCACAACCATCAACATTAAGCTTCAGCATACCATTCGGAGAAGGCATCCAATATCCTCGAATAGGATGCTTTTGTCTATGAATCTTTATGGGAAATGTAGGCAACCTTTGAAGAATGGTTCCAGTTGAAACTTTGGGCATATCATAGTTGCCTTCTATTTTTATCAGAGCATGCAAAATATCCCTTTTAGAGAAACTTTTTAGATCTAAGGATTTAGTAGGGTAAGGTTTTACCTCATAAGTTCTTGATTCTTATTATGCGCATAAAGGAATTTCCATTTCCTCTTTGGATGATGAACTTAAAGATTCCTCTACAATTTCCTTTTTTTTTTGTTTATATGTTTTTTTGTCTGATGGACTCAAAATCATTTCCTTTTATGGAACTTCATTCAATAACTCTTTTGAAAGAGTATTCCAAATATCGTTGGATTCTGTGTAATGTGCTACTTTTCCTGCAACAACATTATCTAAAGAAGATCGTAGAATTATCATAGCTTCATTATTTAATTAAAATATCTTTTCAGGGGTTCGAAAATCTAGTAAAGATGATTTTTTCCGCTTACTATTTTCCAAGGATACTAATAAATGGATTGGATTAGCTAAGATGTTTTGGTTTTCCAAATTTTAAAATCTTCTTTATAAAAATGGGTAAATCGTATCTTGCCAACAATTGTTGTGAAACTCTTTCCATTTGTTTTTTATATTTAAACCCAAAATATACTTTCCAAAATAAGTATCTATCAGATAGGATTTGATACCAATTGTTGGCTTGAGAATATAACCAAGAAGGGGGTGGGGGTGGGGGGCTAAATTGGGTATAAGTGTTTAATGGAAATTTTAAACCTTTCTACCCATTAATAAACAATGATTATAAGAAGTTTAGATAGAGAGATTATTGACACTTTACAAACTATGATTTTAATGTGGTTTGGCCTATGCATACATCTATGCTCGAGACGATACTCGATAACTTCATTATCTGTAGTTAACTTACGAAGGAACCAACGCATCACTAGGAACACTACCTTGCAATCCACATCCAATAAGAATATAACCTCATCCTTTCCCAAGCGGTACACATGCGATAACCCAAGGAATTTAAATGCCTTGATTACCCGCAATAACGACCCTACCGGACAAGAAGATACAATGAAGTTAGCCGTAGGTTACAACAATAAAATCTTTACCCAAAATGTAAAACAAAGTTTCTTTACTAAAAAAATGGTGAAATGGGTTTACTTTCTCTCTCTAAAAAAGTAAAAAACAATAATCACACGTATAATGCTCAAATTGGTTTTTGGATAAAACTTTAGCACAAGTTTTCCAAAGTGGGATTGAGGTTGAAGCTTTTAGTTCAAGAGGGTTTTATTAAAGATCGGCTTTAGTGGAGTTTTTGGATTTAAAACGGTTAAATGGGTTTTCTTGATTTCTCTATAGAAACTCAAAGATGAAATGAAAAAAGCTAGAAGATGGAACTTTACTTGAGAGGATTTTTGTAAGCTTGTGTATTTTGGAACGAAAGTGTAAGCATTTATTAATAGTGTTAGGAGGACACTAAAGGTTGGGGTATTAGGATAAAATTTTGGGAAGTTTTACCATATACAATTTTGAAATCTCTGCCACTTCTAGTTGACTAAAAGTCAAGTATAGTCGACTAAAACTCATTTGTTTGCTAGTTGGACTATTTTAGCGGGATGTACCAAAATTTTTAGTTGAATAAACGTTTTAGTGGATTGTTTTGGTTGACTAAACCTCCCAGGTTTTAGGCTATATGGTGCTGGGTTTTGGGCCATAATTTAGGGAAGGTTTAGGGAGCTTTAAGGTAGTCTTAAGTGAGTATGTTTTGAGCATATACAAGGATAAACATGAAACTTTACTTCTGTACAATAATTTCTAATGTAAAATAATAAATTAGGCAATAATCTCCTTATCTTTTGAATATTCTTCAAGACTGTTTGAGTCACGGAGTGATTCTTTGTGTGATGTTGAGAGCATGCTTGTTTGAGCTTGATCTTGCTTTGATGCGTGTTTAACTTCTCCTAGTTGAATGTTTATATGGCTGGTTGATGATGAAATTCATTTAAAGCTTGAAGGATGAACTTTTCTAGGGTTTGATGATACTTTGAATCTTCATTTTATTTCTTATGATCTTCATTGTGTTGCTAGAGCATGTTTACATGGTTACATGGATGGTGTGTTCCTTGTAACATATACCATCATGTATTGAAAGTCAAAGAGAGAGTACTATTGTAAGCATTGCATTCTGATGCCCTTCATCCTACTCGAAGGAGAAAGAAAAATGAAGAAGAATAAGCCAAAGTGTCAGGGAAGGTGGGCGTGAAAGGCCTTATCGATGATTTTTGTCAGCTAGTCACAAAAGTTCATCTACGATCTTCTTGTGTCCAAAGAGATGAAGTACATTAGAAATAAGATAGTGAAGTGTGATTTTATATTAATTGTATTATCATCATACAAAATCCTTTTTAGTTGAAATAATTTTGGTTTCACATGGTCATTCTTAGCAATTTATAATCAAGTTTCTGAGGTGATTGATGTTAGTATCCTGATGTTTTAACATTCTCTTTTTGGAAATAGAGATGTATGATCACCCTTTCACTAATATCTCCATTGCTGGGGGATTTAATACTATAATATGATAATTAACCAATTTGCACAAGAGTGCTAGGAATGGAAATAGTAAAATCAATACAATGATTACCGTGGTTTAGCAGTCTTCCTTATCCACATCCACATAGAAACGAATGTAAAACCCCATATTTTTGAAAAAATTTCTTTTAATTATGGGATTATTATTAATTAATTTAAATGGAGAAATTTATTTATAATTAATCCAAATTTAATTAAATAATTACTAGCGTGAGGAGAATTAGTATTTATTGGTGAGAATTATGTTGAATATTACTTAGTGAGTAAAGTATTATATGATTATGAAATTACTAAAGTTGTCGTGAGTGAAAAATACAACAGTTATGGAAATTAAGTCGGACGCGCGTGTCAAGACTAAATTAATGGAATAAAAAGTAAAATATTTATAAGTCGCTTGTATGGTCGTTTCGAGTGCACTGTTAAGTTTGGAAGGGTCGAGATAGTAAAAAAAGTCTACCCGGGAGTTTAGTTCGGGTTCTGGGGCAATTTCAGGCCGAACTGGCACCCTAGAAGGGTATTTTGGTAAATTGTATTTCTGGAGTAAATTAAAGGATAAAAGTTAGAGAAATAAAAGATCTCTTATGTGGGTTACATTAGGTTACTTTCCGTGAGAAAAAGGTTAGACACAGAGAGAGACTAAAAAGAGAGAGAGAGGAAGAAAAATCCAAGGAAGAGCCACCATAAGTGCACCTTTTCCACCACCGTGACCACCATCGCGGAGATCAGAAAATGAGGGTCACAACTATAACAACAACATCAAAGTATCGGACCATCTTTTGTAAGGCAAGTTTTTAAATCTTTCTCTTTTAGCATTAAATGTGTTCCTACTAGTGTAGGTAATGAAACCCCCTTGAATTGCATGTAAATTGATGAGAAATTTATGATTAAAGGATATATTGGGGCTGAATTGACATAGGGATGGATTGTCCATGTAATTAGATGAATAACCAAGAATTTATGATAATAATTGATGATTTGAATCTGGGATTAGAAGGTTTAATTTGAAACTTTTTGAATTAGGCTTCTAAGAAACTAAAATTGGGGATTTTGGATTTAAGGGTTAATTAATCATGAATTGATACTTTTAGAATGTTAGAAATCATTCTTTTATGTGAAAAAGTGAATTAGAATTGAATGAAGGGAGTTTGGGACTAATTTATAGAGGTTTTAGGGTTGTTTATGGGTGAAAAACGTAGCAGGTGCAGGTTAGGTGAGAAACTGCTCAATCTCGCTCAAACGAGATAGAGCCTGGTTCGAACGAGAACCCCTGTTGCGCGATATGTCGTTCTAATGACATGCTATCTCATTCAAAAGAGATAGCTTTTGGTTCGAATGACAGTTCCAGTTTATGGGAAATTTCTTCTGTTTCAAACCCTGGGTAACATGTTTATTTAGAGTATGTTTAACAGTATAATTAAGATTCAGGTATAACGAGATTAGTGTTAATATAATAGGCAAGATGCTTTATGATAATTGGAGCATCGAGCTATCCTTGAAATTTAGGAGTGGGAAAGTATTCTTAATCTAGTATGTGTAATGTAAGTAGTAATGAGAGAAATACTACGTATAAGTTAAATATTCGGGTTATGTGTATACCTAATGACTTAATAGGTTGCGTCAATGCCTATAATGATATTAATTCTATGTATGACATACCTACCATACTTGCTATCACGGGAGGTTGTGAAAACGGGAGAGTCCTATCTTGAGGAGCCTTTGGGGGGATATTTGATTGGTACCTCAGAGCCTAAAACCTAGGTATGAGCTATCTGAGAATGATAGTGTTGACGATTATATTGTTGCGTAGCCCATTGGCTTGTAACCATGTTCACCTCCAATATGTGTGATTTGTAATTTTTGGTTCATGGGAGATTCCGAGTTGATTGTCCTTATGAAGTGAGAGATGTACTGAGATTTGATAGTAGATTATGAGGGCACAGTAGCCGAGTCTAGAGGTTCCTTTTTTAGTGTGTGTGTGTGTATATATATATATATATATAATGATGAAAATCTCTGAATAACTTAGGTAAGAGATCACTTAATGTGATTCATAAATAGTTCCCAAATTGATATAACATCTGTGAAAACATTTAATATAGTGTTGTATGGAAAATACTGGTTGGTTTTGCGGGTAGTTATTACAAGGATTTTTGTCTATAGTATATCTATATGATAGAATAATTAATGGGTTTAGAGGTGCGTTAGGCGTGCACATTAGTTGAGAGGTGAGAATATCAAGTGAGTGTTCGAAAAGCTATGCGCATACTATTTGCTTTACTGTAACATTTAAATACTTGCTAAAATTTTTAAATGTTTTACACTCGGGCTCTGACCCTTCTCTTGCAAATCTTTTCTTTTTTGTCAAATTATTTTTGGTGCCCAGCCATAGGGGCACCAAGCATAGGAGTTCCACTCATTTGATGTGCTGTAGCTACTGTAGAAGTTACAGAACCTTGATAGTGGACGCCTCCATATTTACCACTTCTTCTTTCCGAGCTATTTACTTCTTTTAGGGTATGCTGCCCCTTTCTGTTAGACAATTAAAGTTTTATTGATTTATTTATTTACTCAGTTCAGTGTTTGAATTATTTGGATTGAATTATTGTACTTGACACTTAGACTAGATGTTTTTACTCCAGTTGCATTTATTATTTTAGTTATTTCCTTTCATGTGAGTTTGGTTTGGATGGTGACTGTTAATTGTTCGTTAATTTTATTTCACAATAATTAAAAGATAAAATTTTGACATGAACCATTTTAAATATTAGATGGTTAGTATTTTAATAAAAGTTTTTGACAGTGATGCATATTCTGAACCAACTGGATATTCTGATTTAATTTAATAAAGGACTGATCACCCAGTATACAATTAGGCGGGGTGAGTAACTCTTATTGTTATTTGGTGTGTATTACTGAGTTTTAACATATCCCCTCCTCATAATTAGGTGCGTTTTATTTATATTATAAAAATTCATAAAAATATATAAGTATGTTAGGTTACAATCCTCTTAGTAATCTGCCTCCGCGATGTCTTTCGTGAATGTCATTGTTGAGTTGTAGGATTACTCGTGGTTGGCCACGTTATGTTTGGTTGGTCGCGTCGAGGTAAAATTCTAAATTGGTGGATGATTATAAGTAGGGTACTTTTGAGAAGCTTTTTACCACATGTACATCTTTGTGGGCTAGACCAATTTCATTCTCATTCATTTTACCCTAAGATTAGGATAAGTTGGACCGAGATCATGCTCTATCTAATTCTGTAATTAATTGATAATGTGGGCTGCTGTGGAGTTCTATGAAGTTAATGTGTGTTTCACTAACATGTTGGTAACATAATAATGGGTTGGTGCATGTAATTCCTAAGCCACTGAAGTTACATGAATCGTATCTAATGCATTACCAAGGCAAAATGGCGCGTTTAACCTGTGTATTAGGGGGAGTGAGGGTTAGTTCCTGTTACGAACTATCCCATCCTTTCTTATCAAAGGTCTCAAACCATTTCACTTATTTTTTCATATATTCATTCTCATCTCATGTACTCTTTTTGTTCATTTCCACCATTTTTGCTGTATGCAATTCTTCTTCGAATTTTTCTCTTCTATGATTTTTTCAAAACTTCCTTGTTCATCTACTCTTCATGAAGATGCCACGAAATTATAAATTTTTGGCCACGTATGACTTTAGGGATCTTTTTACTAAGTAAAATATCCCCTATAGTGTGAGAATCAAAACCCAAAGCCTTGATGAGGAACCAAGTGATATTAAGGGTGAATTTGCGATGTTCACGATCGTAAACTTAAAAAAAGGGGTTTGTTTTCCCATTCATCCTCTCTTAATAGAGGCTATTCACTTTTATGGGGTTACACTCCTTAAAGTGAATTATAGTTTCTTTTGTATAGTTATGGATACTGCTATCACTATCCAAGTTTTTGGCACCAAACTAGGCCCAAGAAATCAAATGCTGCTATAGTATCTCATTTAGCAATGGATCTGATTTTTTATCATTTGAAGTATCACAAGAGTTCTTTTAAATTGGTTGAATGGCTGTTGAGTTCCCATAAAAATAAATAACTTGATATATAGGATATCTTTAGACCCCTCTATGGGGAGGATCTTGAGTACAAGGGATGCATCGTCCTTTCGAGGATTGGATCGCCTAGAAGTATACCTTAGTTAATGTTCTTATTCTAATATGGCATACTTTGAACTAATTAGTCATTGTTACCAAGTGTGAATAATCTAAGTAAAAGGAAAATCCCTAATACTTTCTAGTCAATTTTTCTAATCTCAAGAAATTTTGAATGAGGTGAACCCCAACTAGCCTTCAACATTCTTAGAGAGAAACTCACATTTTATTAGGATACAAGATAACAATTTCATTTAATGGAAAGTTAAAAGCCATTCCATTATCAATAGAAAATGACCCGGTAGTCGATGATGAAGACACCCCATTCGACATTACTATCTTTAATGCTAACACTGAGGGAACTTACGTGGGTATAAACGAGTCACCCACTCACCACTTTATTTTTAATGATTCTAAAATGATAGAATTTGATAATCCTTTAGATAAACTTGAACCCTTATTCTCATTTGAAAGGATTCAAATCTCAATCTCAGGTCGGTATTAGGAGGAGGATAAAGGACCAGAATGAGTAAAATCACACGTGGTCAACTTTATCACAAGCTCAGAGGAAGAGAAGTCAGTAAGTTATGGTTGCCACAACTTAGACTTATTGGCCATTAAAGATGGGTTAAACAAGGATAAAAATACTCTGTCTGTCCTATGGATCACTAAATCACACAAAGCAGATTGATTACTGATATATATATATATATATATATATATATAATCAATCTTCTTTGTGTGATTTAGTGATAGGCGAAGTATTTTTATCCTTGTTTAACCCATCTTGAATGGAACAATCAAAGAGAGAGAGAGGACTAAGAGGTAGAAGATGGACCAATCCCCCTTTCCTCCACTGAATAGCCATATAAGTCAAGTGAACAAGCCTGGATGATCTCCCCTTGAACTCAATACACATCCTCTCATCCACTAACTTCCCACTACAACCTTTAGTTGTTTCTTTATCAAAGGGAAAACATCCCATTACTTTATCCAATTGAGTCCACCAGAGTGATGATATTAGTTATGCTTTGAGTAAGGTCGACATGCTTTCAGCTGACATGTCGAATTTTATGAACCATCAAGATGCGTGTCTACTTAAATAAGGGATGCAACACCTAGTTTTGGTAAGTTATTCACCTTTACTATTTCTTAAAACTTTTATTTTTATTAAACCGACGAATTTCCCTTGTAATTTTTTTGGCTATACAATCCCTATATGAGTCAAACCATAGAGTTGGTCAGTTGGCCGAACGTAATGAAAATTTTCATGATTAGGCTAATCGGTTGAGGAAAAAACTTGCTAAGAGAGATAACAAAATCTTTGGTCTTATAAAAAACCCAGAGATATGTTTAATTATAAAGAGAACATCATAAAGGATAATATAGCTCTTCAATTTGTCTACAACTCTACCTACTTCAAACTCATATCATAAAACCTTTGACCTTTTGTTGTTAAAAAGCAACTCTTTATAACTCCTATAATGAAATCTTTGATAATGGTGTCAAGAACTTTTATTCTCAACTTAACTATTACCAGTAACGATACTTCCATGTCATTTATATGGAAAGACTAAAGAGGGGAAATGTTCCCGAGGGTGAAAAGGTCTGTGTTGAACAACCTCCTTTACCTATCCCAGTTCTTGGGGAATGAGAGTCTTCCTTGGCTCTTACTAAGTAACAAGAGGTGGAGAAGATTGACACCTAATCCACCATTGATGGTAAAATTCACCAACCAATTATAATAGTGGAGGAATATGGGAACAACACATTGATAACCCAAGAAGTCTTTATTTTTATTAAAAGATTGTAAGGCCCTAGGCTACTTTTATTTTTCTTTCATTTTGAAGCCTTGTAAGACTCTTCCATTTTGACTTATAAGTTAAAATGTTTATTTATTAGCCTTTATGTTTACTTTATAGTTATTCGTATTGTTATAATACCATTATAACCTACCAAATGAAACTTCCAACGATTAGAAAGCTCATACGGAAAGTGAAGGGTAAGAACGTGATCGACTTCACATACTTGCAGAAAATCTTGTCATTTAAACAAGTAAATGTTATTAATTAACTTCGTCAACAAGTATCTAATATTATGACACACTTGTCGATCATATAAGACTTATACATTAATATAATATTAACTTGGTCATGAATAAGTTAATTAAAAAATTAACTCAATCCATTTGTTAGTTATTGGACTTCAGGAATTCAAATCTTATTGCTTGTTGTAATTAATAGACTTGATCATAATTAAATCCTTATGCATTTGGTTTACCTCCTGTATCACAAATATTTCCTTATTAGGTCGGTTTGGTCTTCCCGGACCTATCCTATTCTAGAACGATTTATTCTTCTTAGGTTATTTTGATCATCTTATATTTGTTCATTCCCTTTTTGGGTATACCTCACTATTTTTAACCAATTTCATACTCTAGGTAAACCCATATCTTTTAGGTATTATTTGATCATACTAGATCAATCATGTATATTCTTACCCAACATATCCTTTTTAGGTTTGTTTGTTCATTCTTGATAAGCCCTTCTTATTCTAGGACAACTTATTTGAAAATTCATTTATATACACCTTATTCTAATACCCCCACACTCTATCATAGGGTCCAAGCAAAGTCTCTTTAAGTCCAGGACCCCCGGTTTCTCCTTCGAACTCTAACTGGAGAACAACGTCACGCTCTTTGAATCATGCTTGACTTGGTTAACTGTCTAACCCGAGAATATATCAACACACTTTCATAGAGATTTGAACCCTATTTCCACTGGCCATGACCATGCAAGGAATCGAATTTACGATTCACATTTTATGGCCAAAAAAAAAATTATGTCTGCCTATAGGCAGGACACCCCACTTTCCTATAGGTAGGGAGGACTTTACTTGGCTAACCTTCCGGCAACTAGGAAAGCCCATATGCCGGCCAACACCCACTGAGATTAGCTTGGTTTTTTCTTCTTCTTTAGGGTGTATTATTTAAGGGAATATCGATCTCACTATTTAGGACCCGGGGCCTCGAAATCAGTTTAATAACTTTCATTACATCACTTCCATAATATTCCCGTTATATTCTCTTACAAAACCCTTGTCTCACCATTAGGCACCATTCCACCACCACTACCTACACTTAAAAATCAGATTACAAAAGTCCCAAAAAATAGAATTCAAGTAGCTTTGAAGATCAAAATTCTTTTCATTCCATTTTTTCCAACTAGTTCTTATTTCACATACTTTGCCATTTCTAACATATTAATAGCTGAATTTTGTTTCCCTTATCGCTAATATCACCCATTTACTATTTTAAACTTGCAACTTATATCAAAAAACCTAAAAAAAGGGTTTAATACTCTAGTTCCGAATTTAAGTCTATCTCTTTTTTTTATCACACTTCAACCACATTATACATAACTTTTCCATAGAAATAAGAGATGAACTTTGGAGTTGGACTATGGGTTAGACCCCTCCTTATTTACCTCACGAACTACATAGACTTTGATGCCCTTTTTGGTTATGTAGGCATCCCGAAATCACGTTTGGGATTCGAGTAATCTTTTTTCACTCTCTTTTATGTTCATGTTCATATGTTGTTATTTCACCCATATATGTAGTTCACTTTTATCTTATAGCTAGTCTCTTATGTTTCACTTCTTAGTTGTTCCGTGAGATGCATGCTTACTTTTATATAGTGACACTATGATCCTGTATACTGCTCACATTTTAGTTATTATTACTCAATTTTGTTCATAATCTTAGACCACTTATATTTACTATCTTTTAGCACTTTCGTGACAGGTGTGGTCACTTTCTATAGTGATGTTACGATCGTGTACACCACTCACAATCTAGTTGTTCCCACACCCTTTCTTTTCGTTATTTTTTCTCCTCATAAAGACTTGTTCCCATCACGATTATTTCTCTCCTCACATATTTTCGCATTTATGCACATTTTTACGATGCAAACTTTGCACACATGGCATATTTCACACTTAATACACATGTTCACACACTTTAGGAGAAAGATAATATTTTTATTTCCCATGAGAGATCGAAAGGGTGGAATGAGTTCTTGTAACACCCCCAATTGTTCACACCCGGTTGATTAGATCAGATATAAAATATAGGGAGCCCTAAAAAAATTTATATCATTATCAGCATCATGGTAAAAAAAATCTACAGCAAATAAAAGCCATCCACAACTAAAACTCAATAAAGGATTACAATAAGAATGACTGAACTAGAATAATTGAACTCCAATAAATGAATCCACTATATAAAATATCTTATTACAGTTCTTAATAGAAATAAGTAAAAGAAGTACAACTAAAACTATATCTAAATCAAACTCTTGAATACAATGACAATTTGAATGAAACAATATTATAGTTCTAAGAATGATAACTCGATCTCAAAAACTGCAAGGTTGACCGCTTAGCCTTGCTAAAATCGTATACAACAATAATAATAATACATGTGGGGGAAAAATATATATAATCTTAGTTCAGAGCCCTAAAGTTACAAAAAGTAACTCCAATATCAACTAATTTACAATTAACATGCAACCCATTGACACTCACATGTAATGAATACCTCACCGCTCATCTAAGTGAAAGTACTACCTGCATGTAGACCTGTCAATGGGTCGTTTCGAGTCGTGTTCGTGTCGTTTTTTATCGTGTTCGGGTCTTATTGGGTTCGTGTCTAAACGGGTGACTTTTTTATCGTGTGAAAAAATCATACCCAAACCCGACCCGTTATGTTATCGTTTCGTGTCGTGTTCACTCGTTAAGACCCATTAGGATAATGAATTACTTTTAATTGTATACAAGTTGACATATTATCTCATATTTGAACCCAAATAGATCGATTAATTCATTGACATTACTAAATCTCTTATTTAGTAAAATTCATTATGATTAAATTAACATTATGTTACATAAATTATCTATAAGTTTCAAAAAAATATCTCATTACTTAAATTATCGGGTATTAACGGGTTTTATCGGGTATTAACGGGTGAAGGGGGTCAACCCTAAACCGACCCGTTAACTATCGTGTCTTATCGGGTTGGCACCGATATGACCCGAACCCATTAAGGGTCAACCCATTAACTTATAACTTCGTGTCGGTTCGTGTCGTGTTATCGTGTCGTGCCTCATTTTGCCAGGTCTACCTGCATGTCCCAACCCAAAGCATAAATAAACTAAAGATCTTTTTCCCTAATCTAATAAGTACTATAGCGTAATGGACATCTATCTTGAAACGTAACTAACTACCAAAGTAGGACTATGCTCCTAAGGCCCACGCATATATTTTTATTAAGGTACCCACAATCTCATAAAAGTCATACTCTCTCTGTTTTAACATCTTTAAATTATGTGAGTTCATCTCTGAATGGTCATTAAGGATGAAATACAACAATCTATCATGCAATATGGATGTATCTAACTACGTGTGTAGGAATACAACCTAACTACTAACCCCCGCAATGTCACCCATAAGTAAATACAAGTAAATCACATGATGTATTTAACATAACATTGGGTTCATTAACAATTATCCATACAAGACTATATTAAATTCTTCTCATTATTTATTACACCACACGAAGGCCACTACCTTCGTGTCCATAATGTGCCTCTATAGCAAAGTCTGTAGGAATCCATCACCTAATGGGCTTAAGCAAAACACATAAGTAAACAATGGTTTGAGGAGCTTACATATAATTTTCAATCTTTGTACCTACACATATGAGACAAAGAAAATACCTTCATGACGTATTGAGTTTGAAATGAGATAAACATAACTCAAAACAAATATCGAATCTCAAATCTCCCCTATAATGTAAACTCCCATAAAATCATAATTCATTCTCCCCCTTTTTATTTGTCCGAAATACGTAGGAAAAAGAATAAACAAAATAAACATGGAGCGTCATGACAAAGATGCATAGCAAATAGGGATCAGCCTTGATAAGGATACCCAAATTTTAAATTGTTTTTAAATGTTTGGAGGTATTAGACCCTTATAAAGACTTGAGATTCCAATTTTGTTTGTAGCCGGAGGTCTAAGATCCTTTCAAGGACTTCAAATTTCAAATTGTTTCTAATCCCAGAGGTCATAGACCCTTTTAAGGAATTTAGATTCCATAAATATTAATTCTAGAGGTCTCAGACCCTTATAAGGACTCTAAAATTTCAAAATTTTCTAAGTTCGGAGGGCTTAGACCCTTATAAAAACTTCAAATCCCCAGAGCACATAAAACTGCTGTAGAGTGTGGCTTCTCATCCAATGCAGATGGAAAACAACCAAAACTTGCTGAAGAGACTGCCCAGTGCACGACCATAGGAAGGGGCTCCTACATATCCCTGAATCCCACCATCCCCCGAGAACAAAAAGTCGTAGCAGTAATGTCTGTCTGTCAAAATAGAAGAGAGACCTTTTGTCAGAATTTAAAGAAACAAGAAAATGCAAAAAAGGAAAAGAATGCCAAACTTTATATGGAACATACATAACCACTATAGTTCATCACCCTAGAATACCGATGGTGCGAAGGGTCACACAAAATAATCTGGTCATCAACAATAGGCTGGTATAAATAAAAAGCATTCTCGTTGCCTAATGCTAAGGGCACCCTGGCCCACCTCTCCAGATTCACCCAACCGTCAACACTTAGACATGCCATGTGGGCCTCGCTACTTGAAAAGCCCATCATTTTTTAGTTTCGAATGAAGAGAGAATGAAAGAACAAATTGCAAAAGAGAGAAGCAAAAGATAACAAAGCTAGAAGTTATGAAAAATGAAGATAATTCGCCCCTTTTTATAAGAGGCTAAGGGGAATGCCGATTGACATCGTCCCTTTCCCTTCCCAAGGCAGTCCAGAAGACTGTGCCACTACCGATTGGCAACCCATTGAAATTTCGTACAGAAAATTCCAAAAATTCCTCGAAAAATTCCTAAAATTTCCCAATGAATAATAGAACATTTCTTCACCAATAAATCATTTTTCAAGACCCCAAATCCCCAGCCAGATTAATATAACATTTTATCCCTAGTTTAAACCCTAAAAATCAATGCACTCGCATCCCAAAAGCTTACAAAAATTCCTTAATGGAATCCTAAAACCTCATCCTTAGTAGAAATTAAATGCTTCCTTAGCATATCTACGTAATATCCTACCCGAAATTCCAGAATTAAACTTTTTCCCAGAAAAATCCCAATTTCCCCTAACAGAGCTAGAATCCCTGACTGGACATCTCTCCCCAGCGGCGTATCCAAGAAACACATTTACCAGCGTCATCAACTGTTTCTCCAATGAAATTTCCAAACTAAGAATTTCAGGTCCCCCCAGTAAAGCTATCTCTTCTAAAAAAGTCTCTTCCCCGGTAGAGTCTCAAAAAAGGTTAGAGAAAGACACCTGAGAAAGAAAACCCTTACTTAAGGTCCTTAGAATTGACATCGACCCTCAGAATTGGTCGCTCCCACTTAAGGTCCTTGTAATTGACCTCAACCTTCAAAATTGGTCTCTCCCACTTAAGGTCCTTGTAATTGACCTCAACCTTCAAAATTGGTCTCTCCTACTCAAGGTCCTAATAATTGACCTCGACCCTCAAAATTGGTCGCTCTGTACTTAAGGTCCTCAGAATTGACCTCGACCTTAAGAATTGGTCGCTCCAACTTAAGATCCTCAAAATTGACCTCGACCCTCAAAATTGGTCGCTCCTACTTAAGGTCCTAAAAATTGACCTCGACCTTAAGCATTGGTCGCTCTCAACTTAAGGTCCTCGGAATTGACCTCAACCCTTAGAATTGGTCGCTCCGACCTAAGGCCCTCAGAATTGACGTTGACCCTCAGAATTGGTCGCTCCTATTTTAAGGTCCTTAGAATTGACCTCGACCCTAAGAATTGGCCGCTCTGTACTTAAGTTCCTCAGAATTGACCTCAGCCCATAGAATTGGCTATCCCTAGCATTACTTTAGGTCCTCAGAATTGACCTCTTTCCCAAAATATTATTTGGTGTCTATTCGACGACTTTCATTTTTCTAAGATCTCCCATAGAGGGGATCTATAAGCACCACATTATAGGACCCCCTAAGTCTCTCCTTAGGTCCCCAGTACCTCCTCAATTCACTACAAACCCTAGGTCATACTCTGAGTACGAATCTAGAGACTATCGACTATCTCTAGCCCCGTTTGAATCCAATCAACTTCAATGTCAGAGAAAAATCTTAATGAATCATACAAGGGATCTAAATAACTTTTCCAACAATCTACCCCATGCGTGAAACGGTATAGCCGTCCGGACGAAAGATCCATTTTCCCCCAAAAACTAATTCGAAGGCCACCGGGTGCTCCCAAAATCCATTTAACCAAAGTCAGTTCTTCAACTTTAAAGAGACTAAATGAATCTTCTAAGGGCACTGAATACCCTGTCCAACAATCTACCCCATCCATAAATCAGACTTACAGTACGAACAAATGATTTGTTTTACTTGAAAAGGTCATTGAGAAATTTTGGGCCCCATTTGGCCAAAGTCAACTCTTCAAACTGAGCAAATCTTTTTGAAACGTCGAAGTACCTCTCATAAAAATTCCAATGGTATGCCCCGTGCATGATTCAGACTTACGATTTGGATGAACGATCCATCGTCGTCCGACGATCTTCCCTCCAAAGGACCGACGGGCGCTTTCGAGCCCATTTTGGCCCAAAGTCAACCCCCGCACCCAAGAGAAATCTAAAGGACTATTAAATGTATCTGAATGACCATTCTAACGGTATGCCTGGTGCCCAATTTGGACTTATGAATTACATTTTACAACCTTTTTTTGGAGAATCTGCACGAGACTGTCAATTAGTAGGTCCATTTCCTGCCTATTGGCAGTGTGTCTTGGGGTACCTCCCGATAGGTAGGGAAAGGACTATGTTTTTTGAGAGTCCTCCTACCCTATATAAGGATATCATTATATCACTTCGAAAGTCACCCCGAATCCATCAATCTCAGTGATCTCAGCAATATTTTTCTTCAATCATCAAGTTCTCCTTGCGTGAAATTCCTTTCTACCTTTCATTACCATCATTCTCATACCGAATTTAGTAAAACAACCTCCTTCTCTCTCATACAATATTCATCCTAAATTGCAAAGGAGCTCATCAAGCATCAAGATGAAGCCTCAAGTCTCTAAAGAAGCTCTAAACATCCTTCTCTCTCTTTGAATTTCTTTATTTTCGCATTAGGTATATAAATTCTTAATTTAGATTTTACTTTAGATCATGGACATTAATATCTCATCCTCTATTAGTTATATTGCACATAATTTATTTTCTATAAAAAAAACAAAGAAAAAGAAGGTTGCACCTATAAATTTCGACGGGATTCTCCATCACATCTTCTCAAAAGTAAAATTATTTTTTCTACACACATGCACACATATAATAAACTACCTTTTGAATCTATGGGATAAACTCCAACCTTGTTTCGCATGCGAATTACATGGACTTTGATGCCTTTATAGGCCACACAGGCGTCTCGGGCTAAAACTCGAGACCCGAGTCCTATTTTCCTATTTTTATCTTTTTCTAATTTTATCAATGCATTATATATATATATATATATATCATATTTGTGATTCATACTTGCATCTTATCTAACATATATTATCGTTGCATCATAACAATCAATATCTTGATAAGTGCACGAATCATATTTTTCTAATTATTATCTTGGAATCATTCATATGCATGACCTCACTCCATCTTTTCCATGATGCGAGTTGAGCGATTCCAATCTCCACTTATATATACACGCACATACACTTAATAGAGAAATTAAGGAAAACAGTAACACAAGTCCATGAGAAACCGAAAGGGAGGGATGGGTGCCTAACACCTTCTCATTCCGTAACTTAGCCCTCGAACCTCTGATCTATTTAGTTTCGCAAGCATCAGTTTGTCTTTGATGCCACTCTATCGAGGCAGAGACATGTTCTTTTGGCTATTTTGTGCAAAATAAACTGGCGACTCTATCTCTTTACATCACCCCAAAACTGACGACGACCGAAGCACCCCATGATGTAGAGAGGGGTGCGGGACCTTTATCTTTCCCTCTTTTCTCTCAAAAATGATCGGGGAGAGGAAAATCTCAGGATGGCCACACCTAGGTCATACTCCGAGTACCGATCTAGAGCCCATCGGGCGCTCCCAGGCCACATTTGACTCCAGTCAAATCTCAACCTTTAGCGAAGCTCAATAAATCTTCCAAGGGATCTGAATAACTTTTGCTATGGTTCATACCATCCACAAATCAACCTTACGGTTCAGACGAATGATCCATTTAACTCTGAGTATTGATCTAAAGGCCATCGGGAGCTCTCGGGACCCATTTAACTTCGTTAAACTCTCGACCTTGATCTAATCTCAATTAATCTTTGAAGGGGCCTTAATTACCTTTCCAACGGTCCATGACATGTGTAAATTGGCCTTACGATTAGGACAAACGATCCATTTTACTCTGAAAGGCCATCGAGCAATCTTGGGCCCTATTTGACCTTAGTCAACTCTCCTAACCAGGACAAGGTCAATGAATTGTCGAAAGGCACTGGATTCCCTTTCCAAAGATCCACCATGTGCGTGAATCAGACTTATGGTTCAAACGAATGATTCATTTTCCTCCGAAAACCTCCCATTTAGAGATCATTAGGCCCTTTCGAACCCCTTTTTACTTTGGTTAACTATGGGACCTGTGATTATCTCAATGGATATTAAAGGGATCTGAATTCCCTTTCCAATAGTCCAATTCGTTTGCAGTTTGGACTTACGATTGGCATTTTATGCCTATTTTTCTAAAAAAGCCATTTTGGACTGCTTATAGGCACCCTAGACATCCGGTCCAAAAGCAAAGTGTACTTTTCCTTGACCAGCAAGGTAGGCTCTATACTGATAAGTAGGCCATCAATGCCAATAGGAAAGCTAGAGGCCATGCCGATTGACACCCCCTTGACAAAATAAAAGGGGCCATGACCTCGCCTTATGAACGACCAGGAGACCACTCTCAGAAAATTAGAAAATATTCTTCTCGAATTTAGAGCCTTTCCCTTTCCCAAATAGCCCATTTTCCATAGTTTCTTACCTCATTTCCTAATCTCACTTGGTAATTCACCCCACCTCTTCATACCACCTCCATGCCACTCCAAATCCTACTTTTTTGCATCTCAAAGTCAGCAATAAGCATTCATAAGGAGGCATATTTCTCTATCCCCCCCTCTAGTTAATCCAACTTATCGTTATTCACCTTATTTCTATTTTTGTGATTTATTTTATTATATTATATCCACCAATCTATACTCTTTAATAGTAATATTTCACATAATCTATTTTCATACAAAACCCAAAAGGACTAAAAATAGGGTCTATCTGTAAATTCTAAAAGCACAATTTTTGTTTCACACTTTCACTCTTAAAACATATTTTCTGTACACACATGAGAGAAGTCTCGTGTTTGGATTTATGGGATAAACCCCACCCCTATGCCATTCTCGAACTACGTGGACTTTGATGACCTTTGGGCTACATAGGCATCTTAGGCCAATCTCGAGATTCGATTCCTCCCTTTGTCTTGTTTATATATATATATTATGGTTTTTTAGTCCTATATGCTTGTGTCTCGTCCAACGTGCACATTTGCTCTTTCATAGTGATTTATGGTTCGACGAACACTTACATCATATATTTATCATTATTTTACGGAACACTCCCATGGATGAATTCACTCCGTCCCTTCCATGATGTGAGTTGGATGATTCCATTCTCCCATCACTTATATTATACACATGTACACACACATCACGGAGTCTAAAAGGAGAATATTAACATTATCCCAAGAGAGACCAAAAGTGGGGGATGGGTTCCTAACACCTTCCCATTCCGTAACTTAGTGCTCAAACCTTCAAACTACTTGGTTTCACATGCACTAGTTTGAACTTGGTGTCATTTTCTCGGGATGAAGATATTCGTTTGCCTATTTTGAGAAAAATAGACTGGCGACTCTATTTCTTTACCTTTCCCTCACATTTGACGATGATTGATACTGGTATCCGTGCGCATCGAAAGGAATTCGACCCCCGATGGCCACAACCACCTTGAATATGAAAGGGTATTTTGTCCCTTCTTATGAACATTTCTCTAGTGAATGCGATGACTTGTATGATGAAGAAGTAGAAGTTGTGTAATGCATTGACTTCTCCTAGAACATTCAAATAATTTTAATAAGATGGGGAAATTATTTCTATCCTACATATAATTCAGAAAATGAGCCCAGCATTGAAACTCCCATTTAAATTAACCTCTTTTTCTGAGATGATCTCCTTTGAAGAGATTCTATTAGAGATCAATGAGGTTATTCTACTCCAAAAATAGATGAAGAAACTGAGTTCCTATTCTTCCCAACATCCGCTAACCACATGACCTTGTCAGGTCAGTACTAAAAAGATCCAATCCTCCTATCAGAAAGTACATCAGTGGATAAAGGAAAAAGAGTTGCTGAATAAATCCCAACGCATTTGATGACAATTAAGGAGATCAAGATCATCAAATAACTAAAGAATACTCAAGACAACATCACTTTGTGGATACTTTTCATGGCATCCAAACTTCACAGAAACTCTCTTATCAAATTATTCACTTAATATATGATTCCTCCTTCTATATTCCTCAATGAATCAATCCATACAGTCAAGAATCTTACCGTAAAAAGTCACATCCCCTTCGCCAATGAAGAAATTACTAAGTTCGGTTCGGATCACAATTAAGCTCTGAACATCTCTGTCGAAGTCTTGGAGAAAATGGTTACGTTGGAGCTTGTTGATAAAGGTTCGACTTTATATATATGTCCATTGAGAACTCTGATGTTATTTGGGGTTATAAGTTAGTGGTCTCACTCCCACATCCACTGTCGTGCACGCTTATGATAATACTCAATGAAAAGTCATGGGGTCAATACTAATCACACTAGGGTCTAGTCCGAAATGCCCTTAGATAAAATTCCAAGTCATTGACATCCCTGTCTACTTAAATTTTCTCCTTGGTTGCACATAACTTCACTTTATCACAGGGGTTTGGTCTTCTCTTCACTAGAAACTCAAGTTATTTGTGGAAAACCAGGTTATTACCATTATCTGGGATGATGATAACACAAATGCCATCGGTACTAGTAATCCAATTTTAGAGATCCAGCACAGTGAGAATGACATGTTCCTATCAGGACATAGAGATCAGGGAATTATCGATGTGGTTGTTTTGAAGAAAGCCTATCTTACAAAAATCGAAGAAATTCGTGGACTGAAAGCCTATCTTACATAGAGATCAGTGAGAATGACATGTGGACTGAAATCAGTATAAAAATCAAAGAAATAAATGGTGAGTATGGGTGACATGATACTCGGGAGGCACAATTAGATGGAGATACTCCGCCAACCACATATACAACAACACCGGACTACGTTGCAAAAAGGTAAAGATCAGTTATATTTCCAGTCATCAAGACCATTCAGTGTCTCCACTAGTATAGTGGCAACAGAGTTGTAGTGATAGCCCATTGTGATAGCCCATTCATAGCACTACGGCACTCACCCAGGAGTTCTCACTCAGGCCACACATCACTAGAAGAAATTTAGCAATCAAAACCAGGTTCACTACAATCGCAAATCCATTGTCCCTAAAATCCCTTTGGTGTATAGAGTCCAACACTTCATGGAGATTTGTGTCCCCCCCCCCCCCCCCACCAGTGGTTGGGCAACAGATGAAGAAATATGAAATAATTCATCCAGGACCACCTATGGAGAATAGGAAAATTTGGGAATAGTAGTAGGAACTTGAGGGTCGACACCTAATATGGAAGATAATTCTTCGTAAGTTAGACACACATTGTCCAAACCAAAATTGAATATGTGATACTTAAGGTACAAAAATTGTAAATCTATTTGAAGTAAGCTCCAATTTATCAAATGGTTGCATCAAAAAGTCGCCAAGAGCAAGTTGAAAGCTACATAATCAACGTTGTACAAGATTATAACTTCCAAACCTTCGAGATAAGAAACAAACATTTATGTAATTGGAATTGCCATTAGAGAGAATGGAGTTGTATGTAAGAGATAAGAGAAGAATTGAACGATGATTCAAATGCTTACCTTAACCCCCCTTCATACTAAAATTTCTCCAAAAAATGACAAAATTATTGAACTAGCAACAATAATGAAGGAATCCACGTACTAAGAGTGCATCAAATAGTGAAATACAAGTTTAAAAAGAAAATGTACTCGAGCAAGTGTGCCGATTTGCAGGATAGGGGGTATGTTTATTGACGCCTTTATTTTGGGAAGATTTTCATTTTCCTTTTTTATTTTTCTCATTTATGAATAAGCACTTCTTAAAATCAAATTTAAAAAAAAACTATCTAGGGCATTTATTTACTTCAACATTCAAAAACATTTTCAAAAAATTAAAAAATAAATATTTCTTTTTGTTAAATAAAACCCTCAATGGAAAATTAAAGTGCATATAGAATATATCATCACCTCAAAGATAATGAAAATAGAAAATGCATTATTTTGTACATATTTTTCTTTTTTACATCTTTTGAGGTACATAAGAAAATACAACAACAAAGAGAAAAATTGTCATGTTGCAACCTAGACTTTCAACGGGCATAACCTAATACTACTGCTCCGTATAAGGGAATCTCCCATAAAGGCGAGAAGTGGAACACCCACTAAAAACACTTGAATTTGGAGAAGGATCATCCGTGGTTGCCGGTGGATTAACACAAGACCAATCCATCATTTGTGCATGCTCAACCATATAAGACATCCACTCTCGAACATTGCACAATTAGGACATCCGAACATCCACAGTCTTCAAAAGAAAAGCCAATAAAAGAGATCAAGCCAGTATCAAGATGAAACTCAGATATCAAAGCAAAAAAAATAGAGTGAAAGAATCAAATAAGAAAGAAGAATACTTACCTTTAACTAGATGTCTGCCACTAGAAAGAGGGGAAGACCCTCTAGGGCCTCATGGGCCTGGTGAGGAATTGTGACACCATGCCTATTAAAATAATGGGTATCCATCCCTCTACCAAAATAAAATGGTAGTCTCATATGGATTAGTGGTAGTCTCATATGGATCAGTCTTAGCATTACTGTCGAACCATGATTAATGACTAACCAACTAATTAATTTAACAAGAAGTGTTAATTTTTATCATCCATTAACTTACAACAATATTAACCAACCCACAATGATTCCATACATAATTACCAAAATAAATGAAATCACAATATAAAGTCTGAAGCTGAGATAAATAAGTAAGGTCCGCGAATAAACCATCAGGTAAAAATCTAATACATCCAATCCAACTGACTAAAATAATATGAAATACATAAGTCAGTATAAAACGAGAGACACGCCCAATCGGTACTGGAATAGAGAACTTAATACAGATAGCAATAAATAAAGTGGCTACTCTAAATTCTGCAAGCCTCCACATCAGCTGCAACTACGTGTCCCTAGAAAGAATAATCATCCTTAGCGTCACTGCGGTTGGACAACTAAAAGTTTTGAAAATATATTTGATACGGGTAAAAGTCCAAAACCTTTGAAAATATTTTGCAAGTGTATAATATGCTTAAATGAAAACGTCAAGGACTTTTCATATTAATAAAACGATAGAGCACTCTCTTAAATCACCCCTCACATCTCATCTAAATTGCCCACATAACGTATGCATTTCAATCCGCCTAGTTATGTTACCCCACCTAACTAACCTTGCCACTAACATCAATACTATACTATCCTGTCCCAATTATAATATCTACCTTTAGTTCATAAATTATCTTTCACAATTGCTAAATCAATATTTCATTAAATTATCACAACTTAAGATGATAACTGTCACTTGTTATTCAATAAATATCCACGGACTATTTTAACTCGCAGATTTGTCTACACGTAAATATACGTAGTAATATACTACAACAAACACACAGCTACCGCATATAGACGCCATCCCTCAGACTAATAACTCATTGGATGCGGGTCTCTATAATGTTACCATTATCTATGGCATACTCATACAATCCTAGTTACTGGAGCTCAAACTCTCATAGAGACTCGATAAAATCACAAACGTATTCGAGGTGGTCAGATTCCTTAAACAGTGCATCATAACCATACCCCCAATTGCCTCATTGCGAATATAAATCTCACAAACATAAACATGGTGCCATGACCTGGGGTCGATACTTAGATTGCTATGATTCGCTAGGGAAGTTCACCCACATAGTGCAACATCCACTAATAGCACTAGGTGTGTATGTTCCACATAATATCATACACGCATATATATAATAATTTACATGTATATACTTCCCATATCCATATATATAGATAATCACATCAACCGAATAATCCGTGCCTATTGCCCGAAGCACTAGTCTAATAACTCTACATTAATCCCAAGTTTTATTTAATTAAATTCTTCTCTTAATTAAATAATTCAACATATTTTCTGAGTTTTGCCGGACATTTCCAATCAGTCCTTAATTATAACCTAAAGTCACTCATTACATTCCGTATTCTACGTTATGAGTTTTTTTGCTTCCTAAATACCCTACGTACGTGTAAGTCGAACTAATTCCCATCTACTTGAATTACCCTTTCTCTGATCACATCTCTAGAAGTATTAAAAACTATTCACTCCGCCTCACTCAATTTTCCAATTTCCAAATCTGCCCCTTATTCACAATAAAACACCAAGTTGTCCCTCATAACAGGTCCAAATCGATTTGGGTTCATAGCCGAATCGATTTGCCTGTCGAATCGATTTTCCTTTGAAGGAAAAATTGATTCGATTACGGGAAGGAGCCCTGATCTAGCACCAAAGTGACAGGTTTACAACCACAACAAGTCTCTGAATCCTAATCCAACCAAACTCATTTTCTTTACTAGACATCTTAATGATCCGAAACATGAACCTAATCAATTTTACATCCTTAGATTCATCCATTTAAGACAATTTAATCTCTAATTTAATTCACACACACACGAACACACACACACACACACACACACACACACATATATATATATATATATATATATATATATATATATATATATATATATATATATATATATATATATATATTCCAAATTTATTTAATGAAACATTGTACATTAACCATCTAAAATATACATTTTTCTTCACATAACTGTGACACCCCGACTAATTAAATACCGGGTAGCTACTCCTTTATTAAATTAATTCAAAATGCAAAGTTGGCTCAGCTAATAGCATCACTGTCGAAGACATTTTATTATTACTAACCACCTAGTATTTAAAAAGTAAGTTGCCAAATTTTAATTAAAGTCTGATTAACATGCAGCAAAAGATTTAAAGCAAGAATAATATCACCATTCACTATAACGAAAATAATAGAATAACCATCACACGATATAAATAAATCCGGAGGAAAAACTCCTCACAACAAACTCCACAACTGAAATGAATAACTAAATACTGAATACTGAAACAATACATGCCAAGTCTGAAAAACTGAAATGGAAAAGTCTCTAATAGAATTTGGGCAACATGCCCTACAACTGAAGAATACTGAATATGGAATCCAAATGGTAGAAGCGTCTAAAATCAAATCCCTGTAGCTTCCACAAACAGCTACAGCTCGTCACCTGAATGAGTATCCTATGCATGGTGTCCTTGTGGCTGGGCACCTAAAATGGTTTTACAAAAAAATAGATTTGAAAGCAAACGGGTCAGAGCCCGAATGTGGAGATATTTTAAAAACCTGCAAGTGTTTTAAAAACATTTAAAACATTAAATGCAAAGTACATGTTAGGACGTGCACTCACATGAAATCCTCACCTCTCGACTAAATGTGCACTCCTAACGTAAGTACCCATCTAAAATGACACTAACCACTAGCTAAGTGACATCATATCTAGCTAGACAGTCATAGGTTCTACCCTTATTACTCGATTCCCATTAACATTATAACGATCTCAATTAAATACGGGCTTAACGTAAATTCAGGTTCTCATACAAAAGTAATACAACTCGTTATAGATTATCCCTTTTGTTATTCAATGTTATACACACAATACCATATGAAAGTTCCCAGTTTATTAAGTGTATATTTTCCACAACATAAATATACAATATAAGCACCCCAAGACTAAGCTGCGGTGCACACATACTCTGCTATCCATTCCGGTACATCACGTACATAAGGAATCACGTATTCCGAATCTCTCAGGAATCGTTCAGATATCACAAATCACAAACAGTGGAGGCGAACACAGTCACATCACATGGGTCACGCACATACCTACGCTCCCACGATCAGCAGACTTATTAACATCCCAATAAGTCCTTCTCTGACCTATGTTCATCGAGGTAACCAGTCTAAATCCGGGCAACACAAGGATTAGAGGGCCCTAAGCGAACGCAAACCTCCCGTGATAGCAAGTATGGTAGGTATGTCATACACACAAATCATATATCAATACTAAGTAAACACGCATCTTAGTAATCACCGTAGTTTAATTGTAGTACTTATCGCATTCTCGTACCAACTTAATACATATACAACTTATATAATCCCAGTCCATATTTATACGCGCCATAATTTATTCTCACGTCGTAGTAGGCACTCACGTCTCAGCTCATAACGTCTATTTGATTCGATCCACACTTATATAATTTACTCCTCATTATATCCCAAATGTTCCAAATCTACCCATAAATCCCCAAAGTAGTGTTATCTCTATCCTCGAACAAGTTTACGGGATTTCCAAAATCAAAACAGGCCAAAAAGGCCTAAACTGCCAGCTCGTTAGAAGTCTCGTTCGAACGAGGCTGTTCGAACGAGAGTTCGTTCGAACGAACTGGTCTATCTAACGAGATCTCGTTCGAACGAGATTATCGAACGAACATCCCTCTCGTTAGAACCCCAAACTGTCAACTCGTTAGAAGCTCGTTCGAACGAGCTCGTTCGAACGACCTGGGTAGGTCTTCTAACAAGTGACCTGATTCAAGCCCAGAAATCTTATCTCATTTTTCACCAATTTCTACACCTCAAATCTCAACCAAAATTCGTCCCAACAATGTTTAAAGGTCTCTAATCAATCCTAACCATATCAAGGTTATATACTAACGTATTTTAAAGAACCAATTCATCCTAATCATCATCAATTCATCAAATTTCTACACTTTTCCCCAATTTTCAAGAACATAAACCCTAGAATTTATGATCATCAATTTACTCAAATTAGATCCGTTTTTGTTACATCCAACACATATTTACATCAGGGTAATCATTTCTCTACGATTCTACATGCAATTACTCCTCAACATTCAAGTTCTAAGTCCAATTAAAATGGGTTTTTATTAAACTCTCAAGAACAATTTGATTTATGTAAATTCCTACACATGGAAGAAGCATTCTCTATAATAATTGAAATTAAACCACTTGCCTTGATTCAATCAATGATTTTGATGACGATTTGCTGCAGTTCTCTCTCTCTCCAAGCTTTCTTCTCCGAAGGTGGCTATGGTGGCTAGGGTTTGCTTGGGAAATATTAGAAAACCTAATTCTAATAACCTACGTAGCCTTCTAGGTTAATATGGGTTGTTAATGGGTTAAGTGGGTCAATTCCCAATCAGATAAAAACTCTTAATTTTCGTCACTTTTAATTCCCAAAAATACAAAATTACCAAATTACCCTTTATGTTGCCGGTATGGCCTAAAAATACCCCGGGACCCAAACTAAACCCCCGGCTAGTGTTTTCTGACTATCTCGACCCTTCCGGACGCGTTGGCGCACTCAAAACGAACATACGGTTAATAGAATTTAAATTCTCTTTTACAATTGAAATAATTATATCCTGACGCGACTGTCTCACGCGTCCCAATAAAAGTCCAAATTGCCGTATATCAATCTCACGACAAATTTCATAATTCAATATTCATATATCATCATATATACTCAATATAGTCAAATACCAACTCACATCTCGCTAGTATTTTATCCGGATTAATTCCCAATTAATTCTCATTTAATTAATTAATCCCAAAAATAAATATCGCCAAAAATACGGGGTATTACATACTTCCCCCCTAATAACAGAATTTCGTCCCGAAATTCGGAACTAGAAAGTACCTGATAAAAACAACTCTGGATAACGTTCGCGCATCTCATCCTCGCGTTCCCATGTGGACTCCTCGACATTGTGATGTCGCCACTGAACACGCACTAACGGAACTATCTTTGACCGCAGCTTCCTCTCACTTCGGTCCAAAATAGCAATCGGCCCCTCCTCGTAGGAGCTATCAGGCTGTAGATCAATCTCCTCCAAAGCGATGTGAGAATGAGCCAAATCGTCTCTGAGATATTTCCTTAGCGAGGAAATATGAAACACATCGTGAATCCGGTGTAAATGCTCCGGTAACCCGAGTCTATACGCAACTGGTCCAATCCGCTCAATAATAGGAAACGGCCCCACATACCTCGGTGCCAACTTCCCCTTCTTCCCGAAATGCATAATCCCCTTCATAGGAGATACTCTGAGCAAAACCTGGTCCCCCACTTGGAACTCCCTGAAATATCTCTTCGCATCAGCATAACTCTTCTGCCGGTCTTGAGCTACCCGAATGCGACTCCGAATCAACTCAATCCTTGCCGAAGTATCCTGAATCACTTCCGGCCCAAGTAGTTTGTTGTCCCCCACCTCTAACCAACATGCTGGGGAACGACAAGGCCAACCGTACAATGCCTCAAACGGAGCCATGCCAATAGTGAACTGGTAGGAGTTATTATAAGCAAACTCTACCAGTGGAAGGTATTGTTCCCATCCACCTCCAAAGTTAATAATGCATATGCGTAGCATGTCCTCTAACATCTGATTTGTGCGCTCGGTCTGCCCATCGGTCTGCGGATGATAAGTCGTACTCAACCGCAATTCCGTGCCCATGGCCTCCTGGAAACTCTCCCAGAATCGCGAAACAAATATCTTGTCTCTGTCAGACACGATATTTAGGGGCACACCGTGAAGTCTCACAACCTCTGAAATGAAGAGCTGGGCATACTGTCCCGTAGTGTAGTCAGTCCTTACGGGTAAAAAGTGAGCGACTTTGGACAACCTGTCCACAATTACCCAAACGGAGTCGTGACCCCTCTGCGACGTAGGGAACCCCGTGATAAAGTCCATGGATATGCTCTCCCACATCTACACCGGGACCTCCAACGGCTGTAGAAGTCCTGTCGGTCTCTGATGATCCACTTTTACTAGCTGGCAAGTGGCGCATTTCGAAACAAACTCAGCAATATCTCTCTTCATACCGCTCCACCAATACTGCCGTCTCATGTCTTGGTACATTTTGTCCCCTCCGGGATGTACCGCGAACCGTGAGCCGTGCGACTCTGCCATCACCTCGTGTCACAATTTCTCCCCTTCCGGAACCACCAATCTCCCATTGAAGCGTAATCCCCATCTGAGCTGACGGTATAGGACTCGGCTCCCTCTGCTAGTAATCGAACTATCTGCTCCTGACAGAACGAGCCATTAGCCTGTGCCCGTACTACCTTTGTGACAATCTGCGGTGTAACGGTCATCACAGACATGAAAGATCGGGCCACTGCATCCTGGTGTCCCAACTCCTTCCACTTAGCCTTCCACACCCCTGCCACCTCATCTGCTGGCCTACGGCTCAACGCGTCTGCTACCACGTTAGCCTTACCCGGGTGATACTGGATATCGAACTGGTAGTCCTTCACAAACTCAAGCCACCTCCTTTGCCGCATGTTCAACTCCTTCTGCATGAACAGGTACTGTAGGGACTTGTGGTCCGTGAACAATTGGAACTTCTCCCCCAAAAGATAGTGCCTCCAAATCCGTAGGGCAAATACCACTGCCGCCAACTCCAAATCATGCGTGGGGTAATTCTTCTCATGAGGCTTAAGCTTACGGGAAGCATAAGCTATGGCCTGTCTCTCCTGCTGCAATACACCTCCAAGTCCTTGCAAAGACGCATCGGTGTAAACCAAATACTCAACTCCCGGTCTCGGCAATGCTAACACAGGTGCTGAGGTCAATTTATCCTTCAATTCATCAAATGCCAACTGATAGGCATCACTCCAGATGAATGGCACACCCTTACGAGTCAGATGTGTCAAAGGACCTGCTATCTTCGAGAAACCCCGAATAAACCTCATGTAGTATTCTGCTAGGCCCAAGAAACTACGAATCTCAGTCGGTGTCGTGGGCTGTCCCCACTCCCTCACCGCGGATACCTTCCCCGGATCAAAAGATATCCCCCGATCGGAAATAATGTGTCCCAAAAACTGGACCTCCTTCAGCTAAAACCCGCATTTCTCATATTTTGCATATAACTCGTTCTGACGAAGTGTCTGCAAAACTTGCCTCAAATGCTCGGCGTGCTCCTCCTCTGTCTGGGAGTAAACCAGAATATCATCGATGAAGACAATGAAAAACTGATCTAGGAAATCCCTGAACACTCTGTTCATCAAGTCCATAAACACTGCTGGAGCGTTGGTCAAACCAAAAGGCATAACCCGAAACTCGTAAGAACCATATCTCGATAAGAACGCAGTCTTGGAGACATCCTCCTCCCTGATACGCAACTGACGGTATCCCGACCTCAAATCAATCTTCGAGAAGAAAGAAGCTTCTCTCAACTGGTCGAATAAGTCATCGATTCGAGGCAACGGATACTTATTCCGTATCGTGACCTTGTTCAACTCCCGGTAGTCCACACACAATCTTAGTGAACCTTCCCTCTTCTTCACAAACAAAACTGGAGCGCCCCAAGGTGAGGTACTCCTGCGAATAAATCCCTGACCTAACAGCTGCTCTATCTGATCTCATAGCTCTCGCATCTCTGCTGGAGCCATCCGGTACGGTGCGCGTGCTATAGGTCTCGTATCTGGCAATAGGTCTATAACAAAGTCTATCTCTCGACTGGGGGGTAGGCCTGGTATCTCCTGAAACACATCAGAATACTCCCTGACAACTGGGATCGAGTCTAAAGGAATCACAACCTCCTTAGAGGTATCCTCCTCTAGGTAATACAAATGAGCGGTCGAGCCTCCCTCTGGGCGAGGCATCGCCACTACAAACATCTCTTGCCCCGGAATGGCAAAAACAATGCTCCCACCGAAGCAATCAATCATGGCTCTATAATCAGCGAGCCAATCCATACCGATAATCACATCGTGAACATGCATATCTAATACCAACATATCTGCAGGTAATACCAGACTACCAATCTCTACCCCCACTCCCCGGCATATAAAGAAAATAAGTGACCCATTCCCCAATGGTGAGTCTACACATGTCACTGTGCTCTCTGCCGTAGCTAACAATCCTAAGGCTTTCGCGAAATGTGTAGCTATGAAACAATGTGTAGCCCCCGTATCAAACAATACCCGACCCATAGTGCCATGAATAGGAAATGTACCCTCAATCGCGGGCGGTGCCTGTGGAACTGCTGCCTGGTGGACGTTATAGACACGTCCATACTGTAGCTGCCCCTGCTGAGCTGGGACTGCTGGATGGATGGCAATGCTGCCATCTGTGGCGGTGCGGGGAGAGCGGAGGGAAACATAGGCCTCTGCGGCTCCTGGCGAGCACCCTGCTACTGCTGCTGTGGGGCCCTGCCCCTATCAGGACAGTCCTGGCGTTTATGGACAGTCTTGCCACAAACAAAACACTTCCTGAGGAAGTTCCCTCCTCTCTGCCCCTGCTGTCCCCGGCCTTGGTGGCCATTACCGTTCCTCCCTTGGCTCTGCTGGCCCTGCTGAAATTGTTGCCCATTCTGCCCCTGTTGGCCCTGATGGCCGTTTGGACCCTGATGGCCCTGATGGAAACCTCCCTGTCCGTGCCTGTAATTCCCTGATCTGAACCTCTTCTGATCCCCCTGCTGGGAACCCTGCTCATCCTGTCTCTGCCCCTGAACAGATTGTGCCCTACCGGCACCATGTCCTCCAGTCCTTCCCTGATGGCTAGACTCTCCCGATCTCTTGCCCTCAGCCATATGAAAGCGGTGATCCTGGCAGTGTAACAAAGCAGCGTTAACCACATCAGAATAAGTGGCCAACGAAAGGTTCCCTAACAGATGCTGACGGATCCTCCATGTCAACCCGTCGGCGAATTTCTCAATCTTCTTTTTTTCTGTTGGTATTTCATCCGGAACGATATTCAACAGATTCGTGAAATCGGCCTCATACTCGGCCACGGTCTTACCCTCTTGCTTCAGATTCATCAAATTCCTCCTCATTTCCGTGTGAACAGCCGACGGAAAGTACTTGCGGTCGAACCGCACCCAAAAGTCCTAAATAGTGAGAGTATCCCTCTCCTCCACCGTGGTAATAGACTCCCACCACTGCAGTGCAGATCCAACTAGCTTGAAAGTAGCTAGGACCTGCTTCTGAACGTCCGTGCACTCATACATCCTCAAGTGCCTCTGCATATCCTTCCTCCACTGGCTCGAGACTACCACATCTGAGCTACCTGCAAACTCTGGCGGATGCGCTTTCTGAAAAGCGTCACGTACACGTTCCCAAGCAGACGGGAATGCATTTACCTGTACTGGTGCGGCAACCGGCGCCTGAGGTGGTGCCTGCTGAACTACGGCAATTGCGGCATTTACCGCTTGGGCTACAATGGCTGCAACCTCAACGGCGTTCATCATGCCCTGAACTGGAACGGGCTGGGGTTCGGGCGTTGCATCCCTGGGAACTCGTCGTGCACGTCGTGGAGGCATCTGAAATAAGAATGAAGTTTATAAGTTCACTGTTTATAAACTTAAAATAGCTGAAGAACGAAGCATACACAAAAAGAGTACAACAGTCGTAAAATATAGGGCTCTATATCAAAGAAAACTTAGCGGAAACATAATAGCCGTACAGATCCTAAAGGACACTAGAACCTGATGCTCTGATACCACCTGTGACACCCCGACTAATTAAATACCGGGTAGCTACTCCTTTATTAAATTAATTCAAAATGCCAAGTTGGATCAGCTAATAGCATCACTGTCGAAGACATTTTATTATTACTAACCACCTAGTATTTAAAAAGTAAGTTGCCAAATTTTAATTAAAGTCTGATTAACATGCAGAAAAAGATTTAAAGCAAGAATAATATCACCATTCACTATAACGCAAATAATAGAATAACCATCACACGATATAAATAAATCCGGAGGAAAAACTCCTCACAACAAACTCCACAACTGAAATGAATAACTAAATACTGAATACTGAAACAATACATGCCAAGTCTGAAAAACTGAAATGGAAAAGTCTCTAATAGAATTTGGGCAACATGCCCTACAACTGAAGAATACTGAATATGGAATCCAAATGGTAGAAGCGTCTAAAAGCAAATCCCTGTAGCTTCCACAAACAGCTACAGCTCGTCACCTGAATGAGTATCCTATGCATGGTGTCCTTGTGGCTGGGCACCTAAAATGATTTTACAAAAAAATAGATTTGAAAGCAAACGGGTCAGAGCCCGAATGTGGAGATATTTTAAAAACCTGTAAGTGTTTTAAAAACACTTAAAACATTAAATGCAAAGTACATGTTAGGACGTGCACTCACATGAAATCCTCACCTCTCGAATAAATGTGCACTCCTAACGTAAGTACCCATCTAAAATGACACTAACCACTAGCTAAGTGACATCATATCTAGCTAGACTGTCATAGGTTTTACCCTTATTACTCGGTTCCCATTAACATTATAACGATCTCAATTAAATAGGGGCTTAACGTAAATTCAGGTTCTCATACAAAAGTAATACAACTCGTTATAGATTATCCCTTTTGTTATTCCATAGTTATACACACAATACCATATGAAAGTTCCCAGTTTATTAAGTGTATATTTTCCACAACATAAATATACAATATAAGCACCCCGAGACTAAGCTACGGTGCACACATACTCTGCTATCCATTCCGGTACATCACGTACATAAGGAATCAAGTATTCCGAATCTCTCAGGAATCGTTCAGATAACACAAATCACAAACAGTGGAGGCGAACACAGTCACATCACATGGGTCACGCACATACTTGCGCTCCCACGATCAACAGACTTATTAACATCCCAATAAGTCCTTCTCTGACCTATGTTCATCGAGGTAACCAGTCTAAATTCGGGCAACACAAGGATTAGAGGGCCCTAAGCGAACGCAAACCTCCCGTGATAGCAAGTATGGTAGGTATGTCATACACACAAATCATATATCAATACTAAGTAAACACGCATCTTAGTAATCACAGTAGTTTAATTGTAGTACTTATCGCATTCTCGTACCAACTTAATACATATACAACTTATATAATCCCGGTCCATAATTATACGCGCCATAATTTATTCTCACGTCGTAGTAGGCACTCACGTCTCAGCTCATAATGTCTATTTGATTCGATCCACACTTATATAATTTACTCCTCATTATATCCCAAATGTTCCAAATCTACCCATAAATCCCCAAAGGAGTGTTATCTCTATCCTCGAACAAGTTTACGGGATTCCCAAAATCAAAACAGGCCAAAAAGGCCTAAACTGCCAGCTCGTTAGAAGTCTCGTTCGAACGAGGCTGTTCGAACGAGAGTTCGTTCGAACGAACTGGGCTATCTAACGAGATCTCGTTCGAACGAGATTATCGAACGAACATCCCTCTCGTTAGAACCCCAAACTGTCAACTCGTTAGAAGCTCGTTCGAACGAGCTCGTTCGAACGACCTGGGTAGGTCTTCTAACGAGTGACCAGATTCAAGCCCAGAAATCCTCTCTCGTTTTTCACCAATTTCTACACCTCAAATCTCAACCAAAAGTTGTCCCAACAATGTTTAAAGGTCTCTAATCTATCCTAACCATATCAAGGTTATATACTAACGTATTTTAAAGAACCAATTCATCCTAATCATCATCAATTCATCAAATTTCTACACTTTTCCCCAATTTTCAAGAACATAAACCCTAGAATTTATGATCATCAATTTACTCAAATTAGATCCGTTTTTGTTACATCCAACACATATTTACATCAGGGTAATCATTTCTCTACGATTCTACATGCAATTACTCCTCAACATTCAAGTTCTAAGTCCAATTAAAATGGGTTTTTATTAAACTCTCAAGAACAATTTGATTTATGTAAATTCCTATACATGGAAGAAGCATTCTCTATAATAATTGAAATTAAACCACTTGCCTTGATTCAATCTCTGATTTTGATGACGATTTGCTGCAGTTCTCTCTCTCTCCAAGCTTTCTTCTCCAAAGGTGGCTATGGTGGCTAGGGTTTGCTTGGGAAATATTAGAAAACCTAATTCTAATAACCTACGTAGCCTTCTAGGTTAATATGGGTTGTTAATGGGTTAAGTGGGTCAATTCCCAATCAGATAAAAACTCTTAATTTTCGTCACTTTTAATTCCCAAAAATACGAAATTACCAAAATACCCTTTATGTTGCCGGTATGGCCTAAAAATACCACGGGACCCAAACTAAACCCCCGACTAGTATTTTCTGACTATCTCGACCCTTCCGAACGCGTTGGCGCACTCAAAACGACCATACGGTTAATAGAATTTCAATTCACTTTTACAATTATAATAATTATATCTTGACGCGACTGTCTCACGCGTCCCAATAAAAGTCCAAATTGTCGTATATCAATCTCACGACAAATTTCATAATTCAATATTCATATATCATCATATATACTCAATATAGTCAAATACCAACTCACATCTCGCTAGTATTTTATCCGGATTAATTCCCAATTAATTCTCATTTAATTAATTAATCCCAAAAAAATATATCGCCAAAAATACGGGGTATTACAATAACTTAGATTACCTAAGACATGCATCCTCTAACAATGTAGGATATCGTTCATTAATTCATTCATAAGGTTTGTATCCCCAAACCCATTTTTCATGTAGTAATCCCCAACCCAAAATTTAGTTAATTACTACCAATATTTATATGAATGGATACTACACAGAATTCAAGAAAGTAAGATATACACTTGCCTTAAATTTGTAGGATTTTGAATTCCTTTGTGTCGGGTTGAAGATGGGAAGTGTCTTCCTCAATTTCTTTCTCCAAGTCAAGCCATTTGGACCTCGTAAGTGTTTTTCCTCCTTTTTTCACAATAACGTTCTCTGCAGGTTTTTATGTGTAAAGCGGTTGCCTTTTCAACCTAAGCTCTTATTTAAACCTTTTAATTTCGAAATTAGGGTAACCCCTTTTTATGTAAAATGACCCATATGCGCCTAAGTAAGTCCCGACTAGTCTAAAAATTTCCCAATAATGATTTTGACTATTTTGACCACTCTGGATCAAACGTGCACTTGAAATCACCATTCGAGTCTCTAAACATAAATATCCTTTCTCGACCCAAAAAATCCCTCACAAATGCCCCAGTTGATATACCGTCAATTCCCGTCGTTTCTACTCACATACGACACACTACAATCGGCTTAGTTTAAATTTACTTGATCACGCTAGTAAACTCTACACATAAATATTAATACTATTCTTACTAATTAATATGTATTACTTTCAGATTATTTACCATTTTAATTAAATTACGTCACACATGTAATTTAAAATGCTAAAATAAATTATTCCAAATTATGGGGTATTACATACTCCCCTTTTACAAAGGAATTTTGTCCTCAAAATTTGGACGTACCTCAGGTAAAAAGCTCTAGATATTGCTCTCGCATATCATTTTCTCGTTCCCACGCCAACTCATCTACATTATGGTGTCCCCACTGAACCCAAGCCAGGGGAACCACCTTAGACCTCAAATTACACTCACTATGATAAAAAATAGCAACTGGTCTCTCCTTATACGAGATGTCTAGATGCAAGTCTGTCTGCTCAAGTGGGATTTGCTAAAAAGCCCTCTCACTCCTCTGATATCTCTTCAGCAATGACACATTGAATACGTCACGAATCCTCTATAGATGCTCCAGTAACCCTAGCATATAAGCAACTGACCCTACTCTCTCAAGGACTAGGAAAGGCTCTAAATACCTCGGTGCTAGCTTCCCCTTCATTTTAAACCTCAGGACTCCCTTCATGGGAGACATGGATAACAATACCTGGTCCCCAATACCCATCTCTATGTTTCTCCTATCGACATTAGCATAACTCTCCTACCTATTCTGAGTTATTCGTATGCATCCTCGAATGAGATCAATCTTGGCAGTGGTGGCCAGAATAATCTTCGTTCCCAATACCTCTAACCAACAATTAGATGAACAATAAGGTCAGCCATAAAGTGTCTCAAAAGGTGCCATGTCGATGGTGAACTAGTAGGAGTTGTTAGAATAAACTCTACTAGTGGAAGGTACTACTCCCAAGCTCCCCTAAAATCGAGTATACACATCTTAAGCGTATCGTTTAACATCTGACTAACCCTCTTTGCCTATCCATCGGTCTACAGATGATATGATGTACTCAACCATAAATCAGTGCCCATCACCTCCTGAGAGCTCTGCTAAAAGTGGGACACAAAAATCTCGTCCATGCCGGATACGATATTAATCGGTACCCCATGTAACCTCATTATCTCAACAATAAACAACTAGGCATAGTGTCTCATCTCAAAATATGTACTAATTGTCAAGAAGTGGGCCACCCTTGTCAGGCGATCCATGGTAGCCCAAATGGAATCGTGAGACCTTTATGATGTCGATAACTCAGTGATAAAGTCCATGGAGATGTTCTCCCACTTTCAAACCAGAACCTCAAACGACTACAACCCTGGTGATCTCTTGTGGTTTGTCTTCACTAACTGCATATAGTTCACTTTGAGATAAACTCTATTATCTTTCGCTTTATCCCTGATCACCAGTACTATCTACGCATATAACGGTACATCTTATCCCCATCGGGATGCACCGCAAACCTCGAATAGTGAGACTCATTCATCACTAAGAGTCTCAATCCTCATCCTCCTGAATAACGAGTCTTCAGTTGAAGTATAAGCCTCCCTTAGAACTGATCAAGTATGACTCCTCCCCATCTACCACCAATTGATGCACCCTATCCTAACAGAACTGATTCCTAGCCTATGCTTTCACCAACTACAACATGATCTCGATAGTGATAGATAATACTTCCATACATGCTCTTGCAACCTCATCATCATGTTAAAGTTCATCGCACTGTGCCTTCCAAACCTTGACTATCACCCCTTAGGCCGTCGGCTCAACGTGTCTGCCACCACTTTAGCCTTCCCAAGATGATACTGAATAACAAATTGGTAATCCTTCATAAAATATAACCATCTTCAATTCCGCATATTAAGATCCTTGTGTGTGAACAAATATTATAGAGACTTATGGTCCATGAATAGACTGAACCGCTCACCCAAAAGATAGAGCCTCTAAATCCTCAAGGAAAGCATGATTTTGCTAACTCCAGTTCATGTGTGGGATAATTCCTCTCATGGGGCTTAATCTTGCGAGAAGAATAAACTATATCTCGATCGTCCTGCTGAAGCACACTCCCAAATCATTGTAAGGACGTATCGGTGAAAACATTGTTGTAATACCCCGTATTTTCTGTAATATTTATTTTTGGGGATTAATTGAATTAAATGTTTATTAATTGGAAATTAATCCGGATATATATATTAACGTGATGTGAGTTAGTATTTTATTATAAGGTGTATACTTGGCATTATATAAATATGGGTAATATTGAAATTGTCAAGTGATTGAAATACGGCAATTTGGGAATTTTGTTGAGACGCGTGTGACCGCCGCGTCATGGTATTTTTATTAATTTTAAAAGTGAATTTTAGTTCCATTAACTGTATGGTCGTTTTGAGTGCGCCAACGCGTCCGGAAGGGTCGAGATATTCAGAAAACACTAGTCGGGAGTTTAGTTTGGGTCCCGGGGCATTTTTGGGTCATACCGGTAACTTATAGGGGCATTTTGGTAAATTGCATTTTTGGGAATTAAAAAGTGACGAAAATTGGAATTACAATCTGACTATTTCTTTAACCCACTTAACCCACTAACTACACTATGTGACAATATGGGCTACGGGAGAAGTTGATATACAATTCCAACTTACCAAAAACCAAAACACACCTCCATACCTCCATTGTCTTCAACCTTAGGAAGAGCTTGAGAGAGAGAGAGAAAAAGAAAGAATTCTGTAGAAAGATAGAGAGAGGACAGACTTAACTTCAAGATTCAACACCAAATTCAGAGATTAATTAAGGCAAGTGATTTAAACCCATTTGATTCAAGATATGTTTTCATGTTTAGGAATTTTCGAAATTATTCTTGGGAGATGATTTAGACCCATAAATTGGTAGTTAAAATCTTGGATATATGTTAGGAATTGCATGTAGTAATATTCTGGACGAAATTTATGTTCTAAACAGAATCTTTGATGATTTAAAAATGGAGTTAGAAGAAGTTTAATGATGTTCTTGAATGGGAGAATTCTGGAAATTATTTTGATGTAGTTTTGATCTAAACTAAGCCTTTAAATGATGAATTATGGGACTTAGAATGTTAATACTGTTGTAGGATGATAGTATAATGTTATAGTAACCTTGTCTTGGAGTTTCATGCTTAAAAATGGAGTTTTGGGACGAAACTGTAACTGCAACACGAAGCAGTCCGTAACAGACCTGGTGCAATCGATCGATCGACATTCATCAGTCGATCTATCGACCACCATCGATCGATCGAAGGTAAAGGTCGATTGATCGACCTTCCCAGAATGAATAAAGTTTTCCTTAATTGAATTTTAATGGTGTTAACCCTTGGATAATATTATTGGAGACTTTGTGAATACCCTTAAGCTTAAGGAAGACCAGTAGGCATGATTATGAGATTGGACTTTAATTGGAATCTAATTTGAGGAATTATTCTAAATTAATGAAATTCGTTATGTGAGATAATATTTGGGAAAATAGTGCAAATTTGAATAATTTGATGGAATAAGGTTTGGGGCAGAAGTAAAGACCTTAGGTATTAAGATGTTATATGTGGGAATAATGGGAACTTAATAGTCTATTCGAGATAGGTTTTAAGTTTAAGAAATTACGACGTGAGACGTGTCGACTATTTTATTTATATATTTTCGGGATACTTGAAATATATGAATTTGGAATAATGGTATAATGAAGTAGAGTATACCTTTATTAATATTGAGATATCTAAGATGTGTGAATGCTTAGTATATGACTTTATGTGTACGGCATACCTACCATACTTGCTATCACAGGAGGTTTACGTTCGCTTAGGGCCTTCTTATCCTTGTGTTGCCCGGATTTAGATTGGTTACCTCGATGAACATAGGTCATAGAAGGACTTATTGTGATATTAATAAGTCTGCTGATCGTGGGAGTGTAGGTATGTGCGTGACCCATGTGATGGTGACTGTGTTCGCCTCCACTATTTGTGATGTCGTTATCTGAACAATTCCTGAGAGATTCGGAATGTGTGATCCTTATGTACGTGATGTATCGGGATGGATAGCAGAGTATGTGTGCTCCGCAGCTTAGCCTTTGGGTGCTTATATTGTATATTTATGATGTGAAAAATATACGGTTATATGAGAAGGAATTTATTATGTTAAATTGTGAGTATAGTTATGGTAATTTTTTGAAAAGATAAAAAGGGAACTTTTATCAATAAATGATTTTGTTAATAATTGGGAATTCGAGAATTAAAGTAGAACTCTCTATTTAATTGTTAATGATAGAACTTATAACGTGAACCGAGTAGAAGTGTTAGAAACTCTTTAGATAGTTATGAGATAACACATGAATGGGTACATGATCGTTAGGAGTGCACAGTTAGACGAGAGGTGAGTATCTCATGTGAGAGCACGTCCTAACATGTATTTTGCATATACTGTTTTAAATGTTTTTAAAGCACTTGCAGGTTTTTAAAATATCTCCACATTCGGGCTCTGACCCGTTTGCTTTCAAATCTATCTTTTTGTAAAAACCATTTTAGGTGCCCAGCCACAAGGTCACCATGCATAGGATTCTCATTCTGATGACGAGCTGTAGCTGCTTGTGGAAGCTACAGGGATTTGCTTTTAGACGCCTATATCATTTGGATTCCTTACTCAGTATTCCTCAGCTGTAGGGCATGTTGCCCAAATTCTATTAGATACATTTCCATTTCAGTTTTTAGACTTTGGCATGTATTCATTCAGTATTCAGTATTTCATTATTTACTTCAGTTGTGGGATTGTATTATGAGGAGTTTTTCCTCCAGATTTATTTATATCATGTGACGGTTATTCTATTTACTTCATTATGGTGAATGGTGTTATTACTCTTGCTTTAAATCGTTTATTGCATGTTATTCAGACTTTAATTAAAATTTGGCAACTTACTTTTTAAATACTAGGTGGTTAGTAATAAAAAAATGTTTTCGACAGTGATGCTATTAACTGAGCCAATTTGGCGTTTTGATTTAATTTAATAAAGGAGTAGCTACCCGGTATTTAATTAGTCGGGGTGTCACAATTGTACTCCACTCCTCCCCTAGGCAGTGTAAGTATGGGCGTTGAAGTCAATTTGTACTTTATCTTATAAAAATATAACTAACAATAGACATCCCAAATGAATGGTACTCCCTTGCAAGTCAGATTAATCAATGGACTCGTAATCTTCGAGAAGCTCTTTATGAAGCGTTGATAATACCTGGACAATCCTAACAAGCTCTGAACCTCCGTTGCTGTCATGGGATATCCCACTCCCTCACTGCTGATACCTTTCTCGGATCCAGGGAAATCCCCTTGTCCAATATAATGTGCCCCAAAAAACTATAGCTCATGTAGCCAGAATTCGTACTTCTCGAACTTTGGCATAAAGCTGATGGTTACGTAGTGTTTGCAGAGAAATACACAGATGCTCTATGTGCTCACCTTTAGTATGAGAATGGACCAGTATTTCCTCGATTAAAACAATCATAAAATGGTCCAGGAAATCCCTAAACACCCTGTTCACGAGGTCCATGAATACTGTAGGTGCATTCATCAGTTAAAATGGCATCACCTGAACTCATATGATCCATACCGCATCAGTAATGTGGTCTTAGGAACGTCCTCCTCCATGATGCACAACTAATGATACCTTAATCCCAAATATATCTTCGGGAATAATGTTGCGCATCTCAACTAGTCAAACAAGTTATCTATTTGAGTCAAAGTATACTTATTCCATATTGTGACCTTATCCCACTCCCTATAGTCTACACACAGACAAAGCGACCTATCTCTCTTCTCCACAAACAATACCTGTGCACCCCACGATGATGTACTCCACCTGATAAATCCCTATCATAGGAGCTACTAAATCTGATCCCTCAATTCCAACATCTCTAACGGGACCATGTGATATAGTGCTCACGCAATCAACCTAGTCCCGGGTGCTAATTCAATAACAAACTCTATCTCTCGACTCGGTGGAAACTCGAGTATTTCCTGGAAAACATGTATGAAATCCCTTAATACCAAAATCGAATCTAAGGAAATAACCACCTCCAGTGAGGTCTCCTCCTTAATATAATAATGGTTCACGATCGACCCTCCCTCGGGAAAATGCATCTCCATGAGGAACATGATGGTCCTTAAGAAATAATCCACCATTGCCCGGTACCCTGCCAACCAATCCAGACCCAAAATGACATCGTACCCCACCATATCCAAAAAATAAACATGTCGTCCGCTAAACATAATCTACTGACGTCTATATCTACTCCCTCACAAATAAAGTTCATAAGGGCTCCACTAACTAACAGTGAGTTTACACACATAACAGTACTACTAATTGTCTCTAGTAGGTTAGTCGTGCATGAAAATCTTGTAGCTATGAACGATTGGGAGGTTCCCGTATTAAACAACACCCTACCCATATGCCCGTAAATAGAAAACATACCCTCAACTGCAGGCGTCTCTTATCGTGCTTGTGGTATGATTGCATTTTGGACGTTGTAGACACGTTCGTACTGTAGATTCCCTTATAGTTATGGGGCTAATAGCGCTAGTGATGCAGGAGGTAACTATACCTGCTGCCCCTGCTGGCCACCTTGTTGTTGTTCGTAACCTGGCTATGGGAAGTCCTTCCTCTGATGGTCTAACTCTCCGCAAGTGAAAAAACACCCATGGAAATCACCCTGCCATTGGCCTTGATGGCCATGTCGGGGTTGTCCCGGTCTCTGGCTTTCCTGGCCTTGGCTATGATGGTTGGCCCCATTATTCCCTTAGCCCTGGCGGCCCTGTGGAGCATACTGCTATTGATGTTGATGATGAGGTCCCTAATGACCTTGCCTGAATCAACTACTATCTGGTCAAAAACCTCCATATAGAAATCTCTTAAACCCTGTCAGGAATCTTGATTATGCTATCTAGTCGCATGTTGCTGTGATGCCCCACTAGAACCATTCCCACCTACTCTACCTGCCTGTCTATTATCTCCCTCTCTCTTACTTCCCTTAAAATAGAAGCGATGGTTATGGAAATGAAATATTATGGCATTGACAACCTCAGATTAGGTGGTAAATGTTAGGTTATGAAGAAAGTGTTGCCTAATCCTCCAAGTGAGTCCATCCATGAAAATCATCTTCTTCTCCTTCGTGTTCACCTCGTCGGGTGTAAATTTAGCCAGATGGGTAAACTCCTCCTCTTATTCTTCCATCGACCTCTCTCCATGGGTAACATCCATATATTTCTGCCTCATCTCTGTATGGATTATGTAAGGATACTACTTATGGTCAAATCACACCTAGAACTATGATATAGTCATAACATCCCCCCTCAATCGTGGTAATCGACTCCCACCACTGCAGTCTCACACCTACTACCTTGAAAGTATCCAGTATCTATCTTTGGGTCTTACTAAACTCCACAAGGTAAATATTGCGCGTGATATCTTTCTTCCACTAGCTAGAAACTATCACGTTTGAATCGCCCTAGAACTCTGGTGAATGACCTTTTTGGAAGGCCTCCCTCACTCTCTCCTATGATGATGGCCCTGGGTGGGCTTGGACGATAGGTGCCACTGGATGCTGTGGATGGGTCTACAAAAAAATATGTGTCATGGTGGCATTAACCGCCTAGGAAACAATAGTGGTCACCTCAGTATCCATCACTGTCCCTTTTGACCCATGTGGCTCCTGTTGAACCTCTCCCTAATTGGCCCTCATGGTGGACCAAGATGGTCATACACTATTTGGTGGCATCTGAAACCAAATTAAATTTGTATAAGTTCAAGGTCAAATACAAAATAATAACAGAAGAGCTAAGCACAAACATGCGTAAATATGAAAGCAATAGTCCTAAAATAGGGCTCTGTGTCAAAGAACGCTACACCGAAATTGTAATAAGTTGCAAAGATCCTAAAAGACTCTAGAACTTGATGCTTTTATACCATATGTGACACCCTAACTATTAAAATATTGGGAGGCCATCCTTTTACCAAAATAAAATGGTAGTCTCATATGACTCATTATTAGTATCCCTATCAAAACATGATTAATTAATAACCACCCAATTAATTTAAGAAGCATTATCAATTTTTATCTTCCATTAACTTACATTAATATGAACCAACCCACAATGATTCCATACACAGTAACCAAAATAAATGAAACCACAATATAAAGTCTGAAGCTGAGATAAATAAATAAGACCCCCAAATAAACCATAGGGTAAAAGTCCAATACATCCAATCCAACTAACTAAAATAATCTGAAATACATAAGCCTGAATAAAATGGGCAACAAGCTCAACCACTACTGGAATAGATAACCTAATTTAGATAATAAATAAAGGGGATGTTCTGAATCCTACAAGCCTCCACATCAGCTGCAACTGCGTGTCTTTGGAAAGAATGATCATCATTGGTGTCCTTACGGCTAGACACCTAAAAGTTTTGAAAATATATTTGAAACGTGTCAGAGCCCAAAACCTTTGAAAATATTTTGCAAGTGTATAAGATACATAAATGCAAATCTTAATCACTTGTCATATTAATAAACCTATAGTTCACTTTCTTGAGTCACCTCTCACCCCTAATCAAAAGTGTGCACCGAACGTATGCATTTCAACCCGCCTAGTTGCATTACCCCACCTAACTAGACTTGCCACTAACATCAATACTATCCTATCCTGGACCGAGTATAATATTTACCTTTAGTTCATTAATTAGATTTCACAATTTCTTAAGCAATATTTTATTAAATTATCACAATTTAAGATTATAAGAGGGTTGTCCCCTTGAAGCCTTGGAGTATATTAATACTAGTAGAGGCGTAACCCCTATAGGTTTGGTAATGAATGATAACCCAAGTACTCTTTAACAAATATAGATGAATACACAATATTGTATATAAGAGACACTCAGATTGAACTAAAAAGCTCTCATGTATAACTCAAACGACAAAAAAGGAAACTCATAAATAACTCATTCAAAGGGAGAGAGAACTAAGCACCCTAGATACACCTTGGCCGGCATCCAACACACCAACAAACTCTGATATCTCTCTCATTAGTGAACTCTCTAGTTTGCAATAACTCCTCTTCAATGTATTTCTCACTCTGGTAAGAAACTTTCTAGAAAGAACTCCCTTTTATAGAAGTGGTTGAGGCCCATAAATTGCCACACCCCCGTCCCAATATGGCTTAGTCTTAATTAATGTGAAGGACCTCCCTTTCAACCTTTTATGTCTAAAGAATTAAATTCTTGATAGATTAGCACACCCTATATCATAATCGTTAAATGCCAGGACACACCTTTTGCTTATATACTATGCGTTAGAAGACTGTCACAACAGAGGTGGCTCACAAAACCGTCTGATAGTCCCAATACCATAATGGTTTACTTAGGTTTAGATTGGACAGTAGACAGGTGTCTAGTGATGCAACCTAAAGTAGATGTGACCCTTAGTACAGGGTTGTTTGGCTCAAAGCTCACTATACGATGGAACTCAAGGTTACTCTGCACAAGCTTCCACAATAAAAGGTCTCTCGGTGTTTTACTAGGTGTATCTAAGATGGTCAAGACAAGCCTTAGCGTTGCCTCACTTATCAATCCTCCAAACCAACTCACTCTGAAGTTCCCACTATAAGGTCATTCGATAGAGCATGTGAGCTCTCCCAATCCCTGCCAGTCCTGGTTTCTTGCAAGTACTATTTGACGTCACACTCAATATTACAATTGTTACAACATTACGATAAATGTAATTAAAAAGATACAATTTGACTAAGTAAGAAGGAAAGATAAAAGGGAGATCTTTTCAGTATATTTCCTCACTGAGCTACATCGATGAACTACCTCACTGAGCTTCCTTGCTGCCTTCATGTTGCTTCCTTCTTTTGAATCTCTTTTGTTAATGGGTGGGATATCTCTAATTCAGTGATTACCTTCAATCCCCTCTTACATTTTCCACTTTGTGTAGAGATTTATTGTGAGAACAAGAAATGTATGCATGAAAAACTTATTAATATAATGGACCATCTCCTGGAGACGAGCACAAAATTCTTTTTTATCCCCATTCCTTGCAACCTTTGCCATTATTTCTATTTTGAAAATGTTAAATTATCCCTGATGTACCTGAACCAAAGCTCGACATTACCTAGGCATATGGCGAGGGGACATCATAGCTTATTTTATCTTTTAGGTCTCTGATGTTCTTCCTTCATCATTGCTTGTTGGAATTCTCCCAAAGTACCTGTGAATCCTGTTTGTCATCATTCTAACTTATCCGGAAGAAAAAATTCTCCCCAATTTGTTTAACTTGTTTCTAGCCATAAGTGAACTTGCAGCAAGGGTACATTTTCGTTTGAACTTGTAAAACTCTCCTTGATGTATCTAAATCATGGATAGCCCCATTTAAAATTGTTCAGAAAAGAAAATATTCTCTTTGATGTACCTGAGTAAAAGTTATCTCTGCTTAAACTTATGGCGAGGGGACATTGTGAATTTTTTGAACTGTACTGTGAGCAACCTCCTTTTCTTGGAAGGTTAAAGTTCTCCTCGATGCAACTTCAACCTATTGTACCAGCGTTCGGTCTTATAGTGTGAGTACTTTCTTTAATTGTTCAAATATATTTCAAAAACTCTGGCGCCAAAAATCATTACTTCTTTTGAAAGCAACCCTATCTCCCCAAGTGTCACCTAATTAATGTTGTGAGATTGTCTTTTCAACTGTCAGAGAGCTCCCCAAAGTGCCACGTTTCCATTTACAATCATTTTGATGGCTTAGCACATGCTTCTGTGGGAAACTCAAACACCCACTTGATTTTCAAGCGTCTAATACCTCAACACTTAGCCATTTTCTCTTTGCCCTTTTCATTTACCTTCATACTTACAGAACTTATATATATATATATATATATATATATATATATATATATATATATCACCATTGTTGCTCAACATTTTAACCTTCTTTCTTTTCCTTTTGACATCTTCACCCACTTCTACTCCATTATTTTTGGTCTACTATTTCTTCTCACCACCCTTACATTGCCTCAAGCTCTCATGGTTACTCCATCTGATGCCCCTATTGCTGCAATTGCCTCCTCCACCACCGCTGCATCCACTGCTCTTGCTAGTTCTGCTGTAACTTTGGATTCCACCGCTATAATGGCGGCATGAGAGAAAACGTTGTGTTTTTACCTTCATTCACCTGTCTTTGGCAAGGGTGACGAATTTTCATATGCATGCAAGACAATCGTTTTAAATGCTAAGTGTGAATCCTTTATCTTAGGTGATAAAGATGATGTTTCTGCCCTTTGGGGTTTCTTCCCCCCAGAGGGGACTATGCATTTTTGCCTTGAGCGAGGTGACTTCCCATGCTCCCAGATAGACATCGAAGCACCTGGTGGCTCCCCATCCCATTTTGTTGATTGGAACAATTATATGCGGTCCACTTATGCAATTTCTATTACCAAGGTTGGGATTCATCGAGCGACCTAATTTGGTGATTTCACTATGTCCAAGCATAATGTTTCACTGTAAGTACTTGTATCTCATTGGAACATTACGGCCCATACTTTTTTAACTGGGTGGGGGGAATTCCTGGTGATGTTGGAAGATGTTTGTGAATTGCTTGGGCTTGAGCCCATAGGTACCTCCTCTTACGCCGATGAGGCTTTAGATGCCAAAGAGACTGTTGCTCGTGCAGAGCTGAATAAAATATACCGAAAGTGCATAGGGACTTTGAACAAGGCCACTTTCACCCTCATTATCATATATTTCTTCCAGCCCCCTCTGAAAATGATTATTCTTCTGGATTTAGCAAAGGCAAAGGTACACCTTTAGAGCTACCAGCTTAAATTCTTGTTATCCTTTCTCATTTTGTCTTACCTGGAAAACCCAACGACTAGCCCCATCAGGATCTCATTAACATCTCCATTCGTCTGTATAGGGGCTTCAACCTTACTCTTATGGTAATAGATTTGGGGTCTCTATACACATGGTTAGACATGACTCACTTAGACACGGAACGATCATTTGGCCAATACAACTTAGCTAATTTTGCCAATACCATAATTTTGACCGGTTTCCTCTACAGCCGTTACTTAGAGATTTCTCCCATGGAAAAACCCTACATAGTTCACGAAGTTCTCAAGCTCCATCGATTATTTTGTTTTCACCAAAAATAAAGTCGAACGGATATTCTTTCAGTTTTTTGACAAACCAAGTTACCTTGTCATTCTTCCCTACGACAAAGACTCTTTTGCCCAAACTTGGTCCTTCTTTACCCACACAGTCAGAATGATTTAAGCTACCTCGGAAGACCTCATCAATGAAGATCCTTCCTTAGTCATTGTGCTCTTATTAATATCAGGTTATCTTCCTTCTTACACTGTGTGGGGATACACCTTATAACACTACAACCCTAATCGGTGTTCACGGTAATTTGGCTTCGATCAAAGAGTTCCTGACCCTAATTTTCAGGAATCCCAAGCTAGGGCTCCTTTCTCTGAGGCCTGCTCTTTTTATACCACATTGGTTACCTCCTTCATATTTTCCACGATTGTTGGCCGAATATTCATCCCTAAGATAACAAGAAAGGGCGATGTGACTTCTCTTTTTGCCACAAAGTATTGGCCAATACAACTGGAAAAATTTTGTGAGTTTATCGAAAGCCCACCTATGTACCCCCCTGTCATTATCTTTCCACCCCTTGAGTTAGGTCTCAAAGGTAACTCAGTTTTAGGAGTTGAGTTTCATCTAAGTCAAGCTCCGAAAGATCCTCCCACTGAGTTACCTCCTTACTTCCCTTTTTTTTTATTACCACTGGACCTAGGCCCAAAATAGCTCCAGTGTAGAAAATAACTACCCCTACCGAAGGAGCCTCTAAAGAAGGTACCATTGCTATAGGTTCTTCTATCAAGCGGCTTCTCAACCTCCTTTTAAATATCAAGGACTTCAAAACGATGGATGTCCTCAAAATCCAATCGAAGTCCCAAGTCCCCGTTGAGGCCTTTCTAATTTCATTCGTTCCCCCTCCCAGGTCTGTATACTTAAGTGTGAAAATGCGAACAAAATGTCAAGCATAGATTGAATGGGTTCAATGTGAGTTTCAACAAAACACTCCTCCCGTTTCTCCACCCATAACATTTCCCACAATACAGGTAGATCCAACTGAGGTGGCCACATAAAAAAGAAGAAGTTGTAGAGTCCTGTATGATGTTGGTGGTTTTGATACCAAGGGAAAAGACTTTGAGTACAAAAATCCAAAAGAAACGTGCATCCGAAGGCCAACCACCATCTTCTGTCTCTGTTCCCAAGACCTCTCCTCCTCCATCTCCCCTTGAGGCCATTAACCTTGATGATAGACCTGAAGGTAAGAATAGTCCCACTGAAGGAGCTTCTACAGTACCTTCATCACCTTTTTCACCTATGGTCATTTCATTCCACTCTTTTCGAGAGCAAGGGGTATGTTTTCCAACAATTTGCAATTTCTAACTTAGTGAGTTATATTCTCTATCACTTGCGAATTTCTTATCTCTGTAGGAGGGTGAAGCAGATAGACCTTTTCCACCCATGAGCCTTTACGTGAGAGGATGTTTTAGTATTTTTTAGGCCATTGAATCTCCTCCTCATTCTCCCATGATTAGGCTTACCTATTCGGATCGTTCTGCCTCTCAACGTGCAGAGTAAGTTGCAAGAAAAGCTGTTACATCTGTGGAAACCATTGAAGCCTCCCATCAGCTAAAGGAGACTCCTTTGGTTTCTTCTAGGCCATCTCTTTTTCCAGTAGTTCCATTATACGTTATTCTAGTCTCCTCATGTCCTATAGAGGTAATAACTTTTCTTCTTTTAGCTATGCCTTCCCCTTGGTTGAATTTTTTTCTTAGTATTTTATTTACATTTCAGATTATATCTGCTTTTGACCTAGCCATATTTCTCACTGGTTCACTTCTGTACTTCCCCCGATAAGGTTTTGTCACTGGGTTTGCCTCTTTTTCTACCCTTACTGAGGTAAGCTTACTTCTTGTGCATTTTTCCCTTTCCTATATGGTTTTTTTGTGTATAACACTTCAATATTATTTGCATATTTCTTCAGGTATCACTCCTCCTTCCCATTCTAGGACTCCATAGGTTCCTTAGTCTACCCTTGGTTCATCTTCTCACCCAGGGGTTCCTTCAGCCACTATTGCGATACGATTGGAGTTCAAACAACTTCAGTGGAACCTTCCCCAATCTTAGCACTTGTGCCTTTTCTCAAAGAAGGCGTATCACCAACAACTGAGGTTCCTCTTTCTGAAGGTTCAGATGAGACCCAGAGAAATGATGAAGTTATCCCTGCAGTCGTTACTCCTGTAGCTGAAACTAAGGTAACTATTGCCTTCTCGTTCTTTTGCATAAGTCCTATTATTACGACTTGAAGGTGACTTAATAACGAGAATACACTTGCCAAGGTTTTTCGTAAACTCCACCTATAATGGTGACTTAATAATAAGAATACACGGGTAAAGGTTTTCCTCAAACTCCACCTATAATGGTGACTTAACAGTGAAAACACACTTGTTAAGATTTTTCTCAAACTCCACCTATAACGGTGACTTAACAATCAAAACACACGTTAAGATTTTTTTGTAAACTCCACTTATAACGGTGACTTAACAATGAAAACACACTTGTTAAATTTTTTTATAAACTTCACTTATAACGGTGAATTAACAATGAAAACACACTTGTTAAGATTTTTCATAAACTCCACTTATAACTGTAACTTAACAATGAAAACACACTTGTTAAGATTTTTCTCAAACTCCACCTATAACGGTGACTTAACAATGAAAACACACTTGTTAAGAATTTTCTCAAACTCCACCTATAACGGTGACTTAACAATGAAAACACACTTGTTAAGATTTTTCTCAAACCTATTTTTTTTTGTTTTAGGTTACGAGGAAAACTAATCCTATCGAAAATCCAACTCAGCATGGTCCCTCACTTGTTTCCTCTACTCATCAAGGACCAGTCTCTTTCGAGGAAACCAGTCACGACAATCGTGGTTTCATTACAGATCTGCCAGTTGATAGTGAGTATGGTTATGAGGTTCATTTACCCAATATGGCCCCTCATGAGTTATGCCTTATGGACCTTCGCAAGTCTCCCCAAGTCTTTATGTGTAATCATTCTATCATTGAATAAAATGCCACTCATCACCCTCAAACCTTCACTACTAACTGTCTCCATTCAAACATGTTAGTGACGAGCTATAGGCTCCAGGGTCTGGCAGTCATTATTTTTGATGTTCTCAATACTAAAACATCAAGTTTTACTAGTCCCCTCATCAATTGATACCTAGTCAACTTGAGGGAGATGGGTAAAGATGGCATCCAATTGAACTGGTTGATTAGCCACTTGAAGCTTTGAAAGAGAAAATAGTTGGAGAGCCTGAGGGAGCTTTATCTAAAATATTTAGAGGCCCAATGAGATGAGGAGGCTAGGTTGGTGGAGTTGGCCCCTCTATTGGAAGCAACTGATGAGGAAGTTAAGGGTGCCGAAGTAGCTCTGCTAAAGTCCAAAACATGAAGCCTTAGTGATTGAGTGGACCAATTCCAGACCAGACTTGAAGGATGTATTACTGCTCAGAGAACGTGCTTGGAGGTTTCTTCTGGATTTTCTGGGGATTATTTCTCCTCTCCTAACTTGTGGTTTCTTTTGGCTTGAGATGGCCCCCTTTTTTGGTGTTGTAACTTTATATTTTCTCATATGTTATTCTTGGGCAATAGTTCCCAAATTTTTGTAATCTTTATAAGTATATGAATGAAAAACCATAAATTCATTGTTATCATGCCATTTGTTGTTATTAGTTACAACACTTTTCTATTCATTCATTACAAAGATGAAAGTCTAATAATTTACAAGAAAACTCTTACAATTTACAAAGATGAAACTCGTGAGAAGAATCACAATAAAGGAAATAACTCATAATGAATTGTAACAAAACTTCAACAGTTCAACTCAAAATAAATTTCTAACTGAGGTTACTCGCTGAAACATGATGGACCTTTAACCACTTGTGATTGATCTTGAAAGGTTTATCCTCTTCCATTTTAGAGATTAACTAGTAAGCTGAATCATGAGACTCCTTCATAATGAAAGGTCCCTCCCAATTCCCAGTACATTTAGGCAATGGGTGCCCTCGAATTTGCTTCACAGTTACCTTAAAAAATAATATCTCATTCTACGAAATTTTTAGGGGTCACAAAGTTATCATATGCCAACTGCTTCATGTACATTTGGAAGTGTTGCATCACGTTGTCCCTGTGTTCATCGAGTGCTTCTAATTATACGTGTCTACTATGAGGAAGCATTCGGATTCCTAAGGCATATCGGGCCAAGGGAACTTCCATCTCTACTGGAAGAATTTCTTTAACTTCAAACACAAGAGAGAACGACGTATACCTTGTGGGCTTCCTCTTTGTTATTAGATAGGACCAAAGGACTGTTGGAATCTTATCATGCCACGAACTTAGAAAATCTTCCATCATCTTCGGTAAGTATTGACTAAGGTCTTATTAGTTACTTCGGCTTGACCATTGCCTTTAGGATATGCCACCGTTAAGGTATGATGAATGATAGAGTAATTGTCTGTAAGCATAGTTACTTCTTTCTTAATAAATAGGGTCCCGTTATCAGAGAGGATAGCCTTTGGAATCCCAAATCAACAAATTATATACTCTCTAATGAAGTTAGCCACCACACTTGTTGTTTCTCTCTTTAGTGATATTGCCTCAGCCCATTTTGTAAAGCACTATGTTGCTCCTATATAAAGATCTTTCCTTTCGAAAAGGGATGTATTGTCCCTACCAAGTCAAAAGCCCATGTGTGGAATGGGTAAGGAGTTGCCAAAGATTGTAAGTCTATCTAGGGAGCATGGATCATGTTTCCATGTAGCTGGCATGCTTTCACTTTCAAACAAACTCAGCAAAATATTTCTCCACGGTTGGCCAATACTAACCCAAGTCCATTAATTGGTCATATAACGTTGGCCTTACGATGTGAGCTGGTTCGTGAGCTTACTTCAGGACTTTTACTACTTCCTCCTTCGTGATGCATCTTATCGGCCTGTTGAAGTATCCTCTATGATATAACTTCTCCTCTTGGACGTAGAACCACGGGGCCCTTCTTTTGAGTCCTATTGCATCAATTTTATCTGAGGAATAACTCAATCCTCGATAAAATCAATGCATGGTTGCCTCTAATCCGCCTGAGTTTCAACAAAGTGACATTCAGATGCCTAAAAAAAGTTGACTTTTATTGCACCTTCATTTTAACTTTGTTGCATTCTATTTCATCATTGGCAAGAAGTATCCCTCTCTTTTGATTCTTCTATACAGAGGGATCTCGGTTGTTTCGAAGTGTATATCATATGTCTTCTACAGTTTTTTCTCTTCTTCCTATCGCCCGATGCATCTTGATAAGCCCTCCCCCCCACCATTCCTGAAGTAAATATTTCATTGGCTTGCAAAATACTACGCTAGCCCTTTGAGTTCCATCTTATCTTCCCAAACTCCAACTATTTCTCGATATCACCTCTCCAGTCTAAATCATCTTCCATAAAAAAGATCGTCTGTTCTACCGAGGGAGATGTTCTTTATTGTACCAAAACCGTAGTTGTGTCTCTCTTCATAGCCACTTTCAGAGTAATAGTGGCATTAGCATCAGCCTGCTTATTCTTCATTTTAGGATGCCTCCTTATCTTGACATGATGAAACTGGTTGATCAGCCGGTGGAGGATTGTTCTGTTGGGCTCCAGGCTGAGGTGCTTCAACCCATATTCCACGTTCACTTGCTGGACCACCACATTTGAATCACCTTTGATGCATAGTGAATGGATCCCTTTCGAAGGGCCTTCAGTAATCCCAGCACTAATGCCTAATGCTCTTCTTCATTATTAGAGCAAGGGAAGTCCAACTTGTATAAAAGGCAAATATCTTCCTTCCCTTTGGAAAGAATAAGCCCTGATCCCCCTTTCTTTTTTTGTTGAGGAACCATTATATTGCATAGTCCATTCTTCAAGGTTTGCGTCCAAAATGTTGGCCTACAAATCGTCTGTAGGAATGATTTCACGGGATGGCTTAACTATTTCAGATAGTAAAATTGCCAATAAGTCTGCATATGTATGGATCGTGATCAGATGAGGGACCACACACTTCAAATCATATTATGAAAGGATGAGGAACCATATATTTGCTCTTCCACTCAAAATAGTTCTTGCCAATAAAATATTAATGGGATCACATCTTGTCACAATATGAATTATGAAACATAATATATAATGTCTAAATAAGCACCAAGGCTAAGCAATGTCTCTCTATACTACTATACCTTGCCTCTGGTCCATATATGATCCTACTAATATAGTATATTAGTTTCCTACCCATCAATTTCCTGTGCCAAAAGAGCTCCAACAGACCTAGTGGTAGACGTGAGGTAGAGCCGCAAAGGTATCCCTACCTTTGGAGGAATCATCGTTTGTGGAGAAGTAGTTTTTTCGGCTTAGTGAGAGATTCTTGATGAGCTTCCTCCTATTTTAACTTTGTGCCCTTTCCCAGTTTCTCCATGAGTGGATGAGTTATCTCGACCAACCCTAGCATAAATCTCCTGAGGTAGGAGACATTATCGAGGAAACTATTGAGCTCCTTTGCTATTCATGGACATGGCATCTCTAGGATCACTCGTTATTTATGTTGGTCCATATGCACCTCCTTCTAATAAACCATAAAGCCTAGAAATTTCCTTCTTGTAACTCCAAAATCACTCTTAAATGGGTTCATCTTCAGCTTGTACTTCTTGCATCGAATGAATACCTTCCTCAAATCATCTAGATGGAACTCTTCCTTTTTTGATTTGATGACCAGATCATCCACATAAAATTTTAAATAATTTTTTAAAGAAGACATGGAAAATGATCATCATCTTTCTCTAATATGTCTCTCCAGCATTCTTTAACCTAAAAGGAATCACTTTGTACATAAAATTCCTAACAAAGTTTTGAATGTTGTCTTCTCTACATCTGTTGGATTCATCTTGATTTGGTTGTATCCCACATACCCATCCATGAATATATACATATCGTGCCCAATAGTTGCATCAATCAAGTTATTAATGAAGGGCATTGGGAACTAGTCTTTTGGGCAAGCTCTGTTCAAGTTTGTGAAGTCTACACAGATCTGACTCTGATTCTTATCCTTTGATCCCATCGAGATAATGCTAGATAACCAAAGCGGCTGCTCTATCAATTTGATGAACTCTACTTCTAGTAACCATTGAACCTCATCATTAATTTTTAGATCCATCTCAGGCTTATAATTTCTTATGGCTTGCTTCACCGGTGCAGCTAAAGGCGTAACGTTCAACTTATGGAAATTAACTTCCTCATATAACCCCTCCATCTCTGTGTACTTTCATGCAAAGACGTCTCTATATTCCCGAATCATCACAATCAAGGCCCTTCTATTCTTTATGCTCAAATCTTTCAAAATTAATATGGGCCTTGGATCTTCTCCTTCATTGGGTAGATCAAGCTTCTCTAGCTCCAGCACTTGTGGCTTTGGGCGGTCCGTCATGGAGTCTATCTCTTCTTCTAGATCTTATACAAACTCTTATATGTTTGAGTCTTCTTTAATCATGCACGCCCCCTATTGGTCTACTAGAAAACATTCATATAATAGGATAACCTCTTCATCAGCCTCTGCAACAACTCCATCCTCCATTATCGGTTTCTTGCATTTCCTGTTGGCCGTCACAACTATTTTTAATTTCATGTCTCTTGAAACTTCTATCAACCTGTGTCTTAAAAATCTGCTCAACATGCTTTATCATTAGGGCTTATGCTCCATCCGATCCATCCCAGGCCTCATCCTATCTCTTAGTTATTGAGAGATATTCTAAGGTTTGGAATCCACATGATTAACCTCCTTAGCTACTCATTTCCCGCCTTCCCCTTTATTGCTTTGACCATTCATAAGCCCCATCCTTTCTTTGATAAATGGAACTCTAACTTCCTCCATTCGTCTAGTTAGGACTATTGCGTCCTCTTCCATCTCTGTATAAAATGCTGCATCCACCAAGTGAGCCTCTTTAGTTACAAAATGCTTATTCATTGTACGTATAACATTCTCAGTCCCCTTCACATTAGTCTTAGCGCACTGGTGATATATCAAAAGAACTAAATCGTGGTTGTGCAATAAAAACCTTCTTATCAAAAGATGATAGGACGTAGCACTCTTAATCACATGAAACTATATGTGTGAAGTGATATTACCCATTACAATCCCTACGTTTACATACTCAATTGACTTGGAGGACTGGTTATCATAACTAGAGATAATCGAAGGCATTGGTATCAATCTTGCCTAAAAAATATTGGATGTGTGGAATGAGATAATGGGAATGATGTTTATGGATGCTCCCCCATCCATTAAATCCCTCATAAAACTTATCCCATTGATACTTGTCATCACATATAAGGTCTTTCGTGTGGGAACCTTACAACTCTATCGATATCACTGAAAGTCACTTTGAACAAGAACTTCCTTACCAGTTTGGCTATGGCCCCCTCCATTTCAGTGATGCAACTGCATTCTTTTGTGTAATGTCCAAAATTTCTTAGGTTATCTCATGTCTTCTTTCCTTCGGCATCCCCACCTGATCGAAGAACATGCGAATTTAAGCAACCGCGATACAACATGGTATTCCAACCCTTAGTCTACTTCCTCGTTATTGAGATTATACACATACTCCACATCTCTAGCACTAGCTTAATCATAGGCTATCACTACATTAGCCATTCCTCTTGTGCAGTGTCCTAATGCTTCCTTAAACTCTTACTTCTCCACCACCAGTTCCATCGCCTACTGCTCAACTTTTTCATCATAAGCAACTACCAGGTTAGCTGCACGTGCTGGTAGTGGGTCATTATTGACGTTATCTCGAGGGATATGCAAAGTACCTTCCTTTATGTGTTTACTTATGATCTTCCTCAGTGTACAACAGGTCTCCGTTGGATGATTAATCTTTCGATGGATCTAGCAGTATTTGGGATTATCTCTTACTTCTACATCTGGCTCCATTTTCGGAGTATCCTTGGGCTCATAGAATCTCACTCCTTGTACCAAGGCATTGTAACAACTGGAGGCCTCTTCAATGGTGCAAGGCAATGGTAGTGTATCCTCTCTTTTTCTTCCAAACTTCCTTTTGTTATCCTTTTTTGACTGCTTGACCCCCTCTCTTCCATCAGTGTACCCCACTCGTGGAGGCTGTCCACGTCCCACAACGAATTGTATTGGCTTCCTGAATATCACATGCATCATAGCTGGGATTGGTCATACGACCAATGAGATATTTCTAGATGCTTTCAAAAATATCGCAAAGGTTCTTTCGTGTGTTTAATTAATGAGGTGACAAATATATTTTGGGAGCAAACCTTCAGCAAAAATCTGAAGTAGTTTGGACTCCTTAGCCTCCTCCCTCTGAATCTTTGGACGTATGGCCATTGCTTCTCCCTGCCTAGCTGTGTCAACGTAAATCCATTTTCTAATAGAAAGAATGTCTTGACAAAAAGAACATGCATCTCCTCCCACATTGAGAAACTCTTTGGTTCTAAATGAGAGTACCGAGTATACGCCATATCGGTGAGGTATTTAGAAAAATCCCTCTACCTCAACTTTGTATTGTTGGACTGGGACCCCAAATGCTCAATGAATTATTTGATGTGCTCCTTCGAGTTTCCTCCTTTTCCTTTGGATTTATCAAATATAGGATGAATGTAGTCCTTTGGGTAAAGTTCTTTGTTATGCTCCTTGGGTTAGGGAGTATGAAAATCATCGTACACTAATACTACCTTGTTGGCTGATTGCAAGGAAGATGCTATCATCTTTAATAATTTTTTTTACATCTCCTTCCTCATTTCTTCTCAGGCAGATGTAATGATTTTCTTGGCCTTTAGAGCAATGGGCTGAGGGACCACAAGTGGAATACATGCCACACCTGGGGTACTCACCGTTGGGACAAGAGTATGTACAATGTTCATGGTGGTAGGTATCATTGGAGCTATGCACTATGGGGCTATTGGATCCCCCATCGGTGTTAAGAAAGAGTTGTGGTCTAGGCCCCCTTCAAAATCCATTACAGCCACAAGAGTTTGTAAGAACTCAAAGAATTTTCCCACAAGAAGATTCATTTGTGTCGGTCCCATCACAACGCTCGTAGAAGCCTGGGTGACTATTGGGATTCCTGTTACCATTTGAACTGGGGGAACCTCTACCCAAGGAATCCCATCCCTGAAAGCCTCAAGCACCTTCACTGATTGTTCTCAATTTCTTTGAATAACATCAAAGTCAAGGGTATGGTTAACATTGTCTTGCACCATACTTAAAGAAAAATGCCTCCCCAGCAGAGTCACCAAATGTAAAGGGTAATCCCCTTAAATGATAGGAATATAGTAATACCAGTAGAGGTGTAACCCCTATAGGCATGGTAATAAATGATAAACCAAGTACTCTTTAACAAAGATAGATGAACATATAATATTGTATATAAGAGACACTCAAATTGAACTCACAAATCTCTCATGTATAACTCAAACGATAATAAAGGATACTCATAAACAACTCATTCAAATGGAGAGAGAAGTAAGCACCCTAGATACACCTTGGCAGGAAGCTAACACACTAACAAACTATGATATCTCTATGGATAGTTATTAAACGATTCACAATAAATGACAATGGTGGGTGACTAAACACTCCGGTTTGAAATAACTCGTCTTTAATGTCTTTCTCTTTCTGGTAATAAACTCTCTAGAAAGAACTTCCTTTCTCAGGAGTGGTTGAGGCCCATAAATAGACCCACACCCCTCCTGAGATGTCTCAGTCTTTATTGATGTGAAATATCTCCCGTTCAACACTTTAATTCTCACGCATTAAATTCCTGATATAATAGCACACCCTACATCATAATCATTAAATGTCAAGACTTGCCTTTTGCCTATACACTTTGCGTCAGAAGACTGTCACAATGGAGGTGGCTCCACAAACCATCTAACAACCCCAATACCACAATGTTTTACTCAAGTTTGGGTTGAAAAATGGGCAGGTGGCTAGTGACACCACCTAAAGTAGATGTGACATTTGGTAGAGGGTTGTTTGGCTCAAAGCTCACTATACAATGGAACTAATGGTTATTCTACAAAAGATTCCATGGTGAAAGGTCTCTCGGTGTTTTACTAAGTGTATTTAAGATGGTCAATACAAACCTTAATGTTGCCTCACTTCTCAATCCTCTAAATAAAGTCCCTCTGAAGTTCCCACGGCAATGTAATTAGATTTAACATGTGAGCTCTCCAAGGCCCTGCTAGGCATGGTCTCTCGCGAGTACCATTTGACCTTACACTCAATAATACAATCGTTATAGCATTGTAATCAATGTAATTAAAAATATACAATTTGACTAAGTAAGAACGGAAGATAAAAGGGAGCTCTTCTCAGTAAGTTTCTTTGTTGAGCTACGTCGCTGGGCTGCCAGGCTGAGCTCCCTTGCTAAGCTACCTCGCTGAGATGCCTTTCTTCCTTCATGCTTCTTACTTCTCTTAAGTTTCTTTTATTAATTAGGGGGTTCTATCTTATTCAGATATTACCTTCAAGACCCTCTTACAAAGATGATAATTGTCACTAGTTATTCATACAATATCTGCTTACTATTTTAACCCGCATATTTGTGTACACATAAATATACATAATAATATACTAAAACAAACACACATTTGTCGCGCATAGATGCCATCCCTCACAGTAATAACTCACTGGATGAGGGTATCTACAATGCTATCATTATCCAGGTTATGTTCTCTTCATCCTAGCTATTGGAGGTCGGACTCTCACACCGACTCGACAAAATCGCAAATGTATTGGAGGTGGTAATAGTCCTTCGACAATGAGTCATAACCATACCCACAATTACCTCACTACGTATATAAATCATATAAATGTAAATATGGCAACATGACCTGGGTTCGATACTTAGCATGTTATGATTCTTCAGGGAAGATCACCCACGTCATGCGACCTCCACTGATAGCACAAGAGGGGTATGTTCCATATAATATGATACGCACAGATATCATAATTCACATGTATATACTGCCCATATCCATATATCCATAATCACATTAACCAACCAATCCATGCCTCTTCCCCGAAAGAACTAGTCCAATAACCCAAGTCTAATCCCGACTCTTATTTAATTGAATTCTTCTCTTAATTAAATTATTTAATACATTTTCTAAGTTTTCTCGACATTTCTAACCAGACCTCAATTCATAATCGGAAGTCACTCTATTATGTTCCTCATTCTATGGTTTGAGTATTTTACTTCCTAAATACCCTACATACGTGTAAGTTGAGCTAATTCCCATCTACTAAAATTACCCTTTTTGATCATATCTCCAGAAGTATTAAAAACTATTCACTTTACGTCACTCAATTTTCCAATTTCCAAATCTACCCTTTTTTCACAATAAAAGACCAACATATCCCCCACAGTAGGTCCAAATCGATTCAGGTTCATCGCCGAGTCGATTCACCCGTCGAATCGATTCGCCTTTGAAGGCCGAATCGATTCGATTCTAGGCAGGAACTTATATTTGGCACCAAAGTGACGGGTTTGAAACCGCAACAAGTCTTCAAATCATAATCCAACCAAACTCAATTTATTTACTACACATATTAATGATCCTAAACAAGAACCTAATCACACATATTGGAGGCGAACATAGTTCCAAGCCCATGGGTTATGCACATACCTACGCACCCTTATGACCTCCAATTTATCAACTCACAGATAAGTTGTTCCTAGGTTCTATACCATGAGGTACCAATATAATATCCCCCCAAAGACCCATCAAGATAAGATTGTCCTCTATTTAAGACCTCCCGTGATAGAAAGTATGGTAGGTGTGGCATACACAGAGTAGATAGTACTATAGGTATTCACACAAATCCATCAAGATCATTAGGTTTACACACAACCCAAATATATTAGCTCATTCGTAATATTACTCTTAATACTACTTACAATATAACTATTTAATTATGAACACTCTCTCTCATAATTTTCGTGGATAATTAACCGTTCCAAACACCTTCAAGTTTTATTCCCAAATAACTTTAATAATTATGCCCTATACCAAAATTAAATCCACCTCATTTAATCTTACTCGAATTAACTACGTCGCACTGATTGAAGTCAGAAGAAATTTCCAAAAAATCTTAAATATCGTTCCAACCAAGGCTGATCTCGTTTGAACGAGATAACATGTCATTTGAACGACCTCTTCGTGCGACATGCCATCTCGTTTGAACGAGATCTAACCTCATTTGAACGAGATGATGCTGTATCATCCCCAACCTCTAGCCGTAGCATTTTTCGCCATTTTCAACCTAAAAAACTCTACTGTTTACTCCCAAACTCTCAACAATCAATCCCAATTATTGTTCCAACCTATAGGGATGATTTCTAATAACCCAGGATCATTTGATCATGCATAAAACTTGATAAATTTTGAAAATCCCCAATTCAATGAAAACTAAACCTAATTCTTCAAATATTTAATTCAATCATTCTAATTGCAGATTTCAGTATCAATATTCATCCTAAATTTCGTGGTTATTCCCCTAACTACATAAACAAATTCAATACCATATTAATTCAGTCATAATTTAATCATGTTTTTTTAAAGGATATTTTATTTATATTTGAGATAAAATCCCTCTCAAGTGGCAATACAATTAGAGAGAATCATCAGATGTTCCTTAGAAAAGGTAAAGAGGAAACATCTATCAGCATATATGCTTTAACATTATTAGGAAGATCAGAACAACGAAAAAATGATTTTGACATTTTAAATATTCACCATGCTTTATAAGAAGAGTAGCCACTTTATTAGCTTAGGGAGAACAGCAGGAGATGTGACATTAGAGATTGTGAATTAACTCCTGAAGAGCCTTGAAAGAATTTTTAATTTTCCAATGAATTGAATCTGAATTAGTCTCTAAGATGAATAAAGATTGATTGGAATGTAACTCTAAAGTCACATTAGAAAAATTGTTCTCCAAACAAATATTTAGACCATCAGAAATAGCTTGAAGTAGAGCATAGAGAGGAACATCATGCATAATGAAGTTTGATGAAGCCCAAATCAGTCTACCATGATCATCACGAATAACAGATCTCGTACCATTGAACTTATAATTATTTGAAGTAGCTATAACATTGAGTTTCAGTTGATCTTCCAAATGTTTTTTCCATTGAATTACATTCATCCAACAAGCATAGGGAGTAGATAAAGAGAAAACAATCCTAATTTCCCGTGTAATTCCTTGAGTTAGATCTTTCAAAGGAGTAAGCATAGTAAGCTTAGAGATTAAAACAACTACTATGTGAATAATTAGACCTGATCTCATAATATTATTTTCAAACAGAGCCTTGTTCCTACTAATCCAGATTTCCCACGTAATTGTGATTGGAATCAATTGAAACAACCATTTGGACAATTTATATTTACCCGCTTGCAAGCACCAGTGAATAATTGAATTGTGTAAATAAGAACAAGAAATTTGAATCCCCATAAGCTGATTGAAAAACTTCCATACCCGTTGATCAACTAGACCAAAGATGAATAAGTGATTAATTGATTCATTAGCCGAATGATCGCATTAACATTTGGAAACCATCCTAATTCCCACTGATTAAACAAGGGTATCCACTAGAACTGTATTGTTGAGATCTCTCTAAGCAAACACTGACATCTTTGGAGGGATATAAGGATGCCATACTGCTCAAGCTTAAGGTCTGACTTAATCATACGCGGATTTAAAAGAGAATCTTCCATTAGCTGTTAGATTCCATATCATATCTTCATTGATAAAATTAGAATTTGAATCAATTAGCTCCATTCTTTATTGAATCATTTTAAAAGTCAAAGATCTATTTTTGCAGCCCATGTTAGAGTACTTAGAAGACATAAAAGAAGACCAAAAAGTATTTCCTTTCTTAAAATTCCAAGCTAATATTAAGTTGGAAGCTTCCATGACAAAATAAAAATTTCTAATGTCTACACATCCCTCTTGTTTAGGCATACATATGAAATCCCAACTTATCCAGTGAATGTTTTTCCCAAAAGATTGATTGACTCCACCAAAAAAGCGAACTGAAAAGCTTATTAATTGATTGAATGACCAACTTTGGGGGTTCTAAAGCAAAGAGAGAGTATACAGGGATATATGAAAGAATACATTGGATAAGGATAATTCTCCCCCCCCCCCCCCCCCCCCCATGGAAAGAAAATTTTATTTCCTGCTATGAATTTTTGAAGCTATGGATTGGACAAGAGGTTAAAAATAAATAGATTTCCTTTTACCTTTAAAAAGAGGGCAACCAGGGTATTTAAGAGGACCACTGGTATAAGCAAAACTTGTGATCTTAGAAATATTAGTTTTTAGAGAAGACAAGTTGGGACTTAAATAAAAGAAACTTTTCTCCTTGCTGATGAGTTGACCAGATTTAACTTCATAACCTTCCAAAAACTTTATAATATTTTTGAGAGTAATCTTTGAGCCGCTAGTGAAAATAATTACATCATCAACATAGCTAAGGTGGCTTATAAGAGGACAACCTCTAGGGTGAGAGAAAGGCTTTATGATTTCTTTACACATAAGGTGGTTAGGAACTATATTAAAGACTTCAGTCATAATAATGAAAAGGCTTGGAGAGATGGGATACCCTTATCTAAGACCTATAGAAGGTTTGAAGAACCCCATAGATTGTCCATTAATGATAATAGAGAACTAAGGAGAGGAGATGCACCTCCAAATCAAATCAATAAAAGTTTCTGAAAAACCAAAGTCTCTTAAAGATTTAATAATGAAGTGCCAAGAAGCTCTATCATAGGCTTTAGCCATATCTAATTTGATGATAACATTGCCTCCAATAGATTTCTTATCAATGTAATGGATCGTCTCTTAAGCCAATAGGATATTTTAAAGAATATTTCTACCTTTTGACAAATCCTGATTGGTTGGGAGAAATGATTAAAGGGAGGATTGGCCTCAATCTGTTAGAAAGGATTTTAGATATCATCGTGTAGCTGAAGAAGTTACACAAGCTTATAGGTCTGAAGTCTTTACATTGAGTAGGTCTTTCAGATTTAGGAATAAGATAGATTTGGGTAGAACTCCATGATTTGGGGATGTCATAACCTAAAAATAAAGATTGAATAGATTTGATGAGATCCTCTTTAATAATATCCTAGCAACTGACATAGAAGAATCCATTGAAGCCATCTAATCCAACAGTACTATTTTGATTTATCTTCTTAATAGCATCAAGAATCTCCAACTCTTCAGAAATTGCTGATAATTTGAAGTTTTTCTCTTCTGTAATTAGCTTTGGAATGTACTTCAAATAACCTTTCTCTTCTTGAGGACCTGCATTAAATAAAGTTTGAAAATAAGAGATAAAATAGTTAGCAATAGATATTGGATCTTCATTATCTCTGCCTTCCTCGTCTTTGATATTCAATATTGAAAGCCTTCTTCTATTTTGTTGGACTTGAGAATGATAGAATTCTGTATTCCTCTCACCATCTTTGAGCCACTCACTTCTTGACTTTTGAAGCTAGTAGATTTCTTCTTTCACTAAAGCAGAGTTAAGAGCAACTCTAACTTTTGAGCACTTTTCAAGTTACACCCCACTATTATCAATTTCTAAAGGCTAATTCTTCTTTCAAAAGACGGTCTTCTAAGGATTGGATCTCTTTGAATATATCTTTAAAAACCTCTTTACACCACTGTTTAAAAAAAAGTTTTAATCTCCTTAATTTACAAGCAAACTGTTCCATGTGACTACCAGAGGCTTACTCTTACCAAGATTTCTTAACTACCTGATCAAACTCCTCATTTTGCTTCAACATTTTTTGAAATTTAAAGGCTTTTATTGGGGAATCAGTAGGATTTGGAATAGACACCAGAAGAGGATTATGATCTGAGAAATTTCTATTTAAGTGTTTTATAGAATAATGGGGGTAAGAACATAACCATTGATCATTCATCAAACCTCTATCAAATATCTCAAAAGTTAAAGAACCATTTGTTTCTCTAAGCCAAGTAAACCTCGAGCTTTCAAATCCCATATCCTGTGAAGAACTACTAGCAATACAATAATTAAAATCTGTTGCACCCCTAGATCAATACTCCTACCTCCTTCTTTCTCCTCACTATTAGAGACTATATTGAAGTTCCCTATAACAATCAAAGGAATCTCATATCATATAGTGGAGCTATTGATAATAGCATCCCATAAGCATTTTCTGTCATTTCTGGTACACTTAGCATAAATTAAATTAACTCTTATTACTTTTTTCAACTGCGGGTGATCCACTTTTAAAAGTAGAATTTTGATTTCCATCCTCCAAAACTTCACTAGAGATACCATGATGCCGAAAACACTAGATTTTATTACTAACATTGAAAGAGAAGCCTTCAAAATTCAACATTCTTATCAAGTTATCTATTTGAGAACTATCTATTAAAGGTTCCAAAATAGCCAAGAAAGACAAATTATAAAACTTACAAAGATTTTTTAACCTTCTTTTAGTGGGTTTGTTCCCTATTACACTTACATTCCACACTAGAGCATTGATCATTGATGAGGTATAGAGGTAACATTTCTGGAAACTTTAGAAACTGATCTAGTGAACCTCTTTTTAGGGTAGAATTTACTTTTTTGGCTTATCTTTAAGTTTTCACCACTTTAACCTCTTTAATTTTTGATAAAGGAGTAATGATAGGGCTGTTGTGATCCTTTTCCTCTAAATTCCTCTGGAAAGCATCTAATTTTGCAGAGAGCATAGCTGGAAAATTGATCAGGTCTTCTAACACAGAATTTTTATTTTAACTTTGGTTAGATCATTATCTAACTTATAACCCTTTTCATCAATTTTATTACTATCTCCCAAATTAACATATTTAGAATCTGAATTATAAAATTTCTCCAGATGCTCTTTGTTCCTATTCCTCAAGTTAACCAGATCCTCAATGTTGAGCACTTCATCTTTTAAGTCTTCTATCAATTCTCCTTCTTCTTTATCAACCACTTCAGTGTTGGCTAACATATTCGTCTTTAAATAAGGAAGTAAACTGCCTATAGCCAACTCCTGATTCTTTTGTTGACTTGTATCATTCTTAGTCATCTACTATTTATTAAACACCTCCTATAAATTACTTGTTGAAGCTTCTTGAATTTTTAAAACTTCCTTCCCTGAATCTTGGGAAATCTTTTCTAGAATCTTGATTCGAAAGACCTTGCTTGTTCTAACAATAGTAGGTTTCTTAAGAATGGTAGCATGTTGTTCGACAACTTATTTCCCTTTTGATTTAGTAATAGCAACCTTCAACAGACAATTATTTTCTAGATGACCAACTTTATTGAAGTGTGTATAGTAATGAGGAAGATTCTCCACTCCAATAGGTTGCCAAAACCCTAAATCACCTTGACCAATCCAAATTCTATTTGGAATTGACTTCATAAGATCCAATTCAATATATACATAGGAAACACTTGGTCTATTCTCAGAGGTTCTAGAGTTATCTAACTTTAGAGGAGTACCAATTCCTTGTGCAGTAGAAAACGATGGTTCTTTTGTAAAAAGGTGGAATGGGAGATGAGGGAAATTTATCCATACAGGGATAATAGGACTTTCTTGTTCATGTTTAAATAATGGGATCCATTTAAAAGTTCATATAGAATCTTGTCTATATACCATTATTCCTTCATCCATAATCTCATAAAGTCCTCTTCACAATTAACTCTGATGAGAATATGCTTCTCATCAATCAAGCCTATATTGAATGTTGTTTTGAGACCAAAAGATTCAAAATTCTTTCTGATGAAATTGATAGGAGGTTTCCCATGAGAAAACTTACCAATAATTGCATATTTGTAAGGAGATGCTAACTGATTAACTTCTTCATTCAAAAAAATAACTGTAGGTTCCCCTTTATATTTGGATAAAGGTTTAATTTTCATTCCATGAGATGATGATGATCCTTTCAAAACATCAACAAACGACTTTTGCCAAGGATTAGTGGGACCAGGAGGTTTAGGATTTGGTGATATTGGAGTAGGTGAGGAATAGGTTGCCATGCAACCCTAATTAGGGTTTACGTCGGATTAAGAGAGCCTAATTTAATCATGTAATCATCAACTATTCCTCAAATTTACATATAATTTAAGGTTGTTTATTACCTACACTAACATGAACATGATTATTTCTAAAAGACGGTAAGAATTAAACACTTACTCACAAAAGAAGTTCTGATCCATTGATATCGTTGGTATGGTTGCGACCCTTGCTCTCTTATCTACACGGTGGTGGTCTCGGTGGCGAGAAAGGTGCACTGGTGGTGGTTCTGGCTCGAGAAACCTCTCCTCCTCCTTCCTCCTTTTGTCCTCTTTGTGTCTAAAACTGATGACCCTAATCGAACCCGCATCCATGATATATTAACCCATTAGTTTTCGTCATTAATAATACTCCAAAAATACAAATTACTAAAACGTCCTCTTGGGATGTCGGTTTAGTCTAAAACTGTCCCGGGACCCAAACTAAACCCACGGGTAGACTTTTTTGACTATCTCGACCCTTTCGAAGACATTGTCACAGTCGAAATGACCATTTGTGTGACCTATAAATATTTTACTTTTTATTCCATTAATTTAGTCCTAACACGACTAACACGCGCACCCCGACTTAATTACCGTAATTATCATATTTCTCACTCGTGATAATTTTCATAAATTCTCAATAATATTCATAATCATATATTAATTTATTATCTCAGTTATATTCAATATAATTCTCATTAATAAATACCAACTCTTATCTCGCTAGTTAATATTTATGTTAATTCGAATTAATTATAAAGGATTAATTATCAATTAATTTACCATATTTAATTTTATTAATCTAATATTTAAAAATCATTAAAATTATGGGGTGTTACATACTTCCCCCCTCACAACAGAATTTTGTCCCGAAATTTGAAAAGTAAAAGTTTCCTTGGTAAAACAAACCTTAGATATTTCCTGCGCATCTCATCCTCGCGTTCCCAAGTAGACTCCTCGACGTTATCATGGTCCCACTGAACATGCATAAGTGGAACTACCTTCGACCTCAATCTCCTATCGCTATGGTCTAGGGTAGACACTAGTCACTCCTCATATAAACTATTAGGATTTAAATCAATATGCTCTAGTGCAATATAAGTATAAGTCAACTCGTTAGCAAAGAGATATGGAACACATCATGTATACGATTCAAGTGTTTCGACAATACCAATTTATATGCCACCGTTCCAATCCTCTCGATGGTGGGAAATGGTCCCGTGTACCTTGGTGCCAAAATCCCCTTTTTCCAAATCGTATCATCCATTCATAGGAGATACTCACTGGAAAAACCCGATCCCCCACAGCAAAGTCACGAAAGAATCGTTTGGCATCGATGTAGATTTTTTATCTGTCCTGAGTTACCCGTAAATAACTCCGAATCATCTTTATCCTGGCCGTAGTGTCCTATATCAACTCTGGTCCTAGTAACTTGTTTTCCCCCACCACTAACCAACATGAAGGAGAGTGACAAGGTCTACTATACCATGCCTCAAATGGGGCCATGGCAAATATAATCTGGTCGGAGTTATTATATGAAAACTCCACTAGTGGAAGGTAATAATACAACCTCCTTTAAATTCAAGGACACACATACGCAATATATCCTCTAATATCTTATTAGTCCGATCAGTCTGCCCATCAGTCTACGGGTGATACGCCCACTCAACTGCAACTTAGAACCAATTGCCTCTTAGAAACTTTCCCAAAATTCGAGGCATGAAACCTTGTCCCGATCAGACACAATATCAACTGGTACCCCATGAAATTTCACTATCTCATTGTCATTTTGTTATTTTTACTTTATCTCTACTGACGACATCTTTGAACGGTATCCCCTTACCGTGTCATTCTAGAGACTAATTCTCTTTAGTCACCACCTATGAATATATTCTATCATTTAATCCAATAATTCCCCTTGGTACTTACATGATAGTTTGAAAATTTGTTTCCATTTTGTCATTAGTATAAGCCTCTCTACACACAGCTAAAATATTTCCTCTACTAATTTTTTTTTCTAACTGTCCCCCATATGTTAATTCCCATAATCATTAGTTTTCCTCACACATTCATTTCCACCTCCTTAATATCTTCAATATATTATATTATTCCCCATGTCCCTTCATTAATAGTACTGTTTAGTCTGACGGTCTATACACTACCATTAGAACTAGTGATCCATCATCTCGTGGGAGATATTTGCAATAATACCTGTCTACTCGTAATAGACTTCAAGATCTTATAAATTTGTTTTGACGTAGTTCTCATCATATTACTCCGCTGTACCGAGCGACTGTTGATCATTATTGATAATTTATATTGTACATTCCTCATACTTTATTCCACTATAACATTCCTTTTTCTATTACTCTTCGATTTTTAGTGATACCCTTGTTCACTTCAGAAATTTCGTTACCTCTTTTTGTCTTATTCTAGTTCTACCTTAACTTTATTTATACATCTACGTGTATTCATGTGTTTTCACTTCTTCTTCCCACGATTGTTTTCAAAGGCATGATTAACTAGGGTGACCATACACCCTATACCCCATGCATTTCTGCACACCCACACTAAACGTGATACCTTTATCTTAAACTATGCCTCATATACTTGGCATGGCTACATAGTAGGGTCATAATTGACCACCTTACATTTTTTACTTAATTATAACATAGGTCGTCCCACCAGTTTGCTCGTGGTGTCAACAATTAATAACATTTTCACATTTTAACATTATATGGCTCTACCGACCTTAATTCGTAATATAACTATTATCTCACAGTTATAACTACATATGCATGTAATAACTATGGTACTAAAACCATGTCTTAAAGACAAAACATTTCCCAACTCCCAACGTTCGTTAAGTTTCATGCGTAGGATGTCTCGCAAGCGAAATCCAAACAATGAACCCCTCTCATACACTACTATGTAACATTGGTGGTCGCAGAGATATGTTAAGTCCTTAGTCCATAACATGTACTCCTGAATTCCCATCTCCGGACATAAAAGTCTACTCATCCACTCTCATGTCTCTAAGATGACCTTTACACAATGCTCTCACTTTCACTAAGTTCTCGCTAAATAATTTAACGAGCTATATCCCTTTGATCGATAATAAATCAATATACCATGAATCACATCAGTAAAAGTCCCTACTCATTGGGATTGAATATAAAAAGACAACATACTCTTAGAAGTCTACAATAAAATACAATATATATATGCAGGCTCAACCCTCTTTCAAGTGGTGCCTCGCAAACCAAAATATATTACCCTGAAATAATGAGTACGATAGTCTTAGCACACAATTTACTATCAGTCATTACACAATATAATAATAACATGCTCTACTATTATCACACCCCAAAAGGAGCAAAAATCACTATGTAATATATATATATATATATATATATATATATATATATATATATATACAAATTCTATTAGTGTCCACACCTCCTCCTCCTTGAAGTTGACATAAAAGTCTCGCTACCCAATGGTAGACATAAACATAATAAGGCTACTATTGCCAGCACGCCCACTAATTCGATGCACACTCAAATTATAGTGTTACTAGTTCATTATTGTGACTCATCTATGTCACCTAAAGCATCATCAATTATTTATAGGGGTAAGGCAAGTATTCTATCTCCATCTGTCGTCTACCTTACACGATTAATGGGTCCCTGAGCATAACTCTCATTTTGGAACTGACCTGTTGTTCAGCTGTAATGGTTGTGTATCCAAGATATCATCCTTTGGTTGCCATTGTAAGGACATTATCCATCATAATTAATTATTTCATATACCTCTATAAATTTCTATAAGTCATCAAAGTATTGAGAATCTTACATCTACAAGAGACGAATACAAATTTCAAGAAGACTTCAACATTCAATCCGAACAAGGATGAATTTGGTAAAATTTGTTTTAAGTTTCATTTACCTTTTACACTAAAAGTGTTGGGATATTTTTGTGAAAGATAAAATATTTTTCCACTTATTAAAAATGATTTTAAATGATTTTAATTTTTCAAAATCATAAAAGTTTTGGATAAATGTTTCTGATCTCGTGAACAGTTTTGAGTTTTGAGGTTTCCAAGATATTTGAAAGACTGAAGGTTTTCTGAGTTACGTGTATGATTTTGTTCGAATGACATCATAGCTGGTCCAAACGAGATCGAATCTCGCTCAAACAACATCGGGTCGTTCGAACGAGATGTTGTTTAAGCTGACACATCAGCGCCTTATTTTTTAAAATAAATTGAGTGTCACACTTTCTCCAATTTTTTTTTGGAGAAAACTTGTTTTGACAGAATACGATTTATACTATTCTCCAACCATTTGAGGGTTCATAACTTTTTTTTTACAATTCACAATCCTAATTGCTTTTGTGTGAGTTGTTTTGTGAAACTCAAAGCATATATTATTGTTGTTCATTCTTTGTGGGGAGATATCTATAACCGAGAGGTGCGTGATATCGTGAAGTGAGTCTCTATGGAGTTTTATGACTGCGTGTCATTGGAGAGTGATGTGGTGTTCCTGGGTTGAATAGGATCACGGTTCATGTAGGTTCGTTGAGTGTGGGCTTATTACTAACGACATCAACCGTCGTCTACGGGTATTCGAGTGTCAAACTATATTTCATTGTAACAGTGTAAGTTGTGATTTACAATTATAGTGAAATAAAAATGTTTTGCCCTGAGGGGATTTTTCTTGAACTTTGTGTCGCATACTTTATTTATGATGGTTTGACACTTGCACGCACATAACTATTTGTGTTTAAAGGCTTAATTGTTTTGATTCATAAATTGAATCTAATTAAATAAGTTTGTAATTGGAATTTGCGCATTTATTCGAATCTTTATCACACATAGGTTTCTCAGCCTTATTTTGAGCTTTGGGAAAATCCTATTTATGCGGTACATCACTCCATAACCGCAACAACTTGTCAGAGAAAGTTTCTCGCTTTTGGCCTTAGCCCTATTGGCCTCCCCCACCATCTCCTCAGCCCTAATAGTTTTGAGGAATGGAGATGTTGTTATTACTATTGAGGAACTTGTTGGTCCTCCCTGGACCCAATGATTCCTCAGGTTGATAACCTCTGGGCTTAAATATCTTAGATCGATTCTATTGTTTGGAATCTCTCTCATTCTAATATTATGTCACATTAGCGTCACTTTACCTTTACTTTCCCAGTCCAACCACTCTCACTTTCCCGTTGTGGATTTAGTTTAATACCCTGGTCCTACTCACACCCTATAGGACACCTTTATGTGTCCATTATCTATCTCAAGCCCAGGTGCCATATCGGTGTGTTGTTCTCTCAGACCAGGCAGTCTTAGCCCCGATTGCTACTCTAGTTATCCCTTTGGCTCCACTGGTCTTATTGAACTTATTTCTCATCTTGACAGCCCTGGATGAATCTACTATTAGTCGATAAGAATACAAATGATCTAAAGAACTTTTATGGGTACTTTACTTGGTATACCCTCATGTGATGCCTCACTGGTACCGTTAAACTCAGTGTCACTCTTTGTTTATATTCTTCATTCCTCTTAGCTTCCTTCTCCTGGAAGCATTGATATACTCTTGTAAACGAATGGCGTTGACGACACCGACCCTAGTCACCTTAGTCATATCTCCCCTTCATGCTTGGGTGTTTTACCCAAAAATCGATTTTCAACATACGGGCCCATTTATTGTCTGTATCCCTTTCTTAGGTCATGAATTTAGTTAAATAAATTAACGTATCTCTCACGGTAGGTCTCTACCTGACATACTTGTGATACGTTTTTAATTCCGTTCGCATTCCTATCCGAACAGTGGATGGAAGGTCTTATAGTCAAACTGCACCCAACCTCTCGTTTAATTCAATATATATACTTCTTTATAAGTGGTGACTGGCTATCACCGCTCTATACTGCTTGAATGAGCTAAAAAAATTTACCCAAAATTTAATTCTGAGTGTCATTATACTACACTCTACATCTTTGCCTTTGGATTATCCCCTTCCATTGGCCCATCACACTTCATCTTTTCTTAAAATACTTATAGGAGATTCTTCAAAGGAGTTCCTCTGACTCTCCTCTTAATCGTCTATGCTGGGTGAGTCTGAATTTTCACTATTTTTATCTACAACAGTGTTTAGGAAGTCATTTCTCCCGAGCTCTTGTCCCTTTTTATCATCTTCTTAGAAAATAATATCGGTGAATCCTATCACGATCACTATTCTTTGAATACTCCATAGATTTTACTGTACCTCTTCTCTCTCAGTCCTTCTAATGGCCCTTTACTGGTCATCCCATGTTTTTCGGTGTACCACGCCCATCCGAACTCGTATGTGAATCACATCAACTATGCTTAATCGTAGGAGAATGAATCTGCATTCGTAGAGGAATACAACAATCCTATTATAAGTCTCTACATCATAGAATGTTATGCTGAAACCTAAAAAGACACACAAATCCTAAAAGAATCTAGAACCTGATGCTCTGATACCACCTGTGACACCACGCCTAATTAAATAGTGGATGTTTAGTCCTTTATTAAATTAAATCAAAGTGCGTAGTTTGTTCAGTCTTAGCATCACGGTCGAAAAACATTTATTTTAATAATCACCTATTAATTAATTAAGCTAGTGTCAAAACAGTTTTTTCTAATAATTAAAGTCAATTAATATAAACCATTCAACACATTCACTATTCTTATGAATAAACCATGTGTGAATAAAACACCATCTAGCTGAATATGATAAAGCTGGCATAATCATTCCAATTAATAAAATCCAAACCATCAGACGTAATAATACCAAATCCAACTGGAACTAAAATACTAAAATGAAATGAGTACAATGTCTTTCTAATGTAAATAAAATGAGAATGGGAGACACATGCCCTAACTGAGAAGCCTAAATAAAAGAACTGAAGTCGTAGATGTGGAGGCATCTAAGTACGAGGACCTGCAACTCCCACAATAACTGTAGCACATCAAAAGATCTAACAATCTTAGCCTGGCGTCACTCTGGGTGGATACCTAAAATAATTTCACAAGAAAAGACATTTTGCAAGAGACAGGTTAGAGCCCGAGTGTAAAACATTTTAAAAGGATTTAGTAAGTATTTAAAAATTACAATAAAGTAAATATTATGTGCATGTTAGCTTTTTGAGCACTCACTTGATATTATCACCTCTCAACTATTGTGTACGCCTAACGTACCTCTAACTTATACTAGATATGCTATCACACTTAACTATTTTAACTTAAGACTCTTACAATGACATCTAAGTCATTATGCCTGCTAATACTACCCGAATAATATATTCTTGCATTTTCATTATCAATCAATCGAGATCAAGTACCTTATTAATTATTTAAGTACACACATTTTTAAATAATATAATATGACGTAACCTTTTTCATTTTAAAAGCAACCCATAATAACAATCACAAGTGTACATATGTATATCACTATCTAACATATATACTAATACATCACCCCAAAAGGCTAAACCTACGGTGCGTACATACTCTGCTATCAAATCCTGGTACATCAAGTACATAAGTATTATGAGTTTTGACTCACTCTAGAATCGTATTAATACAAATCACACATATTCGAGGTGAACATAGTTCCAATCCCATGGGTTACACACATGCCTACGCACCCATATGACCGGCAACTTATCAACTCACAGATAAGTCATTCCTAGGTTCTATGCCCTGAGGTAGTAATCTAATATCCCCCCAAAGACTCATCAAGATAAGATTATCCACTTTTTAAGACCTCCCGTGATAGCAAGTATAGTAGGTATGTCATACATAAAGTATATAGTACTATAGGTATTCACACAAACCCATCAAGGTCATTAGGTATACACACAACCCAAGTATACTAGTTCATTCGTAGTATTACTCTCATTAATACTTACAATATATCTATTTAATTATGAACACTCTATCTCGTAATTCTCGAGGATAATTCACCACTTCAAACACCTTAAAGTTTTATTCCCAAATAACTTTAATAATTCTGCCCTATACCAAAATTAATTCCACCTTATTTAATCTTACTCGAATTAATTACATCGCACCGATTGAAGTCAGAAGAAATTTCCAGAAAATTAGACACGTCATTCGAACCAAAGCTAATCACATTTGAATGAGAAAACAGGCTGCTTGAATAAAACTCCTCGTACGATAGGCCATCTTATTCGAACGAGATCCAATCTCATTTGAACGAGATGATGCTGTATCATCCCCAAGCTCTAGCTATAGCATTTTTCCGCCATTTTCAACCTAAAAACCTCTATTGTTTACTACCAAACTCCTAACAATAAATGCCAATCATTATTCCATCCTATAAGGATGATTTATAACAACCTAGGATCATTTGATCATGCATAAAACTTGATAAATTTCAAAAATTCCCAATTCAATGAAAATAAACCCTAATTCTTCAGATATTTAATTCAAGCATTCTAATCCCAGATTTTATCATCATTATTCATAAAAAAATTCATGGTTATTCCTTTAACTACATAAACGAATTCCATACCATATTAATTCAATCTTAATTTAAGCATGTAATCATCAGGTGTTCCTCAAATTCACATATAATTCAAGGGTGTTTATTACTTACACTAACATGAACATGATTATTGCTAAAAGACAACAAGAACTAAACACTTTAGTCACAAAAGAAGTTTTGATCCGTTGATGTCTTTGGTATGGTTGTGACCCTCGCTCTTCGATCTACGAGGTGGGCGTCTCGATGGTGAGAAAGGTGCACTAGTGGTGGTTCTAGCCCTAGAAACCTCTCCTCCTCCATCCTCCTTTTGGCCTCTCTGTGTCTAACACCTATAGACCTAATCTAACCCACTTACATGATATATTAACCCTTTAATTTCCGTTGTTAATATTACTCAAAAAATATAAATTACTAAAACTCCCTCTCGGGATGCCGACTTGGTCTAAAACTGTCTCGGGACCCGAACTAAACCCACGGGTAGACTTTTCTGACTATCTTGACCCTTTCGGATACCTTGGCGTACTCAAAATGACCATTTGGGTGACTTATAATTTTTTTTACCTTTTATCGCATTAATTTAGTCCTGATATGATATGACTGACACTCGCGTCCCGACTTAATTACCATAATTGTCGTATTTCTCACTCATGACAATTTTCACAAATTCTCAATCATATTACTAATCATATATTAATTTATTTTCTCAGTAATATTCAATATAATGATCATCAATAAATACCAACATTTTTCTCCCTAGTTAATATTTATTTTAATCCGGATTAATTATCAATAAATTTCCCTTATTTAATTCAATTTAATTAAATCAATATTTAAAAATCATTAAAAATATGTGATGTTACATAAGGCCACAGTTGAGATACCGTCAATTATCTCCTTTTCTACTCACATACGACGCACTATAATTGTCTTAATTTAAATTTAGTTAATCACAGTAGTAAACTCTACACATAAGTTTTAATCATATTCTCACTAATTAATACTTATTAATTTCACATTATTTCCCATTGTTTCCCATTTTAATTAAATTACATCACACATGTAATTTAAAATGCTAAAATAAATTATTCAAAATTACGGGGTATTACAGGAATCTCGACCATCGTTGTCGTCAGCTCCCCCTTTGACATCTTCTCTGGATCCCTCATGCAAAATAATGGGTTCTCTAAAGGAACCTCTAGCTCATTCTGCATCACTTGTCGCACTACCCTCTCGCTCATATACCAGTTGTATCTAAACTCGTGTGAAAATAAACATCGCATCTTATAATGGAAGACGATGACTCCCATCTCTGTCGAAGACTGACTTGAAGGATAGAAAGACTCATGTACAAATGAATTTAGTCGTTAATGCATAATAAAAAACCAAGTAAATAAATGACATAAAAAATTCCAAAAATAAAATAAAGGCAAATTTAGTTATTCATCAGAGAATTCAGTAAGACTCTCACATATCATGGGAAAGGGGTCCTTCATCGACATATTCTGCAATCATGGTGGGGTACATTTTGTCCGATCACAAATGACCACGGACACTAACCCCCAAAAAATCCACAAAAATATCAACATCCCAAACAAAAAACAAAAGTTCAATAGGTCAACAAACCAAGAAAAACCCTCCAAGGGGTTGAATACAAACAAGAAAAGGCACAAAAAATCCAGCCAAATAGGATCTTTGGGTCCATTAATCGATTAATTAAAGGACCCCCAATCCTATAACAAATCAATTTTAAGGTCCCCCAAACAATAACCGATCACTCATCCCCACCCAAAGTAATTATTATGAGGTCTTTGGAAATCACTTCTTAACCATCGAGGTGTCTCACACCTTGGATCCACCATCCAAGGGCTTTAATCGATCAGTCAAATTTCTAGGACCAGACCATAATAAATAGATGTTCCCACCAATCATTAAAAAGGCACCAAAACCCGACTTTGATTCATTTCTTCACTTTCATCTCCTCAAGCATTCGAGATAACCGAGTTCATTCTGAGAAGTCCCGAAGAAGAAAGTACTTTAGAAAAGTCAAGGAAAGATCATACTTCTGCGATGTCAGTTCAGTCTCGAACGAGGTACATATTTCCAAAAAGTCACCTTCGAAAGAAAAACAAAGGCAAACCTCTAAGCGTGTTTTTCTAAAGTCAAAATCCTTTAACTGAAGCTCTACCTGACTAAAAACTAAGTTCTTCCCACCTAGGGAACCTAAAGTGGGGACACTTCCCCTGGAAAATTCAGCTCACGCTACAAGGGTAAAGTACCTCTGACCAAATTATGGGTCAAATACCCTAGTATATATTGTGATAAACTATCGATATATGTTTATCTCTTTTAATCCAGCCCCTGTTTTGGGGATCGGGTATGCAATTTACATTATTTATATTTTAAAGCTTATTTTTTAACCCAACACCTCTATTAATTGACTTGACATGCTCATATGTTAAAACAATGCAAATCAAATTCCGCAATGACACAATACAATACATGATAATATACTTTTCAAAATCGATATGAGAAATGTGCCAATGAAACGAGTTAGTCTAAAACTTTGCACAAGCCAAAGTCTAAAATCCAACTAGTCCAACCTCTTCTCCAAATTAATAAGGCCTGCCCCAATGGAGGCATCCCAAATATGTGTTTTCATATAAAATACTTGTCAATTGTCGACCTTTGATTAGACATTGTTTTAACATTTATATATATCAATCCAACATAACAAAAAGTTATATTAAGGAATAGGATACATAAATGCAATAATGTTGTACATTGTATACCTCGTTACAAACCGGAATGAAACACTACATCTGCATTTTCCTCCATAATCATTTGAAGACTTATTAGTGACCGAGCATCGTTTCTAAAATTAAAACCATTGGAATCATCGCCAACACTTTATGGAGGTATATATAATTTGTGTTTTTTATTTTCTCATTCAAATATGTTATGGGATGTTTTATTTTTTAAATTTAGGCATTTTTTAAAAATTAATTATTTTAGTTCGTTAGAACAAGATTCTACTCTCGTTATAACGAGACTTGGTTCTCATTCAAACAGGGTTAAATGATGTTGAAACTAAGTGATAATTTAATTATCTTGAACTTCTAATGATCATTTAAAGAGATGGTATCATTCTAAAAATTACGTAGCATTATCCTCGCTCGGGGCCTGCCACGCAACAATGACAACTCCACTGGGGATAACTCAAGAGAACTAAACTATCTTTATAATTCCTGCCTAATATGCTTAATATCACTCCCCTATATGACTAGTTTACATAATTTTTAGAAGTTTTTCACAACCTTAGTTTTAGAGCCCCTCATGGTGTGAATACGTGTTTAGGCCCCCTTGTTCATCATTGTACATTTTTCCAAATAGATAGGTATGCAAGAAGGACCTCATGATAAAATAAACATCAAAATATGTTAAAAAATATTACCTATTTTGTATCACACACTGGATAGTCTATATTTTCATATTATTTAAACCATATGCCCCCAAGACCCAAAAACAATTACACCAAAGGAAGTTCGTATGTTAGAAAAGTCACTTCACTTAAAAAGAGGATTGCATTTCATAAAAGCCTCTTCTCCCTAAGGGAAGTTCGTAGTTTAGAGAAATCGCTTCCTTGAGTGAAGTTCGTACTTTTGAAAAGTCACTTACTCGAATGGATAGTTACTGATTAATTCTAACTCTTTTCACCCAGACATTTGGTATAACGAGAAACCTCTCTCTTGATATAAAAGTCTTAGTGATAGGAAAAGTTTAAAGTTTCTTTAGTACTGGGGTATATGGAATAGTCTTTCATAACTATTCAGTACTGGGGTAAAGTTGTTGATTAGGCACATATTCTACATATTTATCCCCTTAATTTCGGTATTTTTATGATCCCGTGTAATGTAAATAGCTTGGATTTGTCTCGTATTTATGATACTAACCACTTTTGGCAAGTATTCCATGTTTTTTGTATTTCTCATGTGCTTTATAGGTATTTCATGCAAGTTAGTGCGAATGAGAACTCAAAACAGTGAAAGAAAGCAAGAAATGTGAAGTTGAAGGGAATTTTCGTAATTTTGCAGCCTTAGTCCGGAGGTGGGTTCAATTGGAAAGTTTAATATATTCCAATTACAAGAACACTGGAAAAAATGGCACCTCAATTCGAGCTACGATGCAGAAGTTATGAGGTTTTGAAGTTGCGAGATAATGAAGAGTCATTTTCAGAACTGAAGAGTCAAAACTCTTGAAATTTCTTGTTTAATTCATTTTTATTAGTTGTAAAACGTGGGGAGGCAAGGTAAGAGTCTCATTTAGGTATTATAAAAGGTCAAAACGTGGAGAGGCATGGGAGAGTCGAATTTTAAGAAAAAAAGTCAGATTCTAGAGAGTTTTCTTAGTTTTTCTTTACATAGACAATTTCATAAACCCTAGTTTGTAAGTTTGAGGAATAAGGAGAATTCTGGATTCAATTTCATCTATTTTGATTACAAGTATCAAATTCCATTCTCTTATTTTATCTCAATTCTATTTTCAATTCAATTATCACTTGTTTTGTAATTTTTGTTTTTATAATGTTTCTTAGATCCACAATTACATGCATTGTTATGAATTTGTTTCCTCATAAAACCATGTCTAACTAAATTTTCAAGGGTTGGGGTACATAAACTCATTCCGAGGCAAATTACCCACGTACAAAATAGGGGGTAAATTAAAATATTGACCAAATCGTGTATGGAAATTATATAAACATAGCCGATCTTTTAATCTCTCTTGCCCTAGGTACTTGTGATGTTTAAGAAGAGTATGCAAGTATAATTTTCTATTCACCGCTTTGTATTTACCTTTGATTTCATATGATGCGGGCTAGTTTCCTCATATATGTAATGCTTAGGATCTATAAAGACTGGATTTAGTCAAAATTTCAATTTACATTTCTAGTATTCTATACGGTAATTTACTAAGGTTTGAGGGATTGTACTCCACCCTACTTTCTCTCATTTTCAAATCTATTTTTTTTCAAATTTTAGTGTTTTTGTGCACTTTTTATTTCATCACCAATTGGATATTTTAACCATCAATCATCTTTTCTTTTCTTTTGAGAAACCATTTGAAGGATAAATAAATTTTCTTACATAATTCTCAATTGCCAATTTCTGATCCTTATGGAGACGATCCCGACTTGTCGAATTATTACTAACGCGACAGGCTTGCACTTGAGCCTAGAGAAAATGCACTTTTGAGACAAATTCTTAGCCTCATCAAGTTTTTGGCGCCGTTGTCGTGGAATTAGGTAGACTTTAGGTTAGGTTGGTTAATCCCGAATTTGATCAAAAATAAAAAGAAATAAAAAAAATCCAAAAAAAATATAGAAAAATTAAAAAAAATCCAAAAATAGGCGTGTCACGTTTTTTAATTGCCCAATTTGAAATGTCTTACTTTAACTCTTTTGGTGGCTTTAATTGTTATGCTAATAGTGAGGAGGAGGCGCTCAAGACTTATGAACATTGGATCAATTTCAATAAAGATGAGTCTCATAAATACAAGCCCAGTGCTAAGGCCATCAAAATTTATCAAAATGAATTTCTTGAAGAAAAAAGGCTTGAAAAAGAATATTGGGAAAAAAATCGTTATTGGGAGCAAGAGTTAGATGCATTATTTGAACCCAATGAGGATTTTTCTTCCAATATTTTTGTAGTTGAAGAATGTTTTCAACCAAATGAGGAATCCGAGGTGCTAGAACCAAGGAAGCCTACTTTGGAAGAACTCTTGATTATTATTAAAAAGCAATCTGATGGGATGACCTTGCTACTACAGAGTTGAAAACTAGAGCAACATGCAAGGAGTTGAATGATTATTTGGACAACTTAGATAAGGTCAAGACTTGTGCTTCACCTAATACGTTTGAGAACGAAATCATTGAGAGTGATCCAATTACTTTTGAATCTCAACCTCTTATAAATATTTCAAAACCTATTGAGGTTGAACATCATTTATCTCCTTGTGTCCCCACTATTATTGAACTAGTAAATCCATCACAAGAACTGGATGAATTTCTTGAGGATGTTGATTCGATTCTTGTATGGGAATGCTATTTTGAGATGCTTCATCTTACGGGCCATACACTTAGACGTATCACTCCACCAGATCCATTTGAAAATTTTGGGGGAGAAGATTTTGAGGACAATGACTCTATGCTTGAATTGTTTTCCAAGACGGACTCTTTCTGTTTGTATGCCCCACTTCCCATACTACTTGAAAAATATATGAGAGGTGATTCTATTTTTCTTGGATTCCAATGGGACTTGTCCTCTTATGCACCCAAATCCTTCATTATCACCCTAAACTTTTTAATAGGTGATGTTTCATTTCTGCCGCTTTGCACATGGCTTTCGTTGTTCAAACGGAATTCTTGTTTTTCTGGAGGCATGCTTTCTAGTGAGGGCACACCATTAATCCCTCAAAGTCAAATTGTATTTTGGGTGGACCCTCAAATTTTTCGACTTCTAGTGTATAACTTATTAGAATTTCAAATCGTAGGTTGTACATAATTAGCTTTTTTTTTTCTTTTTTTATAGTTTAGAGTAATTAGTTAAAGTTTTTGTTATTTTTTTTCTATGCTTGGTTCTAACATGTTTTGCAGATTCAATGGACTCGCACTCATCGGGGATCGCTCCATTTGGGTAATATCTTTCTTTTCCTCTCTTTATGTTGTGTTCTTGATTCGCATTCAAGACAATGAAACATTTAAGTTAGGAGGTGTGGGATATTCTTCCCGTTTATTGTTTTGTTTCACTGATTCGATCACATGTTCTATCAAGTGTGTTTTTTTTAGAAAATTTCACAAATTTTAAAAAAGTTGAAAAACCAAAAATATTTTTCTTCAAAATAAATAAAAATTAGAATTTAAAATTTTCAAAAATATCACCTTTATTCTATTTAAAGTCTCAAATTGATAACAATCAATTGCACTAAGCCGAAAATTGATCGAAGATGGAAATTGAAAGAAAATTGACGACTTAACGAATAAGTGTGGAGATTGATCAACCCGATGGGATTTCGAGCCTTTCAATTTTTTATGAGTTTTAAAATCAATCCGAGTTTATGATTAACTCAAAGTTCTTTTCAGCATTTTAATAAGTCATTGATGATCTCAATCCTTTATTTTGATTGGTTATGGAAAATGTGTGAAATGTTGTCTCGAAATTCGTGCTAAATATATCTCTAAACTTAATTAATCTCGAGATGCATATGGTAATCTGATTAGCAATTTAGACAATGAAGTAGGCCTTCTTTTGTTTAACCCAAAAATATTAGCCATAATATAGTTGTGAAAAAATTATCCCTTTGCAACCCACTTTGAGCCTAATATAATATTTCCCTTTCGTTTGATAACCCAAAAAACCCAATTGGCTCGGAATTGTGAAAAGTTAGAAATTCATCAAGTAAGTCCAAAGTGTGTAATAAAAAAGGGGCAAGAAAAGAAAAATAGTAAGAAATAAAAATGAAAAAAAAAGAAAAAAATGAAAATTGAAAAAGAAAGAGAAAAATGAGCAAATGCCCGAAAAAACACAAATGCACGTCAGCAGGACATTTTCTAATTCCGAACAATTCGTCTATTCTCAATTTTACCCTTTACACTTTTTAACTCGAAAAGTCCTAACCGAGTCCGAATGGCGAAATTAATTACTGCGTGGAGAGATAAGACATGAAAACATAATAAAAGAGATTAAAATGGTGTGATTAAGAGATGATGTTTTCCATTTCCTATTAACTTCATTCCGATGATGAGATATTTTCCCCATATATTTTCTTCTTTTCAATTTTGTATGCGTGAATTTGTGTCCATTATATTTACTCTTTATATCATGCATACCGAGAAAAATAGCCACACTCCAAGTGATTCATTTGTGAGTGCATCCGTAAGAATTTGAATCAAAACGAATTTTCAGAAAGTAATGTAATGCTCAATCGGTGGAAATTTGAGGTTTAATTTCTGGCTTTGCACACACACACACTATGGTTTGAGACCTTTGAATATTAATTTATGGTGATTATTTTTCGAAAAGTTTAAATTGTACAATTTTTAAGTATTTTGATATTTATTTGAGTCAATAAAGAATTTTGTGGGTGTATTCACTGCAAACCCTCACGAGACAAAACTCGTCCTACTAGGGTAACCTAGGGGTTTAAAGGCTTGTTGCATATGCTCAATGCAATCGCTTGCCTGTGAAAGTGGAATTTTATTTTAATAAAGGATTTTTCAAGAGTGTAATTTTGGTTAGATTCTTTACGTTGCTTGGGACGCACAAAGTTCTAAGTTAAGGGGTGTGATTAGGCACATATTCTTCATATTTATCCCCTTAATTTCGGTATTTTTATGATCCCGTGCAGTGTAAATAGCTTGGATTTGTCTCTTATTTATGCTACTAACCTATTTTGGCAAGTATTCCATGTTTTGTGTATTTCTTTTTTGCCTTATAGGTATTTCATGCAAGTTAGTGCGAAGGAGAACTCAAAACAGTGAAAGAAAGCAAGAAATGTGAAGTTCAAGGGCATTTTCGTAATTTTGCAGCCTTAGTACGGAGGTGGGTTCAATTGGAAAGTTGATATTCCAATTACAAGAACACTGGAAAAAATGGTACCTCAATCCGAGCTACGGTGAAGAAGTCACGAGGTTTTGAAGTTACGAGATAATGAGGAGTCATTTTCAGAAATGAAGAGTCATTTTCAGAACTGTAGAGTCAAAACTCTTGAAATTTCTTGTTTAATTCATTTTTATTAGTTGTAAAACGTGGGGAGGCAAGGTGATAGTCTCATTTAGGTATTATAAAAGGGAAAAACGTGGAGAGACATGGGAGAGTCGAATTTTAAGAAAAAAAGTCAGATTTTAGAGAGTTTTCTTAGTTTTTCTTTACATTTAAGGAGAATTTTGGTTTCAATTTCATCTCGTTTCCCTATTGCTGATTACAAATATCAAATTCCATTCTCTTATTTTATCTCAATTCTATTTTCAATTCAATTATCACTTGTTTTGTAATTTCTGTTTTTACAATATTTCTTAGATCCACAATTTCATGCATTGTTATGAATTTGTTTTCTCATAAAACCATGTCTAGCTAAATTTTCAAGAGTTGGGGTACATGAACTCATTCCGAGGCAAATTACCCACGTAGAAAATAGGGGGTAAATTAAAATATTGACCAAATCGTGTATGGAAATTATACAAACACAGTCGATCTTTTAATCTCTCTTGCCCTAGGTACTTGGGATGTTTAAGAAGACTATGCGAGTATAATTGTCTATTCACCGCTTTGTATTTACCTTTGATTTCATATGATGCGGGCTCATTTCCTCATATATGTAATGCTTAGGATCTATAAAGACTGGATTTAGTCAAAATTTCAATTTACAGTTCTAGTATTCTATACGGTAATTTACTAAGGTTTGAGGGATTGTACTCCACCCTATTTTCTCTCATTTTCAAATCTATTTTTTTTTCAATTCTTAGTGCTTTTGTGCACTTTTTATTTCATCACCAATTGGATATTTCAACCATCAATCATCTTTTCTTTTCTTTTGAGAAACCATTTTAAGGATAAATAAATTTTCTTACACAATTCTCAATTGACAATTTCTGATCCTTGTGGAGACGATCCCGACTTGTCGGATTATTACTAAGGCGACAGGCTTGCACTTGAGCCTAGAGAAAATGCACTTTTGAGACAAATTCTTAGTCGCGTCAGTTGTTTCACACGTACCTTAAAGATTGGTCAGTCCAAGAATACCTGTATATCGTGATTCATGTCAATGAAAAGTAATCCACCCATCACTGAGTTGCATCTCCCTTTCGCAAAAAGAAATTTATTTAGCAACACACCATATTGCACAAAAAAGAGTAGGTACTTACGGGCCTTTCACTTTGAATAAAATTTTCAAATGCCTGGAGACTGGTCTAAAAACCTCAGATTCTAGCCTGAATGTCTTCACGTTTTTAAGTGGAAGATAAATAGTATGAATCTGCAAGTTATGGCAAAAACAAATCTCCCTTATGTTGAATTCCCTTACCCACTTTTTATTTTCCAAAAATAATAGACCATTGTATGTTACTTCCTCGCTCCTGTCACAAAAAAGATAACTCGCCCATGTTTACCCGAATCCAACAGGACTCTATTAAGTATTCCCCCCAGAAGATACTACCAAACAAAAAACAAAAAAATAAAATACCTTCCACATACAGTTAAATATATATAAAGAGTGGAATAAAAAAACTCATGCATATGTGAGTCCTTCTCCCCCTATGTATTGTCCTTCTGTCCATAAAAACCTGAACGCAAGTAACTCACCTTTTTATGCAGTTGTTATCATCAAGAGAGAGATAACACTAAGTTCTTACCCTGGAAACCAGATTTTGAGCTCCGCGGCCCATTATTTTTCATTAATGAGCTCCCCACCTAAGATTATCAAGTTTTGTCCACATTTTGCTCCATGTCTACAAAAAATATTACACTCCACCCATAATGGATAAGATTTTGAGACATGTTGAAAACATGACCACCTCGTAGAATACTATGCATTATAAACTTAGGGCATTGAGCCTAGCACATATTCACATGCAATGGGCCACTACTATGATCATAACAAGGGATAACATACTTCCTCTTACATCCGCAACACCAGATCACTAGTTAGAGGGGTTGTCGAGGCAATTCCAGTTAATACCCATAATCTTCATGCACCGATCCCAGCATTGTATCCCCCTTTAACACTGATGGCCCTCGCTTCCAAGTATTATTTTTTGTACATGGATATTTTGAACCCTACTAGCAGTACCCAAAGTATCCACACACCGCCTTCCAAGCCCCCCCCCCCTGAGCTGAATCTATTGCTCCTCTACGAGCCGATGAGGTTATTACCCTACCTCTAAATAAGGAAATAATGCAGGTCTAATACGCGTCTCCTTCAATAATTCATCATCAATATGCAAACCATTGATGAGCTCATTACCATCAAGAAGATGACCCTCAATTTTGCTGCCCGATTGCTAGAAAAATTCAAGATTCTAGTTTTCAAAACCTAAAAGGGACGGGGCTCCCTAACTGACCACTTATACAACTACCATTTTTATATGCAGGTTTGAAACTTAGGCTCAAGGGTTCTAGAGAGCATGTTCTCTTTTGCTCAGTCTAAAGTATCCCTTTACCTGGTATATGGCATTGCACCACGGAAGGATTGTTGAAAACTAGGATGATGTATGTCATTCTTTCCTGAAGTAGAACAATTACAATGATGAACTTGGCATAACCTATAAAGGCTTAGAGCTGCTGAAGCAGGAAGAGGGAGAGACAGTTGGCTCTTTCATCATTCGCTAGAGAGAGAAATCCAGTCAGGTTGTAAACTTCCCCTAGAAAATGATCAAATATACATCGTAACCAAGATCCACTAGAAGGAAGTAAAAAATGAACTTGCGCTCACCTGGATCCTAAACTTCAAAGAACTCAACCATATCGGGTGAAAGTTCAAGGAGAGTTGGTGACTAAGGCTACCAAATCTACGGATGAAGCATATCGAGATGTAAACCAGTTCTGTGCCCGCAAAAACTCATTTTGAGCTTCTACATCTCAGATCACCACCCTCGTGGCCATTCTGAAACTAAAATCATGCCCAATTACTAATATTTCCCAATATTTGGTATCCACCAATGCACATTTCAAACAAGGACCCATGGTTAGTCATGTTTATTGCATTTAATACCCCGTTAATTTGTGCATTCTAGAATTCCCATGCATGTTATTCCCGATTCTTATGATTATTTATTGATTAACCCCTATTTTCATCATATACATATATATTGTGTGTGGCTTATTTGAGCTTTTATAGGTCTCGGGAATGCAAGATATGGAGTTTGGTTGAATCCTGAGAAATAAGCATTTTATAACGCAATGTCATGGGCATTTTAGTAAATTTAGTATTTGAGTTTTGATCCCAAACTCTTCACGAAAGTTGAGGTCCTTAGACTCATCTTCTTGTGGGCTCCGACAACGCATGAATCTGAGTTGTATCGAAGAAGTTACGGGCATTTCTTTAGAGCATGCACCTTAGCCTACCTCAGGATGGAAGCAGGTCTAAATCGATTCGGCTTCCTTCCAAATCAATTCGGTTTCACCTAGTGAAGCAATTCCTCTTTTGCGAATCGATTCGGATTCTTTCCTAATCGATTCGTACCTACTATATCTTATTATAATTATGCCACTCGAGATATTTTGGGGGTTTTAGTCCTTTGTTTCCCTTTTGAAAAGATCAGTTTTATACTTAGAAAGTTTCCAATTTTAGAGACTCTCTTCTCTCTCCTAGGTCAAGTTAATTTATTATTCTTACCCACATGTAAAGCATTGATTATTTAGAAGTTTGTTGTTGTTAATGGAAGAAAGGTTCACTTACTTTTTCTCTACTTGTTTTCTTAGTTTTAATTTTCTTTTATTACCATCTCTTGTATTGGTTTGTGTTTAACTAGATGACTTGCTTAAGTATGTTTTTCTTTTGTATTAGTAGCTTAGTTTCCATTATGAGTAGCTAGACTTATGGTTGAGGATCATGATCCCACCTTGTATACTTGAACTTCATATTTAGTGTTTGGTTTATAATTGTTATGATGGAGCTTCATGTGTTAGTATTGGAGTATCCTAGTCTCTTAACCTCCCTTGTCTTGCAAGGGTAGTGTTTGATGGTTTACTACAAACCCAACCCATCTAGCAATAATTAATTAACCCTTAATCCTCTATGGATGAGTTTAATCTCAACATGTTTGATTCTCGGACTTAATTAGTTATGCTCTATTAAAATTAAATTTGAACCATGTCCTATCATATTCTTAGCGAATCCGAGGTGGGAGAATGATCCCCATTCCCTTTTATCTCTTGTACTTAAGCTCATATTAACTCATTTCAATTTATCTTCATAGTTAACTCGTTCTTTATTAATTAAACACATATAGTATAGCGGTTACTTAATCTTACCACTTCAAATAACAAATCATCTTTTTCACTTCATTTTTGTGACATTTAGAGAATAACTTTAAACGTACTTCAGTTCTCTTAGGAGTGTCCAATCCCTGTGGAAAACGATTTCGAACTTACCCGGATACTACTTAGTGAGAAATATTTGCACTTGAGTCACACACTATTGTTAGAGCATCAAGTTTTTGGCACCATTGTTGGGGATTGGCAACAATTTTAGGTTATAAGACGTTCTCTTTACACTTTTTCATTCCCTGTGGTCACCGTGACAACACAGTTTCCAAAAACAAATCCAAAACCATTCTGGTATGGAAGACGTGAGCGATAGAACTTCAAATCCTATATGTGAATCCCCGTCATCTAACAAACATTTGGACTATTGGAAACCATCTCTAACTCCTTCCATTTAAATCTCAGCTCATATCGGGGCCCATTCCATGTCCAACACCATGGTCAATAATCAAAGCGAGCACGGTAGTCAAGGGGAAGTCGAGACTCCCTATAGACCCATGAGAGACTACCTACAATCGGAGAGGACCACCTCTCCATTGTGCACCATATTTCCATATAATGCCATGAAATTACATTTTTGTAATGGAATGAATCAAATATTACCCACGTACAACATTTGAGAGTGAGCAACCATACTTACACGTAAGAGAGTTTGAGGAGGTTTGCAGTACTTTTAGCGATCAAAATTATCCTCTTGATGTCACACGACTTAAACTCTTCCCTTTCTCTCTTAAGGACAGAACTAAAACTTGGCTTTGGTCCTTATATCCAAACTCTATAGGAAGTTGGTGGAATATGCAAGCCCAATTTTTGAAGAAGTTTTTCCCCACCCACTATACAAACTCTCTTAAGGATCAAATCCAAACCTTTTCCTAAGGATAGGGTGAGACCTTCGGGAGATGTTGGGAGAGATTTCATGAGTTATGCCCACACCACAGATTTAAAAAATATAGACTTATCTCCTTTGTCCACAACAGGCTTTCTCTCAGGGCTAAACAAATGGTGGAGACCATGTGCTCCGGCGAGTTCTTTGGTCTAGATATGGATGATGATTGAGTACATTTCAAGCATTGTGCTGAAACCACCCAATCTTGGGATACCTCGGACCCGAACAAAGCCAACTCGCATTCTTCCAATCCTCCTTCCTCTAGCTATGGGATATATCACCTCAGCAATGGGGATGATATGTCTTTTCGAGTAGCTCAACTAGCCAAGAGAATTGAGGCTATGGATCAAAAGAGTTGGGAACCCTCCACTCCTTCTTTATTTCATATAGAATAGTAATGTTCTAATTAGGACATTTAATATCACTCTACTAAGGATTATCCTATAATCCAGATGAATAAAGTGATTCTTCATGATCAGGTCAACACAATGGCCACTATAAGAAACAATTCATGACTCCTCTTGGAGAAGAATACAATCCGTCGTGGAGAAACCACCCTGTTTTCTCTAATGCTCAATCCCAACAAGCCCAAAATCTTCCTCATTCGAATTATCAAGGTCCTTTCGCACCTCCCAATTACCAACAACCATACTTGCAACCTTTTCCTCCCAATGTGCATATGAAAGGTCCTTCATCGGGACCACCACCTCCGGTTATACCTCCTTATGCCCATCTGAACAAGAAATGTCTTGAAGATACTCTTCATGCTTTTAAGAATTCTCAACAAGTGATCAATAATAAAAATGCGCAAATCTTTGCTCGACTTGAATATTTAGTCTCTAAGTTGACCACATCCTTGAACGTTAAAGAAAAGGGTAAGTTTCCTTCACAAGCTCAACGACCCATTGGGCAAAATAGTGTGAATACCGACATATCGAATCACCCTCCTGATCAAGCAAAGGGTATTAACGTTCTACGAAGTGGGAAAGTCATCGATAAGTCTATCCCTCCTCTACTCCAAACCATTAAGGAAGTCTCTCTGGACCCAATAGAGGTCGAAGACGCTTCCTCGAAGGAGAGTGAGGAGGAACGGCTATGTAACACCCCGTACTTTTATGATATTAAGTAATTATGGGATTAATTATTATTGTTGGATTAATTAAATAAAAATGTGAGAAATTAGATATTAATTAATCTGGATTAAAATAAATATTAACAAGTGTGTAAAGGGTGAATACTTATTGCTGAGAATTATTGAATATTACTGTGTGAATACGTAATATGGAATTATGAAATTTTATAAATTTTCGAGAGTGGGAAATACGACACTTTAGTATATTAAGTCAGGACGCGCGTGTGAGTTGTGTCGGGACTAATTTAATGGAATAAATAAGTAATTTATTTTTAAGTAGCTCCTATGGTCATTTCCAGTGCACCATTGAGCCCCGAAGGGTCGAGATAGTCAGAAAATACTACCCATGTATTTTATTTGGACTCCAGAATATTTTTAAGCCTATATGGCACCATGTAGGGGTATTTTTTGTCTTTCGAATTTTTGGGGAATTATTATGGACGAAAATTAGATAATTGAAGATGAGTGTACGTGGGTGAGAAGGAGTCTGTCAGTTTCTAAACCTAAGAGAGAGAGAGAGAGAGAGAGAGAGAACCACAGAGGAAGAAGGAAAGTCCATAGGTGTTCTTGGTGCAGAACTCAACAACTCACACCACAAATCCCACAAAAGCGTAGATCGGAAGATGAGGAACAAGTCTATAACAATTTCATTAGCGGATCAGACCATCATGATCAAGGCAAGTGTTTATTACTTGGTTCCTATTAGCAATAATTGTGCTAATGTTAGCATAGGAATCAAACATATGATTTATAATTGAATTGGGTGAATTTAGAGAAATTAAATCATAGATTAAGAGTTATTTTGATGAAGAATTGAACCCCTATGCATGTAGAATAGGAATCCTGAAATTATATTTTTTGATCGAGAAACGAATCTGGGTTTTAATGGTCGTTGAATTAAAATTTAAAAGAACTAGGGATTTAATGTTTAAATTTGGGGATTTCATATTTAATTGATGTACTGTAAAGATTTAAGATTCTAAGTTTCTAAAAATCATCTAAACATGTTAGGATATCAGTTTGGTTTGTTGTTTTGTAGTTTGGGACTAAGCATTAGGGGTTTTAGAGTTATTAATGGTGGAAAAATTTAGGAGGTGTAGGATGGGGACGAAATCGCTCAATCTCGTTCAAAAGAGATTGAGCCTGGTTCGAATGAGAACCCATGTCGTGCGATATGTCATTCTAACGAAATGTTATCTTGTTCAAATGTGATAGCTTCTGGTTCGAACGACGGGTCCAAAATCTGGGAATTTCTATTTTTGACCCAAATCGAGTTACACAGTTAATTTGAGCGAGGAAAACTCTATTTAATGAAATTAGCAGAGTGCATAATTGTTGTGGAGTATTTGGGTAATAATACTTTAAATGTTGGAAGGGTAAGTTAACCTTGGAAATTTTGAGATAGAGTAATCGAAATAATTATATTAGTAGTAGTAATGAGGGAATACTACGTACGAAAAATAAGTGTACAGGATGGGTGAATACCAATTGATTTTAATCGGATGTGAGAGTGCCTATTATATGCTTGTTATTATGTGTATAGAATACCTACGCAGCTTGCTATCAAAAGGAGGTTTTCACATAGTGGATTGTCTTATGTTGTGTTGCCCATTAGGGGGATATTTGACATGTAACCAGAGCATATGAACTTGGTTACGTGCTATCTGAGATATAGGGTAGTTTCGACGACTGAATAAGAGCGTAGGTATATGCGTGACCCATTTGGCTAGGGATTATGTTTGCCTCCAATATCTATGATTTGAATTTTATTGTTCTTCAGAGATTGAACCAACATTCCTTTATGCAGTGAGTGATGCAGCGGGACATGATAGCTGAGTATGCATTGCACCAAGTGGTCTTAACCTAAGGGTGCAAGACTTAACGGGTAAAATATTAACTATTCGAATGGTGTTTATGAACTGTGGTTATTCGGGATAAACTATTTTTAATAACATATTGTATGGGCGACACAGGTTTACTACTAGTGAACATTGATAGAGACCTTGTGATTTTGAACTAGTAGGAATGGATAACATAGCTAGTGTGGATTAGAAAATGCGTTAGGCGTGCACAATAGATGAGAGGTGAGGATCTCATGTGAGAGTTCGAAAAGCAAGCATGCACATAAAACTTGCCTTATTGCAAATTTTAAATACTTGCTAAAACATATATTTTTACAAATTGGGCTCTGACCCGTCTCTTGTTATTCTTCTCTCTTTCAATATATATAAGTATTATATCAGGTGCCCAGTAACAGGATTACCAGAGTTAGACGCTTGGATTGTTTAGCGAGCTGCAGATGTTGTGGGAGTTTCCGGTCCTTACATTTACATGCCTATATCATTTCTCTCAATTCTATTCAGACATTTCATTTAAGGAATGTGTTGCCCATTCTTAATCGTTTTATTCGACAGATTGTACTCAGATTACTTTAGTGGTTCATTTCAGTTGCTTTTGAGTATTTTATGGTTTATTGGCTTGAGACTTTAAACTAGAATATTTTATCCAGTCCTATTTATTTCAGAAGTTGAGTTATATCTAGTATTTATTTTATTCCTGTGAATGATAAATAGTTGATGTATTAATACTTAGAAATTATTAATGTATTCTTTGGGTATCACTTAAAATGGAAAATGTTTTGACACTAGCTTAATTATTTATTAGGTGATTATTAATGTTAAATGTATTTCGACAATGATGCTAATAATGAACCAACTCAACACTTTGTTTTAAATTGAATAAAGGACTAATCACCCGGTATTTAATTGGGTGGGATGTCACAGGTGGTATTAGAGCCATTAGTTTCTAGAGTCTTTTAGGATCTATACAACTTATTATGCTTTCAGCTTAGCGTCCTTTGATATATAGACCTATCTTTAGGACTGTTGTACTCTTATATATGTGATTACGTCTTCAGCTATTTGAGATTTAATAATAATTGTGGACTAATAAAATTCTTTCCCGTGTCAGATGCCTCCTCGACGTGCACCATAAGACTAATAGGCCCAACCAGAGCAGCCAGAAGTTCAAGCTCAGGGAACAATGAACGAAGCCGGGGATGCCACCATAGTTTCTCAGGCGGTGAATGTAGCTTTTACGGTGGTGCAACAGTCCCCACCCCAAGTTTAGGTTGTGGCGCCAATTCCAGTTTAGTTTCCCACTGCCTGGGAGAGGGTTAGGGATTCCTTTCGGAAGTCACATCCCCCAGAGTTCTTAGGCAGTTCTGACGTTGTTATCGCAAGCCAATGGAAGAAAGACATCTAAAGGAATCTTCACATGTCTTAGTGCACAAATATTCAGATTCTGTTACTGACTACCTTCAATCTAGTAGGGGTAGCCTTGCAGTGGTAGGAGTCCACTACCACTTTAGAGGAGAGGGACAGTATGATGATTCATAGTTTCTGGGTGCAGTTCGACCGCAAGTATTTTCCTTTTGCCATTTAGATCAAGATGAGGCAAAAATTACTGGACCCCACTCAGGAGGGGAAGACAGTCACAAAATATCAGGAGGAATTCACCAGAATGGTTAATTTGTTAACTAATAAGGTGCCTACTGAACAGAAGAAAATACATATATTCATGGATGGCCTAACCTGAGGGATCCATCAGCATCTTTTGGGTAATCTGTCCTTACATTCCTATACAAACGTACTTAATGTTGCATTGCTATACTGTCAGGACCACCATTTCCATGCAAAGGGGAACAAACGAGGAGGTGAGCTTAGCCAGGAGGGTAGGACAGGTGGGGGTAGTGCCAGTACGGCACCGATAGTTCGGCAGCAGTAGAGGCATGGTGAATAGGGCTCCCATCCGGTGGATTCTACTAAGAGGTTTAGAGTGGGTGGATTCAGGCATGGTCACGTAGGCTACAGAAAGGGTCATAAGGGACAACAGGGCTAGCAGCAGGGACACCGGGGGCAAGGTATATGTGGGAACGACCAGCAGGGGAAGAGGGGAGGTAATTTTAGCAGCAGATGTTTATCTTGTGGCAAGACTAGCCATAGTAAACAGGATGGCCCCGACAAGGGAAAGTTTCACCACCAGCAGGGTGCTCAGCAGGAGCCCCAAAGACCCATTTTTCCTTCCTCCCTATCCACAGAAACACCACTCCCAGCTTTTCCTACACTCCTGATTCAGTAGGGACAGTTACAGTATGGATGTGTTTATAACGTCCACCAGGCAGCTGCTCCATAGGCACCACCCGCAGTTGAGGGTACATTTCATATCCATGGTATTATGGGGCCCATTTTATTTAACACTATGGCATCACACTCCTTCATAACCATTAGTTTTGCATGGGCCACAAGGTTATTAGGCACGGACGAGAGTATAGTGACACATGTAGATTCACTATTGGGTTATGGTTCTTTGGTTCTCTTTATATACCAGGCAACAGGTATAGATATTGGGTGTTTGATTTTACCAGCAGATATGTTATTCGTAGATATGTCTGAGTACGACTCTATTATTGGCATGGATTGGCTAGTCACTTATAGGGACATGATTGATTACTTCAGTACGAGTATTGTGTTCACTATTTGGGGCCAAGTGATGTTTATAGTGGAGATGCCTCGCCCCGAGGGAGGTTCGTAAACCCATTTGTATTACATATAGGTGGAGAGCTCTATGGTAGTAGCGATTCCATGTAGTTCAAGTCCAGTTATTTACGAGTATACTAATCTGCTTCAGGACAATCCAGGGTTACCGCCGAGTAGGAAGATTGAATTTATGATAGACTTGATACCGAGCACCCGTCCTATAGCACGTTCTCCTTACCAAATGGATCCGATGAAAATGAGGGATTTATGGGACCAAATTGAGCAGTTATTGGGACAGGGTTTCATTCATAGGAGTACCTCGCCCTGGGGTGCTCCAGTTCTGTTTGTGAATAAGAGGTATGGATCCTTATGACTTTGTGTTGATTATCGAGAGCTTAATAAAGTCACGATACCGAATAAATATTCGTTACCTCGCATCGATGGCTTATTTGACCCCTTGAGGGGAGCAACCTACTTCTCAAAGATAGACTTGAGATCGGTATATCATCAGCTATGCATCGGGGAGAAGGATGTGTTGAAGACATATTTTTTGATAAGGTATGGGTCGTTTGAGTTTCTGGTTATGCCATTTGGGCTAACCAATGCCCTAGCAGTATTTATGGACTTGATGAACTGAGTTTTCAAAGAGTTCTTATATCAGTTTGTCATTGTCTTCATAGACGAGATCTTGATTTATTCTCGTACTGAGGAGGATCATGCCGAGCACTTACATAGGGTTCTGTAGACCATGTGGGAGCATGACCTGTACGCCAAATTTGAGAAATGTGAATTCTAGCATGCGGGAGGTAAAATTTTTGGGACACATTATATTTGATAAGGGTAGATCTGTGGATCCTATCAAAGTGTTAGATGTGAGGGTGTGGGGATAATCCACAACACCGAAGGAGGTACAAAGTTCTCTGGGTTTAGTCGGGTATTACTGATGATTTTCAAAGATTGCGGGTCCGATGATAAAATTGACTCGTAAGGGTGTGCCATTCATTTGGGATGATGCCTGTCAGTTGGCACTAGATGAGATGAAGGATAAGTTGACTTCAACACCCGTACTAGAACTTCCCAGAGCAGGTGTGGAGTACCTTGTATATACTGATGCATCCTTACAGAGGAGCATGCTATAGATTATGTTCTCGAAAGCTTAATCCCCACGAAAAGAATTACCCCACCCATGACTTAGAGCTGGAGCAATCGTGTTTGCACTTCGTATTTGGAGACATTACCTGTTGGAGGAGTAGTTTTTCTTATTTACGGATCATAAGTCACTACAGTATTTGTTCAAGCATAAGGAGTTAAATATGCATCAGCGCATGTGGCTTGAGTTTGTAAAAGATTATCAGTTTGAGATTCACTATTACCCGGTAAAGGCTAACGTAGTTATTGATGCATTGAGTCGTAGGCCAGTAGATGAGACGGACCAGGTGTGCAAGGAAAAATGGAAAGAACTGGGACATTAGGATGTAGTTACGAGATCCTTCATGTCTGCTATGATTGTCACACCACAGATAGTGATGAGGGTAGTTCATTCTAAGGCAGCAGATCCATTTTGTCAGGAGAGGATTAAACAACTCTTAACCGGTGGAGCCAAGTCTTATTCAGTGAGTTCCGAGGGAGGCTTCCCAGATGCAGAGGACCTATGCCATGTAGTGATGACAAAGTCGCATGGTCCTGATTTGCAGTACATCCCGGCGGTGATAAGATGTACCAGGATATGAGACGACAGTACTGGTGGAGCAGGATAAAGATAGGCATTACAGAGTTCGTCTCCAGGTGTACCACCTTTCAACTGGTGAAGGTGGACCATTAGAGACCACCAGGGTTACTTCATCCACTAGATATCCCTATGTGGAAATGGGAGAGCATTTCCATGGATTTCATTAGAGGGTTGCCTACTTCTCTGAAAGGTCACGATTCGATATGGGTTATTGTGTATCGGTTAACTAAGGTAGACCATTTCCTAACAGTTAGGATGGATTACATGACGGGACAGTATGCCTAGTTATGTATTGATGAGATAATGAGGTTGCATGGGATGCCCCTAGATATTATGTCCGATAGGGACAATATTTTTTGTCACGCTTTTGGGAGAGCTTTTAAGAGGATATGGGTATCGAGTTGGAGTTGAGAATGGCTTATCACCCGCAGATAGATGGGCAGACTGAGCGTACTAATCAGATGCTTCATGTTTGTCCTCGATTTTGGAGGGGGTTAGGAGCAGTACCTTTCACTGGTGGAGTTCGCATATAATAACTCCTATCACTTTACAATTTGCATGGCCCCATTTGAGGAGCTATATGGTTGACCTTTTCATTCTCCTACTCGTTGGTTAGAGGTAGGGGACAACAAACTAGTCGGGCCAGAGGTGATCCAGGAAATGTCAGACAGGATTGAGGTGATATGGAGTCGTATATGGGTAGCCTCGGACAGGCAAAAAAACTACGCCGATGCAATTCGGTTCTTCAGGGTGTTTAAAGTTGGGGAATAAGTATTATTACGGATGTCTCCTATGAAAGGAGTAATGAAGTTTTGGAAAAAGGGGAAATTATCTCCGAGATACGTAGGACCATTTCCCACTATCGACAGGATCCGACCGGTGGCATACAGACTTGCATTGTCGGAGCAGTTATACCGTATTCATGATGTGTTCCACATTTCTTCGTTAAGGAGGTGCCTTAGAGATGAGTTGGCCCACACTCACATTGTGATAGAGTAGATTAATTTTCACCCTGAGAGCTCTTATGAGGAGAGGCATGTGGCTATCTTAGACTGTAGCGAGAGGAGGTTGAGGTCAAAGGTAGTTCCACTTGTGTATGTCCATTGGGAGTATCTATAAGTCTACTTGGGAGAGAGAGGAGGATATACACAAGAAATATCTAGACTTATTCTTACCAGGTATGCTTTACTTTTCGATATCCGGGACAAAATTCCGTTATTAGGGGGAACTATGAAACACCCCGTATTTTTATGATATTAATTAATTATGGGATTAATTATTATTATTGGATTAATTAAATTAGAATGTGAGAAATTAGTTATTAATTAATATGAATTAAAATAAATATTAAGTCGCGTGTCAAGGGTTAATACTTATTGTTGAGAATTATTGAATATTACTGTGTTAATACGTAATATTGAATTATGAAATTTTATAAATTGTCGAGAGTGAGAAATATGACAGTTTGGTATATTAAGTCAGGACACACGTGTAAGTCGTGTCAGGAAGGGTCGAGATAGTCATAAAACACTACCCGGGTATTTAATTTGGACTCCGAAATATTTTTAGGCCAAAACGGCTCCCCGTAGGGGTATTTTTGTCTTTTGGATTTTTGGGGAATTATTATGGACGAAAATAATATAATTAAAGATGAGTATACGTGGGTGAGAAGGAGTTTGTCAGTTTCTAAACCTAAGAGAGGGGAGGAGAGAGAGAGAGAAAGAGAGAACCACAGAGGAAGAAGGAAAGTCCATAGGTGTTCTTGGTGCAAAACTCAAGAACTCACCCCACAAATCCCACAAAAGCGTAGATCGGAAGATGAGGAACAAGTTTATACCAATTTCATCAGCGGATCAGACCATCATAATCGAGGCAAGTGTTTATTACTTGCTTCCTTTTAGCAGTAATTGTGATAATGTTAGCATAGTAATCAAACATGTGATTTATAATTGAATTGGGTGAATTTTGAGAATTTAAATCATAGATTAAGAGTTATTTTGATGAAGAATTGAACCTCTATGCATGTAGAATAGGAATCCTGAAATTATATGTTCTGATTGAGAAACGATTCTGGGTTTTAATGGTCCTTGAATTGGAATTTGGAAGAACTAGGGATTTAATGTTTAAATTTGGGGATTTCGTATTTAATTGATGTACTGTAAAGATTTAATGATTCCAAGTTGATTGAAATCATCTAAACATGTTAGGATATCAATTTGATTTGTTGTTTTGGTGTTTGGGATTGAGCAATAGAGGTTTTAGAGTTGTTAATGGTGGAAAAACGTAACAGGTGCAGGATGGGGATGAAACTGCTCAATCTCGTTCAAACGAGATTGAGCCTGGTTAGAACAAGAACCCCTGTCGCGTGATATGTCGTTCTAACGACATGATATCTCGTTCAAATGAGATATCTTCTTGTTCGAAAGACAGGTCTCAAATCTGGGAATTTTTATTTTTGACCCAAATCGAGTTAAAAAGTTAATTTGAGTGAGGAAAATTGTATTTGATGAAATTAGAACAGTTCAGAATTGTTGAGGAGTATTTGGGTGATAATACTTTAAATATTGGAACGATAAGTTAACCTTGGAAATTTCGAGAGAGAGAAATCGAAACAATTATACTAATGAGAGAATACTACGTATGAAAAATATATGTATAGGTTGGGTGAATACATATTGATTTTAATAGGATGTGAGAGTGCCCATTATATGCTTGTTATTAGGCGTGTATCATACCTAAGATGCTTGCTATCAGAATGAGGTTTTCGTGTAGTGGACAGTCTTATCCTGTGTTTCTCATTGGGGGATATGTGACTTGTACCCAGAGCATAGTTACGTGCTATCTGAGATGTAGGATAGTTTCGACGACTAAATGGAAGCGTAGATATGTGCATGACCCATTTGGCTGGGGATTATGTTCGCCTCCAATATCTGTGATTTGAATTTTATGGTTCGTGAGAGATTGAACCAGAAGTCCTTCATGCAGTGAGTGATGCACCGGGACATGATAACAAAGTATTCATTGCGCAAAGTGGTGTTAACCCAAGGGTGGAGGATTAGTATATATATGTATAGGGATGATGTGACTATATATATATATACATATATATATACACATATATATATATACATATATATATACACATATATATATATATATATATATATATATATATATATGTATATATATATATATATATATATATATATATGTATATATATATGTATATATATATATGTGTGTGTGTGTGTGTGTGTGTGTGTGCTTGTGAATAATTCTACTATGTGAAACTAGTAGGTATGGTAATGTTGATAAATAAAATAATCTTAGTGGGTAAAAGATTAACTATTAGAACGGTGTTTATGAAATGTGGTTATTCGGGATAAACTATTTGTAATAACGTATTATATGGGCGATAGGGGTTTACTACTAGTGAACGTAGAGAGAGACCTTGTGATTTCGAACTAATAGGGCTGGGTAACATAGCTAGTGTGGATTAGAAAATGCGTTAGACGTACACAATAGATGAGAGGTGAGGATCTCATTTGAGAGTTCGAAAAGCTAGCATGAACATAATACTTGCCTTATTACAAATTTTCAATACTTGCTAAAACAAATATTTTTACAACTCGGGATCTGACCCGTCTCTTGCTATTCTTCTCTCTTTCTCTATATATATGTATTATATCTGGTGCCCAGCAATAGGATTATCCGACTTAGATTCTTGGATTGTTTAGCGAGCTGCAGTGGTTGAGGGAGTTGCAGGTCCTTGCATTTAGATGCCTCTATCATTTCTTTCAGTTCTATTCAAATATTTCATTTAAGGCATGTGTCACCCATTCTCAGTCGTTTTATCAGAGAGATTGTACTCAGATTACTTTAGTAGTTCATTTCAGTTGCTTTTGACTCTTTTATGGTTTATTGGCTTGAGACTTTAAACTAAAATGTTTTATCTAGTTCTATTTATTTCAGCAGTTGGGTTATATCCAGTATTTATTATATTCCTGTGAATGGTAATTAGTTGATGTCTTAATACTTAGAAATTATTAATGTATTCTTTGGGTATAACTTAAAATGGAAAATGTTTTGACCCTAGTTTAATTATTTATTAGGTTATTATTAATGTTAAATGTATTTCGACAGTGATGCTAAGAATAAAACAATTGAACACTAAGTTTTAAATTGAATAAAGGACTGATCACCTGGTATTTAATTGGGCGGGGTATCGTAGGTGGTATCAGAGCCATCTGGTTCTAGAGTCTTTTAGGAAATGTATGGCTTATTATTCTTTCAGCTTAGCATCCTTTGATATAGATACCTATCTTTAGGAACGTTGTGCCCTTATTTATACGATTACGTCTTCAGCTATTTGAGATTTAATAATAACTATGGACTAATAAAATTCTTTCTCGTGTCAGATGCCTCCTCGACGTGCACCATGAGACTGACAGACCCAACCAGAGCAGCCAACAGCTCATGCTCGGGAAATAATGAATGGAGCCAAGGTTGTCGCCATAGTTACTCAGATGGTGAATGATGATTTTGCGATGGCGCAGAAGGCCCCACCCCAAGTTCAGGCACATCCCCCAAAGTTCTCGGGCATTTCTGATACTATTATCGTGAGCCAATGGAAAAAATACATCCATAGGCATCTTTGCATGTATCAATGCACAGATATTATGAGACTGATATTGGATACCTTCAAGCTAGTAGGGGAAACCTTACAGTGGTAGAGTCCACTACCACTTTAAAGGAGATGAATAGTATGACGATTCAGAGTTTCTGGGTTGCAGTTCGACCGCAAGTATTTTCCTTTCGCCATTTAGACCGAGATGAGGTGAAAATTACTAGACCTCACTCAGGAGGGGAAGAAAGTCGCAGAATATGAGGTTGAATTCACTAGACTGGTTAATTTGGTAACTATTGAGGTGCCTACTAAAGAGAAGAAAATACAGATATTCATGGAAGGCCCAACTTGGGGATCCGTCAGCATCTTTTGAGTAATCTGTCCTTATAGTTCTATACAGACGTACTTAATGATGCATTGCTACATTATCACGACCATCGTTTCCATGTTAAGGGGAACAAGCGAGGAGTTGAGCTAATCCAGGAGGGTAGGACAGGTAGGGGTAGTGCCAGCGGGGCACCGGTAGCTTAGCAATAGTAGAGGCAGGGTGAATAAGGTTCCTAGTCGGGGGATTCTACTAAGAGGTTTAGAGCGGGTGGATTCGGGAATGGTTAGGTAGGCTATAGACAGGGACATCAGGGACAACAGAGCCAGCAGTAGGGACACCAGGGGAAAGGTGAAGGTGGGAACGGCTAGCAGGGCCGAGGCTAGTAGGGGCAGAGGGGAGGTAAGTTTAGCAGCAGATGTTTTTCTTGTGGTAAGACTGGCCATAGGAAATAGGATTACCCTGACAAGGGAAAGTTTCCCGAGAAGCAGGGTGCTTAGCAGGAGCCATAGAGACCATTTTTTTCTCGCCTCTACCCATAACAGCACCAGTACCAGCTTTTCCCGCACCCCCGATTCAGCGGGGACAATTATAGTGTGGACGTGTTTATAATGTCAATCGGGAAATTGCTCCATAGGTACCACCCGCAGTTGAGGGTACGTTTCCTATCCATGGTACTATGGGGTGTATTTTATTTAATATTGGGGCATCACACTACTTCATAACCACTAGTTTTTCACGGGCCACATGGTTGTTAGGCATGGCGAAAAGTATAGTGACACGTGTAGATTCACCATTGGGTTGTGGTTCGTTAATTCTCTTTATATACCGGGGAGTAGGTATAAAGATTGGGAGTCTAATTTTACATGTAGATATACTATTCTTAGATATGTCTGAGTACGATGCCTTTATTGGCATGGATTGGCTAGTCACTTATAGGGCCATGATTTATTGCTTCAGTATGCGTATTATGTTTGCTATTTCGAGCCAATAGATGTTCATAGTGGCGATGCCTCTCCCTGAGGGAGGGACATCCACCCATTTGTATTACATCGAGGAGGATACCTCTACGGTAGTGGAGATTACACTTATTTGTATTCTAGTTATTTACGAGTAGGCTGCTCTACTTCAGGACATACCGGGGTTGCTACCGAGTAGGGAGATTGAATTTATGATAGACTTGACACCCGACACCCGTCTAATAGCATGTGCTCCATGCTAAATGGCTCCAACAAAAATGAGGAAGTTATGGGACCAAAGTGAGCAGTTATTGGGATAGTATTTCATCCATAGGAGTACCTCGCCCTCGTGTGCTCCAGTTTTATTTGTAAATAAGTGGGATGGATCCTTACGACTTTGTGTTGATTATCGAGAGCTTAATAAAGTCATGAAACAGAATAAATATTCGTTACCTCGCATCGATGACTTATTTGACCAGCTGAGGGGAGCATCCTACTTTTCAAAGATATACTTGAGATTAGGATATCATCAGCTACCCATCAGGGAGAAGGATGTGTTGAAGACTGCTTTTCTGATGAGGTATGGGTCGTATGAGTTTCTAGTTATTCCATTTGGGCTAACCAATGCCCCAACAGTATTTTTAGACCAGATGAACAAAGTTTTCAGAGAGTTCTTAGATATGGTTATCATTGTCTTCATAGATTACATCCTAATTTATTCCCATATCGAGGAGGAGCATGCCGAGCACTAGGGCTGGTAAACGGACGGATACGGATCTGATACCATGTTTTCCACATCCGTATCCACTATCTAGATGCACTATCCGTATCCGTATCCACCCAGATAGTTAAAATAACTATCCATATCCGTATCTTCTCGGATACCTCGGATTCGGATAATATCCGTATCCATTTACATTGTTTAACCATCGCAAAAAATAACTATTAAAATATCCAATCCAATGAAATTCAATCCAATCCAAATAAATATATAACAAAATTACTACCTCCTAACATAAAAAATTATGGCTTCCATAATAATAGTAGCATTTCATAATGATAATATGACTTAAAGCCATCCATACTTTACAACCATGTAAGCTTAAAGCCATCCAAAAAAATTACAGTAGCATTTTATAACAATAAATATAAATATGCACCTTTTAGATTAATCAAATTTATTGAGAATGATAATCTTATGGACCTTTTAGTCTTCAAAATATACTGATTTTTTATTTTAATAAGTATACATTTTTATTTTGTATATAATATGTAACTTCCCGTAATTCTGAGGACTTAGAATTTAATTATTTTTGAAAGAAATAAAACTTATTTAAATTGTAGAATTTTAATTTATAATTTGGAGAGTTTATTTGAATTGGAGGAATTATTTAAATATGACGAATTTAGATTTAATTATTTGGATTATTGTTGTGTCGCATTTTGAGGTCGAAAATTAGAGAATTTTATAAAGTATTTCGGATGAAAATTTTGAGTGCATGGTTGTTTCCGAAAGGGTCAAGATAGTCGTAAAAAAGTATCCGGGGGTAGTAATCGGGTCTCGACACATTTTTAGTCATAACCGGGTCCACACGGGAATGTTCGGGTCATTTGGGCTTGGCCCATAAGCCTAAAAATGGGATTAGGATTTATAAACCTAATTATAAGTGTATGGAACGGAAGTTAACATAACTCTAAACCTAGAAATTGAGTAGTGGCGGGTCGATGCGACGGAGGGGGAGGTGATGAAATGAGGGTTTTTTGTGGAGTGAGATGAGGGTTTCTTTTCTCTTGTTTTATATGAAAGAGAAGTGAAATGAAATTAGTTTTTTATTTTTATTTTGAGTGGAGTATATATTCTTTAGTGGGTGTACGTTGTGTGTGATAGGGTGTATTGTAACTTTAGTGTAACTCTATGATAATATACCCAATAAATAATAATACATGGCATTTTATAATATACACAATAAAAAAACTTTAGGGTGTTTTAATTTTGAGTGGTGTATGCGTTTGTTTTGTTTTAGGGAATAAACGATTAACTTTTTTTTTAATATTATTTTATTAGTAATACCAATACTAATATTATTAGTAATATTTTAAACATATGTTTGACGAATACGAATATCCGGTAAAACGGATATCCGTTAAAATGGATACTCCGCATCGGATACGGATTATCCATGTCGGATACTAGTACTATCCATATTCGTATCCGTTTTCATGAATATTTTTACAGAGTATCCATATTCGTATCCGTTTCCATTTTTTTTGATAAATATCCGTAAATTCGGATTCGGATATCGAACGGATGCGAATTTTTGAATATCCGTTTACAGCCCTATCGAGCACTTACAAACCTTACAAGAGCATGAGTTGTACGTCAAATTCGAGAAATGTGAATTCTGGCAGGCGGGAGGTATACTTTTTGGGACACAATGTATTTTTAGGGGGATATCTGTGGATCCTAGACAAGTGTCAACAGTGAGGGAGTGGGGACAACCCATGACATCGATGGAGGTACGGAGTTTTCTAGGTTTACCCGGGTATTACCGATGGTTTATTTGGGGATTTTTAAAGATAGTGGGTCTGATGACAAATTTGACTCAAAAGGTCATGCCGTTCATTTGGGATGATGCCTGTCAGTTGGCATTCGATGAGTTGAAGGATAAGTTGACTTCAACACGCGTATTAGCACTTCCCAGAGCAGGTGTGGAGTACCTTTTATATACTGACGTGTAGTTACAAGGGATTGGGGGAGTATTACATCAGGAGGATCATGCTATAGATTATGCTTCTCGAAAGCTTAAGCCCCATGAGAAGAATTACCCCACCCACGACTTAGAGCTGGCAGCAGTCGTATTTGCGGTTCGGATTTGGAGACAATACCTATTAGAGGAGCAGTTTTGCCAGTTTATGGACCACAAGTCACTACAGTATTTATTCAAGCAGCTAGAGTTAAATATTCATCAGCGCAGGTGGCTTGAGTTTGTAAAATATTATCAGTTTAAGATTCACTATCACCCGGGAATGGCCAACGTAGATGCTGATATGTTAAGCCGTAGGCCAGTAGATGAGATGGCTGAGGTGTAGAAGGAGAAATGTAAATAACTAGGACATCAGGATGCAGTTTCCAGATCCTTCATGTCGGCTATGATTATCACACCACAGATAGTGACGAGGGTGGTTCAATCCCAGGCAGCAGATCCATTTTGTCAGGAGAGGATTAAACAAGTCTTCTCCTGTGGATCCAAGTCGTATTCAATGAGTTCTGAGGGAGGCTTGCACTTCAACGAGAGACTTTTTGTTCCAGAGGGGGAGGACCTATGACATGTAGTGATGATAGAGTCGCATTTGTCCTGATTTGCAGTACATCCCGGCGATGATAAGACGTACCGAGATATGAGACGGTAGTACTGGTGGAGTGGGATAAAGAGAGACATTATAGAGTTCATCTTCGGGTCTACCACCTGTCAGTTGGTGAAGGTGGACCATCAGAGACCACCAGGGTAGCTTCAGCCACTAGAGATCCCTGTGTGGAAATGGGAGAGCATTTTCATGGATTTTATTACAGGGTTGCCTACTTCTCTGAGATGTCACAATTCGATATGGGTTATTATGGATCGTCTAACTAAGGTATCCCAATTCCTACTATTTAGGACAGATTACACGACGGGACAGTATGCCCAGTTATTTATTGATGAGATAGTGAGGTTGCATGGGGTGCCCCTAGATATCGTGTCTGACAGGGACAAGATTTTTGTGTCATGCTTTTGGGAGATATTTTTGGAGGCTATGGTTACAGAGTTTCAATTGATTATGTCTTATCACCCACAGAAAGATGGGCAGACTAAGTGTACTAATCAGATGTTGTATGTGTGTCCTCAATTTTGGAGGGGGTGGGAGCAGTACCTTCCACTGGTGGAGTTCGCGTACAATAACTCCTATCAGTTTACGATTGTCATGGCCCCATTTGAGGTGCTATATGGTAGACCTTGTCGTTCTCCTACTTGTTGTTTAGAGGTAGGGGACAATAAACTACTTTAGGCCAGAGGTGATCCAGGATACATCGGACAAGATTGAGGTGATACAGAGTCGCATATGGGTAGCCTAGGTCTGGTAAAAAAGCTACGCCGATGCAAAATGGTGCTTCAAAGAGTTTAATGTGGGGGACCAAGTATTATTGCGAGTGTCTCCTATGAAAGGGATAATGAGGTTCGAGAAAAAGGGGAAATTGTCTCCGAGATACATAGGACCATTTCCCATTATCGCGATGATCAGAACGGTGGCATACATACTTGCATTGTCGGAGCACTTGCACCGTATTCATGATGTGTTCCACATTTTTTCGTTGAGGCGGTACCTTCGAGATGAGTTGGCCGAAACTCACATTGTGATAGAGGAAATTGATTTGCACCCTGAGAGTTATTATGGGGAGAGGCATGTGGCTATCCTAGAATGTAGCGAGAAGAGATTGAGGACAAAGGTAGTTCCACCTGTGCAGGTCCAGTGGGATCACCATAATGTATAAGAGATTACTTGGGAGCGAGAGGAGGATATACGCGAAAAATATCCATATTTATTCTTACCAAGTATGATTTACTTTTCAAATTTCGGGACGAAATTCCATTATTAGGGGGGAGTATGTAACACCCCGTATTTTTATGATATTAAATAATTATGGGATTAATTATTATTATTGGATTAATTATATTAAAATATGAGAAATTAGTTATTAATTAATTCGGATTAAAATAAATATTAACTAGCGTGTCAAGGGTTAATACTTATTGTTGAGAATTATTGAATATTACTGTGTGAATACGTAATATGGAATTATGAATTTTTATAAATTATCGAGAGTGGGAAATGTGACAGTTTGGTATATTAAGTTCGGACGCGCATGTGAGTCGTGTCGGTACTAATTTAATGGACTAAAGAAGAAATTTATTTTTAAGCAACTCGTACGGTTATTTTGAGTTCACCATTGAGTTCGGAAGGGTCGAACTAGTCAGAAAACACTACCCGAGTATTTTATTTGGACTACAGAATATTTTTAGGCCAAACCGGCACCCCATAGGGGTATTTTTGTCTTTTGGATTTTGAGGAATTATTATGGATGAAAATTATATAATTAAAGATGAGTGTACGAGGGTGAGAAAGAGTTTGTCAGTTTCTAAACAAGAGAGAGAGAGATAGAGAGAGAGAGGGAGAAGCACAGAGGAAGAAGGAAAGTCCACAGGTGTTCTTAGTGCAGAACTCAAGAACTCACACCACAAATCCCACCAAAGCATAGATCGAAAGACGAGGAACAAGTCTATACCAATTTCATCAGCGGATCAGACCATCATAATCGAGGCAAGTTGTTAGTACTTGCTTCCTTTTAGCAATAATTGTGATAATGTTAGCATTGGAATCAAACATATGATTTATAATTGAATTGGGTGAATTTCGAGAAATTAAATCATAAATTAAGAGTTATTTTGATGAAGAATTGAACCTCTATGCATGTAGAATAGGAATCCTGAAATTATATGTTGTGATTGAGAAACAATTCTGGGTTTTAATGGTTCTTGAATTGAAATTTAGAAGAACTAGGTATTTAATGTTTAAATTTTGGGATTTCGTATTTAATTGATGTACTGTAATGATTTAATGATTCTTAGTTGATTGAAATCATATAAAAATGTTACGATATCAATTTGGTTTGCTGTTTTGGTGTTTAGGATTGAGCAATAGATATTTTAGAGTTGTTAATGGTGGAAAAACGTACCAGGTGCAAGATGGGGATGAAACTGCTCAATCTCGTTCAAACGAGATTGAGCCTGGTTCGAACAAGAACCCCTGTCACGTGATATGTCATTCTAACGACATGATATCTCGTTCAAACGAGATAGCTTGTGGTCCGAACGATAGGTCCAAAATCTGGGAATTTCTATTTTTGACCCAAATTGAGTTACAAAGTTAATTTGAGCGAGGAAAACTGTATTTGATGAAATTAGCACAGTGTAGAATTGTTGAGGAGTATTTGGGTAATAATACTTTAAATATTGGAATGGTAAGTTAACTTTGGAAATTTTGAGAGAGAGTAATCGAAATAATTATATTATAAGTAGTAATGAGAGAATATTACGTATGGAATATATATGTACGGGTTGGGTGAATACCTATTGATTTTAATAGGATGTGAGAGTGCCTATTATATGCTTGTTATTATGTGTATATCATACGTACGATGCTTGCTATCAGGAGGAGGTTTTCACGTAGTGGATATGCTTATCATGTGTTTCTCATTGGGGGGATATGTGACATGTACCCAGAGCATATGAACTTGGTTACGTGCTATCTGAGATGCAGGATAGTTTCGACGACTGAATGGGAGCGTAGGTATGTACGTAACCCATTTGGCTGGGGATTATTTTCACCTCCAATACCTGCGATTTGAATTTTATGGTTCGTGAGAGATTGAACCAGCAGTCTTTCATGCAGTGAGTGATGCACTGGGACATGAGAGTAAAGCATGTGTTGCGCCAAGTGGTCCTAACCTATGGGTGCAGGATTAGTATATATATATGTATAGGGATTATGTGACTCTCTCTCTCTCTCTCTCTCTCTATCTATCTATCAATATACTAGGGTGTACCCGTGCCGATGGCACGTCGATAAATTTGTTCCCGTAATATTTTGAACCCATGTTAATGTCACGTTAATTAATGTGTTCTTGTGATATTTTGTACCCGTATCGACGGCACAACGATAAATATACTCCCATAATATTTTGTACCGGTACCGATGGCATGATGATAAATTTATTCTCGTATCGCCAATAGTGCAAATATAGACACATGTGATAAAATGAAGTTAGATGACCAACTTTAAATATCATAAAATGGCCCATATGGGTGGCGTGACAAAATATGATCAATGCACACAGTGAGCATTTGTTGCATTGTAGAACTTTCTTTCGTCTACTTCACCTCCCGTGGACACCAAATAAATTGGCGCAATGGTAGCATAAGTTTTTTTTTGTCTCGTGATGTTAGTAGAATTTAATTAAAACTTGAAAAATGATACAATTTTAGTTTGGTGTCCCTGTGCAGAAAGCACGACTAAAATTTTAATTTTGTGTATTTATATTTCTTACAAATTAAATTTAAAAATGAAGTTAATGTCTATTGATTCACACAAAATTCCCGAAGATATCACATATTTAAAATTTGATACGATGTACCTGTGCCGATGGCACGATTTTAAAAACGTTCTAAATATTTCGTAATAGTATTAGGTCGAACAAAATAAAACACGCGATAACATGATACAAACTGGAACTAAATTATAAGTTAATGTGTGCGCCCTAAATTTTTGAACATATCATCACCAAACCAATAAATATGTTAGTTAACTTGTAGGATTTGTGTTGACCAAATTTCATTGTTAGTTGTTAATAAATATTAAGATCGATCAAGTTTGGTAAATAATAAAAAATCTTGGGGCTCGTAAAGTATTTTGTAGACTAATGTTAATTTAACCATAAAGAAGTTTCATAAATCAGAGTTCTTGATATTATTAATTGTTTTAAAATTAAAAACATTGTTTTAACTTTTTTCAAAAAAATATAAACAATTTTTTTCTAAAAAAAAAATAATTTAAGAAAACTAAGTTTTTAATATAAATAACTGTTTACCAAACAATCAAAATAAATTTTTTAGCACTTTATTTAATTTGTTGTGAAACAAAATTAACATCAAAGTTATGTGAATGAAATTTGTACAACAAAATTGACACCAAAGTACATACATAGCATTGATAGAGTAATCGATGAACCTTATTACTTAATACTTTTCAATATGTTTTTAAAAAGAGTGACATCGGTAACACCCTTGTAATTTATTTTGTGTGCCTTTTAGTTGATTTAATCACCCATGGATGAGAAAATTATTCTGACTTTTGAAGTAGAAAGTTAAAACATGTTTAATCACCTATGCCTCCTATTCCACACCTCACACAACATGATATCTCTCTTATTCAACTTCAATTACAGTGCTGCTAAAAATGACATAAACCCCAATTTTTAATTCTTTATTTGACATGTGCCCCTTTCATTAATCTCTTTGACACGGACCTGCTTTTTAAACAGGAAACGTACTCTGCTAACATCTTTATAATTCATTATACTTGAAAGAATAATTTATTATACTCGGAAGGAAACTCAAAAAAGTTACTGTAATTATAGAAAAAAGTTACTGTAAGTTCAAGTCCTTGGCATGGACCTTCTTGCCTTGGGATAATATCATGTAGAATATCAGTTACAGTAATTTTTATAGAAAAAAGTTAATCCTCTTTTAATAAAATCAGCCTTTCGTTCTACAAAGTCCATCCCCTTTCAGCATAGAGCTATAGGAATAAAAACATTCCATTTCAGAACATGGAGCTATAGCTATATGAAGAAAAACTTCCAAATCTCAGAAAATAGAGCTTAGGAAGAAAAATGTTAAGATCTACCAACCAAGCGTTCGTCGTTAAAAACATCCAGATCTAACAACAAATGCACCGAACTCGCGATTCCCAGCTGTCATTAGCGTTGTGAAAGAGTGATTGAAGCTAACCTGTCAAACATCATAGGATATAGAGAAATAAAAACCTTAGTGCAGAATAGAAGGTTAGATAAATAATTTAAGATAAATAATTTAAACGCATATATAATTTAAGAAAAAAACCAACGTAAGTATTGAACTTTGTCTTGCCATCAACTGTCATTTATAAAAACCAAAGGTTAGATAAATCCATACATTCCCAAAGAGGAAAACATACACGCGCGCATACGCGCACACACACACAATACATTTCCAAAGAGAAAAAAAAAGGCGAAAGAACTTGTGACAAAAAGAAAGAGATCTGAATCACCAAGTTAAGTTACAATATTAACAGTAAAGAGTTAGATAAATCCAACTAATGGAAACAAATGACCTGTATCTATTTTTAAAACTTAACTTGTGAGACCCAAATCATGAAACGAAATAACAGTAGGAACATACATCTTATTCAAAAAATGGAACTCCACAGATATTATAGAGAGGGAGATGCAAAAACCCACTATACCATATTCCTAAGTTTGAAGCAATACTCCACTGTCTCCCCCAAGAAAACATCCTGGAAATAAAGAAAAAAAAGAAACCCAAACAACTTTTCAGATTGACAAAAAAATATCCAACAACAAAAGAACAATAAACACACATGGGTATAATAGCTGTTAGAGAGAGAGAGGGAGAAAAGTACACATACCAAACATACATATCTTCCATGGGGCGTCCGGCGCTGGCTGTAGCATAGTAGACGCAGAGGCATCGGGCGCCGACGGCACCACAGCATAGGCAGGGGCGTCCGACGTTGGGGAGGTAGGGGACTCAGGGAGGGAGGCAGCGTGTAGAGATCACAGGTGAGGGAGCAGATGAGAAAAGGGGAAGGTCTGGGAGATGGGTTTTAGTGTTTGAAGTCTTCACACGCAGATTTGGGTTTATAGTGTTTAGAGTCTTCAGTGTTTGAAGTCTTCATCTTCAGACGGTGGTTTCTTCTTCTTGATATTTGTGAGTAACTCATCACATTGGAAAATGAAGACCTAGAGCCTTGTGCTTTTCACGGGTACAAATGGAGCGGCACAAAAAGATTGTGTGCAACAGTGGATAAAGACCTAGAGCCTACAAATATGCCTTGATAAACACCTAGAGCTTACAAATCTGCGTTGATTAAGTGGCTACAAATGATTTTAGAGACAAACGAAGATTTAATCCTAGCCGTGAGTTGATAAAGACCAATTTTTTGAACTTTCAATCTCAGCCATCAGTTGGGGAGGACAAAAAATCCCTCCTCCTTTATTATATATATATATATATATATATATACACACTTATGAATCACTCTACTATGTGAAACTAGTAGGTATGGTAATGTTGATAAATAAAATAATCTTAGTGGGAAAAAGATTAACTATTCGAAGGGTGTTTATGAAATGTGGTTATCGGGGATAAACTATATTTAATAACGTATTATATGGGCGATACGGGTTTACTACTAGTGAACGTAGATAGAGACCTTGTGATTTCGAACGAATAGGTCTGGGTAACATAGATAGTGTGGATTAGAAAATGCGTTAGGCGTACACAATAGATGAGAGGTGAGGATCTCATGTGAGAGTTCGAAAAGACAGCATGCACATAATACTTGCCTTATTGAAAATTTTAAATACTTGCTAAAACAAATAATTTTAGAACTCGAGCTTTCACCCGTCTTTTTTTATTCTTATCTCTTTTGCTATATATATATGTATTATATCAGGTGCCCAGTAACCAGAGTACCAGACTTAGACGCTTGGATTGTTTAGCAAGCTGCAGCGGTTGTGGGAGTTGCAGGTCCTTGCATTTAGACGCCTCTATCATTTCTTTCAGTTATATTTAGACATTTAATTTAAGGCATGTGTCGCCCATTCTTAGTTGTTTTCTGAGAGATATTGTACTCGGATTACTTTAGTAGTTCATTTCAGTTGTTGTTGAGTATTTTATGGTTCATTGTCTTGAGACTTTAAACTGTAATGTTTTATCCAGTCCTACTTATTTTAGCAGTGCAGTTATATCCAGTATTTATTATATTCTTGTGAATGGTAAATAGTTGATGTATTAATACATAGAAATTATTAATGTATTCTTTGGGTATAACGTAAAATGGAAAATGTTTTGACACTAGCTTAATTATTTATTAGGTGATTATTAATGTTAAATGTATTTCGATAGTGGTGCTAAGAATGAACCAACTGAGCCCTTTGTTTTCAATTGAATAAAGGACTTATCACTTGGTATTTAATTGGGCGGGGTGTCATACGCAGGTGGAGCCTGAGGTAGTTGGGAAATATCCCATTCCCCTGCCTTATCCTTAAAGGCTTATTCCTCGAGAAGGAAATTTGTAACAATGCCAATGACTTGGAGATGTTCAACAAACTTAAAATTAACATCCCCCTCTTAGATTCTATAAGACAAGTTCCCGCCCATGACAAGTTCCTCAAGGACTTGATTACGGTAAAACGAAAACTTTTTGTGAGGAAGAAGGCATTTTTAGCTCAAAATGTGAGATAAATCATTTAATCCAGACTACCTCCAAAATATAAGGACCCCGAATGTCATATCATATCTTGTGTGATAGGAAATTTCAAAATAGACCAAGCTTTGCTCGACTTAGGCCCGAGTGTCAATATACTACCATACTCGGTGTATGAACAGCTCGGTCTAGGCGACCTTAAACCGACCAAAATCACTCTTCAATTAGCAGATCCCTCTGTTAAGGTTTCAAGAGTGGTTATGGACGATGTCATCATTTATGTTGACAAATTTTACTTCCCGGTGGACTTTGTGGTCTTGGACACCCATCCCATTTCTCCAGGTAGAAACAATACCCCCATTATCCGTGGTCTTCCATTTCTAGCCACCTCTAATGACTTGATTAATGCTAGAAATGTAAAAATGAATATCACCTTCAAAAACATGACCTTGGAGCTTAACATATTTAATATTTCTAAGAAAATTGGAGACAACGACGAGGTCCAAAAAGTAGGCCTTATTGAGGAGGAAGTCCAAGAGCATTTTGATGCTACGTATTGTGAGGGTCCTTTAGAGTCATGCTTAGTGAACTAACTTGAATTGGAGAATGATTATTCTCCTTATGATCATTAAGTCAAGTTATTAATTTTGATTTTAGAAGAGGTTGAGCGAGCTAAGTTGGCGTTTCAATTTTGAGATTTTACCCCTCCCTCCCCCCCTCCACCCCCTACTCCCACCCCCAGTGACTCGTACGAGGTACCCTCGGATGTGCAATTTCCAAAGCTTGATCTCCATAAATTTCCTTCTGAACTTAAATATGCATACTTGGGTGATAATGAGACGTATCCCATCATTGTCTCATCTCACGTCGAAGGGGGTCAAGAAACAAAATTGATGGACTTGTTGAGAAGGCACAAGAGTGCCTTTCGGTGGACTATAACGGATTTAAAATGAGTAAGCCCTTTAATATGCACTCAAATAATTCGTCTTGAGGAGGATGACAAACCCTCCCATGAAATGCATTGTAGGTTAAATTCAGTGATGAAGGAGGTAGTTATAGCCGAGATGATTAAGCTTCTTTATGAGAATATAATCTACCTAATATCGTACAGCAAGTGGGTGATTCCGATTCATGTGGTCCCCAAGAAATCGGGAGTCACCTTCATCGAAAATATGAAAGGGGAGTTGTGAACCAAAAGCACCACCACCGGGTGGTGCGTACGCTGATATGCCAAAATTGTACCTGCCAACTCGGAGGCACCAACCTCAGCTTAGGTGACGACTGAGGTAACAAGGGCTTTAGATAAATGATTCGCAATCTCGTCCTTCATAAGGTCGACCACGACCGACATTACTAATGACCCCTCAATTAGGCAGCAACTGAGACCTACATGTTTTATTGGATCAACTACCCATAAGGTCGGCCATGGACGACGTTGCAAGTGCCACGCGAGAGTCAGCAAAGCCTCTTAGGCTCAATGAATAATCCCATCATCATCGGCTTTAGCTGACGTTACAAGTTTCACTTAGAATCAGCAAAACCTTGCAGGCTCAGCATCAAGTTCCAAGACAACATCAGCCATGGCTGATGTTCCACGTATCTAACCTCAGCTGGTATCCCAGCCAAGGTCATCATCTAATTCCTAGCCAAGGCGGGGGTCGCACTTCACCAACCTCGTACTCAACTAGACCGATGTTGGTACAAAACAAAGACAACTGAGCATCTACATGCACACGAATGGCTTGGAACACATGGACAAGTCTGTTATAACTAAATCATTCTCTCCACTTGAGGGAATATTGAGGTCATCATTATTTAGTTGATATCATCCAGGTGTCAACCTTGCAATGGTTGGATCTTCATGCACATGCACATTGCATGCTTGGGGGGTACATTACACCCTCCAAGCACTATATATAGAGGTCATCCTCAATATTGTAAAAGATCGAGAATTACAACCCTCGCTAACACTCTGTCAATTTATACATAAGAGAGAGAAAACTTGAGAGATTGTATCCATGGCCGTTAGTGCCTTATTTCAGTGACATTACTCACTCACTTGCACAGTGGATGTAGGCCTAATTAGCTGAACCACTTACATATTGGTGTTAATCCTCCTCTCCTCATCTCCTTATATATATACACTTATATTCTCCTGTGTTTCCATTGTTATCACTTGATTGAGCTTAAAACCCCTTGACTGGTGTTATTATTTATAGCATCATCATATGCATTGATCACCAAAAACTCAATTCCATGACTTTGAAATATCACTTCCCCCTTTTGTTTATCGATCAAATGTTAGAATGCGTGTTCGGCCACCCGTATTTTTTTCTCGATGGTTATTTAGGATATAACCAAATTGATCTAGATATCCAATACCAAGACAAAACCAGATTCACATGCCATTTCGGTACATTTGCCTATGAAAGGATGTCCTTCGGGTTGTGTAATGCACCGGCTATGTTCCAAAGGTGCATGTTGAGAATGTGTATATATATGGTATAATGAGGGTTGGATGTATTCATGGATGACTTTAATGTCTTTGGAAACTCCTTCGACCATTGTCTTTCCATTCTTGAGACGGTTTTGTCTAGGTGCGTTGAGAAGAATCTCATCCTAAACTGGGAAAAGTGCCATTTTATGGTCACTAAAGGGATTGTCCTCGGGCATATTTTCTCCTCCGATGGTATCAAGATGGACAAGGCAAATATTGAGGTGATTACTAAGTTTCCCGCTCCAAAATCACTCGAGGACGTAAGGACTTTCTTAGGGCATGATGGGTTTTATCGACGATTCATCAAGGAATTTAGCTCCATTTCTAGACCCTTGTGTAATCTACTCTCAAATGAGACCCCGTTTGAATGGAGTGATTCTTTTTAAGTAGCTTTTGAGGAGTTGAAAATCATTCTTACCACTGCCCCCATAATCAAGCCCCGAATTAGACCTTGCCCTTTGCACTCATGTGCGATGCTAGTGATTTTGCGGTTGGAGCCATTTTAGGACAGAGAAGCAATAAAAGGACCTCTGTTATTTATTATGCTAGTAGAACTCTAAACAGTGCTCAATTGAATTAGTCTACCACCGAAAAGGAGTTTCTAGCAGCTATTTTCTCCTTGGACAAGTTCTGAGCCTATCTATTGGGATCTCCCCTTGTGTGCTTCACGGATAACGCGACGTTGAAGTACCTTTTAAAAGAAGGGCGCCAAGCCGCATTTCATTAGGTGGGTCCTCCTACTCCAAGAGTGTAATCTAAAGATAAAAGAAAAAAAGGAATAGAGAATGTATTTGTCGATCACTTATCTCGGTTAACATTCGCGGCACCCAAAGACCAACTTCCCATCGATGAATTCTTTTCGGATGAATAATTGTTATCCACTTCCTCTCTTCCATTGTTCGTCGATATTATGAACTACCTCATGAAGGGACCCATCTCATCTTATTAGAACCCTCAGGAAAAGAGGAAGTTCTATATTTGGGTGCGCATGTTCTTCTTTGAGGACCCATACTTGTTTAAGTACTGTGCAAAATAAATCATTCGAAAATGTATTTCGAATGATGATATATTGAGTGTAATTCTATTTTCCCACTTAAAAGTGTGTGGAGGTCACTTCTCCTCTAAGAAAACCGCTGCAAAAATCTTAAAATGCGAATTATATTGGCCCACACTTTTCAAGGATGTGCATGAATTCTACATCTCGTGCAAGCATTGCCAAAAGTTGAGTGCTATTACTTGTGAGAACATGATGAATATGTCCCCCATTATTGAGATAGAGGTGTTTGATTGTTCGGTCATTGATTTCATGTGACCATTTCCCCCTTCATTCGGTAACCTCTATATTCTAGTTAAGATCGATTACATTTCCAAATGGGTTAAGGTGATAGCGTCACGAACCAACGATCATAAGGTGGTATTAGAGTTCCTGAAGGAACACATACTTTCTCACTTCGAGACACCAAAAGTAGTAATCGGTGATGACGGAATCCATTTCTTTAATGCTCCATTTACCAATCACATGAAAACGTATGGGGTCGTTCATAAAGTTTGAACGACCTACCACCCTTGCACTAATGGCCAACCCGAGAGATCAAATAAATCCTAGTGAAGACGGTGAATACCAATTGCAAGGATTAGTCTCTAAGTCTAATCGATGCTTTATGGGCCTATTGCATAGCCTACAAAACACCCCTTGGCATGTCTCCTTTTAATCTTGTGTACTGAAAACTATGCCATCTCCCTGTCAAACTCAAACACAAATCCTACTGGGCGATTAACAAATTAATTTTGAGTTAGATAGAGCCGAAAAGAAACGATGCTCCAACTTAATGAGTTAGAGGAAATTCAAAAATATTCTTATGAGAGTGTGAGAACTTTTAAAGAGAGGGTAAAGGAGAAGCATGACAAGAACATATCCTAAAAATCATTTTACCCTCTCCAGAAGGTACTCTTGTACAATTCTCGGTTACATTTATTTTTAGGGAAGTTAAGGTCAAGGTGGACGGGTTAGTATGTCGTAAAGATCATCTATCCTAATGGTGCGATAGAGGCAGAATACCCGAAAGATGGGAACTTTTTTAAGTTGAATGGTAAATTCCTTAAACGATTTATAGAGTTATTTGACCCTTCAATGGAATCAATTCCATTGTCTAACCCCATTTACGGGGTCGTATAGGTTCCACCGAACCTTAATGTTTGTGCTGAGCAACACCGGTATGTGTGGAGTTGCAATTTTTTCCTCGGACCATTGTACATATTTGATACACTCATAGGGTACTTAAAAAACCAAAGGATCCAACCCTTTAGTTGTTTTTCACGAGTTAGCTAAACTAGCAGAAGCAGAAGCCTTGAGGTTCATGTGCGAATCGATTTGGGTACTCATCGAATCGATTCAATTAGGTCTAAGAAGAAGGTCTCCATACGCAAATCGATTCGGCTTCTTTCCAAATCGATTCGGTTATATCCAGTGTTAAGCCTCCCCATCTGTGTATCGATTCGGGTTAGAACCGAATCGATTCGATTACGTCCAGTGAGCAACTTTCATATTCGAATAGATTCGGTGTAAATCCAAATCGATTCTCTTTGAGGTATCAAAGAGTATTCGGGTACTCATCGAATCGATTCAATTTCGTCAGGTCATAAAAAAAGTTCGCAACTTATTTTATTTCCCACTTCATTTCATACTCTCCCAACCTTGTGACCTATAAAATTTTCCCACTCCAAAATCATTTCCCCTTAAAAAAATTTCTTCATTTCTCAAGGCAATCTTAACCAAGGTAACTTTCTGATCTCTAGTTTGTCCATTTCAACTTGTAATTTGTGTCCAATGTATTCAATATATGGTAAAAATGCCACTTTGTCACGAGTTTCTTATTTTTCTGGAAATATCCCATTTTCTCTACTGTTTTCTCTTGTTTATCTAATAAATACAGCATGTGTATATTTTTTTGATGTTGATGTTGTATTTGTTGGGGTTGTTTCATGAATCAATGGCATTTTCCCCCTATTTTGCATACAATGCACACAAAGTGTTCGATAAAATTCCCTAACGGGTTGTGTGTGCACAAATGATTCTTTTTTTATCCGTTTATCGCACATTCATGTGGATTTGTCCTTATTTGAGTGTGGTGCACATCGGCTACGCCTTTTTGACCGATTTCTTTCGATGTGCACCCTTCGTTCCTTTTTTATCCATTTTCATGCCATACTTTAATTTTATGCATTGAACTCATTGTGTATGTATCGGATTAATTTTTGTAGGTGGCTATGGCTTCCAAATCGACATCCATAACTGTAACCGGTCGAACTGGGTTCGAATCCTTTCGCACTAAGGAAGAGAGGGACTGGTACAGGGCTAAATTCCCATTTAGCCGTTCCATCACGGTTTAGAGGCCAGTCCACCTAGAAGATTTCCCTAACTCGATTAGGATGTACTTCAGTAATTTCTCATGGGAGGCCCAGCTGGCTAGGGGGAGAGGTAAATAAGGAACACGGTTTCCAGTTCTACGCTTCACTCGTCTCATCTAGATACGGGGCATATGATTCCTATGTGAGGGGTAGAAGGATTTTGATTTACAAGCCTATGAGGGTGATAACCGCAAGGATTATGATTATCCCTTTGTTGCTGAGGGGAAGTTTTCTAATGAGACACTTATTGCGCGTCTGTCGCCGGGGAAAATATGGGTCAGGGACACTTTCGCCACATCTGGAATGCCCAACATTCGTTATCTTATCCATTTAGTAGTCGTAAATTCCATTATCCCAACCCAAAAAAAATCCTTCCCTCCCTCCATATAGGCCCACTTCCTCTACCGTCTTTTAGACACAGATTTCGTGGTTAGCCTCCCTGCCTTAATACTACAACAAATGTTAAAGGACGCGTACTATGAAAAGGGATATACCACTCTCCCTTACGTGCGGCTTGTGTCTAGGATCTATGGAGGCATAAGTTGTGAGCTGGCGAGCTTGAACAAAATTATGAGTCTTCCCACATTGCTGGAAAATCATGCAATTGAGAAGAGTTTGGGCAAGAACTATTAGGAGAGACGAAAGAAGAGGATGATGGATCACCCGGCTGCAGGGGCGAACTTGATGCTGCTGACATGCCTATGCACGATTTTTCAAAGGTTCCACCCCTAGTTCTACCTCCGGTTGACCCTATTAGAGATTTAGACATCAGGATGGATGCTCTTCAGAGCTACTTCACTTCGTTCAGGGGTGACTACCAGTGCGATATTTTTATGTTATCTCGTGCGCAGATGGAGTTGTTCGCTCACATTCGTGGGGGAGAGGTGACTGTGCCACCATACCTTTATGACCCTTATACTCCACGTGAACCCAAGGCACTTGGGTCATCGAGTCTCCCTTAGGATCTCCCCTTATCTATGCTGTTGTTTTACTATCTCGACTATATTGCTGGATTTTGCTAGTTTTTGTTGGAATTGAGTTATGTAACTTTGGGATAAGAGTGTACATTTATTGTATTTTCTAGTTTTGGTTTTTAATCCGATGTATAAAATTATATATTAATAATGAAAAGCTTCAGTTTCTTTTTCTTATCTGCATTTGTATATATCTCTCTTTATTGTGTATATTGTTTTTATTAGTACTAACATGTTAACAGGTATGTTGTCTCTCGATTATAGGATTTTCTCGTTATGGGGTGAATATTTTATAACCCTCTTTTCCATTTTTGTCCCTAGTAACAATGGGGACAATGTATATTTCATTTTACGAGGTGTGAATTACATTTCTGCAACCGATTAACATCTTATTATTAATTGGCATATTTGTTTCATTAAAATAAATTAAAAAAAAATTCAAATTCTTCTTTTTCTCCCTTATCTCTAATGATTACTTATATGATCGGCCTATCCTTTTGTATAGCGATGATGCATGCTTAGAGTTTATGATTTATTAGCCTTTAGCCTGTATATTATTGGCATTGTGAATAACTTCAAGAAATTAAACTATGAATCCCATAAGCACAATACACAAATAATTGTTTATGCTTCGGTTTAAAGTTGTTCTAAATCATTGATCATAAAGCGCATGCTATACACTTACATAAGTAAGATTCGATACATACCTTCATTTGTGAGCGTATACTATTACTCTTTCTCTGAAAAATGTATCGTGTTGACGATCTCATTTTCTTTTCATTAATTGCATATTAATTGAATTCATCATGAAATTGACACTTAAGTGTGATTTTCAATAATGTTGTGTCCCGAGAATCACATGCAACCCTAGGAAAGTATCATAGGACTTCTTTTATATTTAACCCATTTGAACTTAGCCTTACCCTTACACATTTCCCTAGTCAACCCCGATGAGCCTTATTATGACTTTTTTTTCATCCCAAATCCCCTAACAATCTCCACATTTGAGTTTTTATCCTTATATACACCTCTCGTACCTTGATATAGGATTATTATCAGGATTGAATGATTTTTGTCTTATGTGGATTGGAATCAAGCAATGAGTGGATATGAAAATAAAAATAAAAATAAAAATAAAACAAGAAAAATAGAATAAATGGCTCCAAGATGCGTGAATCCCATTTGACCATGTGTATGTAAATAAAATTCCTATTCTCGTGAATATCTTGCTTTTGGAACTTGAAATCCAATTCTTAAATTGCCCACTAATTCCATTATCCCTCATGTTATTCCCAAATCCCCTTTGCTTCCGTAAATAGAATTTCGTTTAAAAACCCTAGCCTAGCCCAAATTAAATACCCGAAGTCCTATTTGATCTTACTAGGGTGAAGTTGATTCAAAGGTAGAACATATGCGATAATTTGTTAGAGTTCATTTAACCTAGGTTAATATGAAATATCCTTTCATGAGATTGTATTTTTCACTTTTATATATCATTCTTCATTGATGACATGTGCGCGGCCTAGTTTCCATTTACGATTACTCCTTATGCTCGCATGTCCTGGGTGTGTTACATCCCGTTTCTAAGCGCTTTCATTTGTCGAGTGTAACAACCGAAGAGAACTTGAGTCATGCATGCTTTATCATCTTTATGGATTATTAAAGTTTTGCCAAATCTAAATTACCACATGTGTCCGCTTATTTCTCATTTCTTTTGTTTCAAGTTTTGTTAATTTTCCTCTTATAATGTCAATAATTGCCGACTTTTATGTGAGCATCATTCACTTTGTTAATCTATTACGCTTTATTTTATTATTATTGAGCTATGCATCATTTTTTGGGTTATCATTATATGAGTTGACATGATGTTTGTGGGTGTCATCCCTGAAAACCCTCATGGGACAACACTCATTCCCTAGGGCCGCCGAGGGGTTCAACGGCTTATTGTATACACTAAATGCAATCATTCGCCCTCGAAAGTGACATTTTTCTTCTTTGTACATATTTATTTTGTTATGGTTTATTAATGGCTCTTGTTTCCTCATACTTCATTGCTCGGTACTAGCAATGTCTAAGTTAGGGGGTGTGATTAGTCACATTTATTGCATTTAATACGCCGTTAATTTGTTCAATTTAGCATTCCCGTGTATGTTATTCCTGATTTTTATGTTCATTTATTGATTAACCCATGTTTCCATCATATATATTGTGTGTGCCTTATTTGAGCTTTTATATGTCTCGAGAATGTAAGATATGAAGTTTGGTAGAATCCCAGGAAGGTAACGTTGACAGTTACAATGTCATGGGTATTTTTGTAAATTTAGTATATAAGTTTTGATCCCGAACTCTTCATGGAAGTTAAGGAACTTTGACTCATCTTCACGTGGCCTCCAACGGAGCATGAATCCGAGTTGTATCGAAGAATTTATGGGCATTTCTTTGGAGCATGCACCTTAATTAACCATTGCAGCAGCCTAACTCAGGGAAAAAGCAGGTCCAAATCGATTCGGCTTCTTTTCGAATCGATTCAGTTTGGCCCACTGAAGAAACTCCTCCTTTGTTAATCGATTTAGATTCTTTTTGAATCGATTCGTCCCTATTCTTGCTTAATACAATGATGTCATCAAAGATATGTAGGGGTTTTAGCCGTTTGTTTCCTTTTTGTAAAGATCGATTTTATACTTAAAAATTTCCAATTTTAGAAACTCTATCTTCTCTCTCATAATTCAAGTTCATTTAATTTTCTTATCCACATGTAAAGCATTTATTACTTAGAAGTTTGTTGTTGTTAATCCAAGAAAGGTTCATTTACTTCTCCTCTATTTGTTTTCTTAGATGTAATTTACATTTATTACCATCTCTTGTATTGGTTTGTGTTTAACTATATGACTTGCTTAAGTATGTTGTTATTTTGCATGAGTAACTTAGTTTCCATTATGAGTATCTAGACTTATCATTGGGGATCATGATCCCACCTTGGATACTTGAACTTCATATTTAGTGTTTGCTTTATAATTGTTCTAATGGAACTTCATGGGTTGATATTGGAGTATCCTAGTCTCTTAACTTCCCTTATCATGCAATGGTGGTGTTGATGCTTTACCACAAACCCAACCCATCTAGCAAGAACCCCTAATCCTCCATCGATGAGTTTTGTCTCTACATGGTTTATATTTGGACTTCATTAGTTATGCTCGATTAGAATTAAATTTGGACCACGTCCTATCATCTTTTTAGCGAATTTGAGATGGGAGAATGATCTTCAAATTATTTTATCTCTTGAACTTAAGCTCATCTTAATTCATTTTGGTTTATCTTCATAGTTAACTCATTTTTATTAATTAAATGCATTTTATCATAGTGGTTACTTAATCTCACCACTTTAAATAACAAATCATCTTTTACACTTTATCTTTGTGACGTTTACCGAATAACTTTTAACCCAGTCTAGTTCTCTTAGGAGTGTTAAATCCCTGTCTAATACGAGTCCAGACTTAACCGGATACTACTTGTTCCAAAAGATTTGCACTTGAATCATACGCTATTTTTAGATCATCACTCCCTCCCAAAAACAATCAAATTATCCATCTTTCCAAAGAGTTCAGAACCCTGACATGTCACAGATCTTTAGGCTCCCTTCAACCGAGTATACACCGCCCTGAAAATTAATGGTCGCTTGAGACATCATAACCATACACCACTCATTGCATTCCCAAACAAAAACTAGGGAAGGCCGACTCTCATTAGAGTTCGATCAAGAACCCGACCATAATATCGATAACTATTGGGCCCGAGGTTTTATATCCAAGACCTTATTAATGACGAGAGCCTCATCTTGCATAATCCAAATGTCACTAATAAGTCCTTACTATATCATCCTAACACTGACACTAATGCTTTATCATGCACTCTCAAACACCAACTAATCCACCTTGATAGTCCCCATTCATCGTAAAACGAGGATGAGGACACTTTAAATTTTAAATAGCCATCCCTCTGGTTATGTCATCACCCGCCTTGAAAATTATCAGCAAGACTAAGACCACTATTGAGCATATATCATTCTTCATCACGTCCATACACTTCTTATAAACTAACCACTATAGCCTGGAGTTACTCCTAGTCACTGAATTTATGCTCTCGAAAGATCCGAGACTGCTCACTCCTTTCTAGGAGAAACATATCATTTAGTTTAATGGGTGGAGATATAGAAGAAGCTATCCAAGACTCATAGAATATCTCCTTCACAGTACTAATGCAATTTTTGAGTGGGAAGGATTCATCCACCTTTGAGGTGAACCTATTTGACCTTATGGATTTAGAAACCAACATTGGTACCCACTCATCCAAACTTCTTTTGATCAATTCTACTAGAAACAGTGGGGGACCACTACTGCCAGTCACCAGACAAGCGAACCCATAATTCATGCGCACTAATATCTTAGACCTTAGACACAAATAATTGAATAAGATAAATAGCTCAGGCCAGATGATCACAACACTTGGAAGTTTTGGACCCGTCGCCAACTATTGTACAAATAGGAAGGAAGAGTTAGGTCCTATATCACTCAAAAATACGCCGCCTGGAAGGACAAATTCAGGGCCAACCCTGGTCCAATATCATACGCCCAACACACGAGCCTTCCAAGTGAAAGATGGAACCTCTTCAGTGTAGACCAGTGAGTCATGGACACCTAGATACTATTCCATGATTGATATGACAGACAATAAAGGATGACTACCCCAGCCAATCCTTTGATAAATGATTCTCGAGTTATCCCCCATGCTACCATCCATGTGATACGAAAAGACACTAAATGTGACATCGATTCTTCTATATCGATAGGTTCATAGCCTGGGCTAAACCTTGAAATGAAAAACACCACCTTTGGAAAACCATAGCCTACTCTATGACCTTATATATTTGAGTTTGGCCATATATACTACAAACATCTACCCAAGCATGATCATGGATTACGTCGACCATCTCTTGAACACTGAGGGTAACATCTCCCTAGGGCCCGGAGATAAGTATGTCCTTAACACACAAATTTAGGAAATGATGACACAATAGGACTAATCATCGCGGAAAGGACTCAAACATGATGAATAAGGACCCACATCCTTAGAAGCTCCTAATATGTGGGATTACATGTTTTAGGTTTCATGAGCACTAGACCTACTGTATGAAAAGGTAACACTATAAAAAATTTATGACTAAGACTCTCATACGAAGGATCATCACTCCAGTTCTTCAATAATAGGAGGAGCTCAGGCACCCCAACATTAACATATACCATAACATACAGTTTACTGGATGGGCAGACTTACTCTTGGAAATACAAAACACTATATGTCGGGCCATAGATATCTATTCTACCCCTACTGACGTCATTCCACCTATGAAACATCTTTTTAATCCAAATAATAATCTCGACCTGCTTATTCTATATTTAGCATTTGACTTCTCCGTGTTTGGGGCAGCACACCGTACTCACCACAAAACTGATGTAGGATGCATCTATAGGAACACTTACCTAGTTGCCACCCAAATTATTGGTATAATTTAACTCTAAGATAAGATAACCCATCGAGGTAATCCTATACCATAAGGTCTCTCCTCCTAGAGTTATCCATACACTACTGAGATGGAACTGGTTAACCCCGTTCCCCATTACCACACACAGTGAAATCTCAATAGCTTGTAGTATGTGGTAATCGCATTGGCCTATGCCAAAATTTTTAAAGAAGTCCTTCCATAGGGGACATAATAGAATGAGTACCGATTCAAATATAAAGACATCTTTTGCAAAGCCACTATAATCGTGAAAGAAATGAACGTCGAAGAACCTGAGGTCTCCTTCGATAAGGAAGGGCACATGAGACAACTTCTGATAATGACATCTTGTTGGGATCATCCATGTCTATAGAACCATCACCTTATATGATAGAAAGTAGAGATGAATAAGTCATAGATACAATAGTTAAGTCCCAACCTCCACCTAAGGCTCGGATGCAGCCATATCGTGGATAGATGACTCTGTGTTGAGGGATCCTAAACTCCCAAAACTAGGCTATATCCTGAATTGGACGAAAGTAATTGATCCATGACAAACATCTTTTATTGATAGCCCTGCATCATTGGTTGATTTTTTACTCCATCTAAAAAAACTTGAACACGAAGCCCGAGAAGAACTCGTTATCTCTCCATATAAAGAGGTCGACTTCCTCACCAGGTCACGATGACACTCCACTACTCCAAAATCAGTTAGTAAGGACAAAAGACCCTTAAAATATTTTATCACATGACCTACTCGGGAAAACATCAAGATCCAGAATAAAGTTTGACAGACATTGACTAGCATCACCATCTAGAAACTATTAGTTACGTCTTGAGAACATCAAGCCACCATATTCCATCAGCTATCCTAAGCCTCTGTGTCTACAGACCTGACTCTAGCCGCGGTGATAATTACCATTGGATCCATCACGATGCATAAGAACATTAGTTTATATGATGAATACCTTCCTATGCATGGTCATAATCACCGATTCGCATTACACATCATCACTAAAACATGCAGACATATTATGCCCCTGCTACTAATAGATAATGGATCCACTATTAATATATGTCCCATCTACACCTCTATTTATCTAGTATACATCGTCTTAGAATTTACACATACTCTACAACCATCAGAGTCTATGACAACACTCCTGGGAAGTCCTAGGTTTTACTGTCCTCACTCTCATAATAGGGCCTATCAAGTGTGACATTGAGTTTCAAGTATTCGACATCCTGCAAAGTTTCAACCCTTGCTTGGTAGTGCCTAGATACACCCCATAGGGGCATTAACCTCATTATTACACATGAAAGCAAGGTTCCCATTCAATATGGGGTCGTCACAATCCCTCATGACACAACACATGTCCTCATTAAGTATAGAGAGAATATCGGACTCACACTGAATCTGGTCGACCACAGTAATAAGGTCATCTCAGTAATACATTTTCCCGACTAGATAGTGTTAACGGTCATTTTGTCACTGTCAAGACAGTGCTAACTAACACTATTAGTCAACCTCATCAATGTAATATTATACCACGTGATGAAATTTCAACATTTATACTTATATCGCCTGTGTGTGTGAGGGACATACACAATATTCTTCCTACATGTGCTGTAAGAAACTCATGATCATCCACCTACTGGCATGTAAAGGTATAATTTCCTAACTTATAAAGTCACACCACTATCCCGCTACAGTCTCTTTCATAAAAGCCTACAAATAACACACAATCCCTCATTGAAAGGGATCGAGAGATATTTTCCCTACAGTTATATTGTCCAGATTGAGGGCAAACACGAGAACTTATATGTATAACATTTCTATGGCTAATGCCCAGTGAAACCAATACATTCATCATTACACTTGTGGATGTGGATGTAGGCATCACTTTTCGCCAAACCATGTAGACCTCGGTTTCCTTATTTTCCTCTCATCTCTCTTATTAGTCATTCTAAATTAGCATTTAAGTAGTTATTATATCTTATCTATTATAGTTTATAATTGTTATATTCTTGTTAAATCTCATAAATCCATATACTAATTTTAGATGATAACATATTGTCACCGTATATGGGAACTTGACAAGCCATCTGTTAATTTCTGTCGTTGTTGATTCCTATAACTCAAGGATACTTAGAATGGAGAAAAAATTGAATCGCGATCCGATTCATCTATGTTTCTTTGGGTTAGATTCAATCAATCTACAATTTCCTTTTAATCATTGTTAAATTCCTATAATCCACACATGAATCTGTTTTCCCTCTCTCAAGATTGTTTTCCTTGTGCTTCGTGTTTCTATTTTGGTATACTCTATTTTTTTGCACTTGCGATACTCTGTTTTCTTCAAATTCTGGGAATATGGGTGAAAACCAAGAAAGCATTCGCTCAGTAGAAGAAGTCCCTACTTCAACACCTGTTGGCATAGGTGACCTACAGGGAATCCTAATGAACTTGGCTAGAGGCTAGGAAGAAATGAAAGAAAGAGTAAAATAGTTAATGCAGATGCTTTTAGGTGGTCAGGATAGGCCCAGAGTAGACCCTATCACCCTAATTGGTGGTGAGCACTTTGATAGGGGCAAAATGTCTCATATTGCCCCTTATATAGTTAGGAGGTAGGCCTACCACAATAGAACAATGGAGAACCCAAGAAGGTTAAATTTGGATCACGAGATGAAGGAAGAAGACCTATACACTCTGGTTAGTAGTATAAGAGGACGTATTTTCCAGGGGCCACATATGACCTACTAACCCTCTTTGGACTATTAATGCAATAAAGAAATCCACCAGCTCTTACTATAAGCCTTATCCAAGGCACTCCCCTATATTGACACCGTGATCGGTCTGGAAAAGTCCCACTGCAAACTTTGAGAAAGAAATAGTCCAAATTATGGAACACCTCCCGCCCCAACTTGCATTCTATGCTAAGGTCTCGGAGCCCTTGAAGACCACTCCAAATGTCCCCTACATAATCTAGACCACCCCACCACTAGCATTGTCGGAGTTACAGTACTTAACTACTGGACTTCTATAAAATGCATCCTGATTCATGTCCTCCAGAGCCCTTTTGAATATGTCCTTCTAGCAAAAGATTTCCCCATTATCCCCTCTCCTAATGTATCCCTCTATAAAGAATATTTTTCTGCTATTATTTATGTTGTCCCTCCTTCATTCGATGGCATAATAATAAATGATTTCTAATATTTTCCAAAGTATATTACGTGCGATGATTATAAAATCGGCAATGTATTAGAAGTCACACTTAATAATGATAACATCGTGGACTTAAAATACTTAAAACACCACAAAAACTTGACCAAAGTAAAATAGATATATTTCTCCCAATGATTATGACAAAATAACCATAAACTTCGTCACTCCCTAACACCCTGAACAATTACAAATAGGGCCCTCCCTAGATGGTAATGAACAAGAGGAGTTAACAGATCTCTTCACTAGCTTTGTAGAAGTATTCACTTGGTCTTATGCCGACATGACTGACATTGACCTGACTATCATCATGCATAAGATATATACTCTCCCTGATGCGAAACCTATAAAGAATATACTCTGTAAACTGGTACATAGATGATGCTTGAAAGTAAAGGAAGATGTACAGAAATAGATTAAAGTTGGTTTCATCCGAGTAATAGAATATCCAGGTTAGTTAGCATCAAAGTTCGAATGTGCGTAGACTACAAGGATCAGAATTGGTTATGCCCCAAAGATGAATTCCCTCTATGACACATCGACTTATTAGTAGATGGTACGGTTAGAAACGCATTTAAATACTTCTTTGACGGATTCGCATGCTATAATTAAATAAAAATACTTCCTTATCACCAATAAAGAATCGAGTTCATCACCCCTTGGGGTACATACTATTAGACAGTCATAACCTTTGACATAAAAATTACAGGTGCAACTTATCAAAGTGCGACCACAACCATCCTAAATGATGTCATACATAAATAAGTAAAGGTATAAGTAGACGACATGATCATAAAATCTAAGGACCCAAAAGGACATGTTCCATCACATCGAAAATTCTTCCAAAGTCTATGCCTATTCAGAATGAGACTAACATGTAGAAATGAGTCTTTAGAGTTACTAAAGCTAAAGTGATCGACTTCATTATCAATAAATATGGAATCTAGGTAGACCTTGCCAATGTCAAAGCTATATGGGAAATTCCACCACTTAAAATAGAAAAAGAGGTTAAAGGTCTCCTGGGGACAAATACAATTCATAAGAAGGTTCATCAACTAGCTTACCATCATTAGTGAACACATCTTCCAAATACTCAAGAAAGAATCATCCAACGAATGGAATGCCCGGTGATAAGAAAAAATCGAAAAGATATCATAGTAACTCACTCACCCACTAATGTTAGTGCCTCCCCAAGCAGGACAAACTCTCTTGCTCTACATGACCATAACCGACACGGTTTCTAGATATATCTTGGCCCAATGCATAGAGAGTTCATGAAAGAAATGTTCCTTCTACTATGTCAGCAAAAATCTAGTCTCTAATGATCTCAAATACACCGCTATGGAAAAGTCTTGTATATCTCTCGTATAGATCACTCGTAAACTACGACACTATATAATGTCATTCAATATACGGCTTATCTCCAAGATGCATCCCCTGAAATTACTCTTCAAGAAACCCGATCTCTCTATAAGGATGGCCAAATGGCTACTAGTGCTATTCGAGTTCGATATCACGTGTGTCATTCAATAAGACACCAAAGGATGAGCCATCTCTGACCTTATCGCAAGACAACCCCTGACAAATAAAGAAGGCCAAAAGGAGGAAAAATTCCCCGATGAGGACCTCTTCACCCTAAATGATAGAGAAATTTAGTTACTCTACCTCAATGGTCCATCCAATAAAAGGGAGTTTGGAATCAGAATGCTCTTCATATCCCCTGACTTATGGTGACTCCCCACAGTATAAAACTCACCTACAAATGCGCCGACAACATGGCTTAATACAAGGCTTGCATCAGATGTCTCGAAATCTCATTGGAATTGGGAATTATCGATGCAAAATACTATGGAGATTCTAGCCTAGTAACCAGTCAAGTATTAGGTAAATATAAATTCGGGAAGACAAAATTCGATCATATCGTGCTTACTTATAACAGGTAGCTTTGTGATTCGAACATATCGAATTCGACTTCATCCTATGAGCTAAAAATAATTTCACAGACGTACTTGTCACCCTAGCCTCCTTGTACACATGACAAAAGGAACTAAAAATCACGTTTATCATGAGTATCTAGAGTACCCATTCATATTACTTTGAGGTCGATGATCCATATGGTACTATGGCATATGGAAAATTTTCAACAAGAACTAGTACCCACCCAACGCTTCCCCAAATGATCATTTAACCGAAGAAAATTGGCAACCCATTTCATTATTTATGGGATCCAACTCTATAAAATTGGGTTTGATAGAATACACTTACGATGCGTCACCTAAGCCAAGACCCTCAAAGTCATGAAAAAAATTCGTAATGACGAATTTGGCTTGTACATGAGTGGGAACACGCTCTAGAAAAATCCTCAGATAGTTATACTATTGGAGTATCATGCAAAAGTATTGCATGGACTATGTCCAAAAGGTGCCTTACATGTCAATTGTACACCCCAAGTCATATACACCCCCTAGAACTCTACTACATGCCATCACCCTGGCCTTTCTCCATTTGGGGGATATATATCATAGGGAAGGTAAATCCTAAGGCCTCTACTAGACATGAATTCATCATGTTCGCCATTGATTATTTCACAAAATGAGTCAATGCTGAATCTTACGCGGTGCTAAATGTTAATAAAGTGGACAAATTCATAGATTGAAACATCACCTATCATTTCGACGTACCCCATGAGATAGTATCAGACAACTGGTATCACTTAGAGAAAGAAGTTTTAAACTTGTTACACGAATACAATATTACTCAACATAAGTCATCTCCATATAGACCATAAACTAATGGATCAATAGAAACCACTAACAAGAATATCAATAAATCATTAACAAGATGACTATGACTTATAATGATTCATCAGACAAACTCCTATAAGCCCTTTTGGGTTACCGCACTATAAAGAAAAACTCAATAGGGGGCACCCCTACTCTTTAGTTTATGGAATGGAAGTAGTCCTATCCATAAATCTTGAGATACTGCCATTATGGCTCATTCTCGAAATCCAAGTGGTCGAAATCATCTAGGTTCAAGATCGTTACAATGACCTGACTCTCCTCTACGAGATGAGACCGAAGGCCTCTTATCACAATCAATGTTACCAACAATGTAACGCCCAAGAACTTAATAATATGGTCAAGAAATGAAACATCCAAGAGGGTGACCTAGTCCTTAAGATAATCTCATACCCGCCAGAACTCTTGAAAGTAAATTTGCAACCAACTGGGGAGGATCCTACCTTATCACCAAAATAAACTCCAGCAGGGCAGCTGCCATATCTTATCTCGATGAAATCACGTTTTCCCAACCCTTCAATCTCAACCGATTGAAGAAATTCTTTCCTTAAGCCCGCCAATGTCAAAAAAGGAAACACCGGTTTAAACAACAAGACAAACAGTCGTAGTGGGTACGGAAGATTATGTAAGATCATACACATTCCCATCCCTACATCAGAAATCCCACTTGAGCCACTAAAATTTCACTTGAATTCAAACAAAAACACTTTAATCCCTTAACCATATCATCCTCAGAGAACTATGTAAACCTCATTCTCTGGTATATTTTTATTAAAGACATTCTATACAGACATCCAGTTTTCCTTGAATTAGAGATATGTAGGCAATCTGAGATATCACTTCGGTCCTGGTCTAAAGAAACAAAAAAACATTATATGGGAAAATACTATTTAGGATCATTATTCCATTTCTCAAAAAGACATGACACGGTCTAAATGAACTAAGTTTTAGATAATAAAACAATGCTCTAAATCATTTTAAGACTCCACATGATCATCCTTTTTTAAATGCATCACGCAAAGGCTAATGCTAAAGAAACCAACAAAAAAAGCTAAAAAGTGATAATACAATACCCTATACACTTCTTACTCCGAAAAGTAAACACCAAACACTATACACTTCTTCCTCAGAAAAGTAAACACCAAACACCATCCCCTCAAATCACTCAACATCCTGGGATAGTTCATTAACATGAAGACTCGCTAAGGACTTACATAAAATGGTGCCTTATCTAGGACAATGAATGGCACTCCGATTCCAACACTACGTCAAAAGGCTCACGCCCGATCATCAAGAAAATTAAAGGGAAACTCCTTCCCTCACCACTTTGACGTCAGTACAGATAAAGGGCTCTACGCCGAGCAAAAAAAGTCAATGCTCTTCAAAAGAAAAATCTTATAAAGACAAAGCGCTTTTGTTCCCATGTGTATATGTATATTTACTTTTTATATGTGTCACCCCCATTTTAATTAAAGATGTAGACTCACTTATGTTACCCTAAATATAGGTATACTTCTTGTTTTTATATGTTTTTCCTTTTATGTACATATTTATTTCCACCATTTTAAAAGAGCTTAGTCTCATTTGGTTAATACACACATTGTTCATTACTCTAATGCACAGAACACTGAAATTAAGTGAAGTACAAAGTTCATATTATTTTCCATCAAAACGTGAATTTCTATTATTTATGAACATGATGTGTGATGAAAATCCCCATACAGGTCAAAAAGTGTATTAGCGATTTTTTGTGTTCCTCTTAAGGTAATGAGCTATATAAATACAAATGACGCCTTTCCCCAACCATAAAACCATAAAGAACACCTTTTATGGGAGGTTACATCAAATACCACCCAAAAGGTCCCTTAAAAAACTATTCCTCCATATTATCATATAGGGGGCCTCTTCCCCGGATGACCACCTTCGTAACTTTTACCCACAACCACCAGGTCGGGCACCCTAGCCCACACCTTCGAGAAGTATGCACAAACCAATGGAACAGAATAATCATACATTGAACAAGGAATGTAAGCAATCATAAATAATTAGTAGCAGTATCTCTCGAGACCTTGGAGGTCCATTTACATAAAGCTAGGTGCATTGACGACCAGAGCATCAGTATCTTGCTCAACTATACAACATCAACCGGTACCAATCTGAGATTCATAAACAAAAATTCAGTCATAAATAGGAAACCAAAATGGAACCAAAAAACATGCAAGAAATAAGTAGTAAAAAGGAAAAAACTCATGTCATTGGCGAAGATAGCGGGATCAAAAGACGGTGCCCACATGCCAAAAGTAGTGTCACATTGATAAGTATGAATGAACTTGTCCTCATTATGAGAAACCACCATACATGCCGATAGTAATGCCGAGATCACAGAATGGCAAACTTGATTCTTTGGTCGGGATAGAGAAATTATACATAGAGATAGTTAAATAGTGTCATCCATGATCACCGGGGCAACCGACACCTAAGAAGAGGCATTTAGCCTCTAGAGGATTCTACATGACAATGGTAATAGTAAAGAAACATTCGACATCCCAAAGCTTGAACCACTTTCCCGATCCATGATAACACAATCAAAAGGAATCCATAAACGGGATGAATATGAGATATGTCAAACAAAATAGGAAACATTGGTCCAAACATAAGTGTCTCTATAAGGAAGTGCAACTAACTTTTCTAAAATAGAAAGGAGAATATGCATTAAATAGGCTTGGGCCACTGGAACATTTAATCGATTGGTTAATCGTTCAAACCCAAGGGTCAACCGATTGGTTAAAGACCTCGCCCATTTTTAAAAAAATGATATTTCCCGAAAACTTTCCACTTATTTCCTCTTCCTCACACTTTTCTAAGAATGGGAAAACCTATTCTTTTAAAAATAGTTTTAATTTTGATGAAGAGTGTCTGGACACACACTCTCTTAGTCAACCGCCTTTATGGACACCTTGTTCTGTGATCGTGTTTTGGTACATTCTGTCCTATTGAAAATGACCACGGACACGAACCCGAGAAAATCCACAAATATACAAATATCCTAAACCTAAAACAACAGTTCAAGAAGTTAAAAAACAAAGAACAAAACCTCTATATGGTAAAATACAAATATGAAAATGCATAAAAAGAAAGCCAAATAGGCCCTCTGCGTCCTTTAACCAATCGGTTGAAGGGCCCTTCCCTCGTTTAACCGATCTATTAAAGGTCCCCAAAATTGAGAGTTGATCGTTCATCCAACCCAAAGTAATTATTACGAGATCTTCGAAAATCTTATGGAGTGACTTCAGTCTCGAATGAGGTTCGTACTTTCAAAAAATCACCTCTGAAAAAAAATAGAGGGAATTCAGTGCACATTCCACGGAATTCTTCACTTATAAATTAAGCTCTACTTGACTAAAAATAGAGCTTTATCCACCTCAGGCACCTCAAGTGAGGACACTCCCCCAGGAAAATTTGGCTCACGCTATAAGGGTAAAGTACCTCCGCCCAAATTTCAAGTCAAACACCACTATAAATTGTGATAAACTATCCATATATGTTTATCTCTTTTAAACTGGCCCCCATTTTGGGAACCGGGTATGCACTTTACATCGTTTGTATTTTAAAGCCTAGTTTTAACCCAACACCTGTATTAATTGAATTAGCATGCACATATGTTAAAACAATGTTAATCAAATGCCACAATGACCAAATATAAATCATGAAAACATACTTTTCAAAACCGTGCTGAGGAAAGTGCTAGTGAGTAGAGTTAATTTGAAACATTGCGCAAGCCAAAGTCTAAAATCCAACTACTCCCACCTTTTATCAAAATGAACAAAGCCCATCCCCATGGAGGCATCCCAAATATGTATTTTCATATAAAATACTTGTCAAATGTCAACCTTTGATTAGACATTATTTTAACATATAGATATATCAATCCACCATAACAGAAAAGTTATATTAAGGAGTAGGCTCCATGAATACCGTAATATTGTGTATTGTATTCATGATATATCATCTCCAACACCCATAAGCATGTCCCATTTGTTGTAACTACATTGGCTTTGATCCCAAGTGTCCTTAGGTATGTAGGTGTTATAACGAACTAAACTCGTGAAGTCCAAGCCTCATAATAACCAAACTACAAAGGCTTTGATCTTGTGGCTACACCACGTAGGAGTAATACCGAGTCCTTTTCATGGCCATAAGCCTCGACAATATGTCTATTAATATATTGTCCCCACATAGATGCAATAATCTCTCACCTCCTTATACCATCTTTCGCACATTGCAAACAAGATATCTAATTATCTGAAAGTCATGACCTCTCGCACACCCCATACAAATGTGCAAACATGTACATATACTATACACAAAATCGAAAGTACTCGTGCTTTGATGTCGTGGATACATGAACATATATGCATAATATCGAGTTCTTATCATGAGATTGAGCTTCAATGATGTCGCATGAGATGCACCCATATCCCTGAGTCCTTATCCCTCAATCTTTGTAATCCTCACAAATATATCACTAAAAGTATAAGACATGTATTATCCATCCATGCACTTAAAAACAGTATTATCCATTGAGATGTCAGAATAAAGATAAGTATGCCCACATCCATTAACACTCTCATGATTAAGAGGTCTATCTTTCATGTAAGGCTCATACTTTGCATGATTATGAATGACCCGAGGTGCGAGTGTAACCATTGAAATAACTGGGTTCTTACTAAAATCAATCATACATATTTCAAACGATAAAAAAACATTATCCCTCACCCCTTATCTCCTTCATACAAAAAAATGAGATATCAAACTATATTCATGTTGTGACCTCTAATGAACTCCCAAAATAAACATGCAAACACTTATACACTAAACAAAAATAAACTACGTAGGCTTTGATCCCAAATCTTCTTGGGTACATAGCCATATTATCGAGTTCTTTTCATGAGCACGAGCCTTCACAATATATCCCCCTATATGCTATCACAAGAGAGATGTACACATCTCTCATATTACCATTCTATCTCTCCTCAAACCTCAAAAGAGATATAAAAAACTCACAAAAGTGAGATCTTTCTCACACCAATATACATTCTAACGGCCATTCGTTATACATTAAAGAAGTCTTGCACAATCACCCTTGTGTACTCGCACCGGTTGAAATGAGGTTCCTACACCTCAATGATACCATTTCGTACTTGAGAACATATTTACGTTTAAGGGATTATCAGCCCAAGATTTCTAAATCAGTTCTAAAAATAACTAAAAAGTAATCAGTTAATGCTAAAGCGATAATAAGCATATAAATAACGAAACATAAAGAACAAGTGGGGTTACTAACACCTACCCCACTCATAACTCGATTTCTTAACCCACATAACAAGAATCTATGGACCAAATATAGATATAAACCTACCTTAGATTAGCAGAAAAGGGATAACCTAAATCTTTTGTCTCTTTTTGTATAAAAATAACTGGAGATTCTGAATAAACCAACCGAACCCCTTATCGTATGAAAACTTCACTTCGGACTAATCCTAAGAACCAGGGTGTGCGACAAAAATTGGACATGGAATCAAACGTCTTCCGGGGACAAGTCATGGACTCACGTCAAACCTATAATCCAACTTCGAGGGACATGTCGCACTGGAAGACAAGCATTCCCCATAATCCACCATTAACACAAACCAGTTCCCCCGGGAGTAGAATCACACTCACTCGAGGGCCATAGTGGCAAGCCACCTCTTAATCCTAGGTCGCGCATCAGCCTTCTCAGCCAACAAAGGCATCAATAGGGTGTTTCCCCATATCACCTCGTAAAACTAGACTTAAAAGGAAACAAAAAAATTCAAGAATATTTTTTTTTAAAGACACATATTTTAAAAAGGCAAAAAGAATGCAAGAATTAAAGGCATAATAATAATACCTCTACGAGGCATGTCGCACCCGTGAAAGTCGACTGGTAGTAGCGGCTTAAGGTGGCCAGAGGAATGTATAGAGAGATCAATTCTAAGCTCCCACAATTGAAACTAATGATCTGATAGAAGACCTGAATGTAGGGGAAGAACCATAGGTGGGCATCATCCCCTCTCTTTGCCACAAAAATATTCCCTAGAAGGAGAAGAATAAATATTCGACATGCCTAGTTTAGTTGTTGGTTGTTAGATACGCCAATCGCCATCTTCGATAAGATGTCCTTCAACATGGACACCTTCGCCAAATCCCTTGAGCCTACCGATCTAATAGGTCCCAGTGCCTCCCAAATTTTTGTGTGAGTCAAATGGAGAGACCGATCGAGCACAATATGCGTCCTTTCATAAGGCAACCCTAAAATCTGGTGCACGTCTAACGGTGTGACAGTCATCTCACCCACACCAAAATAGAAGGTATGAGTGGTACACCACCACCTTTCTCCAAAAGAGCACATCACCCTCATCGACTGAGATGTATCGCCAAATTCTATCACCAAATCTCCAAGGCCAACAATGTCCACCAAGACCTTCACATCCTCGAGAAGGGTGTCCTAGACCGCCTCAACTCCCTTGATCCTCAGGAGCAAACCTTCCCCAATGGAATGTCCGTTTGCAACATAAGTTCATAAAATAATTCCTCCAAGAGAAAATAAACAAGTTAACATACATAACTAAATTCAAAATTAAACAAAAAAATAAAAAAAATAAGTAAACAATAAAACTTTCATAGTCCTTATGTTTTTGCACTGTAGTTTAATTATGAGTCGCAGGTTCCTTAGGTAAGATATGATCGTTCTCCACATTCTTGGTACCATGCTACACCTCCTCCGTCCCTAATGGCATTTCCAAGGGGAGGGCCCATTCAATGTTAGCCTAATCATCAACATCCACAATATTCGACATCTAAAATGTTGGCCATTTCTTTGAAAAAATCAATACCACTAGAGATAACTCTTTTTAGAGAGAATGATTAAGAGAGAGAGAGAGAGAGAGACAGAGAGGGGGGGGGGGAGAAATTATTTCCAGGTGTGAGAGTCAAGGTTGTCTTCACCCCCTTTTTATAGGGGTAAAGGGTATGCCGACCGACACACCTCCGTGCCTGCTCGCTGATAATGACCCTTGAAAAATATTTATTCCTCGGTTGGATGGCACAGGTCATCCCTAGATAACGACACCCCTCTTCAAATTTTATGACAAAAATTCTACAAAAAATGCAGAAATGCACAAAAATATATCAAACAATTCTAAAAAAATCCCAACAATTCAAAATTTTGCAAGCATTGCTCATTTTCCAATAAAAATCATGAAAATATAAAATTACACAATCATTTGAGAAAATTATTATAAATCTCAAACTTTCTAAAAAACATTCCCAAAATCATAAAACTCAAATTTTGCAAAAATTTCAAAATTTTCATGAAAATTATCAAAATTCCAAAAATACATAAGCTTTTAGAAATCATCAAAAATTACAAAAACTCTTGAAAATATCCAAAACTTTCCAAATTTTTCTCACGTCATCGCATATCCTTTCCAAAGCTATCATACAATCATTAGGTCCTCAGAATCTACCTTTCACTCTTTAGGTTCCTAGAATTGACCAAGGTCCTCAGAATTAATCTTCTCACTCTCTAAGTCTTTGGAATTGACCTTCTCACCCTTTAGGTTATCATAATTTACCTTTGTCCTCAAGATCAGGCCGCGATTCTCATATTTGTTGCATACACTCCTTAGGTCCTCAGAATTGACCTTGGCCGTAAGAATAAGGCCGTGATCCCCATATTGGTCGTATACACTCCTCAGGCCCTCGCAACTGGCCTTGGGCCTTCAAATTGATCCATAATCCCCGTATAGGTCTCATACACTTCGTAGGTCCTTAGGATTGACTTTGGTCCTTAGAATCGGGCATGATCCCCTTATTCGTCACATACACTCCATAGGTCCTAAGAATTGACCTTAGACCTCAAACATTTTCGTAATCATATTAGTCACACCCACTCACTAGGTCCTCAGAATCAAACCTTTATCCCTAACATGAACAAAACCTACCCACCGAAGTACCGACACAAAGGGACTCAACACTTGCAACGTCCATTAGCATGTTTATCTTTCGATGACCTTTGATTATTCTAAGATTTTTGGCAAAGGGACCCTATAGACCCCCATTCTAATACCCACATACACCTCCACTCAGTCTAAACAAAGTCTCTTCGAACCTCGAACCCCCAGTCCTACTTCAATCACTAATCAAAAAATGAATAGATAATTTTTGAGCTCTTTTTTACTTTGGTCATCTCTCAATATTATCCTAACACACTTACATATATCTCTGAATCTGCTTTATCATAGTCCCTCCCGTGCATGAATCGGACTTACGGTTTGCATTTTATAGTCATTTTCCCCAAAACCCTAATTATAGATCGACTATATACTTTTTGATATCCTTTTGACTTTGGTCATCTCTTGGACCCAAGAGTAACCCAAAACACTTTCATGAATCGGACTTATGGTTTGTATTTTACAATCGTTTTACCAAAGAAATTCATATTGGCATGTTAATTGACACACACCCTTCAAGTTGGTAGGTGGGACACTACTTGGATACCAAGTCTGGAACCCTTTTTAATAGACAGGACAACACCTCTACATACTGGTACACCCCCAGGGGAAGCATCGTCATTTTGACCTTTTAGGGGTTCCTATTTAAGGAAACCCTGACCACATCATTCAAGATATTTTTATCTCATAATTGGTGTGGCAAGCCTAATACATCACTCCCCAAAACATTCTCTTACATCACCCCCTCACTTCATCATTTTACACCACTCAACCAATATCCTTTATACCTAAAAATCATATTACAGAACCTTCGAAAATTATAACTCTAACAACTTAAAAGGTCTAAACCCTTTTCATCCTACTTTGCAAATTTAGTGTCATTTCACATATTTCATTACATTTAGCATATTTTCTTGTTAATTATTTTTTTATACCATATCTAATCACATATTTATTATCTATATATCCTCAAAATTATTTTTATAAAATCAAAAACCCCAAAAGAGGGTTTATCCTATAAATCCAAAATTAGATTTTTTCCCCCACTTTTCACGCACATTCACCACTTTTGCACACCTTTTTATAAACTATAAAAAGAAACTCTAACTTAATATTATGAGTTAGACCCCACCTTTCATTCCATTCAAACTACATGGACTTTGATATTGATTTTGGCTACGTAGGCATCTCGAAATTATCTCGGTCCAAGTTCTCATTTAGCTATTTCATTTTCATTCTTACTAGCATTATATTTCATTTTCACATATTTATTATCTCGTAGTTAGTTTACTTATTTTATCACCTTTTAGTGATCCGTTGACATGTGTATTTTGTTTTTCATACTATGTCACGGTCCGACACATCACTCATAGTTTATCTAGTTTCACTTATTTTATCACTTCTTAGCAGTTCAGTTGACACACATATTTAGTTTTTCATAGTAAATCATGATATATATTACTCTCATAGTTATTTTACTTATCTTATCACCTTTTAGTGATCCCATTGACATGTGTATTCTGTTTTTCATACCGTGTCACGATTCGACACATCACTTATAGTTTATCTAGTTTCACTTATTTTATCACTTCTTAGTAGTTCTATCGACACACATATTCATTTTTTCATAGTAAGTCATGATCCGGCGCATTGCTCATAGTTTATCTTATGTTTACCTATTTTATCACTTCTTTGCTATCCCGTTGATATGTGTATTCACTTCTCCACAGTGATTCATGATCTGGCGCATCGCTCATGGTTTATCTATCTTTACTTATTTTATCACATTTTAGTGGTCCCATTGACACACATATTCACTTTTCCATATTGAGTCACGAACTAGTGCATCGTTCATCGTTTAATAACACTTATTTATTTATATAATCTGATGCATCACTCATATTCTGGTTATATTTATATTTTCCTCTTTCTTTTGGTCTTATTTATTGGAATGATTCATTCCCATCTTTCCCATGATGCAAACACAATGATTTGCTCCTCACAAACTTTTCACATGTACACACATTTTCGCCCCCACACTTTTACACGTTATACACATGATTACACGTTTTAGGAGAAGGATAACATTTTATTGCCCATGAGATATCAAAATGGTGGAATGGGTGCCTAATGCCTTCCCATTATGTAACATAGTCTCCGAGCCCATGCTTCACTTTGTTTCGCATGTATCAGTAGTCTCTTTTTATGTTGTCTATTTGGAGATGTCTATCACTTTTGCTTGTTTTGAGTAAAATTGATTAGTGACTCCATTCTCTACACATTCACACTCTCATATATCATTTACAATGATCGTTTTATGTCATTTGTATCCCGTGAATGCTGCACGAAAAGCAGGGAGGATATTTCCCCTCTTCTTCCTCCATCCCTTCAGGGATCGATATAGCCACACATTCTAAAGAGGAAGAATAAAATAAAAATGTGTGAAGGTAACTAGAATGTGAACAATGCAATAAATCATAACATCACTATAGAAACGTGAGTAAATATATCAATGGGATCACTAAAAGATAGTAAATATAAGAAATTTTTTCCATGAGGGAAAGATATGTGAAAACTGCTAAAATATAAGAGATGAACTTGATCGTGGCGTGACATGAAAAATTGAGTAAGCATATCAATGGAACGGCTAAAATATAATAAATATAAAAAAGGATTTCTCATAAGGGCAAAATAAGTGAAAACTAATAAAATATGAGGTATTCACTGGATCGTGAAGTCACTATGCAAAAATGAGTATACAACTGAATAAGATCGCTAAATAGTGACAAATGTAGAGAAACACAGTATATAAATAAAATAAACTAAAATGTATAAGAGAAATGGAGACATGTTAATATAAACACAGTGGGGAAGGCATAAAAAAACTGAAATCCCAAAAGGAATTTTGAGATGCCTATGATATTAAAAAAGGGCATCAAAGTCCACATAGTTCATGAGGGAAACACGATGGTGTCTAACCCATAGTCTGATATTGGAGTTTCTCTTTTTTGTTTATGAAAAATTGTATGACAACGAGTGAAAGTGTGAGAAAAAAAATGAGAAAACGTTATTTTGGGATTCATGGGGTAAGCCCTCATTTTGGATTTATTTCGATTTACAAAAATAGATTTGATGTTATGTATATTAAAAGGGTGAGCTTAGTAATAGGATAAAAATGCAATCAAGTAAAAATATACTCTAAATAACAAAGTATATGAAAAAGAGACTAACTGGAAAAAATGGAGTGAAGAGGATTTGGACATTCTAAGTTATTTCAATTATATTTTTGGAGGTTTTGTAATCTAATTTTTGGTTATTGGTGATAGTGGTGGGATTATGGAAAGTGGTGAGGTTGGGTTAGTGTAAGATAATGTGAGGGAATGTAAGGATAATGTTTTGGGGGTGATGTAATGGAAATTGTCCCACTAATTTTGAGGATGAAGGTCTTGAATAGTGAGGTTAGGTCTTCCTTAAATAGAAAACCCTAAAAGGATAAAATGACTAAGGTTCCCCTAGGGTGTTTCGATCGGCATATGGGATGCATTTCCTGCTGGTAGGGTAGCCAAGTAAAGTCTCACCTACCTACAGGTAGTTGAGGGGTGATGTCAATTGGTAGTTATAATCGTTTGTTGTTGTAAAATGCAAATCGTAAGATGAATTTATGTACGAAAGGGACCATTATTAAGAGTATATAGATATTTAAGAATTTTTTGTTGAGATAATATCAGGTCCAAGACTTGACCAAAGTCAAATGAAGCCTGAAGGGCATGCAGACGTTCTTCAATTATGGTTTGTTAAAGGATCAGGGGCCCTAGAAGAGTGTGGGGGCAATAGAATTGGGTGTCTATAGATCCCCTGGATAGGTGATCTTAGAATAAACAAAGGTCATCTAAAGATTGACAAACTTATGGAGTATTAAGTCCCTATGAGTTGGAAATCTGGTGGGGATTGAAAGTTAGGTCATTTTTAGATAGACCAATGTGAAATTTGATTATGCTGGGGATACAGGTCTAATTTTGAGGACATAGGGAGTGTATTTAACTAATTGTGGATTGAAGGATATTTTAGAGGGTCAAGGTAAATTATGAGGATCTAAAGTGTATGTGCGATCAATATGGGGATCGCAACTGATTTTGAGGGCCAAGGTCAATTATGAGGTCCTAAGGAGTGGGTGCAATCAATTCGAAGTTTGAGGAAGATTTTGAGGGCCATGATCGATTCTGAGGACCTAAGTATTGTGTGAGATCAATTGTAGGATTACGACCGATTTTGAGGGCAATATTAGTTCTGAGGACCTAAGGAGTGAGTGTAACGAATATGTGGATCACAGTCGATTCTAAGCGATAATGTCATTTTTTAGGACCCAAGGAGTCTGTGCGATCAATATGGAGATCGCGACTAGTTCTGAGGGTTAAGTTCGATTCCGAGTACCTAAGGAATGTGTGCAATCAATAGGGAGATTGTGACTATTTTGTAGGACCTATGGAGTGTTTAATAGCTTTGGAAAGTATATTTGATGAAGTGAGAACTTTCTGGAAAGTTTTGGAATTTTCTCAGAGTTTTTTGTAATTTTTTGATGATTTTTAAATGTTTAAATTTTGCTAACTTTTATAAACATGTGCATTTTTTCAAAATTTGATATTTAAAGAATTTTATGATTTTTGGCGCATTTTTGAAATTTTTGTAACAAAAATTAGAGGGGCGGCCAGTCAGTAAGGGATGGCCTGTGCCAGTTGACAGGTGGCATGGAGTCAGATAGTTTTGCGGCTTCCCAAGGGGGACATGTCGACAAGAAGACGCAAGGGTGCCGATCGGCATACTCGTTACCCCTATATAATGGGAGTGAAGGAAACCTTAAATCCTCACTTAAAATCGAGCTCCTTCTCTTTCTCTCTCTAGAAAAAATATTCCCCGAGTGCTTTTGTGACATTTTTTAAGATAGAATAGAGAATATTTTGAGTGTAGATAATTAGGCCAATATCGAATGTGCCCACACTAGGGAGATACCTATGGGGGTGGAGAACATATATCGGGGTACCCAACCAATGTTTGTCGAGCGAATTTTATTAAAGGATCCCCAGACACATTTTTCGACTATAGTGAAGAGCCATAACATCTATGTAAGTGTTTTATTTACTTTTGAATTATTCTATTTATTATTTATTTCTTGGATTTATTTTCTTCTTCTTTTTCTTATGGTGTGTTAACATTTTGAACATGGACATTTCATCAAAGAATTTTTTCTCTCGTGGGTTTACAGGGGTGAAGGAAGTTTTGGATGCCCTCCCTATGAGGTGAAGCATTTAGTTAACATTACGGGGTTCAGTGCCTTGGAGGGGACTTTGGACGAGACATTACGATCCTCAACATTGTTATGAATTCTCAGGGAGAGATGGTGGGACACCACCCATACCTTCCATTTTGATATGGTTGAGATGATTGTGACTCCGATAGACTTGTATCAGATTATAGGGTTGTCATGTGAGGGGTCTCACATCATGCTGGACTAATTGATCCGTTTCACCAGGGAGTCTATTAGGTCTACTCTGGGACCCCTACGAAGGGTAGGCTCAAGGTATTATGTGATGTTGTCCTTACTTAAGGACATTTTGTTGACAAGGGTGATCGATGTGGCCGACAGTCGGCAGGTGCAATAGGCATCGTGACTCTTCATCTTATTTATATTAGGGAGTACATTGGTGGTGGCAAATAGAAGCAGTGACATTCACCTCTAGTCCCTTCCTTATCTTTGTGACATCTCATACGTAAGTGTTTACGATTGGGGGAGTTTGATTTTGGCAATACTGTGCGCCTCTAAGATGCCTTTATCCACTGTTGTAGGTTGACTTTCACGTGATCAACATTTATCTTGGAGATATTTTTAGTTTTGAGTTTCTTTTATATTTTACTTTTGCATTCTTTCGTGATTGTATTTTTTGAATATTTTTAAAATTTTCTTGAATTGTTTTGTTAAATTTTAATTTGTCTCTTTTTAACTATGATCTATGAGTTGTTCAGGCATAATACCCCAGTGATGCCATTGATAGCAGAAAAGGTTAATATGTGGCCCTTGATAAAGATATGGAGGAAGGAGAACTATGACTCCAAGAACTTGCCGACCCATAGGGTGTGAGGGTTTCCTTGAACTCTCTCATCAATGGCCAGGTTAGCCTTTTATTTTTGCTATTTTTGGATTTTATACTCTTTTTTAATTTTTTAATTTTCTTTTGGATTACATGTTAACGAACGAGTGAATTTTGGAAAGGTGTCATTTTACCCTTGGAGACAGTCCTCAGAGGAGATGGGGGTTCCCGACTTGTATGCTCAAATATGGTGCTTGTTGTCTCAGGAGTTTAGATACAAATGCTATCCGGGGGAGAGGGTAGTACAGTGTGTCATGGAGGTAGAGGAGGGTGTTCCTCCAACGAACATGTCATTCTACATGTTAGATTCGAAGAAGTTATAAGAACAAGTTTTATAATTTCTCAATTTAATTTTTATTTGGATTATCATGTTACACACCAATGCACCTTCATGACTATTTCCACATATATGAAGACAAGAAGTTGATGAAATTTTCAAAATTGAAGAGCATTCAGCACAACAACATTCAGAAGAGTTATGAGGTGGTTTGGTAAAGAAGTTAATTTTCCAGGGGTCATTTTTAAAGGGTTTTCATTTCAAAATGTTTTTAATTAATTTTTAAAGAAAATTTTGAAATCTCGCTAACTCGGTAAAGCGAGATTGTCAGGTCATTCAAATGAGATTACACAGTTTCGTTAGAACAAGATTCCATCATTTGAACAAAATCTCGGATAATGCCTTTTCGTCAGTTCTGCAATGTTGTTCGAAGTTTCATTATATGTTTTTCAAATGAGATTGGGTACATCGTTAGAACGAGTTTACCACATTCTAATGAGATCTGAAACGATGCCTATTTGGCAAGCACTGGAATGTCGTTAAAAGTTTCATTGGAAACCTGTTCAAATGAAAAAAGGGTACGAGGTTCAAATGAGGTACGAGGTCATTCGAACGAGCGAGCATGCTTTTATTTATTTTCAATCAAATTTAATCCAAAACTTTAATGTTTATATTTTTATAACAAACTACCTTATAAATAGAGATGCAATATTAGAGTTTAGAAAAACTCATTTAACCCTTTTTCCAAGCCATTTTTGAGTTCCTTTTTTCATCCAAATCCCTTGGAAATTTAGAGATCACTTTGCCAAATCAAAAAGAACATATATTTGTCCAAAAAACCTTGTAGAGATTTTCTCTACTACTGACTTGTGGAGCCAAGGCTCTACCGCTGAAGAAGAAGGTTGATCCGTGGATACCGAGGGATGACCACTTCTAAAGATCTACATATGGTAATTTTTTGACTTTCTCAATATATATATATATATATATATTCAACTGTACTTATAGATATTTACTATTTTAAGTTGTTGTTTGTGATTCCAGGTGTTAAAATCAAAACTATTTTAAATACATTTTTACATGCTTTAAATACTTATAGATATTTGGAAAACCTAAGTGCCTTGCATAACCTTACCAACGGTCCACCCCATGCACAATTCGGACTCACGGTTTGAACGAATTCTCCTTCATCGTCCGACGATCTCATGTCCAAAGGACTGATGGGTATTTTCGAGCCCCATTTGACCCAAAGTCATCTCCGGGACCCGGGAGTGGCCCAAGTATTTTAAAAGGTATTTGAATAAACTTTCCAAAATTATGCCCCATGTGCGATTTGGACTTATGGATTGTGTTTTTTGATCGTCTTTTTGAGAAAATCTGCACGAGACTATTAATTGGCAAGTAATGTGTCTAAGGTTACCTCTTGACAGGCAGGGTAAGGACAACGCCGATCGGCAGTCCCTTGACCCTATATAAAGAAAACATGATCTCACCTTCCAAGGCATCTCAGAAACATCATCTTCAGTGATTTCCGCAACATTCTTCTTTAGTCAACGAGGTTTCCTTATTTGATACCTTTCTCCACCTTTCATTCCCAAAACTTTCACACCCAATTCAACAAAAATCCTTTTACATTCTTCATTCACTTGCAAGGAAGCTCATCAACAATCAAGATCAATCGCCAAGTCACCAAAGAAGGTCCAAACATTCTTATCTCTTTTCACATTTCTCTATTTTCACATTAGTTATATAAGTTCTAAATTTAGCTTTTATTTTATATCATACACATATTAATTTCCAATACTTCATTACTAATATTTCACGTAATATGTTTTCTATAAAAAAAACAACAGAAAAAGGGTTACACCAATATATCCTAACGGGATTTGTCATCACATTCTCTCAAAACTAAAAACACCTTTTTCTTACCAATTGCCTTTATAGGCTACATAGGCGTCTCGGGCAAAAACCCGAGACTCGAGTCTTATTTTTCTATTTTTCCATTTCCTCTTCTTTCCTATTTTATTCATACAATATTTATATATATCATACTTGTGATTCATACTTGCGTCTTATCTAACACATAATATCGTTCCATCAAAACGATTAATATCTCGATAAGCGCACAAATCATATTTTTTTATTATTATTTTTTAGGAGTGGCCCAATGTGTGTTTTCAAACAAAATCAATTTTTCTTCGAAAAAAGATCCTATTTTTAATTATGCACCAAACGAAGTTGTGAAATCTCAATTCTCACTTTAAACCAATTTTATCTTGATTAATCGTAAACATGCATCTAGTGATTAAAGCAAGTAAAGTAAAGTGAAGAATACTCACAACGCCGGATGTACGAGGAAAAAACCCAAAGCAGGAAAACAACCTCGGACGGCCCAAGCCAGACAATCACTATGAATAATGGTTTTACAAAGACAGATTAGCCTTACACTAAGACTCGATCCCCACGGGTCTTGACGCTCCTTCTGATCTTCAACCGTTCTTCAATAGTGCCCACGTAGAAATTATGTCTTCTACGATCTCTGTCCACAACACACGCGTCCACGTATGTCTCGGTGTCCATCGATATGGCTTTGATACGTCTACGATGTCGAACACGATGTCCGTCGCTTCTTCACCGCAAAACCCTTTGTGTTCAATGTGTAGAACAAACAACTTTGGTGCAGCAAGATCACGTAAACATATAAGAATGATATCTCGGATCTTTGCAAACTCTAAGGATGTGTTTATGCTTTGTAAACCTTAGAAAACATGTGCAAACAAGGTTCTGGTTCGTAAATTTTTTTTCCAGAAGGCACCCTTACGAAATTATGATGCAAACACTATTTAAATAGGATTTAAACACTGCCTCGAAAAATGTGTCATTCGAACGACTTAAGCATGTCGTTCGAGCGACATTGTATCTCGTTCGAACGAGATCCAATGTCGTTCGAGAGACCTCGCGAAGTTTGACTTTCTTTGACTTTCTGATAAAAACGTCTCTTAACAAAAAGATTCAAATTAGTCAAACTCTATTTCGAGTTTATCATCTTAAAACGAAGTTTAAACCATTAAAACACATTTAAAAACATTTTTCTTTATAAAAAATACATCCTTATCTTTTATAAAATAATTCCGAGCACCATTAATTATACGCATTCATACCTGAGTGATCTCGGAATGAAATTAACTTTGAAGACGAGTAAACTTGCACCAAATAAACATCGGTATGATTATTTCTTTAAAGCTTTGCCGCTACGTCTTCAATACGTCATAGACCAAGTGGGATCGTGACAAAATAAAATTCACCCTATGACATATTACAAACACAGTTTTGTTCACGGAATTAAGTCAAAACAATACAGGGACTCAATTGAAAATTTATGTCCTTACAAATCTCCCCCTTTGACTATTCCGGGACAAAACTAAACCAGTGAAATGCCTAACCGGGTCATCAAGCCGTATGATACCTAAATCCCATCCCATAAACCCAAAATCAAAAATACAGGACACGGACTAATATATGTAGCACCGGAAAGCATGAACTGTCTGAATGTAATGTAGACTTGAAATCTCAAATCGCTGAAGCATACCTACACACATGAAACAGACAAACAGATATCTAGTGAAGTATGGAGGAACAAATGATACCAATTTATATTTCTAATAAGAAAAAATCATTTGAAACATGTGAGCAATTATATGATACCAATTTGAAACATATATAAGCGCGCAACAAATCTACCCTTACATCACATACCAAATCTCTCCCCCTTTTTATCTCGAATAGACAATCCGGTGAAAAGGTAAACCAATATTTAGGATGAGAATATGATACCAAATAAAATCAAGTTGATACCAATTTGAAAAAAAATGAAAACCGCTAGATAATCATGAAATCGCTAAATATGATCAAACAACGATAAGTCAGTAGCTGGTAAACCAAGGAATCACACAAAGAGAATACCAACCAAATCAAGTGTGATAAACGGACATATATGCAAAATACCAATTTGGAACATAAAAGAACCTGCATATAAACCAATTAATCCAAAAAATGCTTCCAGCAGTACCAAAAATATATCAAATTAAGCCAGAGGACTGCAAACCAATCAGAAGCAATTTTATCACCCTGTCGTTCGAACGAGCCAGGGACTTCGCTCAAACGAGATGAGGAAGTCGCTTGAACAAATACAGAAGTCGTTCGCGCGAGATGCAATGTCGTTTGAACGACTTCGCGCGACCTGCCAAAATTTCCCAGTTTCCCAAAAATATTATAAAGTATTGCCCAGTGAAAAAATTTCCACAAAAAAATTCCAGAAACGGACTGACGGAAGTAAAACAGTGCTAAAATAGTAGGCTTTTAACACAAAACGCAAAAACTCATTAAAACTAAAAATGCGAGTTACATGCAAACATAGTACCAATGTGCTCAAACATGGACATGGAATGAATGGGCATGAAACTAAAACAAATGAGTCACAATTCCAACACATCGAAACGATCAAGAAGCTCTAATTGATAGCGATAAATCATCAAACTTTATCATAGCCAAATGATAATTAAAGTGTGAGCTTAATGAACATACTACATGCACACAAATCCAAAATTTTGACGATTCTACAAACAATAGCGTCAAATTGTAATGTTTCAACATTAGGATTAGATGTGCAAACCCGTTTAAATTTTCTCCAACCAAACACCCTCATATAAACATACTTTTTCAAGTTCTTTTGAGGTTTCTTGCATTCTCAACTTATAGAAAATCTTATTGGCCCTTTTCTTAGCATCTTGGTATGTCTTTTTGGGCTCTTTTTAAACGGTGGTTTTCATGACGAGTTTAATTGAACTCTCGCTGCCCTTTCCCGTGAATCACTCATAATTTTTACCAATTTTAAATCCTCACGGTAAACGGCTATTACATGCACACTTATCCTTAAGTTTACTTACGCATAGATGGCAAGAGTGAGATAAGAACGCCTCACCAAATTCAAATATGCAAGAGAAGTCAAACATCCATATAAACTCGTGCATGTGTGCGATGTTGGCATATATACAAAGTGGAATCAAGATGCATATCAACTTCGAAACATCCCCATATAAACAATGGTTAAGATCATTCTATGCATCGATAATAATGACCAAATGTCCTAGCCACATGGATAATGAAACAATGGGGGGTCCAAGCACAACAATATGCCACATCAAACATGTGAACACAAAAAGAAAAATTGAAAATCTTTTTGGCTTTTCAAACATATTTTGACTCAAAGAAAAACAAAATCTTTTTGGATTTTCAAAAGTTTTCTCAAAAAACAAAATCTTTTTGTATTTTTCAAATAGGACTCAAACAAATGAAAACTATAATACAAAATGATACACATGTCATAATACTAGCAATGAATATATCATGAAGTAAACTAGCATATGACAAACATGGCAACACTATCATCCTTTAGATTTAGCAGGGAAGAATCAAGTGCACCCAAACGAGAATCATGAAGTTTAATTCCTAAAGCCACTAAATTCGATTTCCTAACCCAAGTAGGTGTAAAACGACGCATGTGAGTGAGGGGAACCGGGGCAACTTTATTGCTAAACTTCCTAGGAGCTTGTCTAAGGTCATAACAATAACGCCTAAGGTGACCTTTCCTACCACAAAATGTGCAAGTGTAGCGGTGGTGGGAATGATTACCTTTATGGGGACCTTTTCTAACCATCCTAGTGTTTCTCACACGTGCAGGGGGAATGGGAACAACTCTCTCACTAAAACCTATACCTCCCCTATCTCCCTTAATTTGAATGGTGCCTAAGATCTTATCTAACTTCTGCGATCTAGCCTCCAAATCAAACTTGACTTAGATGAGTCTTTCAACCTTTCCTCCAACTCGTGAATTCTAGACTCGAGTAAACGCCTAGTCTCCTCAAACTCTAAAATCTCCTTTTTCAAGGACTCCATCAAACCACGGAGATTGTCTCTCTCTTTCTCCACAAACTCTAGTTTCTCCCTAAACTTCTTCTCTCGTGCCCTAAGATCCTCAATCAAACTATCATTATTTTCTATGGCACGCTCATTCAACTTAGATTGAAATTTTGAATAGACTTTTTCACCTTCACCGTTTCGGCATACATCTTTCACATATATCTCCTCCTCTTCACTCTCTTCACCCTCACTAACATGAGATGCACTCAAAACCTCCTTGGAAGTGTCATTCACATGAGTATTGTCATCGTCGCTCACATGGCATGACATAAACGCAGTAAAATTACGTTCAATGGGGGAACTCTCTCCCTCTTCCAGTTCACTATCACTTAAGGTGGCACTATACACAATGGGTTGCTGGCCCTCTTTCTTAAGTCTAGTGGGACACTTCTTAACCTTGTGACCATACCCCTCACAACCAAAACACTTATCTGACTCATCTCTCTTAGGCTTTTCAAACTTATCCTTAGAGGTGGGATATACTTTGTTGTTCTTGAATTTTTCAAATTTCTTGGCATCTTTCGATTGCTTTTGAGACTTAATAATTTTTTGAAATTTCTTTGCCAACAAAGCAACATCCTCAAAATCGAAATCGAAATCGGAATCGGAATCCGAAACTTTAATTTCCTCCTTTCGAGTTTTCAAAGCAATACCCTTTTCTTTCTTACGCACTTGCTTGGAGGTAATCATGTCGATTTCATAGGTTTGTAAGTCACCTATAATAGCTTCTACTTTCGTAGACTCTAACCTACCCAAGGAGTTTAAAATGGTCACTTTCGCATCAAACCTACTAGGCAACGACCTAAGGATTTTTTTTATGACATGGTTGTCGAGAATTTTCTCACCTAGGTTACAAGACGACTTGACAATATTGGACAACCTAGCATAAAACTCATCAAAGGTCTCACTCTCTAACATCCTAATAGTCTCAAACTGTGTAGTTAGATTTTGAAGTTTTGACGCCCTATCCATGCTAGTGCCCTCGTGAGTGAGTGCCAAAATATCCCAAGCCTCTTTTGATGTTTCACAAGTCATAATTATGTTATATTCTTCGTGTGTGACATGTGAAGAAATAACGTGCAGACCCTTAAAATTATATTGTGCAAGTCTTTGTTCAGTTTCGGTCCAAGACTCAACAGGCTTTAAACTAGTGACCTCACCTACAATAGTGACTGGGGGTGTCCAACCTTTTTCAACTGCAAGCCAAACTCGCTCATCAATAGATTGTAAAGCACATCTCATTCTCATCTTCCAATAGGTGTAATTAGTTCCATCAAAAATAGGAGTTCGAGAAAATTCATTATATCTAGAATTCATCTTTGAAAACACACGGGATCACAAAACAAATAAAAAAAATTTCTAGCTCTGATACCAATTTGAGGAGTGGCCCGATGTGTGTTTTCAAACAAAATCAATTTTTCTTCGAAAAAAGATCCAATTTTTAATTTTGCACCAAACCAAGTTGTGAAATCCCAATTCTCACTTTAAACCAATTTTATCTTGATTAATCCTAAACATGCATCTAGTGATTAAAGCAAGTAAAGTAAAGTGAAGAATACTCACAACGCCGGATGTACGAGGAAAAAACCCAAAGCGGGAAAACAACCTCGGACGGCCCAAGCTAGACAATCACTATGAATAATGGTTTTATAAAGATAGATTAGCCTTACACTAAGACTCCATCCCCACGGGTCTTGACGCTCCTTCTGATCTTCAACCGTTCTTAAATAGTGCCCATGTAGAAATTCCGTCTTCTACGATCTCTGTCCACAACACACGCGTCCACGTATGTCTCGGTGTCCACCGATATGGCTTTGATATGTCTACGATGTCGAACACGATGTCCGTCGCTTCTTCACCGTAAAACCCTTTGTGTTCAATGTGTAGAACAAACAACTTTGGTGCAGCAAGATCACGTAAACATATAAGAATGATATCTCGGATCTTTGCAAACTCTAAGGATGTGTTTATGCTTTGTAAACCTTAGAAAACATGTGCAAACAAGGTTCTGGTTCGTATAACTTTTTTCCAGAAGGCACCCTTACGAAATTATGATGCAAACACTATTTAAATAGTATTTAAACACCGCCTCAAAAAACGTGTCGTTCGAACGACTTAAGCATGTCATTCGAGCGACATTGTATCTCGTTCGAACGAGATCCAATGTCGTTCGAGCGACCTCGCAAAGTTTGACTTTCTTTGACTTTCTGATAAAAACGTCTCTTAACAAAGAGATTCAAATTAGTCAAACTCTGTTTCGATCTTATCATCATAAAACGAAGTTTAAACCATTAAAACACATTTAAAACATTTAAAAACATTTTTCTTTATAAAAAAATACATCCTTATCTTTTATAAAGTAATTCCGAGCACCATTAATTATACGCATTCATACCTGAGTGATCTCGGAATGAGATTATTTCTTTGAAGCTTTGCCGCTACGTCTTCAATTTCTTTAATACGTCATAGACCAAGTGGGATCGTGACAAAATAAAATTCACCTTATGACATATTACAAACACAGTTTTGTTCACGGAATTAAGTCAAAACAATACAGGGACTCAATTGAAAATTTATGTCCTTACAATTTTGGGAACATTCCTATGGATGACCTCACTCCATCTTTTCCATTATGCGAGTGAGTGATTCTAACATCCACTTATATATACATGCACACACACTTCACAAAGAAATTAAGAAAAATAGTAACATAAGCCCAAGAGAGACCGAAAGGCTGGGATTTGTGCCTAACACCTTCCTATTTTGTAACTTAGCCCCTGAACCTCTAATCTAATTGGTTTTGCAAGCATCAATTGTTCTTTGATGCCGTTCTCTCGAGGAGAAAACATGTTCTTTTTCCAGTTTTGTGCAAAATAGGTTGGCGATTGTATCTCTTTACATCACTCCACATCGAAGACGGCTGAAGCGTTCCTAGGAAGGGCACAAGACCTCTCTCTCTTCGCCCACCAAGCACGCGATCTATAATCCCCAAGATGGAGAAGGAGATATGGAAAAAAAACCAAAATCTGTCGAGGGATGGCCATAGTGGAGACTCTGTTGGGGACTTACTTAAGAGGGCTAGACTCTGTTTCAATGGGTGTTATCATTTTCTGCCTATGTTCATATGCACCTACCTCTATGTTCCATTTTCTCCTCTCTTGTTGTATATATGAACCTCATGTTTATATCACCTCTCACTCACTTTTCAATTCGTACACCTCACACTACCTACATTTGTATATAGGTTCACTTATATACAGATGTTGCACATACCACTTAGAATATCCATGCTTAGGTTGCAATAGAACACACCTCCACTTATCACATTTGTATATATCCATGCTCACTTATACTTATCACACACCATTCGTAGTAGATCCATTATTAATTTCACTACCATAAACTCGCCTATAGATATTCACACATCACTCACTCTAAGGTGTCCATGTTTAGTGTAGTCTTCACGCTCCATGCTAGATTTACTTTTCATGATACTTTCACATTCTTCCTTATTAGTATAGTTCTCATCATGCCAAATAAAATACTATCTCCATAATATACGAATCAAGAATCATGAATTTTGCACACTACATCACCAAGATCATTGTTATATTGACCAAAATTTTACCCGTACTCGGGCACATTTAGCCAAAGAAATATAACTCTCACCCTCCATTGTCTTAGTAGCTTCGATGTATATCAAATGGTTTCCCCCGTATCATATCACTTGATCGAAATCATAACGGGAGGTATATAATAAGGAACTCATTCACGTATGTCGATTATATCGAATTCACTCTCACACGTAATATCCCTACAAGGTATATAGTGAGGAAATTCACGTACACTCAGGTATATCAAATTTCTTGTTCACACATACCGATTGTCCTCAAAAGCAAAACGTATATTGTGGAAGTCATGCCAAGGGGGGAACCTTTCCACTAACCCATCAACTACGTACTCTTATATTGGCATCAAACCTAAGGCACTTATATTTATTTTGTCGATTACTACACGAAACTCTGATGAAAATCTGGGTTGGCATACTGCCCAAATTTTCGCGCGAATTCATAGTTTTTCAAAATCGGACCCTGTCCATGAGCTGGAAATAGGTCAACCAATGTTTTAAGTATTTTTCAAACCTATTTTTTCCCAGGCTCGGGTCCCATCTGGCATTACTTTTTGCATTTAGGTAAACCTAATAGAATTGAAATCATAAACATAATAATAATCATTATGAGACTCTTCTCTCATTTTTCCCTCCTTCCTAAAAAAAATACCAAAAACAGTTTCCCCCTCTTTTATTAAAATGCTAAAAACATTTTCCATCCTTTAAAAAATACCAAAAAAAAATTTCCCTACCCTTTCCAAAAAATGTCAAAAACATTTTCCCCTTTCCCAATAAAAATAACTCTTCCTTTTCTATTTCAAAAATAAATTTGAATTATTTTTCTCCTCAGGACGATCACATACTAGACCCTTAGCTTGACACCCTATTGGCTTCGGTCTTCCGTAAAACTTCCTCAAAGATCTGTCAATTCTCATACAACTTCCTCCGAGTTCAGAATCCACCCTCACTAACCTCTATGGAAAATGCAGACAAAGTACCGAATGTGCAGCCTGATTTGATGACGATCCTAGTCCAACTTATCACCAATATTGACAACCTTCAAATCGAGGTTCATGAGATGTAAGGAAATCGGGTTCCTATTACAAAAGAGCTAGAGGTATTCTTCCCTCGTGTTGTGGGTATGTCCCCACTTGAGCCTGTTTGTGTCCCGAAAGAATATTAGCATGTCCCTCATTCCCCTCTTTCCAATGGGCCACCACTAACTCAACTCGCTATGCCGAATATGGCCCAACTAGGGGCTAACCTGCTAGTACCCATTGATCTGAAGGAAGAAGAGTTAAATAAGGTAAAGGAGGACCTTAAGTTGTTAACAAGATGTTTGACCAAGTCTGAATCTCCGGGAACTACATTAATTACACCGATATCTTACCCTATCCTAAAGCAAGGCTGCCAGAAAAATTCAAGATGCCTAACATTAAGAAATTTGGGGGTAGCGGGCCCCTAATTATTTATATTCGAATCTACCATCGAGCCATGACACTCGTAGGTTAATCCTAGGAAATAATGGCCCAAATGTTCCAATAGACTTTGAAGGACAACGCTCTTCGTTAATTCTTATCCCTTGAGGAATCCAGAATTAACAGTTGGGAGGATGATGATCGTGAATTCATATCATAGTATAAATATAATGAAGAGTTGGAGGTTACATGTCTTGATTTAGAAATTCTCAATAAGAACCTCGAAGAAACTTTCAGTAATTTCATAGCAAGGTGGAAATAAAAAGTGTCCACTATAACCAATAGACCTTTCGAAGAGGAGTAAGATGTTCGAGCGATGATGGGAGGACAGTATTACCCATATTTATGATCCCTTCAAGAAGCTAGAGTGGATATTGAAGAAAGTATTTCCATGATAGAACTTTAGCCAAAGAAAGTATCCGAATAGTTCACTCCAAGAAAGTATGAGAAGCCTGTTACAATCTTAACCATCAACAACATCTCACAACCCGCTACCTCTTGGGTGCCAGAAAGTTGTGCTAGTCTAGTTAGAAAGGAATACACCGAGATCAAGGCTCCACTCTATAAAGTCTATCAAGTCTTATTGAGCCGAAACCTCATCAAACCTTTAGACCCTCGTCCACTACCAAACCCACTTCCTAAAAATTTCAAACCCAATGCCCATTGTGATTTTCACCAAACTGTCGACCATACCACTGATCAGTGCTTCCAGATCCCAAATGTAATCCAAAGCAACCACCACTCACAATCCACTTTTAAACCATACAAATACCATCTTCCTAGAGAATGACCCAAAATTCAACCCATCTTCCCAGATTATACCCAGCAAAGTACCCATCATACCCATATTTTCACTCAAACCCCTTAAAGTCTGCCCATATTTTCTCTTACACCCTACCTGTTCTTCCCACCAAGCTATGTCACTTCTCATAAGAGTGTGTATTTTCGTTCATACCCAGTTCGAAAGGAAAGATATGGAATTTCCAGCAATACTGAACCAGCTTATAGAGTTTGAGCAAAAATTGCCCTCTGAAATGGTCATTAACTGTCAAAAGTTAAGTGTCTTGTTCATGGAAGCTCGAAAGTGGGATCAAGAGTCAGATAATTGGGTGGTACCCATTGATGAAGTCAGTTTAAATGATGTAGTACAGATTATGGCGGGCTTATTCCGAAGGACCAATGACATTTGTAGTATATTAGGGTTAATCGATGCTTGAAAGCAACAAGGGCGATTGGTCCCTTCACTTCTGCATCTCCCCGTTGAGTGGGAGGATTTATATGAATAATCAATTGAGGTTGTGGAATGCATTGACTTCTCATGGACAGACGACACCGTAACCAATGGATGGGGGATGAGTTTGATTCTCAAATTAAGAACCAAGCCAAGAAAATGTTAGTCCGGTAATCAATGTGTGTGGGATGATATGTTTTGAAGATCTAGTAGGAGAAATCAACAAAGTGTCCAAACAACCCAAACTAGATGAAAAAATGGGGTTTTTGCTATTCCTCTCCTTTGAGAACGATATGCCAAGATTTAGGAGTGAAGGAACACACGGCCCCAAATTTTAAAAAACTCTTAATAATAATGCGATGGTTCAGTAAAATTCCAAACTAAAATTTCAATTCAATTTTAAAACATAAAAAAACTTCAAGTTTTAATTTCTTCCAAATTAAAATTAAACTAAACTAAAAGTGAAATAAAAACTACTCAAACATTAATTTTCACTTAAACCTAATTCATTCAACCCAAGTCCTAAAATTTTCCTAACAAAAATTAATTCATTTTTCAATATAGGTCAAACTAAATTAGCACAAATTTTATCTAATTAAATTGTGATGACTTGATTAAGTTGACTTAAATTCACCCAAACATATTTTAGCACCAAATTAAAGTAAGATTACAACTTAAACAAAATTTTATATTTTTAACCTATGCATGCATTCAAGGTGAGTTAAACAAGATAAAATAAACAATCTCACTATACAGCGATGTACGAGGAAACACCAATTGGGAAAAATCTCGGACGGCCCTGGCCTAACAAATCCACTAGATGTGGTTTTACAATTACAAGACAAAAGACTTACAACAATCGACTTGACTCCCTTCAAGCCTGATGCTTCTTCTTGCAAATACCTCCGTCTAGTTGATAATGACGACATCCATCGCAGTCTTGGAGTCCACCAATGGAAGCACAACCCACCGTTAACCACACATGGTGATTTTTACTATGTAAGAAAGTCGTAGCACAAACTTCTTCTCCTTTATATATATATATATATATATATATAGGAACTTGGAATGAAACTAGCATATGGGTGTATATGTGTTTTTGAAGATCATCTCTTGAAAATTAAAACACACAAAAAGGGAACTTTTGGAGAAAAGATTTTCCTCTCAAACTAAGTTGGAAACCTCTCAAAAGTTTCTTGGAAAATAGTTCTTCCCGCACTAAATAAGTCTAGTAAAAAGTTAGTGGTGGAAGTAGTGGAAAATTTGGACAAAATGAAAAACTATTGAATTTTTAAGTTCCCGCACAGATCGTTCGAATGACTTTCCCAAGTACTTCGAATGACATCGTTCGAACGTCTTCTAACGAGAATTCAGAGTTTTAGAGGTAAAACTCGTTTGAAATATCGTTCGATCGAGTTCGTTGGAACGACATCATTCGAGCGAGGTTCTAACGACAATTTAGAGAAATATTGCTTAAACTGGTTGGAAAAGTCATCCCATTTCTCGTTCGAACAACAATCTTGTTCGAATGACAATTCGAATGAAAAAACAGGAAATTTTATTTCTCAATTTTGAGCCCAAAAACTTTTGGAAAAAGTTCTAAAGAGATTTTTTGAAAATAAAAATTCGTAAAAAGTTTTTTATGAAATACACCCAACAAAATTTCTAAGCTCCTATATATATATATATATATATATATATATATATAGCATTCATACCTTTGGAGCCTTGGAGTCCAATTGTTGTTTACATAGAAACATGGCACTAAACTCGGCAAGGATGAAACTGTAAATCTGGGCCGCTACGTCTTCAACACTTCAAACACGTCATAGACTTGATAGAAACAAGCATCTATCCTATGACTCAAGTGGTTTTGTACGGAATTGAGCCAAAACTATAAATGGATTCAATTGAAAATTTGTGTCCTTACATATCTCCCCCTTTGGGTATTTCGGGACAAAACCCAACTAAAAATCCTAATGGGCCGTCAAGCTTGTCTAGACGCAACATCCCACCCAAAACAAAATAAAATACAGACATTATGACTAGACCCAAGGATGTACTTTGCTGCTAGAAAGATCATTCCTACACACTTAAGAAAATCATTAAACGCATAGGGAATATGAAAAATATAAAGTGCATAAAATTAAATTCTCCCCCTTAATTAATTCTCCCCTTTTATCTGACAATAATCTACTTAGAAAGACAGCGACCCCCCCCCCCCCAGTTAGATCTCCCAAACTAAAGGTTTAGATAAAATTTCTCCCCCTTTTTGTTTAGGAATAGACAAAGGATAAAGGATTAAAATTAACTTATTTCTCCTTTAATTAAAGTAAATACCATTTCTCCCCCTAAATTCTAAGTAAGGGATATGTATAAGAAACAAAACAAGTTAAACATGCAATGGTGACTAAGGTGATAAGAACAATTAAGCATATGGGCAACAATGAAGTACAACTAATCCATACAAATATTAGTGGATACCTACTATGATTTGATAATAAAAAAGATACCACTTCAAATCTAATGCGATAAGCATGGGATATCAACCAAAATTCACAACAATATCGATACCAATTATGACATCAAAGCATATATGGACTAGCTAACATGGGAAAGACTAAAAAAATACTATATATATATACACAATGAATATCACTATCACATTGACATATACATAGGTATAAACACCACACATGACACAAAATACAATAAGCTTTTCACACTTGTATGGCAAAAATGTGTCCAAATACATGTGGTAAACGGAAGTGTAGGGGAGCGAACTAGTAACAATTATATTATGACCCAATCACTTAAAACATGTTCACGGAGTTATCATTTGATTGAAAAACTTTGTCACATTTAGATATAGCCTCATGTGACAATATAAATTGAACTCAATGAACAAACATACACAATGCATACAAGCCTAGAATTTTAATGATTCTACAAACCAATAGAGTCATGACAATAAAAGCATAACTAGGATACAAAGTCATTGCGCGAACCCTTTGATATATCCAACCAAACTTCCTCATTGATATTATTTTTTTTCTCTTTTCCTTATGAACATACCAACTAAACTAAACAGGCCTTGGATAATTTTCTTTTGATGCCAATATTTTTTAAGGCCAAATATTAAATAATGGATTTTCAAGCAAAGTAATTTTTTCTTTCGTAGACCAATTCCATTGATAAATAGCTCCACCGGATAACCATATTTTTTCCAATTTTTACATCCGGGAAACGATTATTGCATGCACAAATCCTTTATAGTCATAGAAACATGTAGATGACTAAATTGACAGGAGAATATCTCACTTAACTTAAATATACATGAGAAGTTAAATTTCGAATGAGCTCGTGCATGTGTGAATCGAGGAATATAAAAATAGAATCCATAAAGCAACACAAAATCCAACTATTCTATGTAAGAATGACAAAGAACATTTTAAGGATTGAAAACCTTAACCAAGAGTTCTAGCCACATGGAAGAGAAAAGCGAAAGGATTCAAACATAGGTATATGCGACATAAAGTGTGCCAAACGAAAATACACACAAGACAACAAAAAAAATCTCTTTGAGTTTTAAAAAAAAATACTAAACACAAAAAAATCAACTCAAAAGAAAAACAAAGAAAATATTTTTGTATTTTTCTCAATAAGACACAAACAAATCAAAGTAAATACAAAAGACATACACAAATCATAATTCTAGCATGTGATTAATCATAGAGCATAGACTAGAAAATAACAAACAAAATATATAATTAGCAAAAGAATATATCATGATACACATAAGATAGAGTATGAAAACAAAACTTAACACATTCAACCTTTAGATTTAGCATGAGAGGTATCACGTGCAAACAAATGAAAATCATAAATCCTATTTTGTAAAGCCGCCAAATCGAATTTCCTAACCCAAACTAGAGAAACGTGATTCTCTCAGGATTTGAAAATCGTGGTGATTCTAACCTTGGATTTCCTAGTGTTCTATTGAGATCAAAAAAAAATTTCCTAAGATGACCTTTTCTACCACAATGGGTAAAGACACGAAGAAAATGGTACCTAAGGATTTACCTTTAGAAGTGTTCCTAGGTGATTATCTCAAAATAGTGATTTTGGTTTTATTAGCGAAAGCATTATAAGAATCAAAGCCTATACCACAAGTGTCATTTTTTATTTGGACCGTGCCTAAGATTTTATCTAGTTTTTCAGACCTACACTCCAAATCAAATTTAACTTGACTTGAGTCTTTCAACTTTTCTTCCAACTCTAAAATGCGTGACTCAAGAAAACTCGTACTCTTATCAAACATGAGAACCTCTTTCTTCATAGACTCTATTAAACCTCTAAGGCTATCTATCTCACCTTCTACATACACAAGGTTCTCTTGAAGAGTTATCTCACGTGTCCTAAGGTCTTCCACTAAAGCACTCTCATCAATGACATTGGTACGCTCTTTCAAACAAGCTTCTAACTTCAAATTAGACCTTTTTAATTTAATTGATTTTGCATACAATTCTTGGAAAGATACTTAAAGTTAACTCACATTAACCTTTTATTCATTTTCACTATCTCTTTTAACTCCACTCTCATTACCATAAAAAGATGGGATTCACAAACTTTGACCTCATAAGGGTCATGTATCGTAATGTCATCATTGGACGAGTTCTCACTACCACTTACATAACTTGCCATGAACGTTGTAAAATGGCACTCAATGAGGGAATCGGGTCCCTCTTCCTTATCACTATCACTAAGGGTAGCATTGTATGAAATTGGTTTCTTGATATCTATGCTTAGTTTAGTGATACATTCAAAAGCCCTATGGCCATAACCTTCACAACAAAAGCAAAGATTTGACTCGTCCCTAGTTATATCTTCATTTTTTCTTTTAGGGAATTTTTCGGCTTTATCATACTTAGAATTATCAAATTTCTTGAAATTATTTTTAAGATTATCTCTGTTAAAGTTAAGAAATTTTCTAAATTTTCTAGCAAACATAGACATATCTTCCGAGTCATAATCACTCTCATCATCTTAAACTTATTTTTCCTCTTTTTTAGCTTTCAAAGTGATGCCCTTATCTTTCTTCTTTTCATTCTCAGAGGAAAACATGTCAAGTTCATAGGTTTGTAAATCACCTACGAGCTCTTCTAGTTTCGCAGAGGCTAATATGGGTAAATAATTCAATACGGTCACCTTAGGAATAAATCTATAGGGTAGATACCTTAAAATTTTCTTTACTATTCGGTCGTCAGGTATCTTTTCTCCCAAAACAAATTATGAATTAACAATGTCAAAAAGTCTAGCATAAAATTCATCAAAATATTCATTCTCTAACATTTTTATGTTCTCGAATTGAGTGGTGATGTTTTGGAGTTTGAAGCTTTTACGACACTAGTTCCCTCGTGAGTGAGTTGTAAAATATCCCAAGCTTCTTTAGTGGTTTCACATGTCATGATAAGTCGAAATTCATTCGGTGTGACCGCACTAAACAAAGCATTCAAGCCTCGGGAATTAAAATTGGTTATTTTAAGTTCACTCTCAGTCCATCTCTTCACGAGTTTGGGGACACATTCATTTTCTACCAAACATTTAGGTGGGGACCACCCGGTAATGACAGACAGCCAAACCCTCTCAGCAATTGACTATAGTGCCAATTTCATACGTGCTTTCCAGTACGCGTAATTGGAACCATAAAAAACTGGAAATTTTGAAAACGGAAAAAATTCCATTTTTACCCTAAACACAAAAGGACCTAAACGTAATAACTAACCGCTTCTAGCTCTGATACCACTTGAAGGAACACATGACCCCAAATTTTAAAAACACTTAATAATAATGCGATGGTTCAATTAAATTCCCAACTAAAATTTCAATTCAAATTTAAAACATAAACAAACTTCAAATTTTAATTTCTTCCAAATTAAAATTAAACTAAACTAGAAGTGATATAAAAACTACTCAAACATTAATTTTCACTTAAACCTAATTAATTCAACCCAAGTCCTAAAATTTGCCTAATAAAAATTGATTCATTTTTCAATATAGGCCAAACTAAATTAACACAAAATTTATCTAATTAAATTGTGCCGACTTGAATTAAATTGACTTAAATTCACCCAAACATATTTTAGCACCAAATTAAATTAAGATTGCAACATAAACCAAATTTTATCTTTTTAACCTAAGCATGCGTTCTGGGTGAGTTAAACAAGATAAAAGAAATAATATCACTACATGGCAATGTACGAGGAAAACCCAAATCTACCTCAAAGAGAGCACCAGAATGCTCCAAATCTACCAAATTTACTTATTGCTATGGAAAGTACAATATGAAATCTGCAATAATGAACTACATTGACTAAGTTGAGACAAAATGTGCCACCTCAGTACCCAGTTAATAATGGTATCATCGAAGAAATATGAATAATGAATGAACTCAAAGAATTTCTTCGGCAGAGATCGCCTGTATTTTATGGAAAATCTGGTGCTAATGAGGCCGAAAAGTGGGTATGTCATACACTAAAAGTCCTCAATATAGTAGGTATAATACCATAACTTAAGGTAATATTAGCAAACTATCTCTTTGAAGGCGAAGTAAATTATTTGTGGCAATCTGTCATTCGATCCCGTAATGTTAAAGGAACAACTAGGATCAAGTTGAAGAAATTTTCTTTAGAAAGTACTTTTCAGAGTCATTAAGAAATCCTATAATAGTGGAATTTCTAGATTTTAACAACAACAAATGAAAATAGCATAATATGAGGCTTAGTTTACAAAACTTTTTCGATAAGCCCAAGAGTAAGTAGACACGGAAGCCAAAAAGTGTAAACACTTTGAATGTGGTTTACAAACCAATGTTAAAACTTCTAATATTACATTTCAAATTCTAGATTTTAATTAAATTATAGAAGTAGACTCTCTCATCGAATGACAACCAGCATCTAGAAAAGTTACCCGAATTACAACCCCACCTCTAAAGAACTCATATGTAACAAGAAACCAACACAATCATAGGGACTAGTTTTGGATACTATAATATGATAATTGACTTGGGGAGAAAACTAGATAATTGTATATATATGAGTTAAATTTGTAACACAAAAAACGGTGTATAAAACAAAGGTCCGAGGAAGCATTTATGCTGAAATTACGAATAGGGGGTAAAGTTGTTATTTAGCTTTAAAGGATATTTTGTCTTATATAGCGACACATGTCATATTTGGATTGGACCAAGGGGAGGTGACTTATGCAGACTTTAGAACCTTGAAATGACCTCTTCCTTCATCCAAAATCAGGCATGAGAGATTTTGGCTTGAGGAGAGAGAATCGGGAAGCTCGGGAAGTAGAAAGTGAGCAGAAAAATTGAGAAAAATCCGTAGGAAATTACGAAAAAGTCCCTAAGGTAATTCTATGCATAAATCTTGTTATTATTTTGGTATTATTGATTGAAATGATAGAAATCATTTTTTTCATTTAAATTTCATGACTTGGTGTATATGTACGGATATATGCAAGTTTAACCAAAGTTGAATGTGTAAATCATGTATATTGCTTCGATTGAAAACCTTGAGTATTCAGACTCCTATAACTCTTTGTATATTTATTGGAATTGAATAATTCCAGTTGGATATGAAAATATGCTCATGTATGTATAACATATCAAAATATTAGGTGAAAATACAAAGAAATGAATCCTTGGTGATAGTTTGAAGTTCATATATCAAATCAACCCCAAAGGTATAAGTATGCACACCAGGTGTTCGATGTTTTGCTTGACATAGAAAATTAACCTTAAAATTTATGAAACTTAATTTTGTATTGTTAAATATGTTTGTGGATGTTGGGTGAAATATCAAAGGAACTTATGATGCAGAAAAGTTATGAAAATTCTTCGAAGTTGACTGAACGATAAAAAAGTCTATAGGGCATATTTCATTTGTAATAAAGAAATGGACACATCTTGCTCTAGGAAACTTGAAATGATGTGTTGTCTTTTATATTTGGAATCCAATATGAGAAGAATCGGATTACCAAGAAGAAATTAAAGTATGTTTGGGCTATGGATTGGATATGTTAAATATTTTAACATGAAATTGGATGAGACTTCATTTATGATAAATGATTAGAATGGGATGATATGATGCTTATGAATTCGGTTAAGGTTAAATTATTCTTTGGATTGTTAATGTCCTTATGATGATACTAATATTTTAAAGACTTTATATGTGAAAGGGAAGAAGAATCGGTTGAACAAGTGTCAGACAAAGGCAAGGGAAAAACACATGAAGTGGCCAAGGTGAGTGTAGTCACTGTTAAAAGATGTATTATACATGGCTATTAAGATGATATGAATATCACTCATGGGTAAGTTTTATTACACATGGTTATGGATACAATTTGAATCTCACTCACGGGTAAGATGTATTACGCATAGTTATGGATAAGATCTGAATATCACTCACTGGTAAGAGGTATTATACATGGTTATGGATATGATCAGAATAATATTGAATATGAATTTGTTCATTTAGGTTTATCGAAATGGGAGGTTACTCCGCGACCTGGAATGGGAGAAATTTGTCTATTAAAGACAAGGGGTTACTCGTCGACCAAGAATGGGGGAGAATTGTCAATTACAGACAGGATATGTGAATCATGATTCAGATAAGTTGGTCATTCTTTATGAATGAGCTGGATAAGTATATAATTGGTCATTCTTTATGAATGAGCAGGATAAGTATATAATTGGTCATCCTTTATCAATGCGCCGGATAAGTATATAATCGATCATCTCTATGAATGATCCGGATAAGTATATAATTGATCATCTTTATGAATGAGCTGGATAAGTATATAATTGATCATCTTTATGAATGATCCGGATAAGTATATAATTGATCATCTTTATGAATGGGCCGGATAAGTATGCATATATCATCACACGGATATGATTTATTGCATTTAATTTTATGCAATAGTGTAGTAGTGATGCATTTGCTGAGCTATTTTGCTCATGGTTCTTATGTTTATGTTTTTCAAGTATTATGATATCACTGTAAAATCTAGGAGTTCGGTGGGGTTATCAAGGGATGCATAAAACCATGATTTAGTCAAACGTAAATGGGGTAATTTAAGCCTACTCATATTTTCAGTAAGTTAGGATAAGCATAATTACCTTAAAATGTGAAAAGCTTTTAGTTTTATTGATTCATGTTAATAATTGAATAAAGATATTCGTGTTTATGGTTTGATTTAGGTAATTATGATTTGACTCACTTTGACTTTCAAACTTAATTATAAGTAACTGGATTGGGGTGTGTCAACTTTGGTATCAGAGCCTAGGTTTTAGAGGTTCTGGGGTGAGAGCGCCTAGATTTGGCAGTAGAAGTAGAAATTCTTTTGAGTCATAAGTAAATTGGCTTTTGTTGACTAATATTTGTTAGTTATACATACATATTGTTGTACGAGATGTGAAATGCAAGGATCTTGCAGGAAATGAAATGAGATGTTAAGATTTATTCGGGGATGACAGCGAATACAGGTATTTTTGTATGAATCATTGAATTGTTTTATTTGTGGTATGGACAAACATGTCATGGAAGGAAATTTTTTAAAGACAAAATGTGGTATATGAAAATTGTGAAGTATTGGAAGTAATCCCTTCTTATACTGGAATATGTAAACTTGAGTAGTGTAACTTATTAAGACATGGTTTGGTGTGTGCCCATTTATGTAGGAGTGTGAGGTATGGGAACCCATATTCCGTTAAAGGATGAGATGGTAAATTATTAGAGTGTGAATCAAATGAAGATTCACATGGTAAAGGTGAAGTGAAAAGATTAATAGTTGTGTATGTTTAAATATAATATGTCAAATGGTCTGAAATTCAATTACTAGTCAATATATCACAATTGATCCGAATATGGGTTCATACTGAATTATGATAAGTAGAAGAAAAGAGTAATACGAGTTGAGGTGTATTTTTTTATATAGTATGCGTATATGTAGTGAATATTACTCTTGGGATGTTTTGAAATGCTTATATGAATATCAGAGTTGAGACAAAGTGTTAAAGAGTTGGAAGTTTAAAAATATTGGAGAGCCCTTTTAAGAGTATGTGTTGTGTATGAGTATAGGAAAGATGCTAATCGGGTTTGAATATCGACAACTGGTTTGGGTGGATATTGAGTTGTGTTTTTCATTGTACGTACGTGTTATCACTAAGAGTATGACATATAATGAATATGATTGACATTATACGGAGTCACCAAAAAGTATGTCTAAGGATAATGTGCTAAGTGAGATACCGTAAGGGGATACGTTAATGTATTTGTATAGGTTATTTGAAAGAAATATGACATATAATAGCTAGAGAAGTATTACGGGGTTGGTAAGTATGGTTAAAGTTTTAAGTGGTGATGGTACGTTTAACTTCCATGTTACTAAACGTGTAGGATGAGTGTATTAATGATATTACATAAGAATATCATGTTAATAAACATTTGGATAAGATTATGATTGTAAAGTTATTGTGTTGGATAAATGACATATTAATGTCATTGTATGTTTAGTTAAAGAACAATCAAATGATACTAAAAAAGGGAATATAGTGAGAAGTTAGATTGAGTTCATAGTGCATGACTACATAATATACATGAAGGTGAATATGAAATCTTGGTTAAGAATAAACATTGAGTGAATGATTGTTCAGTTTAGATATATGAATAGTAGTGAGGATATATTTAAATTAAGAAATTGTAAGGATGATATTTAACATACTCTTTAACTTCAGAAACAATACAGAAAGTAGTTAAGGTCAAATACATGTATTTGGTGTTGAATGGAATATGAGAAGTTGGCATATAATAAGATAGTCTTGTAATATGATAATTATGAACAAAAATATTGAATGCAAGTTGGAGAAAGGAAACATAAGAAATTATTCCTGTAATAGAATATTTATTATTTGAAATATTACACATTAATAAGAATGGACCATAGGAATGAAGGTATGAAGTAATATATGAGTTGGGAATTGACTTTCATTTATAAGAAATCATTAGATGATTATTATTACGTGTAAGTGATAAATAAAATGAAGATGATATGAGAGAATATTTTTTGGGCATGAGGAAATAGTATTTCTAATTGGTTGGTAAGTGAAATTCCTCCTAAATTGCGGAGACGAAATTTTCTATGGGGGGAAGGTTGTGACGACCGGATATGATTATGATAAACCATGTTTAAATCATGCTTACCGTATGGGATGGGAATAATGTGTTATTATAATATATAATATTAATTTATTGTGTTTAGTCTAATCCTACCTTCATAACTTATGAAATATTGAATTAGTCACAAACACAAATTTGTGAAGTCTTCGGTAGGAATGTTCGAGTTCAGGACTAGTTTTGGCTACTATAATATGATAATTGACTTGGGGAGAAAACTAGATAATTTTGGATATATGAGTTAAGTTTGTAACACAATAAACGGTGTATAAAACAAAGGTCCGACGAAGGAGTTATGCTGAAATTACGAATAGGGAGTAAAGTAGTCATTTAGCTTTAAAGGATATTTTGTCTTATATGGCGACACATGTCATATTTGGATTGGACCATGGGAAGGTTACTTATGCCGACTTTAGAACCTTGAAATGAACTACTCCTTCATCCAAAATCAGGCATGATATATTTTGGCTTGAGGAGAGAAAATCGGGAAGCTCGAGAAGTAGAAAGTGAGGAGAAAAATTGAGAAAAATCCGTAGGAAATTACGAAAAAATACCTAAGGTAATTCTATGCATAAATCTTGTTATTATTTTAGTATTATTGATTTAAATGATAGAAATCATTGATTTTTATTGAAATTTCGTGACTTGGTGTATATGTACGGATAGATGGAAGTTTTAGCAAAGTTGAACGTGTAAATCATGGATATTGCTTCGATTGAAAATCTTGTGTATTCAGACTCCTATAACTTTTTGTATATTTATTGGAATTGAATAATTCCAGTTGGATATGAAAATATGCTCATATATGTATAACATATCCGAATATTAGGTGAAAATACCAAGAAATGAATCCTTGGTGATAGTTTGAAGTTCATATATCAAATCTGCCCTAAAGGTATAAGTATGCACACCAGGTGTTCGATGTTTTGCTTGACATAGAAAATTAACCTTAAAAATTATGAAACTTAATTTTTTATTGTTAAATATGTTTATGGATGTTGGTTGAAATATCAAAGGAACTTATGATGCAGAAAAGTTATGAAAATTCTTCGAAGTTGACTGAATGATAAAAGAGTCTATAGGGCAGATTTGATTGGTAATAAAGAAATGGACACATCTTGATCTAGGAAACTTAAAATGATGTTTTGTCTTTTATATTGGAAACCCAATATGATAAGAATTGGATTACCAAGAAGAAATTAAAGTATGTTTGGGCTATGGATTGGATATGTTAAATATTTTAACATGAAATTGGATGAGACTTCATTTATGGTAAATGATTAGAATGGGATGATATGATGCTTATGAATTCGGTTAAGGTTAAATTATTCTTTGGATTGTTAATATCCTTATGATGATACTAATATTTTAAAGACTTTATATGTGAAAGGGAAAAAGAACCGGTTGAACAAGTGTCAGACAAAGGCAAGGGAAAAATACATAAAGTGGCCAAGGTGAGTGTAGTCACTATAAAAAGATGTATTATAAATGGCTATTGAGATGATCTTAATATCACTCACGGGTAAGTTGTATTACACATGGTTATGGATACAATTTTAATATCATTCACGGGTAAGATGTATTACGCATAGTTATGGATAAGATCTGAATATCACTCACTGGTAAGAGGTATTCTACATGGTTATGGATATGATCAGAATAATATTGAATATGAATTTGTTCATTTTGGTTTACCGAATTGGGAGGTTACTCTCCGACCCAGAATGGGAGATATTTGTCTATTAAAGACAAGGGGTTACTCCTCAACCAGGAATGGGGGAGAATTGTCAATTGCATACAGGATATGTGAATCATGATTCGGATAAGTTGGTCATTCTTTATGAATGAGTCGGATAAGTATATAATTGGTCATTCTTTAGGAATGAGCCAGATAAGTATATAATTGTCATCCTTTATAAATGAGCCGGATAAGTATATAATTGATCATCTCTATGAATAATCTGGATAAGTATATAATTGATCATCTTTATGAATGATCCGGATAAGTATATAATTGATCATCTTTATGAACGATCCGTATAAGTATATAATTGATGATTTTTATGAATGGGCCGGATAAGTATGCCTATATCATCACGCGGATATGATTTATTGCATTTAATTTTATGCAATAGTGTAGTAGTGATGCATATGCTGAGCTATTTTTCTCGTGGTTCTTATGTTTATGTTTTTCAGGTATTGTGATATCACTGTCAAATCTAGGAGTTCGGTGGGGTTAGCAAGGGATGCATAAAACCATGATTTGGTAAAACGTAAATGGGGTAATTTAAGCCTACTTATTTTTTCAGTAAATTAGGATAAGCATAATTACCTTAAAATGTGAAAAGCTTTTAGTTTTATTGATTCATGTTAATAATTGAGTAAAGATACTCGTGTTTATGGTTTGATTTAGGTAATTATGATTTGAATCACTTTGACTTTCAAACTTAATTATAAGTAACTGGGTTGGGATGTGTCATAAGCATACCATGAACTTTACCCCTTTGTTCACTTAACCATTTGAACTTTCATTTTCTGAACCTAACCCCCTAAACTTTTAAATTTATTTGAAGTAACCCTCTACCATTAACACCGATAACTTTTTAGACGAAAAATTAGTCATGTGCGTGACATGTTACTCTTTAAAAGAATTTTTTTGTATTTAAAAGGACATTTTAGTATTTCACCTCTAAATAACATGTCAAATATCTTGTGTGTATCATATAATTATCCCACATTAAAGGATGTACTATTAAACATACATCACTTAAGTGGGTGTGACCCCTTGACTAGCATCGAGGCCTTTTGGGTTAAAAACTCACATTGAAATAGGCCCAACTGGTTAAATTGGGGACAATATTGGTGGATAGTTATGGGTCTGAAACCTAACAGTGGTATCAGAGCCAATGGTCGGATCGGGACCGTCGATGTGAAACATTTGGGCTTCGAGTGGGCTAACTGAGTGCACCAATATAATTAATCCGAGGGAGAGAAGGCACTAGGTGGAACATTGCAGACTCAAGATGAGTCACAGTGCATCATAGTGGAGCTCAAAATTGGATGATTACAGATGTACGGTAATGTTGGATGGTTTAAGATAATTAGATTTGATCTAAGGTGGATTGTTAAACATCTTGTGCGTATCATATAATTTTTCCACATCAAAAGATGTAGTGTAAAATATACAATTCTTTAGTAGATGTGACCATTTGACTAGCATCGAGACCTTTTAGATTAAATCCCTACACTGGACTAGGCCTAAGTGGTTAAGTTGGTAACAATATCGGTGTCTAGTTGTGGTCTAGAACCTAACATAACAAACCCATATAACCTAAAAGTAGTTTCCCACGTCTCTCTCTCTCTCCAAACATGGATGCTTACCCCTCCCTCTCTTCCCCTAACTATGTTTTCCATATTCATCTTCTTATTACTCTCACAAGAGACACACACAGAGCACACGAATTCAAACAAACACAAACATTAACACACACACACAAACACACGCGTACATACACGATTTATATTTTTTTAATTTTTTTTAAGATCAGATTTGGATGGTGCTGGAATGGACGGGTTTTATCCGGTGTTGGTTTTTTTGCCAGTATTGGTCTGTCTACCGATAATGGAGGTTTTTTTGGCCAAATCCGACCAATATTCCAACATTTTCTTCCAATTTTCCCAAAGAAGAAACGTAATGATGTGATTTAATATAGATCTTGAAAATCAATAATAATATGAGATGGTTATTTGTTAAAATGGTGCAAAGATGTGCATTTGAAATTTTGTAGACCAAATAATTGAATATCTCTCTATTTTTCCTTCCACTTTGATATACACCTTGTCGCGTACTGGAGAAATTTACATGACCTAGTGTGGATTTTTTTTTTCATTTCTAGATTTTTTTTTTCATTTTTCCCTATTTTTTAGAATTAGGTTTTCCCTTTTTTTTAAACGTTTTTTACTTTTTTTTTTTAATTCAGATTTCTATAAAAAAAATCTTCAGTTTTTTGAATTGTTTTTAATATTATTAAAACATTTTAAATATATTTTCTAATATTACAATTTTTTTTTTAAATATTTCAATATGTTATAACTTTTTAAATGTTTTTTAAATTCACTAATATATTTGTTTTGTTATTTCTAGATTTTAAAAATATTTTGCCATAATTGTCAAACTCTTAAAATATTTTTTTGTAAATATCATTTAAAATTATTCTGAATTTATATATTTTATATTGACTTGGACCAAAATACTCTTATGTGAATGGCACATGACCAATTTTCCACCCAAATAACTAACACCGTTAGGGCTTTTAGGCTACTTGAAGTTATATTGAAAGTTTAGGGGTTTAAGTCCAGCAAATGGACGTTCGCGCGATAAAGTAAAAAGAGGAGCAAAGTTTAGGGGTACGTGTAATTAATACAAAATTGAAAGAAGAAAATCTCATAATTTAACATGTGCGTGCATCCCCATATATATATATATATATATATATATATATATATATATACATATATATATATATATATATATATATATATATATATATATATATATATATATATATATATATATATATATATGTATATATATGTATATATGTATATATGTATATATATGTATATATGTGTATATATATATATATGTACATATGTACATATATACATATATATACATATATATATATATATATATATACATATATACATATGTACATATATATATATATATACATATACATATATATATATATATATATATATATATATATATATATATGGGGGGGTACACACGCATAGATCCACATCCAGAGATATTCGAAAGAAAAACAAGAAATAAAATAAGTAAATCCATACATACATGAGAGAGAGAGAGAGAGAGAGAGAGAGAGAGAGAGAGAGAGTGAGAGAGAGAGATTATGTTATTTTGAGTTGAATAAATATACAAACTCGTATTCTTAATACCATCTCTATGTGTTTTACATTTGGTTTTGAATTTGTTCGAAGTGTTTGTAGCATTATACTTTTAAGATTGGTTCGAAGAAAGAGATTACGGATGTGTAATGGTTTGGAATGTCTATTTTTTTTATGCTTTCAAGGGTTGTTTAGTGATATGACAAGTAACTAACAGATAAACAAGTCAATGGGTGGATTCTATTATAAATTGGGTGGCAATGGTGCAATAGTTTTTTTAGGTCAATCTCCAAACGAAAATAACTAACATGTGCCTAGGTCAACACAATTCTAAAACAACTCCTCTCTCTCTCTCTCTCCCTCACTCACTCACTCACTCTCATATGCACCTGAATGGTTTGAAATAGAGTTATTTTGAATTTCCACCCACTTGTATGATCAACTTTAGAAAAGATTCCCTTTTTTTTCCATAATACACTTCCATTACGTTAACAATTGATCATTTTTTCATTCTTGTTTTGAAAACTTAATCAATAAATATAAGAATAAAATTAAAAAGTTTTTGAAATTTTTTGGAAAAGTTTACAAGAAATTGGAAAAGCTTAAACATTATGAAAATTCAAAATAATTTCATAACAAAATCGGAAAATTCCTAATCAACGTGTATTAGAAAAATCAGAATATTATAATTTTAGATAATTTAGAAAATACTCGATTTATTTCCTAAAAAACCAAAAATAAATTAATTAATTAATTCCGATTAAGATCCAATTTTTTTTCTACGTAAAACTCTAAATTGAAAAAATCTCTAATTCTAAAAAATATCCCAAAAAAGATTGAACTAAAATCAAAATTAATTTTTAAACAATATATAATGTTTTTATTTTTATTTTTTATTTTGAGAATTCAATAAAAATAATGAGATCAAAATCAAAATTAACTCTGAATTGTTATAAATTTCTTTTGATTTTTCGTTATTTTCTAATTTTAACCACATCATTCCATTTTTAATATATGCTGATTGTGTTTTTTTATATCCAATATTATTTTGAAATGTTCTATTTTTCTTATTTTTCCACAAACTATCCATTATATATGTCGATTAATTTTTTCAAAATTAAAAAATGGTCAATAACAGAAATTACCATTGATTAACGGTTTAGATGGAACCTTAACAGCTAAGGGGTGTATAACATGCTTTTAAAAATATACAATTTGTTTCAAACCCAATTATAAAGGTAGATGAAGCTCAAAATAACCCTTGAAAATATCAAGAAAAAAATAAGTGAATTTATTGACAGCACCCTCAACCTTTTTTGAATTGCAGTACGAACAAAAGAAAAGTTTCGAGGTGTATTAAGGACAACATATTTTTAATTAACTAATATTAAGCTTATTTACTATGTAGTTACACTTTTATACTAATACATCTAAGGAGGGGGGGTGTGTGTATATATATATTTTAGAGAAGAGGATCATACCCCATATTTATTAACAGCAGGGAGAAAAAAAGCCTTTCTCCGGTGGCTTATAGTCAAGCGATAGAAATATTGAAATCCTCAATAAATGATTTAAAAAATCTAGATGATGGACCCGAGTAAGGTCTTACTTTAAACATAATCACAATATCACTATGAATCTCCTGAATGATAGAGTAGGCCTTTATATGGAAATTCTCAAAAGTAGCTTGATTCCTGGAGCACCAAATCCGCCAACATATATATGAAGGAAGAATCTTGAATAGAATAGATCGAATGTTTTTGCCACTACTATTAAACCACCACCACATATATCATTAAAACCTAAATATTTATATAGTTACTCTAAGATATTAAATTATTTATAGCTTCGATCTTCTTATTTTTTTGATATTGTAAAACTTTGCATACACATTTTCATTATGTACACACTTACATTTTTGGGAAAAAAATATATGCGGATTTTAATACAAATATATTTAGTATTAGAATGTGAGAAAGGTCGGGGTTTAGATACATAAACATTTCTAAATATCTCAGAGGGAGGCTGAATAGGATATAAACCAATTTAAATCTAATTTTGACTTAATTGTAAAATCTAGCACTCTAGATTTTAGGAAACTTATAGAAGATCAATTTTAACTCATCAATAATAAATTGAAATGATGTGAGGGAGATTTAAAATCTTAACATAGGGGGAGGTTCAAGCTTAATGTTGCTTAGCAAGCTAACATTACACACTTGGAGGATCAAGTAAAGAGTGAGGTCGCTCGATGGGACCTCCCATAAAAAAAGATTGTTCGAAAGGACCTCATTCTAAAAGACTGAGGTCGCTCGAAGTACTTACCATAAAGATCAAGCTCAATTAAAATATGAAGATAGCTAATTTGTAATAAAGATTGCGATGTATTTGTACTCATTTCCCTTTGTACAATTTTTAAGTTTGTTTTGTAATATTTGTGAGGTTGATCGGTACCTTCAAAGGACCATGTCTAGTAGGGTAAGGGAGAGCTCACATACTCTATTGAAAAACCTCATTTTGGGAAACCTTACAGGGATTTGCTTTTGAGGCTTGGGGATAAGGCAACATTGGGAAAAAAAATACCAACGCCTTTAGCATACTAGGGCAAAACCTTTGTTCGGACAAGCACAGTCAAATGGAAATTCGAGATACTATCCCTCGAGGTACCTCAACCCAAACAATTGTCCAAATATTTTCTTTTAGTTCCTCACAAACAGTTATAGGTTTCTAGTAAAACGATTGTCCAAACAACCACATCTGGTTGATCGGACAGATCATCACATACATGTCACTGTTCACTAGCTATCATGACGTCATGATCTCTGACATTTTAGGAACTCGAGAAAAGGTAGCACTCAAGTGGGCTTATTCCTAGGGTAACCAAGATATTTAATATGGTTGTCCTTTAAGCTTTCATAGGATAAAACTTTGAGGCTACCATGTTACATCTTAGTTAATGCCAAATGACTCTTGATAGGCTAAATAATTTTCCCATTAAAATATCATATCTTACCCATTTAATGAACTATATTTGGCATTTATTGCATGTACTGTTAAAATTTAAATATGGTCAGGTGAATTTAATGTAAGCAAGGTCACTCGAGTGACTTTTTCCTCATATAAATACTTATAGTTGTATCTTTCCAAAGGATCACAATTTTGGTATCACGAATTAATGTTGAGTTTTTTCTAGACAAGAGAGTTTGTTGTGAGTCCATTATTGAGCGATTATTCCTTTTGCCTCCATTAATTCACCTACCATAGCATTCATTGTTCTTTTCGGGTTACTATTTTGCCTTTATTGTACTAGGGTGCTAGTTATCTCTCCCTCAAACCAAGTTGTTTATGGGGTCCCTTTCATTTAATATATTCCAAGAGCATTTATTTTGTAAGAATCTCATTTAAAATAAGCCTTTGATATTAAAGGTTGTTTGTTGCATCTTGTTTTTATTTTTGGTTATGATTGTTTTGCACACGCTAATCATCATCTTGATAAGGGTTATGTCTCGTTAAATACTAATTATATTTTACGAACCCATGTCTTACATTTGGCGACTCCTCTACAGAGGTATTCTCTTTAAAAGATGAAAAATGGTAATATTGACAAGAACATAGAGTTTGATGCTTGGCAATGAGATGAAGAAGAGGATCTCACTGTATTGTTGAAAGGGGTGAGAGTGGCGTAAGAATATCCAGTTCATCAGCTGCTTGTGTGGACGGTATGGCTGGTATGGCGACTGGCATGGGACCAGCTTAAATGGTGGGTTTAATGAGTCTTTTTGTTGAGTTTATCAAAACTCCAAGTACTCAGTTAGCATTGGGGGTCACATGAGGACCCAGTGCTTTTACAACACCACCGCCAGTATTAATAACTCCTTTTATCTTATAGGAGTTTCTCAGGCTACAATCAACAATGGCTCTCTAACAGCGACATTACCCAGTGTTGCTCCCTTTGTTGTGGGAGAAACTGCTCACACTACTGGCAGTACAATTATTGATCCTATCGCGCTCTCTCATGATTTTTTAAGAGTCAGCGCATTAGCTTTGCTACCTACAGCCGTTGTGATGGCTCCTGTGCATCGTAATCCTCCTTCACTTAGCATGGAGTAAATGCAAAAGGAATTATTAAATATGATGGCAACTTCCAAGGCTAGAGGAGAGGGCTCTTTAATATATGATGATTTTTATACTCCGTACCCGAAGGAGTAAAATAATGAGACCTACCTAGTAGTGTATATTACCCCAATATTTGATAAGTATATAGGAAAGGGAGAATCCCAAGAAGCATGTAAAAAGGTTTGTTGAGAACCTTAGGTCCTACTGTAATGACAAAAGGTTTAGGTTGAAAAAGTTTTCAAAATATCTGACTGAGAAGACCTATATATGGTACTCACACTTGGCACCAGGTAGTGTGTCCACCTAGGAGGATTTACACATTCAATTTGTACAAAAAAAATTCTTGGTAAGCGATGAGTTCACACAAGAGACTAAACTCCTGCAAGTTTGCATGGAGGGTTTATTGCCCAAGTATATATGCCATTTGATAAATGAAATCAGAGAGGGAACATTTGCAGCTTTTTTGAAGTCTGCAAGGAACATTGCCTTGGTAGTAAAACCCCTACCACCAGCAACCATGTTGGGTTTGGTGTTGAGGCTGCCAACTAGCTCGGGGAGGGGAGTACCCCCAAAAGTGAATTATACCGATGGTGGAGATAGAAGATAAGGAGGTAGAAATAATGGCTAAAAAGTAAGAGACAGAGTCAATAAGAGTAATTCTGACCAAAAATATGATACGTCTGATCTTCCTTGCATGGTGGAGAAAGCCCTTAAGTGATATAATTACGTGGTTCGTGACCAACTGTGCAGGCCCGTTAATTCCATCACAAAGTCAGTGACACGAGAAGATAGGAACAATCATAAATTCTCCTAGGTCCATAATAGGTTGTGTCACCCAACTAGAAAATGTTTTTCCCTGAAAAGGCTCATTAACACACATGTCAAGAAAGGAGATATTCAGTTGCCTTAGGCCAATGCAAATGATAATTCGTTGCTAGCATATAGGGAAAACATGGCAACCGTCTACGACGAGGAGGAGAAATAGTTGATAAAAGAGCAATGGATCTTTGAAAAACTTTTTAGGAGTCACTGGAAGAGTGTGTGATTAAGATGGCTCAGCTAAATATGGATTATGAGAAAGCAGACGAGTGGATACCAATCGATTATTTAAGAAAGCATATGGAAAATTATTCATTATGTATAATGAATGTTATGATAGCCTACGATGAATCTACTTATATAGATGTGGAGGAATTTTATGAGTTGGATGATGACCAAGTTTATCCTTGGGTAGAGTGTGCTTCAGTAGCGTGCTTGTAGAAGTTTAGTTAGTTCTTTTATCAAGTGGGCATGCCTGACAATGCTAGATTGGAGGTTACTCGGGCGATATTGGAGATTACTTAAAATAACACGGCTCTAAACTTGCGATGGAAAGGGCCTATGGACAATCTAGTCAGGAGGTTCCTCTCAGAGTTCATTTCTCCAAACCAAACCGTTCGATCAGGTATCCTCATAACAGGCCACTTTTTATTATAGCATCTTTCAATGGGTGTAATTTTAATTGTATTTTGTTTGATAAAGGAGCATTTATCAACATCCTGCCTATTAGATCTTTTTATTCCTATAACATTGTTAAGACAAGGATAGTAAAAAATCCTTTGTCAATCTCAAGGTATGACAACCAATCCTCTAAATCCATTAGCTACGTTAATGTGGGGATTACCATGGGTGTTGATACCAAATTTAGTCTGCTGTCATGGATTAATAAAGTGAAGACACGTGGCAGTCTACGTGGCAACAACAAACACTTCCGAGGAACTCACATGCTCCGAGGAACCATACTACAACGAGGAACACTGTTTCCCCGAGGAACTCATACGCTCTGAGGAACGAGAAATCTCCGAGGAACTCTTGAGCACCGAGAAGCTTAGGCGGTCCGAGCAACTCAAGCGGTCCGAGCTGCACCTCGAGCAAAGCATTAATAGCGGGATAACCAACAGTTTGACTGTTCATTAAATGCTTATCATTCAGACGCATAAGCTTAAGGAGCATTGAATGTATCACCCTTTCATATGTACATCATTTAATGTATTACCCTTTCACATTACAGCCTCAAGGCTATAAATACATTATACAATCCTCATTGAAAAGGACCGAAATTTCTTGATAGAACTTGTAATCGAGAATTCCCAAACACTCGGCAATAACATAACAGCGGACGTAGGCCATTTTTATAAGGCTGAACCACTTTAAAATTCTTTGTCTCATTTATTTATCTGTGATTGAATAATTAGAGTGATCTAATTTTTTACATCAACAGATTGGCGCCGTCTGTGGGAATGATTGGTAATATCGTTTTCCATAAAAAATAATCCATTACGAATGGCTGACATTCCAAAATTCAGCAATTGAAACGCTGGAACCCCTCCAAATCCATCTGCTCCGCCAAATATTCCAGATTTGGCTGGAATAATGACAAATCTGGCTCAGGGCCAGACCGTTATGCAAGAAACAATGCGACAACACATCCAAACCCTTCATGGCGGTGCACCAACCCATTCAGGACTACGGAGTATTCAAAGAAACACCCGTGCACCATCCTTAAGTACTAGGCGTACCAATTCATATCGCAATGAGGAATCTGAAGATTTTTCTTATCAATCGGGATGAACTTCGTCAGTGTGAGCCACAGATACAGAACAATGTATCACTCTTTCTCTAGAAAGGACTAGTGCGTTAGAGAGGTTAATCAAGGTATCACCTTTTGATCGATTAGGACTTAAAAGGAGTAGAAGTCCTCCTAAAGTCGTATCGAGGAGTTTTCGACGACCATCAGATTTAAGGGAAGGATCTGCCCAGTCACGACCAGCTGCTCGTCAAGATAGATCTCAGGAAGCCACATCCACGTGATCAGTTGCTCGAACTAACAGGCCCGAGGAAGGAAATGATGCATAAAAAGTCTCTATTCAGAGGCTAGAGGATAGATTAGGGGAAATGGCTAAGGACAAGAACCCTCTACAACAAACCTTTGTTCGAGGAACACCTTTTGTCGAGTCAATTGTAGATTTTCCAACACCATCAAAGTTCAAAGCACCTGTTGTGACCCCCAAATATGATGGAAAGACTGACCCTGTCCTTCATATAGAATAATACCAAGCTGCAGCCGATATCTATATTGTCCCAGATGAGATGAGATGCAGGGCATTCTCGGGAACTCTTACCGGATCTGCTCAAATATGGTATAATAATCTTCCTCGGGGTAAGATCTCAACTTTTCTTTAACTGGCCGAGTTATTCATTGGGAATTTCTATTTTGGAGCAAAGTCAGTTAAACGAGTAGCACATTTGTTAAGTGTTAGACAAAAGGTTGGTGAGAGTACCAGAGATTACATAACTCGTTTTAATAACGAGAAACTAGAAGTCATTGATTATGAGGAGAAGACAGTTATTACTGCCTTGATGAGTGGACTACTGCGGAACAAGTTGTACTACACTTTGGCCAAAGATCCACCTAGAACCATGTCAGACCTGATGGGAAAAGCGTCCAAAATTATGAATGTAGAGGAGGCTATGGCTGCGAAGAAGAACATGGATGCCAAAGAAACCAAGGTGGAAGGTGATAAAGCTAAGAAGAAAGAGCATAAGAACAATGGTAATGACAAGCATTCAAAAAATAGGTCGGTATGGGATGTGATGAAGAAATCTGATAATTATACTCCTTTGAAGAAGGATATCAACCATGTTCTAGAAGAAATCAAGAACAACGAGGAACTAAACTGGCTAGCAAAAATGAAGGCAGACCCTGACAAGAGGAATAAGGTGAAGTATTGCGAGTTCCATAAAGATCATGGCCATATGACCAAGAATTGCATAGCTTTTCAAAATGAAATTGAAATACTCATCCGACGAGGAAAGCTGTCAAATTATGTTGATCGGGGAAATGAAAGAAGAAACAACGACCGAGCAAGAGAGAGGTCTAAATCTCCTCGTCGAGGAGAGGAGAACAAGAAAAAAAACCATGAAGTTGATCTAGAAGACGACCCCGATCTTCCCAAGAGACCAAGGCAGCCAGAACGAGAGGTATTTTCAATACGCTTTGGGTCATTTGACTGTAATGTTATAACAGGTGGAGATGCAGGAGGAGGAGATCTTACTGCAGAGAGAAAAGCTTACCTCGATGAGGCTCAAGCTTGCTCGTACATTCAACGAATAAATCTAGCTGAGGAGGATCGCCCAAGAAAGGTGAACAAAGAGAAGTTGGTTATTGGGTTCTTAAAGAATGACCTTGCAAGTGTTCTATATCCTCATGATGACCCACTGGTGATCAAGATGAGAATGAAGGAGGTTATAATTTCAAGAGTACTGGTCGACAGTGGTAGCTCGATAGACATCATGTTCTACTCATGCTTCGATAGTTTAAATCTAAAGCTATCTCAATTGGAGCCTTATCATAGACCCCTCATCGGTTTTGCTGGCGAGAAAGTATTTCCACTTGGGACGATCAAGTTGGATATATTTATTGGTACATGGCCTGCTTGTCGGACAGAAAGAATACGATTTTTTGTGATGGATAATAATGTTCAATCATCATACAATATCATCATGGAAAGAGTAGGATTGAAGAAGTTCGAAGATGTACCATCTACGGTGCATCAATGCCTGAAATTTCCAATAAATTTTGGAGTAGGAGTTGTTAAAGGTGATCCGAAAATAGCTCGGGAATGCTATTATTCATCCGCCGAGCAAGACGAAATGGAGGAATCAAAGAAAAAAACTACCACCTATAATGTGGATGAAGGTACCGACATTGAAACATTGGATCCTAGAGATGAGTCACAACTCGTGAAGGGTCAAGTGGTGGAAGCTACTGAAAACATCATCTTGGACGACGAGCACTCTGAGCGAACTACTCAAGTAGGTTCATCGTTGGAAGCATCACTAAAGCAGAAATTGATAACTTTCCTTAGAAGCAGAAAGAAAACTTTTACGTGGAGTCATGAAGATATGCCAGGGATAGATCCAAATTTCTTATGTCACGAGCTCAATGTGAATAAGGAGATCAAGCCTGTGAAGCCGAGAAGAAGAGTATTCAGTCCCAAGAAGAATCAAGCTATACATGAGGAAGTCGAGAAGATCCAGAAAGCTTTCTTCATTGAAGATGTTAAATATCCAGACTAGTTAGCCAATGTGGTGATGGTAAAGAAGAAGAACAATAAATGGGGGATGTGTGTAGACTTCACCGACCTCAACAAAGTATGCCCAAAGGATCACTTTCCACTGCCCCGAATTGATCAACTAGTCGATGCTACCTCGGGACATGAGATGCTAAGCTTCATGGATACTTATTTTGGCTACAATCAGATTAAAATGAAACCTGAAGACAGGGGGAGTACTTCTTTCATTACCCCTAGGGGAACTTATTGTTATAATGTTATGCCTTTTGGTTTGAAAAATGCAGGTGCGACATATCAGAGGCTGATGAACAAAGTCTTTGCTGAACAAATCAGTTGCAATATGGAAGTCTATGTTGACGACATGCTGACGAAGAGCAAAAAAGCTACTGATCATGTAGTTGACTTAAGTCAGACTTTTGATCAACTAGATAAATATCAAATGAAGTTGAACCCGATGAAGTGCATATTTGGAGTACGAGAAGGCATGTTCTTCGGGTACATTGTCAATCAACGAGGCATCGAGGTGAATCCTGAAAAGATCAAAGCTCTGCTAGAGCTGCGATCTCCAACGACGAAGAAAGAGGTGCAAAGTCTTACAAGATTAGTAGCAACACTCAACAGATTTGTATCACGAGCAACTGATTGATGTCTCCCATTCTTCAAGACACTCTGAAAGACTTTTGAGTGGAATGATGAATGTGAGAATGCTTTTCAAGACTTGAAAAAATACTTGGGAGCACCTCCACTATTGTCCAGGCCGGTGATGGGAGAAAAATTGTACTTGTACCTAGTAGTATCGGAGAATGAAGTTAGCTCGGCGTTGATCAGAGTGGAGAATGGAGTGCAAAAACCAATCTATTACACAAGTAAGGCCTTCCGAGGAGCAGAGATCAGATATCCAAGGCTGGAAAAATTAGCACTGGCGTTGATTGAAGCCAGTAGGAGAATGAGGCCATACTTCCAGGCTCATACCATAGTAGTATATTCTAATATGCCATTGAGGCAAGCCCTTTATAAACCAGAAAAATCAGGGAGATTGATGTACTGGGCAATAGAGCTCGGTGAATATGATATAGTCTATGAACCTAGATCATCGCTAAAAGGGCAGGCTGTTGCAGATTTTATAGCAGAGTTCACCTATCCTGATACTCCCGAGGAGTAAAAGTTGCTCGCTGATCAACCTGTGGATGTTACAAGATCAACAAACACAAGCTCAGACCAACTCCGGTTGGTAAAAGGGCAAGTGGATGTTACCGGATCATCAAATTCGAGCTCAGACCAATTCCGATTGTTAAAAGGGCAAGAAAAGATGATCGACGAAGAGCAAGAAATATCCACGGAGGATGAAAGGAAGCAACAAATATTTCACCGAGGAACTCTGACTGATCAGAAATTTGAAGACGAGTTACCTATATGGAGGTTATATGTAGATGGCTCATCTTGCACAATAGGCACTGGGGCAGGGATAGTTTTGAGCACTCCGAATGAGGTTGACATAGAGTACGCCCTACGTTTCCAATTCAAAGCTTCCAATAATGAAGCTGAGTATGAGGCCATGATTGAAGGTCTTAATTTGGCAAAAATTATGGAGGCGCAGCAAATTATTGTCTTCAGTGATTCTCAATTAATTATAAATCAAATGTTGGGAATATATGCAGCCAAATGAGAATTAATGATCAAATACCATGCAAAGGTGATGGAGTTGGTATCCATATTTGCTGCTATTTAGCTGGTCAGAATACCAAGAATGGAGAATGCAAGAGAAGATGCCTTAGCTCGATTAGCATCAGCTACTCGTACCGAGCTATGAAGAACAATCCCAATTGAAGTTTTGGCTGGTCGGAGTATAGATGAAGATTTGGCGATGAACTTTATCACCCTTGATTTAGGACCATCTTGGATGGATCCTATCAGGGCATATATTGAGGAGGGAGAATTACTAATTGATAAGCTCGCAGCCAAAAAATTGAAGTTTAAAGCTGCTCGGTACGTATTAACTAACGGTATTTTATATAGACGAAGAATTATGGCAGGTTTGCAGAGATGTGTACATCCCTCCGAGGTGAAAGAATTGATTGAAGAGATCCATGAAGGGTCTTGTGGAGCCCGTGTAGCAGGTCGAACGCTTTTGCAAAGGATGATGACGCAGGTATATTACTGGCCGACGATGAGGGCTGATTGTGTAGCCTATGCAAAGAAATGTGACAAGTGACAACGCTTTTCCTCCATCCGAAGAACTCCACAAGCATTATTGACACCCATCACTTCCCCATGGCCATTTGCCATGTGGGGAATAGATTTGGTTGGACCACTGCCAACGACTAGAGGAAGGTTCAAATACCTCGTCGTCGCAGTGGATTATTTTACTAAGTGGGTGGAAGCTGAGCCTCTCATTGATATGACGTACGAGAAGGTGTACCAATTTATTTGGAAGAACATCATTTGTCGATATGGTCTTCCTCATGCTTTCATCACAGACCATGGAACACAATTTGATAACGAGGAGTTCGCTGCCTATTGTCATCAATCAAATGTGTTGAAGATCCACTCAGCACCAGGCCATCCTCAAAGCAATGGAAAAACTGAAGTGACAAACAGAACACTGCTGAATGGTTTGAAGAAAAGGCTGGACGATGCGAAAGCAAATTGGATCCATGAGTTACAGTCAGTACTGTGGGCTTACCGAACTACTCCCCGAGTAGCAACTGGAGAATCACCATATATGTTGGCATTTGGAAGTGAAGCTGTTAAACCTGACGAGTTGGGACTCCCAACACACAGGGTACTGAATTTCAACTCCCCTGTCAGTGACTTAATGAGAAGATTGGATTTAAACATGCTCGGGGAAGTTAGACAAGAAGCATCCATTAGAAATGCTGCTTACTAGTAGCGAACAGCTTTGTACTACAACAAGAGAGTGAAGAAGTGCGACCTGAAAGAAGGAGACTATGTGCTGAAGAAAGTAATTCAAAAGCACAATAAGCTGGAGGCAAAATGGCATGGACTATACCGAGTTACAGAAGTTGTTTGACCAGGAACTTACCGAATAGCAAGTCTAGAAGGGGAGGAGTTTAAGAATGCATGGAACGCAGAGCACCTGCGCAAGTATTATCAGTGATGAATAAAATGAAGATATTCTGCCAAATTCTTTCTTTTTATTGAAAGTTTTTCGAGGAATACTAGTGCTACACACTACTCGGCAAAGCTCAGGCTACTCAAATTTTTTCTCGAAAATGCCAACTAAGGTTGGTCTAGAAACCTATATTCCTCCGGGAAGTAAAGTTACCAATATTCCTCCGGGAAGTAAAGCTACCTATATTCCTCCGGGAAGTAAAGCTACCAATATTCCTCCGGGAAGTAAAGCTACCAATATTCCTCCGGGAAGTAAAGCTACCAATATTCCTCCGGGAAGTAAAGCTACCTGTATTCCTCCGGGAAGTAAAGCTACATGAATTCCTCCGGGAAGTAAAGTTACTTGTATTCCTCTGGGAAGTAAAATTTTTATTCCTAAGGCAAATAAAACTATATATTTCTCATGAAATAAATGTATTCCTAAAAATGCCAACTTATGTTGGTTAGGAAGTAAATATATTCTCGAAAATGCCAACTTGAGTTGGTCGGAAAGGTAAAATTATTTCAAAAAGACTAACTATGACTGGTCGAGGATAACGAAAATTTAATGACCTTGGTTGGTCGGAAACATTTAAGAGAAAAATCTACTAACTATGGTTGGTCGGGGATAAAAACCCACTAACTGTAGTTCGTCGACATGGAGAATTTAATGACTTTGGTTGGTTGGAAATATTTTTAAACATTTTTTATACTCGTATCTTTATTACTAAGTTGTTCGAGAAATAAAACTTTATTATTAAGTGATCGAGCAACATTTTTTATACTCGTAACTTTTTAATTATTACTAAGTTCGTCGAGAAACAAAATATTATTTTTGTCAAATGACTATCACAAGTTCAAACTACTTGACAAAAAGTTGATCGACAAACTACATAATATTGTTATCTTTTTATCAGATACACATGCACAAATATAAAGTGTTTTACAAGACAATAGCAGTTAAAATTGCGAACAAAAATGAAAGACTTTCATTAAATCCAAAAACAAATTACATTGATAATGAAATGAAAGTTACATTGATATTGAAATGTATACTAACTATTACATCAAAATTCCTACTCTACTGGTTTTTTCCCCTCTGCTTTTGACACAGGTTCCTCGCCAGCAGGCGGATCATTTAAAGCCAGGGGAGAATTTATGAAGTTGAGATCCTTTAACATCCTGATATTCATCACGGATGGTCGATCTAGAAGGTGCTAGAGACGAGATACTTCAACAATTGAATGAAGATTGTAGTCATCGAGATATTTGGAAATCAATCTCCCAGGAATGGCCCGGGCAGGGATCCAACTCATATCCAGTTTGAATGGTGGCACGGGTAAGTCGAGAAGTCCAGGATCATGGTAGTCCCACAGGTAATGACCCTATTCGAGCTGCAGCACACCTAAGGCATTCAACCAGCCTTGCTTGTAGCCCCCATTATTGGCATTCTAAATACGATCATCCAAGTGAAAGAGAGCTTCGTTGTATCCAGCCATCCAGAACTCCCTGGGCTGTTTGTGGAATTGATATGTTAATCTATCCAGCTACTCGTGGAGATTTTTTATGAAGATCTCTTTATTCTCCAAGGTAGACTTCTGAATGGAGAGCTGCTCTTCCAGGTCCCTGATCTTCTTTGACATTTCAGCCAAAGCCTGGTTCTTCGCCATTAATTTGAAGGCCTGGTTTTCTAAGGTAGACTGAGTCCTTTGTTCCTCGATAGGAATTCGATCTGCTCTTGCTCGTCCCCAAGGAGCTCTTGCTCGACCACGGGAAGATGTAGATGGGCCAGATCTCTTCAAGGTTTCCAACTCGTCCCTCAAGTTGGCGTTCTCGACTTCCAAGAACGAAAATCCCTCATCATTCACTGGGATTAAGGCATTTGAAGTGGAAGATATAGACTTCAATTATGACAGCTCCCTTTGCAGGTTATTGTTTTCTTACTCCAGCAACTCGTCTATCTGTCTGCACTCCTCGACTTCGCCCTTCAGAGTTCTCTCCCTCACCTCGTAGCCAGCAAAGCGCTTCTCGTACCCCTTGTCAGCATTAAGTTACTGGTACTTCTTCTCGTACCCCTCATGCAACAGGGCAATGGATTCTTTTTATTGTAGCTGAAGGTCCTCGAGGATGCCTTGGAGATCCTCGATCATATCATAATAGGCCACTTTATTGGCCACAGCTCGATCAAGAAGACACTTCAGATATTGATATGCTTCAACTGCCTGTTCTGAAGCATCTTGGCCGAGGATGTCGACGACTTGTGTTGCACCCAGGTCTGTGTGACCAGGCTTAAAGTATTCATTACATTGTCGCAGTAGCTTTGTATCATGGGCAGATAGTAATTCCATCCTGGCCAGAAACTAGCAGAGAAAGAAAGAGCAATCATCAATAAGAATTAAAACAGAGTATGAAGAAGAGACAAAAGTATGCAAAAAAGTCCAAGTTTTATTAGATCATAAAGTTCAGAGTTACATGTGCTGGGTTACAATTGACAAAAGAAAAATATAAAAATAAACCCGAATAACTCTACACCTTTTCCTTGTCTCCCAAAATTTTCTCGGGAGGTTGGGACGAGGAAGTAGGTTGCTCGGAGGCAATGGATAGTTGCTCGGGGACCACTGGAAATTGCTCGGAGGAAGTAAAAATTTGTTGAAGTTCCTCGGCAGCAGGCTGAAGGGCTGAGGGATGATCTCCCATCACCATAGAGGACTCTTCGGAGGCATCTTCATCCTCTTCTAAGTCTTTAGGAGTTGGAGGGGGACCAGGGATGTGTTGCTGAAAGAGTTCAGAATTTTCATCCACTTTCATCTCCTGAAGGGCAGCAACCCATCCATCCCTAAAGTATTTGAGGTTTCCATAGTCCACTTGCGACACCATGGAAGCCAATCCCTTGCTCCACCCCTTGTCCCAGCCAGCGCTGAAGGACTTCTTCACAGCCATCTTTCTCTTCAGTTCTCTGAGGAAAGTTTCTCGGACAAAAGGTTCTCAGCAGTTTTCAGTTTGTTCTCAACCTCCTCCTTCTACCGAATTACTTCCTGAAGTTGGCCCAACTTTTCCTCAGCAACCCTGAGCTTATCCTCAAGCTCCCCAACAGTTTTGAGCTTCTCTTCAAGCTCTTTATTTTTCCCCTCCATGTCCTTTATTCTCTTCTCCAACTCCTTGGAGATCTCAACTACCTGAGCTTTTTCCTTCTCAGTGGATGCAAGCTTATTCTCCCAGATTGCCTTGTCAGTAGCATATTTCTGGCGAGAATCTTCCAAAGACCTCGTCATGCCCACCAGAGCCTCATCCACACCAGATGAGGAGCTCGAAGCTTTAATTGCTTCATCCTTCTTCAAAATTATATTGAAGCAGCTCGTCAACTGTGAAAATAAAAAGAAAGAAAGTCAGAAACAAAAATGACAAGGGAAATATGAAAAGTTCAAAGTAAGAAGATTTACAGAATCAAGGTGGCGAGCAGCTAACGAAGTGACCATGTCTCTAGTAAGGTTTTCTTCAGTACCTTGGACCTCGGAAATGATCCAAGACTTTACCGAGCTCATGGCAGATCTCGGGGGAACAAAAGTAGGAACCCCAGTTCTAATGGTTGGGGGTTGAGTGATGGTGTCAGCCAAATTGACCGAGGAGCTCTTCTTCAGCCTCCTCGGGGGAACATGAATAGATTCAACCAAGGAAGAACTCTTGGTCGGTGATATTACAATCACCTCTCCAGGAGCAGTAGACCTGCTCGGAGCCACTGCGGGCTTCTCAACAACCTTCACAACAGCAGCAGCCGAGGAAGGCGCATCAGTTTTCTTTGTCCCTTCTGGAACATCAACCTTACTTCTTTTTGCCTCTCCAGCACCAGAGGCAGACTTCTCAAAAAGGGTGGGAGGTCTTCTCTTCTTCATCCTTTCACTTAAAGGGACGTGTGATTCAGGCGAGGAACTAATAGAAGCTGGTACTAGTTCTGCTTCACTTATCACCGGACGAGCAGTGAAAGAAGTGGTATAACTCTTATACTGCAGCAGATACGAGGCTGACCTAATGTGCTCGTCAGCAACACTCTGATGCAAACTCCAGATAAGTTTTAAGTGTCTTATGTTAACGTATGCTTCTTTTGGGCACTTCCTTTTGCTATCAACTACAAATAAATAAAAATTACAATATCAGTGGCACGTTTTGTCAAACACAGAAGAAGCATGATTTCAAAATAAATAAAATAAAATAAAAATAAGCTATCCCATTGCCATAGGGAGGGCATCTGGGACCCTGATAAACCTCATCTCCAGATAAAGTAGCATGTTGCCAATTTTTTATGACAACCCCGTGCTCAAAATAATCCCTATTGGCATCCGGGAGATTGACTACTAAGGCCCTATTCAAAAATCTAGTTTTTAAATAAAAGGTGTTATCACCAACTGCCCATCTATAGCAAAACATGATTTCTGGAATCCTATGCGAGTTTCATGGATTTGATTTAACCTATGCACCCCATTAACTATTCTCCATGTATTGGGGGCTATTCTTGCAGGAACAACGTCAAAGTATTGACAAAATTCCAGACATAAGGGATTGGGTGGAAAAGAAAATCCACACTCAGCAATAAAAAGACTGGGGAACCAATGTCCCTCAGCCAAGCGGAAATAATCAGAAGGCTCAGAAATCTCTTCTAGAACAACCCAGGAGGGAATAGAAAAATCAGAACGAAACTTATCAAGAGATTCAATAGGGTAAACCATGATGAATTAAAGAAATGAAGAAGAAGGAAGAAAATCTTACAGAAAAAGAGTGGATCTTATGACAATGGACGATGGAAAAGATGAATACACAGGAGAGAAAGAGACGACGAAAAACTCAAAAATACAAATTTGAAAAGGTAGAAGACGATGGGAGCGTCTGTGAAGTTTAAATATCTTACCTTGGGAAATGGTGAAGTAATGATTACAAAAAGAAACAATTACGCTACAGGCGGCTAGGGAAACAAAAAGGGCGCGGCAATCGAAGCGAGAAGAAACGATTACGCTACCGGCGGCTAAAAGGACAAAAAGTATGCAGAAATCGAGGCGGTTGTGAAAATTCAAAAAGCCTGATTCTACGAATTTGGAAAGAGATATAAATACAAGGGAAACACTCCTAAAAATCAGGAGGACTATTTAAAGCTATCATATTCCGAGAAATAATGTTCCAGACTCCTCAAAATTCGAACTATGAAACATTGGGGGCTTCTGTTGATACCAAATTTAGTCTGCTGACATGGATCAATAAAGTGAAGACACATGGCAGTCTACGTGACAACAACAAACACTTCCGAGGAACTCACACGCTCCGAGGAGCCATACTACAACGAGGAACACTGTTTCCCCGAGGAACTCATACGCTCCGAGGAACGAGAACTCTCTGAGGAACTCTTGAGCACCGAGAAGCTTAGGCGGTCCGAGCAACTCAAGCGATCTGAGCTGCACCTCGAACAAAGCATTAATAGCGGGATAACCAACAGTTTGACTGTTCATTAAATGCTTATCATTCAGACGCATACGCTTAAGGAGCATTGAATGTATCACCCTTTCATATGTACATCATTTAATGTATTACCCTTTCACATTATAGCCTCAGGGCTATAAATACATTGTACAATCCTCATTGAAAAGGACCGGAATTTCTTGATAGAACTTGTAATCGAGAATTCCCAAACACTCAGCAATAACATAACAGTGGACGTAAACCATTTTTATAAGGCTGAACCACTTTAAAATTATTTGTCTCATTTATTTATCTGTGATTGAATAATTAGAGTGATCTAATTTTTTACATCAACAATGGAGAGTATCACTTTCCACATAATGGATTGTGAACCGTCATACTAGTTGTTAGTGGGAAGAGTGTGGATGCATAATCATTGGTTTGTGCCAAGGAAAATATCAAGGGCAAGGAGGTAGTTATTCGAGCGTCTAGGAAGCCATTCAAATGAGAAGAAACACATTTTTTGGATGAAGATTTTTAAACAGAGTTGGTCGAAGAAGCTAAAACACTCACCTGATATACTAGAAGCACTAAAATCCCTAATACTAGGGAAAAGGTGCGTGCACTAGCTCGCCCGATGGTTGCCTACGAAGAAGAGGAGATTGTTCGATAAGGCCTCCTAACCTATCTAGATAACTATGTGAGCGGATGAAAACTCGTATTGACCCTTTTTAGCACCAAGCAAGATTATTTACAAACTATGAAGGTGCGAGTGGGCAACTGAAAGCCTAGATGATGAGGTTGATGTTGTCCATAAGTGTTTTTTATTAATAACCATGGGTAATGTCTAGTGATTGATAACTCCAACATCCAGGAGTTCATGGAGAAAAATTAAGAGGAGACTGAGTATATAAAAGATAGACTAAGGCCTCATATACAAGAGTTGGAGCAGATAGACTTGAAAAAGGAAAGCGATGATCCTAGATAAATATTCATCTCGGCAGAACTTGATGGCATAGAAAATGGGGCTCTAGTTGAACTATTGCAGGAGTTAAAAGACGTCTTTGCGTGGAAGTATACCGAAATGTTGGGGGTTAATAAGGAAGTGATCTGTCACAAGATGAATGTGATGCCCTCAGCAATCCTGGTGAAGCAGGGAACCCAAATGTATAAGGCAGAGCTAGATATAAAGATAAAAGAGGAAGTTCAGAGGTTTCTCACTATGGGTTTTATTTTTCCCATCCAACATCCTATTGGTTGTCTGGCATTATACTAGTGGGGAAGAAAGATAAAAACCAAATTAGGATCTGCATGGATTTCAGGGATTTGAATCAGGCCTATCTGAAATTACCTTTTATTAACAGTTTGATAGATGAAATAATGGGACATGAGATGTATAGTCTTATGGATGGATACATGGGATACAAATAAATCAATATGGATCGAGAAGATGCTAAGAAGACTGCCTTCTATACACCACTAGGTAACGTTATATACACATTTATGCCTTTTGGACTAAAGAATGCAGGTGCAACCTACCGGAGGACGATGATGGATATATTCTATAATCTTTTTCATGAGATTGTGGAATTATATGTTGATGATCTGGTGATAAAGTCTAAAAAGGAGGATGTTCACTTGGCAGATTTAAGAAAGGTGTTCACAAGGCACAAAAAGTACAAGTTGAAGATGAATCGCCTTATGTGTGCTTTCAGGGTGACAAGTGGGAAGTTTTTGGGATTTGTGGTGAACAAACAAGGTGTGAAGATGGATCTTGACAAGAAAAATACCATCCTCAACATAACACGACCTAAATCTTCGAAAGAATTGAAAAGCTTCTTGGGAAAGGTATCCTACTTGAGAAGATTTATGCTCGAGCTTGCTGAGGTCATTCACCCATTGATGGAGTTACTGCGAAAGAGGATATAGTTTGCATGGGAACAACTATATTTTTCTTTTTTTTATGAAGAGGATATGCTCATCAGATTTATCATAAATATTGGCAGAACAACCCTACCAAGGTGGCCTTACAAGCGATAGAGATAAATAAAATTGAGAAAATAATAAAAATAATTAACGAAGAACTATAAAGGATTTTAACCCCAAAAGATCCATCTTAGAAGATATGGATAAGCCCAAGAAGCTCTTGATATCTCCATAGACCATGATTCCTCCAAAGGCAGGTATTCGTTTACAACTCTACCTCACTTATATAGAGAGATCAATTGGGGCATTATTAGCCCAAGATGTATATGGTGTGGAGAAACCTGTGTATTTTTAAGATGCATTTTACATAGGCTTGAGGATAGGTACACTAGCATTGAGAGGCACTATTTAACACTTGTATTTGTTGCGTAGAAACTTAGGCACTACATGTTGCCTTTTACATTTCACATTGTAACTAGGTGTGACCCTATAAAGTTCTTTCTTGCTAGAACTGTACTAATGGGCAAGACATCGAGATGGTTTTTAATACTCTTGGAGTATGATCTTAAGTGCTTGGTACCTCAAGCTATTAAAAGCTAATATTATGTATATTTATTGGTTATTTTCCCATATGAGACATTCGAGCCACCACATGAAGAACTCTCAGGCGATGATTTTCAAGCCAATTTCCTTGAAGCAGACTTGGAAGAATGGAATATACAGTTCAATGGTTCCTCGGCCAGAGGAAAAGGAGAAGCAGGGGTGATTCTGAGCAAAGGAGGAGAAAAAGTTCGACTATCCTTCAAAGTGGACTTCATTTGCTCGAACAATGAGGCTGAATATGACGCCTTAGTGCTAGGGTTGTTAGAATCTTTGAAAAGGGGCATCTAAATACTCACTATCAAAGGAGACTCTAACTTAGTAGTGAAGAAAGTGAATGGCAAGTTTGCTCTAAAGCATATGAGTTTGGAACCATACATAATTATCCAAGATTGCTTGGATAGTTTCACAAGGTGAAAATCAGGAGGCATCCCTAAATAATGAACGGACATGTTGATGCCTATGCTATAATTTCACAAAAGATTTCCATATAAGGGGATTCAACGGTAATTTAAATCACTAGGAGGATAACTCCCTCCATTATAACTAAAATGTTGCCCACAAATTACAACAATGACTAGAGAGGCAAGATAAGGAAGCAGTTAGACACGAGAGAAAGGCCATTGAGCTTGCTTGAACTTATGCAGTATTTTGCTACTATAGGCCACTTATATTGCAGAAATTAAAAGGGATGGTTATCAAGGTGTATGGAACCTAAAGAAGTTGAAAGGAGATTGAAGGAGGTTAATCAAGAGAGTTGCGGGACAATAGATATCACTTTGTACCGAAGAGTCCAAAGAGCAGGTTAGTTTTGGCCTATGGTGAGGCAAGATGCTGTGATGATACAAAGAGACTGTCACACGTGCCAACTGTATAAAGTAGCTGAGTGTAACTTCCTTGAAGAACCATCTGGCTGGAGGCAGCCATACATTGATATGATAGTGGATGGGATTACTCTAGTAGACATGGATGATGCCACAAGTCGTAAGAGGAGAATATCCAGATACTATAATCAAGATGATCAACTTTATCAAATGCGTTATCACAAAAGACCATTGGCGTGCATCATACTGGAAGAAATAGAGGAAATTTTAAAACAAGATCAAGAGATATCTCACATTGGAGGGGCTAAGCTCTATGATCAAGTCATAACCTTGGGGTACTTTTTTCCAACTATAGAAAAGGACTGTAGAATTTATTCACACATGCAAGGCGTGCAAGATCAATGGGAATATAATCCACACCCCCTCAGTGGAATTACACTCTCTCTCCATTCCTTTTCCTTTCCATACTTGGGCGTTTGATATGGTGGGGGCTATTAATCCCTCCTACAGGGTCAAAATATTGATCTTTGTTGCACTGAGTGCTTTAATAAGTGGGCAAAGGCTATACTGTTTAAGAAGGCCACAAAAGGGGTGGTTTCTCGCTTTATAAAAGCGTATATCATCTGTCGATATGGCATTCCATAGGTCTTCCTCTCAAACGATGGCACCCCATTTATGAACAATGAGGTGAGCTTGCTCACAGATAAAGGCTCCATAATTCACCATAATTTTATTATAGTATACCCAAACTGCAACTGGAAGGCAGAAGCTACCAACAAGACTTTGGTAAATATGCTGGATAATTTTTTAGGGACTTAGGACGATAAGATACCAAAGATTCTATGGGCTTATAGAACAACAAAAAGGAACCCTACAGGTCATAATCCTTTTTCCTTAGTGTTTGGAGTTGAAGCAATCCTGCCATTTGAGTTAGAAATACCTTATGCTCGATACAACTGCTAGTTAAGTTAGAAATAACTTCTACTCAATACAACTTATGAAGTGCAAAATACAACTCGAGGCACTAGAAGAGCACATGGATAATGTGACGAAGCACTTCGAGATGTATAAAACGCAGCTATCCAGATCCTATGATCAAACGGTGAGGCTAAGAAAATTCAAACACTTCCATTCATATCATTAAAAATTTTAAAAAAAAAAAGTAGGAGGAGCTATTGCCTCAAATTATAAAAGAAGGGAAATAAAAGATACAAATGCAAAGGAAATGACTAATAATCACTAGGATTGTCTATGGTAAACCATAAATTCATTGTATCAATCAACTTATGGAAATGATAGGGAAAAATAGACTGTAGAGATGTCTGCTAGTTGGCTAGTTCGACCATATCCTTCTCATGACGATCCATTTTTCGTTGAAGTATCTCCAAATCTGCCCTAATATTGGCTAAAGCTTCTCGAGCGATCGTTACCTGCGCTTCTGCCTAGATATTCCTTGGGCTCAGACTTGCTATCTTTTCAGCAATGGCATCTTGGGAGCACTGGAAGATTAAAGTTTAGTGTAGAAGGTAGAAAAGGTCAACTTTCTTGAATGCCCTAATCAAATCGATCAACCCCGTCATTGAGAACCCATCATTAACAAGAAGATTGATTTTACCCATTAATTCCTTGATTTTAGAGGGACTTGGTTATTGTAATTGGGTGCTCATATATTCACTCAAGATGGTATAAAATCCCAGTAACTTGCAAGCCATCATCACAAGCAAGGGTTGGATACAGCGGGAGTTGAAGGTTGAAGGATGGCTCTCCAATAGCCATTCGAGAAACTCGCGATGGAGTGTTGTCAGAATATGGTGAAGATATCTGAGAGTCTGTCTCACAAGTTTAGTAGGGGAAACCTCAGTAGGATGTATGCTAAAGGCACTATTTCTTGTAGAGGTAAAAATCGTGTTTGAGGCCTTATTATCTTCTTACAATACGGGTATGTTGGTATGACTAGTTTCCTCAATAACTTGGCCAACAATGGGCACAACACTTTGATCAATAAAGTCCCCAATTATTACGTCCTCCATAATAGCCTCCTTACGGGCACCCTCTTGAGGCGCTTGTTCAATGATTGGTGTAGGCTCCTCCACAGTAACAGGTTGCTCAATCTCAGCCTAAAAGAAAAAAGAGGAATTAAAGTCAGGGAAGGGCACAACATTGACCTGGCAGATGTTCCAAAGTCCAGTTTACTTAAAGGACCTTTATAGTTACTTGACTAAGTAACTTGATCATGCTTAGAGTCCTAGTTTACTTAAAGCACCTTTATGGTTACTCGACTAAGTAAATTGGGCATGCTTAAAGTCCCAGCTTGCTTAAAGGACCTTCATAGTTGTTTGACTAAGCAAAAAGGGCACATTTAAGGAGGATTGATGTTGATTTTAAAAATCCCAGTGTGACATTAACACTTAGCAAAAAAAATAAGGGGAAAAAGAAGATGAAAGTATACCTCTTCGCGAGGAGAATCCAATATAGCTGCCTTCTGAGCTACCTTGGTTGCCCTCGTAGTCTCAACCTCTCCAACCTCTTCATTTTTTTGAGTAGCTGATCCACCTTCCAAAATAGAGGGCCCAAATAGCCTCACCAAAACCTGTTCGGTGATTGTGGATTTGGTAGGAATAACCATAAGGGCCCTACATGTATTGACAAGAGTATCCTCAAGGGTAGCAGCGCATAAGGAAGTAAAAGGGGGAATTAGAACATATAAGTCACAAGTACAAAGAAAAAAAATCACCCATTGATAAACAATAACACTCACCACAAAAGTTGGCTCAGGAGGAGGTGACTGCCTAGTTTACATTACAATACTTGCCTCTCCTTCCTTATGTAGTTCAGCCTGATTGCGTAAAAAAGGGGAGCAATGGGTATAACCACTACCCATAAAATTACTAAAATAAAAATCAATAACTACCCCAAAGGGGGAATACACAGTTACCTATGGAAGCTTTACGGTAGTTGTTGATACCACGAGAGTGTGAGGAGATGGAGAAAGGGTTGGGTTCATCGTTTGCTCCATAACTTGTTCTAGTGACGGTTCATCCTCAATAATACGAGTGCCTTCTGGCATGACAAAGTAAGCCTCAATCTGCAAGCAACAAACGATAGGTTAGCATATACAATAGAAGCAACTACGAAAAGAGTAAGTATATAAAGTACCTCATCATCAGCAGCAAAATCCTCTAAGGTGGTATAGTCAGTAGGAGGAGAAGTAGGCTTTTCGATGGAATACATCTTGCACAACCTGCTCTCTCGATGACGTAAAGGAACATATTCAATGTCCTCTTCCTCCTCCCCCCCCCCCCCCTTATCCTCTTGGTTTTCCTCCTCTTCCTCAACCTCCTCATTTTGGTCAAACTGGACTATGACGGGGCGAGGTACCTTTGAACTTGATCCTATTCTCTCTTGGTCGGTAGTGGTAGTGGGAGGAGTAAAAGAAAACCCCTTGACAACCATTTGTTTTTTGATAATGGATTTGGAGGCCGAGGTACCTTGATCCCATTGCCTCATTAGATCATCAAACAAATTGAAACATTGGTTCACCGGTATAGAATCAACATCAGGTGTAAGAAGAGATGTCTTGGGAGGACTTGAGGTAACCGTCTTCTTCTTTATTAGGCATTTCTTCTTGACCTTTTCAACTACCTCACTTAAAAAACCAAGAGGTGTACCATCCTCAATAGCAGGATGCACATGGGCAAGTGTGTCCCCATCCTCCTCGACAGATTGTAAAGTAGAATCTCCTTTTTTCTTCTTTAAAATATCTTCTTCCACCGGAGACAAAGGAGGAAGTTGAGCAGGAATTGTACTATCTGTCGTTCTTAGAGGGAATTAAGATTGGTGGATAGATAAGCTCCTCAGTCCCAACTTTGTTGGAGGAAACAATTTAACGGTGGATAAATTGGGGCGGTTAATTAGTTTTTCAAACTTACCCAACTGGTTGGGCTAAAAGACATTGAGATATGTGGGGGATCGACTACCTCGAACGCCCTTGGGTGGAATCACCGGTTGGCCTTGGAATTAAAGGGATAATACTTCCATAATATCGGTGAAAAAATACCTATAGGCCAAGGAAAAGTTTTTAGGTTTCTCAGTGGTGTATGGTTTAAAAGGGGTGCTTCTTGATCGTATCCAAATTGCATGGCCACTCCATGGTGTGAATACAATGAGCAGTGGTTAGAGCACTCAGCATAAAAAGGAAGGTAAGAAGGGGTAAAATCTAGGAGAATGTTCAAAGAGGGTAATTGAGGGCATAAGACTCATCTACCGCTGTAACTGGTCGAGAGCTTTTCTCAAAGAAATTATTCAAAAAAAGTAGTCAATAGTAGAATAAGGGAAAATTTTGAAATTCTTGACATTGTCTATCAGAGGGAGAAAGGGTTTCTTTGATTGGTTGTGGTTCCAAGCAAGAATACGAGGAAAATTGATTTCATGAGGTAAGGGGATAAAAGATCTAGAGGCATAATCTAGGAACCTAACGTATATAAAGGTTGTGAGGAGGACATGGTTCACATAATTAAAAACATCAAACCTACCAACTAATCTAGCAAAGTCAAGTTGTACCCGGTCAAGCCAATAGTATAAAGAACCAAGGTTTATGGTATCTAGAGGAACTTTCACCCAAAAAGGCATGCGAACAATAAGGTTTATGAGATCCCTTCTCGGGCAGACGTGATGTTTTCCAGGAAGGAAGATTCTCGATAAATGACCCATATATAACTAGTCTGTTCATGGTTACTCTCATACCCATCACCAGTGGGAGGAATTAAAGATACTTATTTGCCCTTAGGATCATGTTTTGATGCCTCTCTATCTCTGGCACTGGCTATGTCCTCTATAAAATATAAGAACCTAATGATATCCAAAAAAGTGCATTTATTATAATTATTCATACACTTTTTTATTACCCCCTCTAGATCCTTGCGAGTAGTAGCCTCTTCACCAGAAACAACCTCCTTAAAGAAGGTCTCAGTACCTGTTGCCTCAACACCCAATAGTTCACACACATACTCTAATGTCGGTAATTTTCCTCCACCCAGCAGTAAAAACACGAGTCATGTGACTCCAACGAGAGACCAATATCCTCTACGTATTATTATTATTGGTTAAAGTAAAATTACCCAGGAAAAAGGTAGAAGATAGACAACTAAATATAATTTCTCATCATATTTTCCATGGATGTAATCTTTCCATGCCCCTAACCATTCGTAGGAACCACCAGCTGACTCAAAAACCACGTTTTTATAAGGGAAATCCCCTCTTTCAATCATAAATCTGGTAATGCTATAACTAGGAATGTATGATCAGTTCTCAATAACATCATCTTCACCCACCAATAAATAGGGGTCATCCTTAGAGGTTAGGAAACTTGGGAACTAGTTAGCTGCAATCCAGAACTGGTCGGCGTCCCCAAAATATAGAGCACAATAGTATTTGGCCCATTGATTTTGAGGGGCAGTAGTACGGGGAGAAGCATTCTTGGCAAAAGGGGTTTTCTTCACAATGGGTGCTATGGGTAAGTGATGGAAGGAGAAAGTTTTAGAATAAAAATGGAGTTTTTTATGAAAGATTGAAGAAATAGTACTCTCTCTCTCTCTCTCTCTCTCTCTCTCTCTCTCTCTCTCTCCCTCTTTATCTTTGCCTGGAGAAGAAAAAGTTTTCATAAACCGTAAAGGTAAAGTGTTGTAGAGTTAGAGGAAACCCTTTTATAAGTGTTAAAGTTTTGAATGTGAAACTCCGTTCTAGAATGCACACACGTGTGTGTGGGAAGTTTAATGATTGCAACTGCAGTAGAGACGCGTGAGTTTTCTCGCATGGAATACACGCACGAACCCAGGCTTTCCACCTGTAAAGATTGAGGATGTACGTCAGTGGAAATTAATACAAAGTGACGCCACAATGATGATGATGATGATGATATTGGGGGAATTCAAAAGACACTTTTGTGAATTTTCTTCTCTAACTTGGGAAACTAAATTGTTTGGGGGGAATTTGAAACCATTATTTTTCCTAAGTAAACCAATCATTTTCTTTACACGCAAGGGTAATATTTTAATTCTGAGAAAAAAAAATTATGACTAAGTTTACAGGTCACTCAAGTTCAAGCTCATTCAAAAGGAAAACATTGTATGATCCCTCGTGCACATTTCTACACAAATAATTTTTGTTTCCATAATTATTTGTTATCTATTTAAAAACCATGCCTACAAGTTATTCATAGAAAGATGATGGTATTTTGTACTCGTGGCCATCCCCGATCCGGGGTCCTCGCGGCTGGCGGGCGCGCGATGGATGGATCCTAGGTCCCGCACGTCCCTCTTGGGAGCTTTGGCCGGCGTCATTTGAGTGAGGTGAAACATGTAGAGAGATTAGAGTCGCCAGTCTATTTTACTCAAAATAGACAAAAGAAAAAGGGAAGCCATCCCGAAGGACATCATCCAAAGACATACTGATGCATACGATACCAAAATGATTCGAAAAGGATCTGGAGGCTAAGTTACGAAATGGAAAGGTGTTAGGCACCCATTCCGCCCTCTCGATCTCTCATGGATTTTTGTTATTTCCTTTATTTTCCCCGTGATGTGTGTGCATGTGTATATATAGTGGAGATAGGAATTATCGACTTGTACCATGGAAGAGGCAAAGCGAGTCATCCGTAGAAAGGTATAAAAATATTAGAAAATAGGATTTACGCAATTATCCTTACGTTGACCGTTATGACGGAACGATAATGCATGCGAAATAATATGCTACTAAATACATGTATGTACATAATATAAGAGAGTGGAGTTTAGAGATATTTAAAAATGAGAGAAAAAGAAAAAAATAGGACTCGAGTCTCGGGTTTTACCCCGAGACGCCTACGTAGCCTATAGAGGCATCAAAGTCCACGTAGATCGCATGCAAAAAGAAGGGTGGGGTTTATCCCATAAATCCAATCAGGGGATTCTCTTATTTGTGTGTGTGTGTGTGTGTGTAGAAAAAGTGTTTTAGTTGTGAGAAAAGTGTAAGAAAAATTTGAGAATTCCCGTTTGGAATTTATTAGCAAACCCTCTTTTTCTTATTTTTTGGATTTTTATTTATATGAAAATAATAGATGTGCAATAATACTATATAAAAAGTATATTAGGATGTGTGAGATGAGATAATAAAAGTTCTAAGTAATAAAACAAGTTATTGCGAATTTATGAGAATTTAAAGAGAGAGTTGAGAAAATTTGACCTTCTTAAAGATCTTGAGCTTGATCTTGAATGTTGGAGAGAATCCCTTAGACTTGGATGATCATGGAGGGTAGTGAATTCACCAAGTTTGATGAAAAGTGTGATGAAAAGTGTGATGAAAAGTGAAGGTTGGAAAGGGATTTGGGTGTGGAAATCACGCTAACTTCGAGAGAGGTTTTCTGGATTTTGTTGAGAGTAATATCTATCAGATCTGGGCTCCCCTTGCAAGTGAGGTCAGGCCTCCTTTTTATAAGCCCAGGGAATTTTTATCGGCATAGCCTTATTCCTTCCAATCGACAAGTGTGTTAAGGCACACTGCCGATAGGCTGGGTCTGGGACCTTCGTTTGGCTGTCTTTCAAGCCTTTTCTAAAAATCGGCCACAGAATGCAAATTGTTGATCAGAATCGCGTACGGGGTGGACCGTTGGAAAGGTAATGCAGAGACCTTCAAAAGTTCTTTTCTCCCGGGTTCGAAAGTTGACTTTGGGTCAAATATGGCTCGAAAAAATTCATCAGTCCATTGGACGGGGAATTATCGGACGCAAACGAATCGTTCGTCTAAATGGTAAGTCTGAATCGTGCACGGGGTGGACCGTTGGAAAGGTTAGGAGATGTAATTAGAATTCCAAAGAGTTTGATCCAGTTCAAGGAGTTGACTTTGGTTAACCAAGGCCTAGAAGCATTCGGTGACCTCTCGGAGTAAAATGAATCTTTCGTCCGTATGGTAAGTCCGAATCGCGCACGGGATGGACCGTTGGAAAGGGGTTTCACTACCCTTCAAAGATTCATTTAGTCTCAGTCGAGCTGAAGATTTTACATTTGGTCAAATGGAGCCTGGGAGTGCCCGATGGCTTCTAGGTCAGTACTCGACGTATGACCTGGGTTTGTAATGATGAAGGGAGGTGCAAGGGACCTCAAGAGAGTTTAGGGGGTAACAGAATGGCGTGTCTATAGTACTCATATTTCTTACCACGTAAACAAATATCTCTACGAAGGGGAAAATGTAGGGGGAGGTCCAAGATCAAGGTTAACTAGCTAGATAACCTCACACACGTTGAGGATCAAGTTTAGTGTTACGTCGATTAAGGAGATCTCCCACAAAGAAGATTGTTCAAAATGACTACATTTACAAAAACCGAGTTAACTCGAAGGGCCTCCCAAAAAGATCAAGCTCAATCAAAAGACGACGATAACTCATTTGTAATTAAGATTACAATGTATTAGTACTTATTTCCCTTGGTACAATATTTATGTTTATTTTGTAATATTTATGAGGTTGATCAGTACCTTCGAAGGACCATGTCTGGTAAGGCATGGGAGAGCTCACATTCTCTATCGAATAGACTCATTTTAGGAAACCTTACAGGATTTTGTTTAGAGGATTAGGAACAAGGCAACATTAAGAAAGAAATACCAACCCCTTTAATAAACTTGGGCAAAACCTTTGTTCGAATAGGCATAGTTAAATGGATGCTCGAGATACTGTCCCTCGAGCGATCCCAACCCAAATAGTTGTCCAAATATTAGCTTTTAGTTCCTCATAAACAGTTTTAGGTTTCTTGAACAACGATCGTCCGAATAACTATCATCCGAACAACCACATATGGTTGATTAGACAACTCACCCTATACATGTCACTGCTCTCTAACTATCATGATGTTATGATCTATGAGATTTTAGGAACTCGAGAAAATGTAGCACTCAAGTGGGTTTATTCATAGGGTAAACAATTTATTTAAGATGATTGTCCTTTCAGCCGTCATAGGTAAACCTTTGGGGATGCCATATCACGTCATAGTTAATGCCAAATGACTATTTATAGGCTAAACAGTCTTCCCACCAAAATATCACATCTTTCGCATTAAATGCACTATATTTGGCATTTTTTGCATAGTACTGTTAGCATTAAATACGGTTAGGTGCATTTAATGCGAGCAAGGTCACTCGAGTGACCTTGTTATCATATAAATACTTTTAGTTATATCTTTTCAAAGGATCACAATTTTGATATCCCGAATTTTTGTTCAGTTTTCTCTAGACAAGAGAATTTATTGTGAGCCCATTATTGAGTGATTATTCCTTTTGCCTTTATCAATTCACCTACCATAACATTTAATGTACTTTTTGGGTTACTGTCTTGCCTTTATTGTGCTAGGGTTCTTATTCTATCTCCCTTCAACCAAGTTGGTTATGGGGTCCCTTTAATTTAATATATTCCAAGAGCATTTATGTTGTAAGAATCTTATTTAATATAAGCTTTTGATATTAAAGGCTATTTATTGCGGCTTGTGTTTTTCTTTTGGTTAAGATCATTCTGCGCACGCTAATCATCATCTTGATAAGGGGTTACACCTCATTGAATACTAATTGTATTTCAAGAATCCACATCTTACACTTAAAAACATTTAAATGACTTGAATTGCAATTCGCACACCCAAGGCAATGTCTACATTAATTAATGACAATTAACTAGGTTATAACCTTTAAAATTCAATCAAGCTATATATATATATATATATATGTGTGTGTGTGTGTGTGTGTGTGTGTGTGTGTGTGTGTGTGTGTGTGTGTGTGTGTGATTTGAATTAAATTAACATTTCATGGCATTATTTTTTTATGGTTAATAACACATACTCCCCAAACTTTACCCCTATGTTCACTTCACCACCTAAACTTTCAATTTTTAGAGTTAACCTCCTTAACTTTGCAAATGACTTTGACCGGGTGGAAAAAGGGTGTTCGTGTGAGGACACAATCGTTGTGTGTTTCGCCGCCGCGATACAAAAGAACCTAAGCTACTACCACACTTGACAAGCAAGCACATCGGTAAGTCGGGTATCGTAAGAAATCCATAGGGAGTGATTGAATTTTAGATGTTAATTGTTTTAAAACTTCAAGAATAAAAATGGTGTAAAAGAAATAAGAAAAGGTGATGGGTGGTTATGGTGACTAAAGAAAAGAGAATTTAACGCTAAATTAAAGGAAAGAGAGGATCGGGATCACATACACGCATTCACGGGCTAAACAACTACTAATTAGAATTCCGTCTCGAAAGCAATTTAATCGAGCATTTACAATTAAGCATAAACATCACGCAATAAGGAATTTAAGCCAAAGTTGCGAGATTAAACATTTAATCAAAAATGGTCACACGCGGATTAAATTCGGATAATCGCTATAAACACTAACGTTGCGTGACAAAGAAAGTTAAACGCATAATAATCCGACCTTAATACGCGAGGTTTCAATTAAATGCAATTTTACACATAACCTAATTTTTGAGGTTCAAAACCCGTAAATGGCGGAACACAATCCCGAACCTATTTATCCAAGGGCTAAGCATGAATTAAACTAAATTAAACTAATTAAACTAAGAAATCAAGAAATAAAGCAAGTAAACTAATTATGAAAGCATGTAAATTATCTAGAAAGCAAGGAAATAATGGAAAACAAACTATATTAATGGTAGAGGAGATGAATAGTCAACTTACAAACCAATTAGATTGTCAATCCATAGAGAAATGAAGAAGAACCATCCAAAACCCTAACTATTCTAACCTAAAATCGTGTATGTACTGACATCCATTCTAATTACAACAAAATTGGCTTATATAGTAAGTTGGAATAAAAATAAAGAAGAAAGAAAAGAAGGCAAAATATCTGCAGAAAATAGAGCATCGATCGATCGACCCCTTTGGTCGATCGATCGACCTACGAAAAAATTCGGCAAATAAGAATGGTCGATCGATCGACCAAATGGGTCGATCGATCGATCAAGCAGGGCAGAATGCAACAGCCTACTGCATTCCTCTTTTCTTCTTCTCCTTCTCCTCTTTTACTTCCCTTGTTTTTCCTCCGCTGAAATTGCCGTAACTTCTTCGTTATGAATCGGAATCGCGCACCGTTCGCGGCCACGCGAAGCTAGCGAGGAGGGCTACAAATTCCGTGAGATGTAGGGCCAGTTACCCAAGCTGTGAAAAGACTAAAATGCTCTTGCGCGTGCGATTGTGTACGGAACTTCACCAGAATGCATCTGAACTTCATACTAAGCATTCAAATACCTACAAAAGCTCAATTAACCCCTGCAAAACATGTTAACATAGAAATCCGAGGTTGTCTGGTTAACGAGCATAAATATAGGGATTAAGATACTCGAGGGGGCTAATAAGGCGTAGGTTAACGGGTGAAATACGCAATATTTGCGCCGTATCACACCCCCTAACTTACACATTGCTAGTCCCTAGCAATGAAATAGGAAACAACAAGAACTACAAGAAAACCAAAAGCAGGATACAAGTACAAAAATGGGATGAAAAATCATAAGGCCACTTTAGCGGGCGATTCGATTGCATTTAGCATATGCAATAAGCCGTTAAACCCCTAGGTTACCCTAGTGGACGAGTGTCGTCTCGTGAGGGTTTTTAGGGATGAAACCCACAAACATCATATGGTTTCCTCAAAATATGCCCAACCCAACATGCGACAAACTCAACAACAACGAAAAAGATTTCAAACATGTTATTAGCACATTCAACGAATTCAAGCTAAAGTCCGTTGTTATTAACAGGTTGATTGCACCTCATAGAATTGAAACTTTAAAAGTGGGAGGGGGGAAGCTCATGCATATGGTGATTTGGTGAAAAACTTATTTAAACCAGATACTAATCAAAGCAAGCATACATTCAATCCTCACGGGCATTACGCTCAACAAATGAAATCACTCGGAATGGGAGGTAATACACGGGACATGCGGGCATAAAGAGTAAATGTAAATGGAAACTAGGCCGCACACATGTCACAAAAGAAGAACGCTATATAGGAAATGAAAAATTTGTAATCTCAATGAAAGGATACCGCACACTAAAAGAGGCGAAATGTATTTTCACAGATTATCAAAACTATTATGACTTTTAAATTAAATGCACCCTAAGATCACATAGGACTTTAATAGGGTTATAATGTAGGTTAGGCTAGCGTACGAAATGAAGGAATGTGCGGATTCAAAGTGTTCGGAGATGAAAACTTGGAATAATGGGAAAATGCTGGCAATAGCAAAATTGGAAAATAACTTCCAAACAAGCATTAGATATAACAACTGGAGAGTAATCAAAGCTTATTGAACTACACACAACATATACAACTTTCTCTTTCTTTTCTTTTCTTCTTTTTCTCATGTTTTCTTTTGTTTTCTTTTGCTTTTTTGCTTTCTCTTTTTCTTCACTTTTTTCACTACTTTCTTTTCTTTGCTTATCAAACTCTCATATGCCTAAATTGCAACCGACATCATAACAACATCATTCAATACCAAGTAACATTCCAAACAAAAGTATGGAAAGTGTATGTATGGTTTAAAACTCCAATTCGGAGTTGGTTATGGGAATTTGGGTTATGAAAAGAAAGGCTATATTTAGGCTCAAAGGGTTTAACGAGGGTAAACATATAAGGATGAGGTCAAGGCTAATATGGGTGATATAAGAAAGAGGGCCTATGATCATTTCACAAAGTTTACGCAATTCTCGAGTCAAAACAATATATGAAAATCATGATCAAGTAACACATTTCAAGTATGAACTCAATTAATGAATGGTCAAATGCAAGATTAGTGAGATTACCAACGAATTCAACGTTTTCAATGAGAAAAGAATAGTGTATAACACTCACAAACGACGAAAGGTACAAAGCTTACTCGGTGTAAGTATATACAATGCAACAAAAGATTACCGAGTTATAAAAATCTTAAACCAAATCAAAATAACCAGGAAGGTGCATATGCTCAGGGGATAAAGTTTAATTCATGAAGTTATTCACAATTTCAATGATTTGAGGAATAAAGTCCAATAACTTCTAAAATCGAGAACATGCATCATTGAGTTGTCTATTGGATCGGGCAATTATTGAAATTTATCATCGAAAACAAGGCAAAATGCCCAACAAAGGAGAAAAAAGAAAGAAAATATTTTTGAAATTTTTTAATTTTTCACAAAAAAGGCATACTTAGTAACTAAATGTGAGCAAATCCATGGACTACACATGAAATGGATAGAATATCCTACACCCCCTAACTTAAATGTTGCAATGTCCTCAATGCGCATTAAGAACACAACACAAAGAGAGGAAAAGAACGATATTACCCAAAATTGGAGCGATCTCCATAAGCGCGAGTCCAAAGGAATCTACAAAACAAGTTAGTACCGAGTATAGAAAAAATAAATAACAAAAATTTAACTAATTACACTAGACTAAATTAAAAGGAAAGAAAGATAGGAAAGAAAGAAAATTAAAAAGCTAATTATTTACAACCTACTATTTAGGCTTCACACTAACTATACACTAGAAGTCTAAAAAGTTGAGGGTCCAACCAAAAAGGGATTTGACTTTGGAAGATCAACGGTGGACCCTCCAAAGCGAACATGCCTCCCGGAAAATAAGAATTCCGTTTGAACAACGGAAGGCATGTGGGTGGTGAAAAAAGTGAACCATCGCCAATTTGAAATTTTGGGCGGACGATGGGGGATTTGGATAATAAGGGGGACAAGAACACTAGAGGACCAAGAAAAATCGATTCATCTCCCAAAGGTTTTTCAAATGGAATGGGAGATGGTGCACACATGAGGATAACATCCATCGAAAACAAGTCCGATAAAGAGTCCTCATCGGCAAAAAGTGGAGAAGTTTTAATTTCTACCGACTCATAGGAATCAACCGGTAATTCTAATGGTTCGATCACGGAAAACGAATATGGAGATGAAACAAATTCAATCTCAATCGACTCATCGTCGGAAGGAGATTGAATTTTGGGGGAGAAAGATGCACACTCGATGAGAAATTCTTCGAAAAATTTAGGTGAAACACAAGTTTCCACCTCCTCGTTGTTTTGTGCATAAGAATTCATCTCATCGCAAAGTGCACCAAGTCTCATTCCAGCATCATTTAGGCTTTCCAAACCTTGGGAGTAAAGAAGCAAAGTTTCTTCCAAAAAAGGCTTCCTCAGCTCAAGAGCCTCGGACTCCTCGTTTGGTTGAAACTCGTCTTCGAAAGTAATGAAATAAGAATAGTCATTGGATTCGAATAATGAATCCAACTCAAGCTCCCAATAACGATTTTCATTCCGATAAATGTTTTCAAGTCTTTCATTTTCAAGAAAATCTTGAAAATGGAAAACTTGAAAACTATCCCCAAAGTATGAATCATTAGAATAACCGTAATAACTATAATAGTAGGACATGATTACCTCGTTGTTTGTAGATGGAGAATCCGAGCAAGAAAGTGAGCAACCACGAATCAAAGTTTCTTAGCGCTCAAAGTATGCAAATCCTGCAAAAAAGGTTAAAACAAAGAATACAAATACAAAAGAAAAAATACTACGAAATAATAAAACAATTACAATCTAAAACACACTCCCCGGCAACGGCGCCATTTTATGACCGGGCGAAAAAAGTGTGCTCGCGTGAGGACACAATCGTTGTGTGTTTCGCCGCCACGATACAAAATAACCTAAGCTACTACCACACTTGACAAGCAAGCACAGCGGTAAGTCGGGTATCGTAAGAAATCCACAGGGAGTGATTGAATTTTAGATGTTAATTGTTTTAAAACTTCAAGAATAAAAATGGTGTAAAAGAAATAAGAAAAGGTGATGGGTGGTTATGCTGACTAAAGAAAAGAGAAGTTAACGCTAAATTAAAGGAAAGCGAGGATCGGGATCACATACACGCATTCACGGGCTAAACAACTACTAATTAGAATTCCGGCTCGAAAGCAATTTAATCGAGCATTTACAATTAAGCATAAACATCACGCAATAAGGAATTTAAGCCAAAGTTGCGAGATTAAACATTTAATCAAAAATGGTCACACGCGGATTAAATTCGGATAATCGCTATAAACACTAACGTTGCGTGACAAAGAAAGTTAAACGCATAATAATCCGACCTTAATACGCGAGGTTTCAATTAAATGCAATTTTACACATAACCTAATTTTTGAGGTTCAAAACCCGTAAATGGCGGAACACAATCCCGAACCTATTTATCCAAGGGCTAAGCATGAATTAAACTAAATTAAACTAATTAAACTAAGAAAGCAAGAAATAAAGCAAGTAAACTAATTATGAAAGCATGTAAATTATCTAGAAAGAAAGGAAATAATGGAAAACAAACTATATTAATGGTAGAGGAGATGAATAGTCAACTTACAAACCAATTAGATTGTCAATCCATAGAGAAATGGAGAAGAACCATCCAAAACCCTCAAAACCCTAACTATTCTAACCTAAAATCGTGTATGTACTCAGATCCGTTCTAATTACAACAAAATTGGCTTATATAGTAAGTTGGAATAAAAATAAAGAAGAAAGAAAAGAAGGCAAAATATCTGCAGAAAATAGAGCATCGATCGATCGACCCCTTTGGTCGATCGATCGACCTAGGCAAAAATTCGGAAAATAAGAATGGTCGATCGATCGACCAAATGGGTCGATCGATCGATCAAGCAGGGCAGAATGAAGCAGCCTACTTCATTCCTCTTTTCTTCTTCTCCTTCTCCTCTTTTACTTCCCTTGTTTTTCCTCCGCTGAAATTGCCGTAACTTCTTCGTTATGAATCAGAATCGCGCACCGTTCATGGCCACGCGAAGCTAGCGAGGAGGTCTAAAACTTCCGTGAGATGTCGGGCCAGGTACCCAAGCTGTGAAAAGACTAAAATTCCCTTGCGCGTGCGATTGTGTATGAAACTTCACCGGAATGCATCCGAACTTCATACTAAGCATCCAAATACCTACAAAAGCTCAATTAACCCCTGCAAAACATGTTAACATAGAAATCCGAGGTTTTCTGGTTAACGAGCATAAATATAGGAATTAAGATACCCGAGGGAGCTAATAAGGCGTAGGTTAACGGGTGAAATACGTAATATTTGCGCCGTATCAGACTTCAAGTAACGCCCCTAACACTAGTAGTGTCAATATTTTTGATGGAAAAGTAATCATGTGCATGGAATATGAGGGCATATAAGGGTATTTATGAATAAATTGAGGGTAAAATGGTAAAACCTCAATGGTCTATCTCTCTCTCTCTCTCTCTCTCTCTCTCTCTCAACATTATCCCCCACCATCGACACCCCCCCTCCCCCCACTACCTCGGCAACCATGGGCCACCTCCAACCATAACCACCATCATCCCGACCCCAATATCTGACCATAAGAACCAATTCCTCCCCCTCTCTCTTCATTTTTATATGTCTGGATTTCTTATTCATTATTTGTTTTCTCTCTCTCGTCACATAAAGCAACTCCCATCTATCACCATTTTTTCCTCCCTCTCTCTTTATTTCTTTAACTCACACACAGAGATACATGAACCAATTTAGATCGAAAAAAAGGTTGATTTTCAACGGATTTTGACAAAGGTGATGGGTTTTCGTTGAGTTTTTAACAGAGGCAGTGGATTTCTGGTTGGTTTTATAAGAGGTGATGTGTTTCTGACGGGCTTTTGACAAATTCAGTGGGTTTTAACTTAGATTTGATGGTGGGTTTTCGATTTAACACAAAGGCAGTGTTTTGGTTTTAGTTTTGATTTTGGGTTTAGATTTTGATTCGCAATGTTCATGGTGGGTTTTAACTCATATATTTTAGTATTTTTTAGATATTTAAATATTTTTTGAGTATTATGAGATTATGAAATTGTTCTTTTATGCAATTTATATTTTTTAAATATTTTTCTAGTAATTTTCGATTTTTTATTTTTTTATAAATTTAAGATCTTTAATATTTTTCAGCAATTTCAGATTTTAAATTTTTTCTATACTTTACTATTTTTAAATAATTCTTATAAATAATTTTTAGGTTTTTGTATATATTTTAGTATTTTCTAGATTTTTTAAATGTTATTGTTTATGTTTTAGAATTTTTAAATATATATTATTAATTTCCAAATATTTACATATTTTTAAAAGTTTTTATAGGATTTTTAAGATTCTTGAAATATCTTTTTATTATTTTCTTAATTTACTAAAGTTTTTGCTATAATTCTCAATTTTTTAAAAAAAGATTATGTTATGATGAAAATGCCCTCATGTGCAATGAAAATGATCACTTTTTCGTCCAAAAAAATAACGGTATTAGTGTTAGAGGATTACTTGAAACTATTTCAAAGTTGAGGGGGGTTAAGTAAAAAAATTGAAAGTTAGGATGTTAACGTGAATAGATGGGTAAAGTTCAGGGGCATGTGTAATTAATTTTTTTTATGAAGGACAAAAGAAAATGAGACCATTTAAAAAAATTAATTGTCCTAAATTCATATTAGGGATTTAAATTCAATTATCTATTTTTAAAAATAAGGGTAAAATTAGTAATTTTAAAAAAAAATCAACTTTAAAATAGGTGAAATTATCCTAGACCGTTTTAACAAAGTTAAAAGTCCAAGCGTGTAAACCAAAAATCCTTTTGAAAACCCCTATTTTTATTTAAAACTATAATAGTTTTAAAATAACACAAGATGTGTTAACGAGTTCACTAATAACCTAATTTCAGTTTTAGCTGAGAAATTCTTAATATTAAGTTTTAGAAATTTGAAATTTAAATCTACTAACTAAGACGGCATATCAGACAAGGAAGACGGTTATAAGAAACATCCAAATAATAACAAATGATTTTTTATGTGGTAAATCCCCAAATCAGGTGGGGAAATATCCGCGGTCGCTTCTAAGTGACAACAAATGATTTTTTATGTTCTTGTAGGACGATGGTCTCTTTCGTGCTTATTCAGGTGTGTGGAGGATGGGTTCGCTTGGAGTTTTTCGGGGGTTTATGGGCCTGTGGAGGATTCAACTCGTTGGGAGCTGTGGGAGGAATTGGCAGGGGCCAGGAGTGTTTGGGGTGTTCCGTGGTGCTCAGGAGGGACTACAATGTAATAACCCGTACTTTATGGCTTTTAATTATGTGATTTATTAAATTAAATTGCCTTGAATTATGAGATTTATTAAAATTAATTTATGATAATTAATTAAAAAATAATCTGAATTTAAATGCTAGTGAGACGAGAGTTAGTATTTGATTACTATAATGTTGTTGAATATTACTATGTGATTATGGTAATATGTGATTATTGAATTTATTAAAATTGTCGTGAGTTGAAAATACGGTAGTTTCGGTAATTAAGTTGGGACGCGCGTGTCAGGATCCAATTTAATAGATTTAAAAGTATTTTTATTTTTATGTCATCCGTATGAGCATTAGTGCGGCAACGAGTCCGATAGGGTCGAGATAGCCAGAAAACACTAGCCAGGAGTTTAGTCTGGGTCCTGGAACATTTTTAAGCATAATCGGCAAGCCGGGAGGGTATTTTAGTCATTCCTATTTTGGGGTGAATAGTGACCCACTAATTTTAGATAGTTATTATCATCCAACACTTGAGTACATTAGGTTTTCACAATCAAAAATCATAAACGGACATTAGAGTGGAGGAAAAGGGAGTTTTCAAAGGAGAACCACCAATTAAAGTGACACACCCCAACCCAGTTACTTATAATTAAGTTTGAAAGTCAAAGTGAGTCAAACCATGATTAATTTAACCAAACCCTAAACAAGAGTTTGAAGTTCAGAGTCATCATTGTAAATCCATATAACTGAAAACCTTTTTACAACATCAGAGTAGTCATACTTATACAAACTTGCTTGAAGGATAATTTAAATTAATTACATCATTTACATTTAAACAAAATCTTTGTTTCTCCCATTCCTGGCTAACCCAACCCGACTTCCTAGATTTGGCAGTGACATTGCATTACCTAAAAAATGTGAACATAGGAACCATGAGCAAAAATAACCCAGTGAATGCATCACTACTAAACTACTGCATGAATTTAAATGCAATAAATCATGTCCATATACTTATGTATTAACTTATCCGGCTCATTCATAATGAATGACCAACTTTTCTGAATCATGATTCACATATCCTATCTAAATAGACAAATCTCCCCCATTCCTGGTCGAGGAGTAACCCCTCATTTCGGTAAACCGAAATGAACAATTTCATATTCAGTATATTATGATCATATCAATAACACGATACAAATATCTCTTTCCAGTGAGTACACTCACCTTGGTTGACAACTATGTATTCACATTTTCTTCTGGTGGAGCTGAACTAGGTTGATTAGACATTGCACCTGTCAATCCAACTAAATCAGTACGGAACCTCAATCATAAATATTATCCAAACATAATTATGTAACTTTCCATGACTATACATCAACAATATAATTCCAATTAAGTCACATTCCATAAAACATAGGTAAAAGCAAAACAATGATATACATGTTGATAAAGTTACGGACATTCAACCGTAGGAAATACCTTATGAGGAATTTATAACCAAAGTCAAGTAAACATGAAATTATACTCCTCAATGTATATACACATGAAACATATACTCAAAGTACCATTTGTAAGGACGAAATACAAACATTCATTCAAGGGGTACCCTGTATGGCCTGAAATTATTGTCTTACATACTTAACCAAACTATATTCCTAAATTGTACAAATACAGGGGTCCAACCTCATCAATATGAAAACATATATGAATATACTATCCAGTACAAGTGACGGTGTAATTTTTCAAGCTTCCTAGGGCAAGTTATGACCATTTATCTACAACACAAGAAATCTTCCCTACAAGCTCCTCTATTGTTCCTTCGAATTCCCAGAATTTTCATAATTTTTCAACGATATAACTTTCCATGATTTTTAACTCTTTTTCATTAAACATACTTAATAGTACATAATTAAAGTTTCATAATTTTTTGACTTCATTTACTATCTCAAAAGCTCGACTAAACTTAGGGCATACCGAAATCAAGTATACAAATAGCAACCATGTACCAACTTGAAATCATCATTACGGCCTAACCACAAGGAGATAAATTCTAATTTTCAGATATGATATGAATATATGAGTATAATTTCATATACAATTGGAATTTCTCAATTACAGTAAGCACACAAAGAGATATGCAAGTTTGAATACACGGGGTTTCAATACAAAGCAATTTTTAAGGGTTTATGCATTCAACTTAACTTAAACATGCATATATTCATACATATGCACCCAAGAATGAACGGTCAATTAAAAAATCAAGGATTTATATCATATAAATCATAAATATATGAAAAATAACAAGATTTGCAATTAGGATTACCTTCGGGACGTTTACGTAATTTCTACGGATTTTTCTACATTTTTTCTCCTCACTTTTCTTCCTAAAACTTCTACCTTCTCTTTCCTTAAGCTTAAATCCCTTTCATGGATGATTTTGTCTGAAGGATAAGTATATTTCAAGGGTATAAGGTCGGCCAAGGCTGCCTCCCAAGCCAACCAATCAAATTAAACCATTTGGTTTAATAAAAGACAATTTACCACTTAAAGGGAATGACCAAATTGCCCCTTGTTCGTAAATTCGTTATAACTCTTTACTCGGGAATCCATTTGATGATCCGTTTGTTGTGTTACAACCCTAACTCACATGTCTACAACTATCTAGTTTTCACCTCAAGTCATTTATAATGTGATAAGGGTCAAAACTAGTCTCTGACAGGGACATTTCTACCGACAACAACAAAATATTGTGTTCGTAAATAATTCGACCTTTCATGATTTATGAAAGTAGGATTATAATAAAAATAATAAATTAACATTAGATATACTAATAACACATTATTAATATCACATAAGATAAGCATGATTTAAATATAATTTATCATAATTATATTCGGGCTGTCACAACTTCCTCCCCTTAGAAAATTTCGTCCCCGAAATTTAATATAAGGGTCACTTACCAAACAAATGGAGATACTGTTTCCTCATGCTATCTTCCGTTTCCCAAGTTGCTTCTTTAACTACATGGCTCATCCACATAACTTTAACTAAGGGAATAACTTTATTTCTCAATACTTTCTCCTTACGATCAATAATTTCCATTGGTTCCTCGATGTATGACAAGTCTTCCTTCAGTTCAATTGGTTGAGTTTTTAACTGATGAGATGGATCGGCCAAATACTTACGAAGCATCGATACGTGAAACACATCATGTAAACGGGATAAATCTGGAGGTAATGCTAATCTATAAGCCAGGGGCCCAATTCTTTCCAACACCTCATATGGTCCAATGTATCTTGGACTTAGTTTCCCCTTTTTACCAAATCTCATAGCACCTTTCCATGGTGAAATAGGCAGGAATACAAAATCTCCCTTATGAAATTCCAATGGATACTTCCTCTTATCTGCATAAAATTTCTGCCTACTTTGTGCTATCTTTATCCGTTCCCGAATAATTTTGATCTTTTCAGTCGTCACATCTATTAATTCAGGACCCAATATTTTCCTTTCACCCACTTCATCCCAACACAAAGGCGTTCTACATCTCCTCCCATATAAAGCTTCATAAGGAGCCATACCAATAGTCGACTGATAACTATTATTATATGAAAATTCCATCAATGGAAAATGATCATCCCAACTACCTTTGAAGTTAAATACACTGGCTCGTAACATGTCTTCTAATATTTGAATCGTCCTTTCTGATTGCCCATCAGTTTTTGGATGAAATGCAGTGCTGAACTTCAAACTTGTGCCCATGGCATTCTGGAGACGAGGCCAAAACTTAGAAGTGAACGTTGGATCTCTATCTCATACAATTGACACCGGTGCCCCATGTAAACGGATAATCTCATCAATGTACATACGTGCATACTTGTCAACAATGTAGGTGGTCTTAACTGGGAGAAAATGAGCTGACTTCGTCAGTCGGTCTATAATCACCCAAATAGAATCATGCCCCTTTGGTGACCGGGGTAATCCTGTAACAAAGTCCATCGTTATATGCTCCCACTTCCATTCCGGAATAGGTAATGACTGTAATAATCCTGCCGGCTTCTGATGCTCCGCCTTTACTTACTGGCACACTAAACATTTAGCTACGAACTCTGCAATCTCACGTTTCATATTATTCCACCAGTAATAATCTTTCAAATCTCTGTACATTTTGGTACCTCCTGGATGCATAGAGTAAATTGAACTATGTGCCTCTTCTAATATATATTTCTTTAAGGGTGGATCATTAGGTACACAAATCCTATTTTTATAACACAACGATTCATCATTCTTAATTTCAAAGTCACTCTCTTTACCATCCAGGACATCTTGTTTCTTCTTCTCAAGGAATGGATCACTGGTCTGCAAATTTCGTATGCGCTCGGCCAATAAGGGTCTCACTGTGACATGTGCTAATAATCCTCCACTTTTTGAAAACTTCAATTCAATCCCCATCGATGCTAAGTCAAGAATATTTCCAACACGGGCACACTGTATGCAACTAAGCATCCCTGATGATTTTCGACTCAAAGCATCTGCTACTACATTGGCCTTCCCAGGATGATTATGAATGGTACAGTCATAGTCTTTAATCAGCTCTATCCAACGCCTCTGTCTCAAATTCAGTTCTTTCTGTGTAAACAAGTATTTCAAACTTTGATGATCCGTAAATATCTCACAAGTTTCTCCATACAAGTAATGTCTCCACAACTTTAAATCAAAAACAATGGCCGCTAGCTCCAAATCATGTGTAGGGTAATTTCGTTCATGCGTCTTTAATTGTCTGGAAGTATATGCTATTACCTTCCCATTCTGCATAAGAACACATCCTAACCCCTGAAATGAAGCGTCTGTATAGATCACAAAAGACTCATCCCCACATAGAATAGTAAGTATAGGGGCTGAAACCAATCGATTCTTTAATTCTTTAAAACTCCTCTTGCATTCTTCATCCCATACAAACTTCACTTCTTTACGAGTCAACTTTGTCAGTGGTAATGCTATTGCTAAAAATCCCTTAATGAATCTGCGATAGTAACCTGCCAATCCTAGGAAACCCCTAAATTTCTGTCACATTCTTAGGACTCTCCTATTCAACAATTGCTTCCACCTTCTTTGGATCAACATATATCCCATTTCCCGAGACAACATGCCCTAAAAACACAATTTTATTCAACCAAAACTCACACTTGCTGAATTTAGCAAACAATTTCTTCTCTCTCAAAATCTGCAATACAAGTCTCAAATGCTTCTCATGTTCCTCCATGCTACGTGAGTAAATCAACACATCGTCTATGAATACAATCACAAAGGAATCAATGAAAGGGTGGAATACCCGATTCATCAAATCCATAAAAACTGCTGGAGCATTAGTCAATCCAAATGGCATCACCAAAAACTCATAGTGTCCATATCGAGTCCGAAAAGCTGTTTTGGAAATATCATTATCCTTCACTTTCAGTTGGTGGTAACCCGATCTCAAATCAATCTTTGAAAATACTGTGGCCCCCTGTAATTGGTCAAACAAGTCATCAATACGAGGTAGAGGGTACTTATTTCTAATGGTCACCTTATTCAACTGCCGATAATCAATACATAATCGCATTGTCCCATCTTTCTTTTTCACAAATAACACTGGGGCTCCCCGTGGCGAAACACTAGGCCGAATATACCCTCTGCTTATCAGATCTTGTAATTGCACTTTCAAGTCCTTCAACTCTGTTGGTGCCATTCTATAAGGAGCAAGGGAAATCAGACCAGTACCTGGAATTAATTCAATAGAAAACTCTACTTCCCTATTGGGTGGAAATCCTAGAAATTCTTCTGGGAAGACATCAGAAAACTCTCTAACCACTGGTATATCTTCAACTTTAAGTGATTCCTTACTAACATCAACCACATGCGCTAAATACCCTGTACAACCCTTCCTCAATAACTTTCTGCTCTTTATTGCTGAGATAAGACAATTAGGGACAACATTCCTTTCTTCTATAAATTGGAACTCGGGTTCACCAGGCAAATGAAATGAAACTTCTTTGCGAAAACAATCAATGGAAGCATGGTATGATGATAAGCAATCCATCCCCAATATAATATCAAAATCTCGAATGGCCAACGGTATCAAATCAACATAGAAATCTCGTTCCCCCATTCGTAAGATACAATCTTTATAAACATGCTCAACCATAATCACACTTTCCATTGGGGTAGAAATATATAAGGCACAATTGAGAAATGAACATGGTCTACCCAAATATGAAACAATATCTAATGCCACAAATGAATGCGTAGATCCAGGATCGATGAGTGCATATAGATCTTTGTTTGCAATAAAAAGTTTACCTATAACCACTTCAGGTGTAGCATGGGCATCTTGCAATGTCATTGCAAACACTCTTCCTCCTTCCTTCGATCCACTTGCTTGTCCTGTATCTCTTCCCCTGGTGGCACTGCTTGGAGAGGATCCTTTATGAGGCCCCACATTACTGACTGAAATTTCTCTTGATAACATCAGACAATTCTTTCTTAGATGGCCCTTCTGATGACAGTTGAAACATTCTATATTCAGTAGCTTTGGGCAATTTCTCTTTACATGACCCGATGTCCCACAAAAGAAAAAAACATTTGGATCTCCTTGCGATGAAACTCTTGAACCTATTCCACCACTTGCTTCACCCCTTTGAAAACTACTTCCCATGCCTCTACCATGCTGGAATTTTTGCCCTCCAAGTCTCGAATATTCTGTATCACTACCCTTTTGATACCTTGGATCGAATCTGCTTCTCTTTACACCTCGTTCTCGATTCCCTCTAGCTTCATTCACGTCCCTTTCTACTACATTGATTTGTTCACCAAGGCTGAATAATTAACAGTCTCTAAAGCCGATAGCCTTGATTTAATAACTAACTCTAGTCCATCGAGAAATCGGTTGCACATATCTTCCTCATTCTGTATAAACCTTGAAGCAAAACGAGATAAGGCTGTAAGTTTAGCTTCATATTCTCTAAGTGTCATACTCCCCTGATTCAACATGAAATATTCCTTCTCCTTTTGTTTTTGATACATTGGGGGAAAATATTTGTCATACAAGGCTTTAACAAAAGCATCCCATGAGATCACATTCCCGCCTTCTGGAGTAATCAACAAATGTTTTGTGGCATCCCACCAGTACTTAGCTTCTCCTTTCAGCATATACGTCGCCAAGGTCACCTGTTGATTTTCAGGCATCCTCATTACCCCAAAGATAAGTTCAATTTCTTTAACCCACACTTCTGCCTCTGCTGGATCAACTGCTCCTTCAAATGAGGGTGGGTTCATCTGAATAAATTTCTCATGTGAAGTACTTATTTCTTCCCGGTGTATCACCTCCTCAGCCCTAGTCAATGCTTGTGCCTCTAGGTGCCTAGTCTGTTGTTCTTCCATCTATGCCATAAATCTAGCTTGCTGCTATGCTATTAGAGTCATAGCACGTGCCATTTTTTGCATGTCTGTCAATTGTTCTGGGTCAGGTTCTATATTTCCATGAACAGGTTGTTCAACCTCTGCCTCTGCTGCCATATTTGAAGCCTCATCTTCTATTTCCACATTCACATTCCCTCCTTCCATTATTTTATATCTGAAATCGATCAAAGATATAACAACATGCTGATATACATATCTTTCCTAACATGATCATTAGTATCAAATAAAATATATTTCTGACATTCACTGCCAAATCTAGACTCTTATCACTCCAGAACCTCTAAAACCTAGGCTCTGATACCAAAAGCTGACACACCCTGACCCAGTTACTTATAATTAAGTTTGAAAGTCAAAGTGAGTCAAACCATGATTAATTTAACCAAACCCTAAACAAGAGTTTTAAGTTCAGAGTCATCATTGTAAATCCATATAACTAAAAACCTTTTTACAACATCAGAGTAGTTATACTTATACAAATTTTCTTGAAGGATAATTTAACTTAATTACATTATTTACATTTAAACAAAATCTTTGTTTCTCCCATTCCTAGCTAACCCAACCCGACTTCCTAGATTTGGCAGTGACATCGCATTACCTGAAAAATGTGAACATAGGAACCATGAGCAAAAATAGCCCAGTGAATGCATCACTACTAAACTACTGCATGAATTTAAATGCAATAAATCATGTCCATATACTTATGTATTAACTTATCCGGCTCATTCATAATGACTGACCAACTTTTTCGAATCATGATTCACATATCCTGTCTAAATAGACAATTCTCCCCCATTCCTGGTCGAGGAGTAACCGCTTGTCATTAATAGACAAATCTCCCCCATTCCTGGTCGAGGAGTAACCCCTCATTTAGGTAAAACAAAATGAACAATTTCATATTCAATATATTATGATCATATCAATAACACGATATAAATATCTCTTTCCAGTGAGTACACTCACCTTGGTTGACAACTATGTATTCACATTTTCTTCTGGTGGAGCTGAACTGGGTTGATTAGACCTTACACCTGTCAATCCAACTAAATCAGTATGGAACCTCAATCATAAATATTATCCAAAAATAATTATGTAACTTCCCATGACTATACATCAACAATATAATTCCAATTAAGTCACATTCCATAAAACATAGGTAAATGCAAAACAATGATATACATGTTGATAAAGTTACGGACATTCAACCGTAGGAAATACCTTATGAGGAATTTATAACCAAAGTCAAGTAAACATGAAATTATACTCCTCAATGTACATACACATGAAACATATACTCAAAGTACCCTTTGTAAGGACGAAATACAAACATTCATTCAAGGGGTACCCAGTATGGCCTGAAATTATTGTTTTACATACTTAACCATCCTATATTCCTAAATTGTACAAATACAGGGGTCCAACCTCATCAATATGAAAACATATATGAATATACTATCCAGTACAAGTGACGGTGTAATTTTTCAAGCTTCCTAGGGCAAGTTATGACCATTTATCTACAACACAAGAAATCTTCCCTACAAGCTCCTTTATTGTTCCTTCGAATTCCCAGAATTTTCATAATTTTTCTACGATATATCTTTCCATGATTTTTAACTCATTTTCAGTACACATACTTAATAGTACAGAATTAAAGTTTCATAATTTTTTGACTTCATTTTCTATCTCAAAAGCTCGACTAAACTTAGGGCATACCGAAATCAAGTATACAAACAGCAACCATGTACCAAATTGAAATCATCATTACGGCCTAACCACAAGGAGATAAATTCTAATTTTCATATATGATATGAATATATGAGTCTAATTTCATATCCAATTTGAATTTCTCAATTACAGTAAGCACACGAAGAGATATTCAAGTTTGAATACAAGGGGTTTCAATACAAAGCAATTTTTAAGGGTTTATGCATTCAACTTAACTTAAACTTGCATATATTCATACATATGCACCCAAGCATGAAAGGTCAATAAAAAAATCAAGGATTTATATCATATAAATCATAAATATATGAAAAATAACAAGATTTGCAATTAGGATTACCTTCGGGACGTTTACGTAATTTCTACGGATTTTTCTACACTTTTTCTCCTCACTTTTCTTCCTAAAACTTCTACCTTTTCTTTCCTTAAGCTTAAAACCCCTTAATGGCTGATTTTGGCTGAAGGATAAGTATATTTCAAGGTTATAAGGTCGGACAAGTCTGCCTCCCAAGATAACCAATCAAATTAAACCATTTGGTTTAATAAAAGACAATTTACCACTTAAAGGGAATTAACCAAATTTCCCCTTGTTCGTAAATTCGGTATAGCTCTTTACTCGGGCATCCATTTGATGATACGTTTGTTGTGTTACAACCCTAACTCATATGTATACAACTATATAGTTTTCACCTCAAGTCATTTATAAAGTGATAAGGGTCAAAACTAGTCTCTGACAGGGACATTTCTACCGAAAACAACAAAATATTGTGTTCGTAAATAATTCGACCTTTCATGATTTATGAAAGTAGGATTATAATAAACATAATCAATTAACATTAGATATACTAATAACACATTATTCATATCACATATGATAAGCATGATTTAAATATAATTTATCATAATTATATTCGGGCTGTCACAACAAAGGCTTTTTGCACCACCGTCACCACCACCGGATAGATCGAAAAGCAAGGATCATCCCCATACCGTCTACTTCATCGAACCAAAATATTCATTACCAGGAAAGTGATTTAATTTGCAATAATTTAGCTTTTTTATCATCCATGTTAGGTTATAATTGAAGAATAACCTTGAATATTGATAATTAAATGGATTTGAAGAGTTGAAATAGTAATTTGGGTAGGTTTTACATGTAGATTAACTTCTGAGATTTTAGCAGCCACAAAATCATGATCTATGGGTAGAGAATTATGGAATTTTATTGAATTAGATAGTGTTCTGGAAGAAATAGAAGAACTAGGGTTTTTATATGAAAAATTGGTAAATTGATCCAAGAATTTGATGTTCCACTTTGATTTGATGATTCTAAAACGTGGAAAATGATGCAAACATGTTGGTATGATAATTAGTATACTTGGTTGGGAGTTTAAGACATTGTAATAAAGAATTAGAGGTGTAAAATGAGGAAAACCCATAACTGTTTAAGAAAATCTGGGTTGATACCTGCTTTATCGATCGATCGACTTAAGAATGTCGATCAATCGATGATCGATCGATCGACCTATTTTATTCGATCGATCGAGCCCTTCTAATTTTTGGCAATTATTTTCCCTTAAGGCTTAATAAAAATTCCAAGGCCTATGATGATTCTTAGGATGTTTAAATTTATATTTTGGGACTTAGTTACGGTCAGTAGGGTCTTAGTTGATGCTGGAAAAAATGATTTACCGTATGGAATCGAATGTTATTGCTTACGAGGGTCTACCGAGTGAGGTACGATTAGAAATCGTTCGAATTGAAACTATAATGGGAATTTATGATGATGTAAGGATATGAATAGTAACGGTGGGACTTTAAGTTACTGGGATAACATTAGAAACTAATAGGAGACTTAGTAACCTTTTGGGAGGGGTTTAAGTACTCAAATTGATTCGATGAGAGAGTTATCAAGCTATATATATATTACGTATGATGTTCGGGATAAACTTGCTACGTATGTGACTTACTAGATGGAATGTGTGAATATCTATATAGAAATATATTTACTCAGGTTGTGTGAATGCCTACTGTGTGGATTTCTTATGTATATGACATACCTACCATACTTGCTATCACGGGAGGTTAGTTTTTGAAAAAGGGCCATCTTATCTTTGTGTGCCTTCGGGGGGATTTAGATTGGTACCTTAAGGACATAGGACTGTGAATGACTTATTTATGAGTTGATAAGTCAGCTGACCAGGGGAGCGTAGGTATGTGCGTGACTTATGGGTATGTGATCTATGTTCGCCTCTAATATGTGTTATTTGTATTTAGACGGTTCCTGAGTGATTCGGAACTCGTGATCCTTACGTACGTGATGTACATGGATTTGATAGCAGAGTATGCGTGCACCGCAGCTTAGCCTAGGGGTGCCATATATGTATTTATGTACTGAGAGTGATATACTTATGTACTTGTGAACGGTTCCTTGTTGCCTAGTAGATGTGAATAATTAAGATATTTGAATGGGCTAAGAATGAGAATTTAATTAACACTTGAGATAAGTAATTTTAATGAATGCGAATATGGGTTATGAATATAACTGGCTTGGGTACTAAGAGTAGACATCCTATGGTAGAATGCGAAAGCGAAAGTGGTACATGCTAGTTAGTTAGCGGATTAACTAGGATGGGTTAACGGTATACGTTAGGCTTGCACATTAGTTGACAAGTGAGAAACTCATGTGAGAGTACGCAACTTACGTGTATATAATATGTGTTGTTTATTTGTAATTTAAACACTTGCTAAACTTTTAAACTGTTTTCACCTTGGGCTCTGACCCATTTTCCTCCAAATCTATTTTAGTTTTGTAAAAACATTTTAGGTGCCTAGCCACAGGGACGCCAAGCATAGGAGTTCCATTCTGATGACGTGTTGTAGCTGCTGTGGAAGTTGCAGGATCTTGGTATTAGATGCCTTCATATATATCCTTGGTTCCTTCAGAGTTATTTTTATCAGTTAGGGCATGTCGCCCATTCTTATTTAGAGGTTGTAGTTGCAGACTTTCATTTTTTCGGTTATTGGTTTATTTATTCAGACTCTTGTATTGGGACTTTATTTACTCTGACATTATGATTATTGGAGTGTTTACTCCAGACTCACTTGATTTCATTTCGTTGGTTATTCATATGAGATTTTTTATGGGATTGATGGTTAATGATTTAATTCTTGATCATTTGTTAACTTAATTAATAAAATTTGACATCTCTGTTTTTAAATATTAGGTGGCTAGTAATTAATTAATTATTTTCGACAGTGATGCTAAGGCTGAACCAACTTGATATTCTGTATTAATTTAATAAAGGAGTATTTATCCGGTATTCAATTAGACGGTGTGTCACAGGTGGTATCAAATTAGAATCACCCATCAAGGTTGGATTGGGAGAGAGTCAGATGAAACATTAAAAAGAACCAGCAGTGGAAATACTAGAAACGCGAAGATGGCGTGTACTAGCCAACTAACGTAAAATATCCAAAGGTTCGGACATATGAAGGGGTATGGCTAATCGGGAGTGAAAATTTGGGGTAAAAATTTTTCTTGGCTCGTAAGAGTGAGCTTACAATGATGAGAGGCAACTACCACACTTAGAAGTGGAATTTATCATCGAGAGAAGGCGCATAAGTATGGTTTGACCATAAGTTCCTTCATTAGATGTTCAGAGTGAGATGCGGATGTTATTCTTAACTCACACAAGAGGGTCGTACAGAGGTCACTTTGTGAGTAGAAATTTCATTATTTAGAGAACCTTACACCGGGTGAAGTAGGTTAAATGGAGAAGAGGACATTAAAGGGAGAATTCGCATACAAAAAGAATTGTTAGCACTTCTGGGAAATTCTGCTTGGACGGTTAATGCAGATGGTAATTAAGTCTCATTTTGTTAATATGGAGGTAAGAGCTTCCTTGTGAGGGGAGCTATAAGAATAGAAGAATTTAGATAGAGTAAGACTGGGGGGAAATGGTGTTGAAGAAGCACCACAAGGGGGAGACCCATCAGGGAGACCATTTAAATGATTCAAATAGCTGAATTGTTACCAAGCGATGGTGATTGCAGAAAGAGATGTGGAAACCAGTAGCATGTTCCTTAGGGCCATCAAAGCTAAGAGAACAACAAAGATAGTCATCAGAGTCGAGACTACCAATGTCTGAGAGAAGGACCACCTTAACATGGTCAGTGTGAACAGAGATAAGTGGAGTATGAGTAGAGGTATTTTATGGGGATTGAAACCCGTGCATTATAAATATATCCCGAAGCAAGTATAGGGATAAGGGTATGGTGCCTAGCAAGAGCAGTAGTTATTAAAAATTTTGGTTTGGTATGAACAGTTGTGATAAGTCCAGGTACCATTTAAGCTACCAGGGCGATTGGCAAGGTAGAAGTATGAGTTATATCCTCAGAGAATGTTGCGTGTTGTATGTGGCATGAATGAGTTGCTACATTTGTTATTATTGCTATTTTTCATTTGAGAGTCGCGTTTAGCGAGTATCTCGACAATGTTATTATTTATGTGAATATTCCTCCCTGGTATAATGGGGTTACCTTTAGTGTTATCCGCAGAGGATGAATGGGTATATTGATAGCGATATATACTTTATTAAAATTACTCGCTTTAGTGCTGTGTTATACGAGTATGATATTATCCTAATTATAGTTTTATTATAATGTTTAAATCGATAGTGTGCAGTTAGTGAAAGTCTATCGGGGTTACTACCTTGGTGTAGAATGTTTTGTTCTGGCGAGGCCCCATCTGCGAGAGGGCCGGGCTCGTGATTGTATTTTTGAATATATATATATATATATATATATATATATTGTTGAGACTTCAAAAAGTATAATGGTCTCGAACTTTCGTTCCTTCTATGTGTAGGGACTTTATCGATATGATGCGGAGTGTATTTAGTTTACTGTTCAGCGGAAAGATTTAGCTGATTATTATAATTAACGCTCAGGATGTAGTAATAAGAAGAGTGCATTGTTATATCACCCTTTAGAGACGTGGGAGTTAATACTCATGGTTGTATGTCTGGGGACGAGATTTTGAGAACCCCGATTATATTTGCATTATGTTTGATGATGTTGGGAATCAGCACCACCAGGTAAGGTGTTTCCAAGCTCTATATGTATATAACAATGGCAGTACAGCTATAAAAAGAGAAGAGAAGGAGGTGAGGATATGAGGAGATTAACACCGGAATATGGGTGGTTTAGCCTGTTCTGGCCTACGTCCACAGTGAGCGTGTGAGTAATATCACTGACAGATGGTACTAATGACCATGGGTACAATTCCCTCAAGCTCTCTCTCTCTACTGTATATTTTGACAGGGTTTCTGCTAGGGTTGCATGAATGAGATCCCTTTGCAAGGTAGGGGATGATCCCTTTATATAGTGCCTAGGGGGTGTAATGTACCCCCTATGCATGTAATGTGCATGTGTGTGGTATCCTCACCAATGGGGGTGTGCCACCTGTCATGGTCACATGTAGGTAATGATGATGAAATATTCTCCCCCATATGGAGAATAATCTTGTTACAACTGATTTGTGCCCAGGTGTCCTTATCCAAATGCTAACAGAAACTCGGCAGTCATGTTAGTGAATGACCTCGGCCCAAGAGAGGCCGAGCTGTAAAGGTTGGATGTTCGCTCAATCCGCGAAGTGTCACGAGGAGTCTCGGCCTGATGTCAGCTGAGACATATGTTTGGGTCGGCCAGAGCCGAGGTTGGGCTTGCAGTATGCTGATGATTATTAATACCTCTGGTAGCCTCGGCCCAAGCCGAGGTAGGAGCCGTGCTGAAAGGGGCTTCTTATCCACTCGGCCTACTGATGGCCGAGGTTTCTATTCCCAGGTGCTTTAGGATGCTGTTGATGTCTGCGACGTGCGTAGTGTCCTTGGGGAGGTCAATGTAGTAGTGTCGGCCGGGGCCGAGGTAGTCCTGGCCGAGGGATGATATTGTGGGCCCTTACCCCTCATTGGGCCGATCAAGGTCTCGGCCATTATCTCGGCCGAGGTAGGTATCCCTGGGCCGAGGTTATACTTGGGCATATCAATCACCCCCCAGCCTTAGTCATTTGCGAGCGCAGGTGGCTATGGGATTCTTACCTCCGAGGCCTGTTCACCCCAAGGCCAACACCTGCGTGACACCTGTCCTGTGCTAAGGCGTGCCCACTTGGTTTGCGTGCACTGCCAGTTGTCCCTTGGGCTTCCCAAGGCAATGATGAGCCTTGGGAATCGTGCTTAAGTATTTAAGGGTTGAACCCTTTCTTTTTCCTCATTTCTCTCTTTCGCGCGCTGCTTTCTGCAATTTCTCTCTCTGAAAGTTCCTTCGTCCCAACGCTCTTTCTGCAAGGGGATTGTCTAGTTTCTTGCGCGATTTCCTCTTTTTCATCCATCAACTCATCTCCAGGTACCTCTCCCTCTCCATCTCCTTCATTTTGGCATTTTCATTTGAATTTTCCGGTGAGGTTTTGAGTTTTCCAGCGAGGACTTGAGTTTTTCGGTGAGCTAGGTTTTCTGCAAAAATTCCTTGGTTTGATCTTTGGGCTCCTTAATTTTTCAAGCCAAACTTGTTTGTAGTTTTTGGGAGTTTTCCTCAAGTTTAGGGTCTGTCAAAGTTTTGGGTCGTCCCCTGATGCTCAGACCCCTGTATCAACTTCTCGAAACATTCCCATCTCTTAGAGAAAAGACCTTAGAGAAATTAGGCAAATAGAGAGAGTTCAGGAAGAAGCTCGTAGGTCACAGGAGTTCCCTGTCAGACCCCTCTTTCCTCCACCTCTCAAGGTGGTATACCCTTGTCCACCTGAGAATTTCTATCAGACAGACGTCTCTGCCAATAACTTACCGATGTCTGAGTCTGAGTCTTCCACCTCCGACCCAATGTCTGTGGACTCTTTCCACCCTGACCAGGCCGAGGTCTCTAGTCGCGCCTCATCTCAAAATGGCACAGGTACCTCAGGTTCTTCTTTCGAGGTTGAACTTGTTGGGCCAAGTGTGGCTGTGCCACCCATTCTAGATGATATCCCTCTGACGGCCGTTACCGGGGCCGAATTTGCTCATAGGTTCCCTGGTAACCCGTCTACGTCTGCTCCGGCCGACATTGAGCCTGACGATGATCAGGACGCCGAAAGTGAAGTTGATACCTCTGAGGCGGACGAGTACGAGAGCACGGTCACTGAGGTGGATCTATTGCACTTCAGATACCTATACTCCATCAGTCCCTCAATCCAATTAAGGAGACCTCTGAGGGAAGAGAGGGCCTACCATGGTCAAGATGGAGAAGTTTGCTTGTACGAGCAGATGTTCAAACTAGGTTTTCATCTTCCCTTTCACCCTGTCATTAGGTCTATTCTTTCCTTCATCAATTTGGCCCCCACGCAGCTCTCTCCCAATGCTTGGAGAGTTATTATAGGGGCCATCATCTTGTGGAGGGCAGTCCACCACTCTGACCTCCCAGTTCAGGTCTTTGCTGGGTGTTACATTCCCACCTCGGCCAAGAATCATCCGAGCTACTATCACTTCGTGGCTCGGAGGCCTGAGAAAAAGATGCTCTTGGTCACTCAGACCTCGAACCACAATTGGAAACTTCGGTATTTTTTCGCCTCAGGGCCATGGGAATTCGGCTCATCTATTCCCTCTTCCATTTTTGAGCCGAGAATACCCCTAAGATGGGGTAAAGTCACCATGTCTGCAAGGGCCGATCCTGGACTAAGTGTTCAAAACGGTAAAAAGGTGAAGGCCCTGCAAGACCAAGGGGCTCATGGACTGTTTATCAAGTTCGAGCATCTGCTGACCCCCAGTATCTCTCGGGAACGAGCTTAGGTGGAAGTCCCCTAGTTGACTTTGGTAAGGATTTTTCTTTTTAGTTCACAAGTCTAATCTCTGATCATTCATATTTGATTTTTAACTCTTATCTTTTTACTTTTGCAGAGAGACCACCAGGCGTTTCAGACGAGTTGTGGGAGATGGCAGCTCCAAGTTTGGCTAGGCTCGTTAAAAAGACTGGTCTGAGCGCTCCTCCACCTGCTCCCTCAACATCTAAATCCAAGAAGAGGTCCCCTGAGGTCCATGCCCCTGAGGATCAGAGGCCGAGCTCCAGGCAAAGGAAGACTTCAGATGCTGCGATCCCTATCACAACCGACACATTATCAGCTCGTCTGGACCAACTGAAGCTTACCGACAGCGTGGTCAGCAACAGCAGGCAAGCCATGGATACCCTTGCCAACGTGATGACTGATGCCAACAAGCATTTTTACAGGGCCATGGACACTCATATGATGGTTGAGTTCAGCCTCCACAGAGCCGTCCAGGTATGGCTTGTTCCTTTAGCCAATAATTTTGCAAGTGCAACGTCTGAATTTAATTCCCTTTAACCTCTTTATCATCTGTGCAGGGTGTTACCGCCATGTACCAGCTATTTAACTGGGCCCTGGGGAAATTGCCTCTGATTCAGAAGGGGCAAGAGGCTGAGAAGGTTGAGAGCACCTTGAAGGCCGAGGTTGACCGTCTGAGGTCAGAGTTACAGAATGCTGAGACCAAGGCCCAGAATTCTGAAAATAAGGCCCAGGGTCTAGAAAAAGATATCTCTGCCCTCGTCCAGAGACATGCCAAGGCCCTGAAGGATAAGGACGATTCTCTGCAGAGGAAGGTCAGTGCTGCTACTAAGGCCACTGTTGCAGATGCTTCAGAGAAGATAATTGCTGATTATAAGGTCTCTGAGGAGTTCGTAGGTTTTGGTCTTGAATACCTCGAAAGAGGTATCAAAGCCACCACCAAATGGGCCGAGGTCAGGGAGAAGGAGGTCGGCCCTATAAAGGCCTCCGACTTTGTGGGCCTCGGCCTAGCCGACCCTCAATTTGCCCAGGCCTTGCAAGAGATAGAGGACGAGGCTGCTGCCCCTGGTCAGACTGTTACTCTGGAAGAGACCGATCTCGGAGGGACTGACCCTGCTGATGAAGTGGCTGAGGTGACCAACGCTGAACAGGCCAACCCAGACGAGACATCGAATGTTCCTCCCTCAGATGTTTGACTCGGCCTTTGTATTTTTTTGACTTGTAATCTTGCACTTGTAATTTCTGACATCTAAATGCTATGTAATTTCTTCCTTTTATTGAATGCCAATGTCTTCCTTCATCTTGATCTCTCGTATTTGAATGTTATGCAATCTCTGAAGTCATTACTTAATATGATGTCTGTCATAACCTTATCACCAAATTAATGATGTTAAGGGTCTGAGGTGATCTAACCCATGTGTCTGAGCTCAAACCTCATCACCACCGAGTGATGTTATGAGGGTCTGAGGTCATCACCTAAGAGGTTAGCCTCATAAATAAATATCACCAAATTAATGATGTTAAGGGTCTGAGGTCCTCTAACCAAGGTGTATGAGCTCAGACCTCGTCACCACCGAGTGATGTTATGAGGGTCTGAGGTCATCACCTAAGAGGTTAGCCTCATAATAAATATCACCAACTTAATGATGTTAAGGGTCTGAGGTCCTCTAACCAAGGTGTCTGAGCTCAGACCTTGTCACCACCGAGTGATGTTATGAGGGTCTGAGGTCATCACCTAAGAGGTTAGCCTTATAATAAGTATCACCAAATTAATGATGTTAAGGGTCTCAGGTGATCTAACCCATGTGTCTGGGCTCAGACCTCGTCACCACCGAGTGATGTTATGAGGGTCTGAGGTCATCACCTAAGAGGTTAGCCTCATAATAAGTATCACCAAATTAATGATGTTAAGGGTCTGAGGTGATCTAACCCATGTGTCTGAGCTCAGACCTTGTCACCACCGAGTGATGTTATGAGGGTCTGAGGTCATCACCTAAGAGGTTAGCCTCATAATAAGTATCACCAAATTAATGATGTTAAGGGTCTGAGGTGATCTAACCCAGGTGTCTGAGCTCAGACCTCGTCACCACCGAGTGATGTTATGAGGGTCTGAGGTCATCACCTAAGAGGTTAGCCTCATAATAAGTATCACCAAATTAATGATGTTAAGGGTCTGAGGTGATCTAACCCAGGTGTCTGAGCTCAGACCTCGTCACCACCGAGTGATGTTATGAGGGTCTGAGGTCATCACCTAAGAGGTTAGCCTCATAATAAGTATCACCAAATTAATGGTGTTAAGTGTCTGAGGTGATCTAACCCATGTGTCTGAGCTCAGACCTCGTCACCACCGAGTGATGTTACGAGGGTCTGAGGTCATCACCTAAGAGGTTAGCCTCATAATAAGTATCACCAAATTAATGATGTTATTTCCCTATAATATCTTTGCTCTAAGAATGGAACAAGAATTTGCCATGGAAACTGATCTTTATTAATAACCTCTTCTCGATAAGACGATACATTTACAAATTACAAATCCTATGCAACATTATATAAAATATCTCTTCAGGTGGTCAGCATTCCACGGGTTGGTGAAAGGTTCTCCCTCTAAGTTCTCTAGCCTATATGTGCCAGGCACAACCTCTTCCGTTACTTTGTAGGGGCCATGCCAGTTCGGGTGTAGCTTGTTTGTCTTCTGTAGGGTCTTCTTAAGCACTAGGTCTCCCACCGTAATGGGTCTTGACTTCACCCTTTGATTGTAGAATCTTGCTGCCCTCTGCTAATAGGCTGCTTTCCTGACCTCTACGTCTTCTCTTCTCTCTTCAATGAGATCCAGGTCTAGCCTTCTCTTCTCCCCATTGCTGTCAGGGTCGTAAGTCTGAATCCGATGAGTCGGGAGTCCTACCTTCGTTGGTATGACTGCCTCGGAGCCATGTGCCAGCATGAATGGGGTTTCCCCTGTGGGTGTCCTTGCCGTAGTTCTGTAAGCCCATAGCACAGCGTAGACTTCTTCTATCCATCTCCCCTTCGCGTCTTCTAACCTCTTCTTGATTCCATCCAAGATAGTCCTATTTGTGACCTTGGTCTGGCCATTTGCCTGAGGTCGACCAGGAGATGAGAAGAACTGCTTAATCCCCACACTTTGGCAATACTTCTCCAAGGAGGAGTTCTTGAACTGGGTCCCATTATCCGAGATGAGCGTGTTTGGGAGGCCATACCTACATATGATGTTCTTCCAGATGAACTGAAAGGTCTTCTGCTCCGTAATTGTTATCATTGGTTCGGCCTCTACCCATTTTGAAAAGTAGTCAATGGCAACTATCAAGAATCTATAGTTGTTGACAGCTCTTGGCAAAGGTCCTACTAAGTCAATCCCCCATACCGCAAATGGCCATGGAGAAGAAATCGACATCATAGGCTGATGGGGTTGGTGAGGGATAGTGGCGAACCTCTGACACTTGTCACACCTCTTCACATAGTCGGCAGCGTCCCTAGACAAGGTGGGCCACCAGTATCCCTGAGTGATGATCCTCTTGGCTAAGGGTCTTCCTCCTATGTGGCTGGAGCAGGAGCCTTCATGAACCTCCTGTAAGATCCGAGGTACCTCCACAGGATGCACACATCTGAGGAGGGGAAAGAGAAACCCCTTTTTATATAAGACGTCTCCTATCAATGAGAACTTTGCAGCCCTGTATCTCAACTTTTTTCTTTCCATCTTAGACTCAGGTAGCTCCCCCTCTCTTAGGTATCTGACAATCGGGTCAATCCACGAGTCTCCCAGGTTTACACTGTGACAAGGGTTACATACCTCGTCCTCTTCGATACTTGCCTTTCCTAAGATTTCAATTGGGATGGTTCTTCCCAAGTCTGTCTTCATTGCTGAGGCCAGCCTTGCCAATGCATCAGCGTGATTATTACTCAATCTAGGCACTCTCTTCAGTTTGGCCTCTTCAAAGTACTCTAGCAACCCTCTTACTTTCTTTAGGTATTTGGCCATCCTTTCATCCTTGGCCTCGTATGCCCCCAGCACTTGATTGACAACCAACCTTGAGTCGCTATGGAGTAGGAGCCTCTTTACTCGAAGAGCTATTGCCAACAAGAAACCTGCTATCATGGCCTCATACTCAGACTCGTTGTTGGAGGCCTTAAAGTTGAATCTTAAGGCGTACTCAATGTTGGCACCATCTGGAGCTGAGAGTACTAGCCCCGTGCCGCTTCCATGGTCACAAGAAGAGCCATCAATGAAGAGGCTCCACACGTCCGCATCGGATGAGAAGACCCCTTTACTCATAACCCCCTTCTTGAAGAGGTATCGATCCTCTTCGTTCTCTTCCGCTCTGCTCCGGGTTTTACCTGGTACAACCTCTTCTCGGCCTTGGAAGACATTTGGTTCTGCCTCTTCCAAATTTCAGAAGACACTACGGTTTGTCTTTTCGCCATCATCCAGGCCTTTCTCTGTCTCGGCCTCTTCCGAACCTCTATCTGCCTCTTCCCAGGTGAACTCTACGACAAAGTCTGCGAGGGCCTGCCCCTTGATGGCTGTCCTGGGCTGGTAGGTAAGGTCATACTCTCCCAGCTCGATGGCCCAGGTCATCAGTCTTCCGGACTTCTCAGGCTTGTGCAAGACCTGCCGCAGTGGTGAGTCGGTGAGGACTGTCATGGAGTGAGCTTGAAAGTAAGGCTTCATCTTCCTAGAGGCGTGTATCAGGGCATAAGCCAATTTCTCCATGCGGGGATAGTTTTGTTCAAACCCTTGAAGGGCCTTACTATTGAAATACACAGGTTTCAGAACCCCATCCTCTTCCCGTATGATGGCCGCGCTAATGGCTGACTCAGAGACTGCCAGGTACACAAACAACCTTTCCCCCGCGATAGGTCGGGATAGAAGCAAGGGAGACCCCAAGTAGAACTTCAATTGATCAAAGGCTTTTTCACACTCTTCATCCCACTGGAAGGCCTTTCTCAGAACTTTAAAGAACGGAAGACACTTATCCGTAGCTCTGGAAACAAACCTGTTAAGGGCCGCCACCCTTCCAGTGAGTCTCTGAACATCCTTGATACTCCTAGGAGTCTTCATGTCGAGCAATGCCTTGATTTTTTCTGGGTTTGCTTCAATCCCCTTCTGATTAACGATGAACCCCAGGAACTTCTCGGCTCCTACCCCGAAGACACATTTTGCTGGGTTGAGCTTCATCCTGTAGGAGTCCATGACATCAAAGGTCTTCTCAAGGTCCGCTATGTGAGTACATGCTTTCAGGATCTTCGTTAGCATATCGTCCACGTATACCTCCATGGTCTTACCTATCTGCTCCTCGAACATCTTATTGACAAGACGTTGATAGGTCGCACCTGCATTTTTCAAACCAAAGGGCATCACCTTGTAACAGTACGTCCCCTTGTCAGTGATGAAGGCTGTCTTCTCAGAGTCCTCGGCATCCATGAAGATTTGGTTATAACCTGAATAAGCATCCATGAAACTCATAAGCTCGTGCCCTGCTGTTACATCCACCATCTGGTCTATCCTAGGCAAGGGATAGCTGTCTTTCAGGCAAGACCTGTTTAGGTCTGTGAAATCTACACACATCCGCCACTTTCCATTGGCCTTAGGCACGATGACTGCATTTTAGAGCCACTCTGGATAAGTAACCTCTCTTATCAAATCGGCCTCTTCCAACTTCTTCACCTCTTCCCGGATGACCTCATACTTCTCTCTGGAGTAGATCCTTCGCCTCTGTTTAATAGGTCTAGCATCTCCATCCATGTTGAGCTTGTGGGTCATGATCCCAGGGTTGATGCCAGGCATGTCTGCATGACTCCATGCGAAGACACTCTGCCTCCTCCTAAGGAAGTTTATCAGCTCTTCCTTGATCCCTTGCTTCAGGGCCTTGCCGACCTGGACGGTTTTTTCTGGCTCGTCCTCATTGAGGACGATGGATTCTACCTCTTCCGCGGCCTCGCCCTTCTTTAATTTTGTTTCATCTCTGGGATCAAGTGTGTCAATGCTGTAAGTGACGGTTGCTCTCTTATGTGCCTCTCGCTCTTTGGCCGAGTTGAAATAACACTCCCGCACCGTGGTCTGGTCCCCTTGCACTTCCCCTACCCCATAAGGAGTCGGGAATTTTAGCATCTGGTGGACCGTTGATGGCACGGATTCAAACTCTTTGAGGGCCACTCTTCCGATGATGAGGTTGTAGGCCGAGAAGACATTCTCGTCCATCACAAAAACGTTTATCTTCTTAGTCAGCCTCTTAGGCCACTCATCTCCCATCCGTATATCCATTTCATACATACCCAATGGGTGCACCTTCTCACCACTGAAGCCTATCAATGGGTGATGGTAAGGCACCAACCTTTCCCTGCTAAGACCCAAGCTCTTAAAACAAGGCCAAAACATCACGTCTGCTGAGCTTCCCCCATCTATGAGGATTCTCCCTACATCGCACCCATGCACCCTTGTTGTGATGACCAGAGGGTCATCATGGGGGGCTAAGATGCCCTTGAAGTCAAGTCTGGAGAATCCCACCACTAGGGTGTCCATGTCTATCTTCTTTCTCTTCTGTACTGCATCAGAAGAGGTCAGATTCACAACCTCAGTCTTGACCACTGACTTCGCCTCCGCTACATGAGCCTTCCTATCGGCTACCTCAGAGCCACCTCCCGCGAATCCCCCACATATGGTGCTAACACCAAAGGAGATCATTCCTACCCTCTTCACTGGGGTGTTGTCATCCTTAGGTGGGAGATCCGGGTCATCGCCATCGTCACCCTCTGAATCATCATGCCTTCTAGTTGGGACATCGTCGCAGCATCTATCATCTCTTATCTTTCTAGGGTCTTCTCTTCCACCCTTCGGGGCCTTGCCATCCACATACTTTCTCAGCTTCCCGGATTTTAGCATCTTCTCGATCTCGTCCTTCAGAGCGAAGCATTTTTCTATGATATATCCGTGATCCTGATGGAACTCACACCAGAGGTTTTTATTCCTCCTATGTGGTGGGGCCTTCAGTTTTTCTGGCCACCTCAGAGCCCGGTCAGTCTTGATTTCATTAAGGATGTGCTCACAGCTCACAGTCAGAGGAGTGTAATGAGCGAACTTGTCGTCTGCTGACCTTTTCTTCCCCTCTTTCTTACCCTGGGACCTCCCAGTGCTACCACCGTTCTCCTCCTCATATTTGGCGGCCATTGCCTCTTCCGCATTCATCACTTTCCCTGCGGTGGACAACAGCTCTGCCATAGACTTGGGGGGTCCTCCGTCAGCTTCCATAATAGCTTCCCCTTCTGGAGGCCTCCTATCAGGGCGGTCATGGCTATGCTCTCTTCGTAATCCTCTACCTCCAACTTCTCCTTGTTAAATCTTGCTATATAGTCTCTTAGGCTTTCACCCTTAGCCTGTTTGACATACAAGAGGTGGGTGGTCTTCTTCTGAGGTCTTACCCCAAAGCAGAAGTTGTGGATGAACTGCTCTGCTAGGCCCTTGAAGTTTTCAATCGAGTTCTTTGGAAGAGAGGTGAACCAACTATGAGCTGCCCCTGTCAAGGTCCCTGAGAAGGCCCTACACTTCATCTCATCAGGGATTGAGTAAATATCTGTCGTCGACTGATGCATCTCGATATGGTGCACTGGGTTAGTGCTTCCATCATACTTAGGCATCACCGTAGGAGGCTTGAACTTAGCTGGGGTTGGGAATCCCACTATCCTAGCTACAAACGGGGAGCCCTCCGAGTAGCCCCTCTATAGTGGGTCCCTGCTCTTTATGAGGTCCCCTATCTTTTCCTCAAGACGTTGGATTGAGCCATTCCAGGGTCTTCTCTCTTCAGCTAGGCTGAGGTTATCCCCTGCCACCTCCCTACGATGGACAGAGGGTTCCCCAGCCACAACACGCTGACTATTGACTTCTTCCTGCTCCCTGGCTCTTCTCTCCACGGGTCGGCCTTGATCTGGCCGAGCCTGCCTATTCCCTTTTTGAGAGCCTGCCGCGCTCCTTGACCTCGATAGCCTCTGCCTCAGGTCATTGACTGGGCCTAGCCTCTCGAAGGCCGACCCTCTTCTCAATCTGTTAAAGGCCGACCCTCTCTGCTGGGCCTCATCTCTTCCACGGCCGACACATCCTTGGCTCTGCCTATCAAAGGTCGACCCCCTATGTTGGGCCTCGTCTCTTCTTCGGCCGACACATCCTTGGCTCTGCCTAAGGGGTCGTACGGTGTTATCTGACACCTCATACGGCTCCCAGCAATCTTCCGGGGCCTCCTCAGCTTCTAGGTCATCATACCTGTCCTCTGGGCAAGGGTTTCCCTGCCTCCCCAGGCGCAAGTGCCTAGGGTCAGCAACGTCCCTCCTTCGCTGGGGTGCAGGTTGGTCCTTCATGGGCGCCTGGGGTGGTCCCCTGGCATCAGGATGGGGTTGAACTGCCCCCGGAGTTATCATATCCGGGGAGACTCCCGGTGGCCTCATCATCATGGTTTGGCTGAGCTGGGCAAATTGCTCCTTCATGGCTTGTTGTGTTGCAGCTAAAGATTTCAAAGCTGCTGCCACCTTCGCCATTTCGGACTGGGGAGGAGCCTGACTGGAGCTATCCCCTCCACCTCCGGGCGGCGGAAGAGTCGGTGGTAATTCAGGTGCCATGTGTTGATAATAAAGAGCTTGAACAGCAAGTGAGCATAATACCTTAAAGGACCTCTTTGAATGGTGAAACAGTTCCACACAAGGGGTGGTTCCTGGTTCACCACCAGAGTCTCCGGTGAGGTAAAGCAGAAAAAGAGGAAGAGATAGCCTCTCGATTCCCACAGACGGCGCCAAAATGATGATGCTGGGAATCAGCACCACCAGGTAAGGTGTTTCCAAGCTCTATATGTATATAACAATGGCAGTACAGCAATAAAAAGAGAAGAGAAGGAGGTGAGGATATAAGGAGATTAACACCGGAATATGGGTGGTTCAGCCTGTTCTGGCCTACGTCCATAGTGAGCGTGTGAGTAATATCACTGACAGATGGTACTAATGACCATGGGTACAATTCCCTCAAGCTCTCTCTCTCTACTGTATATTTTGACAGGGTTTCTGCTAGGGTTGCATGAATGAGATCCCTTTGCAAGGTAGGGGATGATCCCTTTATATAGTGCCTAGGGGGTGTAATGTACCCCCTATGCATGTAATGTGCATGTGTGTGGTATCCTCACCAATGGGGGTGTGCCACCTGTCATGGTCACATGTAGGTAATGATGATGAAATATTCTCCCCCATGTGGAGAATAATCTTGTTACAACTGATTTGTGCCCAGGTGTCCTTATCCAAATGCTAACAGAAACTCGGCAGTCATGTTGGTGAATGACCTCGGCCCAAGAGAGGCCGAGCTGTAAAGGTTGGATGTTCGCTCAATCCGCGAAGTGTCACGAGGAGTCTCGGCCTGATGTCAGTCGAGACATATGTTTGGGTCGGCCAGAGCCGAGGTTGGGCTTGCAGTATGCTGATGATTATTAATACCTCTGGTAGCCTCGGCCCAAGCCGAGGTAGGAGCCGTGCTGAAAGGGGCTTCTTGTCCTCTCGGCCTACTGATGGCCGAGGTTTCTATTCCCAGGTGCTTTAGGATGCTGTTGATGTCTGTGACGTTCGTAGTGTCCTTGGGGAGGTCAATGTAGTAGTGTCGGCCGGGGCCGAGGTAGTCCTGGCCGAGGGATGATATTGTGGGCCCTTACCCCTCATTGGGCCGATCAAGGTCTCGGCCATTATCTCGGCCGAGGTAGGTATCCCTGGGCCGAGGTTATACTTGGGCATATCAATCAGCCAAATGGGCCGAGGTCAGGGAGAAGGAGGTCGGCCCTATAAAGGCCTCCGACTTTGTGGGCCTCGGCCTAGCCTACCCTCAATTTGCCCAGGCCTTGTAAGAGATAGAGGACGAGGTTGCTGCCCCTGGTCAGACTGTTACTCTGGAAGGGACCGATCTCGGAGGGACTGACCCTGCTGATGAAGTGGCTGAGGTGACCAACGCTGAATAGGCCAACCCAGACGAGACATCGAATGTTCCTCCCTCAGATGTTTGACTCGGCCTTTGTATTTTTTTGACTTGTAATCTTGCACTTGTAATTTCTGACATCTAAATGCTATGTAATTTCTTCTTTTTATTGAATGCCAATGTCTTCCTTCATCTTGATCTCTCGTATTTGAATGTTATGCAATCTCTGAAGTCATTACTTAATATGATGTATGTCATAACCTTATCACCAAATTAATGATGTTAAGGGTCTGAGGTGATCTAACCCATGTGTCTGAGCTCAAACCTCGTCACCACCGAGTGATGTTATGAGGGTCTGAGGTCATCACCTAAGAGGTTAGCCTCATAAATAAATATCACCAAATTAATGATGTTAAGGGTCTGAGGTCCTCTAACCAAGGTGTCTGAGCTCAGACCTCGTCACCACCGAGTGATGTTATGAGGGTCTGAGGTCATCACCTAAGAGGTTAGCCTCATAATAAATATCACCAACTTAATGATGTTAAGGGTCTGAGGTCCTCTAACCAAGGTGTCTGAGCTCAGACCTTGTCACCACCGAGTGATGTTATGAGGGTCTGAGGTCATCACCTAAGAGGTTAGCCTCATAATAAGTATCACCAAATTAATGATGTTAATGGTCTGAGGTGATCTAACCCATGTGTCTGAGCTCAGACCTCGTCACCACCGAGTGATGTTATGAGGGTCTGAGGGTCCGAGTGATGTATGTCTGGGGACGAGATTTTGAGAACCCCGATTATATTTGCATTATGTTTATGGAAGGTGATTTCCATCAATGTTAAGAGATAGTGTCTTTCGAAAGGAGTTCCTTGTTTAAGTGAAATTGCACAAGGAGATGTAACTTTATTGTCAAGAAGAGGGAATCTAGGGGTACATGTTATGGAACGAGGGCCTAACTGATTTTGATGACCGACAATGCTAGGAAGTAGTGTATCGGGGGGTTCCTTATTTGGATTTCGCTTTGCGAGACACCCCACCCATGAAACTTAGCGTAAGGTTAGTAGTAAGGAAATGTGTGGCCATTCGTTCATGATTTGGATACATCGATCGTTATGGAAGTATGTAGTTATAACTGGAAGTTAAAGGGTAAATTACGATATAAGGCCAGTAGAGCCAGTGGTGTGGTGAGGAAGTACTGAAAAATTTGGGTTTTTATTTCGGCGGGTTGAAGGATGCACTGAGGTTAAGGGGGATTTAGGGTTTCAAATTCGGGGGTGATTGAGAACACCCAAGTGGTATAGCTATGTTACAAATGCAGGGGAAATAAAGAGTTTGGAGTACGTATGGAGTGTATATGATGTTTAAACCCATATGCATGGGTTATAAGGGTGTAGACACCCTGGTTTGCTTATGTGTTAATCGCCGAAAGAAGGGACATAAATGGGTGAAATTATTACTTGTGAGACTAATATGAAAAAATGGAATTGGTAGAGTGGATTAAGCGTCGTGAGAAGAACGACAATCTATTGATTCTTCTGCAATCAGAATAACACGTACAAAATTGGTTGAAAGGCAGTGGGAAGTCATTTAAAAAGGGAGTGTCTCTTGAGAAGGCAAATAGTTAACTATAATGGACAATTTGGAGCAGAGTTCCACTCAATCGAATGTTGAGAGTGGCTTACGCGTAAATAAAGTGAGGATGTTGATAAGGTACAAGAGTCCAGATATGCACAATGTGGTGAAAGGTGCACGTGTCAAAATTTTGGTATACGTCGAGGGAAGAAGAGGGTTAGTAAGTATCACTTAACGGGAAGAATTATACATAAAAGCCGGCATTGAAAGGGGTATGGTAAGTAGTATATTGATTTGGGTAAGATGATCAACTAGATAATTTTGTATCAAGCCGACGATTCCAGTGATGGAAGAGTCAAGTTGATAAATTTCCTTGAGGGGATGCCAACTTATAGATAAGTGACGAGTTCCTTCGAATATGTGGGACAGATTGTTCGGAAGGAGAGAAATTGGTATATCCTTGGGTGATTTACACTATTAGATAGTGAACACGCCGGTACGTGGTCCTACACAGAATTATTCTGAACTAGTATGAGATACCAGAAACCCATCTTCAATATGGGGTATAAGGAAGTAGTGGGAATAATTTTGTGTTGATAAAGTTGTATCACCTATAGCATGAAGAATAAGTGCAATATGATTGAGGACTGGTGGAACTGTATGAAAGAAATTTTGGATTCATTGCGATCATTTCATTTTCAAAACGGGTATAGCTGGTAAGTGAGGTATATTATGGTAATGAGGAGAAGATAATACCTAATGGTACAGTTGGGTGAAAGAACCCGTATCTATTCATAGTGGACAAGGTGCTTACTGAGGTTCTGTGTGGATAAACCTTATCATTCTTTCTCTGGATGTTTAGAGGTGAGCGGATTAACAGATTTTTAGATCAGTCAGGAGTTAGAGTCCGATGACAAAAAATGGGATAACCACCAACTATCGTGAGTGGTTTTCCCCTTGTGTAAAAGTCACAACGTCGGGAGCAAAGATAAAAATAATGGACAAGAGCAGTCAAATGTTCTATGTTTTCTCCCAGGATGGGAGTTTTGTGTCTAGATAAACGCGGGAGTTAATACGTAGTGAGGTGCGAACTCATAATAATATTGAGACAATGCGGCCAATGATGTATAGGCTATTTTTATTTGAATGTTGGTCAGTAAGAGCGCAACGTGAGGTGCATTTATTGAGGTATAACCCTCTAACTGATAAAGTGTCAAGAGTGTTCAACAAGCTTGTTGTGAAGCGAGGGCTGTAGTGATTGAGCCTTTCTTTGTATTTTACTTTGAGTACTGGAGGATTACAAATTTTTCCAGATATGCCTATTTTTCGAATTTCGGGATGAAATTTCGTTATTAGGGGGGAAGTATGTAATAACTCGTATTTTTATGGCTTTTAATTATGTGATTTAATAATTTAAATTGCCTTGAATTATGATATTTATTAAAATTAAATTGGGATAATTAATTGGAAAATAATCCGGATTTAAATGCTAGCGAGACGAGAGTTAGTAGTTGATTATTATAATGTTGTTGAATATTACTATGTGATTATGGTAATATGTGATTATTTAATTTATTAAAATTGTCGTGAGATAAAAATACGACAGTTTCGATAATTAAGTTGGGACGCGCGTGTCAAGACCCAATTTAATGGATTTAAAAGTATTTTTATTTTTATGTCATCCGTATGAGCATTTTTAGTACGCCAACGTGTCTGGTAGGGTCGAGATAGTCAGAAAACACTAGCCGGGGGTTTAGTTTGGGTCCCAGGGCATTTTTAAGCATAACCGGCAACCCGAGAGGGTATTTTAGTCATTCCTATTTTTGGGTGAATAGTGACCCACGAATTTTAGATAGTTATTATCAGCCAACATTTGAGTCCATTAGGTTTTCACAACCAAAAATAATAAACGACCATTATAGTGGAGGAAAAGGGAGTTTTCTTAGGAGAACCACCAATTAGAGGCTTTTTGCACCACCGTCACCATCACCAAATAGATCGAAAAGCAAGGATCATCCCCATACCGTCTACTTCATCGAACCAGAATCTTCATTACTAGGCAAGTAATTTAACTTGCAATAATTTAGTGCATATATCATCCATGTTAGGTTAGAATTGAAGAATAACCTTGAATATTGATAATTAATTGGATTTGAAGAGTTGAAATAGTAATTTGGGTAAGTTTTGCATGTAGATTAACTTCTAGGGTTTTAGCAGCCACGAAATCATGGTCCATGTGTAGAGAATTATGGAATTTTATTGAATTAGATAGTGAAGAACTAGGGTTTTTATATGAAAATTTGGTAAATTGATCCAAGAATTTGATGTTCTACTTTGATTTGATGATTCTAAAACATGGGAAATGATGCAAACATGTTGGTATGATAATTGGTATACTTTGTTGGGAGTTTAAGACATTGTAATGAAGAATTAGAGGTGTAAAAATAGTAAAACTCATAACTGTTTCAGAAAATCAGGGCTGATACCTGCTTGATCGATCGATCGACGATCGATCGATTGACCTATTTTATTCGATCGATCGACCCCTTCTGATTTTTGGCAATTATTTTCCCTTAAGGCTTAATAAAAATCCCAAGGCCTATGATGATTCTTAGGATGTTTAAATTGATATTTTGTTACTTAGTTAAGGTCAATAGGGTCTTAGTTGATGCTGGAAAAAATGATTTACCGTATGGAATTGAATGCTATTGCTTACGAGGGTCTACCGAGTGAGGTACAATTAGAAATCGTTCGAATTGAAACTATAATGGGAATTTATGATGATGTAAGGATAAGAACAGAAACGGTGGGACTTTAAGTTACTGGGATAACATTAGAAACTAATAGTAGACTTAGTAAACTTTTGGGAGGGGTTTAAGTACTCAAATTGATTCGACGAGAGAGTTATCAAGCTATATATATATATATATATATATATATATATATATATATATATATATATATATATATATATATATATTACATATGATGTTCGGGATAAACTTGCTATGTATGTGACTTACTATATGGAATGTGTGAATATCTATATGAAAATATGTTTACATAGGTTGTGTGAATGCCTAGTGTGTGGATTTCTTATGTGTATGACATACCTACCATACTTGCTATCACAGGAGGTTAGTTTTCGAAAAAGGGCCATCTTATCTTTGTGTGCCTTCGGGGGTATTTAGATTGGTACCTTAAGGACATAGGACTGTAAATGACTTATTTGTGAGTTGATAAGTCAGTTAACCACACTACACCAAATCTATCGAATTTTCACGATCATTGACCTTGATAAGTTCAACTTGTTAAGGCCAATGATCGTGACAATTCGGGGAGAGATAACCTTTTTTGTCACGGACTTGTCACGGTCATTGATGGTGACAAGTTCGTTGGAATTCTCACGGTCGTGTCACCGTCCCTAACCGTGACAAGTTTAGTCACGGTTAATAACCGTGACAAGGCCTTGACCCTTTTTAAAAATATTGTCACGGTCAATGACTGTGATAACCTTATTTGTCAAGGACTTGTCACGGTCAATGACCATGACAATTCTGGGCAGAATTTAAAAAAAATCTGATGGGCAGTATGGCCACTACCACTACCCAGCAGTATATTTGTACTTGTTATAGCAACGTTGTACCTGTTCAAACATCATATATCCAAATAAACTAAAGATAATGCAAATATACAATCAAAATAGAAAAAATATACATGACGATATAATCCAAATATAATTCAAATGTACCAACTTAAAAATAATGTCACTACATATCTGGGGTAAATGTGAGGAGGTGAGTAGGCCACACGATATATGAATTGACACACCCACTAATATACATCGTGCCGCATTGTTCGTGCAACCACAATAGGGATTTTTCCTTCCCGGGTATCACATGCGTGATGAGTACCTTGGACTCAATATCTTGAAGATCACATCCATGAACTATTACACCCTGGATGATATTCGGGTCCCTCAACCCCCGCCCTATCCACTGGCCATCAAATACGTCCAATATGAACACACCCAGACAACTAAGTGTCGACATTGGTCTGTTGAAGGGAGCTAAATAGGGAAGTGGATCATTAAAGTACACATGTGTCGGTGATGAAGCAGTGAGGTCCACATCCTCGTCATCCTGCACCTATTCCTCATGCACCTCCTCCTCCACCGCCTTCTCCTTCCCTTTCCCCTTACGGTCTCCGACCAACGTACGCTTCACGAATGAGTACTTATCTTGGACCGTCGCCTCCAAACGGGATAGCTTCGCGTCATGTGAATCCACCGTTCGAGCTAACCCGATGTCGCTCATCTCCAATCCGATGATCCTAGATTTGGCCACCCGTGATCTCACCCCCCTTGTCCTCCCCTTGCGATCAGAGCCAAGCACTTGGCTGAGTGCGTCTGTGGACAAAGATGCCTTGTCGGCATCAGTCTGCGACTCATGCACTTCCTTAAGCTTTGCCTCAAAAACAACAAAAAGCATATGATTAGTAAAATAAGTAAACTAAAAAATTATAACGTAATTAACAAAAAGTAAACTGTCGGATTACTTACAATCGTGACCGCGACGCTCGGGGACACCTCCTTGTCCTTACCCTTCTTCGTCCTAAGATCCACATATGTATCGAGCCTATGTGGCTTACCCCCAGGGCCACTCCCTATCCCCTGAAATAAAATAAACTAAAATTAGTATCGGCCCCGCAAAGTAAAATAATGCAGAATAATATATTTATGTAGTTATAGACAAATTAAATCTTACCATCATCCTATGCTCCATCTCGGCATAAGACGTCCAGCCGGAGTAGTGCGCGTCCGTCTTTTTTGCCCGATTTTCCCTCCCCGATTGGCGAGATGCCAATTGTCTCTCCCCGATCTCATTGTCAATGAACTTTTGCCAATGTGCCAATGAGATCGGCTCCTTTGGCGAGACGAATTCATGCCTTTGGATCATGGACTCTCGTGTTTTCCCAAAGTACCGTGTCCGCATATTTTTCCTTCACGTCTTGTGTTTCTCCCTCAACTGCTCCAAGATGGAATCGCGTAGCTTTGGATCCAAGTTGAATTGTTCCTGTCCAACAAATACAATGTTAGTTGCGAATAAATATAAATATAAATAATAAAATGAAATTGAAATTGAAATATTCATATATATATAAATATATTACCTGTAGTGCCGCCCAAATAGCTAACTTGAGCTCATATGGAACCTCCTTCCAACTCATATACCCCGGGACGATGACCGTCTTTACCAGCTCGAGGGATCTTGTTAATAGCTCCGACTTGTTCTCGATGGTAATCCCAAATTTGCCATATTTGGGGAGCCTAGAGGCCGAGGAGCCCTCGTCGCCTCCGCTACCACCGAGCCCAGACGACATCATCATAACCAGCATCATCATCCTCGCCTTAATACCTGAAGGAGACATTTGCTGTAAAAAAATGTTATTAGTACAGATAAAAAAAATTAGAAGAAGACATGCAAATATGTACAATTACTATAAATAAAAATGAGCACTAATTATTAATTTACTTCCATACACCCCCTCCCCCACCACACACACGCACACGCACACGCACACGCACACACACCACCCCCTGCCCCCCACCACACACACAATAATTATTTTCATCAATTAAACTAACAATTAAAGTATACAATTATTAATTTACTAATTTACAATGAGGAGCAATCCTACTTTCATAATTAATCATATATTAATTTACTTATTTACAATAATGGGCAATCATATATTCATTTATAAAAAATTAATAATCAATCAATTCTTTTACAAGGGACACTACGCACATACACACACATAGACACACATGCAGCCCCCCACCTGTAACACCCCGTAATTCTGCTTAATTTTAAATTACGTAAGTAGCGTAATTTAATGGGATTAAATACGCTTTAATTAAATTACGTGAGTAGAGTAATTTAATGTGATTAAATATGTTTGATTTAAATTACGTGAGTAGAGTAATCTAAATAGATATTATGTTAATAAAGATGAATATGTGTTATGGAAAATTTACTAAGGTGAATATAAATTTTCAATGTTAATATGTACGGTCTAGTGACTATATGGACGTACCGGATGTAGCTCGGCAAAATTAAGGATGAGAGTAGAAAAATATTTACGAGACTCAAATGATAATTCAGAGTCCACGGTTGATTCCGAAAGGGTCGAATTAGTCAAAATAGTGTACCCGGGGGTACTAGTTGAGTGCCGGGTCATTTTCGGACTAAACCGGGACCATTCGGGGGCATTTTGGTCTCTTTACAATTATGGGAAAGAAGACCTACGAATTTTGAATCCCTAAATCTGATTATAAGAGTGGTGGCTAGGGTTAGGCAATGAGAGTTACACCATAGCCATTAGAGAAGAGAGAGAGAGGCAAATTCCTAAGGCAAAAGTAGGAAGGAGGGATCATCTTAGGAGGATTTCACCACAAGGATTGTTGGGAAGGAGGATTGGAGTATCAATATCATCAATCATCATCAACAACCACGAAATCAGACCCTACAAATCTTAAGGCAAGTGGTTATTTGCAAAATAATTAAGTTATAATACCCATGATTAAGCTAGAGGAAGAACATGATTTTTATGATATTCTTGGGAACAAACAGTTGATAATAATCCATGATTGATTAGGATTTGCATGTAGGACATTTTTGAATTACCAAGTATGTTTATATCATAGAAAATCTGATGAGAAATTCGTAAGAAAATCTGGAAATTGGATGAAAAATATAAAGAATGCATTTTTAGGGTTCTTGAATATTAGTGAGATTTTCAAGGAATTTGGCCAAGATTTATAATGGTTTTGATGTTTTAAATCGTTAGTAATCATCCCAGAATATGGAATGATTAGAAATTGTTGGTTGTGAATAGAATGGCCTATCATGAAAGTTAAAGGTGTAAAAATGGTGAATCCCATAGGAAGAAGATGAACTGGGTCTGTCACTGCTCGATCGATCGATCGACCCTTGAATGTCGATCGATCGAAGCAGTCGATCGATCGACCATCTTTGTTCGATCGATCGACCCTGTCTGGACTATAGAAAATTTGTGTAGAAATTTCTTTAATTGCCATTACTTAATGGGAACCTTAGAATTGATATTTTTCCTATGAGGGGACTTGGAAATTACCAGTAGGTGTACCATTAGGTTCCTCCACTAATGATTGAGTAGGAATGTTGGAGAAATGGAATGACGATAGAACGATTGACTTAGCCGTGAGTTGAAATGGTTAATTTAATTACGGAAGAGTGAGACTTAATGCCGGAAAGAAAATACCAGTAGGTTAAAATTAACTTAACTACTGAATTAAGGGAGGGGTAACTAGGACACTTAGAGTTACGTGAATACTCGAATAAATACAATAGTGAGAGAAATTGTAACTAATGAGTACGGAGAATATAAGTAAAATATATTACGTACGGGTATGATTTATTAGGTCGAGTGTGTACCTACTATATCTATATAAATAGGTTTGGGTTAAGAGAATATTACCTAAACTAATTATGTTAGGGTCGATGTGACATTCCGAACTAACATAAAGTTATTATATATTTGGGGTCGATGTTAATGCCGAACCAAACTTTGAACTGGTGCCGCGATGAAAGAGTCCCGAACCAGAATATGTGTATATATTTATATTTGTATATAGTTGGGGTCGATGGATCATTCCGAACCAACTTTCACTTGGAATCGATGAATTATTCCGAGCCAAGGGTCCTTTGTGTGTAATAAAAGGATATATTAGAAGTAACTAATATTAAATACATTGTTGTGGGACAAAATGTTTCTATGTGCATAATCTACAAATTGAGAATAGTAGTCAATGAAACGAGATGTAAATGTCTTAGTAATAATTTATAACATGATGAAATTATTACATGAATAAGGACAACGAACAGTAAATGAGTTAACTACGGTTATGGAAAGTTTAATTAAGTAGACTAAGTATCCTCGATAGTTACGTGCTACGTAAGAGAGGTGAGGATGTTCAAGGGAGTGTGCGAAACGTTAATATGTGTAATCAATAACTTAATTGTGATAACTTCTTGCAAAATATTTTCAAATGTTTTGAGTACTAACTCTTGCTATGTAAAATTTTTAAAAACCTTTTAGGTGCCCAGCCACAAGGACACCCAGTTTGATTCCATGTCAGAGATTTGGGAGCTGCAGCCAGTGTGGAGGTTGCAGGGATTGTTTAGACGCTTCCTCTTTTTCATTTCTAGTGCAGGATCTCAGTTTTATTATTTCTAGTGGGAACATGTCGTTCCACCTTTACTATTACAGTTTATTCTAGTTATGGAATTGTAGTTGTCTTTGGGCTGTGGTTTACGGCAAGACTTTATTTGCTTTCAGATTTTATGTACTGAGCATTCATATCTAGTTTTGTTAATGTGTGGTTTGGATTATTTATTGTTTAAGAAAGATAAAATTTGGCACCCGTTTTAATTACATTTAGGTGGTTAGTAATTTTAAAAAAGCGTTCGACAGTGATGCTAAGAATGAACCATTTAGGAAACCTGTTTATATTAAAATAAGGCTTGATCACCCAAGGTTTAATTAGGCGGGGTGTCACAGATGGTATCAGAGCATCAGGTTCTAGTGTCCATAGGATCTGTACGGCTTACTACAATTCAGCGTTACGTTTGTTGTATTAGAGCCCTACTATTAGGATTGTTGTAAAATTTCCAACTTTTGCGTTATCGTACTTCTGCTCTTAAATTTTGTATAAACTGTGTACTTATACAATTTGAATCTTATTTCAGATGCCGCCAAGGAGACTGAGAGCAGAGAGGGCTGAAGCCAGAGAGGAGGTGAGGGAGGCTCATCAGGAGCCACAGGTACTGATACCACCACCCCCACCCGAGCTAATCTCCACTACTCAGGTTGCAGTGATAGTGGCTCAGGCAGTTGAGACAGCGATGAGGGCAATGGCAGCCCACTTTCCACAGCCCCAAGTACCTCCCCCTGTGGCACCGGCAGTGCAAGTTCCGGCAGGACCATGTACTTGGCAACGAGTCAGGGAGACATTTCAGAAAGGGCACCCACCCGAGTTTCAGGGCAGTACTGATATAGTGGAAGCGTGCAACTGGAAGAAGAATATCCAGTGCCACTTGCGCATGCTAGAGTGCACCGGTGTACAGGAACAAATGCTAGCCACTTTCCGTCTGTCAGGAGCGGCCCTACAGTGGTGGGAGTCAGTTACCACCACCGAGGAGAGAGATACTTTGACTATTTCTGAGTTTTGGGTGCGGTTTGACCGCAAGTATTTCCCTCCAGCAGTAGAGTCTGAGATGAGAAAGAAGTTCAGCGAAGTGGTTCAGGGTGATCACTCAGTTGCTGACTACGAGGAGGAGTTTACCCGCTTGGCCAATTTTGTGCCAAACGAGGTGAGCAATGAGGAGAGGAAGAAGTCCAAATTTATGGAGGGCCTAACCTGGAGAATCAGACAGCACTTAATTGGTAATCCGGCATTGGTAACCTACACAGATGTCGTCAATGCCGCTCTACTACACTGCCAGGATCACCGTTTTCATACTAAGGGAAGTAAGAGGGGTGAGCCTAGCCAACCGGGCAAGGTGGATGGAGGTAGTGGCAGCAACGCAACTAGGGCTGTGTTTCGGCCGGATCGGATCGAAAAATGCCTATTCGGAAAAAATTCCGATTTTTTCGGAAATAAAATAACTATTCCGATCCGATTTTTTTGGAAAATTAAAAAAATTTCCGAATTCGGAAAAATCGGAAAATCGGAAAAAATCGAAAATTCACAAAATATATTAAAAATCCAGAAATTTCGGAAATTCCAAATTTTCAAAAAAATAAATTATGGATTTTCGATTACTCGAAATTCTCATTTTAAAGAAACAATGAAAATAGCTTAACCCAACATGTAAACACATGAGGATTTGACTCATTTTTCATTTGTGTAGAAGTTAGGAGGATACTCTCCTTTTATAGAGCATATTTTGGAGCCCTCTCCCTCTCCCAACCGATGTGGGATATGGGAAACTTTAAAAAATCGGAAAAGAAATCGGAAAAATCGGAAATCGGAAAATAATTCCGAAAAAATCGGAAATAATTCGGAAAAAAATCGGAAAAATCGGATCGGCATAGTTTCGGAAAAATCGGATCGAAAAAATCGGAAAATCGGAAATTCAGAATTATTTTCGATTTCCGATCCGATTTTTTTCGAAAAAATCGGAAATCGAAAAATCGGAAATCGGCAAACTAAAATTTCATTCCAAATTCGGAAAAAATCGGATCGGAAATTGGAAAAATCGGAAAGTTCGGAAAAAAAACACAGCCCTAAACGCAACACATCAGCAGGCAGCGGGACAATTGGGGCAGGATTCCCGACAGGGGAACCCTGCCAAGAAGTTTAAGCACGGGAAGTATCGCTTCGACCGGCAGGGCCAGCAGGGTCCTCAACAACCAGTTACTCAGGGTCGACAGGGCCAGGGTAATCAAAATGGGGGACAACAAGGCCAAGGGCGACAGGGCCAACATCAGGGCCAACAGGGCCAAGGACAAAGACAGTTTCAGGGGCAGTGCTTCACTTGTGGTCAGCAGGGTCACAAGAGCAGAAATTGTCCACAGCAAGACCGGGCACAACAGCAAGGTGCCCAACAGGGGCAGCAGGCACCGTTAGCCCCAGCAGCAATACAGGCCCCACAGCCAGGGCAGATGCAGTACGGACGTGTGTTCAACATTCGTGACATTCCATTTCAGCCAGCACCGCCGGCAGTTGCGGGTATGTTTCCTATTCATGGGCTTGAGGGGAATATTTTGTTTGACACCGGGGCGACACATTCGTTTATTTCCACTAGATTTGCACGGGCATCCGGCCTATTAGCGACAGCAGACACTCATCTTATGTGTGTGGAGTCACCGATGGGTAGTGGATCCCTTATACACTCGATTTGTAAGGGTGTGGACATTATGGTCGGGAGATTGAGTCTAGCGGCGGACCTTCTAGTGCTGGATATGGAGGGATATGATGTCATCCTAGGCATGGATTGGTTAGCGCATAATAGGGCAATGGTAGATTGTTATGAGAGGACCATCGTGTTCTCCATCCCGGGGCAAGAGATGTTCCTTGTGGCAATGCCACTTGCCGAGGGAGGATCGTGAACTCATGTATATTATATTGAGGAGGAGACCTCACATGGGGTTGTCGTTTCTCTGGACTCAATCCCTGTGGTGGGAGATTTTGAGGATGTCTTTCAGGAGATACCAGGGTTACCGCCTAGCAGAGAGATAGAGTTCGTGATTGATCTAACACCGGGGACAAGACCGATTACCAAAGCACCATATCGCATGGCTCCTTCGGAGATGCGGGAACTGAGAGAGCAAATTCAGCAACTATTAGGGCAGGATTTTATTTGACGGAGTACATCGCCATGGGGTGCGCCAGTACTGTTTGTGAAGAAAAGGGATGGTTCACTTCGTCTGTGTGTAGATTACAGAGAGCTGAACAAAGTAACGATACGTAATAAGTATCCATTACCGAGGATTGACGACTTGTTTGATCAATTGAGAGGGGCTGCATACTTCTCAAAGAACGATTTGAGATCGGGTTACCACCAATTGCGCATTCGTGAAGAGGATGTACCTAAGACCGCTTTCCTATCGCGGTACGGGTCATATGAGTTCAGAGTGATGCCTTTTGGGATAACTAATGCACCGGCGGTATTCATGGATCTCATGAACAGGGTATTCAGGGAGTTTTTGGATCAGTTTGTGATTGTATTCATAGATGACATTCTGATTTACTCCCGTACGGAGGAGGAGCACGCAGAGCACTTACGATTGGTCCTACAGACATTGCGGAGCCATCAGTTATACGCCAAATTTGAGAAGTGTGGATTTTGGCTTCGGGAGGTTCAGTTCCTAGGCCACGTTGTATCTAGCAGGGGCATTGCTGTTGACCCAAGTAAGGTATCGGCGGTGAGGGAGTGGGGACAGCCCACGACACCGACAGAAATCCGCAGTTTCTTGGGTTTGGCTGGTTATTATCGTCGCTTCATCAAGGGATTCTCAAAAATTGCCGGACCGTTGACGAATCTGACTCGGAAGGGAATTCCCTTTGTATGGAGTGATAGTTGCCAGTTAGCATTTGATGAATTGAAAGACAAGTTGACATCAGCCCCCGTTCTTACCTTGCCTAAGAGTGGAGTGGAATACCGAGTCTATACTGATGCGTCCTTACAAGGACTTGGGGGTGTGTTACAACAGGAGGATAAGGCTATAGCTTATGCGTCACGAAAGCTTAAGCCACATGAGAAGAACTACCCCACCCATGACCTCGAGTTGGCAGCGGTTGTTTTTTCTTTGAGGATTTGGAGACACTATCTTCTGGGCGAGCAGTTTACGCTATTCACGGATCATAAGTCATTGCAATATATGTTCACTCAGAAGGACCTGAACATGAGGCAGAGAAGGTGGCTTGAATTCGTGAAGGACTACCAATTTGATATACAGTATCATCCTGGTAAGGCTAACGTGGTGGCATATGCGTTAAGCAGAAGACCTATCGGAGAGTTAGCAGAAGTTTGGAAGGCAAAGTGGAGTGAGCTCCGACACGAGGATGATATGGCAAGAGCATGTATGGCAGTTCTAGCTATCACTTCTGAGAACGTTATGCGGATAGTGAGGGCACAAGCAGAAGACCCATTTTGTCAGGATAAAGTACGGCAGTTACTGGCCAAGGGGGCAGAGTTCTACTCCATCAGTTCAGAGGGTGGACTACGCTTCAACGGTAGACTGATAGTACCCGAAGACGATGATTTGAGGCATGCCGTTATGACAGAGTCGCACGGGTCAAAATTCTCGGTACATCCAGGTGGGGATAAAATGTACCAGGATATGCAACGAGTATATTGGTGGTCAGGTATGAAACGAGATATTGCAGAATTTGTCTCAAAGTGTGTTACATGCCAACTCATAAAAGTTGACCATCAGAGGCCTTCAGGAATGCTACAACCACTAGAGATTCCCGTGTGGAAGTGGGAGAGTATCTCAATGGATTTTATTACCGGGTTACCAACCTCGCAGAAGGGCCATGATTCTATTTGGGTGATAGTGGATCGTTTGACTAAGGTCGCACATTTCTTACCGGTTCGTACGGATTATGATACTATGCGGTACGCGCAACTTTTTATTTCAGAGATTGTTAAGCTGCACGGAGTTCCTATTAATATCGTGTCGGACCGAGATAAGATATTCGTGTCGCAGTTGTGGCAGAGTTTTCAGGAGGCCATGGGCACCGACTTACGGTTGAGTATGGCATATCACCCACAGACGGACGACCAGATGGAAAGAGTAAACCAGATGCTAGAGGACATGCTGAGAATGTGTATTCTAGATTTTGGGGGAAATTGGGAGCCATATCTTCCTTTGGTGGAGTTTGCGTATAACAACTCTTACCAATTCACTATTGGCATGGCTCCATTCGAGGCGCTTTACGGGAGACCTTGTCGTTCACCCGCTTGTTGGTTAGAAGTGGGGGATAACAGGCTTTTAGGGCCAGAGATGATACAGGAGACTTCCTTCAAAATAGAGTTGATTCGAGGACGTATTCGAATAGCCCAGGATAGGCAGAAGAGTTATGCTGACGCCGGCAGAAGGCATGTGGAATTAGATGTGGGAGACCAGGTGTTAATTCGAGTATCTCCTATGAAAGGGGTTACGAGGTTTGGCAAAAAGGGGAAGTTAGCACCGAGATATGTGGGGCCGTTTCTTATCATAGAGAGAGTGGGACCGGTAGCTTACAGATTGGGACTCCCTGAGCATCTTCAGCGAATACACGATGTGTTCCATGTAGCATCGCTGAAGAAATACAAGAGGAGCGAGAGAGCCTTCTGGCACATCCCACTGGAGGAGATCAATTTGCAGCCAGATATCTCGTATGAAGAAAGACCCGTGGCTATCCTGGATTATAGTGAGCGCAAACTAAGATCCAAGGTGGTACCCTTAGTACGAGTACAGTGGGGACACCACAATATGGATGAGTCCACTTGGGAACGGGAAGAGGATATGCGAGAACAATATCCAGAATTATTCATAGAAGGTATTTTTTTCCTAATTTCGAGGAAGAAATTCCTTTTGTAAGGGGGGAAGTATGTAACACCCCGTAATTCTGCTTAATTTTAAATTACGTAAGTAGCGTAATTTAATGGGATTAAATACGCTTTAATTAAATTACGTGAGTAGAGTAATTTAATGTGATTAAATATGTTTGATTTAAATTACGTGAGTAGAGTAATCTAAATAGATATTATGTTAATAAAGATGAATATGTGTTATGGAAAATTTACTAAGGTGAATATAAATTTTCAATGTTAATATGTACGGTCTAGTGACTATATGGACGTACCGGATGTAGCTCGGTAAAATTAAGGATGAGAGTAGAAAAATATTTACGAGACTCAAATGATAATTTAGAGTCCACGGTTGATTCCGAAAGGGTCGAATTACTCAAAATAGTGTACCCGGGGGTACTAGTTGAGTGCCGGGTCATTTTCGGACTAAACCGGGACCATTCGGGGGCATTTTGGTCTCTTTACAATTATGGGAAAGAAGACCTACGAATTTTGAAGCCCTAAATCTGATTATAAGAGTGGTGGCTAGGGTTAGGCAATGAGAGTTACACCATAGCCATTAGAGAAGAGAGAGAGGGGCAAATTCCTAAGGCAAAAGTAGGAAGGAGGGATCATCTTAGGAGGATTTCACCACAAGGATTGCTGGGAAGGAGGATTGGAGTATCAATATCATCAATCATCATCAACAACCACGAAATCAGACCCTACAAATCTTAAGGCAAGTGGTTATTTGCAAAATAATTAAGTTATAATACCCATGATTAAGCTATAGGAAGAACATGATTTTTATGATATTCTTGGGAACAAACAGTTGATAATAATCCATGATTGATTAGGATTTGCATGTAGGACGTTTTTGAATTACCAAGTATGTTTATATCATAGAAAATCTGATGAGAAATTCGTAAGAAAATCTGGAAATTGGATGAAAAATATAAAGAATGCATTTTTAGGGTTCTTGAATATTAGTGAGATTTTCAAGGAATTTGGCCAAGATTTATAATGGCTTTGATGTTTTAAATCGTTAGTAATCATCCCAGAATATGTAGGAATGATTAGAAATTGTTGGTTGTGAATATAATGGCCTATCATGAAAGTTAGAGGTGTAAAAATGGTGAAACCCGTAGGAAGAAGATGAACTGGGTCTGTCACTGCTCGATCGATCGATCGACCCTTGAATGTCGATCGATCGAAGCAGTCGATCGATCGACCATCTTTGTTCGATCGATCGACCATGTCTGGACTATAGAAAATTTGTGTAGAAATTTCTTTAATTGCCATTACTTAATGGGAACCTTAGAATTGATATTTTTCCTATGAGGGGACTTGGAAATTACCAGTAGGTGTACCATTAGGTTCCTCCACTAATGATTGAGTAGGAATGTTGGAGAAATGGAATGACGATAGAACGATTGACTTAGCCGTGAGTTGAAATGGTTAATTTAATTACGGAAGAGTGAGACTTAATGCCGGAAAGAAAATACCAGTAGGTTAAAATTAACTTAACTACTGAATTAAGGGAGGGGTAACTAGGACCCTTAGAGTTACGCGAATACTCGAATAAATACAATAGTGAGAGAAATTGTAATTAATGAGTACGGATAATATAAGTAAAATATATTACGTACGGGTATGATTTATTAGGTCGAGTGTGTACCTACTATATCTATATAAATAGGTTTGGGTTAAGAGAATATTACCTAAACTAATTATTTTAGGGTCGATGTGACATTCCGAACTAACATAAAGTTATTATATATTTGGGATCGATGTTAATGCCGAACCAAACTTTGAACTGGTGCCGCGATGAAAGAGTCCCGAACCAGAATATGTGTATATATTTATATTTGTATATAGTTGGGGTCGATGGATCATTCCGAACCAACTTTCACTTGGAATCGATGAATTATTCCGAGCCAAGGGTCCTTTGTGTGTAATAAAAGGATATATTAGAAGTAACTAATATTGAATACATTGTTGTGGGACAAAATGTTTCTATGTGCATAATCTACAAATTGAGAATAGTAGTCAATGAAACGAGATGTAAATGTCTTAGTAATAATTTATAACATGATGAAATTATTACATGAATAAGGACAACGAACAGTAAATGAGTTAACTACGGTTATGGAAAGTTTAATTAAGTAGACTAAGTATCCTCGATAGTTACGTGCTACGTAAGAGAGGTGAGGATGTTCAAGGGAGTGTGCGAAACCTTAATATGTGTAATCAATAACTTAATTGTGATAACTGCTTGCAAAATATTTTCAAATGTTTTGAGTACTAACTCTTGCTATGTAAAATTTTTAAAAACCTTTTAGGTGCCCAGCCACAAGGACACCCAGTTTGATTCCATGTCAGAGATTTGGGAGCTGCAGCCAGTGTGGAGGTTGCAGGGATTGTTTAGACGCTTCCTCTTTTTCATTTCTAGTGCAGGATCTCAGTTTTATTATTTCTAGTTGGAACATGTCGTTCCACCTTTACTATTACAGTTTATTCTAGTTATGGAATTGTAGTTGTCTTTGGGCTGTGGTTTACGGCAAGACTTTATTTGCTTTCAGATTTTATGTACTGAGCATTCATATCTAGTTTTGTTAATGTGTGGTTTGGATTATTTATTATTTAAGAAAGATAAAATTTGTCACCCGTTTTAATTACATTTAGGTGGTTAGTAATTTTAAAAAGGCGTTCGACAGTGATGCTAAAAATGAACCATTTAAGAAACCTGTTTATATTAAAATAAGGCTTGATCACCCAAGGTTTAATTAGGCGGGGTGTCACACCACCCCTACCCCATCACCCACCCCCCATCCCTGCCCCCTCCCCCCCACCTTGCCCCCACCCTGCCCCCACCCCCTCCCCCTCCCCCTCCCCCACCACAAACACGCACACACACCACCCCCTGCCCCCCACCACTCACACAATAATTATTAATAATATAGCCATTTTCAGCCATACCAAAAGATCCCTACTTACCTTTATTAATAGTATTTAGAATTAACCACTAAAGAATACCCACCAGATACACCTAAAAACACACATTGGCCAACCCCCATATGGACAATAATCCAATAATTATTAATAATTATATATTGTTCGATATACAAAGTAATTTTCAAAAAAAGTTAAAAAATCTCACCCCCATATGGACAATAATCCAGTGGTAATGCCACTTTTACTTTTAACCAACCCAACATCGATCCACTATAATCCAACATCAATGTCAACAACAAATGTGTATCCCGTACTCCTTCTAATTCATCTACTCAATTAATTCATTTCATCAATTAAACTAACAATTAAAGTATACAATTAGACTTAGAAATGTGATTGATCCTCTTATCTCGGATGCTCATAGCGCGTTTGTGGGTGGTCGTCAGATCCTTGATGCTTTGCTGATAGCGAATGAGTGAATCGAATCTAGATTGAGAGGTGGGAATCCTTGTATACTTTGCAAGCTTGACATTGAGAAGGTGTACGATCACGTGAGCTGGGAGTTCCTTCTTTATCTGCTCAGGAGGATGGGGTTTGGGGAACGATGGTTTAGGTGGATGAAGAGGTGCATATCCTCTGTCAACTTCTCTGTACTTGTTAATGGGGTGTCGGAAGGGTTCTTCTCGAGTTCGCGTGGTCTTAGGCAGGGTGATTCGTTGTCCCCTTTCCTCTTTATTCTGGTTATGGACGCATTTTCTAGGATGATGAGTCGTACGGTGGAGGGTGGCCTGATATCGGGTTTTTTGATCGGGAGCTCTGTTACCCATCCTGTTGAGGTAAGTCACCTTCTTTTTACGGATGATACTATTATCTTTTGTGGGGCGTCTGTGGAGGAGGTGAGGGCATTGTGGTTGCTTTTGGTGTGCTTTGAGGCTATTTCGGGTTTACATATCAATGTCAGGAAGAGTGAGATGATTGCAGTGGGTGAGGTGGGAAATGTGGGCTTTCTTGCAGATGTTCTTGGTTGTCGGGTCGTCTCTCTCCCGTCTACTTATCTTGGCCTCCCTTTAAGGGATAAGTTTAAGTCTTCTTTGATTTGCGATCCGGTACTTAAGAGGGTGCAACAGAGGTTAGGTGGGTGGAAGCATAGTTACCTGTCCAAAGGTGGTCGGTTGACGTTGATCAAAAGAGTTTTTTCTAGCCTGCCGACTTATTTTATATTTGTTCTCCCTTTACCTGGCTACGTTGGAAATAGGCTCGATAAGCTGATGAGGGAATTTCTGTGGAAAGGGAATGATGATCACTTTCATTATTTCTTGGTGAGTTGGGATGAGGTGTGCAGGCCGCTGAAAGAGGGTTGGGCTGGGGTGAGGAGCTTAGCCCATTTCAATAAGGCTTTACTAGGGAAGTGGTTGTGGCGCTTTAATATGGAAGGTGACAGATTATGGAGGAAAGTGGTGGTCACTAGGCATGGGGTACGTCCATTTGGGTGGGGTCCTATTACTGGTCGTTCTGCTCATGGGGTGGGGTGGTGAAGGTATATTACGCTTGGGTGGGGGAGGTTCTCTTTGCTCACCTCCTTTCAGCTCGGTAATGGGAACCGTATCAGATTCTGGAAGGATAAATGGGGCGCGGGGGGCTCTCTGGAGGATCTCTTCCCGGGGATGTATCATCTTGGGGAAGATAAAGAGGGGTTAGTTGAGAATCATAGGCGGGGGAGTGGGGCTAGTGGGAAGTGGGATCCAAATTTTAGGAGGGGACTCCAGGATTGGGACCTGGAGGAGGTGGGGGAGTTCTTTGACTGGCTGAGATTGGCTCCAAATTCGTCTTTGGGGGCAAATGGGTTGAGGAGGCGGGGGAGTTCTTTGGGTTTCGACACTGCGCTTTTTTGCTTTGTATACTTCCTGTATACGGGATTACGCCCCCCTTAGGCGGGTTTGTTTTATTGAATCATTTACTTATAAAAAAACAAAATCCACTAAATAACCAAAGAATTTGCAATGTAAAACAAAAATTGAACAAATAAAACTAAGAAATATACTATAGTGATAAATCTTCCCTAGATATTTTGTCCTGTTTATTTCCTGAAAATAGTCACTCCTTTTTCAATTATTGGTCGACTAAGTTCAAATATCTAAAAGATAAACTAAATAAGATCGAGTGTAGTGGCTTGTTGTGTTGTGCAGTGTACAATATAAACTACTTACATGCAACACTAAATATTCAATACACTCTTAAAAATTATGATTGGATCCTACGAATCAATAAGTCCAAGTTTATCCACTCATAAACTAGTATAGATGGTTTAAATCATTACTTGCTTCCCAGATATGTATAAACTTTTATATTTGTAGAAAATATACCGAAAACTGTTTGAAAAAATAGCAGATCTAAAATCTTTTAAATGATTTATGCTTAGAAAATGCCAGATCTAAAGGGTTTACTTTAGAAATATCATATTTAAACTATGAGGATAATGGATCACAAATAATATCAAACATGCAAGCTAAGATCCACTACCAAACCATAATTTCACATATAGGCAAAGTTTTAAAATAATTTTAACACTGTGGTGAAAATAATATAGGTTTTATTATATCTCATGTTTAATAGTTGAAAACTTGATATCGAACAAAACCAAGTTGATTTCTTGGAGAATAAGACCACAAGAAGGTAATTTTTATCTCTCACTCACTCAAATCCCCCTCAATTCTCCCTGTTATTTGTCATTCTTCTCACTCTATTCCTTTCTCTTTCTCATACATATAAATTTTCCGAGTTTAGGGTTTCTCTCTATTCACTCCTTTCTTTCTCTCTATATTCTCCCCCTTCTCTCTTTTTCTTCTCTTTCTAAATAAGCCAAAATCTTCACAACACATCAACTAGAAGGTTTTTTATAGAGGTCAGTGAAAGACTTCAAGTGTTGGTCACAGCTTTTCAAAATAGACGGATGCGATCAACTAGCTAAGCTCTGGCGGTTTAAATCCAAAGATTGAGGGTTAAGCTTATGAAGTACACTTGACTAGATATAACCAGTTGCAAGTTGTTGTTATCTCTTTGGTTCAAACTAGTTTAACATGGATCAAACTGTAAGCCTTTGATCATTTTGATCTCCAACTTTGTGATAGTAAAGAAACACAAATACGTGTAACACATTAAGCCCCATTCTCCAATAAACATCACACACGTTTAAACACAACCAGTCAGCTTAATACAACTAATTTCCCTATTAAACATGTTTAATAAATGAATTTACAAATGATTTTAAATGTATAAAAAATATTTAAACAATAATTAAAATTAAAGGAAATAGTTAAATATAAATAAAATTATTTTAACTAGTTATACACATCTCTTTGATTTTCTCTAATTTTAGCACACCTAAATGATATTTAATTAAATTATAGTGTGCTTAAAATTATTTAAAAATGGGAAAAATCATGCACAAATCATGAGAAAATTATGTGAAGTGTATGTGATGTGTGTGAACTAATCCTTTTGGTTGATTTGACCTTCTCATTCTTCTTTGGCCTTAGATTGCATAGTCTTGATGTTGGGATGCCTTGAATGATGTATTAGATACATTTTTTCAAAGCTACAGATGTTTTGTCCTAACTATCCAACCATGCTGAAGCACCAAATAACATAAACTCAATGCAAACCTAATATGTCAACATATTTGGGTGTTTTAACTGGGGCCATATCTATAATAATAAAGTTGAATTTCTTACATCTATAATCAATATTATTTTTAAGTCATAAAAGTGTATGATCTTTATTTTATTTCCCAATTTGATCCTCTTAAAAATTATGATATCTTTAAATGAAATACGTGCACATGGATCATTGTCTAATAATTTAACTTTACAATCTCACATAATTTTGTATACTTTTTTTAGAAATAAGTCAAAGAATGGACCGAATATGAATATAAACTTTTAATTTAGAATGGAGACAGTTCATCATAAAATAGAGTATATGTGTTAAATTGATTCACATGAAAAAAATATCAAAATTGATTAGAAATGAAACATAAATAAAAAGTAAAGGGTGTGGCTATCCTCACACCCTAAAATGCCTCCCCCACGCCCTTTTAACAAATCTAATATGTAAGGACCAAAATACCCTCTCCTCTTTCATTAAAACATAACAACATTTTAAGTATTTAAATATAATAAAATTTTAAAACAAAAATAAATAGTTTTTAAGAACATTTTTTAATGTAAAAAAAAATGTTTTTAAAAATAATGACAAAAAAAATGATAATGAAGAAAAAACAACTTTTTAATGAACAAAAAATAGTTTTTAAAAATAAGTAGTTTTTAACAAAATAAAAAAAATAATGAAAAAAAGTTTTTCTAACAAAATAAAAACTATATAAAAAGAAAAAGAAAAAAACAATTTCTAACAAAACAAAATAGTTTTTAACAAAATAAATTCATTTTATAACAAACAAACGATATCTTTAAAAAAAATCAGTTTTTTAAAGAATTAAAATATGAAAAAAAAACTGTTTTCAGAAAAATAAAATCACTTTAGTGAAAAAAAGAATTTTTTTACAAAAAATCATTTTTGAAAGAATAAATATCTTTTTTCAAAAAAAATAAAAAAATGCAATAAAAACTGTTTTTAACAAATTGTAATAAAAACCGTTTTTTTAACAAAATAAAAACTGTTTATAACAAAAAAAACAGTTTAAAAAATTCTAGCTAAACAAAACAGTTTTTAACAAAATAATAACATTTTTGTTTTTTTAGAATTTATTAAACTATTTTTTTTGTTATAAATAGTTTTATTTCGTTAAAAAAATCATTTTTGTTTCAATTTGTTAAAAAGCAATTTTTATTTTGTTAAAAAAAACTCTTTATATTACAAATTAGTCAGTTTATTTTGTTTAAAAAATAGTTTAAAAAAAGCTTTTACTTTAATATAAAAAAATAATTTTTATTTTATTGAAAAAAACGAAACACTTTAACCTATTACTATTTTTTTGTAGACTTTATTACAAATTAGTCAGTTTATTATAATTTTGTATATTTTTCATTGCTAAATATGAAAACTTCTCTACAGAAAGTTTTTAGTATTAATACAGTTTTTTTTTTTTGAAAAACTATTTTTATTCTTTTAAAAATGATTTTTCGTCAAAAACTTTTCTTTTTCACTGAAGTGTTTTTATTTTTGTAAAGACTATTTTTTTTATATTTTTATTCTTTAAAAACTGATTTTTTTAAAGATATTGTTTGTTTGTTATAAAATGGTTTTATTTTGTTAAAAGTTGTTTTGTTTTGTTAGATATTGTTTTTTTTATATAGTTTTTATTTTCTTAAAAAATATTTTTTTCGTTAAAACTATTTTTATTTTATTAAAAAATATTTATTGTTAAAAACTATTTTGTGTTCATTAAAAAGCTATTTTTTTAGTCATTATCAGTTTTTTTTGTCATTATTTTAAAAAATATTTTTTGTTCATTAAAAGCTATTCTTAAAAACTATTTAGTTATGTTTTAAAATTTTTTTATATTTAAATACTTAAAATGATGTTATGTTTCAATGAAAGATGATAGGGTATTTTGGTCCTTATATGTTGAATTTGTTAAAAGAGTGTTGGGAAGGCATTTTAGGGTGTGGGGTAGCCACACCCAAAGCAAAAATAAAAACTAATTATATCACGATCATCATCGTTCTTTTCTTAATTCCATCAAGTGTGATCTCTTTTGGTTTAGAAAAATAACAATTGATTATAAAATAGAGATATACCAAATAGTCCCTCAAATTTTTTTTAATACACGTTTAGTTCAATCTTTTTATTTTTTATCAAAAAGTCATTCACCATGTCAAAAATGATTTACCATGCCGCTGGCGCACCCTTAAAGATAAGAGAATAAGAGATTTTTTGGTACAAAATAAAATGCTTGATTTAGGTGTGTATTAAAAAATATTTGAGGAACTTTTTGGTATTTGATCCATAATAAATAATAAGCGTAAAATCTTATAACAAAAAATATGTATATATAATTATATAAAGGTACCACAAAAATATATTGCTAGCATCAAAGTATTATTTTAAAACCCTTCACAATATTTATTTATGATTTGTGTGGCACTAAGAAAAATGTTTTTGAATTGCGGTGTGTGTCTCACATGTGCACGAGCACACGTGCAATTTTTTCTTTTTTTTTGGTGTGGTTGGTTGGTTAAAGATTGGGGAGCAAAAGCATTGTAGGGAATATGGCATCACGTGTCCATGTTTCCCTCCACACAAACACTACCACACTTGGTCTCGATTGTGAAACCATCGTCTTGTATCTCTCAATTCTGATTTTGTGTATAAAGGTAAATTGACTATTAATTGAGGCTTTACTCTACACTTTATCACAGGGACCACCTATGCAGATAAAAGGGAATACTCTTGTGATCCGATGGAATGGAACGAATAGGATTTACGGTAAAAAAGGGTGAGGGTATCCTTATTAGCATTTCGGTTTTAGTTGTTTTTATATTTAAAATTATTCTTTCTGATATTTTATTAAGAAATTCATTAATATTTGTATTACATTCTGTGACACTTTTGGAGTATCATAATACGAATATAAAACAATAATAACTTTCTTCTACAATACGTTTCATTGGATTCTGAATAGAAATCATTAGCAATTATCATAAATACCCATTAATAGTTTTAAAATGAAAATTACAATTTTATAAATCAACTAGCATGTAACCCGTGCGATGCGCAAGTATTTTATAAAAAAATACGTAAAATTTATTTAAAAGAGTCCTAATAATATCAGTAAATAATTGATAGCATTTGTAAATATGTTATGCTTTATATTTTAGGTTATGAGTAGAAAAAATGATTCAAAATCAAGTGTGAAAAATTTAGCACGACACAGTAATACGATCCGAATTTGGTCCAAAATTTGCACAATATATCCAGTTCGTGTCGTGTTCGGGAGGAGATTTTAGGCTTGAAATTGTGCCAAAATTATGAATTATAAATTATTAAAAAATTTCCATCATCAACAATCTCAAACTAATCCATTTTTTACTTTAACGTACAAAAACAGTCAAAGAGATTTAATTACTAACCCTTTGCCTTAGCAGGAAAAAAAAAACGAAGTGAATTTAGCGCGATCCCATGTACAACTACATAGAAAGAGGAACATTCAAACATATATAGAAAAAACATTAGAGAGTATATAACAATTTCTCATTCAATATTCACCAACATAAATATCAATGAAATATTGTCTCGAACACATGGGGTTCAAGCCCAATTAATTAATTAGTACAAATTAAAAATCAAAAATAATAATTAAGTCACCACCACAAAACTACAAATAAATTAATTAATATCTCATCCACGATCCCCTATACGTGCTTTTCTAATCACAGTTGTTAAAAATTTATAAAAAATATTACAAAAAATTGTATTGTTAAAAAATAAAAAAGGATTTTCCAGATTTAAAAAAAAATAGTTGGATGTATCTTTAAAAAAATTGTTAGGTGAAAGAAATTGAAAAATTGTCTTTATAAAGAAATGAACAAATAGTTAAGGATATAGATAAGGATTTTCTACAATACCTTAACGACGTTGATAGCAAACATGGTTGGACCATTATGCAAATTTAGAGGAGCAGTAATTGTAATGGAGGATTTTCATATTAGAACACCATTAGTAAATGAGTGAGTATTTAGAGGTGAGATTTTTTCCCACTTTAACTCATAAGAGAATCACAACCTCATGATATGTACCATTATAATCATCAACAAATTTGACTGATTTACAAAGATGTACATACATAGGAAAGACCCGTAAAAGAGGGAGAAGTGAGATTCAACAAGGAATTATTTTGTGACGATGCGGAAGATGTGATTTTCGAATTTATTAGAACCTTGTTCGAGACGAAAAAATTGCAAGGCATCAAGATCGGAAAAGTCTTCAACATCATCATCGCCGGGGAGATATGAAGGACAATCATAAATTTTGGGTGGATTATGGAGAACATCAGGTGGGTGGGTATTTGTTGAGTTGCGATGGTGTTTGTATGAGGTAAAACACACTCTAATGATGAAAGATCACACACTCGTTTTGTTGTCCCTACATACCCTTGTCTCTCTTCTATTCAGGTAACCTCTTCTTTTGATTTCATTAGAAAATATGTATAGGGTGATTTGGGATATAAAAGGTTTACAATCATTTAAAAATTTCAGCTGCTTGTGATGAAGGGGAGCCGAATCACATTTTGAACTATTGTTTTGCTTGTTTGGATTTTAAATTTTGAGGAACGATTGGTTTTGGATTTGTTAAGCTTCCAAAGATTCCCTGATCTTTTCATTCCTTGGTTTTGGGTTTAAGTTTAATAACTTAGCTATACTTATTTTAAAAGTAAAAGTATAAATGCTATTAACACCTCTAATAATATCGTATTAGAGGTATAAAATAGATATCCAACACTCATAGTATATGCTACAAAGTTCCCACCTATTTTGATCAGTCTGATTCTGCCACTGATGGGGCAAAGGCAACCAAAAAGGATGTCCCAGCTGAGGGGACAAAGAATATAGATATTGCCCCATCTAAGGGGATATCGGTATCTACTAAGGAGGTTGGCAAGAAGCCCGAGCTATTCCAAAAGAGGCAACACCTTTGATTGAAGGTGTTTCCATTACACAAGAAGAGACAGCACCTTTGATTGAAGGTGCTGCTTTAAGAAGATTGAGAAGAGGTCTTGCAGAAAAACCTTCTCATTCTTCTAAGGTTGGGGATCCTGCTTTGAGTGCTAATGTCCTAGTTTTCACTGCTTCAAACTTGGCCAAAGATTTGATCAGGTCTTGTGGCATTCCTGAACACCAAGCTGTTGATGACTCTCTTTCTCGTGAGAGAATTACCAATTTAGCTGCCCAACATATTGCGTCAGTAAGTATCGTTAATTTTACTCCTTTGTCTTCAAATGTTGTATTCTCATTCTGAATTGAACTTCTTTCTTTTTCAGCTTGTGACGTGTTTTAATAGTATTTTGAAGAAAGATGAAGCCATCAGGGTTTCAACTTCCTATGGCGGAGTGGCAGAAGCTTTTATTGGTTTAACCCAATCTTTGAAGGAGTCTCGTCAGAAGTACGAGGATGATAAGACTGTCTGGGAAAACAAAGTGAAATCTTCTGAGTTAGCCCTTGACCAAGCTAATACAGCCTTAACTCTAGCAAAGAAAACTTCTAAGGAAGTTAGTGTTAAGCTTGGAGAAGTTGAACGGCGTAAGAAAGAGCTAGAGGAGAAACTAAAATCTGCTGAAGAGCTCAGTGCCAAGCTTGAAGAGGCTGAACGGCGTAAGAAAGATTTGGAGGAGAAACTGAACTCCTCCGAAGAACTTCTTAGAGTGAACTCTTCCTCGAACAGAGAAAAAAGAAAAGCTGTTGTGAAAAAATCCTTTAGTGTTAGTTGGGATAAGGGAAGGAATAAAGCCTTGGCTGCTATGTCTTCACAAATGGAGTATGCCAGTGTTAAGTATTTTAGGGATGGATGGGTAGTAGCTTTAAAGAAATTGAAGGTTGTTGAAGATTCTGAGTTATTTCAGGAGTATACTCATTGCCCTCATCCCTCTGTTGGAGAAGAAGAAGAAGATGAGGCTGCATCAGATGAATCTTCTATGATAGGAGAGCAAGTCGATGTTTTTGTTATTATTCAACCCGCCGAGCAAGTACAGCGAGCTGGTGTTTCTGCCGAGCAACTTCCATCACTGTCCGAGCAACCAACCCCTTCCTCCAAATCGTCCGAAAAATTCGTAGGAAATAAGGAGAAGGTTTAAAGTTGTTCGGGTCTTTTATTGATTTATTTCCTGGATGTAAACTTAAAATGTGTTCACCTTTGTTGTGATGAATAAAAAATGACCATTTGTTATTCGTTTGGAATTTCTCCCATCCTTGCTCTGTTCTTATCATTGTTGATTTTGTTTTTCATTTTCTCTTTGAGAGTTTGTGGCTAGGATGAAACTTTTATCAGCTAATGATACAGAGTTGATGAAGAAGTGCAATGACTATTTCAAAGCTGGTCATGCAGGCTTGACTGAGGCCCAAATAATTAACATTCTTGGATCAGATGCCTCTGAACGAGCAATTGATGCTTACCAATACTTGAAGTGCCGACTTGATCGTGCTGTAGCCAACAATGTGGCTTATTACGAAATGATTGAAGATCTTCAAGGAGCGATCGAGGAGCTTCAACGTCAGTATAAAGAATCTACCACACTCTTGTATCAAGGTTATGAGAAAAAGCTCCAACAACTGAGTGTCGACAAAGGATATGACAAGTACATTTCAGCTCTTAAGAAAAATTAAAGTGTGTTAAAGCTTGAAGTTGAAGAGCATAGACTTATTGCGAAGCTGTTAGAGTAAGAGAACATCACTTTGCAGGAGGAAATAAAACAACTTAAATCTGCTGCCTTCTTCGGGAGCCTTGGTCCCAATTAATGATGATGGTTTTTCCTTTTTAGAAATAGAAAATGCTAACTTGCGGGATGAGTTAGAAACCTTGAAATGAACTGGTCCTTCCACACCTGCTCGTGGCAGAGCAAGATCTTCTTCCCGTGGATAAGCAAGGGCTGGTCGGATTACTATTGATGAGACAAGAACTCAATTGGCCTTGGAAAATCAAGTCGTTCAATTGACAACGAAGAATCAGGCTTTGGCAGAAATGTCTAGGAAAATTCAGAGTTTCACTGACCAACTCTCCAATCGAAGTTCTGCTCTGGAAAGTAAAGAAATTCTAGTGAAAAATATCCATGAGCAACTTAAGAGATTGACTTATCAATTTCACAAGCAGCCCAGGGAATTTTGGATGACTGGGTATAATGAAGCTTTATATCATCTTGATACTCGTTTACAGCAGTCGAACAATGAGGGATATAAGCAGGGGTGGTTGAATTATTTATGTGTTCTGAAATTAGAGCAAGGTCATTTCTTGTGGGATTATTATGAACATGGAGTTCTTGATTTACCTATGCCTCCCTTCAAACTTGACCTTAGTTGGATTCCAGCCCGTGCCATTCCTCGGATTTTGATCTCCAAGTATCTCGGTGATTCTAGTCTCCATTCAAACTTTGAGATATCTCGTCCAGAGCACTTGCTTGATCGACCATCCATAAATAATGTCAGAATGCTACGAGATCTCAACTTCATAAACTCCCCTTTTGCATTAGATGATCCTCCAGCTGGGGTGGAACCTGTTTCAAAAGCAGAGGGAAAGAAACCCATAGAATAGGGCATTTGTAATGAAACCAATTTCATATCGTATGTAATCTGCTTGATTTTAATGAAGAAAGATTTAGTTTCTTTTACAATTTCATTTTCTTGGAAATATTTTGTAGAATGCTTTTGTTATTCGTTAGATGAATATATATATATATATATATATATATATATATATATATATATATATATATATGTAGAAGACGAAATGTCCTATTTGTTGTTTGATTATAGTGACTTATCACTCTTTAGGCCTAAGCAATGGAATGATTTTCTGTGACAACCCGCCTACTAAAATAATAGTTGGCCAGCCCAATACTCTAATAATCACAGGAATCATAGATGGTCCATTCTCAGCATCACGGTCGATTAAAATAATTGTATGAGATAACCACCAATCATTTTAGAAAACGGACTGTCAAATTTAAAATTTTGAAAGTAAAAGAAAAAAACACTTAGACAATCCCATTTACAAAAACGGTGGATATAAAAAATCAACGAATAAAGAATGACAACATAATAAGTAATCGTCGAATAAGCTGTCGGTGAACAGACCAATACAATTAGTTACACCGAGTATTACACATTAAATATTACATTATAATAAACGTGTGCAATGCTTTGGGCCACACGCCCGAATAAATAAACTGAACATGACTAGAGTACAATGGAAAGAAGCGTCTAATACAAATAACCTACAATATTCGCAATATGTCGTAGCTCCATGACAACAGGAATGGAAATGTAGATACGGGTGTCCATGCGGTAGAGCACCTGTACGACAAAGAGTATATGCAGAAACAAAGAAATATAGACGGGTCAGGGCCCGATTTGATATGATTCCCATGTGACTAAAACGCATGACAGCTAAGTGCGTAATTCTCTCGCAGTTAACATAATATTTCTCGTCTCTCATTCTAAAAGAACAACATCATGAGATGCTCTAGTTAACCCAAGTACTAAGGGCTAACTTCTCCCCAGTCTCAACACTATGCCCTATTCGTGCGTGTGGTGTCTCGCAAAGCGAAATCCAAACAAGGAACCCCCCGATACACTACTTCTAGGCAAGGTTGATCGTCGAGATCCATTAGACCTAGGTACAATATTGATGTATATTATCATCTAATTTAATTTCCCTGAAAATAGTACTGAGGGATAGACTTCTCCCTAGACTCAACACTACGCTAAGTTCGTGCGTGGGGTGTCTTGCAAAGCAAAATCCAAATAAGCAACCCCCCGATACACTACTTCTAGGCAAGGTTGATCGTCGAGATCCATTAGACCTTCAGCACGTAATCAATATATACGTACAAATCTAATTATGTACACATAACCAATTTCATTTACCCTCTTAAGGCACAATTCCTATTTCTTCTTAAGGAATATATATAAATGGTACAACGTTTTATCAAATGTTTACCAATTCAATATCATTACAAAACTTTATTTACTAATTTTATTTCCTTTCTTCCATCTAGGAAAATACATTTTTAAAGCAAGTTTTATTATCATAAAAATGCTTTATCCTTTTTCATAAAATCCCACTTCCCTTCTTCCATCCAGGAAGTGTAATCAAAAGCCATTTTAATTATCATAAAAATACTTTTGTATACCATATGCTTCCATCTCCCTTCTTCTATCCGGGAAATGTATTCGAAGCCAAACCATATATCCCATTTCCCTTCTTCCATCCGGGAAATGTAATTAAAGTCAATTCATTATCATGAATTTCTTTAAATTTATCTAAGACTGTCCCTCCGAGTTTCCCCACTGGACACTCCCCCTAAATGGCTATCATCTTCCAGGGCCCATCAAACAAGACAACTTGGAAACCTAACAAACATCGGGAAGCGGCCATATGCCTGCGGGAAAGTCAAGACCACACCTAGAATCTCCTAACCAGTGCAGTATAATAAACGTCCATATGGCCTAGGGACTATATCCACCCTGCATTCATTAGCCAGGGGGCTTCACCACGCGCCCGCAACTTCCCTTATGATAGCGATTTAGAGAGGTGTGTAATCATAAATTAACATTTATGAAAAACATTACTTTTTCCTTTTGAAAATGTTCACTTTTACATTCTCAAAATCATTTGTACTTATTTCTTTTAGTACTACATATTAGCATATGTCTTTCTTATTTTTAGTGTCATATTTTATTAATGACCTAAGACTCGAAGTGCCATTATCCTCAAACTAGTCTCCAAAAGTTCATCTAATTTCATGAACCATCAAAGTGAGTCTTCATCAATAATAGACTCCCAAAAATCCCAACATTAACATTTTATCTCCTATTTATCTTTAGGTTAACTTCCTATATCTTTCGGATATTAACCTATACAAATTGCCCTCGGGGTAAGCCCAATTATCCCATTTTATCCAAGGACATTAGTCTACCCAAAATATCCCTTTAGGACTCCCCATTACTTCCCAAAGGAAGGTCCCTAAACCCCGGACCTAAAAAAAAAGGGCTAAAAATCAAACTAGGAAAAAACTCACAAAAAAGGGTAACCGAATCGATTCGCCCCTTGGGCCGAATCGATTCTACCTTGCGAATCGATTCGCCTAAAAGCCGAATCGATTCGATGAGCAAAAACTGACATTCTGTAATAGCCGAATCGATTCGGTCTTAACCCAAATCGATTCGGTCTCCCAGACCTATAGCCTACCCCTTAACTGAATCGATTCTCCTGGGAGCCGAATCGATTCGGCCCTGGGAATTTGCCCAGTTTGGGCTACGGGTTAAAGAACCCTAAAATCTCCAAAACCCAAAATCTCAGATTTTAACCAACATCAACAACACCAAATTCTCCCAAATTGTTTCTACACAATTAATAACTACTATATATTCCTCAAATCAAGTTAAAACTAAGATTTGAGGGTTAAATCCTCAAAATCAACAAAGAACCCATTTAGGGTTTAAATCTCCAAAACTTAACTACACATGCAATTTATCACATTAAATCAACATCTAGCAAGTAAGAAACTTGCCTTGAGTTTGTAGTCTCGAATTATCCTCCGGTAGCAACGAAATCCGGCCTCAAACTTCCATTTCTCCCTCTTTTCTCCATTTCTCCCAAGCTCTCTCTCTCTCTCTCTCTCTCTCTTATGGCTTCTAACACAAGAATGAGGAAAATAAAGGGGTGGGAGACTTAATCGGGTCTTAAAACATAAATGCCCTCTTTTAATTGTTAATACACCATTAAAATGACTCGTATCCACATAATTTAGTCATAACCCACAAAAAGTGCCCAAATATCAAAAATAAAACTTGGCACTTATTTCGACTATCTCGACTATTCTGAAAACAACCGCGCCACCTATTTTGGCATTCGGTAAACTGTGAAAAAAATTTAGTTCCAATTTCATTTTATTTTCTTAATTTTACCCAACTTAAAGTATAGGTCATAACCGTTGTTTTACATACAACGACGCAATATATCACAATATAATGCTATTTACCTTCTCATAACGGTAAATAGACAAAACATAGTAAATATTATCCCTAAATCTCACGGGAAATAATATTTACTCCAACTTCCCCTATTTTATAAAATTAGCCCATCGGGCAAAATAATATAAAATAACCGCTCAAAAACCTGGGTTGTTACATACTCCCCCCCTTAGATGGGAATTTTGCCTTCAAAATTCAGGCGTACCCCATAATCATAACAAGGGTATACTATACTAAACTATTGTGCTATCATTCTAGCAAACCCCTCGACAGTGCGGCGTCCCCATAGGACTCAGACTAAGGTCATTACTATTTGATCTTAGTCCACATCATCGTGCTCTAACATAGCACCAAATCGTTCCTCACAAACTATCAGTCCTACCGTTCTACTACGGAAGGAGATACCTACACATCTCAGCACAATTTGCCTTTTTTCCCAAAACACATTACACCCTTACAAGGGAATAACTACACTAACTTATAATCGCTCACCCCAACATTACTTACTCCTATTCGCATTAGCGGAGCCCTTGAAAGTATACGGCTCAATGAGCCCAATCCTTAAAGAAATGTTCCCGGACCACTCCAAGTCCAAGAAATATAATGTTCGCTATTTCCATTCCAACGAACAAACAAGGCACACAACCAACTACACTAGGCCACAAACGGCCCCATACTTATAGGAAATGATCCGAACTATTGTACGGAAATTTGATACCTAAAAGCTACTACTCCCATCCTTCCCCGCTCCACCACTAGTCTCTTCTCACTAGTAAGTGAATCGATTATCCATGGACATGAACGCTCCTACTAAAGCGTCCCCGCAATTAAGCTCGTTCCCCTTAGCATTCCATGCCTCCACTACTCTCCGACGATATTCTACCCGGCGCACCTACTATTCCATCCGCATTTCCTTAGCGAAAGGGAATTTTCAATTGATAGTCCTTTACGAACTCCAACTTATTGCTCGTGAAAAGACCAAGTTTCCTGCCCAGGAAGTAGTGCCTCTATTTCTTAAAGGAGAGTAGCACTGCTGTGAACTCTAAATCAAGCGGGGGATAACACTTCTCACGAAGGTTAAGTCTGTGAGACACATGAACCATGAGTCCATGCTCCCGTATTAATACTTCCCATTCCTGGCAAAGACTCATTCGTTAAATCCACTTTCGATCTTAACAACACGAGTGCAGGAGTAAAAGTCAACTCATCCTTTTAACTCCCCTAAAGATAGGTTACCAACGTAATACTCTATCTACGAGAGGCCCCACCATCTACGGCCCGACGTTCCGAATCACTCGAGATCTTATAACTCCTCATTCTTGGGACCTAATCCCACTTAGAGTTAACCCACAAACCTATTGTGGTCAACTCCCTACCACCTTCCTAAAATAAATATCGCGTGCCCAAAGGGCCTTACGTCCTAATAACCCTAAATTCGATCTATATCCTATTAGGTCGTATAAATATAATACTAATTATGTCCCTAGTGTCCAAGACCTTTCCCAACTTCCAACATTAGCTTGGTTTCATGCGTGGGACATCTCGTCGAGGCGAAATCCAAACAAGGAACCCTCCCGTTACACTACTACCTCGTATCGTCGGTCGTCGAGAAGTAACGGTCGAAGACACATGATCGGGACCTCTAAAGTCCTAACTCGTAACTCTAATAATGCACTTATACCATAACAATCAACTGAGGAATTTACTTTCTGTAAGATGCCACAAATACTTTATCCCATTTATAGATACATCTTTTTATAAATAACCTTCTCATCAAGGCATAACCACAAGTCTCTATTAGACTTTCATTCCTTAGTCTTCCCCACATCGATCAGAGGAAAACTATCACAGTGCTCATATATCGCACATCAACTTAGCCCTCTCATCACTCATTTACGTGATTCTCGGCTAAACCTTCCATCCCAGCACTCTACCATAAAAAGAAAAAAAAAGGAAAATAAATATAGCATCTCTCCACTCCCAACGTCGTTAAGGTTCATGCACGGAGTGTCTCGCAAAGCGAAATCCAAACAAGTAACCCCTCCGACACAATCTCCTTAACTTGTTGCTCGTGGAGATAAAGCAACATCATACACAGGCAAAACAAGTAAGCAATCAAATAAAACAAACAAAACAAGAAATGAAAACTACCTACATACCGTAAACCACCTCTATAAAGTCTCAATCCTATATCTAGGTGAGATATTATAGAACAACTAGTCCTCTTTAGAACTAGAAATAGTATAGCCTCGCAATTTATTTGCTTGCTATCGAACCAACTAACCAAGAACATATCCACTCGCATATTACATATAATACGAGTGGCACATACTACAAATGCGCCTCTAAAATATCCCCACTCGCTTAATAACGAGCGAAGAAAAATATAGAACTTCCCTACCATGGAAGCCATAAAGGTACTCTATATAATAACATAATTACCACCACAAGGTCAATATACACACCCGAATCTAGGGTTAATACAATACTACTCCATCTCTAGCTTTTCTGGCGATTACTCACGTAGTTCCTTTAACTTCTTTAGCAAATAGAACTTTCTACCAACCTCTCCCGCCATAGCTCAATGAGTCTTCCCCGGGTGGATGTCCACCCATGGGGTCTCACGAACACTACTTTTCCAAAAGTGTTAGCAACACTTACCTGTGAGCCTATCACTTCCATTGAAAGACTCTCTCTCCCTTGCACCAACCTTATTTCGGTGCACAAATTCCTTAACCATAACACCCTTTATTCACGGTCGGCCTCTGACCGAACCTCGCGTGAATATTTGAGAATCTACTTTCTCATTATTCCTGATATCCTAGAGAAACTCACTGTTGAAAATATCTAACCGGTTTCTCTATTGGCGAAACTTCTCGTTCCACCAAAATAAGGCGGCTACTATATCCGCCATTTCAATCTTACTCCAACGGGTGAAATATTTTCCTCCAATCTTTACACCTGGGCACTTCTATACATTTCTCTAGGCCAAAACTATAAGGCCTTATGTTCTCACCGAATGATACTACACTTCCTCTATCCAACCGAACTTCAACATGTAGTCCTTGTCAAGGACTTCTCAACTCCAACTTAATATCGCTTGGAATTCCAAGCTTAGCATCACTCTCAACTGGCAGAGGTACTTGGAGAACTCTATATACTGTACTCAGCAGTCACGGTAGCAATATTAAAATAATGCTACGGAGGGAGCAACCTCTAAAGCGGCCCTCGTCCCCGACTACCACTTACAACTCTTAGTAATTCCATCTAATGACGCCTTCACAACGGCATCCCTAACGCCCTACGTCTGACGACTTACGAGTCTCACACGAATGCGAAAAATATTTTCGGGGTTCTCATCTCATAACATAAGAACGAAATCTCATAAGAGATCAACGATGTTAAGCTTAGGGCTCTATATCAAATCAGAAGTAACGCTTAAAGCGCAATACGTCCGCATAGATTCCTAAGAACTCTAGAACCTGATGCTCTGATACCATCTGTGACAACCCACCTACTAAAATAATAGGTGGCCAACCCAATACTCTAATAATCACAGGAATCATAGATGGTCCATTCTCAACATCTCTGTCGATTAAAATAATAGTATGAGATTACCGCCAATTATTTTAGAAAATGGACTGTAAAATTTAAAATTTTGAAAGTAAAAGAAAAAAACACTTAGACAATCCCATTTGCAAAAATGGTGGATATAAAAAATCAACGAATAAAGAATGACAACATAATATGTAATCACCGAATAAGCTTTCGGTGAACAGACCAATAAAATTAGTTACACCGAGTATTACACATTAAATATTACATTATAATAAATGTGTGCAATGCTTTGGGCCATACGCCCGAATAAATAAAATGAACATGACTAGAGCACAATGGAAAGAAGTGTCTAATACAAATAACCTACAACATCCGCAATATGCCGTAGCTCCATGACAACTGGGATGGAAATGTAGATACGGGTGTCCATGAGGTAGAGCACCTGTACGACAAAGAGTATATGCAGAAACAAAGAAATATAGACGGGTCAGGGCCCGGTTTGATATGATTCCCATGTGACTAAAATGCATGATAGTTAAGTGCGTAATTCTCTCGCAGTTAACATAATATTTCTCGTCTCTCATTCTAAAAGCACAAAATCATTATATGCTCTAGTTAACCCAAGTACTAAGGGCTAACTTCTCCCCAGTCTCAACACTATGCCCTATTCCTGCGTGTGGTGTCTCACAAAGCAAAATCCAAACAAGGAACCCCCCCGATACACTACTTCTAGGCAAGGTTGATCGTCGAGATCCATTAGACCTAAGTACAATATTGATGTATATTATCATCTAATTTAATTTCTCTGAAAATAGTACTGAGGGTTAGACTTCTCCCCAGTCTCAACACTACACCATGTTCGTGCGTGGGGTGTCTCGCAAAGTGAAATCCAAACAAGGAACCCCCCCGATACACTACTACTAGGCAAGGTTGATCGTCGAGATCCATTAGACCCTCAACACGTAATCAATATATACGTACAAATCTAATTATGTACACATAACTAATTTCATTCACACTCTTAAGGCACAATTCCTATTTCTTCTTAAGGAATATATATAAATGGTACAACATTTTATCAAATGTTTACTAATTCAATCTCATTACAAACTTTCTTTACCAATTTTATTTCCTTTCTTCCATACAGGAATACATTTTTAAAGCAAGTTTTATTATCATAAAAATGCTTTATCTTTTTCATAAAATCCCACTTCCCTTCTTCCATCCAGGAAGTGTAATCAAAAGTCATTTTTATTATCATAAAAATACTTTTGTATACCATATGCTTCCATCTCCCTGCTTCCATCCGGGAAAAGTATCCAAAGCCAAACCATATATCCCATTTGCCTTCTTCCATCCGGGAAATGTACTTAAAGTCAATTCATTATCATGGATTGCTTTAAATTTATCTAAGACCGTCCCTCCGAGTTTTCCCAGTGGATGCACCACTAAATGGCTATCATCTTCCAGAGCCCATCGAACAAGATAACCTGGGAACCAAAAAAACGTCGGGAAGCGGCCATATGCCTGCGGGAAAGTCAAGGCCACACCCAGAATCTCCTAACCAGTGCAGTATAATAAATGCCCATATGGCCTAGGGATTATATCCACTATGCATTCATTAACCAGGGGGCTTCACCACGCGCGCGCAACTTCCCTTATGATAGCGATTTAGAGAGGTGTGTAATAATAAATTAACATTTATGAAAAACATTACTTTTTCCTTTTGAAAATGTTCACTTTTGCATTCTCAAAATCATTTGTACTTATTTCTTTTAGTACTACCTATTAGCATATGTCATTCTTATTCTTAGTGTCATATTTTATTAATGACCTAAGACCCGAAGTGCCATTATCCTCAAACTAGTCTCCAAGAGTTCATCTAATTTCATGAACCATCAAAGTGATTCTTCATCAATAATAGACCCCCAAAAATCCCAACATTAACATTTTATCTCCAATTTATCTTTAGGTTAACTTCCTATATCTTTCGGATATTAACCTACACAAATTAGCCCTCGGGGTAAGTCCAATTATCCCATTTTATCCTAGGACATTAGTCTACCCAAAATATCCCTCTAGGACTCCCCATTACTTCCCAAAGGAACGTCCCTAAACCCTGGACCTAAAAGAAAAAGGGCTAAAATCAAACTAGGAAAAAACTCACAAAAACAGGGTAACCGAATCGATTCGCCCCTTGGGCCGAATCGATTCGCCCTTGGGAATTGATTCGCCTAAAAGCCGAATCGATTCGGTGAGCAAAAGCTGACATTCTGTACTAGCCGAATCGATTTGGTCTTAACCCGAATCGATTCGGTCTCCCAGACCTGTAGCCTGTCCCTTAACCAAATCGATTCACCTAGGAGCCGAATCAATTCAGCCATGGGAATTTGCCCAGTTTGGGCTACGAGTTGAAGAACCCTAAAATCTCCAAAACCCCAAAGCTCAAATTTTAACCAACATCAAAAATAACAAATTCTCCCAAATTGTTTCTACACAATTAATAACTACTATATATTCCTCAAACCAAGTTAAAACTAAGATTTAATGGTTAAATCCTCAAAATCAACAAAGAACCCATTTAGGGTTTAAATCTCCAAAACTTAACTACACATGCAATTTATCACCTTAAATCAACATCTAGCAAGTAAGAAACTTGCCTTGAGTTTGTAGTCTCGGATTCTCCTCCGGTAGCAACGAAATTCGTCATCAAACTTCCATTTCTCTCTCTTTTATCCATTTCTCCCAAGCTCTCTCTTCTCTCTCTCTCTCTTGGCTTCTAACACAAGAATGAGGGAAATAAAGGGGTGGGAGAGTTAACTGGGTCTTAAAACATAAATGCCCTCTTTTAATTGTTAATACACCATTAAAATGACTCGTATCCACATAATTTAGACATAACCCACAAAAAGTGCCCAAATCTCAAAAATATAACTTGGCACTTATTTCGACTATCTCGACTATTCTAAAAACAATCGCGCCCCCTATTTTGGCATTCGGGAAAATGTGAACAAATTTTATGTTCCAATTTCATTTTATTTCCTTAATTTTACCCAACTTAAAGTATAGGTCATAACCGTCGTTTTACATACAACGACGCAATATATCACAATATAATGCTATTTACCTTCTCATAACGGTAAATAGACAAAACATAGTAAATATTATCCCTAAATCTCACGGGAAATAATATTTACTCCAACCTCACCAATTTTATAAAATTAGCCCATCGGGCAAAATAATATAAAATAGCCGCTCAAAAACCAGGGTTGTTACATTTTCATCCCATGTTCCTGCTTAATTGTAGTAATCTCGTCAAGATTACCTTGTTGCCTAGACAGTGGATGCCCCGGGAGGTCATCCAAATTCTTACCTAGTTTGGTACCAACCAATCGGAGTTGGTAGTTATTGAATTGCCGATCAACCGGAGTTGGTGGTTATTTAATTGCCAACCAATCGGAGTTGGTGGTTATTGAATTTTTGACCAATCGGAGTTAGTGGTTATTGAATTCCCGACCAACCGGAGTTGGTGGTTATTGAATTGCCGACCAACCGAAGTTGGTGGTTATTGAATTCCCGACCAACCGGAGTTAGAGGTTATTTAATTTCCGACCAACCGGAGTTGGTGGTTATTGAATTCCCGACCAACCGGAGTTGGTGGTTATTGCTCTGAATTAGCGTTTGTAGTGTGTAATACTAATATTCTGAAAAAATTTCAACAAAAGAGGAAATATGGACGAAACATTACTTTATTCATATTGAAAGAATTATGTTACATATGGATTTAATTACTGATAGTACTTGCGCAGATGCTCTGCATTCCATGTGTTCTTGAATTCTTCTCCCTCCAAAGTATAAATTCTGTATGTCCCAGGACGAACAACTTCGGTTACTCTGTAAGGTTCATGCCAGTTGGCCTCCAGTTTGTTATGCTTTTGGATCACTTTCTTCAGGACATAATCCCCCTCTTTTAAATCGCACTTTTTCACCCTTTTGTTGTAGAACAAGGTTATTCGTTATTGGTATGCAGCATTCCTGATTGCTGCTTCTTCCCTAACTTCTTCGAGCATATCCAGGTCCAAACGCCTCATCAACTCGCTTATAGGAGAATTGAAATTAAGCACCCTATGTGTGGGTAAACCCAATTCAGCAGGTATGATAGCTTCACTTCCGAATATCAACATGTATGGAGACTCCCCAGTTGCTGTTCGCGGTGTAGTGCGATAAGCCCACAACACAGAGTGTAGCTCGTTAATCCAGTTTCCCTTTTCATCTCCTAACCATTTTTTCAAACCACTCAATAGGGTTATGTTTGTCACTTCAGTTTTCCCATTGCTCTGGGGATGGCCTGGCGTAGAATGGATCTTCTGTACATTAGATTGATGACAATATGCAGCGAATTCCTCGTTGTCAAATTGGGTTCCATGATCGGTAATGAATGCGTGTGGGAGACCATATCTGTAAATAATATTCTTCCAAATAAACTGATAGACTTTGTCATACGTCATATCAATGAGAGGTTCAGCTTCTACCCATTTGGTAAAATAATCCACAGTAACTACGAGGTATTTGAATCTCCCTTTGGTCATTGGAAGTGGCCCGACCAAGTCTATCCCCCACATAGCGAATGGCCAAGGGGATGTAATGGGTGTTAACAATGCTTAGGGAGTTCTTCGGATGGAAGAGAAACATTGGCATTTATCGCACTTCTTAGCATAAGCCGTGGAATCAGCTCTCAATGTTGGCAATTAATACCCCTGTGTTATTATCCTTTACAAAAGCGTCCGACCTGCTACATGGGATCCACTGGACCCTTCGTGAACCTCTGCAATCAATTCTTTCACTTCGGAGGGATGGACACATCTTTGTAGTCCTTCTATAACTCCTCTTGTATACAGAATGCCACTGGTCAATACGTAACGAGCAACTTTAAATTTTAATTTCTTGGCTACGAGTTTATTAGGTGGCACAATCCCTTCTTCGATATAGGCCCTGATGGGATCCATCCAGGATGGTCCTAAGTCAAGGGCAATGAAATTCATCATTAAGTCTTCATCCACACTCCGATCTCACAGGATTTCTATTGGAATTATTCTTCGTAGCTCTGTGCGTGTGGCTGATGCCAATCAAGCTAAGGCATCGACTCTTGCATTCTCCAATCTCGGTATTCTAATCAACTAAACTACGGTAAATGTGGAGACAACCTCCATAGCCTTTGCATAATACTTGAGCATTAGTTCTCCCTTTGCTAAATACAATCCAAGAATTTAATTTATAATTAACTTCGAATCACTTAACACTACGACCTGCTCTGCCTTCATGGTTTTGGCCAAACTTAGACCCACGATCATAGCCTCATATTCATCTTCATTATTGGAGGCTTTAAACTAAAAACGTAGAGCATATTCTATATCAATCTCATCAGGACTGTTTAAAACAATTCCTTCTCCACTGCCTGTGGCACACGAAGAGCCATCCACATACAGATTCCATACAGGTACTTTATTATCAAACTCTTGATCAGACAAAGTTCCTCGGTGGAATATTTGATGCTTCTTTTTGTCTTCCCATGATACTTCTCACTGCTCATTGATTATCTTCTCTTGATCGTCCATGGATGGAAGTTGTTCGGGTGTTAAATTTGATGATCCCGTAACATCTACGGGTTGGTGTGTATTAAGCTCTTGCTCTTCGGAGGCATCAGAGTGAGTAAACTCTGCGATGAAATCCTCTACTTCCTGCCCCTTAAGTGAGGACCTAGGCTCATAAACTATGTCATATTCACCAAGTTCTACTGCCCAGTACATCAATCGTCCCGATTTCTCCGGTTTATGCAGAGCTTGTCTTAATGGCATATCAGTATACACCACTATAGTATGGGATTGAAAGTATGGCCTCATCCTTCTGCTTGCTTCGATTAGTGCTAGTGCTAACTTCTCCAGTCTTAGATATCTGATCTCTGCTCCTCGGAAGGCCTTGCTGGTGTAATAGACTGGTTTCTGCACTCCATCCTCCATTCTTATCAATGCCGAGCTAACTGCATTCTTTGAAACTGCCAGATACAAATATAGTCTTTCTCCCATCACTGGTCTAGATAATAATGGAGGTGTCCCCAGATATTTCTTCAACTCCTGAAAGTCCTTCTCGCATTCATCATTCACCTCAAAAGTTTTTCACAGTGTTTTGAAGAATGGGAGGCATCTTTCTGTTACTCGTGACACAAATCTGTTATGTTCTGCAACTCGCCCTGTGAGACTTTGCACCTCCTTCTTCGTAGCTGGAGATCGCAGCTCCAATAGGGCCTTGATCTTTTCAGGGTTCGCCTCGATCCCTCATTGGTTAACAATATATCCAATAAACATACCTTCTCGTACTCCAAATATGCATTTGGTGGGATTCAACTTCATCTGATATTTTTCTTGCTGATCAAAAGTCTGACCTAGGTCAACTAGATGATCAGCAGCTTTCCTGCTTTTTGTCAGCATATCGTGAACATAAACCTCCATGCTATGACCGATTTACTTTGCAAACACCTTATTCATCAGCCTCTGGTATGTTGCACCTGTATTCTTAAGTCCGAAAGGTATAACATTATAGCAATAAGTTCCCCCTGGGGTGATAAATGAGGTACTTTCCCTGTCCTCGATTTTCATTTTAATCTGGTTGTAACTAGAGTAAGCATCCATGAAACTCAATAATTCATGCCCCGAGTTAGAATCCACCAGCTGATCGATTCGGGGCAAAGGAAAATGATCCTTTGGGCAGGATTTATTAAGATCAGTGAAGTCCACACACATCCTCCACTTATTGTTTTTCTTCTTTACCATCACCACATTTGCTAGCCAATCAGGATACTTGACATCCTCAATGAAAAAGGCTTTCTATAGTTTCTCTACCTCTTCCTGTATAGCTTGATTCTTTTCAGGGCTGAACACCCTTCTTCGCTGCTTCACTGGCTTGATTTCCTTATTCACGTTGAGCTCGTGACACAGGAAACTCGGGTCTATCCCTAGCATGTCTTCATGACTCCATGCAAAAGTCTATTTTCTGCGCCTTAAAAATGCTATCAGTTCCTATTTTAATGATACATCCAAAGACGCACCAATTTAGGTTGTTCGTTATGGGTGTTCGTCGTCCAGAATGATATTTTCGGTAACTTCCATGACTTGGCCTTTCACGAGCTGAGACTCGTCTCTAGGATCTAATGTTTCAATCTCTGTATCTTCCGTTTCATCCATTTGATATGTAGTAGTCTTCTTCCTGAATTCTTCTCGTTCCTCTTGTTCGGTAGATGAATAGTAGCATTCCCGAGCTACTTTCTAGTCGCCTTTCATAACTCCCACTCCAAAGTTGGTTGGGAATTTTAAATATTGATGTACAGTAGATGGCACTGCCTCGAATTTCTTCAGACCTACTCTTCCCATGATGATGTGTAAGTTGATTGGACATTTTTATCCATTACGAAGAAGCGTACTTTTTCTGTTCGACAAGCAGACCATGTACCGATGAGCATATCTAACTTGATCGTCCCAAGTGGAAAAACCTTTTCGCCAGTAAAGCCTAGAAGGGGTCTATGATATGGCTCCAACTGGGCTAACTTCAAATTCAAACTGTCAAAGCATGGGTAGAACATGATGTCTGCAGAGCTACCATTACCCACCAATACCCGTGAAATCACCACTTCCTTTATTCTCATCTTGATTACCAATGGGTCATCATGAGGATATAATACACCTGCCTGGTCATTTTTAGAAAAGCCGATGATTAGTTTGTCCTTATTCACCTTCCTCGGGCGATCATCTTCAGCCAAGTTTATTCGCTATATGTAAGAACAAGCTTAGGCCTCATTGAGGTAAGATTTTCTCTCCACAGTCAGATATCCACCTCATGCATCTCCACCTATAATGACATTACATTAAAATGACCCAAAATGGATTGAAAATACCTCGCGTTCTAGCTGTCTTGGTCATTTGGGGAGATCGGGGTCATCTTCTGGATTATCTTCGTGATCTCTCTTTTTGTCTTCATTTTATCGACGAGGAGATTTAGATCTTTGCCTTCCTCTATTGCTGGTTTTCCCACCATTTTGGTGATCAACGTACTTAGCTAATTTTCCTCGCCTTATGAGTGCTTTAATTTCATTCTGGAGAGCTATGTAACATCTGGTCGTATGGCCATGATCTTTATAAAACTCGCAATACTTGGACTTATCCCTTTTGTCTGGGTCTGCCTTCATTTTTTCTGTCCAAGCTAGCTCCTCGCTGTTCTTGATCTCCTCCAAAATGTGATTTATATCTACTTTCAAGGGAGTATAATTTCCATACTTCCTCATCTACTCCACGGCTTGCTTATCTTTCGACTGTATGTTGCCAACATTGTCCTTTTGATCCTTCTTCTTAGTTTTACCATCCTCAACCTTGGTCTCCTCAGTGTCTGTATTCTTCTTCGCAGCTATGGCTTCTTCAGCGTTCATGATTTTAGCTGCCTTTGCCATCAGTTCTGCCATGGTCCTAGGTGGATCTTTAGCCAAATTATAATACAACTTGTCCAGTAACAGTCCACTCATCAAAGCAGTAATTACTGTCTTCTCCTCGTAATCAATTACCTTAAGTTTCTCGTTATTAAAACGCGTAATATAGTCCCTGGTACTTTTGCCCGTCTTCTATCTAACATTCAGTAAGTGTGCTACTCGTTTAAATGGTTTTGCTCCAAAATAGAAATTCCCTATGAAAAGCTATGCCAGTTGAAGGAAGGTCACAATCTTCCCCCGAGGAAGGTTGTTATACCATATCTGATCTGACCCGGTGAGAGTTCCTAAAAATGCCCTGTATCTCATCTCGTCTGGAATCGCATATATATCGGCAACAGCATGGTATTGTTCTATATGGAGGAAATGATCAGTTTTTCCATCATATTTAGGTGTCACCATAGGAGCTTTGAATTTTGATGGTGTGGGAAAGTCCACAATCACCTGCACAAACGATGTCCCTTGGACAAAAGTTCTTTGTTTAGGATTTATGCCTTGGGAGAGTCATTCGAAGGATGGAGAAAATGCACGAAAATACCATAAATCGTTGAAATTTAAGCCACAAATATGGTAGAAAGAAGATAGTAATTCCCCCTGGTACGTTTACATTGACGAGTGAGGAAAGGAATGTGCTTTTAGACACAATATATAATTTAAAGGTTCCATCTAATTTTTCATCCAACTTGCAAAGGATTTTGAATTATGATACCCATGATTTACATAAGTATAAGTTCCATGATTGGCATGTGATCATGCAATTGGTTCCTCTATTGTTTAAGCACTATTTCTCCAAGCACAAGGATTTATGGAGGGCTATTATGCAAATTGGTATCTACTTCTCACTTTTATGTGAGAAGGTAGTCAATCGATATCACATAGTGGCCGTAAAATTGGAGGTGATCGAAGAGATTTGTGTATTGGAGAAGTACTTTACCCTATCATTATTTGACATAAGTGTTCACTTATTGATACATCTATGCGACAAGACACTTCTTTGTAGTACAGTTAGATATCGATGGATGTATCCATTTGAAAGATTGATGAAAGTTTTCAAAGATTACATCAAGAATATAGGACACATTGAAGTATCAATTGCAGAGGAATACATCATTGTGGAGTCATCAATCTACACTCGGGAATATATGCCTGACTTGAGCAGTGGATGACAGTGATGAGTTTGTCGATGAAGGTGGTCATGTGATAAACAAACGAATGAAATCAACAAGTTTAGAACATGAACAAGTAGCTCGTTATTTATTTGACACACATGAAGATGTCGAAGAATGGAAAAAGTAAGTTTATATTATTTTAACTTTTACATTATTTTAATTTTTATACAAGATCAATTTTTCAATACGTTCATCACGATCAATGCAGAAAATATGAAGTGTGTGGGAAGAATAAAAGACGAAACGCAATGGCACGATTAGACAACGAATTTAGGTTGTGGTTATCACATGCGGTAATTATAATGAAAATGTATCTTATTCAATGTCATATTATAAGAAAGCTTTACAACTAACCTAATTAATTTATCTATATTCTCAACTCTTAAAGATGGATAACGCACATCATGACTTTCTCGTCTAGCCACTGGGCCCTTGTTCAATGAAAAAGAGTACAAAAAGTATCGATTGAATGGTTACATATTCAGTGCTAGGGTGTACGAGGAAAACACAAATGTACAGAATCAAACATTTCATACAAGGATCTTACTTATTTTCGAGCGAGCGCCAAAGATAAAAATCTCATTGAAGCTGAAATGACTTACTATGGTGTAATTCAAAATATATTTGAATTGAACAATATAAGCTTCAAAGAGGTTGTGTTTTACTGTGATTGGATAAGAGTTTAGGATAAAAATGCATGTAAAGTTGATCCTGGCACCAATTTGATCCTGGCTGACTTGTTCAAGTTGAAGACGTTTGTTTGTGCTTTTCAAAAGGTTAAACAAGTGTTTTACTCGGAGTATATCAACAACGAGTCGTGGTCAATCGTCCTACATGAACCAAATCATATAAACAGTAGTGTGGATGACTTGGTTGATCCTACCGAATATCAATTCATTTTTTATGATAACCCGAATTTGAAACAATTTTTAGATTTGTAATAATTATTCCAATTATTTGTAATGATCGGTGGGTGTATTATTCTAGTTCTTCATTATTATCAGACGACTGTTTAATGCTTTTAATTCATTTGTACTTGATCAGTTTATTGCTTGTAATAACCAGTGGGTGTGTTCTTCAAGTGAATATGTTATTATCGGATTTTTTGTTTTTTTTAGTAAGTGAATATGTTAATTTAGAATTCAATTAAATTCAACATTAAATCAAACTCCATGACATGACCCGATATTGAATCAATATTTAGATTTATAATGCCATTAACTTTTATTCTTTTAGGGTCCGTTTGGTTGTCAATGAGCAAAAGCGTGGGCATGGTAAAATTTGTCTAGGCAAATTTTGCCTAAATAAATTTTACCTAGGCAAATTCAGATGACGCTATCAAACAACATTAGGCGAAATTAAAGTCAATCCAATTAATTTATTTAAAAACAATTTTTATATTATATTCAAAAATGTTAAAAATAGTTTTTGCAATATTTTTATATTACAGTTTTTAAAAACAATTGTAAAACGTTTTCTTAACAATTTTTTATAATATTAAAATCAATTTTCAAAATATTACAAAACAATTTTTAAATATTCACAACAGTTTTTTTTAACTATTTAAAATATTTTTTAATTTTGTTTTTAAACTTTAAAACTGTTTTTATATTATATTCAAAACAGTTTTTAAAATTGTTAAAAACTATTTTTACAATATTTTCATATTACGTTTTTTCAAAAAATTTGTAAAACATTCTCTTAACAATTTTTTATAATATCAAAAACAGTTTTTAAAATATTACAAAACAAATTTTAAACATTCACAACAGTTTTTTTAAACTATTTAAAACAGTTTTAAAAAATGTTTTTTAAAACTTTAAAACAGCTTTTATAATATATCCAAAACAGTTTTTAAAAATGTTAAAAACTGTTTTACAATATTTTTATATTACGATTTTTCAAAAAATTTGTAAAACATTCTCTTAACAATTTTTTATAATATTAAAAACAGTTTTTAAAATATTACAAAATAAATTTTAAACATTCACAACAGTTTTTAAACTATTTAAAACAGTTTTAAAAAATGTTTTTTAAAACTTTAAAACAGTTTTTATAATATATCCAAAACAATTTTTAAAAATGCTAAAAACTGTTTTACAATATTTTTATATTACGGTTTTTCAAAAAATTTGTAAAACATTCTCTTAACAATTTTTTATAATATTAAAAGCAGTTTTCAAAATATTACAAAACAGTTTTTAAATATTTATAACAGTTTTTTTAAATATTTAAAACAGTCTTTAAAATTATTTTTTAAAACTTTAAAACTGTTTTTATAATATATTCACAACAGTTTTTAAAAATGTTAAAAATTGTTTTTACAATATTTTGTTAATACGGTTTTTTAAAAAAATTGTAAACATTTTCTTAACAATTTTTTATAATATTAAAAACAGTTTTTGAAACATTACAAAACAATTTTTAAATATTCATAACAGTTTTTTAATTATTTAAAACAGTTTTTAAATTATTTTTTAAAACATTAAAACCGTTTAAGAAGTTGGCAAATTTGTGGGCAAATATTTCCTACTCAAATAGGTAAGCAAAATTTGCCCACAGATTGTGCATAGGAGGTGTTATACATTGGCAAATAATGCCTAGGCAAATTATGCAACCAAACAGTCAAAATGTGGGCAAATTTTCATATTTGCCAACTTTTTGGCATTTGCCTAGGCAAATTATGCCAACCAAACGGACCCTTAGTGCTTTGTTATTATCGAATTTGAATCAAAATTGGTTTTTTGGTTAGTGAATATGTTAATTTGGAATTTAATTAAATTAAGCATTAATTCAAACTTCATGACATGACCCGATATTAAATCAAATTTAGATTTATAATTTTGTTAACTTGTATTCTTCTAGTGATTTGTTATTATCGAATTTGAATCAAAATTGATTTTTTGGTTAGTGAATATGTTAATTTGAAATTTAATCAATTTAAGCATTATTTCAAAGTCCATGACATGACCCGATATTGAAATAATATTTTTAGATTTGTAATGTCGTTAATTCGTATAATATTATAATTCATTTGAATTTGATCATTTTATCATAAACATGTTTGTACTAATAACAACAATTTTTGCAGAAAATGTCTTCAACGGGGCATCGTGGTAGCGGAGGCGACGAGGGCTCCTCCGCCACTAGGCCCCCCAAATGGGGCAAATTGGGGTTTGTCATCGAGAATAAGATGACATTACTAGCTAGATCCTTGGAGTTACCAAAGATGATCATCATCCCGGGGTACACTTATTGGAGGAAGGTGCTAAATGAGCTCAAGATCGCGAACTGGGGGCACTACAGGTAGTGTATATATATTTATATTTATATTTTTAATTTAAATACAACTAACACTTACTTTTTTTTTGTTTGTATTTTTTAAAAGGATCGATAGGATCAATTTGGCATGCCCCACATGTCCGTGACTCCATGTTGGAACAGTTGAGAGATCAATATAATACATTGAAGAAAAACATACGGGCACGATACTTTGGGCAGATCCGAGAGTCTATTTTGAGAGTGTGCAACGCCATCCCATCAAAGGAGCCGATCTCATTGGCACAACGACAACAATTTTGTGACAATGAGATTAAGGAGAGGCAATTGACATCTTATCAATTGGGGATGGAAAATCGGGCAAAAAAGGTGGACATACACTACTTCGAGTGGACATCTTACGCCGAGTTGGAGCACGGGATGATAAGTTTTTATTTTTATTTAATTTTATTTTTATATTATTTTAATTTAGCATTAGTTTGTATTACTTACTAATTCTACATTATTTTATTCCAGAAGTCGAGGAGTGTCCCTAGGGGTAGGCTATATAGACTTAATGCCTATGTTGTAATTCAGACGAATAAGGGCAAGGATAAGGAGATATCCCCGAGCGTAGCAGACACGATCGTAAGTTATAATTGTTTAATTTTTTTAATTACGCAATAATTTTTTTATTTACTTAATCAACTAATCGTGTAATTTTTTGTCGTTTCAGGTAAAGCTTAAAGAAGTACATGAAAAGTAGTCTGATGCTGACAAAGCATCTTGGCTACGGACGCACTCAGCCAAGTGCTCAGGGCAAATCACAAGGGGAGGACTAGGGGGTGAGTTCTTGGGTGGGGAAGTCGAGGATGATCAGGATAGGGATAAGTAACACCGGGTTGGCTTGTAAGGTGGAAACCCATGATGATAAGCTATCAAGTTTAGAGGCGAGGGTCCTAGATATGTAAGCCTTCATGAAGCGTCAGTGGGGGTCCACCACCAATAAGGGAAAGGGAAAGGGGAAGGGGAAGGAGGTAGACGAGGATTCCATTGCTACCTCGCCGATACACATGGATTCGCCGATACGCACAGACTCGTCACCCTTATATGATCCATTTCCCAGCTTGACCCCTATTGAATGGCCTATGTTAATAATTGGTTAGCTGAGCGTGTTTTTAATAGGCGTATTTGGTGGCACGTCAATAGAGAGGGGGTTGAGGGACTCGGGCACCCTCCCGAGTATGGTGGTTCATGGACGTGTCATGCAAGACTTTGAGGCAAAGGTTCTTGTCACACATGATTTTTAGAGGAAAGGAGAATGCACCTTTGTGGTTGAAGAACAATGCAGCTTTCGACGAATTGATGGGTGTATCAATTCATATGTTGTGTGTCCTTTCTTCCTCCTCCAATCTCCTATACACCCTACTCTATGATATTATTTGTATTTATTTTATTTGGATATTGGATATTATTTGTATTTTTTTTATTTGCTTATGGATATTCAAATGTTGGTTTGATTTTTGTTAAGGATATTTGTATTTATTTGTGTTGGTTATTGACTATTGAATGTTTCTTGATATATATGCTGTTTGGACATGTTAAAATTTGCTAGAATATGTACTAATATACTTCTGGGTAGTGGCAGTAGCCATACTGCCCAACAATTATTTTTTTAAAATCTGCCTAGATTTGTCATCGACTTTGACCATGACAAGTCTGTGACAAAGGAAACTTGTTACAGTCAAAGTCTAATCTAATTTTTTATTTGTCACGGACTTGTCACTATCAAAGACCGTGACAAGTCCGTGATAAATGCCTTTGTCACCCCCAAACTTGTCAAGATTTTTTATCGTGACAAGTTGGCAATTTTGGTATAGTGACAAAATATGATGGAGGAATTTCTTAGGATTTCATCTCCTTTTGAGAGTTCCTCTGGGCCAAATGTTTGGGATGCTTTTCACGTTCATATTTTACATGCCTAATCCTAGATTGTACTATCATTGTTCTTATATTTTTCATTTTGCTATGTTTTTTATAAATACAAAAAGATTTTCATTTTCAAGAAAAAGTGAAAATGGCAAAAAGAATTTATTTTGATAATTTATTTTGAAAAAGACAAAATGATTTTTGCAATTTTTTTTCACTATATATGGAAGAACAGTAAAGATGTATGACTCACCGATTCGTTTCATATCCACATGACTATTTTTTAGTGTTTTGAAATATGACATCATTTGATATATGTACTTTATAATGTGTTGGGTCCATTAAGATGTGATTTGATGATATATTCTTAAATGTTTGACTTACTGTCAACTTTAATGCACACGAGCACGAACTTATTTGAATGTTTCACTTACTTATCACATGTCGAGTGTAGTGTTTTCATATCAATTATGATTTTAAATGAACCAAATGTGAAAAACAAGACAACAAAAAGTTGTGCATGTAGGAACCATTGCCTGAATTTAAAAAATCACTTTTTTTGATAAAATTATTTTATTTTAAGTAATGGAAAGGGGCTACGAAATATAGTCTTTGTGTGAAAAGCCATCATTTGCAATAAAATAGGCAAAAATATTAACGACACATAAAAACAAAAGTGTCGGGCCATTTTCTTTGAACAATCATGCTTTGCTACAAATGAGCATCGGTTTCTTCAAAATTGTGAATGTTATTGATATATGTGAGATTTTGAGGGAGTTAAATTGGAGATCAACGGCTTTGCAATTACTATAAAAATCTCGAAAAGCATTACATAATTTGGGGCTACATTGGTGTGAAAATCATTTACGATCTTGATTTGTTGATTAGGTTAAGTCAGTTTAACATGAGTTCATTATTCTTATACCTAAGGTAGATTTTGAGATCATTCGTTAGTAGTGTCGCAATCCTTCTTGCACATGTGATATGATTGTTCGCGTTAATTAACCTATGGAATATGTTCACACCCCTACGTTTCGCTTCCATGATTCGGTTATTTTTGTATTTTCTCCGTAGTGTGTTGTATTTGTAAAATTTATACTTGAGAAAAATTTGAAAGATTCAAAAATAGTTTGTAGAGGCTTTGAGTTTATCATTACATGTGATTATTTGATATATCTTTGTGATGATACTCTATCTTTTATGATGCTCTCAATTTTCATGATTTAGTTTCCACTCCTTATCTATTTTGGACAAAATAAAGGGGAGAACAAATTATGGGGGAGATTACATGAGTTTTTTATGGGGGAGATATTCTCATTTTTTTATATTTTCAAACTCTATGCATCACGGGTAGTGTTCTTGTTTCCTGTGTGTAGATTTCCCTTGGGTATTGATTATACAGATTAATAGATCAAGGGACGATCAAGAAAATAAGAATAAGAAGATTTGGAGTCTAAAGACAATATGTCCGCACATCATTCCATTTTATAGGGTTTGGGAGGTTATTAGGATATTTTCACTGTCTTAGGGGAGTTTTTTTTAATGTAATTTGGAATTTTGTTTTATTGTTGTACCGGAATATCCAAAAGGGGGAGATTATAAGACCATTATTTTTGTAATTTTCTCATAGCTTAGGCTACATAGATTTTGTCATATCCCGTTACAATTTGACTCGATCCGTAATGAAGAATTGAATCTCCAACATCTCCAAATTTTGGATGATCTCCACATTACGAAGGTATAAATAAATTAGGAGTTCAAATTTATTTGCATTTATATTGGGAGATATTTTTATTAAAAACGAAGCAATTTTTTTTGTTTTAATTTTTTTCAAAATTTGCTGACTTCGTTCAAATGAGAAGTTATTCATTCGAATGAGAAGTCTAACTTGTTAGAAGGCTCGTTTTTACATTTAATCTAATGAGAATATAGAGAGGGCATGAAGGTGCACCATTTGTCCTCATCCGAAACTCGTTCAAATGAGATAGTGTTTTCGTTCGAATGACCTTGGTTTCATTCTAATAAGATGCTATTCTCATTCAAACGAAGCTTATTTCTGTTCGAACGAGTGATGCCACCTTAAATTTTGTGCGGTCTTATAAATACCCGCTTTGTATAGTTTTTCACAAAGATTTTTTTGAAAATGAAAACTACATACCTACTGTAAAATTCCTCACTTTGTTTAGGCTTAAAACCACTTTTCATTCACAAATTTCTATAACACCCTGTTTTCCGTGTATGTAAAATTTAATTAATTTGGTTATTTTTTATTACACTTATGCAGTAATTTAATTGAATTAAGTATTATGTGTTTATTAAAATGTTAATCGGGGGAGATATTAATTAATATTTAAAAAATAAAGTTACTAAGTGAGTAGTAAATTATTATTGTACATCGTAGCGAGTGATATCGACATGATAGTGTTATATCTCAACCGAGGGTCGCATGTAGACTATATCAGGTCGAGATCAAAAATTTATGTAGAGTGACTCGAATGGCAATTGCGAGATCATGGTTGGTTTCAGATGGATCGAGATAGTCAAAATAGAGTACTCGGGGGACTTAATTGGGACCCGGGGCCTTTATAGATAGAATCGGGCCCACACGGGGGTATATGAATCCTTTAAACTTGTCCATTTACCCTAATTTCAGGATTAGGTATTATAAACCTAGGTCTAGGGGTTTGAGGTAGCCACAATTCATTATCTAAGTCCTAGAAATTGAGAAAATAGAGAAGGAAAAAAAGAGGAGAGCTTTAGGCGGAAAATTCAAAGAGGGATTGGGTGTGTTACCATCAATTCATCTTTTACAATGCGTAATCAGACCCTAAAAACCTAGATAGGAAAGTTATTAACTTTCTTTCAATTTAATTTGCAGATATTCATGTTCATATCATAGTAGGTGTAGAACCAACATTGACTCGGGGAGGGTTCTCTCATGAAAAAAGGGGATTTTTGGGTGAAACTAATATCCTATGTTTAATTGGATGAAAATCTGATGTTGTAGGCAAATTATAATTACTAGAAATTAAATCTTGTAGAGATATATTGAAAAACTTGTTTACTAGATTAATAGAAGAATGTTATAAGTTGAGTAAACTCCGAATAAATTTTTTGGACAAAACTCTTTTCGAATAAACAACACAAGATGTGTTCAAAATTATTTTCTGAATATGTAGTTTAGATTTGGTAGTTGATTACCTAAGGTTTTAGCAATTAAAAACCATCTCCTAAGTTCAATATGCAGTACCAATCACAATAGATATTAAGAACATTTAAAGTAAATAACACATGAATTTTAATGTGGTAAAACCCTTAATCAAGAGAAACATCCACGATGCCCTTTATGGCAAAAAATAAAAAAATCCACCAAAATTAAGAATCAGGTTACAACACTTAAGCAAACACACAAAGATCCTAAATCTAAGTTCAAAGTTATACCTACATGAGCTCCTCTACTCCAAAGGTTTTCTAACTAGATCTAATATTTTTTTGTTGCTTTTTTGCCTTTTCCTTGACCTCCTTTTCTTTGGATTCTGATTCCAGCAACTTTAACAAATCCTAAGTCTCTTAACTAGAACCACTGTGACTAATTGTTCGTGTGTGAGAATGTGTATGTGAGGTGTTCTAAATGCAGATTTATGCAACTCACCCTCTCAAGTTATTTATACAGACAAGATCTTATAAATGAATAGGTTCTATATGACATGTAAAGTCTGATTCAAACTTTTTTGTCAAATAAGCTTCTTATTAAGATTAGATCTGAAAAATAACCTTGCTTTTAAAACTAGCCAAGGTCCTATGTGTCTCTTTTTATTTTTCTACAACTTTATTTCACAAACTGTGAAATATGATTCAAGAAACACAAACGTCTTAAGGATCTCATTTAACCTTGAATAAACATAAGATTATTTTTCAAAATCTTTTGAATTAGAATGGATCTAAAATAATAGATCCAAAAAGAGAATAAACAAAAATCAGCGTGTGATATTATCTTTTAGAAAATCTGAAGTTTCAATAGTGAAACTCGATATTTTCTTAGAGACGTGTTCTGAGAGAAACTTAGATTTGAAGAGGTCTTCAAATATCGAACAAACCCAACACCAATCTCACAAAAATCCTAAAATGGATCTAACTCTCAAGGTTTAGGTTTCTGATGTATGAAATGTTGAAGGTTATGGTGTTTGGGTGAAGAGAAATCACTCAGAGGTGCGAGGATATGAAGATTAGGGTATCTTCTCTCTCTATCTCTCTCTATCTATCTTTCTCTCTCTCTCTCTATTATCTCTTTTATTTCCTCTCTCTCTTCTCTCTACTCTCTCTTTTTCTCTCTATTTGGACGAAAGCCAAAAGTCTCAAAAATATGAGACTCAAAGGGTTTTTATACAGGCATTGGAAGGATCTCGAATAACTTGGGCAATACTACGATTGATATTGAATTTGACTTATTGACTGCCAATGTAATGGTCTACAACAAGCGGTGATAACAATGTAATCTCATTGGTTAAATATGTAACTCTGGGATTGAAATTAAACACATGCAGGCCGTTGATAAATATCATCCAAGGGATGAGATTAAATGAGGGTAATGTGTCTTGTAGAAAACGCAAAATAACACACTCAGGAGCCAACATGTGTATGGTGTAAAATGGCTGTAAAACGCGTGTTTGAAAATATTTACAAACTCCCCCTGAAGTCTCTAGCGCTTTGAGATCCTACCCAAGCTAACCTCTACTGAATTAAAACACTTTATAAAATACAATTTTTAACCCCCAACACTTTTAAAAACCAAAATTTAATAATTCCAAAAATTATTTAAAATGTTTTAAAAATGTTGTTTAATTAGTTAAATCGATTTAGAAATTAATTAATGTGTTTAAAAATGACATATGCAAATAGGAATAAAAAATATGCAATGCAAGTATCCTAAAGCGGTTATAGGTGGAATTAACTTCCCTTTAAGTTGATCTTGAGGTTTTCTTGGACTAGAATTATTCAATCTTCTTGAACCTTTGTAAGATGGAGCAACTCATAAAAACAAACCTACTTTGTCTCAAGATCCAAAGTAGTTAGAACTCCTATATATATATACTCAATCAAGTTAATATATGGTGTGTTCTCAATCTCCCCCTTTGGATATTGGAGACAAAATTCCCTTGAGTATTCTGAACTCGTGGATGAAAATGAAAAATCCTAGTTGTCCTATAAAAAAGTTCTAACTACCCATTCTCATCCTAGAACCGAAAATAAGATGAAAAAAATACATTACTCAACTACAATACAGACCAATACCCTACTAATATACGAAGCTATACAATGGGTCTGAGATGCCTGTTAACAAAAGTAAACACTTAATGGCATATTAGTTGAGTTAGAATAGGAATAGATATATAAATTGCTAAGAAAATACTCAAGATCTTCTCCCCATATTTTTCTCAAATATACAATGGGGTAAAAAAATGGAGAAAAACAAGTATAGAGAAGCATAGTAAATAACAAATTATACCATAAACAAGGGCAGAATCAAGGGTCTCCGACATACACTAGTGTTAAGAGGCGTCTTTTGTCATTTATTAAACAAGCATTCCCTAAAACCTCAAAAATCAATAATTCACGAGAAACTACCAAGGTTGTGATAAATTGTGACGAAAACTAAGTGAGAGTTATCATGCCTATAGCTGTTCGCAATACTAAAATCATAGATTGTCTAATGGTTTGGTAAAGAGATCTGTGAGCTATTTTTGAGTGTACAGATATTCAATGATGAGTTCTTTGGATTCTACAAGGGCACGATTGAAGTGATGCCTAATCTTAATATGCTTAGTTCAGGAGTGCTGCACCGGATTCTTCAAAATATTAATGGCACTTTGGTTATCACAATACATGGTTAACTAATTTTTCGTGATACCATAATATCTAAGCATCTGTTTAATCCACAACAGTTGTGAACAACAACTACCTGCTGCTATGTATTCATATTCTAAGCTAGATAAGGAAAAAAAATTATGTTTCTTACATGACCAACCTATGAGATTATTTCCAATGTAGCAACATGCACCAGACGTGATTTTTCTATCATCGAAAGATCCGACCCAATTGGCATCGGTGTACCCTATAATGGAACTAGTTGTATCTTTTGTGTAGTAAATTATAAATTTTAAAGTACCCTTAACATATTTAGTAATTCTCTTCACACTTGATAAGTGGGATTCCTTAGGGCTACTTTGATATCTAGCACAGATACAAACTGCGAAGTAAATGTCAGGTCTAGATACTATAAGATACAAGAGACTCCCTATCATACTTCGATATAGGGTAGGATCAACACTTTTCCCATTATCATCTTTAGAGAGTTTTGTTGAACTACTCATGGGGGTTCTAGAAGGTTTAGCATTTTCTAATCCAATTTTTTTAACAAGTTCAGCAACATATTTGGATTGAGTGATAAAAAGACCATAATTGGATTGTTTTACTTGTAGATGTAAAAAATATTGAAGCTCACCCATAAGTGACATAAAAAATTCAACATGCATGATGTCAGAAAAATTCTTAATTTGGTTAGAATAAGTGGATCCAAATATTATATCGTCAACACACACTTGTGCGATTAAAACATGTTTGTCTTCATTCCTAACAAATAAAGTTTGATCATTTCCACCTCGAACAAATCCATGAGATACTATAAATGTGGATAATCACTCATACCAAGCTCTAGGAGCTTGTTTCAAACCGTATAAGGCCTTTTTCAGTTTAAAGACGTAGTCAGGGTGTGATGGATCTACAAACCCTTTAGGTTGTTCTACGTAACCTCCTCAGTCAAAATTCCATTCAAAATTGCGGACTTAACATCCATTTGGAATAACTTGAATTACAGGTGACAAGATATGGCAAGGAGGAGACGAACTGACTAAAGACGAGTAACGGGTGCAAAAGTTTCGTCGAAGTTAAATCCCTCTATCTGCGAGTATCCTTGTGCAAACAACCTAACTTTATTTCTAATGACCTCCCCATTTTCATTTGTTTTGTTTTTGAAAGTCCATCATGTGCCGATAACCTTCGAATCTTTTGACCTGGGAACAAGATACCACACATCGTGACTCTAAAATTGGACAAGATCTTCTTGCATAACATTGATCCAGAAAGAGTTAGAAAGGGCATCATTTACATTTTTAGGTTCCTTAAGGGAAACAAAACATGAAAATTGTGCCACATTTCGAAGTTGGGGCCTTGTTCTAACATATTCAGAAGGATTACCAACTACAGTTTTAATAGGATGGTCTTTAGAAACCCAAGTGGGTACAGAAGGATTCTCGGGTGGCAGTGAATCATTATCTTGTGAGGGCTCAATTGGAAAATTGGTTCGTCCTCTTCTTGTGGAAATGATTGGCTGGCACTACTCCCTACACTCGTATCATCTACAATTACATTAATGGATTTCATAATGGGTTTGGTTCGATAATTAAAAACACGAAAAGCCCTACTGTTTTGGGAATAACTAAGAAATATTCCTTTCTCTCCTCGGGTGTCAAATTTTGAAAGTTGTTCTCTGTCTTCACAGGAATTACAAATACTCCCGAAGGTTTTAAAATGTTTTAAGTTAAGCTTTTTGTGGAACCAAAGTTCATAAGGGGAATTTTTCCTAAGGTATAAGCGATTAATGATATGACATGCAGTTTGAACGGCTTCTACCCAAAAATATCTAGGAAGAATTTTAGCGTGTAGCATAACCCTAACCATTTCTTGTAAAGTTCTATTCTTACGTTTAGCAATGACATTTTGTTGGGGTGTTTTGGGAGCACTAAACTCGTGTTTATAGCCATTGGCTATGCAATATTCAGTAATATCAGATTCTTTGAACTCTCCACCTCTGTCACTCCTAATACGACATACTTGGGCATCCTTCTGATTCTCTATTTCTAAATGAATTTTCAAGAACTCACCCAAGGTATATGATTTTTGTTTCATAAAAGAAACCCAAGTATATCGCGTATAGTCATCTATTATAACTAGGATATAACTATTACCACAGAGACTAACAGTCCTTGAGGGATCCATGAGGTCCATATGGATAAGTTCTAAAGGTTTTGTGGTTAAGACATCCTTAACTTTCTTATAAGCGGATTTACTTATTTTCCCTTCCTCACATGGTCCACATACCGAATTAAAAGAATTTTTTATTTTGGGTAAACCTCTAATTATTTCTTGGGAGGTTAATCTTCTAAGAATATCAAAATTCGTATGTCCCAGTCTATTATGCCAAAGGTCAGAATCCTCTAATCTGGCAACATGGCAAGAAGAAGACTTGGGAATTACTATGTAACAGTTTTCTTTGAGTTCTGTTTCCTGTCAATATACAGTTTCCTTTTTCATCAATAATTTTGCAATCATTTTTTGAAAAAATAACGGTATGATTGGAATCACAGAATTGAGATATACTTAAGAGATTAGCTTTAAGGCCTTCGACTAAGAGTACATCATTTAGATCAGGAATCCCATTCTCACTCAATGTTCCCTTACCTATGATCTGAGATGAAACACCATCTCCAAACATGACACTGCCTCCTAAGAAGTTTGTCTTATTTTTTAATTTGATTTCATCCCCGGTCATATGTTTAGAACATCCGGAGTCTAAACACCATCAATTTTAAGTTCTTTGTGCCTTTAAAGCAGAAATGACAATGTTGCACTTGAACTAGGGTAATAAATCATCTTTTCTAATCCAAATAGTCCTAGTTTAAAAAGTTTTATGGCCTTTTGATTTAGAAAAGGTTTGCGGGGTCTTTCTAAATGGTTTTTTCTTAGTCTTGGATCTTTCCTTTTTTTCTTATAGCTAGAGTTTTTTGTGGCCTGTCTAGGGAGAACATAAGTATTTCTTCCTTTTTTAGAATAGTTAAAGTTAAGGTACGTGGGCGTGTATATCCTTTTCTGAAAAACATTCTTTAAGAGTGTGGTCAAAGACGTCGCAGTAAGAATAGTACTGATGGGTGTTGGTCTTGACTTTATTACTAAAGTCTTTAAAGATGGGTTTGTCTCTATTTGGTATAGTCGTCCAATTTTCATTGGATTAAGTTTTTATCTTTGGTCTCTAATGGGTGGACAAACATATTTGGCATGACCATTTGAATTAGACTGTTGATTGTACTCATCAAGTTTTGCTTGAGAGACATTGAGACTAGATTCCCCTTTTTGAATAGTTTGATAAGTTTGTCCTTGTTTAATAAAAGTAACATTTTTAGGAGAAACTTCGGTCTTACTTGTGTGAACTATTTCTCCAAAACTCGGGCCAAACATAACTTCAGGGTCAAATTTGTTTCCAACAATAATTTCCTCATAAAATTTAGCTTAGGTTTCAAAATGTTGACATTTTTTACACACATTTGGGACCTTTTGCTTAGACTCTTCTAGTTCAACAAGGGTTGCCTTATATTTTTGTTCAAACTCACGATTTTTCTTAGACAAATCCTTTATTTTTAAGGAAAATTCTTATATCTCAGTCTCATGAGCAATACACTGGGCAATATATCTTCAGTATTCTTCCTAAAGGTCTAGTTAAGAAAATCGATACGTTTAGTTAATGATTTTATCATGTTTTCAAAACGATCACTCTTCTTAACCGTTTCCATGTATAACTAATGTAAATCAAGAAAATCATCATCAAACTCGCTAAGTGTGTCGTGTGAAGTGTTCCCTAAAACATTCCTTGGTTCTGTTGGACTAACGCAGACATTCAGTTTGTCAGCAGTATTAACGCTTTGACTCACACTTAGATTACTATCAACAAGAAAAAAGCAGTATTATCATCAATATTAACGGGAAACACAGATCCGTGAGTATATAGGCATGCATCATCATCATTATATATAATTTTAGCAAAGAAAGACATGCAATACTCATCATTCTGGGTTGACTCTGTTTTATCTTCATCAGAATAACTAGAGTCATCCGAAGTTTTACACACATTAGCCTTGTTATTGTTGCTAATATTAGTTAGACATTTATTAGCATAATGTCCCATTTTATCACACCTATGATATTTCACATCTTTCAGGTCTGTCATAGGTCTATTATTGTCATAAGTCCTTTTATTGTCACGTGAGTGTTTGGCATTGTCTCTATCATGAGGTCTTCGATTTTGATTTCCTTGATAATTTGACTTGCCTTTTTTAGAGGCTATAACATTTCTGAATTTCAAAATCTTTTTGAAAGGCTTGCTCATAAGAGCTATTTGATTGTCAAGGTCATCCAAATCATAGTCATCAGCACAGTCAGGGTCAAAGTCCAAGGAACTTATTTTAGGAACATGCATTTTAGATGAAAACACAACATTAGAACTAGTGGTTTCTTGTTCTGTCTGGTCTGTTGCTTTTTGAAGTCTAACTCCAATTCTACAGTCCTTAATTTACTACAAAGCAATTCAGGAGTCATATTAGGGTCGTCTATTTCTTCAATGGCATATATTTTATTGTCAAATTTGGAAGGTAATATGACCTAAGAATATTTTGAACAATTTCCATTCTACTATAGGTTATACCATTTGCATGAAGTTTTGTAAAAATATTAGTTAACCTAATGTAGAAATTATCGAAGGCTTCATTATCATCCATTATCAGGTTGTTGTATTACTGGGCTAGCATTTGAGTTTTTCCTGCCTTAACTCTATCATCACCTTCATGAGTAGTGACAAGAGTGTCCCATGCCTCTTTAGAAATTTAACATATGGACATTCTTTTGAATTCGTGTTCATTAATGGACATCAAGATGGCATTCTTGCCTTTGTTATTATCTTGGGATGCCTTTTTTCCTTCCTTAGTAAATTCACTAAGAAGTTTCTTAATCCTTGTTGGATTAGTTTCACAGATGGCCTTAGTAGGATGCTCATACCCTCTTTCCATCATTTTCTAGACATCATCACCGAGGGTTCCTTGAATGAAAGAAACCATTCGTACTTTCCAGTATGAAAAGTTATTTCCATCAAAGAGTGGTGGTCCGGAGAGGTTACCAAACTTCTCAAGTCCTTCTTCCATATTCATAATTTTTGAAAAAAGCTCGGAAAACAATTTCTAAAGTTTCAGGATCACAAAAGATGGTCCTGCTCTGATACCACTTGAAAAACATGTTTACTAGATTAATAACATAATTTTATAAGTTGAGTAAACTCCGAATAAACTTTTGGGACAAAACTCTTTTCGAATAAACAACACAAGATGTGTTCAAAATTATTTTCTGAATATGTAGTCTAGATTTGGTAGTTTATTACCAAAGGTTTTAGAAATTAAAAACCATCTACTAATTTCAACATTTAGTACCAATCACAACAGAAATTATGAACATTCAAAGTAAATAACACAGGAATTTTAACGTGGTAAAACCCTTAATCAAGGGAAACATCTACGGTGCCCTCTACAGCGCAAAAAAAAAAATCCACTAAAATAAAGAAGCAGTTTACAACAATTAACAAACACATAAATATCCTAAATCTAAGTTCAGAATGATACCTACATGTGCTACTCCACTCCAAAGGTTTTCTGACTAGAACTGATCTTTTCTTATTGCTTCTTTGCCTTTTTCTTGACCTCCTTTTCTTTGGATTATGATTCCAGCAACTCTAACAAATTCCAAGTCTCTAAACCTAAACCACTATGACTAAGTGTTCGTGTTTGAGAATATGTATGTGAGGTGTACTAAATGTAGATTTATACAGCTCACCCTCTCAAGTTATTTATACAAACAAGATCCTATGAATCAATAGGTTCTATATGACATGCAAAGTCTGATTCAAACAATTTTGTCAAATAAGCTTCTTATAAAGATCAGATTTTAAAAAGAACCTTTATTTTAAAACTTGCCAAGGTCCTATATGTCTCTTTTTATTTTTTTACAACTTTATTTCAGAAACTGTGAAATATGATTCAAGAAACACAAACATCTTAAGGATCTGATTTAACCTTGAATAAACAGAAGATTATTTTTCAAAATATTTTGAAACGGAATGGATCTAAAATAAAATATACAAAATGAGAATAAACAAAAATAAGCGTGTGATATTCTCTTTTAGAAAATCTTATGTTTCAACAGTGAAAATATATATTTTCTTAGAAACGTGTTCTGAGGGAAACTTAGATTTGAAGAGGTCTTATCGAACAAACCCAACACCAATCTCACAGAAACATTAAAATGAATCTAACTCTTAAGGTTTAGGTTTCTGATGTATGAAATATTGAAGGTCATGGTGTTTGGGTGAAGGCAAATCACTCAGAGGTGTGAGGATATAAAGATTAGGGTTTCCTCTCTCTCCCTCTCCCCTATCTTTTCTTTCCTTTCTCTCTCTCTCTTTTCTCCCTTCTCTCTTCTCTCTACTCTCTCTTTGTCTCTCTATTTGGACGAAAGTCAAAAGTCTCAAATAGTTGAGACTCAAAGGGTTTTTATACAGGCATTGGAAGGATCTCGAATAACTTGGGCAATCCTATGACTGAGATTAAATTTAACCAACAAGCGATGCTAATAATGTAATCTCATTGGTTAAATAGGTGACTCTGGGATTGCAAATAAACACATGCAAGTCATTGATAAATATCATCCAAGGGCTGAGAGTAAATGAGGGGAGTGTGTCTTGTAGAAAACATAAATTAACACACTCAGGAGCCAACACGTTTATGGTGTAAAATGGTTGTAAAATGCGTGTTTAAAAATATTTACAAATTCCCCTGAAGTTTCTAGCGCTTTGATAACCTACCCAAGCTAACTTCTACTGAATTAAAATACTTTATAAAGTACAATTTTTAACCCTAACACTTTTAAAAAACAAATTTTAATAATTTTGAAAATTATTTTAAATGTTTTAAAAATGTTGTTTAATGAGTTAAATTGATTTATAAACTAATTGAAGTGTTTAAACACCACATATGCACATAGGAATAAAAAAATATGCAGTGAAAGTGTCATAAAGTGGTTATAGGTGGAATTAACTTCCCTTTAAGTTGATCTTGAGGTTTTCTTGGACTGAAATTCTTCAATCTTTTTGAACCTTTGTAAGGTGGAGCAACTCATAAAAACAAACCTACTTTGTCTCAATATCCAAACTATTTGGAACTCCTATATTTATAGACTCAAGTAAGTCAAAATATAGTGTGTTCTCATATATTTGCTGGTTATATTTAATTTGGATTAGGTAATTAAATCCACGGTTATGTTGGGGGATTTTGATATAAACCCATTTGATTGATTAAATTGGTGATTTTAGTCCAATATTAGATGTTAGACTAATTTATGAAAGTTATAATCATCATAGTTACATCCCGTTAAGTTCTATCCATCTTGATGAAGGTTTATTATCATCTAGAAGGAGATGGGATCGAATTGGGGATTTTAAAGTTTGGGTTTGCTGTATCGGGGCAGCGAACCAATTTGACATAGAATTGAATCGTTTTGGATTTCTTCGCACGTGAACCGGTTAGGTACAAGGGCCAAACCGGTTCGATTTTTTGATAGTCGAATTTGAGTGTTTTTGATGGTTTATATGATTTTTGGGAGGTTCAAGAGAATTATAAAACCTATAATAATGAAAGATTATTATTAGGGCAATTTAAAAAAGGTTAAATTAGCTAGGGATGATGGGGTAATTAAAAGTTGGAAGAATTATAGTGAGATATATAATTGATGAATAATTTTGAATTATGAACTCAGTGAGATGAGTTCAAAAATAGTTGATGAACGGGCTGGGTGGATAAGCTCAAATACTCTAGCTATATATATATATATATATATATATGTGTGTGTGTGTGTGTGTGTGTGTGTGTGTGTACTTTATAAATATCGACGTATATGATATTTATGTGAAAACATACCCCTTCTACTGCTATCATCGGAGGTTGTGCGATGTGAGTGAATTCCCTGGCTAGTGAATGTAGGGAGAGTATAGTCCCCAGGTCATATCGCCCAGTATTTTATTGTGTTATATATTTTTTAAGGTGAGATGCTTTGGGTATGATTCGGTCTCATGCTCGGGGAAATATGACCACCTCCACTACATTTGTAATTTTATTTACCTATATCGGTGTGAGTTAACTGACCAAGGGTAGCCGGGTTAGAGTGAGTATAATTGTGATATCATAGAATTGTAGTGACAAGTATCCAATGAGTAATTACTTGGGTGGATAGTTATTATACGCAACATATGTGTAATTGTTGTAGTATAATTATACATATATAATAGAGTAAATAATTATATATAGTTTAAATACATATAATGTGATTGCATCATATATATAACTAGTGTGAATGTTATATAATCAATTAAAGTGGAAATGATTAAGTAAGTTAATGAGTACAATAACGTATGAATCAAAGGGAGAAAGTACTTGGGATAGATTACGGTGATAAAAGATTTGTAACAAGTTTAGTTAAGTGGAGTAGTATAACTAGATGGGTTAGGATGTAAGCGTTATATGAGCACAGTAGTTGAGGGGTGAGTAATATCTCAAGAGAGTGCAACACTTGCTTAAATATAAAAAATGTTAATGCATATTTAATTGTTGCATCTTAATTGCTTGCTAAATATTTTTCAAAAGATTTTGGGCTCTGACCCGTGTCAAAAATATTTTTCATGTCCATCCATAGGGACGCCAAGATTGTGGACTCGTTCTAGGGATGCGTAGTTACAACATTTGTGGAGGCTTACAGAATTTAGTGTAGACGCTCCAGTTATTCTTTCCTATATTATGATTTTGATTAAGTACTTTATTTGGGGACGTTGCCCCTTTCAGTTGATACACTTTTAGTTTTATTTACCAAACGATGTATTTGGGTACATTTTTATTTCTATAGACTTATGGTTTGGTTTTTGTTTTAGGAACCGATGGTTTATTCGGTATTCATTATTTATCTATTTATAGTGTGATTATTCTATGTCTTTTATTTGTTGTGGATGAGTTATGATATTTCTATTTTTCCACATCTGGTTATGTTAATGAAAGATAAAATTGGCAGCGACTTAATTTAATGTAGGTGGTTAGTAATTTAAAAAGGTTTTCGATAGTGATGCTGAGAATCAACCAAATCATATTCCTGTTTATTTTGATAAAGGCTGATCACCCTTATTAAAATAGGCGGGGTGTCACAGATGGTATCAGAGCATCAGGTTCTAGTGTTCTTAGGACCTGTGCGGACTTACTATGTTTTTAGCATTGCTTTTCTTTGATATAGAGCCATATGCTTAGGACTATTGATTCATAATGCAAATTACATTCTTCTGCTATTGTGTACAATTATGTAATCATATACGAGTTTGGTTGGGCTTTGTATATCATGACTAGTGAGGGCCATTAGGAGGACCATAGGAGAAGGGACTCAGTTGGAGCCACAAAATATTATGGGGATGATGACTGCAATAGAAGTCGCCACTATTATTATTTAGGAAGTGGACACCATGATAATCTTTAGGCCTTAGTAGTTTTCTCAAGTACCACCATAGCTAACAGTGGCGCAAATTCATGCTCACCTAGTACAGTCGGTAAGGGAGAGAGTCGAAGGGACTTTTCAGAAATGTCATCCACAAGAATTTGGGGAAGTGAGAAAGTGTGATTGTCAAATGGAATGATATCATCTAAAGGAAATTATGTAGAATGGGGTGTAGTGGAACTCATGACTAAATTTTGGGTGAAGTTGTTAGCTCATAGGAGTAGCTTTGTATTGAAGGGAGTCATTTCCACAATCAAGGAAAGATACCATAAATATAGAGAAATTTAGGATGCGGTTTAACTACAAATCTTTTCATCAGTTGGTTAAATAGAGAGGCAAAGGAAATTTTATTACTTATTGCTAGAGGGTCGGACAGGGGCCGAATATGAGGGATAATTTACTTATTTAGCAAACTTTATACTTGATGAGGTGGATACGAAGAATAAAAAGGGTATATGAGTTGATGATAGACTCATGGGTAGAATATGCTAGCATTTAGGGGGAAATCCGACTTGGATGACTAATGGTGATGTCATCAGTGTCTTACTTTTGCAACGGCAATATAAATGCTTCCATATTAAGGGAGCTAAGAGAGAATGGTGATTCTAGTCAGCAGAACAAGAATGAATGTAATTGGTGATAGTGAGGTACCATAAGGAGGGATAACCAGTAGGGACCCATTTAAATGATTCAGATGAATAGAATTCCTACCAAGTGATGGTGGACTAAGTGAGCGTCATCAGGGCCATTAGTGTGCTCAATAGGGCTAGAAGAGCAAAAGAAACAATAAGGGTAGCAATCGCGTCCAAGGCTACCATGCACAAGATAAGGACAACCCTGACATATCCAGTGGGGTTAGAGGATAAGGAATGACATAGAGAGTTGTCCTATGTGTGGAGAGTAGGGTCACATATATTGAACTTGTCCACAGTAAGTTAGGGGAAATGAGTGGGATTTCCAACATGGGCAATAGTTGTACAAGTTTTTGGTTCCGTTTGGACGAGAGTGTTATGTCTAGTAACCATTTGAATAGTCAGTGTTTTTATCAATTGAAAGTATGAGATTTATCCTAGGATGAATGGGGTATGTTTTGTGTGACACGAGCGAGTCAATATAGTTAGTTAGCACTTGATTCGCGGGTGAAATGAGTTTAGTAGAGGTATCGTTAATAGTATTATAGTTTGTATGTAGTTACCATTGAGTAGAGGGTCTCCCTTTAGTTCCATCTGTAGGGGAGAGGGTGGGGACCCTGAGAGGATATATTTTAGTGGGTTAATTCATTTTGAGAGATGATATTCGAGTGTGATGTTATCTTGGGTATGGAATGGCTAGCATTGGTTTGAATGATGGGGGCTCTTACAATAAAGCTATCGCGTTCGCTGTTCTAGGGCAAGATGTGTTATTTTATGATGTCTCACCTGGAAGAGGGTCGAGCTCGCGTCTATATCCCATTATATAGGAGACTTTAGAGATTATAGTTGTCTTATTATATTTGATCCCGATGTATAGGGACCTTAATAATGTGATTCAGAGTTTATCGGGTTTTATATCGAGCGAAGAGGTTTAGCTCATTATTGATTTAGCACTGGGGACTTAGTGATAGCACAAGCGCAGTGTTATATGAATCCTTTAGAGATGTGAAAGTTTATAATTAGACTTATATGATGGGGGACATGAGTTTAAGAGTCTCGATTATATGCTTTGGGCCTACAGAACTCGATTATATATATAAATATTCATATATTTCAATTAGGTTCTCTCGCAACCTATAACAATATTTTAACCGTACGTAGTACAAATTACCCAATTCTTACGCATAATGAACTCATCTCTCTTTATTCTCAATTATAACCATATCATAATTACTTCTCGTCCCTGGAAGTGTTTTCTCTTCCTAAAGGTAAATTCAGTAGGTATACCCTCACTCCCATGCTGGTATAAGTATTTCTTGAATCTCTTAATACCTTACTTAATGTCCGTACGATTTCTAATAAATGTCATACCCCCGTTATTCCACGATTTCATTTCATATAAAATTATATTCACCGGAACCTACTTAGACCCTACCGGTCCTCTTCATTACCCATTATGATCTTTAAATGATATCCAAGGGCTCCTACGTATTTTAACCAAATTAATTAAAAAGGGAAAAAATATCAAATTTCCAGGAGGGGTCGATCAATCGATGAACAGGGGTCGATCGATTGAACCATCGATCAACATTCTTGAGTCGATCAATCGATCGAGTAGTTCTTGCCCAGGTTCATGCAAAAATAACCTACGGGTTTGATCACATTTGAACCTCTATATCATGCTTAATTTATCCCAAACTTCCAAGCGATTAAGCCAAGGGTTATATCAACCTATCTACATAATTTCCTACGTAAAACATGTACGAATTCGTCAAAGGCATGGATTTAAAGGGGCAAATTCAGTAGAATTATCAAGAACACCAGTTTTATCATAAATTCCAATATTCTCAATCTTTTTCTAGATTTATTTTAATTAAATCATTACAAATTCATGGTTGATCCTCTACATATGTCAAAGGTTCCAGAATACGTGCATTTCTCCTGAAACATGCGATTAAAATCTCCTAAATCATATAATTATTCAATACAACATGTATTTGCCAACCCTAATCTAACATGGGTGAAATATTAACTAGGAATCAGCTAGATATATAATTGCCTTTAGATTATAGATCTAATTGCACAAAATAGACTGGTATTGGCTAAAGTGCCTCGCTCCAATCTACGCTTTGGTGGTGGCGGAGGTGCAAATTGGTTAGTTCTTGGCCTTGAATTCTTGGAAATCTTTTTCCTTTCTTCCTCTCACTTCCATTCTAAACTTTTGAGAATGTTAACCCTAGAAGGATCTCCTAACATCTGACATCAATTCCCAATTTTCGTCATTAACTAAGGCCTAAAATGGAAAATGACTAAATTTCCCTCCCGTGATGCTGGTTCGGCCTAAATTCGCCCTGAGGCCCAAACTAAACCCACGGGTGTACTTTTCTGACTATCTCGACCCTTCTGGACATGTTGGTGTGATACCCCGCCTAATAAAATATCGGGTGATCAATCCTATACCAAATTAAAAAAGGGATCTCATATGGTTCATTCTCAGCATCACTGTCGAAAACCAACTTAATTACTAATAACCTATTAGACTGGTGTCAAAATTTTATTTAACCAATCTTTTTAACCAAACCATTCAAATAAATCAATCCCAATAGTTTATATGCAACAACTGAAATGAAATGAAATAACCGAACACTCGGCACAATATAATACAACCAAATCGAATGCCGCACTAAAAGGCGGTAAAAGAATAATTGAGTACAGTTGGGACATCAGCCCGAATATTTCTACAATACCTCCTATTTCGATCTCATTGATAGAAGCATCTACAATAAACCTTCTTACAACCACAGCTGTTGTAGAAAATGTCTCACTCGAAGGAATCATTATCCAGGCCTCCCTGTGTCTGGACATTTAATATATATATATAACAAGAGAGGAAAATAGAAAAATGATTCTGAACCCGAGTTTTGAAAATGTTTTAGCAAGTGCTTAAAATCCATATTTTAAATAATGATATCTCTCATATTTAAATTGGTATCGCACTCTCATGAGATACCCCTCACCCCTCTTCTAATAGGGCATAACTATCGCATACCTTTTAAACAACCTAGTTAAGCTACTCTGCCTAACTAATTCATTTCACCCATCTTCTAAAAGTCCTCATAAACCCAAGTACTAAGGACTAAACTTCTCTCCATTCCCAACATTGTTCTATGTTCATGCGTGGGGTGTCTCGCGAAGAGAAATCCAAACAAGGAATTCCCCCGATACACTAATACATGAAAATATTGATCGTAGAGATCTATTAGGCCCTCAGTACATAACACATATTATAAAATCATGTAGTTATATATAGATCTCACTAGAACCTACGATTCATACTTATCTAAATTCGGATATAAATCTACCGGAAGGAGAATATCACTTTATTCATTCTTTATAAAATATTCTAAGCTATCGCATGAGCATATACATTATAATCACTCACTTACGATTCATCCTTACATCATGAATAACTTTCACTACTAATTTACAATATGCACGTTTTAGCGTTGTTAACCTCGTATATAATATTCTCATCTTTATATACATATATCCCTATTTTATTCCAGATTTTATACTCCCGAAAGATTTATAATTTAACTCACATTCCATTCTTTATTATGTACGTATATATATGTTTCACATCTCATATAAATATATATATATACAATATACTATACACATCAAGTATATCCATACTTATATATCCCACACTATATAAGTATAATAACCATCTCACAGAGCAATAACTCAATGGATGCAGTCTATCAATGCTATCAACTTCCAGAGAATTACTTACACATCAACCTGGGTACCAGTGGTTGGACTCTCACACCGACTTGGTAAAAACCAAATCACAACGTATGGGAAGCGGTCATAGTTCCTCCCCAGAAATGAGGATGAAACATACCCACCACGTCTCACTCCTAATAAAAATCATACAATATAAAATGGACACTATGACCTGGCGACTATACGCTCCCTGCTCCTCAACCCAGGGGCATCACCCACATTGTGAAACTTCCCATGATAGCATTAGAGGTGGTATGCTTCACATAAATATACCATTCACACACAAATATATTTATAATTATATCATATATATACTGTAATAATTCCCGTATATATAGTATATATCTCTTCTCAATATATATGACTATAATTACCAAACTCTTATAGTGATAGCCAAAACCTCGAATGTTCCCATTAGTAATAGTATATAAGTATTTATACACTTAAAATACTAAATCCACAAGTATTCACTTACTTAAAATATAACTCGCACCTTACTCACTTTTAAAGATTATGATATAAACCCGAATATACCAATTCGTAATAATTAAATAAGTATACTAAATACTTATTTTAATCTCCATAGGTACCGCATCACCTATCATAATAATTGTCAATAAAGACATACCGGATAGTAGCTTGAATCTCTTTAGCCAATATATTAAATTCCATCCTACTCGCATTCTAGAATTCACTCAAATGTACTTGGCCCATAGTTTATCTCTACGCATAACTATATAAACACACTTGCCGAAGACTTTTCTCGAATGTTACCTATCCTAAACAATCATTTAAAAATATAGCCCGGATTTATTTCTACGAATCGAAAGTTTTTATTTATTTTTCCTCAAGTAATTTAGAAGTCCAAAAACTTTATTTAAGAATCCCTAATAGTTATCTCCAAACAATTCTAGCCTTAATTTTTCCAATTTTCGGTTTGATTTCCGAGCTAACGATTTCAACCTCGGAACTGCTTCCTTAGAAATATCATTAAAAATTCAAAACAAATAAAAAAAATACGCAGTTAACGCCTTTGTGACTGTATCGAAAAGATCTAGAACTTTCATGTTTTGACCAAGAGCTGAATCAATTCGTTTCCTGGCCGAATCGACTCAACAAGCTGTTGCGTTACTGTTCACTGTCTTCTCCAAATTACAAATCTCCATTAATGCACCGCCAAGCTTTTTATCTTCTCTCTCATCATCATCCAACCACAACCAACAATATATGCACACATAAAAATAGTTCTAATCATCCTAGAACCAATAATCAATGACTAATTTCAACAAATTTTTAAGTTTCTCAAATTGGATATTAATCGGCTTTTTCTCATTCAAACTTTCGAAACCCCCGTTTTGATTCACGAAAACCCAACCCAAAAATCTTTATAGTTTTTTTACACACCAACTATAATATGAGAAATAAACACACTAAATCGTAAAAGTAAGTTAAACACTGTCCTCGTGGATAAAATCCGACGACCCCGAGTCGAATCCCTCGGAACTTGGCCGGAAATTCCCTTCTTTCTTATCTTCTCTTTCTTCTTCTTTCTTCTCTTCTTTCTCTCTTATCTTTCTCTCTCCTAGGGCTAAAATGTGGGAGAAATGAGGGTTCTCCCCTTATAAATCTTGAAATTGGGTGTATACCCAATTGTAAAAAGACTCGTGTACTCAATTGCGAGTCCTTTCTAGTCCAAAAAGCCCCCGAAACCCAAACATTACCCCCAGGTACTTCATTTTGACTATTTCGGCCATTCCGAAACCAATCGCGCACTTGAAATATCCATCTTAGTCACTCAACTAAAATTAACTAATTAAACCCAACACATTCCAATACGCGTGTTTTCCAATTAAAATATTATCATTTGTCGCTTTACCCAACTGCGACACGTAATTAAAATAATCCCACTCATATTCTTAGTCTCGTAAGAAAATATAATCCTTGTAAATATTAATCCGACACTTGCAAACTATTATTTACTCTTTACTTTATAATTCTCAATTATTAAATTTATACTTATAAATTCCAAAATTACTATTCATAGTAATTTCCTCTAATTACCACACTACGCCACTTAAGTAATTTAAATATCCATAAAAAGACGGGGTATTTCAGTTGGACCACTCGAAATTACCAGACAAGTGACTTATAATCAATTTACTTTTATTACATTACATTCTCCATACCTTACAATGGAATTTCGTCCTCGAAATTCGGATACGACCGGTACTACCAACCTAGGATCGCTAATCATACTTTATTCTGGTACACAGAAGTCGAAAGGTACTAATCCAAATGGTTCCCTACCATATGCTCCTTCACGGTACCCACCTATATCAAGATTTATACTTTAACGCATTAGCTTAACAGCAAGCTTATCTAAGTCTCCATATGCTACAGCACAACCTCGGTCGTAAGGTTGACTCTAATAACATCACATCGGACCTAGCGTTTCTATCACTGCATATGAAGAAAATGAGTCTGTACTCGCCGCTCTAACTTATTAATCCCATCAGAGATTCGTTACTAGGTGTCCACTCATCTACATTAGGATATGTAATTTAATTACACTAACGCTTAACTACTCCCGTCAGTCTCATCACTTAGCTTGGGCGTGCTACCTGTTATTGCACCTATATAATTGGATTCTTGCGTACCCCATACGACATTCCATCCGACAAACTCCAATCTTATTTATAACTGCCCCAAAGCATATTCTTCATCTTTATATACTACTCCCTTTCCATTTCGGGCAGTATATAAAATCAACTTACCAAGGTGTCCACACACCCTTTAATCTGTGCTTATCAGCACACTATTGCAAACTTCAAAGACGTAACACTCTCTCTAAAAATAGGCCTCACTTTCTTTTTTGCCTGGTGATAACACCTGGGCATTCCTAACCCGAACAATTCAAAATTCAATTCTTCCTATATCTGCGCCACTTGCCCTACTGACCTTATCGCTTAATAGTCCTAAGATAGGTGTGTCCAAGACCTCTCTCAACTTCTGACATTTGCTCGGTTTCATGCGTGGGACATCTCGCAAAGTGAAATCCAAATAAGAAACCCTCCCGTTATACTACTTCCTCGCATCTTCGGTCATCGAGATATAACGGCCTAAGGCACACCATCGGGACGTTCTAAATACTTCCTCGTAATAGTACTAATGCGCTTGTACCTCTATGTCCTTCCATTTCAGTGAAATGAAATGTCTAACTAATCGAGGCGTCTACTCTCTGAAAAAGTTCTACAAACATTATACCCAAAATATATTTGCTATGAATTTTCCTTCTCTTCAAGGCCTAGCTATAAGCCTCAAATCAATTTCCTTCACCTTGCCTTACCCACATACTTGCGGTGAGGGAAACATTTCCAGTTCTTTTCCACAACACATCTACTCTTCCTTAGCCCCTAATCATCACATGAATCTTAGATAATTTATCATCAAAACCAACATCCTAGCATACAATAACATATACTCGTCGAAGTTCCATCTAAACATAAAATAAAGGCGAGCTCAACCCGTATCCAGGTGAGATATCGCAAAACAACTAGTTCCACCCTGGAACTGCGGATACGATAATCTTGCAATCATTAGCCTGTTATCGCTCCGACCATTCAAAAAATATTATGCAATCATTAGTCGTATAATATATATATTATCGACACCCCACAAAAAATCTATGGTGATGGCATACTCTGCTATCAAGTCCCCGTATCTCTCGGACTAAGGGAAATACTAGTCCAGAATCACTCTAGAGTTGTATTAACACAATACACACAAAATGGAGGTGAAACATAGTTCCAAGTCACTAAGAGGTCAGCACATACCCCTCAAGTCTCTTAGGACCGTCTGACTATCATTCTCAGATAGCCTGTACCAAGGAATCCTATGTTCCAAGGTACAAGTCAATATCCCCCATAAAGGTCACATCGAGAAAAGACTGTTCCGGCGTGGTAACCTCCGTGATAGCATGTAGCGCAGGTATGATTATTCACAAATAGAATATTTAGTATAAGCACACAGTCACACGGCCATATATATAAATATTCACATTTTTCAATTAAGTTCGCCCACGACCCATAATAATATTTTAAACCGTACTTAATACAATCTCACCCAATTATTACGCATCAAGGATTCATCTATTTTATTCTCAATTATAATAATTTCATAATTACTTCATTACCCTCTATAATATTACCAATACTACCACAAAGCTCAAATTACACACATGAATCCAGCTTTAACAAAATACTGCGACTCTATCTAGCCACACAATATATACCTCCTTCATCCGAGGCGAAACTCATAATAACATTCTTGCAAATTACCCTGGCTGCTCCAAATGGTTCCCGAACACAGTACACTTGTCTTAACCGAGCCAAAAACTATTTTGTTCACTGTCGGCCCCTGATCGATCCTCATGTGAATAATTCAGGAACTGCATTCTCTTCATTTCTGATAAATCAAAGGAACTCGCGGTTAAAATAGTCCGTAAGATTCCTTGATGAGAAAAACACTATTCTCCCTCAAATATGTTGACCATCATTCCAACCATTTCAACATTATTCCAACGAGTGAAAAATTTTCCTCAAATTTTCACATGTGGTCATTTCCATATCCTGCTCAAAGCCAAAGATTCTGAGCCTTCTACTTCCACTGAATAAAGCTACACTTCCTTCGCGTAACTTAAACTTCAACGAATGGTCCTTATCAAAGAACCTTTCAAACTTTTTCCCAATTTAACTTCACTGGGTAATTTATGTTTAGCACCACTCTTTACTATAGCGGTAATTGGATAAATATAACTACTATACTTTAGTAGTCGTTGTAGTAAACCAAAAAAATGCCACGAAGGGAGTGACCTCTACTGCGATCCTCGTCCCCAGCTTCAACTTACATCTCTAACTAAGCCCCGTCTCATGCTACCCTCATAACGGCCTTCCCTGGTCGCCCTTCATCATTCAAAACACTAATCTCAAACAATCATGCAAAAGATTTGCTATAATATTATATAATAGCAGGATAACGAAATCTCACAAGTGGAATAAAAAATCCTAATCATAAGGCTCTATATAAAATAGAATGTAACACTGAAAGCGTAATACGTCCGCACAATTTCCTAAGGACACTAGAACCTGATGCTCTGATACCATCTGTGACATCCCGCCTAATAAAATATCAGTTGATAAATCCTATACCAAATTAAAATAGGAGTCTCATATGGTTCATTCTCAACATCAATGTCGAAAACCAACTTAATTACTAATAACCTATTAGGCTAGCATCAAAATTTTATTTAACTAATCTTTTTAACCAAACCATTCAAATAAATCAATCCCAACAGTTTATATGCAACAACTGAAATGAAATAAAATAACCGAACACTCGGTAGAATATAATATAACCAAATCGAATGCCGAACTTAAAGGCGGTAAAAGAATAATTGAGTACAGTTGGGCCATCAGTCCGAATGTTTCTACAATACCTCATATTTAGATCTTAGTGATAGAAGCGTCTACAATAAACCTGCTTGCATCCACAGCTGCTGCAGCAAACATCTCACTCGAAGGAATCATCATCCAGGCGTCCCTTTGTCCGGACACCTAATATATATACATATATATAGCAAGAGAGGAAAATAGAAAAACGGGTAAGAACCCGAGTTTTTAAAATGTTTTAGCAAGTGCTTAAAATCCATATTTTAAAATATGATATCTCTCATATTTAAATTCGTATCGCACTCTCATGAGATACCCATCACCCCTCTTCTAATAGTGCACAACTATCGCATACCTTTTAAACAACCTAGTTAAGTTACTCTACCTAACTAATTCATTTCACCCATCTTCTAAAAGTCCTCATAAACCCAAGTACTAAGGACTAAACTTCTCTCTATTCCCAACATTGTGCTACGTTCGTGCATGGGGTGTCTCGCGAAGCGAAATCCAAACAAGGAACCCCCTGATACACTACTACATGAAAATGTTGATCGTCGAGATCTATTAGGCCCTCAGTATATAACACATTATAAAATCTCATAGGTATATATAATTATCACTAGAACCTATGATTCATACTCATATAAATCTGGATATAAATCTACAGGAAGGAGAATATCACTTTATTCATTCTTTATAAAATATTCTAAGTTGTCGCCTGAGCTTATACATTATAATCTCTCACTTATGATTCATCCTGAAAAAGGGACCTAAGGGTCACACTAGAAAGAACCAAAGGATACTTGCTAATGCGTATTAGGTTATTTAAAAATTCTTCAACTCTTTTAATCTTTGATAAAAAATCTATTATAAATTTTAAGTGAGAAAACACTCACGCACACTATTAGTAAAGGTGATGATGCTAGAAGTAAAGAATAATTCCCTTTAAGAATGAGATGAGGAAAAGTAGAGTGTGACACAATATATGTTATCGAGGAACCCACCTTAGTGGTAAACCCCGTGTCCCTAGTCCCAGGACAGCCCGCGCACTCAAGTCCACTATTACGGATTATAAGTTACAGATTACAGTCCTCCAAGTCCACAATGAATTAAACTAAGCAAATACAAACCCGTATACCCAGCCTAGTCTAAAACAACCCAACTTGACTGAAAATCAGTCAACCCAATAACAACCCGGTAATAGAGACTATCACTCACTCACTACACAAACACAACGACACACTCAAACCCGAGACCCCGTGAAGTTGTGCAATACACAAATATAATAATAGATATTGTTTTAATCAAAACAACAAAAATAATCTTGTTTAAAAATAGACCAAACAACCAAGGTTTAAATCTATTTTAATTGACAAGACAAATTACCAATCAAGGACTAATTGAAAGGTAAGACAATATTGAATTAATCAATACTAAAAAGAATGCTTAAATATTAAGTCCCAAGACACAAGTAAGGTCTTCCTTAATATTTAATATTCAAGTAAAGATTAATTCTAAAAACAAATTAGTTGGCGCAAATGACCACAAATAAAAACCAAACAATTGTGTTGCGCAACTAAGATAAAAATTAACCTAACACCAAAAATAATATGAATCAATTTAAATAGGTGTTATGTTAAAAAATATTAAGTCCAAGTAAAATGAGCAAAAGATAAATAAGTGTAGCACTTAGCTCATACAAATTGAGACTTAATTAAAATAAATAAAATAAGGTTACAAATATTAAATTCCAATTTTAGTATAAACCAATACTATGACAAGGGTTGGATCAAATACTCATACACACATAAACACTACCTTAAGTTATAAAAGAATACAACAAAAAGTATTCAACTTAGGCAATAAAAAGTGTACGAGTCAAATGGTCCAATCCAAGTCAAATGAGTACGAGATAAAGAGTGTAGCACTCGACTCACTAAAATAGGATGGGTTTAACTAAAATAAAATTTAAATAAATAAAGATGTGATATAAAGACTACACACTAATTAAACCCAACTAAATAAAGTGAACACACAAAAGTTCAACTTAGAGGGTGTAACTAGTTAGAGTCAAAAATCAAATTATCTTTATCTCAAATAAATTAAATTTAAATCAGATTTAAATAAAATATTATTTTAATAAAAAGTGTGTGACACAAACAAGTTGTCAAGTCTAATAAACAAGTGTACACACAAACTGAAATGGGTGTAAATAACTCTCCAAACCAAACACCCAAATAAGCCTACTAAATTTTAGTCCAAATAAATTTATCCAAATAAAGTTTGCCCAAAATAAAGTCACAGTCCAAATAAATAAAGTGTACACACACTAACTGAGTCGGGTATAAACTAAGCTCCAACAACAAATACCCAACACCCAAATAAATTTTAATTCAGATTAAAATATTATTTTTATAAACAATGTGTGACACAAAATAATCTAAGTCCAATAAAAAAAATGCACACAAAATAAGTTGGGTGTAAAGTAAAATCCAACAAACACACAACACCCAACTAAATTCAGACTTTGATCCAAAGACAGTTCAAACAAAAAATTTCTCTAAATAAATTTTAGATCCAAAAGCATTTGTCAAAAAAAATTTTAGACTATATAAATAGCCAAGTCTTTAACAAACAGTATACTTTTAATACCAAGGAAAGGTTCACCCAAAATGATTTTGTTTTAAGCAAGCCAAACAAAACTCCCAACAGTTAAAAGAGAACAGCAACTTAATCTTCAAAACAAAGTGTTATGTTTTGACAAAAAAAAAAAAAACTTCTTATGGGTTTAGAACAAATAAGAAGTGAAATCTCAAACGCCCACAACAACTCAGCAAAAGTTAATATAAACATTCACAACAAAGTCTATAAAGTTGAATATGTATATGTATATATATGTATAACAGTATATATATATATATATATATCAATATATATAAGTATATGTATATAAATATGTATATATGTATAAGTATATATGTATGAAAATATAAGTAAATGTTACCTCAAGAAAATGAGATCCACTGACCACTGCCGGAGAACACGTCGGACAGAAAAACGCGGACCACCGGACAGCAGAGAAAAAAAAAACACGCCGGAGAACAGGGGCCACCGGAAAAATCGTCGGGAAAAATAGCCCCCGAAAATAGCAGCTCCGGACCACACCGGAAATAAAGCCTCCACCGGAAAACAAAACCAAAACAGCAATCAGATCTGAACAAAAAAAAACACGGCGGAAAAATGATTCGCCGAAAAGTGAAACTGGAAGGAAACAACAGCCACTAGAAATCGAGATCAGAACCACCAAAACCCGGGACCACAACCGTGTCACCGGAAATTGCACCACTGGCAAAAAAAAACTTTCGATCTAAGAGGAACAAAGATCTTAAACCAAATCCCAAATCGAGATCGCCTGGAAACCAGTCCACCACACCGGAAAAAACTAAACCACCAATCTCAAACCGAAACCACCAACACCGAACTCAGATCTGAATATGGGTTTTTCAAAAAAAACAAAATCTCACCAAGCAAGTGTGTATATGTAGAGAGAGAGACAGAGATGTTGGTGGCCAAAAAAAATGAGGGATTCGGCCAATATAAAAATTAGAGAGAGAGTGTGTTTCTCCAAAAAAAAAAAAAGAAGGGGCGGCTGAAAAAAAATGAGAGGGGGAGAGTGACGGCCGAAAATGAGTGTGTGTTTGAGAGAGAGAGATATGTTTAACTTATACCAAAAAAAAACCCTAAAGGGCTTTCTCCAAAAGCCCAAATCTTAAAAGCCCAAAAAAAATAAAAACACAAAAAAAATATAAAATCCGAAAATAAGAATAAAAAATAAAATAAAAAATTGAAACACAAAAATAATGATACTCATAAAAAATACAGATCATACTACAAAGTTATGAAAAAAAAACACAAAATAAATATTCTGAATAAAAAAAATATTTTATATATCAAGTCAAATAAAATAAAAGAATTGAAATATAAAATAAACTTTAAATTCAAAAAGATATCAAAACTCACACAAGAAAAAAATAAATAAATTATATGACACCCAAAATAATTTGTACATTACACAAAAAATAATTTTCTCAAAAAGTTAATTTATATAATAAATCAATATAGGAAAATATGATTTAAGATATAAAAAAATAGATTTGAATAAAAATAAAAAATGCAAGAGCATATAACTAAAGATTGTTTGTCTCAAGATTGAGCCAACACAAGAAGAATGAGATTTTCAATCTCCCCCTTTGGCCAATTTTGAGACAAACAAAAACCGAGACTCAAAAACAAAGAACAACAAAAATTACATAACTCGACTATACACATGAGTCCTAAAACAAAAGAAGATACATAACTCTACTAACTACAAGAATTCTTAAAAGACTAAAAAAATAATACCAAAAGAGTCTCCAATTCTCCCCCTGTTTGTCTCAAAGTGACAAAGGGTAGGGAAGAATCCTACAAAATAAAAGTTAGTACAACATGAATATGCAATTTAAAATGTACTAACAAATAAACTAAAACAAACTAAAGCAAAATTAGTTTGAAATTTCGATACTCCTCATTTGAGTACCTAAATCATCTTTCTTAACCCACTTCGATTTGACATTAGGAATAACGGTCTTAAATGGGGCAAAATTAACATTAGTATGAGAACAATTCTCAACAATATTAGACTTTAAATGGATCTTGGACAAATTTTTAACACCATTTTGTTTTCTACTTAAACGCTTATAGCAAAACTGTCCCAAATGACCCTTTTAAGACAAAAACTGCATTTAAATACATGCCTATCATTCGATTTAGCATTATCATGAAAGCTCACATTTTTATCATATGCAGATTTTCTAGTTAAATTCAAACGCTCAAAACAGAATTGTTCTAAATGTCCATATTTGGAACAAAAGTTACATTTATAAACAGGTTTAACAACATGTTTACACTTAGCATTCAGAGGCAATTTAGAATTTCTGCATATAGTGGGCAGCTTTTCAGAATCAAAATTCAACTTTTTATGACAAAACTGCTCTAAATGACCCATTTTAAAACAGAAATTACACCTAAAAACAGAATTTTCAGCATGTTTATTGCTATCAAAATGACTATTTTTGCCTAAAACAACTTGTTTCTGCAGTAATTTATGAAAACAAAATTTTTCAATATGGCCAGTTTTAGAACAAAAACTGCATTTCAGAATAGGTTTAGCAGTTTTAACATTTCTCTGATTTTCAATTTTTCTAAAAATGCCTATATTTACATTATTCTGCCCAAGTCCTTTATAGCAGAATTTTTCAATATGACCATTTCTAGAGCAGAAATTACATTTAAGTGAAGGCTTAGGAGTTTTAAGATTCCCAACATTTTGAATTTGCCTAAATTTGCCTAAATCAGAATAATTTTGCCCTAATTTCTTAAAGCAGAATTTTTCTAAATGACCATTTTTATGACAAAAACTACAAACAAAGACCGGCTTAGCAGATATGGTCTTAGAACCCTCAAAATTAGCATTTTTATAGCTTAGCTTAAATTCAGTCGAATCAGGACATTGTTCGCTACAGCTAACAAACTTACTTTCATCACAAGTTTCGTCTTTAAATCCAAGTGTTCTAAAAGGAACAAATTCCTTAACATACTTATTATGAGATTCGGCAATTAATCGAGAATTACAAAAACCATCAACCTTTTTAGATGCAATCTTAAGTTCTCTTTGGCATTCATCATACTTATCTAAAACGGCCTTAAGTTCAACTTGAGATTCATCAAATTTAAATAAAAATTCCTTGTTTTTGGTTTCAAGAGAATGGTTAAGCTCGGTTAACATGACAATCCTTTTCTCTAAAAACGAAACATCATTTTCAAGTTCATCAATACGAAAAACAGATTCTTCGGTTATTAACTTGATTTGATCGCATAAAATGTCATTTTTAGCCATTAAACTAGAATTAATTTGACCTAAGTCATTGCAATCCTCAATCGTGTTCTCAAAAGATTTATTACTCACACAATCCTCTAAATTTGTACTCACGCACCCTTCCAAAATGACATCATTGTCTTCATTTTCAAATTCATCAACATCACCAAAACTATCATCAACATTAGATATAGAAGCTGTGAATGTAGGGTGACATGGAGAAGGTGAGGTACGAGATAAAATCACTTTGTCTAAAACAGAATTATCTACATATAAATCGGAATCATCTGAACTCGTAGATACGCAATCATTAATGCCTTTGGATAAAGTAAGTGGGCCAACAACAGATTTAGTGCCACAAATAGTAGGAGATAATAAGTGATCAAAATTATCTTTATCACTATCAGTATCACTATCAGTAATACCATCCCAAATATTTGTAGAAATAGGGGCAACAAATTTAGTATCACAAATAGGTGTAGAAGGCAATATATGGTTAAAATTATCCTCATCACTATCACTATCAGACATATCATCCCACATTTTAAACAAAGATGTAGAAGATTTTGGAATGTTATATTGAGAGTAAAGCTTTTCATCATTAGAACATTCATAAAGGGATTTTTTCAAAGAAAAAATAGCATCACCAATTTGTTTTCCCATAATAAAAAATAGATTTTAAATGATATAAAATATAGATTTTTAAAAGGAGTTCAGGATCTTTGTGGAATAAAAACTTTTATAAAGTGAATCCTGAAGCTCTGATACCACTTGAAAAAGGGACCTAAGGGTCACACTAGAAAGAACCAAAGGATACTTGCTAATGCGTATTAGGTTATTTAAAAATTCTTCAACTCTTTTAATCTTTGATAAAAAATCTATTATAAATTTTAAGTGATAAAACACTCACGCACACTATTAGTAAAGGTGATGATGCTAGAAGTAAAGAATAATTCCCTTTAAGAATGAGATGAGGAAAAGTAGAGTGTGACACAATATATGTTATCGAGGAACCCACCTTAGTGGTAAACCCCGTGTCCCTAGTCCCAGGACAGCCCGCGCACTCAAGTCCACAATTACCGATTATAAGTTACAGATTACAGTCCTCCAAGTCCACAATGAATTAAACTAAGCAAATACAAACCCGTATACCCAGCCTAGTCTAAAACAACCCAACTTGACTGAAAATCAGTCAACCCAATAACACCCCGGTAATAGAGACTATCACTCACTCACTACACAAGCACAACGACACACTCAAACCCGAGACCCCGTGAAGTTGTGCAATACACAAATATAATAATAGATATTGTTTTAATCAAAACAACAAAAATAATCTTGTTTAAAAATAGACCAAACAACCAAGGTTTAAATCTATTTTAATTGACAAGACAAATTACCAATCAAGGACTAATTGAAAGGTAAGACAATATTGAATTAATCAATACTAAAAAGAATGCTTAAATATTAAGTCCCAAGACACAAGTAAGGTCTTCCTTAATATTTAATATTCAAGTAAAGATTAATTCTAAAAACAAATTAGTTGGCGCAAATGACCACAAATAAAAACCAAACAATTGTGTTGCGCAACTAAGATAAAAATTAACCTAACACCAAAAATAATATGAATCAATTTAAATAGGTGTTATGTTAAAAAAATATTAAGTCCAAGTAAAATGAGCAAAAGATAAATAAGTGTAGCACTTAGCTCATACAAATTGAGACTTAATTAAAATAAATAAAATAAGGTTACAAATATTAAATTCCAATTTTAGTATAAACCAATACTATGACAAGGGTTGGATCAAATACTCATACACACATAAACACTACCTTAAGTTATAAAAGAATACAACAAAAAGTATTCAACTTAGGCAATAAAAAGTGTACGAGTCAAATGGTCCAATTCAAGTCAAATGAGTACGAGATAAAGAGTGTAGCACTCGACTCACTAAAATAGGATGGGTTTAACTAAAATAAAATTTAAATAAATAAAGATGTGATATAAAGACTACACACTAATTAAACCCAACTAAATAAAGTGAACACACAAAAGTTCAACTTAGAGGGTGTAACTAGTTAGAGTCAAAAATCAAATTATCTTTATCTCAAATAAATTAAATTTAAATCAGATTTAAATAAAATATTATTTTAATAAAAAGTGTGTGACACAAACAAGTTGTCAAGTCTAATAAACAAGTGTACACACAAACTGAAATGGGTGTAAATAACTCTCCAAACCAAACACCCAAATAAGCCTACTAAATTTTAGTCCAAATAAATTTATCCAAATAAAGTTTGCCCAAAATAAAGTCACAGTCCAAATAAATAAAGTGTACACACACTAACTGAGTCGGGTATAAACTAAGCTCCAACAACAAATACCCAACACCCAAATAAATTTTAATTCAGATTAAAATATTATTTTTATAAACAATGTGTGACACAAAATAATCTAAGTCCAATAAAAAAAAATGCACACAAAATAAGTTGGGTGTAAAGTAAAATCCAACAAACACACAACACCCAACTAAATTCAGACTTTGATCCAAAGACAGTTCAAACAAAAAATTTCTCTAAATAAATTTTAGATCCAAAAGCATTTGTCAAAAAAAATTTTAGACTATATAAATAGCCAAGTCTTTAACAAACAGTATACTTTTAATACCAAGGAAAGGTTCGCCCAAAATGATTTTGTTTTAAGCAAGCCAAACAAAACTCCCAACAGTTAAAAGAGAACAGCAACTTAATCTTCAAAACAAAGTGTTATGTTTTGACAAAAAAAAAAAAAACTTCTTATGGGTTTAGAACAAATAAGAAGCGAAATCTCAAACGCCCACAACAACTCAGCAAAAGTTAATATAAACATTCACAACAAAGTCTATAAAGCTGAATATGTATATGTATATATATGTATAACAGTATATATATATATATATATATATCAATATATATAAGTATATGTATATAAATATGTATATATGTATAAGTATATATGTATGAAAATATAAGTAAATGTTACCTCAAGAAAATGAGATCCACTAACCACTGCCGGAGAACACGTCGGACAGAAAAACGCGGACCACCGGGCAACAGAGAAAAAAAAACACGCCGGAGAACAGGGGCCACCGGAAAAATCGTCGGGAAAAATAGCCCCCGAAAATAGCAGCTCCGGACCACACCGAAAATAAAGCCTCCACCGGAAAACAAAACCAAAACAGCAATCGGATCTGAACAAAAAAAAACACGGCGGAAAAATGATTCGCCGAAAAGTGAAACTGGAAGGAAACAGCAGCCACTAGAAATCGAGATCAGAACCACCAAAACCCGGGACCACAACCGTGTCACCGAAAATTGCACCACTGGCAAAAAAAACTTTCGATCTAAGAGGAACAAAGATCTTAAACCAAATCCCAAATCGAGATCGCCTGGAAACCAGTCCACCACACCGGAAAAAACTAAACCACCAATCTCAAACCGAAACCACCAACACCGAACTCAGATCTGAATATGGGTTTTTCAAAAAAAACAAAATCTCACCAAGCAAGTGTGTATATGTAGAGAGAGAGACAGAGATGTTGGTGGCCAAAAAAATGAGGGATTCGGCCAATATAAAAATTAGAGAGAGAATGTGTTTCTCCAAAAAAAAAAAGAAGGGGCGGCTGAAAAAAAATGAGAGGGGGAGAGTGACGGCCGAAAATGAGTGTGTGTTTGAGAGAGAGAGATATGTTTAACTTATACCAAAAAAAAACCCTAAAGGGCTTTCTCCAAAAGCCCAAATCTTAAAAGCCCAAAAAAAATAAAAACACAAAAAAAAATATAAAATCCGAAAATAAGAATAAAAAAAAAATAAAAAATTGAAACCCAAAAATAATGATACTCATAAAAAATACAGATCATACTACAAAGTTATGAAAAAAAAACACAAAATAAATATTCTGAATAAAAAAAATATTTTATATATCAAGTCAAATAAAATAAAAGACTTGAAATATAAAATAAACTTTAAATTGAAAAAGATATCAAAACTCACACAAGAAAAAAATAAATAAATTATATGACACCCAAAATAATTTGTACATTACACAAAAAATATTTTTCTCAAAAAGTTAATTTATATAATAAATCAATATAGGAAAATATGATTTAAGATATAAAAAAATAGATTTGAATAAAAATAAAAAATCCAAGAGCATATAACTAAAGATTGTTTGTCTCAAGATTGAGCCAACACAAGAAGAATGAGATTTTCACATCCTTACATCATAAATAACTTTCACTAGTTATTTACACTATGCACGTTTTAGTGTTATTAACCTTGTATATAATATTCTCATCTTTATATACGTATATCCCTATTTTATTCCGAATTTTATACTCCCGAAAGATTTTTAATTTAACTCACATTCCATTCTTTATTATGTCCGTATATATATGTTTCACATCTCATATAAATATATATATATATATACAATATACTATACACATCAAGTATATCCATACTTATATATCCCACACTATATAATTATAATAACCATCCCTCAGAGCTATAACTCAATGGATGCAGTCTCTCAATACTATCATCTTCCAGGGAATTACTCACACATCATCCGGGGTACCAGCGGTCAGACTCTCACACCGACTTGGTAAAAAAAAATCACAACGTATGGGAAGCGGTCATAGTTCCGCCCCAGAAATGAGGATGAAACATACCCACCATGTCTCACTTCTAATAAAAATCACACAATATAAAATGGATGCTATGACCTGGGGACTATACGCTTCCTGCTCCTCAAGCCAGGGGCCACACCCACATCGCGCAACTTCCTATGATAGAATTAGAGGGGGTATGCTTCACATAAATATACCATTCACACACAGATATATTTATAATTGTATTATATATATACTGTAACAATTCCGGTATATATAGTATATATCTCTTCTCAATATATATGGCTATAATTGCCAAACTCTTATAGCGATAGCCAAAACCTCGAATGTTCCCATTAGTAATAGTATATAAGTATTTATGCACTTAAAATACTAAATCCATAAGTATTCTCTTACTTAAAATATAACTCGCACCTTACTCACTTTTAAGGATTATAATATAAACCCGAATATACCAATTCGTAATAATTAAATAAGTATACTAACTACTTATTTTAATCTCTATAGGTACCGCATCACCTATAATAATAATTGTCAATAAACACATACCGGATAGTACCTTGAACCTCTTTAGCCCATATATTAAATTACATCCTAATCTCATTCTAGAATTCACTCAAATGTACTTGTCCCATAGTTATTCTCTACGCATAACTATATAAACACACTTGCCGAAGACTTTTCTCGAATGTTACCCATCCTAAACAATCATTTAAAAATATAGCCCGAATTTATTTCTACGAACCCAAGGTTTTTATTTTTTTTCATCAAGTAATTTAGAAGTACAAAAACTTATTTTGGAATCCCTAATATTTATCTCCAAACAATTCTAGCCTTAATTTTTCCAATTTTCGGTTTGATTTCCGAGCTAACGATTTCAACCTCGGAGCTTCTTCCTTAGAAATATCATTAAAATTTCAAAACAAATAAAAAAAATACGCAGTTAACGCCTTTGTGACTGTATCGAAAAGATCTAGAACTTTCATGTTTTGACCAAGAGCTGAATCAATTCGTTTCCTAGCCGAATCGACTCAACAAGCTGTTGCGTTACTGTTCACTGTCTTCTCCAAATTACAAATCTCCATTAATGCACCTCCAAGGTTTTTATCTTCTCTCTCATCATCATCCAACCACAACCAACAATATATGCACACATAAAAATAGTTCTAATCATCCTAGAACCAATAATCAACGACTAATTTCAACAAATTCTTAAGTTTCTCAAATTGGATATTAATCGGGTTTTACTCATTCAAACTTTTGAAACCCCCGTTTTGATTCACGAAAACCCAACCCAAAAATATTTATAGTTTTTTTACGCACCAACTATAATATGAGAAATAAACACACTAAATCATAAAAGTAAGTTAAACACTGGCCTCGTGGATAAAATCCGACGACCCCGAGTCGAATCCCTCGGAACTTGGCCGGAAATTCCATTCTTTCTTCTCTTCTCTTTCTTCTTCTTTGTTCTATTATTTCACTCTTATCTTTCTCTCCCCTAGGGCTAAAATGTGGGAGAAATGAGGGTTCTCCCCTTATAAATCCTGAAATTGGGTGTATACCCAATTGTAAAAAGACTCGTGTACTCAATTACGAGTCCCTTCTAGTCCAAAAAGCCCCTGAAACCCAAACATTACCTCCAGGTACTTCATTTTGACTATTTCGTCCATTCCGAAACCAACCGCGCACTTGAAATCTCCATCTGAGTCACTCAACTAAAATTAACTAATTAAACCCAACACATTCCAATACGTATGTTTTCCAATTAAAATATGATCATTTGTCGCTTTACCCAACTGCGACACGTAATTAAAATAATCCAACTCATATTCTTAGTCTCGTAAGAAAATAAAATCCATGTAAATATTAATCCGACACTTGCAAACTAATATTTACTATTTACTTTATAATTCTCAATTATTAAATTTATACTTATAAATTCCAAAATTACTATTCATAGTAATTTCCTCTAATTACCAAACTACGCCACTTAAGTAATTTAAATATTCATAAAAATACGGGGTATTTCAGTTGGCCCACTCGAAATGACCATACAAGTGACTTATAATCAATCTACTTTTATTACATTAAATTTGTCTTGACAGGACCCATACGCGTGTCCCAACTTAATTTTCTCTAATTGTTGTATTATTCACTCGTGACAAATTTAATAAATTCAATTATATATATATATATATATATTAATTTACTCATTATGTAATATTCAATAAATTTCTAATAATTACTAACTCTCGTCACCCTAGTAAATATTTAAAATAAATTTTGGATTAATATTAAATTAATTTATCTTAATTAAATCTAATAAATCCCCACAATAAAAATATAGGGTATTGCTTGTATGCTCATGGGGAAGTTAGAAACATAAGTGAAATGGTATGATGGACTTAACTTTGTTTGAGAAAAGGAGATACTCTGACTATGTTTATGTTAAGGGGAACTATCACAACTGAGGCGGGTTGAAAGACGGTGGAGGCACACCCTTGACAAGGGAGGAATCCATAATTTTAGGAAATAAATCAAAATCTTACTTAGTCAACTGCCTAGCGTGGATCACGCATAGATAAAATGTTGACTTTTTAAAGACAAAAAGTACCTAGGAAGTGCATAGTTTTGGAGCAAAACGCAAGGGCAGTGATTTTTGGTATATCCCAGAAAAGGGGATTAAGATGTTCCACGTGATGTGAAACGTTAAGCATGGGGATTGGTGTTGAGTAAGACATAGTGAAGTTATCTCCAGGTTCACCACTCGTGGATGGAAAAGGTTGGTCCGCATATACCGACCAGGATTTTGTAATACATTGATGATTGCAGTAAAGGAATGTATACAAAAGCTTATAAAAAATTCATATTTGGGTTATCAAATCACGGAGGTCAGGATTTTCTTCGAGTTGTGGAATGGATTGATCGAAAGAGAATAATTTTTATTCATTTAGGATGAGTTATACTATCAGGTAGTATTCCCAACATTTCACTGGAGAGAAGAAAAGAATCGGCACAAGGTGCCACCCAATATTGTTGTGAACAAGGATGGACTCTCACTACACCAAAATAGTAGACTTGTCAAGGTTTAAAACCATGAAAAGTCAAACTTGTCAAGGTCTTTGATCGTGAAAGTCTGGGTGTGAAAACTCTCTTTGTCACGGACTTGTCACAGTCAAAGACTGTGATAAGTTCATTAGACTTATCACAGTCATGTCACAATCTTTGACCTTGATAATTTTGTCACGATCAAAGATCGTGACAAGCCCATGACAAAGCTAAAAAATTTGTCACGGTTAAAGATAGTGACAAGTTTCTTTGTCACCGATTTGTCACAGTTTTTTACCGTGATAATTCTGGGCAGAATTTTAGGAAAAACTATAGGCAATATGGCCACTGCCACTGCTCAGGAGTATATTTGTACCTGTTATAACAAAATTATACCTATCCAAACAACATATATCCAAAAAAGTCGAAATAATGTACCAAATCATGGCATATATAATCCATATCCAAATAAAATAGAAACAAATATCCATATCCAAACCAACAAATAAAATAGAAATAAAAATATCCAATATTTAAATAAAAAAAGATAGAAATAATGTCATGGCATAGGGTCTTGAGAAGGTTGGAGGAGGAAGGACGACCACATGATATATCCATTGAGAACCCCATAAATTTGCTAAACATCGCATTGTTCGCGCAACCACAAAGCTGAGTTATCCATTCTGGTGACGAGCACCCTACCTCAATTTATTGGAGGTGATGTGCATCAACCAGCATACCCGAGAAGAAAGACGTGCTCCTCAACCCCCTCACTGTCCATTCTCCATAATAAGATGTTGAGTAGAAAGACACTCTGCCAACCGACTACTGATATAGGCCGCTCGATGTGAGTCAATATGGGAAATGGATCATATGGTGGCGAGTCCGTTCGTATTGACAATGAAGCATTGACATACGATTCTACCTCTACCTCCTTCTCCTTCTCCTTCCCCTTCCCCTTCTCATTCTCCTTATCCTTCCCCTTCCCCAACGGATTCTTCATGAAGGCGTGCATATCTAGGACCATCGCCTCCAACCTTGATATCTTATCATCATGGGTGTCCACCTTATGTGCCAATTTGAAGTTGCTCACCTCCATTTCGACGATCCTTGACTTTCCCACCCGTGAGCTCATCCCCTAGTCCTCCCCTTGCGATCCGTCCCGAGAAATTAGTTGAGTGCGTCCGTAGTCAAAGATGCTTTGTCGGCATCAGACTGCCACTTATTCACTTTCTTAAGATTTGCCTGAAACGAAAAAAGTACACAATTAGTTAATTAAGAAAATAAAAAAATTATAAAATGATTAAAAAAATTAAACATTTATAACTTACAATCGTGGCTACAAAGCTCGGGGCTACCTTCTTGTCCTTGCCCTTCTTCATCATAATTGCCACATAAGCATCGAGCCCATGTGGCCTACCCCCTGGGCCATGCCTCGTCTCCTAAAATAAAGTAATGAAGAATTAGTAAGTACTGAAAAGTAATTCTAAATTAGAATAACATAAAACTAAACTTAAAGAAAAATAAAACTTACCATCCTGTGCTCCACCTCAGCGTAAGATGTCTGCCCAGAGTAGTGTACGTTCAACTTTTTTACTTGGTCTCCCTCTCTGATTGGTGAGATGCCAACTTTAGCTCATTGATATCATTGTCGAAAAACTTTTGCCACTGTGCCAATGAGATTGGCTTCTTCAGGGGGATGGTGTCTCGTACTCTCAGAATGGACTCCCAGGTCTTCCCAAAGTACCGTGCCTATATATTATTCTTCCACATCTTATATTGATCCCTCAATTATTCCAACGTAGAGCCGTGGACAGGTGGGGCCAGGCCGAATCGTTCTAGTCAAACAAATAGAAACCAAAAAGAAAGTAAGTGTTAGCTGCTTATAAATATAAATATAAATATAAATATAAATATAAATACACTACCTGTAGTGCCTCCCCAGATGCTAATCTTGAGGTCATTAGGCACGGCCCTCCAATCAGTGTACCTCGGGCCCTCGATCGTCTTCATCAACTCTAGTGATTTAGTCGATAATGTCATCTTATTCTCAACGACAGACCCAATTTGCCCCATTTTAGGGGTCTACTAGCCGAGGAGCCCTCGTCGCCCTCGCTACCGTGCTTGGATGAAGACGTTTTCTGTAAAAATTGTTATTACTAGTACAAACATGTATATGGAGTTTGAATTAATGCTCAAATCTGACAATAATAATACATACGATATCAATTTTAATTTATACCAATATCAATACCAATTTATATCAATATTAATTTATACCAGTACTAATACCAATTTATATCATTGCCAATACCCAATACCAAATTCAATTTACACACACGCACATTGCAACCCCCCCCCCCCCCCCAACACATATTCTCGGGTCATGAACTTTGAATTAATGCTTAAACTGATTAAAATCTTAATTAACATATACAGTAACCATAAAACCAATTTTAATCCAAACACAATAATAACAAAGCACTAGAAGAATACACCACTAGTTATTATAAGCATTAAAATAATCAAGTATAAATGAATAAAAAATATTAAATTATCCTTCGATAATAATAAAGCACTACAATAATACAGCCACTGGTAATTACAAATAACTGGATTATTACAAATCTAAAAATTGTTTAAAATTTGGGTTATTATAAAAAATGGATTAATATTCGGTAGGAGCACCCAAGTCATCCACACTACTATTTAGATGGTTTGGCGCATGTAAGACGATTGATCACGTATTGTTAGTGATATACTCCGAGTAAAACACTTGTTTGACCTTATGAAAAGAATAAACAAATGGCTCATCGCTCATGTGTTCGTTGCTCTTCAACTTGGACAAGCCAACCATGATCAAATTGGTGCCAGGATCAACTTTATAAGCATTTTTATCCTCATCTCTTACCCAATCATAGTAAAATACAACCTCTTTGAAGCTTACATAGTCCAATCAAATATATTTCGAATTACACCATAGTAAGTCATTTAAGCTTTAATGAGGTTTTTATCTTTTACGCACACTCAAAAAGAAAGTAAGAGATATGTAAAGTTGTTTGATCTTTCTCATCGCCAAAGTATAATGACTAGGTCGCCTTAAATTTTAAACTTTGGTAGTCATCATCAAGGTTTATCCCGATATCCTCATAAGCACCTGAACCTTGTGCATCGTTAGTGACCTCATTTTCTTCCACTTTATGAACTCCATACACGTCATCAACTAAATCCTCTAGCATATTATGATCTACATTGTCATCCCCCCCTTGTAAATTTATCCTACTTATTGAAGGTTGTTGTGAAGGCTTCTCGAGGACAAAGGGAACTTTTGGTTCCCTATAAAAAAACCCAAATTCGATAACAATCTTGCATACCCCATCTTAACAAATGTAGTTCAACTTTTTCCACTGAAACACCTTATCATTCTTACACCTAGCATACGGACATGAAAAATCTTCATCGTTATGACATATCTTTGCATATTTCACAAATTCATTATCAGCTCTGCGAAACACATCCCCTAATCTATTTGTCTAACCCATCCACTCTTTGTATTTAGGATATTCCATCACATCTACTACAAACAATCACTTATTATGGGTAAGAAGCGTATATTCGTGGATTAGTATAAACAAAAGTGTGAATACATGTTTATAATAGAAGGCTAGTTATAAATTAGTTATATATGTTACATAACCGTTATGTCGTGCATTCAAATGAGAATACATGCAGGCATGCACCCCCCGAAGCAAATGTTATATAAGAAGTTCACTTAATGTAAATTTATTCGTGTATTCAAATTCAAATTCAAATTAAATTTTAATTAAAATTCAATTTATAATATTAATTCCTATTTCCTCCATATCCTCTAAAGGGTGAGTGGTCCTATCCCATTCAAGATCGCATATTTCTGTAATATACTTAACAGCTCATGCATATTATTCCAATTTGAGAAAAATTCGACAGCATATCCCCATAGTTCTCGAAGTACACGACATAGATTCGCAAGTGTGAGTGTTATTTCAATTTATCAATTGAAATAATAATTAACATTGCATCATCTAGTATGTACCTAGAGAACATTAAGATATGACTACATAACTTCCCCCACAAGTAACAAGTTTAAGCCACTGAGAATATTATTATACATAAACTATGTAGTCCCAAACTATCCAAACGGGACAATTCGAGAGATCTCATTACAGGGGTAATGACTCTCGAATGGGTCTAAGGGCTATTGAATGCGTATGCATACGAACTAGAAGGCTAGTATCTATGTGCACTATATGTAGTTTAAAGTATGTTTCATTTAATTATGTCTTATCACAATTCGATAGATTTCATTTAGTTACGTAATTTAAAGTTTGTTTCATTTAATTAAAGTACGCATACGAACTAAAAGTTATACCAGTTTATACTAATTTATACTAATATTAATTCCAATTTAAATTCAATTTCAATTTCAATTTATACCAATTTTTACTAATATGAATACCAATTCAAATTCAAATTCAATTTATACGAATTTACACCAATATCAATACCAATTCAAATTCAATTTTAATTTATACCAATTCAATTCAATTGAAATTGAATTTAAATTTCAATTTCAACTCAAATTCAATATCTGTACAAATGCAATTCATGTTATAAGATCGGGTCACATCGAATTGTCTAATTCAAATTCAACATCACACACACTAATTCACACACACACACACACCCCTACATACACTTCCCCCAACACACCCACACCCGTACCCCCAAACCCCATCCCCACTGCCCCCATTCCACTGCCCTCCCATCCACCGTTGCACCCCCTATACTCTCACCCCCCCACACCTACATACATACACTCACACGCAGACACGCACACACACCTAGACACACATACCCACCTACACACACACATGTAGTCATAATCAAACACATAGACACATACACACACACACATACACAAAGGAAAGAGAGAGAGAAAAAAATTGACCTGAAAGTAGAGAGAGAGATACAGAGAACCGTCGCACAGAGAAGAGGGAGAAAATGGAGGGAAAGAAAACAGTGGGAAAAAAGAGGCGCTAGGGTTATTTGTTTAAAGAGATGTCACGGACCTGTCAGGGTCTTTGATCGTGACAACTCTTTAAGGTTGTCATGGTCATTGACCGTGACAAGTTAATGACAATTGGATTTGTCACGGTCGTTGATCGTGACAAAAAATGCGTATTTTTTTATCATGGTCATTGGCCGTGACAAGGCTGGCTAGCTCAAAGGTGAAAATTTAGCCTTTTTGGTCTACTGCTCCTGAGTCCCACCTCTGATAGGGAATGTCAGGAGGCAATGGGGAAGGATTTTCATTTTGAGCTAGACGTGTCATCCGTAGTCCGATGAATAGACAATAGAGGTGACTAAAATGTGGGAGAATGAGAGAAATGTGTGTTTTGGACTTTTGGGTAATTGGGAGTATTAATTACAACTGATAGAGATACTTGTGATGACTCGTAGCATAATGTTATTTGCAAAGTGCATTCTGAGACTTTATACGGTGATCTTATCATCCACCTTTTTTTAGTTAGAGCTGGGGAATAACAAGCTTTCCGAACCCGAAGTGACATGGTCCGTCGGCAAGGAGTGAGTTAATCTACGTCATTTCTGTATGGTCCAGGAACATAGTGAAAGCATGTCGCCGTGAACCAAAATTTTGAAGTCTAGCATGAGTGGTCATGGATTGTTGCTACTGTCTACCATGAAGGGAGATACGTGTTTAGCAATAAGGGAAATTGGAACCTATAGAAGTGGGGTCTTTTCTAACATAGAGATAATAGAGCCAATGGAGTATAGGCTCATTTTTTGAGGCATTGATAGAGGATTCATGATAGTTTCTGCATCACATTGTATAAGAAAGACCTTAAGCATAAGGGGATATATCGATATGCGAGAATTTGAATGGACTTGTCACTAATATTCGATTGTAGTGAGTAAACCTTCAGTAAAAAAATGGTACCATTGGCGTGTGTATAGTGAAAACACCAAAATATTATTACGAGTTAACTTTGAATACATTTGGAGGCATTGAGTTTAATGATCCAAAGTTTTTAATAGCGGTCCTATTCGAATTTCGAGGACAAAGTTCCTTTGTAAGGGGGAAGTATGTAACACCCCATATTTTTGAGTATTTAAAATTTAATTAATTCGGTTATTTTTTTTCACACGTGTGCCATAATTTAATTGAATTAAATATTATGTGTTTATTAAAATATTAATCAGGATAAATAATGATTAATATTTACGGAATAAATCTACTAAGTGAGTAGTAAATAATTATTGTACGTCATAACGAGTGCTATCAATGTGACTGTGTTATATCTCAATCGGGGGTCATGTGTAGACTATATCAGGACTAGATAGGAAATTTATTTATAGTGACTCTGATTTTGATTTCAAGGTCACGGTTGGTTCCAGATGGGTTGAGATAGTCAAACTAGAGTACCCGATGGTAGTAATTGGGTCCCGGGCCTTTCTAGACAGAACGAAGCCCACATGGGATATTTGGGTCATTTGGGCTTGTCCCGTTAGCCTAATTTTGGGATTACAGATTATAAACATAGGTCTAAGGGTTTGAGACAACCACAATTCATTATCTAAGCCCTAAAAATTGAGAGAAGAGAGAAGGAAGAAATTAGGATATCTTTAGGAGCCAAATTCAAAGAGGGATTGGGCGTGCTACCGTCAATTCATCTTTTACAAAACGTAATCAGAGCCTACGAACCTAGACATGCAAATGATTAACTATATTTCAATTTAATTTGTAGAAATTCATGTTCATATCATAGTAGGTGTAGAACCAAAATTCATTTAAGGAGGGTTCTCTCATGAAAAAAGGGATTTTGGGTGAAACTAATCTCTTGGGTTTAGTTGGATGAAAATTTGATGTTGTAGGCAAACTATAATTACTGGAAATCGAAAAATGTAGAGATATATGGGCTTGGTATACTTAATTTGGATTGGAGAATTAAATCTAGGGTTATATTGGGGGATGTTGATATAAACCCATTCGATTGATTAAATTGGTGATTTTTAGTAAAATTTTTGATGTTAGATTGATTTATGAATGTTAGACATCCCATTGAGTTCTATACGTCTTGATGAAGGGTTATTATCATCTAGAATGAGATAGGATCATATTTGGAATTTAAAAGTATGCTTTGGGTTTGCTATTATGGGGCAGCTAACTGGTCATGTGAACCGGTTTGATACAGGAGCCAAACCAGTTTGATTTTCTGATAGTCGCGAATTTGGGTTGTTTTCATGATTTGGGTGATTTTTGCAAGGCTCAAGAGAATTAATAAACCTATAACAATTAGTTCAATTTAAAAGAGGTTAAATTACCATGGATGATGGGGTAATTAAAAGTTGGAAGAATTATAGTGAGATATATAATTGATGAATAATTATGAATACTGAAGTGAGTGAGATGAGTTCAGAAATAGTTAATGAACGGGATGGGAGGATAGTAGGGTGACACTAGGTTGATTATTTAGTTAATGAGAGTTTAATTAAATTAAGAGGTGAGGAATAGACTCAGGAATATGGGCTAGTGCTACATGTGTTAGGCACAGTTCAACCAGATTTGTCTTTATTATACATATATGGAAATATATATATATACGTGTGTGTAATTTATAAATATCGGTGTGTGTGATATTTATGTGTAAACATACCACTCTAGTGCTTTTATCGGAGGTTGCGTGATGTGGACCTGACTATTGAATGCAGAGAGAGTATAGTCCCCAAGTCATATCGCTTGATAATTTATTGTGTGATTTATTTTTCTAGGTGAAACGCTTTGGTTATGATTCAATCTCACTCTTGGGGCAATATGACCACCTCCACTATGTTTGCAATTTTGTTTGCCTATTTCGGTGTGAGTTAACCGACTTATGGTAACCAGGTTAGAGTGAGGATGCTCGGGACATGATAACATTACTTAGACAAAGATCCCGTGAGTTATTACTCGGGAGGATGGTTATTATACGCAACATATGTGTAATTGTTGTTGTATAATTATACGTATATAATGGAGTAGATAAGTATGTATGGGTTAAATACATAGAGTGTGATTGTATTACATATATAACTAGTGTGAATTTTATATGACGAATTAAAGTGGAAATGATTAAGTAAGTTAACGAGTAACATAACTTATGAATCAAATGGAGAAAGTACTCGGGATGGAGTAGGGTGATAAAAAGATTAGTAACAGGTCTAGTTAAGTGGTTATATGACCAAGTGTGATCTCATCCTAGGACGAGGGATATTAGCATCCATAATCGAGTTCCAGAAGGACCCAACTTAGGTCGTACCCAAGAGTTGTCCAATTTAAGGTCGGCTTCGTCATCCATGATCTTATCCCTCTCATGAGCTGAGACCCCAGGGAAATGCATGGCAGATGTTCTTGACCCCAAGACCTCATAGAAAAATTCATGGCCTCGTGATATGGCAAGATCATGAATGGATGACGAGACCCTAGGGGAAAAAATTTATGCATTTAATAGCTAATTAATTCAGGAAAAATTTAAATTACTACTGTGTTATAATATAATGGAATTAATTATGAAATTGTTATATAAATATTAATCGGGAGAATAATTGGTTAATATTTATGGGAAATTAATTTACTAGGTAAATAGTAATATTTAATTACGTCTTAAAAGTATTAATGATGTGGGGTTTACTTATCTCAACCGAGAGTCAGTTCCAGACTAAGTTAGGTGGGAGATAAGAAATTTTATAAACTTATCCGGATGCAAATTATGAGTGCACGGTTGAGTCCGGAAGGGCCAAGATAGTCAGAATAGAGTACCCGGGGGTAGTAAATAGGTCTCATGACGTTTTTAGGCATAGCCGGGCCCATATGGAGGTATTTGGGTCACTTGGGCTTGGCCCATTAGGCTAAAAATGGGATTAAGCCTAATTACTTAATTAAAGGAAAAAGGGGAACGACAGATTACACTGTAGAAAACCCAAAGTTGGAGAGAGTACCCTAGGGAGAAGTAAAGGCACTGGGAACCAATTTGGTAGACAAAGGCAAGAACCAAAGGGGATTTCATCATCAACCTTGAGAATCACAACTCCGAATCAGACCCTACGAAACCATAAGGCAAGTGGTTATCTTGCTGTATCATTTATTTATATTACAATTCATATTTGTGTGAAGTAAAAAAATAGGGGTTTTGTAAATAAATCTTCTGATTTGAAATTGTTGTAGAGATTCATGTTATAATCTGAGATTTATATGTACTGATGAGATGTGAAAACCCAGACGAATTATGAACAAATTTGAGATGGTAATTGGGTGTTGAGACTAATTAACAAAATTAAACGGGGTTTGGGGACTTAATAGGGGTTCCTTATGATGTTCTTGGTTTATTATATTGATGATAGGACCTGGGTTAAACTGTAGAAGGAGTTGGACATTTAAGGTTTTCCTCTAGGGCAGAAATAGGCTTTTGGAGAAGATGAAGACATGTTCGATCGATTGATCGATGGCTGGGATCGATCGATCGATGGTCGAGGATTTTTGGCAAGTCGGCCAGTTTTAGTATATAAGGGAAATTTACTTAAAATTCTTTTCCCACACCTTATTTAGTGACAAATAAATATAGGACATAATTTCTTAACAATTATGAGGGAAAGTAATTGGGATTTGGAGGGAATTTATGGGTGACACGTTGTGGTTAATTTTGGAGAAATATATTCCAAAATATTAAAATTTGGATCAAGTGGGCGAGTCCGGGTATAGTGGTTGAGCGATACCAAAGTAATTAAATTAATTAATGTGCAAATTAATTAATAATCCGAGTTGGACCACGAACTCAAGTTATGACGTATAGGCTAGTGTTACATGTTTAGTACACGGTAAACTCGGGATTGTTTTAATTATATGTATATATATAAGGTGTGCGATAGTGTGTATATATATGGTGTGTGCATTAATATCAGTGGCTAGATATTATTATTATATATACTCTAGTGCTATTAGGGGAGGTTGCGCGTAGAGGGTGAATCCCCTAGCTTGAGGAGTAGGACGAGTATATCCCCAGGTCATAGCATCCATTATATGGGTGAGGGGCATCTTACTTTCATGGAAGGAATATGACCGCCTCCAATATTTATGTTATTGAATACACCTAGGTTATGTGATTCTGACTTGGGGTAACTAGGTTATGTGAATACACCTAGTGGAATAGCACTTTAGTGAATATACTTTCGGTGAGTTATTACTCGGGAGGATGGTTATTATCATTTATTATTTATTATTCCAACATATGTGTGAATGTTGTAATGTGGTTGTACATATATAATGAGATAAATAATTATATACGGGTAAATTAATATAGACCGTGAATTGTATTATATGTATATTGGGTGTGAAAGTTATATGAATTTAAAAGGGGGAATGATTAATTAAGTAAATGTTGATAATAACGTAGAAATTATAATTTTTGCATACTCGGTTAGAGTAGGGTGGTTGCAAGGGGTTATATCAGTTATCTAGTTATGGGATTAATTACTAGGGGAATTAATTAAGGCGTTAGTCGTGCTCATTAGAGGAGGAGTAAGGATGTCATTAAGTGAGTGCGACACTAACTAAAATATGAAGAGCATGCATACATACATATTTATTACTGCAAATTAATCATTTGCTAAATATTTTTCCAAATGTTTTGGGTTCTAACCCTTGGTATAAATATTTTTAAAAACCTTTTAGGTGTCCAGCCATAGGGATGCCAGATTTAACTCATTCCAGGGATTCGTTGCTGCAGCATATGTGGATGTTGCGGGGTTTGATAGACACCTCATTCTTTTCATGTCTAGTATATAAATTTCCTATGATTTACTTGAGCATATTGCTGACAACTTTATTTAGTATTTATGTCAGATTTGTTGAGATTTATCATTATCTTTATTTACTTTTGTTGAATTTGAGCCGATGGTTTATTCGGTCAGTTTATTTATATGTGAATGGTTGATTTAAGTTAATTATGATGGTTTAAATTATTTTGTTTTCGCGTGAGTATTTCATTAAATTAATGAAAAGATAAAACTTGGCACCAGTCTAATTTTCTCACTTAGGTGGTTAGTAATTAAAAAGGCGACAGTGATGATAAGAATGAATGAACTGAGAAACATGTTCGAATTTAATTTAGGACTGATCACCCGAGGTTAATTAGGCGGGGTGTCACAAATGGTACAGATCATTAGGTTCTTGTGTCCTTAGGTTCTGTGCGGCTTAGTAAGTTTCAGGACTGTTGATTCATTTTCCGCTTTTAAGATATCGTTTTTCTGCGATTAGATTTTTTTTATAAATTGCATACTTATACGATTCGATCTATTTTTAGATGCCACTGAAGAGAAAGAGAGCAAAGAGGGTTAAGTTAAGGGAGGCTCATCAGGAGCCACAGGTACCGCCACCCCCACCCCCACCCGAGTTGATCTCCACTACTTAGGTGGAAGTGATAGTGGCCCAGGCAGTTGAGACAACGATGCGAGCTATGTCAACCCATTTTCAATAGCCCCAGGCACCGCCTCCAGTGGGACCAGAGTTCAGGCTCCAGTAGGGCCACCTTCTTGGCAGTGAGTTAGGGAGACCTTTTAGAAGGGTCACCCACCAGAGTTCCGGGGTAGCACCGATGTAGTAGAGGCCTGTGATTGGAAGAAAAAATTCAGCAGCACCTACGCATGTTAGAGTGTACCGATGTGCAAAAATTGATGCTTGCTACCTTCCATCTGTCGGGGGCAGCCTTACAGTGGTGGGAGTCAGTTACCACTACTGAGGAAAGAGATTGGATGATGATATTCGAGTTCTGGGTATGGTTTGACCGCAAATACTTCCCACCAGCGGTAGAGGCAGAAATGAGGAAGAAGTTTACTAAGTTAGTGAAGGGTGATCATTCAGTGGAGGATTATGAGGAGGAGTTCACCCGTTTGGCAAACTTTGTGCCAAATGAGGTGAGCGAGGAGGAGCGAAAGAAGTCGAGGTTCATGGATGGCAACATCATTTGGTTGGTAATACGGCGTTGGTGATGTATACAGATGTCGTCAATGCCGCTCTTGTACATTACCAGGATCATCGCTTCCATGCGAAGGGGAGCAAGAGGGTAGGGGATCCGATCCATCACGTCAAGGCAGTTGTTAGTGGTGACACAAGTGGTACTCAACAGCAGACTAGTAGTCAGTAAGGGAAGCAGGCTAAGAAATTTAGGCATGGTGGGTTCCGATCGGGAGGACAGGGATTTAGGCAGGGTTAGCCCAACCCAAATCAGTAGCAGCAGGTTCCTCAGGGCCGTCAGGGCTAAGGGAACAGTGGGGGAGGCCAACAGGGCCAACTATGTCAGGGCCAACGATAGGGAGATGGTCAAAGATACTATTTTGTTTGCGTCCAGATAGGACACTTCAAGAGGGAGTGCCTACAGAGAGGCAGAGGCCAACAGGGGCAGCAGGGACAAATGCCGCCAGCAGCACCAGCTCAACCAGCCCCACAGCAGTAGGGGAAAATGCACTACGGGCGTGTGTATAACGTCCGAGATGTTCCCAATCCTCCATCACATCAGGCGCTACCAGCGGTTGAGGGTATGTTTCTTATCCACGGTCTTGAGGGTAGGATACTTTTTGATACGGGAGCATCTCATTCATTCATTAAATCTAAATTTGGTAAACCAGTCGGGTAGCTAGAGATCGCGGGTAGTCTCCGTATATGTGTAGAGTCGCCAGTAGGCAGCGGGGCATTGATTCAATCGATGTTTCGAGGGGTGGACATTTTGATTGGGAGACTTAGTTTAGAGGTGGACCTCTTAGTGTTAGATATGGAGGGGTACTATGTCATCCTAGGTATGGATTAGTTTGTAGGATGCCGGGCGACAGTAGATTGTTATGAGAGGACAATCGTGTTCTCCATTCAAGAATATGAGATGTTCCTAATAGCGATGCCTCTACCTGAGGTAAGGTCACGCACACTTTTGTATTATATTGAGGAGGAGACCTCACAGGAGGTGGTAGTTCCGTTGGACTCAATTTCGATAGTGAGGGACTTCGAGGATGTGTTACAGGAAATACCAGGGTTTCCACCCAGCAAGGAAATTGAGTTTGTAATCGATTTAGCACTGGGGACAAGACCAATTGCTCGAGAACCTTACTGCATGGCCTCTTCAGAGATGCATGAATTGAGAGAGCATATTCAGCATCTCCTGGGTCAAGGTTTAATTTGGCAGAGTACATCACTGTGGGGTGCACCGGTGTTTTTTGTAAAGAAGCGGGATGGCTCACTTAAGTTGTGCATGGACTACAGGGAGCTTAACAAGGTGACGATACGGAATAAGTATCTGTTGCCTAGGATTGATTATTTATTTGACCAATTGAGAGGGGAGTCTTACTTCTCCAAGATTTATTTGAGGTTAGGGTATCATCAGCTGTGTATTCGAGAGGAGGATTTCCTAAGACCACTTTCTTATCGCGGTTTGGATCTTACGAGTTCAGGGTAATGCCATTCGGGATCACCAGTGTGCTAGAAGTGTTCATGGAGCTCATGAACAGGGTTTTCAGAGAGTATCTCAACAACTTTTTCATCGTATTCATTGATGACATCTTGATCTACTCGCGCACTGAGGGGGAACACGCAGAGCATCTATGTATGGTTCTACAGACGCTGCGGGATCACCAGCTTTATGGAAATTTCGAGAAGTGTGGATTTTGGCTGCGAGAGGTACAATTTCTAGGTCATGATGTGTCAGACCAGGGTATTGCTGTGGATCCGAGTAAGGTGTCGATGATGAGGGAGTGGGGGCAGCACACGACACCGACCGAGGTGGGTAGCTTTTTAGGATTGGCAGGTTATTACAGGCGGTTTATTAAGGGGTTCTACAAAATTATGGGCCCTTTGACGAATTTTACTCAGAAGGGGGTGACTTTTATTTGGAGTGATCATTGCCAATCAGCTTTCGACGAGCTAAAGGACAAGTTGACATCTGCACCCGTACTTGCTTTGCCGAGGGGAGGACTAGAGTATCAGGTTTACACCGACGCATCCTTACAGGGACTTGGGGGTGTGCTTCATTAGGAGGATAGGGCTATAGCTTAAGCATCCAGAAAGCTAAAGCCCCACGAGAGGAATTACCTCACTCACGACTTAGAGCTAGCAACAGTTGTTTTTTCTTTGAGGATATGGAGACATTATCTGATGGGAGAGCAGTTCACCTTATCCACAGATCACAAGTCACTTTAGTATCTCTTGACACAGAAGGATTTGAATATGAGACAAAGGCGGTGGCTAGAATTCGTGAAAGACTACTAGTTTGATATTCAGTATCATCCTAGTAAGGCAAATGTGGTGGCAGACGCATTGAGTCAGAGACCGACTGGAGAAATATCATAGGTCTGGAAAGCAAAGTGGAGAGAGCTTTGATATGAGGATGATGTAGCCAGGGCCTGCATGTCAGCATTATCCATCACACCGGAGATCATTATGCGAGTTGTGAGGGCTCAGCCGGAGGACCAGATCTACCGGGATAGGTTACGCTAGTTGTTAGCTGAGGGAGTAGAGGGTTACTCGATTAGCTCGAAAGGAGGACTACACCTAAATGGGAGGTTAATTGTGCCCGAGGATGACGAGTTGAGGCGTGCTATTATGATAGAATCCCGTGGTTCGAGATTTACGGTACATCTCAGTGGGGATAAAATGTAACAGGATATGAGGAGGCAGTATTGGTGCGCACGAATGAAATGGGACATAGCAGAGTTTGTCTCAAAACGTACCACATGTCATCTCGTGAAAGTGGATCATCAGACCTCCAAGTATGCTATAGCCACTAGAGATTCCCATATGGAAGTGGGAGAGCATCTCTATGGACTTTATTAGAGGGTTACCTACATCACAGAGGGGTCATGACTCCATATGGGTTATTGTGGATCGGTTGACCAAGGTGGACCACTTTCTATCGGTTCGCACGGACTTTGTGAAGATGGGATATGCGCAGCTATTCATAGCGGAGATCGTTAAGCTGCACGAGGTGCCGATAAATATTGTGTCTGACAGAGACAAAGTTTTTGTGGCCCATTTTTGGAAGAGATTTCAGGAGGCCATGGGAACAGATCTACATTTAAGTACATCCTATCACCCACAGACCGACGGGTAGACTGAGAGGGTCAATCAGATGCCAGAAGACATGCTTGGGATGTGCATTTTAGACTTTGGGGGAGGATGGGAGAGATATCTTCCTTTGGTAGAGTTTGCGTATAACAACTCTTACCAATTCACGATTGGCATGTCACTATTAGAGGCACTTTATGGGAGACCTTATCGTTCACCCACCTATTGGTTAGAGGTGGGGGACAACAAGTTATTGGGGTTGGAGATTGTCCAGGAGACGTCTTCCAAGATAGAGCTGATTTGAGGGCGGATTCGGATAGCTCAGGATAGGCAGAAGAGTTATGCAGATGTTTCGCGAAGATATGTGGAGTTAGAGGTTGGGGATTAGGTATTAGTTCGGGTGTCCCCTATGTAAGGGGTGATGAGGTTTGGCAAGAAGGATAAATTAGCACCGAGGTACGTGGGACCCTTACCTATTATTGAGAGGGTGGGACCGGTAGCATATAGCCTGGGATTGCTAGAACATCTTCAGTGGATACACGACGTGTTCCATGTGGCATCGCTGAAGAAATATCGAAGGAGAAAGAGGGCCTTCTGGAATATTCCACTCGAGGAAATTGATTTACCACCAGACATCTCGTATGAGGAGATACCGGTGGCTATTCTGAACTGTAGTGAGCGCTAGTTACGATCCAAGGTTGTTCCATTGGTTAGAGTACAGTGGGGTCATCATAATGTTGACAAGTCTACCTGGGAGCGGGAGGAGGATATGAGGGAATAATATCCAGAGCTATTCACCACAGGTACGACCTAATTCGGGGACGAAATTCCTTTGTAGGGGGGGGAGTATGTAACACCCCGTCATTTTTTGCATTTAATAGTTAATTAATTCGCGAAAAAAATTAAATTACTAGTGTGTCGTAATTTAATGGAATTAATTATGGAACTGTTATATAAATATTAATTGGGAGAATAATTGGTTAATATTTAAGGGAAATTAATTTACTAGATAAATAGTAATATTTAATTACGTCTTAAGAGTATTAATGACGTGGGATTTACTTATTTCAATCGGGAGTCGGTTCCAGACTAAGTTAGGTGGGAGATAATAAATTTTATAAACTTACCCAAATGCAAATTCTGAGTGCATGGTTGAGTCCGGAAGGGCCAAGATAGTCGGAATAGAGTACCCGGGGGGTAGTAAATAGGTCTCGGGATGTTTTTAGGCATAGACGGACCCACACGGGGGTATTTGGGTCACTTGGGCTTGGCCCATTAGGCTAAAAACGGGATTAAGCCTAATTACTTAATTAAAGGAAAAAAGGGAATGGCAGATTGCACTATGGAAAACCCAAAGTTGGAGAGAGTACCCTAGGGAGCAGTTAAAGGAACCGGGAACCAATTTGGGAGTTAAAGTCAAGAACCAAAGGGGATTTCATCATCAACCTTAAGAATCACAACTCCAGAGCAGGCCCTACGAAACCGTAAGGGAAGTTGTTATCTTACTGCAGCATTTATTTGTATTACAATTCATATTTGTGTGAAGTGGTAACCAAAATTCGTTTTGGGGTAAAGAGGGTATAAATTTTTTGTAAATAAATCTTCTTATTTGAAATTGTTGTAGATATTCAGGTTATAATCTGAGATTTATATGTACTGGTCAGATGTGAAAATCCAGACGAATTATGAACAAATTTGAGATGGTAATTGGGTGTTGAGACTAATTAACGAATGACACGGGTATTTTCCAAATTCAGAAAATAAGAAGAGAACGAAAATTAAATGGGGTTTGGGGACTTAATGGGGCTTCCTTATGATGTTCTTGGTTTATTATACTGATGATAGGACTTGGGTTAAACTATAGAAGGAGTTGTACATTTAAGGTTTTCGTCCATGGCAGAAACAAGCTTTCGGAGAAGATGAAGACTTGTTCGATCGATCGATCGATGGCTGGGATCGATCGATTGATGGTCGAGGATTTTTGGCAGGTCGGCCAGTTTTAGTATATAAGGGAAATTTACTTTAAAAAAATTTCCCACGCCTTATTTAGTGAGAAATAAATATAGGGCATAAATTCTTAACAATTATGAGGGAAAGTAATTGGGATTTGGAGAGAATTTATGGGTGACATTATGGTTAATTTTGGAGAAATGTATTCCAAAATATTAAAACTTGGATCAAGTGGGCGAGTCCGGGTATAGTGGTTGAGCGATACCAAAGTAATTAAATTAATTAATGAGCAAATTAATTAATAATCTGAGTTGGACCATAAACTCAAGTTATGATGTATAGTCTAGTGTTACATGTTTAGTACACGGTAAAGACATGATTGTCTTATATATATATATATATATATATATATATATATATATATATATATATATATGGTGTGTGTATTAATATCAATGGCTAGATATTATTATTATTATATATACTTTAGTGCTATTAGGGGAGGTTGCGTGTAGTGGGAGAATCCCCAAGCTTGAGGAGTAGGGTGAGTATATCCCCAGGTCATAGCGTCCATTATATGGGTGAGGGGCATCTCACTTTCAGGGAAGGAATATGACCGCCTCCAATATTTATGTTATTAACCAAGTTAGTGAGCGATTCTGACTTGGGGTAACTAGGTTATGTGAATACACCTAGTGGGATAGCACTTTAGAGAATATAATTCAGTGAGTTATTACTCAGGAGGATGGTTATTATCATTTATTATTTATTATTCCAACATATGTGTGAATGTTGTAATGTGATTATACGTATATAATGAGATAAATAATTATATGCGGATAAATTAATATAGGTCGTGAATTGTATTATATGTATAATGGGTGTGAAAATTATATGAATTTAAAAGGGGGAATGATTAATGAAGTAAGTGTTGATAATAAATTAGAAATCATAATTATTGTATAGTCGGTTAGAGTATGGTTATTGCAAGGAGTTATATCGATTTTCTAGTTATGGGATAAATAACTCGGGGAATTAATTAATGCGTTAGTTGTGCTCATTAGAGGAGGGGTGAGGATGTCCTCAAGGGAGTGCGACACTAACTAAAATATGAAGAGCATGCGTACATATTTATTACTGCAAGTTAATCATTTGCTAAATATTTTTCCAAATGTTTTGGGTTCTAACCCTTACTATAAATATTTTTAAAAACCTTTTAGGTGTCCAGCCACAGGGACGCCAGACTTGACTCATTCTAGGGATTCGTTGCTGCAGCATACGTGGATGTTGCGGGATTTTGATAGGCGCCTCATTCTTTTCATTTCTAGTATAGAAATTTCCTATCAGTTACTCGAGCATGCTGCTCACAACTTTATTGAGATTTATCATTATCTGTCTTTACTTTTGTTGGATTTGAGTCGATGGTTTATTCGATCAGTTTATTTAGATATGAATGGTTGATTTCAGTTAATTGTGATTGTTTAAATTATTTTGTTTCCCCATGAGTACTTTATTAAATTAATGAAAGATAAAACTTGGCACCAGTCTAATTTTCTCACTTCGGTGGTTAGTAATTAATAAGGCGACATTGATGCTAAGAATGAACCAACTGAGAAACCTATTCTAATTTAATTTAGGACTGTTCACCCGAGGTTAATTAGGCGGGGTGTCACACATGTGTAATGGACATGTGTCAATTTATTATTGGGATCCTTCCTATAAAAATGCTGGTTATAGACTTGGGGTTAAATCATACCCCTAAGACATTATAAATACACTTCATCATCTACATTGTAAAAGGTCGATTATTAACAACCCTAGCAAAACTCTGTTAAATTGCTTAGCGGGAGAGAAAAGATTGAGTGTTGTATTAACAACACTAGTGTCATTGTTCTTCCTCTTTGCTTCATCTCTCTCCCCACTATTATATTTCTATATTTCTGCCATTGTTGTACTGGTATGAGCTCATTCATCAATTTGACCTGGTGATACCAATTATGGTATCATCAGCCTGGCGTCGTCTGTGGGAACGGGATAACAATTCTTTTCCCTTTTTCTGTAGCCACTCTACCAGATCCTCTGGTGGTGGTCCTATCTTATCATTTGGTTAGCTTGATATACCATTGAAAGAGATATGGGTGAGTTTTATCTCATTTTCTGCTCTTCCAGCTTATTACCAGTATCTCTGTTGATTTTTTTGGTCGCCAGAATTATACAAATGGAAACAGATCCACAAATTATGGGTGGTCCTAGTACCATCCAAGCCCCTCCTCAGTCGAAAATGGCTAAAGTACTGGAGGCCCTATGCTCCTTGGTAGACAGTCAATGACAGATGTAAGCAACCCTTGCTGCTTTCATCCAAAATATGATAGTTAGGCCTACTGGTGCTAACGATCAACTGATAACTCCGGTCGCCAGAGATGGTACTGCAGATCAAATGGCCAGGGGACCACCCCAGGCTACACACAAGTATATCTTCCCTCAACACAGGCGCAGGGACATGGATGACCCTAGACGTTTACGCCTGAAGAGGTTGGGTCAAGAATATCCTGATGACGAGGACGACCAATATTATGTGTAACACCCCGTACTTTTAAAACATTAATAGTGCATTTTAAATTAAAAGTCAAAAAAGGTATTATTCATTTATTTATTTTTTCGATGAAATTAATTTTTTTTTTACAATTGAAAGGTGAACTATATAAATTAAAATAGTTTTTTATTAAAAAAAATAATAAAGTATTTTTATAAGGATTTGGATTTTTTTTTCAGAATATGTGTTGATAAACCCTTTTATTTTATAAATCATATAAACCCAGACATTAAATTTTTTGGCATATTAAAAAGGTGGATTCCTTATAAATTAGAATATCATATTAGTTATACCTTTCTTTACATATGCTAGAGGTGACAAAGAGAGAATTGTCGAACACCCTTGTTTTTTTTCTCTTAGGCGCACATGGCTGCCAAAGCATTTGGAAGTTGACATTTATTTATTTGTTTATTTATTCCTTATTGTTGGTTCCATAAGTAAGGAGATGACGTGAGTGGCAGCCTCCATGATGTTTGGGGACACGCACGAAATTTATGTAGTTATCTGTCTCGAACTGTTGGGACGCGTGTGGGTGGATATATATAATATTTTTTTTTTTGAGTTGGATATTGTTAGGACTCTTTATCTCACCTAATTATAAGAAACTTGACTCACTTTTTAAAAAAAATCACGTCACTTTTGTTTCCAAGCTCTCTTTCCCCACAAAGTAAAATACTCAGATCCCTTATATTTCAACCCTAAACCTACATATTTTCAAGAAGGTCGAAGAAGAAAACTTCCCTATTTTCGCGAGATGAATGCAATTGGTTCTTCAGAATTTTCAACCAACGATTTTTCATAGGCATAAATACTGTATTCCTTTCCTTTAGTGTTATGCGTTTTAAGTATCGCCTAAACCCTTAATGATGCATTTTTTTTTATTAAAATCAATTAGTAACTTAATTAGAGAAAGTGGACACTAAATTTTGGGACTTTTTTTTTATGAAAATTTGAAACCCTTGGGTGCGTAGGTTAGATTTTTAGGTTTGTATGGTTTTGGGTATAGGTTGTCATGTAGAATTCTTATGGGTTTATTTATATGATATGTGGGACGCATATACCCCTATAAAAATTATGTGACTTATAAAAGAGGGAAATTATGACGAGTTGAATATTTTTTTGGCATGTTGGTTAATTTAACATTATTTATTGAAAATAATTGTGTTGAAAATCGACGACGATATTAGTATTAGAATTTAAACTAATCGGGGGCCTTTACGTTTGAATTGCTATGTTGCTCATATAAATTATGTGTTGTGTGATTTATTAGTACTCATTTTTGACTTCTTGGGGATGAGGGGCTCTCAGGTAGTATATTGCTCACCCTATTTTTTTAAGATGCTCACTAGGTATGGGACTGGTTAGTGTAGATTCGTGGGGATTTCTTATTTCGGGGTGGGGCATATTGTTATGTTTTATCGATGTTGCGCTAGCCTAGGCATGAGAATAGGACGTGTTAAATATTAGAAATCCATCCTATATATTGGGTAGGATGTATGTGTACTTTGGGGAACCTTCGGTATGGGGCTAAGGGGTATTTAGAGGATATCATGTCAATAATAAGGGTGGGGTAATTTGATAAATTAGAAATTGATAAAATGATAATTAATGCCTAAGATAAAAATGGGTATTAAAATTTGTGGCGACATAATGTGTTAGGGACCGATAGTTTAAACGGGTCAGCGGGCGATTTATGTCGTGTCGTGTGCGGAAACTTGTCATGGGGAGGAGTCGAAAGTTTAAACGTATCAGAGGCCATTTGACAAGGGGAAGTATAAAAAATTGATGGAAAACTACCCGAGGCAGGAAGACTGCTATAATTAAGATAAAAATTGTGGAGAATAATAAATTGGGTTAATTTATTTAAATTAACAATAGGGGACTTGTATATTTAAAACCATATTGGCGTGGATTATTGAATTAGAATTTTCGAGGGTAGTTAGTGATTTATATTTATCACGTTTAATAATTATCTCGTTAATTAAAATATTCTATTGTGATATTTATCTCGTATAATGTTACTGTCTGGATTCAAGGATCCTATTTGAGGGGAGTAGTGTGTATTCATGCTCGGGGCTCTGACCTCGTATGTTGACTAACTTTTCAGGATAAATTTTGGAGAAGCTACATAAAATTATCGAAGTGTATCATTTGGAGGTGCAACTGGAGTTTATTCATTTTATTTCTTTATTTAGTTAGACTTTATTTTCAATCGTATTTCATTATGAGACTTCATTTGGGTTTTTACTGGGTCATTCAGTTTTAAATTTGTTAGAGGATTTCATTGGATTATTCACAGTTGGTTATTATTTCGTTTTTAATTAAATCATCATTTGGAGATTGGATTTATTCGAAGTTTTAGCATGTGATGGATCTTTTATCGCTTAGTTGTTATTATCATTTGGGATTGATTCAATTATTTATCTTGTGGATTAATTTATTTATGTCTCATATATATCTGATGCAAAGAATGATATTTTATTTACTCACGTCTGACACGGTTTGGTGATGGTGGCTAGCCACCCCGTCTGTCGGATTTTGCAGGTTGTGACATTATGATGCGAACGAAAGGGAATGTTGGGAACCTTATGAAATTTCTAGAAACATTGTACGACCAATCCAACCCAGTCGGGCAAAGTTTGGTAGGACGAGCCGAGAGTGTAGTCCCTAAGCTTTAGCATTAGATAGGTTAAGTTGGGGTTCATCCTTTGATAGACTCGGCCCAGCAGCGGGGGGCCTAAGGAACCACCTTTCTAGGTACTGAAGTATTGCACGCTCTAGAAGAACAGAGAGAGTTGATGACCATCAACCTTTAAGAGGATGAGATGAGGAGCAAAGAGAAGTTAATAACTGATAAAGGACAACTCCTAGGGAGCACTCGATGCGTCTGAATGTCAGAGAGGGTGTCGGAGATAATGTAACCCAAGTCGACGTCATAGCGGCGACCGAGAGACCCTGGAACGATTCTATTCAGAGGTTGGAAGACAAAATAGGGAATATCTTGAAGAGCCGAGACTCTTGAAAAGTTGTTACTCTGAAGGCTCCCCTTCGTGGCTAAGATTGTTAGTTATCCAACCCCGATAAAATTCAAGCCGTCGGTGGTCACTCCCAAGTATGATGGGAGTACTAATCCATTCCACCATGTGGAGATGTACCAGTCTACTTCTGAGTGACGATATGAGATGTCGCGCCTTCTCAAGCACTTTGACTGAAGAAACACATATTTGGTTCACATCACTCCCTAAGAACTCAGTTGACAATTTCAAACAACTCACATAGAGATTCATAAACAACTTCTGCTTTGGGGTGAGACCGCAAAAGAAGAATACAAACCTGTTGTATGTCAAGCAAGGAAAAAATGAGAGTCTCAAGGAGTATATTGTGAGGTTCAACAAAGAAAATATAGAGGTAGAAGATTATGAGGAGAGCATCACAATGAAAAATCTAATTCAAGGTCTGCAAAAATGAAAACTACTTTGCAAAGTTATCGAAGACCCACCAAAGTCCATGATCGAGCTATTAGCAATGGCTGGTAAGGTCATGAATCCCGAAGAGGCTATGGAAGAAAAGAATGAGGATGAGAATGGAACAAGCAGCGGAGGAAAGTTCTAGAAAAAGAATAAGGAAGGTAAGAAGAGGTTGATGGATGATAAATTTGCCGACTTCACTCCTCTAATAGTCAACCGCGAGCACATCTTGAACGAGATAAAAAAATGATCGGTCCCTAAGGTGGCCTGATTAGTAGATGATGTAAAAGATGATCTTCTTTATAAGACATTTTATCCAACTATTTCCCATTCTCATTTCCATTTCATATATACCTAGGGGATGCATGTTCTCACCACTAAAGCCGATGAGCGGTTGGTGATAGGGAATCAACCTCTTCTTGCTCAGAACCAAACCATTGTAATAGTTCCAAAACATAACGTCGGTCAAACTGTCGCCGTCCACCAAAATCCTTGGCACTTCATAACCATGTACTAGTGTGGTTATGACCAGAGGTCCATCATGTGGAGACAAAATTTCTTTAAAATATGTTCTTGAAAAACCAATAACTAAGGTATTCATGTTAACTTTATCTCTCTTACCTTTCACAAGATCTATTTAAAATGAGTTCACATCCTTTGTCTTTATTGGCAGAGCTTTAGCCTATTCTACATATGATTTTCCATCAGCGACTTTTTTCCCTCCCCCTACAAGTCCTCCACAGATCATCTTGACGTCATGTGAGATTGTATGAAGTCAATCTTTGGGATCTGCAAATGGAGGAGGAAGGTCAGGGTCGTTTCCCTCATTGTCATCCGATTCATCATTATCCAAGCCGAATGGGGCATCCGACTTGCACTTATCACTTTTCTTCTTCTTATGGGTGTCGTCTTGGTTACCCTTCGAGCATAGATTGTCTACATACTTTCTCAATTTCTCAACTTTTAACTCTCAATTTCATCCTTGAGAGCAAAAAACTTGTCGGTCAGGTGCCCATGGTCTTGGTTGAACTCACACCATAGATTCGTGTTTCTCTTATATGGAGGACCACTCCCTCTCACATAATCCATGCTTAGTATAGATTTACTTACTTGTACATTATCCTCTATTTGGCGTGATGCTCATAAAAAAATATACTCTCTCCATAAGATACTAATAAAAAATTATGCATATTTCACACTCCATCACCAAATAGCATTGCTATTGACCAAATTTTGTCCCGTAATTAGGGGGTCACTTCGTGATGGGCGCTAGTCTAACAGGGCGCATTTGGCGTAAGCGGTATGACTCTCACCTTCCATTGGCCAAGTACCTTTAACGCACATCGAATAGTTCCCCCCCATCGTACCGCTTGACCAACGTCGTGACGGGAGGTATATCATAGGGAACTCGTTTATGTACGTCGAGTATATCGAATTCTCTCTCACACGTACTGTCCCCACGAGGTATATAATGAGGCAATTTATGTACACTCAGAACGGCTTGTCGATACGTACTGATTGCCCTCAAAAGCAAGGCATATATCTTGGAAGTCATGCCAAAGGGGGGAACGCCTTCCAATTAACCCAAAAACTATATACCCGCATATAGGTGTCAAACCTAGGGCACTCATATTTAGTTTGCTGGTTTCAACCCGAAACTCTTTCGAAATGTCGGGTCGGAATGCCGCCTAACTATTTGCCCAATTTTTAAAATGGGACCCTACCCATGAGCCTGGTAACAAGTCCAACCAGAGTTTTTACATATTTTTCAAACCTAATTTTTCCAGGATCGGGTCCCGTCCGACATTTATTTTTGCATTTAGGTAAACCTAATAAGTGAGAACTTAATAAACATAATAATAATCATGCTGAGACCCATCTCTCATTTTTTTTCCTTCTTTTATTTCCAAAAGCGTCCAAAAACATTTTTCCTCTTTTATCAAAAACACCAAAAATATTTTTCCTTCCTTATACCAAAATATTTTCCTCCCTTTGCCCCCCCCCCCCCCCAAAAAAAAATTTTGTCCTCATCTTTTCCAAAAATGTCAAAAATATTTGTCCTTCTTTTCAAAAAATAAATCCCAATTTTTCTCCTTCTCAGGTCGATCGCATACTCTTGGCGTGTCTCCCTATTGTCTTCAGTCTTCATTCGAATATCCTCGAAGCTCTATAAGTACCCTCACTTCCTCCGAGTTCAAAATTCATCCACCCTACACAGAGAACACAGACCATATGCCGAATGTGTAGCCATATTTGATGATGGACCTAGCCCAACTTACTGCCAAGATTAGCAACCTTCAAATCAAGGTTCATGAGATGCAATAAAATCGGGTCCCTATCCTCGAGGAGCCCGAGGTCCTCTTCCCTCGTGTTATGGGTCCGCCTATACCCAAGCCTATTTAGGTTTTCGAGGAATACCACCATGCTCTACGTGCTCCACCTGCTAATGATCTGTCGCCAGCCCAACTTCCTATGCCTAATCTTGCCCATCTAGGGGCTAACTTACTCGTGACCATTGATCCAAAAGAGGAAGAGTTGAACAAGGTCAAGGAAGACCTCAAAAAGTTGACCAAGAAATTTGACTAAGTCAAACTCTCTAGAAACTACATGGACTACACCCACATGTCTCCCTATCCTAAAGAAAGGTTACCAGAAAAGTTCAAGATGCCCAACATCAAGAAATTCGAGGGTAGCGAACCCCCGATCGTTCATCTCCATAGTTGTCACCGAGCTATGACTCTCCTAGGGGACTCTGAGGAAATAATGGCTCGAATTCTCTAACGGACCTTGAAGGATAGCGCTCTCTGTTGGTTTTTATCTCTCAAGGAGTCCAGAATCTGCAATTGGGAGGATGTTTCCCACGAATTCATGTCACAGTACAAATACAGCGAGGAGTTAGAGGTTACCCACCATGATTTAGAGTTACTCAAGGAGAATCCTGGGGAGTCAGTCAGTAAGTTCATAGCGAGGTGGAGGGATAAAGAAGCCAACATAACCAATGAGCCTTTCAAAGAGGAGCAAGTCAGCATTGTGAAAAATAACTTCTTGCCCCATGTTCGAGCAACGATGGGAGGATAATACTACCCTTATTTTTTAGCCCTCCGAGAAGAAAGAGTGGAGATCGAAGAAGGCCTTGCCAAGTTAGAAGTTGAGCCAAAAAAAATATCTAGACAATTCCCTCCCAGAAAGTTTGAAAAGCCAATCAGTATCGTAGTTTCAACCATCAACAATATCTCTCAGCTTTCCACTTCATGGGTACCAGAAAGCCGCCCTAACCCAATTCGGAAGGAATACACTGATCTTCATGCTCCCCTTTCCAAAGTTTACCAAGCCCTTTTCAGCCAAAACCTTATCAAACCATTGGACCCTCGTCCATTACCAAACCTACTTCCTAGAAATTTCAAACCAGATGTCCATTGTGACTTTCACCAAACTGCTGGCCATACCACCGACTAGTGTTTTCACCTCTAAAATGTGATCCAAGGCCTGATTGACTAGGTTATCATCGCCCCACCAGCTAATCCTAAACCAAACATACCCACAATCCCCTCTCGAATCATATAAATGTCATTTTCCTTAAGGAAAACCCAGAATTTGACCAATTTACCCAGATAATACCAAATAAATCACCAATCATACCCATGTATTATCCTAAACCTCTCCAAACATGCCCATACTTTATCCTGCACCCTAACAGCTTCGTCGATCAGGCTATATCACTCCTTACCAGAGCATTCATCATTGTACGTACCCATTCTGGAGGTAAAGATATGTAATTATCAGAAGTATTGAACCAACTCTTAGAGTTCGAAAATGAAATTTCCCTCTCAGATGATCATTGACTGTCAAAGATTCATTGTATTGTTCTTAGAAGCTCAAAAATGGGCTCAAGAGTCAGACCATTAGGTGGTACCGACCGATGAAGTCAGTTTAGATGATATGGTCCAGATCATGGTTAATTTATTTTGGCAGACTGATAATATTTGTAGCATATCCTAGTTACTTGATGCTTTGAAAATACAAGGACGACTAGTCCCTTTGCTTTTATATCTCCTCGTCGAATGGGAGGACTTATATGAAGAGGCCGTTGAAGTTGTGGAGTCTATTAAATTTTCATGGAAAGATAATGTCGTTGCTACCGAATGGGGGGACAAAGTCAATGATTCAGATCAAGGTTCAGAAAAGGCTAGTCCGATAGTCAGCATATGTGGGATGGTATCATTTGAGGAGCTACTAGGAGAGATCAACAAAGTGATTGAACAACTCGAGATCGATGAGGAAACAGGGTTTTTATTTTTCCCCTCTTCCGTGAACCACATGACCAGGTTAGGGAGGTAATACCAAACCCTAAGCCTGTAGCTATCAACAAACAATAAAGGAAATGGTGTTGAGAATCTTCCTCTACCAGAAATAACCCTTGAGTAAAGCAAGATCCTCGATCAGTTGAAGAAAATCTAAGCCAATATCTCTTTGTGGGGACTCTTTATGTCTACCCAACTGTATCGGAATGCCTTGATCAAGATACTCACAGGACCCACAGTTCCTCTTTTTACCATATTAGAAGAAGCAGTGAATCTAGTTGGATCTCTAACTTCTACTAGAATGCTCTCCTTCTCTAAAGAAGAAATCCCCAAGATTGGTACAGACCACAATTATACTCTCAACATCTCTATCGAAGTCATAAGAAAGACTGTCCCGCTCTCTCTTATCAATAATGGATCAGCTCTGAATATCGGCCCGTTAAGAACCCTCAACTACTTGGGATTGAAAGTAAGCAAACTTTTTTCAACCTCTGCTATAGTACATGCCTACGATAATACCCGTCGAGAAGTGATGGATCCATAGAGCTTGCAATAGGGGATGTTCTTATAATTCTAGTTGTTGAATTCTAAGTCATCGAGATCCTAGCTTGTTTCATTCTTATGCTCGGACGACCGTGGCTCCATAGCATCAAGGGGGTGTATTCTTTCCTTCATAAAAAACTAAAGTTCTTTTCTAATGGGTAGGTCATCACTCTCTTGGGCGAAGACGACAATGTTGAGAATCCAAACACCAGTAATTCAGTACTAAATATACATCACAGGACAAATGATATTCTTTTGTCAGGTTTCTGGGTTGAACCACTTCTACTCCTAACAAGGGATGATTTTAAAGATTGGATTTTTCCAGAATATAACCCTCATGGCAACATCAATGTAATCTATATGTTCAAGAACATGCACTTCATGACTGGACTGGGGCTAAGACAAAGACAACAAGGGATACTTGAGCCCATTGTGTTGAAGAAGGATTTTCCTCCCTATGGCTTGGGCTATCATCCATCGACAGAAGAACTCAGAATGATCCATTAGCCTCGACTAAAGAAAAGGTTAGATAGCACTAAGACTGTCTTGAGAGATTCATTGAACAGAAGATTCATCAGATAAGGTGAAAATTCCCCATTTTACATCTTTTTGGAACCATGGTATGATCATGTGGATAATAAGATGAAACCTAGATGTAAATCTTTTTCCAAGACAAACTACTTATGGGTTGAGGGTTCCCAGCATCAAGTGCAACCACTCATGGAGAAGACCACAACTGATATCGAAGATTCCAAGGGAAGTGACTCCAATGATTCATTTAATTTGTAGACACTGGGGCTAACACTCTTCATGATCCACTCAAGGGCTACATCATTGGATCCATCCCGCCAGATCAAAGCTAGTGATGAACCTCTCCTCAACTGGTATGCTGTATTTGTGCCACCGACTGATATTCAACTTAACCCTGATGTTTATCCCCTTTCCTCTTCTTTAGTTGTTCCTCCTTATTATGATTTAATCGAAACCTCCTTTGATGAGGTTATCAATGTTATTTTCCTATCAATGAAATAAACGAAGATTTTGAGTATCTTGTTGTGCTTTACATTAACTATCTTGATTCTAATCAAACTCTTTATGATGATGATTTTGCAAATGAACAATTCTTAACTGATCAAAATGAGGTTAAATACAAACAAAATAATCGTGTTTAAGTTAATAAAGATGAAATTGTTGTTATTAATCTCGATTCTAGTAGCCAACTGAACGAGATTAGGACAGGGGCCACCCTTGACGATCATGAGCACATGTAACTTGAGGGATTACTAAAGGAAGTTGTGGATGTATTTGCATGGTCCTATGATGACATGCTCGAAAATGACCCTGAGATAGCTCAACATGAGATTACTAGTCTCCCTAAATGCAAACTAGTTAAGCAGAAACTGCAAAGGATCCACACTGAATCGTCTCTCAAAATTAAAGAAAACGTGGTCAAACAGTTAGACGTGGGTTTTAATCGTGTGATCAAATATCCCACATGGATAGCCAATATCGTATTCGTGCCGAAATTAGGAGGGAAGGTTTGCATGTGCGTTGACTATTGATACTTGAACAAGGCCGCTCGAAAAGATGATTACTCGCTACCTAATATTGACGTGATCGTGGATAATACGGCCAGTTGTGCTCTCAATTCATTAGTTGATGGGTTTATCGGATATAATGAGATCAAGATGCACCCATATCATCAAGAGAAAACCACATTCATCGCCCCTTGGGGAACTTTTTGCTACACCGTCATGCCATTTTGTCTAAAAATTATAGGGGCTACCACAACCATCTTGCATGATCTGATACATAAAGAAGTTGGGGTCTATGTGGATGATATGATTATCAAGTCTAAAACTAGGTAAGGTCATATTCTCGCTCTTCGAAAATTCTTCAAATGACTACGACAATATCAGATGCAACTTAACCCACAAAAATGTGCCTTCGACATTACCAAAGGAGAAATCTTGGGATTCATGGTTAGTGAGAAAGGGATAGAAGCATATCCTACCAAGATGAAAGCCATACTCGAAATTCCGCCACCCCGAATGGAGAATTAAGTCCAAGGATTCTTTGGAAAATTGTAGTATATCATCCAGTTGACTTCCATTTGTGAGCCCATCTTTAAACTCCTCTGAAAAGATTCAACCAAAGTCTAGAACGAATCTTGCTAATAAGCCTTTGACCAAATAAAGCAATACCTAACCCGACCTCCTATACTCATGTCACTGCAGCCTAGTCTTCCCCTACTCCTATACCTTACTGTGACAGACATCTCAACTGGGGCTTTGTACCTTGAAGAAACCCGTAAAGAGAGATCCATCCATTATGCTAGTCAAAAGTTGGCTGGGGATGAATTTAACTACACAGTTTTGGAGAAAGAACGTGTCGCCCTTGTCTAGGTCACCCAAAAGTTGCGACACTACATGCTTCACCTTTTCCATCAAAATTTTATCCCGAATGGATCCCATCAAATACCTACTCGAGAATCTCGCCTTATATAGCGGAATGGACCATTAGTTGATTCTTTTAGTCGAGTTTGATATTGTATATGTCATGCAGAAATCCATGAAAGGAAGATCCATCTCTGATTCCCTTGCTGACTACCCTATAGAAGAAGCCGATGTCTGGATTTTTAAATTCCCATGTGAATATCCTCAATACACCCCAAGAAGATCTTCGATGGAAAATATTCTTTGATGGCGCTGCCAACAAGAAGGGGTATGGGATTGGGATCCTCATATTTCCCCCGATGACTCTCACACTCTCGTTGCCATCAAATTGGATTTTCCCTGCACTAACAACATAATTGAATACGAGGCGTGCACGGTGGGCCTCAAAGTTTTCCTCAAGAAAGGAATTTAATACCTCGATGTCTATGGGGATTCAACCCTCATCATCAATCAAGTACTCAGAAAATGGAAAGTCAAGGACGAGAAATCCTTACCCTTCCTTGCCCACCTAGAAGATCTAGCTTTCCAATTCCAACAAATCACCTTCCACTACCTACCCCGAGAAAATATAACCTACCTGATGCCCTTTATACCTTAGCCTCCGTGATTGATATGCCCGAAGGAATAATTATGGACCCTTTCCTTATCCACAAGCAAGATAAACTAACCCATTTCTACCACATCAAGCTCATCAGAGAAGAATAACCTGAGATGGTCAATTACCGGTAGTATGACATTTAGTTCCTACTCACGCATGGTAAGTATCCCTAAGGCTCTGATAAGTAAGACCAAGCAACACTCCGCAGACTGGCTGCCCAGTATATTATCTGTGACAAAGCACTATTCAACAAGAAACTTCGATGACACCTATTTGACTACATCATAAGGGATGAAATTGAAGGGATGATGCAAAAAATCCACAACGAGGAATGCGGAATCCACATGAATGGCCATATGCTCGCCAAGAAGATCATTCGATAGGGTTATTACTGGAATACCATGGTTCAGGATTGCACAACCTACATTCGAAGATGCCTCAAATTCTAGTAGTTTTCTAACCTGCAATTATTACCTCCGTGGGAATTGCACAACATGACTTCTCCTTGTGCATTCTCTATATGGTGCATTAACATCATAGGGAAAGTTACACCAATAGCATCCAATTGTCATAAATTTATCCTTGTTTCCATTGACTACTTCACTAAATGGGTCAAAGACGATTCATATGCAGTGATGAATGCCAAGAAGGAGGTTAAGTTCATTCGAAAAAAACATCATTTATCGATATGGGATGTCGTACCAGCTGGTATCGAACATTGGGTTATATTTTGAGGCAGAAATTATAGAGGTGGTCGATGAGTATGGGATTCAGAGACACAAATCCTGAGGAGTTGCAGCAGCCAATAAGAACCTCAAAACCATGCTCAGAAAGATGATGAAGAGTTTTCGAGATTGGGCCGACTGGATCCCTTACGCCCTCTGGGTCTACCGTACTTCAGTGTGAACCCCTACTGGGGCTACCCCTTACTCCTTAGTATACGAGATGGAATCAGTCCTACCTAGGGAGATGGAAATCCCTTCACTGTGCGTCATGCTTGAAAGAAAAGTCAGCAAGGAAGACTACCATCAAATCCATCTCGACGAGTTGTCACTCTTGGACGAAAGGAGGCTGAAGGCTCTATATCACATACAAAGGTATCATCGCCATATAGCGCAATCATTAAATAAGATATTCAAGGACCGTGGTGTCTGAGAAGGGTAAATAACCCTCAAAGAAATTATAGAGCCCATATGGGACCAAGAGGGAAATTCAAGCCTAATTGGCGCGACCCCTACATTGAGAAAAAAATCTTATCAGGCGGCGCCGCTATGCTCACCGATCATGGTGGAGAAGAAATGGTACGTCCAGTCAACCTAGCCTCCTCAAGAAATTCTACTTCTAGTTCAAAATCTTGGTGCGCTACGATTCTTCTCATCTCCCTTATATTCTAAAAACAATCTTTATTTCCCTTTATTCAGAACTACGTAGGGCCTGATCCCCTAAAAATCTTTTTTCTTTCAAAAATGAATTTCAGAAAATTTTCAAACCCCCCAGAGGTACGTAGGCAGCGCATACCCTTTATATGAGCACTACCCTTTCTTTTTCACAAATTTATATTCTCTTCTTATCCTCAAGAACGAAAGTTCATTTTAACACATAAAAGAACAAAAGGATTCCGTATACCTTAGCGATTGGTATAGATAATTGAAATGCAAAACTCATCAAGAGGCACAACTAGATAATCAAAAACTCCTTTATTTCTTTATTCAAAATTGTGGTATGATTAAACCAACAAAAGGAGTCAAATAAATTTTCTTGTTAGCCCACTCCTACCTTCCTCAAACCAAATAAAAATAAGTTCCAATACAACCATAATAACCCAAAATTTATTCCCAATCTTAGAACCACACCCATTACAAAAGCTTCACACGTGCAACCAGCAGCTTCCAAAAGAACCAACCTCATCATCACCCATATCCTGGGGTCCTTAAACTTCCCCTGCCTAAATAGAGTGCCATAGACGCTCCATAGAACGATAAGCCAGGACTAGCTTGGGGAAAACCATAACACCTCCCTTCATGGTGTCAGATATGATGAACCATATTTGCCCAGTCTCCACAACTAGCATCTTGGCAACTACTCATCTCCATAACCACTTCATGTAGTCCCTTGAGACATGCCAAACTCTCCCAATAGACTTGGATGGATGGGTCGACGATCGGAGACTCTCCCATAAAGAGCCAAGTTGTATGCGCATACGCTCTGTCAGATCCTCCATTGAATAGAAGTCCAGTTTCCACGGTGGCACAATATGTTCCCAACCAAATTGGCATAGAATCCACCAGGGAAAGTAGAAAGAGGTCACCCAGAGGCCTACCAATCGAACATACTGGTATTCTTCGAGTTCCAGAATGGGCCACAGTCCCCCACCACCAAAGCACTGACTAGAGAAAGCCTCAAGCCTCACGCTGCATGAACCAATTTTCCCAGCTCTTAATGACCAGGACTACACTGGTGAAATAGCATTTTATCACCATCGACAAAGGATACTCACGTGGGACAACCATATGGAATCTCTCTGACAGCCATATGAACAATATTACAAGGCTACCACTCAGAAAGTCAGAACAACCTTCTCGTTAGGCATCCAGACCATTCAAAGTCTCCACCAGTATCATCATCACAGGATTGTGATAGTACGAAATCCAGGAAACAACAACTACAAGTTGGGGGTCCACTAGCATTTTCCCAGTTACCAACATAAGTATTAAAACTAGGACCAAAATGACGACTCCAGCATAGCCAGCATCACCAACATCCTGCAAATATATAGACCACAACACCGTAGGAAGAGAAATCATTCCTCCCGTTACCAACGATATGGCTGCCGAAGGTGAAATGTGGAGAAGTCCCACCAACAGCTCCATAGGGGACCGAGAAAACTCATGCGTAGTCGCTGCAACGCTGGAATTTATCCCTAACATGGAAGAAAATGATTCATAAGTCAGACATATTTCATCCAACCCGAAGCGAAATCCATGGCATTCGAGGTACCAGAAATCAACTCTCGCCATCAGCATATTCCACTCTATGGATCGAATACGCCATAAAGAGACTCACTGCATGTTGAAAGAGTCATATTCAATGTTGTAGGAGCACAATGCTTCCAAGGTTTTGAGGTAGTTGGCAAACTCAATTCTACCAGGGAGATCCATAACACAAAATAAGAAGATTGTGAGTAAAAAAGAATGTAAAGGAGAGGGAATGTGGAAGTGTGAAGGAAAAGATTCATCTACACCCCTATTTATAATTATAATCTCTCAAACAAAGAGAAGGAACCCTGCAGAAATTGGAGGAAAACTTACGCAACCAAGTACCAAGAAATTTAAGAAAGTACAATCAAATCCTTGGATTGAGTGGACTGGACTAATATGGTGATAGGCAACACAGGGGTCATGTTGATCGACAACCCCCTATTTTTGGGAAATCACCTTTTTCTTTTTCTATCAATATTAAAAAACTCAATAAAAATAATTTTTATATTAAGGTAATTTCGAGTTTCCTTATCTTTATGTTTTTACTTATCCCATTTTAAAATAAAATCTTTCTCCAATCATTTTTTCTTTTTACGGTCTCTGCAACAAAGTAAAAAGTGCATGTGCATTAGTCACTAAAAAAAGAGAAATTAACAAAAAACTTCATTTCATTTGCATAGATATTTGCGGTGTTACTTTAGTTTTGTAGGAAAAATAAAAAATACAACGGGACTCAGCCCGAACCCACTAGTTTCTCTCTTTATCACTCTTCACCTATAATCTCTCTCTCTCTGTCTCTAGGAGCCTTTTTCCTTACGGCGCGTTCTCTTTCCTCTGCGACGGGACAACGTGCCCCCACTCCTCGAGTCAAACCCTTCCTTAGACAAGGGAGACGACACCAAGAAAGAAGGAACCGGAATTGAATTCCAAATGTGGGCAATCACCGAAGATATCCAATCCCTTATATCCCTCAACCAAGTGGTGGAGACCCGGATATGCTGCAAGAGAAACAAAAAAGAGTAAATCAATCAGTCTGAGGTAAAGAAATAAATTAGTAAATAAAAAAGGCAAAGAGATGAAAAGAATACCTCAGATCGAAGGACCTACCTTGTCAAGCCCAATTCTTCTAGATCCATCGCATTAGGATAGTGCAGCATACGCACCGACCCTCCATCTTCCAGTCGAATATTATAAGTAAGAATGGGCAGCCGTACAAAAGGAGCCTCCGAAGTCATCACTATCGCTGATGTTGATGCACCGCCTACATTGTGGGAGGACCCCGCCGTCCGACTCGATCCCACTCGGGGAAGAGTCATCACGTCATATATATTGGGCAGCATTAACCAGCTCGAGATAAAGTCCATATAATCATACATCACCGTCGTGTCGTTATATGATGAGTAAGGCTCACTTATCATCGCTACTACCCGGGTATCATTTGACATCTCCTGCACTCGCCTTATATACACCGGGGGCTTCACCGGTGGCATCGCAACCTCATCCTCCACAATCTATCGAACTACTCTCTCCCAAGGTACCAAGAGTGGACAAACTCATGCGCCAGTAAATACCGCATATATGCATGTCCCCGAGGAATAGAAGGACACCTGTAAATTCCCTAGTAAGAGCAGAAAGATCAATATGAAGAAAATATCATCAAAGGAAAGACAATATCAAAGGAATAAAAGAAGGACTTAACAGCTCACTCGGTAGGCCATTCAAGACTTGACGCACCATCTCCAAATAAAGAGACTTCTTCGACTGTCGATTGGACTTCTGCCACCGGTACATCCGACAGAAGTCCCTAATTGAATAATGATTTAAATCAATCAATTGGGTGTTAAGACTAATCACCTCATATAACCATGTATGCAAAGCACAAAGACCAGCAATTAAGAAATCTAGAATAAAACGCATGAACAAAAATGAGAATGCATAAAGGAAAATGCAAAAAATAAATAATACCTTAAGAAGATACGTGGCCCCAATAAAAGTTTACCGACAGCACCGACTAAATGCATCAAGAGAATAATAAAGGGTCGCCAAGGTCAGGATCCCCTAGTCATAAACACGGATGTTCGAAAACACCCTCAAAATGGAAAAAAACACAAGTGGTCGACATCGCCACTCATCACCACCAAGAAACCCCCAAACACCAGAAAAATAAACAAACGGGTCATCTGCCGCACCTACCGCACGTCACTCTTATCAATCATCCTCCTTAGTAATAACTCTCTCAAAAGAGATAAGCAAAGAGATTCCCCAGAGACCACCCTCTCCACATCACCCAACATCGTCATTACCGCCTGAGGCATCACCCTCAGAGTCCTATCCACCTCAAGATGAACCCCCTCTTTATCCGGACCCAACAGCCTCTGCACATATATGGGAGTCACCGTCATCTCCCGAAAGACAAAATGAAAGGTATGGGTGGTGTCCCACCACCTTTCCCCTAGAGCACAGAGAACAATCGTATAACGAGGCATCTCATCCAAAGTAGATGCTAATCTCCCAAAACCGGCTGATGACACCATCCAACGCACCACGGATGGAAGGGTCTCCTAAACATCCTTAAGCCTCATCATCCCTTGGGCACACATAGTCAACATAGAAACATCAGACTGTCAAAAGTAGAAAGCAAAAACCCCTGTCAAAATTCAAGAAATAAGGATATATTGGCAAGAAAAAAAATAATAACAAAGGTTATCAATACTTACAGAACCACCAAGGTTCACCACCCTAGAAGATCAATGACACGAAGGCCCGTACAAGAAATTCCAATCATTCGTCACTATCTTGAAGGGGTCAAAAGAGTTTTTGCTGCCCAAACCAAGGGGCACCCTAGCCCTCCATTCTAAGACTTCCCAATTGTCAGCATCGAGCCATGCCATGTGTGTTATGCTACTTGACAACTCAACCATCTTTTGAATTTATAGAGTTAGAACAATTTGTAAAAGGTAATTATAGAAAAACTCAAGTCAGAAAGCATCTTCCTGCCACCCACCGATCGTCACTGTCCCTCCACTTGCTCGAGGTACCCTAAAATACTGCGCCACTGTCATTTGGCACGCTCCCATCCATGTAGGTTGGCACCCTCCCAGTCATGCTAGTCGGCACCCTCTTTAAAACGTCGTACAATAATTCCCAACAAAATGCCAGAAAATCCTGAAAATCCCCAGAAAATTCCCAATTTCCCAAGTGGATTTTAGAACCTTTGTCACTAAGAAAAAAACTTTTTTTCCATCGCAAGACTCTTATCTACCCAGTAGAATTCCCAAAATAAATTTCATGTCTCCCCAGCAACGTCCCCAAAGGACACCACAAAATAAAGAAATTCCCCAACTAAGAAAAATCCAATCCTCGGATCATTCGCTCTTCCTCAGCGAAACCTAAAATCAAATGATCTCCCAAATCCCCAGTAGAACAGGAGACATATATCTAGTGGAGTCTCCAAATTTTGCCAAGAAAATTTAAGACCTCATAATTGTATTTGACCCACATAATTAGTCTCTTCTACCTAAGCCCTCATAATTGTCTTTGACCAGTAGAATTGGTCACCCCTATCTTAAGCCCGCATAATTGGCTTCGACCTGTAGAATTGGTCTCTTTTACTTAAGCCCTCAGAATTGGATTTGACCCACAGAATTGGTTACCCCTATCTTAAGCCCGCGGAATGGGATTCGACTCATAGAATTGATCAATTCTACTTAAGACCTCAAAATTGGCTTTAACCCGCAGAACTAGTCACTTTTACTTAAGCCCGTAAAATTGGCTTTGACCCGCAGAATTGGTCGCTTCTACTTAAGCCCTCATAATTGGTCACTCATACTTAAGCCCTCATAATTGGTCACCCTACTTAAGCCCTCAGAAATAGTCACTTATACTTAAGCCCGCAGAATTGGTTTCAACCCTTAGAATTGGTGATCTCTAACTTAAGTCCTCAAAATCGACTTCGACCCACATAATTGGTCATTACAACTTAGGTCCTCAGAATTGACCTCAACCCAAATAATTGGTCACTCCTTACCTTTGACCTCAGTTGTAAGCCCCTTATAGGTCCTCAAAATTGGCTATCCCCAGCATCCCCTTAAGTCCTCAGAATCGACCTCGACCTTCTAAACCGATCATCCTCGTCCCTTAGGTCCACAGAATCGACCCCTTTTCTAAAAACATCATGTGGTGTCTATTTCTATGACTTTCGCTTGTTCCAAACTCACCCGCTAAGGGACGCTGTACACATAACATTCCAGGACCCCCAAGTCGCTTTTTAGGTCCTTAACACTTCTTCATTTCACTACAAACCCTAGGTCGCTCTTCGAGTACCGGTCTAGAGGCCATCGGGAGCTCTCAGGCCCCATTTAACTCTGGTGAACTCTACCGTTAGAGTGAAAGCTCTTTAAATCTTCAAAGGGCACAGAAACCCCTTTCCAACGGTCTGCCCCATGTGAAAAATGACATAACCATTCAAACAAACGATCAGTTTTCCCCCAAAAATTGATCAAGAAGCGACCGGGCGCTCTTAGCCTTCGTTTGACCAAAGTCATCTCTTCAGCTCGAATGAGAATAAATGAATATCCTAAGGGAGCTGAATACCCTTTCCAATGGTCCACCCCATGCGTGATTCTGACTTAGCATGCGGACGAATGATCCATTTTATCCCGAGAGGTCACTGAGCACCTTCAGGCCCCGATTGACCAAGATCAACTTTCCAAACCGAGAAAAACTCTATGGAATTCAAATTATGTTTTCTGAAATTTCCAATGGTCTGCCCCGTGTGCGATTCTGACTTACCATGCGGACAAACGATTAGTTTCCGTCCGGCGATCTCCGTCCAAAGGACCGACATGCGCTTCTGAGCCATAATTGACCCAAAGTCAACTCCCAAACCCAAAAACGATCCCAAGTAATCTTGAAGGTATTTAAAGTACCTTTCTAACGGTATACCCCATGCTCAATTCGGATCAATGAATTGTGTTCTATGACCGTTTTCCAGGAAAATCTGCATGAGACTGCAAATTTGCAGGTTTAGTAGCCTGTCGATCGGTAGTGTGTCCAGGGTCACCTGATGATAGACATGACTAAGGCTATGCCGATTAACAACCCCCTGACCCTATAAAAGGAGGGAATTACCTCACTACCAAAAACCCACATAAGATATCTATAAGCATCAATGATCCTAGCAACATTCTCTCAAAATCAGCGAAGTTCCTTCATGTGAAGTTCCATTCAACCTTCCATTCCCATCCTTTTCATACCCAATTTAGCAAAAATCTCATTCTTTCTCATCCCACATTTATCTCACATTCAAGGGAGATCATTCAAGATCAAAGATCAAGCTTCAAAAAAGGTCTGAATCCTTCCCTCTATCTTTTAATTCCTTGTTTATGCATAAATCTCATTAGATTCAAAATCCAGTTCTTACTTGAGTTCATACACATTAATATCTACATTTTATTAGTATATTGCGCATAATTTATTTTCTATAAAAAAACCAAAACAAATAAAAAGAGGGTTACACCCATAAATTCCGAACGGGATTGCCCATCACACTTTTTTAAAACTAAAACATATTTTTCTACACACACACATATAATAAAATCCCGTTCGGATCTAAGGGATAAACCCCACTCCTATGTCGCATATGAACTACATGGACTTTGATGCCTTTATAGGCTATGTAGGCGTTTCGGATTAAAACCCGAGATTCGAGTCCGATTCTCCAGTCTTCCAATTTTCCAAAATTCCTCATTTTTATCATATTATTGCATTAATATACATGTTATGTCTGTTAGCGTTTCATCTAGTACATATTATCATTTCATAATAATGATTAACATCGCAATAAATGCATAAATCATATTTTCTATATATATTATTTCAGGTACATTCCTATGGATGACCTCACTCTACCTTTCCTATGGTATGAGTTGAATGATTCCAATCTCCATTATATATATACGCAGACACACTTCACGGGGAAATAAAGAAAAACAACAACACAAGCCCATAAGAGACCGAAAGGGTGGCATGGGTGCCTAACAGCTTCCCATTCCATAAATTAGCCCCTGAACCCTCGAACTATTGGTTTCGTATGCATCAGTTTGTCTTTGATGCCGCTCTCTCGAGGCGACAACATGTTCTTTTGTCTCTTTTGTGAAAAATAGGCCGATGACTCCATTTCTTTACATTTGCCCCTCACCGACGACGACCAAAGCATTCCTAAGTTAAAAAGGGGCACGAGACCTTTCGGAATACACGCCCTCGTTATCATGATCTCGATCGGGATGGCCACACGTATAATCATGCATCCAAAAAGTAAGGCATTATGGTAATTGACATCAACAACATAATGAATGACCTCTAAGGTAACTGCAATAAGTTCAATCGAATGATGGTATGTAAGTGAATGCGTAAACCTAGATACCTCGTATGGAATGTCTTGTTTCCTACGTCTCAAAAATAGATAATAGATGATAATTAAATAGATGATGACATATGTAAGACAAAGATCACTCTACATGAATAGAACCTCTCCACTATTTCCCTCTACTAAAAAGATATGTATCAAGAGAATCATGACTAATGCCAAAATTAAAGAAAACTATGTAATTTGGTTGCTTCTCTCTCGATAAGGACAAATACTCAAAAAGTACGACCACTATGAGAATGATCTCATGGTCACGTATGAAAGATGATATAGTCAGAAGGTCCTCTAACATAACATGAGGTTTCGTGAAGAACTCGTAGACTACTAAATAATTTTCCTTAATGGTTACGCAAAAGAAATCAGAATAAAAATAAGTGTCGAATGTGCTCAACACATAAAATTGAGATTACTTCACATAATTTTGACAAATCACCAAATTATTAAAATATTAGGATTTTAAAACATAAATCATCATGTATGCAACCAATATGATGTTAAAAGTGCAACCTAACTGTGGAAAACAATTTGTGAGTTATAAATTATAGGAGATCCAGTTCTAAAGAGAGAGTAACAAGTTTGAAATGAATAAAAAATGGGTTAAAGACAGGTTAAGTCATAACATAATATGAATAGACTTTGTCAATATCAGTGCATATGGGGGAAACGTAGGTCCGTGCGAACGATCTTCAAATTTTGTTAATATAAACAGTGTCTTGCGAATGGCATGGACCCAGAAAACACATCTGTGTGAACGAAAATATATAATAACTAATTCTCTCACCCAAAATAAGTTGTTGTGCGAACCGGGCTATATCAAATTAATGTTGAAATTTTTTTCCCGAAAACTTTGGACATGAAAGTTCTGTGAACTACGCGAATGGTTCGAAAAACCATCACTGGACACGAAAATGTACAAAAATATTAAGTCGAGTAAAAATTTCTAGAAAATTCTTAAATAATTATAATTCCTCGAAATTCCCAATCACTCCCAAAATATGTAATAAATGCATGGACATGAACAATTTATGATGTGTGAATATTTTTTATGAAAACCAATAAAAAAATGACGATATACATATGATCAAAACAAAATATTCAAACACAATAATTAACAAATATCAACATTTAAAAAATCATTAAGCATTTTGAAATATTGTATTTGATTTAAAAATAGAATTTGTTCAAACATATTATACATTTATCTCAATTCACATATAAAATGACCCTTTTCATGTGATATTAGATTATAATAACATGTATGTGGAAATAGAACAAATGAAACAACGAGTGTTTTAAATGGAATTTAATTCCAACAATGAGAGAGCTAGTCTAAGAAAACATAACATCATATGATTTAACAAGAAGTTTTCATCCAATTTTAAACTCACTCATGCATAATTTGTTATAGAATATTTTCATGCAAAAACTAAATGGCAATTTTTGTGAAAAGATTTTCCATATCTTGTTTTTATCATGCCTATTCATTTTTAGCACTTGGTTATCTGGATTTTACACAACATAGGTTGTTGTCAATGATTGAATTTTCACACACATTTTTTATGACACCTACCCAACGATACTTAAATTTAAGTGAAATATTATCACTTTAATGGTATCATTTATCAATGCGTATAAATAACTCATATTTAACTCTTTAGATTTTTAACAACAGTCACTCACATAAAGTGGACCATGAAGACTTATAATCACTCAATACAATGATAAACATGAAATAATCAACGATCATTCATCAAAGTAAGTTTTAAAGACTGTCAGAACAAGTTTGATAGTGTGGTATATACAAGCTAAGAAGCCGCAAAATACTCACATAAATGGAATTCCATCATATTTTTAAGATATTTGTAAATATGTTGCTCACAAACACATAAAATCAAACTATTGAAATTCTCTTAAATTTAACAAAGATTATCAATTAACATTTAGACATGTTTAGCACAAATAAAAAAAGACATAAAACAAGAAAAATCTTTATGTACACATAAGATAAATCACATGAAATGAAAATGACATGCAAAATAAATCTCACTAAAAGTATGAAAAGTTCCATGATATGGTAATAAAATCTCTCACCTAAGAAGTATCCTAAACAATCCAAGATTACTTAGGAATGGAAAACTCAACATATAAACTATCTGTTAGGTATATTCTCAAAACCATTGGAACCCATCTTTTATCCTTGAATAAATAGTATTTTTTTTTTCTATTCTTCCTCTTTTATTGACCAGAATGTCAACCTTTTGCAAGATATTACTCACCTCAAACTTGAAATCCCTCATATGATCTATCTTATCAATAATATTCCCCCTTTAAATATATCATTGTTTCCTACTAATCAACCTTTGACAATTATGGATCGTATGTACTTTAAGATTTCAATTTGACCAAAAAATAACATGTCTATGAAGATTAATCTAGGTTTTAATTCTTAATGAACATTCTTATCTTTATTCTAATATTTATCTTCTTGAAAAAAATAAGCAATGTGGTTATCTTTACGACAAAAATAACATCTAAAAGATTTATATAAATTTTATCCTTTTGATTTTCAACATTTTGTTCACATTTCCTCTTAGTTTTTTATAACAACATCGGTTCAACTCTTTTTTTTATTTTCCATCCCGAGATTGTATCTTGGTTGAGCGCTTAATACAAGACTTGGTTTCAAATGATGAATCAAAATTTTCTTTCAAAGTATCTTCTGCTTTTGAAAATAGAATTTCAAATTTGTCTATTTTGACTTGACCATATTACAAAAGAACTCTTTCAAAGTTTATTATATTTTTCATCCAATTCCATTTTGAAAATTTTTGCTTCCTTTAACTTAATAGAAATTTTCTCAAAGTTAACCTTAAAACCCATTATCTTCAAATCAATTTTATTCTCTTCTTTCATAAGAATCTCATTTTCTTTCTTAATTGAAAATATTTTAGCACTTACACCATTCATCAAGTCAACCAACTTTCGATTTTACAAAGTTGAGCTTTTTTCATCATTTTCAAATTGTTTTATTTTTAAACTTGAAAATATCAAAAATTTTACATTATTTTTATGTTGAATCTTTTTAATTTCAAAGATTCTTGATACGACTCATCCAAAGCTCGACTCAAATTTTCGTCATCATATTCACTATCACGTAAAGAATTAAAATAGGAGATATGAAATCAATGCTAGTAAGAGATAAACTATAACCATGACTTTCAAAGGTATACTCATCGTTCATCAGACTCTCAACATGTTTTATGGGACTCTCATTCATTTTCTCAACAAGAGTATCACACAACCTATCTCCATGATTATAAATTTCAAATTCATCAATCTGATGCCATATTCACATTGGTCACTTGAATAATTCTGTAAGGACATTTTTCTCATGTCCAACATGTTACATTTGTGTATGTCGTACGCTGCTACATTTAGCACGTCACCTCACGATCTCACATGACGGCCTCTATCCGAATTCCGGGAATCAAGCATTCAACATCTCCATTAATGTGTCCCATATCTGCCTCAACGACTTCACGTTCCAAGATTTTAGGGACTTAATGCAAGTGGTACGCAAGGGAAGTCAAAACAGTGAAAAAAGGCACGATAGGAGAGTTCAAGGGCATTTTCGTAATTTCACTTCCATAGTTAGAAGGTCTGGTGAACTGGAAAGTTGAAGAGCTCGCCGCAACGAAGATACTGGAAAAAACGGCACCTCAATCCGAGCTACGGTGAAGGAGTTATGACCTTTTGAAGATAGAGAAAATTCCTTAAAGAATGCTGTTTTTTTTTTACGCTGGATAGAATTTTAGAGTTTTAAGAACATGGGACTCTTCATATTTTTTCCTATAAATACCAACTTCGGGGGAGTTGTTTTGCAAGACTTTAGAAGACGTTTTTGAGAGTCCAAATTACTCTAGTCTTCATATTTTTTGAGTCCCAAGACTCATGTTTTGATTCACACAATTGCCAAACCTTTGTGAATCTTTTTGGTAACCCAAGAACACAACTTTGGTTTGTTCAACCCTTGTGGAGAAACCGTTCTCTTCTTCATTGCTGCCCTCCTGGAAAGGGAAAATTCCAGCGGCCGACATAGAAACCGACACCTGCGGGTATTTCTGTGTCACACTGTTTCTAGCCGTTGCTTTGAAGGTTTACCGAAGACACCGTGCGTTACACTTGTGGGCGATTATCAGGTTGTATGTAATTCAATGGTCTTGTAAATTCTTTAAAGTTCTAGAAATAAAAGGGTTTGCCCTTCGGGGATTTTTCCTTAACTTTGTGTCGCATGCTTTATATTTGATGGGTTGATTTAGATGCATGTTTAAGGGTTGAATTTATTTGGTTTAAAAGTAGACGCTAGTTAAATAAGGGTTACTTGGAAACTTGCAAGTTATTTTTTAATCGGTATCACACAGTCGCATACGACGTTTTTCATAAAAATAATCAGACGATACTAAATCATAGCTAGCAAACAAACACAATGAATGAAATCATCAATCGAAGCAAATATGTGACTAAACGAATCAATGCATTATAAGAATGAACACATGAATAATCAATATCTACTGCATGCAAACTATCCAAATGAACCCAGAAGTACCAAAATAGAAACATATAATCACATATACGAAGCAAGTACTAAAAACAAAACAGGGCTAAAAAAACAAGGCAGGTCATTTGAACGACTAATCCATGTCGTTTAAGCGACAATGGCAAGTCATTTAACTGAGGTTAAAAACGACCCAAAATAGTAGGCTATCGTTTGAAGCACCCTTCTAACGACACTAAAAATGACCATCTAATTACCATATCTGACAAAATCGATGCCATAAAAAAACATGTCGTTTGAAGCAGACTTCAAACGACTTGGAAATATCGTTCGAATGAAGTCTATATGTCATTTGAACGACATTATCAAACTTTGTATTCCAGCCCCAAAAATGTTAATGTCCAGTGAAAATTTTTCATGAAAACTGGTACTGGAGATACGAATCAGTAGCAAAAATAAATTCAAAATTGAAAAATAAAATAAGTAATATCAATGTGCTCAAACATGGATATGGAGTGAATGTGTGTGAACTACAACAAATGAATCACAACACGAACACATTGAAACGATCAAGAAGCTCTAATTGATAACAAAATGTCATCAAACTTAGTTTTAGCTATACGTGAAAATTAAAAAAATTGTGCTAAATGAACCAAACAATCAACATGCACACAAATCCAAAATTTTAACGATTCTACAAACAATAACGTCATGATAGGATTTTCAACATAAGGGTTCGTGGGGTAAACTCGTTTAATTTCCATCCAAACACCCTCAAATATTTATTTTCTTTTTCAAGTTCTTTTGAGGATTCTATTTGTCTCAACTTAGAGAAATACTATTGGCCCTATTTTTGGAATATGATTCTTTTTATTGACTTAATTTTTTCTTGGTCTATTTTTTCTTGGTTATTTTCACGACGAGTTAATTGTACTCTCGCATCGCTTTCTCGTGAACACTCATCATATTTTCAATTCAAGCAATATTAATCCTCACGGTAAACGATTCTTATATGCACACCTCCTCTTAAGTCTTATTATGCATAGATGAAAAAATTGAGATAAGAACATCTCACAAAACTCAAACATGCATGAGATGTCAAACATTCATATAAACTCGTGCATGTGTGAAAAAGATGGCATATATACAAAGTCGAATTCAATTGCATATCAACTTCGAGACAATCCCATTAAGACAATGGTTAATATCATTCAATGCATCAACAATTATGAAACAATATCCTATCAATATGGATAATAAAGTGATGGGAGTTCAAGCACACCAGTATTCCACATTAAATATTAAAAACTCACAACATAAAAAAAATCGATTTTTTTTTGTGTTTTCCTAAAAATATTTTTGACCCAAAAATAAAATATTTTTTGTATTTTTCAAAAATATATGAAACCAAAAACCTTTTTGTATTTTAACTTTTTTTTATCAAAAACAAAATATTTTTGTATTTTTCAAATAAGATTCAATAAAAAATATAATACAAAGAGATACACATGTCATATCACTAGCAAGATATAAATCATGAATCAAAGGCTAGCATATGACAAATATGGAAACACAATCATCCTCTAGATCTAGCATGGGAAGAATCAAGTGCAACGAAACAATAACCATGAAGTTTAATTCCTAAAGCCTCTGTCCGATTTCCTAACACAAGTAGGTGTGTAATGACGCATGGGGGTGTTGGGAACTGAAATGACTTTATTCCTCAACTTCCTAAGATCATTTCTAAGGTCTTAACGAAAACGCCTAAGGTGACACTTCCTACTGTAGTGGGAACAAGTGTAAATGCGGTGAGGAATGTGACCTAAATGTGGACCTCTTCTAACATTCCTAGTCAGCTCTCTCACTATATTGGTATTGTCTTTAGGAATGGGAACAACATTATCATCGTAGCATGTACCAAACATATCTCCCTTGATTTGGACGGTGCCTAACATCCTATCCAACTTCTTCGATCTAGCCTCCAAATCAAACTTCACCTTACTCGAGTCTCTCAATCTCTCCTCTAGATAATTAATCCTTGACTCAAGCAAATTCCTAGACTCTTCAAACTCTAGAACCCCTTTCTTTAAAGCCTCTATCAAACCATGAAGACCATCTCTCTCTTTCTCCACGTATTCTAGTTTCTCCCTAAACATCTTCTCCCATGCCCTAAGTTTCTCAATTAAAGCATCATTATTCTCCACAGCATGCTCATTCAACCTATCTTGGAACTTCAAATTTTCCCTTTTCACCTTTATCAATTTATTATACAAATCATTAAAGGTAACTTGCAACTCTCCCACATCAATCTCCTCATCCTCACTAGATTCACCCTCACTCACTTGGGATTCACACTCAATAGCCTTTAATGTATCATGCACATGAGAATATTCATGGGAAGATTTATTGTCATCGTTCACATGACATGCCATGAACGCTACAAAGTTACGTTAAATGGGGGAACTCTTTCCCTCTTCCAGTTCACTATCACTTAAGGATACATTATATGCTATCGATTTCTTACCCTTATTCTTAAGTCTAGTGGGACACTCGGCTACCTTGTGACCATACCCCTCACACCTAAAACACCTATTCGACTCAACTTTCTTAACATCCTCACTCTTATCCTTGGGGCAGGATCGAGCTTGTTGTTCTTGGATTTCTCAAGTCTTTTAGCATCTTTCGATTGCTTTTTGAACTTCTTTTCCAACAAGGTTAGATCCTCAAAATCAAAATCGGAATCATCATTCAAAACTTTAGTCTCCTCCTTTCGGGATTTCAAAGCCATGACCTTTTCTTTCTTTGGCACTTGCTTGGAGGTAAACATATCGAGTTCATAGGTTTGTAAGTCACTTGCAATCTCTTCAAGTTTTGCTGATTCAAGCATACCCAAGAAGTTCAAAATGGTCAATTTTGCATTAAATATACTCGACAACGACCTTAATATTTTCTTTATAACTCGGTTGTCGAGTATTTTCTCTCCCATATTAAACGACGAGTTGACAATGTTCGATAATATAGCGTAAAACTCATCAAAAGACTCACTCTCTAACATCTTAATCATCTCAAATCATGCTAAAATTTGTAAAAACTGTTTCTAGCTATAATACCAATTTGTAGGCCCCTTTGTCTTCAATGTTCTTTAGGGATGTCAAAACAAATTTCTTTCAAAAAACTTTTTACAAATTTTACATGCACAAAGATAAACCCTTTTAAAATGTGTTTATCATTTTTCTGCACAAAATATAATGGGTTTATCATTTTAAATATTTTAAAACATTTATGAACAAAATATCCATCCTTTAAATATTTGTCGAACTTCATAGACATAATACATTCATACCTGAGAGATCGGAATGCAATGAAGACATGAAACGTGCACCAATAAGATTCAGCATGATATTTCTTTAAAGCTTCGACGCTGCGTCTTCTGAATAAACACGCCATAGACTTTATAGGAATCGTGAAAAATAAAATTTATCAATGACTCAAAATAAGTTTTGTTTCGGGCATAAGCCAAATATATATAATGGACTCAATTGAAAATTTTGTCCTTACAAAATGGCATTTTATACATATTAGTATTATTTTTTTATAACTGTTTAAAAAAATATATATTTGATTATAAATATTATAACCTTTTTTAAGAGTTTCTAACCTAGGTGTACATATTATGACCTTTTTTTCCTCCCCAAAAATTTATATGTGGGTTTTTTCCCCCTAAAACTTTCTTCGTCTTTCATTCACTCCTGCTACCTCTCCTTTTGGTTTCCCTCATTCTCATCCTTCTTTCTCTCTCTCTCTCTCTCCCTCACTCTCTCTCACACACACACAAATATTCCTCTCTCAGTCTCCTAACCTTCCATGCCGACAATATATTATACGTAACCTCTAACTATGGATGTATATATAAACACTCAAATCATATTTATCTACAATATTTACCTTATCTTATTTTTATATATATTTCTCTTATTTTTTCTCTTTTTATAAATATATATTTATGCATTTTTTCTCACCTATGGAACTACTCGTTCTTGATTTTGATTATCCTCCACCTTTATATTTCAATAATGTGAAATTTCTAGGGTTTAGATTAATCAACGGTGTTAATTTTATTATATTTATTTTGTTTTGTTTTCAAACAGATACATACTAACAAATATATATATGTTGATGATTAAAATCTTATAGTTATACGTATTCTAATAAATGTATTTTAGGTATTGGTTACTGATTTGATTAGATTGATTTCGCTTTATTTTTTAACAGATACATACTAACAAGATACATATTATATACACAAAATAAATTAACAGGTAAATATTACATACACAAATACATTATCTTTATTTTCAGTTATAGACTATTAGGTGATAAGTCACAATGTCAGTTTTCAGTTATAGACTGGTATGTGAGCTCATTATTAGCAAGTTAAATTTTTAGTATTTTAGGAGAATTTGTGTTTTTTAAACATTTATTGGAACCCTAAATTTTCTTATGTCTTTTGGTGGCATTTAAGTAAAATAGTAATTCTGATTCATTTTGTGTGACATTAATATGTCGTGTCTTTATGGTAGTGTAGTGAACAAAAAGAGTCAGAGTAATGGTTTTTATTTATATTTTATTGCCTGAAGGATAAATGAGAAATATACTAGAATTCATAGTAATAGAACACAAGTTTACTTGAAATACTGTGGTGCCTTGACATTATCAATGCCCGTATATATATATATATATATATATATATATATATATATATATATATTGTAATTTCAAAAAATGGTAAGGGTAAAACTATATTTTTTAGAAGTTGGTTGTGTCAAAATGTAATTTCTATAGAGAATTTTGGGGTTGTTTTGTTAATTTTTGGTGAATTTTCCTAGCTGGGAAGTATTGGGAGTTTTGTAATTTCATCAGTTAAAATAGCTATAAGGACTAGTGGGAAGCTTGTTAAGTAGAGGGTTGGGAAGGGTTTAAATACTATTATTTTACTTTTTGCTTTAGGTTATTAATTTGAATTGACATCCTAAATAAAAACCAACAACAAGTTCAAAAGAAAACGAGACTAGGAGATTTGATTTATCTTCATAATTTTAGGAAGCCTTTTAATATGGTTAAAGAAACAAGTTTTTTTTATTATTATTTTTTTATTTTTATCTTTTGAATGTTTTAAGAAAGAAGAATTATTTGTTGTAGTCATTAGTCAAGGACACAAAGTCAGTCTTATTATGACCGTTGATAATAAATTGGGACCTATTGTCAGCTCCTTATAAATAGAAAAAAAATTTATGCCAAATAGAAAGCTGAAAAGAAAATGATTTGGTATTGTAATAGTTGATTTATCTGAGTATTAGGTTTTGATTCATTTTTGTGTTCCGTTTGGGATTTGATATTGTGACAATTGATTTAGTACAAAAACACTATTTCTTTTTTCATTTTCTATGAAATATTAATCAACCAATGAAATATTCATCTTCTATGATATTATGACAATTGATTGTAGTTCAGTTTGAATCTGAATTGGACTATGAAATATTAATCAACAAACAATATTAATCGATAAACATTTTATTTATCTTTCTCTGAAGACATTTATATCTTATAATATTTTTTTGAATCTTCTATATAAACTGTTTATGGTGGATTGAAGATATCTTTCATTTCGCTTATCATGGGTTGAAGATTACATTAACTTCTTTAGGTTTCAACTCTTCTTTATTATTTATTTAAGCTTGCATTAACTTATTGTCATTCTATTTTTGTTCATGCCATCAATTGTTTACAAATATTCATCCACAATAATGCTACTAGGGTTTAATTATTTTTTCAGTGTATTTCATTAGTAATGAAATGTTGTAGTGAATTTAGAAGGTAACAGTTTTTTGTCTCCTTAGCTTATGAAATCAATACTTTGCACTTTAAGCCAGGATAAAAGAACAGTTTCGTTGATCTTAGTATTAAAATTCATGGAAGTAATCTTAATTACCTCATATAGGACATCCAATCGACGTTATTAGGTATTAGGGATGATAATCGTGTTATGCTTCTTTGGGTTCAGTAACTAGTTTTTAGTAGCAATAAATCTGAAACAGGCTTAACTAATGAATTGTATCATTGTTGTGTCATAATAGGGCTGTCTAAAAGATTATCAGGAGTTTTTAAGTAAAAGGTGTTGTCCCGTAAAATAATTTCACCTCGGCATTGGATTTTGTTTGATTGGGAATGTTTTGTGTAAAAAAATTTTTGTGTGTAAAACATGTGATTATGCACATTAGGAGATCGAGTTAACATGCATCCATTATGTCATTTATCTTTTCTAATAAAGTTAATGTGTGTAGGTAGTGCTAGTATTACATCATTAATAATATTATTTATGACTTAAACTAAGCTGAATCGTCTAAAACCCATGCATACTTTTCAAATGAGAAAATAAAAAATTAATATGATTTGAGTATTGTGTTATTTTATAAGGAAATCACATATATACAATTAATATTTATAATCTTAATATATGTAAAATTTTAGAAATGGGAACAGATAAGTCGTGAATGTCTATGCATAGATTATCAAACGAGTATTTGCAAGGGGTTGAATATTTTCTTAAAGTTGTAGAAAGGAATGTTGTAAATAGTGAATCTGTACGATGTCCATGTGCATCATGTGGGAATTGCTTTAAATAGAGTTTAAAAGAAATTAAAGGTCATTTATATGCAAACGGTATTGACCAAGTTATCGTATAAGGATATGGCACGGGAAAGTTTCTCCTAATTCAACTTTCTCATATGTCAACATGGGTGACCCCATCCATCACAATAATTTGGTTGAAAATCCAGAGTATGTTGATTATATGGTGGAGATGTTTGAGACGGAAAATGAAGACTTTAAGAGGAGATCCTAAATAATTTGAAAAATTGTTATGGGATGCCAAATGGTGTAAAAAATTGTTACAAAGGGTGTAAAAAAGTTTACGAGTGAGTCTACTCAATTTGAAAGCAAATAGTGGGTGGATTAATACGAGCTTATCAAACATGCTTCAATTATTTTCCCAAATGCTCCTAGAAGATAATGAACTACCTTTATCTACAAAAAAGGCCATACATACTGTTGATACGAAATTTAGTCTGCTGACATGGCTCAATTGGGTGAAGACACGTGGTAATCTACATGGCAATGATAAACACTTACGAACAACACCTCGACTCCGAGGAACCACACTACAACGAGGAACTCTTCTTCCCCGATCAACTCAGACGCTCTGACCTACAAGAACTCTCCGAGGAACTTTTGAGTATCGAGGAACTTTGAGCACCGAGGAACTTTTGAGTACCGAGGAACTTAGGCGGTCTGAGCAGCTTAGGCGGTCCGAGCTGCACCTCGAACAAAGCATTAATAGCAGGATAACCCAACAGTTTGACTACGCATTAAATGCTTATTATCATACAGATGTATACGCTTAAGGGGCATTTAATATATTACCCTTTCACATTACAACCTTAGGGCTATAAATACATGGTATTATCCTTATTGTAATGGGATCGGAATTTCTTGTGAAAACTTGTAATCGAGAATTCCCAAAGAGTTAGCAATAACAGAAACAGTGGACGTAGGTCATTCTTATAAGGCTGAACCACTTTAAAAGTTCTGTCTCATTTTATTTATCTGTGATTAAATAATTAGATATAATCTAATTTTTTACATCAACATTAAATAATTAGATATAATCTAATTTTTTACATCAACAGATTGGCGCCGTCTGTGGGAAACGACTGGTAATATCGTTTTTCATCAAAACCAACTCATCACAAATGGCTGATATTCCAGAACCCAGCCATCGAAACGCTGGAAGCCCTCCAAATCCATCTGCTCCGCCTAATATTCCAGATCTAGCTGGAATAATGACAAATCTGGCCCAGGGCCAAACAATCATGCAAGAAACGATGCGACAACTCATACGAACCTTCCATGGCGGTGCACTAACCCATTCAGAATCGTGAAGTATTCAAAGAAATATCCATTTACCCTCTTCACGTACTAGGCGTACTGATTCCTATCGTACTGACGAGTCTAAAGATTTTTCTTATCAACCTGGATGAACTTTGTCAGTACGAGCCACAGATACTGAACAACGTATCATTCTCTCTCTAGAAAGGACTAGTGCGCTAGAAAGATTAAGCAGAGTATCTCCTTTTGGTCGATTAGGTCCTAGGAGGAGCAAAAGTCCTCTTAGAACCGAATCGAGGAGTTTTCGACGACCATCAGACTTAAGGGAAGGATCTGCCCAGTCGCTACCAGTTGCTCGTCAAGATAGATCCCAAGAAGCCACATCAATGCGATCAGTTGCTCGAACCAACAGGACCGAGGAAAGAAATGATGCGTGGAAAGGCTCTATTCAGAGGCTGAAGGATAGATTAGGGGAAATGGCTAAGGCCAAGAACCCTCTACAACGAACTTTTATTTAAGGAACACCTTTTGTCTAGGCCATTGTAGATTTTCCAACACCATCAAAGTTAAAAGCACCTGTTGTGACCCCCAAATATGATGGAAAGACAGACCCTGTCCTTCATATAGAATAATACCAAGCTGCAGCCGACATCTACGTTGTTCCGGATGAGATGAGATGCAGAGCATTCTCGAGAACTCTTACCGGATCTGCCCAAATATGGTATAATAATCTTCCTCGGAGTAAGATCTCAACTTTCTTTCAACTGGCCGAGTTATTCATTGGGAATTTCTGTTTTAGGGCAAAGCCGGTTAAACGAGTAGCGCATTTGTTAAGTGTTAGATAAAAAATTGGTGAAAGTACCAGAGATTATATAAATCGTTTTAATAACGAGAAGCTCGAAGTCATTGACTATGAGGAAAAGACAGTGATTACCGCCTTGATGAGTGGATTACTTCCCAACAAGTTGTACTACACTTTGGCTAAAGATCCGCCTAAACCATGTCAGATCTGATGGGAAAGGCAGCCAAGATTATGAATGCCGAGGAGGCTATGGCTATGAAGAAGAATATGGATGCCAAAGAAACCAAGGTGGAAGGTGATAAAGCTAAGAAAAAGGAGCATAAGAACAATGGTAGTAACAAACACTCAAGAACAAGGTCGTCATGGGAAGTATTGAAGAAATTTGATAATTATACTCCTTTGAAGAAAGACATCAACCACGTTCTAGAAGAAATCAAGAACAACGAGGAATTAAATTGGCCAGAGAAAATGAAGGCAGGCCCCGAAAGGAGAAATAAGGCAAAATATTGCGAGTTTCACAAAGATCATGGCCATATGACTAAAAATTGCACAGTTCTTCAGAATGAGATTGAAAAACTCATCAGACGAGGAAAACTGGCAAAGTATGTTGATCGTAGGAATGATAGAAGAAACAATGACCGAGTAAGAGAGAGGTCTAGATCTCCTCGTCGAGCAGAGGAGAACAAGCAGAGAGACCATGAAGTTGATCCAGAAAACGACCCCGATCTTCCCAAGAGACCAAGGCATCCAGAACGTGAGGTATTTTCAATACGCTTTGGGTCATTTGACTGTAATGTTATTACAGGTGGAGATGCAGGAGGAGGAGACCTTACTACCGAGAGAAAAGCTTACCTCTGTGAGGCTCAATCTTGCTCATACATTCTACGAATAAATCTAGCTGAGGAGGATTGCCCGAGAAAGGTGAACAAAGAGAAATTGGTCATTGGTTTCTCAAAGAACGACCTCGCAGGTGTTCTATATCCTCATGATGACCCATTGGTGATCAAAATGAGGATGAAGGAGGTAATGATTTCAAGAGTACTAGTAGACAATGGTAGCTCGGCAGACATCATGTTCTACTCGTGCTTCGACAGTTTAAATCTAAAGTTATCTCAACTGGAACCTTATCATAGACCCCTCCTCGGTTTTGCTGGCGAGAAAGTATTTCCACTTGGGACGATCAAATTGGATATATTCATTGGTACATGGCCTGCTTGTCGAACAGAAAGAATACGCTTCTTCGTGATGGATAAGAATGTTCAATCATCATACAATATCATCATGGGAAGAGTAGGATTGAAGAAGTTCGAAGCTGTACCATCCACGATACATTAATGCCTAAAATTTCCAAAAATTTTGGAGTAGGAGTTGTGAAAGGTGATCAGAAAGTAGCTCGGGAATGCTATTATTCATTCGCCGAGCAAGAGGAAATGGAGGAATAAAGGAAAAAGACCACCACCTATCAAGTGGATGAAGGTGCAGAAATTAAAACATTGGATCCTAGAGATGAGTCGCAACTCGTGAAGGGTCAAGTGGTGGAAGCTACTGAAAACATCATCCCGGACGACGAACACCCTGAACGAACTACTCAAGTAGGTTAGTCGTTGGAAGCCTCACTAAAATAGGAATTGATAACTTTCCTAAGAAGTAGAAAGAAAACTTTTGCGTGGAGTCATGAGGATATGCCTGGAATAGACCTAAATTTCTTATGTCACGAACTCAATGTGAATAAGGAGATCAAGCCTGTGAAGCAGAAAAGAAGAGTATTCAGTCCCGAGAAGATTCAAGCTCCTTGAGGAAGTCGAGAAGCTCCAGAAAGCTTTCTTTATTGAAGATGTTAAATATCCAGACTGGTTAGCAAATGTGGTAATGGTGAAGAAGAAGAACAACAAATGGAGGATGTGTGTAGACTTCACCGACCTCAACAAAGCATGCCCAAAGGATCATTTTCCGCTACCCCGAATTGATCAACTAGTGGATGCTACCTCGGGAAACGAGCTACTGATCTTCATGGATGCTTATTCTGGTTACAATCAGATTAAAATGAAACCTGAAGACAGGGAGAATACTTCTTTCATTACCCCTAGGGGAACTTATTGTTATAATGTTATGCCTTTTGGTTTGAAGAATGCAGGTGCAACATATCAGCGGCTGATGAACAAAGTGTTTGCAGAACAAATTAGTTGCAATATGGAAGTCTATGTTGACGATATGCTGACAAAAAGAAAGAAAGCTGCTGATCATCTAGTTGAATTAAGCCAGACCTTTGATAAACTAGATAAATATCAAATGAAGTTGAACCCGACGAAGTGCATATTTGGAGTACGAGAAGGCATGTTTCTCGAGTACATTGTCAATCAGCGAGGCATTGAAGCTAACCCTGAAAAGATCAAAGCTCTATTAGGGCTGCGATCCCCAACGATGAAGAAAGAAGTACAAAGTCTTACAGGATGAGTAGCAGCACTCAACAGATTTGTATCGCGAGCAACTGATCAATGCATCCCATTCTTCAAGAAGCTCCGAAAAACTTTTGAGCGGAATGATGAATGTGAAAAGGCTTTCCAAGACTTGAAGAAATATTTGGGAACACCTCCACTGTTATCCAGGCCAGTGATGGGAGAAAAATTATACTTGTATCTGGAAGTGTCTGAGAATGCAGTTAGTTCGGCATTGATAAGAGTGGAGAATGGAGTACAAAAACCAATCTACTACACAAGTAAGGCCTTCCGAGGAGCAGAGATCAAATATCCAAGGCTGGAAAAATTGGCACCAACATTGATTGAGGCAAGTAGAAGAATGAAGCCATACTTCCAGGCTCATACCATAGTAGTATATACTGATATGCCAGTGAGGCAAGCCCTTCATAAACTAGAAAAGTCAGGAAGATTGATGTGCTGAGCAATAGAACTCGGTGAATATGATATAGTTTATGAACCCAGATCATCGCTAAAAGGGTAAGCGGTAGCAGATTTTATAGCAGAGTTCACCTATCCTAATACCCCCGATTAGCAAAAGTTGCTCACTGATCAACCTGTGGATGTTACAGGATCATCAAATGCAAGCCCAGACCAACTTATCTTGGTAAAAGGGCAAGTAGATGTTACAGGATCATCAAATGCAAGCCCAGACCAACTTAGCTTGGTAAAAGGGAAAGTAGATTTACAGGATCATCAAATTCAAGCCTAGACCAACTTAGGTTGGTAAAAGGGCAAGAAAAGATTATTGATGAACAACAAGAAATATCAGGAGATAGTGATAGGAAGCAACAAACTTTCCACCGAGGAACTCTGTCAGATCAGCAATTTGAAGATGAGTTACCTATATGGAGTCTGTATGTGGATGGTTCATCCTGCACTACAGGATGTGGCGCAGAGATAGTTTTGAACAGTCCGGACGAGGTCGACATGGAATACGCCCTACGCTTCCAATTCAAAGCTTCCAATAATGAGGCTGAATATGAAGCCGTGATTGCAGGTCTTATTTTGGCGAAAACCATGGGGGCAGAACAAGTTATTGTTTTCAGTGACTCGCAATTGGTCATAAATCAAATGATGGGAGTATATGCAGCCAAAGGAGAATTAATGATCAGATATCATGCAAAGGCGAAGGAATTGGTGTCAGAATTTGCCGCTATTCAGCTGGTCAGAATACCAAGAATGGAAAATGCGAGAGTAGACGCCTTAGCTCGATTAGCATCAGCTACTCGTACCGAGCTACGAAGAACAATCCCAATTGAAGTTTTAGCTGATCAAAGTATAGATGAAGATCTAACGATAAACTTTAATACCTTCGATTTAGGGTCATCATTGATGGATCCCATCAGGGCATATATTGAGAAAGGGGAATTACCAACTGATAAACTTGCAGCCAAGAAACTGAAGTTTAAGGCTGCTCGTTATGTACTGACTAATGGTATTTTATACAGACGAGGAATTATAGGAGGTTTGCAAAGATGTGTGCATCCCACCGATGTGAAAAATTTGATTAAAGAGGTCCATGAAGGGTCCTGTGGAGCCCATGTAGCATGTCAGACTCTTTTGCAAAGAATGATGACTCAAGGATACTACTGGCCGACGATGAGGGCTGATTGCATAGCCTATGCTAAGAAATGTGACAAGTGTCAGCGCTTCTCCTCCATCCGAAGAACTCCCCAAGCGTTATTGACACCCATTACTTCCCCTTGGCCATTTGCCATATGGGGAATAGATTTGGTTGGGCCACTGCCGATGACCAGGGGAAGATTTAAGTATCTCGTGGTCGCTGTGGACTATTTTACTAAATGGGTTGAAGTTGAGCCTCTCATTGATATGACGTACGACAAGGTATACCAATTTATTTGGAAGAACATCATTTGTCGATATGGTCTTCCTCATGCCTTCATCACAGACCATGGAACACAATTTGACAACGAGGAGTTCGCTGCCTATTGTCATCAGTCAAATATTTTGAAGATCCACGCAGCACCAAGCCATCCTCAAAGCAATGGGCAAACTGAAGTGAAAAACAGAACGCTACTGAATGGCTTGAAGAAAAGACTGGATGACGTGAAAGCAAATTGGATCAACGAGCTACAATCAGTGTTATGGGCTTACCGAACTACTCCCCGAGCAGCAACAGGGGAATATCCATATATGCTGGCATTTGGAAGTGAGGCTGTTATACCCGCCGAATTGGGTCTCCCAACACACAGAATACTGAATTTTAATTCCCCTGTCAGCGATTTAATGAGAAGGTTAGACTTGGACATGCTCGAGGAGGTTAGAGAAGAAGCAGCCATTAGAAATGCTGCTTACCAGCAGCGAACAACTTTATTTTACAACAAGAGAGTGAAGAAGTGTGACTTGAAAGAAGGAGACTATGTGCTAAAGAAGGTGATTCAAAAGCACAACAACTGGAAGCAAACTGGTATGGACCTTACCGGGTTAAAGAAGTTGTTCGACCAGGGACATACAGAATAGAAACTTTAGAAGGGGAGGAGTTTAAGAATGCATGGAATGCAGAGCACCTGCGCAAATATTATCAGTAATGTAAAATCTCATGTAATGCAGTTTCATCAGTATGAATAAAGTGATAATGTTTTGCCTAGTTCTTACCCTTTATTGGAATTTTTTTGCGAAATACTAGTGCTACACACTACTCAGCACATCTCAGACTACTCAAAACTATTCCTAAAAATTAAAACTTGGTTGGTTAGGAAGTCAAGATATTCTCGAAAACGCCAACTAAGGTTGGTCGAGAAGTAAAACTATTCCTAAAAATGCCAACTTGGTTGGTTAGGAAGTAAATATATTCTCAAAAACGCCAACTAAGGTTGGTCGGGAAGTAAAACTATTCCTAAAAATTCCAACTTGGTTGGTTAGGAAGTAAATATATTCTCTAAAAAGCCAACTAAGGTTGGTCGGGAAGTAAAACTATTCCTAAAAATGCCAACTTGGTTGGTTAGGAAGTAAATATATTCTCGAAAATGCCAACTAAAATTGGTCGGGAAGTAAATGTATTCCTAAAAATGCCAACTTATGTTGGTTAGGAAGTAAATCCTCGGGAAGTAAAAGTATTCCTAAAAATGCCAACTTATGTTGGTTAGGAAGTAAAAGTATTCCTAAAAATGCCAACTTAGGTTAGTCAGGAAGTAAATATATTCTCGAAAATGTCAACTAAAGTTGGTCGGGAGGTAAAACTATTCCAATAAGTGCCAAAGTTGCTCGTTAAGAAAAAACCCACTAACTGTAGTTGGTCGAAAAAGAAAATTTACCGACCTTGGTTGGTCGGAAACATTTTATGAGTATGAAGAAGTGATCGAGCAAAAAATTTTGATACTCGTGACTTTTTAAATTACTACCAAGTTGGTCGAGAAACAAAATATCATCAATTTTGGTTAGTCATCAAAAGATTACCACAAATTCAAGATAGTCGACAAATTTTTTTAACAAACTCCAGTTGATCGACAAATAACACAATGTTGTTATCTTTTTAACAGATATACATGCACAAATGTAAAGTGTTTTATAATTACAAGACAATGGCAGTCAAGATTTGTAAATAAAATTATTTCATTAAATGTAGAACAAAATACATCAGGAATGAAATACAAATTTATTACATCAATATTCCTATTCTATTGGTTTCTTCCCCTCTGCTTTTGAAACAGGTTCCTCGCCAGCAGGTGGATCATTCAAAGCAAGAGGGGAATTTATAAAGTTAAGATCTTTTAGCATCCTGATATTCATCATGGATGGTAGATCTAGTAGATGCTCGGGACGAGATATCTCAACATTGGAATGGAGATTGTAATCACCGAGGTATTTGGAAATCAAACACCGAGGGATGGCCCGAGTAGGGATCCAACTCATATCAAGTTTGAATGGTGGCATGGGTAGGTCGAGCAGCCCAGGATTATGGTAATCCCACAGGTAATGACCCTATTCGAGTTGCAGCATACCTAAGGCATTCAGCCATCCCTGTTTGTAGCCCTCATTATTTGCATTTTGGATACGATCGTCCAAGTGGTAGAGAGCCTCGTTGTATCCACCCATCCAGAACTCCCTAGGCTGCTTATGGAATTGATATGTCAATCTTTCCAGCTGCTCGTGGAGATTTTTGATAAAAAGTTCTTTATTCACCAAGACAGACTTCTGCGCAGAAAGCTGCTCTTCCAGGTCCCTGATTTTTTTAGACATCTCAGCCAATGCCTGGTTCTTCGCCATCAACTGGAAGATCTGGTTCTCTAGAGCAGATTGAGTCCTCTGTTCCTCGACGGGAATTCGAGCAGCTCTTGCTCATCCCCGAGGAGCTATTGCTCATCCTCGAGCAGAAGTAGAAGGGTCATACCTTTTCAAGGTTTCCAACTCATCCCTCAGGTTGGCATTTTCGACCTCCAAAAACGAGAATCCCTCATCAGTCACTGGGATCAAAGCATTTGAGGTGGAAGCTGCAGACTTCAACTGAGACAACTCTCTTTGCAAGTTATTATTTTCTTGCTCTAATAACTCAGCTATCTGTTTGTGCTCTTCGACCTCAGCCATCAAAATTCTCTCCCGCACATCGTAGGCAGCAAACCGTTTATCATATCCCTTATCGGCACAGATTTGCTGATACTTCGTCTCGTACCCCTCGTGCAAAAGGGTAGTGGATTCTTTATATTGTTGCTGAAGTTCTTCAAGAGTGCCTTGGAGATATTCAATCATATCATAATATGCTACATTATTAGTCACTGCCTGGTCGAGCAGACACTTCAAATACTGATAAGCTTCAACTGCCTGCTCTGAAGCACCATGACCGAGGATGTCAGTGATTTGAGCTGCACTCATGTCTGTGTGACCTACTTTAAAATATTCATTGCATTGCCGTAACAACTTTGTATCATGAGCAGACAATAATTCCATCCTGGCCAGAAACTAGTAGAGGATGAAAAGGCAATAATCAATAAGAGTACAAACAGAGCATGGAGAAGAGAATTAAAAGTATGCATAATCAAAAGTTCAAATTTTATTACATCACAGAGGAGGAGTATAAAGTTCAGAGTTACATGTTCAAGGTTACATTTGACAAAGAAAAATAAAATAGAGAAACCCGAACAACTCTACACCTTTTTCTTGTCTCCCAAAACTTTCTCGGGAGGCTGGGATGAGGAGGTAGGTTGTTCAGAGGGAACAGAGAGTTGCTCGGGGAGCGCTGGCAGTTGCTCGGATGAAGTAACGAGTTGCTGAAGTTCCTCGTTAGTAGGCTAGATGGCTGGGAGATGAGAAACTTGATCTCCCATCACCATAGAAGACTCCTCAGAGGCAGCTTTGTCTTTTTATTCGTCTTTAGGAGTTGGAGGGGGACCAGGGATGTGGCGCTGAAAGAGTTCTGAATTTTCATCAACCTCCATCTCATGCAGAGCAGCGACCACCCATCTCTAAAGTATTTTAGGCTGCCATATTCTACTTGCGACATCATGGAAGCCAAGCCTTTGTTCCACCCTTTATCCCAGCTGGCGCTGAAGGATTTCTTAACAGCCAATTTCCTTTTAGCCTTCTCCGAGTAAAGCTTCTCGGAAATAAGGTCATCAGCAGCTTTCAATTTACTCTCAATTTCCTCCTTCTGACGACCTACTTCTCGAAGTTGACCCAACTCCTCTTCAGCAGCCTTGAGTTTATTTTCAAACTCCTTAGCATTTTTGAGCTTCCCTTCGAGCTCTTTATTCTTCTCCTCCAAATCATTTACTTTTTTCTCCAACCCCTTGGAGACCTCAATAAACTGAGCCTTCTCTTACTCAGTCGAAGAAAGCTTTTTCTCCCAAACTATCTTATCATCATCATATTTCTGACGAGAGTCTTTCAGAGACTGCGCCAGGCCTACCAAAGCTTCCTCTACACCAGATGAGGATCTTGAAGCTTTAATAGCTTCATCTTTCTTCAAAATTGTATTAAAACAGCTCACCAACTGTGCAAAGAAAATGAAAGCAAGTTAGTGCACAGATACGAAAAAGAAAGAATACAAATTTAAGACAATAAGACTTACAGAAGCAATGTGACGAGCTGCTAATGTGGTAACAGTGTCCCGAGAAAGGTTTTCTTCAATACCTTGGATCTCGGGAATGATCCAAGTCTTCACCGAGCTCATGGCAGATCTCGGAGGAACAAAAGTGGGAACGCCACTAGTCGGGGGCTGAGAGATGGTTTCAGCCAAATTGATAGAGGAGCTTTTCTTCAGCCTCCTCAGAGGAGCATCAACCTTCTTGACTAACGATGTAGTCTTAGTCGGAGAAATGATAATCACCTCACTTGGAGCGGCAGCTTTGCTCGGGGCCACTAGGGGCTTCTCGACCACCTTCACAGGAGCAGCCGAGGAAGATGCATCAATTTTCTTTGTCCCTTCTCCTGGGACATCAAGCTTACTTCTTTTTGCCTCTTCAGCACCAGAGGCAGGCTTCTCAAAAAGGGTAGGAGGCCTTCTTTTCTTTATCCTTTCACTCAAAGGAATGCGTGACTCAGGTGAAGAACTTGTAGAGGCTGGTATGGGTTCTACGTCGCTTATCACCGGACGAGCAGTAAAGGAGGATGTGTAACTCTTGTACTGAAGAAGATATGAAGCTGACCTAATATGCTCGTCAGCAAAAGTTTGATGCAAACTCCAGATAAGTTTCAAGTGCCTTATATTAACGTCTGCCTCTTTTGGACACTTTTTTTTGTTGTCAACTGCAAATAAATCAAAATTAAAATATCAGTGGCACATTTTATCAAACACAAAGGAAGCATAATTTTGAAAATAAAATAAAAACAACCTATCCCATTGCCATAGGGAGGACATCTCGGACCCTAGTAAACATCATCTCCAGTCAATGGAGGGTGTTGCCAATTTTTCATAACAACCCCGTGCTCAAAGTAGTCCCTATTGGCATCTGGGAGATTGACCACTAAAGATCTATTTAAAAACCTAGTTTTTAAATAAAAAGTATTATCACCTACAGCCCATCTAGAACAAAACATGATTTCAGGAATTCCTATACGGGTTCCATGAATTTGATTTAATCTATAAACACCATTAACTATTCTCTATGCGTTGGGGGATATTCGTGCAGGAACCACGTCAAAGTATTGACAGAATTTCAGACATAGAGGGTTTGGGGGAAAAGAAAATCCACACTCAGCAACAAAGAGACTGGGGAACCAATGTCCCTCAGCCAAATGAAAATAGTCTGAAGGCTCAGAAAGCTCTTCCAAAATAACCCATGAGGGAATGGAGAAATCAGAGCGAAACTTATCAATTGATTCTACAGGATAAACCATGATGAAAGAAGGAAATCAAAGAAAAAGAAGAAAATCTTACAGGAAAGGGATGAGTCTGTTGACAACAAACGATGGAAGAGATGAACGCACAGGAGAGAGAGAGACGATAGAAAACTCAAAGAGACAAATTTGAAAAAGTAGAAGACGATGGGATTTTCTGCAACGTTTAAATACTTTGCCTTGGGAAAGGGTAAAAGTAATGATTACAAAAAGAGATGGTTATGTTACCGGCGGCTAAACAGACAAAAGGGGCGCGGGAATCGAAGCGATTAGAGAAATTCAAAAAAGGTCGATTCTACGAATTTGGAAGGAGAAATAAATTCAAAAGAAAATACTCCTAAATTTAAGGATGACCATTTAAAATCGCCATATATCGAGAAAGAATGTTCCACACTCCTCAAATTTCAAACTATGAAACAGTGGGGGCTTCTGTTGATACCAAATTTAGTCTGGTGACATGGCTCAATTGGGTGAAGACACATGGCAATCTACATGGCAACGATAAACACTTACGAATAACACCTCGACTCTGAGGAACCATACTATAATGAGGAACTCTGTTTCCCCGATCAACTCAGACGCTCCGACCTACAAGAACTCTCCGAGGAACTTTTGAGTACCGAGGAACTTTGAGCACCGAGGAACTTTTGAGTACCGAGGAACTTAGGTGGTCCGAGCGGCACCTCGAACAAAGCATTAATAGCAGGATAACCCAACAGTTTAACTACGCATTAAATGCTTATTATCATACAAATGTATACGCTTAAGGGGCATTTAATATATTACCCTTTCACATTACAGCCTTAGGGCTATAAATACATGGTATTATCCTCATTGTAAGGGGACCGGAATTTCTTGAGAAAACTTGTAATCAAGAATTCCCAAACAGTCAGCAATAACAGAAATAGTGGACGTAGGCCATTCTTATAAGGCTGAACCACTTTAAAAGTTTTTTGTCTCATTTTATTTATTTGTGATTAAATAATTAGATATAATCTAATTTTTACATCAACATTAAATAATTAGATATAATCTAATTTTTTACATTAACACATACATTGTTTATTTTTGGGATATGGTATGAAAAGATACATACATGCCCTAATGATTGCATACACTATATAAAGTAGTACAATGATTCAACTAAATGCCATCCTTTTTGAAAACTAAATTATTAGTTGAAAAAAAAATACAACTGAGGTGAATGTGAGAGCTCCTATGAAAGTATTGTGGTATTTTGGGTCCATTTCTAGGTTCAAAAGGTGGTTTCATTCTGAACAAACTACAAAGTCCTTGACTTGGCATGAAAATGAAAGACAAGTTGATGGTAAGTTACGTCACCCCATGGATTCCCCTGCATGAAAGTTTGTGGATGACAAGTGATCGGAGTTTGGTAACGAAGCGAGAAACCTTCGGAGTTTGAAATTAACCCACATAGTATTCTTAGTAGTAAGTATAGATATTGGCCAATCATGTTGCAGACTTATAACTTTGAAATGTCACTGAGCACAAAGAGAATTTTTTTTTATGTTAACAATGTTGATATCAGGTCCATGATAGCCTAATAATGACATCGACATTTACATGGCACCATTAAATGAGGACCTAAAAACCTTATGGATACAGGCTTATGATTCTTACCTCCAAGAATCCTTTACATTGAAGGCAGTAATACTATGTACCATTAATAATTTCCCGACATAGGGTAATTTGGGTGGTTGTGTTGTAAAGGGGTACTATGCTTGTCCAATTTGTAGTGAAGAAACATATTATATTCGAATAAATCATCATAATAAGAATGTATATACATCACATAGAACATTTCTTCAATAAAATAATTTGTTTCAAAAGTAAAAGAAACCTTTGAATGGTAAGCAAGAGTTTGGTGAACAACCTAATCCATTGAATGAATAGCAAATACTAGAGAAGGTTGAAAATATCAATGCATGCTGGGGAAAAATGGGTCCTTTTGAAGAACCAATAGCAAAAGGGAAAGGATAAATTGAAACAAAAGAGGAAATGCGATGAGGAGATTACGGATGAACCTTGTAAAAATGAGTGTGTGATACTGATTAAACTGAATTCACAAATTTCCAAGATAACCTTATTTAATTAGTGTTAATTTTCAAACAAAATTAATTCAGCCCCTAAACATGGAACTACGTGTGTGTGAATCAAATAAACACAAATAAAATTGCTAACTCATAGATTTTAGGAAAAAACCCCTTTCGGGTAAAACTTTTTATTTCACTCGATGATTACAATGAAATCCGCTATGATCACACCTCGGAACAATCACATAGACACGCAGTCTAGAGTCAGCAATGGAACAACCACAACATTCCACACGATCACGCAGTTCGATTCAGCCCAGGAACACCCACGAGCACTCCCTATTGACACGCAGTCACGTCAGCCCAGTACCTCCCTCAAATGGATCTTAATCAATAGTAGAGATCATCTCTACAAGAGAAAATTCACAAAATTGTGTTATTGGGTTCTAAAACAATTCACATAAAGCAATTGGGATGCTTGTGAATTGAAAACAAAGGATTAAAACCTTAAAAGAGAGAAGACACCAAAGCAGTTTCGTATATAAAACATTATCAGGTCTTCTACTGAAAAATGAAGTTGGACAATCCAATTTATAGAATAGTTGAGTCGGCAGGTCGCACAAACAAAACAACATGTCGCTCGAACGAGACCAGCTATCGCTCAACGTCTTCGCGTGAGATGCTTTGGTCGCTTGAACGACATGGCAATGTTGCTCGAATGACTCAAGCGAGAAAATATTATTTTAATGCAGTTCGCCTCAACACTTAGAAGAAATATTTTGACGAAAAAGAACGAGCCAACACTTAGAAAAAATTTTAAAAAAAATATCCCAACACTTATAATTGACCATTAAGGGATTAAAAACACAACCTTACCAAATTTAATCCTGTCGAGGTTTGTTGTTGAATAATACTTGATATTCGGATCCGTATTATTACATATGAGATCTTGAACATTATTCGACGGTGTAATTGTATACAACATGCCCAATACAAAGTATGAACTATATAAAATATGTCCTTACAAACATCGTCATCAATTTCTGGACCGCCAGACTTCTAAATTTGCACCAGTTGTGGCAGCAGCTTCCTCAGTAATTCTTAACTCCGATAAAGGTCGTCTTGTAACTAGTTCTCTAAAACTAGTAATGTGTTGATAAAGTTATTAATTAGGATTTCAAGTATCTGTGTGTAGATCATGGCAAGACCTTACCACTCCTTATTGTAGCAGTAGTAAATTAAATGCATAATTAAGGAACGAAATTACAAAATTTTGGAGCAAAAAAATATGAGTCAGAAAATATAAGAAATCCAGGAAGCAAGTAAACTCTAGAACACGGCTCAGTCGCAGAAATGTCATTCTCTTTAAGGTGTTTCGTAGCTCTACCCAAAGTCTGCTGACAGTAGCAATTGCCTCGTCACCCCCGGGATAAAACAGCCTTAAAAATACGAAATTGGTAGCACAATCCAAATTCGTTCAATCAACACCCATTCTGTAATGTATATTGCTCGATTCTGATAATACAATTAATCTATAAAATGATATTAATTATTCTGGAAAAAAATTAGGAACTGTATAATGATGGAAGATGAAATGTATGGAAATCATTTTTGTGTTGGGAACAGTCAGTGAAAAATGGAGGCTTCCACCTCCTTTTATTACGAAAAAAATTAACGGTAATGGGCATAAACGTGGAGGAAGACTGGAAAACGTGGTCAAGTGGAAGACTTTTTCAACAGTTAAAGAAGTCACTTTTTTTTCGGAATTAAAAAAATGTTAAAATATAATTTTTAAAGCCTAAAAAACCGTCAATTATTTTTCCCAAAAAAATATTTCTTAATGAGACCAAGCCCAAGACCCAAGAACCGTACACGGACACAGGCATGAGCCGGACAGGACAAATGGCGGCGGCGGCGCATGCGCGTGTGTGACTTGGCCCAATAAGTCTCCCACTCATACGCACAAAACATTGAATGCCCAAAGGGCATACCCTTTAGACTCACAAAAATTGTAAATATATTCTACTCATTTTAAAGAACCCACCGATGTGGGACAACACCAAAAGGCATTTCAAAGTTTGCACACACATGATTAACAGTTGCTGTGACAACTATTTTCCAATAATCGCAGACTTGCAAAATTTGAAAATATTTTATCGAGCAATAATCTTTAGAATTCTGCGTAAGTAAAGGTGTCTTGCGACTTGAACATTCACATAGCAAAGATGATTCAAAATATACTAGAGTAATCATAATTTTGAACTCTATCTCTGACAACATCCCACACACAAACCTACTTGGGTGTAGTTCAAATAGCCAGCACGTTACGACCATGTGCTTCTATCCCAGTATAGTGAACGCTCTAAGAATTTGTCCAAAATATCCATAGGAAGCGGCCACACTTACACATTCACATAGGTGAGTCTATCAAGAATACTCCTGTAGCTTGGTACCCCCATTGAAAATGGAGTTATATATCTCATTAAGAGTTATAATAACACATCCTTTACTCGCTTCAGGATATCATGCTCCAAAGGGATGGACTCGGAGTAAAACCCCGTTCAATTTAATTAATAATAGCACGATTCAACTCATATCAGTTTTGACTTGTTATTACCCTTTGAACATATTTCTTGGGATCTCCAGTCTATATGTTGGGTTACCATCATAAATGACTCATGTATCTAAGGTCTTTAGTCCCATCCCTTTCAAGGTGTTACACACCTTCCCCCAAGCTAGTCCTTTCGTCAATGGATCAGTTACGTTCTGTTCAGACCGTATCTGATCCATGCTCACAACACCCGTCGAGATAAATTCTCTAACAGTACTATGTTTATAAAGAATTTTTAATCTCTTACCATTATAATAACGGTTCTCTACTTTTACAATAGCCGTGGTACTATCGCAATGAATCAAAATGGCTGGTATCGGTCTATCCCATAGTGGGATATCTGACAGGAGGTTTCTTAACCATCCTTCCACTTTACTAGGAGTAGTTAGTGCTATCATCTCAGACTCAATAGTGCATTGAGATAAAATAGTTTGTTTCTTAGATTTCTAGGAAACTGCACCACCAGCGTTGCTAAATATATATCCACTAGTAGCATTAGAATCATTAGATAGGGTGTTCCAATCAGCATCACTAAATCCTTTAAGGACATCGAGATGCTCATTATAGTGTAATTCGAGGTTCATCGTGATTTTATGGTACCGCATGACCTTCCCAATAGCATGCCAATGCTCCATACTAGGTCTACGGGTAATCTACATAGTACTCTCACAGCATAAGCTATATCTGCTCTAGTGCAATCTGTTGCATAGCATAAGCTACCGATAATGCTTGCATAAGCAATTTGTTTTACATTGTAACTAGTGTTCATAAATAACTTTACAATAGGATCAAATGGAGTACTAGAAGGTATAAAGTCAAAGTAATTGTATTTCTTTAGAACTTTCTCAATGTATAGAGATTTATCCAAATAAAGTCCCTTTTCTGACCTAGTAATATTAATTCCCAATATTACACTAGCTTCACCCAAATCCTTCATATCAAAATTGGCATACAATAATGATTTAACATTTTCTACGGCATGAGTATTAGAACTAAATATAAGAAAGTCATCAACATACATACATATTATAGTGCAAATATTCTCTACATATTTATAATAAATGAATTTCTCACTTTCATTTATTTTAAACCCATTGGAGAAGACTAGGCTGTTAAATTTATCATGCCATTATTTAGGTGCCTGTTTGAGTCCATAAAGAGATTTATCTAATTTACAAACTTTATTTTCTCGACCGTGTACAATAAAACCTTCAGGTTGATCCATATAAATCTCTTCTTATAATTCTCCATTTAAAAATGCAGTTTTAACATCCATTTGGTGTAAAATTAAATCATTTACGGTAGCTGTGGCAAGTAGTTCACGTATAGACGTTATTCTAGTCACGTGTGAAAAGGTATCAAAGAAATCTAAATTTTCTCATTGCCTAAAACCTTTGGGAACAAGACGTGCCTTATATTTTTCAATAGTGCCATCACGTTTAATTTCTTTTTAAGAATCCATTTACACCCAATTGTTTTACACCCAGGAGGAATGTCCACTAAATGCCAAGTTTTATTTGTTTCCAAAGAATCAATTTCATCATTAATAGCCTCTTGTCATAAATCGGCATCTAAAGAAGATAAAGCTTCTTGAATAGTGTTAGGATCATCCTCTGAAGTGTAAGCATAAAAGTCGGGACCAAATTCTTTTTCCTCACGAGTTCTTTTACTTTTTCGAAGTTCTAAAATGGATTTATTATTTTCTTTATTTTTATTTAAAGAAATATTAGTGGATGACTCGCCCCCACTATTTCTCAATTTAAAGGGAAATTTATCTTCATAAAAATCGGCGACATTTGATTCAAAAATTAGTTGATTTTTCAAGTCATAAAATCGGTATGCTTTGCTATTAATAGCATAGCCTATTAAAACGCACACATATGCTTTACTCGCCAATTTAGACCTCTTAGCGTCGGGTATATGTACATATGCTAGGCACCCCCACGTTCTAAAGTATGAACCGTTAGGCTTAATATTTTTTTAAATTTCATAAGGAGATATTTTCATTTTATTTTTAGGAATTCTATTAAGTACGTGACACACAGTCAAAATAATTTCACCTCGCCAATGTGAGGCAGCCCTCGAATTTAATAAAATAGCAACAACTAATTCAGTTAATGTCCTATTTTCTTCTTTTGGCTTTACCGTTCATTTCAAGGGAACAAGGGGCAGTTTTTTCGTCAATAATACCATGGGTTTTATCAAATTCAATAAATGGTGCAGAATCATATTTGGTGCCTCTATCACTACATAACCTTTTAATTTTCCGATTAAATTGATTTTTAATTTCATTTAAGAAAATTTTAAACATGTTAAAAGTTTCACTTTTATTTTTCATTAAATACACAAATGATTAATCCGAACAGTCATCAATAAAAGTAATAAAATAATGTTTGCCATTTCTAGTTGTGATACCATTCAATTCACAAATATCCGAATGAATTAAATCAAGTGGTTTAGATTCTCTAAAAACAGATTTATGTGGGGTCTTAGTGATTTTTGCTTGACTACACCTTTCACATTTTTTAAAATTATTTAATGATAATTCTGGAATTAATCCTAAAGTGCTCATATTTTTAACAAGTCGTTTATTAACATGACAAAGCCTAGCATGACAAACATTAAATGAACAAGCAATATAAGCAGAAGGAGAAATTTTATTAGCATCAACATTCAACTTGGACATCCCATCGGTGGCATAACCCTTGCCTAAAAAAATTCCATTTTTGGTCAAAGTAAATAAATCAACACCAATAGTTTGAGTGAATCCAACTTTGTTGAGTAGATAACTCAAAACCAAATTTTTTCTTATCTCGGGAGTGTGAAGAACATCTTTGAGGATAACATTTTTTCTCGAAACTGAACTTTAATTCCATATTTGCAGTAATAGCAACCTCAGTGGAGTGAGAATCACCCAACAACACCTTCTTATCTGCAGTCTCAGAATAAGTCTTAAAAAGAACACGGTTATAACAGATATGGCGGGTAGCGCCAGTATCCACCCACCACACTTCGGCACCGCTAACCATATGGATTTCAGAAATCGTAGCACATCGGTCGATCAGATTTGCTTGTGCGTGTGGAACATTGCGACATTTGCAAGCCACACGAACAGGCTTGTAAGACTTGAAACAAAGAAACTGTCCCGAGTTGCTAGACGGTCCATTTCCAGGGTTTTTATTCTTATTCTGCGTCTGAGTCTGATTTTTAAAATTCTAATTATGGCTCTTTTTCTGAAATTTCATATTTTTTTCGTTTGTCTTTAAAACAACTCGAGTGTGGTTCTTTTTCTGATTTTTGTTGTTAGACACAACAAGAATTTCATCTTTGTAGTCCTGTTTTCGGGATTCCTCCTCAATTCTCAATTTAGTAATGAGTGACTCTAGTGAAATTTCTTTAGACTTATGCCTCAAAATATTTTTAAACTCTTTGAACACTGGAGGTAATTTATCAATAATTACAGCCATATGAAATTTCTCATCTAAAGCCATAACCTCGGAAATAATTTCATGGGCAATAATTTGAAAATCATGGGTTTGAGCAACAATAGATTTGTCATCCGTCATTTGAAATTTCAAATAACGGCTGATGGCATATTTTTTAGCATCAGCCTCCTTTGTGTCATATTTTTAAAAAAGAGCATCCCAAATATCTTTTGCAGTTTTATAATTTTCATAATAGTCATAATGTTCATCACTTAGAGCATTCAAAATATTATTCTTGCAGAGAAAATCCATTTCTTCCCAAGTTCTAATTGTTTTGCTTTCCTCAACAGTAGGTGGATTATTTACTACGAGTTTGTCAAATTGAACACATGTCCGACCTTTTTTGTAGTTAAATAAAATAACAGTTTTTTGCTCCGATGTTTAAAATGTTGGCCTTCATCTTTGAAAGGCTTGTTAAGATTAGAAGAGTTAATTTCGTCCATGGCAGATTTTCAAATACCATAAAATTGTTGTAGCAGTAGTAAATTAAATGCAAAATTAAGGAAAGAAATTACCCAATTTTGGAGAAAATAAATCTGAGCTAGAAAATATAAGAAATCCAGGAAGTCGTTACAGTCTAGAACACGGACGAGTCACGGAAAATGTCGCTCTCTTTAAGGTCTTTCATGGCTCTGCCCAAAGTGTGCTAACAACTCCAATTGCCTCGTCACCCCAGGATAAAACAGCCTCAAAAATACGAAATTGGTAGCACAATCCAAATTCGTTCAATTGACACCCATTCTGTAATGTATATTTCTCGATTCTGATAATATAATTAATCTATAAAAAGAGATTAATTATTCTGGAAAAAAGAATTCAGAACTGTATAATGATGGAAGATGAACTGTATGGAAATCGATTTTGTGTTGGAAACAGTCTGTGTAAAACGGAGGCTTCCACCTCCTTTTATTACAAAAAAAATTAACGTTAATGGGCATAAACGTGGAGGAAGACATGAAAACATGGTCAAGTGGAAGACTTTTTCAACAGTTAAAGAAGTCACTTTTTTTTCGGAATTAAAAAAATGTTAAAATATAATTTTTAAAGCCTAAAAAACCGTCAATTATTTTTCCCAAAAAAATATTTCTTAATGAGACCAAGCCCAAGACCCAAGAACCGGACACGGACACGGGCATGAGCCGGACAGGACGGATGGCGGCGGCGGTGCACGCGCGTGTGACTTGGCCTAATAAGTCTCCCACTCATACGCACAAAACATTGAATGCCCAAAGGGCATACCCTTTAGACTCACAAAAATTATAAATATACTCTACTCATTTTAATGAACCCACCGATGTGGGACAATGCCAAAAGGCATTTCAAAGTTTGCACACACACACTTAACAGCTGTTGAGATAGTTATTTTCCAATTATCCCCCACTTGCAAAATTTGAAAACATTTTATCGAGCAATAATCTATAGAATTCTGCATAAGCAAAGGTGTCTTTCGACTTGAACATTTGCGTAGCAAAGATGATTCAGAATATACTAGAGTAGTCATAATTTTGAACTTTATCTCTGACAACATCCCACACACAACCCTACTTGGGTGTAGTTCTAATAGCTAGCACGTTACGGCCATGTTTTTCTATCCTAGTATAGTGAACGCTCTAGGAATTTACCCAATATATCCATAGGAAGCGGGCACACTTCCACATTCACATAGGTGAGTCTATAAAAAATACTCCTGTAGCTTGGTACCCCACTCAAAATGGAGCTATAGATCTCATTCAGAGTTATAATAACTCATCCTTTACTCGCTTTAGGATATCATGCTCCATAGGGATGGACTCGGAGTAAAACCCCGTTCAATTTAATTAATAATAGCACGATTCAACCCTTATCAGTTGTGACTTGTTATTACCCTTTGAACATATCTCTTGGGATCTCCAATCTATATGTTGGGTTACCATCACAAATGACACATGTATCTGAGGGATTTAGTCCCATCCCTTTCGAGGTGTTCCACACCTTCTCCCTAGCTAGTCGTTTCATCAAAGGATCAACTAAGTTCTATTCAAACCCTATATGATCCACCCTCACAGTACCCGTCGAGATAAATTCTCTAACAGTACGATGCTTACAATGAATTTTTCGTCTCTTACTATTATAGAAACGATTCTCTACTTTTGCAATAGCCATGGTACTATCGCAATGAATCAAAATGGCTGGTATCGGTCTATCCCATAGGGAGATATCTAACAGGAGGTTTCTCAACCACCCTACCTCTTCACTAGTAGTAGCTAGTGCTATCAACTCAGATTCCATAGTGGATTGAGCTAAAATAGTTTGTTTCTTAGATTTCCAAGAAACTGCACCACCAGCAATGCTAAATATATATCCACTAGTAGCATTAGAATCATCAGATAGGGTGTTCCAATCAGCATCACTAAATCCTTTTAGGACAGCGGGATACTTATTATAGTGTAATCCGAGGTTCATCATAATTTTATTGTCGTTCATGCCCCTCTCAATAGCATGCAAATGCTCCATACTAGGTATACTGGTAATCTACATAGTACTCTCACAACATAAGCTATGTCTGGTCTAGTGAAATTTGTAGCATAGCATAAGCTACCTATAATATTTGCATAAGCATTTTAGTTTACACTGTCGCCAGTGTTCTTAAATAACTTTATAATAGGATCAAATGGAGTACTAGCAAGTTTACAGCCAAAGTAATTGTATTTCTTTAGAACATACTCAATGTAATGAGATTGATCCAAAGAAAGTCCCTTTTCTGACCTAGTAATATTAATTCCCAATATTACACTAGCTTCACCCAAATCCTTCATATCAAAATTGGCACACAATAATGATTTAACACTTTCTACGGCATGAATATTAGAACCAAATATAAGCAAGTCATCAACATACAGACATATGATAGTGCAAATATTCTCTACATATTTATAATAAATGCATTTCTCACTCTCATTTATTTTAAACCCATTGGAGATGACTAGGCTATCAAATTTATCATGATATTGTTTAGGTGCCTATTTGAGTCCATAAAGAGATTTATATAATTTACAAACTTTATTTTCTTGATCGTGTATAATAAAACATTCAGGTTGATCCTTATAAATCTCTTCTTCTAATTCTCCATTTAAAAATGCAGTTTTAACATCCATTTGGTGTACAATTAAATCATTTAAGGAAGCTATGACAAATAGTACACGTATAGACGTTATTCTAGTCAGGAGTGAAAAGGTATCAAAGAAATCTACATTTTCTCGTCGCCTTAAACCTCTGGCAACAAGACATGTCTTATATTTTTCAACATTGCCATTAGTTTTAATTTCTTTTTAAGAATCCATTTACACCCAATTATTTTACACCCAGGAGGAAGGTCCACTAAATGCCAAGTTTCATATGTTTCCAAAGAATCCATTTCATCATTAATAGCCTCTTACCACAAATTGACATCTAAATAAGATAAAGCTTCTTGAAAAGTGTTAGAATCCTCCTCTAAAGTGTAAACATAAAAGTCAGAACCAAAATCTTTTTCCACACGAGCCCTTTTGCTTTTTCAAAGTTCTAAAATGGATTCATTACTTTCTTTATTTTTATTTAAAGAAATATTAGTGGATGACTCTCCCCCACTATTTCTCAATTTAAAAGAAAATTTATCTTCATAAAAATCGGCATCATTTGATTAAATAATTACTTGACTATTCATGTCATAAAATCGGTATGCTTTGATATTAATAGCATAGCCTATAAAAACGCACTCATATGCTCTACTCGCCAATTTAGATCTCTTAGGTTCGAGTATACGTACATATGCTAGGCAAGCCCACGTTCTAAAGTATGACACATTAGGCTTAATATTTTTTCAAATTTCATAAGGAGATATTTTCATTTTATTTTTAGGAATTCTATTAAGTACATGATACACGGTCAAAATAATTTCATTCCACCAATGTGAGGCAGCCCCCAAATTTAATAAAATAGCAACAACTAATTCAGTTAATGTACTATTTTATCTTCCGGCTTTATCGTTCATTTCAGACGAATAAGGGGAAGTTTTTTCATGAATAATACCGTGGGTTTTATAAAATTCAATAAATGGCGCGGAATCATATTCGATGCCTCTATCACTATGTATCCTTTTAATTTTCCGATTAAATTGATTTTTAATTCCATTTAAGAAAATTTTAAACATGTCAAACGCTTTACTTTTATTTTTCATTAAATACACAAATGAGTAATCCGAACCGTCATCAATAAAATTAATAAAATAACGTTCGCCATTTCTAGTTGTGACGCCACCCAATTCACAAATATCCGAATGAATTAAATCAAGTGGTTCAGATTCTCTAAAAACAGATTTATGTGGTGTCTTAGTGATTTTTTCTTGACTACACCATTCACATTTTTCAAAAGTAGTTAATGATAATTCTGGAATTAATCCTAAAGTGCTCATATTTTTAACAAGTCGTTTATTAACATGACAAAGCTTAGCATGTCAAACATTAAATGAACAAGAAATATAAGCAGAAGGAGAAATTTTATTAGCATCAACATTAAACTTAAATATCCCATTAGTGGCATAACCCTTGCCTACAAAAATTCCATTTTCGATCAAAGTAAATAAATCAATCGGATAAATCAATATTAAACTTAAACATCCCATCAGTGGCACCAATAGTTTGAGTAAAGCCAACTTTGTTGAGTAGGTAACCCGAAACCAAATTTTATCTTAGCTCAGGAGTGTGAAGAACATCTTTGAGGATAACAGTTTTTTCCCAAAAGTGGACTTTAATTCCACATTTCCAGTACCAGCAACCTCAGTGGAGTGAGAATCACCCAACAACACCTTCTTATCTGCAGTCTCAGAATAAGTCTTAAAATGATCACGGTCATAACAGATATAGCGGGTAGCGCCAGTATCCACCACCCACCCTTCGGCACCGCTAACTATGTTGATTTTAGAATTCATAGCACATAGGTCCTCTTCGGTCAAATTCGCTTGTGCGTGTGGAACATTGCGATATTTGCGATCCATATGGCCAGGCTTGCCATACTTAAAGTAGAGAAATTGTCCCGAGTCGATAGACTGTCCATTTTCAAGGTTCTTATTCATAATCTGAGTCTGATTTTTAAAATTCTGGTTGCGGTTCTTTTTCTGAAATTTCATATTTTTTTCCGCTTGCCTTTTAAACAACTCGATTTTGGTTATTTTTCTGATTTTTGTTGTTAGACACAACAAGAATTTCATCTTTGTAGTCCTGTTTTCGGGATTCCTCCTCAATTATCAATTTAATAATGAGTGACTCTAGTGAAAATTCTTTAGACTTATGCCTCAAAATATTTTTAAACTCTTTAAGCAGTAGAGGCAATTTTTCAATAATTACAGCCACCTGAAATTGCACATCTAAATCCACGTCCTCGGAAATAATTTCATGGGCAATCATTTGCAAATTATGAGTTTAAGCAACAATAGATTTGTCATACATCATTTGAAATTTCAAATAACGGCCGACGACATAATTTTTAGCACCAGCCTCCTTTGTGTCATATTTTTTTAAAAGCGCATCCCAAACATTTTTTGTAGTTTTATAATTGGCATAATAGTCATAAAGTTCGTCACTTAAAGCATTCAAAATATAGTGCTTGCACAAAAAATCCCATTCCTCCCAAGTTCTAATTATTTTGCTTTCCTCAACAGTAGATTGATTATTTACTACGGGGTTGTCAAATTGAACACATGATGCGACCTTTTTCGTAGTTAAATAAAATAACCATTTTTTTCTCCAACGTTTAAAATGTTGGCCTTCACATTTGAAAGGCTTGTTAAGATTAAAAAAGTTAATTTCGTACATGGCAGATTTGCAAACACATTATAATTGTTGTAGCAGTAGTAAATTAAATGCAGAATTAAGGAACGAAATTACCCAATTTTGGAGCAAATAAATCTGAGTCAGAAAATATAAGAAATCCAGGAAGCAGGTATAGTTTAAAACACTGCTGAGTCACGAACAATGTCGCTCTATTTAAGGTGTTTTGCGGCTTTGCCCAAAGTGTACTGACAGTCATAATTGCATCGTCACCCAGGATAAAACAGCCTCAAAACTACGAAATTGGTAGCACAATCCAAATTTGTTCAATCAACACCCATTCTGTAATATGTATTGCTCGAATCTGTTAATATAATTAAAGTATAAAACGAGATTAATTATTCTGAAAAAAAATTCGGAACTGTATAATGATGGAAGATGAACTGTATGGAAATCATTTTTATGTTGGGAACAGTTTGTGAAAAACGGAGGCTTCCACCTCCTTTCATTACGAAAAAAATTAACGTTAAAATATAATTTTTAAAGCCAAAAAATCGTCAATTAATTTGTCCAAAAAATTATTTCTTAATGAACCCAAGACCCGGACGTAGACGAACGGCGGTGCGCGTACGCGTTTGACTTTCCTAATAAATCCACAACACATACACACAAACTATTAAATGCCCAAAAAACATACCTTTTACACTCATAAAAATTATAAATATAGTCTTCTCATTTTATAGAATCCAACGACGTGGGACAATGCCAAAAAGGCATTTCAAAGTTTGCACGCACACTGACAGCTGTTTTCCAACACTCCTGCTTAGGGCCGTGTTTTTTTTCCGAACATTTCGATTTTTTCGATGTCCGATCCTATACTTTTCGATTTTGGAACGCATATAAGGTTTTCGATTTTCGATTTTTCCAAATTAAATTGGATAGGAAATTGGAACTATGTTTCAAATTACGATTTTTCGATTTTTTTGATCCGATTGTCCGATATTTTAGCCGATCTGATTTTCCGAAATAATTTTCGATTAATTTTTCGAATATTTTTTCCGATTAATATTCCGAATATTTTATCCGATTAATATTTCGAATATTTTATATACTACCTTACATTTTCCTTATCTAATAAGAATGTGTACCCTTAGATTAGATCAATTTAATCTCAACCCTTAATTTATCCACTATATATATGCTCTTAATAAGCAGATAGGGCACCATATCTCTCTCACGCCTCTCTTAGACGGCCAAATCCTCTCGTCCCTTTCTATTTCTTCTACTCACCTCTAAGCCTTAATCAGATCTCGATCCCAACGAAGGTAAGCTCTCATGGCCTCTCTCATATTTCGTTTATTACACATACGGTCACACTTGTAAGCCTCAATCAGATCTTGTCCTTTTCAATTTTTTTATCGATTTATGCGATCGATTTAACATAACCCAACTTTTATTACACCTGATATTTCTGCGATCACCCAGATCTGTGTTGGCACACATGGGACGACACAAGATGCTCCCACACAGATCGATTTATGCGAACACCACACAGATCGATTTATGCGAACACCACACACACCTGATATTTCAAAATTCTCCCACACAGATCAATTTCTTTACTTTTAATTTCAAAATGCTCCCACACAAATCGATTTATGCGAACACCACACATGCCTGATATTTCTTGTGAAAGATTCAAAACCTACTTTTTACTGGATTTTGATTATGTAGTTTATTTTGTGTGTGGTGTTTTTATTGAATATTTCTTGTTAAAAATTCTAGGTTATTGTTGATTCTGTAGTTTATTACGTGGAGTGACTGGAGTCCTTAATCTACTCATCTCAGATATCGTCCCCATTTAACACACACACGCTGCAGTGCAGCGGCTGCACCATTTAACACACACACACACACACGTTGTGGCCGCACCATTTACACCCATACAGAACACCTGATATTTTCTTAACACACACCATTTATCTGCTTTACACCATTTATCTACTGTAGTTTAGTCTATTTGCTTAACACACACACCTGATATTTACATACATAGAACACTTTTTGATATTTACACCCATACAGAAATTGTCACATACATTGAACACTTGTTGATTTACATTTTGTGAACTGATTATGGATTTAACATAATTTGTTTTATGCATATTTAATATATTGTGCGAGTCAGAATTCCCACATGAAAATTTTAGCTCTTCTATGTGAGGTATATTCTGTCCACTCCACTATTAATTGTATGTCGACAATGGATGAAAGCACCGGAGTCACTAGTAAAGTCAATCCTAAAAAAAGCAAAATAACACCCAAATCAGGTTTAGTTGGTCATCATGGAGTATCAGGAGTGTGGGAGATTTTTGAAAAAATGATGGTTGAGGGAACAAAAAAAAATTCGGGTACTTGTAATTGCAATTATTGTAATGTACAAATTTTAGCACCTTCTACCATGGGAATAAAAAAATTATGGAATCACCTTAATAAGTGTAAATAGTTTCTCGATTATGAAGGAGATAACACAACGCAAACCATTATTTCTATGGTAGGATCCCAACCTTCTAATTGGCGATTTGATCAAGAGAGGTGTCAAAGGTCTTTAACTAAATATACTATTATTGATCAACTCCCTTTTAATTATGTGGAAAAAGAAGGTTTTAAATTATTTTGTGCTGATTTAGAACCTAAATTTCACGTGATATGTAGAACCACACTCACTACGGATTGTTTAAAGATGTACCACGTGGAAAGGATAAAGTTGAAAGATTACTTCAAATGTTTTAATACGAGGGTATGCCTCACAACTGACATGTGGACTTCATTACAAAATCTTGGGTATATGGCCTTGACCGCGCACTTTATTGATAGAGATTGGGTTCTACATAAGAAAATAATAAATTTTAGAGTCGTTCCTTATCCACATAAGGGTGAGGCGATTGCAAAGTCCGTGGAGGGTTGTTTAATGGAGTGGGGATTAGAAAAGGTCACAACTATAACACTCGACAATGCTAAAAATAATGACACATGTGTTGCGGATTTGAGAAAAAGGTTGAATAAAAGAAATGGGTTGTTGTTGGGAGGTGAGTTCTTTCATGTTAGATGCTTTGCACATATAATAAACCTTGTTGTGAGAGATGGAATTGTGGAGGTTAAAGACACAATCAAGCGCCTTAGGCGTAGTGTTAAATATGTGCGAAGTGGACCATGACGCATGCAACTTTTCAAAAAATGTGTGGTGGATGAAATGTTGAAAACAAAGAGGGCAGTATGCTTGGATGTAAAGACGCGTTGGAACTCAACTTACCTAATGATAAATGCGGCATTGGAGTTTGAGAGGGTATTTGATCGTTTAGACGAGGTTGATCCCAATTATAAAATCAAGTGTAACGTGAAGGGGGAAGGTTTATTGGATGAGTATGATTGGAAAAAATTAAAATCTTTGCACAAGTTTTTAAAAGAATTCTTTGAACTAATAAAGCGTGTATCGGGTTCTCAATATATCACTTCCAATACTTATTTTGATGAACTCACCCAAGTTAAGGACCTTCTCATTGAGCATTTACATAGTGATGATTTATTTTTTCGTTCTATGGCCATTAAAATGGATGCCAAGTTTGACAAGTATTGCAATTTTGATTCTCTTAATCTGATATTAGTTGTTGCTATAGTGTTGGATCCTCGTTATAAATTGCAATTTGTCGAGTTTTGGTATTCCTCATATTTGGAGAAATGTCTCGATCTTTTCGATGTTGAAAGAACTTACAAAATGGAAGTCATTGTTAAAAAGTTGAAAGGGTTAATGAGTAGAATTTATAGTTACTACAAAGCGGGAGAGAGTCCTTTTTGGAACATGGTTTTTCCACCCCGAGGGATCAAGTCAATGATTCTAATGTTGTAGAAAAAATGATAAAAAAACCAAAGTCAAAAGACTTGTTTAGAGGAGTTTTGAAGAGAAAGGAGTGTAGTGAAGTTTCCAATGACTTGGATAGATGTTTGGGGGATAGTGTTGTGGAGATTGATGATCGTCATTTTGACGATGTTTCTTGGTGGAAAAGAAAGCTTCCAACATACCGTGCACTTGTCATAATGGCCCGTGATATTTTACCTATTCCGGTGACATCGGTTGCATCCGAGTCCGCTTTTAGTACGACCGGCAGAGTCCTTGATCAATTTCGAAGTTCTTTGACACCTACTATTGTGGAAGCTTTGTTATGCACACAAGATTGGCTTAGAAATCCTATGCTTCCTATTAGTATTGAAGATACAATAGAAGTTCTAGAATCTATTGAAGAAGGTATATTTTATTGCAATTGTGTATTACAATATAAGTTTATTTATATTTAATTTTTCCAATTTCTTATTATGTATTCATTGTCACTAATTTCTATTATTTTGATTGTAGTTGTGAGCGAGGATATGAAAGCATTGTCGTTGGGATGAAGATGGTCATGCTTGGTTCAAGGAGCTTGGAAGATCAATTAATTGAAATTTTGAACAAAGTTATTGGATTGTATTTGGTTGATGTTGGACATTTTGAATTATGTTGTTTGATATTTAGACATTTTGAATATGCTGTTATAATATGTTGGATGCTATGCTATGGAAATATGTTGTTATAATAACAGTTTTGGAATATGTTGTTATAATAGTTTTGGTTGATTTTAGACATTTTGAATATGCTTTTAGTAACATGCTGTTACACATTTTTAGGGTTGTTAGTAACATGTGTCATTATTAGCTTTTATATGCTTTTATAATAAATATGCTGTGTCACATAGTTAATGCTTTTAGTAACATGCTTTTATATGCTTTAAGTTATATGCTGTTAGTAACATGCTGTTACACATTGTAGATGGACTCCAGTCACTCCACACATAATAAACTACTCGTGATATACATTGAAACAGCAAAAGCATTACAGCCTGTTACACATTGTACATAAATATGTTGTTATAACATTTAAAAATCTAAAAAAAAAATCATAAACTTTTTGGATTTTTCCGATTTTTTCGTTTTTCCGAATTTTTCCAAAAATTTCGGATTTTTCCGATTTTTCCGAAATTGGGAAAAAAAATATTTCGAAAAAAATCGGAATTGATTTCAGAAATTAAATTGTTTTGCCAATTTTTTAGGAAAATTTTCCTAAAGGGTCATTTCCGATCCAGCCGAAACACAACCCTACTCCTTGTACTAGTATTCATATTCATTGTATTTATCCCAAAGCCGAAAAGATAGGTAATCTGTTCCGATATAAGTTAGGCCTCATTCAAATAACTTTCTCATGATGTTAGGATCTCCATATGTTCTTATGGCAAATATATAATAGTCCAACGACATATCCACCGGATAGGTCACTCCCGGAAGAGCTCGTTCATAGTCCTCCACAATTTTGTCAATAGAGCCCAAACGTGCTTCATGATCTGCGTACTTCTTCCAATAACCATAACACAAAGGAAATTCTGCTAAAAAGGTGTCGTACACTTTTGGATCTTGAAAATGTTTTCCTCTACCATTTTCTCTGTGTCTTACATTAATGCAGTCCATGCACTAAAATCCAAAGAATTTGCTCTTACCATGTTCCAAAATCTTTCTTCTTCAAGAGACAATGCAAAAGCATCCACTAGCTAGTCCATAGTAGTAGATCCATGAACGTCATCTGAAGAAATCCCATTCTCATTAGTACCAGCTAATGCAACAGTTTTTGCTTCAATAACATCGTTGCCATTCACAGTGTTAGTGACACCTTGAGATGGATCTTCGAATGCATTTGCAAGACTGTGAGGATTCTCCCTAGTAGCATCTGCTACAATAACAAGAGCCTCCTTATTGACAGAATCTAAAACTGTATCATCCATGTGTATAGTGCCGAGAATAGAATCATCAGGCATTGCATTAGCTTCAGCCTTCATTAGTTGAAGAAGCCACCAATTCCCCAGTTGCTATACGAGCAGCCAGATCTCTGCTAGCTTCAGCAATAAAAGTATCAAAATCTGCCCTTGCATCACAGTGATCAGAGGTCGAATAGTCAACAGATGTATATTCCATTACAACTAATGTCTGAGCAACCACTGTTTCACTATCTCTCATACTAATATATAGAATCGGTAACCTTTGCTAAAAATGATGTGGTTGATGAGAAGATGAAGAGTGTTCGGAGGGAGACACAGGGAACTGTCGTAGCGGGGATAGGATATGGCGTGAGGCGCGGATGTCACACCTATGAGGCGAATGCAACTTGATTTAGAAACTACTTTTATGGTTTCTATATAGGTTTATCAAACTGCAATATATAGCATGTGGGTTGATATTGGGTATATAGGGCTGAATAAGGGTCCGAGCAGAATTAAGCTCTAGCGGGTTGCTCAAAATCCCCACCATACTCTGTCCAGAATTAGTTTGCAATATTTTTCTCTTATGTATCGTACAAATTGCACCAACAATTTCGTACTTCATTTTGTTTAAGTTAATTGTTGTTGACAGCTTTTTTAACTCAAACTTTGGTCAACTGTTACCGATAGCTTCCCTCTTACATCTCGTTTATGTGAATTCCTTAGTTTGTACTCAATTTGGACTATTAAGTGTGAGTATAATTATAATTTGAGCTTTTGTATTTAGACATTATTGACAGTGAAAAAAGTAAGGAAAAAAAAGAAAGATTTTGGTGGCAAAGATGCGCATTATTGCATTTGCTAATATGCTATTTTTGATGTTGGATGCAGTAAAGATAATGGTGACTATTTTTTATGATGATCTTGAGACCCCGTATATTCCACAAAATGAATTAGTATAATTTGGTATGATGCAAGAACTAGATGGAGTTTGCATTATCGCATACATGAGGTTAGATTTAAGTTTTACCATGTTTTATTTAATTCATGAATGCATACATGAGGTTAGATGGAGTTTGTATACATGCATGCCCTTCTAACTTACTTGCATTTGGTTTATGTTTAGATGTTTAGATGACAAATTTGGAAGGAGTTTTGAAGTTATTATATTAGTAAATCCCCTCTCCATTCAGGATGCATTTTCTAAAAATATTGGGCATCAATTTATAACAGAAATGCTACAAAAGGCATCATACAAACAAATATTTATTATTCCAATCAGTACCGGATAATTTTGGTATATGTGAAAGTTTTTTAGCATAATAAATGTGTGTATGTATAATATTCCTAATCTCCAATAATACTTCATAATGTAGGTATCATTGGGTTTTACTTGTGATCGACTTTATTTCGAACAATGTTTTTTGGGTTGATTCTTTACATGGGGAATCGAGCTTAGACCTTAAGATCTTTATAAACACGTAAGTAGTGTCCTAAATAAATGCTTATAATAAAATTATTGATTTCATTTTACATAATTGCAATATAAATATATGTCATTATGTTTTTTTATTGAAGTGGGATTAGATCGTTTTTGACAATCAAAGGAAAAAGATCACTACTAGACTGAGAGAATGTTAAGGTATTTGTTCGATAAATTAAATTTAATATTTAAATAATCACATTTGACATGGGTAATATACTAGCTCCTTTATTTTTAGGGCCTTAAATAATGAGGGGAAGTTGTGTGTGGTTTTTCGTGTTGAAGTTCATGCAAGAGCTCTTGAAAAATTCATTAAAGTCTATAAAAAATGAAGGTCACATGGTTTTTAACATTTTTTTATATTCGTTTTTATTTATATGTGATAAAAGATAAATGAAATTTTATTTGTCTTCATTACACCAAATTCTGCGAATAGGCATGACAGGTGGGTCACGGAAAGCCAAGACCATATTCAACAGAGGCGTGACCCGTCCCATGACCAAGTGTGCTCATGGATGTACTTGGAAATGGTCAAGGCTTTCATCCCTGACTTGCGTGGGTTACGAACCTTAGCGTTGATCACAGCGTGACCATCATGGCGCCAAATTCGTGCCAAATTTCCCTTCAAGTTGGATCATGGACTAAGTCTGTGACCATGCCCATGACAGAAGCCAAAGACTCATTAAATGGGGTCACGACTTTGGGCCTTGACCAGTTCAAAATGGCTGCGCATTATGGTCATGGACTAAGCCCGTGACTACAACTATTTCAATGCCCTGATCACGGCTGGTGACGTGGAAAAAAAATAGGTCACCAATTTAGAGTTTCTAAATTTTGAGAATATCAGTAATGTTGATTTTTATCCCATGTAGGACGTTAATATTAGCTTTATTTTATGAAGATTGTATCAAAGAAACTAATGAGAAAATGTACATGTACAAGAATACGCTGGGGGCTCCAGGATCAATTTGGTATAATCACACATTCAGAAGACTCTATTTAATGGCCTTATTGGATCACAGGAACCATGTATTATTTACTTTAACTAACATTTTTATATAATTGATATGCATTCACTTTTAAATATTTTAGTTGTTAGAAGAAGTACGGGATAATTATTTTGTTTGGTTTGGATTGGCTGTTGGATAATTATTGGTTGTAGGTAGTGATAAGAACCCAAACATGTATAATTTATGTCCCGAATAGATGTATTTTAGTCGCCCATTTCTAATAAAATTAGCCTTATGTTCGTATTTTATCGTTTTGCAGGTCAATATGCAGTTACAGTACAAATAATGCTAAATCAGTGCAATTGCGAAGCAAAAGCGGTCAAAAGCGTGCATCGAAGAAATCCAAAGAGACAGTGAAGTGAGAAGTCCATTCTGAGCTTGCCCTGATGTGATCCGATGCTCCTAAACAGTCCCGTAATCTTAACCTAGTCCAGACCGAGCTCAGTCCATTCCTCGAGCCTAGTGTGTGTTTAGTTTGTATTTCATATTGTTTTTAAATTTTTAGTTTGAGTCATTTTTATTTTTACGATTTATTTTAGATTCATTTAGATTCTTGTAGAATTTATTTTCTATTTTTTTTATTTTTCTATTTCTTTATTTTGATTTTGATTTTGATTTTTATTAGTTTTTAATTTTTAATCTTTATTTTATTTTTTTAGGATTAGTTTTTAGAATTTTTTTTTGTTTTATTAGATTTTAATTTCTTTTATTTTAGTTTTATTAGGATTATAATTTTTTAGTTTTAATAGAGTTTTAGTTTTTTTTTATTTTCATATTTTTTTTAGTATCTTTTAATTTTTATTTTGAGATGTTAGTTTTTTTAGTTTATTAGATTTTAAGTTTTTATTTTAGTTTTAGTTTTATTTATTTTAGGTTGTGTTAATTTTTAGGGGTACAAATTAAACACACACAAATCACTCACACACTAACCTACCTACACCCAAACACACCCTTACACTACTATTCATCACCTTCTACCTTTCTCTCTCCCAAACTCCATAAACAACAACATCCCCACCTTCCTAACCTCTACCCCATCACCGGTGACCCCTTATGCCTCATCCACCCATGAACCTAACACCAACCTGCACCAGCCATAACTAACCCTCACCCAAACCACATGTCGATGCCGCTGCCCCGACATCCCCGCTGCCACTTCAACCCTCCGCCGGCGTCGCCAAACGCTGGCACACCCCTCTTTCTCCAACTGCCGACGGCGACCCACGAAACCATCTCCGGCGACGCCCCTTTGTACGCCGTCACCAAACCTTTCAACCCCTACCCGTCGGATGTCCATCTCGGAGCCAATAAAACCCAGGCCGAACACAGCTCGGCCCTCTCCAACCCGAACTCGGAGACCACCCCAACCCGAATCCCATACTCCACCTCACCCAGCAACCCGATCTCATCCCCTACCCGACCTGCCATACCCAGATCCACATCCAACATACAAAACCCAATCTCAACCCGGGTAGAAAATTATTTGCCATATCTCCATCAAAATTGAAAGACCCATTAAATTCAAATCCCATTTTAATGGAACAAACCTCTTTAAAGCTCAAAATCAAATCCCAAGAATCTCTCAACAAAAAAACACACTTCGTGGGTTATAAAACAAATGGGTATGAGCTCATAAAGGAGGACTCTCACAATAAAAAAAAAAAACAGAGATACAGAGAGAGAACGAAGAGACAGAAAAAGAAAAACAGAGTGTAGAAAGAATAGTCAGAAAAATACAAAAAAAATATAGTTTTAAGTCTAGAAAAATTTGTAGGTTCATTTTTCATTTTTAGTTTTTGTAATCCAGTAAGATTTTGTGACAAGTTTGGGATGCGTGTTATTGCATACAGTTGACACAAGAAATTATTGCGTGTCCAATTTCTTTCTCTTTCTCTTTAATTTTTTGTTAGTTAATTGTGCTTGTGCTGAAATTGTAATCATGTCTGGCTAAACACTCCATTCAAGGGGTGGGATGAAACGCATATGCTGAATTTTTTTTTATTTGAATAATGAATCGTTGATGTGTTCTAGGCTAATTAAATTGGGAAAAATCACACATTAATTTAAATAACGAGAGTTAATAAATTAATGGTAAAAATTAATATTTGAATTTTGAATTTCACTTAGAGATAAGTATTATTCTCAAATTTAAATATTAATTTTGTGTATGCAATTCAAAGATTCATACAATTTTAATAAATTGATCTTAGCGGATATTTTATTGAAACGAGTGTGAATCTTAATTTTTTTATGTTGTGACTATTCCTGATTTAATTGCTGAAAAAGATAAAATTGAATTTAGAATTGTAACGAGAGTTAAATTTTAAATTCAATATTATTTTGAACTATTCAACTGAATAATTAGGATTTTAAATTAATTTGACTACGCAGTGTAATCTCACCTCTTGTTTCTTCTCATAAATTCTCAACTAGATTACTTTCTGATTTTTCATAGTCATTTTAGTTGCATAAATAGTCGTTTGCTCTCTTGAAAATTATTTTTTAAATTAAAAAAAAAACATTAAAGAAAAATTTTAAAAACACAAAAATATTTTTAATAAAAATTGGAATTGTAAGTTTTCACGATTACAGTTTCAACGCTAAAAATTGGATTGATACCCGAATTTGCCACGATACTGAATTTTTAACAATTTTTGTAGGTGATTCCAGGAATTTTGATACTCGATGTTTGACCGCAACGACATTCCAAATCCATATCCAAAGGAAGACACAAATTAAGAGTTATCAAATGGCGCCGTTGCTGATTTTTTGAAGATTGAAGCCTGTGAAGATTTGTAATTTTCAATTTTTTTTAGTGTAGTTATTCCTTCCTATCCCTTCTTAGACTGGTTGTTTAGGATTATTGAGGCCTTGTAATTAATTTGGGTGAATTTTGACACCGATTTTTTGTAATATTTATTCCAAAAATAAAAAAATAACAAAAAGGAAAACCGGACAAGGTAGAGAGAGGGCATCTAAAGGCAAGGATTTTGAAACCTCTCTATTTTGGGTCGGTAGGACTCCCGGGGACGACTGAAGTAGGCGTACTTCCCCCCCCCCCCCCCCCGGTCGACTCACCTCGGTCTTCACCCCGAGCGTGTACAAATCGTGAGAGGTAAACTCTTTATCACTCGCGAATCTCCTGCAAGCGAGTCAATTTTTGTGTGATACTTGCTCCTATATGCTTTTTATTTCTGTATCGCACTTAAATTGGATGGTTTGATGAATAAATTTACCTAAGACCTATACTCGGTCATTGCAACGAGTTGGGATTTCATCACCCACTCAATCACATCTCCTTTGCTTGTTACCCGTGCTCTCACTTAAATTAAAATCAATCAACTAGCAAGCCAAGTAGGAACGGTATTCTTTAGGACCCTTTCGGAACGAGACCCTCGTAGGATACTCTAGTGAGTCCTTTCCACCCCTGCAAATCTTCATTCAACTATCTTAAGACTTTTTGTCTAGGGAAACTGGATTTTAAGTAAGGTCGCCCACTAAAACGGGTTTGTGCTTTCCCCATCGTGGTACCGCATAGTTGTCTATTGTAGTAGCTAGTGTGGTGAGACTTAACTAGTAAGCCTCTTGTCTCTAGAGAAGAAAGTAGGAGCACATTTTTACCGGCGAGTCCTAAGATTCCGTGATTTTCTCACCCGCGGACTAATTAAAACTGACTACCCAATCACTTAACTTGAAGATAATAATTTGGCTATGCGCTCTTTCGGCCTTGTTCCATTTGTATACATATCTAAGTTGTTCCTTTAGGTAGTCCAATTTTTGCTCCAACTGTCAGTTTTTCCACCGTTAGTCCATCGCCCCTTTTTCCCGTTTTTTTCTGCATTTTTTACATAAACCCAAAACTCCAAAAATATTTTCTTTTTTTTTCCACCTCATCTTTTCTCACAAAAAAAAATCCACAAATATTTTTCATTTTTCTTTCCTTATTTTCCAAAAAATTCAAAAATATTTTCTTCTTTTTCAAACAACCAAAGATCCCAAAAATATTTTTTTCGTTGTTTTTATGCCACATTGGCAACGCATTGATCATCGCTTAACACGTTCCCCTAGTGCTCCATCTCTAAATTCCCTCTTAGGTGATCGTGTTCCTATCGTTGCTCCTCATTTTTCTAATCCGTGTTCTTCTTCGGAGATGACTAGTTCTCCCACTTCCCCTGGTTCTATTACCCCACCCATCATGGCCGACGAATGTGCTTTAAGGGACTACTTTTCCCCGATTACGGCCACTCCGCCTTCATGTATTGTCCTTTCGCCCACTCCGACTGTGCAATTTGAAATTCACCCCGCGGCTATTTCTATGTTGCCCAGTTTTCATGGCCTTGAACGCGAGTCTCCTTATACTCACTTGCGGAAATTTCTCACTGTGTGCGCTACTTTTAAAAATCAAAACTTAGACGAAGAGAATGTTCGTCTTTGGCTATTTCCCTTTTCTCTTCACGATAATGCATCCATGTGGCTCCATCCCTTGCCCCCGGATTCTATCCTCACTTGGGAATAATTTGTCAAGAAGTTCATGTCTAAATTCTATCCCATAAGAAAAAACAATGAAATGGTCCAAGCAATTCAGGATTTTAGACAAAAGCTTACTGAACAGTTTTGTGAAGCATGGGGTCATTTTCAAGACTATATTAATAGTTCCCCACATCACGGTCTCGAGAAAAGTCGCTTAGTCCATAGTTTTTACAATGGTATTATCCCTTCTTCTCGCACCATGATTGAATCCATGCATAAAGGTAAGTTCATGCATTTGACTCCCAATGTCGCCTATAATTTTCTCCTTAAATTAGGTGATGACTCCCAAGATTGGGAGGGCACCAATGCATTTTTGAGATCCGATCTTCCCTGTGTAGGGAACACTTCTGAGGTAAAAAATGATCCTGATTTTAAAACTTTGCTACACAGCTTAAACTCTTTGACTAAAACCGTTGACGCTCTCAGTTGTACTATGCAACAAAATATTACACTTTCTAAACAAGCAATGACTCTCAACGATTCTAGTCCTTCATCTTGTGATGTATGCTTAAGTCAAGATCATTTAGCTCATTTTTGCCCCCTCCTACAAGATGATCCCGAACCCACTATGGCCCAAGCATGTGCTTTTGATACCACTAGGAAACCCGTTCCTCCTTCGTTTACTTACAATCCTAACAATAGGAATCATTACTATTTCTCTTATAAGTAATACAACAACTCCGCTCCTGCCCAACCACAATAATATGTTGGTGGTCCCCCTGGGTTTCCACACAACCCACAAAGGCAACCTCGCCCTCCTGTCCCGCATCAGTGTGCTCCTTACCATCAATCGCACTTTCCAACTTCCTTTGTCCCCCACGACGGACATTCAACCAACAATAATCAGCTTGTTCCTGTTCCCCCTCCTTATTTTGAGTATTCACAACCGCTAAATTCCCAGTGCAAGTTGGTTCCCCAACCATCTTATGGCCCTCCGCCCAATTCCTCCACCTCTTATCTCGAGAATATTCTCAATCAGTTTATGACGACTCAGACTCAAGCCCTCCAACGGCTTGAGCAGCGTTTCAACCAATTCGAGTCTGAGCGATAGAAAGATCATTTTCCGAGTCAACCCATTGCTAACCCTAAGGGGAATGGAAAAGACTCGGCCTACGAGGTTGGTTCCACTTCCAATCCACCCAATTACCAAGAGGATATGAAAGCGGTGTCTATTCTTCACTCGGGAAAACAAGTTGATAAAGGTGTTTATGCTCCCACTAATGTTCCACACCCCACAATCCCACCTTTAGTGCCTATCCCTAAGGTTACCCTACCATCTAAATCCCCATCTCACACTGAGTCCAATCCTCCTGAGCCCACCTCTGTTTATGTTCCCAAAGCACCCTCCCTCATCGGTTGGCTCCCACTAAGAAAGCCCAACATTTGACGAGATCAAGAAAGTCTTTCAGAATGTTCACATTAACATTCCCTTCCTCACCGTGATTCAACAAGTCCCCTCGTATGCCAAATTTTTGAAGGACTTGTGCACTGTTAAGCGTAGGAAAAATGTTCCGCATGATGCTTTCCTCACTGAGCAAGCTACGTCCCTACTCCATAATAACGGTGTTGTGAAGTATAAAGACCTTGGTCGTCCACTGTCTCTTGCATGTTAGGTGACAAGTTCACTACTAGTGCTTTACTTGATCTTGGGGCTAGTGTTAATTTGTTACCTTACTCCCTCTACCTTGAGTTAGGTTTACAAAACATGAAACCTACACGAGTAACTCTTCAACTTGCTGATCGTTCTGTGAAAGTACCTAAAGGTATCGTTGAAGATGTGTTGGTGAAAGTTTCAGACTTTTACTATCCTGTGGATTTCATCATCTTAGACACTCTTGCGCCTGACCCAACCAATACTCCTACCATATTAGGTCGTCCCTTTCTGGCCACTACTGTAATGACCCCACTTTTATATATAGTTTGTTTTTACACTCTTGTGTTACTTATTATCTTATAAATGTTGTATTATTAGATATGTGGTATTATTGGCTATCAATATAACAAACCCCATTTTTAGTTACGAAGAATCAACAGTAAATTGGATCAAATCGAAGTCTTATGACATATCTTAAGGCAAATAATAAGTTTTGGGGTAGAAAATATAATTTTATGAAACTTTAAGGACTAAAATAAAAATATAAAATGGGCCATTTTGTAAATAAAATATTTTCAAGGAGCTCTAAGAAATATTCAAAATATATAGTGTGAAATTACCAAAATACCCTTCATATGTGAAATGACCTTTATACCCTTATCACCTTTTCCACCACGTGCTGGTCACTTCCACCTTACACATGTCATCTTTAAAGAGAAAGCTAAAACACTTGTCATCAATTGGTGATATTAACACTGCAAGACCACTCCGGATCGCGACACCTCGGTGTTGAATCACCAATCCAAAAAGCTTAGTCATTAGACACGTGTCAACACCATAATACTTTTGGAAATCTATAAATAGGGCCTTATGGTTCATTTGAAACTCACACCAATTCCTTGAGAATTATAGTAAGAAAGAGTGATAGAAATCTTGGGAAATATCTTAAGAAGGAGTTCTATAATTTCGAAGAAAGAATTCATTTCGTAGGTATGATTTTATTTAAATGTTATAATGTATTTTTATAGTTTTAATTTTGTGTTTTATAGCTTTACTTAGTAGTTATACTGGTAAAATACTCCAAGGACTTCACTAATCAAAACTTAAAGCTTAAAAGAAATCCAAGTTGATTTTATTTTCATGTAAACTTGATTGAAATTGTATATACGCTTTTAAATGATTTTTTAAAAGTAATTTCCCGTTATTATGGAATCCCATTTAAGTAATTCCAAAGTCAGGCCCAGTGAAATTCTGTCTAGACGAGATGTTATTTAAGTGGTGCCCTTGTGACCCTCCATCTCTACTGGGAATGAATCCGGAAATGTTCTGTGTAGAGGAGATGGTATTTAAGCGGTGCCCCTGTGACCCTCCATCTCTACTGGGAACCGACTAATTAGGAAGAACTATGAATTGAATCCTTTAATTACGATCAATAAGTTTTAAAAGTTAAGGAAATGGTTTTTAGTAATCCTTTGAAACAAGTTACTATTAAAATACAATATGTAGACTGGACCTTGTTTAGAACATATACTTAAACCTTTATCGTATTTGTTAGATTAACGTGCGATCGAAGACTCATTATCTATAATGTCTACCTCTATTTTAGGTGAGTACTCTATGCAATTTCTTGCGCATTTTGATTATATTATATTATGCAAACTATGTATATTTTGTGAAATGATTTTATTCTCAAAATGCATCTGATATCGATGATTTCGTCGTTTGTTATATGTATATATCTCTCGATATATACATCTGATTTGAATTCTGAAATTATTGATTCGGCCTATGGAAACTCTCTTACTATGTTGGCCTTGACTACCGGGCGGAAATAGTTGGGTGGTACCTTCCCAGCTGGTTTATCGCCGGTGTGCCCTAAACAAGGCGTTGTTCTAGAAATCATGATTCTATGTCTGTGATGTTACCGAGTGGAAACATTTGGTAACAGTATCTGTCTGAGTATTAGAGCGTACATGGCCACTAAAACTGAATAATTGACACATGATCAGTTGTTTTATCTTCTCTGTTCTGAACTGTTTATTCTGAATATATATATTGTCATCTACTTTATATATATTACTTGAAATTCCTAACTTTATGTATATACTTTCTGTTCTAAATTTAATAGGTATCAATTTTCTAAAAAACCTTGGAATGTCTAGAGATTGGATCTCATTCGGCTTTTAGCTGACGTTGTATAAATAACCATTTTTCAGGAAATAATTAAGCTCGTGGATGGAACGAAAAAGGACTATGTTGAAGATTTAGCTTTTAAATTCTTTTGTTACCTTAAGTAGAAGTTTGTTTAATTAGATAGAGCATGTTTAGCTCTTTGTGTCAAGTTGTAACTCGTTGATATTTTAATACAAATGAAGTTACCTTTAGAAACCTCTGATGATGTAATTCCTTCACTTTCAGTATTTTACGATTCATAACCATGTTATTATACTTTCACTACATATATTTTAAAAGAAAAATTTTAAGGCCGGAATATTGGATGCCTTGGTGGCATGTCAAGACACTCGTTCCCTACTATTTTCGAGTCGGGGTCGTGACAAAGGTGGTATCAGAGCATAGGTTATGAACCCGTAGACTATTGAGCATAGGTTTCGAATGTTATAGATTTTATGTTCCCATCCTTAGGAGATAGTATTAAAAATCTAATTTATGTGATAACCCTCCCTATGTGTTATATTATTTATAAGATCTTTTAGTTTTCAATATTGATATAGTATAGTGGATCTTACGTTTGGCCATGACTGTAGAAAATGACCAAGAGAAGATCATCAATGGGAACTAGTGATTCGAGTATAGAAGGACCGGAAGGTGCATACAAGGCAATTGAAAGTCAAGCAAAGATTGTGGAACAGCAGGTGAACAATGGAGTACCAAAGAATCTTGAACTAAGTAGATGTACTATTGAACAGTTCAAGAAGTTGAATCCTCCTTCTATTAAAGTTACTCCTAACCCCACCGAGGCAGAAAGTTGGGTGATGCAGATGGAAAAGATACTCGATTTTCGTAAGTGTATCGATGAACAAAGGGTGTCATTTGCCACATTTATGTTAGAAAGGGAGGCTGAACATTGGTGGATAATGACTAGGAGAATACACGGGGAAAGGAATACTTACATAGGTTGGAATGATTTCTTAGTAATCTTTTATGAGAAATATTTTCCGGAAATGGTGAAAGACGAAATGGCAGCTGACTTCATGAGTTTGGTGCAAGGGAATATGACGGTTAGTCAATATGAGGCAAAGTTTACTGAGTTATCCCGTTTTACACGTCATGTTGTAGCAACTGATGTTTTAAGAGCGAAGAAGTTTGAGCGTGGGTTAAGGTTGAATATTCATAGTCGAATCTCCATCCTAAAATTAACATCATATATTGATGTCGTGACTAGGGCTACAATAGCTGAGAGGGATGGGGAGGAGTACAATCGAATTAGAGATGGCAAGAGGAAGTTTGGGGAAAAAAAAGGAAAGAACCCGAATAATAGAAATTTCTTTAGGAACACATCCAATGTTGGGGGATCTAGTGATAACAAACAGTATAATAACCAGTCATGTCAGCAATGTGGAAAGATGCATGGAGGACGGCCTTTTTATAAGGATTCAGGAGCTTGTTTTAGATGTGGATAGAAAGGACATCAGATAAAAGACTGACCAAACCCAGTAAGGGTTCCGATAAAGCCTTCAAGTGCAAAGAAGGATCAAGACAGACAGGGTAGAGTTTTCGCACTTTCTGATACCCAAACTTCTAATGCGGTGGTGTCAGGTACACTTTCTATATGTGCACAGCCTTTTAAAGCTTTGATAGATCCTGGTTCTACCTATTCGTTCATATCTATACATGTATCGCTTTCATAGATTGCCTGAACCCTTGAATCATAACATACACGTTTCTACTCCTTCGGGTGAGTTATTGATGGGTAAATTAGTACACAAGGCTTGCCCCATAGATATTGATAGTCATAAACTATTTGTTGATTTGATAGTTTTAGACATCAAAGATTTTGAAGCCATTTTGGGGATGGATTGGTTAGCATCACATCATGCTAAGGTAGACTGTTTTGAGAAGAGTGTTACTTTCCAAATTCCTCACCAACCAAAATTTAGTTTTGAAGGAATTGGCATCATATCTCCGATGTGTATTATTTCTGCAATGCAAGACTATAGTTTTCTTAAGAAGGGATGTCAAGAATTTCTTGCAACTGTTACTAGTTTGGAGATGATAGAGCCTAGATTAGAATATATCCCTATTGCTAAGAAATTTATGGATGTTTTTCCTGATAATTTACCTAGTCTACCTCCTAATAGAGAAATAGAATTTACCATTGACCTTATTCCTGGAACTATACCAATCTCAAAACCACCATATCGTATGGAACCTTTAGAACTAAGAGAGTTAAAAGTTCAATTAGAAGACCTTTTAGACAAGGGTTTTATCAGACCAAGTATATCGCCTTGGGGTGCTCCAGTGTTATTTGTGAAAAAGAAGGATGGGACAATGAGACTGTGTATAGATTATTGTGAACTGAATAAGGTAACCATTAAGAATAAATACCCCTTACCTCGTATAGATGACTTGTTTGATCAATTAGAAGGTGCAAAAGTATTCTCTAAGATTAACCTTAGGTCAGGCTATCATCAATTGAAGATTAAGGATGATGATATTTCAAAATCAGATTTTCGTACTAGATATGGTCACTATGAATTTCTCGTAATGCCATTTGGACTAACTAATGCACCAGTCGCTTTTATGGATATGATGAATAGAATCTTTAGGAAATATTTGGACCAATGTGTTGTTGTTTTCATTGATGACATTCTCATTTATTCTAAGAGTAATGAAGAACACGAGAAGCATTTAGAGACAATATTACAAATCGTTAGGAAAGAGAAATTCTATGCAAAATTAAAGAAGTGTGAGTTTTGAATGCCTAGTGTTTCTTTTCTAGGACATGTAATATCCAAAGAGGGAGTGTCAGTTGACCCTCAAAAGATTGAGGTTATACTAGATTGGCCCATAACAACTAATGTGAGTGAGATTCGTAGTTTCCTTGGATTAGCAGGTTATTATCGAAGATTTGTTGAAGGATTTTCTAGCATTGCCAAACCTCTATCTAGGTTAACACAAAAGAAGGTAAAATATGAATGGTCTGAGGAAGCCGAGAAAAGTTTTCAAGAACTTAAGAATCGATTAGTGACTGCCCCAATTCTGATAATTCCTTCAGGTACAAAAGGATTGGTGATATATAGTGATGCTTCAAAAAATGGTTTAGGATGTGTGTTAATGCAAAATGGAAAAGTAGTTGCTTATGCCTTAAGATAGTTAAAACCACATGAACAAAATTATCCAACCTATGACCTAGAATTAGCAGCTGTAATTTTTGCTCTTAAGATTTGGAGACACTATTTATATGGTGAGACTTGTGAGATTTATACCGATCATAAGAGTTTGAAATATATATTTACTCAGAAAGAATTGAACATGAGACAAAGGAGGTGGTTAGAATTGATGAAAGATTATGATTTGAATATTCATTATCACCCAGGGAAAGCTAATGTAGTAGCTGACGCTTTAAGTAGGAAGCCTACACCAAATTTAGCATGTCTTGTTACAAACCAGGAGGCTCTATTGAAGGATTTAAGAAATATGGAAATAGATGTTCGTATTTATAGTAAAGGTGGAATGATTGCAAACTTACAAGTACAACCCATATTGATGGAAAGGATCAAAGTTGCATAAATGACCCACAATTGAAGAAGATTAAAGAAGAGGTCATTGAAGGAAAGCGAATGGAATTTGCGATACGGGATGATATATTGAGATTTGGAAATAGAGTGTGTGTTCCACATGATGCCCAACTAAAGAGGAAAATTTTGGACAAAAGTCATTACTCGAGATTCACGTTTCATCCCGAAAATACCAAGATATATAGAGATATTCGAGAAGTGTTTTGGTGGAATAACATGAAAAGGGAGATAGCGGAATTTGTATCTCACTGTTTGGTTTGTCAGCAAGTAAAAGCTGAGCATCAGAGACCATCAGGATTGCTACAACCGCTGCCTATCCCTGAGTGGAAATGGGAACATATCACTATGGATTTTGTGATAGGTTTACCAAGGAGTTCAAGTGGTAATGATTCTATTTGGGTAATTATTGATAGGCTAACTAAATCTTCTCATTTTCTTGCCATTAAGATTACCCATTCTTTAGAAAAGTTAGCTAAGTTATATGTGAAGGAAATTATTAGGCTTCATGGAACCCCAATTTCAATTATTTCTGACTGTGACCCTAGATTTGTGTCTCGCTTCTGGAAAAGCCTACAAGAAGCCATGTGAACAAAATTGAATTTTACAGCTTTTCATCCTCAAACGGATGGACAATCAAAGAGAACTATTGAAACCTTAGAGGACATGCTTAGGGCATGTGCACTTGATTTAAAAGGGAATTGAGATGATCATTTACCGTTAGTGGAATTCTCATATAATAATAGCTATCAAGCAAGTATTCAAATGGCTCCGTATTAGGCACTCTATGGGAGAAGGTGTCGTTCCCCTACATGTTGGGCAGAAGTTGGGGAAAGAAAATTGTTGGGACCAGAATTGATTCAGATCACAACAGAGAAGGTGAAATTAATACAAGACCGACTTCGAACCGCTCAAAGCCGTCAAAAGAGTTATGTTGACAATCGACACCGAAAGTTAGAGTTCCAAAGAGGAGATTATGTGTTCTTGCGAGTATCGCCTACAAAGGGAGTAATACGATTTGGGAAGAAAGGGAATTTGAGCCCAAGATACATAGGACCTTTTGAAATTCTTGAAAGGATAGGAGCTGTTGCGTATAAAACAGCCTTACCACCGGAACTCTCTAGCGTACATAATGTGTTTCACGTATCAATGATAAAGAAATATATCCCAGATCAAAAACATATCTTAAGTCATGAGCCTCTTTAAGTTAGAGAAGATTTATCGTACATTGAGCATCCAGTGGAAATTGTGGACCATAAAGATCAAATATTACGAACCAAGGTTATTCCACTAGTTAAAGTATTATGGCTGAATTATTCTGTTGAAGAAGCAACGTGGGAGCGGGAAGATGAAATAAAGGAGCGATATCCATACCTTTTTGAAAATTAATGTAAGTAAAGTTTGGGGACCAAACTTTTTATAAGGAGGGCAGGATGTAATGACCCCACTTTTATATGTAGTTTGTTTTTACACTCTTGTGTTACTTATTATCTTATAAATGTTGTATTATTAGATATGTGGTATTATTGGCTATCAATATAACAAACCCCATTTTTAATTACGAAGAATCAACAGTAAATTGGATCAAATCGAAGTCTTATGACATATCTTAAGGCAAATAATAAGTTTTGGGGTAGAAAATATAATTTTATGAAACTTTAAGGACTAAAATAAAAATATAAAATGGGCCATTTGGTAAATAAAATATTTTTAAGGACCTCTAACAAATATTCAAAATATATAGTGTGAAATTACCAAAATACCCTTCATGTGTGAAATGACCTTTATACCTTTATCACTTTTTCCACCACGTGCTGGTCACTTCCACCTTACACATGTCATCTTTAGAGAGAAAGCTAAAACACATGTCATCTTTAGAGAGAAAGATAAAACACTTGTTATCAATTGGTGATATTAACACTGCAAGACCACTCCGGATCGCGACACCTCGGTGTTGAATCACCAATCCAAAAAGCTTAGTCATTAGACACGTGTCAACACCATAATACTTTTGAAAACCTATAAATAGGGCCTTAGGTTTCATTTGAAACTCACACCAATTCCTTGAGAATTATAGTAAGAAAGAGTGATAGAAAGCTTGGGAAATATCTTAAGAAGGAGTTTTATAATTTCGAATTAAGAATTCATTTCGTAGGTATGATTTTATTTAAATGTTACAATATATTTTTATGTTTTAATTTTGTGTTTTATAGCTTTACTTAGTAGTTATGCTGGTAAAATACACTAAGGACTTCACTAATCAAAACTTAAAGTTTAGAAGAAATCCAAGTTGATTTTATTTTCATGTAAACTTGATTGAAATTGTATATGCACTTTTAAATGATTTTTTAAAAGTAATTGCTCGTTATTATGGAATCCCATTTAAGTAATTCCAAAGTCAGGCCCAGTGAAATTTTGTCTAGACGAGAGGGTATTTAAATGGTGCCCCTATGACCCTCCATCTCTATTGGGAATGAATCCGGAAATGTTCAGTCTAGAGGAGATAGTATTTAGGAGGTGCCCCTGTGACCCTCCATCTCTACTGGGAACCGACTGATTAGGAAGAACTATGAATTGAATCCTTTAATTACGATCAATAAGTTTTAAAAGTTAAGAAAATGGTTTTTAGTAATCCTTTGAAAGAAGTTACTATTAAAATACAATATGTAGACTGGACCTTGTTTAGAACATATACTTAAACCTTTATTGTATTTGTTAGATTAACGTGCGATCGAAGACTCATTATCTATAATTTCTACCTCTATTTTAGGTGAGTACTCTATGCAATTTCTTGCGCATTTTGATTATATTGTATTATGCAAACTATGTATATTTTGTGAAATAATTTTATTCTCAAAATTCATCTGATGCCGATGATTTCGTCGTTTGTTATATGTATATATATCTCTCTCGATATATACATATGATTTGAATTCTGAAATTATTGATTCGGCCTATGGAAACTCTCTTACTATGTTGGCCTTGACTACCGGGTGGAAATATTTGGGTGGTACCTTCCCAGCTGGTTTATCGCTGGTGTGCCCTAAACAAGGCGTTGTTCCAGAAATCATGATTCTCTGTCTGTGATGTTACCGGGTGGAAACATTTGGTAATACTATCTGTTTGAGTATTAGAGCGTACATGGCCACTAAAACTGAATAATTGACACATGATCAATTGTTTTATCTACTCTGCTCTGAATTGTTTATTCTGAATATATATATTGTCATCTACTTTTTATATATTACTTGAAATTCCTATCTTTATGTATATACTTTATGTTCTAAATTGAATAGGTATCAATTTTCTGAAAAACCCTGGAACGTCTAGAGATTGAATCTCATTCGACTTTTAGCTGACGTTGTATAAATAACCATTTTTCAGGAAATAATTAAGCTCGTGGATGGAACGAAAAAGGACTATGTTGAAGATTTAGCTTTTAAATTCTTTTGTTACCTTAAGTAGAAGTTTGTTTAATTAGATAGAGCATGTTTAGCTCTTTGTGTCAAGTTTTAACTCATTGATTTTTAATACAAATGAAGTTCCCTTTAGAAAGCTCTGATGATGTAATTCCTTCACTTTCAGTATTTTACGATTCATAACCATGTGAGTATACTTCTGCTACATATATTTTAAAAGAAAATTTTAACGCCAGAATATTGGATGCCTTGGTGGCATGTCAAGACACTCGTTCCCTACTATTTTTGGGTCCGGGTCGTGACAACTACCAACGCCATCATCAATTGTCATGACGAGTCCATGAATCCTTCTTTTGGAAACATGACTGTAGAAGTCAATATATTCCACCTTATACAAAAATCGACTGATGTTGATTCTATTAATGAAATGTTGGACCACAGTTTTACTGCCGATCCTCTCCAACAATGTTTGGCCCATTTTGGATCCGACTTTGACATTAATTCCTCCATCTCTGAACTCAATGCCCTGCTAGATTCCACTCCACTGATGGGCACTTCCTCTTGGGATCCTCCCTTCTAGCCCCTCTATGATGATACTATTTACTCTGTAGATCACCCCGTTCCACCGTCTGCACTCCCAAATACATCATATTCCTCCACTTTCTGCACCGAGAACCCTATGGACTCTATTTTTGCATCTAAATTCGATGTCACTCCTGCGCCACATACTAGTTTGGAGCTTAAGCCCTTACCTATCGAGTTGAAATATAATTCTTAGTCCCCAACAACCCTCACCCTGTCATCATTGCTTCCGATTTGACCTCTGTGCAAGAAGAGCAATTAGTCCACACTCTTACTCATCATAGCACTGCTATTGGTTGAACCATTTCACACATTCACGGTGTGAACCCCAATGTTTGTAGTAATCGCATTCATTTGGAGGAGAACGCCAAGACTTCTCGTGAATCCCAACGTCGACTCAACTCTGCTATGAAAGAAGTCGTGCGCGCTGAGATTTTAAAATTTCTCGATGCTGGTATTATCTACTCTATCTCAGACAGTCAGTGGGTTAGTTCCATTCATGTAGTAGCGAAAACGTATGGTTTCACCGTCATATAAAATAGTGACAATGAGCTTGTTCCCACCCGTATGCACACGGGCTGGCATATTTGTATTGACTATCGAAAGATAAATGCTGTCTCTCGTAAGGACCATTTTCCTCTTCCTTATATCGACCAAATGCTCAAACGTTTAGCTGGTCATGCGTATTACTGCTTCCTTGATGGCTATTCAGGATATAACCAAATTCCAATTGCCCCTGAAGACCAAGAGAAAACTACCTTCACCTGTCCCTTTAGAACTTTTGCCTACTCTCTCATGCCCTTTGAGCTTTGCAATGCACCTGCGACGTTTCAACGGTGTATGATTAGTATTTTTAGCGACATGGTAGAACATTTTCTCGAAATCTTTACGGATGATTTTTCTGTGTTTGGTTCTTCCTTCGAGCAATGACTTTCTCACCTCACTATGGTCCTCAAACGTTGTCAAGAAAAGAAATTGGTCCTCAATTGGGAAAAATGTCATTTCATGGTCAAAAAGGGAATTATTTTAGGTCACGTAGTCTCTCGCGACGGTATTGAAGTCGATAAAGCTAAAGTTGACATAATCTCCTCGCTTCCCATTCGTAAGTCTGTTAAGGACATTCTCTCCTTGTTAGGACATGCGGGCTTCTACCGTCATTTCATCAAGGACTTTTCTAAAATTACTCGACCTTTAACAACCCTTTTATCCAAAGATGTTCCCTTTATCGTTGATGACGCATGTGTTTCTTCTTTTATACGCCTTAAAGACGAGCTCACTTCTGCTCCTATCATTCAGCCTCCTAATTGGTCTTTACCATTTGATCTCACGTGTGACGCATCTGGTTTTTCTCTAGGTGCTGTACTTGGTCAGCGGGTTGACAAGCGCCAGCACGTCATTTATTATGCTAGCAGAACTCTTCATGATGCTCAACTTCATTACACGACCATCGAAAAGGAGTTGCTAGCCATCATATTCGCACTCGATAAGTTTCGTTGTTATTTCATTGGTTCACCTATCATCGTTTACACTGACCACGCTACCTTAAGGAACCTTCTTCAGATGAAGGATTCTAAGCCACGTTTAATATGGTGGATTCTCTTGCTTCAAGAGTTTGACCTCGAAATTTGCGATAAGAAAGGGTGCAAAAATTTGGATGCAGACCATCTCTCCCGCCTCACTATTACGTCTACATCTGATCCTGTCCCTATTTTAGAAACATTTTCCGATGAGAAACTTTTTGCTCTCTCCACCGCTCTCTGGTATGCTGATCTTGTTAATTTCCTTATTACCAACCAACTGCCCAATCATTCGTCGAAACAAGAGCGCTCTAAGTTCATGGCCCAGGTGAAATTTTACTCTTGGGATAATCCCTTCCTTTTTAAGTATTGCTCTGATCAAGTCATTCGCTGTTGTGCTCTTGACCATGAACAGTCAAGTATACTCTCCTTTTGTCATGATGGTGCCTATGGTGGCCATTTTAGCTCCATCAAAATTGCCACCAAATTTTGTAAAGTGGTTTTTATTGGCCCACTCTTTTCCGAGATGCCCACCACTACTGTTAGGCTTGTGCCAAATGCCAACAATCTGGGCGTATCTCTCGTCGTCACATAATGCCCCTCACACCCATTCTCATCGTAGAAATCTTCGATGTCCGGGGCATTGATTTCATGGGTCCTTTTCCCTCCTCTCAGGGCTTCCAATATATACTAGTTGCAGTTGATTATGTTTCCAAATGGATAGAAGCCATAGCTTTCCGCACCAATGACCATCGCATTGTGGTCCAATTTCTTAAGGAGTATGTCTTCACACGTTTTGGAACCCCCAAAGCTATCATTAGTGATGGGGGTAAAAATTTCTGTAATCGAGTCTTTGAACATCTTGTAAAAAAGTATGGTGTTACCCACAAAGTTGGTCTCTCGTACCACCCTCAGACTAGTGGTCAAGTTGAAGTTTCCAACTGCGAAATCAAGCAAATCTTAGAAAAAACAGTTAATCCTAATAGGAAAGACTGGTCCTTACGCTTGAATGATGCTTTGTGGGCATACCGTACTTCTTTTAAGACACCGATTGGCATGTCTCCGTATCGCTTGGTCTTTGGTAAACCATGCCACTTACCTGTCGAGCTTGAACATCATTCTTATTGGGCTGTCAAAACCCTTAATTTTGATATCAACGAGGCTGGCATTCATCGCAAGCTCCAACTTAATGAATTAGAGGAGATACGAAATGATGCCTATGATTTGCCCAAGAAGTACAAGGACAAAATGAAGTGGATCCATGACCAAAGCATCCTCCGCAAGGAATTCCACCCTGGTCAGAAAGTGTTGTTATATAACTCACGTCTTCATCTCTTTCTCGGGAAGTTAAAAACCCGTTGGTCTGGATCCTTTGTTGTTGACTCTGTTACTCCTTATGGTGCCATCAAAGTTCAAAGTCCTAACGATGGTAGCCTCTTTCAAGTCAACAGTCAATGATTGAAGCCTTTCTTAGAGCTCGAACCCTCTCACATTGAAGAAATTGACCTTGTTGACCCCACTTATGAAGACTGACTGTTCAGTCTTGTCTGGGGAGTGATACTTATCACCTTATTTTTGTTTCTCCCTGTGCTTTCATCGTTCCTATACTTAGGGTGAGATTGATTCGGTCTGGCTGAAGATATTAAACTTAGCACTACCAGGAGGCCGACCGTCATTCCCTGTTTCTGAGTATGAGTCTTATCCTATTTGGGGGTGGTGTTTCACATCACCCAATGCTTTTCACATGCTTTATAGACTTGTACATATTTTTGTATCGCATTTGTTCTTCAGGTTCTATCTCTACTCCACCATGCGGTACATTTTCATTAGCGGTTCATTATGGTAATATCTTTCCTCCCTTGTGCTTTTATTTTTATATATGGATTTAAACATCGAGGACGATGTTCTCTTTTGTTTGGGGGTGGGGAATTTATCAAAATCGTACCCCTTTTGAAATTTTTTAGAAATAAGTGATTTTAAATTTTTTGTGCAGTTAAATTTAAATTTTTATGATATGATTTGTCTATCATCCCTCTTTTAGAAATTTCGGAATACCCGTATTCGACCCTAAAATTACACTTTTTACAAATAAATTAATTAATACATGTTTAAGCGTACTTGCACCATGAATTCCTAAACACGACAATTTGCACTATCACGTCTATAATCAAAAGTTGATGAGTAACTATATTCTCAAGAGAGCCTTAAAAGATCACTGGTGGAGAATTAAGACCCGTGAGATTTGAGCTTTTCACCTTTTTGAGGGTTTTTACGTAACTCCGAGTCACAAGTTGACTCAACTTTCTTTGGATACCGCATTTAGTCGTTGCAGGATCTCATTATTTTTTTCAAATTTGGCTTAATCATTGAGAATGACATTATTTTCGAGTTGTAAGAAACATGTATCTTATAGTTTGTCTCGCAGCACTAAACTGATTTTGCTATACACTTACCATTTTCCCTATCACATTATCATTCACCCATTATTATTTTCCATAGTACCCTTATCCACATGTCCCAAATACCATCCATCATTGCCATCATTTTTTAGAAAAAAGAGTGTTTGAAATTTCCCATGTAAATTGTGTTCATTTGTGCTATGAAAAGAAAAATGTATCGCAAAAAAAATAAAAAAAAAGCGAAAAAAGCAAAGAAAGAAAATAAAAATAGAAAAGAAGAAAAAGAAAGCATGTGATCATAAGTTCAAATGATGAAGACAGTAGTCAGTCAAAGTGTGTTTCACTCTTCTCAAAACACCCCATCATTCATCTTTTTCAATTCATTATCCCTACATACCTTACATAAACCCCATTTTAACCTTTGGTAAAGTGTTTGGGCAAACGAGAAGATTGTATGGTGAATAACTTGACATTCTCAACATAGTGATTAGCATTCCTTCATGAGATCAATTTTTTTTCATGTATCCGTCATTTTCTATAAAGTGTGTGAGACGTTTGAACTTGCTTACATTTACTCACCTCCTCACACACTAGAGAGATAAACTTACCCAATTCTCAGAGAGCTCGATTAAGAGAGATATATCCAGTGAGAATTGAAGTCAAAACGTCGATTCTATAAAGGCAATCTAGGAATTACTCTAATGATACTTAAGATTGTTTCACACTACACATGCTGAGTTTTAGGAAGGATTACGCTTTTGGTATTAAGTAATTTCATATCTTATTTTGATAGTTGGATATGGTGTTCCTTGATGTCCTTTTAAAGTTGGGTTGTATAGCGTTTCATCGTCAAATCAGAAACTGCAATTAAATAAGTTCAGAATTTTGTGGTTATATTCACTGCAGACCCTCGCGAGACACCACTCGTCCGGTAGGGCAACCTACACGTTTAACGACTTGTTGCACATGCTAAGTGCAATCGCCAGTGCCTGCGAAAGTGGCACCCTTTTGGTCACTTATCTCTATTTCTCTCTATTTTTGCTCGAGGACTAGCAATATTCTATTTGGGGGTGGTGTGATAAGCACCCAAAAGTGTATAATTTATTCCCCGAATAGATGCATTTTAGTCGCTCATTTCTAATAAAATTGGCCTTATGTTCGTATTTTATCGTTTTACAGGTCAATATGCAGTTGCAGTACAAATAATGATAAATCAGTGCAATTGCGACGTAGAAGCGATCAAAAGCGTGCATCGAAGAAATCCAAAGAGACCATGAAGTGAGAAGTCCATTCTGAGCTTGCCCTGATATGATCCGATACCCTGAAACAGTCCCGTAATCTTAACCTAGCACAAACCGAGCCTAGTCCAATCCCCGAGCCTAGTGTGTATTTAGTTTGTATTTCATATTATTTTTAGATTTTTAGTTTGAGTCATTTTTATTTTTAGGATTTATTTTAAATTTATTTAGAATTTTTTAGAATTTATTTTTTATTTTTTTTATTATTTTTCTATTTCTATATTTTGATTTTGATTTTGATTTTGATTTTGATTCGTTTTTAATTTTTAATCTTTATTTTATTTTTTAAGATTAGTTTTTAGATTTTTTTTTTGTTTTATTAGATTTTAATTTCTTTTATTTTAGTTTTATTAGGATTATAACTTTTTACTTTTAATAGCGTTTTATTTTTATTTTATTTTCATTTTCATATTTTTTAGTATCTTTTAATTTTTATTTTGAGATGTTATTTTTTTAGTTTATTAGATTTTAAGTTTTTATTTTAGTTTTATTTTTATTTTTTTAGGTTGTGTTAATTTTTAGGGGACAAATTAAACACATACAAATCACTCACACACTAACCTACCTACACCCAAACACACCCTTACGCTACTATTCATCACCTTCTACCTCTCTCTCTCACAAACTCCATAAACAATAACCAACCTGCACCAGCCATAGCTAACCCTCACCTAAACCACCTGCCGACGCCGCTGCCCCGACATCCCCGTTGCCATTTCAACCCTCCGTCGGTGTCACCAGAACGCAGGCACACCCCTCTTTCTCCCACTGCCGATGGGCGACCCACGAAACCATCTCCGGCGACCCCCCTCTGTCCGCCATCACCAAACCTTTCAACCCCTACCCGTCGGATGTCCATCTCGGAGCCAATAAAACCCAGGCCGGACACAGCTCGACCCTCTCCAACCCGAACTCGGAGACCACCCCAACTCGAATCCCATACTCCACCTCACCCAGCAACCCGATCTCATCCCCTACCCGACCTGCTATACCCAGATCCACATCCAACATACAAAACCCAATCTCAACCCGAGTAGAAAATCATTTTCCATATCTCCATCAAAATCGGATGACCCATTAAATTCAAATCCTATTTTAATGGAACAAACGCTCGTCCAAGCTCAAATTCAAATCCCAAGAATCTGTAAAAAAAACACTTCATGGGTTATATAAAACAAATGGGAAAGAGCTCATAAAGGAGGACTCTCACAGCAAAAAAAAAATAGAGATACAGAGAGAGAACGGAGAGACAGAAAAAGAAAAAAAGAGGGTAGAAAAAATAGTCAGAAAAATACAAAAAAATATAGTTTTAGGTTTAGAAAAATTTGTAGGTTCATTTTTTATTTTTAGTTTTCGTAATCTAGTCAGATTTTGTGACAAGTTTGGGATGCGTGTTCATGCATACAGTTGACACAAGAAATTATTGCGTATCGTATTTCTTTCTCTTTCTCTTTAATTTCTTGTTAGTTAATTGTGCTTGTGCTGAAATTGTAATCATGTCTGACTAAACACCCCATTCAAGGGGTGGGATGAAACGCGTATGTTTTTTTTATTTGAATAATGATTCGTTGATGTCTTCTAGGCTAATTAAATTGGGAAAAATCACACATTAATTTATGTAACAAGAGCTAATAAATTAATGGTAAAAATTAATATTTGATTTTTGAATTTCACTTAGAGATAAGTATTATTCTTAAATTTAAATATTAATTTTGTGTATGCAATTCAATGATTCGTACAATTTAATAAATTGATCTTAGCGGATATTTTATTGAAACGAGTGTGAATCTTAATTTTTTTATGTTGTGATTATTCCTGATTTAATTGATGAAAAAGATAAAATTGAATTTAGGATTGTAACGAGAGTTAAATTTTATTATTTTGAACTATTCAACTGAATAATTAGGATTTTAAATTAATTTGACTATGCAGTGTAATCCCACCTCTTGTTTCTTCTCATAAATTCTCAACTAGATTACTTTCTGATTTTTCATAGTCATTTTAGTTGCATAAATAGTCGTTTGCTCTCTTGAAAATTATTTTTAAAAAAAACATTAAAGAAAATTTTAAAAAACGCAAAAATATTTTTTATAAAAATTGGAATTGCAAGTTTTCACGATTACAGTTTCAACGCTAGAAATTGGATTGATACCCGAATTTGCGACGATACTGAATTTTTAACAAGTTTTGTAGGTGATTCCAGGAATTTTGATACTCGAAGTTTGACCGCAGCGACATTCCAAATCCATATCCGAAGGAAGACACAAATTAAGAGTTATAAGGTAGGTTTGTTATTGGATAGTATGTTAGAAGGTGTACGAGATAATTATTGATTTTGTTTGGTTTGACTGTTGGATAATTATTGGTTGTTGGTTTGTTGTTGGATAGTATATTAGAAGGAGTACGAAACATTTATTGGTGTCCGTGCAAGGGGGCGGATACCCCCAACCACCCCCAAATGGAACCGTAAGTGGCACGAACACCTCGTGCGCATCCAACGTAACACGTAGTAACCAATCATGTAGTCGCGGAATTTCCGATATGGGAATAGGAAAAGAATTTGAAAAATGGTACACTTGGTCTTAAAATTGTTCTGTAAGGGAGCGGACACCCCCAACCGCCTCCAAATGGCACCTCGTGCGCATCCAACGTAATACGTAGCAACCGGTCGTGTAGTCGCGGGACTCTCGGTTTTGGAATAGTACACAAATAACCCGTATTTTTTTCCAATTAAATATGGTCACACTCTAGTCCCTGACCATGGTTTATTATTTTTTTCACAGCTAAAGATGGTCATGGCTATGGTCGTGACCCAATTTAAAGGGAAAATTATTGGTCATGGCTGTGGGTTGTGACCAGGTTCACGAAAGTTAAGGGCTTGGTCACGGCTTGGGGTCGTGACTAATTTTGTGGAAAGTCTATGCCTTGGTCATGACTTTGGGTTGTAACCATCTTTTAAGGCTAGTCAGGCATGATGACGGATTTGGTCTGTGACCAATTGATCATGGTCCTCATTCGCGACCATTATCCATCAGGCTAATTTGGCCACACGAGATGTGGTCACGACCCAGATTTGCGACCCTTGGGCCTGGACACGACCCAAGTCTGAAACCATTCGCCTAATTTGGTGTAGTTCTTGTTTAGATGAAGGAGTTGGTTGTAAAGTTGTCATATCAAACTCATGAGATCAATGAACTTCAACATGAGTTCATTGAGTTTATTCAGGATTATATTATATGATATGGAGCACTTTTGAGGTGTCGACACAATTTCGCGAAAGCTAAAGGAAAATCGATGCATTTATGCATGATTTGTTTATATACATCTTTTTAGAGACATTTTCTTTAATGATGTACATAGTGGGTATATCTAGATATGATACATGTAGTAGGTCATTATTTTTTTGTGAATGATGTAGATGGTGGGTATATCTATATGTCTCATTGTTTTTTTTATATAGGCAAATGACTTTATTGGGTGCATTTTAGATGTACGATTTCGAATACAAAAAATTTTAAGGTCGTTTTTATGTTACTATGAATTTTCATTTGTGTTTAGATTTATTTGTCAACTATGACATTAATAATGGTTATTGATTCTTTTTATTATATCTTTAATTTAGGACCGTTTATATTAAACCCTCATGCGAGGAAATATTTTATATGACCTTTTTAAATATCTGAAAATTATTTATCACAAAAGTTTTTAAATCAAATATGACAACTTGTAGAGTATACTAAGATTGTTTTTGTAGCAGATATGACTGTTTTGAAAAAACAGTCATATATAATTGTTTATGACAATTTTATGGGTATCAATTAAGACACTCAAATTTATGACAGTTTTGATTGAAAAATAAACAATCATAAATGGCATTTTACAACACTAATTTTTTTTATAAAAAGGCTTTTTTCTTGTATTGGTATAAGATAATAATAAACTACACAATCCAGAATCCACATGAGTATATACAACCCACATCCAATCACATAGGTCCATACACTGCCCGCTATATAAGTACGAAGTCCTACACCTATGCCTCTAGGGATCACTCGTGCCACTACTAGTTATAACTATAAGACATACCAACCCTATAAACTTAAAGAAACAAAAAGGGAAATCACTACGTCATCATACATAATTTATAAACCCATACCCTTAGCTATATGAGAGGATCAATCCTCATTTCTCCGCCTCTCGTAAAAAAAAAAGCCTAACATTGCCAACTGACTTCCGGCCAAAGGCCTATTTGTTTCATTTGAAAGGTGAAAACTACATTTCTTATATTGAATCATTTTGTATTGATTATTGACTATCGATTATTGAATTATTATTGATATTCATTACTAAATGAGGAAAAATACATTTTATATATTACTTATTAAATGTTGAGAAATACATTTTTTATATTGATTATGGAGCATGCATATGAGAAATATGGCTACCAAATACGGATATATTTTCAAAATTCAAGGTATATATTTATTATATTACTAGCCTTAGTATAATTAAGATAACAAAAAAAGAGCAAAAACCTTTTTACTCCTAAGCCTAGGCGTTTCTAAGCTTGTAAGACTTGAGGCTTGACCACTACACCTTGACCACGCCTTGCGCCTTTTAGAATCTTGATTAGTTATAAAGTACACTTAACATTATAACACATTTTTATAAAATATAAAACTAAGAAACTTTTTCCCTAATTTTCAATTATAAAAAGTAGTTAAAAATTGTTTAAGAAAAAACTGGGTTTGGGAATTTGATAATATGGGATTTTGTGAGAAAGATAATTATTTGATTAGTCAATTGACAATTTCTATCCATTTTGGTGGTGAATTATATATAAAAACAAATAGTGAAAAAATTATAGTTATAAAACTAAATTGGTGGTAAAATCAAATACCCTTGCTTTTTAATAAGAAAAAGATTTAAGTTTATATTTAGGCTAACATCTCTAAAGGAGTAGGGATAATAATACTTTATTGTATAGAATAATTTCAAAAATAGTAGTATAGGATTAATATCCTTTTCTTGATGATCAACTCTACTTGTTGAATTATTCTTCAAAATTTCCCAAAGTAAATGTTGGAAATTATTTTATTATAGTATAATAATAATAATTTTAAACGAGTGAAAATTAAATTTAAAATTATTTTTTATGGACACAATGGTTTGTGAAAAATTGTGTCTTTTCATGAAAGGTTGTGACTATTCATGAAAGGGTGTGTCTCTTCGGAAAAGGGTGTCTGTCATTCTATAAATAGAACACCCCTCCTTCATTCTCAACTATCCTAATTTTGTAGAGTCTATTCTCTGTCAATTTTTCTTTCCTTCTTGAGTCAATCCATAAGAGAGTACAACATAGAATTTGGATTCGCTGGAACTTTATATATTGAAGTGTCGCTTATATAAAGACGAAAATGTCGTTCTATCTTGGGAGATAGGCGCTTATCAAACTTTAGACACTGATGAGGTAACGAATCTGTGTTAGGAAAATCATGTGAAACATAAGGATCGACATCGATTTCCTTCGTATGATCTGTAAGTTTTTATATATCGATTATATTATTATTTGAATCTTGGTTCATGTGAATATATGTCATATTTTATTCCCCACAAACACAAAAACACATACATAATTTACTAACAAAATGATAACAATCTTAAGAAAAATAATAATTTTCAGTTCTATATGGTAATTCGAACTTGGTGATATTATAATTGGAACTCGGTGATGTTATACATATCGTCCTCCATGGAATTTATTTTTCACAGAATAATTACCCATAGAAACTCATATTTCATACGTGAATGATATTAATTTATCAAAATTTTTGAAGAAGAGAATGCATGAACACGTGTTGGTTTTACATAACATGCAATCAGGATCAATGATTGGACATTTGACCATTTCTTTTGAAAACATTCATTATTCACTGGTGATATTGGAAAGCATGATATGTGAATGGTTGACAGTTCATTTCTTTAAACTGTCAAATTATGCACTAGCCTGGGAATTTTCTCCGGATGATAATTTGTCAAAAATGATAGATATGTATTTCATGGGATAATCTCTGGTGCGTACTAAACCGTGCGCACTTGGTGCGAACTTTGTCCTTTTCTCAAAAATGGTCCCCTCATGTTCCCAAAGATAATTTTGTTATTTTCCTTAGTGGTCCCCTCTTGTTTTATAGAAAAATCCCTTTTCAACACTATAATTATAACATATTTATATTTTAGACCCAAAATTGGTATCAGTTCTTTAAGAGTTTTAGAATCCCGCCAAATTTCGACCCAATCCCAATTATGGTATCAAAGCCAAGATGATCCTTTTAGACTTATAAAAGACTTTAATGCCCTTGGGATTTATCCCTCGCATTTACAAAGATGCTTTTGTAACTTATCCATATTACATAGCTATAACCATAACTGATTTAGACCTAGAAGGTTGCTTAACCTCTCACATAGATGGTTGTTCACATACTGAACACATCACAGCCAAACACGCAGATAGTAGAAAAGTTATTTCCGGTTCTATTAATAGTATAATAGACCCAAATAAGTGTATAGTCCTTATTTTAAGACAATTAAATAAAGACACTCAAACCCTAAAAATAGAAATAAAAAATATCTCTATAAGAATCCAAGAAATAGATAGTCAAATCCCAATAGACCTTGTACAAGTACTACAAGAAATAAATATTAAGACTAATCATATAAAAGTCCTTAACAAAGACATTTTAGAAATTAAAACTTCGATAAAAAATCAAGAAAGTTAGCTAATTAAACTCACCAAAGAACAAGCTAAACTTATTCCTAGATTAGACAATTATCTACTAATGTAAATAGTTAGATCAGACTGGACTGAGGTACCTAGAGAACTCTCCATTCAAACCTTAAAAAAATTTTACCAAAGAATTCTAGAAAAGATAAATAATGATAGATTTTATTATAAGATAAATGAAAATGAGATTGTCAATGCTGCTAAAGCATCAAGACTTATACTTCGGAGATTAAATTTAATCTCTACATCAATAGAAGCTACTCAAGAGTATAATAATAACTTTGTTAAAGACTTACAACTAGATTTAAAGGCTAAGATAGAAGGATTAACCACCTTCTATACAGACTTTGTTAAATTTCAACAAAATTTAGCAAATTATCTTAACAATATGAAAAGTCATAACCTATCCCAAATGGATAATATTATTAATGAACTAGACTAAATATAGCACAAACAAAAGAAAAATATGAAGAAAATATACAGGGAATTATGGTTATATATAATAAACCTTCCCGAGCAGAATTAGACTCTCCATTTATTTTAACACGTTTAGATAAAATGGAAAAAATTATAGAAACTATAGAAGCTAGAATGGCATAAGAATCTGTTCAATAATAAGAAAAAGATGATGAGGTAAAAGACTATATTGATAAGATTGCTAATTCTATTGTTAATACTCTTGCTAAACATAATGAAGACATTAACAATAATGCAAGAAATGAGAATAAGACCTTTAAAGAGGAAATCCTTAGCCAGATAAAGAGACAAAAAGATTATTCAGACTCTTTAGAAGGAATTGAAAAACGACTTGAACAAAAACAGGTAACCACTTGTAAATTTAGATAATCTCCTTATATAGAAACTAAGGAAGGAAAGATAATAACTAGAAGAATCATAAATGATGGATTAGATAAGACTAGTAAGATAGTTAGACCTATCCCAAATATTGGACATAGTAATTGTATGCTCCAAAGACTTAAAGATTCATACTCTAATGTTAGAACATGGTGGAAAGAGAGAAATTCCACCAATCCTCTCCAATGGAAAGAATAGGGAGAAGTTGACTGGAAAGTTATTGAAGATTCCATACATAATGGACAACTTTCATAAGTTAAATACATAGACTTGTTTAAATAAGCTGGTACTCCTAAGACTCCTAATTACAACATGACCTATCATTGTAGAAATCATGTGTTTGATAAGTCCTACACCGAGCTTCAAGTTATTGACTTAAAATAGATAAGATCAAGGGGAACTAATAGGAAGTTTTAGTTCCTAACCTTTCGACTATTTCAAGTAAGAATCCAAGGATTACATAGACCCTAAAATAATATCAACATTTTATGTTGTTTAACAGATAAAAGATGGAAGGATTTTGAGAAAAGCCTTATTGGGATATCTTAGTTGGAAATATCAGACAATATAGGATACTTTAATGTCATTTCGGAATTTACAGTAACCGTAGACATGACCAAACATTTTAAGTTAATCTTATATGCTAGTGGCTATGAAGACTATATTATCCCAGATGCTAATATAAATATAGAATTCCAAAGCTATGTGAAATTCTCCCAATTCTCCTATGCATGAATGCAATCGGGAATTCCTAGCGGTAGACTTAATAAAGAAATATTAGTTAGAACAAATAATTCAGACTACAATCATACTTACAGTATTAGGAATACTGGACCTATGAAAGAAAAAGCTCCGACCTTTTGGCAATCGCCAGAATTTCAAGAAACTAAGACTATACAGAATAACACTTTGTTTATTAAATAAGACGATGTCACTGAAAATGATACTATCCAGTTTGGTACTCCTAAGAATATCAATAAGAATATCCAAACTGAAGAAGTTAGATTTAGGAATATGGGAGAAGCCATAATCGATGATCCTTCAGAAGGAGAATGTAGTAGTAAGACTAGTACTAGTTTACTAAGACAAGCTCTAGTAATTAGACCTAGAAGATCATTTGAACAAAAAGACTTAGTTAGAGAAAAAGCTAGAATAAAAAACTTTGAACTTAATCCCTCAGAACTGGACATTAAGATATTTAAAGAACATCTTAATAGAAATCATTCTATTTGGATCCAAGAAAGAGATAGATTTAACATGACAGCCCAAGACCATATATTAAAATTAAATGAATCTAAGAATACTAAAGAACTTCTTAGAAACCTAAGACTGATAGAATAAGGAGAAGAAAGATTAATGCCAGCTACATAAGTAGGTCCTAATAAATAAGAGATAGGAAGTAGTAGCAAGCTAGATGATGCTCCTAGAGTTTTTAGTAAACTAATAGGAATAAATATCGATATATACTCAAGCACTTTAGTAAAGACCAAACCTGATTATATAAAAGACTTGCCAACTAATGACAAGAGTTTTAGTCCTGTTAAGACCATGGAAAGTCAAGCCATAAACCCAGTTGGGATATACCTTAACTTAGACAATACCCAAGATAGGAAAAGGGGCTTAGATGAATGGCGTGATCAGATGAATATGTTTTTTGTATATAATGAATAATGGGATGCAAGTTCATGTAAATAATACACTGAGCAATCCATTAGGGGTATTGCAAAAGATTATTTAGATAATTTAAGAAAAGCTACAAATGAAGATTCCCTATCAAAGATTGAGAAAATGAAAGAAAACCTAGAAGAAAGATCAATTGATGAATATATCCAATTATTCACTTCAGAATTCATTAGAGCTGGACATTTAGCTCATATCAATGAACAAGACTTAGCAAAAACTAAGTTAGCTATACTTAGTATTTGCAAATTAGATAAGATCAATGGATATATTAATAATTATAAACATCTATATTACCAAATTAAAGAATTTGGAGAGACCTTAAAAGATGAATATTTTAGAAAGATACTAGCCATAGGACAAATCCTAGTTAATGAATATATGAATTGCCCAGGAATAGCTGAAGTTAAGAATAACTCCCTTGGTGAAAGAATCAATTTTGTCAAAGACTATATCATATCCAAAAGACGAGATATAACTCAAGGAAAGTTAATAAAAGAGACTTTCAAATAGGTTTCTCTAATTAAAGATGAAAGAGACATTGTTCTAATCCAATGGGGATGTGCCAATGAATCTAAGAAATTTAAAAAGAAATTAGAATAAAAATAAAGGAAGTTTAAGGCTAGACATTTAGGATTTTCAAAGAAACATAGATTTAGACCCTCTACTATCTTTAGAGAAAGGAACTCTAAGAACAAGAAAAATAGATTTAAGTTTAAGAAGAATACCAGTAAATATAAGAAGGTTCCTAATTATAGGAAAGAAAAATAAGTAGCTCAATCTAAGACTGCCACCAAAGAATGTTGGACTTATGGCAAAAAAGGAAACTTTGCTAAAGACTGTCCTAACAAAAAAGATAAAGAAAGTATTAAGATTATTAATACAATATTAGACTTTGCAGATCAAGAAGAATTAGACATTCTATATTCTATAGAAATATCAAATATAGAAAATGATGATAATACTGATATCTATAGTGCTTATACAGATAGTGATTCAGAAGACTATAATAGTGATACTAATGAGTATAAAGACTCTCAGGATACTCTAGACCTATATATAATGAAAGTTGACCAAGAGGATAAAAAAGAAGAGTATATAGACTTTGAAGAAGCTCTGTATAAATGTATATTAAGCCCCTTTCTATAGAAAAGATGGACAGTTAGTAAGCCTGAATTACTAACACATATACCTAGATGTTACTTTGATGAAAGACATTATTGCACATTTGAAATGAAATGTAGCAAAAAAGACTTTAGATGTGTAGAATGCTTTGAGACTATACAAACATAATTATTTATGGTTTGTGTTATTTGTCAATTACACTACCATGAAAATTGTTGGAGAACTAGATTTAGAGAAATTTATACTAGCCAGTATGATGATCAAATAGACATAGATATTAAAACATATTATCAAGACATTAATAGAAATATAGGCAAAAGATTACAAGAAAATGAAGACTTAAAAGGAAAAGGAATTTCCTATGATATTGGAGAATACTACTCCGATAGTAGTACGAAAGATTTAACATCATTATATTTTATAGATAAACCTCATAAAGGAATATCTATTTTAGAAAAGAATAATTTAGGAATTTCTACTAAACCATGTGCTTGTTTTGTATAATTATTCATACAACATAAATATTATCATAAAAGACTTTCAGCTTTTACAGATATAGGATGATCTCAGAGTATTTGCATGGCTAATCCCTTCCCTGAAGATTATTTTCTAGACAGTAATCAAGAGATCTATGGTAAGGTAGATAATGGAGAACCATTTACCTTATATTTTTAGACTATTCCTATTTATGGACAAGACTTTATTAATAAATATCATCCTTATACTCAGTATAATGATAAGATATTAATTAGTAATAAAGATTAATTTAATATTAAAGCCCCTCTAATAGATCACAAGACTGCCTTTGACCTTATGCATGTCAAACTCAACTAGAGACCAATAAAACATCAGAGCTCTTTAGTTGAGTACGGTGGACCTAGACCTACAAACCAATAAGAATTCCTATAAATAACCAAACCCTTACAAATGGAATGCAATTGTCCAGGCCAAAAGTGTTATAAGCAAATAGTGCTTATACAACAAGACATTTTAGATTAAGTCCAGTAAACTTTATTAAAGGTTCAAACCATATCCAAAGAGAAGAAAATGGATATAGAAGTAGAAAAGAAAAAGATTAGGCAATTATCAAAGTCTAATTTAGTAGAAAATCCCATTGCTAAGTGGGATAAATATCAGAGTTATTATGAAATTATCCCCATCAACCCAGATGCCACTATTAATGGTGGAACCTATAAGAAAGGATATTCACAATAAGATAGAGAAGAATTTAAAAAAGACATAAATGAAATGCTTAACTAAGCATTATTAGGGAAAGTAAAAGTAGACATAATAGCCTTGCCTTCTACGTTCAAAATGAATTTGAACGAAAAAAAGGAAAAAGATGTATGGTTATAGATTATAGACAACTAAATAAGAATTGTGAATTTGATTCTTATAAGATACCAGATAAGAATAATCTAATTAGTTTTATTAAAGACAGAATTATATTCATCAAGTTTGATTACAAATCAGGCTTCTGGCAAATTAAGATGCACCCAAAGAGTATCACTTGGACAACTTTTAGTATTCCCTAAGGAAAATTTGAATGGTTAGTAATACCATTTTGATATTTGAATGCAACTCAAGTATTAAAGATATTTCTTCAAAAAGGCAAAGTCTAACTTCCAAATTAAAAGGAACAGACCAGACCAATCCTTTTAATTGGACTAAAGATGATTTTGAAGTCATAAGACTAATCAAAGAAGCAGTCAAGAATATTACTATACTTGAACTGCCTAATGTTGAAGATCAATTTATAGTAGAAACAAATGCATCTGATAAACAATGGGGAGCAATATACTTTGTCATTGATCATCAGACTAAAAAGAAGAAATGTTTTATATATAGTTATGGAACCTTTATTGATCCAGAAATAAGATACACTTCCCATGAAAAAGAAGTTTTAGGTATAGTAAGGTCAATAGAAAAATATATGCTTTTTCTTAGACCTAAACATTTTACTGTTTATACTAACTCTTCTTATGCAGTAAAATCCAGAGACTTAGACTTCTCCAAATCAAGGACTAATAGACTTATTAGATGGAAACAATTGCTTAATGGTTATGACTTCTCTGTTATACATATTATGGGAAGCAAAAACACCATTCCAGATATCATATCTAGAGAACCTATGTTTGATAACACTAATATTATCTCGTGCTTTATGTTACAAATAGAAGACCTAGAGAACATGAGTTCCTCTGAAACAAATAGACTGAACAAAGAATACATTGCAAACTATCTTAGACGCGTAAGACCAAATACTGGTGTAACACAAAGACAAACTCATATTCAAGACTCTTAAGAAAGACTATTCCGAGAGAACTTTGATGATATCTTAGCTCCTCCTAGAAAATTTAGACATGAGATTATTTACCAAAATAGACTTATTAGGAAGATGTACTTTACCCAATATAGACCAAACCAAAGATACCCAGAATTAATTAAATTTAGATGAGAATTTTCAGATAATGAGAATACTCTTATAGATGTCCTATGGTGGAATGTAAAGAATAGATTACGGGCAGAATTCAAGAAGATTTTGGTAGCCGTTTTCAGATTCATGAGAACACAAAGACTTGTAGTTACTCAACTTAGTAGTACTGCTACTCCTAGACCTCATAATCAAATGTATGCTCAAACCCTTGGAGAATCCTCCAAAATTAGACCAACTGGTAATTTTTGTTATAAAAAAAAGACCTTTAAGACTAAGATTGTTATATCATTTGGTCATAATAATCTTCCAATTTTAGAAGACTATCAGAAAGAAGCTAGTAACATTATTAAACATTTCAATGTGTTATTATTCGAGACTAATGGAAATGCCTTAATGTTGAGAGGTTTCTTCAAAGATGTTGAAGAAATTTATCTTTTTGGAAAGGAAGATATAGACCATATAACCTTAGCAGACTATGGGTTCATTAGACTCATCCAGATAAAGACTGTAGAAGACTCTATTGCTCTTAGAAAAATAATCCATGAATATATCAAGAAGGTAGAAGGCTTTCATCCCCTGTTCGTTAGGATCTACTAGATCGTTATAAGTTCCTGTAGAGGAATGAAAGTTGAAGGATTTAAACTTATAGGTTTTCCAATTATTCATTTGAAGACGTTGAGATTCTATCTGAAGACGAGACTAAAAATTTAATTATTAATAAGTCCAAACTCTAGATTGCCCAAGCTATGGAGACGATAAAAATCATGGAGTTATTAATAGGTGAAGATAGATGGTACACTGCATACCATAAAGAAGACTTCATTATCCAAGATGATGAGCCATTCAATGGAAGTCTCAAGAAAGAATCCAAGGGCATGGTAGAGATAGCCTTGCCAGCTATCCTTGGAGTGGTAGGCCTCATTGATGAATTCTTCAATAATAATGCTCTACCAGACTAAGACAAAGATAAGGCAAAAGAAGACGAAGATGGGACAGAGAAGGGTTCCACCCTACTCAGTGAATTATCAAAGACTGAAGACTCAATTATTTAAACTGCTTTTTATAAAGCAAAAGATTCGTTGTAATCATTAGGCGATGAAGACTTGCACCACATGGGCCATTAGACAGCTCCTCCTGCCAGAATTATTAGTAAAAGACAAAGATGCTTTATGTCAAAGACTTTAATAATTGTATTTTTTAAACCGATTAGCTTTTAGCCTCCGATTACCAGTCAAATGTAGTTCCCTTGTGATTATAAAAGGGAGCGTCCAATTTGTAAGAGAGGCATCGAAGATTAGAAGTGAGAGAGAGAGAGTGAGTAAGCTTAGAGAGAATAACATGTTTATGAGTGAGTAAAACCCATATAGTTAGGGGAATGGTGAGAGTTGTATTTACTTATGCTATGCAGTAAAAATATTTTCTTTTTCAGAAATCTCTTATGTTAAGTTGTTATTATTCTCCAAACGTCTCCAACTTTCTGTTCATAGAGGACTCTATGGAACCTCTAGTGTAACACGTAGGTGTTATACTGTTGAACCACCGTCAGGTGCCTATTTTTCGTGAGCCGTTATCCAGGTAGGTGTTGGGCGTGGTGGCGTATAGGTAGGAAATGGGTCCAACGCCAAACCAGTGGATTGATGTGTGACATATAAAGAGAGAGTTACATGAGGCCCAGACCGGAGAAGAATAGTAATAAAGCTGAAGAGACGAAGGAAAGAAGATAAAGATATTACAGACCAGAAGGAAGGTATAAACTCGAACCAAACCCCTAGATATTTTACATATTATTGTTATAATCCAAAGAAATTTGCATGAGCCTACAAATCACTATAGACTTTTTAGCATTTGTTACCAGAATAAATCCAGACTTAACAAGAGAAATCCAAGAGTGGATTCTTACAGACCCTAAAGATAAAAAAAACCTATAGAATCTGATTTAACATACACAGGTGGTACTTTTAAATATGTATAATAGGTTATTGAGTGGTTTGTACGTGAAGTACCTAGAATAGAAATAATTAGAACAGGTTCCGAGATATCTTTAAATAAAAGTTAAGAACTGCAGAGTTTGTAGAAGAACTTTCTAGACCAAAAAAATATGAAGAATACACCAGAATACTTGAAGATAGTATAAACGTATTAAAATATATTATACGCAAATGATTAGCTAAAATAAGAACTATTTTAATTAGATCAGGATGAATCCGTCCTCTTCTTAAAAACGTAAAAAAAGCTTCCCCTAGAAGATATCATACATTTTTTCCATCCTATGGTGATAATGATTTAGAAAAATTTATAGAAAATGATATAATTGATATATAAAGAAACTATACTAATAAAACCAAAATGCTGCATAAGGTATTTAAGACTAGAATATTTTCCTTTAAAACCATAAGAAATTTCCAGACTCCCTAAAGAAAGCATCTTTATAGATAATCCTCGTTATATATAGATTTTTTTTTCAATACCTTTCATTTCTGATTGAGTCGGATGGAGTATCAAACATAATTGGTTCGAGGGACACGCACATTGAAGTGTTTTCGGCGCGTGTCAAGACTGTTTCTTCCTGAGAGGCAAACGATCACTGTTCATTGCCGTAAGCACCGCAGCGGGAGCGCATTTTGTCTTAATGAGAGATTGTCAAACACTCGACTCAGTCAACTTCTTCGCTTATAATTTTTTTAAGAGATATTTTTTATTGCATATGATTTATTTCATATCATGAGTATTAAGGATATAATCATACAATGCATATATTGTTTAAATGTCTGAAAATTCAATGGGAGTAAAATAAAAAGGGGACAATAATTAATATTGGTATACCTCAATACATTATATATGATAAATTTTTCTACATAGTCGTGGACAAGGCAGTGCACGTATATTTTCTTAAAATGTGTTACATTCTTGATGAATTGGACACTATATTGAATATTATAAGAAGATTATAAAAGATATAATAATCTTTAGTTGATATAAAGTGATATATTCATTTTCATGATGTATAAGTTCATTTTGGTATAAGTTTATACTTCCAATTAATGCATTTGTTTATGTGATTATCGAACGTGCTCTTCAATGGACAAAAAAAATTAGTGTGGCATGATTACAGATCTATTTACTGAATTTATGATTCAAAATTGAGAACCGAGCGGATTAACGACTATTTTAAAGATGGTATAGAATTATATCATAAATCCAAATGATCAAAGGATTCAGAACCGATCGATTTCACGACTTCTTTAAAGAAGGTATAATCAAATTATGGTCTTTTGGGTACACGGATTTAGAACGACGGGCCTGGACGAGTGGCCCAATTAAAGCGGCCCATAGTCCAAACCCTTCATTAATTCAGTATGACTTAATCTTCTCCCATGTTCTCGTATAGAGGTATTCTAGGAGAAGATGGGGAAACGTGGGGGAGTCCAACACCCCCACTCCCTAAAGATAGACATGTATATAATAAGCCCTAGGTCTGGAGCATAAGACACGCACTGTATTCTCTGTAATCACTCCCCGGAGTATATAGAAATAATACCGACTACACCACCGTGGACGTAGGCATTTTTACTGAACCACGTACATCTCCTGTTGTGTGATTTGCATTTTACTTTCCTTATTTTGCTTGGTGATTGCACTTCTCTTAGTTATTTGTGTTGAATAATATTTGTCACCACAATTGGCGCCGTCTGTGGGAACGTTTATCTTCCTTGATAAAGCTCGCACCCAAAAAAAGGAGTTCGAAATGTCTGGTCACAGTAGTAATGCTCCTCAGGCAGGAGATATCCAAGAACCACCTACTCCTCGTAGGATCAGATCTGAAGTTTGGCGTTCATATCAGAGGTCTCACCTAGAAAGGCCAGCCTCAAAAGAAAGCCAAGGACCAGCGAGGTCCACACAAATATCCAGGCTGATTGATGCATATGAGGCGAGGTTCCAAGAGCAGAAAGAGTCTTCTCGCAGGCACAAAGCAGAGAATGCTTGCCTCAAGAGAAGGTTAGAAAGAATGGAGAGAGAGCTCCATCGTGGCACCAGAAGACATATGTACCGCACTCCTAGCCCTCAGACGAGAAAGTCTCATAGCCGAGGAAGGAGCCCTAGATGCGGGTCCCAAAAAGTTGAGGGAAACGAGTCAGAGGACGACCTGGTCGAGTAACTGTGACTGGCTCGCGATCACAGGAGCCCTTCTCGCAACAATGAGAACATACGAAGTCTGGTCCGAAGGTAAATAGATCAACACCCTGCGCATCGCGGTACCAGATCAACCCGAGAACTCGCTAGGCGAGCTCTCAAAACTTAGATGAAATCACCCTTCTCGAGGGAAATAGAAGAAGAGGAAGCCCCCCAAAATTTTCATATTCCAAGGTTTAAGATTTATGATGGTAAAATGGATCCCATTGATCACGTCAGACTGTACAGGCAAGCCATTACCCTCTGGAACCATCGGGACGCACTAATGTGCTGAATTTTTCCCTCGAGCCTACATGATGTGGCACAGAAATGGTTTGAAAGTCTCCCCCACAGGTCTATCGAAAGCTTCAAGTCCCTGGCCGAGCTCTTTATGGCCCTCTTCATTACTAGTAGCTCCCATCCCAAAAGGGTGGATGCTTTGCTAATAATGAAGAAAACACCTCAAGCAAACCTCCGAGACTACGTAAAGAGGTATTGGTTCAACGAGGTCAAGGACTGCTCAGAGAAAGTGGTAGTAGCCTCTTTCAAAACTTGGCTACCCAGCTCCTCCCTTCTGTACCAGTCCCTGACAAAGAAAGAGGCCATGACCATCGACGACCTGAGGGCTCGCATTGAGAAATATGCTAAGGTGGAGGATGTGACCTATCCCAGCACTGGGGAAAACGGTTGAGCTAAGCTCGCTGCTAAAGGAAGTGACAAAACCGAAAACCAGAAGAAAGGAGGGAAGAATGGGGGAAAGAATGGCTCCAAGAACGGAGGCAATAATGGCATGGTAAAAGCATTTCAGGCGATCAACACCATCTTCAGAGAACCAATTTATAAAATTCTCATAAAAATAAAAGACGAGCTAGTTATTAAGTGGCCCAAAAATATGGGAGGAGATCCCTTAAAGAGGAACAACGAGGTTGAGATGCGCTTTTCACAAAGAAGGAGGACATAAGACTGAGCATTGCAAGGCTCTTAAGTCCCACCTCGAAGAACTGGCCCAGTCCAGGCATCTGAATGAATTCGTGGAGAGAAAGGCAGAGAAAGTTGCTACCCATAGAAAAGAAAGGCCTGACAACGTACTCGAAGACGATGTCGGCCATGAATTCCCAGTAATCCATGGGGCATCTGATGTAAAGCAGATTCAAGGAAATTCAGCTCGAATAGAGGTAAAAAATCTTACAGCGGTGATGTAAGCTTTTCAGATTGATCCAACAAAGACACAATCAGGAAAGCATCGGTGAGCAGAAAACATCGACTATAGTAAGCATATCGTATTCACAGATAAAGATATGATGGGAGTGAGAACCCCACATCATGATGCTTTAATCATTACTCTCAGGATAGCGAACTATGACGTCGATAAGTTGCTCATCGACAAAGGAAGCTCGTCTGAGGTAATGTATCTCGACTTGTTCAAAAAATTGAAATTAAGCATTGCCGACCTGAAGAAAGCTACTATCCCTTTGGTTGGCTTTGCTGGAAAGGTGACTATGCCCTTGGGAAAGATCGTGCTGCCAGTGAGGGTAGGAAACGTTTCTAAAATGACCGAGTTTCCGGTGGTCGACATTGACTCGCCAAACCAGGCTATCCTCGACAGAGGGTGGATGCACGCAATGAAGGAAGTCTCCTCGACCTACCATCAGAAGCTCAAATATGTTACCGAGTGAGGAGTAATGCATATCCATGGCGATCAAGCGATGGCAAGAAGGTGCTTCATAGCATCCATCCGCCCAAGACTAGAGAAGAGGGTCGACAAGCCCAGCGAGAAAGTTGAAGAATAAGAAGGTCTGATAACTTCAAAATAGTAATTATAATACAGAAGGCCCAGAGTAGAGGAGACAAGGATCCTCCCCTCTGAACGGGTCATCGAGGAACTCACAACTGTAGGTAGCAACGATAGCAGGATCTTCTTGATCAGAGCTTCTCTCATAAATCAGGAAAAGAAGGATTTGACGATTGTACTGAGGACTAACGTAGACGTCTCCGCATGGGAACCATACGAGTTACTTGAAATTGATCCTAGTATGGTTTGTCATCAGATGCACGTCGATCCCACCTTCAAACCAATCGTGCAGAAGGCACGACGAACTGCACCCGAGAAGGCAAAAGCCATGGAAAAAGAAGTTAAAAAACTGCTGGATGCAGGATCCATACGGGAGGTTTAATTCCCCAAATGGTTGTCCAACCTAGTAGTAGTTCCAAAGAGCAACGGGAAGTGGAGAGTCTGCATCGACGTCACTGACCTTAACAGGGCGTACCCTAAAGACAACTTCCCTCTTTCAAAAATTTATCAACTGATGGACACCACAGCAGCTCACGAGAGAATGATTTTTATGGACGCATACTCAGGGTATCATTAGATCCCTTTGTACTCTCCAGACTAGGACAAGACAACATTCATCACCACCGTTGGATTGTACTGTTACAAGGTCATGCCCTTCGGGCTAAAAAATGCAGGGGCAACTTACCAGCGGCTGGTCACCAAGATGTTCAAAGACCAAATGGGAGACACCATGGAAGTCTACATCGATGATATGCTCGTCAAAAGCAGGAAGAAAGAAAACCACCTCTCGGACCTATTAAGAACCTTCAAAATACTCAGAAAGTACCGAATGAAAGTTAACGCAAGCAAGTGTTCTTTCGGTATCCAGTCAAGAAAATTTCTTGGGTACTTAGTCAGTAAAAGAGGCATCGAGGCTAACCTAGACCAGATCGATGCAATAAATAGGGTATAACCTCCTCGAATAATTCGGGACGTACATAAGCTCAGCGGTATGCTCGCTGCCTTGAACCGCTTTATCTTTAAGTCCTCTGAGAAGTGCAAGCCTTTCTTTCAGCTCCTAAAGGGAAACAAAATGGTATAATGGAATCACGTTTTCTCACGGGCATTGGACGAGCTCAAGGCTACCTCGCCGTTTCCAACCACGTTGTGAGTTATACATTGATGTGCGAAAAAATAGGAATCCAGCACCCCGTTTACTACGTGATCAAGACCTTATTAGAGGCCGAGGAGCGGTACCTACCACTAGAGAAGCTCGCCTTTGCAGTTGTAGTTGCCTTGAGGAATTTAAAGCACTACTTTGAAGCTCACACTATCATCATCCTTACATCCCCTTAAAGCAATCTTGAGGAAAGCATATTTGTTAGGCAGACTATCTAAATGGTCAGTCGAACTCGGGCGATTTGACATCCAATTTTAACCAGGGAACGCAATCAAAGGGTAAGTCCTTGCTGATTTCATAGTCGAATTCACAAGCGAGAAGCCCCTCAACCAACTTCAACCCGTGAAGCAAAGGGAGAATCCCACGACAGGGGAAATCTAGAAATTGTTTGTTGATGGAGCCTCCAATTTAAAGGGGGCAGGAGTAGGCATCATGCTTATCACTTCAGAAAATGCAATCCTCAAATAAGGAATTCGGATTGGATTTGAAGCCTCCAACAATGAAGTATAATATGAGGCCCTGATAGCCGGCCTCCAGAAGACACACACTTTGGGGGCAAAGCAGTTGCAGGTGTTCGATGACTCACAATTAGTCTCCAATCAGATAAGTGGAGACTACAATGCAAAAGATGAAAGGATGGAAGCCTACCTCGCCTTGGCAAAAAAGGGTGTTGTTTAACTTTGAGGAAGTCAACGTTCAGCAATTTCCTAGAGGACAGAATAGCCATGTTGACACCCTAGTAGCCCTGAGTTCAGCAATCGATTCCAACTTAAAAATAACAATCCCCATTGATTTCCTCGCTCATCCAAGCATTAACCGTAACAACGAGCTACCAGTGTGGAGCAGGTGCTCCAAATTGAGTTAGCACCCAGATGGATGGACCCTCTAAGGGACTATTTGAAGGATGGCGCACTTCCAGATGATAAGAAGACCGGCCACCAGATAAGAGTCAAAGATGCTCGCTTTCACTTATCTCCTGATGGCAAGATATATAAGATATCGTTTTTCGGTCCCCACCTTCAATGTGTTCACCTGAGGGATGTCGAATAAATCCTACATGAACTCCATGAGGGAATATATGGAGGCCATATTGGTGGAAGGTCATTGTCTTTCCGAGCAATGAAGGAAGGCTATTAGTGGCCATATATGCAAAGAGACTCTGTAGTATATGTTCGCAAATGCAAAAAATCCAACTTCATGCTCCTATGGTCCATTAACCCGTCAGAGATCTAAAATCACTTTCCAGCCCGTGGCCATTCGCCCAATAGGGAATGGAAATCATAGGACCTCTTCCCACCACTGCCGAAAATCGCAAGTATTTGTTGGTCGCAACTGACTACTTCACTAAATGGATAGAGGCGGAGCCACTGGCGAACATCCGAGATGCGAATATGATAAGATTCATATGGAAAAATATAATCACCCGCTTTAGGATCCCTAGGACCATCATCACTGACAATGGAACGCAGTTCGAGAGAGATTCCTTTCAGAATTTATGCAATGACCACGAAATCAAGCACTATTTTAGCTCGGTGGCCTATCCTCAAAGTAATGGAAAATCAGAGGCTTCCAACAAAATGATGATCGATGGGCTAAAGAAATGATTAGAGTGAGCCAAAGGCGCATGGGCGAATGAACTACCGCATATTCTGTGGGCCTACCGTACCACCCCACGTCGAGTAATGGGGGAAACCCTATTCTCACTAACGTATGGAATGGAAGCAGTCATCCCATTGGAAGCAGGCTTACCCACTATGAGGTCCACCCTTGTCGACCAAGGCTAGAATAATACAACATTACTCGTTGAGCTCGGCCTAGATGACGAACACCGAGAGCTTGCCTTGGTAAAACTAGGTAGCTATCAGCAACAACTCGCAAAATATTACAACAAGAAGGTCAATCCAAGGGTATTCTGAGTTGGAGACTACGTCCTAAGGAAAGTCCTGGGAAGTGTAGTAAAACCATCAGATGGCAAGTTAGGGCCAAACTGGGAAGGACCATTCAAGATAACAAGAGATGATTTTCAAGGAGCCTATCACATAGAAATGCTGGAGGGCAGAGAGATACCTCGAGCATGGAATGCAGCCAATCTTAAGAAATTCTATTTCTAAATTCTTCTTTTGCATTGTACTTATGAAAATTGAAGCTCATTTCATTATCATTAATAAAAGTTATTTAGCATTTGCATTCTAGGAAGTGTCAGTTAACTAGTATACGAACTTCATAACTCACACACCCTTTCCAAGTGACAGGTACATTAATCATTACTATATAGCAGGGAAAACACCCTCCTCAAGTTTTCGTTATGAAACACGAAAAACCTCTTAGCATTGCCCCTGGAAATATATGAAGCCCTACAGGGGACCCTTAGGCAATATGGCCAGTTCAAAATTGGTTGCCAAACAATGTTTGGTTAATAAAATCCTGATCGGATGAAGCATCCAACACTAGGTATGTCCTCGCCAATTGCCACACTTAGGCCTAATGAAGTGTGACGACACGACCAAAAAGGTAAAGTGGGGGAAAAGGGTATATTATAAGCATACTGGACTGAAGGGACACTTACTCTACAGTAAAAACTTAAAAATCTAGTCGGCCAAGAAAAGCCCAAGGTTATTAAGAAGAATTTAAGAGATGTGGGAAATATAAAACACTTGTTAGGTCGGCAAATTCGCCCAGAACATATACTTTATATTACTTCTTCACATTTACAACAAATACAACCCATGTTTAGTCGGCGAGGTTTCCCAAAACATCAACATTATATTACTTCATTACAAAATATACAGAGTTACTACTGACAAAATCTTAATAAGGGTGAGGCCTCTGAATAAGTTAACCAGCCACTTGGGCTCTTCGACCATCATCGGAATGGGGAACTAGCTCCTCTTCAACTTCATTCGCATCTGACTCCAATAGCTTCCGAGAGATGGCATTAATAGGGATCCACTGATCATCTCTCCGAAAGGGGTTAGGTAGTAGAGTAGAAGGAGAGATCTCGTGACGATACCAAAGCACTGAGTTCCTTGGGACTTACAGCTCCTTCAAGGCACTCAACCATCCCCTGATGAAGGCGAGCTCTTCAAACTTTGTTAGCCTCGTTGGAGCATCTAGCCAACCTTGGCCATAACCGTAGGCCCATACTCGCCGAGGTCCTCTCTTAAACAAATGCCTTAGCCGAGTGACGTCCCTTTGAAGCCCAGCAGCAATCACTTATGCTCGTTGGACATCACCTCGGAACTGTTCCATTTCCCTACCTGAACTCCTTGCGCTTCTACTGGCTCGCAGAATAGTCGGCGGAACAGAGCCTCGCAGCACCAGAGGAACATCGCCCGGGCCAGTTCCAGCTCACGACGAGGAGGAACCTCGTACTACTGCAGGAACGATGCTCGGCGCATGCTCCCTAAGTCGCGAGACCTCTCTCCTCAAATACTCATTCTCTTGTTGAAGAATTTCCCCAACCTGGTTGATCTCAGAAGCATCTAAAAGCTTTTCTCTTAGTGTATTCACCTCTTCTTGGACCGAGGCACCAACTTCCTCCATCTCTTGGAGCGTATCTTTCAGTTTAACGACAAGGTCAGTCTGCTTTATGAAATGCTTGTTCCTCAATCGTAGTGATTTATAAATCCTCACAAAGGTGTGACGAACTTCAGAGCTTACATCAGGACCAAGCATTCTTCCCAATTGAGAAGTGGATGGTATATAATCATCAAGATCAATCAACTACAAGCAATAAAAGAGCAATGGAATAGAGAATTATTCAATACAATATAGGAAAAAGTCTTCTCATTTCATTTATATGAAAAGGTTCAAAGTACATTGAAGAAGCAGAAAGGAAAATTACAAGCAGAAATACAAGAATAACCCTAAGGGTAAAATTAGCTAGCAACCTCAGGCTGCTCAGAAGAAGCTGGCTGCTTTCCCTTATCAGTAGCAGTAGAAGCACCTCCCTTAGTAGGGATAACCTCTATCGCCTGAGCAGGAGGGGAATCAACAGGAATCATCTGAGGAGCAGGATCATCGCCTTCAGTGGCTGGGGCAGGGGTTTCATCCATAATTATCTTCGGGCCTGGGTCGTGCTCGTCAAACAGAGGAGAAGAAATGTCCACAATAGCAGCCAGAAGGTCCTTGTTCCAGCCCTTCTTGAATTTTAGATGACTAATATAGCCTATCTGAACCTCAACATCTTCGTATGCAGCAGCCCACTCGGAGTTATATGAGTCTTCCTTGGCAGTGGCTGCCTCAGACTCCTTCTTCTTCAGCTCCCCGGTCAACACTTTGTTCTCCTCCACTACTGCCAGTTTGCTCAAGTAGACCAAATCATAGGCCTGTCATAGTTCATTCAGCTATTTGATCGCTGCTTCCTTCTCTTGATTGGCATTAGCAAGATCCAGGACGGACGAAGCCCGAGCAACGTCAACGACCTTCAAACCAGCCTCGAGCTGTGTACCCTTCAACCTCAAGGCAGTATTCTGCTGCTCCAGCTCGTTGTTCTTGTTCACCAACTCGTCGCGGGAGCGGTAGAGCACGACAAAGTCAGTCACAAACTGCAAATGTGAAAAGATATTAGAAGAAAGAAATACCCAGAACTTATCAAACATTAGAAAAGAGAAATGGTCTTATCAAGGCTAGCCTCTGAATAGCTTACAAGGCTAATTGATCGGACCTTATCGCCCTTTAGCAATCTGCAGGAAGAACTGCCCTCTCAAGCAGCGTAGGGGTCAGTTGAGGGGAAATAGCAACCGATGCCCCTATGGCAGCGTGGACACAGGCATTTAGGTCTGCCCAACCTTTGTCCTCACTTCCATTTTTCTCCTCTCCTCTTGTTTTTCTTTTTCTCTCTCTCTATCCTCCTCCTCTCCTCGACCTTCTTCTTCGCTTCTTCCATCTTCCTCTCTCTCTCTTTCACCTGCTCTTCTTCCTTTCTCTTCTTTTCATACTCCTGAGCAGAAGACCGGGAACCAATAGCAACCGCCCCAGTGCTAGACTTTTGCTTCTTCATCCTCTGAGCGAGAAGCACATGATCATCATCATCATCATCTCGGATCAAATTTTTCCTTGAAGGAACCATTTCTCGCTAGAGCTGCTGGACGTGCTCGAAGTTTCTTAGGCTTCAAAAACATCTTCTAAATCAGAAGAACTGTCACCACTAAAGCTCCCCTCGCTAAAATTGCCTTCAGCATCGCCTATGATATCACTCTCAGAACTGCTCTCCTCCTCGTCTAACTGAATGGGATCGACAGCAGTCTCTTCAGAGGTATCAAACTCGGGAATGCTATCTACCGGTCTCGCTATAAAGCTAGAACCAATGTTTTTGTACTCAAGCAAGAAAGAAGCAGACCGAGGATGCTCGCCGTCAGCTAGGGGCTCCCTGATATTCCAAGTTTTGACCAAATCAGAAAGACGAACCTCGCTGAGAGCAGGTTCTAAGTTCTTCGACCTCGCTGAAGAAAAAATAGGAAAGAGTCAGAAAGATCACAAATTAATAAAGAAATTGAAAGAACAGAGCAAAGACTACCTATATACTCTTCCCCATAAAAGGGAACAGTAATTTATAAGACCTCGACCCCTCAGTTTGGGGGGAGAACTGCCAATTTCTAGCAAGAAAGCCATCTTGCTAGTAATCCTTGTGAGAATCAGCTAGGTTTACTACTAATTCCCTGTCAGGAGGCTTTAAGATAGAGAACACCAGAGCTAGTTCGAGAAAAGGAGTAGCAAAAGCAGACTTTGGTGAGCCCCAATTTGGTGTCATAAAGTTGATTTATTCTATGTACACCATTGATTATCTTCCACACATTGGGCGAACACTGTGCAGGAACAATGTTGAAATAACCAAAGAAATGCAAGAACAAATCGTTTGGAGGAAAAGTAAGCCCCCCTTGAGAAAGTAGCAAGATGTGAATCCAATGGGCACCCTCTATCTCTCTAATATTTTTAAGGAGAGAGGCGCACTCAATCTCTACCCACTCTGGGATATTATAAAATTTCCTAAACTCGGATACTGATCTATTACCTATCTTCACCATTTGTAAACCCTAAACTAAAAATTCAAAGAAAGCATAGAGAAAAAGAAAAATAGACTTACGAGATGAGAGCTTGACTTGGACAATGCAAGAACACAAGTCCAAACGACGAGGGAGATCGAAAGCAAGGAAAATGAAGAGGGCACAAATTGCTAAAACTCACAGAAAATTCGCAGAAGATAGAAGAAATCTGAGAAGCTTGAAACGGCAACTATGAAATGTTGACCAAAAAGACTTTAAATGTTGCTAATCATCACGCACAAGACCCGAAGCAACTTCCACCTAATCCAGTCCTCAAACATTGGGAAGAGTTGCACGATGTACAAAGGATCCATACAAATCATTTAAATTTATTGAGACCAAATTGTGGCCCAACAAACTTAGGGGCAATTGTGGGTACACGGATTTAGAATGACGGGTCTGGACGAGTAGCCCAACTGAAGCAACCCAAAGTCCAAACCCTTCATTAATTCAGTATGACTTAATCTTCTCCCATGTTCTCATATAGAGGTATTCTAGGAGAAGATGGGGAAACGTGGGGGAGTCCAGCACCCCCACTCCCTGAAGAAAGACATGTATATAATAAACCCTAGGTCTGGGGCATAAGACACGCACTATATTCTCTGTAATCACTCCCCAGAGTATATAGAAATAATACCGATTGCACCACCGTGGACGTAGGCATTTTTGCTGAACAACGTACATCTCCAGTTGTGTGATTGGCATTTTACTTTCCTAATATTGTTTGGTGATTGCTCTTCTCTCATTTATTTGTGTTGAATAATATTTGTCACCACAGGTCTCATCAAAGACTCAGGCGTAATCTCAAGACTCCACAACTAGTAAACTCAAAGAAGGGAAAATAACCAAATTACATATTTTATATTATGATATTTTTAAAGTCCGTAATCATAGAAAATGTTCAATTGGATTTGAGCCATCTATATTATGTGTGACACAACTTGAGTTTAATGCTAAGAATTGTCACATGTCGAAATTACTGGAGTAGAGAAACTTATCTCAACTAATTTTTCTTTAAAATAAAAAGAATGGTTTACCTTCTGAATGGACATATGTGTTGGTCCAAATAAACATTAGCATAGCAGCACATGGTCTCATGTGCCAAAGTCATTAAGCTTTGGTGGTTGATAATAGATAGAGCAATTTTGTATAATTTCAAATTTATGTTTGAAATTGTGGGGGAAGTATTGCTCTCTACATTATATTCTCAATACATTAACCCGCAATAAAAGTTTAGGGGAAAGGTTAAGAATCTTTGTATAAATTATGATAAATGTGGGGGACTTTTTCTAAGGCATTGATTCCTATCCAAAATAGGAATAAGACAATAAGATCATTAAATGTGTATTCATTGGTTGTATACATGTATTTAATGCACTGTACTAGTTCCAATGTCTCTCTCTCTCTCTCTATATATATATACATGATTGATTGAACCTAAGCGTGTGCACGAATGTTTAAAGTGAAGATAATGGATTAAAGATGTTAAATTATAAATAGGTAATTTGGTATCTTTATCTAGTTACGAAGATAATAGTGACAAATGACCTAAAGATTGAAAATAAAACATAGATTTCTCTTAAAGGAAATATATGTTTCTTGAGACCCGTAGTACCGAGTGGATATGATAGCACAATTGGAGATGCTAATGTTTGTAAATCCTCTAAATAAACGTGTGTGCCAAATCTATTATGAAAATTGGATGTATTAAAAGAAAAAAGAAAAATGGCTTCAAAGTTTCTAAAATAAGATTCTTAGTTAATCATTCTAATGCCCCTATTGTGACAATTAATAATCAACTGAAAGGGCATTGAATAAGATGGTAAGTCACAACTTATTTTTTTGTAGACATAATACCATACATAAATTTCTCTTTGTTACAGTGATAACATTAGGCCTAATGGAAAATGTGAATCCGCTGGTCAGGGAGTAAGGAAAGTTCATTGAGAGGAATGGTTGAAAGCCTTTTATTGAACCAAGAGTCGTCATGGTGGCAACCCAACCTAGTTGACTGGAGATCCCAAGATCTAGGTTCAAAGGGACAACAAAACTATGTTTGACTCAGTGAGCACTAAGGAGATATCTACTCCTTTCCATTTCCATGATGAGACAGTGCACATCTGCCGTGGTAATTAGGGTAAGCTATGCTTTTAATGATCTTTATAGATTGGATAGTTGGATATGACTAGTCTGGTATTTGCAGGATACTCTTCATAGAGATCATCTATGTGAGTGTGAATGGGCCGCTTCTAAGAGAATTGAAAAGTCTACAATTCTCTAAAGTACTTGCAGAACCAAGTGGTGTTCAAGTCCAAAACGAACACAACGTGAGAACCAAACTATGTAGAAAAATAACTGTGTGGTTTCTATTATCCTGGTTTACACAAATGGTTGACAGTTCAAGGCATCACATCCACTGACTAGCCAAGTAAATCCGATAGATTCAAACTAGGGTAAGTTCAAAGGCAAAAGCTACTTATCACGATGCAGTTATTTCTCACCCGTACTCTTTCAAATGTCTGTCTGTCTTTGTTTCAATTAGTCATCCTTATGTTTCTAATTTTCACTCATGTGGGGTATTGTTGGAAATTATTTTATTATAGTATAATAATAATTTTAACTGAGTGAAAATAAAATTTAAAATTACTTTTTTATAGACACAATGGTTTGTGAAAATTATGTCTTTTAATGAAAAGTTGTGATCATTCATGAAAGCGTGTGTCTATTCGGAAAGGGTGTCTAACATTCTATAAATAGAACACCCCTCCTTCATTCTCAACTATCCTAATTTTGTAGAGTCTATTCTCTGTCAATTTTTCTTCAATTCTTGAGTATATCCATGAGAGAGTACAACATAGAATTTGGATTCCCTGGAACTTTATATATTAAAGTGTCACTTATATAAAGACGAAAATATCGGTCTATCTTGGGATACAGACGTTCATCAATCTTTAGACACCGAGGAGGGAATGAATATGTCTTAAGGAAATTGTGTGAAATGGAAAGGTCGACATCGATTTCCTTCCTATGGTCTGTAAGTTTTGATATATCAATTATATTATTGTTTGAATCTTGGTTCATGTTAATATATGTCATATTTGATTCCTCACAAACACAAAAATACATACATATTTTACTAACAAAATGATAACAGTAAATTCCAAAAGGTTTTGTTATGGAGGTGTGAGTGAGACAGTATGAGGAAAAGAGTTTAGGTAATCTAGGGTGAATAAAGTGATGTATGTTCATCCAACCAATGATTATTTAAATAAAGTTATACAAACTCCTCACAGACCCCACTACAATGGCTAACCAACCTACTATAGTGGCTTCATAGCTCCCCTCCCATAACTCCACTATCCACCAAAGCAACCAGTAAGTTCGATCCTCCTATTAAAATAACATTAATTGCACAACGTTATAAATAATTCATAAAACTAATGCCCATTCATTTATCCCCATTTTTTTATCAATATAAATCAGGTTAATTGTGCTTAGGCCCCAAGAACTTTTACCCCTAACACTTTGCCATCCTAACTTTCAGTTTTTCTAATTCACCCCATTAACTTTGAAAACGGCTATAGTTAACCCATTGTCGTCCAACTTCGTTAATTTTTTTGGGGGAAACGTTAGGTATGTGCGTGGTACATGACTTAAAGTAAGGGAAATTTTATCATAAAATAATTATTTTCACAAAAAATCTTAAAATAACAGCAAAAAAATCTTAAAATTAAGAAAATACTAAAAAATATCACAAAAACCTAGAAAAAATTAATATTTTTTTTGAAAATACAAATATGTATTTAAAAATTCTAAAAAAAAGCTAAAAAATATTTAAAATCTGCAACATTCTCAAAAGAATAATTTAGACAATATATTTAAAATAATTACAAGAATAATTATTTCCCACAAATAAAAATTATCTCCAGTAATAAAAAATTATTTTCATTAAATATAAATAATTTCCATCAAATAAAAATTGATTTCTAGGAAAAATAAAATGGTTTCAAAAATAAAAATTATTTTCCACTAATAAAAATTATTTCCAGGGATCAAAATATTATTGTTAGCAATATAAACATTTTCAACATATAAAAAATTATTTCAATCAAATAAAAATATAATTTCCAGTAATAATAAATTATTTCGAGTAAAAAAAATATAATTTATAGTAATAACAAATTATTTTCAGGAATTAAAATTATTTTATGAAATTAATATTATTTCAGCAATATAAATTATTTTCAGCATATATAAAATGATTTCCATCGAATAAAAATAAATTTTCAAGCAAATAAAAAAAGATCTATAGCAATAATAAAATAGTTTCTAAAATAAAAAAATATTTCCAACAAATAGAAATTATTTCTAAAAGTAAAAAAAAAATCAACAATATAAAATTATTTCCAGCATATAAAAAATGGTTTTCAGCAAATAAAAAATATTTTCCAGGAATAATAAATAATTTCCTACAAATAAAAAGATTTCTATCAATAATAAAATAGTTTCAGAAATAAAAAAAATACTTTCAGTAATATTAAAAATGAATTTTAGTAAATAAAAATTAATTTATGCTAATAATAAAATATATGTAGAAAATAAAAAATAGAAAAAACATGTTTTCGCAACAAACATTCCAAATTTTATTAATAAAATCGAAAAAAACAATGAAATTTCCAAAAAAAAAAAAAGTTAACCATGGAAGAAACCCTAAACCTCATTTCCTTGTTACACACCATTAACACACCCTAAACCTCAAATCCCTATTACACACCGTTAACCTCAAATCCCTGTTACAGAGATAGATGGAAATAGAGAGAGGGGTGGGGGCAGGGGCGGGGGTGGGTGGGGAGTGAGGGGGTATGCCATGGTTAAGGAGAGAGAGAGAGAGAAGAAGAAGAAGAAGAAGAAGAAGAAGAAGAAGAAGAAGAAGAAGAGAGATATAGAGAAGATAAGGTATTATAATGTGTCAAAATGACCAAAATAGCCTTTAAGAAGTCATGTGCCTCGTACATGCCTAACGTTTCCCCCAAAAAACTAACAAAGTTAGAGGACAAGGGGGTGAATTGGAAAAACTAAAAGTTAGGGTGGCAAAGTGTTACGGGGGTCAAAGTTCATGGGGACTAAGTGTAATTAACCCATATATATCACATTGTTTCTCCAAAGTCACCTTGAAAGCCCTAGAAAAGTTTAAGAGTTTCCTCATAACCCTTGCTCAAGCCTTAATCAACCCCACAACATCATTGGAGTTATATTACATCCAAAAGTTCAAGTCCAGTCCAATTAGTCCATTGACAAATTCCTTATTTAAATTGTAAATCATTACTAAATTAATCATATTTAGTTCAATTTATTTACCAATTTACCAATATAATTTCTAATTAAATATTAATTAGATATTTAATAATTAAAAAAGAACAAAATTGCATTATGGCAGTGCTGAGGACTACTAGTTGACATAAAGATAACCCGAGTTTGAATCTTATCGGAATAAACTTTGGAGAGTGTTTTTTTTACATACAACTATGGATATATAGAAAAGTAAAAATACATTAAGACTTGACTATTTTCAATTTAACATGTGGCTTATTTACACTGGTATCAAAGTTATTGCGTTCATGGATAATGGGATCATTGATGGATATTGAAGTCATAAAGGTGACAAGAAAATCTTATGTAGTCTTAGCATTAATCCTATGTTTTTTCATAGGTTTTCCTAGAAATAATAGTGGAATATCTATGTAATATTCGCTTTATGTGGATTGGGTTAGAGATAATATTGACAGAAGAGTAATATTGGGTATATTTTTTATGTGACCTTTTTTGTTACCTAGTTGATGTGTCAAATACATATTGACTAGTGTTTGTAATGTGGACATGTGAATTACAAAGATCAGTTAATGTGTATTAGATATATCAGTCGGATAACAAAATAGGGTCAGAAAATTAGTATTACTTAAGATAGAGTATCTCTCAAAAACAATTTTCATGCTTCCACTGGTGGAATTTTGAAAGTTTTTCTGAGCATACACTTAGGGAGAATTTTGTTTCACTATTGATAATATAAATGCTTTTGTGGTAGAGCTTACAACAACTATGACTGCTATAAAGTTGTCTTATAATAAAGGTTTACAGTAGTTATGGATATTCTAAAAGTATAAATTAATCTTTTATGGATACATGTTATCATCCTCCATGACAATTGATTATACCATGGAATAATTTCTTTAACTATAGGAAAATGGTTTAATTTTATGGTGACAAACATATACACTGATATGGAAAATATAGCACCCTTCCGCGGAGAGTAATACTAAGCCTTGTCGCCGCAGCCTTACAAGTACATGCTGTAGTCTTGCTTGAAGATGTCGTCCCTTACATAATTTAGGGGGTGGCCCCAGCCGGCTCATTCATCTTGAAGCATCCCTCTCCATCATAGCAACAATATAGCACCTTGACCTCCTATAAATAGAGGTCCACACCTCGAGAATGGTGGATCTCACTTGACCTCACCTGATCTAATCGAGACTAGATCCAAGCTCATTTCTTATACTGATTCACAGTCCAGAGACACGATATTGGAGTAGGCATTTCCAAACACTCTACACCCCTCGGTACATCTTGGGGGCTACTCACCGACATCACGATCATCTCACCAACACTCCCGGAATCATCATAGACATGTATTATCTTCTCTCATCTACATTGTATGCCTATTACGGCATTCTAAACCTATACTACAATGTATATAATGAGAGTTTGGCACAAAGTGTACGTAGACTCATTTTAATAGCCGAACCACTCTATATCTTATCTTTTATCTCTCTCTACTAGCTCTGTTTGCTTATTATGTATATTTACACTTGACTTGCTGATACGAGAACAATAAGTGGATAATTTCTTGTATAAACAATCTAGCGTCGTCTATGGGAAGCGAGGTATTTCAATATTATTTCTCTATATTTTGGGTTCTTAAACACCTTATTTTATTCATGGGGCTCCTTTGGATCATTATCTCATAGGTAGACTTCAGTTATTGAACTCATGTTTTCTATACACACCCTCAAATGGATATTACATATATTCATATCTGTCTATGGGTATCCCTTTTATGACCCTAGATATATTTATACAATACCTCGATGATGTTACCTCACCAAGATAACACTGAAAAGTGCAAAGCACAATAGCCTCGTAAAGGTGGGTAGCTAGGGATGAGTTCTATTTGCTCGTTTGCTACTTTCTCATCCTATGATCTAGGGTTTCCTACCATGATTTTTCCATTATTATGCACCAAGAGGTTGTTCTGCCCTGGATAGACCCTAGCAGGTATGTTTTCCATGTATTTCATGTGAAAAACTCAATTTCTGGGTTCCAATTCTGGGATTGCTCTTTCCTGCCCAAGAAAATGTGGCCTGGTAGTGTAACTACCCTTTTTATCACAACACCTATTAGTACAGTTAGTTTACATCATCTTCAAATCATCGGGGAATGGACTCAAGTGGCCTCAAGTTCAACCTTAGTGAATTCCACTCAAAGGCAACGTCCGTGCACATATATGTCTTACTAGCCGCGGCCTTAACAATAAAATCATGCAGCGATGTAAACGTTGCATCCCAACTTTATATTTGGTTCAACCTATATCATGTGATTACTCACTTTTTCTAGTTTTATCTCGGGTTATATATTATTTAAAGACTAACAAAGTAAAAAAATGGAGGGAGAGTCCAACCAAAGCACATAAATGAAGAATGAGATTGCTCAGCTGTATAACCACCTCAATCATCTGTATAACAGTCACACCTCATTCCAGATTCAGGTCAACTTCCTGACCTAAAGGGTTCTTATGCTGGAGGCCATGGCACTAAAAGTTTATGTCCAGGCGACAATGGTCGTAGTCCTGCACCAAAATAGAAAGAGAGTGAAGAAGGCAGAAGAAGAGTTTGAATTCTACACCAATTTGATTTACAGAATCGTAGACATCTTGGAGCTTATCAAGGGAGACAAATTTCTGAGGTGGCCCGAGAAGCTAAAGTTTCATCCACACAAAAGGGATCGGTCCAAGTGGTGCAAATTTCATTAAGACCATGGTCACGACACGAGCAAATGTTTTGCACTGAAAGATGAAATCGAAAGGCATGTGAAGGAGGGAATGCCGCAGTTATTCCTGAAACATGCATAAGGGATGCAACCTAATATGACAGGCCACATGCTTCTCATATGCCTTAGTTTTATTCCTTATTTCTATCTTATATTTTGTCAATGCTCATTATATCCCCAACTTTCAAGGCTTTATACTTTTCCATATCTTATTTCTCTTATTTTCATAATCTGTCATCTCATAAAAGACATTTTGTATTAAACAGATCTAAAATGAAGATAACAAATTATCTCAGAAGATTATTATTATCTTGGGATACACCTGTTGAGGGATTACGATCTTAATTAGCTTATAACACCCCTCATAATGCCTAAATATCGAAGCACATAATATTTACAATCACAAAGGCAACATCAAAAGTATTGGAAGGTTATTCAAGGAAGCATCATTAACTTAGTGGATTGAGACAAACATCATTAACTTGGTGGATTGAGACAAACATTATTAACTTGGTTATATCATACTGGAAACATCATTAACTTAGTGGATTCAGACAAACATCATTAATTTGGTGATCTCATACTAGAAACGTCATTAACTTGGTGGATTGGGCCAACATCATTAACTTGGTGATATCGTACTTAAAATATCATTAACTTGGTGATATCGTACTTAAAACATCATTAACTTGGTGATCTCATACTGGAAACATCATTAATTTGGTGGATTGAGACAAACATCATTAACTTGGTGATCTCATACTAAAAACATCATTAACTTGGTGAATTGAGATAAACATCATTAACTTGGTGATCTCATACTAGAAATATCATTAACTTGGTGGATTGAGACAAACATCATTAACTTGGTGATATCGTACTTAAAACATCACTAACTTGGTGGATAAACTCTCTCGGTCGAGACGACAGTGCATGGACGAGAAGGTAATGAAAGTCAGATCTAGCCACGACAATAAAGCTTAAGGCTAAAGAAAAATATGTCCGCAACAATAGTACATGATTCAGATGAAATGCATTCATATCAAAGATGACCGCAACCTTAAATAAGCATTGAATGGTGTGAAATATGTCTACAAGCTCATTGGCCATGACATATTTGCATAACCAAGAAGCTGAGAAAATACTCCACTGCTGTATTGATTAAGATTGCAACCCTATGACAAAAGGAGGTGGCATCATCTGAGTTCAGTGGTCAAAGGCCATATAGCCACAACATACGATAAAAATGGAGCAAGAAAATTAAGTGGTTGCAGCCCAATGATTACGCCAATCAAGTTTTCCTGGCATTAACCAAAGTTTGCAGCAACTGATGATATGATTACAGTTTTCAACATTCAAGTTATGGAAGTTGCCGCAGCCAAATGATGATTTGGCTGCCGCCGTAAAGAAAGCTATAGAATGCAATCAAAGTGACTAGGAGAAGCTACGAAAGTGGTTTCATGATAAAGCAACTAGGAGAAGCTACGAAAGTGGTTTCATGATAAAGAGACTAAAGAAAAGCCATGAAATGCAATTGAAGCGTATAAATGATTTTATGACACTGACATCTTGAAGCATAATAAAGCTATAGAAAGAAGTTAGCCTCAACCCAATATGTTGTCATCAATTTCTTAACAAGGGCCAGGAAAGCGCCACAACCTTATCAATATGGCTGTAGATATTATATAGCCCACTCATTCATTTGGAACATAAAGAAGAAAAAATGGTGACAAACATCTGAATCGCTCAAATGTTACGGCAGGATTTCAAGCCAACTGCAGCCTCTGAATTGCAACCAAGACTTAGAAAATTAACACATTAAATGAGGCAAAGGAAGTTAAGTCACAGCCCCAAAAGCCATTTCTCTTTGGCACCGTGGCTTGGGGATGATAGACACAAATATGGAGTGCAAAATTTACTTAGTGAAGGAAAAATACAATAGGTTTTGATAAGTCTAAGGCAAAGTATAACAAGCCACAACCTATTCGGATGAACCATTGATAAGGTTATGTTGCGGCCTTATATCCACATTTATAGTTATTAAAGTATTTTTGCAAGCTCATTCAAGCAATCAACATTTTAAATATAGAAGTAACATTCATGCAAATATCAAAACAGATAATAAAGGAGTAAGCAAAGGAGCAGTTAAGACAAATAGATAGATCAAGGACTATAGCCTTGGAAAAAGATTGAAATGTTAAGTTTTATAGACAAATGGTCATAGCCTAAAATAAAGTGTTTAGGCCGCAGCCCAGTGTACATCATAAGAAAGGAGAAGTTCCTAGGTCTAAGATGAAGCATTATCCTCAACATCTTCGTCTTCACCCTCTGCGACCGTATGAGTCTCCTCATCATTTGGCATAGCCTCTTCCATCAGCTTCCTTGATATATCCTCTACCGCAGCCCTTATCTCAGCCACGTAGGAACTATTTTCTGCATCACCAATACTCTAGGACCTAACCTGGTCCTTGGCACCTGGGAAGTGTTTGGCCACCCTATATCTTAACTCTTGATAGCTACGGATATATGCCTTATTGTTAATGAGGAAGAAGTCTTTTAATTTTTTATAGTTTGTCACGATAGCTTTTATGTCCTGTTAGAGGGATGCGGAGTGTGAGTCCTCCATCTGTTTGAGGGTTGCGGCATGGTCTATCTCCTGTTGGGAAAAAAATTCTTAGAGCTCCTTCAACTGGGATTCAAGGATAGAGGAAAGTTTAGTAGCCTACGTAGCGTTTGCTTGTTCAGTTAGCAAAGAGGCTGCAACGATTGTAAGTTTTCCCTCTGCATCCTCCTTAGCATTGACAGAAGCATCAAGGTCCATTGGAGCTACTTGAAGTGCCGCGACAGCAGATGCTTTGCCAGCCTCAAAGGAAGACTTCTTGGCATTATCCAACTCTATCAAATAGAACCTCTCCGCGACTTCATTTAATTTATAGAGTCCCTCATACTTCAGCTACCGAGAAACCACAACATCCGCGGCCTGAAAAGAGATTGAATGTTAGAAGAAAAAAATAAGTTATAAGAAAAAAATATTGAAAATGAAAATTTTCACTTACCCTTGGCAGGTTGTGTAGAGAATATTATTCAAGAAGCTTATAGTCCTCATCCATTAGATGGTCTAGGTCCATGTTGTCACGAACCATTCACATCTTGTAGAGTCCTCGGACGGTTGTGTCCCAGGATGACTGAGGATTTGGTCTCCTCAATTGGGGCAGCGAATGAACATCAAGGCCAACAGTGGTACAATTTTGGGTAGGTGCCAGGTTGGCATTAACAACCATTATTCTTAAAAGGAGGGGGTGAATCTAAAGTATTTGTTTGTGAGGTGTCGCGACCATGTTATAACTCAGTCCCAGATGACATTAAGCATGTCACAGCTAGATGACTTCAGATGTCATCGTCCAAATGGCATTCAGGTCTTTCTTGAGGATCAAACTCCTCAACCTGAATTGTGGGCACGGTAGGATCTATTTGATCACCCATAGTGGGTGCAGCAGGCAAAGTGGGCTTGGACTTTTTCTCTTCTTCTGTTTGGTAGTATTATTGAGGGAAGCAACATCCTTATCCATTTCAGCTAGTTGGGCTGCTAAAAGCTCCCTATCTATCTCTTCCCCTAAAGAAGGAATGGAGCAAGGTTAAATATCAAAGAATTGAAAATAACTATTGTGGAGTTTGTACATAAAGGGATTAATACCTTCTATAGCCATTACTTTGGGCACAGATTTGCTAGTGAAATAACCTCCTTTAAAATTGAGGATGAAATCACAAGGGTGTTAAACTTTTTATCGTTAGCACTTACTGTCGCAACCCTTCTTATCATACTCTCATGCCGCTCACTAAGGTGCAAATTGTCAAGAGCTACATAGAAAGTTCAATATTAGTAAAAAAGAAAATAAATGAATATGGCAAATACAAACTGTGAAAATAGGACGTGACATGTTTAAAAAAGGCTGCAACCTTATTTACCTAGCTTGGAGGGACGTGCCCACTGTCGCGGAATCCTAAAGGATTTCTACCTTTCAGTCTCATCTGGGTGGATCTCCCACCCTTCTCCAAAAATATAAAAATTCTTTCCCTTCCAATTTTTTACACTGGTGGGCCTCCCAGTATAAAGGGTTTCATCATTGTTGTGGATGGTAAAGTAATAATACCATGCAAATTTTATAGAATTCTCCTTAGGTATGTAAAAATGGAAGAATTCCACGGGAGTTATGTCCATCCTAAACTTATTCTTCCACATAACTACAGAGGCAAGAATTTTTCTCCAGTCATTTGGATTCAGTTGTGTTGGGGCTAACTTCATAGTGTGAAAAATTCTCCTGATTGGGAATAGAACCGAAAGTCGCAACCCATATGCAAACATGTGGAGGGGGAAGCAGATCCCATCATTAGTAAGATCAGTGCACAACCTTTGTTTTGCGACCGGTGCTTAACAGAACAAATTTTAAGGAAACTCAAATACCTTAGCAACTTGGTCAACCCATTCCTGAGCCATGATGCTGCGGACGATTAAGGCCATAGGGGGTCTCTCTATTATGTTTGATGGGCTAGTTGGTGCGTCCCTGGACTCTGGAGGCCCACCAACTGTGGTATCAATGTCCATAGGGTTGGTGCTTGAGTGGGTTTCCTCTTTTATTGCCTCAGAATTCTCCCTACAAGCAGAGTCCGCAGAGTTAAAATCTAAGGTGATGCAGTTTGGGAAATCTTTAAGCATGTAAGGGAGTTCGGGAGGAGAAACTCCAAAATATTTGTTCCATAAATCCTTCAAAAATTCATGAGGATTCCAAATCATATGGCTACAGCAAGACCTGAAATGCAGAAAGTCTGTTGTTAGGTGCTGCAGCTTATATGGTCAGATGGTCCTCTTAGAGGCCGATATAGGAACAACGTAATAACAAGTTTGGAAGCCAAATAAAAGTTTGAAATTATTTAGCTAACTACACTAAGTGTTGGGCTTTGGAATCTTAGGGATTACAACTACTACCGCGACACATTATTTTGGGGAAGCAGACATTAGGTATGTCCAGATATGATACAGTCCTTTAGTTCATTGGCAAAAGGTCGCGGCTACTAGACCAAGGCTAAACCCTAAGGAAAAAATGGTATTTATTACACAAGTATTGACATAAGGCTTCAGCCAAATAGAACAAGAATGCTACCTGCTGCGGTCAAACTCTTAATCAGGATAACACTGAAGGTTGCCTAACCTAAAGATTAAAGCCCTAGAATTTCAAAAGTTTGCTCAAGAACATCAAGAACATAATGGTATGTTTTCAATGCTTATACTACTCTAAATCTAGCAAATGTGATCCTACACACTGGGAATTCATTAATCTATATTATAACCTGATCCTACAAACTTAGAATTCAAAAAACTCTAAGAATATAAGCCTAGCCAACAACATTTACTTCTGGAATCAACGATGGAAAATTAAGGGTTTATTCTGCTAATTAGATATATGTTCTATTCCAAACAAGTTTCTATTACAATTCAGGCAAATCAAGGGTTTCAAGCAAGCCCAATGAGATTAAGGAATTAATAGTATGGATTTAAGTGATAATCAATTTATTTCCATGGTTATTTAAGAAGATATGAGTTCGTATGGATCATTTACCAGTGGAAACCAAGAACAAACAAGAAAGAATTTAATTGTAGAAGGATTGAGGAGGTTTTTGGTTGAAAAATTACTTGGAGATTGAAAGAAACCAGTTGCTCAGCCACCAGACACCACCTAAGGCTCGCCGAAAAACTCAAGAGAGGGAATAACATAGGTTTTCTATCGATATGCTCTCAAGGAATTGGAAAAGTAATGAAGGTCATGGACAATTTCCATTTATATAACAGGCCACATGAAGATAAAGCGTCGTGTTAAATTACCATGACAGATTGAGAAGAGAAGACTTGACTACTCAGCCACAACCCCAATCGTTATCTCTTGGCACTACGACTTGGGGGCTTATTGATATGGTAAATATAGCATCCTACCATGGAGAGTACTATATTAAGCCTTCTCATCGAAGCTTACTAGTATGGGTTACGACCCTACATAAAGATGTCGTGGCCCTTACATAATCTAGGGTGCGGCCCCAGCTTGCTCATTCAGATGGTCACATCCCTCTCCATTATAGAAGCAATATAGAACCTAGACCTCCGATAAATAGAGCTTCACACCTCAAGAGTGGGGGAACTCACCCGACCTCACCTGATCCAACTAATATTGGATCAAAGCTTATTTTATTTACTGATTCACAGTCCAGAGACACTACATTGGAGGAGGCATTGCTGAACACTCTACACCCCTCGGTACAGCTTGGGGGCAACTCACCGATATCATAGTCATCTCACCGGCAGTCCCGTTATCATCATAGACATGTATTCTCTTCTCTCATATACATTGTATGCCTATTACATCATTGTAAACCTATACTACAACGTATATAATGAGAGTGTGTCACCAAAGTGGACGTAAGCTCATTTTCATAGTCGAGCCACTCTATATCTTGTCTTTTATCTCTCTTTACTAGCTCTGTCTACTTATTATGTATTTTACACTTGACTCGCTGGTACGAGAACGACAAGTGGACGATTTCTCGTATCAACATACACAGATGGAAATATAAGTGAATATAAATTAGTTAATATAAGAATACAAGATAATATATTTCATTGGTTGGAGGATCCTCCTAAAGATATAATCCAGTTCTTGTTGCATGATGAATAAGTAATAGCGGATCCAGTAATTTAGTGGGCAACGAAATATAAGGAAGGGTGGAAATTTGTGTTTTTGAATCGGGTTTTTGGATCGACAAGATGCGATAAGAATGTTTTGGACATTAACACAAAACATAGGAACTTTTTGTTCAACCTTTTATTTTTCATCACATAATTACTCAAATATTACACATTAATATATATTGATTAAATTCACATATGTCATATATATATATATATATATATATATATATATATATATATATATATATATAGAGAGAGAGAGAGAGAGAGAGAGGCAAGCTCCTACGGACACTAAGTTTGCACAGCGCTGGCGCACACCAATTTTTTTAAAGCATTAAAAAAAATATTTTTGAGTTTATTTTTTATGTGATATTCAAATATTTTAGGTGACCCATGTAAAAAAAAATCAGCTCAAAAAACTTTTTTTACTATTTTTAATTAATCGGTCAAACTTTCGCAGCTTTTAAAGTGCTTAAAAATAGCAAACGTTTGACCGATTTTTTAAAAATATAAAAAAAGTTTTTTTGAGATGATTTTTTTTACATTGATCCGTCAAATTGTTTAAATATCACACAAAAACAATCAAGGCAAAATATTTTTTTTACTATTTTAAAAAAATGATGTACAAACTTAGTGTGCACATGATCCTGACTCTCTCTCTCTCTCTCTCTCTCTCTCTCTATATATATATATATATATATATATATATATATATATATATATATATATATATATATATATATATATATATATATATATACTCGCACATTAAGGGCAACAAAAATAAATTTAGGATAGAAAAATCAAATATATGTTGATGCACACGAATTAAGGCACAATAAACAACCAAATTTTGGTAATGATAGATTTAGGGCACAATAATCATATAAAATTAGTACACATATTTGGGGCAACATACATAAATGTAGAGGCAAATTGATAATAACATATATCTCGAAGTCTCAGTGGGTGGTGATCCCCTTGGCCCATCACAGATCCACCCATGTGAATAAGGGATGCCTAGTTGTTGCACCTAAATGCCAACACCACAATCAACCAAATAGAAATAAATTATAGATGAAAAAGAAAAGGCACACACAAGAAAGAAACACAAGATTTAACATGGTTCACCTAATATAGGCTATGCCCACAAGAGGGAGAATTTAATTTTACCTCGAGAGTAAAACTGGTGTTTACAAACACTCATATATTCTCAATAATTAAACTTCTCACTACAAAGATATACACTCTTTGAATCCTCTCAAACTCTTGCACACTTTGTTTTTCTTGGCTTCCTCTCTTAGTGCTTGGTGTGTTTAATCCTTCTCAAGAGGGTCTTATTTATAACAAGCAATTGGATTCTTATTTCCAACTATTTCACATGGGTTTCCATATTCTTCCTTCTGTCCACACGTGGTTGCCAACATTTTTCCTCATGTTCACACATGGTTGCAAACTTTCTTCCTTATGTCCACACATGGTTGCCAACTTTCTTCCTTGTGGATTTTGGCATTAATTGTTTGCCATCCCCAACAATATCCACCTTGGCAATCCATGACATGACAACAATAAGACAATAACCAAAGCACCACCATGAAATTACCAAGGTCACCATTATTACCAATCGTGGAGTTACCTCCAAATTCAACAGTTTTCAATAACAAGACTAAGTCTTTATTGCCAAGAGTTACATTTATAGTGACCATAAATAATTTACCATTCGCCATCCTTGTACTAGTTACACCACCTTGAATAGAAAAACTATTGTCCTAACACCCATTGATTCATCAATGACCAATGCATGTGTGCAACTACCCCAAGTCAAAATGTCTGTCTTTGGTTTACACCGATGCGTCTTTGTAAGGGCTTGGAGGTGTTTTGCAGCAGGAGAGACAGGCCATAGCTTATGCTTCCCGTAAGCTTAAGCCTCATGAGAAGAATTACCCTACGCATGATTTGGAGTTGGCGGCAGTGGTTTTTGCCTTACGGATTTGGAGGCACTATCTTTTGGGGGAGAAGTTTCAGCTGTTCACGGACCACAAGTCACTACAGTATCTGTTCACGCAGAAGGAATTGAATATGCGGCAGTGTAGGTGGCTTGAATTTGTGAAGGACTACCAGTTCGACATCCAGTACCACCCGGGTAAGGCTAACGTGGTAGCAGACGCGTTGAGCCGCAGGCCAGCAGATGAGGTGGCAGAGGTGTGGAAAGCAAAGTGGAAGGAATTGGGACACCAGGATGCAGTGGCCCGATCTTTCATGTCTGTGATGACCATTACACCGCAGATTATCACGAAGGTAGTACGGGCACAGGCTAATGACTCGTTCTGTCAGGAGCAGATAGTTCGATTGCTAGCAGAGGGAGCCGAGTCCTATACCGTTAGCTCAGACGGGGGATTGCGCTTCAATGGGAGATTGGTAGTTCCGAAAGGGGAAGAATTGCGACACGATGTGATGGCAGAGTCGCACGGCTCACGGTTCGCAGTACATCCCGGAGGGGACAAAATGTACCAGGACATGAGACGGCAATATTGGTGGAGCGGTATGAAGAGAGATATCGCTGAGTTTGTCTCAAAATGCGCCACTTGTCAGCTTGTAAAAGTGGATCATCAGAGACCAGCAGGATTGCTACAGCCGTTGGAGGTTCCGGTGTGGATGTGGGAGAGCATATCCATGGACTTTATCACGGGGTTGCCTACGTCGCAGAGGGGTCACGAATCCGTTTGGGTAATTGTGGACAGGTTGTCCAAGGTCACTCACTTTTTACCCGTAAGGACTGACTACACTACGGGACAGTATGCCCAGCTCTTCATTTCAGAGATTGTGAGACTTCACGGTGTGCCCCTAAATATCGTGTCTGACAGAGACAAGATATTTGTTTCGAGGTTTTGGGAGAGTTTCCAGGAGGCCATGGGCACAGAATTGCGGTTGAGTACGGCTTATCATCCGCAGACCGATGGGCAGACAGAGCGCACCAATCAGATGTTGGAGGACATGCTACGCATGTGCATTATTGACTTCGGGGGTGGATGGGAGCAGTACCTTCCACTGGTGGAGTTTGCTTACAACAACTCCTATCAGTTCACGATTGGCATGGCTCCGTTTGAGGCATTGTACGGTAGGCCTTGTCGTTCCCCAGCATGTTGGTTGGAGATGGGGGACAACAAACTACTTGGGCCGGAAGTGATTCAGGATACTTCGGCAAGGATTGAGTTGATTCGGAGTCGCATTCGGGTAGCTCAAGACAAGCATAAGAGTTATGCTGATGCGAAGAGGTTTTTCAGGGAGTTCCAAGTGGGGGACCAGGTTCTGCTCAGGATTTCTCCGATAAAGGGGATTATGCGATTCGGGAAGAAGGGGAAGTTGGCACCGAGGTATGTGGGGCCGTTTCCTATTATTGAGCGGATAGGACCAGTTGCGTATAGACTTGGGCTACCGGAGCACTTGCATCGGATTCACGACGTGTTCCATATTTCCTCGCTGAGGAAATACCTTAGAGATAACTTGGCTCATTCTCACATTCCTGTGGAGGACATCGATCTCCAGCCGGATAGCTCCTACGAGGAGGGGCCAATTGCTATTTTGGACCGAAGCGAGAGGAAACTGCGGTCAAAGATAGTTCCGTTAGTACGTGTTCAGTGGCGACATCACAATGTCGAGGAGTCCACATGGGAGCGCGAGGATGAGATGCGCGAACGTTATCCAAAGCTATTTTTAGCAGGTACTTTCTAGTTTCGAATTTCGGGACGAAATTCAGTTATTAGGGGGGGAGTATGTAATACCCCGTACTTTTGACTATATTTATTTTGAGGATTAATTAATTAAATTGCGTATTAAATGGAAATTAATCCGGGTTATAAATACTAATGAGATGCTAATTGGTATTTGATTAGGTGCACATATGATTATATATGAACTTGGTATTATAAAATTTGTCGTGGGATTTATATACGGCATTTTGGAAATTTTGTTGAGACGCGTGGGACCGCCGCGTCACGGTATAATATTTTGATAATTAAAAGTGAATTTAAAATCTATAATCCATATGGTCGTTTTGAGTGCGCCAACGCGTCCGGAAGGGTCGAGATAGTCAGAAAACACTAGCCGGGGGTATAGTTTGGGTCCCGGGGTATTTTTAGGCCATTCCGGCACCATAAAGGGTATTTTAGTAATTCGGTATTTTTGGTTAATTAAAGTGACGAAAATTGAGAGTTGTAATCTGATAAGGATTTGACCCAACCAACCCTTATTAACCCAACAAGCTACGGAGGTTTATTAAATTAGGTTTTCATAAGTTCCCCCAAAGCAAACCCTAGCCACCATAGCTTTTTGGAGAAGAAAGCTTGGAGAAGGAGAGAGAGAGGAATTCTGCAGAAATTCTACACCGAATCTACACCAAACTCAGAGACAACCAAGGCAAGTGACTTTAATCCATTTAATTTCTGAGAATGTTTCTTCCATGTTAGAAAATTCAGATTTATGTTTGTTCTTGAAGAAAATATGAAAACCCATGTAGTTCAATCATAGGAATTGAGAAATTGTGAAGAGAAATGCATGTAGTATGTTAGGTAGATGATTTCCCTTATAATAATTGTGATTTTAAGGAAGAAAAACGAAATAAAATTCTGGGATTTGATGATGATATAAACCTAGGGTTCATGGTCTAGAGAAATTGGGAAAAGTGTAGAGATTTGTAAATTTGGTTGATGATATGATGATTTAATCCTTGAAAACATGTTAGGAGATGATGTAAATATGTTTAGGATGAATTAGAGACCCTAACACATTATTTGGATGAACTTTGGAAGAGATTAGAATTGTTAAAAATGGTGAAAAACGATTTCTGGAAAAATCTGGGCCGAAACTGGTACCTCGATTAGAAGCAGCCCCCAGGTCGTTCGAACGAACTCGTTCGAACTAGCTTCTAACGAGTTGACCAGTCGTTTCTAACGAGTAGGGATTTCGTTCGATATCTCGTTCGAACGAGATATCGTTAGAAGTGATAGTTCGTTCGAACGAACTGGGATCTCGTTCGAACAGCCTCGTTCGAACGAGACTTCTAACGACCTGACAGTCCAAACTCGTTCGAAGCCTCGTTCGAACGAGACTTCTAACGAGCTGGCAGTTTGGTACTTTTTGGACTGTTTTGACTTTTGGAGTTCCGTAACCTTGTTCGAGGATATAGTTAACCTTCCAACGATGATGTAGTGATAGGTTTGGGACATTTGGGTATTTATGAGAATGAATTTACATACGAGAGTATATTACATGGACGGTTTGGGTTGAGACGTGAGTATCTACTACGACGTGAGATAATTATGATGCGTATAACTACAAACCAGAATAGTATGAATTGTGATAAGTATAAGCTAGTACGAGTATGCGATATGTACTACGATTATAATACGGTATTACTAAGACGTGTGTTTACTTAGTATTGGTATATGTATTGTGTGTATGACATACCTACCATACTTGCTATCACGGGAGGTTGCGTTCGCTTAGGACCCTCTAATCCTTGTGTGCCTACGGGGGGGATATAGATTGGTACCTCGATGAACATAGGTCATAGAAAGACTTATTGTGATATTAATAAGTCCGCTGATCATGGGAGCGTAGGTATGTGCGTGACCCATGTGATGGTGACTGTGTTCGCCTCCATTATTTGTGATGTTGTTATCGGTAAACTATTCCTGAGAGATTCGGAATATGTAATCCTTATGTACGTGATGTACCGGGATGGATAGCAGAGTATGTGTGCACTACAGCTTAGATTGCGGGGTGCTTGTATTGTATATTTATGATATGAATAATATACATTATATTATGGGAATCCTCATGTTAATGTTGTAAAAATGTTACGGTATTGTTTTGAGTAATATAATGAGTTAACTGATAGTTATATCAATGGCATATTTAGTAACTGAGTTTACGTTAAACCTCTATTTAATTACGAGCGTTATTATGTATATAGAACCGAGTAATATGGGTAGAACCTTTGGCAGTCTAGCTAGTTATGTTGTCATTTAGCTAGTAGTATGGGTCGATATAGATGGGTACTTACGTTAGGAGTGCACAGTTAGACGAGAGGTGAGGATATCATGCGAGTGTACGTCCTAACATGTACTTTGCATTTAATGTTTTAAATGTTTTTAAAGCACTTGCAGGTTTTTAAAATATAACTCCACTTTCGGGCTCTGACCCATTTGCTTTTCAAATCTTTTCTTGTAAAACCATTTTAGGTGCCCAGCCACAGGGACACCAAGCATAGGATTCTCACTCAGGTGACGAGCTGTAGCTGGTTGTGGAAGCTACAGGGATTTGCATGTAGACGCTTCTATCTTTTGGATTCCAGAGTCACTATCTATCAGTTGTAGGGCATGTTGCCCATTTCTTTAGAGGCATCTTTTATATTTCAGTTTTCAGACTTAGCATGTATTGTTTCAGTTTATTTATTTCAGTTGTGAGATTGTGGTGAGGAGTTTTTCCTCCAGACTTTATTTACTGTTATGGGATGGTTATTCATTTTACTTCAGTATGGTGAATGGTGTTATCTATTTCTTCATTTCACTTGTTGCATGTTACTCAGACTTAAATTAAAATTTGGCAACTTACTTTTTAAATACTAGGTGGTTAGTAATATTAAAATGTTTTCGACAGTGATGCTATTAACTGAGCCAACTTGGCATTTTGAATTAATTTTATAAAGGAGTAGCTACCCGGTATTTAATTAGTCGGGGTGTCACAGGTGGTATCAGAGCATCAGGTTCTAGTGTCCTTTAGGATCTGTACGGCTATTATGTTTCCGCTACGTTTTCTTTGATATAGAGCCCTATATTTTAGGACTGTTGTATTCTTTTGTGTATGCTTCGTTCTTCAGCTATTTTAAGTTTATAAACCGTGAACTTATAAACTTCATTCTTATTTCAGATGCCTCCACGACGTGCACGACGAGTTCCCAGGAATGCAATGCCCGAACCCCAGCCCGCTCCAGTTCACGGCATGTTGAACGCCACTGAGGTTGCAGCTATAGTAGCTCAAGCGGTGAATGCCGCGATCGCCGTTATTCAGCAGGCACCGCCTCAGGCGTCGGTTGCCGCGCCAGCACAGGTTAATGCATTCCCGTCTGCTTGGGAGCGTGTACGAGACGCTTTTCAGAAAGCGCATCCTCCAGAGTTTGCAGGTAGCTCAGACGTGGTAGTCTCGAGCCAATGGAGGAAGGACATACAGAGGCATTTGAGGATGCATGAGTGCACTGACGTCCAGAAATAGGTGCTAGCTACTTTCAAGCTAGTAGGATCTGCACTACAGTGGTGGGAGTCTATCACCACCGCGGAGGAGAGGGATACCCTCACGATTCAGGAGTTCTGGGTGCGGTTCGACCGCAAGTACTTTCCATCCGCAGTTCATACAGAGATGAGGAGGAAGCTGATGAGTTTGAAACAAGAGGGCAAGACAGTGGCCGAGTATGAGGCCGAGTTCACTAACCTGTTGAATATCGTTCCAGACGAGATTCCAACAGAGAAGAAGAAGATAGAGAAGTTCACTGATGGGTTGAATTGGAGGATCCGTCAGCATCTGCTAGGGAACCTATCGTTGGCCACGTATTCTGATGTGGTTAACGCTGCATTACTACACTGCCAGGACCACCGTTTTCATATGGCCGAGGGCAAGCGGTCAGGGGAGTCTAGCCATCAGGGCAGGACTGGAGGACATGGTGCCAGCGGGGCACAGACCGGTCAGGGGCAGAGACAGACTGAGCAGGGTACCCAGCAGGGGGACAATAATAGGTTCCGGTCAGGGAACTACAGATAGGGACAGGGAGGTTTCCGCCAGGGCCACCAGGGTCCAAACGGCCATCAGGGCCAGCAGGGGCAGAATGGACAGCAGTTCCATCAGGGCCAGCAGGGCCAAGGGAGGAATGGTAACGGCCACCAGGGCCGGGGACAGCAGGGGCAGAGGGGAGGGAATTTCCCAGGGAAGTGCTTCACTTGTGGCAAGACTGGCCATAAGAAGCAGGATTGTCCTGATAGGGGCAGGGCCCCACAGTAGCAGCAGCAGGGTGCTCGCCAGGAGCCACAGAGACCTATGTTTCCCGCCGCTCTTCCTGCACCGCCACAGATGGCAGCTTTGCCACCCATTCCAGCAGTCCCAGCTCAGCAGGGGCAGCTACAGTATGGACGTGTCTACAACGTCCACCAGGCTGCAGTCCCACAGGCACCGCCCGCGATCGAGGGTACGTTTCCTATCCATGGCACTATGGGTCGGGTGTTATTTGACACGGGTGCTACACACTGTTTTATTGCTACACACTTCGCGAAAGCTTTAGGATTGTTAGCTACGGCAGAGAGCACAGTGACGTGTGTCGACTCACCATTAGGGAGTGGGTCACTTATTTTCTTTATATGCCGGGGAGTGGGGGTAGAGGTTGGTGGTTTGGTATTACCTGCGGACATGTTAGTGTTAGACATGCATGTTCACGATGTGATCATCGGTATGGATTGGCTCGTAGCATATAGGGCCATGATTGATTGCTTCAGCGGGAGCATTATTTTTGCCATTCCGGGGCAAGAGATGTTTATAGTGGCGATGCCTCGCCCAGAGGGAGGATCGACCGCTCATCTGTATTACATAGAGGAGGATACCTCTAAGGAGGTCGTTATTCCTTTAGATTCGATCCCGGTTGTCAGGAAGTATTCAGACGTGTTTCAGGAGATACCGGGCTTACCACCCAGTCGAGAGATAGATTTCGTTATTGATTTGCTACCGGGTACGAGACCTATAGCACGTGCACCGTACCGTATGGCTCCGGCTGAAATGCGAGAGTTACGGGATCAGATAGAGCAGCTGTTAGGGCAAGGCTTTATTCGCAGGAGTACCTCACCTTGGGGCGCTCCAGTTTTGTTTGTGAAGAAGAGGGATGGTTCACTGAGATTGTGTGTGGACTACCGAGAGTTGAATAAGGTCACGATACGGAATAAGTATCCGTTGCCTCAAATCGATGACTTATTCGACCAGTTGAGAGGAGCTTCTTTCTTCTCGAAGATTGACTTGAGGTCAGGATACCATCAGTTGCGTATCAGGGAAGAGGATGTCTCGAAAACTGCGTTCTTGTCGAGATATGGTTCTTACGAGTTTCGGGTTATGCCTTTCGGTTTGACCAATGCTCCAGCAGTGTTTATGGACTTAATGAACAGAGTGTTCAGGGATTTCCTAGACCAGTTTGTCATTGTCTTCATTGATGATATCCTGGTTTACTCTCAGACAGAGGAGGAGCACGCCGAGCATTTGAGGCAGGTTTTGCAGACACTTCGTCAGAACGAGCTGTATGCAAAATATGAGAAGTGCGGGTTTTGGCTGAAGGAAGTCCAGTTCTTGGGTCACATCATTTCCGACCAGGGAATATCTGTCGATCCGGGAAAGGTATCAGCGGTGAGGGAGTGGGGACAGCCCACGACACCAACGGAGATTCGTAGTTTCTTGGGCTTAGCAGGATACTACAGGAGGTTTATTCGGGGTTTCTCGGAGATAGCAGGTCCTTTGACACATCTTACTCGTAAAGGTGTGCCATATATCTGGAGTGATGCCTGTCAGTTGGCATTCGATGAGTTGAAGGAAAAATTGACCTCAGCACCTGTGTTAGCATTGCCGAGACCGGGAGTTGAGTATTTGGTTTACACCGATGCGTCTTTGCAAGGGCTTGGAGGTGTTTTGCAGCAGGAGAGACAGGCCATAGCTTATGCTTCCCGTAAGCTTAAGCCTCATGAGAAGAATTACCCTACGCATGATTTGGAGTTGGCGGCAGTGGTTTTTGCCTTACGGATTTGGAGGCACTATCTTTTGGGGGAGAAGTTTCAGCTGTTCACGGACCACAAGTCACTACAGTATCTGTTCACGCAGAAGGAATTGAATATGCGGCAGCGTAGGTGGCTTGAATTTGTGAAGGACTACCAGTTCGACATCCAGTACCACCCGGGTAAGGCTAACGTGGTAGCAGACGCGTTGAGCCGCAGGCCAGCAGATGAGGTGGCAGAGGTGTGGAAAGCAAAGTGGAAGGAATTGGGACACCAGGATGCAGTGGCCCAATCTTTCATGTCTGTGATGACCGTTACACCGCAGATTATCACGAAGGTAGTACGGGCACAGGCTAATGACTCGTTCTGTCAGGAGAAGATAGTTCGATTGCTAGCAGAGGGAGCCGAGTCCTATACCGTTAGCTCAGACGGGGGATTGCGCTTCAATGGGAGATTGGTAGTTCCGGAAGGGGAAGAATTGTGACACGATGTGATGGCAGAGTCGCACGGCTCACGGTTCGCAGTACATCCCGGAGGGGACAAAATGTACCAGGACATGAGACGGCAATATTGGTGGAGCGGTATGAAGAGAGATATCGCTGAGTTTGTCTCAAAATGCGCCACTTGTCAGCTTGTAAAAGTGGATCATCAGAGACCAGCAGGATTGCTACAGCCGTTGGAGGTTCCGGTGTGGATGTGGGAGAGCATATCCATGGACTTTATCACGGGGTTGCCTACGTCGCAGAGGGGTCACGACTCCGTTTGGGTAATTGTGGACAGGTTGTCCAAGGTCGCTCACTTTTTACCCGTAAGGACTGACTACACTACGGGACAGTATGCCCAGCTCTTCATTTCAGAGATTGTGAGACTTCATGGTGTGCCCCTAAATATCGTGTCTGACAGAGACAAGATATTTGTTTCGAGGTTTTGGGAGAGTTTCCAGGAGGCCATGGGCACAGAATTGCGGTTGAGTACGGCTTATCATCCGCAGACCGATGGGCAGACAGAGCGCACCAATCAGATGTTGGAGGACATGCTACGCATGTGCATTATTGACTTCGGGGGTGGATGGGAGCAGTACCTTCCACTGGTGGAGTTTGCTTACAACAACTCCTATCAGTTCACGATTGGCATGGCTCCGTTTGAGGCATTGTACGGTAGGCCTTGTCGTTCCCCAGCATGTTGGTTGGAGGTGGGGGACAACAAACTACTTGGGCCGGAAGTGATTCAGGATACTTCGGCAAGGATTGAGTTGATTCGGAGTCGCATTCGGGTAGCTCAAGACAGGCAGAAGAGTTATGCTGATGCGAAGAGGTTTTTCAGGGAGTTCCAAGTGGGGGACCAGGTTCTGCTCAGGATTTCTCCGATGAAGGGGATTATGCGATTCGGGAAGAAGGGGAAGTTGGCATCGAGGTATGTGGGGCCATTTCCTATTATTGAGCGGATAGGACCAGTTGCGTATAGACTTGGGCTACCGGAGCACTTGCATCGGATTCACGACGTGTTCCATATTTCCTCGCTGAGGAAATACCTTAGAGATAACTTGGCTCATTCTCACATTGCTGTGGAGGACATCGATCTCCAGCCGGATAGCTCCTACGAGGAGGGGCCAATTGCTATTTTGGACCGAAGCGAGAGGAAACTGCGGTCAAAGATAGTTCCGTTAGTACGTGTTCAGTGGCGACATCACAATGTCGAGGAGTCCACATGGGAGCGCGAGGATGAGATGCGCGAACGTTATCCAGAGCTATTTTTAGCAGGTACTTTCTAGTTTCGAATTTCGGGACGAAATTCAGTTATTAGGGGGGGAGTATGTAATACCCCGTACTTTTGACTATATTTATTTTGAGGATTAATTAATTAAATTGCGTATTAATTGGAAATTAATCCGGGTTATAAATACTAATGAGATGCGAATTGGTATTTGATTAGGTGCACATATGATTATATATGAACTTGGTATTATAAAATTTGTCGTGGGATTTATATACGGCATTTTGGAAATTTTGTTGAGACGCGTGGGACCGCCGCGTCACGGTATAATATTTTGATAATTAAAAGTGAATTTAAAATCTATAATCCGTATGGTCGTTTTGAGTGCGCCAACGCGTCCGGAAGGGTCGAGATAGTCAGAAAACACTAGCCGGGGGTATAGTTTGGGTCCCGGGGTATTTTTAGGCCATTCCGGCACCATAAAGGGTATTTTAGTAATTCGGTATTTTTGGTTAATTAAAAGTGACGAAAATTGAGAGTTGTAATCTGATAAGGATTTGACCCAACCAACCCTTATTAACCCAACAAGCTACGGAGGTTTATTAAATTAGGTTTTCATAAGTTCCCCGAAAGCAAACCCTAGCCACCATAGCTTTTTGGAGAAGAAAGCTTGGAGAAGGAGAGAGAGAGGAATTCTGCAGAAATTCTACACCGAATCTACACCAAACTCAGAGACAACCAAGGCAAGTGACTTTAATCCATTTAATTTCTGAGAATGTTTCCTCCATGTTAGAAAATTCAGATTTATGGTTTGTTCTTGAAGAAAATATGAAAACCCATGTAGTTCAATCATAGGAATTGAGAAATTGTGAAGAGAAATGCATGTAGTATGTTAGGTAGATGATTTCCCTTATAATAATTGTGATTTTAAGGAAGAAAAACGAAATAAAATTCTGGGATTTGATGATGATATAAACCTAGGGTTCATGGTCTAGAGAAATTGAGAAAAGTGTAGAGATTTGTAAATTTGGTTGATGATATGATGATTTAATCCTTGAAAACATGTTAGGAGATGATGTAAATATGTTTAGGATGAATTAGAGACCCTAACACATTATTTGGATGAACTTTGGAAGAGATTAGAATTGTTAAAAATGGTGAAAAACGATTTCTGGAAAAATCTGGGCCGAAACTGGTACCTCGATTAGAAGCAGCCCCCAGGTCGTTCGAACGAACTCGTTCGAACGAGCTTCTAACGAGTTGACCAGTCATTTCTAACGAGTAGGGATTTCGTTCGATATCTCGTTCGAACGAGATATCGTTAGAAGTGACAGTTCGTTCGAACGAACTGGGATCTCGTTCGAACAGCCTCGTTCGAACGAGACTTCTAACGACCTGACAGTCCAAACTCGTTCGAAGCCTCGTTCGAACGAGACTTCTAATGAGCTGGCAGTTTGGTACTTTTTGGACTGTTTTGACTTTTGGAGTTCCGTAACCTTGTTCGAGGATATAGTTAACCTTCCAACGATGATGTAGTGATAGGTTTGGGACATTTGGGTATTTATGAGAATGAATTTACATACGAGAGTATATTACATGGACGGTTTGGGTTGAGACGTGAGTATCTACTACGACGTGAGATAATTATGACGCGTATAACTACAAACTAGAATAGTATGAATTGTGATAAGTATAAGCTAGTACGAGTATGCGATATGTACTACGATTATAATACGGTATTACTAAGACGTGTGTTTACTTAGTATTGGTATATGTATTGTGTGTATGACATACCTACCATACTTGCTATCACGGGAGGTTACGTTCGCTTAGGACCCTCTAATCCTTGTGTGCCTACGGGGGGGATATAGATTGGTACCTCGATGAACATAGGTCATAGAAAGACTTATTGTGATATTAATAAGTCCGCTGATCATGGGAGCGTAGGTATGTGCGTGACCCATGTGATGGTGACTGTGTTCGCCTCCATTGTTTGTGATGTTGTTATCGGTAAACTATTCCTGAGAGATTCGGAATATGTAATCCTTATGTACGTGATGTACCGGGATGGATAGCAGAGTATGTGTGCACTACAGCTTAGATTGCGGGGTGCTTGTATTGTATATTTATGATATGAATAATATACATTATATTATGGGAATCCTCATGTTAATGTTGTAAAAATGTTACGGTATTGTTTTGAGTAATATAATGAGTTAACTGATAGTTATATCAATGGCATATTTAGTAACTGAGTTTACGTTAAACCTCTATTTAATTACGAGCGTTATTATGTATATAGAACCGAGTAATATGGGTAGAACCTTTGGCAGTCTAGCTAGTTATGTTGTCATTTAGCTAGTAGTATGGGTCGATATAGATGGGTACTTACGTTAGGAGTGCACAGTTAGACGAGAGGTGAGGATATCATGCGAGTGTACGTCCTAACATGTACTTTGCATTTAATGTTTTAAATGTTTTTAAAGCACTTGCAGGTTTTTAAAATATAACTCCACTTTCGGGCTCTGACCCATTTGCTTTTCAAATCTTTTCTTGTAAAACCATTTTAGGTGCCCAGCCACAGGGACACCAAGCATAGGATTCTCACTCAGGTGACGAGCTGTAGCTGGTTGTGGAAGCTACAGGGATTTGCATGTAGACGTTTCTATCTTTTGGATTCCAGAGTCACTATCTATCAGTTGTAGGGCATGTTGCCCATTTCTTTAGAGGCATCTTTTATATTTCAGTTTTCAGACTTAGCATGTATTGTTTCAGTTTATTTATTTCAGTTGTGAGATTGTGGTGAGGAGTTTTTCCTCCAGACTTTATTTACTGTTATGGGATGGTTATTCATTTTACTTCAGTATGGTGAATGGTGTTATCTATTTCTTCATTTCACTTGTTGCATGTTACTCAGACTTAAATTAAAATTTGGCAACTTACTTTTTAAATACTAGGTGGTTAGTAATATTAAAATGTTTTCGACAGTGATGCTATTAACTGAGCCAACTTGGCATTTTGAATTAATTTTATAAAGGAGTAGCTACCCGGTATTTAATTAGTCGGGGTGTCACACTATATTTTCCATACAAAATGGTAGAGACTATGTTCTCGTGTGAATTCGAAAAAGAGGTAAGAAGAAATAAGGCCCGATCTTCTTCCTCAAGCTTTCTATCAACCTTTTTGAGTTGATCAGTAATCCCATGAAACATTTTCATGTGATTCATAAGGTCCCTTCCCTCCTCCATCTTCAAATGGTAAAGCTTTCACTTGAGATTGAGCGTTGTTGTGAGATTCTTATCTAGATAAAGTTTTTCTAACTTTTTCCACAACTTTGGTGGTGTATCCTCATCAATGATGTTATTTATGATATTATCACTGATATTGAGTCATATTGTGATCAAGAACCTTGACTTAACATCCTTCCAATCATCTTTCATCATTTTATCTGGCTTTCCATAGTTTCCTTTCAAGTCCCGTGCAAGGCCTCCCTGAATAAGGATGTCCTTCACCCTATTTTTCCATTGAGTAAAGCTACCTTTATCATCAAAAGGGCCCACCTTTTATTGAGCCCCAACATTTCTGGCCATAGTTGAATGTAAACTCCCCAAGACTTACAAACGCTAGTGATTTAACAATAAAGTCCGAATACCGATTTTTTGCCAAACACCTTGTGTATAACTACAACTCTGATACCAACTATTGCGCCTAAATGATAACACCACAATCAACCAAATAGTAATAAGTTAAAGATGAAAAAGAATAAGAGAACATAAGAAAGAAACACGGGATTTAACGTGATTTATCCAATATAGGCTACGTCCACAAGAGGGAGAATTTAATTCACCTTAAGAATAAAACCGGTGTTTACCAACACTCACACACTCTCAAAAATTAAACTTCTCACTACAATGATACACACTCTTTGAATCCTCTTTATCTCTTGCACACTTTATTTTTCTTAGCTTCTTCTCTTAGTGTTTGGTGTGTTTCTCAAAAGGGTCCAATTTATAGAAAGCAATTAGATTCCAATTGTCAACTAGTTCACATGGGTTTCCATCTTATTCCTCATGTCCACGCATGATTGCCAACATTCTTCCTCATGTCCACACACGTTTACCAACATTCTTCCTAATATTTTCACATGGTTGCCAACTTTCTTCCCTGTGGATTTTGACAATAATTGTTTGCCAACCCCAACATGTAACAACTCCTATTTTCTCACGTAAAGGTTGGCCAGACATAGTACGTCAAATATAGGGATTTTTATATAATTTATATCATTCTTAGCATTAACCATAATAAACATTCATATACTAAACTCCATTTGAATTAAAATTGGATTAAATGAAGGGGCAATAAGTAATAATGAAACCAACATCCACATCGTACGAAATAAAAATCAACATTAAAAAATACTATCTTGACTAATAAATAAATGACTCTGGACTTATGCCCTTATAATAATCCAAAAGAAGTAAAAATAGAAAGACGTAGCAACCTAAGCTAGAATCAATAATTGAATCTTTGAGAAGTAACTCGTGATATCAAGTCTGATATTCCTTCAGTCCTGCTATCCCCATCTAAGCGAATTGGGGGGGGGGGGGGGGGGCATTTATAATTTTGGGTCAACGCCCTAGAGTGTGCATGAATTACCTTACTGAACTCGAAATGCAAGAATACACTTAATTTAAATAAAAAACTCCCATCGGCACTCGCATATGATAAGTATCTCACCTCTCAACTAGGTACCATCCTATTCGTTTCCTAACCCCAAATCAGTATAGATAATAAAAGCATTATTAAACATGTGATGCCTGTAGCATAATTTACGTACTGAAATATACTTGTCCACATTCGTATTACCATTTTTCGAATATCCAAGTAAAACTATCCATAACCATGATATAATCATTTATCATGTATACTACACAATATTGGGTCTATGTGTTATAGTCTACATCATTAGACTATGAATTCTTCTTATTCATTTCCATTAATTTATATATATGTCCTTATATATGCGACACTAGGGCATCTACCAATAACATCTCGTTCTTTCTCTATCGGTAAGCCCGAGGGAACCTCATATCCATCATGGACATCACAATTCACACATAAGTGGGGCGCTTCCTACGCAGTACACCAGTTCATGGCCCATATCGAGCTGTGACAAAGGATCCCAGCATTTACACCTACCTCTCGTAGATGACGTTGCTACATTGTACCTATAATAATGACCTACAAAATGTCTATCCCACCTATGCCGATGTGTGCTACGGTTTCGAATGAGCATCACCCCAAACTGATACGACTATTTATGAACATACGTATGTTCAACGCAAATAGATAGCTACTTATATATACCACATGATACGTATATATGTAATTACTTTATAATTACCCCCATGATATATTATTGATTTGACCATCATTATTTTCCATTTGATTAACCACCTCGTTAATTATTAGTTTCTGTATTTAAATAACAGTCCCAACGTTCTCAAAATTTATCCCCAATTAATTTATGTTTTTACCGCCCTTCCCGTTAAATATAAATTCCTCTATTTAAATAGTCGTTCAACATTATTGAATTTCTACACTTCATTTTCTTAGTCACTAGCCTTCCCCGAGCCATACCGTAACCCCCCATTCTTCGTATCCCGAATCCCATTCTTGTCAAACCCAATTAATACATTATCCTACCAATTTTTCAAAAATTCCTGGCTAGCCTAAATAGGTATATTTTTATCCTACCAATATTCCGGAAGTGTTAAATTAATATTTCGTAACTCTTAAATTCACCGGGACCCTGTACGACTAACCTATAACACAAACAACCCAACATCACTTATGATCATTAACTAGTTTTATATCATTTAATAATAATTTCTACATTGAATAACACCTAAGTCATGATTACTTCATTAGGCTACCGTGTTCTCGAAAAATTATAAAGTGGGTGACTCCTAAATTTCAACATCCGTATCTTTGTATAGGTTTGTGCCAAGAAACATGCTTTTTCGGGGATATACATTAGATCTATATTACCATATCATAAAATCACAATATCCATCTCTAAAACCACATTGTTCGTATTATTTTTTCTAGAATTTCTAATCAATCTTTCAGTTCTATAATTTTCTAGTCATCAAAGTGAGATCCTCCACATGTTTATAGTAAACCTATTTCAAATCATCAATTAAAAATTAAATCCACAAATCTACATGGGAGCCTACATAAATAAATTAAGAAATAACATGGAAATCAATTTAAGCAAAAAATTCTTGCTATAGGGTGAAGGTGGAAACTCTTCTTTTTGAATCTCCAATTATCCTCCTTATTTTGACTTTGGTATCTCCTCTCTGTGGGTGGGGCTACTAGGGTTTATTTTATTATGTAAATGGTGTTTTCCAACTCTTATTGAACTTATAAAAACTCTTAATCCTGAGTTAGGCCTAAATCCCCATTTTTGGACCCCCACCCCCAATGGGCCTAAATCTATAATCAAAATAGCCCAATAACCTCCCAAATGATATACCTATACCCCGGGACCATTTTTAAAGGTTTAAAATACCTAAACGAGCCCATAAATCCTTTCGAAACGCATCCTGATTATTTTTATTCCACTTTGACATTTTTTTATTATGTTTAAATGACACGCACCCATAATTTTATTAACATATGATTTATATTCACTGGTGAGCTCATTACGCCAAATTGAGTCATCTAATTATATAATAATGAATAAATATTTATTTTCAATTTAAATCTTACCCATTTAAATTTCAATCTATTCGATTTTTATTCTGAAAATACGGGGTATTATGACATTTCCTCCTAATAATGGAATTTCGTCCTCGAAATTCACCAAAGCTTAACCTTACACCTAAATCCACATAATTAACCCAAGTTTTACACTCAACTAGTGCATACTCATATCCCATTAGATAAAAGAAAAGGCTCGCCTATGCCTATCATAACATTACTGGGGTGTCCATAAATTCACATTAGATGCACACACATGCACAAATATCAAATATGGGTGACATCTATACATCCAACCTGACCCATACATTCCATGCTTATCCAGAAGGCAAAATATATCTCCACATATGTAAAACGTAAATAAAAATAATAACATGTTAGTATCCAACTTCATTCAATGCGTGTGACGTCTCATAACCGAAATCCAAACAACTGATACACTACTACACGACTTAGTGAGTTATTGAGATTTGTTGGCCCAAGACAAAAATGAAAAAAATAATTGTTTACGCTAATTACATAAATTTCAATTTATGACCATTCTCAACAAAAGCTTCCTCACTTATAAAGGATACACTAAATCCCAATAGATTTATCCGTTTGATTATACCAATAATAGCAACCAAAAGGTCCTAGGATCCAACATCTCTCAACTCTCGACATTTGCTACTTTCGTGCGTGGGATGTCTCGTGTGAAAAATCCAAACAAGGAACCCTCCCAATACACTAATACGTAGCATTGTCAGTCAATGAGATCTATAAGTCTAGGACCCACGTCTATTAATATGTTTAATTAATTTATATGGCTCCCCAGGCCTACTCATTCATGTAAAGTCTACCAACGCTTACTTATAATAACACTGTCATTATAGTAAAACTATTTATAACTGTACACCTCATCATATAACCAGGACAACCACTAGTCCTAACATTCACAAAGGAACCAAATATTTCTAAAATACGAACTATTCCTGCTTTGCATACTCTTAACATAAATAATAAAGTTTCATCGTTGAATAATTATCACATTTATTTATCCTTAAGACATAACACTATTTTCATATAGTTCCACATTCGTATCCCGAATCGAACACTCAACAAGGAAACTCTTTTTGGTGCTTACATGTCCTATAAATAAAGTTCGTGTGCCCATATGACCATCATCAGTGCATTACCAATTCCCCGAATATGACACAGAAGTCATGTAGTGACCTCTTAAGCACACTAAATTATATGAAAATCATCATGTAACTCCCCAGTCATTATCGCCATCCATTTTACCATATTTAGACTCAAGGTATTACAATTCTTGTAATATTTCCCAAAGAGATGGTGAACACCATTGTCTAACTAGTCACACTAAATTCAACTATTAACTTTAAATAGTCCCGCAATATCAACATAAGCACTCTGATTTTCTTGCCAATCCAACCCTATGATACTATCATAATATGATGGTACTTATAAAAATAAGGTATCCGCAACCCTAAGTCCTCCTCAGATCAATTCTTATACCCTTAAACACAAGGCACTATAGGTATTTTCCCCTCAACTCACGGGTGAAACAACGTAAAGTTCTTTAATAAAATGGAGTCTACCCTCCCAAAAATATACTAACGAGATAGTATTTACTATGGACTATTAAACACTAGATCTAAACTAAGCATTTCTTACAAGATTAAAAATTTAGTATCATACCATTTTTGTATATGGTGGTTCTAGTCCCTCTCCTAGTGCGACGTGATACACACGTCTATACTGCGATTGTGATTACAATCCCTAAGGTGGACCTGGTAGCACTGGTAAGGCTGGAACTGTCACAACTGGCTAAACCTACTGTGGTTGACACTCCCTCTGAGGTTCCTAGTGTCCTCATTGTCCCCCTAACTCCTGTGCTGCCTAATTTTCGTAAGGGCACTTTAAGGAAAAATATCCCCTTTTATAACAAATATAGTAATTTCCTTGGATCTGATGCCTGTCTAGTTGTCACCCATGTTGACCCTGATCTTGCTACCCTTGCCCCTGGTGGCCTCTGTGCTATTAGCCCTGTTAGCCCTGTACCTGTTGTCCCTATCTATTCTGATCATCGGAACCTCTAAATCAGTTATGCTACTCTAAAGATTGAGGAATCCAAAACTGTTGAGCCTCATGGATTTTACTCCCATTTGCCTTACCCTGTTGGTTTGTGGACTCAGAGGGTGTCTCTTCTCTCCTTTATTTTTTTGGAACGTCCTATGATTCTGACAATGAAGTAAGGCGACATTCACCATCTGTTTATATGTGGTGAAATCCAAATTCCCCAATAGTGACTGCCTGATGTGCCAAGCTATCCCTGACACGAAATTCTCCATCTTCCTCTATACTGTATTTACTTCCTCCTTAGCAAAATAGTAAAAAACAATAAACTCTTCCTCATATTCTGCCACAGTGAGACCCTACCGCTTGAGGTCCATGAACTTCCTTTGCATTTCTGATTGCATCGCATGAGGAAAATACTTCCCCTCAAATTTCTCATAAAATTCATCTATGGTCAAACTATATCTCTCTGCCTTCGAAATGACAGACTCCCACCACTGAAGTGTTGCTCCTACAAGTCAAAATGAGGCCAACATCTGTGTTGATGAAAAAATTAGTCAGCTGACATGAACTAATTATATAGAGGCACGTGGCATCTTACGTGGCAGAAATATAATTACTCACCGACCTACTCAAGCATCACGAGAAACTTAGATTACCATGCAACACAGCATGACGAGCTACTCAATGCTACGAGAAACTCAATAACCAATCTACATGGCGTGCCGAGCAAGTATCCATACCAAGCATCTAGACAAGAAGATCAAGCGATAACTACACGTTCAATGAACATCAGATTTTAATGAATATTCTTATTGTACAGATGTATGTGCCTAATAATTAAAGGCATACCGTCTATTTATATGGAGAGCCTCAAGGCTATAAATACATTATAACCTCCTCATAAGAAGGGGATTAGGATCTAATAGCAAACCTGTTATCGAGATTTAAGGCAAACAGTCAGCAATACCAAACAGTGGACATAGGCCATTTTCTTAAGGATGAACCACTTTAAAAATCCCTTGTCTTATTTACTCATTTTTATCTGTGATTGATTAATTATATATCATCTAGTTTTTTGCATCAACAAATTGGCGCTGTCCGTGGGAAACGATTATAATTAGCCTCTCCCACCAATAAACTCATCATCTATGACTGAGATCCCGGAATCTAGTAATCGAAACACAAGGATCCCACCAAACCCCTCTACTCCACCAAATGTTCAAGATCTGGCTAGCATAACGGCTAATTTGGCCCAAGGGAAAACAACCATGCAGGAAACCATGCGTCAACTTATACAAACTGTTCGAGATAGAGTTCCTGGCCGTTCGGCATAACGAAGTGTTCAGAGAAATACCCATCTTCCATCTTAAAGAACACGACGGACATTATTCCTGTAGGTCTCTCAATCCAGACATACTGATTTATATCGTACTGAAAGATCTAGTGATCCTTCGTATCAACCTGGTCGGACTTCATCAGTACGAGCTTCTCAATGGAATGTCACTCTAACTCCAGAGAGAACTAGTGCTCTAGAAACGTTGAGTAGAGTCTCCCCTTTTGATCAACTGGGCCCTAGGAGGAATAGAATTCCTCATAGGATTGCGTCAAGGAACTCTCAGCGACCATTCGACCTAAGGGAAGGCTCTGCCCAATCACGCCCAACAGCTCGTAATGAAAGGTCCCAAGAGGAAAGCTCAATGCGAACAGTTGCTCAAACAAATAGGCCCCAGGTGGAAAACGATGCATGGAAAGGCTCTATTCAATGGTTGGAGGATAGGTTAGGGGAAATGGCTAAGGCTAAAAATCCTGTACAAAGAACTTTTGTCCAAGGAACACCATTCGTGCAGGCGATTGTGGACTTTCCCACACCATAAAAATTCAAAACTCCTATTGTGATACCTAAATATGATGGAAAAACTGATATTGTCCTCCATATAGAACAATACCAAGCTACTACCGATATATATGCAGTTCCAGACGAGATGAGATGTAGGGCATTTTTAGGAACTCTCATCGGGTCAGCTCAGATATGGTATAACAACCTTCCTCGGGGGAAGATTGCGACCTTCCTTCAACTGGTAGAGTTTTTCATGGGGAATTTCTATTTTAGAGCAAAACTAGTTAAACGAGTAGCACGCTTACTGAGTGTTAGACAGAAGACAAGAAAAAGTACCAGGGACTATATTAATCATTTTAATAACGAGAAACTTGAGGTAATTGATTATGAGGAGAAGACATTAATTACTGCTCTGATGAGTGGACTATTACCGAATAAGTTATATTATACTTTGGCCAAAGATCCACATAGGACCATGGAAGAACTGATGGCAAAGGTAGCCAAAATCATGAACGATGAAGAAGCCATGGCTGCAAAGAAGAATACATACAATAAGGAGACCAAGGTTGAGGCTGGTAAAATCGAGAAAAAGGATCAGAAGGACAATGGTGGCAAAAAATAGTTAAAAGGTAAGTAAGCCCTGGAGCAGATGAGGAAGTATGGAAACTATACTCCCTTGAAAGTAGACATAAATCACATTCTGGAGGAGATCAAGAACAGTGAGGAGCTAGCTTGGCCAGAAAAATAAAGGCAGACCCAGACAAAAGGGACATAGCTCTCCGGAATGAACTTGAAGCACTCATCAGGCGAGCAAAATTAGCTAAGTACGTTGATCACCAAAATAGTGGGAAAACTAGCAACAAAGGAAGGCAAAGATATAAATCTCCTCGTCGAGCAAAAGAAGACAAGAAGAGAGATCACGAAGATGATCCAAAAGATGACCCCGATCTCCCTAAACGACCAAGATAGCCAGAACGCGAGGTATTTTCAATCCATTTTGAGGCATTTGAATGTAATGTCATTATAGGTGGAGATGCAGGAGATGGATATCTGACTACGGAGAGAAAAGCTTACCTCAATGAGGCCCAAGCTTGTTCTTACATACAACGAATAAACTTGGCAGAAGATGATCGCCCGAGGAAGGTGAATAAGGATAAACTGGTTATCGGCTTTTCTAAAAATGACCTGGCAGGTGTATTATATCCTCATGATGACTCATTGGTAATCAAGATGAGAATAAAAGAAGTGGTGATTTCACGGGTATTGGTGGATAATGGTAGCTCTACAGACATCATGTTCTACCCATGCTTTGACAGTTTGAATTTGAAGTTAGCCCAGTTGGAGCCATATAAATGGCCCCTCCTCAGCTTTACTGGAGAAAAGTTTTTCCACTTGGGACGATCAAGTTGGACATGCTCATCGGTACATGGCCTCCTTTTCGAATAGAAAGAGTACGCTTCTTCGTAATGGATAAAAATGTCCAATCAGTTTACAACATCATCATGGGAAGAGTAGGTCTGAAGAAATTCGAGGCAGTGTCATCTACTGTACATCAATGTTTAAAATTCCCAACCAACTTTGGAGTGGGAGTTATGAAAGGTGACCATAAAGTAGCTCAGGAATGCTACTATTCGTCTGTCGAACAAGAGGAACGAGGAGAATCTAGGAAGAATACTACTACATATCAAGTGGATGAAACGGAAGATGCAGAGATTGAAACATTAGATCCTAGAGACGAGTCTCAGCTCGTGAAAGGCTAAGTCATGGAAGCTACCGAAAATATCATTCTGGATAATGAACACCCAGAACGAACAACCCAAATTGACGCGTCTTTGGATGTATCATTAAAACAGGAACTGATAGCATTTCTAAGGCACAAAAAACATACTTTTGCATGGAGTCATGAAGACATGCCAGGGATAGACCCGAATTTCTCGTGTCACGAGCTCAACGTGAATAAGGAAATCAAGCCAATGAAACAGCGAAGAAGGGTATTCATCCCTGAAAAGAATCAATCTATATAGGAAGAGGTAGAGAAACTACAGAAAGCGTTTTTCATTGAGGATGTCAAGTATCCTGATTGGCTAGCAAATGTTGTGATGGTAAAGAAGAAAAATAACAAGCGGAGGATGTGTGTGGACTTCACTGATCTTAATAAAGCCTGCCCAAAGGATCATTTTCCTTTGCCCCGAATCGATCAGCTGGTGGATGCTACCTCGGGGCACGAATTATTGAGTTTCATGGATGCTTACTCTGGTTAAAACCAGATTAAAATGAAACCCGAGGATAGGGAAAGTACCTCATTTATCACCCCAAGGGGAACTTATTGCTATAATGTTATGCCTTTCAAACTTAAAAATGCAGGTGCAACATACCAGAGGCTGATGAATAAGGTGTTTGCAGAGCAAATCGGTCATAGCATGGAGATTTATGTTGACGATATGCTAACAAAAAGAAGGAAAGATGCTGATTATCTAATTAACCTAGGTCAGACTTTTGATCAACTAGAAAAATATCAAATGAAGTTAAATCCCACCAAATGCATATTTGAAGTACGAGAAGGTATGTTTCTCGAATATATTGTTAACCAAAGAGGGATTGAGACGAACCCTGAAAAGATCAAGGCCCTATTAGAGCTGCAATCTCCAGCTATGAAGAAGGAGGTACAAAGTCTCACAGGGCGAGTTACCGCACTTAACATATTTGTGTCACGAGAAACATACAGATGCCTCCCATTCTTCAAAACACTGTGAAAAACTTTTGAGTGGAATGATGAATGCGAGAAGGCCTTTTAGGAGTTGAAGAAATATCTAGGGACACCTCCATTGTTATTTAGACCAGTGATGGGAGAAAGACTATACTTGTATCTGGCAGTTTCAGAGAATGCAGTTAGCTCGGCGTTGATAAGAATGGAGGATGGAGTGCAGAAACCAGTCTATTACACCAGCAAGGCCTTCCGAGGAGCAGAGATCAGATATCCAAGACTGGAGAAGTTATCACTAGAACTAATCGAAGCTAGCAGAAGGATGATGCCATACTTCCAAGACCGTATTATAGTGGTGTATACTGATATGCCATTAAGATAAACTCTACATAAACTGGAGAAATCAGGACGATTGATGTACTGGGCAGTAGAGCTCGGTGAATATGACATAGTTTATGAGCCTAGGTCGTCACTTAAGGGGTAGGAAGTAGCGTATTTCATCACAGAGTTTACTCACTCTGATGCCTTCAAAGAGCATGAGCTTAATACACACCAACCCGTTGATGTTACGGGATCGTCAAATTTAACACCCGACCAACTTCCATCCGTGGATGATCAAGAAAAGATAATCAATGATTAGTGAGAAGTATCAGGGGAAGACAAAAGGAAGCATCAAATATTCCATCGAGGAACTCTGTCTGATCAAGAGTTTGATAATGAAGTGCCTGTATGGAATCTGTATGTGGATGGCTCTTCGTGTGCCACAAGCAGTGGAGTAGGAATTGTTTTAAACAGTATTGATGAGATTGATATAGAATATGCTCTACGTTTTCAGTTTAAAGCCTATAATAATGAAGTTGAATATGAGGCTATGATCGTGGGTCTAAGTTTGTCCAAAACCATGAAGGCAAATCAGGTCACGGTGTTCAGTGACTCACAGTTAATCGTAAATTAAATTCTCGAATTGTATGCATCAAAGGGAGAACAAATGGTCAAGTATCATGCAAAGGATATGGAGGCTGTCTCAACTTTTATCGTAATTTAGTTGATCAGAATATCTAGATTGGAGAATGCAAGAGCCGGCGACCTATCTCGGTTGGCGTCAGCAACACCCACCGAGCTACGAAGAATAATTCCAATAAAAATCCTGGTAGATCGGAGCGTGGATGAAGACTTAATGATGAACTTCATTTCCCTCGACTTGGGACCATCCTAGATGGATCCCATTAGGGCCTATATCGAGGAAGGGGTTATGCCACCTGATAAACTTGCAGCCAAGAAATTGAAATTTAAAGTTGCTCGTTACGTATTGACCAGTGGCATTCTGTATAGAAGAGGAGTTACAGCAAGACTACAAAGATGTTTCCATCCCTCTGAAGTGAAAGAATTGATTGCAGATGTTCAGGAAGGTTGTTGTAGAGCCCATGTAGCAGGTCGGATGCTTTTTTAAAGGATAACAACACAGGGGTATTATTGGCCAAAAATAAGAGATGATTTCACAGCTTATGCTAAGAAGTGCGATAAATTCCAATGTTTCTCTTCCATTCGAAGAACTCCCCAAGCATTGTTAACACCCATTACATCCCCTTGGCCATTCGCTATATGGGGGATAGACTTGGTTGGGACACCTCCAATGACCAAGGGGAGATTCAAATACCTCGTAGTTGCTGTGGATTATTTTACCAAATGGGTAGAAGCTGAACCTCTCATTGATATGACATATGACAAAGTCTTTCAGTTTATTTGGAAGAATATTATTTACAGATATGGTCTCCCACACGCATTCATTACCGACCATGGAACCCAATTTGACAATGAGGAATTCACTGCATATTGTCATCAATCCAATGTATAGAAGATCCATTTTGTGCCAGGCCATCCCTAGAGCAATGGGAAAACTAAAGTAATAAACAAAACCCTATTGAATGGTTTGAAAAAACGGTTGGGAGATGCCAAGGGAAACTGGATAAATGAGCTACACTCTGTGTTGTGGGCTTATCACACTACACCACGAACAGCAACTGGGGAGTCTCCATACATGTTGACATTCGGAAGTGAAGCTGTCATACCTGCTGAATTGGGTCTACCCACACATAGGGTGCTTAATTTTAATTCTCCCATAAACGAATTGATGAGGCGTTTAGACCTTGATATGCTCAAATAAGTTAGGGAAGAAGAAGCAATCATGAATGCTGCATACTAACAACGAACAACCTTGTTCTACAACAAAAGTGTGAAGAAGTGCGATTTGAAAGAAGAGGAATATGTGCTGAAGAAAGTGATCCAAAAGCATAACAAACTGGAGGCCAACTGGCATGGACCTTACAGAGTAACTGAAGTTGTTTGTCCTGGGACATACATAATTAAAACTTTGGAAGGAGAAGAATTCAAGAACTCATGGAATGCAGAGCATCTGCGCAAGTACTATCAATAATTAAATCCATATGTAGCACAGTTATTTCAATATGAATAAAATAATGTTTCGTCCATATTTCCTCTTTTTTAAAAAATTTTTGGAATATTAGTGTTACACACTACAAACGCGAACTCAAAGCAATAACCACCAACTCTGGTTGGTCGAGAATTCAATAACCACCAACTCCGGTTGGTTGGTAATTCAATAACCACCAACTCCGGTTGGTCGGGAATTTAATAACCACTAACTCCGGTTGGTTGGGAATTAAATAACCACCAACTCCGATTGGTCGAGAATTCAACAACCACCAACTCCGGTTGGTCGGTAATAACCACCAACTCCGATTGGTCAGTAATTCAACAACCACCAACCTCGGTTGGTTGGTACCAAACTAGGCAAAAAGTTGGATGACCTCCCGTGGCATCCACTGTCTAGGCAACAAGGTAATCTTGACTAGATTACTAGAACTAAGCAGGAACATGGTATGAAAATCATTCCATTGCTTAGGCCCAAAGAGTGACAAGTCACTATAATCAGACAACAAACAGGACATTTCGTCCTTCTACAGATATATATATATATATATATATATATATATATATATATATATATATATATATATATATATATTCATCGAACGAATAACAAAAAAACTCTATAAAATATTTCCAAGAAAATGAAATTGTAAAAGAAACTAAATTTTTCTTTATTAAAACCAAAAAGATTACATACGATATGAAATTGGTTTCATTACAAATGTCCTATTCTGTGGGTTTATTTCCCTATGCTTTTGAAATAGATTCCACGCCAACTGGAGGATCATCTAATGCATAAGGGGAGTTTTATAAGTTCAGATCTCCCAGCATTCTGACATTACTTATGGATGGTCGATCAAGCAAGTGCTTTGGACGAGATATCTCAAAGTTTGAATGGAGACTATAATCACTGAGATACTTGGAAATCAAAATTCGAGGAATGGCACGGGTTGGAATCCAACTAAGATCAAGTTTGAAGGGAGGCATAGGTAAATCAAGAACTCTAGGATCATAATAATGCCACTAGAAATGCCCTTGCTCCAGTTTCAGAACACATAAAGCATTCAACCACCCCTTCTTATATCCCTCGTTATTCGACTGCCGCAAACGAGCATCAAGATGATACAAAGCTTCATCATAACCAGTCATCCAAAATTCCCTAGGCTTCTTATGAAATTGATAAGTCAATATCTTAAGTTTCTTGTGGAGCTTTTTCACTATAATTTCTTTACTTTCCGGAGCAGAACTTTGATTGGAGAGCTGGTTGGTGAAACTCTGAATTTTTCTAGACATTTCAGCCAAAGCCTGATTCTTCATCGTCAATTGAACGACTTGATTTTCCAAGGCCAATTGAGTTCTTATCTCATCAATAGTAACCCGACCAGCCCTTACTCATCTACGGGAATAAGATCTTGCTCTGCCACGAGCAGGTGTGGAATGCCCAGTTCGTTTCAAGGTTTCTAACTCATCTCGCAAGTTAGCATTTTCTATTTCTAAAAAGGAGAAACAATCATCGTTAATTGGGACAAGGCTCCCGAAGAAGAGGAGGCAGCAGATTTAAGATGTTTTACTTCCTCCTGCAAAGTGATGTTCTCTTGCTCTAATAGCTTCGCAATATGTCTATGCTCCTCAATTTTAAGCTTTAGCACACTTTCCTTTTTCTTATGAGCTAAAATGTACTTGTCATATCCTTTGTCGGCACTCAGTTGTTGGAACTTTTTCTCACAACCCTAATGCAAGAGTGTGGTGGATTCTTTATACTGCTGTAGAAGCTCCTCAATCGTTCCTTGAAGATCTTCAATCATTTCGTAGTAAGCCACATCATTGGCTACATCACGATCAAGTAGGCACTTCAAGTATTGGTAAGCATCAATTGCTCGTTCAGAGGCATCTGATCCAAGGATGTCAATTATTTGGTCTTTAGTCAAGCCTGCATGACCAGCTTTGAAATAGTCATTGCACTTCTTCATCAATTATGCATCATTATCTGATAAAAGTTCCATCCTAGCCACAAACTAGCAAAGAGAAAATGAAAAACAAAATCAACAATGATACGAATAGAGCAAGTATGAGAGAAATTCCAGACGAATAACAAAAGTTCATTTTTTATTCATCACAACAAAGGAGAACACAATTTAAGTTTACATCCAGGAAATAAATCAATAAAAGACCCGAACAACTTTAAACCTTCTCCTTATTTCCTACGACTTCTTTGGACTGTTTGGAGGAGGGGTTGGTTGCTCGGACAGTGATGGCAGTTGCTCGGCAGAAGCACCAGCTCGTTGTACTTGCTCGACGGGTTCAATAACAACAATAACATGTACTTTCTCTCCTATCATAAAAGATTCATCTGATGCAGCCTCATATTCTTCTTCTTCTTCAATGAGGGAGGAGGGCCATGAGTATGCTCCTGGAACAACTCAGAATCTTCAACAACCTTCAATTTCTTTAAATCTTCTACCCATCCATCCCTAAAATACTTAACACTGGCATACTCCATTTGTCAAGACATAGCAGCTAAGGCTTTATTCCATCCCTTACCCCAACCAGTACTAAAGGATTTTTTCACAGCAACTTTTTTTTTCTCTGTTCGGGGAAGAGCTCACTCTAAGAAGTTCTTCGGAGGAGTTCAGTTTCTCCTCCAAATCTTTCTTACGCCATTTAGCCTCTTCAAGCTTGTCACCGAGCTCTTTAGCAGATTTTAGTTTCTCCTCTAGCTCTTTCTTACGCTATTCAGCTTCTTCAAGCCTAACACTAACTTCCTTGGAAGTTTTCTCTGCCAGAGTTAAGGCTATATTAGCTTGGTCAAGGGCTAACTCAGAAGATTTCACTTTGTTTTCCTAGACAGTCTTATTGTCCTCGTACTCTGACGAGACTCCTTCAAAGATTGGGTTAAACTAGCAAAATCTTCTTCCACTTCGCCAAAGGAGGTTAAAACCCTGATGGCTCCATCTTTCTTCAAAATACTATTAAAACACATCACAAGCTGAAAAAGAAAGAAGTTCAATTCAGAATGAGAATACAACATTTGAAGACGAAGGAGTAAAATTAACGATACTTACTGACGTAATATGTTGGGCAACTAAATCGGTAATTCTCTCACGAGAAAGAGAGTCATCAACAGCTTGGTGTTCAGGAATGACCCAAGACCTGATCAAATCTTTGGCCAAGTTTGGAGCAGTGAGAACTCGGGCAGTAGCACTCAAAGAAGGATCCCCAACCTTAGAAGACTGAGTAAGTTTTTCTACGAGACCTCTTCTCAATCTTCTTAAAGCACCACCTTCAATTAAAGGTGATTTCTCTTCTTGTGTAATAGCAATACCTTCAATCAAAGGTGTTGCCTATCTTGGAATAGCTGGGGGCTTCTTGACAACCTCCTTAGTAGATACCGATATCCCCTTAGATGGGGAAATATCTATATTCTTTGTCCCCTCAGTTGGGACATCCTTTTTGGTTGCCTTTGCCCTATCAGTGGCAGAAGCAGGCTGATAAAAATAGGTGGGAACTTTCCTCTCCTTCATCATCAAGTCAAAAATGGAAGTATGCAAATCTGGAGAGGATCCTCCTTCACTTATGCGTGATGTTTGTATTTGGTCAAGATCAATCACCACAGGAGGAGCAAGAGGGAAAGCAATGGATGAAGAAGTGGTGTTTTTGTATCTCAATAAATACGAAGCAACTCTAATATGCTCCCCAGCAATCGATTGATTCAAACTCCTTATAATTTTTAAATGTTTTATATTAATATCAGTCTCTTTTGGAGGCTTCCTTTTACTATCAACTGTAATAATTTTTTTTATTAATGTCAGTGAAACATGTCATCGAACACAAAGAAAACAAGATTTTAAAAATAAAAACAAGCTATCCCATTGCCATAAGGTGGCCACTTGGGACATTGGTACACATCATTTCCCTTTAATGGGGGGTGTTGCCAATTTTTCATCACTACCCCATGATCAAAGTAGTCTTTATTGGCATCGGGAAGATTGACAACTAAAGCTCTATTCGAAAATCTAGTTTTTAAATAGAAAGTAGTGTCACTGGTAACCCATTTGTAGCAATACATAATTTCTAGAATTCCCAAACGAGTTCCATGAAGTAAATTCAACCTATGTACGCCATTATCAACCTTCCATGTATTTGGAGCTACTCTTGCAGGTACAATATCAAAATATTGGCAAAACTCCAAACACAAGGGATTTGGCGGGAAAGAAAAGCCACACTCAGCTACAAAAAGACTTGGGAACCAGTGTCCCTCAGCCAAAGAAAGTAAATCAGAAGGACCAAAAAGTTATTCCAAAATAACTTAAGAAGGGATTGAAAACTTAGACTGAAATTTATCAAACAATTCAACAAGATAAACCATGGTGAATAAAGTAAATAGAGAAGAGGGAAGAAAATATTACAGAAGGAAGAGAAATCGGTTGACAATGAATGACAAAAGGAATGAAGGCACAAGAGAGATAAAAAAATGAAGAGTTCAGAAATACAGATTTGAAAAGTAGAAGACGATTGGGTTTCTATCGCATTTAAATACTTCACCTCAGGAAATGAGAAAAGAAATGATTACTAGAAAGACGTTTGCGTTTCCGGCAGCTAGAAGACAAAAAAGACGCAAATATCCAAACAACTGTTGAAGATCCAAAATATTCACAAGTTTACCATTTTGCACTCAAATGACAAGACCACAAAGGAAAATTCCTAAAAGAATCTGGATAAATAATCGAAGAAACGTTTGGTCATAATGTTCCACACTCTCACAATAAACCTCAACTGTGAAATATAGGGGGCTTCTGTTGATGACAAAATTAGTCAGCTGACGTGGACCAATTATATAGAGACACGTGGCATCTTACGTGGCAGAAATATATTTACTCACCGACCTACTCAAGCATCACGAGAAACTTAGCTTACCAAGCAACATAGCATGACGAGCTACTCAATGATACGAGCAACTCAACAGCCCATCTACATGGCGTGCCGAGCAAGTATCCATACTAAGTATCTAGACAAGAAGATCAAGCGATAACTACACGTTCAATGAACATCAGATATAATGAATTTTCTTATTGTACAGATGTATGTGCCTATTAATTAAAGGAATACCATCTATTCATATGGAGAGCCTCAAGGCTATAAATACATTTTAACCTCCTCATAAGAAGGGGATTGGGATTTGATAACAAACCAGTTATCGAGATTCAAGGAAAACAGTTAGCAATACCTGACAGTGGACGTAGGACATTTTCTTAAGGTTGAACCACTTTAAAAATACCTTGTCTTATTTACTCATTTTTATCTGTGATTGATTAATTAGATATCATCTAGTTTTTTGCATCAACAATCTGCCTCTGAATTAGTGCACACTCCACCATCCATAAATGTTGCTGAATATCTCTCTTACACTTGCTTGCCACTAAAATAACTGAACTGTTGGTTAACTCCGGAGGTTGGCCCTTAGTGAAGGCCTCCCCATATCTATTCCAGATCAATCCAAGTGTCTAGACTGGTAGCGCCACCTTCTATAGCGCTAGTGGTGGCTGTTGATGAGGCTGCAGTGGTGGAAAATGCCTTAATATAATTGGCATTATGGTGGACACTGCTTGAGCCACGATAGTGGCAATCTCTACTAGTCCAACCATGTGTGGGTCAAGTGGTGGTGATAGTTGTTATGGCTCCTTAAGATCCCCCTCCTCTGTAGCTGGCATGGTGACACGTCTTGGTCTGCCTCTCCTACCATTTTCCATTTGAAAGCAAACGATATTAATTTAGTAATGGATCGTAAAGAATACCATGATTCCTAATCATAAGGCTCTATGCATTAAAGAATAGAACGCAAAACGTAATGAGCGCAACACAAATCTTAAGGGCACTAGAACCTAGATGTTTTGATACCAACTGTAACAACCCCCATTTACTCACGTAAAGGTTGGCCAGACACAGTACGCCGAACATGGGGCTTGTTATACAATATAAATCATTCTTAGCATCGATCGTAATAAACATTCATATATTGAACTCCATTTGAATTAAAACAAGATTAAATTAAATGGAAGCAAGTAATAATGAAACCAACATCCACATTCTACAAAATAAAAACCAACATGAACAAATACTGTCTCGACTAATAAATAAAATAACTCCGGGATTATTCCCTTAGAATAATCTAAAATAAGTAATAATAGGAAGAAGTATCAACCTAATCTACAATCAATAAATGAAACTTCGAGAAGCAACTCGTGACAGCAAGTATGATATTGCTTTAGTCCCACTACCCTTGTCTAAGCAAACCTGGGGGGGGGGGGGGGGGGATTTATAATTTTGGGTTGTTGCCCTAGAGTGTGCAAGGATTAACTTACTGAAATTGAAATGCAAGAATACAAATAATTTAAATTAAAGACTCCCATCGCCACTCGTATACGATAAGTACCTCACTTCTCACCTAGGTACCATCCTAATCGTATCCTAACCCCAAATCCCAAAATCAATATAGATAAGAAGAGCATTATTAAACGTGTGATGCATCTAGCATAATTTATGTACTAAAATATACTTGTCTTCATTCATATTACCATTTTTTTGAATAACCAAGTAAAACTATCCATAACCTTGACATAATCATTTATCATCCATACTACGTAGTATTGGGACTATGTTTTATTTTCTACATCATTAGACTATAAATTCTTCTTATTCTTTTCCATTAATTTATATATATGTCCTTATATATGCGACACTAAGGCATCTACCAATAGTATCTCGTTCATACTCTACCGTTAAGCCCGGGGGAACCTCATATCCCCCACGGACATCGCAATACACACATAAGTGGGGTCCCTACGTAGTACACTAGTTCACGGCCCATATGCAACGATGACAAATGATCCCAACATCTACACTTACCTCTCATAGATGGCGCGGCTACATAGTATCTATAATAATGGCCCACACAATGTCTAGCCCACTTGTGCCGAATCGGTTCACCCCTACAGTTTCGCGTCTGCTATATATTTTAGACGAAATTCCCGGATTTTCTTCATAACCCAAAAGTTATCCCAACGTCACTTATGATCATTAACTTGTTTTGTATCATCTAACAATAATTTCTACATTAGAATGACACTTAAATCATGATTAATTAATAAGGGTACCATCTTCTCGAAAAATTATAAAGTGGGTGACTCCTAACTTTCAAGATCCGTATCTTCGTTTATGTTTGTGTCAAGAAATATTTTTTTTAAGGGTGTACATTAGATCTATATTACCACATCATAAAATCACAATATCCATCTCTAAACCACTATTATTCTTACTATTTTTTCCAGATTTTCTAATCAATCTTTCAGTTCTACAATTAGTGAGATCCTCTACATGCTTATAGTGAAAACTATTCCACATCATCAATTATAAATTAAATCCAAAAATCTACATGGGAGCCTACATAAATAAATTAAGAAATAACCTAGAAATCAATTTAAGCAAAAAAATTCTTACTTGGGGCGAAGGTGGAAATTCTTCTTATTGAATCCTCCTATTGAATCTCTAATTCTCCTCTTTCTTTTGACCTTGGTATCTCCTCTCTGTGGGAGGGGCTTCCAGGGATTCTTTTGTTATGTAAATGGTGTTTTCCAAACTATTATTTAACTTGTAAAACCCTTAATTCCTAGTTAGGACTAAATCCCCCATTGGGACCCCCAAATGGGCCCGAACCTTTAATCAAAATAACCCAAAAACCTCCCAAATGATATACCTATACCCCAAGAAATTTTTAAAGGTCTAAAACACATAAATGATCCCATAAAGCCTTTCGAAACGGGTTCCAATTATTTTTATTCCACCTTGACATTTTTTATTGTGTTTAAAGGACACGCACACATAAGTTTATTAACGTATGATTTAGTTTCACTAGTGAAGTCATTATGGCAAATTGAGTCATGTAATTATATAATTATGAGTAAACATTTATTTTCAATTTAAATCTTACCCATTTAAATGTAAATCCATTCGATTTAATTTATTCCAAAAATTAATTCAAAATTATTAAATTTATTTCTTCTATAGTATTTTATTCTGAAAATATTGGGTATTTCACAACACTAGTTACATATTCACTTAAGAGCAAAGATATATGGACACACACTCTCGACACACATACTAAATGACAAAAAAACTAAAGACTCCTTCACTCATCAAACGTTTTTAACAACTTGTTTATTGTTTTTTAGAAGAAACAATTTTTAAGAAATAAAAAACTATTTTTCTTGAAAAAAGATTATTCAATAATTTTTAAACTATTCTAAAAAATATTTAACTGTTTTTCCCAGTTTCTATTTAGAGATTGCTAAACTGTTTTCTATAAATTAAAAGTGGAAAAAACGTTAAATATTTTTTTAAAACTATGAAAAACTGCTAATTTTTTTAAAGACGGTTAAAAAATCGACGAAACCTTTTTTTTTCTTTCAAAAAATAGTGTTTTATCAGAAAAATTGAAAAACAGCTTGTTAAAATAATAAATAAATTATAGTTTTTTTAAGTAGCATAGTTTTTTTTATAAAAAATTACTCTAATAATGTATATTTTTTGTAATTAAAATATTTTTATTTATATAAAATAGTTTTCTCTGAAAAGCATCTTTTACTATAAAAAAGTTTTTAAATTGACAAAAATAGGAGAAAAGATACACTGAAACATAAAATGTTTTTCAATAATAAAAGATGTTATTCTTAGAAAAATGTTATAATATATAAAAAAAATAGATTTTATTATAAACAACTGTATGTTATTCGACTATTTTTTTAATTAAAAAAGTAAGCTACTTAAAAAAACTGTAATTTATTTATTATTTTAACAAATATTTTTTCATGTTTTTAAATAAAAACTGTATTTTAACAAGAAACTGTTTTTAAGAAATAAAAAAAAACTATTTTCGTGAAAAAAGGTTTCAACAATTTTTTTAACTATTTTTAAAATTGTTGAATAGTTTTTCCCAGTTTTTTAAAAAAAAAAAAAAAATTTCCCAGTTTTATTTATAGAAATCAGTTTAAAAATCTATAAATAAAAAGAAAAACTGTTAATTATTTTATAAAATAGTTTAAAAATTGTTGATTGTTTTTAAAGAAAAGTAGTTTCTTTTTATTTCTTATAAAAGTAGTTTCTTCTTAAAAACAACTAAAAAATTGTTAAAAACTTTTAATGAGCGAAGAAGCCTTAAGCTTTTTTTATCCTTTAGTATATCTGTCGAGAGTGTATCCAGTGTGTCCATTTTTATGTGTCTGTGTATCTTTGCTCATTCACTTAAAATCCTTAAGGTTTCAAGTTTTTTTTTTAATAAAGGTGATATATTAAACAAGGCAAAAGCCCAAAAAGAATACAGACTCAAACATCAAACCGGGACAAACTAGCTAAGCCCAAACACCTAAAGACTACACAAGCCCACACTCAACTAGACTAAACCAAACATGCCTCAACAAAAGGTAAGAACAACCAACAAGCCCAACTCACACCCTAATAGCCCAAGACCCAGAACCTTCTGCAACAATTTCGACCAAAAGATGTGTACAAAAACTAACAAAACCAGACACGTGTTACAAAACCACTAATAGTATAACCAACAACACAAACAAAACCATTAGCCAACAATACAACCACAAACACTTGTCCAAAACCTACTCCAACTCAGACAAAACACTCTCCAAAGAAAAACCAGCTACCACACCTAGCGAAAATCAAGCCAAATCATCTACGCCATTCTTGAGCTACCAGTACCAGTACATGGAGATACACAACCCTTTCATCTCAACATAAAAATACCCATTAATAAAATATCTCCAAAAAGAACCTCTCAACATAAACACAACAAACAAAACCACCTCCAGCTATCAACCTGAGAAATCCACCATGGAACGCCCACAACAACAACTAGCAGAACATTTATTATAAAAACAACCCAGATTTTCCTTAAAGAACCCAAATTAGAGGAAACATGATGGCATGCACAAGGTTAATACATCAAATCGGAGACACACACTAGGGTAAATATATAACTCCAAACAAAGCAGCATGAGGCTAAAGAAGAAGCAAATATAACTCCAGGCTCCAAATCTATAGGGTAAATATATACAAGGCACAAGGAAGATGTAGATACTCGAAAGCTTCAAAGGTGTGAGCAAAAATGGGGTAGAGGAAGAGGATCCATGCAATTTCCACATGATAAAACAATATTCAAATCCCACCACATATAAGGTTTTTCATTCTTTTCTAGAAATAAAAGATTTCTTATCTCGTCTCTTTCATTAACCTCTCAGATAAACCTAAGCTTTTAATGATTTCCCAGTTATTTTTCTTTTTTCCACCTTAACCCAACTGCATGTTATGTCAAACATAGAGACTTTGGTTTCTTCCCAAATCTAATCTGCATGTTTAGATATGGCATTGAAAGTTATGTTATTTCGTTCTTTCAATATTGTAAGAGGTACTTTAGATAAGATGGAGGCGTAACCCCTTTGAAGTATAGTAATGATAAGTTAATTAGCTAAACCCTTGGATTAGTTATAGAACACCCAAACACAAACTCAATGAAGATAAGACTTAGTTTGATCTCACAAATCTCTCGTGTATAACTCAGAGAGTGGTAAGGAAACTTAAAAGTAACTTAGTTAGAGGGAGAGAGAAGTAAGCACCCTAGATACACCTTGGTAGGCAGCCAAACACACCCACCACCTACAAGAATCTCTATTAGGTATTAAAAGCTTCTTAATAACTGACAATGGTGGATGAATATGACTTCTGGTTTGTAATAACTCTCTATGATGTGTATTCTCTATAGTAATAACTTCTTAAACTCTCAAAAGATCATCCTCTCCTCAGGGGCGATTGGGGTCCTTAAATAGCCTCACACACCATCCCTGAGGCAACTCAGTCATTAAAGACTATGAAAGACATCCCTCATGCTTTATGTGACAACATTAAATTCCTGATGCACTAGTTGCCTCCACGTCATAAACATTAAATGCCAAGACATGCCTTTTACCAAACCACTATGTGTCAGGGGCTGTTGTCGTAGAGGTGGCTCACCAACTTCCTGATAGCCCCAAATACCACAGTGGTTTACTCAAGTGCAGGTCTGATATTATTTAGTTGGCTAGTGACATCACCTACAGTAGATGTGACATTAACTAGAGGTCTGTTTGGTTCACAGCTCAACGCCCGATGGAACTCCAAGCTGCTTTGCCCGAGGTTCCACGGTTAGGGTTCTTCGGGGTTTCACCAGGTGTATCTAAGATGGTTGGGACGAGCCCCAACAGTGACTTACTTCTCAATTGTCCAAACCAAGTCCCTCTAAAGTTCCCATGGTGAGGTCATTCGATAGAGCATGAAAGCTCTCCGAGGCCCTGCAAACCTGGTCTCTCGCAAGTACCGTTTGACTCACACTAAAACTCTTTATTATTCTCGTTACATCATTACAACTGTTATAGCTTACAGTCAATTGAAACAAAGATACAATATGACTAATACAACGAGATAAAATTCAAGTTGTCACGCTTGAGCTGCCTCACTGAGTTGCTACACTGAGCTGCCTCGGCTTATTAATCCCAAACACTGTTGCTAATGGGGGAATTATCCATAATCTCAGGATTGCCTTCAATCCCCCTCTACATTTTCCCCTTCGTGGAGAGATTTGTTGTTGGAACAAGAAATATCTACACGAAACCTTCTCAATCTGATAAACCTTTTCCGCGTGAAAAAATTCTGGCCACCTTTCCTTCGTTAGAACCACATCGTTATATTGTCCAGGAAAAAGTGAAAATTCTCCCCTATGTACCAGAGCCGAAGCACTACGACTTGTTGGGGCTTTGACGAAGGGATATCGCCACTTTTTCCTTATACGGCATTTCAACCGTTCTAGCTTTATTATTATGTGAAATTATTCCGAAAGGCTTGCTAACCTTCTCAAATACTCGTTTTGATTATTGGAAAGTGAGATTCTCCCTTGTAATGCCTCACTATATTCGAACATCATTTGAACTTGTAAGGAGGGGACATCGTAGCTGTTTTGAACCGTTGGGATATCTGTTTCGTTGGGCGTTATTGGATATGTCTAACAAAAATTTTGGTGCCAAAACTCAAGCATGATGGAGAAGGCAACCCCTTCTGTTCCCTAGGCGTCGCTTCGTAAGTGAGGTGGCGCTGTCTTTTTAACTGTCAGAACACTTCACGAAGTGCCACGTGTGCATTTGAAATGATTATAGGCGGTTGTGCACGTGCGATGGTGGGAAACTCAAAAGACATGTTTTAAAATCTTCAAACTCCTCTTTCATTTCAAAACCCTTCTTTTACCTTCATCTTCTTCAAGCTCCCGTATTTCTTAGAGAGAGAAACTTTGTGCCAACTTCATTGTTGCCTGATTCTTTTTCAGCTTCTTTTGCCTCTCATCCTTTAAGCCACCGCCCGTGGTTGTGCCACTCCACCTTCATTCCCAAACCTTCTTTCATCAAGATTTTTCCCTTACACTTCGTTGTTGTCTGTAATGGCCTCTTCAAGCAACCCTGTCGCCCCTATTGTCACCGCCTCCTCTACCGCCTCCTTGACTGCTTCTCGTCGAGAACAATTGCATTTCTACCACCGATCTCCCATTTTCGGTAAGGGTGATGACTTCGCTGGGTTTTGTAAGAGTTGCATTTTTAATGCCAAGTATGATGCCATGACACTTGGTGATGAAGATGAGAATTCTGATGACTGGGGCTTTCTACCTCTCGAAGGGACTCTTAGATTTCGTCTTGAGCGAGGGGACTTCCCATGGTCCCACATCGACTTCGAAGTTCCTGAGGCTCTCCTGCTCACTTTACTTCCTGGAACTCCCATATGAAGAGTTCCCATGATGATACCCTCACTAAGATTGGGCTTCATCGGTGTGACACCCCACCTAATTAAATACCGAGTGATCAGTCCTTTATTAAATTATAAGCAAGGTGAACGGTTGGTTCATTCTTAGCATCACTGTCGCAAAAATAACTTTTCCAATTAAACACCCTAAATAATTAAACCGTTTTTATGACATCAATTTTCCAAATTTAATTAAAAACCAATATTTAAAACTTTACATAATTCATAAATAAAGAAGCACCCAACAACTATGCTGGAACAAACAATCCAAATAATTAAACATTCAACTAATTAATTCCAGCTTTAAAACTTAAAGGAAAACATCCTGACAATAATAATTCCCAAAGTGTAAATACTGGAAATAAACGAATCACAATCTCTAATAAAACAACTGAATAATGGAAAAAAGGTGACACATGCCCAACGAGATAAAATAGTACTAGAAGTTGAATCAATAATGAGGTCGTCTAAGCAAGAGGCCTGCAACTCCCGCCTAAGCTGCAGCGCGTTCCATTAGAAGGATCCTATGTAAGACGCCCCTGTGGCTGGGCACCTGTAATATATACATATATACAAGAGAGAAGAGAAAATACGAAACGGGTCAGAGCGCGATTGTAAAACAGTTTAAAATTAGTTTAGAAAGTATTTAAACTGCTTACCAGCTAATTAAACCAACATATTAGTGCGGCACTCCCTTGAGAAATTCTCACCTCTCTTATAATGTGCACACCTATCGCACTAATACTCCCAACAGTTTAACTTATCTTATCTTAAGTTACTCATAAGATTTCATGCCGATAATTTTAATTATTGAGGAAGGTAATTTTATTAAACAGTAAAGTTCTCACATAAGCCTCATTTAATTATAAAGTTTCTCAGTAACGTATCATACTTTTCAAACACTTGTTCCCAAGTTGAAATAATTATTCATTTCTTACTTACCATAGTCACAGTAGGTAGTTCCTAAATTTCAGATTTATATATATATATATATATATATATATATATATATATATATATATATTAAATACTCATATAATATATATATTTTAACAGCACCCCATATAAAATTTATGGTGCGGGCATACTCTGCTATCCAATCCCCGTATCACTCGTACTAAGGGAAATACAAGTCCAGAATCACTCTCGAACAGTATTAACACCAAACACATACAAATTTGAGGCGAAGCATAGTTCCAAGTCACTAAGAGGTCAGCACATATCCTCACGTCTCTTAGGACCGTCAGACTATCGATCCGATAGCCTGTACCAAGGATTCCTATCTTTTAGGGTATGAGTCAATATTCCCCATAAAGGTCCCATCGAGATAAGACTGTCCCAGCGTGGTAACCTCCGGGATAACAAGTAGCGCGGGCATGATTTTTATACGTATATAGTATATGCAAAAAAAAAGTCATATATATATACGACTATCCCCATATCAAATTTAGGTACACTCTCACGACCCATAATTATGATATTTATCCTTATTACTCATTATTAGATAATCACGTATAACGGTTTGTCTCTTATTTTTATTTGTGGGATTATTCCAATTTACTACGTAACACTCGTGGATTCCTATCTCTCCAAGTGTAATTTCAGTAGGTACTCATTTATTTTACAACGTAACTTCTTTACGAGTCTCACCCTTTAACACATATTCCCATCGTCCCTTATATGTAAAACACCCCCCCCCCCCCCGTGAAATGTTAATCTCATCTCATATTAACGGATCCATATTTTCCTAAAGTTCTACTGGTCTTCTTTATGTCCCAAAATGTTCTCACATTAATTTCTAAGCATGTCTAATCATTTAAGTTAGATCGACCTATAAAAAGGGAATAAGAGTTATACAGGAGGGGTCGATCGATCGATGGCAAGTATTCGATCGATCGAATCATCGATCGATCGATGCTCCAAGGTCGATCGATCGATCAAGCAGGTATGGCAGATCTGTAGAATTTCCAGTTACGGGTTTCCTCTTCCAAAATCATCCAAAACGATATATTTGACTACCAAACTCCCAATAATTTATACTACAAGTATTATAACCTCAAGTAACAGATTTCCTACGTCAAGCATGCGAATTTTCATCATGGATAACGAATTAAAAGGGCATAATCATTAAAAACATCAAGAACCCTAATATTTCTTTTGTTTAATTTCTTCCCATTCTTTTATCATATTTCATACTCTTTATTTACTTTAATTTCGTGGTTCAATCTCTACATATGAATTTGGTTTCCAGAATACATCTATTACTCATACAACATGCGAATTCTAATCTCCAAATAGGTTTTTCTTTCACAAAAACTAGTCCTAATCAATCCTAGGCTAATATTATTGGAGCATTAACTGAAATAGAGCAAGATAAATACTTGACTGAGAATTATTGGTTCATATTTGTGGGGAGATTTGTGTGGTTGTGATCCTCGTTGCACAATTTATCCTTTGGCGGCGACAACAGTGCAAACGGTGGAGTTTTTGGCCTAGAACTCCTTGGAAAGCCTCTCCTCTTCCTCTCCTATAGCCATCTTTGGTTTATGGTGATTCTAACCCTAGAAGATGAATATTTCCATCTGAAATACCCTTATAATTTTCGTGGGTTTTCACGCCCAAAAATGTAAAATGTCCAAAACGCCCTCCCGGTGTGTTAATTAGGCCTAAAAATGCCCCGAGACCCAAACTAAACCTCCGGGTACATTATTTTGACTATATCAACCCTTCCGGACACATTGACGAACTCAAAATGACCATACGGGTGACTTATAATTTATTTACTTTTAATAGTTCGAATTTAATCCCGACACGACACAAGCGCGTCCCGGTAAATTTCCAAAATTATCAAATTAGATTCTCGTGATAATTTTACTAATCATAATTAAACCACTTACTTTACTCATAAAGTAACTTACAACAAAATAATTACTAACTCTCATCACGCTAGTAAGTATTTAAATGATTTTTTGAATTAATATCTCTAATTAAATTTAATAAATCCCAAAAATTAAAAGTCATAAAAATATGGGGTATTACATACTCCCCCCTAATAACGGAATTCTATCCCAAAATTTGAAAAAGATAAGGTGTACCTGGTAAGAGTAACTCTGGGTACTTCTCACGCATGTCCGTCTCACGCTCCCAAGTGGATTCCTCCACATTATGATGCTCCCACTGGACCCTTACAAGTGGAACTACTTTCAACCTCAATCGCCTTTCGCTATGATCTAGGATAGCCACAGGCTTCTCCTCGTAAGAGCTATCGGGCTGTAAGTCAATCTCCTCAATCGCGATATGGGTGTGGGCCATGTCATCCCGAAGGTATCATCTCAACAACGAGATGTGGAATATGTTGTGAATGCGATGTAAATGCTTAGGCTGTCCCAATCTGTATGCTACCAGCCCAACCCTCTCGATAATGGGAAATGGTCCCACGGACCTCGGGGCCAATTTCCCTTTCTTTCCGAACCTCATTACTCCTTTCATAGGGGATACACGTAGTAATACTTGGTCCCCCACATTAAATTCTCAGAAGAACCGTTTTGCATCGGCATAGCTTTTCTGCCTGCCCTGGGCTACCCGAATGCGACTCCTAATAAGCTCAATCCTAGCGGAGGTTTCCTGAATCACCTCTGGTTCGAGTAACTTGTTATCCCCCACTTCTAGCCAACAAGTTGGGGAACGACAAGGCCTTCCATACAAAGCCTCAAATGGAGCCATGCCAATCGCGAACTGATAAGAGTTATTATAAGCGAACTCTACCAGTGGAAGATATGGCTCCCAACCTCCTCTAAAATTAAGGACACACATGCATATCACATCCTCCAACATCTGATTGGTACGCTCTGTTTGTCCATCTGTATACGGGTGATAATCTTAACTCAACCTCAACTCTGTACCCATGGAAATGCGACACAAAAATCTTATCTCTATCGGACACAATATTCAGGGGCACTCCATGTAATTTGACAATCTCAGCAATGAACAACTGAGCATACTGACCCGTGGTATAGTCTGTTCGCACTGGTAGAAAATGAACCACCTTGGTCAAACGGTCCACAATCACCCAGAAGGAGTCGTGGCCCCGCTGTGATGTAGGCAACCCAGTAATAAAGTCCATGGAAATACTCTCCCACTTCCATGCGAAATACTAGTGGTTTATCTCAAACTATGTAAACTTGTATGATGATTTGAGAACTTGTCTGATAGTTCAATATAGGATTGTGATTAGTACATCCCGCGAATATATTGAAAAGGACAACTCATGATATTTGCAAAGGGTGCATAGATTCTTAATCCCAATAATTATGAGGATTGGAATGATTATATGATTGTTTCTTTGATTTATATAGGTGAGATTAATTCTTGGATTGCATAAACTAATCTTTTCATATTGGGTGATGATTACATAAAAATGTCTGAGATCTTAATTCGAAGTAATCCATGTCTATAGATACCGTGGAAAGCGATACACCCTTGATAGACTTATAAGATTTGTTTCTACTAGTAAACCTGATCATTGGATTCTTTTTATAATCTGGTGGAGTAGCATAATAAGTTAAGTATCAAAGTAAATGAATTGATTATATGTAGGTTAAAGTCAATTTGTGGAAAATTGATTTAACCAAACGGGTATCAGAAAGTTATTATGGGGATTACATTACGTACCACTATCAACTTTGCAAATAAGAAGTCCTTGAATCTCACTGATTTTTGAGATAATTAAATTGGATTGTAGTCATAATTATTTAGTGAAATTATTTATGATTAAATAAAAATAAGAAGTAATATTATTATAAATGTAATTTGGTTTTTTTGAGTATTTATTTGGAGCTAATTTAATTATTTGACTTAGGTCCCTAGTGTAGTCCATAAGTCTTTATTTGGAGTTAATTTATATGTATTTTTATATAAAGGTGTGGGAAGGGTTTCGATCATTATTATTCATCACTACGATTTGAAATGGGTGAGAAGAAAATACTATTCACATTTTTGTGAAGGAGGCCAGAGAGAGACCAGCATATCTTAAGTTTTAGCAAAGGTTTTCATCTAAAAAGGTGTCCACCCATGTACATGACTTTGAGGAGGATCACACAATAGAAGATCATAGCATTCGGAAGGTTTAAGCAAGGTTTTGGAGATCCAAAATAAGGTATTTCTTCCCATCAGACCGTAATTGGATCCGCAAAGGTATTGTGTTTTAAACATTATGTTTGTTCTTCAAATCTTATTTTTAGTTTTACCTCTTTCCTCTTTTTTAGTAATCAATGATCCATGGCTTGATTTTTATTTTGCATATATTCATACCTAAAAGATTGGGGTCTTTGGGACCGGGGGTTCAAGTTTAACTATTATGGGTGTATGCAAGATTTATTTTTCCCTTGTGATATGTGGCTACGACAACTTCAAGGGTTCCTTAATGATTCCTTTAGAGTCTTAATCCTAGCATATGTCCCATTTTTTTTATGATTATAGTTTCTGCATTAGGAATAACTGGATCTTCCTCTACCATATGTGTGAGTGGGATGACATGGAATCTATTGAGGCATATGTCGATGTTGTTGTGATGGTTATCTAGCAATGGTCTAGAATTGGTTTTGGAGACCGTTGCCCAACTATCATACCCTTAGATTTTGATGACCTCCATGTCAAACCAAATTTTGATTTTTTTGTGGAGTGACAAGGGTAATGCCCTCATGGGATACATATAGGATCTTCATAGTAGGAGGTTGAAGCTTGTAACGCCCCGACCCGGTTTAATCGGTTACTCGTGAGTCAACCAGATCCGAATCGAGTGTTATGTGTGAAGTGCAATGAAATAGACTAAATAATGTTGCTAGTCCAGTTTCAATTTAGTTAATGTTCCGCTTGTTAGCATGAAATTCCATTTTCACGTTAAACTACGTGTGAGACCTAAGGGAATCACCCTGAAGTCCAAGTAAACATATCTTTTAAATGTAAAATAAATAAAATAAACTTACCTGTACAACGCCCTCAAAATGCGAAATAGCACCCAACCTGCCGTAATAAAGCGAGGGTGTGAGCCTATACCCAGTGGGAATATACAAGGAAGTATAGAAATGAATGGCATAAAGGAATACTAACACGCTACAACATATACATGCGAAAATATATGTGTATCTACTTATATATACCGTTGAAAATATATATCCAATGCATTAACCATTTTACCTTTGAAAACCATAATTGCCCAGATGAATTTACCTTAATCTTGTAAAATACTTACTTTACATGTAATCAGCAATTTTCACACTATTAAACACACTCGGTTCAACACTTGAGACCATTATATTTGACTTACTCAAATATATTCCTTTACCGAAGTTAATCCGTTTAACTCGTTTGTACACACTTTAGTATTTTCATTGAAAATTGCCATTTCAACTCACGCATTCACCCTGTTAGAAAATAATTATTTGTTACTTAAAAACCCCTTTCAATACTCACTTATGAAATTATGGGTTTAACAACTCGGTTGCTTAATTACCCATTTATCCACTTACTTTATCCCGTTATACCTTATATTATGGACATTAATAGATTTACACATTTACTTGTCCATTTATCATTTATCGGAACATTTATTCATCTATTCAAGTTAGATTGTTTTAATGCATTACCTTACAACCCATTTCTTTATATGTCCCATATTTACTTTATCTTTTTCTCAGAATCTTCCAATTAACCACATACTTACACATGCTCTACACCGGTGGCTATGCACACCATATGCTCTGGCCAGTGATTTAGGGCACCCAAGGGCTCCGAGCCCTTATTTCTTTATTTCGGTGTCATCCGAGTTCCTTTCATGTGTTTTAACATTTTAACAAAATGTCCACATTATTCGACCTCTTTACTTTTACCCGGCCGAAGTCAAAACCTGGACTTAAACGTCCGTTTTTCCACTAACACTTGGAAAACTATTTATTTTCTTCTTTAAGTCCATTAAACACACACACACACACACACACACACACACGTGATTTATACTAAATTCCTTCATGCTTAGTACTTAATTCATTTTCACACACATTAGTGTAAAGTCATTCTTTAACATTTTTATTCCTTAAAAATGTTCCACTTTAAGTGAATTGTCAATTTACCCTTTATTTGCCAAACTTTAAATTTAGTCCTTTAACAAGTGTATTTTTTTTCTCAAAATGGTTATTTAGTTTCCAACTTAACATTAAAACACTTTAACCATTTTAACACTAGTTTAATACTGCACTTTTGTCCAACTTCCACACGTGTCACTTTAACACCTTTACATTTAAGCTCACAAATTTTCGTTTTGCGAGGAACCTAAAGATATTTATTTCATAAATATTAGCACAACATTAACATTAGTCAACACATTTTATTTCATAAAATGTCCATTATTTATTCTTGCTATAAATACACCAAAATAGCATTTCTTGCATTCTTAATCCACAAAATTTTCACTTTTAGTCTTACTAGAAAAATAGACACAAATAGTATTTTCCTACATTTTCTATTTCCATAGAAATTACAATTTTAAGATTTACTAGAAAATATACACAAACATTATTTTCCTACATTTTTATTTCCATAAAAATGTCCATTTTGAGACTTACTAGAAAATATACACAAACAATAATTTTCTACATTTTTATTTCGATAAAAATGTCCATTTTCAGATTTACTAGAAAATATACACAAATAGTATTTTCCTACATTTTTATTTCCATAAAAATGTTCATTTTTCGGTCTACTAGAGATATCATCATTTATCTTAATATAACCAAACTATTAACAATTAATCATAACAAGACTATAAATATATACACCAAATGGAGTCTTCAAATATAAGAGTAGAACATCCCACCTCAATGAAGTCCACATCAGTGGAAGACATGGAAGAATCCATGAAGATGACAACCCTCCACGTCCACTACACCAAAACACTCTTTTAGTAACAGACTATTTTCTTGATTACTAACAGTATTACACCATTACTATTTCTCACAATAAAGTAACGTTAGTAATCTCATATAAGTGTTACTAACATTAATTCAATATTTAAAGAATGATTATTTTTAAAAAAAATTATTTTTATCCCGAACGGACAAAATGCCCCAAAACTCAAATGCCCCGCTCACACACATGAAACCCTCTCTCCCCCCCCCTCTCTATCTTCTCTCTCTCTCTCTCTCTCTCACACACACACACACACGCACAAATCTATAAACCTCCCTAGAGATCTGGCGACGTCTTCTAAAAAAAAATAGCGATGGCTACTATCGCCCCCTTCTTACTTTTGGTGTATTAGTGGTAAGAGGGATATTATCATTTTCATGCTTTGTTTCCCTACTTTGTTAGTAATGATATGGAAAAGACCTTACTTTTTCAATGCCCTTCGCAAACTCTAACTAGATCTTCTCTATTTAATATTAAGAGGGCTACTATCGCCAACTTCTTACTTTTGGTTTCGTTAACAATGTTATGTACCTACACACACGCGATAGTATTTCTCTATTTAATGATGTTGTGTTGAAACCCATTGTTGACCTATTCCGTTGTGTGTATGATTGTTGCATATATTATTCTCCCCTTAAACTTATGTCAGCATTTTTGTTCATGTATTTTTGGTGTATAGGTAATAAGATTGCTGTAATAGAGAACTTGGGTGCTACTGAGGTGAGATCAACTTTTGTTTAAATTATTTAGTGATAGCAGACAATAACTAGTTTACTATTCATGAAATTCTATAATTTTTTGTATGTGGGATCAATTTGACTCTGTTAATTTATCTGACAATGAGATATTTAAGCTTGAAAACTTTCCCCATCTTAGTTGACTTGGTACTTTGTTACTAAACAATAACAGAATTACCCGTATCAATCCCAAAATTGGTGGTAAGCCACCCTATTATAGTTCCAATTTGTATGCCTTTTGTTTTTCTGAATACAACTCCTAAATATATTCTCTTAATTGGTTTAAGTTGACAAGTTTTAATGTTTGGAATTGAGATTTTTTGGTGTTGGGAGGTCATATTTCCTGCAAGTGAATTTAGTAGGTTTAAACACTTCCTATTCAATGCCCATAAGATCATCTAATGCATTGCGAATATGGGGGGTGTTAATAGTAATATTGGTGATTGATTTAGAGAAATTTTAGATTTTCATTTTATATTTCTTGAATATTGATTGAAGGTTCAGCGTGCTTCTTTACAAAATTACTGATTGTTGTATTGTTTGATTTGAATTGTTCATACTTTTGTTTTCCATTTCATTTTGCCTCTTTCTTTGGGTTATATCTCCTTATTTTCTATGCATATGTAGGATTTGAAATTCCTTGCATAGCACATCAATAATTACATGATAACTTTCATGCTCGTGTCATTGACTTGATTAACTTAGTTGGTTTTACTGATCTCAATTCTTTTATGCATACCTTCCAAAAAGAGGAAAAAGGGAAAACTTATTTAATTTATTGTAGGTTTTACAATTGGGGTAAAGCGTAGTTATTGTTTTAATTTTTGGATAATCTTAAATTTCTGCATGTGGTTATGCTTGGCCAATGTAGTTGATATTTAGTGGTTTGATTTTTTTGATGGGGCGTAATGTCGTCTTGGAACAAAGTAAGTGACCAAGGATGGTGTAACTGTAGCAAAGATCATTGAATTCAAAGACAAAATCAAGAACAATGGTGCTAGCCTCATAAAGCAGGTTGCAAATGCTACAACCAGCGTTACTGGTGATGGTAAGGTTTCATACATTTTGTTGAAGGGTTGAGTGGTAGTTTTCCGCTCCATTGTTATGGTGATTTCTAAGGGAACCACAAACTTTAAGCGGGACACCCACAACATTCTTGCCTTTTTATTATACACTTACTAGATCTTGAGGAAATTGGGTTTGCCTTTTTTATTTGGACGTGACTGATGATATGAAGCCTTTTTGACATTTTTTCAGGTACCACTTGTGCAACTATCCTCACCCTCGCAATATATTCTGCAGGTTGCAAGTCGGTGGTAGCTGGAATGAATGCCACGGATCTAAGACGTGGGATCACAATGGCAGTTGATGCTGTCATGACAAACTTAAAGAGCAGAGTACGGATGATCGTATATCTGAAGAAATTGCACAGGTTTGTTGTAGCCTTATGTATATGCTCCCAGTTTAAAATGAAATGATTTGAAAATTGTGATACATTTTTAACTAGTTTTTCTATAAGTCGAGAGCACTGGTTGCATTCTATATTTGAAATCGTGATACAATTTATTGTTACTATTTTTTTACTAATGTTGTATTTTTTTGTATTTGAGATTGAGTGTGTGACGTAATTCACTACACCAAATCTGCCCATTTGTCAAGGTCATTGACCTTGACAAATTCACCTTGTCAAGGTCAATGACCGTGACATTTCGAGGCGAGACAACTTTTTTTTGTCACGGTCGTGTCACGGTCATTGACCTTGACAAAAAACTCGCGTTTTGTGTCACGGTCGTGTCAAGGTCAATGACCGTGACACGTTTGTCACGGTTATAAATCGTGACAAAGCCGTGACCCTTTTTTAAAAAAATTGTCACGGTCAATGACCGTGACAACATTTGTCACGGGCTTGTCACGGTTAATGACCGTGACAATTCTGGGCAGAATTTAAAAAAAATCTGCTGGGCAGTATGGCCACTACCACTGCCCAGCAGTATAGTTGTACCTGTTATAGCAACGTTGTACCTGTTCCAAACATCATATATCCAACACAAACTAAAGATAATGCAAATATATATTCATGACAGTATAATCCAAATCTTCAAAGTAAAAATAATATACATGACGATATAATCCAAATATAATTAAAATGGACAAACTAGAAAATAATGTTACTACATGTCTTGGATAAAACTGAGGAGGTGAGTAGGCCACACGACATACGAATTGACGCACCCATTAATATACGTCGTGCCGCATTGTTCGCGCAACCATAATAGGGAGTTCTCCTTCCCGGGTATGACATGTGTGACGAGCACCCTGGACTCCATCTGTTGAAGCACACGTCCATGGACTATTCCACCCTCGACGATATTCGGGTCCCTCAACCCCCGCCCTATCCGCTGGCCATCAAATATGTCCAATATGAACACGCTCGGCCAACCAATTGTCGATAATGGTCTGTTGGAGGGCGTCAAATAGGGAAGTGGATCGTCGAAGTACGAACGTGTCGGTGATGAAGCAGCGAGGTCCACATCCTCGTCATCCTGCGCCTCGTCCTCCCGCACCTCCTCCTCCACCGCCTTCTCCTTCCCTTTCCCTTTACCTTTCTCTTTACGGTCTCCACCCAACGTACGCTTCATGAATGCGTACATATCTTGGACCGTCGCCTCCAAACGGGACAGCTTCGCGTCGTGTGAATCCACCGTTCGAGCCAACCCGATGTCGCTCGTCTCCAATCCGATGATCCTAGATTTGGCCACCCGCGAGCTCACTCCCCTTGTCCTCCCCTTGCGATCAGAGCCAAGCACTTGGCTGAGTGCGTCTGTGGACAAAGATGCCTTGTCGGCATCAGATTGCGACTCATGCACTTCCTTAAGCTTTGCCTGAAACGACAAAAAGCACATGAATAGTAAAATAAGTAAACTAAAAAATTATAACGTAATTAACAATAATTAAACTGTCGGATTACTTACAATCGTGACCGCGACGCTCGGGGACACCTCCTTGTCCTTCCCCTTCTTCGTCCGAAGAGCCACATAAGTATCGAGCCTATGTGGCTTACCCCCTGGCCCACTCCCTACCCCCTGAAATAAAATAAAGTAAAGTAAAATTAGTATCGGCCCCGCAAAGTAAAATAATATCCAATAATATATTTCTGTAGTTATAGATAAATTAAATATTTCCTTCATCCTATGCTCCACCTCAGCGTAAGAGTTCCGGCCGGAGTAGTGCACGTCCGTCTTTTTAGCCCAATTTTCCCTCCCCGATTGGCGAGATGCCAATTGTCGATCCTCGATCTCATTGTCAATGAACTTTTGCCATTGTGCCAATGAGATCGGCTCCTTGGGCGGGACGGATCCGCGCCATTGTAAAATGGTCTCTCGTGTTTTTCCAAAGTACCGTGTTCGCATATTTTTTTTCCACGTCTTGTGTTGCTCCCTCAACTGCTCCAAGACGGAATCGCGTAGCTTTGGATCCAAGTTGAATTGTTCCTGTCCAACAAATACAATGTTAGTTGCGAATAAATATAAATATAAATATAAATATAAATATAAATTGAAATTGAAATATTCATATAAATATTACCTGTAGTGCCGCCCAAACAGCTAACTTGAGCTCATACGGCACCTCCTTCCAACTCATAAACCCCGGGCCGATGACCGTCTTTAGCAGCTCGAGGGATCTCGCTAAAAGCTCCGACTTGTTTTCGACGGTAATCCCAAATTTTCCATATTTGGGGAGCCTAGGGGAGGAGGAGCCCTCGTCGCCTCCGCTACCACCGAACCCAGACGACGACATCATCATAAACAGCATCATCATCTTCGCCCTAACATCTGAAGGAGACATTTTTGCTGTAAAAAAAATGTTATTAGTACAGATAAAAAAATGTTCCGTCTATATTATAACGTATGTGTAAGTTCCGTCAATACCTACGCACACACACACACACACACCCCACCCCTACCCACCCCACACCCACCCCCTCCCCCCACCACGACCGTGACAACTACATATATTGTTTATCAATAAAATTATGACATGAGATAATTATAATTGTAGCATAAATTTCATTATCATGGGTTTTACCGAATTGAATTAAATGAACAATACTTTTAGCCCTTGTTATTCATCAAGTTTGAGGCAAGTTAATTAGAATATTTGTAGGACTGAAATTGATTTAGATTATGCCTATCTATGTAACTCTAAAACCTAATTGTGATTAAAATCTAATTTATATGGATTAATTCTATTACATTTATAATTTAACTAATAGAGTTGAATTTTAATATTAATCCTTTGGTTTATTTAACTAACTTTGGTTTGGTTTATTTCTAGTTGAATCTGAGTTATAATTTTTAGATTATGTATAGGAATTGAATTTTAATATTAATCCTTCATAAATCCCTTGAATACATGCATAAATTTGTAGAGATTGAAATTAAATTGCTTGAGATTGAATTTCTATGTTTCGGGGTCATTATTTGAAAATACTTAATTACCCTTTGAAAACCTTTCATAACACACCTATGTATTAAATATGGGTTAGACCTCTTAGCTTGCTCAACCACCGATTTACACACTTACTTTACCTTTTATTTACATTATGGATATTAATCAATTCACACGTTTTTTTGTCCACTTCAACCTTTACTGAAACATTTATTAATTCATTCAAGTTAGGTAAAACCACGCAAGTATCTAATACAAATATTATCATTCAACAAATTAAGTCCCATCGATAATAAACCCCCTCCCCCATCCTGCCCCACCCCGCCCCACCCCAATATTTTTCAACACTGTATCCCCCAATAGTAATAATGAATTAACATATAATTTTCAACTCCAACAACATATGCTTCAACTTAACCCAATCTTCCCAATAATACCAACTAATCAACACCCAACATCCAAATCCAACAACATAGGTCTAGAACCAAAGTTTGTACATAATAATTTATAGTCTCCAAGAAAGTACCATTTTTATTCATAATATTTACGATTATCAGTTTCTCGTGTATTAGCCAAATTTTCACCCCACCCTGCCCCCCTCCACCATACTCTGCCCCACCCCCGCCCCACCCCGCCCCACCCCCTCCCCCACCCTGCCCCACCCCGCCCCACCCCCACCCCCACCCTGCCCCACCCCCCACCCCGTGCCCCACCCCGCCCCACCCCCTGCCCCCCTCCACCACCCCCTACCCCCATCCCGCCCCACCCCCCACACACGCACACACATACACACATATATATATATATATATATATATATACACATACACACATAAATATACAGACAAATATATATATATATAAATGGAAGAGAGAGAGAGAGAGAAATTGGACCTGAGAGAGAGAGAGAGAGAGAGAGAGAGAGAGAGAGAGGGAGGGAAGGGCGCGGGAGGGAAAAAAGAAGGGGGGTAGGGTTTTTGCTGGAAAAGTTGTCACGGTCGTGTCACGGTCATTGACCGTGACAATTCGTTGTCACGGTCGTGTCAAGGTCAATGACCGTGACATAAAATGCGTATTTTTTTGTCACGGTCAATGACCTTGACAAGGCTGGCCGGCTGAAAGGTGACAATTTGCCCATTTTGGTGTAGTGATTCCTGTCACGTTACAGAATTTGACCAATCAACTAATTGAATTGGAAAGGAATTTCAACACCCTTGAATTCAATAAATTTGGTGAAAGTGGTGGAATCCAAATGAATCGTCCAACTTTTCTAAGTAAGCATGGAGCTCCAAGGTATGGTAAATGCTTACTGTTGTCTTATGTAGAACCTTTAGGAAAATTCATTTTTAGCTTACTACTTCAACTATAAAATGTTTGGTTCTACTTTACTTTGAAATTTTTTAGGCGCAGTAGCTTCCCCCTGGGTAACTTATTTGATATTTTTTTCCTTCTTCTGATAGACTTTATGTTCTATAGTGTAACCTTATATTTCTATTGTTTGGGTGTGTATTGGCTTGTCACAGTTTTGTATATGGAGGTTAGGTAGATTATGAAGGCTGAAAAGGAATGTTTAGCCAATCAGCTTCGGCCCGAGCATCTTGTGGTTAATGGAAGGAAGTTGAGGTAAGAATAACTGGCGGAGGTTTTTGGTTGGGAGATTCTTCATCTGCAGTTGAAGCCTAGGAGGTACTGGTATGCCAACGATTCCGTATTAAGGCAACTAACGCTTTTTGTTTAAAGCAAGAAAGTGATGATTTTAAAAAACTGTGTATTAGGAAATTGGACAACTACAGAAAGTGCAAGGCCCTAGTGTCATCAGTGAGAAATACGAGATAGCAAGGTTGTCACGCCATCTGGGTTCATTTCCTCTCTTGGAAAAGCACCGAATAAACTCCATTAGAACAACCATAAAAAGAAATATGGATTTGCTGAATTATGCTTATTCGAAACAGATGCTCGAGCTTCTGTTATCGAAACCACTAGCTAACAAGCAAGATGAGTTGAGAAGCTTAGCGGACATGTGTGTTCAGAGGGGTCTGATTGACAAGTCATTTAACCCATTAGAAGATCCCTATTTTGTGCTTCCACACTCAGCCTTCTTTCTACTATCGGATATAATGTGTGTGATCTTTGTGGGACCAAGTTCTCCGACCTTTCAACCCCCGGCTGCATTATCTGTGGTATGGTAAGCATCAAGAGATCAGATGTAATTGTCGGACATGTTCCCTCACCATTTGGCTGACCACAACTCATTAATAACGTACATGGGATTAATTAGCCATGAATTCTATTCCTTCTCTACATTCCCCCAAACAAACAGAGTTCTATGCCCGATCAGAGAATTGCTGCCGTCTTTTTTAATTTGGGGGTGGGGAGAGTAGTAGTTTATTGTGTGGAATTAGGTAGGTTTTGTTTGATTGTTTCTTTTGTTTCCTCTATACGTTTGTAAATTTACAAGGGCTTATTTTAACCTCATTTGTTTATTACGAGAGCATCAAGAGATCAGATGCAATTGTCGGACCTGTTTCCTCGGTATGTTTGCAAAATGGGAGAAGATTACTTATGCTGGGATTGTTGGATGCACCATTCTCGCAATTGTTAATCTATCAAAGGTTCATCCTCATTTTGACGACCCCCCCTCCCCCCCCCCCCCCACACACACACACATAAGATTTCTCTTTGTCTATCACCAAAATGTTTTTTCCCCATTCTCATATCTTATTTTCTTAATCTATGTGTGTGTGTGTGTGTAGGCATACCCATATTTGCACATTCGCAACAAGGAGTTTCCATGGGGTATGTTTACTTACAACCCATATATTACTGTGCCAATTTTTGATGGTTTCTCTTATTTTACCATTCTTATATTACTGGTTGCTGATCTTTTTAGATTTTTTACTGAGTAGGAAATTCTTACTACCATATTAATTGTGTGTGTGTATATATATTATATTTATTCTACTATTTACGAGACAATACACGTAAATAATTTCTTTCTATTGAATTATGTTTGGGATGAGTGCATAATGATAGCTGCTTTATTACAAGTAAATAAGATTTTTAAATTATTTTTGTTTTAGAAGTAAACATTTTGGTAATAGTTTTGCAGTAGAGGTTATGTTGCTTAAACATTAGGCGATGAGTGATTGAATTTGAAAGTTTATTAGAGAGACACAACTGTTGAATATGGCATCTATTTCACGAGTGTGATACTGGAATCTTCTCGTATCTGATATCATAGTACTAAACTCAAGTGTCATTTAGTAATAATGCTCCTGCTTGTGCTACTGTTGCTAGGTGAAATATCAGCTCAGCAACTCTTGTTAGGTGAAATATTTATTAAACTTTTTTGCTATTTTTAATGAAGTTATGTTGTTATATAAGTGAGTTATCTAACATTTGTAAACTCGGTTCAGTCTCCTATATGGAAATTATTCACAGGTGTTTCATATATATGCATAACCTCATAAAGAAACAAATACATCCTATATATCTGGATTGTAGTTTCCGTCTAATTATTCAAATGGAGAAGAGAGAAATTGAGTGGCTCACATTAATGGCTTACACTAAAGCTTTAAAGAGAAAAAAATCATGCTACAAAGATTTGTTACCTTTATTTGATGTTAAGTTGATGGCAAATTGAGTGACTTATTTTTTATGATTAATCTGTTTTTTTATCTTATTTTCGAAGATATTATACGATGACGACGATTGAAGAAATATTGGATCTTAGTGAGGAACGTTTCCAGTTTCTTGGAAACACATCACCTGATCAAGTAAGTATTTTAACTAATTTTGTGTTGTTTACATGTTTATGCTTTTTTTTTCTCACATCTTATATGATGTGATTGTTGAAACACAACATCAACAGGAGAAATCTATAAAAAACCATTGGATGCAGATATAGTATGTCTGGTGGCATTGATTACAGGGATGAACTACAAATCTGATGATGGAATCCATTCATATCCGTTACATGTTGCTCCTGTATTTCTACACATTATTTTGTGGCAAATAAAAGCGGTATTCCAGTTGTTCGTTCGCTTTCTGATGTTGAAGAGATCTAATCCGCAAGGGGACTTTATATATAAGAGCTGTATTTCTTCTCCATTGATGAATATTTAAAGATGGAGTTGACGGACCTATTTTTATGTATCATTTGTTGATTGTAATATTAAAACATCTCATTTCGGGATGATTATATTAGGATGTTATATTGGATTCATTTATGAAAATATTGTAACTTTTGGCGTGATTGTATTAGGATGTTTCATTTGCTTAGTTTAAATTTCTTTTGTAAATAAAGAGTGTATGTTTATATAAAATGTAATTGTTGAATATAATGACCTTATTTATGTGAACTATTATTGTATATGTTTTTAAGATTTAAATAGTGTGGTAAGTATGGACTATTTTTGTATATGTTCTTAGGATTTAAATAGTGTTTTTAGAATAATTTAATTTGTTTAAATTCAGGATATTGGATCTTGAAAATATATATATTTTAAATATGTATTAATATCGCTAACGGAATTTACCGTTACTAATTCTGAATTTTACTGTTACTATTAGTAACAGAAGTTTACCGTTACAATTTCTGAATTTTACCGTTACTATTAGTAACATAATTTTATCGTTACTAATTTTGAATTTTACTGTCACTATTAGTAACAAATTTTACCGTTACTAATTCTGAATTATACCGTTACTATTAGCAACAAAATTTTACCGTTACTAATTCTAATTTTTTCTGTTACTATTGGTAACAGAATTTTACTGTTACTAACTTCGTGCCCCACGCCTTTTTTCTAACAGAAAAATTATGTTACTAAGATATTTAGTAATGGTAAAATTGTGTTACTAATGGCGTGTTTTGGTGTAGTGCTCCTAAAGTGTCCTTAAAGGGGTTGTCTACCACCTCCAAGTTTGTATCCAAGAAACACCATCTCTACCAAACCTTCATAACATATTTATCTCTTGTAACAAAATCTTCGCCAAACACTCATCAAAAACCCCCAATAGAAACATATAAATGTTCTTCTTAGCTCGACCTTCATGGGGAAGATATGAATATGTATGAGTGTAGTCAATACATTGTTAAACAATGGATGGCGGACGCAGTAGGAAAATTAGAGAAAGTTGTGAGTTCCTTGTCAAAGGGGCTAAATAAATGTCAGTATCGTTCACTCCCTCTACCTTCTCTTATACACCAAAGGCTTAAAATCCAAGAATAAGACACTAAATATATGTGCTGAGCCAATCTAAAGCTCCAGGACTTGACACGTTATTTGGATCGATGATCCGAGTTGTGACAATGAACCTATGCAGGCTGACTATATTTAATCTTACGTCCCATGATTCTCTCTTTTAACCACGAGGCAAAACCCATAGCCTTTTATGTTGTCACTTCTGTTGCTTTCGTTCAGAATGAGTAGACATGAAGGTAGCAGGTTTGTTGTATATTTGTATAGATTACGTCTCTCTCTCTCTCCGTAATTCCCATAATAGTTGTGACATATAACCAAGATTTTTATCCATGTCAAGCTCCATGACAGCATTAATGCACATCGACTGCATGTATTACAACGTCCCATGTTTCTTTCTTTGAGACAGGCTTAATACAAAGCTACAGATTTCCATTTGTTAATATCTGCCTTTGGTTAAAACTTCAGGACCAAGGTGACTTGATATTGGCGTTGATAAACGAACGGTCGACAGGTAATAGAGAGTGAACGACCCTTATACATGTCATTCGAACTACGTGTACGGTCATTTGAACGACCAACCTTTGTTTCCCACTTTGTCCCTCAATAGTTTCGAAATCCAAGAATATGCCTTTTCGTTTTACTTTCGGTTACTTGACACAGTGGCTTAGTTTATTATTTTGGCCAACTAGTTCTAAATTCTTAGGAGATGTACATATATACAGTTAACTGACCAATAACCACTCATTTCTATAACTGTTATGTAATAGATATATAATCCTTTAAAATCCATCTTTTTTATATTTTCACCATTGCCATAAAAATTTCCAAATTCTTAAAGGATCTATGTAATTTTATAACCCAAATCATTTCCAACCAAAAAAGGTATATACATAATTTAATTAGTTAACAACCAATAATTTCATAATTAAAAAATCCTCCTTAATTAATCCAATTTGTCACACACTTTTCAACGAATTGCATTTTCTTCCTCCTCATATAAAGTCCATACATAATTAAATTAATTTAATGGTGTGAGGTATTACAAACTTCCCTCCTTGGGGAATTTCGTCCTCGAAATTCTTGGCTTATACCAATTTATAATCTGGTCACCCATGATCAATCTCCAATCCTAGACATCCTCATCACTAGGGCCTAAACCCAAGAAATTCAAACTCATCACTGTTATTCTAATCACGATAACCTCCAGGCCTTATTGAAAAATCTCAATCATAGCTAACATATTTACCCAAAAAAAACCTTGAGATAATCGATATTCTTCAAGTATGGCCATACTAACAATGAATTTATCAACATGGATTATTCCTACATTAGGATTCGTAACTTATGTTTCCTCAGGCAGTCTTAGGTCATACCTAGCCTAGGGTGGTACAACCTCAATACTTCTGGTTACACATAACAATGATTCTTAAGACATTCACCCTACCACATAGGCCCTATCCGGCTGATACTTCCCATGAGGTCCCTATCTCAACCTAGGATCACATTAGGCATCACAACACAATTTCACATAAGCGATCACACCCTCCGTCTGTCCTACTCTTAACCAAGGGCCAAACTAGCGCATAATGTTCTATCATAACCTGATATTCAGAATATTCTCAAGTCACGACCCCGAAACATAAAGTCAACTCGTAACTAGTTATATCGGTTAACTAACGAAGTATGTTAACCTAAAGCAATTACATAACATATGCAAACTACATGCGACAAACGAAAGACCATGCACACACACAAACTAGTGTGGAACAAGGTTCTTTTGATGTGTCACTTCCATCATTTTGTAAAGAACTATCAAAGAATGTATTTAACGTAGTGGGTGAGGAGTATCTTTACTTATATCAGGGTGACCCTTCTCCAATATTTCAAAGTTCTCACGATAAAAAGACATTTTAAGAAGCCTTCTCAGACCATACAACTTTTGCAGCCTCAGTACCATATGAGGAGCTAATTGGCAAGCTTACCATCCCTAGTCTTTACAAGAAAGGTGATGTAACTACTGATTGGTTGATGAAGTTTTGTCTGATGTATCTTGCTAAGATTAATGAGAAGATTCAAACTCCTCCAACTTACCCATTCGTACAAAAATTTGTTGCGAACAAACTTAGTTTAAAGAATAACTCTGTGCTAGGGGTTCAGTTTCCTCTGAGCACCACCCAAACAGTTATCCCCTTTAAACTGCCCTCTTTTTCCCCGATGAGTGATGTTCTTCAAAATGGCATGAAGAAAACTCTTGTTGCCTATAAAAGACCTGTCACCGCCACTCCCCTAACATATCCACCAAGAGAGGGTGCTTCCAACCCACCTCTAAAAAAGTATAATTCTAGCGAACCCAACAAGTACAAATCAACTTCAATCATTGGCATCCCTCCGGTATTTTGTCATGCTGTTAATGATGAGTTGGCCGAGAAATATCTCATAGAAGCCGATCATGTTTTTCAAACGTTTAAGGAGGCTAATCCCCAAATGCCAGAGTTATCTCCCTTTCACCCATTTTCTTCCTCGTAAGCTCCCATGGGGACAAGTTAACGAGGTGGGACGTCAAAGAAATCTTATGCTCATGTCCCTTCTACGTGTTCCCCTTCACAAAGGAAAAATCGATTGGGCACAAAGTCTTTGAAGAAACATGCTTACAAAGTACGTGTTACCACCCTTACTTCAACCCCAATTTCATATCCTCACCCTCCTGGTTCCTCTGCTTCGATCGTTCTTGATGATAGTCCTGTAAAGGAACATGTAATTCTTGAATTAACCCCAGTTGTCCCAATGCCAACTTCATCTCTTGCTCAAGACGTCTTTAGTAATGCAAATCTCTTTTTAATTTAATAAGTTCAAATTTTTTGCTTTGACACTTAATCAAAAAATTTGTTTGCTTTTTAGGGACATCAATACACAGGGTACCGTCCTCCCTTAAGTCCTATATTTGTATAACTTGTACGCAAAATAGCTCCTGCCCCCTTTTCTTCAATCATTGGACTTATATATTCTCATTGTCCTTCTTCTAGGCGTGAGAGCGAGGATGATGGCAGACTTTCTTTGGGGGGAAGGTGGCATCGCCTCTATGAGGGTTAATGGGGATACCTCATTGCCAAAGGAGACTCTCCCAAATACTCATGAGTCTTCAGCATTGAGTGTCCTTCCTCTGTCCATTGGGGTAGCTTCTAGTCCACTAGAGGTAACTATTTCCTCCTCAAAGTTCTCCAAGTGCATTTTCCTTACATTTTGCTTGACTAAAAACTAATTGTTGGGCATGTTTGTTTTCCAGGTGGATGTTGTATCCATTATAGGGTCTCTCACTGAGTCTTTTCCCAAATTTCCTTTGACAAGGCCCATCTTGGACAGGATTCCATAGGAATCTTTTGAAGAGGTAAATAATAGAGATGAAATTGACTTTTTATTTTGCCCCTATTTAATAACACATAGATAGATTTTTCCATTATTTTTTTATTCAACTCTCACAAGGTGGTAGTTCTATCTTCAACCTTGAGTTACCTATAGCCTCAATAGGAATAAGTCCCTTCGCCACCCACACTGAGGTACCTCTGGTATAAATGGGGAATGTTCCTTCTACCACCCATTATGAGGTACCTCTGGCTTCAATGGAAGCTGGCCCCTCTGTTGTGCATGATCATTTTGTAGAGTCTGTGCCTGAGATGCCTCTTGATATTGTGCCTATAGGTAGTGAACCTACATTGCCTTCACAAGAGGCAGCTCCCCAAGAAATAGTCCCTTTTAGGCCTGCTATGGATATTGGGGATAGTAGCATTCCTCCGTACCTTTCTGTGCATGTTCAAGCTCATGAGGGTTGCTTTACCTTCTTCTATGTTATTTTTTATTATTACAATATACGTATATGCCAAAAAGACAAAATGCAACTCACACATACTTGGTGACTTTGCAATCAAGCTTGCTAAGATTTTTGTTAACTTATAATATCACATTTGAATGGTGACTTAGCAATGTAACATGCTTGCTACGATTTTAACTCAACACCTGCTTGGTGACTTATCCAAAAAAAAAAAGACTTGCTAAGATTTTTGTTAACTCAAAATCTCACACATGCTTGGTGACTTAGCAACGAAATACGCTTTCTAAGTTTTAACTCATCACATCAATTACTCATTATTTTACTCTTTGTAGGCCTCGAGGGATCCTACTCCTACTCAAGAGAAAACTCATCATGCTCCCTCACCTATTGTGGTGGAAACTCCACAGGCCCTTTCTCCAACCAAGTCTTCTAGTGACAGTGATCGTGGTTCCATAACCAATGCTCCTATGGACAGTGAATCTGGTTATGAGGTCCCTATCCCCAGTTTGTCCCCTCACAAATTTTTCCTTCAAGTTATCCAAAGGTCTCCATTTATGTAGGATGTTCACCGATTTTTTATAGAGCAATTTATTTCCCACCTCCCAGAGGCCTTTGCAATTGAATGCTTCAGGACCAATCACATTATAATGGGTTATAATCTTCAAGGGGAAATAACTATAGTGGTATATATAATGAATACCTCAACTGTGAACTTGGATGGTTCATCAACAACCAACATTTGAGCAACCTGAGAGAGTTAGTCAATGATGGATTCAACTTTGGTTGGATCATCAATCACTTGAAGCTGTTGAAGGATGCCCACTTGGAAAGCCAGGGAGAGCTTTATCGAAAGCACGCAGAAGCCCAACGTATAGATGAGGTTAGGATGAGGGAGCTTAAGCCATTGGTTGATGAGATATATCGAAAGGTTAGGAGTGATAAAGAGTCTCTATCCTAAGCTTTGAGTGAGCATGAGGCAATAGTTAACCAATGGGCCTAAGTCCAAACGAGACTTCAAACGTCTGTGGAAGTCAACAAGCATGCCACCAAGCTTCATATGCTTTGCCTGGGGACTTCTTCTCTTCCCCAGACTTATGGTTCCTCCTTGGCTAAGGCCTTTTTTGTATATTTTTCTTTATGTACACCTAGGAAACAGTTCCCAAATAATTGTAATTTTCTCTAAGGCATTTTATATAAAAGAAGTTGTATTTTCTTACTCAATTGAACTCAATACTGTTGCCCAGATATTAACTCAAGAGGGGGGGGGGGGGGGGGTGAATTGAGTTTAGCAATCTTTTTGGGGTTAATTTAATATTTCAGAAAATATTTTTAATGTAAATCTTTTAATGTAAATATCAGAAGAAATAGATCTACAAAGATTAACACTAAAATTATCTAACAATTTTAACTAAATAAATTAGACAAGTTAAATCACAGAAATCAATACCCAAATAAATCTTTAATTAATTTTCGTATTTTATAAAAATTAATTTTCTGGACAATATTAATTATTACAAAAAAAATTAATTTCAGACTTAAAAGATTTATTAATTTCGGTTAATTAATTAGCAAGTCTAATGTTTGATAATGAAATTAAATATTGACACAAGCAAATAAATAAACTTAAATGCAGAAAATAAATGACACCGTGATTTTAACGTGGTTCGGCCAAAAAACCCGGCCTACGTCCACGCGCCAGAGCCGCTTCCGTCTCTTTGCGCTTCAATACCGTGATCCACTAAGGCAGGATCAAACCTCCAACGTACAATCGAGCAACTAAACCTTGCTACTTGTACAACCGAAGCTAAAGTTCCAGCTTCAAACAGTTCCGAAAGTTGAGTACAAAATTTGGAAGTTGAAACTCTCAAAAGTTACAATGTAAGACTGAGTTTCTTCTGGTTTAAGACTTCACAAAGATCTGAATATTTGGCACTAGATTTTTCTTGAATTCTTTGCAGTAAAGTAGTAATTCTTGTGCTTGTTCTCTTCTTCAAGGACAACTAAAATATCAAGCCAGAATAAACTGATATGTGGCTGTTTTAAACTTTATGTAGAGCAAAAAAATCTTCTCTTATTGCTTTCTTTTCTTCTTTTTGATTTCTTTCTATGTTTTTCTGTATCTTCAACAACAGCAGCTGATCTTCAATATGTAGAGGTCTAAAATAAGATGACCGTTGGAGAGGAGAGTGAGATACGCTCTTCTTGAAAAAATCTGTAGCTGAAGGAGCATTAAATGCTCAAGAATAGATGGGAAGATATCTTCCATATCTGTCTAAGAATTAAATGGTAGACTGATAGAGAGAGAAAGCATTAGTGATAAATGAGATATAAAAGATAGATATTTAATAAAAGAAGGCTTCTCTCAATCAAAACGTCACAAGATACCAAAGTCCAGCATCTGATCGAACTGAACTGCTACAGTTCATAGAGTCTTAAGCCAACAAAAAATTAACTCTGAATGAACCAAAATTCTGTGAAAGATTACAACTTTGAAATATTCCATTTCCAAGACAAAACAGGTGCACGTGTCACACAATGAAGGAAACAATAGGGGCGTCCCATTTATCAAAGAAAGTCTTCCAACTTTTTATAGATACTTAAATATATATAAAAAATTCGAAAAAAATCTAGAATATATATAAACTTTTCGTATAAGAATTTATAACAGATTTTCGTTTTTTTTTTTTAAAAATTGGATATACAAGGTTTTCGGATGAACAGATTTTTGTCAAAAGAAATTTTGGATATTAAAAAATAACAGATATATATATATTAAAGATATTCGGACTGAAATATAAGGATCAGATATAAACGTTACAATATCTTCGGACCAAAAAGATTTTATGTTAACATTTTGAAGTGATAAAAAATTTCAACGATTAAGCAGTCTATTCTGCGTTGATGTTATAGCCTCAAAGGCTAGTCACAGGCTATTAGAGTGGATAGCAAAGACAAAGAAGTTGACAGGGTGCCCCTATGCCTAACCTCAAGTCAGACATCAACTTTTGTAAAAAGTTAAAGACTTATTATTATATATATATATATATATATATATATATATATATATATATATATATATATATATATATATATATATATATATGTGTGTGTGTGTATATATAAAATACTATCAATTCTATAGAACTGTATGCGTCAACTTTGAAGAGCTGTCAGAATGGACAAAAAATTGTATGTATAAACAATTGAACAACACCCTTTTCTTTTGAGAAAAAAAAGGAGTAACAGGTATATAAAAAATAATTCGGAACAAAAAAATAAAATAATAAAAAAATAGATAAAGAATAGATTTATATATATATATATATATATATTTATATATATATATATATGTACGCAGAGTACATCCAAGAGAGTAAAAAAGGATTGAATAAACAATAAAAAAAAATTTCTTATCATATTGAAGACAAAGCCTGCCGACGCAGATGGCACGTGGTCCAAAATCTCTGAGGAGAGGTCTGCCGAAGCAATTGGCGCAATGTCAAAAAGTTCTGAGGAGAGGACTGCCGAAGCAGCTCAATAGAGGAAGAGACAAGACGAGAGATTAATGTCAAATCCCTTGGCAGTTGATCTTTGGTAAGGGCAAAAAGAACAAGTGATCATATTTTGGAGAGAGAGGAAGTACACGCAAGGAATCAAATATATATATATATATATATATACACTCAGTTAGCATCCGAATAGACAAGAAGGATTAGGTCAGATAAAATTAATAAAAAAGAATTTATAAACGGACAGAACAGTTCCAACAGTTATAATTCATTTACGGACAACAAAAATATATAAATGTTGTACGAATCAAATGGCCCAAAAAATAATTTCAACGGGTCTATTTAGAAAATAATTCCGAAAATTATTTCAGACCAAGACATTTATCTTTTCTTTTATTTTGTAGACAAAGATACATCAGTTTTTTAAAGCAACAGAGATATCTTTTTCAGAAAGTTTTGGCCCAATTAATTAGTCACACCATATGAATTATGTAATAAGATGTATGCATTGTGTGTCTAATGTGTCAAGAGTAAAAGTGCAACATCCGTGAATACCTTTACTCGAATATATAACTTAAAAAGAATAAAGTTTGGAATCATCAAAATCAATAATTTAAGTTAAACTAAAATGTATATTATTTAAACTAATTTAATTATGGATAAAATACATTTTTGTTAACAATCTCCCCCTTTTTGATGATGACAAACAACCAAGGAAATATATGAAAAAAAATATGAAGAAAAAATTGCACTCTTCTCCCCCTGTTTGTCATAAACAAAAAGGAATAGGAATGGGTGATACAAAAGGTGAGATGCAAAAAAAAATAACTGCAGATTTTATTGATAGTAATAGAAAATTACATTTTCAGATTATTTATCATATGACATACATCATTGGGATGTCCTTCAAGAAGGATTTCTTTCCCATTATCTTTGACCGTAAGTTTGATAGAATTTCCGGTGCAGGAGTTGGTGGAGGAAGATTCAGATTTGGTAGAAGTGTTTGCTTGTGAGGGAGTAGTCATATGAGGTGGTAGGACAAAAGGCCAAGTAGGTGGACTTACCCAAGGAGCAAATGGAGGAGAGAGAGCTATGGCGTTAAGAGCTTCGGTGTAAGAAGAATATTTTTTGAATTTTGCATTACTTACACTTTTGGTTTGAAGCTCACACTCTCCCCAAGAGGTGTAGATCCCGGGTTGTTTTCCTACCCAAACAACATAGAAGGACTGCATGGTGTGTGTGAAGATAGAGTGAAAGGCAGTAACACACACATATAAATAGGAGTTGATGTTTTGTCTACTAGTTGGTACAGTATTTTGGAAAGATGTGAATACACTATTCATGACAATAATAAAAAAATATTCAATTATAATTCTAGATTATTTAAACGAGCCATACCGAGTTCGCGACAAATAAAAGTAAAACGATCTTCGGGTAGTGGTTTTGTGAAAATATCGGCTAATTGAAGATCCGTAGAAATAAATTCTAGTCTAACATCACCCTTTTGTACATGATCGCGTAAAAAGTGATGTCTAATTTCAATATGTTTTGTTCTAGAATGTAGAATTGGATTTTTAGTTAGACAAATTGCACTCGTGTTGTCACAAAATATTGGAGTATTTTGAAAGGATATTTTAAAGTCTTCTAATTGTTGTTTCATATATAAAGTTTGAGCACAACTACTACCGGCGGCAATATATTCTGCCTCAGCCGTGGAAAGAGCTACCGAATTTTGCTTTTTACTAAACCACGAAACTAGTGAGTGTCCTAGGAAGTGACAAGTACCACTAGTGCTCTTTCTATCAACTTTACAACCCGCAAAATCCGCATCGGAATAACTTATGAGTTCAAATGATGTACTTTTAGGATACCATAATCCTAAGTCTTTAGTACCATTTAAATATCTAAAAATGCGTTTTACGACACATAAATGAGATTCTTTAGGATTGGCCTGAAAACGAGCACATAAACATACACTAAACATAATGTCGGGTCTACTAGCGGTTAAATAGAGTAGACTACCAATCATGCCACGAAATAAAGTAGAATTAACAGATTTTTCTTTCTCATCTATATCTAACTTGATAGATGTGCTCATAGGTGTACCAAGTGTTTTAGAATTCTCTAAACCATATTTTACTAAAAGATCCTTAATATATTTGGATTGATTAATAAAAACACCATTTTTAGTTTGCTTAATTTGCAAGCCTAAAAAGAAATTTAACTCCCCCATCATACTCATTTCAAATTCTTTTTGCATAAATTCTGAAAAATCTTTACATAAATTTTCATTTGTGGATCCAAATATAATATCATCAACATAAATTTGTACAAGAAGCATATCATTGTTAAGAGTTTTTATAAATAAAGTAGAATCCATTTTTCCTCTTACAAAATCATTTTTAAGCAAAAATCCACTCAATCTATCATACCAAGCCCTAGGGGCTTGTTTTAATCCATACAAGGCTTTATTTAGTTTATAAACATGATTTGGAAATATGTGATTTTCAAAACCGGGAGGTTGCTTAACATAAATATCTTCACTTATAAAGCCGTTTAAGAAAGCACTTTTGACATCCATTTGAAATAATTTAAAGTCCTTATAACATGCATAAGCTAATAACATGCGAATGGCTTCTAATCTAGCTACGGGGCATAAGTTTCATCATAATCAATACCTTCTTGTTGATTATAACCTTGTGCAACTAGTCTAGCTTTATTTCTTATGATCAATCCAGCATCATCCTTTTTATTTCTAAAAACCCATTTAGTTCCAATAATAGATTTATCTTTAGGTGTGGGTACAAGTGACCAAACATTATTACGTTCAAATTGTAACAATTCTTCTTGCATAGCTAATAACCAATATTCATCTTTTTCAGCTTCATTTATATCTTTTGGTTCAATTTGTGACACAAAAGCTAAATTATTGCAAACATGCTTTAAGGAAGATCTAGTAAGAATACCACTAGAAGGTTCACCTAAAATATTTTCAAAAGGATGATTATTAACAAATTTCCAACTTTTAGGTAAATTAGAATCATTAACCTCTTTATCCTTATTAGGGGTCTTTTCGACATTAATGGAATCATCAACACTAGAATTAACATTTTTATTTAATTTTAATTCATTTACAGATTTATTTAGGACTAAAACATCATCATCATCATTGTTTTTATGGGCAAAAGAATTAGATTCATCAAAAGATACATGAATTGATTCTTGAACTATTAAAGTCCTTTTATTAAAAACTCTATATGCTTTACTATGAAGTGCATACCCAAGAAAAATACCTTCATCCGATTTAGCATCAAATTTACCCAATTTATCTTTATCATTTAAAATAAAACATTTACATCCAAAGACTTTGAAATAACTAACATTTGGCCTTTTATTTTTCAGAATCTCACATGGAGTTTTATCTAAACCTTTTCTAACAATAGTTCTATTTATTATATAGCAAGATGTGTTAACGGCTTCCGCCCAAAAATATTCGGGTAAATTATGTTCATTTAACATAGTTCTAGCCATTTCTTGTAAAGATCTATTCTTTATTTCTACTACTCCATTTTGTTGGGGTGTTCTAGGAGCAGAAAAGTTATGTTCAAAACCATTTTCATCACAAAATAATTCGACATCTTTGTTATCAAATTCTCTTCCTCTATCACTTCTTATAAAGACAATATTGCAACCTTTTTCATTTTTGAATTCTTCTACAAAACTTAGCAAAAATAGGGTGAGTATCATTTTTATGAGTAAGAAAGAAAACCCATGTAAAACGAGAAAAATCATCAATAATAACAAGAGCATAATATTTTCCACCTAAACTAGCAACTCTATTAGGTCCGAATAAATCTAAGTGTAATAATTCTAAAGGTCTACTAGTTGAAATATCCCTTTTCTTTTTAAAAGAAGTTTTGGTTTGTTTTCCAAATTGACATGCATTACAAATTTTATCTTTAATAAACTTAGTTTTGGGCAACCCTCTAACTAGCTCATTTTTGGACAAAATATTAAGTTGTTCCATGTTGGAATGTCCTAACCTTCTATGCCATAACCAACAAGTATTATTTAAGGCAGTTAAACACTTAACATTTTGTTGTGACAAATTATCAAAATCAAGAGTATAAACATTTTCATGTCTAGAAGCAACAAATAAAACTCTATTATCCTTAGCATTTGTTATTAAACAAAAATCTTCTTTAAATGTAACATCATAACCTTTATCACATAATTGGCTAATACTAATTAAATTATGCTTAAGACCATCAACTAAAAGAACATTTTCAATGCAAGGGGAAAGATCCATACCGACTTTACCTATGCCGATGATTTTGCCTTTGGAGTTGTCTCCGAATGTCACTAGCCCTCCATCTTTGGCAACCAAGCTCGAAAACTTGCTTTTGTCAACCGTCATGTGTCTTGAACATCCGCTATCTAAGAACCACTTTGATTTGTGTGAACCCACTCTAAAACAAACCTACAATGGACATTTAAATAATTTTTCTTTCGGTACCTAAAATGTGTTGGGTCCATAGGGGTTAGCAAAAATAGGAGTTTCTTTAAAAATCCATGCGACTTTAGTAGAAAATCTATATTTGCAAGAATCTGAAAAATGGGTGTGTCTTCCACAATATGTACATAAAGAGTTTCCTATATTTTTAGAATAATTTTCAAAACTTTTCTCATTTTCATTTTCATTATAACCAATTCCAGCCTTATCATACATCCATCTTTGACTTCCGAGTAGCATATTTAAATTCTTCTTTCCATTCACAAACTTTTCAAGACATGAAGTTAAATCCTTTACTTCAAGTCTTAATTTTTCATTTTCAGAAATAAGATAATAACTTGGTGAATCATTAACTTTAAGTTTTTCGATTTCTAATTTTAAAGACTTATTTTCAGATTTCATTATATCTATATTTTCAGAGAGAGAATCATATTTATGTGATAAAGAAGAATGCATCTTTTTAAGATTAATATATTTAGTTTTAAGTTCATCAAAGTTATAATAGAGTTCATCAAAAGCATTTTGAAGTTCATCATGATCATTTGAAGTTTCATATTCACTATCAGAATTAAAATTAGATGATACCTCATCATCATTTGCCATAAGGCAAAGATTTGCAATTTCTTCATCACTTGAATCTTCATCATTGCTACTTTCATCAGAATCACTCCAAGTAGTAGCTTTCATGGCGTTTTTGTGTTTCTCATTTCTTTTCTCTTTTCTATCATTCTTTCCTTCTTTGGCTTTAGGACAGTTAGGTCTGATATGGCCTAACTCTTTGCAGTTGTAACATCTTGGCTCAAACTTGGAGGAAGTCTTTCCATCATGTGCCTTCTTTGAAAAGAATTTCTTGAATTTTCCAGAATGACCCTTCTTTTTGGCAATTTTTTTTTTTGAATTTTCTAGTGAGAAGTGCTATATCACCATCTTCATCATCATCAGCTTCATTACTATCTTCCTCTTACTCAATGGATTTGAAAGCAATGGTTTTGCTTACTTTAGGCTTCTCATCTTCAGCTAGTACTTTAAGTTCCATTTCATGAGTAATTAAGGATCCTAGCAATTCATCAAGAGAGATGGGTCTTTCTCGTATGGCTTCTTTAATTGCTAGCTTCTTGGTCATATAGGCAGATGGTAGTGACCTGAGTATCTTACTCACTAATTCAGAGTCAGTATAGGTTTTACCAAGAGATTTCAAACCATTAATAATATTTGTAAATCTAGTAAACATATCAGAAATAGTCTCATCTGTTTTCATTTTAAAAAGTTCATAGTTATGAACAAGCATGCTTATCTTATCCTCTTTTACTTGACTAGTTCCTTCATAAGTAATTTCTAATCTATCCCAAATTTCTTTTGCATTTTCACAACAACATATTCTGTTATATTCATTAGCATCAAGAGAACAATGTAAAATATTCATTGCTTTGGCATTAACTTGTATTTTCTGAATATCACCATCATTCCATTCATTTTCATTTTTAGGAACATTTTCATTATTAACAACTTTCATGGGAATATTAGGACCACTAATAATAACTCTCCAAACAGCATAATCATTTGATTGAACAAAATTTTTCATTATATTTTTCCAATAGCTATAATTGTTTCCTGAAAATAGAGGAGGTCTGTTAATAGATTGTCCCTCACCAAGAGATGAAACACTAAAGTTTGCCATAAATCGTAAACTCTAAAGATGTTTAAAACAAAGATAATAAATTAGAGCGTGGCTCTGATACCAATTGTTGCCCAGATATTAACTCAAGAGGGGGGGGGGGGGGGGGTGAATTGAGTTTAGCAATCTTTTTGGGGTTAATTTAATATTTCAGAAAATATTTTTAATTTAAATCTTTTAATGTAAATATCAGAAGAAATAGATCTACAAAGATTAACACTAAAATTATCTAACAATTTTAACTAAATAAATTAGACAAGTTAAATCACAGAAATCAATACCCAAATAAATCTTTAATTAATTTTCGTATTTTATAAAAATTAATTTTCTGGACAATATTAATTATTACAAAAAAAATTAATTTCAGACTTAAAAGATTTATTAATTTCGGTTAATTAATTAGCAAGTCTAATGTTTGATAATGAAATTAAATATTGACACAAGCAAATAAATAAACTTAAATGCAGAAATTAAATGACACCGTGATTTTAACGTGGTTCGGCCAAAAAACCCGGCCTACGTCCACGCGCCAGAGCCGCTTCCATCTCTTTGCGCTTCAATACCGTGATCCACTAAGGCAAGATCAAACCTCCAGCGTACAATCGAGCAGCTAAACCTTGCTACTTGTACAACCGAAGCTAAAGTTCCAGCTTCAAACAGTTCCGAAAGTTGAGTACAAAATTTGGAAGTTGAAACTCTCAAAAGTTACAATGTAAGACTGAGTTTCTTCTGGTTTAAGACTTCACAAAGATCTGAATATTTGGCACTAGATTTTTCTTGAATTCTTTGCAGTAAAGTAGTAATTCTTGTGCTTGTTCTCTTCTTCAAGGACAGCTAAAATATCAAGCCAGAATAAACTGATATGTGGCTGTTTCAAACTTTATGTAGAGCAAAAAAATCTTCTCTTATTGCTTTCTTTTCTTCTTTTTGATTTCTTTCTATGTTTTTCTGTATCTTCAACAACAGCAGCTGATCTTCAATATGTAGAGGTCTAAAATAAGATGACCGTTGGAGAGGAGAGTGAGATACGCTCTTCTTGAAAAAATCTGTAGCTGAAGGAGCATTAAATGCTCAAGAATAGATGGGAAGATATCTTCCATATCTGTCTAAGAATTAAATGGTAGACTGATAGAGAGAGAAAGAATTAGTGATAAATGAGATATAAAATATAGATATTTAATAAAAGAAGGCTTCTCTCAATCAAAACGTCACAAGATACCAAAGTCCAGCATCTGATCGAACTGAACTGCTACAGTTCATAGAGTCTTAAGCCAACAAAAAATTAACTCTGAATGAACCAAAAATCTGTGAAAGATTACAACTCTGAAATATTCCATTTCCAAGACAAAACAGGTGCACGTGTCACACAATGAATGAAACAATAGGGGCGTCCCATTTATCAAAGAAAGTCTTCCAACTTTTTATAGATACTTAAATATATATAAAAAATTCGAAAAAAATCTAGAATATATATAAACTTTTCGTATAAGAATTTATAACAGATTTTCATTTTTTTAAAAAAAAATTATATATACAAGGTTTTCGGATGAACAGATTTCTGTCAAAAGAAATTTTGGATATTAAAAAATAACAGATATATATATATTAAAGATATTCGGACTGAAATATAAGGATCAAATATAAACGTTACAATATCTTCGGACCAAAAAGATTTTATGTTAACATTTTGAACTGATAAAAAATTTCAACGATTAAGCAGTCTATTCTGCGTTGATGTTATAGCCTCAAAGGCTAGTCACAGGCTATTAGAGTGGATAGCAAAGACAAAGAAGTTGACAGGGTGTCCCTATGCCTAACCTCAAGTCAGACATCAACTTTTGTAAAAAGTTAAAGACTTATTATTATATATATATATATGTGTATATATAAAATACTATCAATTCTATAGAACTGTATGCGTCAACTTTGAAGAGCTGTCAGAATGGACAAAAAATTGTATGTATAAACAATTGAACAGCACCCTTTTCTTTTGAGAAAAAAAAGGAGTAACAGGTATATAAAAAATAATTCGAAACAAAAAAATAAAATAATAAAAAAATAGATAAAGAATAGATTTATATATATATATATATATATATATATATATATATATATATATATATATATGTACGCAGAGTACATCCAAGAGAGTAAAAAAGGATTGAATAAACAATAAAAAAAAATTTCTTACCATATTGAAGACAAAGCCTGCCGACGCAGATGGCACGTGGTCCAAAATCTCTGAGGAGGGGTCTGCCGAAGCAGTTGGCGCAATGTCAAAAAGTTCTGAGGAGAGGACTGCCGAAGCAGTTCAACAGTGGAAGAGACAGGACGAGAGATTAATGCCAAATCCCTTGGCAGTTGATCTTTGGTAAGGGCAAAAAGAACAAGTGATCAGATTTTGGAGAGAGAGGAAGTACACGCAAGGAATCAAATATATATATATGTATGTGTATATATATATATACACACTCAGTTAGCATCCGAATAGACAAGAAGGATTAGGTCAGATAAAATTAATAAAAAAGAATTTATAAACGGACAGAACAGTTCCAACAGTTATAATTCATTTACGGACAACAAAAATATATAAATGTTGTACGAATCAAATGGCCCAAAAAATAATTTCAACGGGTCTATTTAGAAAATAATTCCAAAAATTATTTCAGACCAAGACATTTATCTTTTCTTTTATTTTGTAGACAAAGATACATCAGTTTTATAAAGCAACAGAGATATCTTTTTCAGAAAGTTTTGGCCCAATTAATTAGTCACACCATATGAATTATGTAATAAGATGTATGCATTGTGTGTCTAATGTGTCAAGAGTAAAAGTGCAACATCCGTGAATACCTTTACTCGAATATATAACTTAAAAAGAATAAAGTTTGGAATCATCAAAATCAATAATTTAAGTTAAACTAAAATGTATATTATTTAAACTAATTTAATTATGGATAAAATACATTTTTGTTAACAAATACTTCCAAGTTTTTCATCATAATGTGATTGTTGTATTGTTCATAACACTTTTGGTATATTTACATTCTATAACAACTTTTTACATTTCTCCCTTTTCAACAAAAGGAAAAAAAAAAGAATATAACGAACAACACAAAGATAAAACTCAAACTGGACTAAGCCAATATTTAAACATGATAAACCTTCAACCACTTGTTGTTAATTTTGAATTGTCTATCTTCCTCTATTCTTGAGAATTGGAAATATCCTGAGTCATGTGCTTCTTTCTTTACAAATGGCCCCTCCCAGTTAGTAGAAAACTTGGGCAATGGGAGCCCTCTGATATGCCTCACAACTTCTTTCAACACAAAGTCCCCCTCCCGAAACTTCCTTGACCTCACCAAATTATCATAGACCCTAGAGAGTTCCTTCATGTACATTTGGAAGTGTTGCATGGCATTATGTTTGTGTTCATTCAATGCTTTTAATTGAACATGTTTGTTATGGGGGAGCATGGTGCTTCGTAAGACATATCTAGCAGAGGGGACTTATAGTTCCTCTACCAAGATGGAATTAGATCCATACACTAGTGAGAGTGTTGTCTAGCTAGTTGGCTTATTCTTGGTCATTCGGTAGGCCCACAATATTACTGGAATCTTATCATCCCATGCCCGAGGGAAGTCTTCCATCATTTTGTCCAAGATATTAACGAAGGTCTTGTTTGTTACTTCAGTTTGACCATCGCTCTTGGGGTAGGATACCATTGAGGTGTGGTGTATGATTGAATATTTGTCAATAAGCAAGGTTGCCCTATGAAATTTAATTATCAAACAAAATAACCTTGGGAATTCCAAAACCACAATTATGTATTCTCTAATAAATTATTCCACCGCTCCTGTTATTTATCTCTTCAGTGATACTTCCTCTACCCATTTCATGAAACACTCTATTTCTACAAGTATCCATATCTTGCCCCTCGAAGATGGATTAATCGTCCATATTAGGTCAAACTCCCAAGTATGGAACGAAAAAAGAGTAGCCAACGAGTGAAGATCCATTAAATAAGCATGGATTATATTCCCATGCAGTTGGCATGCTTTTTTACTTTGAACGAACTCAGTAGAGTCCTTCTCTATAGTTGGCCAATTATAGCCCAATGTCATGATTTTATCATATATCTTGGCTCCCCTAACTTTAGATGGATCCTGGGCCTGTTTTAGGACTTTTCTTTCTTCTTCTCTTGTTATGAATATCAAAGGCATATTAAAGTATCCCATGCAACAGAGTTCTCCCTCTTGAACATAAAAGCGTGGGGCCCTGTTTTGGATCCCCGTAGCATCCATCTTTTTTTTGGGGGAACAACTCCATTTTTTATATAAAAAAAATCAATATAAAGATGTCTTTCATCTACTTGAGTCTCCAAGAAGTTACACTCAGTTTCCTAAAAGAAGAGATGACACTTAGCGCAGTCTCTTTGCATTGCTACTGCATCTTTCCTCATCGTTGGCCAAAAGTTCCCTCCCTTTATATTCTTTTATATAAAAGGATCTCAGTTATCTAAAAATTCAATTCTCGTGTCTTCTTCAGCCTTTGTTCCGCTTTCTCTATCCTAACACACCTTGCCAACCATCCGACCACATTTTCGAACTATAAATTTTCTTGGCTTGAAAAGTATCGGTTTAGCTCTCTCGTCTCCATCTTTTCTTTCCCAGACTCCAACTGCCTTTTAATATCAACCCCCAGTCTGAATCATCTTTCATTAGCAAAAAGTCTTGCACTAATGTGGGGGCAGTGCTTCATTGGATCACAATAGTTGCTATGTCACCCTTCATTGCCACTTTTGTGCAATGGCGGCATAGACATCAGCATCCTTGTTCATCGTTCTAAGATAACTCTCCACATTAACCTAATGGAACTGACTGATCTACCTTTGAATGATTGTCCTGTAAGGTCCCAAGTTAAAGTTCTTTAATGCATATTCCCCATTCACTTGCTTTACTACCAAAATTGAATCTCCTTTTATGCAAAGTGAACATATGTCAGTTCTAAGAGCCTTTATCAACCCTAGTAACAACACTTCATATTCAGCCTCATTGTTAGAGAAAGAGAAATCTAACTTGAAAGATAGGAAAATCTCCTATTTTCCCCTTAAAAGAATGACTCAAGTTCCCCCTTTTCCTCGTACTGATAACCCATAAAATTCCATAACCCACTCTTCAAGGTTGGCTTCTAGAAAGTCTTCTTGCAAATCATCTCTTGGAATGCTCTCTCGTGGTGGATCAAATATCCCTAATGGAAATATTTCCAACAGGTCTTCATATGCCTAAATAATGATCACACGAGGGACCACACACTTCAAATCATATTCTGAGAGGATAAGGACTCAACTTACTATCATTGCAATCAAAATGTTTCTTCCCATTAAAAACATAATGGCATAACATCTTATCACAATGTTAATGGTGATATACACTGTGTAATGTCAATGTTTTTGGGCAAAAAACACTAAGGCCAGATAATGTCTTTCAATACTGGTGTACCTCACCTCTGGACCATGGATAGTTCTACTCAGATAGTAGATATGTCTCTATATCCCATCAATATCTTATGCTAGCAGAAAGACGATTGATCTTGTAGTGGAATGAGATAGAGTTATAATGGTATTCTAACTCTTAGAGCGACTATGGTTCGTGGAGAAGTCAGTAACTTCTTGATCTTGTCAAAGTCTCCTTGGTGGGGTTCTTCCCATTTTAACTTCATGTTCTTTCACAGCAGGTCCATCAAGGGATGAGTTAACTCGATTAAACTCGACACAAATCTTCTCAAGTAGAATAATTTCCCCAGGAAGCTCTTGAGATTCTTCATAGTTCTTGGGCATGGCATTTATAGAATTTCTTTCTGCTTGTCCTGGTCCATCTTCACCCCTTAGCTATCAATAACAAATCCTAGAAATTTTTGATTTGTCACCCCAAAAGCACACTTAAGTGGGTTCATCTTTAATTTGTATTTCCTGCATCTGTTGAAGACCCTCCTGACGTTAACCAAATAAGACTCCTTAACTTAATGAACAAATCATCCACATAAAACTCCAAGACTTCATGAAAGAAATCATGAAAAATGTCCATCATTGTTCTTTGGTATTTAGACTCAACATTCTTTAATATAAAAGGCATAACAATGTACATACCCATGAAGCTATACATATCATGGCATGTCGTTGAATCTATGAAACTTTCAATGGAGGGCATAGGGAACTCATCTTTTAAGCAACCTCTATTAAGATCTCTGAATTCAATGTAGATGTGTATATGTTTTTTATCCTCCTTCCCGATTGGCGCAATACTAGAGAACCATATAGGATCTTGGATTAACTTGATGAACCCAGTTATCAACAATCGTTACACCTCCTCCTTTATCTTAAGATTGAGCTCTAATTTGTAGGTTCTAATTACTTATTCCACTAGCATGGTTGAAGTTACAATGTTCAATTTGTGATCTCTCTTCTTGATCCGATCCATCCATCTCAGTGTACTTCCATCCAAAAATATCTTTATACTCTAGAACGAGCTCAATCAAGCCTTACCTCATCATTGCGTTTAGGTCATTCGAAATGAAAATAAGCCTTGGATATTCTCCCTCAGACAAATTAATTTTCTATAGCTCTTAAACTTGGGGCTTTTGGAGATCGGACATGCACTGAGGCTCATCCTCCATTTTTTCAGCAAACTCATGGATATTAGAATTATCAATGGCAAAGAATTTCCCCCAGTTATCCACTAAGAAATACTCATACTCTGGGTCAATCTCTTTGTCATCTTCCTCAACTTCTCGTGCACACTTTTAAAAGAATTAAACCACTCTCCCATCCTCCAATGATACCTTCTTGTACTGGCAGTTATGCGAAGCAACTGCCTTTCTCTTTCTATCTCTCTTAACTTCTTCTAGTCTGACCCCTAAAAACTTGCTTAACACACTCTGTCATTCCACCTCATGCTCTATGGGGTTAATACTTGGCCTCATCCTATCTCTTAGTTATATATAGATAGCTTCGGGCTTGGGAATACGATTGTTCAGTTCTTTAACTCTCTATCTTCCACTTTTACCTTATTTTAAATGGTGGTTCACTTGTTACATTTTTTCTCTGATCGAGGGGACTCTGACCCCCTCCATACACCGTGTTAGAACCCACGCATCTTCTGTTACCTCTATGTAAAATGTAGCATCCACCAAATGGGCCTCCTCCAGGTCAAACGACTTTTTGATCGCTCGAATTAATATCTCAGTTCCCTTCACATTTTCCTTAGCATATTGATAATAGGTTGAGGGAACTAGGTTATGGTTGTGCATCCACACCCTTCTTAGCAGCAGCTCATATGGAGTTTCACTCTCTATAACATGGAACTTGATGTGTGAGGTGAGATTCCCCATCACAATCCCAATATTTACATAACCAATAAAATTTGAGGATTGGTTATCATACCCAAAAATAATCAAATGCATTAGTATCATCCTTGCCTTTGTAATGTTAGATGCATAGAAGAAGTTAATTGGCATAATGTTTATGGAGGCAACTCCATCCATCAACCCTCTTGCGAAGCTCACTCTATTTACACTTGCTGTGACATATAACAACCTACTATGTGGTGACTTTACTGATAAAGTTCTCTCGGATATGAACTTTTTCACCAACCTGAAAATTGAGCCCTTCCACCTAAACGAAGGAATTGCATTCTTCCTTATAATGTGTAGTATTGCTTGCGTTATCTCAAGCCTACTCTCTATAGGCATCCCCACCACGCGAAGTTGATGGACTATGACACAAGTTGATATTCCATGTTAGATTCCACTATATAACCTTCTACGTTATAAACTTCTTCCATATCTCTAGCACTCACCTCATCATAGACTATCACCACATTTTCCATCCCGATTGTGCAATCTTTAAGAGTTTCTTCGAACTCCTCCCACTCTCTTCTAAGTCTCCTCATAACTTCTTCATTTTCTTTATCATAATCCACCACCAGGTTTTCTCCATGGGTTGGTAGTGGGTTATTATTGACATATCCATGTGTGATTTACGATGTTCAAGCCAACAAGTGTTTCTTAATAATCCTCCTCAAGGTGAAGTAGACATTTTTTGGGTGGAAAATAAGCCAATTCACCTGAAAGTATTTGGCTCGGCTTGGACATCTGAACCTGGCTCATTTTGGGGAGCATCCTTGGTCCATAAATTGGTTCCCTCGCAACATAGCATTATAACAGCTGATAGACACCTCTACTATGCAAGGTAACTGAGGTGGGTCTTCTCTATCTCTCCCAAACTTTCTTTTATTATCCTTCCCCTGCCCCTTTCCAATGTCTGCTCCTCCATCTGCATATCCCACTCGTGGGGCCTGGCCTCTCCCCACTACATCTTGTGGTCTGAACATCAAAGGCGCTATGATGGGACTTGGGCAAACCACCAATGAAATATTCCTAACTGATTTCAAGAAAATATGTAAAAGTCTTCTCATGAGTCCCATTTATCAATTGGAAGATATAATCAGGGAGAAAAACTCTACACAAAGTTGGAGCATCTTGGACTCTTTGTCCCCCTCTCTCACATAGAGAGACCTTTATTTAAATATCCTTATGTATGCCACCACTTCTTCTCCTTATAATTGTTTTTCCCTTGCCAACTGGGTGAGGTTAAACTCATCCTCTGCTAAAAATAACTTCTGGACGAATAAGATAGGCATCTATTCCCAAGTTTCCAAACTTCTAGGGGAAAGTGTGAATACCATGTGTAGGCTTTGTCTATGAGGGATTTGGATAACTCCCTCAACCGAAACTTCTTATTTTTGCAATGAGCCCCCAAGTTCTCTACAAACCACTTGATGTGTTCCTTGGGGTTCCCCCCTTTTTCTAATATATTTCTCAAAGATAGGGGCATGTTGACCTTGGGGTATGGCTCATCGTTGTACTCCTCTGGGTAAGGAGTACAAAAATAATCATATACTGAAGCTGCCTCACTGACAATCTCTGAGGAATCCATCATCTTTAAAATATCATTCTTTATTTCCTCCACTATCAAAGAAGGTGAGGGACATTTGGCTTCCGTTACAGCACTTGGCCTAGCTTCCACAGGTGTATGATCAACTACAGTGTGTTCCCACGGTTGGAGCAACAGTGGGAACGATTGTTGTGGGAATTGCGTCTAGAGGAGATGTCAAGTCCATTTGCACCATAGGAATAACAAAACATCTAGCATCCATCGCTACCCATAAATAGTTTCAGTTGTAGGTGTCTGTAAAAACTCCATGAACTTTACCATGAGATAAGTCATCTGAGCTGGCACTATCATAGAGCTAGTGGTGGCATGTGTACTCATGGGAACTTCTGTGGCCATTTGCACCTCAGGTACCTCCACTTGAGGTACCCCATCAATAGTGGATTTGAATTCCCTCGCCTCCTGCTCTTCTCTCCGTTAGATATTATCAAAGTTAAGAATATGATTAACATTATCTTGGTCCATCCTACTAAAAATATACCTCCCTAACAGATTCACCAGATGTAATAGGGGAGTCCTCCTGAAGCTGGGTTGTTATAATACAAACGAAGGTGTAACCTCTATTATGATGGCAATAAATCACTAACCAATGTGTTATCAACAATGATATAATGGACTCATCTATATAAATATCAAACACTTAGAATGAACTCACAAAAAAACTCGTGTATAACTCATAATAAATAATAAATAGACCTCCAAAGAAACTGAGTTAGAGGGAGAGAAAAGCAAGCACACTCAGATCTACTCCTCGTAAGAAATTCAAACATCAAGGTCCCACAAACAGGGATCACAATAATAAATAGTAATAAAATATTGGGGAAAACATCAATAGTGGGTGAATAAATGCTCTAGTTACAATAACACTTGTTCTATCTCTCTCTCTCTCTCTTAAACTCATAAAATATCTCTCAATTGTGAAACAACTCCCTCTCTCTCTTGAAGTGGTTGAGATACCTATATAAGTTACTACGATCACTGGAGGGGTCAGAGTCCTAATAAATGTGAAAAATATATTTTAGTGCCATTACGTCAGTGGAATTAAATGCAAAGATGTACCAGCATTGCACCTATGCTCGAGGCATTAAATGCCAATTGATAACTTTTGATGATTTACTCTGTGTCATGCAACTGTCACAACCGTGATAATCTAAAAAACTATGTGAAAGCCCCAAACCACTAAGGTTTACTCAAGTTGGGATTGTAAATATGTAATTCACGTGTAACATCACTCAAGGCAGATATTCCTTTTTGGTAGAGGGTTGTTTGGAACTAGGCCCAATGTAGAATGGAACTCATGGATGCTCTAGGTGAGATCTCTTGGGTTATGGTCCATCCTTGTTTTATAGGTCTATCTAGAATGGTTAAACCAAGCCTCAATTTTACCTTGATTTTCAAGCCTCCAAACTAGATCCTTTGGAGGTTCCCTCGGTGAGGTCATTTGTTAGAGCGTGAGAGATTTCCCAAGCCCTGCCAGACTTGGTCCCTCATAAATACCATTTGACCTCACTCTCATATTAAAAAACATTACGTCTTGTAAGTTATAATATGTATCTACAAATACATAAATTGAACAAGAAAGAAATAAAGAAAAATTATGCTTCCTCGAATAGTCTCCTTGGTTTTTTGTCCGATCTATCTTGTTTGGCTCTCTAATCTTCCTCTATTAGGAGGGGGAGTTATCTATAATCATGAGATTACCTTTTTTATCCCCCTACATCTAGTGATGATGATTTTATTATCACTCATTCCTTAGGTTTGGACATGCGTTAGTATTTCACTCATGATAGGGGGTGACGTATTTATTGCACGTGAGTGTCGACATGTTGACATGTTTATTATAAATGAGTAGCATGCTAATTATTGTAGATATGGTCCCATGTCAAAATCATATAAAAATATTTTCCAAGTCTTCATAGACATGATCTACAGGGCTGAGGAAATTCAGATTTGTAGCTCCACTTGCTTCCTGTCATTTCACTCACTCTTAGCACAAGTTGCTTTTCCATTTGAGTACTTTAGTTATTTTATTTATTTTAAAGATTGTATGGACCTTGTGTCCCAGTTATTTTATTTAGTTGGTTTATTTTGGACTTGAGACTATTTTAGTATTTTATTTATGGGATGATTGAGAATTTAATTCTGTTTTTATTCATCGTTTAGATATCACATGTTGTGGATGGATTTAAATTCACTTCAAGTTATTTTATTGTGTATGCTGATTTTAAGAATGATATAAATTACTTAACGTGCCCTATCGTTAACATACTGGAATCGCCAACCAGTATGTGAGAAAATAGGGGTTGTTACGACATACTGTGTCCCTGGAGAACTGTATAAAAAATATTTGGTCTTAGGACTTAGTCTATTGAGTACCTATCTTTTGTCTACCATGTAAATGAAACTCATACGAGTAGTTCTAAACAATTATCTTACTTTCTCACCCCATAGTTGCATTGAGCCATTATAACAATGCTGTATCGTAAATTAATTTGAGACCTTAGGGTATTATATTATGAAAACCAATCCACTTGAACTTCTTCTTCATATATTCCTTATTCATATCAAAAGGTTAATGTTAATAACCTTACTTTTACAATTCGATATTCTCTTGTTATATCAATCCATTAACTATTATAATTCTACTCAACCATTCACATGATATTCTTATTTACTGCTAGTGCATACTATTAAACCATGCCTATAAGTATCTACTTGGCAAAGTTTTGCTTATTAGTTTTCCTTCCAAATAGAAACTAAGTTACTTGAAGAGGAAGAAGTATCCTCATAAAATGTAGGCTTAGGTATGTTTGAACTAGGGGCATTACTATATATTACTTAAGTGTTGGCGGATTTAGCCACGAATGACATCACCTTGTGGATTTCCCTTACAATCACATATCAGTTGTATATATTATATTAATACTTCCCTTATATATTGTAATGCGAGACTAATTATGTAATATTTTAATAAATTCCAATGAGAATTATTTCAACACACACACACACACACACACACATATATATATATATATATATATATATATATATATATATATATATATATATATATATATATACACATGTTGTGACACCCTATAATATTTAATAATAGATTGATCAGGTATAAATTAAATGATATAGGAGTCTGAATAATTTAGTACCATTCTAAGCATACAAAAGACTAAAATATACAAAAACAAAGGAAAATTGAATGTAGACAAGTAAACTATCCATCAACTCTCATACCATTATACATGCCCAAAAAATCTATATAGTCAATTATAACATACAAGCCAACACCCAATATGAAACATATAAGTACTACGTATGTCTCTCCATGCTAAACTAAAAATGGAAAAAAATGATGATAGAAGCTGGTGCACAGACCAGGGACACCTACATCCAAATGAGTATCAGCAATTAGAAGGATGAGTGACAACAATGATATCTATCAAGGTTGCGACACGGGTGGCCTTGGTCATGTAACGTTAAATCCATAACATTAATAGTAAGTCTAAAGAGAACAAATGTATAATCAAAATTTGAATAAATAATAACTATAAACATACCTCTAGAAATTTAGATGCATTTTAGATTTATCCCACTCCATAATACTTGATGTTACATGCATATAAATTACCAATCCCAGGTGAATACAATAATTAAATTTTATCCTTCACAAATGATTACATCTAAAGGATTCATAGTGGTCATTACACTAAACAATTATGAGTGTATAAAAAAAATAAGGCTGTCATAAAGTTTATAAGCATGAACTATAATGCATACCATAGAAATAGGCTCTCACTTAAGTCAATTAAATTAATAAAGGCCTATCCTTATTGCCCTCGGGGATCACTCGCGCGTACCAATAATAGTCTTAGGTTGTCTCAAACCTAAAGCCTTAACAGAAGCCAGGGATGAATGTCCACGTCTACCAATCACTCATATAGTCTACCATACTTAAGGTTATATAATGAACTCTTCTCTTCAATCCGTATAGAATGTAGGTAGTGTGTGACCAAGGGGATATATGACTAATGTTTATTCGTCTACTCATCAAGGCTCTATTGCAGTCTATGTCATACTTACTCCCTTAACTAAATCCCCCCTCCCCACTAGTACGATATCCACAAGTACACACTTGATATGCATTTTACACATATAACATAACAAACGAGATTCTCATAACACATGGAAATCTAAACAAAATTTAGGAATCATTCACTTTAGTATTTTTATAATGTGATGTAAATAATGAATTGATAACATGTCATAAACCTATGAACCACACTAATAATATGATTCACTAGAGTAAAATTAAATCCAAAGGTAGGCCTAAATTAGTCACCAAACCCAAAGATCCAATCCAATAACCCAAATAAAAAATTGCCAAATACCTACGATCACTAGTCGAGCAATGAACTACCGGTCGATCAGTCGCTTCATATTTCTTACAAAATCCTTCTTTGGACATCATCTTCCCCAACTCAACAAAACCGAAACCAAAACTCCATTAATGACACCCAAACCTCCATGTAAGATTCATATAACATCTAAACAATGTAACCAAAATAAAACCATAATTGAAATATGATTCTATCATCAAAATCCCAATTTGAATACAACATTTAACATAAAAGGTGAATTCTCTATCAATAACCTTAGAAATTCAATATCAATCAATTTGATTCCAATCTCTAGAGATTTTTGCATAAAAAATAAGGGGTTTATTAAGGATTCAAACTAAAATTCAAGTCCTATACATAATCTAGAAATTATAACTCGAATTTAAATGGAAAGAAAACAAAACAATACAAATTGACACTAATTTCTACTCAATTAGTTTAATTATGAATTTAATCGAATTAATTCATATAAATCAAATCTCAATCACAATTAGGGTTTCGAATTACATAGATAGAAATAATCTAAATCAAGGTCATTCAAACAAATATTCTAATTAAACTTGCCTAAAAATTTGATAAAGAAAAAGGGACAAAATCTTTTAGGATCCCCTCTTCTACTTTGATTCTTCTTTTCTATAAGTTTTAAGATCCGCAAATTATGTTTATATGTTAAATGAACCTCGTAATGACTCATCAGCACTCTTAAAAATGAAATTGGTATTGGACCTAAATTAATCCCTTAGGTAACTTGCCTAAATTGATCCTTAACTAATCTAAAAATCCCCCAATTCACTGTACGAGCCCAATAGGCCCAATATATTGCATCTTAAGTTAAAAATCCTTATTTTAAATTTTACCAAATATCATAAATCATCACCTTATTGATAAATGATACACATATATAATATTATTTAATTTAAGTTAAAAATCATTTAAATCATAATTAATTTTTTTGGTTTAACTTGACATTACAGTTGACTACAACAAAGTTCGTGGGACCCGACATCGAGAGGGTAATCCGAACAAGAAAACCCTCATTATCGAACCCTGAAATAATCCATAGTATCCAATAGTACGGAGTTACGTTCAAAATATTATTAATGTTTTATCGTGTCTTCGTTTCCAATTTATTTATATTATACCTATATGTATAATTACATATATAGTGACATCACATGTCACTAGCACACAAATATTATTTTTCTTAGTATATAAATAAACAGGGGAAAGGAATTTCATCCTTAAAATTTGGATATTACCTCACAGAAATAACTCTAGATGCCTCCCTAGTATGTCCTCTTCTCATTCCCTGGTGGACTCGTACTCATTATGATGTACCCACATAACTCTCACTAAAGAAATGACTTTAGATCACATAATCTGAACCTTTCGATCAATAATACATTACATGATCTATGAGTCCCTATGTAGCTCAATCCCATCAAAATCAATTTACTGATATTCTTTCCCGTCCCTATAAATTTCTTCGATATGGAAACATGAAAAACATCATGCACCCTCTAAAGAATATCGGGTCAGGACAAATGATATGCCACTGGGCCCACCCTATCTAAATTCCTAAAGGGACCCATGTATTGAGGAGCTAACTTTCTATTAGATATGAATCTAACGATTCCCTTCGTCCGGGAGATCCTTAAAAATACCTAATTACCCACTTAGAACTCCAAATTATTCTCTCTTATATGTGTAACTCTTTTAGAAGTTATGTGCTTCCTTCATCTGTGCCCGAAAGGGTGTCACCTTCTCTGAGGTATCCCGAATGATTTCGAGACTAAACATCATATACATATAGTAACCTATGGTATGTTGACATCCCAATAGTCTTCTGAACAAGCCAAACAATTGGGTGAACAGTATGGTCATCCATATAAACCCTTGTATGATGTCATACCAATAGTCTGCTAATGACTATTGATATATGCAAACTTTGCAAGTGGAAAATGTCTATCCCAACTTCTCTTGAGATCAAACACACATTATCGCAGCATATCCTTAGAATTTTGATTCACCCTATCAATCTGACCATTTGACTGGGGGTGAAAGGATGTGATCATACTCAGTTTCACCCCCATCGCATACTGAAACCCTCTCTTGAATTTGAGAGATAAAGTTATGACCCTGTCAAAAATGATATCCATCGGTGCCCATAAAGTCGTACTATATCTACCATAAATAACCTAGCATATTGGTTTGCGGTGTAATTTGTAATAGCCCACCCTAATATTTTAATTACTTTTTGGCATAAGTTGAACTAAAATGAGAACCACGAGATTTGGATAATTATAACTGGGATTATGTTCTGATTTGACTCTTTTTGGAGGCTCGATGATAATTAATGGAATTTGTTGGTTAAAATTGGAGAAAATTAGGGAAATATAGGAAGGATCATTCAAATGGGAGTTAGGTCGTTCGAACGAGAATCAAGGCTCGTTCGAATCAAGGGATCAAATGAGCTTCGAATGAGATCCCACTGTATAACTAATCAGGGCCACTCAAAGGTTGTTTGAAGTGTTGGATTGAACGAGGTTCGAACGAGGTGCCTTTCTCGCTCGAACGAGGAGTGAATCTCGCTTGAACGAGGTTAATAAAATTTTTAAGTTAGACTGCCCTTGTATGCTATCTTGTTCTTGGCCATTAGATTGATGAGCTGTCGGGCTCTAGTGAACTCAGATTGGGTAAAAAAAGGATGTTAAGTCTTTGGGGGTGTTTTTTGGTTCATTTGGCCGATTTAGAGTTAGAAGAAGAAGAAGAATAGAGAGAGAGAGAGAGAATGGTGGTCTTCCACCATTGTTGAGCTTCTCTCCACCACCATATATCCACCTTAACATATCATATTCTTCTATTCTTCACCATATCCAAGCTTTAGATACCCATTTTCTCCATTGTTGGGCATAATTATGAATTTATAGAGGTGATGTTGGGGATTCTAGAATAGATGAAGATGGAGATTTCATGGAGTTTGAAGAGGTTTTGAAGGTTTTTTCTTGGAAGATAAATGGAGCATACTTTCGAGTGAGACAACCTCCTAAAGGCGACCTTAGGAGGTGGGAGGTTGTCTTCTTCTTAGATCTTCCATGCCTTCTGTTGTTGGATATTCATTGAGGTGTGAAAAATCTACTCTTCGATTAAAACTCAATTTTATGTATTTATAGTCTTGATTGTTAGAATATTAAGAGTAGGATGCTTAGGAAAATGATGATGAGTTTTCTGGAAAAATTAATAATAAACATTTTTATGAAATAAAAATGTTGGGAAAATGACATTTTTGTTGAAATTAAGGAAGAATACATATTTCAAAGTTTCTTGAAATAAAGATTGGAATTTTTATGAAAATAGTGCAGTTTCTAGAAGTTTGATGTTTAACATTTTATGAAATAAAATGTTTGGAAATGATGTTGATTTTGCTAAAATATTTGGTGAAATAAAATATCTTTTATACCTTGAAAGTTTATTTTTGTAAGTATTATGAATTTCTAAAATGAAATTTATGTTTAATCAATTAATAGGATTTTTGGATTTTAAATTCATCTTCTCATGCATATAAACTTGTAGTATTTTGGCAATGAATATGTAAACAAGTTTAAAGAAGGTTTTGTTGGATCTAAACATGAAATAAGTAAAATGGAAATTTATTCTTCAAAGTGTGTGAATAAGGGGTTGTGCGTGTGATAAGTGTAAGGATGTAATACTACATGTGTTAATAAAAGAAAATGGTATTTTTCTTATAAAGTAGTCTTATAGGTTTAATAATTCTTAGAGATAAAAGTATCGAAATTAATATGTTTCCAATTGAAAAGAATATTACTCTAATGGGTTAAAAGGGTGTTAAGGTTTTAACAACACTTAGGAAGTTAGTGTGGGTAACTTAATGGTATTTTTGAAAATTGATACTTGTGAAAATGGAGTAAAGGTAAGTTTAGAAACCAATTGGTAAAATGGTAATTTTACGTAAAGTGAAACATTTTATGATATAAAAATATTGGAAAGGGTTTTACACATGATAGTCCTAATGAGCATAATTTTTGGAAATAAATCAAAGCTAAAGTGTAAAGTACAAGAAATGATTATTTTCAAAGTGTAACACAAGGTGGAGTGAAATCCCGAGTTTTGACTTCGGCTGGGTAAAATAAAAAGTAGAATAATATGGAAAATTGAAAAATGTTAAAACACATTAAAAAGGAACTCGGACGACACCAAAATAATTAAGGAGGGCACAGAGCCCTAGACTAAAAGACCCAAAATATCGGCCAGAGCATATCGTGACACAGTCAGCGGTGTGGAGCCCGTTAAAGTATGCGGTTATTTGAAGATTTTGAGAAAAAGACAAGGAATAACAAACGTGTCAAGGAATGGTTTGTGTGGTGAAAATGTGTTAAGAGAAGATAACTTTAATGAAGTAATAAATGTTCCGGTAAAGGATAAAATGAACAAGTAAATGTGTAATTGATTAATGCCCATAAGGTAAAGAAATGTCTTTCGATCAAACCAAGTGGAGTTATTTCAAATATTTAACCATGTGTGTTATATAAAGGGATAAACGTCAAAATGAGAAAAAGAAAGTCATTTACAAGATTAAGGTAAATTAATCAGGATAAATAAGGTTTTTGAAAGTAAAATCGTTTCATGCATTAAGTATACATATATGTATGTATATATATGTACAAGATAGTTTCATGTCCATATAGGTATAATGTGTTAGAGTCTTTTTTCTACCATTCGACTATATATTGCATTGTTGTATATTTCCCGTTGAGCATTCGACTCACTCCCTCGTTTTGTTACGGCAGGTTTAGTGTGGTTTCGAATTTTAGAGCGTTATACAGGCTAGTAATCTCTCTATTTTACGTTAGTATCTCTGTATGATTGCACTCTGGGGTTCTCCACATGGGTTCCTCATGTAGTTTGATTTGAAATTGGAATCGCATGCTAAACCAGTGAAAAGTTAATCTAAATATAATTGTATTAGCAACATTATATAGGTTATTTCATTTCACTTCACACCTAACACTTGGGTCGGACCGGATTGACTAAGTGTAACCCATAAATATAGGTCGGGGTATTACATAATCCATCCTAAATGGTAGGAAATAAGCTACCTTTGTCATTCTATCAATAATGGTCTAAATCAAACCATGATCCCATTATGATCTTGGCAGCCCTGCAATAAATTCCATAAAGTTTTTATCCCATATCCATTGAGGAACCTCTAATGGATACAAATCTCTTGTCATTTTTTGGTGTTACACCTTTATTAACTGATAGGTGGCACATATCGATATATATTGTGCAACATCTATTTTCATTCCTGCCTGCCAATATGATTGTCACATATGGTGGTACATTTTATCCCCTCTGGGATGGACCATATACCATAAGTCATGATCCAAGGCCAAAACCACTTTCCACACCTTGGGGTCCTCGTGCACTTCTACTCATCCCTAGAATCGTAAGCCCCAGTCTTATTAAACCAAAAAGGAAAGAACTCCACTAGATGTGAGTCTTTTCATCTTCTCTTGACAAAAATAATATGTTCCTTATGCTTGAACTACTCCTGAAATGATAGCCGAGGTGATAATCACTACTACCACAAAATCATCTTCCAAATCCAACTCACGTAAGGAATTCCACCTCTCTTCCCAAATGTCCAGTAAATCATCCCCCTCTTCATCCAATAAAGCATCTAAGGAAACCAACAGCCTATAATTCAAAGTGTATGCTACCGCATTTGATTTCCTCGGATGGTACTTGATTGAATAGAGGTAATCCTTCATAAACTCTAACCATCTCATTTGTCTTATGTGCAAGTCTCTCTAAGTGAATAAATGATTAAGGCTCTTGTGGTCATAAAACAATGTGAACCTCTCCCCTAGCAAATAGTGCCTCCAAATACGAAGGACAAATGTGACCGCTACCAACTCCAAATCATGAGTCGAGTAGTTTCCCTCATGTAGCTTAATCTTACAAGAGGCATAAGTTATTGGCCTCTCTTCCCGCATCAGTACTTGTCATAGTCCATGCAATGATGCATCTTTAAAGACCATATACTCAATGCCAACCTATTCAAAAGTGAGAATGGGTGAGGTCATGAGTTTTTTTTATTGATCTTTTCAAAATATCACTAATAATCGACATTTCAAATGAATGGGACCCCTTTCAGGTGAGGTGAGTAAGTGTTCTAGTAATCTTCGAGAACTCCTGAATAAACTTCTTAAAATATCCCACTAAACCCTAAAAGCTCCTAATCTTTGTAGGTGTCATGGGTTACCCCGAATCCATAATCGAACACACCTTGAAAGGATATACTGAAATCATAGTCTTAGACACTATGTGCCCCAGAAACTGAACCTCCCTCTCGGAGACAAAATCCATACTTAGAGAACTTGGCATATAAATTATTTTGTCTAAGAGTATACACAACCGACTTCAAGCGATGCGCATAATCTACTTTTGATCAAGAACACACTAAGATATCATTATTGAACGGGATGAAGAACTAATATAAATAGGCTCGAAACACTTGGTTCACGAGATTTATAAAAACTGCGAGTGGACTAGTCAGCTCGAGTGGCATGAGCCAAAACTCGTACGATCCATAGTGTGAGAGGAATGTTATTTTTTGTATATCTTCCTCCAAAATTTGTAGTTGTTGATACCCCGAGATCAAGTCGATATTGGAAAATAATAGCGCGCCCTTCAATTGGTCAAATAGGTCATCTATTTGAGGCAATGGATATTATTTCCTTATAGTGACCTTATTCAACTCCCTATAATCCACACATAGTTGGAGTGACATATCCTTCTTCTTCACCAATGATACGAGGGCTCACCATGGAAAGGTAGTCCTCTGAATGAACCCCTAACTCAGTAACTATGAGATTTTCTCCCTTAACTCTATCATCTCTAATGGAGCCATGTGATATGGTCATCTTTCTATGGGTTTGGTCCCCAGAGCTAAGTTAATACAAAACTATATCTCCCTCGTAAGTGGTAACCCCAAGACCTTCTCAAATACGTCCGCAAACTCCTGAATGATCGTCATGGAATCAAATGATACCGTAACCTCCTCGGATTTACTCGTATCAATGTATTATAATTGTGTGCTAGAATATCCCTTTAGTCTATGCATAGATATAAGATACAACTCCTGACCGAGGATGTTAAACGTGATAGCCTTACCGCTATAGTTGATCTAGGTGTGATATGTCATTAACAAATGCGTACCCAAAATAACAGCATATGTAGACATATTCAATAACAACAAATGGACTTAGAAACACAATCGACCTATCTTAACCGCCACGCCTCCACTTACCTAGCGTAAGGCAATGGCCCCACAAACTAGGTTATCTACGTGCATAGTAACATCATATGATATATCTACCATACCCTATGAGGTAGAAAATATATAACTAGTAAAAGAATGTGAATCTCTCGTGTCAAAAAGTACCCGAGCATGACTACCGGATACATAAAATATATCTTTAATCGCCTGGGGTCGTACCGAAGGGTCATATTAATAGAAGTTAAGCACACACCCATGATGTAGTTGCAGGTGCCCTATGCCTAGTATTTAGGAAGGGGAAACATTTGGTACTGTGGTGGGGGTGGAAATGCCTAAAACTAGGGTAAGTCGAAAGTTCTCGATGATTCCCTTGCTAAAACTGCCCTCGACCAGCCTGAAGTCCCTTAAGGAACCTCATAAAAGAGTGTCCATGCTCTCTATATAAATAATATACCCCACGAAATAGGTTTCCGTCCTGACGACCTTATTGTCCCTTCCTCTTACCCCGGGGTCTATCATATTACCTCCGTTCTTGGCCCTAATAATGGTTGCCTCTGTTCTTGGCCCTAATAATGTTGGCCTCAATGCCCATATTGACTCTAGCCCAAATTTCCCTGTCCTGGTCCACTGTGTTAGCACTGGCTATCCACACAGAATCTCTTAGGGATTCTCCCATAGCGTTGGTCCTCTACAGTGATGGCTGGATCCTCCCTTCTTTTGTGAAGCCTCTCCTCTGATGTCTTGGGCACTTAGTTGGTTCCCATCCAAACACCCTCTGATGTCGAAAGGGTGTCACCTTCTCTGAGGTATCCCGAATGATTTCGGGACCAAACATCATATACATATAGTAACCTCTCATGGCTCTTTATTCCTCAGAAACTCATGGTGATCACCACAGTGAATAAAAGCGGCATCTACCACCTAGGTGTATGTCATGAATATCATATTTACTATTAAGGCTTGATTAATCCTCAAAGTCAGACCTCGCACAAACTGGTCCATTTTTAACTTCTCAGATCCCTCAATCTCGAGTGAAAAGTGCAAAAGGCGAGTGAACTCTTGCGCATACTCTGCAACCATCCTATCATCCGAATTTAGACTATTAAGCTATCCCCCTAACTTTTTCAAGTGTAACAATAGGACACCTCAAACTCTGTCCAAAAATCTGCTAGGGTCAATCAGAACCTATCCTCGATGGTGGTAATAGACTCCCATTAGCTTAAAACTCGCAAGCATCTCCAATTGAACCTTGGTAAACTTCAACAATCTCAAATGATGCTCAATGTCACGTCTCGACTGGAGCACTATGATAGGATTAGTGGATCCTAAAAACTCTGGAGGTGCCCTTTTTGGAATGTAGTTTGGGCACGCTCCCATGAAGGAGTAACATGAGGGGGTATAGGTGTATCCACGAGTGGTGGGTTGGTGGTTGTTATTGCTACATCATTTCCATAGTCACAACTATTGTCTAGGTTATGATGTCAGTTAAGTCAGTTGGCGCTATCTGTGGTACCTGTCCCCAATATGGTGGTTGTTGATCCTATTACTACTGAAGTGGATCCCCTTAATTGATCATGCTCGGTTGGGAGGGTTTGTCTTTATCCTCTAGAGTGTTCACCATATATAAGATAGTAAAAAAATTGCATTAATAACATACTAGTTACATATATACAAATTCTAAATGTAGGTCTCTAAAGTAACAAAGAATGTAATGCGAAAAAGTGACAAACTCACTTGAAACCCTAGGACACTAGAACATGGAATGCTCTTATACCAGCTGTGAGACCCCGTAATATTTTATAATGGAATGACCATGTCTATATTAAAATGCATGAATATGAACAATTAAGTACCATTTGAAGCATGCATAAATATTTAAATATACCAAAAGAAAGTAAAATTGAATATAGATAAGTAAACTACCATCAACTTTGATATAGTAATAAATGACCAGAAAATCTATATAGTCAACTATAACATATAATCCAACTCCCAAAACATGAAATGTATGAGTACTACATATGTATCTCCATGCTAAACTAAAAATAAAAAAATGGTGATGGAAGCTGGAGCACAAGCAAGGGATACATATATTCTAATGAGTTTCAATAACGAGAATAATAAGTTAAAACAACGATATCTATTAAGGTTGTAGAATGGGTGGCTTTCGTTGTGAAACGTTAAATCCACATCGTTAACAACAAGTCCAAAAAGAATAAACGTGTAACCAAAATTGGAATAAATCATAACTATAAACATACCTCTAGTATTTTATATGGATTTTATAATTTTCCCACCCCACAATCATATTACATGCATATAAATTCCCAGTCCCAAGTGAATACAATAATTAAGTTTTGTCCTTCACAAATCATTACAATTAAAGGATTCATAATGGTCATTATGCTAAACAATTCCGAGTGTATAAAAAAATAAGAAAATCATAAAGTGCGTAAGCATGCACTATAACATGTACCACAAAAACTGATTCTCACTTAATTCGACCAAATTAACGAAGGCCTATCCCTATTGCCCTCGGGGTTCAGTTGCACGTACTAAGTATAGTCTTAGGTTGTCCCAAACCTATGGCCTTAAAATGAGCAAGGGATGAATCACCGCATCTACCCATCACTCATATAGTCTACCATTTGCAAGGCTATATAATGAAATGTCCTCGTTAATCCATCTCGGATATGGGTACCTAGACATGTGACCCAGGGTTTATATGACCAAGGATTACTCATCTACTCATAGAGTCTCTATCACGGTCTGCACCTTATGTACCCCCATATCATAATATTCCCTTGGTACAATATCCACGAGTTCTCTATCATGATCTGCATCTTATGTACCCCCATATCATAATATTCCCTTGGTACAATATCCACGAGTAGACACACGGTATGCATTTTACGCATGTAATATAGTAAAAGAGATTATCATAACACATGGAAATCTAAACAAAATTTATGAATTATTCATTTTAGTATTTTTTATAAAGTTAGGTGAATAATGAATTGATCACATATTATAAACCTATTAACTGACCTAATAACATGCTTTACTAGAGTAAATTAAATCCAATGGAAAAGATAAATTATCCCCCAAACCCAAAGATCTAATCAAATAATCCAAAGCCAAAATTTCCAAATTCTTGTCATCGCCGGTCGATCGATCACAACATATTTGCCCGAAAAAACCCACTTCTGGCTTCATCTTCCCCAACTCAACAAAAATCAAACCAAAACTCCATTAATGTCCTGGAACCTCCGTATAATATTCATATAAAATCTAAACAAAGTAACCACCATTAAAACATGATTCTATCATCAAAATCCCAATTCCAATAAAATATTTAACATAAACATCCAATTCTCTATCAAGAACCCTAGAAATTAAATCTCAATCAATTTGTTTCCAATCTCTACAGTTTTATGAATAAAATCAAGGGGTTTATAAAGGATTGAAACTAAAAGTAAGTTTCTATACATAATCTAAAAATTCCAACTCGGATTGAATTAGAAATAAAAAAATTTCATCTGAGTTACAAATTTAATCAAATTAATTCATATAAATCAAATCTAAATCACATTTAGGTTTTATAATTACATAGATAGGCATAATCTAAATGAAATTCAATCATACAAATATTCTAGTTAAACTTACCTCAAAATTTGATGAACAAAAAAGGCAAAAATCTTCTAAAATTACCTATTCTACTTTGAGTATTCTTCTATCTAAGTTGTAAGATCCCCAAATGACATTTATGTATTAAATGAACTTCCCAATGACTCATCCAGACCTCTTAAAAACGAAATTGGGCTTGGGAATAAATTAAGCCCTTAAATAACTTGCCCAAATTAATGCTTAACTAAACTAAAAATCCCCCAATTCACTATACTAGCCCAATAGGTCTAAAATACCTTATTTTAAGCTAAAAAACATTATTTTAAATGTTACCTACTCTCATTAATCATAAACCTTGTGAACAATATTAATAAATGCTACACATACAAAATATTATCCAATTTAAGTTAAAAATCACTTAAATTATAATTAATTTATTTCATGTAGCACGTCATTATAGTTCAATACTTCATAGTCATTGGGATACAACAGCGCGGGGATAATTCAAATAAGAAAACCCTCAATATCAAACCCGAGACCAATCCATAGTCTCCCAAAACACGCAATTACGTTTAAAATATTTATTAATGTTTTATCATGTCTTAATTTCTAATTTATTTATATTATACCTGTATGTATAATTACATATATAATGACATCACATGTCACGACCACACAAATAATATTTATATTATATAAAAATAGACGGTATTATAAATATATATATATATATATATATATATATATAATCAGTTGTATATATGTCTTGAACTTTGTACTTAATATCGGGTGTGAAATAATATTTAAAGTTTAGATAAGAGTTTAAGTTGACAAACTGTTAATAGGGTTGTAGATATAGATGCTCAGCAGGAGAAGTGGTCACTATAGGCACCACCGGTAGCATCCGTAACACATTTAGTTGCCATTATTACTTAGGCAGTCACCACAATAGTGGTTGACATGTTACAGAACTTTCAACTTCCACCACCGTCGCAATAAAGACACAACCCCATATGGTGGTACTCGCATAATAATAGGTTACAACTTGGGAGAGATCATATGGGGCCTTTGCAAAAGGCAACCCAACAGAGTTTGCTAAGAGTAGCAAAATCTTAGTGTCTCACCGATTAAGGAGAGACATCCAGATACACTTCAGGATGTTAGAATGTACAGAAGTCGAGAAGTAAACGTTGGCTAGTTTCAAGCTGACAATGGGGGATTTATAATGGTAGGAGTCAGTCATAACGGAATAGGAAACGGAAATGATGACCATCATAGATTTTTAGGTCATGTTTGATAACAAGTACTTCCCACCATCCATCAGCGGTGAGAATAAGAGATAGTTCTTGAGTATAAAGTGGGAAAACTGCACTATGGCGGAATATGAACAAGTGTTTAGCACACTTTCCTTGTTTCCTATGAAGGAGGTAGACAAGAAGGGGATATGGATGGAGAATTTCATATTTGGGTTGGCTTGGGATATCAAGATGACACTTTTGAGGAACCTAACTTTTACCACTTATAAACAGGTGGTGAATGTCATTTTGCTGCACTTCTAGGACCATCGAGAGTTTAAGAAAGGGAAAGGCGTCAAGAGGCCCAGTGGAGATTCATCTATCCAGGAGGGCAACACAATAAAGTTAACACTTAGGGAACCTAGCAGTCTAAGAGGCCTCAATCAGCGTATCAGTATCACAAGAAGCATAAGGGTTATGATGATTATAGTAGGTAGGGCCAAGGGATACAATCTCAGTAGGGCTAGGGAATATTTACTAGAGGCTAGAAAGGCTAAGGATTATAAGGTCGAGGCCATTAGGGCTAGTCCGGACAATAAGGAGATGTAATTTTAATGGAACTTACTTTACTTGTGGTGGGGGTGTACATATAGCTAGGATGTGCCTTAAGGGCTTAAGGGCACACAGGAACATGGAGGCCAATGTGGGTATCAGTCGCCTGAGTAGAATCATCAGTAGTTGCCAGCCCCACTAATAGTTGTAGAGTCAACATTACCAGCACCACCAGCCTAGCTGCATAGGTTATAGCCGTACAGTATAAGCGTGTGTATCACGTTTCTCCTAGGGTAGCATAGGCTCCAACTCGATCGGTTAAGGGTATGCTTCCAATATTTGGGCATGGTGGATGCATTTTATTTGATACTGGTGCATCTCATTCATTTGTCAATAGTATATTTGCTTAATTTTTTCGGATGGTAGATTTATTATTAGATATTTTATTTTATATTGATTCTCCCTTAGGTAGAGATTCGCCTATTCATTTCATGTGTAAAGAGATAGGGGTGGATATTGGTAGACTGAGATTTATAGCGGACTAACTTATTTTAGATATGTCTGAGCACGGTGTTATCCTAAGGATGAACTGGTTATCAACTTGTCTAACTTGCATGGATTATTTTGACAAGTCCGTCATATTTTCCAATTTAGGGTAGGTGTAGAGGAGTGCTCACTCGTTTGCCTAAATAAATAGGCGAGCAGATCCATATGGTGAGGGAGTCTCATTAGGAGCATCCCACTCAAAGAGCACCTTATCCAAAGACCAAAGAAAACTTAAATTGGATGAGGAAGCCCACCATGATGAGCCCCTCATCCCTAAAAGCTTAAATATCACAAAAATAAAGTCTGGACGAGGAGGCCCACCATGAGGATCCCCTCGTCCCCAAATCTTGATAATCATAGAAATAAAGATATGGAAATGAGGCCCACCACAAGGAGCTCCTCGCCCCCCAAAGCTTGAGAATCATAGGAATAAAGATAGTGCAAGGAGGCCCACTACAAGGAGCTCCTCATCCCCAAATCTTGAGAAACATAAAAATGAAGATAGGATGAGGATCCCCTCATCCCTAAGGATCAAAGATCATAGAAAGGAAATTTGGATGAGGAGACCCACCAAGGGGATTCCCTCATCCTCAAAGATTAGAACACAGAATAAATGAATAAATGTGATGAGGACCGTGGCGAGCATCCCCTTGTCTTACACTCAAGCAACGGGAAAAAGGCCAAGGCAAGGGGACTCAATGCCAGCATCCCCCTTGCCCTAGTTGACACGTAATCGAAATGGAAAAAGGGTGAAGAGTCTTACCCAGACATCCCTCTACTCCAAAATGACTTACTTTAAATAACTAGTGGGCGAGGAGGTCCACCTAGAGTGACCTACTCTCCAAGACTTATTACTCAAAAATATATTAAAGTACTGATATTTTACTGTCTTGTACATGTAGCCTAGTTGAGGAAGCAGGCATCAGTAAGGCAAGTTGGTATCTCTTGGGAGTTTTGGCTTGATGGATGAGGAACAAGGGTTTTTGAGAAAGCTCAAACACTTAGCACTTTAAGATTGAGATAATACTGGTAAAAAGACCGTAGGTGTCACCCAGTCCTTACATAGTCACACCCAGTCATAACTGAAGTAAGGAATCAAGAGGTTACTTACAAGAAATGAACAATTTGTAAAATGATTTTAGATAAAGGGGGTCCTCAAATCCCCACTCAAGTTTGAAATATTTTAGAGGAGTTGGTCCTTGATACCTCCCCTCAAGTTTACAATGATTTTAGAGGAGTTGGTCCTTAATACCCCTTTCAAAGTTCACAAAGATTTAGAGGATGTGGTCCTTGAGACCCCTCTCATGTTTACAATGTTTGTGCCACAAGTTATCATTTCAAAATATATTTACCAAATTAGATATTTTGTCATTCCGCACATACATTTTTCTTTTTGACTTTGGTTTGCACCAGGTGCCACTTATCAGAGGGGAGAGGTGACTGAACAAAATAGGGACAAATGGTACATTGTAAGCCTTGTCCCTCACCAACCCCCTCAGTATTGGTGGCCAAAAGTGTTAACTCTGCCTTAGTGTCCAAGTATAAAAAGGACCCCTGGGCAAGGTCAAATCACAATTGGAAACTCAAGTCACACAGTTACTCTATCAAAATCACTCCAGACCACCTAGTCTTCTCTCATTGATCTCTCTCTAAGTGTTGAGTGCCTGTTTTTTCACTCCCACACTGATAGCCATTATTCTCAGGATCTCCTCTTAAGAAAACTTACTATTCTTGTTATTAATTTCATCTTCTTGTAGGGGTGATTCTTTCTTTGGTACCATTTTTACAGAAAGAAGAAGGCTTTACCTGGTGCTTCTCTAAAAGTTCTTTAAAACCTTAAAGGTAGAGTTCATTAAAAGTGGGTCACACCACACCCATTTCAGAATCTTACTGCACCCCAGTCAAACTACCCTCATACATTTGGTGACTCCGTTGGGGAGGTATCCTCACTTTCATGGAAAAAAAAGGTTTTAAGGTTTCTAAGAAGCTGAGTTTTGAAGACACTCCACCTAAAAATGGAGTTCAAAGTGATCGAACCATCCAAGAAGAGGTGGTGGTGATCGGAGTTAGATCACCTACCCCTCAAGGAGGGAGACCAATGCAGCAATACTAGATCCAATGGCATGAATGAATCTCATGGGTATATTTTTTGAGTTTTTAAACAAAATAATATTGGTTTGGCCATCTTGATCCGGAGTTGTACAACACCAACAGTAGCTCCCTCTAGAGGGGCAGCCACTGCAATAGCAGCGACAACAGATGTGGATCCGACACAAAAAGTGGTGCCAGAGCAAGTTGTGGAATAATTAAGTTCACTAACAGCAAAGGGCATGAGTTTGGATGAATTTCCCTCTAAAGTTGTTACCATAGAGGAAGTGAGGAAGCTACTTTCCTCCTCTTAGAGGGAAACTTCTCATCTATACGAGGAGCTACAAGACCCTTACCCACAAGGTGTGAATGAGAAGCCATACCCAGAGGGGTACATTCCACCAAAATTTATCAATCTCAATGGCAAAGGGGAGAATCCAAGAGAGCACATGAAGAGATCTATCAAATACCTAGGAGTGCAAGGGAATGACAAAAATTTGAGGTTGAGGGAGTTATCCAAGACCCTTATAAGGAAGGTCTACACGTGGTACTCCCACTTAGCACCTAACAGCATCCCCACATGGAAATAAATGCAGAGGCAGTTCCTCTAAAAGTTCTTTATAGCAGAGAATAAGTTCACATTAAGACACTTGGCGCAAGAGGTGCAGAAGCCTTGTGAGGAATTAATGCAATATATCATGCATTTTTGCTAGAGGGTTCTATATGTCCATGAGGATGTAGCAGAGGCAATGTGACTACAATATGTGTTGAGGGTTTCTTGGAGGAATACAAGCTCCAATTGGTCTATGAGATAAAAGATGGAACTTTTAGAGAGTTTACTAGGGCTGCCAATAATATAGCCATGATAATCAAGCCTAGGTCCTCAAGTTGGAGGAAACAAGTGCCACTGACTTCTGGAAGATTTCAAGTCTCAAAGAGGCAAGTAGTTAATTATGTGGATGGAGGATAAAAGGGCAAGAAACGAGGCCCCAGATCCAAAAACAATATCCCATTTCATAAGAAAAAAATGGAGAGGATGCCCCACCACCGCTACCTTGCAGTGTAGCAGAAGTAATGAACTGTTATTGTACATTGGTACGATAGGGGATAGTGGGTCCCCCTCATTTGAATGGGGAAATCCCAACAGTAGACGACAAAGATAATACCAAGTATTGTGACTTACACGATAGGGTGCAACACTTCACTAAGGACTTTTACTACCTAAGGAGGATCACTGGCGAGCTGGTGGCCAATGATACGTTACAAATACCCTCAATACATGTTAACGAGAATCCACACCTAGCACATCACATTGTCACTGCCAATATGGTAGTAGCATAATATGAAGAAGAATATAGAGACCTGATGAAATGGGAAGGTAGCGAGAAAATATGTGAGGAGCTAAAAGGGTTAGCACTGGACAGTGAATAAAGAGTTAAGAAAGAGAAGAGGCGCAAGGAGTGGTTCTTCAATCCTGACCAAGAAGAGGCAAAATGTGAAGGGGTTGATCAAGTGACCCCCCTAGAAGGAAAGGTGCATGTTATTATTTCTCTGGATGAGGGAGGAACATCCGAGGTAGAGTATGTTTGTAATGCCCAAGCATATGAGGTGAACTTAGTATCTAAGTGTGAAGCCATAGCGAGGAGTCCTAAGTTCAAGTGGTTTTTTGACCAGATAAGAGTGAAATATGACACCAGGGTAGTTATCATAAGGAAGGTTTTGGAAGTGGTGTAGCAGTGTGGAGACCCCTAACTAAATTGGTAGGGACTAATTGGGAGGTTGATTAAAAGATACACCTCCAATCGGTTTTCTCTCAGGCAGGTGCCATACTTCCATGACCTCCCATTGTACATGACGGATATGATCAACGGAATCTCCTTCCCTGAAGAATTTATGTATGGAGGGGCGTCCATTAATATTATGCCAATCAGTAGGTTATACAAGACGGGGATTAATCAGGATAAGATATTACATGTGTCGTTGGAAATTTAAGGATTTGACAGTGCCGACATGCAATCCCTAGGATATGTGAATGTGGGTATTAAGTTGGGGAATTTCACTTCCCACGTCAAGTTCCACATCATCAATGCCCACCAATTAAAAGTTTCTCATCAGAAGGGTGTGGATGCATACCCATGGCATAGCACCCTCCACATACCACCAATGTGCAAAAGCTAACATTCGAGGAACGGAGATCATCATCAAAGCAATGCAGAAACCATTCCCTGTTGAGGAGGCTTACTTGTTGGATGCAGCATTTTACACAGAGTTGGATGAAGAAAGGAAGAGTTATGCAAGAAAGTTAGAGGAAATGCAAGTGGTTGGAGGAAGTGCGCAACCAAAGATATCTGTCCACGGTCGTTTAGGGCATTGGTTGGTTCCCCACATAGCAAAAGGCAAGATGAAGGTAGAGGAGGTAGCCAAACCTCTTCAAACTTGCAAGAAGGTGCTATTACCTGATGGAAAACTCATATACCATTTATAATAGTTTATACGGGTGACATTCTGGGATGAGAGCGTCGACCCGACACTATTATGCTTTGCGGTGGATGAGTCCCACATCATTGAACATATTAAGGAACTAGAAGAGGCTTTCGACTTCATGCAAGATGGACCCAAGGAGCAGTTGAAAGTTCTAGAGGAAATCAACTTGCGAGGAAAAGGGGGTGAAGGTAAATGCATTCAAATTTCCAAGAGTTTGAATCCAAAGTAGAAGGGAAATCTCATCAACCTGCTAAAAGAGTTCACTGATGTATTTTCCTGGAAATACACAGAGATGCCAGGGATAGATCTAGAAGTGAGTTCCTATAAATTAAATGTTTTTCCCAATGCTCTTGCAGTCAGGCAAGCAACCCGTACATAAAACCGTGTTGGAGGCAGGGTTCATTAAAACTATCTAACATCATGTGTGCCTTTCCAGCATTGTACTTGTGGAGAAGAAGTACAAGAGTTAAATTCGGATTTTTTTGGACTTTCTTGACTTAAATCGGGCTTATCCCAAGGATGAGTTTCCCCTACCCAGTATAGATACCTTAGTTGAAACTACCGCAAGCCATGAAATGTATAGTTTTATGGATGGGTATGTCGACTATAATTAGATTAAGATGGATTCGGTGGACGTAAAGAAGACTGCATTTCGGACGCCACTAGAAAACTTTCATTATACAATCATGCCATTTGGATTGAAGAACATTAGGGCCACCTATCAGCGAACCATGATGGTAATCTTCCATGATTTATTTCATGATATACTAGAATTATACGTGGATGATTTGGTGGTGAAGTCTAAAAGAGAAAGAAAGCATATACAAGACCTCTCGTGAGTGTTTGAAAGATGCCGAACGTATAAGATGCGGATGAACCCTCGAAATATGCCTTTGGGGTCACAGAGGGGAAGTTTTTGGGGTTTTTTGTGAACAGGCAGGGGGTGCAGGTTGATGTAGAAAATAAGAAGGCCATCGTGATGATGCCACCTCCGAAGAGTCAAAGGCAGCTCAAGAGATTTTTAGGAAAGGTGTCCTACCTAATAAGGTTCATACCTGTTCTAGTGGAGGTGACCCACCCATTTACACCCCCATTGAAAGACAAAGCCAAGTTGACCTAGGGAGAGGAATAGAATAAATCCTTTGAGATGAACAAAGAAATTTTGGCCCCTCTATCCACAATGATTCGGTCAGAAGATGGGGCACCATTGCTACCCTATCTCACTTCAACATAAAGGTCTCTGGGAGCACTACTGTCTCAAGAGAAGGAAGGAGTAGAGAAGTCAGTGCATTACTTATTAATAGTGATCTCGGGTACATAATCCAGATATACCAATGTGGAGAAAAACTACCTTGCCCTAGTATATATGGCTCAAAAATTGAGACACTATCTGCCAACCTGCATAGTCCATATAGTCACCAAGTATAACCCTATAACCTACCTCCTAGAGTGGACGGTATTGGTAGGACGAGCAGTAAGATGGTTCTTAATTCTATTGGAGTACGATCTGAAAAGCATATTACCCAAAGCCATTAAAAGTCAATTTTGAGCCTCCCAGTGAAGAGATACCTGGGGGTAATTTCCAAGCATGCATGGCTGAAGATATGGAGAAGTGGGAGATGGATTTTTATGGCTCTAGTGTCCAAGGAACAAGAGTTGCGGGCATTATCCTCTCAAATAGTAAGGAGAAGATAACCCTCTCCTTCAAGTTAGACTTCAAATGCTCAAATAATGAGGTTGAATATGAGGCCCTCATTTTAGGAATGTTGGAAGCTCTCTGAAGAGGAATTAGAGTATTATGCATACGAGGGAACTCTAACCTTATGGTGAAATAGTTTAATCGAGATTTCTCCCTCAAATATTCTAACTTGGAATTGTACAAATCCATCCTCCAGAAGTTGATGGGGCAGTTCCTAAAAGTAAACATTGAGAGGCATGCATGAATAATGAATAGGCATCTTTATGAGCTAGCTAAAATAACCTAAAAATTAGACATGTATGAGCCAGAAGAAACAATCATAGTACCATGAAGAATAATGCCTAGCACAGTGAAGTCTTTACTTCCAAGCGATGAGCCGAAAGATTATAGGTACCTAGTTGCGAAGCACCCGGAAACTAGGTAAGGAATAATGAAGATGTTAGAATTGGATAACTAACACCTGCTATATGGAACACTTTACTTCAATATCCCTGAAGGGTTCTTAGCAAGGTGCATTGGGGAAAATGAAACCATAGAGAGGTTGACGGTGATGAATGTATATCATTGCAGGGATACCAATATCCCTCTTTATTGTTGGTTGCAGTGGGGGCTATAATTGGCCCACCATGAGCGTAAAGGCTGATCGTCTGTAACAGGGTTGTTTAAAGTGACAAACCAAATTTCACCAACCATTAGAAGCTAATTTTATGGAGTCATTTATGTATTGGAGGCAACCATACATAGCCTATCTGAAAGATGGTGAGTTGCCAAGGGAGAGAGAACACGAAATTTATCTTCCAAGGAGAGTAGCCCCCTTCTACTTAGCAGAAGGAGATCTCTACAGGAACTGCTACAATGAGAAGGTGCTAAAATGTATAGCAAAAGAGGATATATTAAGAGTGTTGAAGGAAGCTCATGAGCACTCTCATATGGTACGATCAACTGATGACACTAGGGTACTACTGGCCAACCATAGAGGCTGACTCCATCAGTTATCTAAAGAAATTCATAACCTTTCAAGTACATGGCAACATGGTGCATACCCCATTAGTCAACTTACAAAGCCTAGTAGTTCCCTACCCTTTCCACAGATGAGAATTTGACCTGCATCTCATGGAAAAGCTTTTATTATTGTGGCTATGGAATTATATACTAAATGGGCTAAGGCCATTCCTCAAAGAGGGGTGACTGCCCAAATGATAACCCAGTTTATCAAGGAGTATATCATATACAGGTTCGGTATACCCAAAGTGATTCTAATAGATAATGGGAAACACTTTGGATGCAAGGAGATGGATCTACTCACTGATAAGTATAAGAATGTGCACAACATCTCGACCATTTCCCACCCAAAAGGAAATGACATGGCGAAGGATACCAATAAAACCTTAGTCAATATCCTGAAGAAGATGCTGGAAGACATGTCGGGAGCATGGGATGAGAATTTACCTATGGTACTGTGTCCTACCGGTGGAATTGATGGTGCCATCATCTAGGGTCGCTCTAAGAAACGGGCTGAACTCGGATTCACGACATGTACAGTTGGAGGCACTAGACAAGAATAGAAACAAAGCAAAGGAGAACTTTATAGTCTACACGGAGAAGATGTTCTGAGCCTATGAAAATCTAATCAAGCCAAGAGAATTCTAGGTGAGGGATTTGGTCCTCCGTGCATACACTCATCAAATCCGTAGGAGGTCAGCATCAAAGTTGAAACCCAATTGGGAATGTCCCTTTATAGTGAGAGGGGCTGAAAAATCAGGGTACTGCCAGGTCTCGAAACCGGAGGGTGACTATCTCCAATCCATCAATTGCAATTGGCTGGAGAGGTATTATGCCTAGTTTTTTTAGGTGTTAAAATCCATTTTTGTAAAATAATTTGAGCTATAAATACCATAAAAATTCTTTTTTTTTTTGTAAAAATGATAGAGCAACACCATCCTGAAAATAGTACATAGTATGAAAAAAATGAATAGCAACGATTTTTTATCATTGTATAGATGATTCTTATTTTTCTTACGTACCTTTTGTATGAGGTAGATGCAACAAAATATTTTAGAACCACTCTCTACTAGGATAGAAGAGGGTTCATGACAAAAGAAACTTTCATCATCACACTTGGGGGTACATACATCCCAAAGTATAAATGTATTGAGCAAAGTCTCTACAGTCAAATTTTTCTTTCGTCACCAGACTAGAAAGAGGTTATCCTCCTAATAATAAAAAAAGAACATGTTTTTTTATTTTTATTACTCATCTTACAACAAAATTTATAGCTCAAAGAACAAGTTCTAACCTCTATTCCCGAAAATAATCACTTTCACCAGGTCACAGGAATTGTGGGAAAGGGGGTCTACACCCTCCAGCTCTAAAAATATATTTTTTTTAGAAAAATGGTTCCTAAGAAACTTATTTGGAACAAGGACCCTGGAAAGCAGGGACAAGATTTCTAAGTAAGATAACCACTTTTATTTACTTACATTTATAAATTATATTCAAATCTTGCCGGAAGGAGACAATATAATCCTTTTCTCTCAGTTATTTCCTATGAAATTTATGTACATAGCAAATTACCCCATAATTAGAAGGGGTAGCTCCAAATAAATATTAACTTGCTTAGATAATATGTAAGTACCCCACAGTTAGAAGGGGTAGCTTTAAAAGTTTAACTTGCTCAGATAAATGAAAGTACCCCACAATATACGGGGAAGTTTAAATAGATTAATGCTTTTAGAAAATTACCTCAAGTAATAGTAAGTAGATATCAAAATATAAACAAAAACGGAGAATGAACAACATAATGGAAGCCAACAGAGGTCTTTTCACTAATAATGTCAATAATTCTTTACATGTGAAAAAGTATACAAAATGAGGTCTACATAACAATACTATCTACCTACTAGACAAGATAAAAAAATAATCCTACTGGGAGCGTAGGTCTGTGTAAGAAGGACCGGCCTCCTTAACAAGCTACTCCTCTAACCTAGCCATCCAGGCCTCATCCTTCGCATCACCATCCTATAGTTTTCCCAGCTTAGCCTAGAGGGACTAAATTTGAACCTAGATATGAGCTACCTCAGCCTAATGCTGTTGCACCCTCGCTTGACTAAAAGTATAAAGCTTCATCATAGTTTTAAAAGTGACACCAAGAAAATGAAGACTCTAGCTAAAAGTTATAGCATCGATGAAGATCTTGAAGAGCCTGGAGGAAGAGCGCGACCCTCTGAGCGGTCATACGGACTAGATAAGTAAATGAGAAGTTGTGAAGATGAATGGCTAGGGTCTTCAGGTTGAAGACCATCATAGTGTCAATAGTCAGGACACTCTAAAATGTAAAGGTCTCAGGATGGTGCTCCAAAAGCATCTCCAACACCTCTTGCCCATACGTGTGGAACCTCGAGGGAATATCTGATCACCATAATGCGCTCATAAAATCTCCTAGATCATCCAAATCAATATCACGATAGCCCGTGTTCTGAGACTCAAGGTTTGGAAGAGGAAGAAGAGAGGAGTCCTCGCCAGAGCTGACATCACTGGCGGCCTTAGAGATCTACTCAACCTCACCAGTCTCCTCAGCAGTCTCACTGAATGGATCATGTAAATCAACAAACAAAAATAGATAAGTCACAAATAAAGGAAGCAGCATGTAGTAGAATACCCGTGCTCAAATTGTAACAAAGATTATGAAAATCTCATCCCATAGCCCAGAGGGGTCAGTATGCTGCCACCAAATCTAGGAGGCACCATGTGACCCTAAACACCAGCCTAACTAAAAAAACTAGGAGTTAGCATTTCTCTTGTTAAGAAAAGAAAATAACAAATACTAACTTTCAGACAAAAATTAACTAGGTATAATTGTGGCAATCTCCTGATCCTCGCGGAAGGAGAGACGAAGAAGAGGGGGTTTGTCTTCATCTCGAGAGGATCTTGGTCCCGCGCATCCCTCTCAGGAGCGCGCTTCGACCGGCGTCGATGATGAGGTGAAAATGTAGAGAGATGGAAACGTCGGTCTATTTTACTCAAAATAGACAAAAAAAGGGAGCCGTCTCGAAAGACAGCATCCAAAGACATATTGATACATACGAAACCAAAATGATTCAAAAAAGGGTCTGGAGGCTAAGTTACAAAATGGGAATGTGTTAGGCACCCATTCCGCCCTTACGATCTCTCATGGGTTATTGATATTTTCCTTTATTTCCTTGTGATATGTGTGGATGTGTATATGTAGTAGAGATAGGAATCATCGACTTGTATCATGGAAGAGATAAAGGCGAGTCATCCGTAGGAATATTCTTAAAAGTAATATTCAAAAATAGGATATACGCAATTATCCTAGCGTTGATTGTTATAATGGAATGATAACGTACATGGAATAATACGCCATCAACAACAAATATATAGAGAAAGTCTAAGAGATTTAAGCTTAAAGAATATGGAAAAAAATAGGAAAAAGGTAGGAAAAGGACTCAATTCACGGGTTTTACCCCGAGATGCCTACATAGACTATTGAGGCATCAAAGTCCACATAGTTCATATAAAAAATGAGGGGTGGGATTTATCCCATAAATCCAATTGGGGACTTCTCTTATATGTGCGTGTGTGTGTGTAAAAAAGTGTTTTAGTTGTGAGAAAAGTGTGAGAATTTCAATTTGAAGTTTATGAGCAAACCCTCTTTTTCTTGTTTTTTGGGTTTTATTTATATGAAAATAAGAGATGTGAAATAATACTAATTTAAAAGTATATTAGGATATATGAGACGAGAGAATAAAATAAAACAAATTAATGCTAATTTAGAAGAATTTAAAGAGAGAGTTGAGAAAGTTAGACCTTCTTGAAGATCTTGAGCTTGATCTTGGATGTTAGAGAGCAGCCCTTGCACTTGAGTGATGAGGGAGGGTACTTAATTCACCAAGTTTGATGAAAAAGATGATAGGTTAAGGTTGGAAAGGGATTTGGATGGGGAAATCACGCTGACTTCGAGAGCTGAGAGTGACGGGTTTCAGATCTTGTCCTTTGAAATGAGGTTAGGCCCTCCTTTTTATAGGCCCAGGGCATTGCCGGTCGACATAGCCCTGGTCCTGCCAATCGGTAGGTGTGTTTAGGCACACTGCTGATAGGCAGGGTTTGGAACCGGTCATTTAGCTTCAGATTCCTTCAGAAAATCAGTCGTAGAGTGCAAGCCGTTGATCCGAATTGCACACGGGGTGAACTATTGGAAAGGTACTTTAGAGACCTTCGAAAGGCTTTGGATGGATCCTAGGTTCGGGAGTTGACTTTGGGTCAAATGTGTCTCGAAAGTGTTCATTGGTTCTTTAGACGGAGAATCGTTGGACGCAAACAGATCGTTCGTCTGCATGGTAAGTTAGAATCGCGCACGAGGTGGACCGTTGGAAAGGTTAGGAGATGTACTTCGACATTCCAAAGAGTTTGACTTAGTCTGGGGAGTTGGCTTAGGTCAACCGAGGCCTGGAACCATTTGATGACCTTTTGAAATAAAACGGATCGGTCAGCAGTATCGTAAGTCAGAATTACGGATGAGGAAGACCGTTAGAAAGGGGTTTCAGTGCCATCCAAAGATTCATTCAGTCTCAGTCGAGCAGAAGAGTTAACTATTATCAAACGGAGCCTAGGAGCATTTGGTGGCCTCCTGATCAAGTTTCGGTGGAAAAAGGGTCATTAGTCCGCATCGTCAGTCAGAATCGCACACAGGATGAACCGTTGGAAAGGGGTTTCAGTGCCCTTCGAAGATTCATTCAGTCTCGATCGAGCTGAAGAGTTTGAATTTTGGTCAAATGTCGTCTGGGAGTGCCTTATGGCCTCTGCGTTAGTACCCAGGGTATGACTTAGGTTTTTAGCGATGAGGGGATGTGCTAGGGGACCTACGGAGAGGTTAAAGGGTGTTAGGATGGGGTGTCTATAGAGCCCCTCGACAGGTGAGTTGGGAATAAATGATTGCCGTCAAATAGACACCGCATGATGCCTTAGAAAGAGGATGACCAATTAAGAGGCTCGAGGTCAATTATGTGGGGATGAGGATGACCGATTATTCGGGTCAAAGGCAATTATGAGGGCTTAATAGATGAGGGTGACCAATTATGTGGGTCGAAGACAATTCTGAGGGCTTGAAGATGAGGGTGACTAATTTTGTGGGTCGAAGACAATTTTGAGGGAATGAAGATAAGGGTGATAAATTCTGCGGGTAAAAGCCAATTTTGAGGGCTTAAAGATGAGGGTGACCGATTTTGTGGGTCGAAGACAATTTTTAGGGCTAAAGTTGAGATGACAAATTTTGCGGGTCGAAGCCAATTCTAAGGGCTCAAGTTGGGATGACCAATTTTGCGAGTCGAAGCCAATTCTAAGGGCTTAAGTTGAGATGACAATTTCTGTGGGTCAAAGTTAATTCTTAGGGCTTAAGTTGAGATGACCAATTCTGCGGGTCGAAGACAATTCTTAGAGCTTAAGTAGAGATGACCGATTCTACGGGTCAAAGCAAATTCTGAGGGACTAAGATGAAATGACCAATTCTGCGGGTCGACACCAATTCTGGGGGCTTAAGTTGAGATGACCAATTCTGCGGGTCAAAGCCAATTCTAAGGGCTTAAGTTGAGATAACCAATTCTGTGGGTCGAATCCAATTACGTGGGCTTAAATTGAGATGACCATTTCTGCGGGTCGAAGACAATTATGAGGGCTTTAGTTGGGATGACCCATTCTGCGGGATGAAGCCAATTCTGAATCCTTTACATTGAGATGACCAATTCTGCGGGTCGAAGACAATTCTGTGGGCTTAAATTGAGATGAACATTTCTATGGGTTGAATCCAATTCTGAGGGCTTAAGTTGAGATCACCAATTTTGTGGGTCAATGCCAATTTTGAGGGCTTAAGTTGAGATGACCAATTCTGCGGGTCGAAGTCAATTCTAAAGGCTTAAATTGAGATGACCATTTTTATAGGTCGAAGTCAATTCTGAGGGCTTAAGTCGAAATGACAAATTCTATGGGTCGAGGCCAATTCTGAGGGCTTAAATTGAGACGAACAATTTTATGGGTTGAAGCCAATTTTGTGGGCTTAAATTGAGATGACCATTTCTGCGAGTCGAAGGCAATTCTGAGGGCTTAAGTTGAGATGATCAATTCTGTTGGTCGAAGCCAATTTTGAGGGATTAAGTTGAGATGACCAAATCTGCGGGTCAAAGCAAATTCTGAGGGTTTAAGTTCATGACCAATTTTGTGGGTCAAAGCCGATTCTGAGGGCTTATATTGAGATGACCAATTCTGCGGGTCGAACCCAATTCTGAGGGCTTAAGTTGAGAAGAAAAATTCTGTGGGTCGAACCAAATTTTGAGGGGAATAAATTGAGATGACCAATTTTACGGGTTAAAGCCAATCGGAGGGCTTAAATTGAGATGACCGTTTCTACGGGTCGAAGCCAATTGTGAGGGCTTAAGTTAAGATGACCAATTCTGCGGGTCGAAGCCAATTCTAAGGTCTTAAGTTGAGATCACCAATTCTGTTAGTCGAAGCCAATTCTGAGGACTTAATTTGGGATGACCAATTCTTCGGGTCGAAGTCAATTTTGAGGGCTTAAGTTGAGATGACCAATTCTGCGGGTCGACGCCAATTTTGAGAGCTTAAGTTGAGATGACCAATTCTGTAGGTCGAAGCCAATTCTGTGGGCTTAAATTGAGAAGACCAATTCTGTGGCTCGAAGCCAGTTCTGAGGGATTAAGTTGAGATGACCAATTCTGCGGGACGAAGACAATTTCGAGGCCTTAAGTTGAGATGACCAACTCTGCGAGTCGAAGCTAATTCTGCGGGCTTAAATTGAGATGACCATTTCTGCAGGTCGAAGACAATTCTGATCGCTTAAGTTCAGATCACCAATTATGTGATTAGAAACCAGTTCCAAGGGCTTAAGTTGAGATGACCATTTCTGCGGGTCGAAGCCAACAATTGAGATGACCATTTATGCGGGTCGAAGTAAATTCTGAGAGCTTAAGTTGAGACGGCCCATTCTGCTTGTCGAATCCAATTATTAGGCTTAAGTTGAGATGACCAATTTTATGGATCAAAGCCAATTCTGAGGGCTTAAATTTAGATGACATATTCTGCGGGTCGAAGCCAATTCTGAGGGCTTAAAGTGAGATGACCAATTCTGCGAGTCAAAGCCAATTCTGTGGGCTTAAATTGAGATGAAAATATCTATGGATCGAAGACAATTCCGAGGGCTTAAGTTGAGATGACCAATTCTACGGGCCGAAGCCAATTCTGAGGGCTTTAAATTGAGATGACCAATTAAACGGGTCGAAGCCAATTCTGTTGGGTTAAATTGAGATGAGCATTTCTGCGAGTCGGAGCCAGTTCTGAGGGCTTAAGTTGAGATGACCAATTCTTCGGGTCGAAATCAATTTTGAGGGCTTAAGTTGATATGACCAATTTTGCGGGTTAAATCCAATTCTAAGGGCTTAAATTGAGATGACCAATTCTGTGGGTTGAAGCCAATTCTGTGGGATTAAATTGAGATGACCATTTTGGTGAGTTGAAGCCAATTCTGAGGACTTAATTTGAGATGACTAATTCTGCGAGTCGAAGCCAATTCTGAGGGAATTAAATTGAGATGACCAATTCTGCGGGTCTAAGCCAATTCTGTGGGTTTAAATTGAGATGCCCATTTCTGCGATTCAAAGCTAATTCTGAGGGCTTAAGTTGGGATGACCAATTCTAGGGGTCAAAGCCAATTCTATGGGCTTAAATTGAGATGGCCATTTCTACGGGTCGAAGCCAATTATGAGGAATTAAGTTGAGATGACCAATTCTACGGGTCGAAGACAATTCTGAGGGCTTAAGTTGAGATGACCAATTTTGCGGGTCGAAGCCAATTCTGAGGGCTTTAAATTGAGATGACAAATTCGGCGGGTCAAAGACAATTCTATGGGCTTAAAATTAGATGACCATTTCTGCGGATCGAAGCCAATTCTAAGGGCTTAAATTGTGATGACCAATTCTGAGGGTTGAAGCCAATTGTGAGGAATTAAATTGAGATGACCAATTCTGTGGGTTGAGGCCTATTTTGAGGGCTTAAGTTGAGATAACAATTTTTAGAGTCGAAGGCAATTCTAAGGGCTTAAGTTGAGATGACGAATTCTGTGGGTCGAAGCCAATTCTGAGGGCTTGAGTTGAGATGACCAATTCTGTGGGTCGAGGCCAATTCTCGGGGCTTAAATTCAGATGGCCATTCATGCGGATATAAGCCAATTCTGTGGATTAAGTTGAGATCACCAATTCAGCGGGTCGAAGACAATTCTGAGGGCATTAAATTTAGATGACCAATTCTGCTGGTCTAAGCCAATTTTGTGGGCTTAAATTCAGATGACAATTTCTGCGGATCGAAGCCAATTCTGAGGGATTGAGTTGAGATGACCGATTCTGCGGGTCAAAACCAATTTTGAGTGATTAATTTGAGAGGACCATTTATGCTGGTCGAATCCAATTCTGGGGGCTTAAATTGAGATGACCAATTCTGCGGGTCGAAGCCAATTTTGAGGGATTAAGTTAAGATGACCAATTCTGCGGGTCGAAGCCTATTTTGAGGGCTTAAGTCGAAATGACAATTTCAGCGGACCGAAGACATTTATAAGGGCTTAAGTTGAGATGACCAATTCTGTGGGTCGAAGCCAATTCTGAGGGCTTGAGTTGAGATGACCAATTCTGTGGGTCGAATCCCATTCTTGGGGCTTAAATTGAGATGTCAATTTCTACGGATAGAAGCCATTTCGGAGGATTAAGTTGAGATCACCAATTATGTGTCTCGAAGCCAATCTTGAGGGAATTAAATTGAGATTACCATTTCTGATGGTCGAAGCCAATTCTGAGGGCTTAAGTTGAGAAGACCAATTCTGTGAGTCGAAGCCAATTCTGAGGGCTTAAATTGAGATGACCATTTATACGAGTAGAAGCCAATTTTGAGGATTAAGTAGAGATCACAAATTCTGGGGTCGAGGCCAATTCTGAGGGAAGTAAATTGAGATGACCAATTCTGCGGGTCTAAGCCAATTTTGTGGGCTTAAATTAAGATGAAAATTTCTGTGGGTTGAAACCAATTCTAAGGGATTAAGTTGAGATGACCGATTCTGCGGGTCCAAGCTAATTCTGAGGGCTTAAGGTGAGACGACCAATTCAGCGGGTCGAAGCCAATTCTGAGGGAATAAATTGAGATGACCAATTCCGCAGGTCGAAGCCAATTCTGCAGGCTTAAATTGAGATGACTAATTCTACGGGTGGAAGCCAATTCTGTGAGCTTAAATTGAGATGACCATTTATGTGGTTCGAAGCCAATTCTGAGGGCTTAAGTTGAGATGACCATTTATGTGATTCGAAGCCAATTCTGAGGGCTTAAGTTGAGATGACAAATTCTGCAAGTCAAAGACAATTCTTAGGGCTTAAGTTGAGATGACCCACTCTGCAGGTCAAAGCCATTTCTAAGGGCTTAAGTTGAGATGACCATTTCCGTGGGTCGAAGCCAATTCTGAGGGCTTAAATTTAGATGACCAATTCCGTGGGTCAAAGCCAATTCTGAGGGCTTAAGTTGAGATGAAAAATTCTGCGGGTCAAAGCAAATTCTGAGGGCTTTAAATTGAGATGACAAATTCTCCGTGTCGAAACCAATTCTTTGGGCTTAAATTGAGATGATCATTTCTGCGAGTCGAAGCCAATTCTGAGGTCTTAAGTTGAGATGACCAATTATGTGGTTCAAAGCCAATTCTGAGGGCCTAAGTTGAGATGACCAATTCTGCGGGTCGAAACCAATTCTGAGGACTTAAGTTGAGATGACCAATTCTTCGGGTCAAAGTCAATTCTAAGGGCTTAAGTTGAGTTCACAAATGCGGCGGGTCTAAGCCAATTCTGTGGGCTTAAATTGAGATGACCATTTCTGTGGGTCGATGCCAATTCTGAGGGATTAAATTGAGATGACCAATTCTGCGGGTTGAAGACAATTGTGAGGGATTAAGTTAAGATGACCAATTTCTGCGGGTCGAAGACAATTCCGAGGGCTTAAGTTGACATGACAAATTTTGTGGGTTGAAGCCAATTCTGAGGGCTTGAGTTGAGATGACCAATTCTACGGGTCGAAGCCAATTCCGAGGGCTTAAATTGAGATGACCATTTCTGCAGCTAGAAGCCAATTATGAGGATTAAGTTGAGATCCCAAATTCTTTGTGTCGAAGCCAATTCTGACGGCATTAAATTGAGATGACAAATTCTGCGGGTCTAAGCCAATTTTTTGGGCTTCAATTAAGATGGAAATTTATACGGGTCGAAGCCAATTCTGAGGGCTTAAGTTGAGATGACCGATTATGTGGTTCCAAGCCAATTCTAAGGGCTTAAGGTGAGATGACCAATTCTACGGGTCGAAGCCAATTGTGAGGGATTAAGTTGAGATGACCAATTCTACAGGTTGAAGCCTGTTCCGAGGGCTTAAATTGAGATGACAATTTTTGCGAGTCGTAGCCAATTTTGAGGGCTTCAGTTGAGATGATAAATTCTGCGGGTTGAAAAAAATTATGAGGGCTTGAGTTGAGAAGACCAATTCTGCGAGTCAAAGCCAATTCTGAGGGCTTAAATTGAGATGACCATTTCGACGAGTAGAAGACAATTATGAGGATTAAGTTGAGATCACAAGTTCTGCGGGTCAAATCCAATTCCGAGGGTAGTAAATTGAGATGACCAATTCTGCGGGTCTAAGCCAATTTGTTGGGCTTAAAATAAGATGACAATTTTTGTGGGTCGAAGCCAATTCTGAGGGCTTAAGTTGAGATGACCGATTCTGCGGGTCCAAGCCAATTCTGAGGGCTTAAGGTGAGATGACCAATTCTACGGGTCGAAACCAATTCTGAGGGATTAAATGGAGAAGACCATTTATGAGGGTCGAATCCAATTCTAAGGGCTTAAATTGAGATGACCATTTTCGGGGTCGAAGCTAATTCTGCAGGCTTAAATTGAGATGACTTATTCTGCGGGGCGAAGCCAATTCTGTGGGCTTTAATTGAGATGACAATTTATGCGGGTCGAAGCCAGTTCTGTGGGCATAAACTGAGATGACCATTTCTACGGGTCGAAGCCAATTCTGAGGGCTTAAGTTGAGATGACCAATTATGCGGGTCGAAGCCAATTCTGCGGGTCCATGCGAATTCCAAAGGGCTTAAGTTGAGATGACCAATTCTTCGGGTCGAAGACAATTCTGAGGGCTTAAGTTGAGCTTACCAATTCTGTGGGTCGAAGTCAATTCGGTGGGCTTAATTAAGATGATCATTTCTGCAGGTCGAAGCCAATTTCGAGGGCTTAAGTTGAGATGAAGAATACTATGAGTCAAAAGCCAATTTTGTGGGCTTAAATTGAGATTAACATTTCTGATGGTCGAAGCCAATTCTGAGGGCTTAAGTTGAGATGACCAAGTCTGCGAGTCGAAGCTAATTCTGAGGGCTTAAGTTGAGATGACCAATTCTGCCGGTCAAAGCCAATTCTAAGGGCTTAAGTTGAGTTGACAAATGCTGCGGGTCGAAGACAATTATGTGGGCTTAAATTAAGATGACCATTTCTGCGGGTCGAAGCCAATTCTGAGGGCTTAAATTGTGATGACCAATTATGAGGGTAGAAGCCAATTGTGAGGGATTAAGTTAAGATGACCAATTCTGCGGGTCGAAGCCTATTCTGAGGGCTTAAGTCGAGATGACCAATTCTGCGGGTCGAAGCCGATTCTGAGGGATTAAGTTGACATGACAAATTTTTCGGGTCGAAGCCAATTCTGAGGGCTTGAGTTAAGATGACTAATTCTACGGGTCGAAGCCAATTCTGAGGGCTTAAATTGAAATGACCATTTTTACAGCTAGAAGCCAATTATGAGGATTAAGTTGAGATCCCAAATTCTGCGAGTCGAAGACAATTCTGATGGCATTAAATTGAGTTGAAAAATTCTGCAGCTGGAAGCGAATTCTGTGGGCTTAAATTGAGATGACCATTTCTACGGGTTGAAGCCAATTTTGAGGGATTAAAATGATATGACAAATTCTGCGGGTCGAAGCCAATTGTGAGGGATTAAGTTGAGATGACCAATTCTATGGGTCGAAGCCTATTCTGAGGGATTAAGTTGAGAAGACAAAATTTGCGGGTCGAAGCCAATTCTTAGGGCTTAAGTTGAGATGACCAATTCTGCGGGTCGAAGTCAATTCTGAGGGCTTTAAGTTGAGATGAGAAATTCCGTGGGTCGAAGCCAATTCTGTGGGCTTAAATTGAGATGACCATTTGTGTGGGTCGAAGCTAATTCTGAGGGCTTAAATTGAGATGACCAACTCTACGGGTCGAAGGCAATTGTGATGGATTAAGTTGAGATTACCAATTCTGCGGGTCGAAGACTATTTTGAGGGCTTAAGTTGAGATGACAAAATTTGCGGGTCAAATCCAATTCTGAGGGCTTAAGTTTAGATAACCAATTCTGCGGGTCGAAGACAATTCTGAGGGATTTAAATTGAGATGACAAATTCTGCGGGTCAAAGCCAATTCTGTGGGTTTAAATTGAGATGACCATTTGTGTGGGTCGAAGCCAATTCTGAGGACTTAAATTCAAATGACCAATTCTGCGGGTCGAAGCCAATTATGAGGGATTAAGTTGAGATTACCAATTATGCGGGTCGAAACCAATTCTGAGGGCTAAAGTTGAAATGAAAAATTTTGAGGATTGAAAAAAATTCTGAGGTCTTGGGTTGAGATGACCAATTCTGCGGGTCGAAGCCATTCCTGAGGGCTTAAGTTGAGATGAACAATTATGTGGGTCAAAGCCAATTCTCAGGGATTTTAATTGAGATGCCAAATTCTACGGGTCGAAGCAAATTCTGTGGGCTTAAATTAAGTTGACCATTTCTACGGGTCGAAGCCAATTCTGAGTGCTTAAATTGAGATGACCAATTCTACGGGTCAAAGCCAATTGTGAGGTATTAAGTTGAGATGGCCAATTCTGCGGGTCGTAGCCTATTCTGAGGTCTTAAGTTGAGATGAAAAAATTTGCGATCGAAGACAATTTTGAGGGCTTAAGTTGAGATGACCAATTCTGCGGGTCGAAACCAATTCTGAGGGATTTAAATTGAGATGACAAATTCTGCGGGTGGAAGCCAATTTTGTGGCCTTAAATTGAGATGACCATTTCTATGGGTCGAAGCCAATTCTGAGGGCTTAAATTGACATGACAAATTCTGCGGGTCGAAGCCAATTTTGAGGGATTAAGTTAAGAATACCAATTCTGCGGGTCGAAGCCTATTCTGAGGACTTAAGTTCAGATAATAATTTTTGCGGGTCGAAGCCAATTATGAGGGCTTAAGTTGAGATGACAAATTTTGCGGGTTGAAAAAAATTCTGAGGTCATGAGTTGAGAAGACCAATTCTGCGGGTCGAAGCCAATTCTGAGGGCTTAAATTGAGATGACCATTTCTGCGGGTAGAAGCCAATTATGAGGATTAAGTTGAGATCACAAATTCTGCGGGTCGAAGACAATTCTGAGGGAATTAAATCGAGATGACCAATTCTGTGCGTCTAAGCCAATTTTGTGGGCTTAAACTAAGATGACAATTTCTATGGGTCGAAGCCAATTATGAGGGCTTAAGTTGAGATGACCGATTCTGCGGGTCCAAGCCAATTCTGAGGGCTTAAGGTGGGATGACCAATTCTACGGGTCGAAGCCAATTCTGAGGGATTAAATTGAGATGACCATTTGTGCGGGTCGAATCCAATTCTGAGGGCTTAAATTGAGATGTCCAATTCCGTGAGTTGATGCCAATTCTGTAGGCTGAAATTGAGATGACTAATTCTGCGAGTCGAAGCCAATTATGTGGGCTTAAATTGAGATGACCATTTATGTAGGTCGAAACCAATTCTGAGGTCTTAAGTTGAGATGACCAATTTTGCTGGTCGAAGCCAATTATGAGGGCTTAAGTTGAGATGACCCATTATACGGGTCGAATCCAAATTTAAGGTCTTAAGTTGAGATGACCAATTCTGTGGGTCGAAGCCAATTATGAGTGCTTAAATTGAGATGACCTATTCCGTGGGTCAAAGCCAATTTTGAGGACTTAAATTGAGATGACAAATTCTACGGGTCGAAGTCAATTCTGAGGGTTTTAAATCGAGATGATAAATTCTACGAGTCGAAACCATTTCTCTGGGCTTAAATTGAGATGACCATTTCTGCGGGTCGAAGCCAATTCTGAGGACTTAAGTTGAGATGACCAATTCTGTGGGTCGAAGACAATTCCGAGGGCTTAAGTTGAATGACCAATTCTGGGGGTCGAAACCAATTCTGAGGACTTAAGTTGACATGAACAAGTCTGGAGGTCAAAGCCAATTCTAAGGGCTTAAGTTGAGATGACCAATTATGTTGTTCGAAGCCAATTCTGAGGGCTTAAGTTGAGATGACAATTTGTGCGGGTCGAAGCCAGTTCTGTGGGCATAAACTGAGATGACCATTTCTACACTCGAAGCCAATTCCGAGGGCTTATGTTGAGATGATCAATTCTGCGGATCGAAGCAATTTCTAAGGGCTTTAGTTGAGAGTCCAATTCTGCGGGTCCATGCCAATTCCAAGGGCTTAAGTTGAGATGACCAATTCTCCGGGTTGAAGACAATTCTGAGGGCTTAAGTGGAGATTTTCAATTCTGCGGTTTGAAGCCAATTCATTGGGCTTAAGGTAAGATGATCATTTCTACGGGTCGAAGCCAATTTTGAGGGCTTATGTTGAGATGAGGAATTCTGTGAGTCAAAAGCCAATTTTGTGGGCTTAAATTGAGATTACTAATTCTGAGGGTTTAAGTTGAGATGACCAATTCTTCGGGTCAAAGCCAATTCTGAGGGCTTAAGTTGAGATGACCAAATCTGCGGGTCAAAGATAATTCTGAGGGCTTTAAATTGATCTGACAAATTATGTGGGTCGAAGCCAATTCCGTGGGCTTAAATTAAGATGACCATTTCTGTAGGTCGAAGCCAATTGTGCGGGATTAAGTTGAGATGACCAATTCTATGGGTCAAAGCCCAGTCTGAGGGCTTAAGTTGAGATCACAATTTCTGCGGGTCGAAGCCAATTCTAAGGGCTTAAGTTGAGCTGACAAATTCTATGGGTTGAAGCCAATTTTGAGGGCTTGAGTTGAGATGACCAATTCTGCGGGTCGAAGCCAATTCTGATGGATTAAATTGAGGTGACCATTTATACGATTAGAACCCAATTCTGAAGATTAAGTTGAGAAGACCAATTCTGCAGGTCGAACCAAATTCTGAGGGCATTAAATTGAGATGACCAATCATGCGGGTCTTAGCCAATTTTTTGGGATTAAATTAAGATGACAATTTCTTGTGGGTCGAAGCCAATTCTCAGGGCTTAAGTTGTGATGACCGATTCTGCGGGTCCAAGCCAATTTTGAGGGCTTAAGGTGAGATGACCAATTCTACGAGTCGAAGTCAATTCTGAGGGATTAAATTGAGATGACCATTTCTGTGGGTCGAAGCCAATTCTGAGAGCTTAAATTGAGATGACCAATTCCGCGGGTCGAAGCCAATTCTGCAGGTTTAAATTGAGATGACTAATTCTTCAGGTCGATGCCAATCCTATGGACTTAAATTGCGATGAGAATTTATGAGGGACGAATCCAATTATGAGGGCTTAAGTTGAGATGACTAATTCTGCGGGTCGAACCCGATTCTGAGGGCTTAAGTTGGGATGATTAATTCTCCGGGTCGAAGACAATTCTAAAGGCTTAAATTGAGATGACCATTTTTACAGGTCGAAGCCAATTCGGTGGGATTAAGTTAAGATGACCATTTCGATGGTTCGAAGCCAATTTTGAGGACTTAAGTTGAGATGAATAATTTTGTGAGTCAAAAGCTAATTTTGTTGGCTTAAATAGAGATTACCATTTCTTTTGGTCGTAGCCCATTCTAAGGGCTTAAGTTGAGATGGCCAATTCTGCGGGTCGAAGACAATTCCGAGGGCTTAAGTTGAGATGACCAATTCTGCGGGACGAAGCCAAGTCTGAGGGCTTAAGTTGAGATGACCAAATCTACGGGTCGAAGCCAATTCTGAGGGATTTAAATTGAGATGCAAAATCTACGGGTCGAAGCCAATTTTGTGGGCTTAAATTGAGATGACCATTTCTACGGGTCGAAGCCAATTCTGAGGCCTTAAATTGAGATGACCAATTCCGAGGGTCGAAGCCAATTATGAGGGCTCAAGTTTAGATGACCAATTATGCAGGTCGAAGCTAGTTTTTGAGGGCTTAAGGTGAGATGACCAATTCTACGGGTCGAAGCCACTTCTGAGGGATTAAATTGAGATGACCATTTCTACGGGTTGAATCCAATTCTGAGGGATTAAATTGAAAGGACCAATTCTGCAGGTCGAAGCCAATTCTGCAGGCTTAAATTGTGATGAATAATTCTAGGAGTCGAAGCCAATTCCATGGGCTTAAATTGAGATGACCATTTATGCGGGTTGAAGCCAATTATGAGGGCTTAAGTTGAGATGATAATTTCTGCGGCTCGAAGCCAATTCTAAGGGCTTAAGTTGAGATGGCCCATTCTGCGGGTCGAAGCCAATTCTAAGGTCTAAAGTTCAGATGACCAATTCTGCGGGTCGAAGACAATTATGAGGGATTAAATTGAGTTTAGATATTCCATTGGTCAAAGCCAATTCTGAGGGCTTAAGTTGAGATGACAAATTCTGCAGGTCGAAGACAATTGTGAGGGCTTTAAATTCAGATGATAAATTCTGCAAGTCGAAACCAATTATGTGGGCTTATATTGAGGATACCATTTCTGGGGGTCGAAACCAATTCTGAGGGCTTAAGTTGAGATGACCAATTCTGTGGGTCGAAGCCAATTCTGAGGGATTAAGTTGAGTCGACCCATTCTGCGAGTAAAAACCAATTCTGAGGACTTAAGTTGAGATAAGAAATTTTGTATGTCAAAGCCAATTCTAAGGGCTTAAGTTGAGATGACCAATTCTGTGGGTCGAAGCCAATTCCCAGGGCTTAAGTTGAGATAAACAATTGTGCGGGTCGAATCCAGTTCTGTGGGTATAAACTGAGATGACCATTTCTGCAGGTAGAAGCTAATTCTAAGGGCTTAAGTTGAGATGACCAATTATGCGGGTCGAAGACAATTCTAAGGGCTTAAGTTGAGAAGTCCAGTTCTGCGGGTCGATGCCAATTCCAAGGGCTTAAGTTGAGATGACCAATTCTCCATGTCAAAGACAATTCTGAGGGATTAAGTTGAGATGACCAATTCTGCGGGTCGAATCCAATTTTTGAGGGCTTAAGGTGAGATTACCAATTCTACGGGTCGAAGCCACTTCAGAGGGATTAAATTGAGATGACAATCTAATTCTGAGGGATTAAATTGAAAGGACCAATTCTGCGGGTCGAAGCCAATTTTACAAGCTTAAATTGTGATGATTAATTCTACGGGTCGAAGCCAATTTTACAAGCTTAAATTGTGATGATTAATTCTACGGGTCGAAGCCAATTATGTGGTCATAAATTGAGATGACCATTTATGCGGGTCGAAGCCAATTATGAGGGCTTAAGTTGAGATGATAAATTCAGCGGGTCGAAGCCAATTCTCAGGGTTTAAGTTGAATTGACCCATTCTGTGGGTCAAAGCCAATTCTAAGGTCTTAAGTTGAGATGACCGATTCTGCAAGTCGAAGCCAATTTCAAGGGCTTAAATTGAGATTACCTATTCCATGGGTCAAAGCCAATTCTGAGGGCTTAAGTTGAGATGACAAATTCTGCGGTCGAAATTGCTTTAAATTGCTTTAAATTTAGATGATAAATTCTGCAGGTCGAAACCAATTATGTGGTCTTAAATTGAGATGACCATTTATGCAGGTCGAAGCCAATTCTGAGGGCTTAAGTTGAGATGACCAATTATGTTGGTCGAAGTCAATTCTGAGGGATTAATTTGAGATGACCCATTCTGCGAGTAAAAACCAATTCTGAGGACTTAAGTGGATATAATAAATTCTGCAGGTCAAAGCCAATTCTAAGGGCTTAAGTTGAGATGACCAATTCTATGGGTCGAAGCCAATTCCCAAGGCTTAAGTTGAGATGATCAATTGTGCGGGTCGAAGCCAGTTCTGTGAGTATAAACTGAGAGGACCATTTCTGTATGTTGAAGCTAATTCTAAGGGCTTAAGTTGAGATGACCAATTACGCGGGTCGAAGCCAATTCTGAGGGAGAAGTCCAGTTCTGCGGTCCGATACCAATTCCAAGGGTTTAAGTTGAGATGACCAATTCTCCAGGTCGAAGACAATTATGAGGGATTAAGTTGACATGACCAATTCTGCGGGTCGAATCCATTTCGGTGGGCTAAAGTTAAGATGACCATTTCTGTGGGTCGAAGCCAATTTTGAGGGCTTAAGTTGAGATGAAGAATTTTGTGACTCGAAAGCCAATTTTATGGGCAAAAATTAAGATTATATTTCTGCTGGTCGAAGCCACTGTGGAGGGCTTAAGTTGAGATGACCAATTCTATGGGCCGAAGCCAATTTCGAGGGCTTAAGTTGAGATGATGAACTCTGCGGGTCGAAGGTAATTTTGCTGGCTTAAATTGAGATGAAAATTTCTATGAGTCGAAGACAATTCTGGGGATTAAGTTGAGATGTCCAATTCTACGAGTCGAAGCCAATTTTGAGGGCTTATGTTGAGATGGCCAATTTTTTCGGTCAAAGCCAATTCCGCGGACTTAAATTGAGATAACAATTTAAGAGGTTCCAAGCTAATTTTTTTGGCTTAAACTGAGATAGACATTTATGCGGGTCAAAGCCAATTTTGAGGGCTTAAGTTGAGATGACCCATTCTGCGTGTCGAAGGCAATTTTGAGGGATTCAGTTGATATTTATAATTATGCGGGTTGAAGCCAATTCTGGGGGCCTAAGTTGAGACGGCCAATTCTATGGGTCGAAGCCAATTGTGAGGGCTTAAATTGAGATGACCAATTATGTGGGTCGCAGCCAATTCTGTTGGCTTAAATGGAGATGAATATTTTGGGGGGTTGAAGTCATTTATGAGGGCTTAAGTTGAGATGACCATTTCGGCGGGTCGAAGCCAATTCCGAGGGCTTAAGTTGAGATGAACAATTATGCGGGTCGAAGACAATTCTGCGGGATTAAATTTAGATGACCAATTTTGCGAGTCGAAACCAATTCTATTGGTTTAAATTGAGATGACCATTTATACGGGCCAAAGCCAATTATGAGGGCTTAAGTTAGGATGACCAATTCTGCGGGTCGAAGCCAATTTTGAGGCCTTAAGTTGAGATGACAAATTATGCGGGTCGAAACAAGTTTTGAGGGCTTAAATTGAGATGACCAATTCTGCGGGTCAAATCCAATTCTGTGGGTTTAAATTGAGATAACTATTTTTGGGGGTCGAAGTTAATTCCGAGGGATTAAGTTGAGATGACCAACTCTGTGGGTCGAAGCCAATTCCGAGGGCTTAAGTTGAGATGAACAATTCTACGGGTCAAAGCCAATTCTGCGAGCTTAAATTGAGATGACCAATTTTGCTAGTCAAAGCCAATTCTGTGGGTTTAAATGGAGATGACCATTTACGTGGGCTGAAGGCAATTATGAGGACTTAAGTTGGGATGATCAATTCTACAGGTCGAAGCCAATTCTGAGGGCTTAGGTTGAGATGACCAATTTTGCGAGTCGAAACCAATTCTGAGGGCTTAATTTGAGATGACCAATTCGGCATCTCGACACCAATTCCAAGGGCTTAAGTTGAGATGAACAATTCAACAGGTCGAAGCCAATTCAGTGGGCTTAAATTGAGATGACCAATTTTATGGGTCGAAGCCTATTCTGTGGGTTTAAATTGAGATGACCATTTATGCAGGCCAAAGGTAATTATGAGGATTAAGTTGAGATGACCAATTCAGTGGGTTGAAGACAATTATGAGGGCTTAAATTGAGATGTCTAATTCTACAGGTCGAAGCCAATTCTTAAGGCTTTAAATTCAAATGACCAATTCTGCTGGTCGAACCCAATTATGTTGCCTTAAATTGAGATCACCATTTATGTGGTTCGAAGCCAATTATGAGTGATTAAGTTGAGATAACCAATTCTGCGGCTTGAAGCCAATTCTGAGTTCTAGAGTTGAGATGACCAATTCTAGGGGTCGAATCCAATTTTGAGGGCTTAAATTGAGATGACCATTTCTGGGGGTCGAAGCCAATTCTGAGGGATTAAGTTGAGATGACTGATTCTGTGGGTCTAAGCCAATTATGAGGGCTTAAGTTGAGATGACAAATTCTGTGGGTCGAAGCCATGTCTGTGGGCTAAATTGAGATGACCATTTCTGCGGGTCGAATCCAATTCTGAGGGTTTAAGTTGAGATGTCCAATTCTGCGGGTCGAAGCCAATTCTGCAGGCTTTAATTAAGATGACCAATTCTGCGGGTCGAAGCCAATTATGTGGGCTAAAGTTAAGATGACCATTTCTGCGGGTCGAAGCCAATTCTGAGGTCTTAAGTTGAGATGAGCAATACTGGGGGTCGAAGCCAATTCTGAGGTCTTAAGTTGAGATGACCAATTCAATAGGTCAAAGACAATTCTGAGGGCTTAAGTTTAGATGACCAATTCTGCGGGTCGAAGCCAATTCCGAGGGCTTAAATTGAGATGAGAAATTCTGTAGGTCGAAGCCAATTTCGAGGGCTTAAGTTGAGATCACCAATTCTGCGTCTCGAAGCCAATTATGTGAGCTTTAAGTTAAGATCACAAATTCTACGGGTCGAAGCCAATTCTGTAGGCTTAAGTTGAGATGACCAATTCTACGGGTCAAAGCCAATTCTGAGGGTTTAAGTTGAGATGATCAATTCTACGGGTCCAAGCCAATTCTGAGGGCCTAAGTTGAGATGACCAATTCTGGGAGTTGAAGCCAATTCTTAGGGATTAAGTTCATATGACAATTTCTACGGGTCAAAGCCAATTCGGATGGATTAAGTTGAGATGACAAATTCTACGGGATGAACCCAATACTGAGGACTTCAGTTGAGATGACCAATTCTGTGGGTCAAAACCATTTATAAGGGCTTTAGTTGAGATGACCAATTCTGCGGGTTAAAGTCAATCCTAAGGGCTTAATTTGAGATAACCAATTGTGCGGGTCTAAACCAGTTTTGTGGGCATAAATTGAGATGACCATTTCTGTGGGTCAAAGCCACTTCGTAGGGCTTAAGTTGAGATGAGCAATTCTGCGGGTCGAAGTCAATTCTGAGGGTTTCAGTTGAGATGACCAATTTTGTGGTCGAAGCCAATTCCAAGGGCTTAAGTTTAGATGACCAATTCTACGGGTCGAAGCCAATTTAGTGGGATTAAGTTAAGATGATCATTTCTGCGGGTCCAAGCCAATTTTTTGAGATTAAGTTTAGATGAAGAATTCTGCGGGTCGAAGCCAATTTTGTGGGCTTAAATTGAGATTACCATTTCTGTTGTCCAAGCCAATTTTTGGGGCTTAAGTTGAGATAACAAATTCTGCGGGTCGAAGGCAATTTCGAGGGCTTAAGTTGAGATGACGAACTTTGTGGGTCGAAGCCAATTCTGCGGGCTTAAATTGAGATGAAAATTTCTGTGGGTCGAAGACAATTTTGGGGCTTAAGTTGAGATGACCAATTCTACGTGTCGAAGCCAATTTCGAGGGCTAATGTTGAGATGGCCTATTCGGCGCATCGAAGCCATGTCTGTGGGCTTAAATTGAGATTACCATTTCTGCGGGTCGAATCCAATTCTGAGGGCTTAAGTTGAGATGTCCAATTCTACTAGTCGAAGCCAATTCTGCATGCTTTAATTAACATGACCAATTCTGCAGGTCGAAGCCAATTCCGTGGGTATAAATTGAGATGACCATTTCTGCAGGTCGAAGCTAATTCTAAGGACTTAAGTTGAGAAGTCTAGTTCTGCGGGTCGATTCCAATTCCAAGGACATAAGTTAAGATGACCAATTCTCCAAGTTGAAGATAATTCTGATGGATTAAGTTGAGATGACCAATTCTGCGGGTCGAAGACAATTCGGTGGGCTGAAGTTAAGATGACCATTTCTATGGGTCAAAGACAATTTTGAGGGATTAAGTTGAGATGAAGAATTATGTGACTCGAAAGCCAATTTTGTGGGCTTAAATTGAGATTACCGTTTCTACTGTTCGAAGCCAATTCTGAGGTCTTAAGCTGAGATGACCAATTCTGTGGGTCGAAGCCAATTTTGAGGGCTTAAGTTGAGAAGACGAACTCTGCGGGTCGAAGGTAATTCTGCGGGCTTAAATTGAGATGAAAATTTCTATGGGTCGAAGACAATTCTGGGGCTTAAGTTGAGATGTCCAATTCTATGAGTCGAAGCCAATTTTAAGGGCTTATGTTGAGATGGCCAATTATGCGGGTCGACGCCAATTCGGCGGACTTAAATTGAGATAACCATTTAAGAGGTACCAAGCCAATTTTTTTGGCTTAAACTAAGATAGACATTTATGCGGGTCAAAGACAATTTTAAGGGATTAAGTTGAGATGACCCATTCTGCGTGTCGAAGGAAATTCTGAGGGATTTAGTTGAGATTTCCAATTATGCGGTTCAAAGCCAATTATGGGGGCCTAAGTTGAGATGGCCAATTCTGCGGGTTGAAGCCATTTGTGAGGGCTTTAATTTTGATGACCAATTATGTGGGTCGCAGCCAATTTTGTTGGTTTAAATAGAGATGACTATTTTTGGGGGTCGAAGTCAATTCTGAGGGCTTAAGTAGAGATGACCAATTCTACGGGTTGAAGTCAATTATGAGGGCTTAAGTTGAGATGAACAATTCTACGGGTCGAAGCCAATTCTGTGGGCTTAAATTAAGATGACCAATTTTGCAAGTCGAAGCCAATTCTATGGGTTTAAATTGAAATGACCATTTATGCGGGCCAAAGCGAATTATGAGGGCTTAAGTTAGGATGACCAATTCTGCGGGTCCAACCCAATTCTGAGGGCTTAAGTTGAGATGACCAATTATGCAGGTCGAAACAAATTCTGAGTGCTTAAATTGAGATGACCAATTCTGCTGGTCAAATCCAATTCTATGCGTTTAAATTGAGATGACAATTTCTGGGGGTCGAAGTTAATTCCGAGGGCTTAAGTTGAGATGACCAATTCTGCGGGTCGAAGCCAATTTCGAGGGCTTAAGTTGAGATGAACAATTCTACGGGTCAAAGCTAATTCTGCGGGCTTAAATTGAGATGACCAATTTTGCGAGTCGAAGCCAATTTTGTGGGTTTAAAAGGAGATGACCATTTACGCGGGCCGAGGGAAATTATGAGGGCTTAAGTTGGGATGATCAATTATGCGGGTCGAAGCCAATTATGAGGGCTTAAGTTGAGATGACCAATTACGCGAGTCAAAACCAATTCTGAGGGATTAAATTGAGATGATCAATTCTGTGGGTCGAAGCCCATTCTTTGGGCTGAAATTGAGATGACTATTTCTGGGGGTCGAAGTCAATTCTGAGGGCCTAAGTTGATATGACCAATTCTGCGTCTCGACACCAATTTTGAGGGATTAAGTTGAGATGAACAATTCAGCGGGTCGAAGCCAATTCAGTGAGCTTAAATTGAGATGACAAATTTTATGGATCGAAGCCAATTCTGTGGGTTTAAATTGAGATGACCATTTATGCGGGCCGAAGGCAATTACGAGGATTAAGTTGAGATGACCAATTCTGTGGGTCAAAGCCAATTCTGAGGGCTTAAATTGAGATGCCCAATTCTACGGGTCGAAGCCAATTCCCAAGGATTTAAATTCAAAGGACCAATTCTACTAGTTGAACCCAATTCTGTTGCCTTAAATTGGGATCACCATTTCTGCGGTTCGAAGCCAATTATGAGTGATTAAGTTGAGATAACCAATTCTGCGAGTTGAAGCCAATTCTGAGTTCTTAAGTTGAGATGACCAATTCATGGGGTCGAAGCCTATTCCGAGGGCTTAAATTGAGATGACAATTTCTGGGGGTTGAAGACAATTTTTAGGGCTTAAGTTGAGATGATCGATTATGCGGGTCAAGCCAATTCTGAGGGCTTAAAATTGAGATGACAAATTCTGCGGGTCGAAACCAATTCAGTGGGCTTAAATTAAGATGACCATTTCTGCGGGTCGAATCCAATTCTGAGGGCTTAAGTTGAGATGTCCAATTCTTCGGGTCGAAGCCAATTCTGCAGGCTTTAATTAAGATGACCAATTCTGCGGGTCGAAGCCAATTATGTGGGATTAAATTGAGATGACCATTTCTGCGGGTCGAAGCCAATTGTGAGGGCTTAAGTTGAGATGAGAAATTCTACGGGTCGAAGCCAATTCTGAGGTCTTAAGTTGAGATGACCAATTCAACAGGTCAAAGCCAATTCTGAGGGCTTAAGTTTAGATGACCAAATCTGCGGGTCGAAGCCAATTCTGAGGGCTTAAATTAAGATGAGCAATTTTGCGGGTCGAAGCCAATTCCGAGGGCTTAAGTTGAGATCACCGATTCTGCGTCTCGAAGCCAATTATGTGAGCCTTGAATTGAGATCACAAATTCTGCGGGGCGAAGCCAATTCTGTAGGCTTAAGTTGAGATGACCAGTTTGTAATACCCCGTATTTTTATGACTTTTAATTTTGGGGATTTATTGAATTTAATTAGAGATATTATTTTAATATTAAGCCGGAAAATCATTTAAATACTTACTAGCGTGATGAGAGTTAGTAATTATTTTGTTTTAAGTTACTTTATGGGTAAGTAAGTGGTGTAATTATGATTAGTAAATTATCACGAGAATCTAATTTGATAATTTTGGAAATTTATCGGGAAGCGCTTATCTCGTGTCGGGATTAAATTCGGACTATTAAAAGTAAATAAACAATAAGTCACCCGTATGGTCATTTTGAGTGCGTCAATGTGTCCAAAAGGGTCGAGATAGTCAAAATAATGTACCCGGGGGTTTAGTTTGGGTCTCGGGGGGTTTTAGGCCTAATTACCACCCCGGGAGGGCGTTTTGGACATTTTACATTTTTGGGCATGAAAACCCATGAAAATTCTAAGGGTTTTTCAGATGGCAATAGTCATCTTCTAGGGTTAGAATCACGATAAACATAAGATGGCTATAAGAGAGGAAGAGGAGAGGGTTTCCAAGGAGTTCTAGGCCAAGAACTCCACCGTTTGCATCGCCGTCGCCGCCAAACGATAGATCGTGCAACGAGGAACACAACCACACCAATCTCTCCACAAATCTGAACAAAGAATTCTCAGGAAAGTATCTATCTTGCTCTATTTCAGTTAATGCTCCAATAATATTAACCTAGGATTGATTAGGACTAGTTTTTGTGAAAGAAAAACCTATTTTGGAGATTTGAATTCGCATGTGGTATGAGTAATAGATGTATTCTGGAAACCCAATTCATATGTAGAGATTGGACAACGAAATTTCAGTAAATAAAGAGTATGAAATATGGTAAAAGAATGGGAAGAAACTAAAAAAAAAAAGAAATATTAGGGTTCTTGATGTTTTTAAGGATTATGCCCTTTTAATTCGTTTTTCATGATGAAAATCCGCATGCTTGACGTATGAAATCACTTATTTGAGGTTATAATACTTGTAGTATAAATTATTGGGAGTTTGGTTGTCAAATATATCGTATTGTATGATTTTGGAAGATGAAACCTGTAACTGGAAATTCTGCAGATTTGCCATACCTGCTTGATCGATCGATCGACACTAGAGCATCGATCGATCGATAATTTGATCGATCGAATACCTGCCATCGATCGATCGACCCCTCGTGTATAACTCATATTCCATTTTTAATAGGTCGTTCTAACTTAAATGATTAGACATTCTTGGACATTAATGTGAGAACATTTTGGGATATAAAGAAGACCAGTAGGACTTTAAGAATATATGGACTCGTTAATATGAGACGAGATTAACATTTCACGGGGGGGGGGGGGGGGGGGGGGGGGGAGGGGGGGTATTTTACATATAAGGGACAATGGGAATATGTGTTAAAGAACGTGACTCTTAAGGAAGTTACATTGTATAATAAATGAGTGCCTACTGAAATTACACTTAGAGAGATAGGAATCCACGAGTGTTACGTAGTAAATATGAATAACCCCACAAATAAGAATAAGAGACAAACCATTATACGTGATAATCTAATAATGAGTAATAAGGATAAATATCATACTTATGGGTCGTGAGAGTGTACCTAAATTTTATATGGTAATAGTGGTATACATATATTACTGTGTTTATGCATATACTATATACGTGTAAAAATTATGCCCGCGCTACTTGATATCACAGAGGTTACCGCGCTGGTACAGTCTTATCTCGATGGGACCTTTATGGGGGATATTGAATCATACCCTAGAACGTAGGAATCCTTGGTACAGGCTATCGGATCGATAGTCAGACGGTCCTAAGAGACGTGAGGGTATGTGCTGACCTCTTAGTGACTTGGAACTATGCTTCACCTCAATTTTTATGTGTTTTGTGTTAATAGTGTTCGAGAGTTATTCTGAACATGTATTTCCCTTCGTACGAGTGATACGGGGATTGGATAGCAGAGTATGCTCGCACCATAAAATTTATATGGGGTGCCGTTAGAATATATATATTATAAGATTATTTAATATATATATTTAACCTGGAATTTGGTAACTACCTATTGTGGCTATGGTAAGTAAGAAATAAATAATTATTTCAACTTGGGAACAAGTGTTTGAAAAGTATGATGCGTTACTGAGAAACCTTATAATTAAATGAGGCTTATGTGAGAACTTTACTGTTTAATAAAATTAACTTCCTTAACAATTGAAATTATCGGCATGAAATCTTATAAGTAACATAAGATAAGATAAGTTAAACTATTGGGAGTATTAGTGCGATAGGTGTGCACATTAGAAGAGAGGTGAGAATTTCTCAAGGGAGTGCCGCACTAATATGTTGGTTGCATCAGCGGGTAAGCATTTTAAATACTTGCTAAACTAATTTTAAACTGTTTTACAATCGGGCTCTGACTCGTTTCCTATATTCTCTTATCTCGTGTATATATGTATATATTATAGGTGCCCAGCCACAGGGGCATCTTGTATAGGATCCTTTGGAAGGAATGCACTGCAATTTAGGTGGGAGTTGCAGGCCTCTTGCTTAGACGACCTCATTATTGATTCCACTTCTAGCACTATTTTATCCAGTTGGGCATGTGTCGCCCATTTTCCATTATTCATTTGTTTTATCAGAGATTGTGATTCATTTATTTTTAGTATTTACACTTTGGGAATTATTACTGTCAGGATGTTTTCCTTTAAGTTTTAAAGTTGGAATTAATTAGTTGGATGTTTAATTGTTTGGATTTTATGTTCCAGTATAGTTGTTGGGTGATTCCTAAACTATGAATTATGTAAAGTTTTAAATGTTGGTTTTTAAATAAAATTTGGAAATTTATGTCTAAAAATGGTTTTGACATTTAGCTTAATTATTTAGGGTGTTTAATTGGAAAAGTTATTTTTGCGAAAGTGATGCTAAGAATGAACCAACTGTTCACCTTGATTATAATTTAATAAAGGACTGATCACCCAGTATTTAATTAGGCGGGGTGTCACAAGTGGTATAAGAGCATCAGGTTCTAGTGTCCTTCAGGATCTGTACGACTTATCTCGTTTCCATCTTAGCATCTTTGATTTAAAGCCCTAACATTAGGAATGTTGTATACATCTTCATGCGTTAGAAATTGGTGCTTCTGCAATTTTTTGATGTGAATGTTGAACTTATCCAAATTAAAATTTTAAACTTTCAGATGGCCTATCAGGACGAATAAGCTAATGCCATTGGGGAAGTTAATGAGCAAGAATAAATCACACCTCAGGTGTCTCCGAAAAGGGTACCAATCTCCGAATTTGCTGGCATTGTGGCACAAGAAGTTACCACTGCAGTCTTACAGTACCACGAACGCAACATGCAGCTCAGAGGAGGAAAAAGACCTAGAGAGGTTAGTCAAATTCATGTGACTAGAGTTGACAATTGTGCGAAGACACCGAAATTGCAACAACAAACCCCTCAAGACCAAGATAGTTCCAGAGGTAACAAAATTTATATAGAGGTCCAAAAGTGTCAGGGCCAAGAAGGTTGGGGTCAGAATGAAGTCACAAAGAGGTGTTTTAAATGTGGAATGGACGATCATAAACGCCAATCTTATTCGAATTAGCCTGGAGAGAAACTACAACCCGACCAGCGATGAATTTCGGGACTCTACTATATATATGTGCAACCAGGTCACAAGTGGAGGGATTGTCCTCAACTTGACATCGTTTTTCTGCAAATTTCTTATCAAGGCCAGCAAGACCAAGGAAAAAGCGAGACTAGTCAACAACGTAGTGAAGTGAGACGATTTTGAGGGAAGTGCTTCCAATGTGGAAGGAATGGCCATAGGCGTCAGGATTGCCCAGAGAGGAATGGGGCCCCACGGCAGAAGGGCGCTAGTAATAAACCACAGAAGCCAGTTCCACCAGCCATTCCAGTAGCCTCATTTCAGCAGAGGCAATTACAGTATGGACTTGTATGTAACGTCCACTAGATAGCATCACCTCAGGCCCCAACCGAGATACAAGGTACGTTCCTTATGCTGGGTGCTATGGGTTGAGTTTTAATTGGTACCGGGGCACCGCACTATTTTATGGCTATTCATTTTTCATGAGTCTTAGGGCTATTAGCCATGATGACGAGTAAGGGGTAATGCGTAGACTCGCCATTTGGAGGAAATAGTCTTTGATTTTCTTTATTTGAAGTGGTGCAGATATAGAAATTGATAACTTCATTTTTAATCGCGATTAATACTGATGTTAGATTTGCATGAGTATAAGGTCGTTATTGGCATGCTAGAGTTTTGGAAGGAGTATTGTCCCCGCCATTTCGGGGTGGGAAAGGTGTTTGGTTGCAATGCCTTGCCCAGAGGAAGGATTCGCCAATACGAATGGAAAGGTAGAAGTATGACTATTATCCTCGAAGGATAAGGCATGTTTCATGTGACGCGAACGAGTCATTATATTTTGTTCATTGCTAGATTAGCATCTGCGACGAGTTTAATGTGTATAACTACAAACGATATTATTATATGAATATTTTTTTCCTAGTGTAGCAGGATTTTCCTTAGTTCTATCCGTGGATGATGAGTGAGTATATTAATAGTGTTATATACTTTATTAAGATTAGTCGTTTTAGTGATGCGATGTATGAGAAATATGGTATTGATTACAACTTTATAGAAATGGTCAGTACGATAGTAGGTAGTTAGTGCAAGGCTATCGGAGTGGTTGCATTAGTGCAGCATGTTTTTCGCTAGTGAGGCCTCACCTGCAAGAGGGTTGGACTCGAACTTATATTATCTATCATAGATACTTCGAAAGGGATAGTGGGCTCGAGATATTCGATACCGGTGGGCGTAAGGACTTTGTTGTTATGATTCAGTATATATTGGGTTTACTGTTAAGCGAAAATATTTGACTCATTATCATGTGGAGCGCTCAGGAATATGTGATAGGTAGAGAACAATGATATATCTACCCTTTAGAGATGTGATAGTTAAGAGTTAGACTCCTATTTTTGGGATCAGAATTTTGAGAGTCCTGATTGTATGTGTAAGAGGTTTGCAAATAGTGATTACCACAAATACTGGATGATAGTGGATTGGCGAAATGTTCTTTGTGTAGGTGTAATTACGAGAAATGATGAAACTTGTCTGTCAAGAGGCGGAGTAAAGGGGTACATGATATGGACGGAGGGCCTAACAGATTTTGATAACCGACAATGCTAGGTAGTAGTGTATCGGGGGTTCCTTGTTTGGATTTCACTTTGCTTGACACCCCACGCATGAAACATAGCATAAGGTTGGAAATAAGGAGATGTCTGGTCAGTATTCCATGAGTTCAGTACCTCGATCGTACAAGGAACAGATAATTGTACATGTAAGATGGAAGTTGAATTATTATTTAGGGCCAGTAAATCCGGTTACGTGGTAAGAATGCATTGAAAGTTTTTTTTTATCGCCATGAGTTGAGGGGTGAAATGATAATAGGAGGATTTAGAAATTTTGATTTCTAGGGTGATTGAGAGTACCCAAGTATTGTAAATGCCCTTGGAACCAAGGGAAATAAGAAATTTAGATGATTTTTAGTGTGGATTATATGGGAAAAATTATTAATACAAGAAACGAGAATTGTATTTGTTTGGATGTATAGATCATTAGTGATTTATTTTAATTATTGTATTCATTCGAGAGAATTATTGTACTTATCTAGAGATTTGAGATTTGTAGTCCCTCTTTTGTTGATTGTGGGATTTAGATGATCTATACCTTGTATTTTATGGGGTTTAGGTAATTTTATCGATGAGTAGCGCTCCGTTCTCTCTCCCCGGGCGATCGGGGTGTTACAAAGGTGGACATCCTGGTTAGCCAATGTTAAAATCGTCCGAGTGGAAGGGATGTGGGAATGTACGTGAGGAATATATGTTTGTGGGACTAACATAACGAGGCAGAAGTAGTAGAGGGAATTAAACGTCGCATGAAGAACGATAATCCATATATATATACATATACGGGTGTGATTAGAGTAGCTCACCCGAATTTGGTCGGAAGGCTGTGGAAAGCCATTTAAAAGGGGTATTCCTTGAGATGGGTAGAATTTAATCATTGTGGAGAACGCTCGGAGCGGAGTTATAATTTTTCAAATGTGAAAGCAACTTGTGCATACAAAGAGTGATGATGTTATTCTGGTATAAAAGGTCCAGAAGTGCACTTCGTGGAGAAAAGTGGACGGGTCAGAACTTTTGGTACACGCCAAGGAAAGAAGGGAGTATTAAGTGCCACCTAATGTGAGACATTTCTAGGAAAACATGATTTTTAGCAGGACATAGTGAGTAGTCTCTGCATGCACCACTCATAGATAGAGATCGATTGAAATAAGAAGATAAACCATAGAATGGTGTGGCTATCGACAATTCCTATAATGGGAGAGGCCGGTAGAGTCGGTAAAATTTCTCTAATGGGTTACCATCTTCAAGACAAGATAAAGGGTTCATCCGAACGTGTGGAACAAATTTCCAAGGAAGGAAGTGATTGGCATTCCTTTGGGGTGATTTACAATATTAACTAATGTGCCCCAGTCTTACTTTGAAAGGAAGGGATCGCGCCGGTACGTGGTCCTACACGGTATTATTTTCGGAAACGGGATGAGATTTCTGAATCCCACCTTTAATATGGGATTTCAGAAAAACAACGGAGATAACGTTTCGTTATGAGTGGGAGGTATCACCCATAGCCGAGGAGCAAGCGCACGGTGATTAACGATTAGTGGGGCCGCGCGAAGGTAATTTTGGAATCTCTGTGATCATTTCATTTCTACAATGGATATAACTAACACGTGAAGTATAGTATGGTAGAGTTCCGTGGAAGCACTCGTACCTGTTTGTCGTGAACTATTCTCCCTCTGCGTATGTTTAGAGGTGAGCGGATAATCAGAATTTTGGATCAGGCAAGAATAATCCGACGATTATAGTGGAATTCCACGATTATTTTAGGCGAACAAGAGTGGTTAGATGTTCGTATGGTTTCTCCCAGAACGAGAGTTTGGTGTTTAGATAAATCTGAGAAGTTGTCATGTGGTGAGGTGCGGCCTCCCAATGATATCAAAATAATGGGAATTAATAGTGTATATGCGTGTCTTAAGCGAATGTTGTCAGATAGGAGCACAATGTGAAGTATCTTTAATGAAGAGTGTTAAACCAACTTGCTGTGAGGTGGGGGCTATAGTGATTTAGCGCCTTACTATGTGGATAGGTTGCGTACTATTAAGGTATCCAATATGTGTTTTACCAGGTAGGCCTTATTTTTCAAATTTCGGGATGAAATTCCGTTATTAGGGGGAAGTATGTAATACCCCGTATTTTTATGACTTTTAATTTTGGGGATTTATTGAATTTAATTAGAGATATTAAATTAATATTAATCCAGAAATTCATTTAAATACTTACTAGCATGATGAGAGTTAATAATTATTTTGTTGTAAGTTACTTTATGGGTAAAGTAAGTGGTGTAATTATGATTAGCAAAATTATCGCGAGAATCTAATTTGATAATTTTGGAAATTTATCGGGACACACTTGTGTCGTGTCAGGATTAAATTCGGACTATTAAAAGTAAATAAATTATAAGTCACCCGTATGGTCATATTGAGTTCGTCAATGTGTCCGAAATGGTCGAGATAGACAAAATAATGTACTCGGGGTTTAGTTTGGGTCTCGGGGCGTTTTTAGGCCTAATTAACACCCCAGAAGGGCGTTTTAGAAATTTTACATTTTTGGGCATGAAAATCCACAAAAACTCTAAGGGTATTTCAGATGGCAAGATTCATCTTCTTAGAATCACCATAAACAAAAGACAGCTATAGGAGAGGAAGAGGAGAGGATTTCCAAGGAGTTCTAGGCCAAGAACTCCACCATTTGCACCGCCGTCGCCGCCAAACGATATATCGTGCAACGAGGATCACAACCACACCAATATCTCCACAAATCTGAACCAAGAATTCTCAGGCAAGTATCTGTCTTTCTCTATTTCAGTTAATGCTCCAATAATATTAGCCTAGGATTGATTAGGACTAGTTTTTGTGAAAGAAAAACCTATTTTGGAGATCTGAATTCGCATGTGCTATGAGTAATAGATGTATTCTGGAAACCCAATTCATATGTAGAGATTGGACCACAAAATTTCAGTAAATAAAGAGTATGAAATCTGGTAAAAGAATGGGAAGAAACTTAACAAAAGATATATTAGGGTTCTTGATGTTTTTAAGGATTATGCCCTTTTAATTCATTATTCATGATGAAAATCCACATGCTTGACGTAGGAAATCACTTATTTGAGGTTATAATACTTGTAGTATAAATTATTGGGAGTTTGGTAGTAAAATATATCATTTTGTATGATTTTGGAAGAGGAAACCCGTAACTGGAAATTCTGCATATTTTTCATACATGCTTGATCGATCGATCGACCCTATAGCATCGATTGATCGATGATTCGATCGATCGAATACCTGCCATCGATTGATCGACCCCTCCTGTATAACTCATATTCCCTTTTTAATAGGTCGTTCTAACTTAAATGATTAAACATTCTTGGATATTAATGTGAGAACATTTTGGGATATAAAGAAGACCAGTAGGACTTTAAGAATATATGGAACCATTAATATGAGACGAGATTAACATTTCACGGGGGGTGTTTTACATATAAGGGACAATGGGAATATGTGTTAAAGGATGAGATTCGTAAGGAAGTTACGTTGTAACATAACTGAGTACCTACTGAAATTACACTTGTAGACATAGGAATCCACGAGTGTTACGTAGTAAATTGGAATAATCCCACAAATAAGAATGAGAGACAAACCGTTATACGTGATAATCTAATAATGAGTAATAAGGATAAATATCATACTTATGGTTCGTGAGAGTGTACCTAAATTTGTTATGGGAATAGTGGTATACATATATGACTGTGTTTATGCATATACTATATATGTGTAAAAATCATCCCCGCGCTACTTGCTTTCCCGGAGGTTACCGCGCTGGGACAGTCTTATCTCGATGGGACCTTTATAGGGGATATTGACTCGTACCCTAGAACATAGGAATCCTTGGTACAGGCTATCGGATCGATAGTCAGACGGTCCTAAGAGACGTGAGGGTATGTGCTGACCTCTTAGTGACTTGGAACTATGCTTCGCCTCAATTTGTATGTGTTTTGTGTTAATACTATTCAAGAGTGATTCTAAACTAGTATTTCCCTTAGTACGAGTGATACGGGGATTGGATAGCAGAGTATGCCCACACCATAAATTTTATATGGGGTGCCGTTATAATATATATATTATGAGTATTTAATATATATATTTAACCTGAAATTTGGGAACTACCTACTGTGACTATGGTAAGTAAGAAATGAATAATTATATCAACTTGGGAACATGTGTTTGAAAAGTATGATGCATTACTGAGAAACCTTATAATTAAATTAGGCTTATGTGAGAACTTTACTGTTTAATAAAATTAAGTTCCTTAACAATTGAAATTATCGGCATGAAATCTTATGAGTAACTTAAGATAAGATAAGTTAAACTTTTTGGAGTATTAGTGCGATAGGTGTGCACATTAGAAGAGAGGTGAGAATTTCTCAAGGGAGTGTCGCACTAATATGTTGGTTGCATTAATCGGTAAGCATTTTAAATACTTGCTAAACTAATTTTAAATTGTTTTACAATCGGGCTCTGACACGTTTCCTATTTTATCTTCTCTCGTTTATATATGTATATATTATAGGTGCCCAGCCACAAGGGCGTCTTGCATTGGATCCTTTGGAAGGAACGCGCTGCAGCTTAGTTGGTAGTTGGAGGCCTCTTGCTTAGATGAACTCATTATTGATTCCACTTCTAGAACTATTTTATCCAGTTGGGCATGTGTCGCCCTTTTTCCATTATTCAGTTATTTATCAGAGATTGTGATTCATTTATTTCCAGTGTTTACACTGTGGGAATAATTACTGTCTGGATGTTTTCCTTTAAGTTTTAAAGTTGGAATTAATTAGTTCGTTGTTTAATTATTTGGATTTTATGTTCCAGTATAGTTGTTGGGTGATTCCTAAACTATGAATTATGTAATGTTTTAAATGTTGGTTTTTAAACAAAATTTGGAAATTTATGTCTAAAAATGGTTTTGAGATTTAACTTCCTTATTTAGGGTGTTTAATTGGAAAAGTTATTTTTGTGACAGTGATGCTAAGAATGAACCAACCGTTCACCTTGATTATAATTTAATAAAGGACTGATCACACGGTATTTAATTAGGCGGGGTGTCACACAATTCTGCGGGTCAAAGAAAATTCTGAAGGCTTAACTTGAGATGATCAATTCTACGGGTCGAAGCCAATTCTAAGGGCATGAGTTGAGATGACCAATTCTGCGGGTTGAAGCAAATTCTGATGGTTTAAGTTGAGATGACAATTTCTGCGGGTCGAAGCCAATTCGGGGGGATTAAGTTGAGATGATAAATTCTGCGGGACGAAGCCAATTCTATGGACTTCAGTTGAGATGGCCAATTCTGCGAGTCAAAACCATTTCTAAGGGCTTTAGTTGAGATGACCAATTCTGCGGGTCGAAGTCAATTCTAAGGGCCTAAGTTTAGATGACCAATTGTGCGGGTCTAAGCCAGTTCTGTGGGCATAAACCGAGATGACCATTTCTGTGGGTCAAAGCCACTTCAGAAGGATTAAGTTGAGATGACTAATTATGCGGGTCGAAGTCAATTCTGAGGGTCGAAGCCAATTCCAAGGGCTTAAGTTTAGATGACCAATTATGCGGGTCGAAGCCAATTCGGTGGGTTTAAGTTAAGATAATCATTTATGCGAGTCGACGCCAATTTCTTGGGCTTAAGTTGAGATGAAGAATTCGACGGGTCGAAGCCAATTCTGTGGGCTTAAATTGAGATTATCATTTCTGTTGTCTAAGACAATTTTGGGGGCTTAAGTTGAGATAATCAATTCTGCGGGTCGAAGCCAATTCCGAGGGCTTAAGTTGACATGACGAACTCTGTGGGTCGAAGCCAATTCTTGGGGATTAAATTGAGATGAAAATTTATGTGGGTCGAAGACAATTTTGGAGCTTAAGATGAGATGACCAATTATATGTGTCGAGCCAAATTTCGAGGGCTAATGTTGAGGTGGCCAATTCGGCGCGTCCAAGCCAATTCTGCGGACATAAATTGAGAAGACCATTTCAGCGGGTCGAAGCCAATTCTGAGGGCTTAAATTGAGATGAACATTTCGGCAGGTCAAAGCCAATTTTGAGGGCTTAAGTTGAGATGATCAATTCTACGTCTCGAAACCAATTCCGAGGGCTTAAGTTGAGATGAACAATTTAGCAGGTCGAAGCCAATTCAGCGGGCTTAAATTGAGATGACCAATTTTATGGGTCGAATCCAATTCTGTGGGTTTAAATTGAGATGATCATTTATGCGGGTTGAAGGCAATTATGATGATTAAGTTGAGATGACCAATTCTGCGGGTCGAAGCCAATTCTGAGGGCTTAAATTGAGATGTCCAATTATGCGGGTCGAAGCCAATTTTTAAGGTTTTAAATTCAAATTACCAATTCTGCTGGTCGAACCCAATTCTGTTGCCTTAAAATTGAGATCACCATTTCTGCAGTTCGAAACCATTTATGAGGGCTTAAGTTGAGATAACCAATTCTGCGAGTCGAAGCCAATTCTGAGTTCTTAAGTTGAGATGACGAATTCTGGGGGCGAAGCCACTTCTGAGGGCTTAAATTGAGATGACCATTTATGCGGGTCGAAGCCAATTCCGAGGGCTTAAGTTGAGATGACCGATTCTACTGGTCAAAACCAATTATGAGGGCTTAAGTTGAGATGAAAAATTCCGTGGGTCGAAGCCTAGTCTGTGGGCTTAAATTGAGATGACCATTTATGCGGATGGAACTCAATTCTGAGGGCTTAAGTTGAGATGTCCAATTCTGCGGGTCGAAGCCAGTTCTGCAAGCTTTAATTAAGATGACCAATTCTGCGGGTCAAAGCCAATTCTATGGGCATAAATTGAGATGACCATTTATACGGGTCGAAGCCAATTCTGAGGGCTCAAGTTGAGATGATAAATTCTATCGATCGAAGCCAATTCTGAGGGCTTAAGTTGAGATGACCCATTCTGTGGGTCGAAGCCAATTCTTAGGTCTTAAGTTGAGATGACCAATTCTGCGGGTCGAAGCCAATTCTGAGGGCTTAAATTGAGATGATCTATTCCATGGGTCAAATCCAATTCTGAGGGCTTAAGTTGAGATGAAAAATTCTGCTTGTCGAAGCCAATTCTGAGGGATTAAAATTGAGATGACAAATTCTTCGGGTCGAAACCAAATCAGTGGGCTTAAATTAAGATGACCATTTCTGCAGGTCGAAGCCAATTCTGAGGGCTTAAGTTGAGATGACCAATTCTGTTGGTCGAAGCCTATTCTGAGGGATTAAGTTGAGATGACCCATTCTGCGACTATAAACCAATTCTGTAGACTTAAGTTGAGATAACAAATTCTGCAGGTCAAAGCCAATTCTAAGGGCTTAAGTTGAGATGACCAATTCTGTGGGTTGAAGCCAATTCCGAGGTCTTAAGTTGAGATGAACAATTGTGCGGGTTGAAGCCAGTTCTCTGGGTATAAATTGAGATGACCTTTTTTGCAGGTCGAAGCCAATTCTAAGGGCTTAAGTTGAGATGACAAATTATGCTGGTCGAAGCCAATTATGTGGGATTAAGTTTAGAAGTCCGGTTCTGTGGGTCGATGCCAATTTCTAGGGCTTAAGTTGAGATGACCAATTCTCCGGGTCAAAGACAATTCTGAGGGATGAAGTAGAGATGATCAATTCTGCGGGTCGAATCCAATTCGGTGGGCTTAAGTTAAGATGACAATTTCTGCGGGTCGAAGCCAATTTTGAGGACTTAAGTTGAGATGAAGAATTATGTGAGTCGAAAGCCAATTTTGTGGGCTTAAATTGAGATTACCATTTCTGTTGGTCGAAGCCGATTCTGAGGGCTTAAGTTGAGATGACCAATTCTGCGGGTCAAAGCCAATTTCGAGGGCTTAAGTTGAGATGACGAACTCTGCCGGTCGAAGGTAGTTCTGCGGGATTAAATTGAGATGAAAATTTCTGTGGGTCGAAGACAATACTGGGGCTTAAGTTGAGATGTCCAATTCTGCGAGTCGAAGCCAATTTCGAGGGCTTATGTTGAGATGGCCAATTCTGCGGGTCGAAGTAAATTCTGCGAACATAAATTGAGATAACCATTTAATAGGTTCCAAGAAAAAAAAATTCTCTTAAATTGAGATAGACATTTCTGCGGCTCAAAGACAATTTTGAGGGCTAAAGTTGAGATGAACCATTTCTCATGTCGAAGGCAATCATGAGGGCTTCAGATGAGATTTCCAATAATGCGGGTCGAAGCCAATTATGAGGTCTTAAATTGAGATGACCAATTATGCGGGTCGTAGCCAATTATGTCGGCTTAAATTGAGATGACTATTTCTGGGGGTCAAAGTAAATTCTGAGGGCTTAAGTTGAGATGACCAATTCTGCGGGTCGAAACCAATTCTGAGGGCTTAAGTTGAGATGAACAATTTTGTGGGTAGAAGCCAATTCTAGGGGCTTAAATTAAGATGACCAATTTAGCGGGTCGAAGCCAATTCTATGGGTTTAAATTGAGATGACCATTTATGCGGCCAAAGCCAATTATGAGGCCTTAAGTTAGGATGACCAATTCTGCGAGTTGAAGCCAATTCTGAGGGCTTAAGTTGAGATGACCAATTATGCGGGTTGAAATAAATTCTGAGGGCTTAAATTGAGATGACCAATTTTGCGGGTCAAAGTCAATTCTGTGAGCTCAAATTGAGATGACTATTTCTGGGGGTCGAAGTTAATTTCGAGGGCTTAAGTTGAGATGACCAATTCTGCGGGTCGAAGCCAATTCCGAGGGCTTCAGTTGAGATGAACAATTCTATGGGTCAAAGCCAATTCTGCGGGATTAAATTGAGATGACCAATTTTGCTGGTCGAAGCCAATTCCGTGGGTTTAAATGGAGATGACCATTTATGCGGGTCGAAGGCAATTATGAGGGCTTAAGTTGGGATGACCAATTATGCAGGTCGAAGCCAATTCTGAGGGCTTAAGTTGAGATGACCAATTATGGGGTCGAAACCACTTCTGAGGACTTAAATTGAGATGACCAATTCTGTGGGTCGAAGACAATTCTGTGGGCTTAAATTGAGATGGCTATTTATGGGGGTCGAAGTCAATTCTGAGGGCTTAAGTTGAGATGACCAATTCTGCATCTCGACACCAATTCCGGGGGCTTAAGTTGAGATGAACAATTCAGCGGGTCGATGCCAATTTAGTGGGCTTAAATTGTGATGACCAATTTCATAGGTCGAAGCCAATTCGGTGGGTTTAAATTGAGATGACCATTTATGCAAGCCAAAGGCAATTGTCAGGATTATGTTGAGATGACCAATTCTGCGGGTCGAAGCCAATTCCGAGGGCTTAAATTGAGATGTCCAATTCTACGGGTCGAAGCCAATTCTGAGCGCTTTAGTTTAGATCACCAATTCTGCGGGTCGAAGCCAATTCTTAGGGATTAAGTTGAGATCACCAATTCTGCGGTTCGAAGACAATTATGTGGGATTTCAATTGAGATAAAAAATGCTACGGGTCTAAGCCAATTCTGTAGGCTTAAGTTGAGATGACCAATTCTGCGGGACAAAGCCAATTCTGAGGGCTTAAGTTGAGATGATCAATTCTACGGGTCAAAGCCAATTCTGAGGGCTTAAGTTGAGATGACCAATTCTACGGGTTGAAGCCAATTCTGAGGGATTAAGTTAAAATGGAAATTTCTGCGGGTCGAAGCCAATTCAGAGGGCTTAAGTTGAGATGACAAATTATTCGGGTTGAAGCCAATTCTGAGGACTTCAGTTGAGACGACCAATTCTGCGGGTCAAAACCATTTCTAAGGGCCTAAGTTGAGAAGACCAATTGTGCGGGTCTAAGCCAGTTCTGTGGGCATAAACTGAGATGACCATTTCTGCGAGTCAAAGCCCCTTCGGAGGGCTTAAGTTGAGATGAACAATTTTGCGGGTCGAATTCAATTATGAGGGCTTCATTTGAGATGACCAATTCTGAGGGTCGAAGCCAATTCCAAGGGCTTTAGTTTAGATAACCAATTCTGCGGGTCGAATCCAATTTGGTGGGGTTAAGTTAAGATGATCATTTCTGCGGGTCGAAGCCAATTTTTTGCGCTTAAGTTGAGATGAAGAATTTTGTGGGTCGAAGCCAATTCTGTGGGCTTAAATTTAGATTACCATTTTTATTGTCCAAGCCAATTTTGGCGGCTTAAGTTGAGATAACCAATTCTGCAGGTTGAAGCCAATTCTGAGGGCTTAAGTTGAGATGACCAATTCTGCGGGTCGAAGCCAATTCCGAGGGCTTAAGTTGAGATGACGAACTCTGTGGGTTGAAGTCAATTCTACGGGCTTAAATTGAGATGAAAAATTATGTGGGTCGAAGAAAATTTTCGAGTTTAAGTTGAGATGAGCTATTCTACGTGTCGAAGCCAATTCCTAGGGCTAATGTTGAGATGGCCAATTCGGCGCATCGAAGGCAATTCTGCGGACATAAATTGAGAAGACCATTTCAGCAGGTCGAAGCCAATTCTGCTGGCTTAAATTGAGATGACCATTTCTGCAGGTCAAAGCCAATTTTGAGGGCTTAAGTTGAGATGACCAATTCTGCATCTCGAAGCCAATTCCGAGGGCTTAAGTTGAGATGAAAAATTCAGCGGGTCGAAGCCAATTCAGCGAGCTTAAATTGAGATGACCAATTTTATGGGTCGAAGCCAATTCTGTGGGTTTAAATTGAGATGACCATTTATGCGAGCCGAGGGAAATTATGAGGATTAAGTTGAGACGACCAATTCTGTGGGTCAAAGCCAATTCTGAGGGCTTAAATTGAGATGTCCAATTCTTCGGGTTGAAGCCAACTCTTAAGGCTTTAAATTGAAATGACCAATTTTGTTGGTCGAACCCAATTATATTGCCTTAAATTGAGATCACCAGTTCTGCAGTTCAAAACCAATTATGAGGGCTTAAGTTGAGATAACCAATTCTGTGGGTCGAAGCCAATTCTGAGTTCTTAAGTTGAGATGACCAATTCTAGGGGTTGAAGCCACTTCTGAGGGCTTAAATTGAGATGACCATTTCTGCGGGTCAAAGCCAATTCCGAGGGCTTATGTTGAGATGACTGATTCTACTGGTCAAAGAAAATTCTGAGGGATTAAGTTGAGATGACCAATTCAACAGGTCGAAGCCAATTCTGAGGGCTTAAGTTGAGATGACAAATTATGTGGGTCGATGCCAGAGGGCTTAAATTAAGATGAGAAATTCTGCGAATCGAAGCCAATTCCAAGGGATTAAAGTGAGATCACCAATTCTGCGGCTCGAAGCCAATTATGTGGGCTTCAAATTGAGATCACAAATTCTGTGAGTCGAAGCTAATTCTGTGGGCTTAAGTTGAGATGACCAATTCTGCGGGTCAAAGACAATTATGAGGGCTTAAGTTGAGATAATCAATTCTACGGGTTGAAGCCAATTCTGAGGGCCTAAGTTGAGATAACCAATTCTGAGGGTTGATGCCAATTCTGAGGGCTTAAGTTGAGATGACAATTTCTGCGGGTCGAAGCCAATTCAGAGGGCTTAAGTTGAGATGACAAATTCTGTGGGTTGAAGCCAGTCATGAGCACTTCATTTGAGGTGACCAATTATGTGGGTAAATAACAATTCTAAGGGCTTAATTTGAGATTACCAATTCTGCAGGTCGAAGTCAATTCTAAGGGCTTAAGTTGAGATGACCAATTGTGTGGGTCTAATCTAGTTCTATGGGCATAAACTGAGATGACCATTTCTATGAGTCAAAGCCACTTCAGAGGACTTAAGTTGAGATGACCAATTCTGCGGGTCGAAGTCAATTCCGAGGGCTTCAGTTGAGATGAACAATTCTGAGGGTCGAAGCCAATTCCAAGGGCTTAAGTTTAGATGTCAATTCTGCAGGTCGAAGCCAATTAGGTGGGCTTAAGTTAAGATGACCATTTCTGCGGGTCGAAGCCAATTTTGCGAGCTTAAGTTGAGATGAAGAATTCTGCGGGTTGAAGACAATTATGTGGGCTTAAATTAAGATTACCATTTCTTTGGTCCAAGTTAATTCTGAGGGTCAAGTTGAGATAACCAATTCGGTGAGTTGAAACCAATTTCGAGGGCTTAAGTTGAGATGACGAACTCTATGGGTAAACGCCAATTCTGCGGGCTTAAATTGAGATGTAAACTTCTATGGGTCAAAGAAAATTTTGGGGCTTAAGTTGAGATGACCAATTCTACGTGTCGAAGCCAATTCCGAGGGCTAATGTTGAGAAGGCCAATTCGGCGCGTCGAAGCCAATTCTGCGGACGTAAAATGAGAAGGCCATTTCATCGGGTCAAAGCCAATCCTATTGGATTAAATTGAGATGACCATTTCTGCAGGTCAAAGCCAATTTTAATGGCTTAAGTTGAGATGACCAATTATGTGGGTCGAAGCCAATTCTGAGGGCTTAAGTTGAGATGACCAATTCTGCGGGTCGAAGCCAATTATCAAGGCTTGAGTGGAGATGACCAATTTTGCAGGTCAAAGCCAATTCTGAGGACTTAAATGGAGATGACCATTTCTGTGGATAGAAGCCAATTCTGAGGATTAACTTGAGATGACCAATTTTGTGATTCGAAGCCAATTCTAAGGGCTTAAGTTGAGATGACCAATTCAGCTGGTCGAAGCCAATTCTATGGGTTTAAATTGAGATGACCATTTTTGCAAGTCAAAGCCAATTTTGAGGGCTTAAGTAGAGATGATAAATTTTGTGGTTCAAAGCCAATTTTGATGGCTTTTAATTGAGATGATCAATTCCACGGGTCGAAGCCAATTCTATTGGCTTAAATTGAGATGACCATTTCTACAGGTCAAATCCAATTCTGAGGGCTTAAGTCAAGATGACCAATTCTGTGGGTCGAAGCCAATTCTGAGGGCTTAAGTTGAGATGACCAATTATATAGGTCGAAGCCAATTCTGAGGGCTTAAGTTGAGATAACCAATTTTGTGGGTCGATGCCAATTTCGAGGGCTTAACTTGAGATGAACAATTTTGTCGGTCGAAGCCAATTCTATGGGCTTAAGTTGAGATCATTAATTCGGTGGATCAAAACTAATTCTGAGGGCTTCAATTGAGATGACCAATTCTGCAGGTCGAAGACAATTCTATGGGCTTAAATTGAGATGGCTTTTTCTGGGTGTCGAAGTCAATTCTGAGGGCTTAAGTTGAAATGACCAATTCTGTGGGTCGAAGCCAATTCTAATGGCTTAAGCTGAGATGAACAATTCTACGGGTCGAAACCAATTCTGTGGGCTTAAATTGAGATGACCAATTTTGCAGGTCGAAGCCAATTCCGTGGGATTAAATTGAAATAACCATTTATGCGCTCAAAGTCAATTCTGAGGGCTTAAGTTGAGATGAAGAATTCTGCTGGTTGAAGACAATTATGTGGGCTTAAATTGAGATTACCATTTCTTTGGTCCAAGCTAATTCTGAGGGTCAAGTTGAGATAACCAATTCGGCGAGTTGAAGCCAATTCCGAGGGCTTAAGTTGAGATGATGAACTCTATGGGTCAACGCCAATTCTACGGGCTTAAATTGAGATGTAAACTTCTGTGGGTCAAAGACAATTTTAGGGCTTAAGTTGAGATGACCAATTCTATGTGTCGAAGCCAATTCTGAGGGTTAATGTTGAGAAGGCCAATTCGGCGCGTCGAAGCCAATTCTGTGGACGTAAATAGAGAAGGCCATTTCATCGGGTCGAAGCCAATCCTATTGGATTAAATTGAGATGACCATTTCTGAAGATCAAAGCCAATTTTAATGGCTTAAGTTGAGATGACCAATTCTGTGGGTCGAAGACAATTCTGAGGGCTTAAGTTGAGATGACCAATTCTGCGGGTCGAAGCCAATTATCAAGGCTTGAGTGGAGATGACCAATTCTGCAGGTCAAAGCCAATTCTGAGGGCTTAAATTGAGATGACCATTTCTGCGGATAGAAGCCAATTCTGAGGATTAACTTGAGATGACCAATTATGTGAGTCGAAGCCAATTCTAAGGGCTTAAGTTGAGATGACCAATTCAGCTGGTCGAAGCCAATTCTATGGGTTTAAATTGAGATGACCATTTTTGCAAGTCGAAGCCAATTCTGAGGGCTTAAGTAGAGATGATCAATTTTGTGGGTCAAAGCCAATTTTGACGGCTTTTAATTGAGATGATCAATTCCACGGGTGGAAGCCAATTCTATTGGCTTAAATTGAGATGACCATTTCTACAGGTCAAATCCAATTCTGAGGGCTTAAGTCAAGATGACCAATTCTGTGGGTCGAAGCCAATTCTGAGGGCTTCAGTTGAGATGACCAATTATGTAGGTCGAAGCCAATTCTGAGGGCTTAAGTTGAGATAACCAATTTTGTGGGTCGATGCCAATTTTGAGGGCTTAACTTGAGATGAACAATTTTTTCGGTCGAAGCCAATTCTATGGGCTTAAGTTGAGATCATTAATTCGGTGGGTCAAAACTAATTCTGAGGGCTTCAATTGAGATGACCAATTCTGCAGGTCGAAGACAATTCTATGGGCTTAAATTGAGATGGCTATTTCAGGGTGTCGAAGTCAATTCTGAGTGCTTAAGTTAAGATGACCAATTCTGTGGGTCGAAGACAATTCTAATGGCTTAAGCTGAGATGAACAATTCTACGGGTCAAAACGAATTCTGTGGGCTTAAATTGAGATGACCAATTTTGCAGGTCGAAGCCAATTCCGTGGGATTAAATTGAAATGACCATTTATGCGGTCAAAGTCAATTCTGAGGGCTTAAGTTGAGATGAAGAATTCTGCTGGTTGAAGATAATTATGTGGGCTTAAATTGAGATTACCATTTCTTTGGTCCAAGCTAATTCTGAGGGTCAAGTTGAGATAACCAATTCTGCGAGTTGAAGCCAATTCCGAGGGCTTAAGTTGAGATGACGAACTCTATGGGTAAATGCCAATTCTGCGGGCTTAAATTGAGATGTAAACTTCTGTGGGTCAAAGACAATTTTGGGGCTTAAGTTGAGATGACCAATTCTACGTGTCGAAGGTAATTCCGAGGGTTAATGTTGAGAAGGCCAATTCGGCGCGTCGAAGCCAATTCTGCGGACGTAAATTGAGAAGGCCATTTCATCGGGTCGAAGCCAATCCTATTGGATTAAATTGAGATGACCATTTCTGCAGGTCAAAGCCAATTTTAATGGCTTAAGTTGAGATGACCAATTCTGTGGGTCGAAGCCAATTCTGAGGGCTTAAGTTGAGATGACCAATTCTGCGGGTCGAAGCCAATTATCAAGGCTTTAGTGGAGATGACCAATTCTGCAGGTCAAAGCCAATTCTGAGGGATTAAATTGAGATGACCATTTCTGCGGATAGAAGCCAATTCTGAGGATTAAGTTGAGATGACCAATTCTGTGAGTCGAAGCAAATTCTAAGGGCTTAAGTTGAGATGACCAATTCAGCTGGTCGAAGCCAATTCTATGGGTTTAAATTGAGATGACCATTTTTGCAAGTAGAAGCCAATTCTGAGGGCTTAAGTAGAGATGATCAATTTTGTGGGTCAAAGCCAATTTTGACGTCTTTTAATTGAGATAATCAATTCCACGGGTCGAAGCCAATTCTATTGGCTTAAATTGAGATGACCATTTCTACAGGTCAAATCCAATTCTGAGGGCTTAAGTCAAGATGACCAATTCTGTGGGTCGAAGCCAATTCTGAGGGCTTAAGTTGAGATGACAAATTATGTAGGTCGAAGCCAATTCTGAGGGCTTAAGTTGAGATAACCAATTTTGTGGGTCGATGCCAATTTTGAGGGCTTAACTTGAGATGAACAATTTTATCGGTCGAAGCCAATTCTATGGGCTTAAGTTGAGATCATTAATTCAGTGGGTCAAAACTAATTCTGAGGGCTTCAATTGAGATGACCAATTCTACAGGTCGAAGACAATTCTATGGGCTTAAATTGAGATGGCTATTTCTGGGTGTCGAAGTCAATTCTAAGGGCTTAAGTTGAGATGAACAATTCTGTGGGTCGAAGCCAATTCTGAGGGCTTAAGTTGAGATGAACAATTCTACGGGTCGAAACCAATTCTGTGGGCTTAAATTGAGATGACCAATTTTTCTGGTCAAAGCCAATTCCGTCGGCTTAAATTGAAATGACCATTTATGCGGTCAAAGTCAATTCTGAGGGCTTAAGTTGGGATAACCTATTTTGCGTGTCGAAGCCAATTATGAGGGCTTAAGTTGAGATGACCAATTTTGGGGATCGAAGTCAATCTGAGGCTTAAGTTGAGATGACCAATTCTGTAGGTTGAAGCCAATTTTATGGGCTTAAATTGATATCACCATTTCTACAGGTCGAAGACAATTCTGTGGTCTCAAATTGAGATGACCATTTCTGAGGGTCGAAACCAATTCTGAGGATTAAGTTGAGATGACCAATTCTGGGGGTCGAAGCCAATTCTGAGGGCTTAAATTCAGATGTCCAATTTTGTGGGTCGAAGTCAATTTTGTGGGCTTAAATTGAGATGGCAATTTCTGCGGGTCAAAGCTAATTCTGAGGGATTAAATTGAGATGACCAATTCTGTTGGTAGAACCCAAGTTTGTTGGCTTAAATTGAGAAGACCATTTCTCGGGTCGAAGCCAATTATGAGGGCTTTAGTTGAGATAACCAATTATGTGGGTCCAAGCCAATTCTGAGGGCTTAAGTTGAGATGATCTACCCTACGGGTCGAAGCCAATTCCGAGGGCTTAAATTGAGATGACCATTTCCGCGGGTCGAAGCCAATTCTGAGGGCTTAAGTTGAGATAACCAATTCTGTGAGTCGATGCCAATTCTGAGGGCTTAAATTGATATTACCAATTCTGCAGGTCGAAGCCAATTATGTGGGCTAAAATGGAGATGACCATTTCTGCGGATAGAAGACAATTCTGAGGATTAAGTTGAGATAACCAATTCTGCAGGTCAACGCCAATTCTGAGGGATTTAAATTGAGATGACCAATTTTACGGGTCAAAGAAAATTTTGTTGGCTTAAATTGAGATGACCATTTCTGTGGGTCGAAGTTAATTCTTAGGGCTTAAGTTGAGATGACCAATTCTGGGGTCGAAGACAATTCTGAGGGCTTAAGTTGAGATGACCAATTATGTGGGTCAAAGTAAATTCTAAGGGCTTAAATTGAGATGACCATTTCTACGGGTCGAAGCCAATTCCGAGGACTTAAGTTGAGATGACCAATTCTGAGGCTTAAATTGAGATGACCAATTCTGCAGCTCGAAGCCAATTATGTGGGCTCAAATTGAGATGACCATTTATGCGGGTCGAAGCCAATTTTGAGGGCTTAAGTTTGAGATCAACAATTCTGGGGGTCGAATCCAATTTTTTGTGCTTAATTTGAGATGACCAATTCTGTGGGTCGAAATAATTCTGACGGCTCAAATTGACATGACCATTTCGGCGGGTCGAAGCCAATTCTGAGGGATTAAGTTGTGATGAACAATTCTGCGGGTCGAAGCCAATTCTAAGGGCTTTAAATTGAGATAACCAATTTTGCGGGTCGAAGCCAGTTCTGTGGGCTTTAACTGAGATGACAATATTTGCGGGTCCATGCCAAGTCTGATGGCTTAAGTTGAGATTACCAATTCTACGGGTCGAAGCCATTTCTGAGGTTTTAAGTTTAGATGACAATTTTTATGGGTCGAAGCCAATTGTATGGGCTTAAATTTAGATGACCAATTTTGCGGGTCAAAGTGATTAAGTTGAGATGTTCTCGGGGAACTTTACCCGAAAATTTTCCTTCTGATTTTGATTTGACCTGGGGTGCCGATTGCTGGGGAAATACTCATATCTTTTGGAGACTTTGTAGGGTAATAGCTAATCTTATGCTATAAATTCCCTATGGGAAGTGATTAGGTGGTCCAAGGTTTGGACGTATTGCTCTTGGAAATTTGAGACTTTATGAGAATAGGAGATGATCCTGAAGTTTGAGATGCCTTAGGGGTCCTCCGGGGACGTTGTTGGGAGGTGATTTACTTGGATTTTGAGAGTTTTGCTGGGGAAATAGGGGTTCCATTTGAGGGAGTACAAAATTTTCTCGGTGAATATGTTCTATATCCTTTTCGGTATTTTTAGAATTTTTTTGAGGATTTTTTCGGGTTTTCTGGTATTTTTTAAGAGTTTTTGTACAAAAATTTAAGGGGGGTGCCGGTCGGCATGGTGTGGAGGGTGCCATTTGGTTGTGGCATGAACTTTTGAGCTGGCTCGAGAAGGTGAAGGTTCAGTGCCAATCGGTAGGTTTGGGGTCTGTATCGATCGTCATGACCCTTGGCATCCTATAAAAATGGGTGGGTTCCCCTCATTTTTCACATCTTCTTGCCTTCTCTCTTTCTGCCATTTTCTTCTGCAAATCGTTCAAACATTCCATAATCTAAAAAATGGCCACTTTTGTGAGCACTGTGGTACACAGGGAGTGGTTGGTTTTTGACGACTGGGCAAATGTGGAGTAGAGGGTCAGGGCACCTCTTGCTTTGGGGAGCGAGAACTCTTTTAATGCATTCGAGCCAGTTCTGGATGAGTGGACTTTACTGCAGGTGCCGTCGTATCATCGATCTTCGAGGGTGGTGAACCCTGGAGGTTATGTAAGTAAAATGACTTTTGGAATTCCTTTTTTTGGTGATTTCCTTTTTTCTTGGATTTTGACAAGGTTTTTCTTTTGATAGTTCGATGTTTCTTTGTCGACTATGCGTGCCCGCGGGACGATGGGTTTTAAGGATGTCTGGGAGAATCTTCCACCTGTGTTGCATTGGGTGGTATAATCAGTAGGTGTTGGGAGGTTGGCATCTGTGCTGGATGAGACGCCTCATTCGATTGCGGTCTTATGCGCTCTAGGGGAGAGGTGGTGGGACACTACCCACACCTTCTATTTTGGTTTTGGGGAGATGATTGTGACTCCCATAGACGTATTGCAGCTGTTGGGGTTGGATTGCGATGGAGAGAAGATAGAGGTGGATCGCTCTTTACGGGTAAGGCCAGATGTGGGGAGGATAGTATCTGGGGATTCCATCTGTTTGTCGCTGTTGAGGGATGTTTTGCTGGGTAGGGTGATTGATGTGGAGGATGGGTTGTAGGTGAGGCAGATGGCCTGGTTTTTTATTTTGCTGGTGTTATGGGGATTTTTGGTGGCGTCGAGCGGCGACGTTGTCCACTTATGGTTCATACCATACTTCGGGATGTTTTTGAACAATTCTTTCTATGATTGGGGGAGTCTAACTTTGGCGACCCTTTATTTTTCTCTGGACGCATTCAGCCGGTGATGTCGGTAGTCTTTCACCAGAGCCACGTATCTTCTTGAGGTATTCTTTAATTTTCACATTTTCCTTTCATGCATTCACATTTCCCTTATGTGTCTACTTTGATTGTGGATTTATTATCTTTGCCAAACGTGGTTCTATGAGGTGATTGGTTGTAATTCCTAGCTGATCGCTCTGAAGGATGAGACTATTGGGGACTTTTTTCGGTTGTATCGGTGGCGGAAGGCCAATCGGCAGTCGAGGAGGTCTCTCTCTGTGGAGGCGGTGCGTCTGGTCTTGAATGTCCTGACCAGTGATAGGGTAAGACTTTTTTCTTCTTCATTCCTAGTCTTTGTGTGCTTTGACTATGTATTTGACTCATATCTGCTGGGGATTTTTCAGGTGACTTTTTACCCTTGGGGGACGACCGTTCACGACACGGGGTTAACTGGAGTGATGCGCAGATGAGGCGCTTAGTGGCGTATGAGTTTGGCCACTCTCTGTATCTTGGGGAGATGGTGGTTTGACAGATTGTCGAGGAGGAGGTGTTGGTACCACCTGCAAGGCCCCCTATGTCTATAAGGCGGGAGCGGCTATTGTCAGAGGATGCGAGGATCGCGACGATGATTAGCGAGCCCTATCTGTTGTACACCAATATGAATGTACCGTATGATTATATGGACTTTGTGACGAGTTGGCTGATCGTGCCCAGCATATATGATGCACTACCCTTCCCACCTGTGGGTTCGAGTGGGCCAGTGGGGTCCTCCCACAGTGGTGGATGTCTGTCGACATCTGCGGCTGGAAGGGTAAGTGAGAGAGAGAGAGAGAGAATGTGGGTTTGGGCTAAGTTCCGTTGTTTTTTATTTTCTTTATTTAGTGCAAGATTGATGTAACATAAAGAAATATCTATGCAATGAAATGGAGTTTTTTTACTTATCTTATGTTTAATGAGGAATTAATGAATGAATGAATGAATGCACGTGCGCTTTTTACTTTGTTGCTGAGACCGTAAAAAGAAATATTTTTGGGATTTTAAAGCAAATTTTTATTCACAAAGAGAAATTATATAAAGATGGAAAGGGATTTTGAAATTCTGTTGAGAATATCAATTTATTTTATTGAGTTTTTCTGATTTTGACAAAAGAGGAAAAATGGAAGTTTCTAAAAATAGGAGGTTACCGATCAGCAAGCACCTTGTCCTGCCTATCGCTAGGTCAATTTAGTCTAGTATAATCAATCAAAGCTTTGACCGGAACCATCTTCAGCCTTTGGTACCTTGTGGGGTAGGATTTCCTCAAATTTCTAGAAGGATTATGTCTTTTATGAGGGTTTTCAAGTATGAAAAGAGGTAGGCTGGAGGGTTTTCATCACACCTTCACATTCTATCTTTGTTATTTTGTGAGATGGCTCTCCCTAGTAGTGTTGAGTTTGTAAACTACCTCGAGACTTTGGAGGCGATGTGCTCCTACAACATCAAATACGATGCTTTTAACATGCATCGAGTCTCTTTACGGTGTAATCGGCACATAGAATGGAACATGCTGATGGCGGCGGTACAATTTTGGTACCCTGAAGACCATGTATTCCACTTTGGCTTGGAAGAAGTCTGTCCAACTTCTGAGGAATTTTCTGTCATATTGGGAGTAAATCCTATTATGGAGACTGTTATTCCTGAGTTTTCTCGATCTCCTCGAGAGTTGTTAGTTGGACTTCTCCATGTCTCACCCTCAGTGGGTAGAACCTTGATCATTGGAGGAATGATTTCTCTTTCAGTGGTTCTGCGCTCTGTGCATTCATAGGAGGTTGGTGATGCTGGATATGCCAAAGCCGTCGTTCTTGGCTTGGTTTCAAAATTATTGTTAGTGATCGGGGAGCTACTGGTGGACCCACAACTTGCAACTATTACTTCATGGATGTCCTACCATCGTAATCCTGTGGTGGTGATACTGGCCGAGACTTTGAATGGCCTGGATGCCTTGAGATAAGGTCATTCTAACTTTTTAAGAGGTAGACGTGGGATATTGTTCATGTGGTGGTCTAAAAGATTCCTCTTGTCAACTCCTCTGGAATACCCTTTGTCGGTTTTACCCAACATCTTTTCGTGCCGTTTCATGAGTGTTGGTCTTGATATTGAGATCTAGGAGAACTGGTTTGTGGAGCATGGGGCTCTAAATCTCTACTGGTCAGTGCCTTGGTGGGGACAGTTGCTACCTATCCTACAGCTGGGAGAATACTCGTATGTTCGGTTGGTTAGTCTCAGACAAACCTCTTTCTATTTCCCTTGGCGGCTTCTGCGCCAATTTGGCTGGGAGCAGGTCGTGCCACTCCGACACTAGATTTATTTTTGGTAGAAGATCTTATAGAGCATCTGTGCATGCGGCTTGGCTCTTTATGGGAGATTTGGCGTCCGTCGTCCCATCCCTCTCAGTCTGTTAGGAGAGTTTGGCACATCCCTGGGGATTATATGAAGGGATATTTGGAGTAGTAAGATGTTGGCAGTCGAGACTGGACAAAGGTGTCTTGTCTTTATCCTATACCATTGAGGGAGGTGTTGTAGTTTTTTTTAGGTTGGTTCGAGCTTATCGGCCCATGGAGTATCTGCGGCACTCTATTCAGGAAGGGGAAGCTTGGGGACCCTAGGATGTAGATGATGATGATGGAGCAGACTCCTTTCGTAGCTATGGGTAGGACACTTGGAGAGTTTGTTTTGTAATGGGTAATAAATTTGGGAATTTTATTTGGCTTTTTTAGGAAGGTAGGGGGAAGGGATTCATCTATTCCTTTTCTTATTAATTTCACTGTAATCTCTTATTAGTGAAATAAACAAGTTTTTGATCATCCAACTGTGCCTTTTGATGAATTTTGTATTTTTGAATTATCTATATCGATCACTAAGGCATGCAAAATCCTTTTGTTCAAGTATATGTTAGAATGAACTGTTGTTCTCAGAGATAAGAAAAGAATAGTTTTTTGTGAAAAAGAAATGGGTCGTGCTCACGTAATATGTATGAGCTGCCTACGTACCTCTGGGTTTTTTTTGAAAGGTTATAATTTTTTTCTTGAAAAATTGTTCCTGCAGAGGATAAAGCCCACATAGTTCTGGGTAGAGGTAAATGAAGATATTTCTTTTTTTAAGAATAGAAGGGAGATGAGAAGAGTTGTAGCACGCCAAGATTTCGGACTAGGGGTAGAATATCTTGAGACGGTCGAGGTTGACTGGATGAGCCATCTATTCTCTATCTAGGTCGGTGAGCTTGGCGGCACCGCTGGACAATATCTTCTTCATAATGTACGTCCCGCTCCAATTGGGCTAGAATTTCCCTATGGGGTCCCAGATGTGCTATACTATTTCTTTGAGGGCTAAATCCCCCTCTCGGACACCGCAATCCTTGACTCTCTTATTTAATGATCGAGCTATACGGTGATGGTACCCCTGTATGTGATATAGAGCTTTCAATCTCCTTTCATCTAGGAGGGTCATCTCGTTAAGACGGCTTTGGTACCAGTCTTCTTCGCTGACCTTACTTTCAAGCATGACGCACAATGAGGGTATTTCCAACTCCACGCGTAGGACTGCTCCCATATCGTAGACTAGAGAGTAAGAGGTAGACCTAGTATAGGTTTGTATTGAGGTTCGGTAGCCCCAGAGGGAACATAGGATTCGATCGATCCAATCTCGACAGCTTTCGATCATCTTACTGATGATGGCTTTGAGGTTTTTGTTAGCGGCTTTGACTAAACGGTTGGTCTGAGGACGGTAGGGAGAATATTTGTGTCTCTGAATCCCATACTCTTTGACCACTTATGTGACTTCTTCCTTAATATGCAACCAGTTATCTGATACCAGCTCGTGCGGGACCCCTATTGGCAGATGATGTTTTTTTTGATGAATTTTGCCAGTTTCTTGGCGTTTAGAACTGTATATGATTCAACTTTGACCCATTTGGTAAAGTAATCAATGCCAACTAGGATGAAGTCATGCCCATTGGAATCCTTGGGTGTAACCTTCACTATGATGTCGATGCCCTAGGTGGAGAACGTCCAGGGAGAAGTCATGTTGTAGAATTCTAGTGGAGGCAAATGCTGAAGGTTGGAAAAATGTTGGCATTTGAGGCATCTCCGGACATAGGTGATACAATCCTGGATCATGGTGGTCCAGTAGTAGCCTTGTCTTATGATCTTCTTGGAAATCATGTGACCATTCATATGGGGCCCGCATTCCCCACTGTGGATTGTCTGAATTATCTCTTCAATGCCATCCCTTACGATGCAGTGTAGATGGGTTCCATAAAAGTTTCTCTTGAGTAGTTCTTTGTGATAGATTATGTATTGGGCGACTAGTCTTTGGAGGGTTTCTTGGTCTTTCTTATTGGAACCCTCGAGATACCTACCATGCTTGAGAAGGTGCAAGATATCATAATACTAGCAATTAGCTAGCTCGGGATCTTCTTTGGTGATGAGGTCAATGTGGTAGCAGTGGGTTGGTTTGTCTTTCTTTTGGAATAGGAAGAGGGCCATTGTTATTCCTTAGGGCATGTCGACCATGGAGGCCAAGGTAGCAAGGGCATCGGCTAGGTTATTTTTTTCTCAAGATAGGTAATGGAAGGTGATGTCTTGGAATTAGGAGGCTACTTCTTCTAAGTGGGCATATAAGGTTTGGAGTTTCTCGTCCTTGACTTTCCATTGTCTGAGAACCTAAACAATAATGAGGGAAGAATCCCCGTAGACATCTAGGCATTGGATTCCTTTTTTTAGAGTGACTTTAAGGCCTACCGTACATGCGTAGTATTCAGTCATATTATTGGTGCAGGGGAAATCCAACTTGATGGCGATGGGAGTGTGGGAGTCATCAAGGGCGATTAGAAGTATCCCAATGCCATATCCCTTTTTGTTGGCAGCTCCGTCAAAGAATATTTTCCATCAAAGGTCGTATTAAGCGGTGTAGAGGATGTTTTTATCTAGGAATTTGGAGATACAGTCATCAGCCTCTTCCATGGTGTAATCAGCGAGGTAGTAAGAGATGGCTCTTCCTTTCATGGCTTTCTGTATGATGTATATGATATCAAACTCGGCTAGGAGCATCAACCATGGATCCATTAAGATGGATAAGATGGGTTTCTCAAGTAGGTACTTGATGGGGTCCATTTGGGATACAAACTTAATGGGGAAGGCGAGCATGTAGTGTCGCAACTTTTAGGTGACCCAAATAAGCACAATGCATGATTTCTTCCAAAATGGTGTAGTTAACTTCGTATCTAACCAATTTGCGACTGGTATAATAGATGGATCTTTCTTTGTAGTAATCCTCAAGGTATTGGGCTAGAAAAGCCCCAGTTTCAGTGTCGGTTATTGTTAGGTATAGAAGCAAGGAGAGACCAGGCTGTGGCGGCATGAGTACCAGAGGTTGGGTCAGATATTTTTTGATTCGGTCAAAAGCTTCTTGGTAAGTCTAATTCCAAATCTTGGTTGAATCCTTTCGGAGGAGTTTGAAAATCAATTCACAGATAGAGGTTAGCTGTCTAATGAACTGGATGATGTATTGCAATTTCCCAAGGAAACCACCGACTTCTTTTTTCGTTCAGGGAGGTGGCGTTTCAAGTATGGCTTCTAGATTAACATGATATTCTTCTATCCCTTTCTCACTGACCATGAATCCCAAGAGTTTTCCCTTTGTAACACTAAATACACATTTCTATGGATTGAGTCTCATCTGATACTATCGCAGTCGTTCGATGAACTTTCGAAGAGCGGGACCATGACCTTCTCTAATTTTGGATTTGATAATCATATCATCCACATAGACCTCGAATTCTTTATGAATCAGATCATGCACGATGGTTATGGCAGCCCTCTGGTAGGTAGCCCCAGTATTCTTGAGACCGAATGGGATAATAGTGTAGCAAAAGGTTCCCCATGGGGTGATGAACGTAGTTTTTTCTTAGTGATCTGGGTGCATTTTGATTTGGTCGTATTCGACAAACTCATCAATGAATGACTTAAGAGTATGATTGGTTGTGTTGTCCATGATCATGTTGATATTGGGTAATGGGTAATCATCCTTTGGAAAGGCTTTGTTCAAGTCCTGGTAGTCTACACACATCTGAACTTTCCCTCTTGATTTTGGCATAGGCACTATGTTAGCTATCCATGTGCGATATTTGATCACACGAATGAAACCCAAGTTCAGTTGTTTAACCACCTCTTCTTTGACTTTGAGCGACCATTCGGTGCAGAGCTTTTCAACTTTTGTTTAACTGGCTTGTAATCTGGAAGAATCGGGATCTCATGTTGAGCTATTTCTGGATCAAAGACGGGCATATCATCGTAGGACCATGTGAAGACATCCATGAATTCTTTTAGTAATTCTTCGATTTGTGCACGCCCATGCTCATCAAGGGTAGCCCCTATCATAATCTCGTTCAGTTTGGCTACTAGAACCGAGGTTAAAAATGATAGTATCTTCTTCATTAACTTGAATGTTGTTATATTGTTTATTATTAACCTTATTTAGATAGGTTAAGAATTGTTCATTCGCAAAATCATCATCAAAAGTTTGATTAGAATCTAAACAATTAATGTAAGGCACAACAAGATACTCAAAATGTTCGTTTATTTCATTAATAGGAAAAACATCATCGAGAACCTCATCAAAGGAGGTCTCGATTAAATTTGATCAAGGATAGACAACAGAAGAAGAAATATGGAAAACAATGGGGTTAGGTGGGATTTCACCCGGTAGAACGGGCACAGCATGCCAGTTGAGGAGAGATGTATCAATAGCTTTAATCAAGTGGGATGGGTCCAGTGATGCAGTGCTTGAATGAACCATGTTGAGTGTTAGACCTAGTGTCTGTAAGTTGAAGGAATCTTTAGAGTTATTTACCTCATAATCTTCTGTATCTCTGATGAGCGATTGTACACGGTGTTGGTAACTTTTGGCCCATGGGTAGCTGTCCTAGAAAAAGACCTCCATTTTGGATTTCATCTTCTTGTCTGTATGTTCATACCATTATTTCGAGAAGCCATAAAAGGGGAAGTCTTCGCCCTCTTTGATGAATCGTCCATTCAAGGAGTCACCTGGGATAGTCTGAATGCAGTCTAGTCTTCTCTTTGGTCGAGACTGCTGGATCATTAGGAGCTCTTGTTCTGATGGTTTACACCCCAAACCACAAAGACAGAAAGCTTTCTTCAATTCAATGGCTCAAGTATCCCTTGTTGTCTTTGCCCTAGCCCCACTCCGGGTATGAAGTGCATGTTTCTGAACATCTGAATCACACTGATGTTGCCATGAGGGTCGTATTCTGAACAAACCCTTTATTTGAAATCGTCCCCTGCCGGGAGTAGAAGTGGCTCAACTCGAAATCCTGATAGGAGCATATTATTTGACCCGTGTTGTATCTCAAGGATTGGATTGCTGGTGCTTGCAACCTTGGTATTATCGTCATCACCCAAAATGGTGATGACTCATCCCTCGATGAAGAACTTCAATTTATGATGGAGTGAGGAAGACACACCCTTGATATCGTGGATCCAAGGTCATCCGAGCAACAGGTTGAAATAATATGGGATGCCAATAACTTGGAATTCAACGACGGGGTTTATAGGGCCAGCCCCTATTAAAAGCTTTATGGATCCCATCACTTCTCGATGAGTATTATCATTGGCACGTACAACAGTGAAGGTTGGAGCGAGGTCACTTTCCTTAAGTCCTAAGCATTTGAAGGTTCTTAATGGGAAAACATTCAAGGTTTCTTAGTAGCTCAAATCCCACCTCCTTACCCTTTATGTTTTCCTTAGCACACTGATGATAAGTGGAGGGCACCAACCTGTGGTTGTGAATCCATACCCTACCCACCAATAGTTGGTATGACGGCTCGCAATTCATGATGTGGAATTTAATGTGGGATGTTATATTTCCCACCGTGATTCCCACGTTAACATAACCCATTGATTTGGAAGACTGATTATCATATTACCCTGATATTGCTAACAAATGAGGCACTATGCTTATTTTTGATAGCCTAATTGCATAAAAGTATCCAATGTGAATTATATTGATGGATGCCCATCTGTCTAACAAGACTCATGAGAAAACACAGTCATTTACTGATGCTGTAACATACAAGGATCTATTGTGGGGAAACATGATCAGTCTATCAGCTTCTGAGAATGTGACTTCAGATAGATACCTCCTTATAAGTTTTACCACAGGTACCTTCCACTTCAAGTGCAGTGCCATATTATTCTTTGCAATTTCCAAGATGGCTAGCGTGACATCCAGCCAGGAGTCTTTAGGAAGGCCAACCTGATCGAAGAACCAGATAAACTTTGATGAGCGAGCAACAACTGCACATTCAATTCATAGGTATGCCTGGACATCTTATAACTCATGAACTTCCTCCACATATCTATACCCAGCCTCATCATATGTGTAATACCTCGTATTTTTATAGCTTTTAAATTATGGGATTTATTAAATCTAATTGAGATAAATTAATTTAATTTTAATCCGGAATGTTGCTTTAAATATTTACTAGCGTGAGGAGAGTTAGTAATTATTGGAAATTTGTTATTTGTTGCATATTACTGGACGAGTATAGTAATATATGAGATTTATTTTTATAATATTGTCACGTGCGAACAAAATGGCAATTGTGGAAATTTAAGTCGGGGCGTGCCTGTGTCGTGTCGGGACTAAATGAGAATTAATAAAAGTGAATATTTTATAATTTGTTCGGATGGTCGTTTTGAGTGCGCCAACACGTTCGGAAGGGTCGAAATAGTCAGAAAAGTGTACCCGGGAGTTTAGTTTGGGTCTCGAGACGTTTTTAGGCCTAATTAGTAACCCGTGAGGGCATTTTGGTCATTTTACATTTTTGGGTAATTAATCCCACGAAAATTAGAGGAATTATATCAGATACCTAGGTTACCTTCTAGGGATAGAAACTCTAAACACAAGTGACGACCATAGGAGAGGAAGGAGAGAGCTCTCAAGACAAATTCAAGGCCCGAAACTCAACCGTTTGCACTGCCGCCACCGCCAACGCGTAGATCGCGAGACGGGGAACACAACCATACCGAATTCGAGGCCAAATCACAACGTCAAAAGTCCCAGGCATGTGTTTATTTTTCTATTTTCGTTGGTGCATCTTTCATATTAGTTTAGGAGTAATTATGATGAGTTTTAATTGAGGAAAACCCGATTTATGATAGGAAAATCCATGTAGTCTTGGTCTAATTGAAAATTCTGGAAACCCTTGCATTGTACAGGAATTTAAACCACGAAATTATGATCTGTATAAGAAGATAATTCTAGAAATAATTGTTAGAACCATGTTTAAGAGAATTTTAGGGTTCTTGAGATTTTGTCTGAAATTGGGGCTGTAAATCCATGATTAAATGACAGAAATCCACATGCTTTACGTTGAAAATACCTATTATGATGATATAGGGTTAGTACTATCAATTCTGGGTCGATTGGGATTAGAAAAGATGGAATTTGTTGATGTTAGTAGAGGAAACCCATAACTGCAATTCTGTAGTTTTCGCAGACCTGTTTGATCGATCGATCGAGCCCAGAGCTTCGATCGATCGAAGGTTCGATCGATCGAGCCCCAGACCTCGATCGATCGACCCCTCCTGGCAGACTCCTATTTCCCTTATTAAATGTGTTAAATTCAATTTATTGTGAGAAAATTTTTGGGCATCCTTAATGAAATGTTTTGGGAGATAGGGGAGACCAGTAGGACATGTGAATAGATTTTGGGACCCTCGAGGTCGGCAAGGATTGTATTTTTGGATAACTACATAAGGGTCGGTAAATTTATAATTTAAAGAGAGAGAGACACGTAAGAGAGTTACTTTGGGACAAATGTGTATACCTACTGAATTTTATACTTGGGAGGATAGAATCCATGAGCGTTATGTAGTAAGTGAGGAAGTTCCTCAAATTAAAATAAGATGTGAATGGTTATACGTGATAACTAAATAATGAGAAATAAATGCGAATGACGTAATTATGGGAATTGAGAATTTACCCGTTATTGATATGGTAATATTTGTATAGTTATATGATTGTGTATGCATATACTATCTATGTGTGAAATCATGCCCACGCTACTTGCTATCCCTGAGGTTTCCGCGCTGGGACAGTCTTATCTCGATGGGACCTTTATGGGGGATATTGACTTGTACCCTAAAAGATAGATATCCTTGGTACAGGCTATCGGAATGATAGTTCAGACGGTCCTAAGAGATGCGGGTATGTGTTTTCCTCTTAGAGACTTGGAATCTATGCTTCGCCTCATTTTGTTTGTGTATAGGTATCCTTGGTACAGGTTATCGCAGTGATAGTTCAGACGGTCGTAAGGGACTTGGAACCTATAGTTTGTATATGTGTTAATAAAATTCGAGAGTGATTCCGAATTTGTATTCCCCTTAATATGAGTGATATGGGGTTTGGATAGTAGAGTGTGCCCACACCATAAATTTATTTGGGGTGCTGTTATGGTTTATATATATATTTTACAAGTTGTTAATATATATATGAAATTCTGAAATCTGGAACTGTCTTCTGTGATGTGATATGTAGGACGTGGTTGATAACTCAAATTATAAATACTTGTGTTGAGAAAGTATAATATGACACTGGAAAACTATATTGATTTATAAGGTTAAAATGAGAACTTTGGTTACTAATTGAATAGTATCTTCAAACAATTAAATCGTTAATTTTGAATCTTACGAGTAATATAAGATAAATTAATCCATTGGGAAAGGATAGCTTGTTATATGATGAGATAGACCATTGGGAAGGTTAGTGCGATAGGTGTGCACATTAGAAGAGAGGTGAGAATTTCTCAAGAGAGTGTCGCACTAATATGTTGTTGCATTGGCCTGTATCAATTTAAATACTTGCTAAACGTATTTTAAATCAAACACACTATCGAGCTCTGACCCGTTTCTTTTTTTCTCCTTCTCTCTCTTGTATATATATGTATGTATTACTGGTGCCCAGCCACAGGGGCGTCTTGCTTAGGATCTTTTGGAAGGAACGCGCTGCAGCTTAGGTGGGAGTTGCAGGTCTCTGGATTAGACGACTTCGTTCATTTGGATCCATTCTTAGTACTTTCATCTAGTTGAGCATGTGTAGCTCTTTCCATTATTCCGTTGTTATTGGACATTTGTATTTCAGTTATTTCCAGTATTATTACTATGGGATTTATTCAGTTTGGATGTGTGGCTTTAGATTTCATACGTTGACATTCGATTGACGAATGTATTAAATTAATTGGATTATGTTGCAGAATTTAATGTGGTGTGATTCTTACTTATTGAATGTTGTTAATAAAATAAATGATTTTTCTTTAAATAAAATTTGGAAACTATGTATGAAAATGGTTTTGACACTTAGCTTAATTATTTAGGGTGTTTAAATTGGAAAAGTATTTTTACGACAGTGATGCTAAGAATGAACCAACTATTCACCTTGATTTTAATTTAATAAAGGAGTGATCGCCTGGTATTTAATTAGGCGGGGTGTCACAGGTGGTATCAAAGCATCAGGTTCTAGTGTCCTTAGGATCTGTACGGCTTATTATGCTTTCAGCGTTGCCTTGTTTGTTATAGAGCCCTATGTTTAGGATTGTCGATTCCTTTGACGAGATTTCGTTCTCCTGCTATAATGTGTATGCATTAGTGAATTATAATTTCGTTCGGATGTGTGCGTGTGTCGAGCGATGACGGATGTCAGAAGAGGACCGTTAAGCGTACATCAGGAGGCAGGGCTCAGTTGAGATTATGAAATATATCCGAGGATGATGACCATAGTCGAGGTCACCTCCATTGTGGCACAAGAAGTCAAGACTAGAAAGGAGACTAAGGTGCAGCAATTATTTTCAAATGCTGTTATAGTCAAATGAGGTGAGAGGGTAAACTTATCCAACGTATTACAAAAACGTGTAGAGACTGTCAGTGGGAAATTTTAGAAACGCGAAAATTGTATGTGTCTTTACCAAAGGCGTTAAAGTATCCAAAGACTTAAATATAGGATGGAGTGTGGCAAACCGAAAGTGAGAATTTAGAGAAAAATTTTCTTGGCTTTCGGGAAGAAATTATAAAGGTTGGAGTCAACCACCAATTTTAGAAGAGGAATGCTATGCCTATAGGAGAACCTTAGGTACAGTGTTGATCGTATGTTCCTTCCTTAACTGTTCAGGATTAGAAGCAAACGTGGTTCTGAACTCATTGAGAGAGGGCATGTCAGGGTTCCCTTCGTGAATATGAATCTTAACCGTTAGCGAATTTTGTATCGGAAGAGGTAGATACTAGTGGAGGAAACGACTCCAAGTGGGAGACCAACTTGTAATAATAGTTGATAATACACGAGGAGGAAATTCTGATGGATGACCGATTCAGAGGTTGACATTGTCATATTTTGTCAAAATAGATGATAACGCTTCTTTGTGGGGGAAGTTAAAGAAATCGAAGGATTTAGTCGAGAATAAGACTGAATGCAACGATGGTGGTATAGCACCACAAAAAGGATGTGGATACCCACCAAGAAAATCATTTAAATGCTTTAGATAGTTAAATTCTTACCAAGTGATGGTAAATTCAGTAAGTACTATTATAGATAGTAACATGATCTTTATGGCCTGAAAAGTTAAGAGAACAATCAGGATGGTTTACAGGAATCGAGTTTACTAAAGTCCGAGAGGAGGACAAATCCTAACCTGGTTAGTAGGACAGGTGGTAAGTGGATTATGTACTGAGGTATTTTGTGCAGAATGAGATCGCTCACGATAATATGTCCAAAATGAGAAAAAAGACAAGAATACGGTGCCTAGTAAAAGGCAACGATTAAAATAATTTTGTTTTGGTTTGGGCAGACGTGTTACGTCCGAAAACCATTTGTGCAGTCAAGACGATTGCCAGGATGGAAGTATAGGTTGTATCCTTAGAGGATGCGGCGTGTTTATGTGACACGAGAGAGTCACCATATTTTGTTCATTGCTAGATTAGCATGTGAGACGAGTTTAATGCATATAATTATAAATGTTACCATTATGTGAATATTTTTTCCTTGTGTAGCGGGATTTTTCTTTAGTGCTATCCGCGGAGGATGGATAAGTATATTAATAGTGTCACGTATTTTGTTTAGATTACTCGTTGTAGTGATGCGATACACGAGTACGATATTATCTTTGTTAAAACATTATAGAAATGGTTATACGATAGTAGGCATTTATTGCAAGACTATCGGAGTGGTTGCATTAGTGCAACATGTTTTATGTTTGTTTTGGCGAGACTTTACCTGTGATAAGGTTGGACTCGCACTTATATTATCTATCCTAGAGACTTCAGAGGAGATAGTGGACTCGAGATATTCGATGCCAATATATGTATAGACTTTGTCAGTATAATTCCGTGGGTATCGGGACTTACCGTTGAGAGAAAAGATTTGACTCAGTATTATGTTTAGCACTCCGGACTTAGTGATAAGAAGAGTGCATTGTAATATTTATCCTTTAGAGATGTGGGAGTTAATAGTTATACCCCTATTATTAGGGAAGGAAATTTTGAGAATTCCGATCGTATGTATCCGAGGTTTATAGAATGTAATTACCATCAACCAATACGGGACGATAGTGAAATTGGTGAAACGTTCTTTGTTAAGCATAATTACGAGAAAAATTGTAACTTTTCTGTCAAGGGACGGAATAAAGGAGTATATACTATGGACGGAGTACCTAATGGATTTCGATAACCGACAATGCTAGGTAGTAGTGTATCGGGGGGGTTCCTTGTTTGGATTTATCTTTGTGAGACATCCCACGCATGAAACTTAGCGTCAGGTTGGAAATAGGGAGACGTTTGGTCACTATTCCATGAGTTCGGTACCCTGGTCGAAATGGGATCAAGTAATTATGTATGTAAGTTGGGAGTTGAATTTTGTTTTAAGGTCATTGGAGCCGGATTTTTGTGGTAGGAAAGCATTGAAAGTTATCCCCACAAGTTGAGGGGTGGAACTATGATAAGGAGAATTTAAGAATTTTGATTTCTAGGGTGATTGAGAGTACCCAAATGTCATAACCGCGTATAGAACACAAGGTGAATAAAGAGTTGTAATTATTTTTAGAATGGATTGTCTGGAAATAACTTTATATTATACAAAAGAGATAACCTGTAATCATTTTGATGAATAGAGCGTTAGTGAATTATTTTGGTTGTTGTACAAATTTGAGAAATTTTTGTATTTATCTGAGGAAGGTTGAGAATTATTATTCCTCCCTTATTGTCATGGAAATTGAATGCCATATTCCTTCTATTCCGCTGAATTTAGTTAGTCCTACATAAGAGTAGCCGCCGTTCGCTCTCCCAGGGCGGACGGGGTGTTGCAAAAATGTGGGCATCTGGGTTAGATACAGTCAAAATAGTCCGAGTCGAAGGGACGTGGTAATAGACGTGTGAAATAAATGTTTGTGGGACTAATATAACGAAGTGGAAGTGATAGAGTGGATAAAACGTCACATGAGGGGCGATAATCCATACATAAGTGTGTAATTAAAATAACACGCCTTAACTTGATTGGAAGGCTGTGGGAAGCTATTCAAGGATTGGTATTCCTTGAATAGAGTAGAATTTAATTGTTATGAAGCACACCCGGAGCGGAATTGTTATTTGTCAAGAGTTAGAGCGACTTGCGCCTACAAAGAGTAATGATGTTAGTATAGTATAAGAGATCCAGAAGTGCGCTTCGTGGAGAGAAGAGCACGGGTCGAAACTTTCGGCATATTACGTGTCACTTAATGTGAGATATTTCAAGGGAAGAATCGATGTTTAGCGAGACGTAGTGAGTAGTCTCTACATGCACCGCCCATAGGTAAAGTTTGGTTGAAAGAGGAGAATCAACCAAAGAATTTTGTGTTTATCGAAAATTCCTGAACTTGGAAGAGGTCGGTAAAGCCGATTAAGTTCTTGAATGAGTTGCCATCCTCAAAAAAAGATCAAGGGTTTATCCCGAACATGTGAATTACGTCGCCCGAGAGGGAAGTGATTGATATTTCTTTGGACTGGCTTACAATATTAACTAGTATGCCCCAGACTTCCTTTGAAAGGAAGGATCGCGCCAGTGCATGGTCCGGTGCAGTATAAATTTCTGAATCAGGATGAGATTTGGTGAATCCCACCTTTGATATGGGATTTCAGGAACCATCGGAGAAAAGAATTTCGTTTTGAGTAGGATGTATCACCCTTAGCCAAAGAATGGGCACACGGTGATTAAAGATTTGTGGAGCCACGTGAAGGAGATTTTGGAATCTTGATACGATGATTTCAAGAATGCTCTGTAGAAGCACTCGTACCTGTTTATCGCGTACAAGGTACTTATTAAGGTTTTGTTATGGAAGAACCTCGACTATTCTCCTTCCGTATGTTTATAGGAGAATAGGTAATCAAAATTTTTGGATCGGTCGAGAAAACATCCGATAAATGTGGTAGAATTCCACGATTGTTTTAGGCGAGCAAGAGTGATCAAATGTTCGTAATATTTTCTCAGAATGGGAGTTTTGTATATGAATAAATCCGAGTATTTGTCATGTAGTGAGGTACGACCTCCTAATGTTAGTGATATAACGAAATTTATAACGTATAGGCGTGACCTATGCGAATGTTTTCGGTTGGGAGCACAAGGTGAAGTGTCCCCAAAGAGATTGTAAAACAATGCTGCTGGGAAGAAAGGGCTATAGTAATTGAGCGCCGTAATGTGTAGTTAGTTGTGTACGGAAAAGGATATCCAGAATTGTACTAATGGATAGGCCTTATTTTCCGAATTTCGGGACGAAATTCAGTTATTAGGGGGGAAGTATGTAATACCCTGTATTTTTATAGCTTTTAAATTATGGGATTTATTAAATCTAATTGAGATAAATTAATTTAATTTTAATCCGGAATGTTGCTTTAAATATTTACTAGCATGACGAGAGTTAGTAATTATTGGAAATTTGTTATTTGTTGCATATTACTGGATGAGTATAGTAATATATGAGATTTATTTTTATAATATTGTCACGTGTGAATAAAATGGCAATTGTGGAAATTTAAGTCGGGGCACGCCAGTGTCGTGTCGGGAATAAATGAGAATTAATAAAAGTGAATATTTTATAAGTTGTTCGGATGGTCGTTTTGAGTGCGCCAACGCGTCCGGAAGGGTCGAGATAGTCAGAAAAGTGTACCCGGGAGTTTAGTTTGGGTCTCGGGACGTTTTAGGCCTAATTACTAACCCAGGAGGGTATTTTGGTCATTTTACATTTTTGGGTAATTAAACCAACGAAAATTAGAGGAGTTATATCAGATACCTAGGTTACCTTCTAGGGTTAGAAACTCTAAACACAAGTGACGGCCATAGGAGAGGAAGGAGAGAGCTCTCAAGGCAAATTCAAGGCCCGAAACTCAACCGTTTGCACCGCCGCCACCGCCAACGCGTAGATCGCGAGACGGGGAACACAACCATACCGAATTCGATGCCAAATCAGAACGTCAAAAGTCCCAGGCATGTGTTTATCTTGCTATTTTCGTTGGTGCATCTTTCATATTAGTTTAGGAGTAATTATGATAAGTTTTAATGGAGGAAAACCCGATTTATGATAGGAAAATCCATGTAGTATTGGTCTAATTGAAAATTCTGGAAACCCTTGCCATGTAGAGGAATTTAAACTACGAAATTTTGATGTGTATAAGAAGATAATTCTGAAAATAATTGTTAGAACCATGTTTAAGAGAATTTTAGGGTTCTTGAGATTTTGTCTGAAATTGGGGCTGTAAATCCATGATTAAATGACAGAAATCCACATGCTTTACGTTGAAAATACCTATTATGATGATATAGGGTTAGTACTATCAATTCTGGGTCGATTGGGATTAGAAAAGATTGAATTTGTTGACGTTAGTAGAGGAAAACCGTAACTGCAATTCTGTAGTTTTCACAGACCTGTTTAATCGATCGATCGAGCCCAGAGCTTCGATCGATCGAAGGTTCGATCGATCGAAGGTTCGATCGATCGAGCCCCAGACCTCGATCGATCGACCCCTCCTGGCAGACTCCTATTTCCCTTATTAAATGTGTTAAATTCAATTTATTGTGAGAAAATTTTTGGGCATCCTTAATGAAATGTTTTGGGAGATAGGGGAGACCAGTAGGACATGTGAATAGATTTTGGGACCCTCGATGTCGGGCAAGGATTGTATTTTTGGATAACTACATAAGGGTCGGTAAATTTATAATTTAAAGAGAGAGAGACACGTAAGAGAGTTACTTTGGGACAAATGTGTATACCTACTGAATTTTATACTTGGGAGGATAGAATCCATGAGCGTTATGTAGTAAGTGGAGAAGTTCCTCAAATTAAAATAAGATGTGAATGGTTATACGTGATAACTAAATAATGAGAAATAAATGCAAATGACGTAATTATGGGAATTGAGAATTTTTCCGTTATTGATATGGTAATATGAGTATAGTTATATGATTGTGTATGCATATACTATCTATGTGTGAAATCATGCCCACGCTACTTGCTATCCCTAAGGTTTCCGCGCTGGGACCGTCTTATCTCGATGGGACCTTTATGGGGGATATTGACTTGTACCCTAGAAGATAGATATCCTTGGTACAGGCTATCGAAATGATAGTTCAGACGGTCCTAAGAGATGCGGGTATGTGCTTTCCTCTTAGAGACTTGGAATCTATGCTTCGCCTCATTTTGTTTGTGTATAGGTATCCTTGGTACAGGCTATCGCAGTGATAGTTCAAACGGTCCTAAGGGACTTGGAACCTATAGTTTGTATATGTGTTAATAAAATTCGAGAGTGATTCCAAATTTATATTCCCCTTAATATGAGTGATATGGGGTTTGGGTAGTAGAGTATGCCCGCACCATAGTTTTATTTGGGGTGCTGTTATGGTTTATATATATATTTTTCGAGTGGTTAATATATATATGAAATTCTGAAATCTGAAACTGTCTTCTGTGATGTGATATGTAGGACGTGGTTGATAACTCAATTTATAAATACTTGTGTTGAGAAAGTATAATATGACACTGGAAAACTTTATTGATTTATAAGCTTAAAATGAGAACTTTGGTTACTAATTGAATAGTATCTTAAAACAATTAAATCGTTAATTTTGAATCTTACGAGTAATATAAGATAAATTAATCCATTGGGAAAGGATAGCATGTTATATGATGAGATAGACCATTGGGAAGGTTAGTGCGATAGGTGTGCACATTAGAAGAGAGGTGAGAATTTCTCAAGAGAGTGTCGCACTAATATGTTGTTTCATTGGCCTATATCAATTTAAATACTTGTTAAACGTATTTTAAATCAAACACACTATCGGGATCTGACCCGTTTCTTTTTTTCTCCTTCTCTCTCTTGTATATATATGTATGTATTACTGGTGCCCAGCCACAGGGGCGTCTTGCTTAGGATCTTTTGGAAGGAACGCGTTGCAGCTTAGGTGGGAGTTGCAGGTCTCTTGATTAGACGACTTCGTTCATTCGAATCCATTCTTAGTACTTTCATCTAGTTGAGCATGTGTAGCTCTTTCCATTATTTCGTTGTTATTGGACATTTGTATTTCAGTTATTTCCAGTATTATTACTATATGATTTATTCAGTTTGGATGTGTGACTTTAGATTTCATACGTTGACATTCTATTGACGAATGTATTAAATTAATTGGATTATGTTGCATAATTTAATGTGGTGTGATTCTTACTTATTGAATGTTGTTAATAAAATAAATGATTTTTCTTTAAATAAAATTTGAAATGTATGTATGAAAATGGCTTTGACACTTAGCTTAATTAGTTAGGGTGTTTAAATTGGAAAAGTATTTTTACGACAGTGATGCTAAGAATGAACCAACTGTTCACCTTAATTTTAATTTAATAAAGGAGTGATCGCCCGGTATTTAATTAGGCGGGGTGTCACAATATGTTATCACTATGATTACTTCCTCTAGAGAGTAGGCTCCCAACTGCCTACTGAGTCCGTCAATGGGATTGCATGTTCCTTTCTCTTGGCCCTCTGACCCTTTAATATTGTCACCCAAACGGAGCTGAGTGAACTCAAAGGTGCACTCTTCTAGAGACTCTTCGAAGTCATCCTCAATTGATCCTTCAGAGTCACTCCTTTTGAACCACTATTCCATCGTTAATTATGCGACCTCCTCATCAAAATTTCTATCCATATGAACTCCATCAGGTGGTAGAGGGTCATTGTTTATATTAGTCTATGGCAACTCGATGTCTCTATTCTTCACATAACGATCAATCAACCTCCTTAGTGAAAAACACACTTTGGTAGGATGGTTTACCCTGTTATGGAGTGCAAAATAATGAGGTTTCTCTTCATCCTCCCGCGAGATTTGCGTAGTGTTGACATTAATCATCTTGCATACTTTGTCACAGACCATGACTTCATAAAGGTTCAAGGCTTGTTCAACCATGAAAGGCAGTTCATAGGGATCTTCTTCATATTTGAACCTTCTCTTGTTGTTTCTACCCCTTATACCTCCTTAGCCGCCACTACTGTCCTCTTTGTCCCCATCGTCTGTATAGTTGACCATCGAGGATATTCCCCTCCCTGAGGTAAAAATTGGCCTGACTAGAAAACTTGAAAAAATGGGTCGGGGTACTACGGGTTTTACCACTAAAATGATATTCCTTGTTGCTTTTAAAATGATGCGAACATACATGTTTCGTTAATCTGGTGGCATATATACTCGGGTAACAGCCTTCTGCACAGACTTGTAGAAGCTTGTCTTCTCGCGTCTCATGTCTCATATCCAGAGAGCGTTCAAGAAACCTCCTGATATAAGCCACAACGTCATCCTTCGGCTTTTATTTCTCACGTGCGAGCTGGGTAAGTATAAACTCATCTTCAGCCAAGAAGAACTTTTACATGAACAAAATGTGCAATTCTTCCCAAGAGTTTACACTACCTGGGCCAAGTGGGAATACCACGTATAAGCTTTCTTTGTCAGGGATTTTAAAAACTCGCTCGACCTTAGGTTTTTATCATTGTAATGGGCCCCATGAATTTTGATAAACCTATTCCCATGCTCCTTGGGGTTAGCGTCCATTCCTATGTACTTCTAAAAAATTGGTGGAATATACCCTACTGGGCAGGGTCCATTGTTGTATACCTCTGGGTAGTGGGTACGGAAGTCATCATACACCAAAGAACTATCTCCTTTAGATATAGCTATAAACTTTAGCAGCTATTTCTTCATTTCCTCCAAGATGGTCGGCGAAGGTCTAGCTAGCTGCAGTGTTGCTACCACCGAGATTGTTGAAGCATGAATTCTTACTCCTTGGCCGACTGTTGTGGATGGGGCCACTAAAATTTCTCCCCTACCTTGAAGTATTGGCCCCATTATCATGGGTGGAACCACAGTAGGGGCACACTACACAAGGGTGGTTCAGTGGTGGTGAAGGCGTTATTAGACGTACGTGATGCCACACCTCCTATAACAGTGGGAGCTAATATAGTTGCATGTGGTACAGTGAAAGAGCTCGCACCTATGGGAACTCCCAACATCGCCTGGATTGTCGGAGTTTTAATCAACTCTGGGAACAAACCCATCAGTCCCTTTATTTGTGTCGTACCTATTCCCTCTTGCATGGGCATCATTTTCGTAATGCCAATGCTGGGCATGCTTGACTCCGCCCTTTCCACTCTCACCCCATCAGGCGGCGCAGAGTTGTTTGCCTCTTCTTCACGTTGTATGGTGTCAAAGTCGATGACTCTAGCGATGTTATCCTCTAGCATCTTTCAAAAGAGAATACCTCCCCAGCAGAGTCGCCATTGTAAGATGTGGGCTCCTCAAATACAGTTAGTATTAAGTGAGGCGTAACCCTTATCAAGATCGGGATTAACACCATTAAGTATTAAATGCTAGTAGTGGCCAGAGGTGAGTCAGAGACAAGAGAACTCAATATTTAGACTTATATTAAATAGCATATTGGCACAAAAGATGCATGATGAGAATAATAAATAGATGGGACTAGCAGGAACCGTGGTTAGATGGAGAAAGAACAAGCACGGCAAGGAAGGAACTTCAAGCTCAGTTAATGCTCAATGATGAGTGTATTAGATGGGTGTGGGGAGTTAATGTTATCTCAGGGGTTCTCGACTGTGGTGGAATTTGGGTAGCAATTCTAGGCTCAAAATATCCTCTTTTCTAACTTGTTCATCTGGTGTATATATATATGGGGGGCAAGGCTGCTCGAGTAATCTTGCCTACGATTGGTCTCATTGGGTGAATGGGATCTTATGGTTTTAGCGGGAAGCCATTCTATTGGTTGGAAGTAATGTGGGAATTAATGAGTAACATGACATGTCAACTTGAGGCTTACTTAAGGATGGCTAAATGGTCAGGTTTGGTTAACTACGCTGTAATACCCCGTAATTTTATTGATTTTTATTTAAAGGATTAATTGAATAAAAGGAGAATTAATTGGGAATTAATGCAAATATAAATACTAGCGAGATGAGAGTTAGTATCTGATTATGATGTTAAAATTGAATATTTCTGAGTATATATGGTAATATATGAGTATTGAAAATATAAAAATTATCGCGAGGCAGAAATACGACAATTTGGGAAATTTAGTAGGGACGCGCGTGTCAGTCGCGTCAGGAATGAAATTATTTAAATTAAAAAGTGAATTATATTTTTATCAACCAAATGGTCATTTTGAGTGCGCCAACGTGTCCGGAAGGGTCAAAAATAGTTAGAAAACACTAGCCGGGGGTTTATTTGGGTCCCGGGGCATTTTTAGGCCAAACCGGCAACCTAGAAGGGTATTTTGGTAATTTTAAAAATTAGGGGATTAAAACTCACGAATTTTTTAGAATAACTGAAGATTATTAAAAGATCCTCTAAGGCCATTATCAGCCAAAGTGAGAGAGTGGGCTACGGAGGTTTTGAGAGAAGTTAGAAGAGAGGCTAGAGGACCTATACCAAACCATCTCCACATCATCACAATTGGAAAGGATTTGTGATGGGAAAGAGGAGAGAATCAACCTTGAAACGCCAACAACAATTTGAAGAACGAATCTAAGGCAAGTGATTTGATATTCTTAGTTCATTGAATATTTCTTCCATGTTTAGTGTAGGAACTGTTTTGTCTTGAAAGTTTTGAGGTAAACCTAATGAAATTGTTATAGATACTCTAAAGTTGGGTTAGGGATTGCATGTAGAATGGTTATGGATGAATTTGGTATCCGAAGACTTAACTTTGATGATTTAAAAACGTATTTACGATGAGTAATTAGGCACAATAAAATTATGGGTTCCTGTTCATAGGGTTTGGGGTAAAATTTGGGGATTAATGATAATTACATGTTGATTAGGAGGATTTGACACCAAAAATATGTTAAGAAACGACCTAAGAGGATTTAGAATAGTTTAAGAACATTAAAATGCTATTGGGATGATCTTAGGATGAATTTAGAGAAGAGAAAAATGAAGAAAAACGAATTGAAAAATTTCTGGGCGTTTACTGCCATCTCGTTAGAAGACCTGCCTAGGTCGTTCGAACGAGTTTCTAACGAGATGACAGTATCCCTTCTAACGAGTTGGTAATTCGTTAGAAGCCATTCATTCGAACGACCTCCTTCGAATGAGATTTCTAACGAGTTGACAGAATGGCCTTTTTAGGCCTGATTGTATTTCAAACTCCCCTTAGACTTATTTAATGGAGTACTAACTATTGATACCAAATTTAATCTACTGACGTGGACCAATCCTATGAAGACCCGTGGCTATCTACATGGCAACTACAAACACTTCAGAGGAACCCACTCGCTCCGAGGAACAAGACTACAACGAGGAAGACTAGTTCCCCAAGGAACACTGCTTACTCCGAGGAACTCATACGCTCCGAGGAACAAACCTCTCCGAGCAACTCATGGCGGTCCGAGCTGCACCTCGAAGCAGGATACCAACAGTTTAAATGCTCATTAAATGCTTATCATTTGGACGCACACGCAAAGAGGGCATTAAATGTATTACCCTTTCATATGTATATCATTTAATGTAGTACCCTTTCACATGACAGCCTCAGGGCTATAAATACATTGTACAATCCTCATTGTAAGGGAACCCAGACCGGAATTTCTTGAGATAACCTGTAATCGAGAATTCCCAAACACTCAGCAATAAAACAACAGTGGACTTAGGCCATTCTTATAAGGCTGAACCACTTTTAAATTTTTTGTCTCATTTATTTATCTGTGATTGAATTATTAGAGTGGTCTAATTTTTTACATCAACAGATTGGCACCGTCTGTGGGAAACGACTGATAATATCATTTTTCATCAAAAATACTCCATTACCAATGGCGGATATTCCTGAATCCAGCAATCGAAATGCTGGAATCCCTCCAAATCCGTCTGCTCCACCAATTGTTCCAGATCTGACTGGAATAATGGCAAATCTGGCTCAGGTCCAGACCGTCATGCAAGAAACAATGCGAGAACTCATTCAAACCCTCCATGGCGGTGCATCAGCCCATTTCGGACCACGAAGCATTCAAAGAAATACCCGTGCGCCTTCTTCGCGTACTAGGCGTACTAACTCACATCGCAATGAGGAATCTGATGATTTCTCTTATCAACCTGGGCGAACTTCGTCTGTTTGAGCCACTGATACTGAATAACGTGTCACCCTCTCCACAGAAAGGACCAGCGCATTGGAAAGATTAAGTAGGGTTTCTCCTTTCGACCGATTAGGCCCTAGGAGGAACAAAATTCCTCTTAATGCAGCGTCGAGGAGCTTTCGACGACCATCAGATTTAAGGGAAGGATCTGCCCAGTCGCGACCAGCTGCTCGTCAAGATAGATCCTATGACCGACCAATTGCTCGTCAGGATAAATCCCAGGAAGCTACTTCAACACGATCAGTTGCTCGAACCAATAGGCCCGAGGAAGGAAATGATGCATGGAAAGGATCTATTCAAAGGCTGGAGGATAGATTAGGGGAAATGGCTAAGGCCAAGAATCCTCTACAATGAACCTTTGTTCGAGGAACACCTTTTGTCCAGGACATTGTTGATTTTCCAACACCATCAAAGTTCAAAGCACCTGTTGTGACTCCCAAGTATGATGGAAAAACTGACCCTGTCCTTCATATAGAACAATACCAAGCTGCAGCTAACATCTATGCTGTCTCAGATGAGATGAGACGTAGAGCATTATCGGGAACACTTACTGGATCTGCTCAAATATGGTATAATAGTCTTCCTCGGGGTAAGATTTCAACTTTTCTTTAACTGGCCGAGCTATTAATTGGGAATTTCTGCTTTGGACCAAAGCCAGTGACACGAGTAGCTCATTTGTTAAGTGTTAGACAAAAATCTGGTGAGAGTACCACAGATTATATAACTCGTTTTAATAACGAGAAACTTGAAGTCATTGATTATGAGGAGAAGACAGCGATTACCGCTTTGATGAGTGGACTACTGCCGAACAAGTTGTACTACACTTTGGCCAAAGATCCACCTCGAACCATGTCAGACCTGATGGGAAAAGCGTCTAAGATTATGAATGTCAAGGAGGCTATGTCTGTGAAGAAGAATATGGACGCCAAAGAAACCAAGGTGGAAGGTGATAAAGCTAAGAAGAAAGAACATAAGAACAATGGTGGTGACAAACAATCCAAAAATAGGTCGTCATGGGAGGTCTTGAGGAAATTTGATAATTACACACCTTTGAAGGCAAATATCAACCACGTCCTGGAAGAAATTAAGAACAACGAGGAGTTAAACTGGCCAAAGAAAATGAAGGCAGACCCTGACTTGAGGAATAGGGAAAAATATTGCGAATTCCACAAGGATCATGGCTATATGACCAAAAATTGCATATCTTTTCAGAATGAGATTGAAACACTCATCCGACGAGAAAAGCTAGCAAAGTATGTTGTTCGGGGACGTGAAAGAAAAAGCAACGACTGAACTAGAGATAGGTCTAGATCTCCTCATCGAGCAGAGGAGAACAAGAAGATAAATCATGAAGTTGATCCAGAGGACGACCCCGATCCTCCCAAAAAACCAAAATAGCCAAAACGAGAGGTATTTTCAATACGCTTTGGATCATTTGACTGTAATGTTATTACAGGTGGAGATGCAGGAGGAGGAGACCTTACTGCAGAAAGAAAAGATTACCTCGGCGAGGCACAAGCTTGCTCGTATATTCAGCGAATAAATCTAGCCGAAGAAGATCGCCCGAGAAAGGTGAACAAAGAGAAGTTGGTCATCGAGTTCTCAAAAAATGACCTCGCAGGTGTTCTATATCCTCATGATGACTTATTGGTGACCAAAATGAGGATGAAGGAGGTTATGATTTCAAGAGTACTGGTCGACAATGGTAGCTCGGAAGACATAATGTTTTACTCGTGCTTTGATAGTTTAAATCTAAAGCTATCTCAACTGGAGCCTTACCACAGACCCCTCATCGATTTTGCTGGCGAGAAAGTATTTCCACTTGGGACAATCAAGTTGGATATATTCATTGGTACGTGGCCTGCTTGTCGTACAGAAAGAATACGTTTCTTCGTGATGGATAAGAATGTCCAATCATCGTACAATATCATCATGGGAAGAGTAGGATTGAAGAAGTTCGAGGTTGTGCCATCTACAGTACACCAGTGCCTAAAATTTCCAACAAACCTTGCAGTAGGAGTTGTGAAAGGTGATCAGAAAGTAGCTCGGGAATGCTATTATTCATCCGCCAAGCAAGAAAAACTGGAAGAATCAAAGAAAAAGACCACTACTTATCAAGGGGATGAAGGTGTAGAAATTGAAACATTGGATCCCTGAGATGAGTCGCAACTCGTAAAGGGTCAAGTGGTGGAAGCTACTGAAAATATCATTCTGGACGACGAGCACCCTGAGCGAACTAATCAAATAGGTTCATCGTTGGACGCCTCATTAAAACATGAATTGATAACTTTCCTTAGAAGCAGAAGACAAACTTTTGCATGGAGTCATGAAGATATGCATGGGAAAGACCCAAACTTCTTATGTCACGAGCTCAATGTGAATAAGGAGATCAAGCCTGTGAAGCAGAGAAGAAGAGTATTCAGTCCCGAGAAGAATCAAGCCATACAGGAGGAAGTCGAGAAGCTCTAGAAAGCTTGTTTCATTGAAGATGTTAAATATCCAGAATGGTTAGCCAATGTAGTAATGGTGAAGAAGAAGAACAACAAGTGGAGGATGTGTGTGGACTTCACCGACCTCAACAAAGCATGCCCAAAAGATCATTTTCCATTGCCCCGAATTGATCAACTGGTGGATGCTACCTCGAGACATGAGTTGCTGAGCTTCATGGACGCTTATTCTGGCTACAATCAAATTAAAATGAAACCTGAAGACAGGGAAAGTAATTCTTTTATTACCCCTAGGGGAACTTACAGTTATAATGTTATGCCTTTTGGTTTGAAAAATGCAGGTGCGACATATCAGAGGCTGATGAACAAGGTCTTTGCTGAACAAATCAGTGACAGTATGGAAGTCTATGTTGACGATATGCTGATGAAAAGCAAGAAAGTTGTCGTTCATCTAGTTGACTTAATTCAGACTTTTGATCAACTAGATAAATATCAAATGAAACTGAACCCGACAAAGTGCATCTTTGGAGTACGAGAAGGCATGTTTCTCGGGTATATTGTCAATCAACGAGGCATTGAAGCAAATCCAGAAAAGATCAAAGCTCTATTAGGGCTGCGATCTCCAACGACGAAAAAGGAAGTACAAAGTCTCATAAGACGAGTAGCGGCACTCAACAGATTTGTGTCACGAGCAACTGATAGATGTCTCCCATTCTTCAATACACTCAGAAAGACTTTTGAGTGGAATGATGAATGTGAGAAGGCTTTTCAAGACTTGAAGAGATACTTCGGAGCACCTCCATTGTTGTCCAGGCCAGTAATGGGAGAAAAATTATACTTGTACCTTGTTGTGTCCGAGAATGCAATTAGCTCGACGTTGATCAGAGTGGAGAATGGAGTACAAAAGCCAATTTACTACACAAGTAAGGCCTTCCGAGGAGTAGAGATTAGATATCCAAGGCTGGAGAAATTAGCACTGGCGCTGATTGAGGCGAGTAGGAGAATGAGATAATATTTCCAGGCTCATACCATAGTAGTATATACTGATATGCCATTGAGGCAAGCCCTGCATAAGCCAGAAAAGTCAGGAAGATTGATGTACTGGGAAATAGAACTCGGTGAATAAGATATAATCTATGAACCCAGATCATCGCTTAAAGGGCAAGCTGTAGAAGACTTTATAGCTGAGTTCACCTATCCTGATACCCCCGAGGAGCAAAAGTTTCTCGTTGATCAACCTGTGGATGTTACAGGATCAACAAACACAAGCTCAGACCAATTTCGATTGGTAAAAGGGCGTGTGGATGTTACAGGATGTGATGCAGAGATAGTTGCGAGGACTCCGGATGAGAAACAAGAGTTGCTCGCTGATCAACCTGTGGATGTTACAGGATCAACAAACACTAGCTCAGACCAACTCCGATTGGTAAAAGGGCTAGTGGATGTTACAAGATCATTGACTTCGGGCTCAGACCAATTCCGGTTGGTAAAAGGGAAAGGAGAAATGATCGACGAAGCGCAAGAAAAACCCGAGGAGGAAAGGAAGGAACAAATATTTCACCGAGGAACTCTAACTGATCAGAAATTTGAAGACGAGTTACCTATATGTAGATTATATGTAGATGGCTCCTCTTGCACTGCATGATGCGACACGGGGATCGTTTTGAGCACTCCGGACGAGGTCGATATGGAATACGCCTTGTGTTTCCAATTCAAAGCTTCTAACAATGAGGCTGAGTATGAGGCCATGATTGCAGGACTTGGTTTAGCAAAAATTATGGAGGCGCAACAGGTCATTGTTTTCAGTGATTCTCAATTGATCATAAACCAAATGATGAGAGTATATGCAGTTAGATGAGAATTAATGATCAGATATCATGCAAAGGCAAAGGAGCTGGTGTCAGAATTTACCGCTATCCAGCTGGTCAGAATACCAAGGATGGAGAATGCAAGAGCAGACGCCCTAGCTTGACTAGCATCAGCTACTCGCACCGAGCTACGACGAACAATTCCAATTGAAGTGTTAGCTGGTCGGAGCATAGATGAAGATCTGATGATGAAATTTATCACCCTTGATTTAGGACCATCTTGGATGGATTCCATCAGGGCGTATATCGAGGAGGGAGAATTGCCAAATGACAAGCTCGCTGCCAAAAAATTGAAGTTTAAAGCTGCTCGGTATGTATTAACTAATGGTGTTTTATATAGACGGGGAATTATAGAAGGTTTGCAGAGATGTGTACACCCCTCCGAGGTGAAAGAATTAATTAAAGAGATCCACGAAGGGTCTTATGGAGAACATGTAGCAGGTCGGACGCTTTTACAAAGGGTGATGATGCAAGGATACTATTGGCCGACGATGAGGGCTGATTGAATAGCTTATGCCAAGAAATGTGACAAGTGCCAGCGCTTTTCCTCAATCCGAAGAAATCCACAAGCATTGTTGACACCCATAACTTCTCCTTGGCCATTCGCCATCAGGGGAATAGATTTGGTTGGACCACTGCCAACGACCCGAGGAAGGTTCAAGTACCTCCTCGTCGCAGTGGATTATTTTACTATGTGGGTAGAAGCTGAGCCACTCATTGATATGACGTACGAGAAGGTGTACCAATTTGTTTGGAAGAACATCATTTGGCGATATGGTCTCCCTCATGCCTTCATCACAGACCATGGGACACAATTTGATAACGAGGAGTTTGCCGCCTATTGTCATCAGTCAAACATTTTGAAGGTTCATTCAGCACCAGGTCATCCTCAAAGAAATGGACAAACTGAAGTGATAAACAGAACGCTGCTGAACGGTTTGAAGAAACGATTGGATGATGCAAAAGGAAACTGGATCAACGAGCTACAATCAGTACTTTGGGCTTACCGAACTACTCCCTGAGTAGCAACTGGAGAATCACCATACATGCTGGTATTTGGAAGTGAAGCTATCATACCTGCCGAGTTAGGCCTCCCAACACACAGGGTACTGAATTTCAATTCCCCTGTCAGCGACTTAATGAGAAGACTGGATTTAAACATGCTCGAGGAAGTTAGAGAAGAAGCAGCCATTAGAAATGCTGCTTACCAACAGCGAACAACTTTGTTCTACAACAAGAGGGTGAAGAAGTGCGACCTAAAAGAAGGAGACTATGTGCTGAAGAAAGTAATTCAAAAGCATAACAAACTGGAGGCAAACTGGCATGGACCATACCGAGTTACAGAAGTTGTTCGACCAGGAACTTATCGAATAGCAACTTTAGAGGGCGAGGAGTTTAAAAATTCCTGGAATGCAGAGCACCTGAGCAAGTATTATCAGTGATGTATATGTAACACAGTTACATCAGTATGAATAAAATGAAAATATTCTGCAAGTCGCTCTGTTTATTAAAAAAAATTCGGGGGATACTAGTGCTACGCACTACTCGGCAAAGCTCGACAGACTACTCAATGAAATATTCCAAACTGTACCAAGTGTGGTTGGTCGGGGATAAAAACCCACTAACTGTAGTTGGTCGACGAGGAGAAATATTCCTAAAAATGCCAACCTGTTTGGCTAGGAAACGAAATATTCCAAACTGTACCAAGTATGGTTGGTCGGGGATAAAAACCCACTAACTGTAGTTGGTCGACGAGGAGAAATATTCCTAAAAATGCCAACCTGTTTGGCTAGGAAACGAAATATTCCAAATTGTACCAAGTATGGTTGGTCGGGGATAAAAACCCACTAACTGTAGTTAGTCGACGAGGAGAAATATTACTAAAAATGACAACTTGTTTGGCTAGGAAATGAAATATTCCAAACTGTACCAAGTATGGTTGGTCGGGGATAAAAACCCACTAACTGTAGTTGGTCAACGAGGAGAAATTATCGACCTTGGTTGGTCGGACACATTTTATGAAAAAGATAAAAATTTACCAAGTATGGTTAGTCGGGGATAAACTCTCACTAACCGTAGTTGGTCGACAAGTATAATTTAACAACCTTGATTGGCTGATACTCGTGAATTTATTATTAAGTGATCGAGCAATATTATTGAAACTTGGAACTTTTTAATTACTACTGAATTGGTCGACGAACATCACAATATTGTTATTTTTAACAGATATGCATAAATGTAAAGTGTTGATATTTACAAGACAATAGAAATTAAGATTTGCAAACAGAAATGAAAGTTTTTCATTAAATTCGAAATAAATTACATTGATGATAAAATGAAAGTTACATTGATATGTATGCTAACTATTACATCAAAAATTTCTATTCTACTGGTTTTTTCCCCTCAACTTTTGATGCAGGTTCCTCACCAGCAGGCGGATCATTTAAAGACTGAGGAGAATTGATGAAATTCAAATCCTTCAGCATCCTGACGTTCATCACAGAAGGTCGATCTAAAAGATGCTCGGGACGAGATACCTCAATTTGAGAATGTAAATTGTAGTCACCGAGGTATTTTGAAATTAAGCTCCGAGGAATGGCACGAGCTGGGATCCATTCCATGTCCAAATTGTACGGTGGCACAGGCAAGTCGAGCAACCCAGGATCATGGTAGTCCCACAGATAGTGTCCTTGTTCGAGCTTCAGCACACCTAAGGCATTCAGCCAGCCTTGTTTGTAGCCCTCATTGTTGGCATTCTGGATACGATCGTCCAAGTGGAATAGTGCTTCGTTGTATCCATCCATCCAGAATTCCCTGGGCTGTTTGTGGAATTGATATGTTAGTCTTTCCAGCTGCTCATGGAGATTCTTGATGAAAAGCTCCTTATTCTCCAAGACTGACTTCTGTGCGGAGAGCTGTTTTTCCAGGTCCCTAATTTTCTTTAACAGATCAGATAACGCTTGGTTCTTCGCCATTTGTTGGAAGGCCTAGTTCTCTAAGGCAGATGTTGTCCTCTGTTCCTTGACAAGAACCCGAGCTGCTCTTTCTCGTCCCCGAGGAGCTCTTCCACGTCCCCGAGGAGACGTGGAAGGGCCCGACCTCCTCAAGGTATCCAATTCGTCCCTTAATTTGGCATTCTCAACCTCTAAGAATGAAAATCCCTCGTCAGTCACTAGGATTAGGGCTGTTGAAGAAGAGGCTGCAGACTTCAACTATGATAGCTCTTTCTGCAAGTTGTTGTTTTCCTTTTCCAGTAGCTCGGCAATCTGTGTGCATTCCTCGACCTCGCCCCTCAGGGTTCTCTCCCTTACATCACAACCAGCAAAAAGTTTCTCATAGCCCTTATCAGCAACGATCAACTTATACTTCTTCTCGTAACTCTCATGCAACAAGGTAGTTGATTCCTTGTATTGATTCTGAAGGTCTTCGAGGGTGCACTGGAGATCCTCGATCATTTCATAGTAAGCCACATTATTGGCTAATGCCCGATCAAGTAGACACTTTAGGTATTGATATGCTTCCACTACCTGCTCTGAAGCATCCTGGCTGAGGATGTCGGCAATTTGTGCAGCACTCAGGTCTGTGTGACCGGCCTTGAAGTACTCATTACTTTCCTGCAATAGCTTTGTATCATGGGCAGATAGCAGTTCCATCCTGGCCAGAAACTAGCAGAGAAAGAAAGAGCAATCATCAAAAAGAAATATAAGCAGAGTATGAATAGAAGATGAACAACAGTATGTAAGAAAATTCAAGTTTTATTAGATCATAAAAATCAGAATTACAAGTGCTGGATTACATTTGACAAAGAAAGAAAAATATAAAAGTAAGCCCGAACAACACTACACCTTTTCCTTATCTCCTAAAACCTTCTCGGGAGGTTGGGAAGAGGAAGCAGGTTGCTCGGAGGGAACTATGGGCTGTTCGGAGAGCACCAGCTGTTGCTCGGAGGAAGAAATGATTTGCTCAGCAGTAGACTGGATGGCTGGGGGGTGATCTCCCATCACCATTGAAGACTCCTCAGAGGTAGCTTCGTCCTCTTCTAATTCTTCTGGAGTAGGAGGGGGACCAGTGATATGTCTCTCGAACAGCTCGGATGACTCTTCGACCTTCATTTCCTGAAGGGCAGCAACCCATCCATCCCTAAAATACTTTAAACTGCCATAGTCCACTTGAGATACCATGGCTGCACACCCCTTATCCCACCCCTTGTCCCAGCCAAAGCTGAAGGACTTCTTCACAGCAGCTTTCCTCTTGGCCTTCTCCAAGGCAAGCTTCTCAGACAGCAGGTTCTCAGCAGCCTTCAATTTATTTTCTGCCTCTTCCTTCTGCCGACCTACTTCCTGGAGCTGGTCCAACCTCTCCTCAGCAACTTTAAGTTTATTTTCCAGCTCTCCAGCGGCTTTGAGCTTTTCCTCAAGATCTTTATTTACCTTCTCCTAGGCATTCTTTTTCTTCTCCAACTCCTTGGAGGCATCAGCAACTCAAGCTTTTTCCTGCTCGGAGGAGGCAAGCTTTTTCTCCCAGATAGCTTTATCATCAGCATATTTTTGGCGATAATCTTCCAGAGACTTGGTAGCTTCTTCCAGAGCTCCCTCCACACTGGACGAGGAGCAATAAGCCTTAATCGCTTCATCCTTTTTCAGGATTATGTTGAAGCAGCTCGTCAACTCTGAACAAAAACAAAAAGTAAGTTAGAAACAAGAAATGACAAAGGAAATATGAAAAATTGAAAGTAAAGAGACTTACTGAGGCAAGATGACGAGTAGCCAAAGAAGTAACCATGTCCCAAGTAAGATTATCTTCATTACCTTGGACCTCAGGAATGGTCCGGGACTTCACCGATCTCATGGCAGAGCTCGGAGGAACAAAAGTAGGAACTACAGTCCCAGCAGCTGGGGGCTGAGTAGTGGTCTCAGCCAAATTGACCGAGGAGCTTTTCTATAGCCTCCTAGGGGGAACAGGTACGATTCAACCAAGGAAGAACCCTTGGTCGGTGATATCACAATCACCTCTCCAGGAGCAGCAGACCTGCTCGGAGCCACTACGGGCTTCTCGGCGACTTTAGCAGGAGCAGCTGGAGGAGCTGCATCAGTCTTCTTTGTCCCCTCCCTTGGGACATCAATCTTAATCCTTTTTACCTCCCCAGAACCGGAGGCGATTTTCTCAAACGGAGCAGGAGTTCTTCTTTTCTTCATCCTTTCTCTGAAGGGAATATGGGATTCAGGCGATGAGCTTATTGAAGCTGGAACTGGCTCTGATTCACTAATCACCGGACGAGCAGTGAAGGAAGTGGTGTAGCTCTTATACTAGAGCAGATATGAAGCTGACCTAATGTGCTCGTCGGCAACCCTTTGATGCAGACCCCAGATAAGTCCCAAATGCCTTATATTGACATCTGTTTCTTTTGGGCACCTTCTCTTGCTATCAACTGCAAATAAACAAACATTGTTATCAGTGACACATTTTATCAAACACAAAACAAACATGATTTCAAAATAAATAAAATAAAATAAAAATAACCTATCCCATTGCCATAAGGAGGGCATCTGGGACCCTGGTAAACCTCATCTCTAGCTAATGGAGGGTGTTGCCAATTTTTTATGACAACCCCATGTTCAAAATAATCCCTATTGGCATCAGGGAGATTGACTACTAAGGCTCTATTTATAAACCTAGTTTTTAAATAATAAATATTATCATTGACTGCCCATCTATAGCAGTACATGATTTCTTGAATTCCTATACGAGTTCCATGCACTTGATTTAACCTATGCACCCCATTAACTATTCTCCATGTGTTGGGGGCTATTCATACAGGAACAACATCGAAATACTGACAGAATTCCCAACACAAGGAATTGGGTGGAAAAGAAAATCCACATTCAGCAAAAAAGAGACGGGGGAACCAATGTCCCTCAGCCAAATGTAAGTAATTAGAAGGCTCTAAAAGCTCTTCCAAGACAACCTAAGAGGGAATGGAAAAATAAGAACGAAATTTCTCAAGAGACTCAACAGGGTAAACCATGGTGAATAAAGAAATAAAGATGAAAGAAGAAGATCTTACAGGAAAAGAATGGATTTGCTGACAACGAACGACGGAAAAGATGAACGCACAAGAGAGTAGGAAGAGACAACGTAAAACTCAAAAGACGAAAATTTGGAAAGGTAGAAGACGATGGGAGCGTCTGTGAAGTTTAAATACCTTGCCTTGGGAAATGGTGAAGTAATGATTACAAAAAAGGATGATTACGTTACCGGCGGCTAAAAGGGCATTAAATATTGGCGCGGGAATCAAAGCGAACAATAACGGCTAAAAAGACGAAAAGTGACACGGGAATCGAAGCACGCAGAAAAGTCCAAAAAAGCATGATTCTACGAATTAGGAAGGAGAAATAAATACAAGGGAAATGCTCCTAAAAATAAGGAAGACTATTCAAAGCTACCATATTCCCAGAAAGAATGTTCCACACTCCTCAAATTTCGAACTATGAAACATTCGGGGCTTCTGTTGATACCAAATTTAATCTACTGATGTGGACCAATCCTATAAAGACACGTGGCTATCTACATGGCAACTACAAACACTTCCGAGGAACCCACTCTCTCCGAGGAATAAGACTACAACGAGGAAGACTAGTTCCCTGAGGAACACTGCTTACTCCGAGGAACTCATACGCTCCGAGGAACAAACCTCTCCGAGCAACTCATGGCGGTTCGAGCTGCACCTTAAAGCAGGATACCAACAGTTTAAATGCTCATTAAATGCTTATCATTTGGACGCGCACGCAAAGAGGGAATTAAATGTATTACCCTTTCATATTTATATCATTTAATGTAGTACCCTTTCACATGACAGCCTCAGGGCTATAAATACATTGTACAATCCTCATTGTAAGGGAACCCAGACCGGAATTTCTTGAGATAACCTGTAATCGAGAATTCCCAAACACTCAGCAATAAAACAACTGTGGACGTAAGCCATTCTCATAAGGCTGAACCACTTTAAAATTCTTTATCTCATTTATTTATCTGTGATTGAATTATTAGAGTGATCTAATTTTTTACATCAACACTAACCTTCCCTTATTGACTAGTGGGTATAGTTGTGTGATTGGAGTACATTGAGGAGTAAAACTTAGAAATTGATAGTAAACCGGATGACATTTGTGGGTTAGGAAACGAATACCTAAAATCACTACGTGAGAAGAGTTGATAACTTTAATGTATATAAATCGGCGACTTGTAAACGTGTAACATTAAATGACAGTATAGGGATGAGAAATATACCTTTATTAATATTATGGGATACCTAAGATGTGTGAATGCTTAGTATATGTGGTAATCTGTGTATAACATACCTACCATACTTACTATCACTGGAGGTCGGCGTTCGATCAGGGCCATCTAATCTTTGTGTTCCTACGGGAGGATTTAGATTGGTACCTCGAGGACATAGGTCAGAGAAGGACTTATTGAGAAGTTAATAAGTCTACTGATCATGGGAGCGTAGGTATGTGCGTGACCCTTGTGATGTGAACTATGTTCGCCTCCATTATATGTGATTGTTGTTTATTGAAAATGATTCATGAGAGATTCGGAATACGTGGTCCTTATGTACGTGATGTACCGGGATTGGATAGCAGAGTATGTGTGCACCGCAGCTTAGTCTCGGGGTGCCAGTATAGTATATTTATGATAAGAATAATATACTATTAATTTAAACGAACTGTCATGTATAATTGTAAGTGTGAATAATAGCAACATTGTAGTAGAATTAAAAATGGAAAAATCCCTAGTGATTAGTATTATAAATTTTGGGAACCAAGAAGAAAAGTAAAACTCTCTGTTTAAATTAAGATGTCGGGAATTGAATTGTGATTCGTATAGTAATGTTAGATTGTGTATTGGACTAGTTTGATAGTAGAATAACTAGAACGGGTATAGGTACGGTAGGTGTGCACGATTAGTTGAGAGGTGATGAACTCATGTGAGTGCACGCATTATCATGTACTTTATATTCATTGTTTAATGATATTAAACACGTGTTGTATTTTAAACTGTTTTCACAATCGGTCTCTGACCCATTTTCTTTCAAATCTATTTTCTTGTAAAACATTTTAGGTGCCCAGCCACAAGGACACCAACCGTAGGAGTTCCATTCCGATGACGTGTTGTAGCTGCTGTGGAAATTACAGGACCTTGATAGTAGACGCCTCCACTTTCTATCTTGACACTATTTCAGATTTACTCATCTGTAGGGCATGTCGCCCTTTTCTTTTAGAGACATCGTACTTACTCGGTTTAATTTCAGATTTTGGGTTGTAATTATTTAGTAATTCAGACTTTGTATTCAGTTTTATTCAGAACTTCACATTATTACCGAGGAGGATTCCTCCAGATTTATTATTCCTTTATCATTGTAATGTGACTGTAATGTTGTTGTGATATCATTATTCCATAATTTAATACTTGTTGCATGTTAATCAGATTTAATTAAAATTGACAACTCACTTTTTAAATATTAGGTGGCTAGTAATGGTTAAAACATTTTCGACAGTGATGCTATGAACTGAACCAACTTGAAATTTTGAATTAAATTGAATAAAGGAGTAGCTACCCGATATTTAATTAGTCGGGGTATCACAGGTGGTATCAGAGCATCAGGTTCTAGTTTCCTTAGGATCTGTACGTCTTGTTATGTTTCCACTGAGCTTTCTTTGATATAGAGCCCTATATTTTAGTATTGTTGTATTCTTTTGTGTATGTTTCGCTCTTCAGCTATTTTGAGATAATAATTGCGAATTTATAAGACTTTACTCTCATTTCATATGCCTCCACGACGTGCACAGTGAGTTCCCAGGGATGCTCAGCCCGAGCCACATCTTGCACTAGTTCAGGGCTCCTTGAATGCCGCAGAGGTTGCAGCTATTATAGCGCAAGCGATAAATATCGCCCTAGCAGTTGTGCAGAAAGCACCACCTCAGGCACTGGTAGTAGCGCTAGTTTAGGCCCATGCATTCTCGTCTACTTGGGAACATGCTCGTGATGCTTTTCAGAAAGAACACCCTCCGGAGTTTGCAGGTGGCTCCGACGTTGTTGTGTCCAGTCAGTGGAAGAAGGACATTCAAAGGCACTTAAGGATGTACGAGTACACGGATGTTCAGAAGCAGATACCGGCTACTTTTAAGCTAGTAGGATCAGCGTTGCAGTGGTGGGAGTCCATTATCACCATGAAGGAGAGAGACGTTCTTTCTATTCAGGAGTTTTGGGTGCGGTTCGATCGCAAGTATTTTCCATCAGTCGTTCACACTGAAATGAGGAGGAAGTTAATTAACCTCAAACAGGAGGGGAAGACAGTGGTCGAGTATGAGGCCGAATTCACTAATCTCTTGAACACTGTTCCCGATGAGATTCCGACCGAGGAGAAAAATATTCAGAAGTTCATGGATAGGTTGACTTGGAGGATCCGTCAGCACTTGTTGGGTAATTTCTCGATGGCCACTTACTTTGATGTGGTTAACGCAGCGCTGCTTCACTGCTAGGACCACCTCTTCCACATGTCAGAGAGAAAGCGATCAGGAAAGTCCAGCGAACAGGGCAGGACAAGGGGAAATGGTGCCAGTGGGGCACAATCTGCTCAGGGTCAGCATAGATAGCTAGATCAGGGTTCCCAGCAGGGGGATTTTAAGAGGTTCATATCTGGGGGTTTTATAAATGGTCAGGGAGGTTTTCTTCAGGGCCAGCAGGGACAGCACGGTCGGCGTGTCCAACAGCAGCAGTTTCATCAGGGCCAGCACGGCCAGGGGAGGAATGGCAACGGCCACCAGGGCCATGGGTAGCAGGGTCAGAGAGGGGAGAACTTTCCGGGGAAATGTTTCATTTGTGGAAATATTGGTCACAAGCTCCAGGAGTGTCCTGATAGGGGCATGGCCCCACGACAGCAGCAGAAGGGTGCTCGACATGAGCCCTAGAGACCTATGTTTCCCTCCGCCCTCCCAGCACCACCACAGATGCCAGCTTTGCCACCCAGCCCAGCAGTCCCAGTCCAGCAGGGACAACTTCAATACAAGCGAGTTTACTAACTCCAACATGCCGCAGTCCCACAGGATCCACCTGCCATTGAGGGTATGTTCTCTATTCAGGCGACTATGGGGCGTATTTTATTTTATACGGGGGCCACCCACTATTTCATTGCCACGAGATTTGCACGCACTTTGGGGTTGTTAGACACTGCAGAGAGCACGATTGCTTATGTAGATTCACCATTGAGTAGGGGTTCCATGATTTCCCTTATTTGTAGAGGTGTGGGTATAGAAATCAGGAGATTTACTTTCCCTGCTGATATGTTAGTATTAGAGATGACTGAGTACGATGCGATTGTTGGTATGGATTGCCTAGTTACGTACCGAGACATGATTAATTATTTCAGTAGGATTATCATTTTTTCCATTCTCGAGCAGGAGATGTTTTAGTGGCGATGCCTCGCCCCGAGGGAGGATCGTCCACTCACTTGTACTATATAGAGGAGGAGACCTCTAAGGAAGTGGTGATACCACTCGATTCGATTCCAGTCGTTAGGGAGTTTGCTGATGTATTTCAAGATATACCTGGATTACCTCCTAGTAGAGAGATAGATTTTGTTATCAATTTGACGCCGGGCACTCGACCAATTGCCCGCGCACCTTACCGTATGGCTCCAGCAGAGATGAGAGAGCTAAGAGATCAGATAGAGCAGTTGTTGGGTGTCAGGGGTTTATTCGAAGGAGTACTTGGTCGTGGGGTGCTCCTGTGTTGTTCGTAAAGAAGAGGGATGGATCGTTGAGGTTGTGTGTAGATTACCGGGAGTTGAAAAAAGTCACGATATGGAATAAGTATCCGTTACCCCGAATCGATGATTTATTCGACCAGCTGAGAGGAGCTTCCTTCTTCTCAAAGATTGACTTGCGATCGGGATACCATCAGTTGCGTATCAAGGAACAGGACGTCTTGAAGACTACTTTCTTGACGATATATGGTTCCTATGAGTTTCGAGTTATGCCTTTTAGCTTGACCAACGCTCCAGCCGTGTTTATGGACTTAATGAATAGGATATTCAGAGAGTTCCTCAACCAGTTCATCATTGTCTTTATTGATGACATTCTGGTTTACTCCCAGACAGAAGAGTAGCACGCTGAACATTTGAGACAGGTTTTAAAGGCGCTACGTCAGAATGAGCTTTATGCAAAGTACGAAAAATGTGGATTTTGGCTTAAGGAGGTTCAGTTTTTGGGGCATATCATTTCAGACCGGGGAATATCTGTCAATTCGGGGAAGGTATCCGCGGTGAGGGACTAAGGACATACCACGACACCGACTGAGATCCATAGTTTCTTGGGCCTAGCAGGATACTACATAAGGTTTATTTGGGATTTCTCAAAGATAGCGGGTCCTTTGACACATCTGACTCGCAAAGGTGTGCCATTTATCTGGAGCGATGCCTGTCAGTTGGCATTCGATGAGTTGAAGGACAAGTTGACCTCAGCACTTGTGTTAGCATTTCCCAGACCGGGAGTTGAGTATTTAGTCTACACCGATGCGTCCTTACAAGGACTTGGAGGTGTGCTACAATAGGAGAGTCAGGCCATAGCTTATGATTCCCATAAGCTTAAGCCTCACAAAAATAATTACCCCACACACGACTTGGATTTAGCGGCATTCGTATTCGCGCTTTAAATTTGGAGACACTATCTCCTGGGGAAGAAATTTCTGTTGTTCACAGACCACAAGTCTCTACAATACCTCTTCACGTAGATGGAACTGAATATGCGTCAACGTCGGTGGCTTTAGTTTGTAAAGGATTATCAGTTTGATATCCAATATCACCCCGAGAAGGCTAACGTGGTAGCAGACTCATTGAGCCGTAGGCCAGTAGATGAGGTGGCCAAGGTGTGGAAAGCTAAATGGAAGGAGTTGGGACACTAGGATGCAGTGGCCCGATTGTTCATGTTTGTGATGACTGTTACACCTCAGATTGTTACGAGAGTGATAAAGGCCCAGGAAAATGACTCATTCTGTCAGGAGCAGATAGTTCATTACTAGCAGAGGGAGCCGAGTCCTATACCGTTAGTTCAGATGGGGGATTACGCTTCAATGGGAGACTGGTTGTTCCGGAAGGGGAAGACTTGCGACACGAGGTAATGACAGAGTCGCACGGCTCACGGTTCGTGGTACACCCTGGTGGGGATAATATGTACCAATACATGAGATGACATTACTGGTGGAGCGGGATAAAGAGAGATATCGTCGTGTTCGTTTCTAAATGCGCCACTTGTCAGCTAGTAAAGGTGGGCCATTAAAAACTGGCAAGACTTCTACATCCGTTAGAGGTTCCGATGTGGGTATGGGAGAGCATATCCATGGACTTTATCATGGGGTTACCTACGTCACAAAGGGGTCATGACTCCATATGGGTAATTGTGGACAGGTTGACCAAAGTTGCTCAATTTCTACTCGTGAGGACAGACTACACTACGGGATAGTATGCCCAGATTTTTATTGCCGAGATAGTGAGACTTCACGGGGTGCCTCTAAATATTGTATCTGACCGAGATAAGATATTTGTTTCATAATTTTGGGAGAGTTTCCAGGAGGCCATGGGTACAGAGTTGCGGCTGAGTACGGCATATCACCCGCAGACTGATGGGCAAACAAAGAGAATAAATCAGATGTTGGAGGAGATGTTGCGTATGTGCATCCTAGACTTTGGAGGTGGTTAGGAGCAGTATGTTCCACTGGTGGTGTTTTCTTATAATAACTCCTATCAGTTCAACATTGGCATGGATCCATTTAAGGCGTTGTATGGTAGGCCTTGTCGTTCCCCAGCATGTTGGTTAGAGGTGGGGAATAACAAACTCCGTGGGGCAAAAGTGATTCAGGACACTTCGATAAGGATAGAGATAATACGGAGCCGTATTCGGGTAGCTCAGGACCAGTAAAAGAGCTATGCTGATGCTAAGAGGTTCTTCAGAGAATTCAAGGTTGGGGACCAGGTGTTACTCAAAGTATCTCCTACGAAGGGGATTATGCATTTTGGGAAGAAGGGGAAACTGGCACCAAGATACGTCGGGCCATTTCCTATCATCGAGAGAATTGGGCCAGTTGCGTATAGACCTGGATTACCGGAGCACTTGCATAGGATTCATGATGTGTTCCATATTTCCTTGCTAAGGAAATATCTTAGGGACGATTTGGCCCATACTCACATTGCTTTAGAGGACGTTGATCTTCAGCCCGATAGTTCCTACGAGGAGGGGCCGATTCCTATTCTGGACCACAGCGAGAGGAAACTGAGGTCGAAGATAGCACCATTAGTACGCGTGCAGTGGCAGCATCATAATGCTGAGGAGTCCACATGGGAGCGCGAGGATGAGCTGCAAGAGCGTTATCCAGAGCTATTTTTACCAGGTATTCATTAATTTCGAATTTCGGGACGAAATTCTGTTATTAGTGGGGAAGTACGTAATACCCCGTAATTTTATTGATTTTTATTTAAAGGATTAATTGAATTAAAGGAGAATTAATTGGGAATTAATCCGGATATAAATACTAGCGAGATGTGAGTTAGTATTTGATTATGATGTTAAAATTGAATATTTCTGAGTATATATGGTAATATATGAGTATTGAAAACATTAAAATTGTCGCGAGGCAGAAATGCGACAATTTGGGAAATTTAGTTGGGACGCGCATGTCAGTCGCGTCAGGAATGAAATTATTTAAATTAAAAAGTGAATTATATTTTTATCAACCAAATGGTTATTTTGAGTGCGCCATCAAGTCCGAAAGGGTCGAAATAGTCAGAAAACAATAGCTGGGGGTTTAGTTTGGGTCCCGGGGCATTTTTAGGCCAAACCGACAACCTAGAAGGGTATTTTAGTAATTTTAAAAATAAGGGGATTAAAACCCACGAATTTTTTAGGAAAATTAAAGATTATTAAAAGAGACACTAAAGCCATTATCAGCCAAAAGTGAGAGAGTGGGATACGGAGGTTTTGAGAGAAGTTAGAAGAGAGGCTAGAGGACCTATACCAAACCATCTCCCCATCATCACAATTGGAAAGGATTTGTGACTGGAAAGAGGAGAGAATCAACCTTGAAACGCCAACAACAATTTGAAGAACGAATATAAGGCAAGTGATTTGATATTCTTATCTCATTGAATATTTCTTCCATGTTTAATGTAGGAACTGTTTTGTCTTGAAAGTTTTGAGGAAAACCTAATGAAACTGTTCTAGATACTCTAAAGTTGGGTTAGGGATTGCATGTAGAATGGTTATGGACGAATTTGGTATCCAAAGACTTAACTTTGATGATTTAAAATGGATTTATGATGAGTAATTAGGCACAATAAAATTCTGGGTTCCTGTTCATAGGGTTTGGGGTAAATTTTGGGGATTAATGATAATTACATGTTGATTAGGAGGATTTGACCCCAAAAATATGTTAAGAAACGACCTAAGAGGATTTAGAATAGTTTAAGAACATTAAAATGATGTAAGGATGATCTTTGGATGAATTTAGAGAAGAGAAAAATGAAGAAAAACGAATTGGAAAATTTCTGAGCGTTTATTGTCATGTCGTTAGAAGACCTGCCCAGGTCGTTCGAACGACCTCGTTCGAACGAGTTTCTAACGAGATGACAGTATCCCTTCTAACGAGTTGGTAATTCGTTCGAAGCCATTGGTTCAAATGACTTCGTTTGAACGATATTTCTAACGAGTTGACAAAATGGCCTTTTTAGGCCTAATTGTATTTCAAACTTCCCGTAGACTTATTTAATGGAGTACTAACCTTCCCTTATTGACTAGTGGGTATAGTTGTGTGATTGGAGTACATTGAGGAGTAAAACATAGAAATTGGTAGTAAACCGGATGACATTTGTGGGTTAAGAAACGAATACCTAAAATCACTACGTGAGAAGAGTTTATAACTTTAATGTATATAAATCGACGACTTGTAAACGTGTAACATTAAATGACGGTATAGGGATGAGAAATATACCTCTATTAATATTATGGGATACCTAGGATGTGTGAATGCTTAGTATATGTGGTTATCTGTGTATAACATACCTACCATACTTGCTATCACGGGAGGTCGGCGCTCGATCAGGACCATCTAATCTTTGTGTGCCTACGGGGGGATTTAGATTGGTACCTCGAGGACATAGGTCAGAGAAGGACTTATTGAGAAGTTAATAAGTCTGCTGATCATGGGAGCGTAGGTATGTGCGTGACCCTTGTGATGTGAACTATGTTCGCCTCCATTATGTGTGATTGTTGTTTATTGAAAACGATTCCTGAGAGATTCGGAATACGTGGTCCTTATGTACGTGATGTACTGGGATTGGATAGCAGAGTATGTGTGCACCGCAGCTTAGTCTCGGGGTGCCAATATAGTATATTTATGATGAGAATAATATACTGTTAATTTAAATGAATTGTCATGTATAATTGTAAGTGTGAATAATAGCAACATTGTAGTAGAATTAAAAATGGAAAAATCCCTAGTGATTAGTATTATAAATTTTGGGAACCAAGAGGAAAAGTAAAACTCTCTATTTAAATTAAGATGTCGAGAATTGAATCGTGATTCGTATAGTAATGTTAGATTGTGTATTGGACTAGTTTGATAGTAGAATAACTAGAACGAGTACGGGTACGGTAGGTGTGCATGATTAGTTGAGACGTGAGGAACTCATGTGAGTGCACGCACTATCATGTACTTTATATTCATTATTTAATGATATTAAACACTTGTTGTATTTTAAACTGTTTTCACAATCGGGCTCTGACCCGTTTGCTTTCAAATATATTTTCTTGTAAAAACATTTTAGGGGCCCAGCCACAAGGACACCAAGCGTAGGAGTTCCATTCCGATGACGTGCTGTAGCTGCTGTGGAAATTACAGAACTTTGATAGTAGACGCCTCCACTTTCTATCTTGGCACTATTTCAAATTTACTCATCTGTAGGGCTTGTCACCCTTTTCCTTTAGAGACATCGTACTTACTCAGTTTTATTTCAGATTTTGGGTTGTAATTATTTAGTAATTCAAACTTTGTATTCACTTTTATTTAGAACTTCGCATTATTACTGAGGAGGGTTCCTCCAGATTTATTATTCCTTTATCATTGTAATGTCACTGTAATGTAATTATGATATCATTATTCCATAAACGTGTTGCATGTTAATCAGATTTAATTAAAATTGAAAACTCACTTTTTAAATATTAGGTGGCTAGTAATGGTTAAAACATTCTCGACAGTGATGCTATGAACTGAACCAACTTAACATTTTGAATTAAATTGAATAATGGAGTAGCTACCCGGTATTTAATTAGTCGGGGTATCACATATGCCTGTCATCCTAAGGATAAACCCACTTAAGTGAAACATTATTGAGTCCCTAAATGACAGAAGTTATGACGTCAGAGAGTGGTTTAAATAGTGACTCTGTCAGGTATCTGGTCACGTCAAGTAACTGTTCTGAGGCTGCTCGGCTGATAGGTGTCTCGAGTGTCTTAGCATATGTTTTTTGGTTAAGAGTTATTTTAGGACCAAGGTGCAAGACAGAAGTACCTCAAGGAGGTTCTTTTGAATAGGTAAGTGTTAAGGTGGCTTGGTTGTTGTGGTTCGAGTGACCATTTGTTCTTAATTAAGTTTTACCCAAGTGTGCCAAGAGGGTTAGTAACTATATTCCCAACCTTGCCTTGTTCTCAATCCTCCAAACCATGTCCATGTGAGGTTCCCAATAGGAGGTTGCTCGATAGCGCATGTTAGATCTCCCATGCCATGACAGGCATGGTCCCTCGTGGGTACCAAATAACCTCACTCAATGTACATTTATAGGGTAAAGTAAATGACACAGTATTCTATTACTTATTACAAATTATTTCCATCCAGGTGACTTTGATATATGAGTTGAATCCTACAAACAAAGTAAATTGGAGAATCTTTGAGATGTGTCCTTCGAGCCACTTCTGTGAAGGATCTTCGAGGTGGGTCCCTAGGTCAGCCTTCCTTCTCTTTCTTCGTGAACCAATCAATTAGTTTAACTAAGTTAACTGCCCTTTTTCGGGGACACCCCCCAATAATGTGAGTCAATGAAAAGAGAAAAAAATATACATAGCATCATACGTACTAGACTAGTCTCCTTCGGGACGCTAGCCAAAGCCTCCTTGGACATAAAAACTGGTACAGTGCTAACCTAACAGCTCAAATATAGGTCCCGTAGATAAAGGTACCATAACAACAGACAGGTTAGAAGAAACTCTAGAATATTCAGATATGTAACAGATATAGCAAACAGGTGTGCAAAGACAAACGTACCACTAAAGTTCTTCCTATAAAGCTTGGAACGACCCCCTCAGACAAAGGGGACTTCATCTAGGCTGGCTAAGGCAGCCTCCCCTAAAGAAGTTTAGGAGAAACCCAAGAGTGGTGCCTCAGGAGCTGTCTCTGTGGCCCTCATCACAGGTGCCACGGATGAACAGGCCTCACAAGCACTGACCTACTCATAGAAGAAGGATATGAATGATGATAAGTTATTCATAGTAATAAAGAAAGTATGTAGAAAAGAAGCAGGGGAAGGTTAGAGTAACTACCATGAGAGGTTCTATGACAATGCCTCCAATAGAGATAATAGCAGTCGGAGCTCCCCCACTAGCCATAGGAGCTGCGAGAGGAGCAACATGAGAGTCGGATTATGAAGCAGTGACACTGGCTAGCTGAAATGTAAATAGATATAAACAGAGTATGGAAATAAAATCCCAGCGACAAAGAAAAAATGAGTCAAGAAACAAAAGATTCGTAACAAGTGTACCTAAATTCCTTCTAATGAAGAGGTATGAAAGATGACTGGCAGAGTAGCCGCACCAGAAATAGTGGCCTGATCATTACAGAGTTGTCAAAGAACAAAACATGAATAAATAATGAAACTGAGCCTAATAGGAGTAATCATTACCTGAGTGGTTGAGCTAGTCCATGTAACAGGATCACTAGAGACAATAGTGAAAAACAGCTGAGAAGGTATAGGTTGGATGTGGGGCTTATTATCCATGGGCACGAAGACCCAGGAGATAGGAATCTTCCCCAAAGGTGACAAACCTGGGTCAGTGACCCCAATAAGTTATGATATTTCCCCATTAGAAAAAGGGCCACCGGAGGATATACCCTGCAATGAAGAAAGACAAATACAATATAATTATATATAAAAATTAGAATTGAATAAACAAAACATTGGAGGTGATAAGATCAAAATACCTCAGATAACCCGACAGAAGAACCACCCGCCGCAGAAGAGGTGGGAGGTGAGGAAGTGTGGCTAAGAGAAACGATCACCTATGCATACAAAATAGGAAGACTGTAAAAGATATGCTTCAAAATATGATAATTAAAAGCAAAAAGATTCAGAATAGATAATGATTTCCTGGATAGAAGAGGATGACACAGAAGAATTCCTCATGGTCATCCAGAACACAGAAAATATTTGTAAAGGAAAAGTAAGAGAACTGATCATGTCAGCAAAGAAAAGTATAAAAGGATAATAATATTGAAATAAAAGAGGAGGAAAAAACCTCTCTAGCCAGACCCAAAGAGGAGACCAGCATGGAATTCCTAGCCCTAGAAAAAGTCCCTCAAGAGGGAGGAGGAGATAAAGGATCACTCATCGCAGCAGAAGTTCCCTAAAAGTGTCCACAAAGGGAAAGACAGTTTGAATATGAATCTCTCAAGCTTAATTAAATAATAAATAATGAAAAAAAATAAATTAGGAGAAAATACTTACAATGATCGAGCTGACAGTCTACCCATATGATATATATTTTTAGTAGTGGGGCTACTGGTAGATGGGGAATCTATCATGATTCCCTCGTTAGAAGACTCTCCCAAAACTGGTAACAAATAAGAAGTATCAGGGTGTCGATCATCATAAGGATGAATGATACTCATCTCATTTGAAGAAGAATGATCATCATCATAGGAAGGGGTGATTTTATAATCAATTAGTTCCTCTTCAAGTGATAGAGAAGGGGAACCAATAAGTGAAACCCCGTGAAAATCAGTAACACTAAGTAAAGAGGAGTAATGTTTAATACCTTCACTAATAGGAATGTAAGTAACAGCAGGCTCCTCATAAGATAAACCAAAGGCTGCATAGCCTTTCTCATAAATTGTCTAGTATGTCTCCTTTACTCTAAGATCATTAGTATCAGACCCCTGGTCTAGTGCAGAGGAGGGAGCAGTAACTTCAACACTAGATCTTTTATTTTTTTTGCTAGCCCTAGTCTTTACTGGCAAGGGGGATAAGCATGGGCAGCAACAGTATTAATAGCAGTGGTAGGTGGAGCAGTTGTAGCTTGTATAAACTTGGAAATATACAGATCAGTATGTTTCCTCTTAGAAGTATAAGAGTCTCTTGTCTTGCTTTTTGACTTAGGCTTGGCAGGTTGGGGCTCAGATTGCTTAGAATAAATATACACATCGCACAAGGGACTCATCGAGACTGGGGTGAACTACTTGAGAGGGGATTTGGATATAGTGCTTTGGTATTACAATGACTTTTGGGTACTTTTGCCTTAGTGCCTTTCATGATTGGAAATCTTTGTAGAAATAGTTTAATGGGGGACATCCTTAACGTAATTTTGAATAAGGAGGACCTACCTCTTCCAAAGAGTGACTCATGAACGAGTGAAGTTAGGCAAGTAGTCTTTAGAAGGCAAAATAGACCTCCCGGATGGCTAGTTTTATAAACCACCCCCTCAAATGTAAAATTGGCAAAGGCCTCAAGGTATAGCTCGGAGGGGGAGGTGCTTGAAAGATAAGTAGGAGTGTGAGCCCACTGATCATAGCCCAATATCCTCCTCACCCTGTCTGAATGATAAAACTCTACACCTTGGTCTAGTTGAGTTAATGAAGCCAAAGTGCAGTTAGAAGAATAACAACAATAGAGATGTGTGGGAAAGTGGAAATAGACCCTACATCAGCAGGGCAATAGAAGGTTCCCCTAGAAGAATATAAAGAGATCCAAGTAAAATTACCACCAACTGTCTTTCAGTAAGGCCTAAAGGAGAACTCATTAGTGTTATCTACCAAATACCCTAAAGAGTCCTTAGGAGTCTTTTTATGCCACCTCACAGCACGAGCAGCCTTACTATGACAATCCCTGGCCTATCGAGAAAAATTAGGAAATATCTCAAACAAAAAGGACATGGGAATGAAAGTGTTGGTAAAATTAATGGCATAATGAGGCCCACATGAGCGTTCAACATCTATATGAGCTCTGTCTAGCTAAGTGTACAACGATCCCAGTGTCAGAGTACTTCCCTCCCTCGAGCAAGTCTCATAGCCATCTTGAAGAGAAATTTGTTAGGGGAGTCATATGGCCTCCCTGGAAGTAAGAACCTACTGAGAAACATAACAAAGAATGCTGCCAAATATAAGGGGAAGTTAATTTTTGGTCCTTCTTGACTCCTCAATTCCCTGATCGAGATCTCACCCTTTGGCAACTTCTTGAAATCCTTGAACCAATAACTTTTCCACTTGGTGAAGGAATGCTTGGTGGCCCCAGATTGATTAATAACAACATATTTTGAGCGCTCACCCAAAGTTGAGTGGAGCTCTCCCACCATATTTTCCTCAGTCTCATCCTCAAAATCATCAGTGAGCACATGGTCTCCTAAGTAAGGAAGGGCGAGCAACTCACAGACATCTTCCGAAGTAATAGTAAATTCACCTCAACCAGTAATAATATTTTAAGGACGCAAATTTCCAATTGAGTCCTTTGTAGTTTTAGCTCAATTTCGGACAAAAACATTTGAGTCATAGGATAGTGCTCTTGTATATCCTTCAAGACTATGAATGCATTACATATATATATAGGAGCTTGGAACATTTTTCTAAGTGGTCGTAATTTTATTTTAAACTGAAGTTTATTTTCAGAAGGTTAGTTTAGAACTTTGAATAAAAAAAATTGGGCTTAAAATGAATTTTGACCATTCTGTCATTTCGTTCGAAATTATCACTCGAACGAGTTTGTCGTTCAAATGAGAATGTCATTAGAAACGAGTTTGCCAATGACTTTTACCTTTTGTCCACTAGAACTTCGTTAGAAGGTCATTCGAACTAGTCTTCGTTCGAACAAGATTTCCGATGGGAAAACTTTTTGGCAGTTTTTGGCAATTTTTCTCCACTATCCCTCTCTTTTGTTCCCACTAACATTTCCAAAATTAATATGTGCGGGAACCAACATTGAAAAATTAACTTTTGACACTTTCTAAACACATTTTGAGAGAACAATTAAAGAGAGAAAATTTTATTAGTTCAAAAGTTCATTGATTAGCGTTTTTGAGTATCCATCAATTAATCTCTACAAAAACACTTACACCCATTAGTTCAAGTTTAATCCATGTTCCTATTGTTATATACTTTCTTGGAGAGTGTTGGGCACCAGGTTTTACTCTATCGAATTGAAGATTTTTATATGAGTTTACTTCTACATCCCATAAAGAAGAAGTTTGGTTTTGGCTGCAGCATTCTCATACTGTGAAAGGCACCGTGTGTGGTAAACGGGTTCCTAAAGCTTCATTGGTGGATTCTAAGATTTCGATGGATTTCAGGAATGTCGACTATGAAGAGGTTGGTACAAGAAGACGCACCAGAGGCTTGAAAGGAGTCAAGTCGAGTTGAGTAAGTCATTTGTCTTTTACTTGTAAAATTCTGCACTTAATGGACTTAACGCTAGGATCGTCTGAGGTTTTTTTTCCGTTGTGGGTTTTTTCTTGTACATCGCGGTGTAGTGGTTATGAATTTATTTTATCTTGCAAATCACCTAGAATGCATGTTTAGGGTAAAAAGATAAAATTGGGTTTAATTCACTTCTCTTTTTTAAATTGGTGCATGTTTAATAATTTGGGTAATGTTTAACTTAATTTAATTCAAGTCTAAATAATTGAATTTGATAAAATTTGGTTTGGACTATATAGAAAAATGAATTAATCAAGTTAGGAAAATTTTAGGACTTGGGATTAAATTAATTTTGTTTAAGTGAAAAGTTGTGTTGGATTATCTTAATCTCACTTACAGTTTGGTTTAATTTTAATTTGAAAGAAATGAAAATTTGTTGTAAGTTGTTTATGTGTTTGAGGCATCTTTATATCCGCATTTTAAATTGTATTGTTTTTAAAATTTAAAATTGGGGGTCCTATCGTTTCCAACAAGTGGTATCAGAGCATTGATTTAGAAAAACGCACGCTTACAGATTATTGCATTAAGGTCCCTTTAAATATTTTTTGGTTAAAAATGGAATTTTCCCCATTTTCTAAATTTCCTATTTTGGATGGTTCTAATTACACGTATTAGAAAGCGCATATGAAATCGGTACTAAAATCTGTCGATGAGAGTCTTTGGTTGTCAGTTGTTAACGGTGGGTGGTCTCCACCTACATATTTGGTAGAAAATGAGCGTGTTCCCAAACCCACATATAGATGGAGTGAGAATGATTTTAAACTTGAAAATTTTATTTCCCAAGGTTTAAATGCCTTGTTTAGCGTGGTCACACCGGATGAATTCTGACGTATTATGACGTGTGAAACCGCTAAAGAAGCTTGGGATATTTTACAAATCACTCACGAAGGAACTAGTGTCGTAAAAGCTTCTAAACTCCAAAACCTCAACACTCAATTTGAAACCATCAAAATGAATGAAAAAGAAACATTTAATGAATTTTATGCTAGGCTTTCCAATATAGTTAATTCATCTTTTAATTTGGGAGAGAAAATACACGATGACCGAGTAGTAAAGAAAATTTTAAGGTCCCCACCCGATAGATTTATTCCTAAGCTGATTGTGTTAAATTCGTTACCCAATTTAGCCTCTACAAAATTAGAAGAGCTCGTAGGTGATTTACAAACCTATGAACTAGACATGTTTCCCTCTAAAACCAAAAAGAAAATAGATAAGGGTGTTTCTTTGAAATCCCGAAATGAGGAAAAACAAGTAGTAAAGAGTGAAAGTGATAGTGACTCGGAAGATATGGCCATGTTTGCTAGGAACATTCATAAATTTCTTAAATTTAATAAAGATATGTTTAAAAATATTTTTAAGGAATTTGAAAATTCTAAGCATGACAAAGCCGAAAAGATCCCTAAAATTTTTAATGAAAATTTAAATAGGGACAAGTCTAATAAGTGTTACAGTTGTGAGGGTTATGGCTATAGGGCTTTTGAGTGCCCCACTAAACTAAGGAGAGAAGGTAAGCAACCACTATCTTACAATGCAACCCTTATTGATAGTGATAAGTAAGAGGGACCCGCTTCCCCCATTTAACGCAACTTTGTCGCATTCATGGCTAGTCATGTGAGTTCCGATAATGAATCTTCCCATGAAGATATACAAATACATGACACTTCTGAGGCCAAAGTTTATGATTCTCTTACTTTTTATGAATGTGAGAGTGAAGAAGAGAGATAGAGAGTAAAAATGAAGAAGAGGTTGATGTGAGTGAACTTCAATTTGCATTTCAAGAACTATACGATGAATATATTAAATTAAAACGAGCAAATTTGAAGTTATAAGCTAGTTTAAGAGAGCATGCCAAGGTCATAGATGAGAGTGCGTTGGTTGATGACCATTGGATACGTGAGAGAGCTCTTTGAGAGAATCTCGAGTATGTAGAAGGCGAGAGAAATAGACTTAGAGGTTTGATGGAATCCTTGAAAAGGAGCTTCTCAAGTTTGAATAGAGAAATCTTTTCTTAGAGTCTCACATTTTAAATTTAGAAAATAAATTAAAAGACTCTAGTAAAGTAAAATTTGATTTGGAGTGTCGTTCGGAGAAATTAGATAAAATATTAGGAACGGTCCAAATTAAAAATGACACTTGTGGTCTAGGCGTTGATACTTATAATGAATCAACTCATAAAGACAAAACCAATATTTTAGGAGAATCCTCTAGGAACAATGTTATAGATCATTCCTTAGGTAAGTCTTTTTGTCGAGTCTTTAGGTGCTCACATTGTGGTCGAAAAGGTCATCTTAAGAAGTTTTGTTTTGATCTTAAACGAGGTCCTAGAAAATCCCAAAGTAAGGCAACCGAGGTAGTCAAGATTCCTACACCCCGAGATCATCATTCACCATTAGTTTGGGTTAGGCGATCCGACTTGGTATCTTTATAAGATAGAATTTTTTATTCCCATTTACTTTCACACGATACCTCCCTTGCTAAATCCAAAGGTTGAATGTGTTAGTTGTTTGCATACTCTAGCTTTTTGTGCTTCATATTATATATCATTGCTAGTTGTATGAATATTTATCATTTTCTTGTCATTGTCTTATCTCATACATCATGCTTGAATTATGTTTTTTTTGTTCATATTTTGTATTATATTTCTTTCATTTTAGTTTGCATTAAATGTAAAATACAAAAAGATTTTGTTTGTCTTTTGAGTAAATATGTTTTATGTTTGGTTAAAAAATTCAAAAACTCGAAAGATTTTTTTTCTCTTGTCTGCATTTTAGTTTGACACACTTTATGTGGTATATACTTGTGTTTGAATCCCTTATTTTTCACTTCCATGTGGCTAGAACATTTGGTTAAGATTGTCAATCCTTAAAATGTCTTTTACCACGCTTACATGGAGTATTTTGATTTTGTGGTGCTATAATGGATTCTATTTTTATATGCCTCAATTCACACATGCACGAGATCGCTTGAAATTTTAACTCCACATGTATAATTGAGCTTTGTGAGGAGTTCTCCTATCAATCTAGTCATCTACATATTTTTTACCTAGGTGGACTTGTGCATGTTAAATCCGTTGCACGTGAGATTTGAGTGATATAAAAAATGATACATATAAATGTGCACAGGAAAGGGCTCCGAAAGAACATTTATCCTTTGCGAGTAAGCCATCGTTTGTAATGGACCTAAAAGAAATACGTGGTCCAAAGGCCTAAAAGAATAATGGCAGTGAAAAAAATATTTGCCAAGGCCTATTTTGTTTAGTTGATTTAGTCATTCAAAAATATATATGTTTATTTTGAGGGAGACTGGATGGTATATCAACAGTTTGCACAATGTTCGTTTATCCTAGCTTCTATTTCATTGTCATGACTCTATTGGTTTGTAGAATCGTCAAAATTCTAGGCTTATGTGCATTGTGTATGTTTGTTGATTGAGTTCAATTTATATTGTCACGTGAGGTTATATCTAAATGTAATGAGAACTCCGTGAACATGTTTTAAGTGTGTGGGTCGAAATTTAATTGTTGCTAGTTCACACCCCCACACTTCCGTTTACCACATATATTTGGACACATTTTTTCCATACGAGTGTGAAAAGCCTACTAGTTTTTTTGTATCATGCATGGTGTTTATACCTATGTATATGTGCATGTCCGTTAGTGTTATTCATTATGTATACATATATAGGGTGTTTTATTTTTTTTGTCTTTGATATTTTAGCTAGTCCACCTATACTTTAATTCGCAATTGGTATCTAACTTGTTAAGAAATGTTTGTTTGATATCACATGCTTAGTATCTTATTTGTCAAATTGGTACCATTTGTTTCGCACCAAGTTGGTATCCATTAATATTTGTGCGGATTAGTTCGTGCTATAGTTGCCCGTATTCTTTCATGCTCTTATCAGTTTATGCTCAATCATGTTCAATTTCTTTACCCTACTTTATCCCTTATGTAGTTGTTAAGGGGACAAATGGTACTTAGTTAGATTTGGGGGAAATGGTACTTGGTTAGAATGTGTAATTAATATCCATTGTCTATTCCTGAACAAAAAGGGGGATAAGTGGTTTCTAAACCTTTAGTTTAGGAGATTTAACTTAGAGGGAGTCGCGACCTTCTTAGGTTAATCGTAGTTGATAAAGGAAGCATTAATTTAGGGGGAGTATTTATTTTACATGAATTTATTATTCTTGATATTCCCTATGCGTTTGATAGTTTTCTTAAGTGTGAAGGAATTATTCTAACGGCAACTTCCATCGGCAAAGATAGTAGTCATCCTTGGATTTTCGAGTCAAGCTTGTACTTTTATTTTTTTTGGTAGGATGTTTTTGAGTCTAGTAGAGATTGACGGCCCTTTAGGAGTTAATTTTGATTTTTGTCCCAAAATAGCTAAAGGGGGAGATTTGTACGGACACAAATTTCCAATTGAGTCTTTTGTAGTTTTGGCTCAATTCCGGACAAAAACATTTGAGTCATAGGATAGTGTTCTTGTGTATCCATCAAGCCTACGGCAAGTTTGAGTTGAAGACGTTGCGACCTACTTATCAAGAGAACATCATTACCAGTGTACATGTGCCTTGTTCACGTCATCAACTTAGTTCCAATCTCTCATAAGGTATGAATGCATTACATATATATATATATATATATATATTTATATTTATATGGGAGCTTGGAACTATTTTCTAAGTGGGTGTAATTTTATTTTAAACTGAAGTTTGTTTTCAGAAGGTTAGTTTAGAACTTTGAATAAAATAAATTAGGCTTAAAATGAATTTTGGCCATTCTGTCACTTCGTTCAAAATTGTCGTTCGAACAAGAATGTCATTCGAACGAGTTTGCCAACGACATTTCCCTTTTGCCCACTGGAACACATTTTGAGAGAACAATTAAAGAGAGAAAAATTTATTAGTTCAAAAGTTCATTGATTAGTGTTTTTGAGTATCCATGAATTAATCTCTACAAAAACAATTACACCCATTAGTTTAAGTTTAATTCAAGTTCCTATTGTTATATACTTTCTTGGAGAGTGTTGGGCACCGGGTTTTACTCTACCAACTTAAAGAGTTTTGTTTGGGTTTACTTCTACATCCCATAAAGAAGAAGTTTGGTTTTGGATGCGGCATTTTCATACGGTGAAAGGCACCGTGTGTGGTAGACGGGTTCCTAAAGCTTCATTGGTGGATTCCAAGGTTCCGGTGGATTTTGAGATTATCAACTAAGAAGAGGTTGGTACAAGAAGACGCGTCAGGGGCTTGAAGGGACTCGAGTTGATTTGGGTAAGTCATTTGCTTGTACTTGTAAAATTCCGTACTTAGTGGACTTAAGGCTAGGGTCTTTTGAGGTTTTTTCCATTGTGGGTTTTTCCTCGTACATCGTGACGTAGTGGTTGTGAATTTATTTTATCTTGCAAATCACCTAGAACGCGTGTTTAGGGTAAAAAGATAAAATTGGGTTTAATTCACTTCTCTTGTTTAAGTTGGTGCAGGTTTAATAATTTGGGTAATGTTTAACTTAATTTAATTCAAGTCTAAATAATTTTATTTGATAAAATTTGGTTTGGCCTATATAGAAAAATGAATTAATCAAGTTCGGCAATTTTTAGGACATGGTATTAAATTAATTAAGTCAGGCAAATTAATTTTAGGACTTGGAAAATTTTAGGACTTGTTTGAGCCATATTTATAGCGCATTTGAAATTATATTGTTTTTAAAATTTAAAATTGGGGGTCCTATCGTTTCCAAACAAAATTGTGCGAATCTCTACTCTAGTGAGAAGCTAATAAAGTAAATGTAGAGGCTTGTTTGGCAATAGAGCAGGACTTGAGGCTGCTGATGGTGGTCATAAGAACTAGCCCCTCGATGAAAGACTTGTGCAAGGGGGTGGATAAGATATGATCTACCCAAATACCCCATTCCGATGTGGCTCCCCCACAATATTTGACCTCAATGTTAGAATGGGTAAAATCACCCATGTCCACTCCCTAAGAATTGAATCATGCAACGCAATAGGAATGTCAGAACACTCACTTAGACCCACATGGTCTTGCTCATTTATATTATTCATAAACTCCTACTTAAAATTTGCGAGAGAGGTCATGAAGATGTCCTCCTTGCCAAATTATGGTGTCAATCGATAAAGTCCAAAATATCTTTTCATGCAAGCAGTTAGATATTCCCTTTGTGACTTGGAATAGGCAGAAGACGAGTAGCCCCTGCTCGTGAGCAGATCCACAGATGCCCCACCTTGCATAAAGGTGGTGGGTTCCAGGATGGTGGAAGAGACAGTGGTGGCTCTGATGGCTAAAAATGTTGAAACAATGAAGGAAATAGGTAGCATCCCTACTATCATCTCACTGGTGGTGGTGGTGGTGAAATTAGAAATGGGATTCAGGGAAGAAGAAAAGGTCGTTTGCTGGGTAAAATGGAGAAAGATGATGATGGATTTTAGGGTTAATAATGGCAGTTTTTAACTTTCTTCCTCTCTCTCTCTCTCTCTCTCTCTCTCTCTCTCTCTCTCTATATATATATATATATATATATATCTAAAATAAAACCAAGTATGAAAAAAATGTTAAGGTGAAGAAATAGAAGTTTAAAAAAGATATTTTATACCCCTTTGAGATCCCATGATCCTTCCAATCAAAATGGGGCAAATTATTTCCCTAATGATGGAATGTTTGTTCTCTGTTCGACACGTATCACCTCAAGACCCTCAATGTGGGATAAGGTGACAGACCTAATTAATGCAATAGTATCATTATGAGAATGAGTTAGACTATTTGTATTCCAAGAAATAGTGAGTCATTGCCTACAAAAACCTTTGGTATACCTAACACATATATTTTTATACGAGGGGACTAATATAAAGGGGTTCTCACTCATTTGCCTAAATAAATAGGCAAGAAGGCCCATATGGTGAGGGAGGCTCATCGCGAGCAACCCATTCAAAGAGCACCCTGACCAAAGACCAAAGAAAACTTATATTGGAAAAGGAGGCCCACCATGAGGAGCCCCTCGTCCCCAAAAGCCCAAAGATCATAAAAGGAAAGTTTGGACGAGGAGGCCCATCATGAGGAGGCCCTTGTCCCTAAAGATTGAGAATCAAATAAATGAAGAGAGGGCGAGGAGGCCACCCACAAGGATCTCCCTGTTCCCCAAAGCTTGAGAATCTAAGGAATAAATATAGGGCGAGGAGGCCCACCACAAGTAGCTCCTCATCCCCGAAGCTTGAGAAACACATAAATGAAGATAGGACGATAAGGTCCACCATAAGGAGTCCCTCATCCCCAAAAGTTAAAAGATCACAGAAAGGAAATTTAGAAGAGGAGACCCATCACGAGGAGTCCCTCGTCCTCAAAGCTAATAACACAGAAAAAATAAGTGAAGGCGAGAAGGACCATGGTAAGAAGAACCTTGTCTTACACTCAAGCCACTAGGAAAAAAAACAAGGCGAGGGAACTCATTACAAGTAGCCCCCTAATCCAGTTGACAAGTCACAGAAATGGAAAAAGGGTGAAGAGGCTTATCCATAATGATCCCTTTACTCCCAAATGATTTACCTAAAAGAACTAGTGGGAGAAGAGGTCCACTTAGAGTGACATCCTCCCCTAGACTTGTTATTCAAAAATATATTAAAGTATTGATATTTTACTTTCTTATACAGGTAGCCTAGTTGAGCAAGCATGGCTCGAAAATGCAAGTTGCGATCTCTTGGGAGTTTTGTCTTGGTGGCTGAGGAATAAGGTTTATTGATCAATCTCAACCACTTATCACTTTGATATTGAGATAACACTAGTAAAAATACCCTAGGGGTCACCCAGTCTTTTCACAGTCTCACCCAGTTATAACTAAAGTAAGCAACCAAGAGGTTGCTTGCAAGAAATGAACAGTTTATAAAATGATTTAAGATAAAGGGGGTACTCAAGGCCCCACTCAAGTTTGAAATATTTTAGAGGAGGTGGTCCTTGAGACCTCCCTTTAAGTTTATAAATATTTTAGAGGAGGTGATCCTTGAGACCCCTCTCAAAGTTCACAAATATTATAGAGGAGTTTGTCCTTGAGACCCCTCTCAAGTTTACAAATTTTGTAAACTAAGTCACCGTTTCAAAAGATATCTACCAAATTAGATATTTTTCCATTCAGCAAAGATATATTTTCTTTTAGACTTTGGTTTTCACCAGGTGGCACCTGTCAGAGAGGATAGGCGGTTGCACACAAACAAGGACAAATGGTACAATGCAGACCTTATCCCTCACTCAACCCTTAGTTTTGTCATCCAAAAGTGCCAACTCATCCCAGTGACCTAGTATAAATGGGACCCTTGGGCAATGTCAAATCATAATCAAAAACTCAAGTCATACCAATACTCATCAAAATCATAGAAGACCATCTAGTATTCTCTCCCTATTCTCTCTCTCTAAGTGCTAAGTGCTTGTTTCTTCACTCCCACACTGACAGCCGTTATCTTTAGGAGATCCTCTTTATAAAACTTACTATTTTTGTTGTGAAGTTCATCTTCTTGCAGGGGGTGGTTCTTGCTTTGGTTCCATTTTTACCAAAAGGAGAAGGTTTTACTAGTTGTTGCTCTAGAAGTTCTTAAAAACCTTGGGAAGAGTTAATTAAAATGGGTCATGCCTCACCCATTTCAGCATCTTACTAGACCCCAAGTGCTGATCTAGATGTACTTGGCTGTGATATCGCACCTAGGGGGAGGATCGATCACTAAAGAGAACATTTTAGGGAGTCACTGATTCTTTAAACTCTATTTTGATTGCTATCAAGTTTTTGGTGCGTTCTAAAAGATTCTACAGTTGCCCCTGAGTTGAGAGATAGACTTTATGGTTGACAAAGCTCCGGGAACTAAACTGATAGCTCTAGAACCTTATTGTATAGCTCCATCGGATATGAGAGAACTGAGAGAGCAAATTTAACCATTATTTGGATAGGGATTTATTCAGAGTAGTAATTTACCTTGGGGATCTTTTGTCCTTTTCATAAATAAGAAATATGGATAGTTGAGACATTTCATCAATTATTGGGACTTAAATAATGTCATCATACAAAATCAGTATCGGTTACCCTATATTGATGACTTGTTAGACCAGTTGAGGGGTTCTTCATACTTTTCGAAGATTGTTTTAAAATGTGAGTACCAGTAGTTAAGGATTCAGGAGCAAGATGTTTCAAAGATAGCATTTCTACAAGATATGGTCCCTATTAGTTTATTGGTATGCCATTTGAGATAGTCAACACACCCAGCATTTTATGGATTTAATGAGCCGAGTGTTCATGGATTTCTTAGATCAATTTATCATTATGTTAATAATTGACTTTCTGATGTATTCTCGGACTATAAACGAGCATGCCCAGTGTTTATGAATAGTCAGAAAGACATTACAAGACCATTAAATTTATGTTAAGTTTGAGAAGTGTGGATTATAATTGAGAGAGGTACAGTTTTGGGGTCACATTTTATTAGAGGCAAGGATCTTGGTGGATCAGAGTAAAGTATGGACGGTGATGGAGTGGGGACAGGCCACAATGCGTATAGGGGTGCACAATTTTTTGGGATTAACGGGATACTATCATCGGTTCAATCAAGGCTTCTCGAAGATAGTTGGGACTTTGATAAACTTGACATATCAAGGGTGAAATTCATTTGTGATGAGTTTTTCCATCATTCTTTTAATGAGTTAAATGTCAAGTTAACTTTAACTCCAATGCTTGCTTTATCCCATGGTGGGGTGGATTGCATGGTTAATACTGATGCATCATTACAGGTACTTGAAGGTTTAGCAATGTAGGAGGAAAGTCCTGCAACTTATGGTTGTTGAAAGCTTAAGTGCCATGAGGGGATTTAATCCCACCTATGATCTGGAGTTAGCAATGATAATTTTTTCTCTTCGGATTTTAAGACATTATTTATTGGGGTAGAGATTCCATTTTTTCACGGACTATAAGATTTTTGAGTATATGTTCTTGCTGAGTAAGTTGAACATGAGGCATCTTCAATGACTTAAGTTTGTGAAAGAATATCAGTTTGATATACATTATCACCTGGGCAATGCAAACATAGTGGCAGACGCCTTGAGCCATAGGCAGATTGTTACACTTTTGATGATTTGGAAGGCAAAGTCGGGTTCTTTTTGCACTAAAGATGAGTTAGCTCATGCCTATATGACAATATTACCATCGCACCAGTGATCATTATTCATATTATGAGGCACAATTATGGGATCATTCTTGTCAGGAAAAGGTCAAATTATCATTGACCGAAGGAGAAGAATCATATTCAATTGGATTTTATGGGGGGTTTCGGTTCCACGATAGATTAGTAGTTACCGAGGATGAGAATTTATGAAAATTAGTAATGACTATAGTGCATGGGTCGAGTTTTATGGTACATCCTAGTGGGGATAAGATGTATAAGGATATGAGGGGCTAATATTAGTGGGCAGGCACGAAGAAAGACATCACAGTGTTTGTGTCTAAGTATGATACTTACCAGAAGGTGAAGGTAGATCAATAAATACCCATAGGTGTTCTATAGCCTCTCGATATTTCAGAGTAGGATTTTTAGAGCCTCTTGATATTTTGGCATGGAAATAGGAGATAATTTCCATGGACTTCATTATAGGGTTTCCTACATCACAGAGGCGACACGATTCCATCCGGGTAATCATGGATCGTTTGACTAAGGCGTCTCCCTATTTCCTATTTGGATGGATTTTACTTCGAAGAAGTATGCAAGAATTTTCCTTACAGAGCATGGTGTACCACTTAACATCATGTCAGATTGGGGTAAGACGTTTGTGTCCCACTTTTAGAGGAGTTTCCAGAAGGCATTAGGAATAAAATTGAGGTTGAGTACCTTGTATCACCCATAGACAGATGGACAGATGGAGCGGGTAAACCATATATTGGAGTACATGCTCCAGATGTATACCATTGGTGGAGTTTTCTTACAATAACATTTATATGTTTACTATTGGCATGAAGACATTTGAGGCTTTGTATCGGTGACTTTTTTGTCCACCCACTTGTTAGATATAGATGGGTGAGAAAAATCTTGGAGGACCTATGATCATTTAGGACACCTCAAAAAAGGTGGAGCATATCATGGAGAGGATAAGGACTGCCCAGAGTCAGCAAAAGAGTCGTGCGGTTGTGGGGAGGAGGAATCTAGAGTTTTCTACTAGAGATCATGTGTTATTTAGGGTGTCTCCCATAAGGAGAGTGATTCATTTTGGGAATAAAGGGAAGTTAACTCCCCAATATGTGGGGCCATTTACCATCATTGAGTGTATCGAACCAAATGCATATCGTCTAACCGTATCGGATCAGTTGCAACATCAACATGATGTTTTTCATGTCTTGAGATAAGTAAGAATTGTTCATTTATTATATCATCTTATATAAGGCACAAAAAGATACTCAAAATCATCATTCATTTCATTAAAATCATTTTTAGGAAATATAGGTAAGGACCTCATCAAATGTGGCTTCATTCAGAATTACGTCATATATAGAAGAAAATGGTAGATTCAAGTATTTTTTAAAGGGTGTGAATAACAAGGTTTAGATTGGTTTGGTCAGGCTTGACAGGTATGTCATGCCAGTTAAGGAGTTCATTAACGGTGCTAATTTTTTTGGACAGATCAGATGGCTCAGACTTCATATGGATCATGTAGAGTTCCATCACCATTATATGCATGTTTAATGATTTGTCGACGTAACTGCATTCGGAGTTTTCAACGATTTCCATAGCTTTGATAGCCAAAGGCTCCCCCTTATGTTACAAAGGTTCCTTAGAGATTCTTTAGTATATCAACACATTGATCTTGGTGAGATAGAGTTTCAGCCCTACGTGAGTTACAAGGAGAAGTTGATTGTCATCTTGGATCATAAGGGAAAGACACTTCACTGTAAGGTGATTCCTTTATTGTGTGTCCAATAGGGGAATCACACTAAGGAAGAGTTAACGTGGTAGAAGTAGGATGGCATGAGAGAAGACTATTTGTAACTGTTCTATTCAGGTATATATCGAATTCTGAGGATATAATTCTTTTATTATGGGGAAGACTATAATGTGCCGCATTTTCTAGTATTTGTTTATTAATTATGAGAATAAATTAATAAATTTGAATTAATTATAACTTGAGTGAATTGGTAATAATAAAATGTATATTTAAATAATGATTAAATTTGCATGCTGGTGATTTATTTGACTCGCGTGTTATGTTTAATTAATTAGGTAATTAATTAAGTTGAGACTATATGCAGTTATGTGTTGGATAAATATGCGTAATATTTATTTTACATTGTGAGGTACTACCGTCAATTATGAGGTACTACCATTTGGAGATGACTCAATAGTGATACGGAGGCCCGAATACGCATTTTTATCATTCTATGTTAGGCCCATTGTGTAGGTATATCTTTGGGCTAAACTTTTGACTTATTTGGATAGTGTTTTGGGCTAATTTAGAGAGACCAAATTAGGCCTAATATTGACCTACGGATTTAAGGATTAATTAGGAGAGTTAGACGTAATTAATCAGACACTTTACACATGATACACAAACCCTATCAGCCTTAAACTTTTGGGAGAGCTCAAGGAGAATTTTCAAAGAAGAAGAAAAAGGATTAATACATTGAGATTCATTGTTCGTATATTTCATGCAATAAATCTCTTTCTTTATCAGGTAAAATCTATAACTTGTTCATAATTCGTGTTATGTAGTTTAGTTTGATATTTAGATACATGTTTAAGATTGTTATTTGATATCTTAATTATATTTTGTTATGAAATTAATTGGGATGAGAGATTGATTAATTATGACTTTAAATACTTAAGATTTTTTAGAATAAACCTTGAATTGGATCATTTTGGAATATGATTTTGCGATGAGAACTCATGCTTACGATTCATTTTCGTATGTAAGTTGAATCCCCATGTTAATTTGATATTTGGATCTGAAATCACACATGTATTTGACTTCATTAATGGTGATAGATGAATTATGTTTGATTTGAGGATTTGATGGATTAAACCTTGAATTCTTATTAAACTTGGTTAATACAAATTGGTATTGCATTCATGTAACTTATAATTAAAAGAGAATAGGGAATCTGATGATTTGGAGCTTTAGATTTGAGCTTTGGGTTATCTACGGTCGTTTTGGTTTTAGGAAAAGGAAAGTTTTTCTACCTATTTCATTCGAATGGGATTGATTCTTGTTCAAACGATAAGAATTACCTCGTTCCAATGACATCTAGGTCCCGGTCGAATGAAAATGGGATATTGGTAGATTTGGGAGCAGCAAGGGAACTATTTGACACATAATTAAATCTTAGGATAATGGGTATAGAACTATATTATAATTTATAAATGACTTAAACTATCAAAATACGTGAGGAAATTTTAATTTAGGATTGAGCGTTATGAACCTTTAATTAATGAATGCAATACGACATCATATGGCTATATATATATGTGTGTGTGTGTGTGTGTGTGTGTGTGTTGCTTGCTTATGAGAACATACTATTACTTGTGGTAAATTTATCGATCAGGGTTGTTTTTGGAAAGCTTTTGATCACATATCGCATTCCTCGATGATGACACATGACTTGTGGAGGTTGTTATATCTTGATCATGCATTCAGTTGGTCTACACTTCATGATGAGAGAGAAGGATGGTCCAATGCATCGGTAGAGTGTTGGAGAATACCTAGTGGTGCGATTACATATTGATCCCTTTTTCTCATATCTATGTAATTATGTTTAAATTTGTTATATGAGGGACTCCCACGGATTTATTGATAGAAGCACGAGATGGTCCCCAAAGGTAGATTCCTTTATGTGATTTATTTAAGAATTATAAAAGATATATTTCAGTCCACTGATGGACATATAATTAAAATGAACCCAATGTCAAATTTATATGTTGTTACTATGAGAGTGCGTGTATCTTACTCTCCGGGTGACATTGCAGGGTTTGGTATGTGGGACATTATTATTCACATGTGTAGTTAGTTGCATTTCTAATGCATCTTAATAGCTTTTACTCATTTATTAGACTAGTTATAGAGGCTTTTAGTATCACTTGTGCCTTGAGTTGGGATATGAGTTAGTATTTCACTTATGATGAGGGATGAGGTATTTATTGGATGTGACTATTGACCTGTTGCATGTTAATTATAAATGAGTCGTATGATTATTATTGTTGATATTAAATATATTTCTTAGAACATTAGGGCACTGACCCAAATTATATAAAACTATTTTTTAGCCATTCATAGACATGATCTACACGATAGAGGAGACTCATAATTGTAGCTCCACTTATTTCCGGTCATTTCACTTGATTCTTGGCATAAGTTGTTATTCCATGTGAGTACTTTAGTCAGTTCATTTATTTCATAGATTGTATGGACCTTGTGTCTTAGTTATTTTTATTCAGTTGGTTTATTTGATATTTTAAACTATTTGAGTATTTTCTTTGTTACATAATTGAGTATTTATCTCAAAATTTTATTTATCGTTTAGATATCGCATGTTGTAGATAGATTTAAATTCTCTCCAAGTCATTTGTATTTTTTATGATGATGTTGAGAATGATATAAATTGCCTAACCGCCCCAATCTTTAACATATTAGAATGGCCAACTAGTATGTGAGAAAATTGGGGTTGTAACAACATATTGTGTCCCACATAGGGAGAACCGCGAAAAAACTATTTGGCCTTAGGACTTAGTGTATTGAGTTCATGGTTTTTTCTTACCATGTAAATACCACTCTTACGAGTAGTGCTCAGCTGTTATCTTACTTTGTCGCCCTGTAGTTGCGTTGACCCGTTATAATCAATATAATATCTTATTATTAACTTGATATCTTAGGGTATTAGACTATGAAAACCAATTCACTTTATCTTTTTCTTTATATCTTCCTTATACATATAAAATGTTTCATGTTACTTACCTTACTTTTACACTCGGATATTCTTTTATTACATCGATCCAATAACTATTATAATTCTACTCAACCATTTCCATGATGTTATTATTTATTTCTAGTGAATATTATTAAAACATGTCTTTATATTAATATAATTATTTACTTGGCAAGGCTTTGCTTATTATTTTTCAATTCATATGGAAACTAAGTTACTAGAAGAGGAAGAAGTATCGCCATAAAGTGTGGGATTACGTATCTTTCAACTAGTGGTATGACCATATATTATTTAAGTGTTAGCGAATTTAGCCAAGAGCGACATCACCTTTTAGATTTCCTTTAAAACCACATATGTGTTGTAAAGATCATAATTATGTTTCCCTTATATTTTTAATGTAAGAACAATTGTGCAATATTATAATAAATGCTAGTGAGACTGATTGTTTAAATATCATTCCTCTATTTTTTACATATATATTTAATCATCACTTATATGCATGTCTTGCACTTTGTACGTAATACTGGGAGTGAAATGATATTTTAAAGTTTGGATAAGAGATTGAGGTGATAGAGGATTTTACACTTGTGTTCGAATATTATTTTACTACATCTATTGTAAATTTTATATTAAGCAAACTTTTATCTTGAAGTTGGCGATTTTTTTACTTCTTAACACTCCTCTAGGTGTACTTCATCATCATTATTTCTTCTTTCTTTTTCTACTTTTCACTCTTACCAAAATATTTTACATTGCTAACTATCCCTTGGATATTTAATGTTATCCACTAACGCGTCAAATAATGATATATCAAATTGCATGCATTTTATAAGGGCCTGTTTGGTAGCCATTGAATTTGAAATATATACCATGTAAAATTAGATCATCTACAAATTAAATAATCATTATTTTTGTTGCAAAAATTCAAATTATGGAATAATATACAAATTTATGTTAATGAATTAAAACTTAAATGAGGTTATGTTTCTAACAACTAAAAATTGGCTGAATAAAATTGGAGTGGTTAAAAACTACATTGCGCTAAGAGTTATATTTATCTCACACGTGATCATAGGGTAACTTTTTTTCTCTCCTTATTTATCTATATATCTACCCATCTTTCTATTTCTAAAAATTTATTGCAATCCATTTTATAAGGATTTTTATTTTTAGTTGTTTAATACCGTAACAAAACGTCAAGTCTTGCACAAACAGACTCACAATTTGTTTTCGTATAGATATTATCTCCTAGTCTCCGAATATCCGAGATTTATCCTTGTTAGATTTAATAGACATATGAAAGACATGATCACATAATGTATAAACTAATTTTATAAATATAAAAAATGATTGTAAAAATAAAAAATTAAAAAAGAAATAGGAAATAGGAAATAGGAAATAGGAAATAGGAAATAGGAAATAGGAAATAGGAAATAGGAAATAGGAACTAAAATTAAAAAATAAAAGCATAGTTGTTGCAATCATATTCGAGAACATGCAAATCAGTTCGAAATAAACTTTACTCTTTTCGATCATTCCAGTTGATGTAAAAAACTAGATTTGATCTAATTAATTAATCACAGATAAATATGAATAAAGAAATAAGACAAAGGATTTTTAATGTGTTTCACCCTTAAGGAAATGGCCTACGTCCATTATTTTGTATTGTTGGGTATTTTGCCTTACACTTAAGTATGTTCGCTTATCCAAGCTTACCCTGCTGGGGGTGTTACAAAGTATTTATATCCCTTAGGTGATCAGTATGAATAGACAATATGCCATTATTTAATAGACATATACATCTGTAGATGATAAGAATGTTCATTTAATCTGTCTTCGCCGCTTGATCTTCCTGACTAGATGCTCGGTACGCTGAGTGGCTCGGTACATTGAGTAGCTCGATGCTTTAATTTACTTGTTATTTATATTTATGCCATTTAGGGTAACACGTGTCTTCATATAATTGGCCCACGTCAGCAGGCTAATATTGGTATCAATAGAAGCCCCTAATGTTTCACAGTTGAGGTTGGATATAAGAGTGTGGAATATTATGCCCAAAAATTGCTCGGGAAAGTTTACCCTGTCTTGTTAGATTACATATCTCCAACACTTGTGAAATTTTCCTTTTAGCTTAATAATTTTGAGCGCGAAATAGCAAACTCGTAAATATTTTGAATCTTTGATGAACACGTGGGTATTTGTGCCTTTTTTATCATTTAGCTGCCAGAAATGCAATCATCGTCTTTAGTGATCATTATCTTTTCCCATTTTCCAAGGTGGTGTATTTAAAGATGATAGGATCAGATTGTCTTCTACCTTTTGCCCTTTAGATTTCCAAACTTTCTATCTTCTTACTTTTCTTCTTACGATCGTCTTCCTGTCATCCGCCTTAGCTGACTTCTTAATTTTTCTGTAAGAATTTATTCTTTCTTCTTTTTTTTTTTAGTCACCATGGCTTACCTTATCGAATCGTTAGATAAGTTTGGTGTTAATTTTGGAATTCCTTCTTGGGTTATTTTGGAAGAACCTCCTTTCCCTTTTGATTTATTTTCTCAAGCTGAGGGACATTGGTTTCCTTCCATTTTTAGTTGAATGTGGTTTTTCTTTCTCGCCTAATCCCTTGTGTTAAGAATTTCTCCAATATTTTGATATTGTTCCTGCAAGAGTAGTTCAAAATACATGTAGGGTAGTTAATGGCTTACATAGATTGAATCAAATTCATGGAACTCATTTAAGGATTCCTGAAATTATGTATTACTATAAATGGGTTACCAATGACACCACCTTTTACTTAAAAACTAGGTTTTCTAACAGAGCTTTAGTGGTCAATCTCCCTGATGCTAATAGGGATTATTTTGAACATGGGGTTGTGATGAAAAATTAGCAACACCCCCCGTTAAAAGGGAAAGACGTGTACCAAGGTCCCAGATGTCCACTTTATGTCAATAGGATAGGTTGTTTTTCTTTTTCAATTTATCTTTGTTTTTGTTTGATAAAATGCATCACTGACATTTATTTTTTGTTTGTTGCAATTGATAGTAAGAGAAAATCCCCAAAAGAGAGTGATATTAATATAAAAGATTTAAAATTTATCTGGGGATTGCATCGCGCAATAGCTGAGGAACACGTGAGGTTTGCTTCCTATTTGCTATAATACAAGAACACCACTTATTCCTTTATTGCTCAACCTCTTGTTCCTCCCCTGGTGATTGACCTTGAGGAGGCTCCAACCTCTTCTTCATTTATTGAAGAATCTTCTCTTGACTTGGGTTCTTCTATTGTTGACCTGATGACGAAGAAAAGTAGGATGCCTGATCTCTTTTCCAAGGTTGCCCCTGGTGCTGATGGGGTGAAAAAAAAAGATGATGTCCCAATTGAAGGGACTAAGAAAAAGAATGTTGTTCCACCTGGTGGAGCAGTCATAATTGCCAAGGATATCAGTAAGAAGCCCCATATTGCCCCTAAAGAGGCAGCACCTTTGATTGAAGGGTTGTCCTTATTCAAGAAGAGGCAGCACCTTTGATTGAAGCTACTCCTTTGAGAAGATTGAGAATAGGTCTTACTGAGAAGACAGTATATGCTGTTGCCTAACCTTCTAGGGTTGAGGTACCTTCTTTGAGAGTTAGTACTTCAGCTCTCCTTTCTCCTAGCTTGGCCAAGAAATTGATCAAGTCTGGGACTCTTCTTGACTACAGAGCTGTTGAGATTTCAACTCCTCGAGAAAAGGTTACTGACTTGGCAGCCCAACATCTTGCATCAGTAAGTGTCATCACACTTGCCATTTCATCTCTTTGTACAATGTTCATATTCTGACTTAGGCTTCTTTTCTCTTGCAGTTTTTGGTGTATTTTAATAATATCCTAGAGAAGAATGAGGCTATCAAGGCTTAAACTTCATCCAGTGGGGTGGAAGAAGCCCTTATTGGGTTGTCAAAATCATTGATGGAGTCTCGACAAAAGTATGAGGAGGAGAAAGCTGTCTGGGAAAATAAAATCACGTCTGCTGAAATAGCTCAACAAAATGCTGAGAAAGTTGCAAAGGAGGCTGTAAATGTTTCTAAGGAGGCAGAGGAGAAATACAAGGTTGTTGTTTCCAGCAAGGTGGAAATTTAGGGCAAGCTTGAAGAGGATGAACGGCATAAGAAATTCCTTGAGGATAAGGTAAAGTATGTCGAAGAGCTTCTTAGGGAAAATACTTCCTCGAAGTGGGTGAAGAGAAGAGCTGCTGTGAAGAAGGCCTTTAGCTCTGGTTGGGACAAAGGGTGGAATAAAGCTATTATTGTTATTTCTACCCAAATGGAGTATGCAAGTTTAAAGTTCTCCAAAGATTGATGGACTGCAGCTCTGAAAGAGTTGAATGTTGCTGAAGATTCTGAATTGTTTCAGAGACACATTACTAGCCCTCCTCCTGCTATTGAAGAAGAAGAAGAAGAAGAAGAAGAAGAAGAAGAAGATGATGATGATAAATCTAGATCTGATGAATCTTCTTTGTTAGTTGTAGAACAAACACTTGCTGCTGCTATCCCTCGATCCTCCGAGCAAGTTAAACAAATAACCCCCTCTACCAAGCAACGTCAACTGCCCATCGAGCAACTAATTCCTTCCTCGAAGTCGACTGATGATATTGTAGGTAATAAGGAGAAGGTGTAAAGTTTTTCGGGTCTTTACTTATTTTTTTTTCTATTTTTCCCTTTTATTGTAACTTTGGTTGTACCCCCTTTTATTATGATCAATAAAATGGAATTTATTTTTTATTTTGAGTTTCTCATTCACTACTTTAATATAGTTGTACTGCTGTTGATCTGTTTTTACTTTTCCTTGCTAGTTTATTGCCAGGATCAAACAGTTGTTAACTAATGATAGAGAGTTGATGAAGAAATGTACGGACTACTTCAAAGTTGGTCGTGCAGACTTCACTGAGGCACAGATAGTTGATATTCTTGGATCTCATGCCTCTGAACGATCAATCGATTCTTATCAATATTTAAAATGTTTTCTTGATTCGTCTGTTATAAATAATGTGGCTTAGTACGAAATGATTGAAGATTTTCACGGAATGATCGAAGAACTTCAACTGCAACACAAAGAAGACATGAGGGTTATAATAAAAAGTACCAAAGTTGAGCGCTGATCGGGGTTATGACAAGTTCATTTCAGCCCATAATAAGAGAGAGAGTGTGCCCAAGCTTGAGATTGAAGATCACAGAAACATCGCTAAGTTGCTGGAAGAAGAGAATATTGCTTTGAGAGAAGAGCTGAGATAACTAAAATTTGCCTCTACCTGTGGAGCTCTGGTCCCAGTTAATGATGAAGGCTTATCTTTTTTGAAGACCAAAAATGTTGCATTCAGAGAAGAATTGGAGGCTTTGAAAGGAGCCAGACCTACATCCTCCTCGCGTGATAGAGCAAGAGCTGGTCGGATCAACATTAAAGAGATTAGGATTCAACAGGCCTTAGAAAATCAAGTTGTTCAACTAAAGGCAAAAAATTAAGCTTTAGCTGAGACGTCCCATAAAATTCAGAGTCTCACCAAGCAACTTTCCAATCAGAGTTCTGCATTGGAGAGTAAGGAAAACTTGGTGAAGAGGCGTCATTAGCATGTTGAGAGATTGACTTATTAATTCCAGAAGCAACCCAGAGAGTTTTGGATGGGGGGATATAATGAAGTTTTATGCCATCTTGATATTAGGTTGAAACAAACCAACAACGAGGGATACAAACAGGGATGGTTGAACGCCTTAACTGTGATAAAGGTTGAACAAGGAGCAGAGCTGTGGGACTGGTATGAGCCAAGATTACTTGATCTGCCAGTGCCTCCCTTTAAATTAAAAGTTGTCTGGATTCCAATTAACTCTATCCCTCAGTGTTTGATCTCAAAATAACTTGGTGATTACAATCTTTATGAAGATTTTGTGATATCCTAACCTCCACATCTGCTTAATCGACCAAGTTCAAGCAATGCTAGAATGCTGCGAGATTTGAACTTCATCAAATCTTCTTTTGCTCTAGATGATCCTCCAGCTAGAATGGGTCCTGTACCTAAAGATGAAGGGAAAAAAATAGTAGAATAGGCCATTTGTATTTCGTTAATGATTAATTAATGAAGAAAAAACCATATTTTGTAATTTTATTTCCTTGGAAATGATGTTTATCAATCTCAATCTTTGTGTTGCTATATGTATGTATATATAAAGGGACAATTTGTCCTATGTTGATTTGATTGCCTAGACAATGGAACTTTGCCCCATATGTTTGCCTAGTTGTAGTAAGTTATCACCCATAAGTGCCTAAGCAATGGAATTATTTCCATCCCATGTTCTTGCTTAGTTGTAACAATCTTATCTAGATTGCCTTAGTGCCTAGGCAGTGGATATTTTACCCATCTTCTTTCCTAGTTTTAGATGCCCCTTGAGGTCACCTATAATCAAACAGGCCTCGCCTTGTATGATTGTTGTTCCAACATTGTTGGTTAGGTCTGTTGATGCCTACCAACCTTAGTTAGTGGTTGTTCATATGACGACCAACCTTAGTTGGTGGTAGCTGATGTCGACCAACCTTAGTTGGTGGTTGTTGATATGCTAACCAACCTTAGTTGGTGGTAGCTGAAGTTCACCAACGTTAGTTGGTGGTGGTTGATATGCCGATGAACCTTAGCTGGTGGTTTTTGTTGCTGCAAAATTCAAGTGTAGTGTGTAGAAAATTTAACTCGAAAGAAATATGGGGAAATTATCATGTTCACTCATATTGAAATAATGGGGTACATGTAAATATACATTACTGGTAATATTTGTGCAGGTGCTCAGTATTCCAATCATTTTTTAATTATCCCCCCTCTAGAGTTCCTATTATGTAGGTTCCAGGTCGAACAATAGTTGTGACGCGATAGGGCCCATGCCAGTTGGCTTCCAACTTATTGTGCATTTGAATGACTTTATTGAGCACATAATCTCCAGCCTTGAGATCACACTTCCTGACCCTTTTATTGTAGAACATGGCAGTCCTTTACTGATAAGCTGCATTTTGAATTGCTCCATCTTCTCTAACTTCGTCGAGCATGTCCAAATCTAAGCGTCTCATCAAATCGCTTATTGGAGAATTGAAATTAAGCACCCTGTGAGTAGGTAAGCCTATATCAGCAGGTATGACTGCTTCACTTCCCAAGTCTAACATGTAAGGAGATTCCCCAGGCGTTGTTCGAGGCATTGTTCGGTAAGCCCATAACACAGAATGCAACTCGTTGATCCAATTACCTTTCGCATCATCCAACCTTTTCTTCAACCCGTTCAACAAAGTTTTGTTTGTTACCTCCGTTTGACCATTACTTTGGGGATGACCTGAAGCAGAATGAATCTTTTGAATGTTAGATTGTAGACAGTACATAACGAACTCCTAATTATCAAATTTGGTATCGTGATCTGTGATAAAAGCATATGGCAGACCATATCTTCAAATAATATTCTTCCAGATGAATTGATAGACCCTTTCGTATGCCATATCGATGATAGGTTCAACTTCTACCCATTTTGTGAAATAATCAACAGCGGCCAATAAATATTTGAATCGTCCTCTTATAGTTGGCAGAGGCCCGACTAAGTTTATTCTCCACATAGCAAATGGCCAAGGTGAAGTGATTGGCGTCAGCAATGTCTGAGGAGTTCTTCATATAGTAAAAAATTGTCGACATTTCTCACATTTCTTGGCAGAAGCTGTACAGTCAGCACGAATTGTTGGCCAATAGTATGCGTGCATAGTTATTCTCTGCAAAAGAGTCTGACCTTCTACGTGAGCTCCACAAGATCCTTTATGAATTTCTTTTTTTAGATCTTGAACTTCTGCTGGGTGAACACACCTTAGCAGACTGGCGATCACACCCCTTCTGTATAAAACTCCATTGTTTAAGATAAATTTAGCAGCTTTAAATTTCAACCTCTTGGCTACAAGTTGGTCGGCTGGTAAAATCCCTTCTTCGATATAAGCCCTAATGGGATTCATCCAGGAAGGTCCCATATCCAAAGTGATAAACTTTATCATCAAATCTTCATCGATACTTTTACTGGCGAGAATCTTAATAGGATTTATTCTTCGTAGCTCGGTTCGAGTAGCGGAGGCTAGCCGAGCTAGTGCATCTGCCCTTGCATTCTCCAGTCTTAGTATTCGGATCACTTGGACAGCTACAAAATTGGATACAATCTCCATAGCTTTAGATAGATACTTGGACATGAACTCTCCTTTTGTTGCATAAAGATTGAGCATTTGATTTACCACTAGCTGCGAATCACTAAACACCATTATTTGCTCTGCGTTCAATTATTTAGCTAAGTTGAGGCCCACAATTATCGCTTCATACTCAGCTTCATTGTTGTAAGCCTTGAACTGAAAACGCAAAGCATGTTCTATATTTATCCCATCTGGACTATTGAGAATCATTCCAGCCCCATAACCTGTGGCACACGAAGAACCATCAACATATAAATTCCACATAGGGATACTTTTATCAAACCCTTGATTTGACAAAGTCCCCTGATGGAATATCTAGCGCTTCCTTTCTCCATCCTTTAATTCTGGGCTCTTACCAGAGGATTCTAGTTGATCGGCTACCATCTCCTCTGATAGGTCTATTGCTGGGAGTTGGTCGAAGGTATCTGTTGGGTAGGTGAATTCAGTGATGAACTCCTCCACTGCCTGTCCCATGAGAGAAGATCTTGGCTAGTAGATAAGGTCATACTCTCCTAACTCCACTTCCCAATACATCAACCTTCTAGATTTTTCTGGCTTATGTAAAGCCTGTCTGAGTGGCATGTGAGTATACACCGCTATTGTATGGGCTTGAAAATATGGCTTCATTCTCCTACTCACCTCAATTAATGCTAATGCCAATTTTTCCAATTTTGGATATCTTATCTCTGTCCCCTTAATGCCTTGCTCGTATAATAAACTCGTTTTTGCATTCCTCTTTCTATTCTGACGCCATTTTCTGAGACAGACAAGTACAAATATAATTTTTCTCCCAACACCAGCCTGAATAGTAAAGGAGGTGTCCCCAAGTATCTCTTCAACTCCAGGAACACCTTTTCACACTCATCATTCCATTCGAAGGTCTTTCTGGTCACCTTGAAGAATAAAAGACATTTATCAATTCCTCGAGAAATAAATCTATTGAGAGATGATACACACCCCATAAGGCTTTGCACTTCCTTCTTGGTGGTTGAAGATCGTAATTCTAGCAGGGCTTTTATCTTGTCAGGATTTGCTTCAATACCTCACAGGTTTATAATATACCCGAGGAACATGCCTTCCTGTACACCAAAAATGCACTTGGTCGGGTTTAGCTTCATCTGGTACTTCTCCAGTTGGTCAAATGTTTATCTTAGATCAACTATATGGTCAGGATCTTTCTTGCTTTTAGTCGTCATGTCGTCGACGTACACCTCCATATTTTTGTCGATCTACTCTGCGAACACCTTATTCATTAGTCGTTGATATGTAGCACCTGCATTTTTAAAACCAAAGGCATAACATTGTAACAATATGTCCCTCATAGAGTAATGAAATATGTACTCTCCCTGTCTTCTGGTTTCATCTTAATTTGATTGTATCCGGAGTAGGCATCCAAAAATCTCAACAATTCATGCTCCGAAGTATCATCTACCAGTTAATCTATTATGGGCAGAGGAAAATGATCTTTTGGGCAGGCCTTATTAAGATCTGTGAAATCCACACACATTCTCCATTCATTGTTCTTCTTATTTACCATCACCACATTAGCTAGACAATCAGGGTAGTTGATGTCTTCAATGAAAGAAGCCGTTTATAGCTTCTCTACTTCCTCTTGAATAGTCGGGTTCTTCTCCGAATTAAAGACTCTTCTTCGTTGCTTCACCGGCTTGATCACTTTATTGACATTGAGTTCCTAACACAGTAAGGTTGGATCTATCCCCAGCATATCTTCATGACTCCATGCGAATGCTTGCTTTCTATGCCTCAGAAATGCCAAGAGCTCTTACTTCAATATTTGATCAAGTGAAGCACCAATCTGAGTTGTTCTTCCGGGTCGTTCATCATAGAGAATAATGCTCTTTGTTTCCTCCATGACTTGGCCTTTAATGAGCACCGTTTCATCTCTTGGGTCTAAGGTTTCAATCTCAGACTCATTAGACTTATCCATTTGGTAAGTGGTGGTTTTCTTCCTGGCATCCTCCAGTTCTTCTTGTTCGACGGATGAGTAGTAGCATTCCTGAGCAACCTTTTGATCGCCCTTCACAATTCCAACCCCAAAGTTGGTCGGGAACTTTAAACACAGGTGTATAGTGGATGTAACTAGTTCAAACTTTTTCAGGCCTACTCTCCCCATGATTATATTGTAGGTCGATTGGAAATTTTTTTTCCATCATAAAGAATCGTATCTTTTACGATCTTCAGGCAGGTATGGTACAAATCATCACATCCAACTTGATCATTCTAAGCGTAAAAACTTTTTCACCAGAGAACCGGATAAGGGGACTGTGATACGATTCTAACTGGGTGAGTTTCAGGTTCAAACTGTTAAAACAAGGGTAGAATATGATGTCCGTCGAGCAACCATTATCCACCAATACTCTTGAGATAATTACATCCTCCATCCTCATTTTGATCACCAAAGGGTCATCGTGAGGATACAAAATTCCTTCCAGATCATTTTTAGAAAAATCAATGACTAGTTTATCTTTGTTAACCTTCCAAGGATGATCTTCCTCTGCTAGATTTATCCGTTGTATGTAGGAATAAGCTTGGGACTCATTGAGGTAAGCTTTCCTTTCAGTGGTATGATCACCACTACCTTCATCTCCACATGTTATCATATTATTATTAAATGAACCAAAACGGATTAAAAATACCTCACGCTCTGACTGTCTTGACTTTTTAGGCAGATCGGGATCATTTTTCGAGTCATCTTTCTTGTCCCTTTTCTTGTAATTTCTTGGTTGGCGAGGAGATTTGGACCTTTGTGGTGATCTGTTGTTAGTCTTCTCAGCGTTCTGGCGATCAATAAATCGGTTCAACTTCCCTCGTCTAATGAGTGTTTCTATCTCATTTTGGAGAGCCACTCACTGCTTGGTCGTGTGACCATGGTCCTTATGGAACTCATATGTAATACCCCCTAATTTTGAGGATTTAAAATTTAATTATTTTTGGGAGAGATATAAATATTTGAATGGGAGAAACTTAAAGTTATGATTTGGAGAATTTATTTGAGTGGGAAGAATTATTTATATTTGGTGACTTTAAGTTTAATTGTTCGATAATCCGTGTGTCGCATTTTGAGATCAAAATTGGATAATGTTATAAAGTATTTCGGATGACAATTCTGAGTGCGCAATTGAGTCCGGATGGGTCAAGATAGTCAGAAAAGAGTACCCGGGGGTAGTGATCGGGTCTCGGGGTATTTTTGGGCATAGTCGGGCCCACACGGTGTGATTCGGGCCATTTTAATTAGACCCATATGGCCAAAAATGGGATTAAGGGTTTTTAACCTAATTGAGGGACCTATTGAACTGCAGTTAAGAATTCTAAACCTTGGGTTTGAGAGAGGCACAGAGGAAACAAATCAAGAAGCAAATTGGGAATCTTTTGGAGGCAAATCGAGGGACAAAATGGGTGTTCTTCATAAACCATTCTTTAACTATTGTGATTCTTAAATTGATGATAATCAATTCATATTATGAAAGGTCTAAATCAAAATTCGTTTTGGGTGGGTTATTGCATGAAAATGGTTTTTTATAAATTTAATCGGTTGAGTGATTTGACAGTCCAATTGATGTTATAAAAGTATTCAATATTGATTGACATTAGAACCATAATAGAACACCAGTGTTGGAGATGAATTTATTGAAAGTGTGGGATTATATTTTTGAGTGATAATTAGGGTTTTACCATGGAAATTTTTGTTCTTGAGTAGGTGAAGATTTGTGAAAATCATTGATGGTAAAAGGTTTAAACGATGATTAGAGTTAGTAACAAATGTAAAAAGATGATGGATATGATGTTTTGGGACTGGAATTTGAGATAAGAAAGCTTGAATTTTCGTTAATGGCTGAAACAGCAAGTCGAATAAGAAGAATACATGTTCGGTCGATCGATTGACCCAGGGGATTGATCGATCGATGGTCCCAGATTTTTCACAGTTCGACCAGTTTTAGATATAAAGGGAAATTAATTTAAGATCTAATTTCCATGCATTATTTGATGATAAATAGTTATGAAGAACATATTCCTAACAATTATAGGGAAAAGTAATTGATATTAGGAAGGATTTACGTGAGGTACTTTATGGATAAACTTGGGGAATTAGATTTCAAATTAATTATAAACGGATTGAGTGAGCAAGTCTAGGCATATTGGTTGAGCGACGCCAAGGTATTAAATTAATTATGGAGATAAACAAATTAATTTGGAGTCGGAATATAGACTTGGGAAATATTAAGTTATGGGACAAGTGAGCGAGTCCGGGTATAATGGTTGGGCAACACCAAGTGTTAAACTAATTAATGTGTAAATTAATCAAATTAGGGTCGGACCATAGACTCGGATTGGTAATAATTAATGTGTAAATTAATTAAATTAGAGTCGGACTGTAGACTCGGGAAAGTAATAAATTATTAAGGAGTGAATTAATTAAATTTGAGTCGGACCATAGACTCGAGAATATATATAGGCTAGTGTTATTGATTTTAGTACACAGTAAAGTCGGGATTTATATTTTATATATATACGGTGTGGTGATAGTATATATATACACGTGTGTACTTTGTGTGTGCTATTTAATATCAGGGACTAGATATTTATTTAAGTTATATACTCTAGTGATATCAAGGGAGGTTGCGCGATGTGGGTGAATCCCCTAGCTTGATGAGTAGGGTGAGCATATCCCTAGGTCATAGCGTCAAGTATATGGGTGAGGGGTTTATCTCACTTTCAGGTAAGGAATATGACCACCTCCACTACGTTTATATTTTGGGTCAGGTTGGTGAGCGATTCCAACTTGGGTAACTAGGTTATGTGATCACATCTAGTAGGATAGCACTTTAGAAGAAAATTATCCGGCGAGGGTATACTCGAAGGGATGGATATACATATAATATGTGTGGATGTTTTAGTAAAAGTACGTATATAATGGCGTTAAATATTATATGCGGGTGATAGTACAATATGTGATGTATTTGGTTTATATAACTTGTGTCATACTTATATGATATTATTTAAAAGGAATTACTTAAGTTAATTGGTGAGATAAATTATAACCCATGAATTATTATACCGGGGTTAGAGTAGTATGGTAAGGGGAGATTACACCTGGACTAGTTGGACGGGGTAGTACAACTAGGTGGGGTTAAGGTAACCGTTAGGTGTGCACATTAGTGGAGGGGTGAGTATGTCCTCAAAATATCGCGACACTAACTTAAATATAGAGCGCATTCATATAATTTTTAATTACTGCAGTTAATTCACTCGCTAAAAATTTTCAAAATGTTTTGGGTTCTAACCCTTGCTATAAAATTATTTTCAAAACCTTTTAGGTGTCCAGCCACAGGGACGCCAGACTTCATATTCTATTCTTCAGACACGGAGCTGCAACATATGTGGATGCTAGCAGGAGCTTGGATTAGATGCCTCGTTCATTCTTTCCTAGAGTAGGAATCATTCATCAGTTTCAATTTTACTTATGGCTTGTCGCCCAGACTTTTCAGTACAGTTTTCAAATTTATTTATTCAGGTGTTGAATATTTGTACTGGACTGTTTACTTTGGTGACCGATGGTTTATTTGGTATGTAGTCTAATTAATTGTTCAGTTGATTTAATTCAGTTGTGAGAATGGTTTATATTTATATTTCCGCATGTTATTGGTTATTTAATTAAAAGATAAAATTTGGCACCAGCTTTTTGGAATACTAGGTGGTTAGTAAGTTTTGAAAAGGTTTTCGGCAGTGATGCTAAGCATGAACCAAGTGGGATTCCAATTTTAATATGGTATAAAACTAATCACCCGATATTTTATTAGGTGGGGTTTCACATCGTAATACTTGAACTTATCTCTTCTTTCAGGAGTTGTCCTCAATTTTCCTGGCCAATTTAGTTCCTCGCTGTTCTTGATCTCTTCTAGAACCTGGTTTATATTCACCTTTAATGGGGTATAATTTGCATATTTCCTCAAGTGCTCCAACGTTTCCTTTCCTTTCGACTGATTTTTCCCTCAATTATGCTTGTGATCTTTCTTCTCAGACCTGCCCTCAACTTTAGTCTTCGCTTTTTCCTCAACATTCTTCTTCGCGGCCATGGCTTCTTAGACATTCATGATCTTGGCTTCTTTAGCCATCAACTGTGCCATGTATTTGGGGGGATCCTTAGCCAGAGTGTAGTAAATCTTGTATGATAAAAGACCACTCATGAGGGTTGTAATAGTTTTTTTTCTCCTCATAGTCAATGACTTCCAGTTTCTCATTGTTAAAATGAGTGATATATTCCCTTGTGCTTTCCCCTGCCCTTTGCCTTACACTCAACAGATGTGCCACCCTCTTGACTGGCTTTGCACCAAAATAGAAGTTTCCTATAAAGAGCTCTGCCAGTTGATGGAAGGTAGCAATCTACCCCTGAGGAAGACTGTTGTACCATATTTGAGCAGATCCACTAATGGTTCCTGAGAATGCATTACACCTCATCTCATTTGGGACTGCATAGATATCTGCAGAAGCTTGGTACTAGCCTATATGAAGAATAAGATCAGTTATTCCATCATACTTCGGTGTAACTATTGGAGCCTTAAACTTTGAGGGTGTGGGAAAATCCATAATTGCTTGTACAAAAGGAGATCCTTTGATAAAGATTCTATGGAGAGGGTTTTTGGCCTTAGTCATATCCCCTAACCTGTCTTCCAATCTTTAAATAGATCCTTTCCATGCATCATTTCCAGCCTCTAATTTATGTGTATGAGCAACAGATCGCATTGAGTTCTCCGCTTGGGATCTTTTGGGCTGAGCTGCAGGCCTGATATTTGGGCGTGATTGGGAATATCCTTCCCTTAAATTATTTAGTCATTAAAAATTTCTCGATGCAATTCGAGGAGGGTTTTTATTCCTCCTGGGGACCAAACGGTCAAAGAGGGAGACTCTGCTCAACCTTTCCAGAGCACTTGTTCGTTCTAGAGTTAAAGTGATGTTTTCTTGAGACTCTACGATTCTTATAGGGATGTCAAACCGAGCTTATAGGATGGATCACTTGAGGTTCAAGTACGGTGAGGTTCAGTACGTCTGGATCGTGAAGACGGTGGTCGCATGATGTTTCCTTGGTCAAAGTGGGCGGAAGCACTATTTTGAATAGTCTGGATGAATTTTCGCATAGTATCCTGCATAGCTATTTCTCCCCTGGCTAAACTGGCCAAGATTCATGTGATATCGTTTGCATTTGGAGGGGAAGAAGGGTTGGGAGGATTCCCATCAATGTTCCTACTGCTAGATTCTAGGATATCAGCCATTTTAGGATGAGTTTTTGATGAAAAACGCTACGTATGGTCGTTCCCACAGATAGCTCCAGTATGTTGATGTAAAAAACTAGATTTGATCTAATTAATTAGTCAAAGATAAATATAAATAAAGAAATAAGATAACGGATTTTTGAAGTAGTTCAGCCTTAAGGAAATGGCCTACGTCCACTGTTTTGTATTGTTGGGTATTTTGTTTTAATCTTGATTATGTTTGCTTATCTAAACTTACCCCACTGTGGGGGTTTTACAATGTATTTATAGCCCTTATGCGGTCAGTATGAATAGACAATATTGTATTATTTAATAGACATATACATATGTACATGATAAGAATGTTACTTGAATCCGTCTTCGCCACTTGATCTTCCTGACTAGATGCTCGGTACGCTGAGTGGCTAGGTACACTGAGTGGCTCGGTACATTGAGTAGCTCGGTGCTTTAAGTTACTCATTAATTATATTTGTGCCATGTAAGATAAGACGTGTCTTCATATAACTGGCCCACGTCAGTAGGCTAATTTTGGTATCAATAATTCCCTTGTATATATTTATCAGCATATGCATATATCCTAGTTTTTATCATTCCTCGAATATATATATATATATATATAGAAACGAGTTTTATATGTTGGTCCAATTATATGTAGAAATCATAGATTATGTCACACACAAACCGAATTCAATTAAGTTTCATTTTATCCTGATTAATGAGGTGAACCAAAATGTGCAAGATATTGAATCTAAACGAGTTTTATATGTTGTTCCAGTTATATGTAGAAATCATAGAGTATGTCACGCACAAACCAAATTCAATAAAGTTCGATTTTATCCTGATTAATGAGGTGAACTTAAGCATGTAAGATATTGAATCTAAATTGAAAGAAACACACCACAAGACAAGATATAAAAAAAAAATCTTGGTCGGGAAAAATCTTATATTTCCCCACACTGTTACAAATAGGTATTACAGAATGGCATACAAAAACTTACATACTTAATGTCATTATGTATTACAATTATGTTTTCCCTCCTTATTATTGATAGAAAACGATGTTGATCCAACAACGCCCCATACAATTATCTCCACTTGCCTCGGTGTCCACGAATTAGCCTCATGAAACTCATTTCCTATCTTCATCAGTGGAGAATTAACTCCAAAAGGATTAGAACATATGATGTGTTCTTTAAAGTTTGATAAAATGATCACAAAACATCCAATGGGTTTAGATTTGAAAAAAAGTGTTTGATGACAAAATGATGTCTAAAAGGCATGATAGAAATTGCAAGTATGCATCTTTATGTAACGGGAAAAATATCTCCTAGAGATATACATAAAAGATTTTATTTGAAATCAGGTGAAAAATAATTTTTCACAAACCCGTTTGAACGAGTTACATCTCGTTCGAACGAAGTACAAGATCTCATTCAAGTAGGAACATAACGTTCGAACGAAATAGCTGATTTCATTCAAACCACTTCTAACGACCTATCCAACGAGATTCCAGAGTGGGAAAAAAGTTATCAAAATTGATATCGTTTGAAGTTATTTGAAGTTGTTCTAACGAGGTATGTGTACTCATTCAAACGATATCCAATGTCGTTCTAACGACTTCGCGAATTTTTCAAAAAATATTTTAAAAACATTTTTAAAAAATATTTTAAGTTTTCGAACACTTTTCAAATACCCGTGAATAAATTGATTACAAGAAATCAACCTCATATAGCTTCTCCATATGATTGTAGTGCCGATCTCAACTCTTCGATCTTGGATTGTTGCATTTTGTCACTAACTTGTCTTTACTTGAAGTTCTTGAGAATGTGCATGAAGTGTAAAGGTGTAAGAAATATGCCAAACTTAAAAATATAACGAGAAATTATAATTCATTCCCTTACAAATCTCCCCCTTGTCTATTTCGGTACAAAAAACAAAATCGCAAAAAATAACCCCTAAAATAAGTCCTACTAATGTGCCTCCCAAACTCAAAAATAAAAAGTCATTTGTAAAATTATTTATGCCGAAAAATCTTCATCGTATAGTCCATGATATCATCTATGAGGGAAAAGACCTACACATATGAAATAAGGAAATACCGTGATGCAAGAAGTTTAAGGAAAATAAAACTCCCCCTCAATATGATCTCCCCTTTTGTTCGAAACAGACAAAGGGTTAGAAACTAAACCTAAAAAGTTGATTTTTGTTCACTCTATACCCGGCTAACATTATCACGGTTATTGAACGTGACACGACCGTGATAAGCTATTGTCACAGTCCTCTCACGGGATTTAATCGTGATAACTTCAAAAGTTGTTACAGTCAAAGTCCATGACAGGACTGTGATAATTTTTTTAATTATAACATAGTGGAAATCCCTCATTTCGGTTTACCCTTACAGAACTCTTTTTACTTTGGCAGCGGTGACCCCATCTCTTTCTCTCTCCTTCACACCCCACACATACACACGCCCCCACAGAAACACACGCACATCACATGACACATAGAAGCACTCACCATACAACACCCAGACCACACAAGCACAACATACACACCCTAGAATGAAACCCTAAAATTATTTCAAATGAAAACCCTAAAATGAAAACCGCTGAAAATAAAATAAATTTGAAACCTTAAAAATGATTTCAAACACATACACTTATTTAATTTTGGTAATCTATTGTGCTAATTTATTATTTATGGCTTTAATTTATAAATTATGTCACCTTATTATTTATTGTGCTAATTTAAAAGTGATGTCACCTTATTGCGCTAAGAAGTAGCGCTATTGAATATTTCACATTATTGAGATTCGGAGGCGAGGAAGGCTTATATGCCACTAGGCCTCCAAAATGGGGAAAATTGAGGTCCCTCATCGAGAACAAGTCGACCTTATAGGCTAGGGCCCTGGAGTTTCTCAATATGATCATCGGCTCGGGGTATACTGATTGGAGGAAGGTGCCCGTCGAGTTCAAGATGGCTATCTGGGGGGTATTTCAGGTAGTTACTCACTTTATTTTTATTTTGTATTTTTATTTATATTTTATAATTTAAATACAACTAACACTTACTTTCTTTTTGTTTGGTATTTGTTTGACAGGAACAATTTTGTATGCCCACATATGTCCGTAACACCACGTTAGAATAATTGAGAGATCAATTAAAAACATGGAAGAAAAATAATGGGCACGGTACATTGGCTTGGACTAGGATTCCATCTTGAGGCTTAGAAACAAGGGACCACCGAAGCCAATCTCGTTGGCAAGATGACACCAATTTGACAATAATGAGATCTCGGATAGGTAGTTGTCCCATCATCAATCAGGGAGGTCAAACTGGGCCAAAAAGGTCGACGTACACTACTACAGGCGTACGTCTTATGATGAAGTGGAGCACAAGGTGGAAATTTTTTATTTTTCTTTCATTTAGTTTTATTTTATTCTAATTTATCATTATTTTGCATTACTTACTAATTTTGCATTATTTTATTTCAGGAGATGGGGAGTGGCCCTGGGGGTAAGCCACATAGGCTCGATGCCTATGTGGAAATTCGAAGGAAGAAGGGCAAGGATAAGGATGTGTCCCTGATCATGGCATCAACAATTGTAAGTTATAAAAATATCTTACAATTGTTAAATTTTTTTAATTACGTTATAATTTTTTTATTAACTTATCTAATCGTGTACTTTTTTGTCATTTTAGGCAAGGCTTAAGGAACTTGACAACTCCCAATCTGATGTCGACAAGGAATCTTTGGATATAGATGCACTAAGCTAAGTGATCGGGGTGGATCACAAGGGGTGAACAAGGGGGTAAACTCTCGGGTGGGAAAGTCGAGGGTCACCGGGACTGAGACGAGCAACATTGGGCTGGCTCGTAAGGTGGAAGCCCACAGCGATAAGTTAGAAAGGTTGGAGGTGACGATCCAAAATATGTTTGAATACATGAAGCGTCAGTTAGGGTCTAACTTGTGTAAAGGAAAGGGGGAAGTGGTAAACGGGGATATCATTGCTCTATCTCTCTCACCCTCACTGCCAATACACAACCCCTCACAGATACCCACCTGCTCGTCACCTCGATATGATCCACTCGACAACTTTACCCCCATTGAATGGCTTATGTCATAAATTGGTTGGCCAAGTGTGTATATAATGGACATACAAGGTTCCAGCTCCATAACTTAAAGGGTTAAGGGACCCAGACACATGCCCGAATAGTTTAGTTCATGGATGTTCGTTGCAACCAATTGAGGCTAGGGTTCGCATCATGCATATTGTGCCTGAAAAAGAGAATAAACCCTTATGGTTGGACGAACAATGTGGATTTCGTCAAATTGAGGGTTGTCTCAATTTGTATGTAGTGGGGCCTACCTTCCTCCTTAGACTTGTTGAAAACTCAACCCCGTGAAAATTATTTGTAATAATTTTATTTGTATTTATTGGTTATGAATATTGAATGTTGAATATTTTTTTTTTTAATTATTGTTTGATAATATGATTGAATTAATGTGTATGGCTTTAGTTTTTATGAATGGATGAATGTTGCTTGGGATACATACTGTTATAATAAGTTAAAATATGGTGTAACATGTTAAAATATACTGTTGGGCAGTGGTAGTGGCCATACTTCCCAGTAGGTTTTTTAAATCTTTCCAGAATTATCACAGACATTGACTGTGACAAGTCCGTGATAAGTTGTTGCAATTATAACGGGCTTGTCACAATCATTTATCGTGAAAAGTATTGGTTGTTTTCACAGTTAATGACCGTGATAAGTCCATGACAACTTCAGTTGTCACCCCAAAACTTGTCATGTTCATTGACCGTGACAAATCTGAATTGTCAAGATCTTTGATCATGACAAGTTGGAAGTTTTGGTGTAGTGATCATAAAATCTATACAACTAAGCATATGCGATGAAACTTCAACAAATCAAAAATCAATTTTTGAATTGTTTTGAAATTTTTAAGTGTGTGTGTGTGTGTGTGTGTGTGTGTGTGTGTGTGTGTGTGTGTGTGTGTATATATATATATATATATTGTGAAATGGGTTTTATATGTTAGTCCAGTTATATGTAGAAATCATAGATTATGTCACACATAAACCAAATTCAATTTAGTTTGATTTTATCCTGATTAATGAGGTGAACATAAACATGCTAGACATTGAATCAAAATGGGTTTTATATGTTGGTCCAATAATATGTTGAAATCCTAGATTATGTCACAACACAAACCAAATTCAATTAAGTTCGATTTTATCCTGATTAATAAGGTGAATTTAAACATGTAAGACATTGAATCTAAATTGAAAGAAACACACCATAAGACAAGATATAAGGAAAAAATCTCGTTCAGGAAAAATCTTATATTTCTCAGCATTGTTACAAATAGGTATTACAGAATGACACACAAAAACTTACAGAATTAATATCACAATGTATTGCAATTATGTTTTCCCTCGTTATTGTTGATAGAAGTGATGTTGATCCAACAACGCCCCATACAATAATCTCCGCTTGCCTCGGTGTCCACCAATCAGCCTCAAGAAACTCATTTCCTATCTTCATCAGTGATGAATTAACTCCATAAGGATTAGAACATATGATGTATTCTTCAAAAATTGATAAAATGATCTCAAAACATCCAATGGGTTTAGATTTGAAAAAACAAAGTGTTTGATGACAAAATGATGTCTAAAAGGCATGATAGAAACATCAAGTTTGTATATCTATGTAAAGGGATAAAAATCTCCTAGAGTTATACTTGAATGATTTTATTTGAAATCAGGTTAAAAATAAATTTACAAAAACCCGTTCGAACGAGGTACATCTCGTTCGAACGAAGTACACGATCTCGTTCCAGGTAGGAACATCTCTTTCGAACAAAGTACCTGATTTTGTTTGAACCACTTCTAACGACCTATCCAATGAGATTTTGAAGTGGGAAAAAAGTTATCAAAGATATCGTTCGAAGTTATTTGAAGTTGTTCTAACGAGGTACGTGTACTCATTCAAACGACATCCAATGTCGTTCTAACAACTCTGCGAATTTTTCAAAAAATATTTTTAAAACATTTTAAAAAAATATTTTAAGTTTTCGAACACTTTTCAAATACCCATGAATAAATTGATTATAAGAAATCAACCTCATATACCTTCTCCATATGATTGTAGTGGCGATCTCAACTCTTCGATCTTGGATTATTGCATTTTTTCACTAACTTGTCTTTACATGAAGATCTTCAGAATGTATATGAAGATGTAGAGGTGTAAGAAATATGCCAAACTAAAAATATAATGAGCAATTATAAATCCTGCCCTTACAAATCTCCCCTTTGGCTATTGCGGTACAAAACACAAAATCGCAAAAAATAACCCCTAAAATAAGTCCTACTAATGTGCCTCCCAAACTCTAAAATAAAAAGACACGTGTAAAATTGTTTATGCCGAAAAATCTTCATCGTATAGTCTATGATATCAGCAATGAGGAAAAATACCTACACATATGAAATAAGGAAATTCCGTGACGCATGGAGTTTAAGGAAAATAAAACTCCCCCTCTATATGATCCCCCCCCCCCCCCCCTTTTGTTCAAAATAGACAAAAGGTTCGAAACAAAACCTAAAAAGTTAGGATCAAGAGAATTAAAATATGAAATATCATCCATTACACCAAAATTGAATTTTTGTCACTTTATACCCGGCCGGCATTGTCACGGTTACTGACCGTGACAAGCTGTTATCACGGTCCTGTCACGGGCTTTAACCGTGATAACTTAGAAAGTTATTGCAGTCAACGTCCGTGACGAGACCGTGATAAATTTTTTTAAATATAACAAAGTCGCAGCCCCTCATTTCGGTTTACCCTAACGCAACTTTCTCTCTACTTTGGCAGCAGTGACCCCCTCTCTCTTCATTCCAGTGCACATGTATCTTTCTCTCTCTTTCAAACCACACACACACACACACATCACATATACACACACACCCACACCACACACAGAAACACGCACCACACCACACCCAGACCACACAAGCACAATATACACACCCTATAATCAAAACCCTAAAATTATTTCAAATGAAAACCCTAAAATGAAAATCGCTGCAAATAAAATTAATTTCAAACCTTAAAAATGATTTCAAACACATGCACTTATTTAATTCTTGTAGTCTATTGTGCTAATTTATTATTTATGGTTCTAATAATGTGAAATATCTTGAGGCTTAGGAACAAGGTACCGCCGAAGAAGACAATCTCATTAGCAAGCTAGAGCCAATTTTTCAATAATAAGATCTCAGATTGGCAGTTGTCCCATCATCAATCAGGGAGGGCAAATCGGGCCAAAAAGGTCGACGTGCACTACTCCAGGCATACGTCTTATGCTGAAGTGGAGCACAGGATGGAAAGTTTTTAATTTTCTTTCATTTAGTTTTATGTTATTTTAATTTAGCATTATTTTGCATTACTTATTCATTTTACATTATTTTATTTCAGGAGATGGGGAGTGGCCCTTGGGGTAAGGCACATAGGCTCGATGCCTATGTGGCAATTCGGAGGAAGAAGGGCAAGGAAAGGGATGTGACCCTGAGAGTGGCATTAATAATTGTAATTTATAAAAATATCTTACAATTGATAACTTTTTTTTTTATTACGTGACAATTTTTATATTAACTTATCTAATCGTGCACTTTTTTGTTATTTCAGGCAAGGCTTAAGGTACTTGATAACTCCCAATTTGTTGCCGACAAGGAATATTTGGCTATGAATGCACTAAGACAAGTGCTCGGGGAGGATCACAAGGGGTGAACAAGGGGATGAACTCTCGGGTGGGGAAAGTTGAGGGTCACTGGGATTAAGACGAGCAATATTAGGATGGCTCGTAAGTTAGAAGCCCATTGCGATAAGTTATAAAGGTTGGAGGTGACGATCAAAATAGGTTTGACTACATGAAGCATCAGTTGGGATCTAGCTCATGTAAAGGAAAGGGAAAAGCGGTAGACGAGGACATCGTTGCTCTATCTCTCTTACCCTCACTGCTAATATGCACCCCCTCACAGATTCCCACCTTCTCATCACCTCGGTTGGCCAAGTGTGTATATAATAGACACACAAGGTTACAGTCCCATAACTTAAGGGGTTGAGGGACTCGGACACACGCACGGGTAGTTTGGTTCATGGATGTTCGTTTCTACCAATTGAGGCAAGAGTTCACGTCACGCATATTGTTCCCGAAAAAGAGAATGAACCCTTATAGTTGGATGAGCAATGTGGAATTCATCAATTTGAGGGTTGTCTCAATTTGTATGTAGTGTGGCCTACCTTCCTCCTTAGACTTGTTGAAAACTCACCCCCATGAAAATTATTTGTAATAAATTTATTTGTATTTGTTGGTTATGAATATTGAATATTGAATATTATTTTTTTAATCATTGTTTGATAATATGATTGAATTAAAGTGTATGGCTTTAGTTTTTATGAATGGATGAATGTTGCTTGAGATACATACTGTTATAATAAGTTAAAATATAGTGTAATAGGTTAAAACATGCTGTTGGGCAGAGGTAGTGGCCATACTTCCCAGCAGTTTTTTTAAATCTGCCCAGAATTGTCACGGACATTGACTGTGCCAAGTCCGTGATAAGTTGTTATAATTGTCACGGTCTTGTCACAATAATCGACCGTGAAAAGTATTGGTTGTTCTTACGGTCATTGACCGTGATAAGTCCATGACAACTTCAATTTTCATCCCAAAACTTGTCATGTTCATTGATCGTGAAAAATACAGCTTGTCAAGATCTTTGATCGTGACAAGTTGGCAGTTTTCGTGTGGTGATCACAAAATATATAAAACTAAGCGTAGGCAATGAAAACTTCAACAAACCAAAAGTCTATTTTTAACGTTTTTGAAATTTTTGTATATAACTATATAACTATATATATATTTATAAGTACAAATATAAATAGTCACACCATGGAGTAGAACGAAAATATCTTAATCATGAATATGGAATGAATATGTGTGAACTTGATGCATGGAAAAGTCAATATAGGCATTCATAGTGACGGTTCACGAAGTCAAAGTGACACTCCTAAAGAAAGAACTCAATTAAAACTTTAGTGTAAAAGAGTTGAACAAAATAAAATTTACTCAATTTCATACAAAATGTCACTATTTTAAATGCTTCTTAAATCAATAACACCAAAGTATTTAATGTTTTTGAAGAAATTTTACTATGAAAACCCATATATTTTCAACTTGTAATACCCTAAAAATCTCACATTTTAATCATAAACTCCCAAAATTTTTGAAGGAATCATATTGCTCATTTTTAATGAAGCATGAACGAAACAAAATTAACCTTCGCACGTCTATTGTTATGTGCCAAAATCATCTTTTAGGTTCTTGCCAATGGTGGCCTTTAACGTAAAGAATATCACTTCTTTCGTAGCTTCTTTCCATTTCTTAACCATAGGTCTTAAGTTAAGCAAAAACTACCAATTAGTTCCTAGTACATTCGGTTTAAGCAAAACTACCAATCAGGTAAAAAAAATCCGGGCAAAGGTTTTTACATGCACAATTAGTTCCTAGTACATTTGGTTCATTATTAAGAACGATTGAGATGAGAAAATCCTATTCAACATATGACAAGCAAGTACAATGTTTAAAAAGTCCGTGCATGTGTGCAATTAAGGTGATATAATGAGTCTAGCATGAATGTAGTAATCAACAATGAATGACGCAATGCTAAACGTGCATAATTGAGCACAAAAAAACATAGCCAAGTTAAAGAACACCATGATTAATTCACATGAATTGATGGAATGAAATTGTGATTCGAACCTCTTAAATGCGCATCCGTATATGGTGTACAATAAAATACCAAAATATTTTTTATTTTTTGAAATTTTTTATCAAAAAATAAAATCTTTTTGAAAAGATTTTTTTTTTTGGATTTTTCAAGATATACACATAAGAATACAATCTAGTTGTAGGGGAAAATGATATCAATGTGAAAATCACCCTAAACTAGAAACAATACCCGAACTCAATCAGTGGAAAAAATAACAAAAGACTTTTAAGATCCTCAAATCTAAGTCAAAAGGTTTTAGTGAAACTGTTGGCCAATTGATGTTTGGTACTCATGACGCTTAAGGATAAGATCTTCTCTTTAATGAGATCACGAATAAAATACTCACGAATAATAATTTTCTTTGAACGAGAATGTTAAACGAGATTATGAGAAATGTGGATTGCACTCGTATTATCATAAGAAATAGTCATTGTGTTTGGAATAATCCCATAATTTTCCAACATTTGCTTCATCTATAAAAGTTATGTGCAAAAACCCCCGGAAGCTACTGGGCCTCCGTCATGGACAAAGAAATGTATTTTTACTTCTTGATTAACCAAGAAACAAGAGAACTACTAAAGTAAAAGCATCCACCTGATGTGCTTTCACAACCATTAATATCCTCAGCCCAATCGGCATCCGAATAAGGCAAGAAATAATCATCGGTATCAAAGGAATACCAAATGTCATAAGAAAGAGTGATACTCACATATTTGATTATACGTTTAAGTACAAGCAAGTGTGACTCTTTTGGGGATGCTTGGTAAGGTTCACAAACTCAAACAATAAAATCTACATCGGGACTGCTAATGTCAATTAGAGGAGACTACTTATCATACTTCTATAGAGTGTTTGCCTTACGTCCTTCCCTAAAGTGTCTTTGCTAAGATTTGTCGAGGAACTCATGGGTGTGTGTGAGTGCTTAGATAAGTCCAACCCAAACTTCTTCATCAGATCCCTATCATATTTAGAATGAGATATAAATATCCCATTCCTGAGTTGACGTACTTGGAGACCTAGGAAGAAAGTCAGTTCACCAATCATGTTCATCTCAAATTCACTATTCATCTCCTCCTCAAAAGTGTGAGCATGTTAGGAACACGTCGATCAAACACTATATTTGGACAATAAGATAGCATCAACCTCTCTCCTAACAAATAACATCATATCAACTCCCACTCACTTGAATCCACGAGCTAAGAGGTAAGAAGTTAGCCTTTTATACCAAGCACGGGGTGATAACTTCAAATCATACAAGGCCTTCTTTAGATAAAAAGGCATGTTTTGCATGCTTTGGGTCTTTAAACTCCTTTTTTTGTTCCATGTAAACCTCCTTCTGAAGAATTTCATTTAGAAAGGCACTCTTGACATCCATTTTGTAATGATTAAACCAGATATGACATGCTATGGCAAGTAGTAAGCGGAAGGACTCAAGCCTAGCAACAAGTGCGAATTTTTTGTTAAACTCCACACTTTCAACTTGTGTGTAACCTTGAGAGACAAACATAGCCTTATTGCAAGCGATGGTATCATTCTCATCCATTTTGTTTTTATACACCCATTTGGTACCAATCATATTAGTCTCTTTAGGTCGAGGGACTAATTCCCAAACATTATTCTTTCAAAATTGAAGCAACTTATCTTACATAACACTTATACAATGCTCATCTTTGAGTGCTTCCTTCACATTCTTGATCTCTAATGTGGAAGTATAGAAAAAGTAGCTAACCTCATTCTCTAGTTGAGTGCGAGTCTTAACACCTAGTGTGGGATTACCAAGTATGTTAGTATAGTCATGACTCTTTTGAATCCAAAAGGGTAGATCATATTTGTCAAGAGCGAGGTCCACCATGGTGGTGTGGGGAATAATGAGATCATCACCGAGTAATGCATTATTCTCACACACAAGATCATGATAAATAAACGTAGACGATTCATCATCTCTAATCATAATATTTATCGATTCCATGACCTTAGAGCTTTTAAGGTTATACACTCTATAGTCTCTACTACTAGATGAATATCCTAATATTACTCCCTCATAAATTTTATAGTCGAATTTCCCTAAGTTCTCTCTATTTATAAGGATATAATAAGAACTCCCAAAAACTTAAAAATACGATAAGTTGAGTTTCTTACTGGTCCATAACTCATATAGAGTGTGAAGCGTGAGTGTGTGGACGAAGATAAACCATATTCATCATGTGGCATGCAGTGTTAACCTCCTTCGCCCAAAAATGTCTCGGCACTTTTCTTCCAAGAAGCGTGGACCTTGCCATATATTAAATTATTCGATTCTTCCTCTCAACTATGCCATTTTAGAGATTACTAACAAACAAAAACTCGTGTTTAATGCCAACCTCGTCATAAAAACCATCAGTTCTAGCAACTTTAAATTCCATTCTATTTTCACTACGAATAAAATTTATCGTGACACCATGTTGATTTTGAAGAACATATCACTTAATGGTTACAAGCTCAACAATATTAGACTTTTTTCTAAGAAATCCAATGATAGAATATCTCGAAAAGTCATCGACCATCACTAGAATATATTTATTTCTGCCAATACTCTACATACGCATTGGACCCATAAGATCCATGTGTATCAACTCTAAAACACGGGAGGTGGTAATGGTATTCAACCTCCTTTAAGGACTCTTGATTTGTTTCCCTTGTTGGCAATGACCATAAATCGAGTAAGTTGGTTCTCCAAGTGATGGTAAGCCACGAACTAGGTCTTTCTTAACTAACCTCGCAAGATCTCTAAAATTGATGTGACCTAGTCTTTGATGCCAAATGTCCATCGTAGAGACCTCAGAACTATTGCACACTAAAGAGGACTTGGGAATGATAATGTAGCAATTATCGATAGTCCTCACACCTTGTAGCAAAATTGCATCGGATTAATCAAAAATGATTTACTTTGATCGGTTAAACTTTAACGCAAAGTTAGCATCGCAAAGTTGGCTTATGATTATTAAGTTAGTCTTTAATCCTTCAATATACAAAATTTTTATATCTTAGGAAATCCAAAAATCTCCATGCAACCTCGTCCTAATATGCTACCCAAAGCTGACTTTTCCTTCCTTGCAATCCATAAATTTGGTAATATGTGATTTTTCACTGATCATGTGCCTAGAGAACCCAATATCAATATACCATTAAGAAGTATTTTAAACCTTAAGAGCAACGTGAACAACAAAGGGCTTTTTCATCATTTTAGTTACCTAGGTGGTGGTAACATTTTGCTTTCCCTTATCATTGTTGGCACTAATCATTGTGTTGGAAGTGTTCTCAAAAGTCTTAAACATCCTTTGATATTCCTTCATTAAACTCTTATAAGAAGTTACTAGAAACTCAACTTTCTCTCTAAGACTAACAAAGTCGCTATAGTGGTGTGTGGGAGCATGTGTGTGAGAGACCCTTCCTAGCTTATCGAAAAACTCCCTAAGGTGAACTTTTCATTTACAATGGGTACAAACATAGATTTGTTTGGGTCTACCTTAGTTAAAACGCCTAGGATGAGTTTTCCTTGGTGGGTTAGGTCGAGGCCCATAAGGATCCATCATAAACTTGGAAACTGGTTCGGGTGCGATATTAGAAGTGGATGAACCTTCGTAACCTATTATTTTCCTCTCTTTAAAGCCTATAGCGGTACCTAGGAACATTTTTCCAATCTTCCTAAATGTGTCCTCTAAACTAACTCTGACCTCCCGAGCACGTTCGCAATCTTTCTCGAGTTGGGGCACATGGACTTTAACTTTCCCACGAGTTTCCAATGATTCTTAAAGATTTATCGTAAGGCTAGCCACTTTGTTGGTCAAGTAATTCTTTACCCTTCCCATCAAAATAAGTTTCTCACTCAAATAGATTCTCACTGAGGTCTCACTCTCTCTCGAAACTTTCAAATTCTTCTCTAAAGACAACACCCTAATAGTCAAATATTTATTTTGCCTTTTTATTTTTAACGACTCAGTGTAAAGTTCGGAGTACGCATATTGAAGACCTCTTTCTCCCTCACTCAAATCATCACCCTCAAACTCACCAAAATTATTCAACTTATTATCGAGGTTACCATTTTTAGAAACATCCTCATAGGCATGAGACGGACTTGAAAAACTAACCTAATTAGCCATGCATCTATGCGGTGATTTATCCTCGGAATCCACTGATCCAACATCAATATCTCTTAGAGTGGTATTATATGCAGATTTTCCTTTGCCCTGTCTCTTAAACCTACTAGGACACTCATGGGCTTTATGACCTTTTCCCTTGCACTCGTAACGTCTCTCCGATTCATCTTTCTTAGCGTACTCACCTTTCGATTTTTTTTTATCACTTTCATAGAGATGCTTACCCCCCTTGAAATTTTTATTTTTCTCAAAAAATTTATTTCCCATTTTGGATGAATTTGATTTTTAAATTTGAGAAACTTTTTGAATTTTTTAGCAAACAGGGCAAGATCATCTTCATCAAAATCAGAATCAAAGTCAAAAACCTCATTTTTCTTTGATGTAGCTTTTGAAGATATTTCTTTTTCTTTTTTCATTCTGGATTTTAGGAAACATGCTTATTTTATAAGTCTGAAGATCACCTACGAGCTCTTCTAACCTAATCCTATCTAAAATTCCCAAAAAGTTAAGGGTAATGACTTTCACGCTAAACGATATGGAAGTGAACTTGGAATTTTTGTAAAAACTCTCATTTCCTAAATTTGCTCACCCAAATTAAAACTAGAATTAACAATATAAAAAACAATGTGCATAAAATGCATCAAAATTTCCAGTGTCAAGCATGCTTATAGTCTCAAATTGTGTGGTGATGTTTTGAAGCTTGAAATCTTTAACAACATTGGTACCCTCGTACATGAGTTGAAGGATATCTCAAGATTCTTTAGACATGGTACACGTCATGATATGACGAAATTAGTCAGGTGTGATACCACCAAAAATAGCATTGAAATTATGAGAGTTAAAATTACTAAGTTTAAAATCATCTTCAGTCCAATTTATAACTAGCTTGAGACTAATGACATTTTCATTAGTCACAATAGGAGGAGTCCGCCCCTTTCAATAACAAGCCAAATGCGTTTGTCAATTGATTTTATAGACGATCTCATTCGAGATTTCCAATCGGCATAATTTATGCCATCAAACAATGGTGGACTATTGTAATAATTCTCCATATAATCACCTGATTCATCATAACTTGTAGAAATAAGTTTTGATACCAATTTGTGAAACGGGTCTTATAGGGTAGTCCGCTTGTATGTAAAAATCGTAGATTAGGTCACACGCAATCCAAATTCAATTAATTATAATTTTATCTTGATTAATTAAGTGATCCTAAATATGCAAGATATTGAATCTAAAATGAAATAAATGAACCACAAGACATGATATGAGGACAAAATTCATTTCGAGAAAAACGTTTAGTTTTTCATCACTGTTACAACTAGGTATTATGGAATTACATGGACATACTTATAGACTTAGACACCATTAAGTATTGTAGTTATATCTTCCTTCCTTGTTGTTGATAGAAAGTCATGCAGATCTAGGAATGCCCCACATAGCAAGCTCCACTTTCCTTGATGTCCATCGATCAGTCCCAGGAAATTCCTTTTCTATCTTTAGTAGTGAAGAATTAACTCCAAAGGGATTATAACATATGTTATGTTCTTTAAGGTTTGATAATGGATAAAAAAAAATTCAAGGAGTCTAAATTTGGAAAAATAAACTACTTGATAGAAATTACAGGTACGTATCTCTATATAAAGGGAGAAAAATATCCAAGAGCTTGACTTCAAGGGTTGCATTTGAAATCAGGTGAAAAATAAATTTCTGTCAGCTCGTTCGAACGAGGTAAATCTCGTTCAAAGCAAAAACATCTCATTCGAACGAAGTACCTGATTTCGTTCGAACAACTTTTAATGACCTATCCAATGAGATTTCAGAGCGGGCCACAAATTTCCAAAATTAATCTCGTTCGAATTTCGTTCAATGTTGTTCTAACGAGACACGTGTACTCATTCGAACGACATCTAATGTCGTTCTAATGACTTCGCGATTTTTTATTAAAAAAAATTGAAAACTATTTTATGTTTTCAAACACTATTAAAATACCCATGAATAATTTGATTACACAAAATCAACCTGATATACCCTTTCCATATGATTTTAATGATGATCTCAACTCTATGATCTTTGATTATTGCATTCGGTCACTAACTTGTCTTGGTGTAATGGAAAATGCTAAACTTGAAAAATACAATGAGAAATTATAAATCTTGCTCTCATATATATATATATGTGTGTGTGTGTGTGTGTGTGTGTGTGTGTGTGTGCGCGCGCGCGCGCACTCATGCAATAAACTAGCTTTATATAGGATTCAACTTTTTCTTTTCTATTATGACTTTGGATTTATGGTTCATGGTGGTGGTGACATCGAGTTAGGGTACTGGCGAGGTTAGGTTGATGGTGGTGAGTGAAGATAGAAAGATGATTTGGGATGGAGTTTTCAGTTGAACATGGGGGGGGGGGGGGGGGGATTGGAATTATATATTTTTTTATTCTATTTTATTTTTTAGTTTAACCAAATTAGTAGAAGGTATTAAAGTAAAAAATAATATATTATGGAGGTATTAAAATGAAAAAAAATGTAATTTGGGCATAAGTATAGGTTAGTCCTATTTGCTTGGTCAAAGGTAGATAAAAAAAACTATTTGACTTTTTTTAGTGCCCTAGGTCCCATTTTTTTAAAGCATGCATTTATACAATTGTACCCCTCACGCATGCCCATTATAAACTCAATTAATCAATCTCTAAAAACACACGCACACACCACACTCTTTCAGAAGCAACCCCACTCTCGTCGGAGCAGCACTTCCCCTATTCGGAGTAGCCCCGTTAGAGTAACCTATATTTCTCTCTCTCAGTGTTTGTCTATGTTTTTTTCTTACATTTATTGGTTCGCGGTAGCGGCACTATCGTTGAAGTCAGAGAAGAAGGAGGAACGCCGAAATAAATGGAGTTTTTATAAAAACTGATAATTTATCTATTTTATTTTTTCATCAAAAAATATTGAATACGGGCCTTGTTTGATAGATCTTGATGAGTACATTCCAAATATATAAATTTTGTGAATTTAAATTTGTATATTTAAAATTATGGACTTTAAAGATTTAATATTTATTTGCAAAAAATGAGGTAGTTCTAGAAAATGAGTGGAGTGAGTTATTTGAAATAAGTAATTTACTTAAACAATGAATTTTATCTATTTATTTGTTACAAGCACTCAAATAGTCAAATATATATATATATAATTAAATATTCAATGTGAATCTTGTTGGATAGGTTTTGAAAAGTATTTTCCAAAAATACAAGTTTTACATAAAATGGATATGTAAATATGAAGTTATGAATTTTTAAATTTTGGAAATAAAAAATTGATTTAGATAGACAACATAAAATTTAGAGGGTTGATTAATCATTTTAATATGTTGAGATGGAAAAAAATTACTTATGGGTTAAAACTAATTAAAAGGACTTGGATGGAATAAAAGAAACATAATTACGACCACACATTAACTCTCCCTTTAATTTATAGATATTTATACCCACAACTACTAATGACCTCCATATGTCCCAATTTCTCTTCAACAAGGTCATTATAATGTATCATGTAATATGTATTTGTTTAGACTATCTCTAGAGCCGTCGACATATATATAAAATACTATTTTTGTCGATCCATTTTATTTTTTGGCACTTTAGAGTCGTCAACATATTTACAAAAATTATTTTGGATCAGCAAAATTGGATGCAAAATACAACCAATTTTGCTACCCCAAAAACGACAAAATTAGGCTTCTACATCAATATATTTGTCGCACAAGCAATTTTTTTTTTTCTTTTAGCACTTTTAAGCTTTTTTAATTTTTATTTCCTTCCACGACACTTCAATTAATGCAAGAGCACTGCTTTATTTATTGATTTGAATCAAAATTTATTTTTTTGAGAAACAAAAATGAATTAGAACATTTTCGGGTGTGCAAAAATTATCCTGAGCGAGAGTTAAGACTTTTGGATAATCTAGAACAAGTGAGCTAACACTTGTCCCATAAAAGGTAACCTAAATAATAGGAAATTTGACAAATCGTACATATATTATTCTAGGGTTATTGGCACCCAACTATGGAAAACTGCAAAGTCAAACAGAGGTTGTTTTCTATCCCCTCCACATTTATGATAAATCACCAAATTCATGTGCATCCTATTGATTCATTTTAATTAGGCTAAGAGGTCAATTTTTATCACGGATTACTTGAGATTTTGGGGATTTAATAACTATTTGTTTATTTTCCTACAATGAAATATTTATATGGTCAGTCTCCGTGTGACCGGCCGTATTTATAATATAGAAAATCAAGTTGTGGAAAGTAATAATAGCCGTCATAGAAGTAACTAATTTTCAGGGTCTTTATAAATTTAAGACCTATTGTATTATGTATTTTGGTAATAGGACAACAAACATTTGATTTATAGTTTTAGTTCCTATTTTTAAATAAAGCCGTTGGCGCGGACTCATATTCATAAAACGTCAACCAATCACAGCATGCCACGTGTCCCTTTAATTTGAAAATAAGGACTAAAAATGAAAACAAAATGTTTGTTGTCCTATATACAAAGTCAATATTATTTTAATGCCTAAAAGTACATAATCTATCATTTTTAGCATGTGCAAAGCACGGGTGATTTACATTTCTTTTATACTAAATGCGTGTGTGTGTTTCGTCAAGATATATATATATATTTTGAAATTTTTTGCTTAAATCTAAGAAGGTTTTAGATTATACCATAAAGAAAATCAAAGGGTTGACATTTGTTAGACCTTCTCAATTTCATAATATCCTCTTTTGGCACCATTTTTACATTCAACGCACTCCTCTAGAAGTAAAATGTGGCAAAAAATAAACTATTAGAAAGTGTTGCAGAAAAAATAAAGCTATCAATATACATATAATAATGTTAATTTATTAATACATTAATATATTTAAACATGCATAATAATTAATATCATGTATGTATAATGGTGGATCCAGGATTTTGAGTGAGGGGGTGCGAAAAGTTGTGACAAAGCCGGGGGTTTGGAGACGGAAGACCCTGAGACGATTTTTTTTTGTTTGTTTTTACTTTTTTTTTGCAATTTTTTAATCCTAAAAATGTTGAGATATTAATTAACTAAATTTGAATTTCTACTTTGTTCGTGATTTTTTTTTTAAATAATACCCTAACAAACCAACAATGAGCAAATATGCCCGTCGAACATCAAATAAATTAACAAGAAGTAAATTAACAAAACTAACATTTAAAAGTTAACAACAAATAAATTAACAACAAAATGTGTGCTTTTACACTGTTACAATAAACTAATTTTTTTCAATGGTTTTACAATAAATTAACAATGTTTTTACGATAAACTATTTTTTTCAATAAATTAATTTTTACAGTAAACTAATTTTTTTCAATGTTTTTACAATACACTAATTTTTTCAATAAACTAATTTTTACCATAAACTAACAATGTTTTTTCAATAAAATAATTTCAATCATACAGAATAAATGTTTAACTTAATCAAAAATTTTAAAAAGATTACCTGCTTACGGTTAGTCTCTCTAAAACTGAGTCAAATGCTCTGTTTTTGCTGCTTGCTTGGAAGTTGGATTGGAGCTTGGAACTTGGAACGAATCGAATGAATCGTTGTTGCCATGTGTTGTACGTTGTTGTACGTTGAATGAATCGTTGCTTGCAGGCGGAGAGGAGGAGTTCCTGTGTTGTACGTTGTTGCTACCCTGTTGGATTTGTGCGGCGGAGAGAGGAGAGAAAATGGATCATTCGTGAGGAAGGAGAGAGAAAGAGACGGTTAGGTTAAAAGTAAATAAACGCGTGTGTGTATTGTATATCAGCGTGCGTTTGTAGAAATTAGAATAAGCATTATTTGTATATGTGCCCCTCAAACTTAATACCTTCTATTATGAAACATTACGAAAGGTCTAAAAAAACAGCCTATACTCGGGCAAATATTTCGAAAAACCTAGGTGGGCGGTCGCCCACCCTCAGGACCACCTACGTCCGCCCCTGTGTATGCACATCCATCTAAAAGCAAGTAGTCCTTTTATATATGGCTACCCATAAAAGTAATTTTTTGGTTACATATAAAAATTATAGGGTCTTTTATTGGTTGGTGTCGAGTAATTCTCACTAATTAGAATTTAGGTCCATTTATTTTCGTATTAGTTGGTTGGGGTCCAAAACTAACGGAAACCGTTAGTTGATCGTCAATTGATCCACTTTTTTAACTAAAATTACAACATTGTTCCTAAATACATTAATACTGTAATGATATATTTTTATAAGCCCGTTATCAATTTATTATGTCATATATCACTATACCGTCGAAGAGCTTTCAAGCACATTCAAGCATCAAAGACGGATCCGAATATCAAGTTCTTCATCAAAAAGACTCCACGAAGTTTACTTTGGTAAGGTTATGTTTTAAATACCTTAACTTTTCACTTAAAGCTTTTGGGATATTTTTACAAAATATTTTCTAAGTGTTGGAGCGGACTTTTTCGTCAAATTTGAGAATGAGTAATTTTTCTTAAGTGTTGGAACGTACCTCGATTTTGACGCTCAGGTCATTCAAGCGAGATAGCCATCTCGTTCGAGCGACATTGGATGTCGCGAGATGTCATTTGAACGACTAAGTCGTTCGCGTGAGATTGCTATCTCTTTCGAACGAGCATGTTTTTCGAGGCGGTGTGATTTTGTATAAATACTCACTAAATGGTTTCATTTTCATTAAGAAGTCCCAGCGTTTTACAAAACTAAAAACTGCGAAAGCATAATTCTTTTGGCTTCTTCTTTTAGGGTTTAATCCCTTTTTGTTTACAATTCACAAAAATCCCAATATGCTTTGGTGAATTATTTTTGGTGTTGAAGAACACACATTTGCTGTGGTTTAATCTTTATGGGGAGAACTTTACAGCTGGAGAGTTTCATGCTATTGTGGAGGGAGTCCTTATATATAAAGTTCACACTTGTGGAGAAGTCGTTTTCTTCTTCATTGCTGACCACCTGGAGTTCTTACGGGAGATTCCAACCGACGATATTTCTAGTTGTTGGTTTGAAGGTTTGACGAAGACACCGTGCGTTACACTTGTGGGTGATTATCAGGTTGTGTGTAAGTCAATGGTCTTGTGAATTCTTCAAAGTTTTAAAAATAAAAGGTTTTGCCCTTCGGGGATTTTTCCTTAAATTTGTCTCACATGCTTTATTTATTTATGGGTTGACACACGCACACACATAGTTGCATGTTTAGGGGCTGATTTGATTTGGTTTAAATAGACTCCAATTAAATACGTGTACCAAATTAGAAAGCTGTAAATTTTTCAAATACACATTAGTATATGTATATATTATTATATCAAAAACCTTTTTTAACTAATTTTTAACAAAAAGAAAAAAAGATAAAAAAAATTGTTCCTTTTTTCTTAAATACACACACACACACACACACACACACACACACACACACACGCGCGCGCGCGTATGTATATATATACATATTACGCCTTTTTTATCATATAGGTTTTTTAATGCATAGATTAAAAAAAAGCGAAAATAAAAAAAAAATCGTAATATATGTATACTGCACATTAAAAAAAGAAAAAAATATAGTTTTTTTAATACCGTACATAAAAAAAAGCGACAAAAGCATAATATATATAAGTTTTTATATATATTCTATTTCTTTCTCAATATATATATATATATATATATATATATAAGTTACAATGGTGTTTTTACTATTCATAAGATGGGAAGACACTTCACGGTTCAGATCGAAGCCACCTAGGCAAGAAATGAAGGGTTGAAATTAAGTTATGTCCTGCAATACCTTTTTTGCCCCTCAAATTTTTCGTTCCCCCTCTTTTGTTACTTCCCAAACTTACAATTTAATTCAAAATTGGGAGTATTTTGGTGAAAATAACAATACTTCTCTACTTCTCTCACAAACCCCATCCCGATTCTCTCACTCTCTCCTCATAGATTTTGGCTCTCTCCCAACGAAAACCCTCCTCAGGTTGCCTTCTTCGAGATCCATTATCGCCCCCGCATCCGCCCTAAGGTAATCTCTCTTATACATTCACAACTTCCCCAAACCCTTCACCTCCACCTCCTATCCGCCGCCGCACCCCCTCCTCGTCGCGTCACCCTTCCCCCTAAAAAGCCTTGCCTACGCCCCACCCTCCAGTATTTTTTTATTTCTGATGGTGCAAAGTTTTTCACACGCGCATCTGATGGTGTGATTTTCTTCAGATCTGCCAACAAATTTTGTTCTAACTATGTATTTAATGTGTTTGTTTCATGGGTTGTTCAAGGTGAGTATTTAATCTAGCCTACATTCTTTTATTTTATTATCTAGATCTAACAACTATTATTTATTGCTGTGTGTGAATGTGTGTTCACATCACACTCAAATTTATGAATTTGTGCTAGAATAGGTTCTTATTAATTGGAGTTTTTTTCTAGATCTAACAAATTTATTTTTCTGGTATTAATTAGAGTTTCTTATTTTTTTTCAGGTTCAAGTTATCTGATGTATACACTTTTGTTGGGTGTGTGTGAATTTCTGCTCGCTATTTTAATTATGGTAATATGGTTTTTTAGATGCTTGAAGGCTCAATGACAAGGTATACACTTTCACATGTTTGGAGTATACTTTCACATGTTTGAAGGCCCTCACTCTGACAGCAATACTTACTAAAAAGTAAGTATTGTTAGTAATATGACTCCTAATGTCTTATGGTTTTAATTTTAAAAACTTATTTACTTCTAAAGATTATTAATTCTACCAGTCTCTGATACCTTTAGTTTATATATAAAAAAGTCTTATGTTTTTTATTTTTTGTCAAATTCTTCTACATTTATATATATATATATATATATATATATATATATATATATATAGTTTTTTTCTAGAAATGATGATTAGTTGCGATGACAACATCAGTGATCCCAAGCCACTTCCACCCCTGAGCTCAATGCTGCTACCTCACAAACCCTCCCTTCAGTTCAATCTCACGCCACTCCCTCCCTTCAACTGCCTCCCACACTGACGTCTCAATCTCTCACGAGTAATTTTCATTTGGGTCGTCTCTTTACTTTTAATATTGGAGATTTATTATTGTCCAAGTGCGCGTACATTTCAATTTATGGTCGAATAAAATCGGTGTGAGTATATTCCAAAATCTATATTTTGTTGATTTAGTATTTAAAAATTATATTTGGATCCTTTTTTATCTCCCACTTATATGCATCTCACGTGTTTGAGGTTATGCCCCACTTGACCGACTTGATCAAGTCATCACCCTTCACTTCAAATCACTTAGAGGCCTCTCAGGAGTTTGGGTCATGCTCTCGAAGTTTTGTAGTTTTTATATAGATAAAAATATTTATTTATATTACAATTTTAAGAAAACATCGATGAAACTGGGGAGGTTCTGGATATTCCATTAGGATTTGATATCCACGCATGCGTTCTTCTATTGTTTGAAAGGAGGTTCATGTAATGCATGTCATCAAAATGCGTAACAGGTAGAATTTTTGTGCCAATTTTTGTTACCTTAATAGAATGGGTTCAAACCTAGGTTTTTTTTTTCAATTTAGTGTGCAAAATGTTTGAAAAATTGTTTTTGAAGAATATTTACCGTCATGATTCATTAACGACCTCTAATCGTTGCTTTGTTATTTGTCTTTAGATTACATGTGGTTTTCATTTAGGCATTAGTTATGCCTATGTTTTTTTCTTAATTATTTTTTCATACTTTTCTTATACTCTTTTTCGGTTTGATATGTTGTGATGTATGTTTATTTTATCTTGGAAGTTTTAGCTGCAAGTTTATTATTATTGGACTGCAAGTTTTTTTATTAAGAGACGATATGGAGGTGAGGTGAGTTTTCTATGTATTATAAGAAGGTAAGGTGATCACTGCATTATCTGAGTAACATTAATGTCTACAATGTATAAACAGAGGAACAGTTTGAGTAACATGAAGTTGAGGTGAGTCTGTAGAGACAACATTAAGCATGTAAATTACTTACTATATGTGTAGCATGAAGGTGAGGTGAGGAACATGTAAATTGCTTAATGTTGTATCTCAAAACATGCTTACATATATGCTTATTTTCATTACCTTGCAAGTTTATTATTGTTGTCTCTGCAAACTGTTCCTCTGCTTATACATTGCAGACATATGTGCCATTAATGTTACTCGGATAATGCAGTGGTCATAAAGTGTCTGCATGTCTGTATATTTGTTTTCCAGGAAGCATTAGTTATGCTCTTTGAAATATATATAATTCAAAATGGATTTAATTGTATGAAGGTCATGACTAACATAAAATTAAATCTCTTTATTTTTAGGTGATATCTTAGATGCCAATGGTTTATTTTTAGGTGATATCAATAACTTCTTTTTAAAAGTCAATAACTTGATGTTTAACCCATAAAAAACATGTTTTACTATGCGCTATGAGATATGAAATAATGATGCTAATGACCTATTGGAAAATTAATTATTTATTAGAATAGACCACCTGATTATAAATACATGTATATGCAAATAAGTAACTGAATTAAGTTTGAGCAGAAGCAGCATAGGGGTCGTTATATGTCAAAGAAGACGCCAAATTCAGTTCAAAAAATTTATTGACAATGGCAGAAGTATCTCACCCTTGCAATCTTTTCCCAAGCACATAGCGCATATAACTGTTATTGTTCTAAGCGTGATGTGATTTCCTATACATAGGTTACTTTTTTTTTCTTTGAATTTATTCTGCACTTTTTATGAATGTTTTACTATATTGAATATTGGTTTAGCTTAATCAAGGATACGATGGGTGTTCTTTTGAATTTATCATATGGATATCAGAGGGTTCAATTTTTTTGTTGTATTGTTTACTTATAATTTTGTACTATTATAATATCGTACTATTATAATATTATAGTGTCTTCTACAGGTATTGTGTTTTCCTAACGAATGCTACTCCAAATATTATTTCCTCTACAGGAACTATGGTGGTGGTTGTTTGATGCTTATTATTGGATTAGTCTTTTTTACAGCAAGGTAGGAACTTAGCTTTTTTTTTTTTTTTCTAATTGAAGGTAGGTTTTAATTTATTAGTCATCTTTTATATAGATGTTAGCGTTTCCATTTGTCCACTAACTAAACAAAGCCGTTTATTAACCTGAAATTTAATTATAAACTAGTCATATGCATTACAACCTGACTAATACGTGCATGATTATGAAGGATGTATGTTACTACTAGGCATAGCAATTCTACAAATTTTGATTATTTCTGATGTGTTATGCATGATTATGAAGGATGTATGTCACAACGAAACATGTAACCTTAAGCCAGAACATGCATTTAATAATTTTATGAGAAGAAATGATGTAGACCAATTTTGTGGTAATTTTATAATCTCAGTATTTCTCTTTGTGATGATTCGTGTGCAATATTCCATAACACTGACATTTGAGAGGAACGGGGACACATAAAACTTCACGACTGTTATATTCCATGTTTTATTAATCGCATTTATTTCCAGTGTTTTTTCTTTTAGATATTGTCTAGATTTATGAATGGAAGCTTTTGTGGTCCAATTTTTATTTTGTAATAATATCGAACATCGGAATAAATAGTGTGTTTCTTACTTGAATTATGCAGGATGTATGGCGCTGTGAAATATGTAATCGTAAGTCAAGACTTGGAATTGGTAAGTTTTGGTTTTGGGGGTTATAATTATTACCTTATACTAAATATTAATGTTGTGGGTTTGATGCCATCCGTTGTTGGTTTGTACTGGTCATTTATTGATGTTTCTATTCTACTCCGTTATCTAAAATTTGTCAATTATAATCTCAGAGGCAACTGTTGAGGTTCTTCCTATACTTTTCAAGATAAAACATGAAAGTGGTACCTTGGAATAAATACTTTACGTTGATATGACACCAGAATACTAGAATTCATACATTCAAATCATCCTTAACTATGCAAAAGCCACAGAGGAGAGTGTTTTTAGCAACTTCGTATTGTCCGTGATGGTTAACTTCGTTTAGTTTTCTCTCTAGACTTGAAGGCAATACTTGAAGAGAGTGTATTTGTTTTCAAGTTATTTAGGTGTGCCAAAAGATACATAGCGCACGTCTTATTATTTTGCTGCTAACTTCTCATTTTAAAGAACAGTTATTAGTCTTTTTTGTTGTTGATAATCTTATTTATGTCACCTTATGTATAATGGATTGATAACATTTTATTTTTCTATATCAATTTTTGTGTTTATCTCAGAAGAAGGGCATAGAACTGTAATTTCTATATAAAATAAGAACAGTAACATAATCAATCCCAGAAGCAGTAGGATGTCGATGTCACTGACGCTGGTGCTGCTGCTACTGCAACACAACAATTATTGCTGCAACAAAAACATATCATCCGTTGCTACAACAACACAGAAAGATGTCGATGAAGATGATGAGGTTTTCGAAAATATGGTTGGTCAGACCTTTGAAGCCACAAGCTGCAAGAGTGTTCTCCGTTAATGATACGTTATTAAAAAATGGACAACACAGCGGTGTTGGTATTGAATCTTCAGTTGACATTCCAAAGTAGTATAGGCCATTCTTCAGTTGACATTTAGATCTGACTTCACACGTGTTTTGCAATTAAAGTAGCATAGGCTATATTTTTATGCCCCATTTTTACTTTTTTCCAGTTGGATTCTTTGATTATTACGATTGTTACAATTCTTCCATATTTTTATAATGTGTATTGTGCAAAAGGTTACGGATGTTCAAAAAATTCTTTATCTTAGGATTTAATGATAAATTTCTTTTCATTTAGGTACAATAGTTGTATTGAAGATATTTCCGCCCAGATAAAGTTTCTAAATTGAATACATTGAAGGTTTATAACATTTCTTAACTTCTGCTGTCCCTGGTAAGTATGATACATGTTCTTCATACTACTGTATTGATACATGTTCTTCATGTTTGTTTAATTTCATATATCTCTATTATAATTATAATACGAATCCCTGCATTTAATTTTGGAAGCAAGTACGATAGTCCACATGGTTCCTTTTTCACTATATTTTGATATAATCCATTAAACAAACCATGTTTAGGGGCCGAATGAGCACTAAGCAAGTCGACGAACAAATGATCAACGTGAAAAACAAGAACTCTTCCTGCTTTGTGGAGTGGATCCCAAACAATGTTAAGTCTAGCGTGTGTGATATCCCACCGACCAGTCTGAAGATGGTGTCCAAATTCATGTGTAACTCGACGTCAATCCAGGAGATGTTAAGGAGAGTGAGCGAGCAGTTCACAACCATGAGATGACTTCAAGGTTCCAGATTTTGAGTTTCGTTATTATAAATTTTAAGTACAACTTGAGGTATGACTCATTCTCAATGTTTTGTGTCAGTCTTTATCAAGTGGATTAATTAGTTTGTGTTTTCTATTTGGTATGTGAAAATAAATACTAATTTGAATATTATTATTATTTTTTAGGGAGGTATCTATTAGTTGTCCTTTAAACCATGGTGTAGTATATATATCTTTTTAAACACATATCTTCAAACACTGATTCTGTTTTTGATGTTGTAAATGTAGCTATGAAGCAAGGGTGCGACGGGGTAAAGATAAGAGCATTGATGATTTAATGGTATCGGGAGTATCAACATATGTCTCATTTTGATTTATTGATGGACACAGATGTGCGATACATAACAAACTATGAATATTTGATTTTGATTGATAAATTGCATACATTTGAATATTGTTGTTGGGTTGTTTTTTATTTCTTAAACATGGTGGTTACTCTTACAAATAAATGAAATTTTGTCCAATTTTTTTTAATTTTTTACAAATATTTTTGTTATATAATAAATATTTTCGACTTACGTATTCATGTTATTCTCACGAATTGAGTTGAATTGATGATTTTGTTTATATGATGTTTAGGCCATATTATTAGTATTATTATTGGAGTATTTTTTTTCTTTCTTAAATTGGGTGGGTAGTTTCATAAACAAGGGAAACTCTCCAAATTTTTTAAATTGTATAACACTATGTAGTATGTATAAAAATTTATAACTTAAATTATATATGACATAACACTTTGTTTTGGTGAGAGAATGAAATTTTTTTCGTTTCTCCATTACGTATGTTTTGAAAGTTTTCACCGTTTTGCGATTACATACTTTTTGGAAATTTTCTTCGTAATTTCAGGCACGGGCATACCCTAGTATGTATATATATATAACTCTATTTAAAAAAATAAAGAAAATAATTTTATTTTAAATCTACTATTTTTCATTTTGTAAAAATAGTTAATTTTTTTTAATTTATTTATTAAAAATAGTTAAAAATCACATGAATTTTTTTTAATAAAAAATAAGGTTTTTAAGTAACATACAGGTTTTTTAGTACCTCACATTAAGAAAAATCGAAATAAAAATAAATGTTTTTTAACAACGTACATTAAAATGTGAAATAAAAATGTGAAATAAAAATGTGTAATATATATATATATATATATATATATCACTATTTAGAGTTTGAGTTCATTTATTTTCGTAATTTGACCGTCAGTTAACCCACTTTTTTTAATATATAATATATATATATATTACTTAAAAAAAGTGGGTTAACTGACGGTCAAATCGGTGAATTAACGATTTTGATCAGTTTGGATCTCAACCAATTGATACGAAAATAAATGAACTCAAACTCTAAATAGTGAGAACTAATGTACTACAAAGAATAATAATCCAAAATTATAAGTTTATTAATAGTCAAACCTTAAACCGAAATCTGGGGTTTAAATTTAATTACCAAAAGTAATTAGGAGTCTAACTCAGAATAACTTTAAATTTCCCACATGTTAAGTTTATGTGTTAAAATGAAACTAAAAGGCTTGATTTTACCAGGCTAGTACTTTGTAATTGGTTTGGTCCTTTTATTAATCCTTCATTTTTATTTTTATTTACTCTTGCCATGTAATTTGATTTGTTATTTCAATTACGATAGAAATGCTCTATGTACCCCAACCAAAAAATAAATAATGAATCACGAATAAATCTTATTAAAGCAATGCTATGCAAAATAAGTTTTTAAATCAAGTTTGTGCACTAAATGCATTAAAATATTATACATACATTAGAAATATAACATTTCAATGCACTTGGTACACAAATCTTAGTGTAAATACTTATTATGTATAGCATTTTGCATCTAATTATAGTGCCTCTTTTACCCACATACAAATCGTCTATATATGTTTTCAAATGTATGATTCTCATTCCCTTTAAATTGTGGAGTTATTATTGTTAAAATTTATGGGTTTACTTAAGTTGACAAAATCATATTTTGGTCAACTTTGGGGTCAATTTAGTACGGGACACACAAGTCTTTCGAGACAACCTAAAGTGGTAACTCGTTCACCTCCGTAAGGAGCATAACGTGGTATACTCACATACAAAAAATCATAAATTATTGAATAAGAAATTTTAGCTCAAAGTAATCACTTGAAACATGGAAAATGGTTGAAGTATTTAAGTTAAAGCTTGTCCTACATAAGAAGAATGTGTAAAATGGGTGTAGTGTAATATAACCTAATTTGGATTAAAGGCTTGGTGCCCTTGGGGTATCCCAACTCTTTGAAGGAGGGAGGACTTGTATGGGCTTGGGTTAGCTTCCAAGCCCACGCGCACCGCCGCTCGCCCGGCTCGGGCTCGGGGGGCTTAGGGCTTGGAAAAAGTATAAACTTTAGGGGCCAAATTCTATTGGGATTTTTAATTCATTTTCGGGTTTCTTTTATTTTATTTAGGCCTAGTTTTTATTTCTTTTTTAATTTCGTTTTATCTAAATGGTTAGTTAATTTCGGTTATTCTCAGTACACAAATTTATGTGAGTTTTATATGAGAATTCTCATCTGTTGGTACAAACAGACTTGCAAATTGGGCTGCTACATTTCCAAGTACTATTGTTGTATCCTGGGAGACGATTGTCGCTGCGTCCGAGAAGCACTAATTCGGGGAAAAATTCATCTTAAGTTCAGTGTGTTTAACACTTGCCTTAATCGAAAATTTGTGTTATTGCATATTAATTTTGTAACTATTCTTTTATTGCATATTAATTCTGTAATTATTATGTAATTACTAATTTATTAATTTCTGTAATATAATTACAAAATCCTTTTAGATAACAATATTAAGACGATTTTTTTATATATCTTTTTTATTCCAGAATAATTTTTTGCGTTATTTAATTACTGAAATATTTTATAATAATCTGTGTTAAGAAATTATTTTGGTATAACAAAAATTATTGTTTTCACATTCTATACTATTATTTATTTTTGAGTGAATTTCCAACAAGTTACTTTTCATTAAATAAGTGACATTATACTAATATATTTATTCACTCACATATCTTATTATAAACACGCATTTATTTCTGTTTAAAACATAAATGACATCTACTTTTGTAGTGCCAATTAATGTCGGACATGGCGAAAAACTCAAAAAGTTCAAAGGAACTAATTTCAAACGTTGGAAATAACAAATGTTATTTTATTTAACAAATTTGAACTTGGCAAAATTCCTTAATGAAGAGGAACCAATTTGAAATAAGGTGAAAAGACAGGCAAATAGTATCGTTGTGGATGCTTGGAATCATGATGATTTTTTATGTAAAAATTATATCCTCAACAATCTGAAAAACACATTATATAATGTGTACAACCCTCTTAAAAATGCTAAAGATGTGAGAGTCTTTGAATAAAAAATACAAAATAGAAGATGCCCGAATGAAGAGATTCGTTGTCAGTAGATTCTTGAATTTTAAAATGGTTGATTCAAAGACTGCCATTAGTCAAGTCCAAGAGATCCAATTGATTTATCATGAAATATTTTCAAAAAATGGAAATAAGTGAGTCATTTCAAGTGGTTTCTATGATTGAAAATTTTTCACCATCTTGAAAAGATTTCAAAAATTATTTGAAACATAAACGTAAAGAAATTGGGCTGGAGGACTTGATTGTGAGGTTAAGGATTGAAGAGGATGATCGGATGTCAGAAAAGAAAACTGAAAATCCTATGGAATCCAAAGTGCATATAGTGGAAGAAGGGCAAAGTAGCAAGAACAAGAAAAGGAAGCATGTGAATCAAGGCGGGCCAAACAAAGGGCCTAAAAGTGGAAACTTTAAAAAGTTCGATGGAAAATATTTTATATGTGACAAGCTGGGACACCGTGCTAAAGATTATCGTAATTGAAAAAATCAAGGAAACAAGAAACATAAGCAAGCATAATCCAATGTTACTGAAGTTGAGAACATTTCTGAAAATATTAATGATTTGAGCCTCTCGGTCGTGGTTTCTGAAGTCAGCATGGTGGGAAAAAAAGGGAATGATGGGTGGACACTGGGGCCACTTGTCACATATGTTCTAAAAATAATATGTTTACTTCCTGCCAAGACTATAATCACGAGGATCAAATTTTCATGGAATTTTTTTCTACTTCAAAGGTCGAAGGACAAGGGAAAGTTATACTCAAGATGACTTCGGGAAAGGAACTTACTCTCAATGACATGCTTCATGTCCCCGATATTCGACAGAACTTGGTTTTAGGATCAGTGCTTAGTAAGAAGGGATTTAAACTTGTATTTGAATATAATAAATTTGTACTCACTAAGAGTGGCATGTATATGGTAAAGGATATTTGAACGATGGGCTCTTCAAACTCAATGTAATGACTGTAATGCCTATTACTAATAATAATAACGTATCTTCTAGTTATTTTCTTGGGCCTTGTAATGTTTGGCATGGTAGATTAGGTCATGTTAATTATGAAACTATTCGCAGATTAATTAATTTAGACTTAATACCAAAATTTAGTATTGACTCAAGTCACAAGTGTGAAATGTGTGTGGAATCAAAGTTAACTAAAACTCCTTCTAAAAATGTTGAAAGAAGTACAAAACCTCTTGAGTTAATTCATAGTGATATATGTGATTTAAAATTTGTACAAACAAGAGGTGAAAAAAAGTATTTTATTACTTTTATTGATGATTGGACAAGATATTGTTATGTATACTTTCATAGAAGCAAGGATAAGGCGGTAAATATTTTTTATCATTATAAAAATAAAGTTGAGAATCAACTTAGCAAAAAGATTAAAGTAGTTAGGAGTAATAGGGGAGGTGAATATGATTCCCCTTTTGAACAATTTTGTTCAAAATACGGAATTATTTATCAAACTACCACTCCTTACTCACCTCAATCTATTGGGATTACGAAACGTAAAAATTAAACTCTAAAAGAAATGATGAGTGCTATATTGATAAGTTCGGGTTTACCTCAGAACTTATAGGGGGAAGCTTTGTTTTCTGCAAACTACCTTCTTAATAAAATGCCTCATAAGAAATCACAAAAGACACCATATGAATTGTGAAAAGGTCGAACACCTTCCTGTAAATACCTCAAAGTGTGGTGGTGTCTAGCAAAGGTAGTGGTTCTTGATCCTAAAAGATATTAAGATAGAGCCAAAAACTGTTGATTGCATACTTATTGATTATGCAATTAATAGTAATGCATATCGATTTCTTGTACATAAATCTGATATACACGTAAATACTATAATTGAGTCTAGGAATGCATATTTCGTTAAAGATATATTTCCTAATAAAAATAAAGTGGTTGATTCAAGTTATTGTAAAAGAACTTCTGATACCGAATCTAGTAGTCATCAAAATAATATGAAAAATGAATATATTGAGAAAGATGATGACCTCGAACCTATACGCAGCAAAAGGACGAAGACTTCAAAGTCTTTTGGTTCAGATTTTCTAACAATATATTCAAAAGTGAGCCTATAAACTTCACAGCAGAGATGTAAACTCCAAAAGCCCTTTCTTGGAAAGAGGCTATCAATAGTGAAATTGAATCTATCATGCAAAATCATATGTGGGAACTGCTTGATCTACCACCAGGATGTAAACCTCTTGGATGCAAGTGGATTTTCAAGAGAAAATTAAAAGTTGATGGATCAATTGATAAATACAAAGCTAGACTTGTAGCTAAAGAATATAGACAAGGAAGGATTGGATTACTTTGACACTTACTCACCCTTTACGAGAATAAAATCCATTCAAATGTTAATAGCAATTGCAGTATTATATAATCTTGAGATACATCAAATGGATGTAAAAACTACCTTCTTATATGGAGAATTAAATGAAGAGATATACATGGAATAACCAGAAGGGTTTAAAGTTCTAGTTAAAGAAAAGAAGGTGTGTAAACTTATCAAATCCCTTTACGGATTAAAACAAGCACCTGAATAATGGCATGAGAAATTTGACAATGTAATGATGTCAAATGCATTTAAAATAAATGTGTATAGATTAAAAAAACTACAAGTGGCTATGTCATTGTTTGTCTCTATGTAGATGATATGCTTATTATTAGAAATAATAAGGATATTATTAAATCTACTAAGAAAATCTTGTTCAGTAAATTTGATATGAAAGATATGGGTATTGTCGATGTTATATTAGGAATTAAAATTTCTAAAATATCAGAAGGAATTGTCTTGTCTCCATATCGTTATATTGAGAAGATACTCGATAAGTTTGATAAAGGTAGTCATAGCATCGCTAAAACACCTATTGACCTAAATATTCATTAATATAAAAAAATACTGGAAATGGTACATCCCAATTAGAATATTCTCCTATCATAGGTAGTTTAATGTATGTCATGAATTGCACTCGTCTAGATATTGCCTACTCAGTTAGGAAATTGAGTCGATATATAAGTAATCCAGGTGAAGACCATTGGAAAGACATAATAAGAGTTTTTAGATATATAAAACATACTCTTAATAATGGATTGCACTACATGAGATATCCAGTTGTACTTGAAGGATACAGTGATGTTAATTGGAAATCTGATTCAAAGGACTCTAAATCCACAAGTGGTTATGTATTTACACTTGAAAGTGCAACGGTGTCATGGAAATCCTCCAAACAAACTTGCATTACTAGGTCAATTATGGAGTCTGAGTTTATAGCATTAGATAAAGGAGGAGAAGAAGAAAAATGACTTCGAAACATTTTAGAGGATATTCCAATGTGACCAAAACTCGTGCCTGAAATTTTCATACATTGTGATAGTCAATCGGTAATTAGAAGAGCACGGAGTCATATGTATAATGGTGAGTCTCAACATATACATCAAATACATAATAGTGTTAAATAACTTATCTCCAATGTAATAATTTCCATTAATTATATTAAGTCTAAAGATAATATAGCAAATCCATTAACAAAAGGATTAAATAGAGAACAAGTGTATAGTTTATCGAGAGGAATGGGACTAAAGCCTTCAAAATAAAGAGTTGTCTTGATGGAAACCCTACCGAGCTAACTGGAGATCCCAAGATATAGGTTCAAAGGGACAATCGAATCTTAACTGACTATTTGAAAAGAGCACTAATGAGTTTTAAACTCAAACCTATTCATATGATAAAATAGTGCTACCTACTAAGTAAGTAAGGATAGGCTTGACTTTTAATAACTGCTATACTTTAGAAATTCAAGTGGAGTATAGTAGGATACTCTTAATGGGAAGTAACCTATGTGAGTGTGAAGGGGTCGCTTCTTTGAGAAATTCAAAAGGCTACATTATCTAAAGCACTTATGAAACCAGGATATGTTCAGGGCCAAAATGAACACAACCGAAAGAACCAACTTTGTTAGAAAAATTAGTGTGTGAAGTCTATTGATTTGATTTACACAAAACACTAAACAGTTCAAGACATCATGTTCACCAATCAGTAAGTAAATATGATAGTCTCTCACTAGGGAATATTTAAGGCCAAAATCTATCTCTCCCGATACAAGATTTTTTTATAGAACTCTCTTAGTGTCTGCATAGTCGGTTATATTGATCCAACCAATTTTCATTCCTGTGGGTGATTTTTGGAATTTATGGGTTTACTTAAGTTGAAAAGATTAGATTTGGTCAACTTTGGGGTTAATTTATTATGGGACCCACGCGTCTTTCAAGACAACTCAAAGTGGAAATCCATTCACCTTCGCAAGGAGTATAATGTGGTATACTCTCATATGAAAAACCATAAATTATTGAATGAGAAATTGTAGCTCAAAGTAATCACTTGGAGCATGGAAAATGGTTGAAGTATTTAAGTTAAAGCTTACCCCACATAGGAAGAATGTATAAAATGGGTGTAGTATAATACAATCCAAATTGGATAAAAGGATTGGTGCCCTTGGGGTATCCAAACTCTTTGAAGGAGGGAGGACTTACATGGGCTTGGGTTGGCTTTCAAGCCCACGCTCACTGTCATCGTCACCCGCTCGGCTCAGGCCCGTGGGCCTTGGGCCTTTAACTTGGCTAAAGTGTAAAAATTTTGGGCCAAATTCTATTGGGATATTTTTTATTCATTTTCGGATTTCTTTTATTTTATTTTGACCCAATTTTTATTTCTGTTTTAATTTCATTTTATCTTAATGCTTAGTTAATTTTGGTTTTTCCCAATAGTTGATTTTTGGTATTTCTAACCATTTTTAACTGCCACTTATTTTTTTATAAATAAGTGGTCTGGGGTCTCATTTTAAGGGTTATGAAAATATAAAGTCAGTACACATATTTCTGTGAGTTTCCTATGAGAGTTCTCAACTGTTGTTTCAAATAGACTTGCCGATTTGGGTATTATATTTGCGAGTAAGATTGTTGTATCCTGGGAGATGATTGTCGCTGCATCCGAGAAGCACTAATTCAGGGAAAAATTTGTCTTAAGGTCAGAGTGTTTAACACTTGCCTCAATCGAAATCTGTGTTGTTGCATATTAATTCTATAACTATTCTTTTGTTGCATATTAATTCTATAATTATTTGTAATAACTAAATTCTTAAATTTGTAATATAATTATAAAATCAATTTGGATAACAATTATATGTTAGAGTAATTATTAAATGACATCTGGGCTTTTGGTTTGCATACATTATAAAGTGGCGGTTTAAGTAGAAGCTATGAGTGAATTACACGCAAGGAAAGAAAGTGTACGGAAAGAACTATATTATTGATGGAAAATTTGCTTACACATTATGTTAGTTATATTTGCCCAATTATGACACCATGCCATATTATTGGCAAATTAATTAACTTTTAATAATTTTGGATCAGATGAGTTTCAATTTGATAACACACAGTGATTAATAAATCAGTTTGATATTAATCTTCTTGACCCGTTAAAAATCGTTAAACCCCATTAATATAAGTGAATAATTTATATTCTTAGTATTATATTTAGTTTAGTGTTAATTTTATCATATTGGATTTCACTAAATCAGAGATTTGACAACGTTAATGAATTCATGGGTCTAAATTATTTTGTTAACACATTAATTTGTTAACTCTTATTGATTGCGACATGGGCGGATTGGGAGTTATATGCATGGCCACATAGCTTTAAGAATAAAAGGAATATTTTTCGAATTTTACTCTTAAAACCATATTTTATGACACTTGTTATCTTGGCTAAATTTGAAATATGATCATATTTGTGCACTACACCCAAAAGGCTAATTTGTATACATTGTAATTCTATAGAACCCGTTTTTCTAATGAAAAGGGTTTCATTTGTTACTGGATGTGTGTAAAAGTACTAAAATTGAATTTATTATACATAGTCGATAAAGATATCAATGACTAAACATCCAAAAAAAATTAGAGGCCTTGAGTACAAATAATTTGTGACACCCTAACTTTTGGAGGCCCTGGGTACCAATAATTGGTATTGATACAGGTATAAATTGAAATTGAATTTGAATTGGTATTGATATTGGTATAAATTAAAATTTAATTTGAATTGGTATTGATATTGGTATAAATTGGTATAAGTTTTAGTTCTTATTCATACTTTAAATTAAACGAAACATACTTTAAATTACATAATTAAATAAAATCTCTCGAATTGAGATAAGACATAATGAAATGAAACATACTTTAAATTACATATAATGAGCATAGAGACTTGCCTTCTAGTTCTTATGCGTACGCATTCAATAGTCCTTAGACCCTTTCGAGAGTCATTACTCATGTAATGAGATCTCTCAAATTGTCTTGTTTGGACAGTTTGGGACTGCATAGTTTTTGTATAATAATATTCTTAGTGTCTTAAACTTGTTACTTTGGGGGGAAGTTCTGCAGTCGTATCTTAATGTTCTTTGGGTACATACTAGATGATGCGATGTTAAGTGTTATTTCAATTGATAAATTGAAATAACACTCAAACTTACGAATCTATGTCGTGTACTTAGAGAACTATGGGGATATGTTGTCGAACTTTCCTCAAATTAGAAAAATGTGTATGAGTTGTTAAGTATATTATAGAAATATGCGGTATTGAATGGGATAGGATCACTCACCCTTTAGAGGATATGGAAGAAATAGGAATTAATATTATAAATTGAATTTTAATTTCAATTTCAAATTACAATTGCATTTGAATGTACGAATAAATTTATGCATAGAAACTAGCCTTCTAGTTCTTATGCGTACGCATTCAATAAGTGATTGTTTATACTAATAAGAACTAAATATTCACACTTTTTTTATGCTAATCCACGAATATACGCTTCTTACCCATAATAGGTGATTGTTTATAGTAGCTGTGATGGCATATCCTAAATATAAAGAGTGGATGGGTGAGACAAATAGATTAGGGGATGTGTTTCGTTGAGGTGCTAATGAATTTGTGAAATACGCAAAGAGATGTCATAATGATGAAGAGTTTCCATGTTCGTATTCTAGGTGTAATAATGGTAAGGTGTTTGAGTGGAAAATAGTTGAACTACATTTATTAAGATGGGGTATGCAAGATAGTTATCGAATTTGAGTTTTTCATGGGGAACTGAAAGTTCCTTTTATCCTCGAGCAACCTTCATAAAAACCTTCAACAAGTAGGATAGATATACAAGGGGAGGATGACAATGTTGATCATAATATTTTAGAGGATTTAGTTGATGACGCGCATGGAGTTAATGAAGTGGAAGAGAATGAGGTCACTCACGATGTACAAGGTTAAGGTGCTCATGAAGATATTGGGATAAACCTTGACGATGAATACTAAAGTTTAAAATTTAAGTCGAGCCAACCGTTATACTCTGGCTGTAAGAAAGATCAAATAAGTTTACATGCCATGGTTGGTTTGGATAGTTTGAAAACCCAATATGGTTTGTCTGGCAATAGCATGACAGGAATTTTGAATTGGGTGAAGGTATTGCTTCCCAAGCAGAATACACTTCCAAACAACTATCCTACTATGAAAAATAGTTTGAAAGGTTTGGTAATGAAGTATAAATCAATTCATTCTTATGTGTATGAAAATCTCGATCGGTGTCTGGGGTGCGATGAACCTAAATATGTCCAATCTATCGGCAAGGAAGGCACAAGCTCAAAAATGCCTCAAAAAGTGTTAAAATATTTTTCCATTGGGCCTAAATTAAGCAATTTTTCATAGTACCTTGGATGGCGAAGGCAATGACTTGTCATGTTAGGGTATAATCAGGGAATAATCTCATTCGTCATCCTATTAATTCTAAAGTTTGGAAGAAGTTGACTTTTGAGTATCTCGATTTTGCTCGAGAATAGAATAATATTCATTTGGCAATATCAACAGATGGTTTCAATCCATTTGGAAATCTAAGCATCAATCAGAGTGTATGGCCTGTGATCCTAGCCCCACTCAACCTCCCTCCTTCAAAGTGTATGAGACTTGGATTTTTGATGTTGTTTTTGTTGATACGTGGGCCAAATGCACCAAGTGAGGACATCGATGTCTACTTGGATCCTTAGGTAGAAGAATTAAATGAATTATGGGAAGATGGTGTGAAAGCATTTGACTGTTTTATAAAAGAAGAGTTTACGCTGAAAACTATGTTGATGTGGGCAATTCATGACTTTCCAACTTATGGGAGATTATCCGGCTGTGTACTACGTGGTTATTTGGGGTGTCTTATTTATGGAGAGAAGACTGAATCTATTCGTCGCCCAGCTAGCTAAAAAAATTATGACATTGCTATAGGAGGTTTTTACCTCCCGCTCATAGGTTTAGATTTGAGAAAGGTTCCGATTTTTTACCGAGCGGAGTTGAACATAGGCTACTATCGAGAAACCTTTCAGGCTCAAAAATTGAAAGTAAATCTTCTGATTCTGGCCCTAATATTCCAGGTAAGAATCCTAAATTTCATAATGTCAAGCATAAGAAGGCCCCAACTGGGAATGAAACCGATACAAGAAAGGCATGGTTTAGGAGGTCAGTTTTATTTGACTTACCTTATCGGAAGAATAAATCGGTGTTCCGTGTATTGGATGTGATGCACACAAAGAAGAACATCGCTGAACATATTGTGGGAAAATGCCTTGGGGGGATTCATTCGAGGGACGAAGAAAATGCACGAAAAGACTTTAAAGTGTTGAAAATTAAGCCACAACTATGGTTGAAAGAAGATAATAGGGGAAGAACAATAATTCTCCCTGGTACGTTTACTTTGATGAGTGAGTAAAGGAAGGTGATTTTAGACATGATATATAATTTAAAAGTTCCATCTAATTTTTTGTCCAACTTGCAAAGGATTTTGAATTATGCCACCCATGATTTACATAAGTGTAAGTCCCAAGATTGGCATGCGATCATGAAATTGGTTCCTCTATTGTTTAAGCACTATTTCTCCAAGCACAAGGATTTGCAAAGGGCTATTATGAAAATTAGTATCTGCTTCTCACTTTTATGTGAGAAGGTAGTCCATCGAGATCACATAGTGGTTGCAAAATTGGCGGTGAACGAAGCTATTTGTATCGTGGAGAAGTACTTTCCCCCATCTTTCTTTGACATAAGTGTTCACTTATTGGTACACCTATACGATGAGGCACTTCTTTGCAGCCTAGTTAGATATCAGTGGATGTATTCGTTTGAAATATTGATGAAAGTTTTAAAAGATTACATCAAGAATAAGTGATACATTTGAAGGATCAATTGTAGAGGAATACATCACTGTGGAGTCATCATCCACATTTGGGAATATATGCTTGACTCGACCAGTGTGGCTGACAATGATGAGTTTGTCGATGAGTGTGGTCATATGATGGGCAAAACAAGTGAAATTAACAAGTTTAAAACATGAACGAGTAGCTCATTATCTATTTGACACACATGAAGATGTCGAAGAATGGAAAAAGTAAGCTTAAATTATTGCAAACTTTACATTAATTTAATTTTTACATGATTAATTTTGTAATACGTTCATCACGGTCTATATAAAAAATAAGAAGCCTGTGAGTACAATAAAAGACGAAAAACATTGGCACAATCAGACAACGAATTTAGGTTGTGGTAGTCACACGAGGTAATTATAATGAAAATATTTGTTATTAAATGTTACATTAGAAGAAATCTTTACAACTAAACTAATCAATTTATCTATATTCTCATCTCTTAAAGACGAGTGATGCGACATCAAGGCTTGCTCGTCTAGCCACTGGACCCTTGTTCATGGCACAAGAGTACAAAAAGTATCGATTGAACGGTTACATATTCGGTGTAAGGGTGTACGAGGAAAATACAAATGTATATAACTCGGTCATTTCAAAGAAGGCTCTTACTTTCTTTCGAGCGAGTGGGAAAGATACAAACCTCGTTGAAGCTGAAATGACTTAATATGGTGTAGTTCGAAATATATGTGAATTGGACTATGTAAGCTTCAAATAGGTTATATTTTAGTGTGATTAGGTAAGAGTTGAGGATAAAAATGCTTGTAAATTTGATCATGGTTGACTTGTCCAAGTTAAAGAGCAATGAACACGTGAGCGATGGGCCATTTGTTTGTTCCTTTCAAAAGATCAAGCAAGTGTTTTACTCGGAGTATATCAACAACAAGCCGTGGTCAATCTTCCTACATGCGCCAAACGTCTAAATAGTAGTGTGGATGACTTGGCTGCTCCTACCAAATATCAATCCATTGTTTATGATAACCCGAATTCGAAATAATTTTTAGATTTGTAATAAGTATTCAAATTATTTGTAATGACTAGTGGCTATATTATTCTAGTTCTTTATTATTATCAGACGATAATTTAATGCTTTTTATTCATTTGTACTTGATCATTTTAGTGCTTGTAATAACCAAGTAAATATGTTAATTAGGATTTTAATCAATTTAAGTTAATTAGGATTTTAATCAATTTAAGCACTAATTCAAAGTCCATGACCCGAGAGTGTGTGTGCGTGGGGGGGGGGGGGGGGGGCAGTGTGCGTATGTGTAAATTGAATTTGGTATTGGTATAAAGTAATATTGGTATTGGTATGTATTGTTATTATCAGATTTCAGCATTAATTCAAAGTCCATATACAGGTTTGTAGTAATAATAACAATTTTTGCTGGAAATGATTTCATCGCAGCGTGGTAGCGGAGGCGACGAGAGCTCATAGGCAAGTAGGCCCCCCAAATAGGGAAAATTGGGGTCCGTCGTCGAGAATAAAAAGACATTATTGGCTAGAGTGTTAGAGTTGATGAAGGTGATCGTTGGCCCTGGGTACACTGATTGGAGGGTCATGCCTAATGACCTCAAGATGAACATCTGGGGGCATTAGAGGTACTGTATTTATATTTATAAGCAACTAACACTTACTTTATTTTTGGTTTGTATTTGTTTGACAGGAACAATTTGGCATGCCCCCACATCTTCGCGACTCCACGTTGGAATAATTGAGGGATCAATATGAGACGTGGAATAATAATCTACATACACGATACTTTGGGAAGACCCAAGAGTTCACTCTGAGAGTACGTGACACCACCTCCCGAAGGAGCCGATCTCATTGGAACAGTGGCAAAAGTTTGTCGATAATGAGATCGATGTGCGACAATTTTCATCTCGCTAATCGAGGAGAGATAATCGGGTGAAAAAGTTGGATGTCCACAACTCCGTGCGGACGTCTTACGCCGAGGTGGAGCACATGATGGTAAGCTTTTATTTTTCTTTAATTTTAGTTTTATATTATTCTAATTTAACATTACTTTGCGTTACTTAGTAATTATGTATTATTTTATTTTAGGACACAGGGAGTGGACCTGGGAGTAGGTCACATAGGCTTGATGCCTATGTGGCAAATGGAACGAAAAAGGGCATGGACAAGGAAGTGGCCCTGAGCATCGCAGCCACCATTGTAAGTCATAAATGTTTACTTTTTATTAATTAGGTTATAATTTTTGTATTTACTTAGTTAACTAATCATGTATTTTTTGCCTTTTCAAGCAAAGCTTAAGGAAGTGCATGACTCGCAATCTGATGCCGATAATGAATCTTTGGCTACGGACGTGCTCAGCCAAGTACTTGGGTCACATCGTAAGGTGAGGACTAGAGCGGCGAGTTTACGGGTGAAGAAGTTAAGGATCATCGGAATGGAGACGAACAACACTGGTTTGTCACATAAGGTGGACACCCATAAAAATAAGCTATCAAGGTTGGAGGCAATGGTCCTAGATATGTACGCCTTCATGAAGCGTCAGTTGGGAAAGGTAAAGGGGAAGGAGGTAGAGGTAGACGATGATGAGGATGTCATGCTTCATCATCAATATCACTACACCAAAAATAGGAATCTGTCACGGTTTAAAACTATTCCAGATCAAATCTTGCACGGTTTTGAACTGTGCCAGAATCAGGTGTTCCAAAATGGCCTTTTTTTTCTGGCACGGTTTAAAAGTGTGCCAGATTTTACCAAATAGTAACACTTCTGGCACACTTTTAAACCGAGACGGAATTTGATATTTCTGGAACACTTTTGGCACAGTTTTTAATTATGCCAGATTGAGCACAGTTTGAAAAACTTTTGGCACAGTTCAAAACCGGGCAAAAATGTGAAACACTTTTGGCACGATTTTGAACTGTACCAATTTTTTGATAAAAAGAAAAAAAATTAATTATTTGAAAACAAGAAAATTTACAAATTGCAAATCTTGCACGTTGTTGATAAACTAATGTACATACAAACTTCAAAATATTACAAGTCTTTAGTAGTTCACAGACAAAAAAAAATTGGGCAAAGTTTCCTCTATTTTCTGGACATTCTAAAACCCGCTAATATAAAACTTGCGTAACATAAAGCTCACACGATCACAAAATATAACAATAAACTTACAAAAGCCTTCACGGCCATAAAAGTTAACGATAATACTACAAAATCACGCACAACCATAACACAAAAAAATAGAATCATGAATAAACCCCTTGTTCTAAACCATGGAGTTCTCTGTGTGTTCCAACTGAATAATTGCAAATGATAAAATGTTATTCTGCAAAAAAAATAAGATACAAAAAAGAGACGAAATTAGTAACCAAGTAATTTATAAAAAAGCTTACTCATGCTAAAAAATTACATATAGGAGTTGCAATTATTATTATATTCTAAAATTGAAAATCTTACGCAAGTTATGACTACCTAAACAGTTCCTACGAGTTACATTGGTCCCGTGCGAGGTGTTCGTGCCTCTTACGGGGCTGGTTTGGGTTTTCACCCTCAAGCGACTTGTTTTCAAGCCTAATCTATGTATTTTGAAATTATCATCATATTCTCAAACTGGGAGATCTGGGACTACGATGTCATTTGTACAAGTTACATTGGTCCCGTGCGAGGTGTCCGTGCCTCTTATGGGGCCGTTTGGGGGCTGGTTTGGGTTTTCACCCTCAAACGACTTGTTTTAAAGCCTAATCTACGTATTTTGAAATTATCATCATATTCTCAAACCGAGAGACCCAGGATTACGCTGTCATTTCTTACGAGTTACATTGGCCCCGTGCGAGGTGTTTATGCCTCTTACGAGGCCGTTTGGGTGCTGGTTTGGGTTTTCACCCTCAAACGAATTGTTTTCAAGCCTAATCTACGTATTTTGAAATTATCGTCACATTGTCAAACCGAGAGACCCAGGACTACGTGATCATTTTGTACAAGTTACATTGGTTCCGTACGAGGTGTTCGTGCTTCTTACAGGGCCATTTGGGGGCTGAGTTGGGTTTTTACCCTCAAATGGTTTATTTTCAAGCCTAATCTATGTATTTTGAAATTATCATCATATTATCAAACTGGGAGACTCGGGACTACGCAGTCAGTTCGTACGAGTTACATTGGTCCCGTGCAAGGTGTTCGTGATCTTACAGGGCCGTTTGGGGTCTGGTTTGGGTTTTCACCCTCAAATGACTTATTTTCAAGCCTAATGTATGTATTTTGAAATAATCATCATATTCTCAAACTGAGAGACTCGGGACTATGCGGTCCGTTCATACAAGTTCCATTGGTCCCGTGCGAGGTGTTCGGCCTTCATACGAGGCCGTTTGGGTTTTCACCCTCAAATGGCTTGTTTTCAAGCTTAATCTACGTATTTTGAAATTATCATTATATTCTCAAATCGGGAGACCTAGGACTATGCGATTAGTCATACGAGTTACATTGGTCCCGTTCGAGGTGTTCGTGCCTCTTACGGGGCCGTTTAGGGGCTGGTTTGGGTTTTCACCCTGAAACAACTTGTTTTCAAGCCTAATCTATGTATTTTGAAATTATCCTCATATTCTGAAATCGAGAGACCCGAGACTACACTGTCAGTTCGTATGAGCTACATTGGTCCCGTGAGAGGTGTTCGTGCCCCTTACGGGGCCGTTTGGGGGCTGATTTGGGTTTTCACACTCAAACGGCTTGTTTTTAAGCCTAATCTTCTATTTTGAAATTATTATCATATTCTCAAATCGGGAGATCCGGGACTATGCAATCAGTTCGTACGAGTTACATTGGTCCTGTGCGAGGTGTACGTGCCTTTTACAGGACCATTTGGGGGCTGGTTTGGGTTTTTACCCTCAAACGACTTGTTTTCTAGCCTAATCTGTGTAATTTGAAATTATCATCATATTCTTAAATAGGGAGACCTAGGACTTTGCGGTCAGTTCGTACGAGTTACATTGGTCCCGTGCGAGGTGCTCGTGCCTCTTACGGGGCAGTTTGGGGGATGTTTTGGGTTTTCACCCTCAAATGACTTATTTTTAAGCCTAATCTACGTATTTTAAAATTATCATTATATTCTCAAATCAGAAGACCCGGGACTACGTGGTCGGTTCGTACAAGTTACATTGGTCCTGTGCGAGATGTCCGTGCCTCTTACGGGGCCATTTGGGGGCTGGTTTGGGTTTCACCCTCAAACAATTTATTTTCAAGCCTAATCTACATATTTTGAAATTATTGTCATATTCTCACATCGGTAGACCCGGGACTACGCGGTCGGTTCATACAAGCTACATTGGTCCCGTGCGAGGTGTTCGTGCCTCTAACGGGGCCATTTGGGGGCTAGTTTGGGTTTTCACCCTCAAACGACTTGTTTTCTAGCTTAATCTATGTATTTTGAAATTATCTATATATTATCAAATCGGGAGACTCGGGACTATTCAGTGAGTTCGTACGAGTTACATTGGTCCCGTGCGAGGTGTCCGTGCCTCTTACGAGGCTGGTTTGGGTTTTCACCCTCGAACGGCTTATTTTCAAACCTAATCTATGTATTTTGGAATTATCATCACATTCTCAAATCGGGAGAACCAAAACTACCCGGTCAGTTCGTACGAGTTTCATTGGTCCAGTGCGAGGTGTGCATGCCTCTTACGGGACCGTTTGTGGGCTGGTTTGGGTTTTCACCCTCAAACGGCTTTTTTTCAAGCCTAATCTACATATTTTGACATTATCATTATATTCTCAAATCGGGAGACCCGAGACTACACAACCAGTTTATACGAGATACATTGGTCCCGTGCGAGGTGTTCGTGCCTCTTACGGGGCTGTTTGGGGGATGGTTTGGGTTTTCACCCTCAAACGACTTATTTTCAACCCTAATCTACATATTTTAAAATTATCATCATATTCTCAAATCGGGAGACCCGAGACTACGCGATCAGTTCGTACGAGTTACATTGGTCCCGTGCGATGTGCCCGTGCCTTTTATGGGACCGTTTGGGGGCTGGTTTGGGTTTTCACCCATAAATGACTTGTTTTCTAGCCTAATCTATGTAATTTGAAATTATCATCATATTCTCGAACCGAGAGACCTGGGACTACGCGATCAGTTCGTACAAGTTATATTCATCTCTTGCGAGGTGTTTGTGCCTCTTACGGGGGCATTTGGGGGCTAGTTTCGATTTTCACCCTCAAACGACTTGTTTTCAAGCATAATCTATGTATTTTAAAATTATCGTCATATTCTCAAACCAAGAGACCCGGGACAATGCGATCAGTTCGTACAAGTTACATTCGTCTCTTTCGAGGTGTTAGTGCCTCTTATGGGCCCGTTTAGGGGTTGGTTTGGGTTTTCACCAAGCCCAATCTACGTATATTGAAAATATCATCGTATTCTCAAACTGGGAGACCAGAGACTACACAGTCAGTTCGTACAAGTTACATTGGTCCCTTGCGAGGTGTTCGTGCCTCTTACGAGGCCATTTGGGGGATGGTTTAGGTTTTCACCCTCAAACGGCTTATTTTCTAGCCTAATCTATGTATTTTGAAATTTTTATCCTATTCTCAAACTGGGAGACCCAGGACTATGCGGTCGGTTCATACAAGTTACATTGGTCCCGTGCGAGGTGTTCGTCCCTCTTACATAGTCATTTGGGGGTTGGTTTGGGTTTTCACCCTCAAATGGCTTATTTTCAAGCCTAATCTACGTATTTTGAAATTATTGTCATATTCTCAAATCGAGAGACCCGAGACTATGCATTCAATTCATACAAGTTACATTGGTCCCGTGCGAGGTGTTCGTGCCTCTTATGGAGCCATTTGGGGGCTGGTTTGGATTTTAACCTTTAAACGACTTTTTTTCTAGCCTAACCTACGTATTTTGAAATTATCATCATATTCTCAAATTAGGAGACTTGGGACTACGCAATCAGTTAATACGAGTTACGTTGGTCCCGTTCGAGGTGTTCGTGCCTCTTACGGGGCCGTTTTGGGGTTGGTTTGGGTTTTCACCCTGAAACAACTTATTTTCAAGCCTAATCTATGTATTTTGAAATTATCCTCATATTCTCAAATCGGGAGACCTGAGACTACACGATCATTTCGTACGAGTTATATTTGTCCCGTGAGAGGTGTTCGTGCCTCTTACGGGGCCGTTTGGGGCTAGTTTGGGTTTTCACACTCAAACGACTTGTTTTTAAGCCTAATCTACGTATTTTGAAATTATTATCATATTCTCCAACCGAGCGACCCAGGACTACGCAGTCAGTTCGTACGATTTACATTGGTCCAGTGCGAGGTGTCCATGCCTCTTACGGGGCCGTTTGTGGGATGGTTTGGGTTTTCACCCTCAAATGACTTTTTTTAAGCCTAATCATCTTATTTTGAAATTAACATCATATTCTCAAACTGGGAGACCTGGGACTATGCGATCAGTTTGTACGAGTTACATTGGTCTCGTGCGAGGTGTTCGTGCCTCTTACGAGCCCGTTTGGGGGCTAGTTTGGGTTTTCACCCTCAAATGACTTATTTTCAAGCCTAATCTACGTATTTTAAAATTATCTTCATATTCTCATACCGGGACACCCAGGACTACGCGGTCATTTCGTACAAGTTACATTCATCCCGTGCAAGGTGTTCGTGCCTCTTTCGGGGCCATTTGGGGCTAGTTAGGGTTTTCACCCACAAACATCTTGTTTCTAAGCCTAATCTACATATATTAAAATTATCGACATATTCTCAAACCGGGAGACTCGAGACTATGCAGTCAGTTCGTACAAGTTACATTGGTCTCGTGCGAGGTGTTCATGCCTCTTACGGGGCCATTTGGGGGCTGGTTTGGGTTTTCACCCTCAAACAGCTTATTTTCAAGCCTAATCTATATATTTTGAAATTATCATCATATTATCAAATCGGGAGACCCAGGATTACGTGGTCATTTTGTACAAGTTACATTGGTCCCGTGCGAGGTGTTCGTGCCTCTTATGGGGTCGTTTGGGTGTTGATTTGGGTTTTGACCCTCAAACGACTTGTTTTCAATCCAAATCTATGTATTTTGACATTATCGTCATATTATCAAATCGAGAGACCCGGGACTATGCGATCGTTCGTACCAATTACATTGGTTCCGTACGAGGTGTTCGTTCTTCTTAGGGTCCATTTGGGGGCTGGTTTGGATTTTGATCCTCAAATGGCTTGTTTTTAAGCCGAATCTACGTATTTTGAAATTATCATCATATTCTCAAACTGGGAGACTCAGGACTATGCGGTCAGTTCGTACGAGTTACATTGGTCCCGTGCAAGGTGTTCATGCCTCTTACAGGGCCGTTTGGGGTCTGGTTTTGGTTTTCACCCTCAAACGACTTATTTTCAATCCTAATCTATGTATTTTGAAATTATCATCATATTCTCAAATCAGGAGACCCGGGACTATGCGGTCAGTTCGTACAAGTTATATTGGTCCCGTGCGAGGTGTTCGACCTTCATATGGGGCCGTTTGGGGGCTGGTTTGGGTTTTTACCCTCAAACAGATTATTTTAAAGCCTAATCTATGTATTTTAAAATTATCATCATATTCTCAAATCGTGAGACCCGGGACTACATGATCAGTTCGTATGAGTCACATTGGTTCAGTGCGAGGTGTTCATGCCTCTTACGGGGACGTTTGTGAGCTAGTTTGGGTTTTCACCCTTAAACGACTTATTTTCAAGCCTAATTTACGTATTTTGACATTATCATCATATTCTCAAACCAGGAGACCCAGGACTACGCGATCAGTTTGTACGAGTTACATTAGTCCCGTGCGAGATGTCCGTGCCTCTTACAGGGCTGTTTGGGGGTTGGTTTGGGTTTTCACCCATAAATGACTTGTTTTCAAGCCTAATCTACATATTTTAAAATTATCGTCATATTATCAAACCAGGAGACCCAGGACTACGCGATCAGTTCGTACGAGTAACATTGGTCCCGTGCGAGGTGTCCGTGTCTTTTACAAGATCGTTTGGGGGCCAATTTGGGTTTTCACCCTCAAACGACTTATTTTCTAGCCTAATTTATGTAATTTGAAATTATCACCATATTCTCAAACCGAGAGACCTGGGACTATGCAGTCAGTTCGTACAACTAACATTGGTCCCGTGTGAGGTGTTCGTGCCTCTTACGGGACCGTTTGGGGGATGGTTTGGGTTTTCACCCTTAAATGACTTATTTTTAAGCCTAATCTACGTATTTTAAAATTATCGTCATATTCTCAAATCGGGAGACTCAGGACTACATGGTCGGTTCGTACAAGTTACACTGGTCCTGTGCGAGATGTTTGTGCCTCTTACGAGGCCGTTTGGGGGTTGGTTTGGGTTTCACCCTCAAACAACTTGTTTTGAAGCCTAATCTATGTATTTTGAAATTATCATCATATTCTCAAACCGGTAGAGCCAGGACTATGCGCTCAGTTCGTACAAGTTACATTGGTCCCGTGCGAGGTGTTCGTGCCTCTTACGGGGCCATTTGGGGACAAGTTTGGGTTTTCAACCTCAAAAGGCTTGTTTTCTAGCTTAATCTACCTATTTTGAAATTATCTTTATATTCTCAAATCGGGAGACCCGGGACTATGCGATCAGTTCGTATGAGTTACATTGGTCCCATGCGAGGTGTCCGTGCCTCTTACGGGGCCGTTTGGGGGCTAGTTTGGGTTTTCACCCTCAAACGGCTTATTTTCAAGCCTAATCTACATATTTTGAAATTATCATCATATTCTCAAACTGGGAGACTCGGGACTACGTAGTCAGTTCGTACGAGTTTCATTGGTCCAGTGCGAGGTGTCCATGCGTCTTACGGGGCTGTTTATGGGCTAGTTTGGGTTTTCACCCTCAAACGGATTGTTTTCAAGCCTAATCTTCGTATTTTGACATTATCATCATATTCTCAAATTGGGAGATCCGGGACTACCCGGTCAGTTTGTATGAGTTACATTGGTCCCGTGCGTGGTGTTCGTGCCTCTTACGGGGCCGCTTGGGGGATAGTGTGGGTTTTCACCCTCAAACGACTTGTTTTCAAGCCTAATCTACAGATTTTAAAATTATCGTTAAATTCTCAAATCAGGAGACACGAGACTACGCGATCAGTTCGTATGAGTTACATTGGTCACGTGCGAGGTATTCGTGCCTTTTACGGGACAATTTCGGTATTGATTTTGGTTTTCACCCTCAAACGGCTTATTTTCTAGCCTAATATATGTATTTTGAAATTTTCATCATACTCTCAAACCGGGAGACCCGGGACTACGCAATCAGTTCGTACAAGTTACATTGGTCTCGTGCGAGGTGTTCGTGCCTCTTACGGGGCCGTTTGGGGGCTGGTTTGGGTTTCACCATGAAACAGCTTGTTTTTAAACCTAATCTATGTATTTTGAAATTATTGTCATATTCTCCAATCGGGTGACCCGGGACTACGCGGTCAGTCGAGGTGTCCATGCCTCTTACGGGGCCATTTGTGGGCTGGTTTGGGTTTTCACCCTCAAACGACATTTTTTCAAGCCTAATCTACGTATTTTGAAATTCCTATTATATTCTCAAACTGGGAGACCCGGGTCTATGCGGTCAGTTTGTACGAGTTACATTGGTCCCGTGCGAGGTGTCCGTGCCTATTACGGGGCCGTTTGGGGGCAGGTTTTGGTTTTCACCCTCAAATGACTTATTTTCAATCCTAATCTATGTATTTTGAAATTATGTTCATATTCTCAAATCGAGACACCCGGGACTACGCGGTCATTTCGTACAAGTTATATTCATCCCGTGCGAGGTGTCCGTACCTCTTACGGGGCCGTTTAGGGCTAGTTTGGGTTTTCACCCATAAACAGCTTGTTTCCAAGCCTAATCTATGTATATTGAAATTATCAACATATTCTCAAATCGGGAGGCCCGAGACTACGCAATCAATTCATATAAGTTGCGTTGGTCATGTGCGAGGTGTTCATGCCTCTTACGGGGCCATTTGGGGGCTAGTTTGGGTTTTCACCCTCAAATGGTTTATTTTCTAGCCTAATCTACATATTTTGAAATTATCATCATATTCTCAAATTGAGAGACCCGAGACTATGCGATCAGTTCGTACGAGTTACATTGGTCTCGTGCGAGGTATCTGTGCCTTTTACGGGGCTGGTTTGGGTTTTCACCTTGAAACAGCTTGTGTTCTAGGCTAATCTACGTATTTAGAAATTATCGTCATATTCTCAAACTGGGAGACCCAAGACTACGCGATCAGTTTGTACGAGTTACATTGGTCCAGTGCGAGGTGTTCGTGCCTCTTACGGGGCCATTTGTGGATTGGTTTTATTTTCACCCTCAAACGGCTTCTTTTCAAGCCTAATCTATGTATTTTGAAATTATCATCATATTCTCTAATTGAGAGACCTGGGACAATGCAGTTAGTTCGTACGAGTTACATTGGTCCCGTGCGAGGTGTCTGTGCCTCTTACGGGGCCGTTTGGGGGCTTGTTTGGGTTTTCACCCTCAAATGACTTATTTTCAAGCTTAATCTACATATTTTGAAATTATCATCACATTCTCAAACCGGGAGACCCGGGACTACGTGGTCAGTTCCATGAGTTTCATTAGTCCCGTGCGAGGTGTTCATACCTCTTACGGGGCCGTTTGGGGGCTAGTTTGGTTTTTCACCCTTAAACGACTTATTTTCAATCCTAATCTACGTATTTTGAAATTATCGTCATATTCTCAAATCGGGAGACCGGGACTACGCGATCATTTCATACAAGTTACATTGGTCCCGTGCTAGTTGTTCGTGTATCTTACGGTGCCGTTTTAGGGTTGGTTTGGGCTTTCACCCTCAAATGACTTCTAATTGAGGTCGAGCTTTCCCCGTTAGGAAATAATGATTTACTATTAACCGTAAATGTTATTTAATTTTGATATGCAGAGTGGTTTTATTCATATTATGATTAATTCGTTGCTCCTCCTTTTCTTTCAACTTAGCCCGAGTAACAACGACATGAAATTGCTTCCTATAGTTAGCAAAGAACAAAATATTTTTCTATTGAACTCGGGTGAATAAGTCCCCCACTTAAGACTTTGTTTTCCCTTAACCAACTTAATTACATATCAAGTGCCCCTCTTCCCTGAGATTTAAAATTTTACTTAATTACACACCCACTCCTAATCCCTAGATCACGCATTATATAACAGTTGTTATATATAACAGTTGTTATATAGAACAATTGTTATATATAATACATAACACCTGTTATATATAACAGCTCTATTATATATATAACACCTGTTATATATAAAAGTTGTTACATATAACAACTAGTCGTCTCCATGTTTACACGCTAAAGTTAGTTGTATATAAGTGCATAACTGAAGCAGCTTGGCAATAGATAAAGTTGTTTTAGCTATAACGCTTTTCCACAGAGATAACTGAGCAAATTAGGAAGTAAGACATATGAATTCCACAAAGAACAAATGGTTTCACTAGTTGCTAGGATAATGATAAACATTTTTCTCAATAAGTTCAGTAGTTATAATTCCATATATAATTGTTCAAAAGAGACCAAAGAAATTAACGATATCTACAAATTTGATACAGATTCTATATGGTAATAAATACAGGACAACTGAAGATGTACATTGAGGGGTCCGAGATGCGCTCTATGGAAGAAGGAGGACATGCCTGTAAGCATACCAAACTGCACTTGTGATTTGCGCAACTGTTGATAACTAAATGCAAGAGTGCCAAACAAAGCAGTAACAACATAACTCAATTCAATAGACTAATTCAATATGTGGGGGTCATGATCAGTTTCATTTGGAAATAAATAAATGATATTAAAGTTGGAATAATAAGAAATCCGTTGATGCTATAAAATAGAAACAATAAAACTCAATTCAGTAGGTGGCGTAGTAGGATTATAGAAGAACAAATTAGGAATATAAGTAGAGATTTTGCAGATTTTTACCTTAGAAGGAAGTACTTTGAAGCAAGGTGGCGTAGGTCGTCGGTGTCACCAACAGAAGGGCAAAGGTCATTCATCGGTGTCACCAATGGGAGGACAAAGGTCGTCGAGCCAATACATAATTCCATTTTTACCAACATCTTCCAAGTTATCGCAATTATCTTATTTTCCACCCCAAATTGGATACTCGGGCACTTTGATGTCATCGAGTAAAACTCGCACTTCATTCTTTCTCAACGTATGGAAGTGAACGGTCGAGACATCTCCTAGTTGCATTTTCCTCCCATAAGTCACAAGTTCATGTGTGTGGGATAGTATTTTGCATTCAATTAGAGAGGTGAAGTTTGGAACCTCGAATGCAGGGGAGGAAAGAGAACATGAAGGAGTTCCAGTGCCTAAAGTACGTAACTCCTGAACGTTGTGTCCAACACATGAAAATTTCCCATTTTTGAAGTCAATAATGAATTCTGATAATGAGGGATTTATCCCCTCTATGTCGCCGACCCTAATATAGTTGTTCTCGAAGTTGTGGACCCAACACAATGAACACGTCCTCGCGTATCTTTTCTGAAAACCTCAAAAATAGGCCCAACATCCAAGGTCTCCTCCTGACCACTCGCTTTGTATACATCCATAAGAAGTTGAATTTGGTCATGTACAACAATATATTAGCATTAGGTTTGATGATACGATACTTTTTTTAGACAAAACGAACATTAAAATATTTAAATTACCGTAAATATTTTATCATGAGGGACATAACCCCCTCCTTTGATTATATGAGTTGCCAACCATAATTCAGCACGAGTGGGTGCACGCCCGTGCTCCTTTCTCCAATTCTCTGAAGCTCGATCATAACCATGACGACCAGTGTTATGAGTTGTCTTTCTCACACAAATTTATTTAGTCTCTTTGTTCTTTCTTCGCAAATTGTTTTGAACCTCTAAAGCTTCATTATTGCAAAACACCTATCAGTCCTCAGGCTTGACATTTCGTGGTACTTTTTCCTTCCACTTTCCAATATCACCATCCTTCAAATTAACCATTAGCATTGACTTGAACTTTTTCCATGCATCATTCACTTTTTTCATAAAAAATTATTTCTGACTTTCACGCACATCTGGGAACTCTTTCTACAATATATAAAGAAATAAAATTAGAATATCACATAATTGAATTTACATTCTTTGGAATAGAAAGGAAAAATATACCATTAATGATGACCAAACTGAGTTCTTATATCGTACATCCACTTGTTTCCAACTCGTATAAGAAATGGGAACATATGTCCTTGCTAAGTCTCCCAACTTGGTTGAGAGTGTATATGAGTCTTCACCAACTGGAAGGCCGTGATCATAAATTTTAATTTCTTAGCGAAAGAGTCATCACCTACTCTTAAAGCACCCAAAGTAACCTTAGAACGGGAGGTTGATATAGGTGTTTCCCCATTTATTGGCGATTGCGAAGTATCACCCATATGAGACATTTATCTGGAAAAAAGTGACATATGGACACCAAAATAATCATAATAAACATTTACAAGAATATTACATGTTCAAATAGAAATATAAAGAAGATTACTTGTTCAAATAGACACCAGTATATTACATGTTCAAACATTAGTAAACATAGAATTACAAGTTCAAATACCCATACCTGTATTAGATGTTCAAACAACAATAAACTATTAAATGTTTACAACAACAACAACAAACGGAATAAATAGAATATTGCATATTCAATAACAAGTTCAGTTTTAAATCATTGCACTAGAAATACATGTCCAAAAGCTCCAGCAATTTATCATTTTCATTGAGAATGGAGTCATACATCATACCGTCAATATCAATCGCATCTATTTCTTTTGCCAGTCTCTTAGGAGAGTGTAAAACAATTGACCACCCCTTCAACTTTACTTCTTGACAATAAAATACTTGGCTGGCTTAAGATGCAAGGATGAACGGATCATCGTGAATGTCATTTTTACTCACGAGCTTACTAAGATTCACTATCACCAATTTTGAGGTAGGTTCAACTTTGCAAGCATTCTTATCATCAACATCCACCCAATCACAATAAAAGACACTATGAGTGAACTCAATGTAATTAAGGTCGAGTATTTATCTAATAACTCCATAAAGGTTATCATAGTCCCCTTCTTATTAAAGGCCTTAGTGGATACATCGCTGATCTAAAAGTTATGGTTCTCTTCATGTCCAGAAGTACAAAAGGTGTACCCATTGCATCGAAATTTATCATAATTGGCAACCTTATGGAGCGGACCATCAGCATATGAAAAAATTCTAGTATCATTAAATCTTGAGGCATGTAAGGAATTGATAATTTTTTAGAGTTTCATTAAAAATAATTATGGTTGATAAAAAAGTACATGTATAAATAAATACTTGCCTCGTTCCTTAGCCAAGGGATGAAACCATCAATTCTATGTCTCAATTGAGTCTCAGTTACCCCAAATTTTGTACAAAAAATTAGTTTCAAAATTAAGAAATATCACATTACAATCAATTAATATGAATTAACATAGAACTAAGTGTGTACCTTCTCCATTCATCAACACCGTCGCATTGAGATAAAACCCATCTTCGCACTTGCTCATATTGTACATTATTTAAGATCAATTCTTAACTTTTACCCAATGCTCGTTGTCATTCCGAGTCATCAAACTCATCATCAAGAAAATGCTCAAGATTCCTCTTATGTACTCCATGTCATACAAAGATGCTTCATGTAACAATTATGCATTAGCAATGCTCCCTTCAATGTACCTCTTATTTCGGGACCACTTTTTATATCTTCCCATTTCTTTATCAAACAACCACATCGCCCCATATCTTAGTGGCCCAGCTGTCAAAGCTTCATCGGCTAAATGGTGCACGAGGTGGATCATCACCACAAAAAAGGAAGGTGGATAATAAATTTTAAAGACACAAAGTGCCTCTATCAATGTGTTTTTACTCTTCAAAAGATGTTCCCTAAATATCACTTTGTCACACAACACATTAAAGAATACTCTTATCCACTGTATAGCTTTAAACAAAGGGTTATCATTCGGAAATGAATGCATAAGAAACGCAGGAAGCAACCGTTGCATAATGACGTGATAATCGTGAGACTTGAGATTAGTAAATCCAGGTGGATCGAGGTTAACATTATTGTTAAAATTTGATGAAAATCCAATCGGTACCTTTAATGTTTTTAGTGTACGAAAAAAGGCTTCTTTCTCTTACTTTCCTAATGCAAAAGGTGACTTTGGCATAAGCCTTTTGTTACTGCCTTCAGCATCTTTCATCCATAATTTCCCTTTAAGCTTTAAATGAACTTTCAAGTCTTCATGAGCTTTGATCGTATCTTTATTTGATGAACCTTTCACCGAGAGTATTGTACCTAAAAGAGTCTCTGTGACGTTCTTTTCAACATGCACAACATCTAAATTATGTCTAATATTATGATCCTTCCAGTACTCTAGGTCAAAGAAAATTAACCTCCTTGAAAAACCCTGAGTAACCGCAAGATTCTCATTGTCACCCTCACTTGGATAATCATTGTCTTCCATTACGACATCCTCCTTCCCCTTCCCCTTTCCCTTTCCCTTTCCCTTTCCCTTTTTGTCTCCCTCACCCTCTCTTTGAACACCTTCTCGAGTGTTAAGTGACACTATCTGCTCAACTTCTACACTTGTTAACTTTCTTAGAGCCATAGCATCATCTATTTTATCATTAAATGTTTGCTTTAATGTGTCAAACATGTAAGGATGGTCTTTAGGAAGGAACATACGAGATCGTTGATAACAACATTTCGTTGACTTAGGAAGATATTGAGAAGATGTATTTGTAGAACAAACAGGACACCCATTGTAACCTTGAGTTGAATAACGTGCTAACATCCCATAAGCTAGAAAATCATGTATACCCCACATCAACATGGCTTTTAATTGAAATTTCTCATTTTTGTACGGATCCCAAGCCTCAACTCCAGACCATAAAATCTTTAGCTCATCGACCTACGGTTGGAGGAAGACATCAATATTAATTGATGGTGACTTTGGTCCGAGAATCAATACAGACAACATTGAAAACTCACTTTTCATACACATTGATGGAGGAGGGTTGAGAGGTTGAATTATCATTGGCCAAAAGCTATAATTACGACCAAACATGTTATTCGAGCTGAAACCATCAGTTGTTATTGCAAGTCAAATATTCCACGGATCTTTTGCCAAATCTATCCACATAATGTTTGAATTTACCCATTCTGCTGAATCTTGGGGATAAAGCAAGAATTCCATACAAGAGATTACACGAGCATGCCAAGTCATTTTTTCTTCTATCCATTTTATGGTATACAACCATTTTAGCCTAGGGATTAGAGGTAAATGTCACATTACCTTCTTAGTAACACTAGAGTACTTTTTTTTCCATTAGTATTCTGAATTTCTACCCCGTCCTCATCTAGACAAGTAAACTTGTAGCATAAAGAACCACATTTTATACATCTAGTAGATTTTTCATGCTCTTTCCAAAATATCATACAGTTCTTAATGAATATTTCATACTTAACATAATCCATACCGAGATCTCTAATGGTGTTTTTCATTTTTGTATAACTAGTTGTCAAGTTGTTCTCTTCAGGAAGTAGTTCATTTAACAATATAAGAATTCCACCTGTAGCACCATTCGATAAATTGAATTATGTTTTCAAATCATTCAACTTTATAAGAGCATACATTGTGGTAAGACGTGAAGAACCAGTAGCTGGATGCAATGGCTCATGTGCGAGTTGATGTTAACTATCATACTTCTTGCCTTTGTATTTATGTGTCTGTGAATCATTGGGAACCTCAAACGTTAGGGGGGATTCATCATTGCCTAAACAATTAGGTTCACTAGGTTCCACTTCACCCATAAACATCTCACAAGCATCATTCAGAAGATCCTTCAAAATTGGAATATTGTGCACATCAGCGTTTTTTGTCGGTGTCAGAGATTGTGGTATTGGTTGGATTTGATCAACAACTAATGTCTCACCATGAAAATGCCATAAGGTATAGTTCATGTCCATACCATATGTCATTAAATGAATGAATATATTATCTATAACAACATGTCCTTTCACTACACCAAATCCTACGAATGGTCACGCCCAGTGGGTCATGGGCGGGGCCATATTAATTACCACACCAAATTATCGATGTTCTAGAAGTGGTCATGGCCCAAGTCCATGACCAGGTCGTGACCATCTTGGTGCTAAACTCAAGCCAAAATCCTCCAAGCTTGGTCGTAGATGGTTCACGGCCCAAGTCCGTGACCCATGGCATGACGAAGAAGAGAGTACACACATAAAGGGTCATGGCTTAGGGCCGTGACCATTTTTTGGTGTGGGTCACGGGTATGGGCCATGACCATACCTCATTCAAGCACTAGGGGGATGAAAAAGGTTTGTGCATCACAAATTGAGGGTCACGGCTATGGGACATGACCATACCTCATTCAAGCATGGAAAAGGGTCGCGCATGGTGGGTCACGAAGTCGTGACCAAATTGAAGAACCCAGTTGTGCCTTATTGTGGTTTTAATGGTCACACGCATGGGGTCACGGCTCTAGGCCGTGACCAGTTTCAGGTCTTAAAACATAAAATAAGACTCGCCCGCTATGAGCTTTTCAGTTGGAGTAAGCCGCTGCTTCTCATTTCAGCTCGTGCGATTTTTGAAGTTGGATTTCAGTTATATTTGCAAGGGTTAAGCGATTTCAGTTGGTTTCCATTTGGATTAACCCCTAGTATGTATTGATTCATTTTGATTTCATTTGGATTTTGTGGATTCTATCTAAAGCCCTAATATCTTTGTATGTATGCATATATGTGTGTGCATTTAAATTTGTTGATTTGTGGCTGATGTGTATGTGTGTGTATTCCTCAAAACAATTCCTCCAAATCGATTTCAACCAGCATAAGCCCTCACCCCCCAAAACTGATTGTTGGCCATTGAAAATCAATTTCTATTTGGGTTATTATTCTTGTTTGTATGTGTGTTTATGTATAAATTTATGTTTATATATGTGGGTTTGCATATATTTATGTGTATATGTGTGTTTATGTATGTAACTACGAACAAATAAATTATTTTTTATGTCAATAAACCCTAGATTGTATGAGTGTGTATGTATAGATTGTATGTGTGTGTATGTAGAGATTTATGGCAAAAAAAATATTAGGGTTTAGAAAACCCTAGATTGTATGTGTGTGTATATATAGATTATGTAAATAAATTGTAGATTGTATATGTGTGTATGTATAAATTATGTTAATAAACCCTAGATTGTATGTGTGTGTATTTTTTTGACAAAATATTATTCAAAACCCTAGACATTATATTTTTTTTGACAAAATATAATTAAATGGATTTTTAATAAGTAAAAAAAATCACATCCACCTTGTTGTGGGTTATATGCATGTCATCATATTATATTGGGGGTTATATGCATGTCGTGATTTTTTTTGACAAAATATAATTAAATGAATTTTTTTGACATACTAGTCACAAACACATGTGCACATTTTTATAGTGAGATATTGTTGTCTTGGTTATTGGATACTATGTTGGATTTATTGAATTGATACTAGTGTCGATAAGTGTACATGTTATTAAATTTATTGGGTGTGTTCTTGATTTGCCTATGAAAAAGTATATCACTTATCTTGCAATTAATGTGCATTGTTTTACGTTTACGTCAAGATATTAGGAGGCTATAACTTGACATGGAACAAAGGCAACTTGATTCCGTTCATTCATATTTTAACTTGACATGTATACCATAATTCTGTTGATTTTATACAGTTCTATTTTAGTTTGAGATTTATTGTGACCAAGTTGATTGGATATCTATTTTAAAGCCTTAAAATGGCGGCATAATAATCACAACTACATTAATATTATAGGCACCGGGTTAATATTTTACATTTTTATTATCCTTTGCCTTTGTGTACTTTTCTTTACATATTATAGGCAGCAGGTTGCTCATGTTCGTTTGAATTGCGATGTTAAAATAGGGGAATAAATCTGCGTCATATGTAAATCTACGACATATTATAGGCAGCAGATCTAATTCTTCACTGGTTTTGTGAGGTACCTTCTTTAATTTTACATACCCGTTCTTCATAACACATTGTTTACGTATTGCAGATCTAACCAACTAGATACCAGTTCTTCATTACACACCAGGTACTCTTTACTTTAACTAAAGTAGTTATATAATTGATATACATTATCTATTAAATCTTTTAGATGATACAAGGATTACGGGATAATTATTGGTTTTGTTTGGTTTGGTTTTTCGATAATTATTGGTTGTTGTCTTGTTGTCGGATAGTTTGCTAGAAGGAGTATGGGATAAATAGAAGGAATACGGGATAATTATGAGGACTTAAGCTTAAAAACAAGGTGTTAGAGAGTGAAAACTCGAAATAGCCCCCGTACGGTCCCGTGAGAGGAACCAACACCTCTCACAGGACCAATATAACACATAAGAACTGACAGCCCGATAACAGGACTCCCAATTTGAGAATACGACGATAATTTGAAAATATGAGAACTTAAGCTAGAAAATAAGGTGTTAGAGGATAAAACTCGAAACAGCTCCGTACGATCCAGTGAGAGGCACCAACACCTCGCGTGGGACGAATGTAACACGTAGGAAATAATCGTGCAATCACGGGACTCCCGGTTTGAGAATGCGATGATAATTCGTTAGAGGGGAAAAACACGAAACAACCCCCGTACGGTCCCGTGAGAGGAACCAACACCTCTCATGGGACCAATGTAACACGTAGGAACTGATTGCATGATACGGGACTCCCTATTTGAGAATACGATGATAATTTAAAAATATGAGGACTTAAGCTTAAAAATAAGGCGTTAGAGGTGGAAAACACAAAACACTCCTCGTATGGTCCCGTAAGCGGAACCAACACCTCTCACGGGACCAATGTAACACGTACGAACTGACCGCATGATAATGGGACTCCCGATTTGAGAATACGACGATAATATGAAAATATGAGGACTTAAGCTCGAAAATAAGGCGTTAGAGGGTAAAACTTAAAACAGCCCCCGTACGGTCTCGTGAGAGGCACCAAGACCTCTCGTGGGATATTGTAACACTGTGAGGACAAATTTCCAATCGAGTCATTTGTTATATTGGCTTTATTCCGTTGGACAAAACAATTTTGGGTCATACAGCATCAAGCATCATTCAACGCAAAGATTCAAGCATCGCATCCAAAGTTCATGCGTCATCAATATTCAAGACATGCTATCTATCCCACAAAGGTATATGACCAAAATACAATTTTATGTGTTGGAGTATTTTGACTAATCAAGAATTTTTCAAATAAGAAAATGTTCGTAAATAAGCAATATTAATATTGATTAATCCTTGAAATAAATTTGGACAATTTTGGGCAAAATTCATAATCTCGTTCGAAGTTTAATCCAGGTAGTTCGAACGACCTGAATCTAACGACTTACCACAGCCTATAGTGGTGGCTCATTAGAAGTTCGTTAGAAAGGTCGTTCGAACGAGGTTTCTAACGACCTCTATAATTCTATACTGGCACGCCGTTAGATATCTCGTTCGAACGAGAAGTCGTTCAAACGAACTCGTTCGAACGAGTTTTGCCAGGTTTGATTTTTTAAACTTATTTTTTTATGCAGTTTTTTCCCATAACTATTTTTGCCCACTACTTTTTCAGTTATTTTCATATGGATGAAAATCAGTTTTATATCTTAAGGAAGTTCATTATTCAAATGAGAACCTTTTCCACAACTTCCCTTTTTTTGAGAAAAATCAACTCCAACATTTTTATCATCTCTTAAAAACAAAACCCATTCATTCAAATTCACATTCAACAAGCAAGTTTGCGGTGGATCTCTGCATTCAAGCTTTGAGAAGACGGTGGTTTTGGGCTTCGGTGGATACCGCAGCACGAGGAGTGTTGAGAAACGCGTTGGAGCTTCGCAGACTACAACTTCAGAGGTCGAGGACGGCATAAGCATGTCTTGAGTGAGTCAATGTCTGTAAGTCTTTTGAGTCTCTTGTAAAACCTATTGTTGTAGTGGATTTTGTCTAGGCCCAGCCGTACGAGGTTTTTCCCATTTGGGTTTTCCTTGTACATCGGCATGTTGTGGTTGGGATTTTTGCATTTCATTTTATTAAATCACCTAGATGCATGCTTAGGATAAAATGAATATAATTGGAATTTGTTCTTGCAAACTTGTGAAACTGCATTTAAATTGAGATTGGAAAATACCTCTTTATAACTAATAATAAAATTGGATTGCGTGTGTGTGTATTCTACGAATTAAACTAAGATCATATAACCTTGCAACTTCAAATTGGTATCAGAGCTGGTTTCTAAAAGTTATTTAGATGAATCCTGGAGGTTATATGGATAGTTTTTCGTCGAATAGACTACCTTTGTTTGATGGAACAAATTATACCTATTGGAAAGCACGTATGAAATCCGCTCTTAAATCTATTGATGAACGTGTTGGGGTCACTGTTGAAAGAGGATGGTCCCCTCCTACTATGGTTGTTAATGATGAACGTATTTTGACTCCTGTTGAACAATGGAGTGAGGAAGATTTAAAATGGTGTAACTTTAACTCTAAAGGATTAAATGCCTTATTCGGTGCCGTGTCTCCCAATGAATTTTGTCGTATAATGACGTGTGAAACGTCAAAGGAAGCTTGGAACATTCTCCAAGTTACTCATGAGGGAACTAGTGTTGTTAAAGCATCAAAACTTCAAAATTTAACTACATAATTTGAAACTATCACCATGAAAGAAACTGAAACTTTTGATGAGTTTCATGCTCGTTTATCTGACATAGTTAACTCTTGCTTTAACTTAGGTGAAAAAATACCTGAAAATCGAGTTGTTAAGAAAATACTTAGATGTCTTCCCAAGCGATTCATTCCTAAAGTCAATGTTCTTAATTCTTTAGGAAACCTAAATACTTTAAAACTTGAAGAACTTGTTGGTGATTTGCAAACATATGAACTAGATATGTTTCCTAAAGATAACAAAGGGAAAGATAAAGGAGTTACTTTAAAAGTTAAGAAAGTTGATGTGTCTGATTTTGATGAGTCTGACTTTGATTCTGATGATATAGCCTTATTTGCAAAAAAATTTAAAAATTTTCTCAAGTTTAAAAACGAAACTCTAAATTTGAAAAACCTAAATTTGAGAATAAAAACAAAGGAGGAAATAAAAAATTCACTAATCAGGATTCAAAGAAGTTCAATAAAGACAACTTTAAGAAGGATGATTCGGAGAGATGCTTTGAATGTGAGGGACGTGGTCATAGAGCTTTCGAGTGCCCCACAAAACTTAAAAGACAAGGCAAAGAAAAAGCCGTTTACAATGCTACTCTAAGTGACAGTGATAATGAGTTTGAAGAATTTGATGACTCTAACCCATCTAGAAATAACTTCACTGCCTTTATGGCGAGCCTTGCTAGTAATTCGTGTGAGTCATACCTTAATGTTGACAATTATGAACAAAATCTAGAGGTTGTTTCTACTCATTCTACCAGTAGTGATGAAAAAGAGAGTGATAGTGATATAGATGAGAGTGAACTACAAACTGCTTATTCCGAACTCTACAATGAATCTCTTCGCATTCAAAAAGTCAACAAAAGATTAACCTTGAAAGTCTTAACTTTAGAAAAATAGTTGAAAGGCATGAAGGAGAAGGAGGCTTTAGTTAGTCAACTCGAGGCAATTAAAATATCTCTTTCTGAAAAGCTTATCATGATTGGTAAAGAAAAATGTGACTTGATTATCTCCTTAGAAAGTGTTAACAAAGATCTTAATGAGTCTCTAGAAATTAGAACATCTCTAGAAGCTAAAATATCCCAAATTGAAAAATATCTCGAGTCCTCTCGTGAAGTTAAAGTCACACTCGAGGACAATTCAGGAAGAATGGGAAAATTGTTTCTAGGTCCTGTTTTAGGATATAAGGAGAAATGGTATCAAGAGAGAAAGGGTATAGGATATGAAGAAGAAAATTCTTCAAAAGTCAAATCTAAACCTGTTGCTAAGTTTGTTACAAAATCTAAAGTTCCTAAAGTAAATCCCACAAAGCAACCCTATGTATGCTCATATTGTCACAGAAGGGGTCATCTTAAAGATTTTTGATACAAACTTGGAAAGAACCCTCAATTCACAAATTCAAAACAACCCTATAGCTCCTTAGCTAATCTTAAGAGTCAAGCCGAGTATCTAGTCAATACTTCTAAAAATCTAATGGAAGAGTTTCTTAGGTTTTCTAAAGTCCTAGGAAATAACTCTAATTATAAGACTAGAGCCAATCAAGGAAAGAAAACTACTCAAGCTTGGATTAAGAAAATTCAAACCAAGAAAGCTTTTGTCGCTCACGTTGCACTAAAGGCAAAAAATACCTCTCAATGGTACTTTGATAGTGGTTGTTCTAGACATATGTCCGGTCATAAAAAATGGTATAGTTGAACGAAAAAATCGAACGATCCAAGAAATGGCAAGATCTATGCTCCTTGGAAGAAATGTGCCCCGTAGGTTTTGGGACGAAGCGGTTAACACTGCATGTCACACAGTAAATTGAGTTTATTTTCATCCTAACACTAGCAAAACTCTATATGAATTATGGACGGGTAAGAAACCAAATTTGTCCTATTTTAGAGTGTTTGGAAGTCCATGATATATTCTTTGAGATAGAAAACTTCTAGGGAAATTTGACTCACGGAGTGATGAAGGTATTTTCCTAGGATATTCTCAAAATAGTAGGGCATTTAGAGTTTTCAACTTAAGTAACTCTAAAGTAATGGAATCCATTAATGTTGTCATAAAAGATGACGCTCCGGCCACACAAATTAATAATGAGGAAGATTTGTCTGTGAGTGTGATGATGTGTCAAATGTTGAAAGTATTGACTCTCTAAATGATTTGGATGTTCCAACTACCGAGAAAAAGTAAGTTACTCCTTGGGTGCGTAAAAATCATGACACTTCACAAATTATAGGAGATCCCGAGGTAGGTGTCAAGACTAGGGCGCAATTAGAAAATGAAGTTACCTATCTATGTTATACTTCTAAAATTGAACCTAAAAACTTTAAAGAAGAATTAAAAGATGAACATTGGATTAATGCTATGCAAGAAGAACTATTTCAATTTACGAAAAATGATGTTTGGGAATTAGTCCCTAGACCTTCTAATACCAATGTCATTGGCACTAAATGGATTTTCAAAAATAAAATGGATGAAAACGGTGTCATTGTTCAAAATAAAGCTAGATTAGTTGCTCAATGATATACCCAAATAGAAGGTGTTGACTTTGAAGAAACTTTTGCTCCTGTTGCTAGGTTAGAATCGGTTCGCCTTTTACTTGCCATAGCATGTCACCTTCAATTTAAATTATATCAAATGGATGTCAAAAGTGCCTTTTTAAATGGTATTATCCAAGAGGAAGTATATGTTGAACAACCAAAAGGGTTTGAGGACCCAACACATCCTACTCATATCTTCTTTCTCAAGAAAGCTCTCTATGGCTTAAAACAAGCTCCCCGTGCTTGGTATGAAAGACTCGCCTCTTATCTCCTTTCTCATGGATTTTTGAGAGGGGGAGTAGATATGACACTTTTCATTCGGCGTGATGAAAAAGGTATCCTTGTTGATCAAGTTTATGTCAACGACATAGTGTTTGGGTCTACATGTGATAAACATACTCAACTTTTTTCAAAAGAAATGCACAATGAATTTGAGATGAGTATGGTAGGTGAGCTTACTTTCTTACTAGGTCTTCAAGTTCGTCAACTCAAAAGTGGGATATTTTTGTCCCAAACTAAGTATGCTAAAGACCTCGTTAAGAAATTTAAACTCGAATCCGCTAAACATGCTCGTACTCCTATGAGCTCCTCTATTAAACTTAGTAAAGATACCGACGAAAAGGATGTAGAGCATACACTTTTTAGAAGTATGATAGGTAGTTTACTTTAACTAACTGCGAGTCGTCCAGATATTTCCTTTAGTGTCGGAGTTTGTGCTCGTCATCAAGTCGCACCAAAAGAGTCTCATTTACTTGCTATTAAACGTATTATCAAATATGTTAGTGGGACCCTGTCTTTTGGCATTTGGTACTCTTTTGACACCAATGATTGTTTATCGGCATATTCAGACACCGATTGGTCAGGAGATGTTGATGGATGTAAAAGTACATCTGGCGGTTGCTTCTATTTTGGAAGTGCACTTGTCTCATGGATGAGCAAGAAACAAAATTCTATTTCTTTTTCCAAGGCGGAGGCCGAATACATTGCCGCCGGGAGTTGTTGCACTCAACTCATTTGGATGAAACAAATGTTGGAAGATTACGGTATTTCCCAAGTCACTATGACTATATATTGTGATAATACTAGTGCAATTCATATCTCCCGTAATCCCGTTCAACATTCTAGAACCAAGAATATTTAGATCCGTGAACATTTCATTCGTGACTTGGTTGAAGAGAAAATTGTTTCTCTAAGCTTCGTTCCTACCGATCAGCAATTGGCGGATATCTTTACTAAACCTCTAGATGCCCTTAGGTTTGAAAACCTTAGGAAATCAATTGGGGTTTGCTCCATTGATTGAGATCGAAGCCGTTTATCTAGTTTAGGTTGCTTCTCTTGTATATTTTTTTCATACCTATGAACTAGATTTCCTTTGTATATATTTTATTCAAAAATCTCAAAAATATTTTCTTCTTCTTTATTTTCAAGGAAAACGGGAATGGTTAGAAATGCTATCAAAAACTTTTGTCCATATGGCTTTGTGGGCGATGTATTCAAATCCCTATCTTTTTCCATGTTCACGTGGCTTTCGATGAATAGTTAATCCATACATTGTTTATCTTGTGCACAATAATGCTCTTTTATGATATATAATTTTGTTATTTCCTCACATCTTTGCCTTTTGCACACACTGTATACGGAATATTACGAATAACTTGTTCACATTGTTCTTGCAAAATGAGATTTGGTGTTGTCTTCTCAATCCTGTCACATCCCCTATAAGCAATCGAAATTGTGCATGATCATCCGTTGCCCAGATTGAAACAAAATGATTATATTCTTCCGGTTGGTTTTCGTTTCAAGCAATGGGATCGGGCTGCGAAAAACATCAAAGTTTTTGCGTGAACAGCCACCATTTGCATTCTCAGGTGTGTGGCTAAAATAGAAGCATTGAAAATGATATATACATAATGCCAAAGACAAAATAATAGGATTGATTGAGTCTTCAAAAAGATACGTCTCAATCTATTGTTACTCATGGGAGATATAAGTTGAAGATCAACGGGCATGCACATTTCATCAATTTATTACTTTCTCCTTGTGACATTATTGGCGAGAGAATCATCTATTTTGTATGCTTGTTACATTCGTGGTTAAGTGTTCAACAATATTTTTTTTCACAAGGCTAATCTGAGTGAATATTGCACGTATATTTTGTTTGGCATTACGCACTTGTACAAGGTTGTGGCTAAACACTTTCACTCATATTGTTCACACCCCTACATTCTCGCTCCCACTATTTGGATATGTTGCCTCGAGCTAGGATTAATAAAATCACATTTTGGCATTATTCTGGCCATCTCAATTCCTGATATTATGGTATTTTTCACTATATTTTCTGATATTTTTATTTAAAAATTTTAATTTTCGTTAGATATTCTCGTTCGAACGAGATTTCTAACGACATCCATAACCCCCATTCTGTCTCTTCGTTCGAAATATCGTTCGAACGACGAATTTCGTTCGAACCAACTTCTAACAAGTTATCTCACGAGGTGAAACTGTCTCGTCGTTCGAACGACCATACTCGTTCGAACGACCTGCACTTAAAACGGTCAGATTCTCTTCCCACGTTTTTCCCTCTTCCCACTCTCTTCCAATTTTTCAGCCCACGTTTCCCCATGCCCCCCCCCCCCTTTCCCAGATTTCTCTTTCCCCTCTCTTCCATTTTCCCCTCTCCTTTTCTCTCTCTCTCCCACGATTTTCCCTATTCCCACTCTCTTTCTCTTTCCCCTATTTCATTCTTCCTAAAACCTTCATCCTTTCCCTCATCTACGATTTGTGCTGCTCCTTCATCCTCCATTCAAGGTAAAAAAAATTTCTTTTTTCTTTTTTTTGCTCTCTTTCGATATATATATATATATATTTATCTATCTATCTATATATATATATATATATATATATATATATATATATATATATATCCCTATATATATTATATCTCTTATATATCTATATATCGACATACACACCCATATATTTTCTATCTATATATATATTTATATATATCTATTTGCTGTTGGGGACCATCTCAAAATCGATTTTTCAATTTTTTTCCCAATATTTCTATATATGCATGGGTGTATATCTCGATATTTTTTTGGGGGGCTATATTCTTTTGAGTATTTGTCTATGTTGCCCCTGATCAAAGTTTTTACTTTTCCTTTATTTTTTATCTCTAACGGAGAATGGGAATTCTGTTGATTGGTTGTTGGTTTCTTGGTGTAATTGGTGGTTTGGTTGGCCTTTATTCGGGTAGGTTCTAGTTTCTTTTTTTTCATGGCACATAATCGTCGCCAACGCCGCCTAAGCGATTCCCCCGAGGTACGCACCTCGTCCTCTGATGAGGAATCCCGTGCCATTCCCGACCTTAAACTGCGTTGGAGGACCCTTGCCAAACATACCCTATATCACACCCAAGGGTTCGCTACCCGTTCCATTGTTAGGGAGAAAGTTATTAATCTCCACTCTCTCCACGGCACAACTGTGCATTCGTGGATTCCCGATTTACGGTGGGACCCTCTCTTCTCTCTCACGGATGTCGTTTTTCCCGACCTTGTTCGAGAATTTTATTTTGGCCTGATCAACAGGGATACTCACCTTTACTCTAGGGTGCGTGGTCGGGAGATTATAGTCTCTCCCGACTCAATAGCTCAACTCCTTCCCCTCCCTCGGGTAACTCATCCCTCTTTCCCTTGGACATCCGATACATGTCCCGATCCCACTCTTGTCTTTAGTACTGTTTTTAGGTTTCTACCTCCCGGCACAGTCACTATTTTCCATAAAAATTTACATCCTGACTTTATGGTCCTTAATTGGATCTTATGTGCCTGCCTTCTCCCCCGTGCCAACACCACTCAAATCATAAAACAGCACGTGGACCTCATGTTTGCTATCAGCATTCGGGCTCATATTGACCTCCCCTCCTATCTTTTTAGTGTGATTCAGTCTGTTAGGATCCTTCCCTCCAGCCCCACTCGACAGGCCCTCCCTTTTGCGGCCATTATCAATCGTTTTTGTCTTACCGCCGGTTGCCCCCGTGTCTCCACCGATATCCCCACCACTAAATACCAAACCGCTGACATGACTCCGTTAGTCGCTCTCGTGGTCATTTGCAACCGGATACACCTCCCCTCACCCCCTCCACCTCTTCCCACTCCGCCGCTTCCTCTCACCCCGCCCCTAGTCGTCCCGCCCCGTCCCGCTCTATCCATCGCCCCTCACCTTCCCATATTCCCGCACCCATCGCGTCAGAGGATTTTATGTTTGTACGTTCACAGGTTGAACAATTTTAGGAGGATCGCCCTCAGGACCGGGCACTTATGCAGGAGCTTATACTGACTATGCAGCAGGAGCACGAGGCCCAAGCCCGTCGAGATGCCGCTCGGGATGAAGCCCAAGCCCGTCGAAATGAAGCCCAGGCTCGTCGAGACTCTCTCCTTTTAGAGAATCTTGATGTCATCCGCTGTCAGGAGATGCACTGCGGGGCAGGCTCTTCCGGCACTAGCTCTCTTCCCGATGACACTCCACCCGATGCTCCTGCCTCTTGATGTGCTTGGCTCATTTCATGTTTCTTTTTTTATGAAAATGCGTGATTAATTACTCTCGTGTATTGGATTCATTTTCTTTGCTTATTTCATTGTATGAACCTTCACTATTTCCCATTTCCCCCTTACTTAATGCATTCTCAGTATGTCCATTGTCATTCTTCATTATTTCTATTTCCTCCTTTGTTGTCTATTCTCTTTTATATTGCAGGCCCCTACTCCCTTTGTATTTTCCGGGCAAAAAGGGGGAGAAACTTTCATTCATAAGAATTCATATTTAGGGGGAGTTGGATAAATTTGGGTAAATTAATTGAATTTAATATTCATTGAATTTAATAATAATTGAAGGTAATTATAATTGAATTTCCTAATTGATTTTTAATGTTGACCATATGCATAATTTAGGAGGAGTTAAACTCTTAACATTTAATATTGAGACGTTCATGTACCATTCACAAAATATACTATCACATTGTCTTATATATAATTACTCTATATTTCCCCATGCATTTATGAATTTGTTGTTTCATGTGTGCATGATACATCTCCTACTCCTTTGCAGCTCGTCAGTCTTGTCTTGTCTTTGTGTCTGACTTTTTTCTTGGGTTTTTGGGACGGGCCTTAGAAACGGCTTGACGGTTGGCTTAGCAAATTCTGTCTTTTATTTATTTTTTATTATTCTATTTTGTCCCGGAATAGCCAAAGGGAGAGATTTGTAAGGACAAATTTCCAATTGAGTCATTTGTTATATTGGCTTTATTCCGTTGGACAAAACAATTTTGGGTCATACAACATCAAGCATCATTCAACGCAAAGATTCAAGCATCGCATCCAAAGTTCATGCGTCATCAATATTCATGCCATGCTATCTATCCCACAAAGGTATATGACCAAAATATAATTTTATGTGTTGGAGTATTTTGACTAATCAAGAATTTTTCAAATAAGAAAATGTTCGTAAATAACCAATATTAATATTGATAAATCCTTGAAATAAATTTGGACAATTTTGGGCAAAATTCATAATCTCGTTCGAAGTTTAATCCAGGTCGTTCGAACGACCTGGATCTAACGACTTACCACAGCCTATACTAGTGGCTCGTTAGAAGTTCGTTAGAAAGGTCGTTCGAACGAGGTTTCTAATGACCTCTATAATTCTATACTGGCACGCCGTTAGATATCTCGTTCGAACGAGAAGTCGTTCGAACGAACTCGTTCGAACGAGTTTTGCCAGGTTTGATTTTTTAAACTTATTTTTTTATGCAGTTTTTTCCCATAACTGTTTTTGCCCACTACTTTTTCAGTTATTTTCATATGGACGAAAATCAGTTTTATATCTTAAGGAAGTTCATTATTCAAATGAGAACCTTTTCCACAACTTCCCTCTTTTTGAGAAAAATCAACTCCAACATTTTTATCATCTCTTAAAAACAAAACCCCTTCATTCAAATTCACATTCAACAAGCAAGTTTGCGGTGGATCTCTGCATTCAAGCTTTGAGGACACGGTGGTTTTGGGCTTCGGTGGATACCGCAACACGAGGAGTGTTGAGAAACGCGTTGGAGCTTCGCAGACTACAACTTCAGAGGTCGAGGACGGCATAAGCATGTCTTGAGTGAGTCAATGTCTGTAAGTCTTTTGAGTCTCTTGTAAAACCTATTGTTGTAGTGGATTTTGTCTAGGCCCAGCCGTACGAGGTTTTTCCCATTTGGGTTTTCCTTGTACATCGGCATGTTGTGGTTGGGATTTTCGCATTTCATTTTATTAAATCACCTAGATTCATGCTTAGGATAAAATGAATATAATTGGAATTTGTTCTTGCAAACTTGTGAAATTGCATTTAAATTGAGATTGGAAAATACCTCTTTATAACTAATAATAAAATTGGATTGCGTGTATGTGTATTCTACGAATTAAACTAAGATCATATAACCTTGCAACTTCAAACACGTAGGAACTCACCGCGCAATCACGAGACTCCCATTTTAAGAATACGACAACAATTTGCATATTTCTCGACTTAGGAAAAGCATGACGTTAGTGGGTGAAAATCCGAAACAGCCCTCGAAAGGCCCCGTGAGTGGCACCAACACCTCACACGGGACCAATGTAACTCGTAGGAACTGACCGCGCTATCACAGGACTCCCAGTTTGAGAATACGATGATAATTTGTATATTTCTAGACTTGGGCTTAAAAACATAGCGTTAGTGGGTAAAAACCCGAAACATCCCTCGAACGTCCCCGTGAGTGGCACCAACACCTCGCACGGGACCAATGTAACACGTAGGAACTGACTGCGCAATCACGAGACCCCCAATTTGAGAATACGATGATAATTTCCATATTTCTAGACTTGGGCTTAAAAATAAGGCAGTAGTGGGTGAAAACCCAAAATAGCCCTCGAACGTCCCCGTGAGTTGCAGTATCACCTCGCACGGGACCAATGTAACCCGTAGGAACTGATCGTGCGATCACGAGACCCCCGATTTGAGAATAATATGATAATTTGCATATTTCTAGACTTAGGGTTAAAAACACGGCGTTAGTGGGTGAAAAGCCGAAACATCCCCCGAACGTCCCCGTGAATGGAACCAACACCTCGCACGGGACCAATGTAACTCGTAGGAACTGATCGCGCGATCACGGGACCCCCAATTTGAGAATATCATGACAATTTTAATATTTCTAGACCCGAGCTTAAAAACATTGTGTTAGTGGGTGAAAAGCCGAAACAACCCCATGTGTAGCACCAACAGCTTGCACGGGACCAATGTAACTCATAGGAACTGACCGCGCGATCACGGGACCCCCAGTTTGAGAATATGCTTAATATTTGAATTTTTTTAGACTTAAGCTTAAAAATAAGTCGTTAGACGGTGAAAACCCAAAATAGCTCCCGAACGGCCCCGTGAGTGCACCAACACCTCGCACGGGACCAATGTAACTCGTAGGAACTGACCTCGCAGCCACGGGACTCCCGGTTTGAAATATGACGCTAATTTGAATATTTCTAGACTTAGGCTTCAAAACATGGCGTTAGTGGGTGAAAACCCGAAACAGCCCCCCTACGGCCCCGTGGGTGGCACCAACACCTCCCACGGGACCAATATAACTCGTAGGAACTGATTGCGGATCCACGAGACTCCCGATTTTAAAATAGGAGGATAATTTGCATATTTCTAGACTCAGGCTTAAAAACATGGCGTTAGTGGTTGAAAAGCCTAAATAATCCCCCGAACGGCCCTTGAGTAGAACTAACACCTCGCACTGGACCAATGTAACTTGTAGGAACTGATCGCGCAATCACGGGACCCTCGATTTGAGAATATGATGATAATTTGCAAATTTCTAGACTTGGGCTTAAAAACAAGGCGTTAGTGGATGAAAACCCGAAATAACCCCCGAACGACCCCATGAGTGGCACCAACACCTCGCACGGGACCAATGTAACTCGTAGGAACTGACCGCGCGATTACGGGACTCCTGGTTTGAGAATATGATGATAATTTGAAAATATGAGGACTTAAGCTTGAAAACAAGGTGTTAGAGGGTGAAAACTCGAAACGACCCACGTACGGTCCCGTGAGAGGCACTAACACTTCTCACGGGACCAATGTTACTCGTAACAACTGACCGCACGATCACGGGACTCCTGGTTTGAGAATATGACGATAATTTGAAAATATGAGGACTTAAGCTTAAAAATAAGGCGTTAGAGGGGTAAAACATGAAACAACCCCAGTACGGTCCCGTGAGAGGCACCAACACCTCTCAAAGGACCAATGTAACACGTACGAACTGACGCGCGATGACGGAACTCCCGATTTGAGAATACGATGATAATTTGAAAACACGAGGACTTAATCTGTGAAAAACGGTTGATCCCTTCTTTACTTTCCATTTTCAATAAAAAGTCCCCCACCTGGTTTCCTTCTCTATCTATATGGAAGTTCCTGACTCCCAGACCACCTCCATTTGTAGGCCTTGTAATGTCCTCCCATTTACACCATCGATACCTATTCTCCCCAAAATTTGAGCTCCAAAAAAACTTTTCCATTAGATTATGTAGCCTTTCTATGACAACTTTAAGAGGGGACATAGCAGATATTAGATATGTATGCATAGATATTAGGACAGATTTTAAGAGTACAATTTTAGGATAGATGCATATGTTTTATATACACGCACATAACTGAGTAATGTATATATCTTAATCAATAACCCAATTACACAATGCATTCCTCTATAATAAGTCATGGCCAACTGTAAAACTTTATTTGAATGGAAATCCTTAACGTTATTTTCAATAAACACACACAAACTGGATAGATACCAGATAAACATACCGCACACACCAAGCTAAAATTTTTAATGAAAAAGCATCTTCAAAGATTAAAAATATTCTAAATCCTTGAAGTTCCATCCAACTCTACATAAGTTAGAGTAAACTAAACATGAAACAGAAGGATAACAATGATACCAGACAAAAGAAGTGACGGATGAAAGTATAACTTAAACTAAGTGTGGTAAAAACAACTTTACATAAATGTGCATACATTTCAAAATAAGGTAGTACTTAAAATCAAACTGAAAACCAACAGCAATTTGAAATAATCACCAAAAATAAAGAATCCTGAATCCACATAAGCTGGCATTTGAAGGCCTTATGGATAAGATCAACTGTAATGGTAATCTGCAGTATCAGTGGACTGTGATCAGATCAAATTTTGTTAAGATGGTGAACAAATTCTATGATCAGAACTAATATTAAGTGAAAATATTTCAACTTAATAAGGACCATAGATCAATATTTAAAACAAATATTAATCAACTTTAGAAAGTAACAAACTGAAATGACAAAATGATAGAAAGATAATGAAAGAACACATTTTCAATGTAAACTGAAATGACACTAGGTGATCCACAGACATGTTAATTTTATTAACAGAAATAATTCCAAAACAAATATTTTACTCACATCTGCAATCTTGATAATAGTTGACTCTCGGAACAACTTGGTCCAGGGAAACTGAGATGAACTGACAGTCGAAAAAGTGCAACCAAAATAATCAGAAAATCGCATTAGATGTATTTTCTGTTGAGACTGATAAAATATCTACAACCATAACACCATACATACATATAAAAATCCAATCTTTAAACTGATCAATCAATTTAATCTGATCTCAAATTGAACTGATTTAGTACACAACTACATCTATAATTGTGTATCGATCAATAATGTAATAACAAACATGTAAATTACAAGCCAATCATAGCTGACGACCAATATGTTAAAGACTAACTGATTTTACCTAGTTGATCGAGTAAATTACAATATTTGTAACAACTATTGTAACATCTCTTGAAATGCTCAGCCTAACAATATTTGTAACAGCTCTTGAAATGCTTAATAGTATTTATAACAGCTTAATAGTATTAACTGATCGAGTAAATTACAATATATGTAATAACTATTAAAATGCTTAACATGTTAACTTAACATGTGCAAATGGAACTCAAATTTATACTAATGCAAGGCCTAGATCTAGAATTTTTTCAACATATAAGATCTAATTACAAAATCTCAATTTCGAACTAATTCATTATTATCATCAAGCTGTGAACTTATTACACACTAATTCTTCAAGATAACTGCAACCTCCAAAGATAACCTCATGGAACACACTGATACTCAGCTTAACAGTACAAAACAACCACTAGATCCAGTCAATAAAGGAGAAAATTTATTAGTTATATACCAGTAATTTGTGTATGCAACTATATACCTAAACCCCCAAAATGTAGAACATTTAATCAATTAGGAAGCTATGCAGACCACTAATGCATCGATTCAGTTAGGGACCTAGGTAAAACATAACACACTCGCACATAACTGATGCCAATATAGCAACTATATATGGCAATATCTAGTAGCTATATATTGCCATATATAGAAGCTATATATAAGCCTATATAACTGCTATATATGGCCATATATGGCTGCTATATATGGCCATATATGGCTCTTATATATGGCCATATATAGTTGCTATATAGATTGAAAACAATGCGAAGAGGGTGAAACCATGACATAGCCCCCGTAGGGTCCTGTGAGAGGCACCGACACCTTTCATGAGACCAATGTAACACGTAGGAACTGACCGCGTGATAACGGGACTCCCGATTTGAGATTACGACGATAATTTGAAAATATGAGGACTTAAGCTTCAAAAAAAGGTGTTAGTGGGTGAAAACTCGAAAGAACTCACGAACGGCCCCGTGAGTGGCACCAACATCTCGTACGAGACCAATATAACTCGAAAGAACTTATCCCACGATCACAGCACTCTCAGTTTGAGAATACGACGATAGTTTGCATATTTCTAAACTTAAGCAAAACATGGCGTTAGTGGGTGAAAACCCGAAACAACCCCCGAATGGTCCCGTGGGAGGCACCAAAAGCTCCCACGGGACCAATGTAACTCGTAGGAACTAACAACGCGGCCACGGGACTCCCGATTTAAGAATATGATGGTAATATGAAAATATGAGGACTTAAGCTTAAAAACATGGCGTTAGCGGGTGAAACCCAAAATAGCCCCCGAACGGCCCCGTGACTGGCACCAACACCTCGCACGGGACCAATATAACTCGTAGGAACTGATCGCGCTATAATGGGACTCTCAGTTTGAGAGTGCGAAGATAATTTCATATTTCTAGACTTAGGCTTCAAAATATGGCGTTAGTGGGTGAAAACTCGAAACGGCCCCCGAACGGCCCCGTGAGTGGCACCAACACCTCGCACGGGACAAATATAAGTCATAGAAACTGACCACGCTATCACGTGACTGTCGATTTGAGAATGCGATGATAATTTGCATAATTCTAGACTTAGGCTTAAAAACATGGAATTTGTGGGTGAAAACTCGAAACAGCACCCGAACGGCCCCGTGAGTGGTACCAACACCTCGCACGAGACCAATATAACTCGAAAGAACTTACCGTGCGATCTCTATACACTCAGTTTCAGAATACGATGATAGTTTGCATATTTCTAGACTTAAGCAAAACGTGGCGTTAGTGGGTGAAAAACCAAAACAGCCCCCGAATGGTCCCGTGGGAGGCACCAACAGCTCCCACGGGACCAATGTAACTCGTAGAAACTAACCACGAAGCCACGGGACTCTCGGTTTGTGAATATGATGGTAATTTGAAAATATAAGGACTTATGCTTAAAAACATGGCGTTAGCGGGTGAAAATCCGAAACAGCCCCCGAATGGCCCCGTGAGTGGCACCAACACCACGCACGGGACCAATATAACTCGGAAAAAAATATCACGCAATCACGGGACTCCCGATTTGAGAATATGACGATAGTTTGCACATTTTTAGATTTAAGCAAGACAAGGTGTTAGTGGGTGAAAACCTGAAACAGCCCCCGAATGATCCCGTGGGAGGCACCAATAGCTCCCACGGGACCAATGTAACTCGTAGGAACTAACCGTGTAGTCACGGGACTCTCGGTTTGAGAATATGATGGTAATTTGAAAATATGAGGACTTAGGCTTAAAAACATGGCGTTAGCGGGTGAAAACCCAAAACATCCCTCGAACGGCCCCGTGAGTGGCATCAACACCTCGCACGTGACCAATATATCTCCTAGGAACTGACCGCGCAATAACAGGACTCCCAGTTTGAGAATGCGATGATAATTTGCATATTACTAGACTTAGGCTTAAAAACATGGCGTTAGTGGGTGAAAAATCCAATTATCCCCGAACGGCCCCGTGGGTGTCACCAACACCTCGCAGGGGACCAATATAAGTCGTAGGAACTGACCGCGCTATCACGAGACTCCTGGTTTTATAATACGATGATAATTTGCATATTTCTAGACTTAGGCTTAAAAACATGGTGTTAGTGGGTGAAAACTCGAAACATCCCCCGAACGGCCCCGTGAGTGGCACCAACACCTTGCACGGGACCAATATAACTCGTAGGAACTGACCGCGCTATCATGGGACTCCCGATTTGAGAATGCGATGATAATTTTCATAATTCTAGACTTAGGCTTAATAACTTGGCGTTAGTGGGTGAAAACACGAAACAACCCCCGAACTGCCCCATGAGTGGCATCAACACCTCGCATGGGACCAATCTAACTCGAAAGAGCTTACCGCATGATCATGAGACTCCCAGTTTGAGAATACGGTGATAATTTCTATATTTCTAGACTTAAGCAAAATATGGTGTTAGTGGGTGAAAACCCAAAATAGACCCCAAACGGTCCCGTGGGAGGCACCAACAGCTCCCACGGGACTAATGTAACTCATAGGAACTAACCGCGCTATCACGGGCCTCTCCGTTTGACAATGGGATGATAATTTGCATAATTTTAGACTTAGGCTTAAAAACATGGCATTAGTGGGTGAAAACTCGAAAGAACCCACGAACGGCCCCTTGAGTGGCACCAACACCTCGCACGAGACCAATATAACTCGGAAGAACTTACCGCGCGATCACGGGACTCTCAGTTTGAGAATACGATGATAGTTTGCATATTTTTGGACTTAAGCAAAACATGGCATTAGTGGGTAAAAACCCGAAACAGCCCCCAAATGGTCCCGTGGGAGGCACCAAAAGCTCCCACGGGACCAATGTAACTCATAGGAACTAACCACACATCCACAGGACTCCCGGTTTGTGAATATGATGGTAATTTGAAAATATGAGGACTTATACTTAAAAACATGGCGTTAGCGGGTGAAAACCCAAAACAGCCCCCGAACGGCCCCGTGAGTGCCACCAACACCTCGCACGGGACTAATAAAACTCGTAGGAACTGATCGCGCTATAACGGGACTGTCAGTATGAGAATGCGACGATAATTTCATATTTCTAGACTTAGGCTTCAAAACATGGCGTTAGTGGGTGAAAACTCAAAACGGCCCCCGAACGGCCCCGAGAGTGGTACCAACACCTCGCACGGGACCAATATAAGTTATAGAAACTGACCACGCTATCACGGGACTCTCGATTTGAGAATGCGATGATAATTTGCATAATTCTATACTTAGGCTTAAAAACATGGAGTTTATGGGTGAAAACTCGAAACCGCACCCGTACGGCCCCGTGAGTGGCACCAACACCTCGCACGGGACCAATATAACTCGAAAAACTTACCGCGCGATCACGGGACTTTCAATTTGAGAATACGATGATAGTTTTCATATTACTAGACTTAAGCAAAACAAAGCTTTAGTCGGTGAAAACCTGAAACAACCCTCGAACGATCCCGTGGGAGGCACCAATAGCTCCCACGGGACCAATGTAACTCGTAGGAACTAACCACGCAGCCACGGGACTCTCGGTTTGTGAATATGATGGTAATTTGAAAATATGAGGACTTATACTTAAAAACATGGCGTTAGCGTGTGAAAACCCGAAACAGCCCCCAAACGGCCCCGCGAGTGGCACCAACAACTCGTACGGGACCAATATAATCCCAGGAACTAACCGCGCAATAATGGGACTCCCAGTTAGAGAATACGATGATAATTTGCATATTTCTAGACTTAGGCTTAAAAACATGGCGTTAGCGGGTGAAAACCCAAAACATCCCCCGAACGGCCCCTTGAGTGGCACCAACACCTCACACGGGACCAATATATCTCCTAGGAACTGACCGCGCAATAACGGGACTCCCAGTTTGAGAATGCGACGATAATTTGCGTATTACTAGACTTAGGCTTAAAAACATGGCGTTAGTGGGTGAAAACTCCAAATAGCCCCGAACGGACCCGTGGGTGTCACAAACACCTCGTAGGGGAACAATATAAGTCGTAGGAACTGACCGCGCTATCACGGGACTCCCGGTTTAAGAATGCGACGATAATTGGCATAATTCTAGACTTAGGCTTAAAAATATGGCGTTAGTGGGTGAAAACTCAAAACAACCGCCGAACGGTCCCGTGAGTGGCATCAACACCTCGCACGGGACCAATATAACTCGAAAGAACTTATCGCATGATCACGGGACTCCGAGTTTGAGAATACGACAATAATTTGTATATTTCTAGACTTAAGCAAAACATGGCGTTAGTGGGTGAAAACGTGAAACAGCCCCCGAACGGTACCGTGGGAGGCACCAACAACTCCCACGGGACTAATGTTACTCATGGTAACTAACCGCGCTATCATAGGACTCTCGGTTTGAGAATCCGACAATAATTTGTGTAATTTTAGACTTAGGCTTAAAAACATGGCGTTAGGGGGTGAAAACTCAAAAGAACCCCCGAACGGCCCCGTGAGTGGCACCAACACCTCGCACGAGACCAATATAACTCAGAAGAACTTACCGCACGATCACGGGACTCTCAGTTTGAGAATACGACGATAGTTTTCATACTTCTAAACTTAAGCAAAACATGGCGTTAGTGGGTGAAAACTCGAAATAGCCCCCGAACGGCCCCGTAAGTGGCACCAACACCTCGCACGGGCCCAATATAACTCGAAAAAAAATATCACGCAATCACGGGACTTCCGATTTGAGAATACGATGATAGTTTGCACAATTCTAGATTTAATCAAAATAAGGCGTTAGTGGGTGAAAATCTAAAACAGCCCCCGAACGATCCCGTGGGCGGCACCGATAGCTCCCATGGGACCAATGTAACTCGTAGGAACTAACTGCGCAGCCACGAGACTCTCGATTTGAGAATATGACGGTAATTTGAAAATAAGAGGACTTAGGCTTAAAAACATGGCGTTAGCGGGTGAAAACCCAAAACAGCCCCCGAACGACCCCGTGAGTGGTACCAACACCTCGCACGGGACCTATATAACTCCTAGGAACTGACCGCGCAATAACGGGACTCCCAGTTTGAGAATGCGATGATAATTTGCATATTACTATACTTAGGCTTAAAAACATGGCGTTAGTGGGTGAAAACTCCAAATAGCCCCAAACGGCCCCGTGGGTGTCACCAACACCTCGCAGGGGACCAATATAAGTCGTAGGAACTGACCGCGCTATCACGATACTCCTGGTTTTAGAATACGATGATAATTTGCATATTTCTAGACTTAGGCTTAAGAACATGGCGTTAGTGGGTGAAAACTCGAAACAGCCCCCGAACGGCCCCGTGAGTGGCACCAACACCTCGCACGGGACCAATATAACTCGTAGGAACTGGCCGCGCTATCACTGGACTCCCGGTTTGAGAATGCGACGATAATTTGCATAATTTTAGACTTAGGCTTAATAACATGGCGTTAGTGGGTGAAAACACGAAACAACCCCCGAACTGCCCCATGAGTGGCATCAACACCTCGCATGGGACCAATCTAACTCGAAAGAGCTTACCGCATGATCATGGGACTCCCAGTTTGAGAATACGATGATAATTTATATATTTCTAGACTTAAGAAAAATATGGTGTTAGTGGGTGAAAACCCGAAACAGACCCCAAACGATCCCGTGGGAGGCACCAACAGCTCCCACGGACTCTCGGTTTGAGAATACGATGATAATTTGCATAATTTTAGACTTAGGCTTAAAAACATGGCATTAGTGGGTGAAAACTCGAAAGAACCCACGAACGGCCCCTTGAGTGGCACCAACACCTCGCACGAGACCAATATAACTCGGAAGAACTTACCGCGCGATCACGGGACTCTCAGTTTGAGAATACGATGATAGTTTGCATATTTTTGGACTTAAGCAAAACATGGCATTAGTGGGTAAAAACTCGAAACAGCCCCCGAATGGTCCCGTGGGAGGCACCAAAAGCTCCCACGGGACCAATGTAACTCATAGGAACTAACCACACAGCCACAGGACTCCCTGTTTGTGAATATGATGGTAATTTCAAAATAAGAGGACTTATACTTAAAAGCATGGCATTAGCGAGTGAAAACCCAAAACATCCCCCGAACGGCCCCGTGAGTGCCACCAACACCTCGCACGGGACCAATATAACTCGTAGGAACTGATCGCGCTATAACGGGACTCTCAGTTTGAGAATGCGACGATAATTTCATATTTCTAGACTTAGGCTTCAAAACATGGCGTTAGTGGGTGAAAACTCAAAACGGCCCCCGAACGGCCCCGAGAGTGGTACCAACACCTCGCACGGGAGCAATATAAGTCGTAGAAACTGACCACACTATCACGGGACTCTCGATTTGATAATGCGACGATAATTTGCATAATTCTATACTTAGGCTTAAAAACATGGAGTTTGTGGGTGAAAACTCGAAACCGCACCCGTACGGCCCCGCGAGTGGAACCAACACCTCGCACGGGACCAATATAACTCGAAAAAACTTATCGCGTGATCACGGGACTCCCAATTTGAGAATATGCCGATAGTTTGCATATTACTAGACTTAAGCAAAACAAAGCATTAGTCGGTGAAAACCTAAAACAGCCCTCGAACGATCCCGTGGGAGGCACCAGTAGCTCCCGCGGGACCAATATAACTCGTAGGAACTAACCACGCAGCCACGGGACTCTCGGTTTGTGAATATGATGGTAATTTGAATATATGAGGAATTATACTTAAAAACATGGCGTTAGCGTGTGAAAACCCGAAACAGCCCCCGAACGGCCCCGCGAGTAGCACCAACAACTCGTACGGGACCAATATAATCCTAGGAACTAACCGCCCAATAATGGGAATCCCAGGATGAGAATGCGACGATAATTTGCATATTTCTAGACTTAGGCTTAAAAACATGGCGTTAGCGGGTGAAAACCAAAAACAGCCCCCGAACGGCCCCGTGAGTGGCACCAACACCCCGCACGGGACCAATATATCTCCTAGGAACTGACCGCGCAATAACGGGACTCCCAGTTTGAGAATGAGATGATAATTTGCATATTACTAGACTTAGGCTTAAAAACATGGCGTTAGTGGGTGAAAACTCCAAATAGCCTCGAACGGACCCGTGGGTGTCACCAACACCTCGTAGGGGACCAATATAACTCGTAGGAACTGACCGCGCTATCACGGGACTCCCGGTTTAAGAATGCGACGATAATTGGCATAATTCTAGACTTAGGCTTAAAAACATGGCGTTAGTGGGTGAAAACTCAAAACAACCTCCGAACGGCCCCGTGAGTGACATCAACATCTCGCACGGGACCAATATAACTCGAAAGAACTTACCGCACGATCACGGGTCTCCGAGTTTGAGAATATGACGATAATTTGTATATTTCTAGACTTAAGCAAAACATGGCGTTAGTGGGTGAAAACGCGAAACAGCCCCCGAACGGTCCCGTGGGAGGCACCAACAACTCCCACGGGACTAATGTTACTCATGGTAACTAACCGCGCTATCACAGGACTCTCGGTTTGGGAATCCGACAATAATTTGCATAATTTTAGACTTAGGCTTAAAAACATGGCGTTAGGGGGTGAAAACTCGAAAGAACCCCCGAACGGCCCCGTGAGTGGCACCAACACCTCGCACGAGACCAATATAACTCAGAAGAACTTACCGCACGATCACGGGACTCTCAGTTTGAGAATACGACGATAGTTTTCATATTTCTAAACTTAAGCAAAACATGGCGTTAGTGGGTGAAAACTCGAAACAGCCCCCGAACGGCCCCGTAAGTGGCACCAACACGTCGCACGGGACCAATATAACACGGAACAAAATTTCATGCAATCACGGGAATCCCGGTTTGAGAATACGATGATAGTTTGCACATTTATAGATTTAATCAAAATAAGGCGTTAGTGGGTGAAAACCTGAAACAGCCCCCGAACGATCCCGTGGGCGGCACCGATAGTTCCCACGGGACCAATGTAACTCGTAGGAACTAACCGCGCTGCCACGGGACTCTCGATTTGAGAATATGACGGTAATTTGAAAATAAGAGGACTTAGGCTTAAAAACATGGCGTTAGCGGGTGAAAACCCAAAACAGCCCCCGAACGACCCCGTGAGTGGTACCAACACCTCGCACGGGACCTATATAACTCCTAAGAACTGACCGCGCAATAACGGGAATCCCAGTTTGAGAATGCGACGATAATTTGCTTATTACTAGACTTAGGCTTAAAAACATGGCGTTAGCGGGTGAAAACTCCAAATAGCCCCAAACGGCCCCGTGGGTGTCACCAACACCTCGCAGGGGACCAATATAAGTCGTAGGAACTGACCGCGCTATCACGATACTCCTGGTTTTAGAATATGATGATAATTTGCATATTTCTAGACTTAGGCTTAAAAACATGGCGTTAGTGGGTGAAAACTCGAAACAGCCCCCGAACGGCCCCGTGAGTGGCACCAACACCTCGCACGGGACCAATATAACTCGTAGGAACTGGCCGCGCTATCACTGGACTCCCGGTTTGAGAATGCGACGATAATTTGCATAATTTTAGACTTAGGCTTAATAACATGGCGTTAGTGGGTGAAAACACGAAACAACCCCCGAACTGCCCCATGAGTGGCATCAACACCTCGCATGGGACCAATCTAACTCCAAAGAGCTTACCGCATGATCATGGGACTCCCAGTTTGAGAATACGATGATAATTTCTATATTTCTAGACTTAACCAAAATAAGGTGTTAGTGGGTGAAAACCCGAAACAGACCCCAAACGATCCCGTGGGAGGCACCAAGAGCTCCCACGGGACTAATCTAAATCATAGGAACTAACCGCACTATCACGGGACTCTCGGTTTGAGAATGCGATGATAATTTGCATAATTTTAGACTTAGTCTTAAAAACATGGCATTAGTGGGTGAAAACTCGAAAGAACCCACGAACGACCCCTTGAGTGGCACCAACACCTCGTACGAGACCAATATAACTCGAAAGAACTTATCGCGCGATCACGGGACTCTCAGTTTGAGAATACGATGATAGTTTGCATATTTCTAGGCTTAAGCAAAACATGGCGTTAGTGGGCGAAAACCCGAAACAGCCCCCGAATGGTCCCGTGGGAGGCACAAAAAGCTCCCACGGGACCAATGTAACTCATACGAACTAACCACACAGCCACGGGACTCCCGGTTTGTGAATATGATGGTAATTTGAAAATATGAGGACTTATACTTAAAAACATGGCGTTAGCGGGTGAAAACCCAAAACAACCCCCGAACGGCCCCGTGGGTGCCACCAACACCTCGCACGGGAGCAATATAACTCGTAGGAACTGATCGCGCTATAACGGGACTCTCAGTTTGAGAATGCGACAACAATTTGCATATTTCTAGACTTAGGCTTCAAAACATGGCGTTAGTGGGTGAAAACTCAAAACGGCCCCCGAACGGCCCCGTGAGTGGCACTAGCACCTCGCACGGGACCAATATAAGTCGTAGAAACTGACCACGCTATCACGGAACTCTCGATTTGTGAATGCGATGATAATTTGCATAATTCTAGACTTAGGTTTAAAAACATGGAGTTCGTGGGTGAAAACTCAAAACGGCACCCGTACGGCCCCGTGAGTGGCACCAACACCTCGCACGGGACCAATATAACTCAAAAAAACTTACCGCGCGATCACGGGACTCCCGATTTGAGAATACGACGATAGTTTGCATATTACTAGACTTAAGCAAAATAAGGCGTTAGTCGGTGAAAACCTGAAACAGCCCTCGAACGATCTTGTGGGAGGTACCAATAGCTCCCACGGGACCAATGTAACTCATAAGAACTAATCGCGCATCCACAGGACTCTCGATTTGTGAATATGATGGTAATTTGGAAATATGAGGACTTATACTTAAAAACATGGCGTTATCGGGTGAAAACCCGAAACAACCCCTGGACAGCCCCGCGAGTGGCACCAAAAACTCACACGGGACCAATATAACTCCTTGGAACTAACCGCGCAATAACGGGACTCCCAGTTTGAGAATGCGACGATAATCTGCATATTTCTAGACTTAGGCTTAAAAACATGGCGTTAGTGGGTGAAAACTCGAAATAAACCCCGAATGGCCCCGTGGGTGGCTCCAACACCTCGCATGGGACCAATATAAGTCGTAGGAACAGACCGCGCTAACATGAGACTTCTGGTTTGAGAATACTATGCTAATTTCCATATTTCTAGACTTAGGCTTAAAAACATGGCGTTAGTGGGTGAAAACTCGAAACAGCCCCCGAACGGACCCGTGAGTGGCACCAACACCTCGCACGGGACAAATGTAACTCGAAAGAACTTACCCCACGATCACGGGACTCCCAGTTTGAGAATACGACGATAATTTGTATATTTCTAGACTTAAGCAACACATGGCGTTAGTGGGTGAAAACTCGAAACAGCCCCCGAACGGACCCATGAGTGGTACCAACACCTCGCAAGGGACCAATATAACTCGAAAGAACTTACCGCGCGATCACGGGACTCTCAGTTTGAGAATACGACGACAGTTTTCATATTTCTAAACTTAAGCAAAACATGACGTTTGTGGGTGAAAACCCAAAACATCCCCCCGAACGGCCCCGTGAGTGGCACCAACACCTCGCACGGGACCAATATAACTCGAAAAAAAATATCACGCAATCACGGGACTCCCGGTTTGAGAATATGACGATAGTTTGCACATTTCTAGATTTATGGTAAACAAGGTGTTAGTGGGTGAAAACCTGAAACAACCCCCGAACGATCCCGTGGGAGGCACCAATAGCTCCCACGGGACCAATGTAACTCGTATGAACTAACCGCACAGCCAAGGGACTCTCGATTTGAGAATATGACGGTAATTTGAAAATATGAGGACTTAGGCTTAAAAATATGGCGTTAGCGGGTGAAAACCCAAAACATCCCCTGAACGGCCCCGTGAGTGGCACCAACACCTCGAACGGGACCAATATAACTCCTAGGAACTGACCGCGCAATAACGGGACTCCCATTTTGAGAATGCGACGATAATTTGCATATTACTAGACTTAGGCTTAAAAACATGGTGTTAGTGGGTGAAAACTCCAAATAGCCCCGAACGGCCCCGTGGGTGTCACCAACACCTCGTAGGGGACCAATATAACTCGTAGGAACTGACCGCGCTATCATGAGACTCCTGGTTTTAGAGTACGATGATAATTTGCATATTTCTATACTTAGGCTTAAAAACATGGCGTTAGTGGGTGAAAACTTAAAACAGCCCCCGAACGGCCCCGTGAGTGGTACCAGCACCTCGCACGAGACCAATATAACTCGAAGGAACTGACTGCGCTATCACGGGACTCCCGGTTTGAGAATGCGATGATAATTTGCATAATTCTAGACTTATGCTTAATAACATGGCGTTAGTGGGTGAAAACATGAAACAACCCCCGAACTGCCCCGTGAGTGGCATCAACACCTCGCATGGGACCAATCTAACTCGAAAGTGCTTACCGTACGATCACGGTACTCCCAGTTTGAGAATACGATGATATTTCTATATTTCTAGACTTAAGGAAAATATGGTGTTAGTGGGTGAAAACTCAAAACAGACAGCAAACGGTCCCGTGGGAGTCACCAACAGCTACCACGGGACTAATGTAACTCATAGGAACTAACCGCGCTATCACAGGACTCTCGGTTTGAGAATGCGACGATAATTTGCATAATTTTTTACTTAGGCTTAAAAACATGGCATTAGTGGGTGAAAAATCGAAAGAACCCACGGACGGCCCCTTGAGTGGCACTAATACCTCGCACGAGACCAATATAACTCGAAATAACTTACCGTGTGATCACGGGACTCTAAGTTTGAGAATAAGATGATAGTTTGCATATTTCTAGACTTAAGCAAAACATGGCGTTAGTGGGCGAAAACTCAAAACAGCCCCCGAATGGTCCCGTGGGAGGCACCGAAAGCTCCCACGGGACCAATGTAACTCATAGGAACTAAACACACAGCCACGGGACTCCCAGTTTGTGAATATGATGGTTATTTGAATATATGAGGACTTATGCTTAAAAACATGGCGTTAGCGGGTGAAAACCCAAAACAGCCCCCGAACGGCCCCGTGAGTGCCACCAACACCTCGCACGGGACCAGTATAACTCGTAGGAACTGACCGCGCTATAACGGGACTCTCAGTTTGAGAATGCGACGATAATTTGCATATTTCTAGGCTTAGTCTTCAAAACATGGCGTTAGTGGGTGAAAACTCAAAATGGCCCCCGAACGGCCCCGTGTGTGTCACCAACACCTCGCACGGGAGCAATATAAGTCGTAGAAACTGACCACGCTATCACAGGACTCCCGATTTGAGAATGCAACGATAATTTGCATAATTCTTGACTTAGGCTTAAAAACATGGTGTTTGTGGGTGAAAACTCAAAACAGCCCTCGAACGGCCCCGCGAGTGGCACCAACAACTCGCACGGGACCAATATAACTCCTAGGAACTAACCGCGCAATAACGGGACTCCCAGTTTGAAAATGCGACGATAATTTGTATATTTCTAGACTTAGGCTTAAAAACATGGCGTTAGTGGGTGAAAACTCGAAATAGCCCCCGAACGGCCCCGTGGGTGGCTCCAACACCTCGCATGGGACCAATATAAGTTGTAGGATCTGACCGTGCTAACACGAGACTCCTGGTATTGATAATACTATGCGAATTTGCATATTTCTAGACTTAGGCTTAAAAACATGGAGTTAGTGGGTGAAAACTCGAAACAGCCCCCGAACGGACCCGTGAGTGGCACCAACACCTCGCACGGGACCAATATAACTCGTAGGAACGACCGCGCTATCACGGGACTCCCGGTTGAAGAATGCGATGATAATTTGCATAATTCTAGACTTAGGCTTAAAAACATGGCGTTAGTGCGTGAAAACTCAAAACAACCTCCGAACGGCCCCGTGAGTGGCATCAACTCCTCGCACGGGACCAATATAACTCGAAAGAACTTACCGCACAATCACGGGACTCCCAGTTTGAGAATATGACGATAATTTGTATATTTCTAGACTTAAGCAAAACAAGGCGTTAGTGGGTGAAAACGCGAAACAGCCCCCGAACGGTCCCGTGGGAGGCACCAACAACTCCCACGGGACTAATGTTACTCATGGCAACTAACCGCGCTTTCACAGGACTCTCGGTTTGAGAATAAGACAATAATTTGCATAATTTTTTACTTACGCTTAAAAACATGGCGTTAGGGGGTTAAAACTCGAAAGAACCTCCGAACGGCCCCGTGGGTGGCACCAACACCTCGCACGAGACGAATATAACTCAGAAGAACTTATCGCGCGATCACTGGACTCTCAGTTTGAGAATACGACGATAGTTTGCATATTTCTAAACTTAAGCAAAACATGGCGTTAGTGGGTGAAAACCCGAAACAGCCCCCGAACGGCCCCGTGAGTGGCACCAAAACCTCTCACGGGACCAATATAACTCGGAAAAAAGTATCACGCAATCACGGGACTCCCGATTTGAGAATATGATGATAGTTTTAACATTTTTAGATTTAAGCAAAACAAGGCGTTAGTGGGTGAAAACCTGAAATAACCCCCGAACGATCCCGTGGGAGGCACCAATAGCTCCCACGGGACCAATGTAACTCGTAGGAATTAACCGCGTAGCCACGTGACTCTCGGTTTGAGAATATGACGGTATTTTGAAAATATGCAGACTTAGGGTTAAAAATATGGCGTTAGCGGGTGAAATCCCAAAACAGCCCCCAAACGTCCCCGTGAGTGGCACCAACACCTCGCACGGGACCAATATAACTCCTAGGAACTGACCGCGCAATAATGGGACTCCCAATTTGAGAACACTATGCTAATTTGCATATTTCTAGACTTAGGCTTAAAAACATGGCGTTAGTGGGTGAAAACTCGAAACAACCCCCGAACGGACCCGTGGGTGGCTCCAACACCTCGCACGGGACCAATATAACTCGTAGGAACTGACCGCGCTAACACGAGACTCCTGGTTTGAGAATACTATGCTAATTTCCATGTTTCTAGACTTAGGCTTAAAAATATGGCGTTAGTGGGTGAAAACTCGAAGCAGCCCCCGAACGGACCCATGAGTGGCACCAACACCTCGCACGGGACCAATATAACTCGTAGGAACTGACCGCGCTATCACGGGACTCCCGGTTTAATAATGCGATGATAATTTGCATAATTCTAGACTTAGGCTTAAAAACATGGCGTTAGTGGGTGAAAACTCAAAACAACCGTCGAACGGTCAGGTGAGTGGCATCAACACCTCGCACGGGACCAATATAACTCGAAAGAACTTACCGCACGATCACGGGACTCCCAGTTTGAGAATACGACGATAATTTGTATATTTCTAGACTTAAGCAAAACATGGCGTTAATGGGTGAAAACGCGAAACAGCCCCCGAATGGTCCCGCGGGAGGCCCCAACAACTCCGATGGGACTAATTTTACTCATGGTAACTAACCGCGCTATCACAGGACTCTCGGTTTGAGAATGCGACAATAATTTGCATAATTTTAGACTTTGGTTTAAAAACATGGTGTTAGGGTGTGAAAACTCGAAAGAACCCCCGAACGGCCCCGTGAGTGGCACCAACACCTCGCACGAGACCAATATAACTCAGAAGAACTTATCGCGCGATCACGGGACTCTCAGTTTGAGAATACGATGATAGTTTGCATATTTCTAAACTTAAGCAAAACATGACGTTAGTGGGTGAAAACCCGAAATAGCCCCCGAACGGGCCCGTGAGTGGCACCAACACCTCGGACGGGACCAATATAACTCGAAAAAAAATATCACGCAATCACAGGACTCCCGGTTTGAGAATATGACGATAGTTTGCACATTTCTAGATTTAAGCAAAATAAGGTGTTAGTGGGTGAAAACTTGAAACAGCCCCCGAACGATCCCGTGGGAGGCACCAATAGCTCCCACGGGACCAATGTAACTCGTAAGAACTAATCGCGCAGCCACGGGACTCTCGATTTGAGAATATGACGATAATTTGAAAATATGAGGACTTAGGCTTAAAAACATAGCGTTAGCGGGTGAAAACCCAAAACAGCCCTCGAACGGCCCCCATGAGTGGCACCAACACCTCGCACGGGACCAATATAACTCCTAGGAACTGACTGCGCAATAACTGGACTCCCAGTTTGAGAATGCGATGATAGTTTGCATATTACTAGACTTAGGCTTAAAAACATGGCGTTAGTGGGTGAAAACTCCAAATAGCCCCGAACGACCCCGTGGGTGTCACCAACACCTCGCATGGAACCAATATAAGTCGTAGGAACTGACCGCGCTAGCACGAGACTCCTGGTTTTAGAATACGATGATAATTTGTATATTTCTAGACTTAGGATTAAAAACATGGCGTTAGTGGGTGAAAACTCGAAACAGCCCCCGAAAGGCCCCGTGAGTGGCACCAACACCTCGCACGGGACCAATATAACTCGTAGGAATTGACCGCGATATCACGGGACTCCCGGTTTGAGAATACGACGATAATTTGCATAATTCTAGACTTAGGCTTAATAACATGGCGTTACTGGGTGAAAACACGAAACAACCACCGAATTGCCTCGTGAGTGGCATCAACACCTCTCATGGGACCAATCTAACTCGAAAGAGCTTACCGCACGATCACGGGACTCCTAGTTTGAGAATACGATTATAATTTCTAAATTTCTAGACTTAAGCAAAATATGGTGTTAGTGGGTGAAAACCCAAAACAGACCCCAAAACAGACCCCATGGGAGGCACCAACAGCTACCACGGGACTAATGTAACTCATAGAAACTAACCGAATATCACGGGACTCTCGGTTTGACAATGCGATGATAATTTGCATAATTTTAGACTTAGGCTTAAAAACATGGCATTAGTGGGTGAAAACTCAAACGAACCCACGAACGGCCCCTTGAGTGGCACCAACACCTCGCACGAGACCAATATAACTCGGACGAACTTACCGCGCGATCACGGCACTCTCAATTTGAGAATATGATGATAGTTTGCATATTTCTAGACTTAAGCAAAACATGGCGTTAGTGGGCGAAAACCCGAAACAGCCCCCGAATGGTCCCTTGGGAGGCACCAAAAGCTCCCACGGGACCAATGTAACTCATAGGAACTAACCACACAGCCACGGGACTCCCAGTTTGTGAATATGATGGTAATTTGAAAATATGAGGACTTACGCTTAAAAACATGGCGTTAGCGGGTGAAAACCCAAAACAGCCCCCGAACGGCCCCGTGAGTGCCACCAACACCTCCCACGGGACTAATATAACTCGAAGGAGCTGACCGCACTATAACGGGACTCTCAGTTTGAGAATGCAACGATAATTTGCATATTTCTAGACTTAGTCTTCAAAACATGGCGTTAGTGGGTGAAAACTCGAAACGGACCCCGAACGACCCCGTGAGTGACACCAACACCTCGCACGGGACCAATATAAGTCGTAGAAACTGACCACGCTATCACAGAACTCCCGATTTGAGAATGCAACCATAATTTGCATAATTCTAGACTTAGGCTTAGAAACATGGAGTTTCTGGGTGAAAACTCAAAATAGACCCCGAACGGCCCCGTGAGTGGCACCAACACCTTGCACGGGACCAATATAACTCGGAAAAACTTACCGTGTGATCACGGGACTCCTGATTTGAGAATACGATGATAGTTTGCATATTACTAGACTTAAGCAAAATAAGGCGTTAGTCGGTGAAAACCTGAAATAGCCCTCGAACGATCCCGTGGGAGGCACCAACAGCTTCCACGGGACTAATGTAACTCATAGGAACTAATCGCGCTATCACAAAACTCTCAGTTTGAGAATGCGATTTTAATTTCCATAATTCTAGACTTAGGCTTAAAAACATGGAGTTAGTGGGTGAAAACTCGATAAGCCCCCGAACGTCCCCGTGAGTGGCACCAACACCTCGCACGGAACCAATATAACTTGGAAGAACTTACCACACGATCACGGGACTCCCGATTTAAGAATATGACGGTAGTTTTCATATTTCTAGACTTAAGCCAAGCATGGCGTTAGTGGGTGAAAACCCGAAACAGCCCCCAAACGGTCCCGTGGGAGGCACCAACAGCTCCCACGGGACCAATGTAACTCATAGGAACTAACCGCGCAGCCACGGGACTCTCGGTTTGAGAATGCGACAATAATTTGCATAATTTTAGACTTAGGCTTAAAAACGTGGAGTTAGGGGGTGAAAACTCGAAAGAACCCCCGAACGGCCCCGTGAGTGGCACCAACACCTCGTACGAGACCAATATAACTCAAAAGAACTTACCGCGCGATCATGGGACTCTCAGTTTGAGAATACGATGATAGTTTGCATATTTCTAAACTTAAGCAAAACATGGCGTTAGTGGGTGAAAACTCGAAACAGCCCCCGAACGGCCCCGTGAGTGGCACCAACTCCTCGAACGGGACCAATATAACTCGGAAAAAAATATCACGCAATCATGGGACTCCCGATTTGAGAATATGATGATAGTTTGCACATTTCTAGATTTAAGCAAAACAAGGCGTTAGTGGGTGAAAACCTGAAACAGCCCCCGAACGATCCCGTGGGAGGCACCAATAGCTCCCACAGAACCAACGTAACTCGTAGGAACTAACCGCGCAGCCACGGGACTCTCGGTTTGAGAATATGACGGTAATTTGAAAATATGAGGACTTAGGCTTAAAAACATGGCGTTAGCGGGTGAAAACCCAAAATAGCCCCCGAACGGCCCCGTGAGTGGCACCAACACCTCGTACTGGACCAATATAACTCCTAGGAACTGACCGCGCAATAACGGGACTCCCAGTTTGAGAATGCGACGATAATTTGCATATTACTAGACTTAGGCTTAAAAACATGGCGTTAGTGGGTGAAAACTCCAAATAGCCCCGAACGGCCCCGTGGGTGTCACCAACACCTCGTAGGGGACCAATATAAGTCGTAGGAACTGACCGCGCTATCACGAGACTCCTGGTTTTATAATACGATGATAATTTGCATATTTCTAGACTTAGGCTTAAAAACATGGCGTTAGTGGGTGAAAACTCGAAACAGCCCCCGAATGGCCCCGTGAGTGGCACCAACACCTCGCACGGGACCAATATAACTCGTAGGAACTGATCGCGCTATCACGGGACTCCCGGTTGGAGAATGCGATGATAATTTGCATAATTCTAGACTTAGGCTTAATAACATGGCCTTAGTGGGTGAAAACACGAAACAACCCCCGAACTGCCCCATGAGTGGCATCAACACCTCGCATAGGAACAATCTAACTCGAAAGAGCTTACCGCACGATCACGGGACTCCCAGTTTGAGAATACGATGACAATTTCTATATTTTTAGACTTAAGCAAAATATGGTGTTAGTGGGTGAAAACTCGAAACAGACCCCAAACGGTCCCGTGGGAGGCACCAACAGCTCCCACGGGACTAATGTAACTCATAGGAACTAACCGCGCTCTCACGGGACTCTCCGTTTGACAATGGGACGATAATTTGCATAATTTTAGACTTAGGCTTAAAAACATGGCATTAGTGGGTGAAAACTCGAAAGAACCCACGAACGGCCCCTTGAGTGGCACCAACACCTCGCACGAGACCAATATAACTCGGAAGAACTTACCGCGCGATAACGGGACTCTCAGTTTGAGAATGCGATGATAATTTTCATTTTTCTAGACATAGGCTTAAAAATATGGCGTTAGTGGGCTCAAACTCGAAATAACTCCCGAACGGTCCCGTGGGTGGCACCAACACCTCGAATGGGACCAATATAAGTCGTAGGAAATGATCGTGCTATCACGGGACTCCTGGTTTAAGAATACGATGATAATTTACATATTTCTAGACTTATGATTAAAAACATGGCGTTAGTGGGGGAAAACTCGAAACAGCCCCCGAACGGCCCCATGAGTGGCACCAACACCTCGCACGGGACCAATATAACTCGTAGGAATTGATCGCGCTATCACGGGACTCTCGGTTTGAGAATGCGACGATAATTTGCATAATTCTAGACTTAGGCTTAAAAACAAGGTGTTAGTGGGTGAAAACTCGAAACAACTCCCAAATGGCCTCGTGTGTGGCACCAACACATCGCACGGGACCAATATAACTCGAAAGAACTTACTGTACGATCATGGGACTCCCAGTTTCAGAATACGACGATAATTTATATATTTCTAGACTTAAGCAAAACATGGCGTTAGTGGGTGAAAACCCGAAACAGCCCCCGAACGGTCACGTGGGAGGCACTAACAGCTCCCATGGGAATAATGAAACTCATAGGAACTAACCGTGCTATCACGGAACTCTCGATTTGAGAATATAATGTTAATTTGAAAATATGAGAACTTATGGTTAAAAACATGGCGTTAGCAGGTGAAAACCCAAAATAGCCCCTGAACGGCCCCATGAGTTGTACCAACACCTCGCACGAGACCAATACAACTCGTAGGAACTGAGCGCGCTATACCGGGACTCCCAGTTTGATAATGCGATGATAATTCGCATATTTCTTGACTTAGGCTTCAAAACATGGCGTTAGTGGCTGAAAACTCAAAATAGCCCCATGAGTGGCACCAACACCTCACACGGGACCAATATAACTCGTAGAAACTGACCACGCTATCATGGGACTCCCGATTTGAGAATGCAACGGTAATTTGTGTAATTCTAGACTTAGGCTTAAAAACATGGAGTTTGTGGGTGAAAACTCAAAACAACCCCCGAACGGCCCCGTGAGTGGCACCAACACCTCGCACGGGACCAATATAACTCGGAAGAACTTACCGCACGATCACGGGACTCTTGATTTGAGAATACGATGATAGTTTGCATATTTTTAGACTTAAGCAAAATAAGTTGTTAGTGGGTGAAAACTTGAAACCGCCCCCGAACGATCCCGTGGGAGGCACCAATAGATCCCACGGGACCAATGTAACTCGTAGTAACTAACCGCGCAGCCACGGGACTCTCGATTTGAGAATATGACGGTAATTTCAAAATATGAGGACTTAGGCTTAAAAAGAAGGCGTTAGCGGGTGAAAACACATAATAGCACCCGAACGGCCCCGTGAGTCGCACCAACACCTCGTACGGGACCTATATAACTCCTAGTAACTGACTTCCCAATAACGGGACTCCCAGTTTGAGAATGCGACGATAATTTGCATATTTCTAGACATAGGCTTAAAAACATGGCGTTATTTGCTAAAAACTGAAAATAACCCCCAAACGGCCCCGTGGGGGCGTCAACACCTCGCATGGGACCAATATAAGTCGTAGGAACTGACCGCGCTATCACGGGACTCCTGGTTTGAGAATACGATTATAATTTGCATATTTCTAGAGTTAGGCTTAAAAACATGGCGTTAGTGGGTGAACACTCGAAACGGACCCCGAACGGCCCCGTGAGTGGCACCAACACCTCTCACGGGACCAATATAAGTCATAGAAACTGACCACGCTATCACGGGACTCCCGATTTGAGAATGCGACGATAATTTGCATAGTTCTAGACTTAGGCTTAAAAACATGGAGTTTATCGGTGAAAACTCAAAACAGCCCCCGAACGGCCCCGTAAGTGGCACCAACACCTCGCACGGGACCAATATAAGTCAGAAGAACTTATCGCGTGATGACGGGACTCCCAATTTGAGAATACGACTATAGTTTCCATATTTCTAGACTCAAGCAAAATATGGCGCTTGTGGGTGAAAACCTGAAACAGCTCCCAAATGATCGCGTGGGAGGCACCAACACGGGACCAATGTAACTCATAGGAACTAGCCACGCAGCCACGGGACTCTCGGTTTGATAATATGATGGTAATTTGTAAATATGAAGACTTTGGCTTAAAAACATGGCGTTAGCGGGTGAAAACCCAAAAATCCCCCGAACGGCCCCGTGAGTGGCACCAAAAGCTCGCACGGGACCAATATAACTCGTAGGAATTAACCGCGTTATAACGAGACTCTCAGTTTGAGAATGCGATGATAATTTGCATATTTCTAGACTTGGGCTTCAAAACATGGCGTTAGTGGGTGAAAACTCGAAATGACCCCCGAACAGCCCCTTGAGTGGCACCAACACCTCGCACGGAAGCAATATAACTCGTAGGAACTGACCACGCTATCACGGGACTCCTAGTTTGAGATGCGATGATAATTTGCATAATTCTTGACTTAGGCTTAAAAACATGGCGTTAGTGTGTGAAAACTCGAAACAACCCCCGAACGGCCCCGTGAGTGACACCAACACCTCGCACGGGACCAATATAACTCAAAAGAACTTACCGTCTGATGACGGGACTCTAGGTTTGAGAATACGACAATAGTTTGCATATTTTTAGACTTAAGAAAAATAAGGCGTTAGTGGGTGAAAACTGGAAATAGCCCGCGAACGATCCCGTGGGAGGCACCAATAGCTCCCACGGGACCAATGTAACTCGTAGGTACTAACTGCGCAGCCACGTGACTCTCGGTTTGAGAATATGACGATAATTTGAAAATATGAGGACTTAGGCTTAATTACTTGGCGTTAGCGGGTGAAAACCCAAAACATCCCCCGGACGGCCCCGTGAGTGGCACCAACACCTCGCACGGGACCAATATAACTCAAAAAAACTGACCACGCTATCACGGGACTCCCGATTTGAGAATGCGATGATAATTTGCATAATTCTAGACTTAGGCTTAAAAACATGGAGTTTGTGGGTGAAAACTCGAAACAGCCCCCGAACGGCTCCTTTAGTGGCACCAATACCTCACACAGGACCAATATAACTTGTAGGAATTGATCGCACAATAACGGGACTCCCAGTTTGAGAATGCGACGATAATTTGCATTTTTCTAGACAGGCTTAAAAACATGGCGTTAGTGGGTGAAAACTTGAAATAGCCCCCGAACGGCCCCGTGGGTGGCACTAACACCTCGCATGGGACCAATATAAGTAATAGGAACTGATCGCGCTATCACGGGACTCCTGGTTTGAGAATACGATGATAATTTGCATATTTCTGGACTTAGGCTTCAAATCATGGCGTTAGTGGGTGAAAACTCGAAACAACCCCTGAACGGCCCCGTGAGTGGCACCAACACCTCGCACGGGACTAATATAACTCGTAGGAACTAACCGCGCTATCATGGGACTCCCGGTTTGAGAATGCGATGATAATTTGCATAATTCTAGACTTAGGCTTCAAAACATGGCCTTAGTGGGTGAAAACTCGAAATAACCCCCAAACGGCCCCGTGAGTAGCACCAACACATCGCACGGGACCAATATAACTCGAAAGAACTTACCGCACGATCACGAGACTCCCAGTTTGAGAATACGATGATAATTTGTATATTTCTAGACTTAAGAAAAATATGGCGTTAGTGGGTGAAAACCCACAACAACCCCCGAACGGTCCCGTGGGAGGCACCAACAGCTCCCACGGGACTAATGTAACTCATAGGAACTAACCGCGCTATCACGAAACTCTCGGACTGAGAATGCGATGTTAATTTGCATAATTCTAGACTTAGGCTTAAAAACATGGAGTTAGTGGGTGGAAACTCGATTAGCCCCCGAACGGCCCCGTGAGTGGCACCAACACCTCGCACGGAACCAATATAACTTGGAAGAACTTACTGCGCGATCACGGGACTCCCGATTTAAGAATATGACGATAGTTTTCATATTTCTAGACTTAAGCCAAACATGGCGTTAGTGGGTGAAAACCCGAAACAGCCCCCAAACGGTCCCGTGGGAGGCACCAACAGCTCCCAAGGGACCAATGTAACTCATAGGAACTAACCGCGCAGCCACAGGACTCCCGGTTTGAGAATATAATGGTAATTTGAAAATATGAGTACTTATGCTTAAAAACATGGTGTTAGCAAGTGAAAACCCAAAACAGCTCGTGAACGGCCCCATGAGTTGCACCAACACCTCTCACGTGATCAATATAACTCGTAGGAACTGACCGCGCTATAACGGGACTCCCAGTTTGATAATGCGATGATAATTTGCATATTTCTAGACTTAGGATTCAAAACATGGTGTTAGTGTGTGAAAACTCAAAAAGACCCCGTGAGTGGCACCAACACCTCGCACATGAACAATATAACTCGTAGAAACTGAACACGCTATCACGGGACTCCCCATTTGAGAATGCGATGATAATTTTCATAATTCTAGACTTAGGCTTAAAAACATGGAGTTTGTGGGTGAAAACTCAAAACAACCCCCGAATGACCCCGTGAGTGTTACCAATACCTCGCATGGGACCAATATAACTCGGAAGAGCTTATCGCGCAATCACGGGACTCTCGATTTGCGAATACGATGATAGTTTGCATATATCTAGTCTTAAGCAAAACAAGGCGTTAGTGGGTGAAAACATGAAACAACCCCCGAACGATCCCGTGGGAGGCACCAATAGATCCCAGGGGACCAATGTAACTCGTAGGAACTAACCGCGTAGCCACGGTACTCTCGATTTGAGAATATGATGGTAATTTCAAAATATGAGGACTTAGGCTTAAAAAGAAGGCGTTAGCGGGTGAAAACCCAAAACCGCACCCGAACGGCCCCGTGAGTGGCGCCAACACCTTGCACGGGACCAATATAACTCCTAGGAACTGACCGCGCAATAACGGGACTCCCAGTTTGACAATGCGATGATAATTTTCTTATTTCCAGACATAGTGTTAAAAACATGGCGTTAGGGGGTGAAAACCCGAAACAGCCCCCGAATGGTCCCGTGGGAGGGACCAACAGCTCCCACGAGACCAATGTAACTCATAGGAACTAACCACGTAGCCACGGGACTCCCGATTTGAGAGTATGATGGTAATTTGAAAATATGAGGACTTATGCTTAAAAACATGGCTTTAGCAGGTGAAAACCCAAAACAGCCCCCAACGGCCCCGTGAGTGGCACCAACACCTCACACGGGACTAATATAACTCGTAGGAACTGATTGCGCTATCACGGGACTCCCGGTTTGAGAATGCGATGATAATTTGCGTAATTCTAGACTTAGGCTTAAAAACATGGCGTTAGTGGGTGAAAACTCGAAACAACCCCCGAACGGCCCCGTGAGTGGCACCAACACCTCGCACGGGACCAATATAACTCGGAAGAACTTACCGCACGATCACGGGACTCTCGATTTGAGAATACGATGATAGTTTGCATATTTTTAGACTTAAGCAAAATAAGCTGTTAGTGGGTGAAAACTTGAAACCGCCCCCGAACGATTCCGTGGGAGGCACCAATAGCTCCCACGGGACCAATGTAACTCGTAGTAACTAACCGCGCAGCCACGGGACTCTCGATTTGAGAATATGACGGTAATTTCAAAATATGAGGACTTAGGCTTAAAAAGAAGGCGTTAGCGGGTGAAAACGCATAATAGCACCCGAACGGCCCCGTGAGTCGCACCAACACCTCGCACGGGACCTATATAACTCCTAGGAACTGACTTCCCAATAACGGGACTCCCAGTTTGAGAATGCGACGATAATTTGCATATTTCAAGACATAGGCTTAAAAACATGGTGTTAGTGGGTGAAAACTCAAAATAGCCCCCGAACGGCCCCGTGGGTGGCACCAACACCTCGGATGGGACAAATATAAGTCGTAGGAACTGATCGCGCTATCACGGGACTCCTGGTTTGAGAATGTGATGATAATTTGTATATTTCAGGACTTAGGCTTAAAAACATGGCGTTAGTGGGTGAAACTCGAAACAGCCCCCGAACGGCCCCGTGAGTGGTACCAACACCTCGCACAGGACCAATGTAACTCGTACGAACTGGCCGCGCTATCACGGGACTCCCGATTTGAGAATGCAACAATAATTTACATAATTCTTAACTTAGGCTTAAAAACATTGCGTTAGTGGATGAAAACTAGAAATGACCCCCGAACGACCCCGTGAGTGGGACCAACACCTCGCACGGGACCAATATAACTCAAAAGAACTTACCGCACGATCACGGGACTCCTAGTTTGAGAATACGACGATAATTTGTATATTTCTAGACTAAAGCAACATGGCGTTAGTGGGTGAAAACCCAAAACAGCCCCCGACGGTCCCGTGGGAGGCACCAACAGCTCCTACGGGACTATTCTAACTCGTAGGAACTAACCGCATTATCACGGGACTCCCGGTTTGAGAATACGATGATAATTTGCACAATTTAAGACTAAGACTTAAAAACATGGAGTTAGTGGGTGAAAACACGAAACAACCCCTGAACGGCCCCGTGAGTGGCACCAACACCTCGCATGGGACCAATATAATTTGGAAGGACTTATCGCGCGATCACAGGACTCCCGATTTGAGAATATGATGATTGTTTTCATATTTCTAGACTTAAGAAAAATATGGCGTTAGTGGGTGAAAACCCGAAACAGCCCCCAAACGGTCCCGTGGGAGGTGCCAACAGCTCCCACGGGACCAATGTAACACATAGGAACTAATCGCGCATCCACGGGACTCTCGGTTTGAGACTATGACGATAATTTGAAAATATGAGGACTTATGCTTAAAAACATAGCGTTAGTAGGTGAAAACCCAAAATAGCCCCCGACTAGCCCCGTGAGTTGCACCAACACCTCGCACGGGACCAATATAACTCGTAGGAACTGACCGCGCTATAACGGGACTCCAAATTTTATAATACGACGATAATTTGCATATTTCTAGACTTAGGCTTCAAAACACGGCGTTAGTGGGTGAAAACTCAAAACAGCCCCCGAACGGCCCCGTGAGTGGCACCAACACCTCGCACGGAACCAATATAAGTCGTAGGAACTGACCGCGCTCTCACGGGGCTCCTAGTTTGAGAATGTGATGATAATTTGCACAATTCTAGACTAAGCCTTAAAAACTTGGAGTTAGTGGGTGAAAACACGAAACAGCCCCGGAACGGCCCCGTGAGTGGCACCAACACCTCGCACGGGACCAATATAACTTGGAAAAACTTATCGCGCGATCACGGGACTCCCGATTTAAGAATACGACGATAGTTTTCATATTTCTAGACTTAAACAAAACATGGCGTTAGTGGGTGAAAACCCGAAACAACCCCCAAATGGTCCCGTGGGAGGCGCCAACATCTCCCACGGGACCAATGTAACACATAGGAACTAACTGCGCAGCCACGGGACTCCCTCTTAGAGAACATTACAATAATTTAAAAATATGAGGACTTATGCTTGAAAACATAGCGTTAGCATGTGAAAACCCAAAATAACCCCCGACCAGCCCCGTGACTTTCACCAACACCTCGTACGGGACCAATACAACTCGTAGGAACTGTTCGTGCTGCAACGGTACTCCCAATTTGAAAATGCGATCATAATTTGTATATTTCTAGACGTAGGCTTAAAAACATGGCATTAGTGGGTGAAAACTCAAAACGGCCCCCGAACGGCCCCGTGTGTGGTACCAACACCTCGCACGGGATCAATATAACTCGTAGAAACTGACCACGCTATCACAAGAATCCCGATTTAAGAATGCGATGATAATTTACATAATTTTAGACTTAGGCTTAAGAACATGGAGTTTATTGGTGAAAACTCAAAACAGCCCCCGAATGGCACCGTGAGTGGCACCAACACCTCACACGGGACCAATATAACTCGTAGGAACTGACCGCGCTATAACGGGACTCTCAGTTTGAGAATACGATGATAATTTGCATATTTCTAGACTTAGGCTTCAAAACATGGCGTTAGTGGGTGAAAACTCGAAACGGCCCCCGAACTGCCCCGTGAGTGGCACCAACACCTCGTACGGGACTAATATAAGTCGTAGGAACTGACCGCGCTATCACGGGACTCCCGGTTTGAGAATGCGATGATAATTTGCATAATTCTAGACTTAGGAATAAAAACATGGAGTTAGTGGGTGAAAACTCGAAACATCCCCCGAACGTCCCCGTGAGTGGCACCAACACCTCGCACGGGATGAATATAACTTGGAAGAACTTACCGCGGGATCACGGGACTCCCAATTTGAGAATACGACGATAGTTTTTATATTTCTCGACTTAAGCAAAATATGGCGTTAGTGGGTGAAAACCCAAAAAACCCCCAAACGGTCCCGTGGGAGGCACCAACAGCTCCCACGAGACCAATTTAACTCATAGGAACTAACCGCGCATCCACGGGACTCCCGGTTTGAGAATATAATGGTAATTTGAAAATATGAGGACTTATGCTTAAAAACATGGCGTTAACATATGAAAACCCAAAACAGCACCCGAACGGCCCCGTGAGTTACACCAACACCTCGCACGGGACCAATATAACTTGTAGGAACTGACCGCGCTATAACGGGACTCCCAGTTTGATAATGCGACGATAATTTACATATTTCTAGAGTTAGTCTTGAAAACATGGTGTTAGTGGGTGAAAACTCAAAACGGCCCCGTGAGTGGCACCAAAACCACGCACGGGACCAATGTAACTTGTAGAAACTGACCACGCTATCACGGGACTCCCGATTTGAGAATGTGATGATAATTTGCATAATTCTAGACTTAGGCTTAAGAACATGGAGTTAGTAGGTGAAAATTCGAAACAGCCCCCGAACGGCCCCGTGAGTGGCACCAACACCTCACACGGGACGAAAAAAATTTGGAAGAACTTATCGCGCGATCACGGGATTCCCGATTTGAGAATACGATGATAGTTTTCATATTTCTAAACTTAAGTAAAATAAGGCGTTAGTGGGTGAAAACCTAAAACAGCCCCCGAACGATCTCGTGGGAGGTACCAACAGATGCCAAGGGAACAATGTAACTCGTAGGAACTAACCACGCAGCGACGGGACTCTCTGTTTGAGAATATGACGGTAATTTCAAAATATGAGGACTTAGGCTTAAAAAGAAGGCGTTAGCGGGTGAAAACCCAAAACAGCACCCGAACGGCCCCGTGAGTGGCACCAACACCTCTCATGGGACCAATATAACTCCTAGGAACTGACCGCGCAATAACGGGACTCCCAGTATGAGAATACGATAATAATTTTCATATTTCCAGACATAGGCTTAAAAACCTGGCGTTAGTGGGTGAAAAATCGAAATAGCCCCCAAACGGCCCCGTGGATGGCACCAACACCTCTCATGGGACCAATATAAGTCATAGGAACTGATCGCGCTATCAAGGGACTCCTAGTTTGAGAATACTATGATTGTTTTCATATTTCTAAACTTAGGCTTAAAAATATGGCGTTAGTGGGTGAAAACTCGAAACAGCCCCCGAACGGCCCCGTGAGTGGCACCAACACCTCGCACAGGACCAATATAACTCGTAGGAACTGACCGCGCTATCATGGGACTCCCTGTTTGAGAATGCGACGATAATTTGCATAATTCTAGACTTAGGCTTAAAAACATGGCGTTAGTGGGTGAAAACTCGAAACAACCCCCGAACGGCCCCGTTAGAGGCACCAACACCTCGCACGGGACCAATATAACTTGAAAGAACTTTTCGCGTGATCACGGGACTCCCAATTTGAGAATACGATGATAGTTTGCATATTTGTATACTTAAGCAAAATAAGGCGTTAGTGGGTGAAATCCTGAAACAACCCCCAAACGATCCCGTGGGAGGAACCAATAGCTCCCACGGGACCAATGTAACTCGTAGGAACTAACCACACAGCCATGGGACTCTCAGTTTGAGAATATGACGGTAATTTGAAAATATGAGGACTTGGGCTTAAAAACATGGCGTTAGTGGGTGAAAACCCAAAACAACCCCCGAACGGCCCCATGAGTGGCACCAACACCTCGCACGGGACCAATATAACTCCTTGGAACTGATCGCGCAATAACGGGACTCCCGATTTGAGAATGCGACGATAATTTGCATATCTCAAGACATAGGCTTAAAACATGGCGTTAGTGGGTGAAAACTCAAAATAGCCCTGGAACGGCCCCGTGGGTGGCACCAACACCTCGCATGGGACCAATATAAGTCGTAGGAACTGATCACGCTATCACGGGACTCCTGGTTTGAGAATACGATGATAATTTGCATATTTCTAGACTTAGGCTTCAAAACATGGCGTTAGTTGGTGAAAACTCAAAACAGCCCCCGAACGGCCCCATGAGTGGCACCAACACCTCGCACGGGATCAATATAACTCAAAAGAACTTACTGCGCGATCACGGGACTCCCAGTTTGAGAATACGATGATAATTTGTATATTTCTTGACTTAAGCAAAACATGGCGTTTGTGGGTGAAAACCCGAAACAGCCCCCGAACGGTCCCATGGGAGGCACCAACAGCTCTCACGGGACTAATATAACTCATAGGAACTAACCGCGCTATCACGAGACTCCCGATTTGAGAATGCAACGATAATTTGCATAATTCTAGACTTTGGCTTAAAAACATAGAGTTTGTGGGTGAAAACTCGAAACAACCGCCGAACGGCCCCGTGAGTTGCACCAACACCTCGCACGGGTCTAATATAACTCGGAAGAACTTATCGCGCGAACACAGGACTCCTGATTTGAGAATACGACGATAGTTTACATATTTTTAGACTTAAGCAAAACAAGGCATTAGTAGGTGAAAACCTAAAACAGCCCCCGAACGATCCTGTGGGAGGCACCAATAGCTTTCATGGGAGCAATGTAACTCGTAGGAACTAACCGCGCAACCACGAGACTGTCGGTTTGAGAATATGACGGTAATTTGAAAATATGAGAACTTAGGCATAAAAACATGGCGGTAGCTGGTGAAAACCCAAAACAGCCCCCGAACGGCCCCGTGAGTGGCACCAACACCTCGAATGGGACCAATATAACTCCTAAGAACTGACCGCGCAATAACGGGACTCCCAATTTGAGAATGCGTCGATAATTTGCATATTTCTAGACTTAGTCTTAAAAACATGGCGTTAGTGGGTGAAAACTCGAAATAGCCCCCGAACGGCCCTGTGGGTGACACCAAGACCTCGCACGGGACCAATATAAGTCATAAGAACTGATCGCCCTATCACGGGACTCCTGGTTTGAGAATACGATGATAATTTGTATATTTCTAGACTTAGGCTTAAAAACATGGCGTTAGTGGGTGAAAACTCGAAACAGCCTCCGAACGGCCCCGTGAGTGGCACCAATACCTCGCACGGGACCAATATAACTCGCAGGAACTGACCGCGCTATCACGGGACTCTCGGTTTGAGAATGCGACGATAATTTGCATAATTCTAGACTTAGGCTTAAAAACATGGCGTTTGTGGGTGAAAACTGGAAACAACCCCCGAACGGCCCCGTGAGTGGCACCAACACCTCGCACGGGACCAATATAACTCGAAAGAACTTACCGTACGATCACAGGACTCCCAGTTTGAGAATACGACGATAATTTGTATATTTTTAGACTTAAGCAAAACATGGCGTTAGTGGGTGAAAACCCGAAACAGCCCCCAAACGGTCCCGTGGGAGGCACCAATAGCGGGACTAGTGTAACTCGTAGGAACTAACCGCGCAGCCATGGGACTCCCGGTTTGAGAATATGACGGTAATTTTAAAATATGAGGACTTAGGCTTAAAAACATGGCGTTAGCGGGTGAAAACCCAAAACAGCTCCCCAAACGGCCCCGCGGGAGGCACCAACTCTCTCATGGGATCAATGTATCTGATAGGAACTGACCGTGCTGCAATGGGACTCCCTGTTTGATAATACGATGATAATTTTCATATTTCTAGACTTAGGCTTAAAAATATGGCGTTTGTGGGTGAAAACCTGAACGGCCCCGTGACTGGCACCAGCACCTCGCACGAGACCAATGTAATTCATACGAACTGACCACGTGATCACGGGACCCCCGGTTTGAGAATATGATGATAATTTGCATATATGTGGACTTAGGCATAAAAACATTGATATGTTGATAACTATAACTCATATATGTAATTTTTCAGCTTGAATAATTTTTTTGTAAAACTACTTGGTTACTGATATCATTTTTTTTTTGGTATCCTATCATCTGTCGGATTTTTGCATGTGGAAAAAATAAAGGAGGCAATGGTTTATAACATGAAGATTGTTTATATAATGTTGTGGACATTCAGGGTTATATTTTTTATATGTTACAACCGTGCGGGGCTTTTATTGTTTAGTTTTATGGTTGTGCGGGCTTTAATAATTTGATTGTTGAATTTTATGGTCATGTGGGCTTTATTATAACCAGGTTTTACATTTACAAGGTTTGGAATGTCTAGAAAATAGAGGAAACTTTGCCTAATTTTTTTTAGGTCTGTGAATTATTAAGACGTGTAATATTTTTAAGTTTGTATATACATTAGTTTATTAACAACATTCTCGATTCGTAATTTGTGATTTTTTTTATTGTTTTGCCAATAATAAATATTTTTAACACCTCGTACCCATCCAACGTTACACGTATCAACTGACAGGGCACTCACACGACCCCCAATTTTACTATTGGACCAAAAAAAGACATTTTTTTAATTATAGTTAAATATGGTCATGGACTTTGTCCATGACCATTTTTATTTTTCCGTCGCGCATAAAAATGGTCGCGGCCAAAGTCCATGACCCTCAACCGGGACCAAAATGGTCGCGGCCAAAGTCCGCGACCATTTTTTTCCTTTTTTTTTCGTCGCGGTGTTGGTCACGGACTTTGGCCACGATCATTTTTGGTCACGATTGGAGTCACGGACTTGGGCCGCAACCATTTTTTTCTTTTTTGTCACGGTTGGGGATGGCGGCCGAAGTCCGCGACCAATTTGTCACGGTTGTGGGTCACAGACTTGGGCCGCGACTATTTTTTTCATTTTTTTTCACGATTGTGGGTCGCGGACTTGGCCCGCGACCAATTTATCACGATTGTGGGTCACGGACGAGGGCCGCGACCTGTCACGGCCTGGGTCACGGCCCAAGTCCGCGACCATCTTCCATGACCCCTGCGGGCCGTGACCATTTTTTGGTCACAAACTTGGGCCGCGACCCACGAAATTGGTCACGCCCGAAATGGTCACGGCCCAAGTCCGTGAGCCACAGTCTTATTCAGGGATTTTGGTCGTGACCAATCGCCAGTTTTGGTGTAGTGTTTCCCATTTCGACAACGTATATAGGGACATGAATGTTTAGCATTTGAACTATTACTATGCACATAATGTAGAAACTGTAACACCCCATCTCTATATGTATCGGTCTCAATATTTTTTTCTTTTATCCACTCTTTGTTGATTCCCGGAGACATCCTGATATGTTTAAAGAACACACATTATAATATAAACTCTTACTATAAATATATTTAAGTTTATTCAAGTGTATATATATATATATATATATATATATTTGAGCTCCTATATTTCCTCCATCTCCTCTACAGGGTAAGGGTCCTATCCCATTCGAAAATGCGTATTTTGTATTGTTCATAATGTCTCATGCCATGTCCTAATTTGGAAAATTTCGCCAGCATCTCTCTACAGTTCTTCAAGTACACAACTTAAATTGGGAGTGTTCATGTTTTACTTAAGTTTTTCAACCAAGAAAACACAAAACACTACATCAATTTAGTATGCACCCAAACAACATAAAGAGATGCCACTGAATTTTTCCAAATAGGACATGCATAAACATTATGTACAATACAAACTTTTACATTTCCAAATTGTCCAAAAATGGGACAATTCAAGAGTTCTCACCACAGTCATAGTGAGACCTCTTGAACGGGTCTAAGGTTTTTCTATATGTGTAACATCATTATTGAATGTTTAGTATTAATGTCACCTTACTATTAAATAGTTTTTTTTTTACTTTTTCTTAAATTTTCAACACATAATCTCATTTATCCATTTAATTAGTGGGGTGTCTACTTTTCAATTTGTTATTTTTACATTATTATTGAGTATTTAACACTTAGATTTTCGTAAAACTCCGTAACCTATACGAATCAGATCAAATATGCATTTTAAATAAAAGGGTAAGAACATAAAAACATAATTTACCACTAAAAGATTCCAAGGTCCATCTAAAAACCAATGATTTGCTTTTTTTCATTATGAACATTCAATTTGCACCAAAAACTCACACATTAAAAAAAATAATAAATATTTTAAAATGTATATATATAAAACCCTAAAAAGAAAATACGAATCAAATCACGCATATCATAAACTCTAGGATCAAATCTTATACCTAACTTAGGTTAAAAAAATATAGATGCTTTAAACAATTACCTAATTGGGATGAGTGGAGTGAGAGAACAATGCAGTGACCGGAGAAAGAGAGAGTGCAACGGAGGGAGATAGAGCGTCGACCGTAGAGATAGAGATTTCGACCGTCGACCTAGATAAATAGATTGACCGCCAACCTAGAGAGAGATAATGGCCGCCGACCGCCGACCTAGAGAGAGAGAGTGAGTTCCGACCACCGTGACAGTGAGCCCTAACGAAGAGAGAGTGAGCGGGAACCATGAGCGGGAACATGATAGAGAGCGGGCTTGGCACCGTGAGGAGTGTAATGTTTTTTTTGGGGGGGTATTATATATTTTAGTAAGTGTTCTCAATTTTGGCACACTTTAAAATAGTGACAAATTTTGGCACTATTTTAAAGTGTACCAAATTGTTATAAAACTGTGCCAAAATTTGACACAGTTTTAAATTGTGCCAGATTTTTAATATCAGGGTGTGCCAAATTGCTGTTTTTGGTGTAGTGTATGCACGGACTCGTCGCCATATGATGATCCATTTCCCATCGTGACCCTCGTTGAGCGACCTATGTCAACAATCGATTGGCCGGCATGTTTCTACTCGACATATATTGTGGGGAGCCAATAGATAAGGGGTTAAGGGACACGGGATTGGGTCCAGGTATGCTCATTTATGGAGGTCCCCTCCAAGACATTGAGGCAAGAGTGAGCATCACGCATGTGGTGGAATGAAAGGAGAACTCACATTTGTGGCTGCGCATATAATGTGTCGTTCAGCATATTGAGGGGTGCCTCAATTCATATATCGTGTGGTCTCCCTTTCTCCTCCGACTTGCTCAAGATCCATCTTCATGGCATTATTTTTATCCTTTTTATTTGGATATTGGATTGTACTTGTATTTTTTTTATTTTGGTATATATTAGTTTGGATATGGATATTTTCATTTCTATTTTATTTGGATATGGATTATATATGCCATGATTTGGTACATTATTTCTATTTAATTTGGATATATGTTATTTGGACAGGTACAATTTTGCTATAACAGGTACAAATATACTGCTGGGCAGTGGTAGTGGCCATACTGCCCTGCAATTTTTTTGAAAGTACTGCCCTGAATTGTCACGGTAAAAAACAGTGGCAAGTTCGTGTAAAAGAAACTTGTCATGCTCTTTGACCGTGATAAATTTTTTGGTTTTATCACGGGCTTGTCACGGTCTTTGACTGTGATACAAAATTTCTAGGTTAATGATTGTGACAGGACCGTGATAAGTCTAATGAACTAGTCACGGACTTTGACCGTGAAAATTTCGTGACAAAGAAGTTGTCACCCCCTGACTTGCTACAATTAAAGACCTTGACAAGTTGGACTTGCACGATCAAAGACCATGACAAGTTATCTGTTTTGGTGTAGTGGTTGTAATTCCTTATATTTGTCTATAAATATACTGTATATGTTGTTCAATTATACTTACTAGCAATTATGGTCAATTGGGTTTGGCTCGACCTAAAAAAATCAAAATTTTGATTCTTATACGATTAAACAGTTCACATCCTAAATAGGTAGTTGACATCCTAATTTTTTTTTTTACTGGCAATTATGGTGCATCGAAGTGTATTGAATAAGACCAAGAGTGAGATTCAAGTCTAAGTGTTAGCCTGCACAATCTTACAGTTTGCCTATAGTGCCTAGATTCTTAATTCTGAGGGATATGAGGATTTGAATATTTACGTAATTATTACTTTTATTTACTAGAGACGAGATTCAATTTATTTGGTCAATAATCTCAGTAGGCTGGGCAGTAATTGTGTTAATAGGTATGTTATAAAATTCCGGAGGAATTTGCGTTTAAGAGATATTTTGGATTGTGATAACCCTTGATAAACTTATAATTTTTTATTCTACCAGTAAACCCGTCCGGTGGATTTTATAATAGAGTATAATATCAAATAATTTAGTTTAAGATCAAGAAATGAAAGGGACGTTGAAAAAAATTGATTCACATAAAATTGAATTTCACAAAAAGGTATTGAATTCTTAATGTGGAGAATTGTAATATGTACTATCTAATTTTACAAACAATACCTCTCAATTTGAGTAATTTTGAGAAAATTAAATTAGAGTGCAATCTTAATTATTTAGTGGAATTATTTATAACTAAAAGAAAAATAAAATAAATTACAATGGCTAATTTGGAATTTTCATATTTTTATTGGACGTCAATTTAGTTATTTTCCTTGGGTCCTTGGTATAGGCCTAAATATATAAGAAAATAGTAGTTTTCCCTTAGTCCCTAAAAATCACTTTGATAACCTCACGACCTTATATAAAGGAGCATGAAGAGTACTCTCACTCACACTTGATACACACACGTTCCTGGTTTGCCAAAGAAGAGGGAGAGAGAATACAATTAGGGTTTTCAAGAAGAGAAAAAATCATAAGATAAAGAAGGAGAAGCAAAAGGAGAGATCTTTCTCAAGTTTTTCAAGATCCTTATCAAGATTTGCGTCTACATGTCCTGTTTTATTCATTGGATCGTATACTAGAAGATCTATGGTGGTTTACTCATCCTCTACATTAAGTTTGTCTCTGATATTGGATCACATACAAGACCCCACAAAGGTATAATGCATCACTCTTGGGTAATAAGTATTAAAACCCTAATATGATTGAATCTAAGGTCCATCTCATTTTTATCTTCCGTTAAAGCTCAATAACGTTTTTTGAAACCTATTTCAAACATTCACGACCATAAGTTCACACACAAAGCGACATTCAACCTACCAACTCATTCATTCGGGCCTAAGTAAACATTTATATTTAAGGGATCACAACACGAAGGTCTCTACATATGTCCCTATATTTCAAGCTAAGTAGTAGTACTATAGTATAAAATAAATACAAATATGAATCATATGAATAATAAGTGGGATGCCTAACACCTTCCCTATGCATAACACTGTTCCCGAACCCCCATATCCTAAATCTTTGGAAAAATAGGCTTTTTATGAGACCGTAAGGGATCACCCATCCTCTTTTATTTATTTTGATATAAAATAACGTAGAGAATTTGATAATATATGTGCACTCTCTTCCTTTTTCCCGCACCCCCTCACAATGGACTGCTAAGAATGCATTCACCGAAATAACCCAAAACCAGTCAGACTCGCGTGACATTTTAGACCCACAATACCTCTTTCGCATCGAGTGAATATTCTTGTTCACTATGCATAAAGGTATGGATCCGAAAGAAAATAATCATCTGATTTCAATCTGCAATGGCTACAAATGTATTATTTGGATAAAGACAGACATAACAACTTTTGACTTTTGATCGTACATTATCAACTTTCCAGGGTTAGGGTATTCCCAATCCCTTGTAATCCTCCCCACATAACATTTAGATTTATTATATCAAATGACTATTTCAATCCTCGTTTTTCTCTTAATCCTTTCAATTGTAATGTAAATGTAAAATAAATTAAAATTTACTTGTCACAACCCTAAATTTAATTAATAATAATTAAACTTACGGCAGATTAATATTTAAAACGTGTTAAAATTCAGATAACACTGCAATTAAAATTTAGATGGAATATTATTAAGTTAACATGATAAGCTCATAGTGAGTTGACACAACACATTAAAATTTAGTTAATGTAATGCACAAATATTATATACATAATGATTTCATATCACGCTAAAATTAAGATGACACATTAACACAATTTGTTGAATTTTTAAAAAAATTAACATCACATAAATATAAAATGTCAAATTTATTATAATTTAATGGCAAGTCAATGCAACACATTTAAAACTAAGACAACACGTTATTATTTTACACATTACGTTAAATTGAAATAATGTGTTGATTTAACTTAACACATTAACACACCATCTGAGAATAATGATAATTTAATGATATTTTATGAAATTGTATTGTAATCCATTCATATAAAAGTGGGCTATATTGCTTGTCAAAACATTGAGTCTTGCATAATAAAGCTTGTCACTTGATTATCAAATAAATGTCGCTGGTGAGTGACTTGATCCTATAAAATTACCTTACATATCTTTCAACATTAACATATGCAACGCATCTACAAGTTTCCAATGCGACGTGACTTTGATATCATTTTTTGGTTGTGAATATTTGATGTTTTAGCTTCTCACACACACATCTTTTTTTCCCTAAAAATGAGCTTTTGAACTTGAAGTAATTTCAAAATAATTTAATAAGCATGAATTTTTTAAAATCATAAAGGCCTTGTTTGATTAAAACCATGTCATATTGTAATTTAGGCCTTCTGTTCACATGCGTGAGCACGATGCTATTGGACAATTGTGTGCAAGATTTTAATGAAACAAAGGTGTATCCATGTGGCATGATTTAGGACAATCGTATCTACATAGTGTGCATGGACTAAATATGACACCGTGAGCATGAGGACCTTGTTTTTAGAGATGCCTATTGAAGGGAAATGTAGTCGATTATGCCACGTGAACCACCACATGACTATCAAATGTTTAGGGACGTAGTCAGCCGCACATTAAGAGGATCTAAGTATAAATCTAGGCAGATCATAACGTATCATGAGAGCTAATTATAATAAATCTCTATCATCTAGAGGTAAAATCAAAGTATAGAGACCTAATATTTTAATATACTTACAAATAATGGAGACCTCACCTAATTTAAGGGTGTTGGTCTGTATCTTTATCACAAGGATTTGAACTTTCAACTAGAAACTCTAGTATCCCATTCATCCTTTGATCTTTTGATAAATAAATAACTCTCCCTCCCTTCCCTATGGATGTAGGTACGAAGATCTATGGAACCATGTACATAATGTGCCCTTTATTTACTGCATTCATATTTCTAGGAACAAATAATAATTTCGCTTTTATTAACGGTTTTATATCCCCTAGAATTTGCCACCATCTATAGGAAACTAGAATTCTCAGCACCGTGAAATGTCAGTTGTATAACAATATGAGTTCTAATTAGTCTCATCATTCGTACCCAGAAGACGCATCCAATTTAAGATACGAGTTGTTATGAGAGAGAAAACTCATAGTCACCGATGACATAATCCCTCCATTGAGAGACCTACAGGGAGAGTGACATCATGATTGGTCATTATTTATAAAGAAAGGTTGGATCATCATAACAAAGATATTTCCCTTCTAATTTCGCATTTGACTGGGAAGAAAAAAGACTATCACTCCAGTTCTTATAACCTGGAGTGGCGTAGGAGAGGTAGGATCCCAAATCCACACATAGCAGCAGGTCGGTCTGACCCGAAATAACTTTTAAGAAGGTTGGGAGTGAAAAAATTCGAGATTTCATCAAAAAAGAATTGGAAGGAATGTTGAAACAAAATTTAGAATTAACTCCAAAGGATCTTGGTAGGAAAGAATTAGAGCATGGATTAACCTCACCGTTTACTGTGGAGATAGAAACCCTGGAGCCACCGGAGAAGTTTTTTGTTCCCAATATCATTAGATATGATAGAAAGGTAGATCTCGCTCATCATATCAAGCACTATTTATAGACTATGTCCTTATACTGTCATCATTATTCCCTCATGTGCCTAGTATTCCCCTTAACTCTAAGAGAGATAATTCTCAAATGGTTCGAGAGATTGTGTCCCGAATCACTTTCTTTATTCATAGAGTTAGTCGAGCAGTTTACAACTTTCTTTATCACCAGTACAAAATTAGTCAAGGGGGTGGATTCTCTTATTTCTATTAAAAAGAGAAAGGGAGAGTCGCTCTGGAAATATGGACAACGTTACTAAGAGTTGTTCAATGAGATATGTGATTGAAATGAACAACTTGCCATATTATCCTTCAAGATCGAACTTTCTAGATCTGACAATCTCTATCATTCTTTAACTAAGAAACCAACGTCTACTATAGACAAATGCATGGCGCGTATAGAGAAATATGCCTATGTAGAGGATGAAATCACCATTGTTGAGGTTTTGTCCGAGAAGAGCTTTAAATAGGTTAAGAATAATTATTATTAGAATACATTTAAAGGGGGAAATCAATCATCCCCCCAAAGAAAGGAACGTGTAATGAAACTTCTAAGGGACACTCCAGGCTGCATACCAACGAGACTAGTTTATAAGCAATAAACACCTTTTTTTAAGGAGCCTGTCTAAAATTGAACCCTCAAATCATGGATAAGACATACTTCAAGAGACTGAATAAGATGGCCACCGATCCGGGCAATAGGGATGCCAATCTCAGGTGCACCTATCACCAAGACTAAGTTTATCTCAAAGAGAACTATAAGATATTCAAAAATAATTTGTAAGAACTCATTCAACCTAACCATTTGAAGGAGTGCAATAATGCAGCTAATACCAAGTTTTCATCTAAAGTGAATGCAATGCAGAATGCAGGCAACGATAATGATCTTCCACCTTCGAGAATAGTGATAGCCATACCATGTTACACTGATCACACATATTGCATAGGTAAGAATCTCAAAGAAAAGGTAAAGATATTAGCTTGGATTCAATAGGCCTTATAAGTGGAGATATCCATGTCGATCCTGGCTAAGTGTGGGCACAAGGATATAAATGTTGATCGAACAATAATGTTCACAAATCAGGATCTGGTCGACGTAAACGTGCCCCATAAGGACATTTTATTCCTGACTCTTTGAATAGATAACTTCGATGTTAAAAAGAACTATCCAACCAAAGAAGCTTAACATAAATAATATGCCCCAACCTTCTGCTCAAGATAGGATATTCAATCCAGGCTCTAGATATAAAAGTCGGGACCATGGATCATTTTCAACAAAGATGTGGAAGCTTCACTAGGCAAGATTAAGATCATGAATACAGTTGGAGTTAGCCTATAACACCATTGTGGGCAGGGGCTAGGTTTATTCCATGATGTCCTTCCTTTTATCTCTCCATCAAAAGCTTAAGTTTCTGATTAATGAAGGTTATGGAAATTAGGAGAGATGAGGTTGTAACCCGTAGTTTCTTCATAACTATCATCAAGACCATGTGAAACCCATCAAGAAGATCCATAATAATGACACTTCGAAGGAAGATAAACCTAAGTAGTAACCAAAAGGGGTTCGATCGGGAATTAAGAAGACTAAATTAGGTCCCACCTAACAAGTCATGAAAGAACTTATCACCGTTACTCTTAACTCATCTCAATTAGATAAGGCATTTTTAATTGCTTTAGAATTTCCTAAAAATGAAGCAGAGAAACTCATTCATTTTCTGAAGAACAATGTCAACTCGCATGACAACCTTATGATCTTCTAGGAATCGATCCAAATGTCACATATCATGGGTTAAATGTGGATCCGACCTGTCAATCGATCAAAAAGAATTCATGAAAATCAGCACCAAAGAAAGTAAGAGTTGTAGAGAGATAAGTCGATAACCTCCTCTAAGTCGAATCCATTAGGAGGTTTAATTTCCAGACGGGATATCCAATGTTGTTGTGGTAAAAAAAAGAGCAAAAAATGGAGGGTGTGTGTGGACTTCACTGACCTCAATAAGCACTGTCCAAAAGATAGTTTTCAATTACCTCAGATTCATCATCTCATAGACTCAACATCTAGACACCATCGTATGAGTTTTATAAATGGAAACTCCGAGTATGATCATATAACACTTTTTATCACATCAGAAGAAGACCTCATTCATCACTGCCTTGAGGCTCTACTATTATAACTGATGCCTTTTGGTCTAAAGAATGCCAGAGTAACTTTTCATCACCTTATTATCAAGATGTTCAAGAAACAGATTGGCACAATGATGGAGGTCTATATAGACGACATTATCATAAAAAGAAAATAGGCAATCGATCACCTCAAAGACCTTGTGAATACTTTCAAGATCCTTGAAGAGTACAAGATGAAGCTGAAAGCCTCCAATTGTGCCTTTGGAGTGGAATCCGACCAGTTTTGGGGCTATTTGGTGATACAAAATGGGATAGAGGTGAATCCATGTAAGATAAAAGATTTCTAAGATATTAGGAAGTCGACCACCATAATATACATTCTGGTTCTCATAAGAATATTGGTTGCACTTCTTTTCAAGCCCTTGAGAAGGCAAGCACGGTGATCTAAACAAGCAAGCACCACCAATACTCTAATAAAATCACCCCACAGATTTGATCATATATTTATTTATGATTTATAGAGTTTTACTAAAATTTAGACCCTACATAGGTTGAGATATTATTACGCGCGATTTAATATATTGTGTTTACCTCGAGTTTGAAAAATTGAACTAGGCAATACTCTAGTAGTGATTTAAATTAATAATTTGAGATACCACCACATATGTTGTGATAAGTGGCACCATAAGTATTGTACACTTAGCTCCACAGAAAAGATGGCATGTGTCAATCCCACTTGGGAACTTTTTCTATAAAAAGAGGGCTTCCTCCTCATTTGGAATGATGGTCCTAGGGGCAAAGTAAGGAGAGGAAGTCTAACTCTTGTCCCCCATGAAACTCATGAGCTCCACCATGGGTTTGATAGTGATGAGCATATTTTCATGGTTTCATCATGAGTTTTACGTATTTTACACAAGATATGGACATTTGGGGGCGATTGGTCTATTTTGGCACCCCCCCGCACACCGACACCACCCAAGAATAGAGTTTTTCGGAGTATCGTACGGACCCTCGAACTATGTATACTTTGATTCCATCAAGATACGGATATATAGGTGTAAAAATGTTGCTTAATTCTAAAACGCACTAAATGCGATGCTTCCCCAAATTCGGACTACTCTCTTATATTTGGCCACTCTGCTGGGGAGGTATTCTATTTTGAGATATTGCTAATGATGACATGGCAAGAAACATTGATTTCGATGCTATACAGTGTGAGGAAGAGGATGATCTCACTAACTTTCCGAACATAGAGTGAGTAGAGTGAAAGGAGACTGATGCACCCACTGTTAGTGGGGCGACTAACGCGGCTCCTTTGCAGATGGAAGGACTAATGAGCTTGTTCGTTGAGTTCATCAATACTCCGGTAGCTCAAGCGGTGTTAGGGGCTACAGTGGGGCCTAGTTTGTTCGTTACCCCACTAGTGGCTGCATAAGCTCCCTTTATCTCAGGGCCAGTGGATCAGACAACTACCAACAATGCTACCCCGCCAACACCATGACTGAACACTCCCTCTTTTGTAGGTAGAGGGACGTACAGCACCACCGTGCCAAATTTTCCTACAGCTGCATGTCCAGGTAGTGGCACACCAATATCACCACTAATCCCGACACAACACAACTCTGCTCCACCTACGATGAAGGAAATGGAAAAGGATCTTTTAAAAATGATGGTGGACTCTAAGGTGGGAGGAGAAGCTTCTTTAGTATACGATGATTTTCGTACTCCAAACCTAGAGGAGTACAATAACGAACCCTACCAGGTGGGGTATATTCCCCCTATCTTTGAAAAGTATACAAAAAAGGGGGGGAATCCCAAGTAGCATATTAAAAGGTTTGTGGATAACTTTAGGGCCCATCGTAATAACAAGAAACTGAGGTTGAGAGACTTTTCTAAGTCTCTAACCGAGAAGACTTACACGTGGTACTCCCATCTGGCTCCAGACAATGTGGCCACGTGGGAAGATCTTCATGTTCAGTTTGTATAGAAATTCTTCTTAACTGAAGACGAATTCACTCTTATGCAATTGGCTTGAGAGAAACAGAGGCCCAATGAGGATGTAGTGGCATACATCAGGAGGTTTCGCAAGCGCTCTCTGGATGTAAGAGAGAAGACACGAGAAGCTAAGATTTTGCAAGTTTGTGCATAAGGTTTGTTTCCCGAATATTTATATTCCATTTGATAAATGAAACTCAGGAGGGTAAGTTTGCTTCATTTCTTAAATTTGCGAGGAACATTACCCTAGTTGTGAAGCCACTACCAACACCCTTGCCCGCCTTATCAAGCTTGTTACTGAAGTCGTCCGGTAGCTCAAGGATAGGCTTACATCCTCATGTGAACTATGCCAATGATGAAAGGGGAACACATGAGGGAGGAAATTGTGGCTAAAGGGGAAGGGGAAGCATGAGAAAATTTGATAAAGATGACCCCCCAGAGCTGCCTTGCTCAGGGGAGGAGATTATTGAAACCTACGATCTTATGATTCGAGATAACACATGTTGGACCATTGTGGCCGATACACCACCCATAACTAGAGAAGACAGAGAAGGCCCCAAGTATTGTGTGTTACACAATAGGGTGGGACATCCAATGAGAAAGTGTTTTTCTTTTAGGAAAATAATAGACAGACATGCCAAGAAAGGAGATATCGAGCTATCGCAAGCCAACATCAATAACAATGCTTTGCCATCACATGGAGAAAACATGGCTAGTGATTTTGATTAGGATGCACAATGGCTGATAATGGAGAATAGATTCGAGGAGGAAGATTTTGAATATTCTCTGGAAGAGTGTTTATCTCAAATGTCCTGTTTGACGTTAGAAGAGGAAATGGAAGACGAGTGGAGTCTGATCGATGATTTGAGCAGGAAACTGGAGTCTTGCTCCTTAGGGGAGAAAATGTGGTGATAGCGTACGATGAATCAGCTTACAAATATGTGGAGGAGGTCTATGAGCTAAAAGAGCAGCAAGTTGACCCTTTAGTGGAATTCATTGTAGTAGCAAGATCGTAAAATTTTATCTGATTTATTGACCAAGTTATACTTCCGGAGGATTCTCGACTGGAGGTTACTCAAGAAATCTTAGAAATTTCCAAGAAAAACACCGCCCCAAACCTGTGATGGAAAGGGCCAATGGCCAAGCTAGAAAAAAAATTCCTTTCGAGGGTTACTTTTTCGAAGGCAGGCCGATTAATTGAATAGCCCCATAATAGGCCACTTTATGAGATGATGAGCATGAACAGGTGTAGATTTAACTGTGTCTTGATGGATGAGAGAGCTTCTATCAATATTATGCATATAAGGTCATTCTATGCCTCCAATATCTCTGAGACAAGGATTGTGCAAAGTCCATTGTCCATAGAAAGATATGATGACTAGTCGAGTAAGTCGATAAGCTGTGTGAATGTGGGGATCATAATCATTTCCCATATTAAATTCCACCTCATGGAGTATGAGTTTTCCTAACAGTTTCTTGTGGGGAGGTTATAGATGCATAATCATGGTTTAGTACCTTCCACATATCACTCGTAAGCAAAGGAAAATGTCAAAGGGAAGGAGATAGTAATTAGAGCATCCAAGATGCCTTTTAAGAGGGAGTAATCTCACTTAATAGATAAATCCTTCTACATAGATTTATCTACAGAATCTATTGTGATCATTCTATACATAGGGGGGATTAAGATCCCCAATACTGGGGAAAGGGTACATGCACCAGCTCACCCGGTAATGGCTTACGAGGAGAAAGAAAGGGCGCGTGAGATATTTAGGCCTCCCAGGCTTTTGAGATAGCTTCGTGACCAAATGACGCCACGAATTGATCCAATCGAACATCAAGCGCATCAGCAAAGTGTACTCAATATATTTTCAAAGAGAGAGTTAAAAGATAATGCGCGCAAAAGACCACTCCAGGAAGATAAACCACGCCAATGCAAAAGAGTGGTTTTTTCCAGTGGCAAGATTATCTACTAACTTTGAAGGTGTGATCAAGCAATCGAAGACCTAAATGATGAGGTTAACCCGGTCTATATATGTTTTTTATGTATAATTTAGGCCGGTGCTTGGTGATTGACAACTCCAATAACCAAGAATTTATGGACGAGGTTGAAGAAAAACTAAAATGCATGAGGGATAGGCCAAGGTCCTAAGTTTAAGAGTTAGAGAAGATAGACTTAGCTGATGAAGGGGATGACCCTAGACCAATGTTTATCTCGAAAGACCTTGATGCCACCACTAAAGGAGCTCTAGGGGAGTTGCTAAGAGAATTAAAATATGTGTCCGCATGGAAATATACTGAGATGCCCAGGGTAGACCAAGATGTAAGATGCCATAGGTTGAATGTTATACCATCAGCAATACTGGTGAAACATGCCACTCGAATGTATAAAATGTAGCTAGATTTGAAGATAAAGGAAGAAGTCCAGAGGTTACTCGCTGGAGGTCTTATTACCCCAATCCAACACCCCATTTGGTTATCTAGCATTGTTCCTATAGGGAAAAAGGACAAGAACCAAATTTAAATTTATGTGGACTTTAGAGATTTGAATTGAGCATGTCCGAAAGATGAGTTCCCCTTACCTTCTATTGATAGCCTGATAGATGCAACAGCATGGCACGATATGTATAGCTTTATGGATGGCTATGTGGGATATAACCAGATCAAAATGGACCCAAAATATGTTGAGAAGACAGCCTTTCACACCCCATTAGGTAAATTTATGTATACTGTTATGCCTTTTGGACTAAAGAACGCAAGGGCTACCTACCAAAGCCCGTGATTAAGGATATTGTGAAATCTCTAAGGATGAGGATGAAGAGACTTTTAAACTTAACAATAAATGGATCAAAATTTATTTTATCTAAGTTGTTAATTTCTCCTAGCATTTTTTGGGGGGGATTGTAAGTTGTATGTACAAGTAAGTTTGAAAGAGAGTATGTTATCACAATTTGTTAAAATACTTTTTGAGAATTATATAGATAGCATGGGGGATAATTTTGATTCAACCACAAGTTTGTTTTTTTGTTTTCATAAAAAAATTTCATGAAAGTAAAAGGCAAATCAATCTAATTCATTCCAAAAAATAAAGTTCATTCAAACACAAAAGAGGATCTACATCCTCGAGATACATGAAAGAAAAGAAAAGGCAAGATGAGGTTGTACATTTTTTTAACTCCAAAGTCCTTTTAATAATCACTTGGGTCGTCTATAACAAAACACAAGCTGGAGAAGTCAAAAATCCTATGGTGATGATGGGGTAGAAAAGAGGCCAAAGAAGATTCCTCGTTGGACATGTTTGCCATCTCTTGCTGATAATGGCCCATCTCTTACTGAAGTCGATCAAACTTCGTCTGAGCCTTAGGAAAAGGCTCCTTGATAGCCATAACCTCCCCCTCAGCCTTAGCAATTTCATATTTTAAAGTGAACATCTTCTTAGTTAGAACAGTTTGGGAGTGAGTAGTAGCCTGTATCTTCTCATAAAAGGAGGGAAGGTCAGCTTTCTTAAAGGACTTCAGCAAATCGATGATCCATTTTAGGGAAAAACCCCTGCCCGCAAGGACATTGATTCGGCCCATCATCTCCTTGATATTCGAGGTACTGAAAGAGGGCAGGGGATTATGTAGTACATCTGCTAAAATTATGGAAAATCCTAAAAGCCTGCAAGCCATTATGACAGGGCTGGCTTAAATATAATGAGAGGTAAAGGTGGAAGGGCGGCATTCCAATAGCCGCTCAATTATTTCATTATAAGGAGGGGTTATTATATAGGTCAAATACTTCAAAGTCTTCCTCACAATATCAACAGGAGACAATTCTGGAGGATGCACACTGAAAGCACTATCACTGGCAGAGGGAAAGACAGAATTTGAGGCCCTATTATCTTCTTGCAAAATGGGGGTTGCATCTCATTCCCGTGACTCCATTTTTGGGCCGTTAGAGGTACATCATTGGGTTCAACAAAGTTCCCAATAGAATTCGAATGAACATTCTCAGGACTCACTTTCTTGATAGGGCAGGAGTATACCCTAAAGTCTTTGGATGGCTCACTTAAACCTGAGAAAATGAGGAATAAGTCAAGTTAGAACAAAACGGAGTATGGGCATAACAGATGTTCTTAAGCCTTAGCTTGCCTAAAGCACCTTTATGGTTGCTCAACTAGCTAAACATTTGTCACTCCTAGTTTTTTCTTAAAATACCTTTATGGTTGCTCGACTAAGTAAGACTGGGCATTCTTAAGCCTCAGTTTGCCTAAATAACCTTTATAGTTGCTCGACTTGGTAAACTTTTATCGCTTCAAAACTCTCAATTTTTGTTAAAGCACCTTTATTGTTGCTCGACTAAGTAAGACTGGGCATTCTTAAGCCTCAGTTTGTCTAAAGCACCCTTATGGTTGCTAGACTAGGTAAACTGTTGTCGCTCCAAAAGTCCTAATTTTTCTTAAAGCACCTTTATGGTTTCTTGACTAAGTAATAATGGGCATGCTTAAGCCCTAGTTTTTCTAAAGTAACTTTATGGTTACTCGACTAGGTAAATTGTTATCGCTTCAAAAGTCCCAATTTTACTTCAAGCACCTTTAGGGTTTCTTGACTAAGTAAGACTGGGCATTTTCAGGCACGAGTTAAAATAAAAGATGGCATGACTAAGGAAATTGAGAATAGGGAATTTCCTTGGGGGAGGTGTTATTTGTGTCATTTTTGGAAAATTATGCTTGTTGGATGGAACAGGTTTGTAATCCCAACTCAGAGAGGGGAAAATGATCAACATCTTGGTAAATGTGTTCTCGTTAAATAACCTTAAGGAAATGATTAAGGGTGTTGGGTCAGAATATATTAAGGTATTCAGCAGACCTATTACCTCATGTACTCTTTGAAGGGATAACAATTTGTCCTTGCAACTAGACAGAATGAGTGGATACTATCTCGATTAGGAAATAACTGGATGCCTTCAAAAAATTTGAAGGTCTTTCGATAGTATTGTGATTGAGAAGGGGCACCCCCTGATCAAAACCAAACTGCATGGATACTTAATGGGGTGAGTATGTTGTGCAATAGTTAGACCATTCGGTTCCATCACTCATCTATCATCCATCCATGACCATCCTACCTCATATCATCATATCCTTCTCATCCTATTTCATTTCCCCTCACCCATATACATCCATATCTCCCCTAGGTGTTCGGGCAAATGAAAGTCAATATGGTGACTAACTCGTCGTTCTCACTATAGTCATTAGCATCTCTTTCATGAGATCATTTTCCTTCTATATGTTCGTTCTTTCTTATGTGTGTGTGAGACATTTAAATTTGGTTACATTTACTCACCTCCTCACACACAAGAGCGATACACTTACCATAATCTCGAGAGTTTGTCTGAGAGAGATATATCTAATGAGATTTGAAGTTGAAGCGCTGATTTTGAAAATTCAATCTAGGAATTACTCTTATGATACTCAACCCATTTTGAGTGATTCACACCACACACGTTGAGTTCTAGGGAGGATGTGCCTTGAGTACTTACTTAGCTAAACTTTTTATGCAATTCTAGCTTGTATTTCTCAAAATATTTCCCATGTTATGGATTATGCGATTATTCTACGTCTAATAAGATATTGACTTCCTTTCAATAAATCTTTGCGAATAAGAATTTTTTGGGTATATTCCCCGCAAACCCTAACAAGATAAAACTCGCCCTGTAGGGCGACCTATAGGTTTAAAGGCTTGTTGCACATGCTAAGTGCAATAAAAATTCCTAATTTCATTCAAATCTGGTTTGTAATGAATGTTCTCATAATAATTCGATAGAAACTACCATTTTACTTGATTAGAAGTATTCCATAATAATAGAGTACTTCCACCAATAATGGGTGAAGGGGAAAGCGAGCTCCTCTCAATTATAGCGATTGTCATCAAAGACACTTCATAGTCAAGTGGCAATACATTCTTCTTTTTTGATGAAGACGTTGTCAGGAATTAAGTACTTAGTACGAAATTCCTCAAAATCATTTGCTACATAAATTTCATTCTTTCTTATACACCTAAACAAGGTGAAAATATAAAGAAAGAAAAGATGAAAAAAATAAGAAATAAAGCTTCTCTGGTTTGAGAAAATTTCTATAGAGATTAATGGTGATGTAGTATACCTTAAATTGTTGCAAATGATGAAGGTATAAGGACCTCAGAGCCTTATACCATCTTTCGCAAAAATCAAATCAATTTATAATTTGTTATCGGGCAAGGAACCCACGCGCTCATGTGCCATCATTGCCTTGGGAATATAACTAATGATGCACAAAACTCTATCTATGGGGTTTTTGTGTGTCAGAACATAATTATTATAGCCCACTTCCAAAAGTGAGCACATGTTGAGGCAAGTGGTAACAATTGAGGAACCCCATGGAGACACGTACTGAAATTATATAAAGACTGATTCGATCAGGCGTATGAGGTTAATCACCCCATCCTTGGGAGAAATTGAAGGTAAATGAAGCCGATTATGCCACGTGGATCGACACATGTCTCTCAGAGGTTAAGGGACATAGTCGGATGAATACTAAGGAGAATTAAGTAGAAATCTAGGAAAATGATCATGTATCATGGGCAATTAATTGTAACACAACTCTATCACCTAAAGATGAGATCAAAAAAGAGAGACCTAGGACTATAGGAAACTAATACTCATAAATAAGGGTGATATCACCTAACTTAAGGGTATTGATTTGTATCTTGATCATGACAACTTGGACTCTCCACTAGAAACCCTACCACTCTAATCATCCTTTAATCTTTCGAGAAATAAAAACTCTCCCTTCGTTTCTTGTGGACATAGGCCTGCCGAACCACATTAATAATGTGTCCTTTATTTATCGCATTTATATTTCTATGTTTAGACTAAAAATTCTTTTATTGAGGGTTTGATATCCCCTGCACCTATAAAGTCAATTTTTTTATTCAAATATCATAAGTTGAATAATAGAGTTTTGAGTTTAACTTGTTTTTCAAATATTTTATATGCTTATCTTTGAAGTTTCATTTATCATCCCTAAATTGAATGATTTGACTAGATCTATACTTGATAGATGTCTTTAAGTTCCTTCATAAGTGAATTTCTTTGCAAATCCATAAAAGATAAGATTAAACTTCAATTTAATTAGAATTCATTTCATAATTAGGTCTATCGATTCAGTTTGAGCAATTCATTGGAGGAACTAACTCAAGGTGCGATTTCTAGGAGGATAATGGACTTATCACCACTTTGATGAGCTTCGATGTGATTTTCATTCCATGGGAGATTGTTTTGATGTGCATAGGTAACTACTTGTTGAAACGACAAGTGAGTGGTATGATCTTGCATCTTGTAAAGTTGTTGTATTCAATTGAATGAGTGCTAGGTATGCATCCGAGTTTTTCCCCTATGTGAGTGTTTTCTTATAAATTTTGTGTTGTGTGATTGAATTGGGGATGATTTAGCACTTTAATTAAATCACACACTCGAATACCTAGATTTGTGGTTTCCTCACAATTTCATAAGTTAATTGAACAATTAAAGGCTTTAATTTAGTTAATACATCATACATTAGATTTTAACATACCTTGTGTGTGAGTTGCGATTCAACTAACTTAAATATGTTTTTAAGGTTTAAAATATCCTGCACACTTGTTCAATTTAATTTTAATGCATAAAATTTGGTATTTTATTTATTTTTACATATCTAGGGTGATAGATTTCTAACGGGTATTAATTTTTGCAATATCATATTAACCTCTTTGAGGATTTTTTAGAGTAACTTCACGTAGATAACTAGGGGAGGTTTCATGCTAATACACGTTTTTCACTTTATTATAATTTATCAGCATCGCGGGACCAGGTGCGCCACCACGATAGTTCGAGTTCGAAATGGTCAAATCCTTCAAAGGCAAACATCAACTAATGTAATTTTAAAAGGGGGTACTTAATTAAATGATGAATAATGTCGATATTTATTTATACATGTGAGTGAAATTATCTCACAATTAATAATCCTAAATAGTTAAAGCGGAACAAAAATATACTGAGAGTGCTAATGACTCGATGGATTGATTTGTACAATTAATTTCCACACACCCAAATCCCATTTTTAATCAATTTTTAATCTTTAATTAGTTATATTGTGCCTTCAAATTATGTCCAAATTTAGATTGCAATTTTCAGTGTAGACATGCAAAAATAACAAGATGAGAAAAAATCCCTATGCAGGGTAAAACCTTTTCATTCATAACTATTGAAAGTTTTGAATTACACACGACTTACAAGACACATAGATACACTAAGTTAGATGCGTAGATCTTTAAAACTCCAACACATATGACCTAGCTCGAGAGTCGTCGAAAGGTAGCGGTCTACCCTCGGTATCCACCTATCATCCTCGTCTTCTTCACCCTTGAAACCTTGTTCCACAATCTCAGCAGTAAAGAAAAATCTCTACAAAGTGATTTCAGCAAGAAACCTTCTTGTGATGGGTAAACATGATCTTGAATAATTCCCGGTGGTGAGGAATATGATATGAGGTATTTGATCACAAAAAGAGAACTCAAAAGGTGTTTTTCTTTGTGAAGATAAAAATTATTAACACAAAAGATATTGGGAAGATAATCTTTAAAAAAACAAATTTACGTTCATTCGTTCGAACGAAAAGACAGGTCGTTCAAATGATACCTGCATTTCGTTCGAATGACTTCAAATAAGTCCTTCTATAGAGATTTTAGTAGAACCTGCTAAATACTTCATTGGAACCTCATTAGAATGAATAGGAAATGATGTTTTTTTTTATAAAAAATTATGTTTTTTTAATAAAAGTAGCCTCATAAAATATAACAAATCCCCAGAAAATATGGAAAGCCTTTTACAACTCATGATCACATACTTCTTCCATGTTTGTTGTGATGACCAAATCGTGCCATCTTTAACGGTATTTGATAAAGCACGTGAAAGGTGTGAACGTGTAAGGACACATTCGTTGTTTTCGTTTCACTGCGATAATACAAATAAACCTAAATTACGACTACACTTGCGATACAAGTATAGCGGTAAGTCGGGTATCGAAAAATCCACAGAGACGAGTTGCTAGAATAAATAGGATTTATTACACCTAAATAAAAGGAAAAAGGTGAATTACAAACTAAAAAGGAAAAGATGCAAAAAGGGATATGATTAATCTAGACAAATGTATTTAAACTAGATTAATAAAGCGGTAAAACTATAGGTTGCGTCCAATATCCCTCACCCGAGTTAATTTGTATAAAATGGTTACATGGGTCGACGAGTTATTATAAATGCATCTCGTTTCGACAGTTAATTGAACCAAGGGTTATCATGCCCCTAAATTCGTATAAATGCCTAATATGATTTTGGCGTCAACAAATACCCCGGAAATTACGCACGAAATGTCGTAAGCACGGAACATACATGATATGCCCCGTCAAATCTCCTAGGAGTAATAACTAGGACAACGCAACCGAAATAGACCCGTAAACACCATCACCAAAGCAAAGCTACAAGTCAACCCGGAATGAGTTCCATTCAAACATAACCTAGACTAAATTAGCTAGAAAGCATATTAAAAACGCGGTAAAGAAATGCAATAAAACTACACTGGAAAGCAAGGAAAGAAATCATGTAAACCTAATTATGAAAGCATGTAAATTAACTACAAATCAAGAATAAAGGAAATACAAACTATATTAATGGAGAGGGTAATTAATAGTGCAACTTACAAGCCCAAAAGTGTGTCAAACCAAGAAGAATTGAAGAAGAACTCTCCAAAAACCCTCAAACCCTAAGCTAAACTAAACTAAAATCAAATATATCTAACTATCTCTTATTTACAATAAAATTGGTACTTAAAGTAAGTGGAATTAAAATATAAAAGAAAAGAGAAAAGAAAATAAAAGCCAAAATATCTGCTGAAAACAGGGGATCGATCGATCGATCCCTTGTGATCGATCGATCGATGGTAAAAAATTAAGCCCATTGTCTCCCCACGAATTGCAAAAACTGAAGGATCGATCGATCGATCATTTTGATCGATCGATCGATGGCTACAAGTTTGCAACTCCTTCCCCATGCTTTGATGTGTTTGCTTTTATCCTCCACTAAAATCGCCGTACCTTCTTCGTTCTAAATCGGAATCGCGCACCGTTTGCGGACATGCGAAGCTTGCGAGGAGGGAAACAACTTCCATGTAGATGTTGGGCCAGGTGCCTAAGCTGTGAAAAGACTAAAATGCCCTTGAACGTGCGATCGTGTATGAAAATCGAGCGAAAAGCGTCCGAACTTCACACTTAGCATCCAAATACCTATAAGATCTCAATTAACCCCTGCAAAACATGTTAACGTAGAAATACGAGGTTGACTGGTTAATGAGCATAAATATAGGGAATAAGATACCCGAGGGGTAAAAAATGCGTAGGTTCGGAGGATGAAATACGCAATATTTGCGTATTATCACACCCCCCAACTTACACATTGCTAGCCCCTAGCAATGAAATAGGATACAACGAGAACTACAATAAAACCAAAAATAGGAGATAGTACAAAAGTATGCTATAAAAGCATAAGGCCACTTTTGCGGGAGATTCGATTGCATTTAGCGTATGCAATAAGCCATTAAACCCCTAGGTTACCCTAGTGGATGAGTTCCATCTCGTGAGGGTTTTCAGGGATGATACCGACAAACATCATATGGTTTCCTCAAAATATGCCCAAACCAACATGCGACAAGCCCAACAATATCAAAAAGGATTTCATACGCGTTATTAGCACATTGAACGAATCCAAACAAAAGTCTGAAATCATTAACATTATAGAATGCACCTCATAGAATTGAAACCTTAAAATGTGGGAGGGGAGCAAGCACATGCAAAGTGTGATTTGGCAAAAACTTATATAAACCGGGTACTAAATTAATACAAGCATATATTCAATCCTCACGGGAATTACACTCATCAAGTGAAGTCACTCGAAAAAGGGAACTAACACATGGAACATGTGGGCATAAAGAGTAATTATAAATGGAAACTAGGCCGTACACATGTCACAAATGAAGAACGCTATATATAAACTGAAAAACTTGTAATCCCAATGAAAGATACCGCTCATTAAGGGAGAAAAAAGTACTTTCAAAAATTATCAAAACTATTTAAACCTTTGAATTACATCAACTTAAGATCACATAGGACTTTAATAGGGTTGTAATGTAGGCTAGGCTAGGGTACGAGACGAAGGATATGTATGTACGGATTCAAAGTGTTCAAAATGAAAACTCGGGATAATGGGAAAATGAGGGCAATATCAAAATTGGAAAACAAGTTCCAAACAAGCATTAGATATATCCTCGGGGAGAGTAATCAAAGCTTATTGAACTATATACACAACATTTACAACTTTGTCTTTCTTTTCTTTTCTTCTTTTTCCCATGTTTTCTTTTGTTTTCTCTTGCCTTTTTCTTTCTCTTTTTCACCCTTTTTCACATTTTCTTTTCTTTATTTTCTTTACTTATCACACTCTTATATGCCTAAATTGAAACCACAACACAACAACATCATTCAATCCCAAGCAACATTCCAAACAAAGTTATGGAAAGTGTATGTATGGTATATAACTCCAATTTGGAGTTGTTTATCGTATTTTGGGTGATGAAACAAAAGGCTAATATTTAGGCTCAAAGGGGTTGGCGAGGGGAAACATTTAAGGTGAGGTCAAGGTCAATATGGGTGATATAACAAAGATGGACTATGATCATTTCCAAAAGTTTACGCAATTCTCGAGTCAAAACAATACATGAAAATCATGCTCAAGTAACACATTTCAAGTATGAACTCAATTAATGAACGGTCAAATGAAAGAATAGAGAGATTACCGACGAATTCAACGTTTTCAAAGAGGAAATAATAGTGTATCACACTCACAAACAACGAAAGCTACAAAGCTTACTCGGTATAAGTATATATAATGCAACAAAAGATTACCGAGTTATAAAAATCGTAAACCAAATCAATAGAATAATAAAAGTGCATGTGCTCTTAGGATTAAAGTTTAATTCATGAAGTTATTCATAATATCAATAATCGAGGACTAAAGTCTAACAACTTCTAAAATCGAGAACATGCATCATTGGGTTGTCTATTGGATCGGTCAATTATTGAAATTTATCATCGAAAACAAAGGCAAAATGCCCAAAAAAAAGGAGAAAAAACATAAAATCTTTTTGAATTTTTTGAATTTTTCTAAGAAAAGCATACTAAGTAACTAACATGTGAGCAAAAACATGGACTAAATAAAGAAATGGATAGAATATCCAACACCACCTAACTTAAAACTTGGCATTGTCCTAAATGTGAATTAAGAACCAGGTTAAAGAGAGGAAACGAGCGATATTATCCAAAATTGGAGCGATCCCCATAAGAACAAGTCCAAAGAATCTACAAAACAAGTTAGTACCAAGCATAGCAAAAAAGAAATAACAAAGAGTTAACTAATTACACTAAACTAAGTTAAAAAGGAAAGATAAAAAGAATAAAAAGCTAACTATATACAACTTACTATTTAGGCTTCGCACTAACTGTACACTAGAAGTCTAAATATCTGAGGGTCCATTGTGAAAACGATTTGACTTTGGAGGATAACCGGTGTACCCTCACTTTCAAGCATGCCTTTCGAAAAATATGAATTCCATTTGAAAAACAGAAGGCATGTGTAAGGGGAAAGAACGGAACCATCGTCAATTAAAATTTTTGGAGGGACGATGGGGGATTTGGATTGAATGGGTGACAAAAACATGTGGGGATCGAGAAAAGCAGAATATCCTCCCAAAGATTTTGACATTGGAATGGGAGGTGGCACACATAAAGACAAAGATGCGATTGTGGAAGGCGACTTGAGCAAGTACTCCTCATCGGCGAAAAGGTTTAAAACATTAAAGTTTGAAATCGAATCATCGGGTACTTGTGACGGTGTGATAACAGAGATTAAAAATGGGAAGGAAAGAAATTCAAACTCAAGAGATGGATCATCAACGCTTGAAGATTGAGTTTCGAATGAAATAATATCATTTTCAATGAAATGTTCTTCTTTGGGGGCCAAAGAAGAAATCATTTCATTGCAAATAGATATTACATCATTTTCATCCTCACTTTCAATATCTATTATGTAAGGGCAAAGTCTAGAATGGTTTGTTCCAAAGTAGGCGCAAAGTCTTCATTTGGTTTAAAACATTCTTCGACTTCAAAAGTCTCGGAAGAAAAATCATCGTCGAATTCAAATAATAAATCCAAGTCATGTTCCCACAAACGATTTTCTTCCTGATAACGATTTTCAATTTTCTCATTTTCAAGCATACGCAAGCCCTCACCAAACGTCATAGGTCGAGGTGCGGATACTTGAAAATTGGAACTTTGAAAATCACCATCGGACTTAAACGAAAACTCATTATTATAGGAATTTTGAAAACTATTGCAATTCGTATCAATATTCCTATTATAAGGATGTAAAGGCCCAAAATCATTATCATCAACATCAAAATTCCAATAACCCAAATTTTGACTTTCGTAATACTTGCCCAAAGTCATATTTGAATTTTTAATTTTTTGGGACTCTAAGTATTGACCAAAAGTCAAAGGATTACGAGCATTTTGAGAATTATAACAATGACTACCGAAAGAGTTGGAATAAGACATGCTTACCCCCAAAATGGCTCGAAATGGCGAATTTCACAAAGATATGCGCGCGAGAGAAATTCAAGCTTTTCTAAGTGCTCAAATGTGGAAGTCCTGCAAAAAGGTTAGCAAATAATACAAATAGAAAGAAAATACTAGGAAATACTAAATCAAATAAATTCTAAAACAAACTCATCCCCAGCAACGACGCCATTTTGATTAAGCACGTGAAAGGTGTGCACGTGTAAGGACACAGTCGTGGTTTTCATTTCACCGCGATAACACAAACAAACCTAAATTACGACTACACTTGCGATACAAGTATAGCGGTAAGTCGGGTATCGAAAAATCCACAGAGACGAGTTTCTAGAATTTACAGGATTTAATACTCCTAAATAAAAGGGAAAAAGGTGAATTACAAACTAAAAAGGAAAAGATGCAAAAAGGGAAATGATTAATCTAGAAAAATGTATTTAAACTATATTAATAAAGCGGTAAAACTATAGGCTGCGTCGAATATCCCTCACCCGAGTTAATTAGTATAAAATGGTTACATGGGTCGATGAGTTATTAAAAATGAGTCTCGTTCCGACAGTTAATTGAACCAAGGGTTGTCACGCCCCTAAATTCGCATAAAATCCTAATATGATTTTGGCGTCAACAAATACCCCAGAAATTACACACGAAAGGTTGTAAGCACGGAACATACATGATATGCCCCGTCAAATCTCCTAGGCATAATAACTAGGACAACGCACCAGAAATAGACCCGTAAACACCATCACCAAAGCAAAGCAACAAGTCAACCCAGAATGAGTTTTGTTCAAACACAACCTAGACTAAATTAGCTAGAAAGCATATTAAAAACGTGGTAAAGAAACGCAATAAAACTAAACTAGAAAGCAAGGAAAGAAAGCATGTAAACCTAATAATGAAAGCATGTAAATTAACTACAAAACAATAATAAAGTAAATACAAACTATATTAATGGAGAGGGTAATGAATAGTGCAACTTACAAGCCCAAAAGGGTGTCGAACCAAAAAGAATTGGAGAAGAACTCTCCAAAAACCCTCAAACCCTAAGCTAAACTAAACTAAAATCTAATATATATCTAACTATCTCTTAATTGCAACAAAATTGGTACTTAAAGTAAGTGGAATAAAAATAGAAAATAAAATAAAAGCCAAAATATCTGCTGAAAATAGGGGATCGATCGATCGATCCCTTGTGATCGATCGATCGATCCCTTGTGATCGATCGATCGATCCCTTGTGATCGATCGATCGATGTTGAAAAATCAAGCCCACTGCCTCCCCATGAATTGCAAAAATTGAAGGATCGATCATTTTGATCGATCGATCGATGGCTACAGGTCTGCAATGTGTTGGCTTTTCTCCTCCGCTAAAATCACCATAACTTCTTCGTTTTGAATCGAAATCGCGCACCGTTCACGGCCACGTAAAGCTTGCGAGGAGGGAAACAAATTTTGTGTAGATGTTGGGCCAGGTGCCCAAGCTGTGAAAAGACTAAAATTCCCTTGAACGTGCGATCGTGTACGGAAATCGAGCGAAAAGCGTTCGAACTTCACACTTAGAATCCAAATACCTATAAGATCTCAATTAACCCCTGCAAAACATGTTAACGTAGAAATATGAGGTTTTCTGGTTAATGAGCATAAATATATGGAATAAGATACCCGAGGGGGCTAAAATGCGTAGGTTCGGAGGATGAAATACGCAATATTTGCGTATTATCAGTGTTCAAAAATGTCCTTGAGTACCAAGAAGTTGTGTCGGTTTCGTGTTTATGTAATGGGATATGCCAAACCAAATAAAATACAAAATACGAGTAATCATAAAACTTTTTCTTAAAAATCTCCCCCTTTATCTATTCTGGTACAAAACACAAACTTAAGACAAATTGAATCCTAATACAATAACTACCCTACCAAAATTACAAAAAGTGGAACATAGAAATCGTGCAATTATTTAGTGAAACATATATTTCCTTTGGCCAGCTGTGTCTTCATATTTTGTGGGTCCAAATGATGGTAATCCAAGCGAAATGGACTACACGTATGAAACAAACGAAGATACCCTGATGCACAGAGTTTTCAAATATAATTAAAAACTCCCCCTCAATTTATTCTCCCATTTTTTTGTCCATAATAGACAAAGGAGTCGAAACTAAACATGAAATAAAAGCATTCAACAAAGAAGTAAGATACCAACACAAGTATAAGCTAGAAAGCATAGGTGATAATAATCTCAAAAGGCAAGATGCACAAACTATTTTTGAAATATTTCATTTTTTCTTTGAAATACAAGTATAAAATGAATAAATAATATACACCATGGAATAACACTAAAATATCCGAATCATGAATGCGGAATGTTGGGCTGTGAACATTTTTCATAGATAAATCAATATAGACGGTCATAACATGTGTGCGTGAAGTTTTGAGACTTTTCTAACGAAAGAGCTCAAAGTCTACCGTAGGTGTAAAATTGGTGAACTCAACTGAAATTGACTCAACTTAATCAACATGTCAAGAACATAAATAGTTCTCACACCAATGATGCAAAAATATGTAATGTTGTTCTAAAACATTTTAGTTGTGCAAACCCATTGATCTTCGAGTTTAACTCCCCCAAATTCTCAATTATATGCTGATAAACTCTCAATGATTTTTGAAGAGTTAATGCTCATATATAGCGAAGCATCAATGAATCAAAAATTGGTCTGGCATTTCTGGTTTTATGTGCCTTTAATATTTTTAGGATTTTTTTATGCAAATGTTGTCTTTTAACAAAGAACATTTTGATTTTTCATAACTTCTTTACATTGCTTAAAATTTAACTAATTTTTTTGAAAAAATAACTTAAATTTGTGCAGTGGTTATTACATGCACAACTTTATCTCTTTTTACATATGGTTTGTTATAAAGCAAAATTGAGATGAGAACATCGTACTTAGCAAGTGACAAGTTAGTGCAATGTTCAAACAAGTTCGTAAACATGTGCATTAAAGGAGACTAGGAGTCAAACATGTAGAAAGTAGACATCAAATAACAACATAATAACTCCACATATTATTAAGACACTAAAGAAATGATGTCATGTATCAAAACACTACGAAAAACTCACGTGGAAATATGGAATGAATGGGTGATCCGGACATCTTAAATGTTCATCCATATATGGTGTGAAAAAATTGCAAAACTTTTTTTGTCTTTTTCAAAATTTTTATCAAAAATAAATTCTTTTGGCCTTTTTTCACCTTTTTCTTAAAAATAAAAAATCTTTTTGTATTTTTCATAAAAAAATTTCAAACAAAAACTCGTTTTGATTTTTCAAAAAATATCAAACTGAAAAATATAAATACAATGATTTCACAATGATAATACAGTCTAGCAATAGGAATAATATATACAAGCATGATAATCGTCCTACACTATATAAAGTACCCGAACTCAGTCAAAAGTGAAAATACCTAAATATTTCCTATGATCCTTAAATCTAAGTGCATCTAAAGGTTTCGTGAATAGGTCAGCTAACTGACGATTGGTGCTCACAAAGCTCAAGGACACGATCTTCTCCTCAACTAGTTCACGTATAAAGTGCTCGAATATCCTAATGTGCTTCATGCGCGAATGTCGGATCGAATTACGGGAAATATGGATTATACTCGTATTATCATAAGAAATACTAATCATGCCTTCTGAAATTACATAATCCTCCAACATTTGCTTCATCCATAAGAGTTTCATGTAAAAACTCATGATGAAAATACACTCAGCCTCCGTCGTGGACAAAAATATGGAATTTTTGTTCTTGCTCAACCAAGAAACAAGAGCCCTCTCAAAATGGAAACACCCAATCGAAGTGCTCCTACAACTGTCGACATCCCCAACCCAATTAGCATCCGAATAAATGAACAAATGATCATCGATATCAAAGGCAAACCAAATACTGTATGAAAGAGTTCCACTTACGTATTTGATGATATGTTTAAGTGCGAGTAAGTGTGACTCTTTTAGGGATTCATGGTATCGTACACAGACTCCAACACTAAAGGTAACATCAGGACGACTAGAGGTCAAGTAGAGGAGATTACCAATCATAATACGATAAAGGGTTTGCTCTATGTCCTTTCCTAAATCATATTTGCTAAGCTTTGTCGATGTACTCATAAGGGTGCATAAGTTCTTAGCATAGTCTAAACCAAACGTCTTCATAAGTTCACTTGCATATTTGGATTGAGATATGAATATCTCATACTCAAGCTAAAGAACCGGGAGACCTAGGAAGAGCGTAAGATCACCTACCATATTTATCTCAAACTCACTTTTAATCTCTTCCTCAAAGGTGTGAGCATAGAGGGGGCACATGGATCCAAAGACTATGTCGTCCACATAAACTTGGGCAACCAAAATAGCGCCACTCTCTATCCTCACAAATAACCTCTTATTCACTCCCCCTCTATTGAAGCCACGAGCTAAGAGATAGGGAGTGAGCCTCGCGTACCAAGCACGGGGTGCTTACATCAAACCATACAAATCCTACTTAAGATAATAGACGTGTTTCGACTGCTTAGGATCTTCAAACCCTTTTGGTTGTCCCACGTAAACCTCCTCCTGTAGAATTTCATTTAAAAAGGCACTCTTGACATCCATCTGATATAACTTCAAGAATAGATGACATTGTATGGTGAGTAATAAGTGAATGGACTCAAGACTAGCAACAAGAGAGAATGTGTAAGAATTGAGATTTTTCAAACCTTAATATGACCTACGACCTCGATTTTAACCCCCATAAGATGAGTAAAATTAAAATTCTTTTGAAGAATAAATAACCTATACTTAAAATCCTACAAGTTTGCTTTATTAACTTTTCACCCATGAAGTTTCCATTTATTGCAAAGGAATCCCTAAAACTTTCAAAATGAAACACAACAAGATGTATTGAATCCCTAAATCTCAACCCTATATCAAATCAATCCTTTTGACCTCAATTGACATGAAATTACAGTTACTAATATACGCCTAAACTTTACCAAAAACTTACTTTTATGGACATAAATGCAATTATATCAAATGTAAAGGAACCAAATCCAAACCGTAGTATTACCCTAGCCTACGCATACAACCACATCAGAAAAGGAGGTGAAAATCACATGGAAAACCTTAGAAAACCATGTGCACTCATTTGGACCCAACTCAAAACTCACCCTAACTTCATTCACATCCACCTCTTTTTTACTCCAATCAACTCTCCCCTCAAAGTAGTATAAACACCCTACGTTAGACACGGTAAAGACTCATCCCACAGTTCATTCTCAAAGTTCAAATTTTCCCTCAATTCAGGTACCTCGTCATTTTATGCTTTAAATTCAATTCTTTTAATTTTAGTAGTTTTCTGCATAGTTAATATAGTTAGAATTCTAGAAACATGCAAGATTTTACATGTAGAAATGCCTAGAACAGAAGAAATCAATAGGAACACCATTAAAGCTTGAGAGTTAATGGTGAAATCCATTACAGTAACTAAACCTTCGATTTAAAGCCATGAATAGACTCCTTAGAAACTCGGGATGTCAAGTGTAATGGTAAAACCCCATGAATGTTTATACAAAAGTCTAATCGATCGAAAGTATTTTTAAAACTAAAAACTTGCAAATCCGAAAGTCTCGATCTATAATCTATGAAAATCCTTAAAACCAAAACCAAATCATAAGATACCCTGCCATACTCAATAAATCCACGAATGTTAAGTCAAAATTTCTTAAAAACACACCGTTTTACGACTCAAAATATATTGAGATTCGAACCATGAAACTTATATATTTGAAATCCTCATGAAAAATTAGGTTTAGTTATTTAAGAAATCATCTCAAATGGTATAATAGAGAAGGATTAAACCTCACTCAAAGTTTTAAACCCTAAAAAGTCAAAGTAAAAGAGGAAGAAGATGAAGACGTTTTTCAGGAAATTTTGACCACGTGCGTGAGGGTGCATGGCCAATCAGAACATCCAAATATTTTTTCCAAAGTTTTTATTAAATTTTTATGATCAAAATGGTATAAGATAAAACCATGTTTGGATATTCATAGCTCAAGTTATGTAAAAATGAGGTTTTTACTTAAAGAAATTTTATGAAAATTACAAATTCACCCCTAATAATTTTTCCAACTTTGAACTTTGTACCCCAAACCCCTACATACATCCAACTATTTTAAAACAAAAACTCTCTTGCACCAAAGTTCTAAAATTATCTTAAGATCCTTATTTTAAAATCCCAAAATAAATTACACATACACCCCCAAAACTTTATTAGAGACAATTTTAAGTACAAAACTGACTGATTAAACCATAATACTCTAATGCCGCACATTGTATAATAGAAAACTAAGTCTTAAATCTTTTGAATACTCCAGTGTGACTGCAATTAAAAAAAATACCCAAGAAAGTAGGTTTTCCTATCTTTTCAGTATTATACTTCGCGTATTTGAAATAATTCTATTGATATCACTATGTGATAGTCACATAGACTCTAAGTATATGCATGTTATTATGCTGTCATACTATGTATTTTGTTAAACATCATCCGTATTAGAATTACCACTAGTTTTTAATTTTAGAATCAATTTTAACCCTTTTTATCTAATAACTGAGATCATGTACCATTTTGATTCAGTTTTCCTTTGCACTTTTATGCTATATTTTACTATAAGCATCAGTATTAACTAGGAAGTAGACTGACGTGTTGTCCCACATAATTTTCCACTTGGTCTATCGATCTTAGATGATTGAGAGCCTTGATTGTTGTTGTACACTTATGAGTGCCACTTTAATTGTGAGCATAGCCCCAAAGGTTTGGGAATTATTTATGATGAAGTTACACTGATGATTTAATTACCTCTATACCTCTTCGTGAACTGGTAACTTTGGGATTATTAGTTAAAAGATCCTTGATTTTCTTTAACCATGATTCTAATTAAACTGGTCATATGGCTTAAATTCTTAAATGGATTAATCACTATGGAATTATGAAATTCCCACATTTTTTATATGTATAACCTTATAAATATGTAATTATCATCTTATTATTGTCGGCCCTTTTAAACACTGATTCTATACACACTCCAACTCTCATTTATATCTATATCATTGTTATAGAATTGGTAAAACCTTATTAGCATTTTTGTGCTAAGACCTTCCTTCTCCAAATGAGCCAGGAGAAAGGAAACAGTATCTCTTCCCTACTAGAGCTGGACACCGATCACCTGTTCGCATATGTGACCGTATGGGCTGAGATTAAACCAGATGGGAGCAAATAGTGACGCTTTTTAATTTTCTATGTTATCGTGTGTACTAGAAATGTGTAATTCACCCCTGCGGTGGTACCATTTGATGTAAAATATTAATAATGAATAAAAGGTTATGTTCTTATTCCTTAAGTTTAATTCATTGCTTTATGTGTACTTCTTGTTAATTTATACCAAAAAGCAGGCTGTGACAAGTTGGTATCAAAGCATGTGTTAAATTTAGAACATATCATCAGGTTAGCATTCTATGAGGGAAATAGATAAGATATTAGTTATTTTATAACTTCTTTTATTACTACTATTATCTGGTAATCCATTCTATGAGGGAAATATGAACTATGACCTGGATTTTAACCCCCGTAAGATGAGTAAAATCAAAAGTCTTCTAAGGAGAAATAACCTATACATGAAATCCTACAAGTTTGCTCTATTAACTTTCCACCCTTAAAGTTTCCATTTATTATAAAAGAGTCCCTGAAACTTTCAAAATGAAATAAAACAGTATATATTGAGCCCCTAAACCTTAACCCTATATCAAATCGAACCTTTTGGCCTCAATTAACATGAAATTATAGTTTTAACCCTGGAAACTTTCTTAAATTACAAAAATACCCCTAAACTTTACCAAAAACTTACTTTTATGGACATAAATGCAATTATATCAAATGTAAAGGACCCAAACCCAAGCCTTAGTGTTACCTTAGACTACACAGACAACCACATCAGCAAAGGAGGTGAAAATCACATGGTAACACATGGTAAAACTTAGGAAACCATGTGCACTCATTTGGACACAACTCAAAACTCACCCTAACTTCATTCACATCCACCTCTTCTCTACTCCAATCAACTCTCCCCTCAAAGTAGTATAAATACCTTACGTTAGACACAGTAAAGACTCATCCCAGAGTTCATTCGCAAAGTTCTAATTTTCCCTCAATTCAGGTAACTCATCATGTTATGCTTTAAATTCAATTCTTTCAATTGTAGTAGTTTTTTGCATAGTTAATATAGTTAGAACACTCTAAACATGCAAGCTTTTACGTATAGAAATGCCTAGAACGGAAGAAATCAATAGGAACACCATTAAAGCTTGGGCTTTAATGGTGAAACCCATTACAATAACTAAATCATCAATTTAAAGCCATGAATAGACTCCTTAGAACCCCAGGATGTCAAGTGTAATGGTAAAACCCCATGAATGTTTATACAAAAGGCTAATCAATCAAAAGTATTTTTAAAACTAAAAACTTGCAAATCCGAAACTCTCAACCTATAATCCATGAAAATCCTTAAAACCAAAACCAAGTTACTCTCATACATAGCAGAAACCCAACCCAATTCATAAGATACCCTGCCATACTCTATAAATCCACGAATGTTAAGTCAAAATTTTTGTAAAACACAGAGTTTTACAACTCACAACATATTGAGATTCGAACCATGAAACTTATATATTTGAAATCCTCATAAAAATTAGGTTTAGATGGTTAACAAATCATCTCAAATGGTATAACATAGAAGGAGAAAACCTCAGTCGAAGTTTTAAACCCTAAAAGGTCAAAGTCGAGAGGAAGAAGATAAAGTCTTTTTCAGAAAGTTTGACCGGCGCGTGAGGATGCATGGCCAATCAGAACATTCTGATCTTTTTCCCAAATTTTTTATTAAATTTTTCTGATCAAAATGGTATAAGTTAATACCATGTTTGGATATTTGTAGCTCAAGTAATGTAAAAAAGAGGTTTTTACTTAAAGATATTTTATGAAAATTACAAATTCACCCCTATTAATTTTTCCAACTTTGGAATTTGTACCCCAAATTTTGCCCCTACACACATAACACTATTTTAAAATAAAAACTCTCACCAAAGTTTAAAAATGTGTTTAAGACCATTATTTTTAAATCCCAAAATAAATTACACATACACCCTCAGAACTTTATTAAAGACAGTTTTAAGTACAAAACTGATTGATTAAACCCTAAGAAACCTATGCCACACATTGTATAATAGAAAACCAAGTCTCAAATCTGTTGAATACTCCAGTGTGACCGCAATTCAATAAAATACCCAAGCACGTAGGTTTTTCCTACATTTTCAGTATTATACTTCGTGTATTTGAAATACCGCTATTGATAAGTATGTGCATGTTATTATACTGTCATACTATGCAATTTGTTAAAGATCATCCATATTCGAATTATCACCGATGTTTAATTTTAGAATCAATTTTAATCCTTCTCATCTAATAACTGAGATCATGCACTATATTGATTCAGTTTGCCTTCGCACTTTTGTCCTATATTTTACTATAAGCATCAATATTAACTAGGAAGTAAACTGATGTGTTGTCCCACATAATTTTCTACTTGGTCTATCGATCTCAGATTATTAGGAGCCCTGATTGTTGCTACATATGTATGAGTGCCACTTTCATTGTGAGCATAGCAGGTTACTTTTTCCCAAAGGTTTTAGGATTATTTATGATAAAGTTACACAGATGACTTAATTACCTCCATACCCCTTCGTGAACTATTAAGTATGGGATTATTAGTTCAAAGATCCTTAATTTTCTCTTACCATGCTTCCAATTAAATTGGTCATATGCCTTAAATTTTTAAATAGATTAATCACTGTGGAATTGTGAAATTTCCACATTTTTTATATTTATAACCACATAAATATGGAATTATCAGCTTATTAATGCCAGCCCTTTTAAACACTGATTCTATACACACTCCAACTCTCATTTATATCTATATCATTGTTATAGAACTGGTAGAACCTATTTAGCATATTTGTGTTAATTCCTTCCTTCTCCAAATGCACCAAGAGAAAGGAAATAGTATCTTTTCCCTACTAGAGCCATACACCGGTCACCTGTTCACATATGCGACTATATAGGCAGAGATTAAACCAGATGGGAGCAAGGAGTGGTACTTTTTAATTTTCTATGTTATCCTTTGTACTAGAAACGTGTAATTCACCCCTGTGGTGGTACTATTTTATATAATATATAAATAATGAATAAAAGGTTATGTTATTTTGCATTAACTTTAATTCATTTCTTTATGTGTACTTCTTGTTCATTCATACCAAAAAGTATGGTGTGACAGAATGTCTCGTCAAAGTCTAAACCTTTGATATGTGTGTAGCGTTGAGTAACCAACCAAGCCTTATTGCGAATAATGTTACCATTCTCATCCATTTTATTCCTATAAACCCACTTAGTAACTATCACAATAGATTCGCTAGGGCGGGGGACTAATTCCCAGACATCATTCTTATGAAACTGAAGCAACTCATCTTGCACGGTAGAAATCCAATGCTCTTCCTTAAGTGCTTCTTTCACATTCTTGGGCTCGACCAAGGTGGTGTAACATAGATAGCTAACCACATTTTCTAGTTGAGCGTGAGTCTTGACACCTAGAGTGGGATCACCAAGTATAGAGGAAGGTTCCTCACTCATACGAACCCAATATGGTGTCTCCCCTAAATCAAGAATAGGGTCCACCATGGTAGCATGAGGAAGGATGCATTATCCTCACACTGGTGGCTAGGAGAAACAAATGTCGATGGATACTCATCTCTAATCGTGACATTTATTAACTCCATAACCTTAGATCTTGCAAGGTTAAAAACCCAATAAGCCCTACTCATCGATTGATATCCTAGAAATATCCCCTCGTCGCTCTAGGAGTTGAATTTTCCTAGGTTCTCCCTATCTCGCAAGATATAGCAATCCTAAAGACACAAAAATACGATAATTTGGGCTTATTCCTTGTCCACAATTCATAAGGCATGTGAAGTGTGTGCAAATGAAGATATACCCTATTCACCATATGGCATGCGGTGCTCACCGCTTAGCCCAAAAATGTCTAGTCATATTTCTCCCAAGAAGAATGTATCTAGCCATTTCTTGTATCGTCTGATTCTTCCCCTCAACAATCTTATTTTATTGAGGAGTACGAAAGGACAAAAACTTGTGTTTTATGCCCACTCCATCACAATAGATATCCACTTTGACTTCTTTAAATTCAATGTCATTGTATTTACGCATCTGATTAATAGTGACACTATATTGGTTTTGTAGGACACGACACTTAGTTATAAGGATCTCAACTGCATCGGACTTTTCTCTAAGGAATCCTATGATATAATATCTAGAAAAGTCTTCGACCATCACGAGAATATATCTTTTACCACTTAAACTCTCCGAGCGAGTAGGACCCATAAGATCCATGTGAATCAACTCCAAAACACGGGAGGTGGTAATGGTATTCAACTTCGATGGGGACTTCAAATTTATTTTCTTTATTGACAAGGTCCCCAAACCGAGGAAGTTGGTTTCCCAAGTGATGGTAAGCTACAAACTAAATCCTTTTATACTAATCTCTCAATATCTCTAAAGTTCACATGACCTAGTCGTTGATCTCGAAGGTTCATAGTGGATACCCTATTATTGTTGCACACAAAAGAGGACTTGGGAACAATCCCATAGAAATTATCTTCGATCCTCACACCTTGTAATAGAAGTTCATCGAATTGGCCAGAAACATTACATTTGGACTAGTTAAACCTTACCATAAAGTTTGCATTTCACACTTATCTTATACTAATTAGGTTCTCTTTTAACCCTTTCACGTACAACACATTACCTAGTTTAGGGAAATTGGGTATCTCAACACATCCACGCCCTAAAATCTTATACCTACTCCCATGTCCAAATGTGACTTTACCTTCCTTGTGATCCTCAAGGTGGATAAAAAATAAAATTCGCAAGTCGTGTGCCTAGAGCACCCACTATAAAAATACAATTGCCAATTATATTAAAACTTGAGAGAACTGTGCACAACAAGGGATTTGACGTCTTGCCTAGGTACCTAAGTGGAGGTAACCTTTTGTTTTCCCTTGTTGTTGTTAGCTCCAGTTGGAGCATTGTAAGCATTCTCAAGAGAAAAAGAACTCCGTTGAATTCTTCCATTAAGCTTTGTGAATTTGTGACTAGGAACTCAACTTGCTCTCTAAGACTAGCAAAGTCGCTTAAGCAGTGCGTGGGAGTATATGTACGCTTAGTTCTACCTAATTTATAGAAAAAATCTCAAAAGTGACCTCTTTTCTTGCAAAAGGTGCAAACATGGTCTTGTTTGGGTCTAGCTTGGTTCGCTTTCTTAGGTTGAACTTTTTTTTGTGGTTTCGGTTAAGGGTCATAAGGATTAACTGATAATACGTAAATACTGCATATTTCATCCTCCGAACGGACGCATTTTAGCACCCTCGGGTATCTTATTCCCTATATTCATGCTCGTTAACCAGACAACCTCGGATTTCTTTGTTAACATATTTTGCAGGGGTTAATTGAGCTTTTGTATGTAATTGGATGCTAAGTGTGAACTTCGGACGCGTTCCGCTCTATTTCCGTACACAATCGCACGTTCAAGGTCATTTTAGTCTTTTCATAGCTTGGGTACCTGGCCCGACATCTCACGGAAGTTATATCCCTCCTCGCTAGCTTCACGTGGCCGTGAACGGTGCACGATTCTGATTCATAATGAAGAAGTTACGACGATTTAATCGGAGGGAAAAACAATTAATCAAAAGAGGAGAAGAAAAGATAAGAAAAGATGTAGTGTGTTGCTGCTGCATTCTGCCCTGCTTGATCGATCGATCGACCAAAATCATCGATCGATCGACCATTTTGAATTGTCTAATTTTGGCCTTCATCGATCGATCGACCAAAGGGGTCGATCGATCGATCCCCTGTTTTCCAGCAGATATTTTGCATTTCTTTTCTTTTCTCTTTTCTTTTCTAATTCAGTTCCCACTTGGTATATATACCAATGTTGTTGTAATATTCAGAAGAGAACATTTTTAGAGAGTTTTAAAAGATATAATAGGTTAGGGTTTGTGTTTTTGGATGGTTCTTCTTCATTTATACTTGGTTTGACATCCCATTTGTCCATTTGATAGGAAGGGTTTCGCCGCGGCGTGAGAGTCACCTACGCGTCGGTCGTTTTGAATTCGGCTCACCTGAATTATACAAAAAGCTAAACTACAACTACACTCAACGGGTGAGTATAGCGATAAGTCAGGTATCGAAAATCCACAGAAACGAGTTACTAGAATTCAAGTGATTTAATACTCCGAAGTAAAAGTGTAAAAGATGATTACAAACTAAAAGGAAAAATATGCATAAAGGGAAATGTTAATCTAGGCAAGGTATTGAAACTAGATTATGAAAGCGAGTAACACTTTAGGTTGCGTCAAATATCCCTCACCCGAGTTAATTAGTATAAAATGGTTACATGGGTCAACGGGTTATTACAAGTGCGTCTCGTTTCGACAGTAAATTAAATCAAGGGTTGTTACGCCCTAAATTATCATAAAAGCCTAATAAGATTTTGGCGTCAACAAATATCCCGAAAATTATGCGCGAAAGGTCGTAAGCATGTGACATACATGATATGCCCCATCAAATCTCCTAGGCGTAATAACTAGGACAACGCACCCGAAATAGACCCGTAAACTCCATCACCAAAGCAAAGCAACGCGTCAACTCGAGTGAGTTCCATTCAAACACAACCTAATTTAAATTAGCTAGAAAGCATGTTAAAAATGCGGTAAATGAAAGCGTGTAAATAAACGCGATAAAACTATACTAGAAAGCACGTGATCAAAGAATGTAACTAAAGCATGTAAACCTAAATTAGAAAGCTTGTAAATGAACTAGAAAGCAAGAAATGAAGAAATACAACTATATTAATTGGTAGGGGAGATGAATAGTCAACTTACACAACAAATGGGATGTCAAACCAAGTATAAATGAAGAAGAACAATCCAGAAACCCAAACCCTAACCTATTATATCTTCTAAAACTATCTAAAAATGTTATCTTCTGAATATTACAACAACATTGGTATATATACCAAGTGGGAATTAAATTAGAAAAGAAAAGAGAAAAGAAAAGAAATGCAAAATATCTGCTGGAAAACAGGGGATCGATCGATCGACCCCTTTGGTCGATCGATCGATCAAGGCCAAAATTCGACAATTCAAAATGGTCGATCGATCGATGATTTTGGTCGATCAATCGATTAAGCATGGAAGAATGCAGTAGCAACACACTGCATCTTTTCTTCTCTTTTCTTCTCCTCTATTGATTCATTATTTTTCCCTCCTCCTAAATTGCCGTAACTTCTTCGTTATGAATCGAAATCGCCCACCGTTTATGACCACGTGAAGCTATCGAGGAGGGATACAACTTCTGTGAGATGTCGATATAGGTACCCAAGCTGTGAAAAGACTAAAATGCCCTTGAACGTGAGATTGTGTACGAAAATAGAGCGAAACACGTCCGAAGTTCACACTTAGCATCCAATTACCTACAAAAGCTCAATTAACCCCTACAAAATATGTTAACGTAGAAATCCGAGATTGTCTGGTTAACGAGCATAAATATAAGGAATAAGATACCCGAGGGGGCTAAAATGCATCCGTTCGGAGGATAAAATATGCAGTATTTGCGTATTATCATTAACCACAAATTTAGGAACCAGTTATCGTGCGGTATGGGAAGTGGATACACCGTCATAACCTATTCCATGTCTCTATCCAAAACCTAAAGCAGGTCCAAGTAGCATCTTACATACCTTCTTTGATGTATCATTGATAGTTACCTTGACCTCCCGAGCATGTTTGACATCTTGCTCGAGTTGGGATACAAGGGCTTCAAATTTTTCACGAGTTTTCACGAATTCTTGAAGATCTCTCATAAGACTAGCCACCTTGTTGGTCAATTCGCTGCTCTTTCTCTCTCAACTAAATAATATCTCTCTCCCAAAGCTTCTCTCGCCGAGGATTCACTCTCTCTCGCCTCTTTAAACTCTTTTTCTAAGGCTAAAACTCTCATAGTTAAACCTTTATTTTGTTTCTTAGTTTTAAAGGACTCGGCATAAAAATTGGCATAGGCATGCTATAGGTCACACTCGCTCTCACTTAAAACATCTTCCCTCTCACTCTCATCGGAATTACTAGACTCACTATCGAGGTGTCCATGTTTAGTAGTTTCATCATTAGTGTGAGGTACACTTAGTGTACTAACATGACTAGACATAAATGCAGTAAAGTTACATCCATGTGGCGATTCATCCCCCGAATTCACCTACTCGACCTCGCTATCGCTAAGCGTGACATTTAATGCCACTTTACCTTTCACTTATCTCTTTAATCTAGTCGACCACTCACGAGCCTTATAACCCTTTCCCTCAAATTCATAACATCTCTCCTTGTCTTTCTTTGGAAAATCCTTCTTTTCTTTTTCAAAATTTTTCTTGCCCAATTTATATTCTTTATCTTTCTCAAAACTTTCCTTTTCTTTGGAAATACTTTTCTTTTTAAGTTTGAGAAACTTTTTAAAATTTTAAACAAAAAGATCTAAATCATCTAAATCAAAATTATACTCGGAATCTGACAACACTTCCTCTTTCTTTTTAGATTAGGATTTTAGTGCAATTACCCTTTTCCTTTGGCTTAATAATTTTAGGGAATATATCTATCTCATACATTTGAAGGTCTTCTATGAGATCTTCTAACCTAAGAGTATCTAGTATCACTAAAGAATTTAGCACGATAACCTCAGGAATAAAACGGGCAGGGAGCAATGTCAAAATTTTCTTAACTACATGTATCTCGGGCATTCTCTCGTATAAATTGAAACTCAAGTTAACTTTATCGAAAAATCATGCGTAAAACTCATCAAACGATTCAGATTCAATCATAGTGATTGTTTCAAATTATGTAGTGATATTTTGCAACTTAGAAGCTTTAACAGCACTGGTCCCCTCGTGATTAAGCTGAAGGGTATCCTAAACTTATTTTGACATGGTTCACATCATAATGCGACGAAAATCGTCAGCGGTGATGTCTCCCAAGATGGCACTCAAACCGCGTGAGTTAAAATTGCTCCACTTAAAGTCGTCCCTTGTCTAAGAAGATAAGGGTTTAGTGCTGACAACATTGTCAATAGTCACAATGGGTGGTGTCCACACTCTTTCACAAAGCAACCAGACACGTTCATCAATAAATTTTAAGATTGGCCTCATCTTAGCCTTCCAATATGCACAATTTGAACCATAAAAATGGGCATTCGATTATACGGATTATCCATTAAATATGGGATTTTTAAAGATCAGCAATTTTCTAAAAAAATTGATATCAAATTTTTTTTGCGAAAAAGGATCATAAGATTTTTTGGTGTAATCGACTCTGATGCCAATTTGAGAGTGTTGGGGACTCAATGAATTGATTTGTATAATTAATTACCGCACATAATTTTTAATTAATTATAATGTGCATGTGAATTGTGTCCAAATATAGATTTGCAATTTTCTATGCAAACTCACAAAAATAACAATATGAGGAAAAATCCCTATACAGGGCAAAACCTTTTCATTCTTCACTACTGAAAGTTTTGAATTACAAACGACTTATAATACACTTAGATACACTAAGGTAGATGCATAGAGCTTCAAAACTCTAACAAATACGACTCAGCTCTAGATCCATCTACAGGTAGAGGTTTACCCTCGGTATCCACTGATCAGCCTCGTCCTCTTCTTCAGTTATTAAACCTCATTCCATAATCTCAGCAGTAGAGAAAAGTTTCTACAAATATATTTCAACAAAAAACCTTCTTGTGATGGGCAAACATGATTTTGAAACATTGTCGGGGGTGAGGAATATGATATGAGGTATTTGATCAGAAAAATGGAACTCAAAAGGTTTTTTTCTTTGTGAAAATAGTTCATAGGATATCTGGTCCCGTATAACCTTTTCATAAAAAGGAGAGATAAAAAGGATAAACATAAAAGATATTAGGAAGATAATCTTTATAAAAAAACAAATTTGCGCTTGTTCGTTCGAATGGAAAGGCAAGTCGTTCGAACGATACTCGCATTTCATTTGAACGACTTCATATAAGTCCTTATAATGAGATTTAAGTAGAACGTGATAAATACTTGGTTGGAACCTCATTATAACGAATAAGTAACCTCGTTTGAACGAGGCATTATTTTTTCTTGCACTTTTTCTTATAAAAAAAATTGAGTTTTCTTTTTATTAAAGTAGCCTCATAAATATAACTAATCACCAGAAAATATTAAAAACCTTTTACCACCCATGATCACATACTTCTTCCATTTTATTGCGATGACCAGATCTTGCAATCTTTAATGGTCTTCAATAATGTCTTCGAGTACCGAGAAGTTGTGTCGGTGTCGTGTTTGTGTAACGGGATATGCGAAACCAAATAAAATAAAAGTACGAGCTATAATTAAACTTGCTCTTACACAAACAATCTCCCAAGACAAATATTTATGTGGTTTGGAAATTTCCTACATCCACAGGGTGTTTCACTATTCGTATTATGTTTTTCTCTCTTTATAACAAGAGTTATATGTCCTGTTTTCCCTAGGGTAATGGCCACATTTATAGAGAGGGAAGAGATGGATCCATGTAGGACTTCCTTCGCTTATTGATAAGATTCCTACTTGATTATTCTCATCTCTTTCGATATCCACATAGGTGGAAATTATACTCATGGTCATCTCACATAAAGATCCTTACCCAATTTCTCTGGGCCATCTTTTATCCAAACTCGAGTTATTTGGGCTATACGGATTATTTTCCACAATTGCCTCCAAAGCTCTATGGATTGAATGGGGTAGCGAGCTTGAGATGTTGGTCGACTATATTCTTCTTGTTTATTCCTCAAAAGACGCACTTGTAGTTTCCCAAATTAGCTGGGGGGTACGCTAGTAAAATTCCCTTTAAAAAAAACTAAAGAGCATATTTTAATTAATGAATCTTAGGCTTGGTTCCCAAATGATAAGACATTTAAAAATTTAAGCAAAGCCATAAAAAGTCTCCAACCACCATTTCACTCCATCATTTCAACTACTCAAAGCTTTTTGGGAGCTTCTGCCTTAACCTTTACTTGTAAGTTTTTTCTGCTACTTTTGCGCTTTCAATTTCTTCTGTGACGATTCTTCTATATATCTCCCCTTCTATCACTAATTCTGAGAAAAAATGGATTACTTTTTAAATGAAAGAACTTTGGGGGAGTTTAGAGAGAATTATTCCATCCCCCTTGGGTAACCATAGAATGCACTGAAATTCTGGTTGATTGCTACAATGTTGAAGGTAGACATTGGATTCACACCTTATCAGTAGCTGAAGGGGGTATAACGTTTCCCCCTAATCAATTTTTTTTAGATTTTTGTCAATTTTTCAATTTTGTCCCTGCTCAGTGTGCTCCAAACACATGGAGAATTTTAAACGATGTTCATAAGATAAATGAATTATATAGGACCTCGATAGGGATCCCAGAGCTTAGACACTAGTACTCATGGTCTCAGACAACTAATAATTTTTTTACATGAAGGAAAAGATGTTCGATAGTATTTTGATCGCCAATCTTCCTAATTTTAATAAGAGCTACTGGAATTCGGGCTTTATTGCTAGAAATTGGTAAAGAATGTGGATGTTTTTTATACCCTTCCAGAGGAAAAAGAATAAGTCAATTTTGCCCTTTCTCTTTAGGCTATTATTTTAGTAACTGAAGTAGATATTGATGATTTTTTTGTTTGTTTCCTTATTTGTTTTCTTTAGCTTTGTAAAATAAGAAAGAGCCTTCCCATTTCAACCTCGAGGAATTGATCAAGATTTTGAAATTGAGGAGACTATTAGTAATATGTGGAAAGAATCCTAAGTCGGCATCCTTTTATGCTCGAGTACACGAATTCCACTGCTAGTTTTATAGCTAGGCCTATAGACTCCAATCCTGACATACCAATTCCTTCTACGAGTGAAGGGTCTTCCAGAGCCTCCACCTCGTCTTCATTTGAGACATTAAACATGAAAGCCATCCCAACCACTAAAGAGGAGGTCATGGCCCCCAAAAGAGAACCCCCAATCTTATTGTTGAATTCAACCTCCTGACTTCCCCAAAAGCAAAGGTTTCAATAAGGAAGGAGGTCGGAGGCCCTTTCGAGCTTGTTACCATGATGGATTCCCTTGACCAAGAGAGGGTAAGAAGGACAAAGTTACCCCACTTCTTCGGTTGATGTTCCCGCCAATACGGTGGATGCTCCTAATTTTGTGAAGGGACACCAAATCATGTTGGTGGCCAAAAATATATCTTTAGGCCCTGGTCTGGTAAGGTGGATCATGCTAGCATTGGATTGAGAGCAGGTTGATAGGATGACCTCAGATTAACTTTCTTGTAATGTCGCTCAGGTGTTGTATTTGGTAATTTCAACTCTTATTTACTTGATTCTCTCTTTTTTCTTTGGTAGCTGAGTTAATGATTTTTTCGTTGGAGTTTGTGGAAGATTTCATTTCCATGCTTAATAGAGGTTCCAACCAGTCCATGGCTAATAATTCCTTGTCAAAAGTTATTGTATAAAATGAAAGAGCCTTTGGCTACTACTAAGAAGGATTATGAGGACAAGAAGAAGTACACTAACTTGGAATTTAATAAGTTGAAAAATAAAAGAGACCAATTAATAATTGAGAGCGATCAGTTAAAGTAGGTTAACGATGACCACGATCGCATTTTGGCAATAACCAAAGATGAGGCCATCAACCATGGGTATGTGGAGGCCTTGGACCATGCCAAAAAGTAATTAACTTTCATTAGAAAGTCAAACTTTAAGAAAGGATAGGATACGGCCTTGGTTTAGACCAATGTCCCCTCAAACTCTGAATTGCTCGAGGAGTATGATCCAGGCTCCCCACCAAGGGAGGAAGAAAATGGTCAAGTAGAGGCTATTTTCGATTAAGAACCGACCATCGCAGACTAGGGCAAGGCCCTAAATTCTTAAGCGCGTGTGAAGGAAAAAGAGGTCCAAAGCTGGTTAGGATTAATTTAACTTAAAAACCTTTATATTTCCATGTCTTTGATGTTTGAAAAGGCTTTGCCCCAATTTTGGTGTAATAAAAATTTTCCCGTTCTTAAAATCATATTTTTATGTTTTTGAATGGTTTTCTTTCTTTTTTATGTCCGTAGCTTGGAAATATAATTGCAAGGGTTCCACCTTTCACTGATGACCTAGATGTAATACTTGGTTGGGAAACTAGTAGTCGAACTTGCCGTGATTTCATCTCTATTAAAAAAGATCTTGAAAACATGACAAGTGATTTTGACGAGCAAATTCATTTGATTGTCAAGTTAAAGAACGATGCCAACAATATTAGCGACGTTGTGGGGCTTTTATAAAATGAGAATATCTCTCCGAGGGAGAAGCTTGGAAACGCTGAGGAGGACTTGAAGAGAGATAGGGTGAACAAAATAGACCTTGATGATGATATAATGAAATTAAAGTACCTCTTTAATAAGGATCCTCACGAAGTTTGGACCTCTGGTTATAATGATGGGTACATGGACGCTCCTCTTAGGCTCGAAGAAGCCAAGGAAGTGGCTTATAAGCACAGTTGGTTGAAAGCGTTGGCTATTATAAAGGTACTAAAGGACTTTGAGCATTGGTACTGGTACCAAGTGGAGTGTCTTGTCTATAATCATCCCCCATTCGGGAGTGACTAGAGATGGACCCACTTTAAGATATCCCACTTCAGTTGGCGAGATATTATCTTTTATCTCATGATAGTGGCAATGAGTTTAGGCCAAACCCTGATGATCTCCAAAAGGTTATTGTTCTCGAGATGATAGCTCATCGAGGATGATACTTTTATATAGTGTTATGACCTTTATTAGTGTATGCTTCTTTTTATAAGATGACTATTTTGTGTAATTTTACATTTTTCATTTTTACATTCCTTATGCCAAGCATGTTTTTATTATTTCTCTTACCTTTTATATTGTATCATCAAACAACCTTAGGACTAGAGAAATCTTTGGAAAAAATTCACCTGATCGTATGGACATTCGCCCATTCAGGATTTTTAGTTGATCGAATCCGGGGTATTTAGTGCCTAGGGATCCCCCACAGGTCTTTTGCTTGCTTGGAAAATTCTTAATGCTTTCGTATTTTTCATGAAGAAACCATTTAATCTTGAGATTCTGATTAAGTGTAATTATACTAAGGCACTCATGTCAATGGTCAATATTTAACCAGACGTGATGATCAGATATAATAATGATCATAAAAAAAGTTGGTTTGCCATTTGGAAAAATGATGACACAATAACGAAGTTAATTGTATTAATTGAACTTACACTTAAACAAACTTGAATTATTCCGAGAAACATAAATAAAAAACTAAAATTTGTGAGAAATAAACTTGCTAGAAAGAAAATTCCCTAAGATTGGCCGCATTCTAGGCCCTCAAGATTTCCTTATCCTTCATTGCTTCCAAATGGTAGCCTCCTCACAGATCATATCTAATGATTTAAAGTGGTACTTCACAATTAAGACCTAACTTTCCATCTGAAGGATTCTTGGAACTATCGAGCACTTTTCTAAGGATGTAATCCTCGAACTTAAATCTTTTTGGGTTATCTCCTTTGTTGTACTTCTTGGACAACTGTTGTTGGTAGGAAGATAACTTTATTAAGGCTTGTTTCCTTCGTTCGTCGTCTAGGTTGAGCTCAATTCTTATGATTTCTTTATTCAAGTCTTGATAAAAAAACTATGGTCTTCGTGGTCGACAATCCATCATCTACAGGGATAATGGAATTTTATCCAATTGGATAAAGATAAGGGTGTTTCCCTAATCAATCTTTTGGGCATGGCCTGATATGCCTAAAGGATGTGGGGAAGATCCTACACCCATTTTCTTTATACCATCTAGCATCATCTTATTGGAGGCCTCGTCTTATCCATTGCTCTGAGGTTAGGCTACCGAGCTTAACTAGTGCTTAATATCGTGGTTATCATAAAAGCTTTGGAATGACCCACTTTGACATTTCATTCCATTATCTATGATAATCGTTCTAGGAATGCCAAAGTGAGCCGCGATGTTTCTCCAAATGAATCTAATCATATTAGTATCTTTGATGTTTTCTAATGTCTCTTCCTCAATCCACTTTTTGAAATAGTCCATGCCGACCAAGTGGTCTTCACGATTTCTTAGTATCGTGGTGTTGGGGCCATAAAGTTCAAACCCCATTGATCGAATGTCCACGGTTTAGTTACTAACTTCAAGTCTTTGGCCAATTAGTGGAGCATGGAATAGAAATTATGACACTTACTGCACCTTCTCACGTAAGAGAACACATATTTGTGCATGTGTGAGCCCCAATATTCTTCCGTACTCGCTCTAAAGGCCAAAGATCTTCCTCCACTATTGCTTTTATAAATACCATCGTGGAGTTCGTATAAGACTTAGTCAATGTCACTTGGGTGCACGAATTGAAGGTAGGAGCCCATGAAAGATCTCCTATAGAGTTTTCCCTCATGTGACGGGTAGATTAGGGAAGCTTTTACACTGATCTAATGGGCTTTCTCCTTATTAAACGAATGGATTTCTTCTTAAAAATAAGTGATTATTGGTTCCATTCATCTAGGAGTTCTTTGAATAGCGAGGACTTGTTCAATGACTTGTTCTGCGACTGTTGGTTTTGTAAGACTATCTTGGCATGGAACTCCACTTCAATGGTTCTCATAGGATCCGAATCCACTTCTTACTCCAAAGCGGCTATGGCATCGACATGACTATTATTCCTTCGGGGGAATTATTAAATGTGGAATTTATCAAACATGGAAATTAAGTCTTGGGAGACCTGTAGATATGCTAACATTCACTCATATCTAGCATTTAAGTCTCCTATTACTTGGTTGGACATTGGCTTTGAGTCATAATATATGGTGAGATGGATTGTTCCCAAAGAGAAAGCTTTTTGTAACCCATAGATGAGGGCTTCATACTCAGCCTCGTTATTGGAAGCTTTAAAGATATATTTGATACCTTATTCAATAATTTTACTTTCTAGAGAAATAAGCACAAGTCCCACTCCTTCCTCCTTTAAGTTAGATGCACAATATATATAGAGAATCCACTTTTTGGATTGGTCAAGCTCCTAGCTTATTAGATGATCAATTATGTCCTAGTTATTGGGCTCTCTCATTCTCGCAAACTCAATGATGAAGTGTGCCAATACTTAGCCTTTGATTGTAGTCATTAGTTGATAGTGTATATCAAACCTTCCAAGTTCAACCGACCATTTGGACATCCATCTAGTAGGTTGGCTTTTCTGAGGATGACTTTGAGTGAGAAAAAGGTGATGAATATAACTGAGTGAGCTTCAAAATAGTGTTTTAATATGCGCAAAGCGATGAACATAGAGTAGGTTAATTTCTCAAAATGGGAGGTAACGTTGCTCAGCGTCGAGGAACATCTTGTTGAAATAGTAAATGGGGGCTTGATGCCCTTTTTTCTTGCACATCAAATCCGAACTAACTGAATAATTGAATACTGGTAGATACAGGTAAAAAGGATCTCCTGGATTAGGAATCAAAATCAGAGGAGGTTGGCTTATGTAGGATTTGATCTCATAAAAGGGATTTTGAGAACTCCTCATTCTAGGTGAGGATTTTTTCCTTCTTTAACAGCTAAAAGAATGGTCGGTATCTTTCAGATGACTCGAAGATGAACCGATTGAGAGCTACCAGAATTCTCATTAGATTTTGGATTTCACAAAGCATTCTTGGAGGTTGAACATTATTAATTACTACTATTTGGTCAGGATTGTCCTCAATATCCCTCTTGTTAAGTAAGTATCCAAAAAACTTCTCAAATTGGACCCCAAAGGAGCATTTAGTCGCATTGAGCTTCATCCTGTAACATCGAAGGATATCAAAAGTCATTGCTAAGTCTTTGAGGTGGTCATTTTTATGCTTGCTCTTGGCAAGCATGTCATTAATGTACACATACATCATGATATACCCGTATATACCCTCGGCCATGCCGAGGGCTCACTGCACCTCATCTGGCCCAGATGACCCCTCAGGGGCCGACCCTTCATCAGGCTCCGAACGACCCCTTAGGAGGCCAACCCTTCATCAGGCTCCGGACGACCCCTCAGGGGCCGACCCTTCATCAGGCTCCGGACGACCCCTCAGGAGGCTGACCCTTCATCAGGCTCCGGACGACCCTCCGAGGGTAAGATAGTACGAGGCCCAAATTAGGCCAGACTCATTACCGGAAGGAACTTTGCCCTCGGCCTCATATCAAAGGCCGAGGGTGACATCATCACAGCGCGTAGTTTGGGAGACGCGTGGAACAGTGCGCGTGAGGCTCACATGGCACATGGGAGACTGTTATAACAAAATCACACCCTCACGTGAGGGAATATTATGTCATCATTTGGCATCTACAGGTGTCAACAGGGGACACCATGCATACTTGGGGGGTACACTACACCCCCCCAAGACCTATATATACTTGTCACCTACAACCCTACAGTGGGGATCGATTGATATTTGGAACCCTAGCTAAAACTTTGTTTGTACACACAGTAGAGAGAGAAAGTGAGCTTATGTGCATTGTATCCAAGGCCATTAGTGCCCATACTTAGTGGATCACACACTCACAGTGGATGTAGGCCAAAGTGGCTAAACCACTATACATCATTGTCTTATTCCTCTTATACTCATCTCCTTCTACACACTTATACATATACATCTCTATGGCTGCCATTATTTGAGCTCATCATCACTTATCCGGTGGTGCTAAATCTCAGCATCATCAGTTTGGCGCCGTCTGTGGGAACGAGAAAACATCTCTTCCTTTGTACAGCTTGACCTTACTGGGCACTCTGGTGGTGAACCAGTTCTCCCCTTGAGAGGAGATGTTTCACCATTGAAAGAGACCCACTAAGGTTCTCAAGCTCACTAGTCTTTTTTCCAGTTCAGCTGTTCACAACTCAAACACATGGCACCAGAGATGCCACCACCACCACTTCCCCCACCGGATGATAGGGGAGGACCCAGTTCCAGTCAGCTACCACCTCAGTCTGAGATGGCTGATGTGGCGGCAGCCTTAAAGTCTCTGGCAGCAAGCCAGCGGATGATGCAGGAGCAGTTCACAGCTCTAATCCAGAACATACTAAGACCACCAGAGGTTTCACCTGAGATGATTACCCCGACGGCAGCAGCTCTGGGACAGCATGAAGCCAGGGGACCACCCCAGGCACCACGCAAAGACCTGCCACCCCCTCAGCGGCGAAGGGATGTTGCTGACCCCCGGCGTCTACGCCTAGGGAGGCAAGGGAACCCTTGCCCTGAGGACAGGTACGACGACCTGGAGGGAGAGGAGGCCCCTATTGAATGCTGGAAACCATATGAGGTCTCCAACAATACTGTACGACCTCTCCGGAATAGTGGAGGAAAGTGCGGGAGACCAAATCCTGATGATCTCCTGAGAGGCTCTGCTTTTGATCGCTTGAGCAGGGGGTCAGCCTTTGAGAGGCTGGGCCCAATAAATAACCTGCGAGAAAAATTGTCCAGGTCAAGGAGTGCTGCGAGGTCCAGGAGGGAGGCAGCAGATGGTCGACCCCAAGTACGGGATGACGGTCAAAGGGAGCCGACACAGGCCTACCGCAGCAGAACCGTCCGTCCACCTTAAAGAGGCGACAGGGGATAACATCAGTCAAGCCGACCCTGCGAGGCCCTGGAATGACTCAATCCAACGACTAGAGGATAAGATCGGTGATATAATGAAGAGCCGGGACCCTCTTCAGAAGGGATACACCATAGGCTCACCCTTTGTGGCGAAGATAGTCAACTTCCCTACTCCATCAAGTTTCAAGCCACCTGTGGTCACCCCAAGATACGACGGGAGCACCAACCCTGTCCACCATGTTGAGATGTATCAATCAGCAGCAGACATATACTCTATCTTGGATGAGATGAAGTGTCGTGCCTTTTCTGGTACCCTGACTGGGGCTGCACATGTCTGGTACACGTCTCTTCCAAAAAATTCCATTGAAAACTTTAAGCAGTTGGCAAACCTGTTCATCCACAACTTTTGCTTTGGGGTGAGGCCACAGAAGAAGACCACCACGTGCTCTATGTTAAGAAGGGGAAGAATGAGAGCCTGGGGGACTACATAGCCAGATTTAATAAAGAGAAGTTGTAGGTGGAAGACTATGAGGAGAGCATACATCCCTGATTGGAGGACTCCAAAAGGGGAAGCTGTTATGGAAGCTTGCTGAAGACCCCCCTCGGACGATGACTGAATTGTTGTCAACAACAGGAAAGGTGATTAACGCCGAAGAGGCGATGGTCGCAAAATGTGAAGACGAAAAAGGAGGCGCTAGTGGGGGTAAATACCCTAAGAAGAATAAAGAGGGGAAGAAGAGGCCTACGGACGACAAGTTCGCTGGTTACACCTCTCTAATGGTCAGCTGTGAACAAATTCTCAATGAGATAAAGAGGGACCGATCCCTGAAGTGGCCTGAGAAGTTGAGGGCGGCCCCCAACAAGAGGAACAAGAACCTGTGGTGCGAATTTCACCAAGACCACGGCCACGTAACAGACAAATGCTTTGCTCTGAAAGATGAGATTGAGAAGATGCTGAAAGAAGGGAAGCTCAGAAAGTACTTCGACAAAGGTGCCTTCAAGAGGGGCCGAAGGGACGACCCCAGAAAGAAGCAAGGCGATGCATGTAGAGAAGGACCTCAAAAAAGAGGGGATGACCCTTCTGATGATGAGGACGACCCTGACCTCCCGCCGAGAGACAACCAAGGTCCTGTCAAGAGGCTTAATATGATCTCGCTCGGAGTGGGAATGATCTCCGGGGGTCTAGCAGGAGGAGGGTCTGAGGTCGCTGACAGGAAGGCCCATGTGGCTGAGGCCAAGGCAGTAACGAAGACGGTACACTCAACCTCCCTGGAGGTCAAGTCAGAAAAGAGAAAGAAGGTCGATATGGACACTCTGATAGTGGGGTTATCGAGAATGGGCTTTAAAGGCCTCCTAGCCCCACACGACGACCCACTCGTCATCACAACTAGGGTGCATGGGTGTGAGGTGCCGAGGATATTGGTCGACGGGGGCAGTTCTGCGAATGTAATGTTTTGGCCGTGCTTCAAAGCCTTAGGTCTCAGCCGTGCTAGACTCGTCCCATACTATCATCCATTGATTGGGTTAAGAGGGAAAAAGGTTCATCCCCTTGGAGTGTATGAGGCCGATGTCAGGATGGGGGACGAGTGGCCGAGATGGCTTACTAAGAAGGTCAGTTTCTTTGTGATGGATGAACATGTGTTTTCGGCATACAACATCATACTGGGGCGTGTGGACCTCAAGGGGTTTGAAGCTGTGCCTTCTACGGTCCATCAGATGATTAAATTTCCTAACCCTTACAGGGTGGGGGAAGTTCAGGGAGACCAGACGACAGCGCGAGAATGTTACTACAACTCCGCTGAAGAAAGAGAGGCACACAAGAGGGCTACAACCACTTACAATATTGATACCCTAGACCCCAGGGATGAGAGGAAGCTAAAGAAAGGAGAGGCCGTGGAAGAGGTAGAATCCATCATCCTCGATGAGGATGACCCGAAAAAACCGTCCAAGTCGACAAGTCTCTGAAGCCCAACATCAAGGAAGACCTCATTAAACTATTGAGGAGAAGACGAAGCGTCTTCGCGTGGAGTCGTGTAGATATGCCAGGGATTGACCCTGAAATCATGTGCCACAAGCTCAATGTGGTAGAAGGAGTGAAGCCGGTAAAGCAGAAGAGGAGAATTTACTCTAGAGAAAAGTATGAGGTCATTAGGGATGATGTCAAGAAATTAGAAGACGCTGAGTTTATCAGAGAAGTCATCTACCCTGAATGGTTGTCCAATGCAGTCATTGTCCCAAAGGCCAACGGGAAGTGGAGAATGTGTGTGGACTTCACCGACCTCAACAAGAACTGTCCCAAAGACAGCTTCCCTCTCCCCCGCATTGACCAGATGGTAGATGCTACCGCAGGCCATGAGCTCATGAGCTTCATGGATGCCTATTCAGGGTACAACCAGATCTTCATGAACCCTGAAGACTCGGAGAAGACAGCCTTCATTACTAACAAGGGGACATACTGTTATAGGGTCATGCCCTTTGGCCTAAAAAATGCGGGGCAACGTACCAGCGCCTCGTAAATAAAATGTTCGAAGACCAAATTGGGAAGTCTATGGAGGTCTATATAGATGACATGCTGACTAAGAGTTTAAAGGTAGAGGATCATGTGGAAGACCTGGAGAGGACCTTTAATACGATGGACAAATACCAGATGAAGCTTAATCCGATCAAGTGTGTCTTCGGGGTCGGAGCAGGGAAGTTCTTGGGGTTCATTGTCAACCAAAGAGGCATCGAGGCCAATCCCAAAAAAGATAAAGGACCTTGTTGAGATGAAGACCCCCAAGTCCATTAAAGACGTTCAGAGGCTCACAGGGAGAGTTGCTGCCTTGAACAGGTTCGTATCTAGGGCCACAGACAGGTGTCTACTATTCATCAAAATTCTCAAAAAAGCCTTCGAATGGAGTGAAGAATGTGATGAGGACTTCAAGGAGTTAAAATCATACCTGGGGTCTCCCTTTCTATTGTCACGACCCGTGCAGGGTGAACGACTTTATGTGTACCTCGTTGTCTCAGAGTCAGTCATCACTACAGCCATTGTGAGAGACGAAGACGGAATACAGAAGCCTGTGTATTTTAACAGCAAGGCACTCCAGGGGGCAGACCAAAGATACCCAAGGATGGAGAAGTTGGCCTACGCCTTGATCCATGCATCAAGAAAGATGAATCCATACTTTCAGTCCCATACGATGGTCATCCTCACTGACTCACCCCTTAGGCAGGTTTTGCACAAGCCTGGAAAATTAGGGAGGTTAATGGCCTGGGCTATAGAACTGGGGGAGTTTGACATAGTGTATCAGCCTAGGATGGCCATTAAGGGGCAAGCATTGGCAGACTTCGTGGCTGAGTTTACTTGGGAATATGATGAAGCCGAGGATGAGAGCCTCGGGAAGATAGATACCCGACAGGGTGAGATCACCGACACACCTGTAGATAAGGCTGAGACGAGCACAGCTAAAAGGAAAGTGGTTGAAAATGAAGAGGGGCGATATCTCTTTAGACAGGGGTCACTCACCGAGGGAAGTTTCTCAGAAGAGCACACCGTGTGGAGTCTCTTCGTCGACGGGTCCTCTTGCGAAAGCGGGAGTGGAGCTGGATTAATAGTATCAGCGCCCGACGGCACAGACATTGAGTACGCCCTGAGGTTAAACTTTAGGCCTCCAATAACGAGTCCGAATATGAGGCCTTGATAGTAGGCCTCTCCTTGGCCAGATCTCTTAGTGTCGGCCAGATTTTGGTTCATAGTGATTAAAGGCTAGTAGTGAATCAGATACTATGAGCCTACGAGGCCAAGAACGAGAGGATGGCTAGGTACCTTGAGAAGGTGAGGTCGTTACTGAAGGGCTTCAAGGAAGTGAAATTAAAGAGGATACCTAGGCTCGACAATGGCCGAGCTGATGCCTTTGCTAGGTTGGCCTCGGCAACTAGGACAGACATCAGGAGGACAGTCCCAGTGGAAATTTTGCTTCGTCCAACTATTGAAGGCGCTGAGGGAACACTTAGCAATTGCCTAAATGTTTCGCAGGAAGCTTCGTGGATGGACCCTCTGATCAGATACATTAAGGAGGGGGAGATACCAGAAGCAAGGCAAGAAAGGAAGAAGTTGAGATACAGGGCTGCAAAGTTCGCTGTCATTGGGGACACCTTGTACAAAAAGGGATTTTTACTCCCCTTACTTAGGTGTGTGCACCCATCTGAGGTCCCATCCCTTTTGTAAGATGTGCACGAAGGATCGTGCTCAAGCCACATTGGGGGCAGATCCTTAGCGAAGAGGGTGATCACCCAAGGGTACTGGTGGCCGACCTTGGGGAAAGACGCCGCGGCATATGTAACAAAGTGCGATAAATGCCAGAGATTTTCCACCATCCCTCACCAACCCCATCAGCCTCTTACCTCCATTACATCCCCATGGCTATTTGCAGTGTGGGGGATCGACCTCGTAGGACCCTTACCAAGAGCAGTCAATAACTATCGGTTCCTCATCGTAGCTATTGACTATTTCTCAAAGTGGGTGGAGGCCGAACCGATGGTCATAATTACAGAGCAGAAGACCTTCCAGTTCATCTGGAAAAATGTTATATGCATATATGGTCTCCCTAACACCCTCATCTCGGACAACGGGACTCAGTTCAAGAATACCTCTCTACAGAAGTACTGTGAAAGGGTGAGTATCAAACAATTCTTCTCTACCCCGGGCCGACCTCAGACCAATGGGAAAACAGAAGTTACAAACAGGACAATCCTAGATGGAATCAAGAAGAGGCTTGAGGAGGCAAAAGGAAGATGGGTCGATGAGTTATATGTCGTGCTGTGGGCATACAGGACGACAGTGAGGACCTCTACCGAAAAAACCCCATTCATGCTAGCTTATGGCTCAGAAGCCGTCATCCCCACTGAGATTGGATTTCCTACGCATAGGGTCCAAATGTATGACCCCCAGAGAAATATAGAAGAGAGGAGACTCAACTTAGACCTGATTGAGGAAAGGAGGGAGGACGCCGAGATAAGGCAGGCCACCTACCAGCAGAGGACCGCAAGGTTTTACAATCATAGGGTGAAACAGAGGTCAATCGCAATGGGGGACTTGGTCCTCAAAAAGACTTGGCAAAAGCCTAACAAGCTCCATCCTAATTGGCATGGCCCGTATAAGGTCATCGATGAAGTCGTCCCTGAGACCTATAGACTAGAAAACCTAGAGGGGGAACCCTTTTCCAACCCCTGGAATGCAGATCATTTGAAAAAATACTATCAGTAGTGTTGTAAGGTCTTGATAGACCACAATTGTAATAGGATTTGCTCCAACGGAGCACTTTGAAAATTAATGAGAAATATCAGTGTTTCCCCTCATTCTGTGTTTATCAGTTCTAGTACGCATGAAAACATCTTCAAAAAAGACGAAGGAACACTTGATTAAAAACCATTAGTTTGGTTATTGTAACCCTCGGCTATAATGAGGGTCAATGGAGGGGACGACCCCACCATTGCCCTCAAGAAGGACGAGGGAATACTTGATTAAAAACCATTAGTTTGGTTATTGTAACCCTCGGCTATAATGAGGGTCAATAGAGGGGACGACCCCACCATTGCCCTCAAGAAGGACGAGGGGATACTTGATTAAAAAACCATTAGTTTGGTTATTGTAACCCTCAGCTATAATGAGGGTCAATGGAGGGGACGACCCCACCATTGCCCTCAAGAAGGACGAGGGGATACTTGATTAAAAATCATGTTTGGTTATTGTAACCCTCGGCTATAATGAGGGTCAATGGAGGGGACGACCCCACCATTGCCCTCAAGAAGGACGAGGGAATACTTGATTAAAAACCATTAGTTTGGTTATTGTAATCCTCGGCTATAATGAGGGTCAATGGAGGGGACGACCCCACCATTGCCCTCAAGAAGGACGAGGGAATACTTGATTAAAAAACCATTAGTTTGGTTATTGTAACCCTCGACTATAATGAGGGTCAATGGAGGGGACGACCCCACCATTTCCCTCAAGAAGGACGAGGGGATACTAGATTAAAAATCATGTTTGGTTATTGTAACCCTCGGCTATAATGAGGGTCAATGGAGGGGACGACCCCACCATTGCCCTCAAGAAGGACGAGGGAATACTTTATTAAAAAACCATTAGTTTGGTTATTGTAACCCTCGGCTATAATGAGGGTCAATGGAGGGGACGACCCCACCATTGCCCTCAAGAAGGACGAGGGGATACTTGATTAAAAATCATGTTTGGTTATTGTAACCCTCGGCTATAATGAGGGTCAATGGAGGGGACGACCCCACCATTGCCCTCAAGAAAGATGAGGGAACACTTGATTAAAAACCATTAGTTTGGTTATTGTAACCCTCGACTATAATAAGGGTCAATGGAGGGGACGAGCCCACCATTGCCCTCAAGAAAGACGATGGAGCACTTGATTTAAAACCATTAGTTTGGTTATTGTAACCCTCGTCTATAATGAGGTCGCATGGAGGGGACGACCCCACCATGGTCCTCAATACAGACGAGGGAAAAACTTTATTTAAAGCCATTAATTTGGTGATTATAACCCTCGGCTATAATGAGGTCACATGGAGAGGACGACCCCACCATGGTCCTCAAGACAGACGAGGGAGGGTTTAGTGATATTGTTAGTACAAAAAAAAATATACACAATACAAATACCATAAGAGGCGAGTATGGAAGGAAATAAGAGACATTATATTACAAAACGTTGTTCGTTTTACAAAAATAAAATACAAAAATGGATTACAAGAAGAGGGTATTGGCTACAAACAGCCACCCTATTGAGCAAAATCAGAGGGCAAGGCCTCGACATCAATGGGAGATTCTTCTATGACAGGCCGACCCTCAGACGTGCCCATGCCTTCGACATGCTGAGACTCTACTTGAACTAAGGCTTCAGCAATGAGGGCATCATCCAGCTGAACTACTTCAAGAGAAGGTCGAACAGACGACACTGCATCAGCGAACTTTAAGACGACCCATCGATAGGCCGTCTTAATTCCCCTCTCCAAGTATTCAAGGCCGAATCCTTGAAACTCGTCTGAGAGTTTGTAGGCCTCCACAATATCGGCCTCGGATTTCTTGACAGTTGGTTCCAGATTGGCCTTGTGCTGAGCCTCCAAGTTGAGTAAAGCCTCATCCTTCTCCTTTATCAGCAAGTCCTTGGCCTGCTGGTCGGCATCGTGCTGCCTCGTCGGCACATCTAAGACCCTGGAATGCTCAGTCCTAGCACTCTACAGTTCAGCCCTCGCAGCCTCAAGCTTTGTCTGCAAGTCAGCCTCATGCTGAATGGCCCTCTCGACTTCATAAAACTTCTGTTGATTCTCAGCCATCCACTTAGTGGCCGAGGTGAAGGCACAGACGGACTGCACAGAAAAAGACACTTGCTAAGAGGCAGAGGAAACAGTTAGTGAAAAATTAAATTAAATTAGACGAGGTAAAGATAAGTACCTGAGCCAGTGCGTGCAGACCATAGTCATACACCTTGGTCGGAGGCATCTTTGATAGAAATTCGTAATCACCAGCCGAAGGGGCAGAAAACATGGACGCCTTGGCTGCCCTTAGGTTCGTGATCAAGGAAGATGGCTCGGCCTTCAGTGATGCCAAGTTTTAGGACCAGAAGGCTCCCATGCTAAAAGAGGAACCAGCCCCCTCAGATGACTCCACCCTCGCCCTCATCCTAGAATCCGGCCGAGGGTCAGCAGGGACTTCAGGCTCCTTTCTTTTGTGACCATCGGATGTCGGTTCAACAAGTGTCGGCCCCACGGCCTTTGTCTTCCTCAAATCCTGCTGAGGCTCCTTGCCCTTCTTCTTGCCTAAACCAGACAATAAGCTCGGAGCAGTCATTTCCCAAAGTTGATCTGATATACCTGCAGGACGACCTGAAAGGAGGACGATACGTTAGAAAGATGCAGAGACAAAGATGAAACACTTGAAAAAAGTAAAGAATGAGCAAAAATTAATGTAACTCACATAGCTCTGTCAGGGGGTCGACCCTCAGACCAGCTTCTTTGAGGAACTTGGGGGTCATCAGATCTTCAAATTTTGCAATCTCACCCCCTCTCCCTCGTTTCCTCAGATACTCAACTATATCTTTCTCATCCAGACTAAGCCCGGGATCAGACCTGGCCTTCATCGAGGGGTTTGACCATCTTCTGGGAACCCTCGGACTGTCGTCCAAATGTTGAGACTCGACGGAAAATTCCCACTCCCCAGAAATGAAGAAAAATCTCTTCTTCCAATCATGGTTGGAGGTCTGTGCCACGTGGAGAAGTTTTTTGTCAGACCTCCTCGCCCCCAGGTGGTAGTAACCAGGATGTTTGGACGAGGAGGTGATATTGTAACAGGCCAAAAATACGTTGGCCGATGTCTCATCAGTGAAAGCATTCTTCCACAAGGAGATGTAGCCAAGGATCGTCCTCCAGGAGTTGGGAGGAAGCTGAGAAGGGGCAACGCCGAGGGCTGACAGGATATCTACGACAGCAGGATACAGAGGGAATCTGACACCTACCTTGAACAGTTGTTCGTATACTGCAACCTCTCCCTCTTCGCCCTCGAAGACCCTCTCAGACTCAGAGGGAACCCTCATAGTTATGTTTGGGAACACTCCATAGGCATGCCTCCACAGCAAGAGGTCATGAGCCCTAACTGAGGAGACATAGGATGAGGCATGGGAGGTGTCAACCTGGTCATCATCTGAGTCCTCACCCTCATCCTCTGTCCCCTCTCCCTCGGCCTCATTACTTGCCAGATCCCTCTGGGGAAAAGCCATCTGGAAGGCATGTGGAGATAAGGTTGTCACAGGGACAGCCTCGGAAGTAACCATACCCTCAACGTGTCTTCCTGGGCTTAGGTCAGGCATCTCTCCTCTCCCAGAAGGGCCAGTGCCAGTGGGCGATGACGCTCTCTCATCCATCTCCTCTTAATAACTCTTGGCAGGATGATAGGAAGACCCACAAGACTCGGATGGCTCAAATGGTTTTACTGTGGCAAGAGGGATGGGAAAGATGGATCGTACCCAATTAGGGTCAGCCCCTCGTCTTCTCTCCTCCTCTTCCTCTATTCGTCTGATCTCTATGAAAAGCTTCTCTCGCAAGGATGGGAACTCCTCGGCTAGATTATAAAGCCTCCTAAGCATTAAGGGGGAGACCCTACGCTTGGAAGAATTTGGGTAACCTAACTTAACTACAAACAAATCTCACCATTGACCTGGGTGGACTTTTCGATCAAAACCTAAGAATTAAAGGGTTTTCTATCAAGAATCATTCAAGAACAGCTTAACGGAGGTTACACCGAAAAAGCTATGGAACAGCCTAAGGAAATCTAGCCCTATGAGCTTAAAATAAGAAAGCAAACAGAAATGAAGATAAGTAGGACACTAAGGTCAAGGTGTTACCTGAAGAGGAATGGCGAGGTTGCTAAGCTTGAAGGTGCAAAAACTGCAGAAATGGTAAGAAGGCTGGAAGTGAGAGAGAGAGAGAGAGAGAGAGCTTGGCCGCGAAGAAGAAGAAGAGAATGAACGGTTTCAAAAATTGCTTATATACCTTAGTAATGAGTGGGCCCATTACCCAAGCCAAAGCACAGCCCATGAGGAGGACATCATTAGGGCACAAAGACCCAAGCAGCATGCAGCCGCCATGCCTTGAAAACTGAAACGACATAAGTAAAAATTTGATAGCTATCACATCAGTTTGACAGGTGTCACTCATCAAACAGACCATACACTTAGTCTCAAAAGCAGCATTATCCCTCATCCATCAGAGCATCATCTATAGCTAAGGGCTGGGGGGTGATTGATATACCCGTATATACCCTCGGCCATGCCGAGGGCTCCCTGTACCTCATCTAGCCCAGACGACCCCTCAGGGACTGACCCTTCATCAGGCTCTGGACGACCCCTCAGGAGGCCGACCCTTCATCAGGCTCCGGACGAACCTTCAGGAGGCCGACCCTTCATCAGGCTCCGAATGACCCCTCAGGGGCCGACCCTTCATCAGGCTCTAGACAACCCCTCAGGAGGCCAACCCTTCATCAGGCTCTGGACGACCCTCCGAGGGTACGACAGTACAGGGCCCAAATTAGGCCAGACTCATTACCGGAAGGAACTTTGCCCTCGGCCTCATATCAAAGGCCGAGGGTGACATCATCACAGCGCGTGGTTTGGGAGACGCGTGGAACAGTGCGCGTGAGGCTCACATGGCACATGGGAGACCGTTATAACAAAATCACACCCTCACGTGAGGGAATATTATGTCATCATTTGGCATCTACAGATGTCAACAGGGGATTGGATAGATCATCATTCACATGCACCATGCATACTTAGGGGGTACACTACACTCCCCCAAGACCTATATATATTTGTTACCTACAACCCTACAGTGGGGATCGATTGATAATTGGAACCCTAGCTACACACAGTAGAGAGAGAAAGTGAGCTTATGTGCCTTGTATCCAAGGCCATTAGTGCCCATACTTAGTAGATCACACACTCACAGTGGATGTAGGCCAAAGTGGCTAAACCACTATACATCATTGTCTTATTCCTCTTATACTCATCTCCTTCTACACACTTATACATATACATCTCTATGGCTGCCATTGTTTGAGCTCATCATCACTTATCCGGTGGTTCTAAATCTCAGCATCATCACATCCAGTCCCCCAATTATTGCCTGAACATTGTGGTTACTAACCGCTAGAACGTAATTCCCATTGAGGCTAAAAGTCATGAATTTATAACAGTGCAGACCAAGAGTGGTGATGAAATAGGTCTTTTCTTGGTCGGGACCAAATAAGGGGATTTTATGGCATCATGAATACGCATCCGAGAAGCTCCTCCGATCTTGACTGGCTATGGCATTGACCAACTGGTTGATCTTTAGTAGAGGAAAGTTATCTTTGGGATAAGACTTGTTGAGGTCGATAAAGTCTAAGCATAATCTCCAACTTTCATCATTCTTCTTTACCACTATCGGGTTTAAGATCATTTTGGGAATTGAACTTCTCTAATGGAACTTGCTTCCAGAAGTTTCCCCTCCTCCACTTCCATGGCCTTTGCTTTTTCTGGGGCAGTTCGTCGAGCCTTTTACGTAATCGGAGGATAATTCGGTCCATATAAAGTTGGTGTAAAATGACTAAGAGGTTGATCCTGAGCATATAGTATGGCTGCCAAGCAAATAAGTCCAAATTTTCCTTCAATAAATAAATCAACTCTTCCCTTTCTTGTGGAAAGCATGATGTGTCGATTAGAAATTTCTTCTCTAGATGAGACTTGTTAAAAACTATCTCTTTTAATGGTTCTATGCCTCTATATGTGTGGTCCACCCTTGTTTCTTCTACTCCTAGTCTGCCATACTTTAGTTACTATTTGGACGGTGTGGCTTCATCTTTCGATTCCTTGTGGATGATCTTTTTCTCTTTTTTTCTTATTTGGGTCTGGTGGCACAAAAAAAACCATTAAACAAAGACCATTTCCCCTAATCTCCATTATTCTATGATCCGTGATGCACATGATTTTCTGGTGTTAGGTGGAGGGGACATCTTGCATAGCATGTAGCCCGTGACACCCCACCTAATTAATTATCGGGTGATCATTCCTTTAGTAAATTAAAATAATATTCTCATTTGGTTCATTATTAACATCAGTGTCAAAAACCATATTAATTACTAATCACCTAATAGTTATATAAATGAGTGTCAAATTTTATCTTTCATTAAATAGATAACCACATGCGAAAACAAAATAAACTAAACCATACACGCAATCAATGTCTAAAATGATACCGAATAATAAATGACTTGCCGAATAAACCATCGGCAAAAAAATCCAAAACCAATATGTTCAATAACTAATAATAAATATCAATACCAAAATCTAAACTGAAATACTCATAATACGTCCTAAAGGGAACACGCCCAAAATAAAACACCGGGATAAGATTCATAATCTAGGAATGAAATAAAAGAAGCGTCTACTCCAACTCATGCATACATCCACATATACTGCATCTGCAAATCCCTGGAATAGATAGTTAAGTCTGGCATCCCAGAGCCTGGATACCTAAAAGGTTTTGAAAATATTTGCAGCATGGGTTTGAACCCAAAATATTTTGAAAATATTTAGCAAGTGATTAATGCTATAGTAAATAAAATGAATGAATGCTCTTCATATTTAAGTTAGTGTCACACTCCCTTGAGATAATTCTCACCCCTCATCTAAAGTGCACACCTAACGCTTCTTACTGACCCTCCTAGTTGTTCTAACCCGTCTAACTAGCCTTGATACGTATACTTATTGACACATTACTCTAGCCCAAGTAATCTTACTAGTTTCATAAGTCATTTATCTCATTAACTTAATTATTCATCTTTAAATAAGTCTCTATAATATTCTCAGTCTTACTAGGTTTCTCATTTCTTTATTCGGAGTGTTTCTCTTAGGGGAGATAATGCGGGTAAGGAACATTTTGGATCCTGCTGAGGTGGATTTCAGACCTAACTATGTGCATTGGCAGTCCACCCAGCTAATTGTCCTTGCCTGATAGAGGTGCACTATGGGGGTGAGACATGATTGTTTGTTGGCTTTAACTAATTTAGGGAGAAGAAACTCGTTTTCTATAGACGACGCTAATTGTGAGTGCAATTGTCTCACAAATAATGATCCTAAACAGTTAATGCCGAGCAAAAAAATAAACAATATCACAAGATAAATATATACGTGGTTCGGCAATGGCCTACCTCCACGAGGTGTTTCACTATTCTTATTATATTTTTCTCTATTGATAACAAGAATTATATGTCCTTTTTCCCTCGGGTAAGAGTTACATTTATAGACAAGAAAGAGGTGGAGCCATGTAGGACTTCCTTCTCCTGTTGATAAGATTTTTACTTGATTATGCTAATCTCTTCCGAAATCCACACAGGTGGAAATTATCCTCATGGTTATCTCGCATAATGATCCTTACCCAATTTCTTTGGGTCGACTTTTATCTAAACCCGAGTTATTTGGGTTGTTTGGATTATTCCCCACAATACACGATGCAAATCATTTCATTCTTGAAATATATATAGACATAAAATATATATTCTTAAGGAAATCAACATCTAGAAAATGAATATTACTTCTCGATACGAATTAGACTTGTCAAATATCTTAGTATTCTACTCGTGTCTAATTAGCATGTTGAGTTAAGCAAATTTTAATTTATTTTACATTTAAATTACACTTAGGGTTAAAAAAATAGGGGAACAATAGTCATTCAACATTTTAAAATCAAATGTGGAGTTGGGGAGGATAACACGGGAATAGTAATATCTTAGGGCATCCCTGATACAAACGTAACCAAATGGCTTGGCTACAAATTTTTTCATGAAAAATATTCTATAATTTTTTAGGTAGGGTTGTTTGATAGCATTAATTTTTCAACTGACAAATCATATTTTTTGACTTTTTTTAGGGATTAGGATAAAAGAATAAAACATGTTTTAAAATATTTTATATGGTGAGAGACTTCATGGAAGGGTTATACATAAGAAAAGTGAGATTAAAAATGTTTCATATAAAAATATCTGATACACAAAACAATATGATTTTAGTAAAATATGATTAAAAATGCTAAAATCATATATAAAAATCGAACTAATTTTTTTTTGAAAAAAACAAACCATTAATTTTAACAAAATAAAAACTTTAATTTTACCAAAAACAAAGTTGAACAAATCTTGGGTTACAAATTTTTCTTTGAGTATAACCATGGAATTTTTTTTCAAAAAATTGGGAAAAGAATGACAAATGACATATAGGATAGAAAAAAAATACATGCCACATATTGAGTATCAAACGCACATAAAATTTGACAAAAACTTCATTTGCCACATTTTCATCAATTTTTTAGGATGAATTGTGATTATTAAACAAACCCTTTTAACTCTTTTTAAATCAAGTGTTAAATATAGTTTAACTTTGAGTATGAGATGGTAAGAATTGTTATTTCTGATATTATAAAGGGATTACAAGTTTTTAGTCCTATTTTATTAATATATGTGTGTTTAATCCAATGTCATTATTTGTTTGTTATTGGTCCTATATTTTTACATATGTCATTCTCTACAAAAAGAGACATGAGCGGTTAGGAGAGGTTACACGAAAGTTGAGGGAAGTTTTAGACGATTACTGGACTTAAAACAATTTAAAAAACACATGGGATGGGAGACTAACAAAACTTTAGAAATGGGACTAAACCCAAAAAAATTATATTATAAATCCAAAATATAAACAATATATATATATAGTGATTACATAAATAAATAAATAAATAAAATTTGGAAACTTACTCATAGTAGACTGAAGTCGCAGAATATAAGAATAGTATTTGGTATAAAATTAATATGAGCCCTGCTTAGAACAGTCTACTTAAGACAAATTTATTCCCCCCAATGTGCTTCAAGGTCATTAAATAATTGTCTCCCAAGATAGAATGGATTTTTGAATTAATTAAGCATCACATCAATGATTAATCCCAGTGAACACAATTCTATATTTTCTACTCAACCAAGTAACATAAATAATCTAGATGAAATGTATGCAGTAAAGGAGGAAATATTCTTCTAAAACTGGTGTAGCATTTTGGGATTAGTTAAAAAATGGAGAGAGAACAGGTATTTATATACAATGAAAGTGACTATTGGGAAAAATCATTTTGTTAACTGTTAAACAGTTAATTACGATTTTAACAATTAATTAATTAATGTCAGCCTAGAATGTTAATTAATTAATTGGCCCAAAAATGAAAGGGATTTTTATAAGTCTGAGCTCAAGCTGAGCCGGCCGACTAGACGAGTGGACATGCGTGTGGACTTTTAATCGAAAGTCAACCCAAGCATAGCTTATCTCATTTCTGCTTCAAAGAGTTAGGATACCTCCAAGGCACTAATCCTTAGTGCTAATTCTTTTTTATATATTAACTCTTCACATTCCCGTTGTTCTACCAAAGTGTGATTAGAGTGAAGCACTCCCAATTCATTAACTTTCATTTCTTTATGAGTCACTTTTGAGACATATTTATCATTCATAACTTAATGAATTTGGATGTGTGAATATAATACGTTAATCTCTTTGCAAAGGAGAACGCATTTGTATATGGTCCCATAAATATTGTGATGTGGTTCCCATCTAAATTTGAGCTCAAAGTTGCTCAAAATTATGATGTCCAAATATCCACTTTGAAAAATCCCCTACATGAATGATATACTGCTATATAAAGATATGAAAGATGAATATGCACACACAGGTTGATTAAAATTGAAAATTTATTGCATCGGGAGAAATAGCCTAGTGACCTTGAACTTTCCTTAGTGATATACTATCGAATTTACTTGGTTAATCGGTAGACTTCATGTCTTTAAACTATTAACCGTTTCTTTAAACCTAGACAACAATATTCACACAATAATTCTTCAAAACAGTTGGTTCTCGCGTTTGTGTTCATTTTGGCCATGAACACCACTTGGCTCCGTGAGTATTGTAGAGAATTTTCCTTTCATTAGTGACTTCCATAAAGAGTATCCTGAAATACCCCACTTAGACATACTAAGATATGGATGTCATTAAAATCATAACTAATCCTAATTTTGTGGCAGATGTGCAATGTCTTATCATTGAAATGGATAGGATTAAACATCTCCCAGTGCTTACTGAATACAATGTAGTTCAGTTTACCTATTGAACCTAGATCTTGGGATCTCTAGTCAGCTAGGTTGGGTTTCCACTATATTTATTCTTATATTTACTTATAGTCTTTAGACCCATTCCTCTCGATGATCTTTCAACTTTCTCTCAGTTTAAACCTTTCGTTAGTGGATCCGCTATATTAACTTTTGACTTTACATGATCAATTGAGATAATTCAGTTTGAGAGAATTTGTCTAACGGTATTATGTCGATGGAGAATATGTCATAACTTTTCGTTATATATGTGATTCATTGCTCTTCCAATCGCCGATTGACTATCATAATGTATACATATTACGGGCACAAGTTTTGATCAATTTGGAGCATCCTCTAAGAAGTTTCGAAGCCATTCATCTTCTTTTTCTTATTCGTTTAGTGCGATGAATTCATATTCCATTGTCGATCTAGAAATGCGGATTTGTTTTGAGGATTTTCAAGATAGCACACTCATAGACTTAGAGTCCTTTATATCGAATAACCAGTTTACATCACAATGTCCTTCAAGTACAGTCGAATATCTTAAATAGTGCAATCCATAGTTTTTAGTATATTTTAAATAACCCAAAACTCTTAATGTATCCTTCCAGTGATCTCTCCCTGTATTACTCATATATCGACGTATTACTCGTATATCGACTTAGCTTACTTATCGAGTATGATATGTCAGGTCGTGTACAGTTCATGATATACATTAAACTCCTAATAATTCGAGAGTAGTCTAGTTGAGATATGCTTTCACCACTTGCTAGATGTAAATTTACATCTACGGGTGTCTTGGTAGGACTAATATCATACTTCTTGAATTTTTCAAGTATTTTGTGTATGTAATAAGATTAAGATAATATAAGTCCATCCGATATTTTAGAAATTTCAATTCCTAATATAACATCAACGATACCTAAATCTTTCATGTCAAATCTACTACTTAACATATGTTTTATAGTTTTGATAATTTTTAGGTTACTACCCATGATTATCATATCATCAACATAGATGCATACAATGACATATCCATTTTGAATGCTTTTGAAGTAAACACATTTATCACACTCATTAATTTTAAAAATCAAACTTTTAATGCCATTGCTTAGGTGCTTATTCTAATCCATAAAGTGATTTCACAAGATTACACACTTTCCCTTCTTATCCGGGAGCCTTGAACCCTTCACATTACTCCATATAGATTTTCTCGTCTAGTTCACCATTTAAGAAAGCGGTTTTTACATCCATTTGATGTATTCCAAGTCCATTAATGGAAGATATTGCTATTAACATCCGAATGGACGTAATTCTTGTTACCGGTAAGTATGTGTCATAGTAATCTGACCCTTTTTTTCCCTCTAGCCTTTAGCTACAAGTCTACTTTATATTTATCAATTGATCCATCGACCTTAAACTTCTTTTTGAAGATCCATTTGTAACCTAAGGGTTTTAAACCTGGTGGAAGATCCACTAGTTACCACGTATGATGTTGGATATGGATTTAATTTCGCTGCTAATTGCTTCTTTCCAATTAGAATCATCGAGTGAGGATATCGCTTCTTTGTACGATTGAGGTTCATTTTTTAAAAATTATGTTAGAAAATATGGACCGAAGGAATTCGAGGTTTTTGCTCTTTTACTACGTCTTGGTTCATCCTCTACTGATTTGTGATCAATAGGTTGATAACTACCACTCGTGGTAGCTTCATTTATCCTTTTAGATGAATCATATTATCGGTTCATGTTATATGGAAATTCATTTTCAAAAAATGAAGTGTCCCTCAATTCAATAACCATATTTATATGAATATCCGGAATATCAAATTTACAAACTAAGAAATGATATACACTGCTATTAATAGCATAATCGATGAACACATAGTCAATGGTTTTTTATCTTATTTTTATCCTTTTAGGTTTAGGAACCATCACCTTAGCTAAGAATCCCCACACTTCTAAATGTTTATAGCAAGGTTTTCGACATTTCCATAACTCATAAGGTGTCTTGTGAGTCTTTTTCTGTGGGACTTTATTAAGAATGTAATTTGCAGATGGTATGACTTTCCTCCACAAGTTCTATGGAGCTCCTGAACTTATTAACATAGAGTTCATTATCTACTTCAATGTACAATTTATGCGTTCAGCAATGCCATTCGATTGAGGAGAATAAGGAGTTGTGGTTTGATGGATAATTCCATGTTCGAAACAAAATTCCTCAAAAGGAGATTCATATTCACCTCCTCTATCACTCCTAATAGCCTTTAATTTTTAGCTTAATTGATTCTCAACTTCATTCTTGTATTGTTTAAATACATTAATAGCCGCATCCTTACTACGTAATAAATATTCATAATAATATTTTGTGCAATTGTTAATGAAAGTAATAAAGTACTTCTTTCCACCTCTAGTTTGTACAAACTTTAAATCACAAATATTTGTGTGAATTAAATCTAATGGTTCAGTGATCCTTTCAATAAAATGAAAATGTAATATTGTTAATTTAGATTCCACACATATATCACATTTATGATTTTTATTTATGTCAAAATTTGGCAAAAAATGAGTTAATTAATCTACATAAAGTATCAAAATTAACATGTACTAATCTAGCATGCCAAACATTAGAAGACTAAATCAAATATGTAGAACTAGAAATTTCATTCACTTGGGATGCATTTGGCATCAAATTCATTACATTCATGTCAATGAGCCCCTCATATAGGTATCCCTTTTCACATATACACATCATTTTTAGACAACACAAATTTATCGAAAATAAACACTAATTTAAACCCATTTTTGCCTAAAAGTGATTCGGAAATCAGATGCTCGCAGATATCAAGCATGTCCAGCACATTATTAAGAGTAAGTTCCTTTCCTGATGTCATTTTTAGAATGATATTTCAATATCCCTCGATTTTATAACTCTAAGAGTTCCCCATAAAGAGGTTCTCCTCATTTTTCAAAGCCTTATAATTAGTAAACATCCATTTGTTTTCATAAATGTGGCGTGTGGCCCCAGTGTCCACCCACGACGCCTTGGTATTTCCTACCAGGTTGCATTCAGAGACAACAGCAGAAAGATTTATGTCTACAATACCATTAGAAATTGTCACCCTCCGTCACATTAGCTTGTGCATTCTGTTTCTTGGGATTCTTTAGTTTGTGACATTCGCTTGAGCGATATCTTGGCTTGTTGTAATTGTATCATTTGGCCTTGAACTTTTTTCTTTGTTTTGACGTGCCTTCGCCGTCACGCTTCCTTTTTTTCTTTGATCCTTCCACCACATTATCATTGGACTCCATGATGTTCTTACCACTGTTCTTTTGAGATTCATATTGTCTTTTTCAATCCGCAGTCTCACTACTAATTCTTCAATGTTCATCTCCTTTCGTTTATGCTTAAGATAATTTTTTAACAGGTTCCAAGTTTGGGGAAACTTTTCAATTATCGCAGACTGACATTCCTTCGGCATGAATGTCATGAAGAATAACTTGTGCAATAATCGGCTTGGTGATATACCGCGTATAGCCCCATCCCAGATGATGATGCTGGGTTTCACCACCACCAGGTAAGGTGTTTCCAAGCTCTATATGTATATAACAATGGCAGCACAGCTATAAAAAGAGGTAAGAGAAGGAGGTGAGGATATAAGGAGATCAACACCGGAATATAGGTGGTTCAGCCGGTTTGGCCTACATCCACAGTGAGTGTGTGAGTAATATCACTGAAAGATGGTACTAATGACCATGGGTACAATTCCCTCAAGCTCTCTCTCTCTCTACAGTATATTTTGACAGGGTTTCTGCTAGGGTTGCATGAATGAGATCCTTTTGCAAGGTAGGGGATGATCCTTATATATAGTGCATAGGGGGTGTAATGTACCCCCCATGCATGCAGTGAGCATGTGTGTGATATCCTCACCAATGTGGGAATGCCACCTGTCCTAGTCACATGTAAGCAATGATGATAAAATATTCTCCCCCATGTGGAGAATAATCTTGTTACAACTGATTTATGCCCAGGTGTCTTTATCCAAGTGTCAACAGATGCTCGGCAGTCATGTTGATAAATGACCTCGTCCTGGGAGAGGCCGAGCTGTAGAGGCTTGGTATCCGCTCAATCTGGGAAGTGTCATAAGGAGTCTCGGCCTGATATTATTCGAGACATATGCTTGGGTCGGCTCGATCCGAGGTTGGGCATGCTGCATGTAGATGATTGTTAATACCTCTGGTAGCCTCGGCCCAAGCCGAGGTAGGATCCGCGTTGAAGATGAAGTGTCTTCTTATCCTCTCGGCCTACTGATGGCCGAGGTTGCTATTCCTGGGTACTTTAGGATGCTGTTGATGTCTGCGACGTGCGTGGTGTCCTTGGGGAGGTGTAAGCAGTAGTGTCGGCCTGGGTCGAGGTAGTCTTGGCCGAAGGATGATATCGTGGGCCCTTACCCCTTATTGGGTCGATCAATGTCTCGGCCATTATATCGGCCGAGGTAGGTATCCCTGAGCCGAGGTTATACTTGGGCATATCACCAGAGTTACACCATTCAACCCAAATAGACCATCGACAACCCATTCAGTATAAGGAGTTATGAATCGATCATGGAATCAACCCGAGCTGACTCGTCCTTGGCCAATGGATGATCATAGGGAACTTTGGCCTCATCCTAGAAGACGAGTCAACATGCCTTACATCATTGATCATATGACCTACCACCCTCATCCTCGTCCATCATCCGGATGATGAGGATATGATGAGATATCCCAACAATACAGGTGTCATTTTGTGGATTATAGCTCGATAACTCAGCCTCAGCCTGGACGGACGACTGATTATGGACAGCAGGCAGAGCACGTGGATTGGGGAACATGTGGTAGTGTGCGCGTGGGTTGCGGATCCCACATGGACAAAGCCGTTATAACAACATCTCCCTCACACGTGAGGGAATATTTAATCACCATGACCTACAATTAACATTGACAGTTGACTCCTCGTCATTGGCTAGGAACATTCCACACATGCATATTACATACTTATGGGGTACACTACACGCCCCATGCACTATAAATACTTTTCTTCTACATGTTTGAAAAGGATCGATTATTGTAAACCCTAACTGAAGCTCTGTCAAAATCATAGTAGACAAAGAAAGCTTGAGTGTTCTGTATCCCAAGTTTATTAGTTCCATTTCTTAGTGGATTTTTCACACACTCACGCAGTGGAGTAGGCCTAGATAGGTGAACCACTTATATTCTGTGTTGTCTCCCTCTTTGCCTCATCTCCTTCTATATTTTCATACCTATTTTTACTCCATTAATACACTAGTTTGAGCTTGTATATTTACATTGATTTGGTGATACCATATCTAGTGTCATCAATTTAGCGCCGTCTGTGGGAACAAAGTATATCTTCTTCCTCATCTTTGTTTAGCTTGTACTAACCGAATTCTCTGGTGGTGATCCATCTCCGCTCAGGTGGGCCTGTATCACCATTGAAATTGCTCATATTGAGACTCTTAAGATTTTCTCCAAAGTTTTAGCTCTTCTAGTTCGCTAGAGATATGTCCTCCGATCTACCTTTGGGCGTTGGTACAAGCTCTAGGCAAGCTCCACCTTAGTCAGAATTAGATGAGGTGGTGGCGGCGCTGCTCTCCTTGGCAGCCAGCCAATAAAAGATCCAAGAATAACTCGTTGCATTTAACCAGAACATGGTGGTTAGTCCTGCAGGTGTCGGAGATGAGATGATAACTTCGACCGCCAGGGAAGGCCATCCAGGTCCAGTGGTCAGGTGACCACCCTAGGCCCCACATAAAGAGATGCCTCCATAATAAAGGCATTAAGATGTGGCCAACCCTAGGCATTTACGCCTGGGGAGGCCGAGTCAAGAATACCATGATGATGAGGATGATTAATATGATGATGAGAAAGATAGAGAGTATTGGGAGCCTTACCAAATGTCTGGAAACACTGTGCGTCCACTTCAGTTCCATAGAGGACATAGTGGAAGGCTGACCATGAATATAGGCCAAGAAAATCATCTTTAGACAGGCTAATCAGAGGGTCGACCTTTAATAGGCTCGGCTCGATAGAAGATAATTTAAGGAATCGCCTCTCCACATTTCTAAGAGTTACTAGATCCAAGAGAAATGATAAATGCAGAGACCGTAGTCCTCCATGAGGTCGAGATGAGGAACAAGGCAAGGTTAATAACCGGTAGAGAACGAATGCCATAGAGACTTTAGTTCTCTTAGCCAACAGAGAAGGGGCTGAAGATAATGTTATTCAGGTCGAGAAAGAGGTTACAGCTATGACCTAGAGGTCTTGGATTGATTCCATACAGCGATTAGAGGAAAATATAGGGGATATACTGAAGAACCAATACCCTTTGCTGAGGGTCTACACTGAAGGCTCCCCCTTTGTGGAAAAAATTATGAGTTATCCAACCTCGAAAAAGTTCAAGTCGTCGGTGATCACACCTAAATATGACGGGAATACTAATCCCGTCCATTATGTGGAGATGTATCAATCATCTATAGATATATACTCGATCTCTAATGAGATGAGGTGTCGGGCCTTTTCCAGCACACTTATCAGTGCCGCTCATGTGTGGTTCATCTCTCTCCCCAAAAACTCAATAGAAAATTTCAAACAGTTGGCAGAGAGGTTCATACATAATTTTTACTTTGGAGTGAAGCCCCAAAAGAAGATGACATACCTAGTGTATGTTAAAAAGGGAAAGGATGAAAGTTTAAGGGGGTACATAGTTCACTTGAATAAAGAGAAGGCTATAAAGAGCGCATTGCTATGACTGTCCTGATGGGAGGATTGCAAAAGGGGAAACTCATCTAAAATCTAGTCGAAGATCCTTCAAAATCTATTGCCAAACTCTTGGCTACGTTCGAGAAGGTTATGAATGCGGAGGAGGTTAGGGAGATGACGAGAAATGATCAAGTAGTGGAAATAAATTCCAGAAGTCAAAGGATAAAGATGGTAGGAAGAGGTCGACGAACGATAAGTTCACTGACTATACCCCATTGAGAGTCAACTCTGAGTATATTCTGAATGAGATAAAGAACGATCAGTATCTGAAATGGCCGAAGAAGTTGAGTCATCCTCAAAAGAGGAATACGAAACTGTGGTGCCAATTCCACCAAGATCATGGCCATATAACCAATATATGCTTCACTCTCAAAGATGATATTGAAAAATATTAAAGGCAGGAAAGTTGAGGAAATATATGGATAAAAGCAGTTCAAGGGGTGGCCGAGATGACACCCGAAAGAATATGAATGATAAATACAAGCCTGATTCTCTAGCTAGTCGAGATGATGATGCCTCAGATGATGATGAGGTCGACCCAGACCTTCCACCTCCAATCACTGATCCTAAGGCTCGGCTTCACACAATTTCTCTTGGAGTTTAAAATGATTTATAGAGGACTTATAGGAGGTGGAAAGGAAATTACTGGCAGGAAAGCTCATATTGCAGAAACCAAAGCTCTTCCTCCCAAACCTAAAGAAGTTCACTCGGGAATTATTAAGCCGAAGATGGTGAAGCGAACAAAAGTTGATATGAATACCCTGATTATTAGTTTCTCGAGGTTGGATTTTAAGGGGATCTTAGCCTCATACGATGACCCTTTGGTGATCACTACCTTGGTACATGGTTATGAAGTTACTAGGATATTGGTCGATGGTGGCAACTCAACCGATGTGATGTTCTGGGATTGGTACAAAGGCCCGGGGGTGAAAAAGAAAAGACTGATGCCATATCACCAACCTCTCAATGGTTTTAGTGGCGGGAAGTTGCAACCTTTAGGAATCTATGAGATGGAAGTTAGAATGGGGTATAGTTGGCCAAAATACCTCATAAAGAAGATCAGTTTCTTTATTATAAATGAGAATGTCTACTCAGCCTACAACATAATTCTAGGACGAGTAGCCTTCAAGGAGTTTGAGGTCATGCCCTCAACAGTTCACCAGATGATGAAATTCCCGACTCCTTATAGAGTAGAGGAAGTTCAAGGTGACCAAGTTGAGGCATGTGAGTGCTATTTCAACTCGTCTAAAGAGAGAGAGGCACATAAGAGGGCACTACAACTTATAAGATTTACTCTCTTGACCCCAGAGATGAGACCAAGATGAAAAAGGGCAAAGCCGTCGAGGAGGTAGAATCCATCATCCTTAATGAGGATGAGCCAAAAAAAACCATCCAAATCGATAAGGCCTTGAAGAAAGAGATTAAATTAAAGAAGAGTTAGTTAAACTGGTGAGGAAGAGGCAAAGCATTTCGCCTGGATCCATGAGGGTATGCTTAGAATTGATCCTAAGGTCCTCTGTTATAAGATCAATATGGCCTAGGATGCAAAGTCGATCAGACAAATAAGGAGAGTGTACTCTAAAGAAAAGTACGATGTTATTAGAGATGAGGTGAAGAAGTTGGTGAAAGTCGACTTCATCAGGGAAGTTATCTACCCTGAATGGTTAATAAATACTCTCATCGGCCCTAAGGCCAATGATAAGTGGAGAATGTACGTTGATTTCATAGACTTGAACAAGTCATGCACCAAAGAAAACTTTCCCCTATCGAGGATAGACCAAATGGATGATGCCACGGGCAGCCATAAACTGATGAGTTTTATGGATGCCTATTCAGGTTATAATTATATATTCATGGATCCGACTGATGCTTAGAAAGCATTATTCATTACTAAAAAAGGAACCTACTGTTACAACGTCATGCCTTTCAGCCTGAAGAATGCTGGGGCAATATATCATAGATTGGTAAATAAGATGTTTGAAGATCAGTTAGGGAAAATCATAGAGGTGTATGTTGACGACATGTTGACAAAGATCCTCAAGGTTGACACTCATGTGGTCGACCTTAAGCAAACTTTTGATATCATGGACGAGTACTGAATAAAACTCAACCCCTTCAAGTGTGTTTTCATTGTGGAGGCAGGTAAATTCTTCGGTTTTATTATAAACCAACGGGGGATTGAGGCCAACCCCGCGAAGATTAAAGCTCTGATGGATATAAAGACTCCAAAATTCATAAAAGACGTTAAGAGGTTGACTGGACGAGTAGCGACATTGAACATATTTGTGTTAAGAGTAATAAACAAGTGCCTACCATTTTTCAAAGTGTTAAGAAAGGCCTTCGAATGGAATGAAGAGTGTGAGAGATCCTTCCAAGAGTTAAAGGCTTATCTCGGCTCACCACTTTTGTTATCCCAGTCTGTTCAAGGGGAAAGGTTATATCTATATATGATTGTGTCAGAGTCAACCATCAGTTCAACAATCGTCAGACATGAGGATGGTGTGCAAAAGCCAGTTTACATTAATAGTAAAGCCCTCCAAGGGGCCGAGCAGAGATATCCTAAGATGGATAAGTTGGTCTACGCTTTAATTTATGCCTCGAGAAAGATGAAATCATATTTTCAGGTGCACACGATGGTCATCCTCACCGATTTTTCTCTCAGATAGGTTATCTATAAACTTGATAAATCGGGTTGGTTGATGGCCTAGTCAATAGAGTTGGGAGAATTTAAAATAATCTATCAGTCGAGAACAACCATCAAAGGGTAGGCTTTAGCAAATTTTATCACCGAGTTCACCTGGGACGAGGCCTACAGTAAAGAGTTGACAAACCCAACATTAGAGCTAAAAAAAGTAAGTGAAAGCCCGGTTTAATCCAAGACGATCACTACAAGAGGTAGAGTGACTGAAAATAAATAAGAGAGATATATTTTCAAATATGGGACCTTAGAGGAGGGTAGTTTTTCTAATGAAGGTACTATTTTGAATTTGTTTATTGATGGCTCTTCATGAGAAGCCGAAAGTAGAGCATACTTGATCGTGTTGCTCCCAGATGGGACTGACATTGAATATGCTCTAAGATTCAGTTTCAAAGATTCCAACAACGAGTTATAGTATAAGGCTCTTTTAGAAGGACTTTACCCAGCTAGAGCATTAAACGTCATCCAACTCTTGGTTCATAGTGACTTCAGATTGGTAGTGAATCAGATATTGGGAGTATATGAAGCCAAGGATGATATAATGGCCAAGTACCTACTAAGGGTAAAGGCAATGCTAAAAAATTTCAAGGAGGTGAAACTAAAAAGAATCCCTCGGAAAGACTATAGTCAAACCAATGTCTTAACGACATTAGCCTCCACCACTAGGACAAAGATCAGAAGGTCGGTGCCAGTGGAGATTCCACACCGATCGACCATTGAAAAAGAGGATAACATGGTAAAGTGTTGTTTAAACTTAAACCTGGGAGCTTCATGGATGGACCCTATCATTCGATATATCATAGATGGGGAGTTACCTGATTCAAATGCTGAGAGGGGGAAATTGAGATACAAAGTGAGAAAGTTCTCCATCGTAGGAGACGTCTTATTAAGAAGGGATTCCTTATTTCCTTACTCCGATGTGTCCACCTGACTAAGGTGGAGTATATCTTGAAGGATGTGCATGAGGGGTCTTTCTCAAGCCATATAGGATGAAAATCATTTGAAAAGAGAACTGTCACCCAGGGGTCTTGGCGGTCAGCATTGGCCAAGGAAGCAGCTAGTTACGTGAAGAAATATGACAAGTGCGAAAGATTCATCAACATCCCTCATCAACCTCACCAACCTCTGACTTCTATCACTTCCTCCTGCCCATTTGCAGTGTGGGGGATTGACTTAGTAGGACCATTGCCAAGGGTTGTAGGTAATTACTGACATCTGATAGTGGCTACTGACTAATTTTTTAAGTGGGTGTAGGCCGAGGAAATGATCACTATACCAAAAAGTAAGACCTTCTAATTTATTTAGAAGAATATTATTTGCATATATGGACTACCCAACACATTGATCTCAGATAATGGAAAGCAGTTTAAGAATATATCCATGGAGAAGTACTGTGAGAGGGTCGGCATTAAAAGTTCTTTTCAAATCCTGGATGACCCCAAGCCAATGGTCAAACTGAGGTGAAGAATAGAACAATCCTTGATGGGATCAAGGAAAAGTTAGAAGATTACAAAGGCCAATAGACTGAAGAGGTGCACTCCGTCGTATGGGCGTATAAGACGATGGAGAGAACGCTAATGGGGGAGACCCCGTTCATACTTGCCTATGGCTCAGAGACCGTGGTGCCAAAAGAGATCGATATTCTAACTCACAGAGTCCAGACATATGACCTAGAGAAGAATACTACAAAGCATAGATTGGAATTGGACTTAATAGAATAAATAAGATAGGATGCAGAGGTTAGGCAAGCTACCTATCAGTAGATAAGAGCAAAATTCTGCAATAAAAGAGTGAAGGCTCGACTATTGGCAGTTGGGGACCTAATTTTGAAGAAAACTTGGAAAAATCCAAACAAAATCCTTCCCAACTGGCATGAACCCTATAGAGTCATCAAAGAGGTGGTTTGGGGAACATAACGGCTTGAGAACTTGGAAGGAGATCCATTATCCAACCCTTGGAATGCCGAATATCTAAAAAAGTATTATCAGTAGTAATTTTGTATGAATTTCTTTTATCAATGTAACAGTGTATGAAAAGAAAGCTATGAATGAAATTTTTTCTAGGTATTCTCCCTTATTTTATTGTATGAGTAGTTCAAATTGTATGTATCATTCATCCTAAGCTATGGAACATCACTCGTGGTGAAGTAACTTTACCTTGCTCTCGATGACATGACAGTCCGAATGGGGATAACCTTGTCCATGGACTCTTAATAACACCAAAAAGGGGGAATAATATCTTAACATCATTAACTTGGTGAAAAAACTCTCTTGACCGAGATGAGAGTGTGTGGACGAGATAACTCTCATCCATACTCTTAAAACGATGAGAGGGGACTTGCGATATAACACCATAATTTGGTGAATTCAAATCCAAAAATCACTTTATTATGGTTTATCTTAACATCATTAACTTGGTGAAAAAAATCTCACGGTCGAGACGAAAGTGTATGGACGAGATAACTCTAGTCTACACACCCTCAAAACGATAAGAGGGGACTAGTGATATAACACCATAATTTGGTTAATTCAAATTTAAAAATTACTTTATAGTGGTTTATCTTAACATCATTAACTTGGTGAAAAGACTCTCTTGGCCGAGATGACAGTGTAAGGACGAGATAGCTCTCGTCTACGCACTCTCAAAACGACGAGAGGGGACTTATGATATAACACCCGAATTTGTTAAAGTCAAATTCAAAAATCATTTACTTGGTTATATTTATCTCGTCTGATAATGATACGATTTAAGAAAATAAAATTGCTAACTGGTGATTTTATGATTATAAGGCATTCAAGCAGGGTTACTTGTTAAACATCAGTAGAAATCAGATATGCAAACAGATAAGGAAAATCTCAAATACGATATGAAATACCATTCATTCATTCCATTATGAAAGTAAGCTCAGTGTAAAAACGATGTTCAAATACAGATTGAGAGGAATAATTGAAGTTTTTATAAAAGATATTACAAATTGAAGGGTATTGGTCATAGATGACCACCCTATAAAGTTGGTTCCACATTCAAGGTAGACTCCCCAGCACCTCCACCAACTTAAGTTTGCTCAGTATTGACGGTCGACCTTTCAGTGTCTCCCTCAGCTTGAGTCTGATCGAAATCATCATTGATGTCAACCTCGAGTGGGACCTCAGTCATCACCTCATATCCCTCAGATGCACGTAAGGACTCAACATATTCCAACACCGACTCCATGTAAGGATCTTCCATGTCGGGATCTTTTAACTCAGAACTGATGGAGGAGTTCATCTTAGCAAACTTGGTGATGACCCACTTACATGTCTTCTTGAGGATCCTCTCAAAGTATTCCATCCAAAGTCTCCAAACTCGTCAGACACCTTATAAGATTTTATGGCCTCATCCTTTATCTTATGAATGGCCTCGGTCGATAGAGCCCCGTCTTTGACTTTATGATGGCAACAACAAGGTCTTTGGAATGTTGGGAAGATTGGACAGTTAGGGTTTCATCCTTCTATTTAGGAAGATTGCCTTTTGTCTTTAAATACTCGTCATTCTCTTTCAAGGCATCAAGGTATTTCCTATAGTCGGATCAGCTGTCCCTCAACTTATTCTTCATATCTTCCTCATATTTCAATGCCCTGTTAGCCTTTTGAACCTTTGAATAATTCTCTACCATCCACTTTGTGGTGGAGGAGAGAGTGCACACAGATTGCTAAAGAATGAGAATACAAATGTCAGAATACATGTAAGTAGTAAAAGACGAGGTAAAATCTCTTATAAAGAAGAAAGCCCCTGGGATATAGAATGGAGGCCGAAGTCAAAGACTTGAGGAGGAGGTATTTTTCCCAAGAACTCATAATCCTACTTGGATGGGACATCAAGCATTTCCCTCTTTGATCGTGAAGCCGAGGGAAGTATTGAACCTGGGCAGGCCCTCAGCTAGGAATATTGGATGACTGGTAGTGCTCAAAAGACTCTCCTAAGGACGAGTCGCGTCCAGAAGAGCTTGGCACTATTTAAGGAAGATAAGTTATTCTCTGCCTCGTCCGGCAGCAGTATTTTCCTTTGTAGGATTTTTGCCACCCTTTTTCAGTACGTCCTTCAAGTTGGGGGACGTCATGTCCACAAGTCGTCGAAGATATATGATAGACGATCTACAAAGAAGAAATAAAATTGATCAGTCATAAAAGTAAAAAAACTACAAAGGACTTGAGAATAGAAAAGTTAGGTGACTCACACAGCTCGACTAGCGGTTCAACCCCTAAGCCAGCCTTCTTCAGAAAGTTAGGAGTCATAAGGTCCTCAAACTTCGAAAGGGAGCCTTCCTTTCCTTACTTTTTCTGATACTCAACCCTCTTCGGTCTGTAATACTGAGGTTGGGGTCCAACTTGGCTGACATGAAGGGGTTCGCCCAATCATATGCAACTCTTGGCTCATCATCAAAAGGGCCGACATCAGCCAAAAATTCCCAAGCCCTAGAAATGAAAAAGAACCTCGACTTTCAGTAATGGTTTCATGTATAAGTAACTTGAATAATTTTCTTATCAGGCTTCCTAGACCCTAAATGGTAGTAGTCGAATTGGGTTTTAGAGGACGAAACATTATAACAGGCTTTAAATATTCCAATAGAAGGCAAGGAGACGTAGTCAAGTATAATTTGCTAAGAATCTGGCGCCAATTGAGTTGGATCAAGTCCTAGACTAGACAGGATGGCTCGGATAGAAGGTTGGAAAGGCAATCTAATGCTGACATTAAACATTTTCTCATATATAATAATTTCTCCCTCTTGGTCACTGTACGCTCTCTCATCGTCGACTGGGATGCGCTTGACAATGTCAGACTTGATGTCATAAAGATGTCTCCAAAGGAGAAGGTCGAACTCTTTCACAATGGACTGAAAGGTTACGACATAGGTATAATAGATGGGTTCCTCAGCCTTAGAGTCATCACCATCGTCGACCGCATTTTTGTTCTCATCCTCAACCTTATTTGCAACTGTCGGATTCCCCTCTAGAAATCTCTATTGAAACTCATTCTCAGTCGTGGCTCTTAGAGTGATAGAAGTTAGAGGGATTATAATATTAAGATTCTACTCATCTTGTTCAGATACGACTTGGATCAAAGAATCACTTGAAGACCCATTGTCAAAAATTTGGACTGAAGAGTCGTCTTGGCTAAGAGGACTCGGTCTAGCTAGAGGATAATGTTCGAGCTGAACTCTTCGCTACCTCAGATTCCATAAGATGTGAGGGTTGCATTCTCGTCGCTTTTTTAAATGAATCTCTTTTGTCGAATGGAGCAAAGAACGAGTTAGTCATCTCGTCCTTACCAACCTCAGAGGAAAATGGTAAGATGGTCTTTAATGGGATAAGAAAAATGGGTCGTATGAAATGAGGGTCGACTCTACGTCTGTCCTCGACCTTTTCCTCTATCCTACGTATTTTTTTAAAGTACCTCTCCCTAAGTGTGGGATACTTCTCTGCTAACTCGTAAAGCGTCTTTAGCATCAAATAAGTCGAGCTTAAACTTAATAAATAAAGAGCTAAAAAGTTATAAACAACTTAAGGGTTTGACTAATGTTGACCAATGGATGGGAAAATGAATCATTTTTTATAAGAACAATCAAGAACCAGTAAAGAACTAGTTCACCGGAGTTGCGCTGGAGTTCAATTAGTGGTTGGTTTAGTGGGTAAATGAGGCCAAAGAATGGTAGGAAGCTTAAGGGTAACCACCTAACTCTCACAACCACCATACAATTGCCTAAGAGCAACCCTAAAATAACTAGTGAAAGTGGACAGAAAAAATGAAACTCACCGCAAAATGCCGAAACTTAAAGAAAACTAACAAGAAATTTGGAAAATTTAGAAATGGCAGAAAATGGATGTTACTTGGAGAGAGCGGACAGATGCAAAAGCAAAGGAAACCCTAAAATGTGGCTTGGAACGCTTGAACAAGAAGAAAGGGTAAGAATGGCTTTAGAGAGAGAAGAAGCTTGTGCGTGAAGAAGATGATGTAGAAAGACAAAACAGTTTTCAAAGCCATTTAAATACTAATAATCATTGTGTGCAACTTCCAAGGCATACATTATTAAGACGCTATACCCTAAGGCACACCAACAACCATCATTTTTTGGGCCACACGCCATTTCACACGATGATTGCCAAGTGTAAATCCAATTTTCATCAAACTCTTTAGACATGACATATAAAAGAGCACCTTTTAAACTCATACCCAGAAGATGATTTATCCTGAGCCTTCATTTCACATTGAAGACTAAGGGCTAGGGGTAATTGATATACTAAGTATATCCCCCGTCCCAGAGTTACATCCCCTCGTCCAAAGCCGACCATTGCCAACCCATCCAGTATAAGGAGTTATGACTTGGCCATGGACTTAGCCCGAGATGACTCATCCTCGGCCAATGGCTCATTGCAGGGAACCTCGACCTCCTCCTGGAAGACCAGTCAACATGCCTTACATAATTGATCCTTTGATCTACCACCCTCGTCCTCGCCCATCGTCCGGACAACGAGGACAGGACGAGATAGCCCAACAAGATAAGTATCATTCCATTAGTGGATTATAGCTCGATAACTCGGCCTCGGCCTGAATGGACGATCGATTATGGATAACTAGCATAACGCATGGATTGGGGAACACGTGGGAGTGTACGCGTGGGCTACATATCCCACATGGACAACACCATTATAATAACATCTTCCTTACACGTGAGGAAATATTTGATCACCATGACCTACATGTGGCAGTGACAGATGGCTCCTCCTCATTAGCTAGGAACATTCCACACATGCTTATTACATGCTTGGGTGGTACACTACACCCCTCATGCACTATAAATACTTGTCTTCTACATCTTTGCCAAGGATCGATTATTGCAAACCCTAGTCGAAGCTCCATCAAAATCATAATAGAGATAAAAAGCTTGAGTGTTCTGTATATTAAGGCCATTAGTGCCCTTTCTTAGTGGATTTCACACACACTCACATAGTGGAATAAGCCTAGATAGGTTGAGCCACTTATATTATGTGTTGTCTCCCTCTTTACCTCATCTCCTTCTATATTTTCATACCTGTTTTTACTCCATTAATACACTAGTTTGAGCTTGCATATTTACATTGATTTGGTGATACAATTCTGGTATCGTCACTTGGATTCAACCATTATGAAGCCTAGAAAATGTCCCACTATGAATTTCTTCATGCCCGCATCTCCTATTTTGTATTTCTTCTCCAAAGAATTCTGCAATTCCTTAGCGGTTGTTATGGTGCTGTAGACATTATACAACAGCTTGTCCAAGTATGTCAGGATGTAGTTTCGCCACAGAAAGTCAAAATGTTTCCATGCTTCGACGACAACAACTTTCTCAATTTCATCTCCTTCTTGTAAATGGGGCAATCTTCATACACAAACCTTGTCAATTAGAAGGTTGTGAGATAGAAGTACATATTTCCTTACCAACATTTGAAATCGGCCCCGATAAACTTTTCCCGTTTCTCCCCATGTGGCATGTTCACGGGGTCAACAATAGTTACCTGTGTCACATTCACGGTAGGTAGAACTGTGTTTGTACTTTGTGATTCCATTTTTGTTACAAAAATAAAACTTTTATCAATGATATTATTCACTTGTAATGAATAAATCAAAATAGAATATAAAATTATGTACACCAATTTTCTCAAATTTTAATTAACACTAAATGAATTCTAACGGGAATTTTAGACAATATTCTGAATTATATAACACAGAATTAAACTAAGATAGTAAAAACTATTTTTTACTAGTTTAAAATAAGTAAGAAATCTGTGTAAAACTCATTTTAAAGAAGTTTAAAAAATTTGTACAAAACAAATTTTGAGAATAAAAATTCTGAGAGTTTACAAAAATTTGTACAAAATAGATTTAAGAAATGAAATTTTATTTTTCGAAACAATATATGAAAATAAATTTTTGTAACAATAAAATAATATTTATGTACGAATTTATAAAGCAGTAAAATATTAAATTTGTGTTAAGATTGCTATTGTTGATATTATAAATCTAAAATAGAAGCAGCATATATATATATATATATATATATATATATATATATATATATATATATATATATATATATATATATATTAGAAACTTACTTGTAGTAGACTGAATTTCGCAGAATAAACGGATAGTATTTGACAGAAAATTAATCCGAACCCTATTTAGAACAGTATCATTAAGACAAATTTATCCCCCCTCTAATGTGCTTCAAGATTATTGAATAGTTGTCTCCTAAGATAGATCGAATTTTTTAATTAATCAAGCAGCGCAACAATGATTAATCCCAACGAACATAATTTTGTATTTTCTACTCAACCAAACAACATATATAATCTGGATGAAATGTATGCAGTCATGGAGGAAATATATTGAGAACATGTAATTATATAGCATGAAAGTGACTGTTGGGCCCAGAAAGTTAACTATATAACAGTTAATTACAATTTTAACATTTAATTAATTAATTTTGGCCCAGAAAGTTTATTAATTAATTGGCCCAAAAATGAAAGGAATTTTTATAAGCCTATGTTCGAGCCCGAGACGAGACGATCGGACGGAAAGTCAACCAAAGTATAACTTAAGTCAACTTTCCTTCAAAGAGTTGAGAGACCTCGAAGGCACCATCCTTAGTGCCAATTTTTTATATATTAACTTTTAACATTCCCTGTATTCTATCAATGTAGGACAAGAGTAAAGCACTCCCAATTCATTAACTATAATTACTTTGTGAGTCACTTTGACGCGTTCGTATATGGTCCCACAAATATCGTGATGTGGGTCTCATCTAAAACTTAGCTCAAAGTTGTTCAAAATTGTGTTGTTCAAATACCCATTTCCAATAAGACTCGCTTAGAGGAAAAAAAGATTTAATTCCTTTGGGATTAATTATAATTTTATGTTAAATTATTGACGTGCGCTTATATTTTGTGTAATGCGACTATATTTTTTGTAATATGACTCATAACTGGTGAACTCACTATGAATTGCTCTAAGGGTCCGTTTAATAGTACATCAATTCCAAAGTAAATTCCAAAAGGTTGAAATTTTTTGAAATTTTTTGGCTTTTAGGCTATTTGATAGTCTTAATTTGCCTTGAAATTTGTTTTTCATGTACAACACTCCTTAAGCACAATTTGCAACCTTTAAGTGACAAATCACTCAAAATCAATTTTTTTAAACTATATATATATATATATATATATATATATATATATATACAAATTTTCCTTATTTATATCATTTGTTCAAGTTTTGTGTTTGATAGAATATGTGAAAAATTGATGATTTTTCGATTTGTATCAAATAGATACAAATTAAAAAATATTTATTTGTCTTAAAATTATTTGTGCTAAAATCAAATGATTCGAAATCATTTGCATTTTCTCCTTTTTTTTTTTTTTTATCAAACGAACCATAAAATACCTATATGAGAATAACTTCCTCTCTCTTTTCATGTGCGTTTGAAAAATAGTTATACATATGTTTGAAATTTTGTAAGAAAAGCCTTGTTGTCCATGAACAGATCCAACCACTAAAAAAGATTGAATATTAGAGTAACTGCTATCGGGCCCAATGTTTTCTTGATCCGAAAATAGCCACGCCCGTTGAAAATCCCAAAACGGCAATTTTAGATTTGGCTCCCTTTCTAAATTTTGGTAAAGAAGACTAAAGAGGTAACGAAATAAGATAAAGAGATATAATCGAGATTGATTGCTGGCTCTCTGGCTGCGCCTACTTCTTCCTTTTCACTTTGTCATAAAAAGCTGACCATTAAAATATATATACATAACATACATATATCTATCTCCTCACAACCTGAGCTCACTAGCTTCTTTTATAATTACACAAGAGTCCTCATCTTTCTCAAAAGCTAGTTCCCTAGCAGAAACGAGCTCAGATCTAAAACTAGTTGCTTCCGCTACAAGATTTGAGGCCCAACTGCTTAGAAAACAAGCAGTTTATCCGAAAAAGACTGGAGAATTTTTGGTGGAACAAAGTGAGGAATGTATGGTGATTCTCAAGCATTATCCACCGATTCCATTTGTACCCCTATATTTCCCAAGCCCAAAGGGGAACGCTTAGAAGAACTCTCAAACATGAATATCAACCAGAGTGAGTATAGACAGTACCAACCCAATTCTGGGTTGTTAAGGTTTCGTTCTGCCCCAAGTTCTTTATTTGATAAGGTAAATGATCCGATTGAGGGTTTTTTAAATCACATGCCTTCAAGTCCAGATTTGGGAAACGGGTTTTCTTTGAGCTCACAGTTGCCCCCACATTACCCGAGACAGAGTTCGACCCAACTGGCCATGGGTTCGAGTCTTATGAGGCAAAGTAGCTCCCCTGCTGGATTATTTTCTCACCTCAATGCTCAAAATGGTATTGTTTAACTTAAATATGATTATTATGTGTTATTGTGTTGCCACCCAAAAAGCAGATTATATAGTAAAGACCTCAAATTGTCAATTTGGTATTGACTTCAAACATATATATATCGTATTCATTTCTTGAACAGATGCCAAAATAGTGAGCTATCCTATGAGTAACTAGTTATGAGGAGACTTTTGAACTTTCTATTAAAAAATTCCGATTTTCTTTTGTCTGAAATTTCTCAGCTTCCTAATTAAAAGGCCTAGTACAGTGATTATCTCTGGGTGCGAAAAAGTTAACTTTTATATGCTTGGGGTTTGATTGTTTCTTCCTAGTAAAGAAAGAAAAAATTCTCAGCAAATGGAACTGAGCATGAATATTACATATTTAATGATTACCTGCTAAAATGAATTACTGAAAATTTATTAGCAATTTCCAGGCTTTGCCACAATGAGAGGTGTTGGAAATTACAGGGTGGGAAATGGTGGTGAAGGAGATTTAAGTTCATCTTCAAGCTTGTTGAAGAGCCAGATGAGCTACACATCTCGGGTACCATCTTCTTTAGGAATGTTGTCTCGGATCTCCGAAATTGAGGGGGATGTCGGGGAAAGCGAGGGGGGCATTGAAGCAAAGCTCGACAATGCAAACGGAGACTCTCAATTTTACAACTCTGAATACCCTTTTGGTTCTTGGAACAACTCTATGCACTTCAATGAGAATTTCGCTCATCTGAAGAGGGAACTAGACGATGATGGTAAATTATTCTCTGGTGCTCAGGTATGATAATATATTGCATTAGGTACTCGTTTGGTTTGCGTACTTTTTGAAATCCCACATTCATAAACGCTCATATGGATTTGAGTTTTAGGAAAGGAATTGGAATATCCAAACTCTTCACAGGAGGTTTGAGATTTTTTATGTAATTTTTCTAATTATGAAATTCCAGGAAAGTACAAAATCTCTACTATCTCTGACCAAACAAGCTGTAGTTGTAATCTACGCCATAATGTGATTATTTTCATTGCTGTAATGATTTAAATTATTATTTTTGTTTGCTTTTTGTATTTAGAATGGAGAGCTCGGAAATCGTGTGCCTATTTTGTCACACCATTTAAGTTTACCAAAGACCTCAGCTGAAATGGATAATTTGCTCCAGTTCCACGATTCGGTTCCTTGTAGAATCCGTGCAAAGCGAGGCTGTGCTACTCATCCACGAAGCATTGCAGAGAGGGTAAATTGATCTAAATCTCAATATTTTCTTTGTTAATCTATTATATCTGTTGTTATTACCATATGTTATAGCAATAGATGTCATTTTTATGGTCACCACAGTTATTAGACTATATATTGACCAACCGAAGTTAGGTCTCCTCACAGGTGAGGTTGTTGGCCCTCTCTCATTCAACGATAACATTCAATGCAACACCCTCCGGGTGGTAATCAGCCTGGTTAGGGGCCCATCTCCTGTTCAGTAATTTTGGGCTTGGTGTTTTGCTTGAATAATCAAGGACCTATATATTTTAGATTAAGGGAGCATTTATTTTATATCGTAATGTTAAATGGAAGTCCACTCAATATTAAAAAGTAACATTAGGTATTTTTAGCTCTTAATGCCTATCCACAGACAAAATTCAGAGATCAGCATTAAGAATCAAGAAGTTTATCTTCTTTTTTTTTAATAAATTATACTTCTCTAAAATAGTTTTAAAAACATATAATGCCCACAATAGTTAAAAAAAAGTATGTATTCAACATTCAAAATCATGTGTGTTGAAACAAACATCTCGATTCAAAGGTTTATTCCAACAAGAAAAAAGATTGTTCAGTGTTTCTATTCCGCATCCACCATTGGGAGGTAAAAATATGAAGGGCACCTTGGAGTTTTCATGATTTAGGTTGGTTGAATAGATGAAGTTAAAGAGTTGAATATGACAGTTTTGGTGGGTACTATAATATCAGGTGAGAAGAACCCGGATCAGTGAAAGAATGAGGAAACTACAAGAGCTTGTCCCAAACATGGATAAGGTAAGAGATTGTCTTTCCCCTTTCAGCCTCTAACTATTATTTGTGGGGACTCCATATAATTCTCTTGTTTTCTTTGGCAGCAAACCAACACAGCAGACATGTTAGATTTGGCTGTTGAGTACATCAAAAACCTCCAAAAAGAGTTTAAGGTAGCAATAATACACTCTCTCTCTCTTTCTTTTTAATATAGATCATAAAAAGTAAAACAAGGCACCCCTTGCTCTCTCTCTCTCTCTCTTTTTTTTTTAATATAGATCATAAAAAGTAAAACAAGGCACCCCTTGACAAATTTTCATCTTTGTGCTTTTTTTAATTCTATTTTGCAGACGCTTAGCAATCATCGGGCAAACTGCAAATGTTCCAGTATGCAAAAGTCAGTACCAAGTTAACCAGCGGTTTGCTTTGCTTCTGTACAGAAGATAAGGAAAAGGGATGGGCAGATATTTCCATTTATCTCTTTTCAGTCAAGTGGTAGAGTAGAGAGGAATGTGAAATCTCAACTATAAGATATATGGGTCCTGTATGCTAGCTGCAGCAATGTTCAAACTATAGAAATAGACTAGAATAGGTTATTTGTATACGACTTGCAATAATGCATTACTTCTTATATATGTAATTTGTTGTCCTATTAGTTTAATGATGTTAGCTGCTGAATGAGTCTACACGGACTGAACACTCGCACAAGTTTTTCCATTCGGAATGATGCGACTTTCGGAGATTTCGTCACTTCACTACAAACTGTAAAATGATACAAAATCATTGACTCATAGCTATGTTTTTAAAATAATAGGTAATAGTTCTTTTTTTTTGGTAGCATATCATGAAGTGTTCGGACAAGCTTATGTGTATTTCGATTAATTTTCATTTGCAGTTCGTGACTTTTGCTGATCAAGCATTATTTTACCGGGATCGAAATAGAATTATTTATTTGCCACAGAGACATAGTGCTGGACTTTTTATATGAAAGTCAAATGTGTCCTGTTTGGGCCGTGAATACTCCAGTTCCAATCCTAAAATTAAACTTTTCGTTTAAAAGTGGATATTGTTAAGATGAAATTGACTAGTATATGACCCACAACTTATAGTAGCGGTATAAAAATGTTTTTAAGAGTTTGAAAAATAATGTATTTCTAAAAAACTTAATCAACATAATAATGTTTAAAATCATATTCAGAAAAAGAAAACACAAACAATAAAAATAGACATGTTAGAAAGGACTTTTCTCATAAAGGATGGCACAAAATCAAATCAATCATCTTTGATGTAAGCGAATACCAAAAGCAGAGTACTGGTTTGTATTTGTCTTGTTTTGTATTTGTCTTGTTGGTCATTATCTAAAAAAATGTTGAATATAATAAAACTTAAATACATAAGAAATAAGAAATTTTCGAATTTTGTTGTATTTATGTAACTTGCATTTTCATGCTTTTAGCTTTCCATTCTCGTGCTTCTAGTATTTTTATTATAATGCTTCTAGCTTTACATTCTTGACGCATCATGCTTCCTAACATTGTACGGTATTGTTTTTTAACATGAGAGAGTTTTATGGGTATCGACACATGTTTGATGTCTCCAAATTGTAACATTCCTCTTAGGATACCCAAAAATAGTGTCCATTATATGTTATATATTGGTTCATCAAAACCTTGGCACAAAACAAATTATGCGAAGGAAAAAGAATAATGTAGGTAATGTACAAAGACAAGGACACTCCCCCGGATGAAATCCAAAAAAACAGTGGAACAGTTTTGAAATTCAAGTTTCCGATAATAATGTTTATTTAAACAATAAGAACTCTCAATGGCAAAATAATTTTTCTGAAAATGACGAGGAAAGAATAAAAGGGGAAAATCTTATAACAAGAGAATCTAGCAATAGCAAAACTATTGTAATGAAAAATGTACAAATCTTAATATTATCAGGAACGAACTATAAAAAAGATGAGACTAGTAAATCAAGTCAAATATATCACTTTCAAATAGGAAAAAAATAAATTATTTTTTCACCAAGCCGTGGAAAGAAAAGATATACTTATATAGTATAATATTTTAATTTTTCGGGATACAAACATATAGTTTATGTAGTTTAATGGACACGGGAGCAACAATTAGCTCTTATGGACCAAATGCTTTACCATCAAAAAAATAAATAAAAATGAAAAATTCAATTGCCATAACAGGCATCAATGGGACACATAATTATGTTACTCTAAAAGCTAAACGAGTAGCTATTTCATTTAATGAAAGAAATTTGTTATTCCAAAAATTTTATGTTTCCCTGAAATTCACGGTGATTTTATTTTAGGAAATAATTATATTTTCGAATACTTATCAATGTCCATAAACACTGGGTCAATTGATTGAACTTTAAATAAAGAAGTACTAGAAATTTCACTATGACAACAACATAAATATAAGTGAGAAAAAGATTTCTCTCGTGTAAGAAAAGGAGATGTGACACAAATAATTAAGACCTTAGAAGAAAAATATTGGCTATACATTATTTTAAAAGATAGTTTTAGTGAAAATCCACTAAAACTATGAGATGAAAGCCCAATATATAATAATCTCAAATTAAAAGATCCTAAAGTTATTATCCAATTTAAACTTATAATTTATACTTGAAAGATATTGATGAATTTGATAATCAAATCAAAGAATTATTAGAAAATAAACTTATTGAAGAAACAGTAAGCCCACATTATACTCCTGCATTCATGGTAAGAAACCATGGTGATATCAAATGAGGGAAAGCTCAGATGGTCATTAACTATAAACGTTTAAATGAACAAATAGAATTTGATGGCTATTTTATTTTAAGAAATGATGTCTTAATCAACCAGAATAACGGGAAAAAAAAATCTTTAGTAAATTTGATTGTAAATTTGGGTTATGGTAGTTAAAACTAACTGAAGAATAAAACTATTAACATGTTTTAGCATTCATAAAAGTCATTATCAATGGATAGTAATGCCATTTGGACTCAATATAGTACCACAAGTTTTTCAGAGATGGATGGATAAAATCTTTAAAGACCATAATTTTTTTTGTGTTATATATATATATATATATCGATGATGTTATTGTCTTTTCAAAGATAATTCAGGAACACAAGAAATATATAAAACTATTATGTGAAAAATTCCCAAAACATGGAATTCTTCGCTCTCCAAAGAAAATAGAAGTTAGAAAAATAGAATTTGATTTTCTTGGAATAATTTTGAACTTAGATGGTTTACAATTGTAAGACCATATAATCTCTAAAATAAGATATTTTGATGAAAATATTCAAGATAAAAATCACTTACAAATTTTTTTGGGAATCTTTAATTATGGAAATTTTTTTATGTATGGATTATTTAAAAGGAATTACTTCTTCTTGTAAATATCGAGAAGAATGATATATTTTTTTGGTTAAATGATGATACAATTTTGGTAAGAAAAATAAAAACTAATATTCTTGAAAATTGCCTTAAAGTTTATTTTCCTCAACAATGAGATATATTAATCCTAGAATTTGATACTTCTGAGTATTGTTGGGGATGTGTCCTCAAAGTAATTCCCACACAATATTGGATATAAACTAATTCAAATACTTTAGATATCTGCAGTATAAAAGTACAATACCTAAAAATATTCAAAAAGAAGAATTAATATGTGGATATAATTCTGATAAATTCAAGCCTAATAAATTAAACTATAATATTTTTGAAAAAGAATTGGTAGTAATAAAGATAGTAATAAAGATAACTATAATATTTTTGAAAAAGAGTTCCATATCTTCTTAGCCCCGGAAGATTTTAGAGTTAGGGCTAATAATCAAGCGGTCAAAGAGTTCCTTATAAATAAAAGAAATATTTTAGAAGAGAGAAGACTTAAATGGTATGATCAAATTATTATTTGTACTTTTGAAGTGGAACATCTAAACGGTACTAACAATTATCTTATAAATTATATTAACATGAATTTTATTGGAGGGCAAACAAGTGGGCTAACAATCAACTTTAAATTCTTTTATAGGAATGAAAGACCGTAACAAAGGGAAACAAAACAATGTTATGCAAGGAGAATGAGTTATTATTGTTAAAAAGGCAAAAACCTTAAATAATGCTTCTTATTCAAATACACAACTTAGACAGAGGCATGTGTACGTTGTTTTTAGGGGACGACAACCAGGCATTTTCTATAATTGGTTTTAATATCCTGCCAAAATATGCGGTTATCCCAGATCATGTAATAGAAAATATGACAAAATAATATTCAAGAAGCAATTGTTGGATGAGAAAGATGGATGAAACAACTTTCACCCCAAAATTTAGTACATAAATTCTCAAAACTTCAAACTCAGGAAAACCTACTATAATTGAAGTTAAAGATTTTTATAATCCTGGAATCCCCCAGGAAATTTAGGATCCTTTAAATGAAACTTAGAAAGCACATAAAAATACAATTTTAGAAAAATATGAGTCTTTTGGCTGATCGAATTGCAGAACAAACATCATTTCTTGATCAATTTAATGTTATTAATTTTCATGTTTTAAGAAAATGAATTATGAAGAAGATTTCTCTTATGAAAGAATTAACACTTTTCTAGCATTTGTAGAATTACTAAAAAATTATGTTCGAGATAATTTTTTTAATATTATTCATAAAATTTGTTTATTTGAAAAAACAAAATAACTTCTACTAAGACCATTATTTTAATTAAACATTATAACAAAGATTGAAGATCATGATAAAAATATAAAAAAAATCTTTTAATCCAATTTGCTGTTGGTCTTAATGTATATGATGATCTACCTAAAATACATTTCATTATAGAAGATAACATATAGTCAATTGAAGAAATTGCAAGAAGATTAGTAAACAAACTAATCTTTCCAAGTCATTTACTAACATTTTTTTCTAAATTACTTATGACGATCAAAACCATGATCTACTATGTAATTAATAAATACAGATCCACTAAATATTTAACTTTCGATATTACTGGTTTCGTTACAGTGCAAAATAGAGAAAGATTATTCCATACTTATCAAATATAGCATCTCAGAGCAATTGAGAATTATAAATTTGATGAAATTAATCAAATAATTATGATGATTAGTCAATTTATTATTATTAAGTACAATTCAATTCTAGATGAAAGGTTATATGAATATCTTAAACAAGGCTCGTAGTTTTTAATGTGAAAGAGACTACAAGTTCATAGTAAGTGATGGAAGAAGGATTTTTGCTTCAAATCTTCCTTTTGATTATAAAATTTCTCCAGAATAAAAGGCAGAAGTAATTAAGATTTTGCAAAATCTTAATGACAAAAATAAATTAGATGTTCCGTATGAACTCCCGAATGATGCTGAGGAATATAAAGCAGCATAACTGCATCCTCATGTTCAAAGTCTAATGATCCCATCACTAGATTCAATTGAAAAAGATAATCCCATCAACCAGATGGAAGATTAGGTTAATATTATTTTTTTGATTACCAATGGACGACTGCATTATCATCCAGAACACGATAGGTGTTTCAGAAAAGACAGAAGGGATTCTGGAAAAAAATAAGATGCCTAACAAAAACCATTTCAGCCTTTTGAAAGTAAACAAATAAGTTTCCTTTATGTCATTTATTTCTCTTTTATTTCGCTAAATGTAATTTAGACTTGACTTTGGTGAAATGTGTTGTGTACTAATGTACTATTATTAGAATGTTAGTGAGTAAGGCCATCTCTAGTGGGCAGTCTAATTGTGCATTTTCACATTGTTTCCACCCACAGTGGGTAGGAAATAATATATTTTTTAGTGTGAGAAAATGTAGACAAAATTTAAAATCACATTATTGATACGCAATGAGCATGGGGGCCCATAGTTGGGTAGTAAACAGTTACCCTCCTAGAACTGTGGGTATGTAAAAGGCACCTGCCTAGTATATTAAAAAAACATTTTTATAACGTTAATCACAAATGGAAACGGCTTGGGTGTCAGGCACCACCTGGGTGGGAAAAAATACCATGCCCAAGGTGGGGCCCACCTTTGGATTGACAAAAATTATACGCCTAGGTCAATTTTTACACATTCTCCCATTGTCCCAATGTGTGTTCAATACTAACAATGTAAACGAAAATATGTACTTCTACATCTTTTTACACATTCCCATTGGAGATGGCCTAAAGGAAATTTTCATTTACTTCTGATGTGGTAGATTATAGATATTAACCATGCATATTAACACAACTTTCTTCATATTGTGAAAGTGTCTCTAAGTGGTTGAATGATGTAGCAACTAATATTTTCTTTATAGATCTCCAAGAAATCTTAACACTATCATAAATAAATACATACCTTCATTGTGAACGAGCCTTAGGAGGATCATTGTGATATATATCCCTTGCATATCATTTAAATTGGGGCGTTTGTATGATTCCATTGAGTATAATAGATCCATATCAATTGTTTCACATTGGTATCACATAATGTGCTTAATGCCATTCCAATGTCGCCAAGTTGGCTGAAAGAAAGGTGACTAATAAATTAACTGAATATGGAATATCAGGTTTTATACATTATGCCAAATATAACAATACACCAATAACACTAAGATAGGGTACTTCAAGAACAAGAATCATTTCTGTAAGATGTGGGTTCTTGGAATACAATTAGTATCAAGTGAGGCATAACCCCTTATCAAGATCAGAAACACAAGTGACAATAAACACAAGTGAATAGGAGACAGGGGGATTCAATATTCAAACTGGTATTAAATGATACGTTGGCATAATAAATACACAACATGCATAATAAATAGATGGGACCAGCCGGTGGCGTAATTGAAGGGAAAAAGAGCAAGCACTCTAGGCACAATAAAGGCAAGGCAGAAACTTTAAACTCAGTTAATGCTCAATGATATGGGTATTAAACGGGTGTGGAGAGTCAATGTTCTCACAATAGCTCTCGTGTATGGGGAAGTTGGGCAGAAATTCTAGGTTCATAATGCTCTGCCCATTAAATTGTTTTTGTGGTGTATTTATATGGAGGGCAAGTTACTCGAGTAAACCTACCTGCATTTAATATGATCGATTGTATTAAATGCCCGAGTACCTCCCATTAATGTAGAAGATATTGCATTAAATGCATGGTATCTCATAATTTAGCGGGAAACTATTTCATTGGTTGGAGGTATGGTGGACATTAATGAAGGACATGATATGGCAGCTTGGAGCTTACCTTAGGATGACTAAAGGGTTAGATTTGGTAAAATAGACATGTCGTACTAATAATAAAATCACTTGAGTGCTATAACTTCGAGTCCCTAAATTCCAAACGTTATGATGTCAGAAAGTGGTCAAACAGTGACTCTGGCAGGTGTATAGTCACATCAGTCAGGCGGGATGGCGTTTGCTTAAAAGTTGCTCGGCTGATTGGTATCTCGAGTGTCTAGTTCTAGTTTGTTAGCTAAGAACTATCTTAAAACCAAGATGCAAGATTGAGGTACCTTGAGAAGGTTCCCTCGAACAAGTAAGAGTTGAGGTGGTCCGGCTGTAGTTGCTCGAGCAACCATATGTGCTAAGTGAAGTTTTGACCAAGTGTACCAAAAGGGATGGTAATTGTATTCCTAACATTGCCTTGATTTTAATCCTCCAAACCATGTCCCTATGAGGTTCCCAAGAGGAGGTTGTTCGATAGATCACGTTAACTCTCCCATGCCTTACCAGGCATGGTCCCTCGTGGGTACCAAACAACCTTACTCAACATATATTATAAGATAAAGTACATGATACAGATCATTCTATTTCTTATTATAAGCTATCGTCATTCGAGTGACTTCGATCTAGGGATTAGATCCTTCGAGCCAGGTCTGTTAGAGAATCTTTGAGGTAGGTTATTCGAGACACCATTTTGGAGAATCTTCGAGGTGGGTTCTTCGAGCCACTTATATAGAGCATCTTCGAGGTAACTTGCTCGAGTGACCTTCCTCCTTCTTCTTCGTAGGTCAATCAACAGATTACCTAAGTTGATCACTCTTTGGTCGGGAATCCCCCTATATTTGCCCCTTCGTAGAGATATTTATTTATTTCATGAAGAAATATCTGTATGAAACCCTTCGTTAATCTTTAATCCTTTCCTGCAACAAGTTTTAAATATCCCTAGGCACTTGATTCATAAGAAACAACAATTTATTAGTATTGGAAGGGTTATATTCTCCTCTATCTTTCAAACCGCCCTGTCGGTTTAATGAATATCTTGCCATACTTGAAATATATCTCTTCCTTTTGTGAGGCTTCATAATTAGCTGTGGAAGATGCCTTGGGGAAAGTGAACAGGTTTATTCAAATTTTCCTGAAAACTCTTCACTTCCCCAAGACGAAAAGATCCCAAGCATGTCTCATTAAATGAGATTGTCATTTGTACTTCTGTATGTGACACATGGCAGTGCCAGGGCACGCGCGTGTTCCCCACTTTACTCATTTGTGCATTTATCTCCCAAAACATCATCATTGCAACCCTTGAACTTGTGCATCAGTGCGTGCTTGGCGAACACGCAAATTGATCTGATCATTATTGCGCTTTTCTAAGCGTCGCATTTTGTCACCTATTGAGGTGTGTGTTTCCCCTATAAAAAGGGTTTACCCTCATTTTATATATTCACCTTTGGATTTTTATTCCCTTGAATTGAGTTTTTGTGAGAGCAGACTTTGCCTTCTCCATTCCCTTCACTCTTTTTAACTTACTCTTTCACTTTATTCCCTTAAGCTTCCATGGCACCCATCGTCAAGAGAACTAACTTTGCTAGGGGTGCTCCCCCAAAACCCAAGCACGCTAAAACACATGGGTACGTTACCGATGTGCTCCCTATTTCGTCAAGTCTGATCATTTTTGGAAAACTGCGGAGAGATTTTTCGGTGAGTTAGAGCCAACTGAAAACCCCAATTTACTGATGGAGTAGGGTGGGGATGCTGAAGATTTTGCCTACATTCCTACCGCCACTATCACTCGCTTTCACGTTGAACGTGGTGATTTTACCTTTTATAAGGTAGAGTTTGAAGCTTCCTGAGGTGCCTATGAGGGATTAGGCCCTTGGACTGAACACATCCACTCTAAATATTTTGTCAAACTTTCTCTCATTTGTTTATCCTGTTCCCTCTGGCTAGGTGATCTCACCCATGCTAAAAATAACACCGCCTTTTAACTGCTCATTTCTCACTGGAGTCACAGGACACATACATTTGTGGCCTCTTGGGAATTCACTGTCACCTTGGAAGATGTGTGTGAGCTTCTAGGGTTAGAAGCGACAGGGTTTGACACTTTTTTTGAGGAAACAATCTCCAGAAAAGAGAAGGCCTTGAGGATTGAGCTGGAAGCAGTTGTGAAGGAATGTATGGTTACTTATAACAAGTGTACCTACTCTGAGGTGATTCGGTACTTCTACTTTATTGAAGAAAAATTAGTGATTAATCCCCACAAGGCAGCCAAGGAGAATCCTCGAGAAAAGCAAGTGTTCGAACAACCTATAGCGGGAAAAGGTTTAGACTCCTAGATAGAGCAAGCTGGTTACATCTTGGGGATGTTATAAAAAATCTATCTTTCGGGCAAGCCCTATGATTTCCCCATAAAGGATTTGATAAACATGGATGTTCGGATGACCAGTGGTGTGAAGCTTCCTCTCGCGAATATCGTATTCGATTCATTATATACTTGCTTGGATCATGTGGTGGCTGATTCAGCACGGAGCATCGGCAGGTTTGATGTCTCCAACTACGCAAACCATGTTCTTTTGACAGCTTTCCTTTATGCCCACTTCCCAGGCTATACACCGACAGGTAACTACCCCGACTCTCAGCCCATTAAGGTTCCCCGAATTTATTGTTGGAATCATAAAAGTGTCAAGAAGCCTCTCATCGCTTTGATTGATAGAGCTGAAAGGTTCTCACCTCACCCCTATGTTGGGTGGACTAATTTTTTACCAATGATTTTTTTGCTGAGGAGGAACGTCCCATTGCTCCCATCGATGAGGCACTGGTGAAGAACTTCCCCTAGAATAATGTCCTCCTTCTATTTATCCCTTCCTATTTACCATCGTACATGGAATGGTCTTCTTTTTATTTCGTTTATAGCCCCTATAGTGTAGCCTTACAATTTGGTTACGATCAAAGAACCCCTTTATTGAGCCACTTTACTCGTGAGAAGCCAACAAACTTTTTCTTTGCTTGTGAGAGTTATATAACTTCAGCTATAGTAATTCTCTGTGCCAGTTACCTGGCCAATCCTGTCATTTCGAGAAAAAAAGGTCGAGGAAGTAGGTCAGCTATGTACATAACGGTATTCGGGGAAAACCAACTTATTCATTTTCAAAGTAACGGTCTGAAGGAACCTCGATACCTTGAGGTTGAGAGATACCCACACACAAAGTTGGGTTTAAGAAATTATACCACCTTTTCTTTTGTGTTTCCTCTTAGCACCACCAATAACACTATCCCTTTTGAGCTGCCTCCATTAGCTTTAGTGGACTAAGAAGTTGTCAAGAAGAAGACATCATCTCAGGCCTCCCTTACCGTCGAGGTAGCTGCCATTGCCCCTGGTCCTTTAAGGCCAGTTGAAAGAAGTGATACTACATGCACTGCCTCATTTAGGGTAGCGATTAGGGCTACCTAGAGAGCTCCAATAAAGAATCTCAAAACTGTCCAACAAGCTCCAGTGTTCCATACTCTCGATCTCAAAGTCACCCAAGCAGTCAACCGAATGTTTGGTCATCTTAGACAGACTTGGGAGAATTTTAGTGAAGAAAATAAGGTTTTTATATTAGCTAAGCTGACCTCTTGTGGCTTCTCATACGATCCTCAACCTGATGGTAGTAGTAAAAAAATGAAGGAAATTATCCCTCTTAAACTTGTGATGAAGGCATTAAGCGAGTCAAGCAAGGAGGAGTTGATCGAGAGACACGTAACTGGTGCTGTTGGTGATGATGATGATGATGAAGAAGAGGATGGTGAGGAGAGAGATAAGGAAGTGAAGGAAGAAGAAGAAGAAGAAGAAGAAAAAGAAGAGGATGAAGATATTGCGTTGATTCAAAAATGTAGGTTGAGGATGATGGTTTTCCCTTCTAGACCATTCTCACCTCCCTAAGATTATGAAGCTTTAGAAGATGTATTGGAGGAAGAAGAAGTATGTTTTTTATTCTTTTTTTGAGTCTTGAACTTTTCTTTTTTTATTTTTGTACTAATAACTTCATTTTATTCCAACTTTCTTATTTTTCATATTGATGTGCGAGGTGACTCTCATTATGATGTTAAGGGCAGTCTATTGGAGAAGCACGTCGCAACCTTACCTGCCTCTAAGGAAACTGTTTCACAGGAGATAACTGCCCCTACTACTTCGTAGGTAACCTTCAATTTCCCCCTAGGGGAAGTTATTTCTAACACTTTAATTGAGTTAGGTAGTGACTATTCACCTGATCCCTCTTTTTTGCACGAGCAGGCTGGTCTTGAGATAAATGTTCCAGATGTGAGGATCGTTGAAGCTGTTCCTAAGTCCTTTATGCCCGTTTCTTCATTACCTATGGTAAGCTTTTTCTCTCATTAATCCAAGTTCTTTTGTTCCTTTCAACTTGATATTATAACTCTTCATCCTTGTTCTTCACAGGTTCCTGTTCTAGTTCCAACTGTCCCATTAGCTCCCCCCTCTTCAAGTGATCAAGTTCTTATAACTTTATTCGTGCCTTCCATCCTTAATCAAGAGGGTGACGATCTTGCTACGGTTGGTTAAGGGGAAGGGAGACAGGAGGAGGTTACTGAGGTAGGGGGTTATGATTATCCCCAAGCTCAGCATCCTTTGGTGGCTCCTAGTCTGGCTGAGGAGGAGGATATGGTTCAAATGGATACACGTGAGTTTGTAGACGAGCAACATCGGGAGGTATTCATTTATTCTTTTATCTATCCCCTGTACTTAATTTTTTTTTAGTTTTTCCAAGTCTTATTGGCATAAAATATCCCATAACCGAGGGTCAGGCGGGCTAAGTTTTATTGCCGTAAAATCTCCCATAACTGAGGGTCAGGCGGGCCAAGTCTTATTGGCATAAAATCTTCCATAACCGAGGGTTAGACGAGACACGTCTTATTGTCATAAAATCTCCCATAACCGAGGGTCAGGAGGATCAAGTCTTATTGGCATAAAATCTTCCATAACCGAGGGTCAGGCAGGCCAAGTTTTATTGGCATAAAATCTTCCATAACCAAGGGTCAGGCATGCCAAGTCTTATTGGCATAAAATTATACTCGTAAGCCAATTTGTATGTGTTTTCTTATTTTGTTTCTCAGTTATCAATTTATTATATCTCAGGTGGAGATCGAGCATCCCATAGCACGTGGGCCGAAAGTTAAAGCTAATACTCAGGAAGTTGCACAAGCGAGGACCCTAGCTGAATTCGCATCTTTGGGGGGGGGGGGGGGGTTCCATACAGATCCAAGTAACAATGCCTAACATCGGTGAGGTTCTCTAAGTGGTTGCCTCTAGGGTTCAATAAAGTGATAGCACTTCGCATACTCGGCTCCCTTCTGCGAGTGATAGCGTCTTTAGCGCACATCCTCCTGTGGCAACCCTGAGTTGGTTATGAGGTAGACTTTGAATCAATGCACGGAGTCATTATATCTCGATGATTCCTCGATAGACTAGGGGGCCTCTCCACACCCAAGTCCCGTTTCTCTTAGTAGGTCACCACAGTTCGTGCGGGTGCTCGCACACTCTCTCGAGTGGTCAGGACTCTTGTTACCCAACTGTACCTTATTACCAGTGTGACTTCTTACGCCAAATATGTGTAGAAAGGTTCATCTACCATGTGAGTTTCCTCCTTCACAAAGGGTTTCTCAGTAGCTCTAATCACCACTTCTTTGCCTTTTATGTTTGCCTTAGCGCACTGATGATAAGTGGAGTGTACCAACCCATGGTTGTTCATCCATACCCTATCCACTAGAAGTTGGTATGATGGCTCACATTTCATGATCTGAAACTTAATATGATAAGTGATATTCCCCATTGTGATGCCTATATTAACATAGCCCATCAATTTAGATGATTGGTCGTCATACCCCGAGATTGCCAATGAATGGGGAACTATCCTTATTTTTGGTAGTCCAGTAGCATAAAAGGACCCAATATGAATTATATTAATGGATGCTCCCCCATCCAATAAGACACGAGAGAAAACACAATCATTTCCAGATGCTTTAACATACAAGGGTCTATTGTGGGGATACCTAATCAATTTATCATCTTTTGAGAACGTGACTTCTGAGTGGTACCTCCTCACAATCTTGGCCATAGTCCCCTTCCACTTCAGGTGTGGTGTCATGTTTTTCTTTGCAATTTCCAAGATGGATTGCGTAACTTCCAGACGAGAGTCCTCAGGAAGGCCAACCTGATCGAAGAACCATCCAAACTTTGGCGAGCGAGCAACTGCCACACATTCGATCCATGAGTCTGTTTGGTCATCTTCTAACTCATAAACTTACTCCACGTATCTATATACAACCTCATTATAGGCTATCACTGCATTTACCTCAATCAGGGAGAAGGCTCCCAACTGCCCACTAAGTCCCTCGATGGGGTCATGTACTTCCTTTTCTAGTTCGTCTATGTCCTCAGCCTCATAACCTAACTGGAGCTAAGCCAGCTCGAAGGTGCATTCTTCTAGAGATTCTTCAAAGTTATTCTCTAGAAATTATTTGAAGTCACTCTCTTCGAACCATCGCTCTCTCATCAATCCTTCAGACTTTTCATCAAAATTACTAGCCATATGGTCTCCATGTGGTGGTAAAGGATTTTCATTCACATTAGTTTGTGGTAGCTCGATGTCTCCATTTTTCACATGACGGTTAATTAACCTCCTTAGTGAAAAACATACTTTTGTAGGGTGGTTCACCCTATTGTGAAGTGCACAATAATGAGGTTTCTCCATATCCTCTCAGGAGAGTTGTGTCGTGTTAACGTTGACCGGCCTGTAAACTTTGTCACGAACCATGAGATCATATAGGTTTAGGGATTATTCCATCGTGCAAGGTAACTCGGGGGATCTTCTTCATCTTTGAATCTTCTCTTATTTCCTCTTCCCCTTCTGCCTTCTCAATCACCATTTTTTTCCTCCATAGCCCCATCGTTTGCGTAATTGACCCTCGAGGTTATTCCCCTCCTTAAGAAAACCGCTGGCCTTAATAGTGAGTTTGACAAAGCAGGCAGGGTTAATATCGATTTAACAACCAAAGAAATGTTCATCGCTGCTTTCAAGAATCGATCATTTCTATAAGATGTGGGTTCTTGGAATACAGTTAGTATCAAGTGAGGTGTAACGCCTTATCAAGATCAGGATCAACACCATGCAATATCAAATATTGACAATGAACACAAGTGAATAAGGAGCAAGGATATTCAATATTCAGACTTGTATTGAATGATGCGTTGTCATAATAAATACACAACAAGCCTAATAAATAGATAGGACCAGCCAGTGGCGTGGTCGGAGGGAGAAAGATCAAGCACTCCAGGCATAATAAAGGCAAGGCAAGAATCTCAAACTCAGTTAATGCTTAATAATATGGGTATTAAACGGGTGTGGGGATTTAATGTTCTCACAATATCTCTCGTGTATGGGGGAAGTTAGGCAGCAATTCTAGGTTCAGAATGCTCCACCCATTAAATTTTTTGTATGGTGTATTTATATGAAGGGCAAGTTATTCGAGTAAACTTGCTCGCATTCAATATGATCGATCGTATTAAGTGCCCAAGTATCTCCCATTGATGTAGAAGATATTGCGTTAAATGCATGGGATCTCATAATTTAGCGGGAAACTGTTTCATTGGGTGGAGGTATGGTGGACATTAATGAGGGACATGATATGGAAGATTGGATCTTACCTTAGGATTACTAAAGGGTCAGGTTTGGTGAACTAGACTTGTCATGCTAAGAATAAACTCACTTGATTGCTATAACTTCGAGTCCCTAAATGCGAGACGTTATGATGTCAAAAAGTGGTTAAATAGTGATTCTGGTAGGTGTATAGTCACATCAGTCAGGCGAGATGGCGTTTGATTAAAGGTTGCACGACTGATAGGTAGCTCGAGTGTTTAGTTTCTTTTTGTTGGTTAAGAACTATCTTATAACCAAGATGCAAGATTGAGGTACCTCGAGAAGGTTCCATCGAACAAGTAAGAGTTGGGGTGGTTCGGTTGTAGTGGCTCGAGTAACCATATGTGCTAAGTGAAGTTTTGCCTAAGTGTGCTAAGAGGGTTGGTAATTATATTCCCAACGTTTACTTGCTCTCAATCCTCCAAACTATATCCCTGAGAGGTTCCCAAGAGGAAGTTGTTCGATAGAGCATGTTAGCTCTCCCATGCCCTGCTATGCATGGTCCCTCGTGGGTACGAAATAACCTCACTCAACATATATTATAAGATAAATTATATGATACAGATCATTATATTTCTTATTATAAGCTATCATCATTCAACTGACTTCGATCTAAGGATTGGATCCTTTAAGCCAGGTACGTTGGAGAATCTTCGAGGTAGGTCCTTTGAGCCACCATTTTGGAGAATCTTCGAGGTGTGTTCTTCAAGCCACTTATGTAGAGCATCTTTGAGGTAACTTACTTAGGTGGCCTTCTTCCTCCTTCTTCTTAAGTCAACAGATTAACTAAGCTAATCACTCTTTGGTGGGGACGCCCCCATATAATTTTATTGTCTTCTTTAGAATAAAATGGATCTATTTTTATGTCAAGTGACTTAATAACCATTTAAGAGCTACGTGGATGACACTTATCCCTATTAAAGGCATTAGGATTTTTTTAATTATAAATAAGGAGTCCACGTGAGCTATGTTCGATCTGCAAGATGACATAATATGTTTTTTCCCGAGATCTTTCATCTTAAATTATTTTTTTAAATATTTAAAAGTATTTGGAAGATTGTTTGGTGTACTAATTAGATTTCTATCATCGACATATAATGTTGATGAGTGATAAACTATGTAAAATATTTTGTTTCTATATCTTCACCGCCTAACAAAAATCATAACTTTTACAGGCAATGTGACTTATAATTAAATAGATTATTATTTTAAATTAAGTGTAAAAATGCTTGATTTGTTTCAAGACTTAAACTATAACTAAAACTCGGCAACAAATAAATAACTAATGTAATTTTATTTGATAAAATATAATTAAAGGGATTGAGGATCACTCCCCCGCCATGGATTGACATAAGAACTTGGGTTATGAGGTTCAACACTAGTTTCAACCAAAACAAACTCATTAAGACCAAAAATCACACATGTGAGGTACAAACCTCGCAATAAAGGATGGATCTTTAAAGGAGATAAATAGGCATGGGTTTTGAATTTGGGCTTGAGGATCACTCCCCCCCCCCCCCCCACCCCACCCCATATGGATTAACTTAAAAACTTGGGTTTTGTGGTTCAACACCAATTTTAACCAATAAAAACTCTTTCAGATAAAAAATGATACATGTGAGGTAAAAACTCACAATGAAAGATGGATCTTAGTACAAACCTTACAGTCAAGAGATGGATCTTTAAAGGAGATAAGGATGCATGGGTGTTGAATTTGTTGCAAACGTGAAAATTCAACCATTACATTATAAGAGAATTAGTAAGAAAAAGTTAAATCATACTTTACACTCATGTATCAATTAAGTAACATCAAACATATAACAATTAAAACCCAATCTTTTGTAGTGGCTTCACATTATTTATCCATTAATATTGACAACATATCTATTACAAACTTGAAGACGTTCACAAGTCATGTTCGTCGGTTCACTGCACCTTCTCCTAATGAAATTACTACTCCGAGTGCTCGCAACTTCTTGGTTTCTATCAAGGACTTGGGGAACTGCTATTATTTTAATCTAGATTGTCTAGATGCTTCCATTAGTAGAATTATTCATCCTTTTATGATGAGGTTAATGATCCAAGAATGCTAAAGCTGAGCAACGATTTTTGCGAGATGATTCCTTAAGAGAGGAAATCAAGTCTCTTGAAGCTGTGTAAACAAGGTTTTATCTGACGAGGAAGATAGTGTCTCTCGCATAATCAAAATTTAGAAGGGCGTAGTGAGAGAAGTTGGTTCCTCTTTTCAAGTCTTTTATATGAGTGAGAATATTCTTTTACTCTTAGTGGACAATTTAACATGTAATCTTTTGCTTCATTTGTAATATCATGGCTTGATTTTTCAAGCAATCCATTTTTTTGTGAAATGAAATGATGTTTACCTTGTGCGTATATTGTGCTCCTTTATTACTTTTTCCTTATGTCGTGGGACTGTCTGCTCGAAAATATTTTGTAATAAAAACTTTTGTGAGTAATAAATATAATATTATCTTTCCTATATTCAGTGGGAATGTGTGGAAATTTTCAAATAATAAATGCAAGTCTTTCATGTACTCTGTGGGGATCACTAACCGTAAATTCTATTTTTTCATATATTTACGAGTAAATGATTGGCCACTGAATAAAATAATACCCTTGTACTTTGGGAATTTATTGCTCTACTCACCGTATTTTCCTATTTGAACTTTTACAATAATGAATGTGACTGCATATCCCTTCGAAATATTACGAGTAGAGATGTATGCCACTATTTTGTACTATTACGCTTGCTATATATTGTTAAGGAAAAGTGAAACTTGGGAGTATACCCCCCCCCCCCCAACACACACACACACAAAAAGAAAATATGCATTGTTTAATGAATTTATTTCCTCATACTTTTGGAGATGTTATATTTCCTTACTTGCTATATTTCGTGGAAGACTTTTAATTTTAAAGTATATCCCCTCAAAATATTGTGAGCGAAGGTGGTCTTACTGAATAAAAAATGTATTTTCTCCTATTTTTGAAATTCCTTAGTGTCCTACTCATCATATTTTGTCATTTAGGAAGTATATCCCCTCCAAATATGGCGAGTTGTGTGCTTTCCTTAGAGAATATACCTTTTCCCTTATACTATGGGAATCCTGGATTTAGTTTGCTTATTATATAAATTTAACTGAGTAGAATCATAATAAAATTAATTTTTTTAAATGTAGCTATTCCAATAATCTTTCAAATACATACATCACGAAACTTGTTACTTATGTTCTTCAGTATGTATTATAATTTCCATTATTAAAATATGAAAGGAAACTAGAATCAACTTACATCATTGGTCGGTAGTACCCTAGGACCACTAGTTGATCATACAGTTCTTCTCTGCCCATATATGACGGTTCGTGAGCTTTTTTTATACTTTCTCCACTTCTTATTTTGCGACGCACATTAGAGCTCTCTCATTATATAATTTTATGTCAAATTCACCTTTCGCTAAGTAGAACCTAGTAACTATCTTCTTTAAGTAAATCTCATCAGCCCATTCAATGCGTAGATGTCCATCTTTAAGATAGTTAATATAAGGCTTTCTCCAATCCTCTAAGATTTCCATAAATTTAGCTTTGGTTGGATGATCAAATTGGGTCTGGTATTTAAAAAACATTATTGAAGACAAGCAGCTTCTACACTCATAGTGGGCTAGTAGTATCCCCCTTCACTGCAAAAGCCTATAAAGTGGGATATCTGTATCCTCGCGGTGCCTTATGTGAATTGTGACTAACTTCTCACCAGCATCTTTTTCCACCACATATCGTGCTAAGTAACCACCCAAGACTTTGAAGTAAAGAGTGCTTGAAGGATATGAAAATTTTTAATTTCTAATAGCCTTGTTTTTCCTTTATGCATTTCTAATTGGTTTGCTATTGAGAATCTCCAGTCTTTAGGCTCCTCACTTGAAAATAAAGATCCCACCATTATAAGGATAGTTCTTCATTGAACGATGATCGTGGCATATGTATCATCCGTCTATAACTTCTAAGAAATCATTGCCAGAGTGTCGAGGTGTCTATTCATCATTTTGGGGTTTCTTTCTACCTTGATAGCTAATACCCATTTAAACAATCTTTGGATAATTGCTCTATAGGGAGCAAGGTTGGCATTCTTGAGTGTGAATTTTCCATTGAGTTTCTTTACCATGAGGTTGGAATCTCCTTGTATACAAAGCACTCTAATCCCTCTTCTCAAAGCTTTCAACATACCAAGTATGAGCGCTTCATATTCTGTTTCATTGTTTGAGCACTTAAAGTTTAGATTGGAAGAAAGGGTGAAGTTTTTTATCCGCTAGAGAGTGTAACTTATAATGACCCCACTTTATATTCTCATATAAAGTTTATTTTAACAATTGCCAGTTACTTACTATTTAATAAATGTTATATTATTACATATATGGTATTCTGGGTTTTTGATGTAACAAATACCACTTTTTAATATTAAGAATCAATTGTCAAATCGAAGTCTCATGACATATACTAAAGTAAATGATAAGTTTCGGGGTAGAAAATATAGTTGAATAAAATTTTAGAGTCTTTATTTTAAATAAAATATTTTTAGGGACTATTAAAATTTTTTGAAAAAAAACTTATTGTGAATTTACCAAAATACCCTTAAAGTGTGAAATTCCTCTTATAGCACCTTTCCAAATCATGCTTAAATTGGACACCTCCGCCTTACACATGTCTCTTTAGATAGAAAGCTAAAATACCTGTCACCATTTGGTGATAGTAAGACCGCCAGACCATTTCGGCACACAACACCTAAGTGTTGACTAGCCATTATAAAAACTTAGTCACCTAGACACGTGTTAGGATCGTAATACCATTGGAAACCTATATGTAGGGCCTTTGAGATAATTTGAAACTCACACCAATTCCTTGAGAATTATAGTAAGAAAGAATGACAGAAAGCTTGGGAAACATGCTACGAAGGAGTTCTATAAGTTTGAAGAAAAATTCAATTCGTATGTATGGTTTTAATTAAATGTTGTAATGCATTTTTATGGTTTTAATTTTGTATTTTAAAAATTTACTTAGAAATTAGGCTGGTAACATACACTAAGGAACAATAAATTAAAACTTAAAAATTGGGAATAATCTATATGGATTTTATTTTCGACATATGTAAACTTGCTCAAAATTTTATATACACTTTTAAAATGATTTTCTTAAGTAATTACTCTTTATTAAGGAATCCATATAAGTAATTCCCAAGTCAGTCCCGGTGAAATTCTGTCTAGAGGAAATAGTATTTAAGTGGTGGTTATATGACCCTCCATCTATATTGGGAATGAGTCCAAAAATATTCCATCCAGATGAGATGGTATAGTGGTGCCCTTGTGACCCTCCATCTCAACTAGGAATCAACAATTTAGGAGGAAATATGAATTGAATTCATCAATTACGATCAATGAATATTAATAGATAAGAAAATGGGTTTTAATAAGTTTTTCCAACAATTTAATTTAGGATTAATACAAAATATTTATAATTGGACTTTCTTTAGAATGTGTACTTAAACCTTTATTGTATTTGTTAGATTAATGTGTGATCAAATACTACAATTTTGTATATTCAAATCCATGTTTTAGGTGAGTACTCTATGCCATTTCTTACACATTTTGATTATATTATATTATATTATATTATATTATATTATATTATATTATATTATATTATATTATATTATATTATATTATATTATATTATATTATATTATATATTATATTATGCAAACTATATATATTTTATGAAATTTGTTTGTTTTCAAAATGAATCTAATACCGATGATTCCTTCATTTGTTATATATTTATATCTCGCCATATAATCATCTGATTTGAATTCTGAAGTTATTTCGGCCTATGGAAACTCTCTTACTATGCTGGCCTTGTCTATTGGGTGGAAATATTGGGGTGGTAACTTCCCAGCTGGTTTATCGTTGGTGTGCCCTAAATAAGGCGTTATTCAAAAAATCATGATTTTATGTCTGTGACGTTACCAAATGGAAACATCTGGTAACACTATCAGTCTGGGTAATAGAGCATACATGGATGTTAAAACTAAATAGTTGACATATGCTCAATAATTTAATCTATTTCTTTTGAATATATATATATATATATATATATATATATATATATATATATATATATATATATATATATATATATATATATATATATATATATACACACACACACACACACACACACACACATACACACACAGACACTATCATTTTCTTTATATATATTACTCCAAATTACTATATGTATATGTATATGTCTTCCATTCTAAATTGCATAGGTATCAATTTTCTAGAAAAAAAACCTGGAATGTCTGAAAATTGAATCTCATTCAGTTTTTAGCTGATGTTGCATAATAATTTTTTTTTAGGTTATAAGTAAAGTTGCAGAAGGAACATATGTGGACTCATTGAAAACTTAGGTTTTGGAGTTTTGTTATTTTTTAAATTAGAAAGCTTTGATGACGTAATTCTTTCACAACATTTTCAAGCTTTTCAAGCTTTCATATATCCTGGTTCCATCCATTCATTTGTATCTATATGCGTATTAAATCGCTTTCATAAAATGCCAGAACCCTTGAATCATAACATACACACTTCTACTCCTTCTGGTGATTTACTGATTGGTAAATTAGTATACAAGGATTTCCATATAGATATTGATAATCGTAAACTATTTGTTGATTCAATAGTTTTAGACATTTGATAATTTGAAGTCATTTTGGGGATGTACTTGTTAGCATCATATCATTCTGAGGTAGATTGTTCTAAGAAGAATGTTACATTCCAAATTCCTCACCAACCAAAATTATTTTTGAAGGAGCGGGCATCATATCTCCGATGTGCATTATTTTCGAAATGCAAGCCTATAGTTTTCTTAAGAAGAGATGTTAAGGATTTCATGTAACACTTACCAGTTTGCAGAGGATAGAGCCAAGCTTAGAAGATATTCTTATTTCTAAGAAATTTGTAGATGTTTTTCCAGAGGATATACTCGATCTACCTCCCAATACATAAATAGAATTTACCATTAACCTTATTCCTGGAACTATAAAAATCTCAAAACCACCAGATCGTATGGAACCTTTAGAATTAAGAGAATTAGAGTTCAATTAGAAGACTGCGTAGGCATAAATTCTTCACATTTATCCCCTTAATTTCGGTATTTTTATGATCCCGTTCGGTGTAAATATCTTGTATTTATCTCATATTTATGATACAAACCCTTTTTGGCAAGTATTTCGTATTTTGTGTATCTCTTATGTGTTTTACAGATATTTCATGCCTGTTAGTGCCAAAGAGAACTCAAAATAGTAAAAGAAACTAAGAATCGGGGAGTTAAAGGGCATTTTCATAATTTTTCAGCCATAGTCTGGAGGTGGGGCCAACTAGAAAGTTGAAGAGCTTTCAATTACAAGAACACATGAAAAAACGGCACCTCAATCCGAGCTACGGTGAAGAAGTTATGCCCATTTGAAGTTGAGAAGAAATCTAAGAAAAAAAGCTGTCAGACCCGAACCGAACCGAAGCTGAGGAAAAAGAACCGGTCCGTCCATTTGTTACGCACCAGATCGGTTACAAAATTAGTCACACTCCAGATCCGTTACAAAATTAGTCACGCTTTCTAAATGTGACAAATTGGCAGATACAAGATTTTTATTTTGTGCTTATCTTTTAGCCAAAAGAGTTTTATGTTTTGGGGACTCTTCTAAACGACCTCTAGCCTATATATTTAGTCATTAGGACTCTTTTTATTCAGATTTCAATCATGTAAAAGCTCCATAACAAGTAGAAACATCTAGGAGAATAATTTATATACTTTGCACCATTAATTCAAAAGCTTTTCCGATTTTTCTTCAATCTTTGATTTATTCATGCATGTTCTTCTTCTTCAATCTTGGTAACTTTTATTTCTAGCAATTTTATTATTATTTCTCATGTTAGGATAGGTTTTTAAAGGTTGGGATGCATGAACCCAACCCGATGTGGTAGTTGCATGTGTATAAAATTAGTTCTCTAAATTTAATGATTTATTACGACCATATTACGTAGAAACACAATAATTGTAAATCTTTGGATCTCGTTTGCTTCAGGGAAACTGGGATGCTTCAGAATGTAATTCGAGTGTCACTATCGCAATACCGATTTACTCGTCCTCTGATTAAGTATGGTGCAGGCTCGAACCTCATATACGTAATGTTTGGGAGTACTAAATTCTGGGTCTAATTAATCATTTGTATTTATGATTAGTTTTATACCATCAATACTATAGGGTGGGGGGATTGTGTCCCTACCTTAATTTTCTAATTAGTTTTAGTTAACTTCTTTATTTTTTCCCTTTTTCCTTTCTCACTCAATCATCATCTTTTACATTAAATTTTTTTTTTGAAGTAATAAATCAATTAAAATTTATCAAACATTCATTGTGGATTCGATACCCAGACTCGCCACTATACTCCGCAAGAGTGTAGTTAAAGTTTAGTTTTTTTTTGTATTGTGGTCGGAAGCCGATAACAACGACTAGCGTATTTACACGAACGCTCGGTTTTTCACTCGATCAAAACTGTGGTCGGAAGCCGATAACAACGACTAGCGTATTTACACAGACGCTCGGTTTTCCACTCGATCAAAATGGCGCCGTTGCCGGGGAGTGTTTTGTTATTTATTATAATTGATTTACTATTTCATAAGATATTTTTCTTTTCTATTTTTGTTTTAACCTTTTTGTAGGGTTGCACTATTGAGCGTCAGGAAAAGTTAAATCCTCAATCGCACACCTCCTTATGTGGATTGTCCATTTACAAATCATTTGGTAATCATGTCTTTTTATAATGAGTTTGGTAATTATAATGGTTTACATGGGAATAGTTCTCAAACTTTTTATTTTCAAGAATCCGTGCCTCGAGCTATTACCATTGGTGAGGGCCTTCGAATTCTTCAGAATGAAAGGCTTGAGAATATATATTAGGAAGAAAATCGTTTTTGAGCTTTTTATTTTCAAAAATATCGGCCTCAACCTATTACCATTGGTGAGACCTATCTATGTATTGAGTATGAAGGGCTTGAAAATAAATACGGGAAAAAAATCATTTTTGGGAGCAAGATTTGGATACATTATTCGAATCCAATGACGACTTTTCTTCCGAGGTTATAGAGCCAATGAATCCAAGTTTGGAAGAAAGAATGTTTTTCTAATCAAACAAATACTCAATTTTCTTTCCACCCATAGCACGATGAATATCGATATTGGTTTTGTTAAGAAAATTCCCGCACTTTGCGATGAGATGCGTTACGATTGAAAAAACAAAGAGGAGGTTGAGACTTGTGTGTCACCTCAAATTTTTGAAGAACATTTCATTGAAAGTGAGTCTTTTTCCCTTGAAATTCAATCTCCAAGTGATGATGAATCACTTGAGATTGAGTTTATCTCATCACCATTCCCGTTCACCGTTATTGAACCATTAGAAGTACTGGTAGATTCCTATGAGTCGGTTGAAAATTCTAAATCGTTTACACTTTTTACCGACAAAGACACTTTGCTAGAATTGTTTTCTAATATGGAATCTTCCTTTTTGTGTGCCCCTCTCCCCATACTACTTGAAAAATATTTGGGAGGTGATTATATTTTTCTTGGATCTCAGTTGTACTTGTTCCACCTAGCACCCCAACCCCCCATTGTCCCGTTATAATTTTTAATTGTTGATGGTTCATTTTTTTCATCTCACACATGCCTTCCGTTGTTCAAACGGAATCCTTATATTTCGGGAGGCATGCATCCTAGTGAGGGTACACCATTAATCCCTCAAAGTCATATTGTATTTTGGGTGGACCTTGAAATTTTTCGACTTCTAGTGTATAACTTATTAGAATTTGAAAATCGTAGGTTGTACAATAGTTAGCTTATTTTTTTTTAGTTTAGCGTTTTTGTTATTCTTTTTGCTATGCTTGGTTCTAACATGTTTTGTAGATTCAATGGACTCGTACTTTTCGGGGATCGCTCCGTTTTGGGTAATATCTTTCTTTCTCTCTCTTTATGTTATGTTCTTGATTCGCATTGAGGACAATGCAACATTTAAGTTAGGGGGTGTGGGATATTATTCCCGTTTATTGTTTAGATTCATTGATTCAATCACATGCTCTTTCCAAGTGTGTTTTTTTTAGAAATTTCAAAATTTAAAAAAAAATGAAAATTTTTGAAAAAAGTCAAAAATATTTTTCTTCAAAATAAATAAAGATTGGAATTTAAAAGCTTAAAAAATGTCATAAATATTTTGTCTCAAGTTGTAAAAATCAAATGCACAAAGCCGAAATTGACCAAAGATGAAAATTGTGCGAAAATTGACGACTTAACGAATAAATGTGGAGATTAACAAAACCCGGTGAGATTTCGAGCCTATCGATCTTTTTGAGTTTTTAAATCAATCCGAGTTAATGGTTAACTCATAGTTCTAATTCAGCGTTTTACAAAAGTCGTTGATGATCTCTATTTTATTGTTTTGATCGGTTATGGAAAAGGGAATGTTACAAATCTCTAAATTAAAATAATCTCGAGACGCATATGATAAATTAATAAGTAATTCGGACAATGAAGTAGGCCATCGTTTGTTACCCAAAAATATTTGCCATAAAAAGATGTGAAAAATTATCCTTCTGATAACCCAATTGAGTCGAATAAATTTTTTTCTTTTCGTTTGGTAACCCGAAAAATCCATGTAGCCCGGAATTGCAAAAATGGAATATTCATTAAAGTTCGAAAAGTGCATAAGAACGGGAGAGAAAAAGAATAGAAATGCTCAACAAAAAGAGCAAGAAAAGAAAAGAAGTGAAAAACAGAAAAAATAGAGAAAAGGAATAGAAAATGAGCAAACGTCCGAAAAAGCACTAAGGGACATCATAAGAAAAAAATTCCAATTCCGAATTTCCCAACCATTTCTATGTTACCCAATACACCTATAACCTGAAAAGTCCTACCGAGTCCGGAATACTAAATTGATTACCGTGTGGAGAGCTAAGACACCAAAAGATAATATAAGAGATTAAATGTGTGAAAAAGGCGATGTTCCCATTTTCCAATGACCGTATTCTGATGATGAGATCTATTCACCATATATTTTCGTCTTTCAATTTGTGTGCGTGACTTTGCGTCCATTATACTTACTCTTTATATCACGCACACCGAGAGAATAGCCACATTTTGAGAGATTCGTTTGAGAGAGCATCCCGTGAGCATTTGAATCAAAACGAATTTTTGGAAAGTAATATAATGATCAATCGGTGGAAGTTAGCGGTTCGATTTTTGGCTTCGCACACACACACACACACACACACACACACACTATGACTTGAGACTTGTAAATATGACTTTAAGGTGACTGTTTTTGGGGAGTTTAAATTTTACAATTTTAAGGTATTTTGATTTTTCTTTGAGTCAATAACGAATTTTGTGGGTATATTCACTGCAAACCCTCACGAGACACCACTCGTCCTACTAGGGTAACCTAGAGGTTTAAAGGCTTGTTGCATACGCTAAATGCAATCGCTTGCCCGCGAAAGAGGTATTCTATCCCATTTAAGTGTTTAGAAGAGTTGGGACGTTTATTATCATTCTTTTACATTGCTCGGGACGCGCAAAGTTCTAAGTTAGGGGGGTTTGATTAGGCATAAATTCTTCACATCTATCCCCTTAATTTCAGTATTTTTATGATCCCGTGTGGTGTAAATAGCTTGAATTTGTCTTATATTTATGATACAAACCCTTTTTGGCAAGTATTTCGTATTTTGTGTATCGCTTATGTGTTTTAAAAATATTTCATGCAAGTTAGTGACAAAGAGAACTCAAAATAGTAAAAGAAACTAAGAATCGGGGAGTTAAAGGGCATTTTCATAATTTTTTAGCCATAGTCTGGAGGTGGGGCCAACTAGAAAGTTGAAGATCTTTCAATTACAAGAACAGAGGAAAAAACGGCACCTCAATCCGAGCTATGATGAAGAAGTTATGCCTTTTGAAGTTGAGAAGAAATCTAAGAAAAAAAGCTGTCAGACCCGAACCGAACCGAAGCTGAGGAAAAAGAACCGGTCCGCCCATTTGTTACGCACCAGATCCGTTACGAAATTAGTCATGCTCCAGATCCGTTACAAAATTATTCATGCTTTCTAAGTGTGACAAATTGACAGATACGGGATTTTTAATTTGTGCTTATCTTTTAGCCAAAAGAGTTTTATGTTTTGGGGACTCTTCTAAAAGACCTCTAGCCTATATATTTAGTCATTAGGACTCTTTTTATTTAGATTTCATTCATGTAAAAGCTCCATAACAAGTAGACACATATAGGGGAAAAATTTACATACTTTGCACCATTAATTCAAGAGCTTTTTTGATTTATCTTCAATCTTTGATTTCTTCTTGCATGTTCTTCTTCTTCTTCTTCTTCTTCTTCTTCTTCTTCTTCTTCTTCTTCTTCTTACTAAATTTTATTTCTAACACTTTTATTATTATTTCTCATGTTAGGCTAGGTTTTTAAATGTTGGGATGCTTTTTAGATCTTTGGATCTCGTTTGCTTCAGGGTAACCGGGATGCTTCAGAATGTAATTCAAGTGTCACTATCGCAATACCGATTTACTCATCCTCTAATTAAGTATGGTGTGGGCTCGAACCTCATATACGTAATGCTTGGGAGTACTAAATTGTGGGTCTAATTAATCACTTGAATTTATGATTAGTTTTATACCATCAATACTCTAGGGTGGGGGGATTGTGTCCCTACCTTAATTTTCTAATTAGTTTTAGTTAACTTCTTTATTTTTTCCCTTTTTCCTTTCTCACTCTATCACCATCTTTTACACTTTAATTTTTTTTGAAGTAATAAATCAATTAAAATCTATCAAACATTCCCTGTGGATTTGATACCCAGACTCGCCACTATACTCCGCAAGAGTGTAGTTAAAGTTTATTTTTTTTTTGTATTGTGGTCGAAAGCCGATAACAACGAATAGCGTATTTACACGAACGCTCGGTTTTCCTAGAACTATAAAAATCTCAAAACCACCAGATCGTATGGAACCTTTAGAATTAAGAGAGTTAAAAGTTCAATTAGAAGACCTTTTAGACAAAGGTTTTATAAGGCCAAGTATATCGCCTTGGGGTTCTTCAATGTTATTTGTTAAAAAGAAGGATGGGATGATGAGACTATGCATAGATTATCGCGAACTGAATAAGGTAACCATTAAGAATAAATACCCCTTACCTCGTATAGATGATTGTTTGATCAATTAGAAGGCGCATAAGTATTCTCTTAAATTGACCTTAGGTCAGGCTATTATCAATTGAAGATTAAGGAAGTTGATATTTCAAAATCATCTTTTCATACTATATATGGTCACTATGAATTTCTTCCTGTAATGCCATTTGGAGTGACTAATGCAACAACCACTATTGTGGATATGATGAATAGAGTTTATAGGAAATATTTGGATCATGAGTTGTTGTTTTCATTGATGATACTCTTATTTATTCCAAGAGTACCGAAGAACACGAGATGCATTTAAAGATAATATTAAAAATACTTAGGAAAGAGAAATTATATTCGAAATTAAAGAAGTGTCAGCTTTGGTTGCCAAGTGTTTCTTTTCTTGGACATGTCATTCCAAGGAGGGAGTGTCAGTTAACCCTAAAAAGATTGAGATTATAATAGTTTGACCAAGACCAACTAATGTGACTGAGATTCATAGTTTCCTTGGATTAACAAGTATTACCAAAGATTTGTTGAAGGATCTTATAGTATTGCTAAACTTATATATAGGTTAACATAAAAGAAGGTGAAATATCAATGGTCAAAAGAAGCCGAGAATAATTTTCATGAACTTAAGAATCGAATAGTGACTGTCCCAATTTTGACTATTCCTTCAGGCACGAAAGGATTGTTGATTTATAGTTATGTTTCTAAATTTTTTTTACGATGTGTGTTAATGCAAAATAGAGAAGTAGTTACTTATGCCTTAAGACAGCTAAAACCATATGAGTAGATCTATCCAAACCATGACCTAGAATTAGTATCTGTAATTTTTTATCTTAAGATTTGGAAACACTATTTGTATAGTGTGACTTGTGAGATTTATACAAATAATAAGAGTTTAAGTATCCATTTACTTAGAAAGAATTGAACATGACACAATGGAGGTGGTTAAAATTGATGAAGGATTATGATTTAAATATTCATTATCATTTGGGGAAAGCTATTGTAGTAGCTGGCGCTGTAAATCGGAAGTCTACATTAAATTTGACATGTTTTATTACAAACCAGGAAGCATTGTTGAAGGATTTAAGAAGTATGGAAATAGATGTTCATATTTATAATAAGGAGGAATAATCGCAAACTTATAAGTACAACCATTGTTGATGGATAGGATTAAAATTGCCCAAGTAAATGACATATAACTGAAGAAGATTAGAGAAGAAGTTATGGAAGGGAAGGAAACGAAATTTGTGATATGCGATGATATATTAAGATATGGAAATAGGGTGTGTGTTACATGTGACACCCAATAGAAGAGGCAAATTTTAGAGAAGTTCATTATTCAAGATTCACGTTTCATACCAAATATACAAAGATGTTTAGGGATCTTTGAGAAGTATTTTAGTGGAACAACATGAAAAAGGAGATAGAAAAATTTGTATCTTGGTGTTTGGTTTGTCAACAAGTAAATTATGAACATAAAAAATCGTCAGGATTATTCCAAACTCTACATATCCCTGAGTGAAAATGGGAACAAATTACAATCAATTTTGTGATAGGTTTACCAACAAGTTCAAATGGTAATGATTCTGTTTGGGTAATTATTGATAGGTTAACTAAATCTTCTCATTTTCTTGCCATTAAGGTTACCCATTCTTTAGAAAAGTTAGCTAAGTTGTACATATGGGAAATTATTAGGATTCATAGAACCCCTTTTTTAATTATTTCTGATCGTGATCTTAGATTCGTCTCTTTCTTTTGGAAAGGACTACAAGAAGCCATGTGAACAAAATTAAATTTCATCACTGCTTTTCATCCTCAAACGGATGGACAATCTGAGAGAACCATTCAAACCTTGGAGGATGCTCTTAGATCATGTGTACTTAATTAGAAAGGGAGTTGGGATGATCATTTACCATTAGTAGAATTTACATATAATTATAGTTATCAAGCAAGTATCCAATTGGCTTCGTAATAGGAACTCTATGGTAAAAGGCGTTGTTCTCCTACATGTTGGGTAGAAGTTAGAGAAAGAAAATTATTAGGACAATAATTGATTCAGATCATTACAGAGAAAGTTAAATTAAAACAAGACCGGCTTCTAATCGCTCAAAGTCATCAAAAGGGTTACGTTGACAATTGACACCGACCGTTAAAATTCCAAAGAGGAGATTATGTGTTCTTGTGAGTATCACCAACAAAAAAAGTAATCCTATTTGGTAAGAAAGGGAAGTTGAGCCCAAGGTAAATAGGACCTTTTGAAATCCTAGAAAGATATGAGTTGTTGCGTATACAATAACTTGACCGCCTGAACTCTCTAGTGTACATTATGTGTTTCACGTGTCAGTGATGAAAAAATACGTCCAAGATCTAAGACATCTCTTAAATCATGAACCTTTTTAAGTTAGAGAAGATTTTACATACTTTGAGCATTCGGTAGAAATTTTGGACCATAAAGTTCAGAAATTAGGAACAAAGGTAATTCCACTAGTCAAATTATTATGGCGTAATAATTCCGTTCACTACACCAAAACTGTCAACTTGTCATTGTGAAAAACCTTGACAAATCAGACTTATCACGGTCTATGACGGTGACAAGTTTGGGGTTGACAAAGGCATCTATCACGAACTTGTCACAGTCAAAGACTCCGATAAGTTCATTAGATTTGTCACGAATTTATCACAGTCTTTGACATTGACAAGTTTGTCACGGTCTTTGACCATGATAAGTCTGTGATAAAAGCTTAAACTTGTCACTCTCTTTAGTTATAAGTGGCCCCCAATTTTTAAAAATATATTTTCAATTAAATATTAATTTTCTTTAAGTGCGAAATAGGATGGTTCAACACAACACACATAAACTTCAAATATTAATTTCTTTAAAATCAAAATTAAACTAAACTAAAAGTGACACTAAATTAAACAACAAATAAGTTTTCACTTAAACAAATTAATTCAACCTAAGTCCTAGAAAAAAGGCTTGAACGACATAAGAGACAAAAATTATTTTTACAGGTCTTGAAAAATTATTTTGACATAGAAAAAAGGCCTTATTTTGTTTTACAACAGTTTTGAAAAATATCCCAATACTAATGTAAATAAATTATGAAACTTAAACACATTCTATATGAAATTGTACCTCATGTCGTGAAAATGTAGAAGATACTTGAAATTGAGATTCGTCTTCATTAATGTATGAACTTGAGCTTCCCTTGATGGTTATAGCGGTATACGACATATCCTATATAAAATGAGCGATACGAAAAATATGTCCTTACATCTGGTCACTTTGAACTCCATTTCCTGTCAGAGTGTCTTTAAAGGCCAACTATTTTGAAACATTGTAACCTTATTTTTCCATGGTAATGAGAATACTGTCCCAGTGAAGTTGCCAAATGTAGAAGGGTTGTGATACTAGGGTCTATGAATAATTATAAATGGGTGAGGTTTGATCAACTCCAATGGAAACTATCTTCAAGGAAATAATATTTCAATAACCAAACAGAAACCAAAAACGAACGTTTTAATATATTAACATAACTTCTTATTACAATAATAAGAAGACAATAATTAAATACAACTTTTCAGTAATAAAGTAAGGAATGCACTACTTGAGATCAGTGATTCTCTAAGAGTGAAGAGATAAGTACTTATAGGGAGCAGGTCTAGAATGCCTGTGGGGATTTATGCAAAATAACAGTGTTAATGAGGAGATGATAATGAGTGCGCCCTAAGTTTTTGACTTATAGGGAAACCTTAGGGATGATGAGGCACGTGTGTGCCATAGGAATATTCCCATTTGATAAATATCTTGAAATAGTCTTATCTATACTACTATTTATCACTATCTACAATGATTTATCTGTTATGGAATGCCACCATGTGTAATAGTGAACCAAAAGTAGTGTTTTCGGCCTTAGCACCAAAAAGAATGATTTTATATCTTTGTAAATGATTGCTTAGTGAACAAATTTAAAAACATGAGAGTAACCTTTAGGGCCACTCGCCATTTACTGAAATGAAATCTTGTGCGAGCAAGCCACTAACTGCTCGCTGATTAGTAATTGTGAACTGTGTGACATGAGTGATCTCTTGGCTCCCTCACTTAGTAATATCTCTTTCCTAAGATATTGATGTGGTTGAGCCTTAGCTTGCTCAACAAAACTTACCTCTCAGACTCCACACCAAAACCCTTAAGAGGTCCCAAATGGCCATCTAATCTAGCCCTACTTGTTCAGCCTACGGTTATTGCAAAGTAAACATGTCTTCAGATGATAAAACTAAGTATTAGTAAATGAGTTGCTCAATTACATGATTTTGTGTCAGGGAACATGCCAATTTCAATGTCTAGGGGTCTCATACCAGTTCTTATAACTTAAGATTGCTAAAATTTCCTAAGGAACAGTAACTTTAGAGATAAAACGTTTAGGTAATTATCTCAAAATGTTTGTAACTACTCGTGCATCAGGAACGTGTTCACAAAGATTGAAACCTGTATTGACAATATCAGACAAAGGAGCATAAAACTCATCAAAACATTGAGATTCAAGCGTAGTTATTATTTAAAATTGAGTAGTTAGAATTTGGCAATTTAGATTATTTCACTACATTTGTGCCTTCATGGGTAAGTTGAAGAACATCCCATGCTTCCTTTGACATGGTACGCTTCATGATGCATCGAAACTCATTGGTGTGATGGCTCCAAAAATTGTACTTAGCCCACGAGAATTATATTTGCTCCCTTTAAATTCATTCTTAATCCGGTTTGACACCGATTTAAGATTTGTCACATCATTAACGGTGACAGTGGGAGGATCCCACCCTCTTTCACAAATAACCCAAACATGTTTATCGAGAGCCTTTAATGAAGAATTTCATGCGAGCTTTCCGATAGGCGTAATTAGTGCCATCAAAATGGGCATCCGATTATATAAGTTATCCATCGGAAAAATTGCGATTTTTTTTCAAAATCAAATTTAAAAAAAATCAATATAAAAAAAAAAATTCGAAAAAAGGATGACTTGATAAATTAGAGTAACCTGCTCTGATACCATAATAAGAATGTTGAGTGATATCGATTATCAATTTAATTTGAAAATTTCCAAACTTTAAACTTATTTAACTATATGACAATTTTTTATCCAAATTAGTTAAACCTTAAAACATGCATCTAGGTGAATAAATTAATCATGCCATCAAAAAAATTGCAAATTACTGGGCACACTAATTTCAGGAAAAATCCCCGAAAGGGCAAAACATTTATTTATATAAATGTTTACAAATCGCAATGTCCAATGCACTGACAGAAATCTACAATTAATTTACTGCAAAAAATTCACATAGGTCACAACCTAAAAATTATCAATGGACTCCCGTAAGAACCCACAAGAATCGCATATCTGTCTCCATCAAGGAACACCCTTGAGTCTTCCCAGGTGATTGCAATCATCAGCAAGCAAGTCCTTCAAGAGCTACTAATCCAGTAGTAGAGATGGCACTCCACAAGAACAAACTTTAACAAGAAACGATTTGGGTTCCACCAAAGATTCACAAAATAATTGGGATGATTTGGTGTGAATCAAATAAATAAAATTCCATAAACTTTGAAGACTAAAAGTTCATCCAAGATGCAGTTTCGTTTTGCAAAAAGTCTTAATGAAAAAGGTCTTCAATATAGGTGTTTATAGATGAACAAATATTTGAGGCAATATAGGTTGTTGAAATGACTTCAAAAGACATCTTCATGTCCTTTAAACGACATCGCTTGTAATTAGAAGTGACCTTAGAAACGACAATTAAAAACACAAGACAATATGGGTTCATTTGATGCAAATAACGAACGACCCTTCAAATGACGTTGCATTTTATTAGAAGTTGTCGTTTAAACGACATTGCTATGTCATATGAACGACATAAGAGAAAAAAGTTATTTTTAAAATGATTGCCTACAGGTCTTGAAAAATTATTTTGACATAGAAAAAAGGCCTTATTTTGTTTTACAACAGTTTTGAAAAATATCCCAATACTAATTTAAATAAATTATGAAACTTAAACACATTCTATATGAAATTGTACCTCATGTCGTGAAAATGTAGAAGATACTTGAAATTCCGATCCGTCTTCATTAATGTATGAACTTAAGATTCCCTTGATGGTTATAGCGGTATACGACATATCCTATGTAAAATGAGCGCTACGAAAAATATGTCCTTACATCTGGTCACTTTGAACTCCATTTCCTGTCGGAGTGTCTTTAAAGGCCAACTATTTTGAAACATTGTAACCTTATTTTTCCATGGTAATGAGAATACTGTCACAGTGGAGTTGCCAAATGTAGACGGGTTGTGATACTAGGGTCTATGAATAATTATAAATGGGTGAGGTTTGATCAACTCCAATGGAAACTATCTTCAAGGAAATAATGTTTCAATAACCAAACAGAAACCAAAAATGAACGTTTTAATATATTAACATAACTTCTTATTATAATAATAAGAAGACAATAATTAAATACAACTTTTCAGTAATAAAGAAAGGAATGCACTACTTGAGATCAATGATCTCTAAGAGTGAAGAGATAAGTACTTATGAGGGAGCAGGTCTAGAATGCCTGTGGGGATTTATGCAAAATAACAGTGTTAATGAGGAGATGATAATGAGTGCGCCCTAAGTTTTTGACTTATAGGGAAACCTTAGGGATGATGGGGCACGTGTGTGCCATAGGAATATTCCCATTTGATAAATATCTAGAAATAGTCTTATTTATACTACTATTTATCACTATCTACCATGATTTATCTGTTATGGAATGCCACTAAGTGTAATAGTGAACAAAAAGTAGTGTTTTCAGCCTTAGCACCAAAAAGAATGATTTTATATCTTTGTAAATGATTACTTAGTGAACAAATTTAAAAACATGAGAGTAACCTTTAGGGCCACTCGCCATTTACTGAAGTGAAATCTCGTGCGAGCAAGTCACTAACTGCTCGCTGATTAGTAATTGTGAACTGTGTGACATGAGTGATCTCTTAGCTCCCTCACTTAGTAATATCTCTTTCCTAAGATATTGAGGTGGTTGAGCCTTAGCTTGCTCTACAAAACTTACCTCTCAGACTCCACACCAAAACCCTTAAGAGGTCCCAAATGGCCTTCTAATCTAGCCCTACCTGTTCAGCCTACGGTTATTGCAAAGTAAACATGTCTTCAGATGATAAAACTAAGTATTAGTAAATGAGTTTCTCATTTACATGATTTTGTGTCAGGGAACATGCCAATTTCAATGTCTAGGGGTCTCATACCAGTTCTTATAACTTAAGAATGCTAAAATTTCATAAGGAACAGTAACTTTAGAGATAAAACGTTTAGGTAATGATGTCAAAATGTTTGTAACTACTCGTGCATCAGGAACGTGTTTGTAACACCCCGTATTTTTGTGCTTTTAATTTTTTAATTAATTCGAGGATTTTAAATTACTTGTGGTTTGTAATTTTTAATTGAATTAATTATGGCAATATATGTTTATATATTAATCGGGGAGTGAATGGCCAATATTTAAGTAAATTTATTTACTAAGTGAATAGTAATAATTTAATTGCGTCATTTCGGGTAGTAATGACGGGGTATGCGATTATCTTAGCCGGGAGTCGGTATAGAATAAATTGGGGTGAGGTAAGGATTTTTATAAATTAATTCGGATGGCGATTCTGAGCGCGGTTGAGTCCGGATGGGTCGAGATAGTCAGAAAAGAGTACCCGGGGGTAGCATTTGGGTCTCGGGATATTTTTGGGCATAGCCGGGCCCGCACGGGATGATTTGGGTTATTTTAATTTAGCCCATTAGGCTAAAAACGGGATTTGTGTTTTTAAATCTAAACCTAAGAAAAGGAAAAGGAGCAGCCACCATTATTCTAACCTAGGGTTTGAGAGGAAGATTGGGGGAAAACAATCAAGAACAAATTGGGAGCTTTTGGAGCCAAATTGAGGGACTCCGCCAACGGAATCAGACACTACGAACACTTTCAGGCAAGTGGTTAACTGTTTTGATTCTTAAAGCATGATAATCAATTTATATTATAGTGATGTGGGGATGAAAATCTGTTTTTGGGGGAAAATCCGTTTTTGGGTGTAAATGGGTACAAAATGGGGTTTTTGTTTTTTTTTGAAATAATTGAATGAGATTCAAAGTAAGACTTAGATGGGTGATTGAAATCTGAATATGTATTTATGATTCGAATGAGAAATTCAGAATATAAAAGAGGGGAAATCGAATCTGGAAGTTGGGATTTAAAAGCAGATACTTATATTTTAGTGAGAAAGACCCATTTCAAAAATTAAGAGATAATTTGAGGGGATGAATATCGTAATGATCTCTATGATGAGTAGGATGTGGATTGACCATTTGTAGATGATTGGGACTCATTTTGGGAGAAATTTATTGGTTAAAAATAATGAGTTAAGGTTGAAAATCAGAGAGATAAGACCTTGGAAATTCGACTATGGAAGAAACAGATCGGTGGAGAAGACGAACACCTGTTCGATCGATCGATCGACGGGTGGGGGTCGATCGATCGACCCTTCAGTTATTTCGGCAGTTTGCCTTATGGATTTTTATGGGTTAAGACTTTAGTTGTAAATTTCCCCTAGCATAATTAAGAGAGAAAAATTATTATGGGAGTAAATTCTTAACAATTATAAGGGAGTATAATTGAGGGTAGTGGGGGAATCATATGTGACACTTTGCATATGAATTTTGGCGAATAAATTCTGAGAATATAAGATAACGAAATCGGTGAATAAGTTCGGGTGTAGTAGTAGGGTAACGCTACTCATTTAAATTAATTAATTTGGAGTCGGGGACTAGACTCGGGTGATATTTAATTATGGACCAAGTGAGTGAGTCCGAGTGTGCTAGCAATTATAGGTAAATATAATTGGGGAAAATGATGGAAATAAATGTGCGACACATTGTGAGCGAAAAATGTGGAAAAGAAATTATGAGATGTAAAAATGGACCAAGTGAGTGAGTCCGGGTGTGTTGGTGATGTGACACCAAAGTATTAAATTAATTATTGAGAGAGTGTAATTAATTTGGAGTCGGAACATCGACTTGGAAAATATCAAGTTACGGGCCAAGTAAGTGAGTTCGGGGACAATGGTTGAGTGACACCGAGTTATTAAATTAAAAATGTGTGTTAATTAATTAAATTAGAGTCGGACCATAGGCTTGGGATTATGATAATCTATAAGTGAGAAAACTTATTTAGTTGAGTCGGGCGAGAGACTCAGGACATTATAGGCTAGTGTTACAGGTTATGAGTACACGGAGGAGCCGGAGTTTATGTTATATATATATATACGGTGTAGTGATAGTATATATATATATATGTATATATTGTCTGTGCTATTATGTATCTATGATTAGATATTTATTTTAGTTATACTCTAGTGCCATAGGGGGAGGTTACGCGCAGTGGATGAATCCCCTAGCTTGAGGAGTAGGGCGAGTAGATTCCCAGGTCATAGCGTCCGTTGTAGGGGGTGAGGGGCATCTCACTTTCCGGGAAGGAATATGACCGCCTCCAATCGTATATCAAACCAAGTTAGTGAGAGACTATAACTTGGATAACTAGGTTATGTGAGCACACCTAGTGAGATGGCACTTTAGAGAAAATCATCCGGTGAGGACATACTCGGAAGGATGAGTACACGTGTGATATGTGTGGTTATTGGTAAAGGTACGTATAATGTAGTAGTGAATATTATACGTAGATGATAATACAGTGTGTGATGTATTTACTTTATATAACTTGGGTTATAGTTATATGCTGTTAATTAATGAGAAATTAATTAAGTTAATCATTTATGGGTAATACAGTGCGTGTTGTATTTAATTTATATTACTTATGTTACGGTTATATGCTTTTAAGTAAGAAGGAATTAAATAAGTTAATTAGTGAGATAACTTATATTTCAAGAATCATTATACTCGGGTTAGAGTAGTATGGCAAGGGAAGGTTATACCAGGACTAGTTGAACGGGGTAGTACAACTAGGTGGGGTTAAGGTAACCGGTAGGTGTGCACAATAGTGGAGGGGTGAGAATGTCCACAAGGGAGTGCGACACTAACTTAAATATAAAGCGCATTCATGCATATTTTTTTAGTACTGCAGTTAATTCACTTGCTAAATATTTTCAAAAAATGTTTTGGGTTCTAACCCTTGCTATAAAACTATTTTCAAAACCTTTTAGGTGTTCAGCCACAGGGACGCCAGGATTGATATTCTATTCCAGGGACACGGAGCTGCGGCACATGTGGATGCTAGCAGGAGTTTGAATTAGACGCATCATTTATTCATTCCTAGAGTAGGAATCTTGTATCAGTTCCAGTTTCGTTTAGGGCTTGTCGCCCAGACTTCTCAGTACAGTTTTCAGGTGTTGATTATTTGTATTCAGATTATTTCTTGGTGGCCGGTGTTTTATTCGGAATGTTGTGTATTTATGATTTCAGTTCACTTTCATTTAGTTGTGTGAATGGTTTATTTTTATTCCGCATGTATAGTTTTGGTTTAATTAAAAAGTTAAAAATTGGCACCAGTTTTCGGAATACTAGGTGATTAGTAAGTTTTAAAAAGTTTTCGACAGTGATGCTAAGGATGATCCAACTGGGATTCCTGTTTTAATTTGGTATAGGACTGATCACCCGGTATTTTATTAGGCGGGGTGTCACAGATGGTATCAGAGCATCAGGTTCTAGTGTCCTTAGGATCTGTGCGGCTTTTCACGTTTCAGCTTAGCAATCTTTGATATAGAGCCTTATGATAGGATTGTTGTATTCTCATACGTATGTGCGTATACGTTCTTCTGCGAAATTTATATTGGAGAGTGAACTCATAAAATTCGATCCTCATTCCAGATGACGCCCAGGAGGGAGAGAGAGCAGTTAGGGCAGCAGGGGGAGATGAGACGGGGGAGGTTCGTTAGGAGCAAGAGCTACCACAGCAACAGCCATAGATGATTTTGGCAGCATAGATCACTGAAATAGTGGCACAGGCAGTTGGAACAACGGTGGTCACAACGGCAAGGTGCTTTCCACGGAATCAGCCACAAGTGTTAGTGGCGTCGGATGTTCAGACTCACGCAAGGTCGTCGGAGTGGAAACAATAAAGAGAGGTTATTTTTAGCGGGAACCCACCAGAGTTGCGAGGGGGTTCAGGTGTAGTACTAGCGTGTCAAGGAAGAGGGGTATCCAGCGTCACCTACGCATGGGAGATTGCGATGGGGTGCGGAAGTAAAGGCTAACCACTTTTAGTTAGTGGGAGTGGTGCTACAGTAGTGGGAGTCAATAACCACAGTTGAGGAAAGGGACACCCTAACTACTGCCGAGTCTTGGGTACGGTTCGACTTCAAGTATTTTTTTCCTTCAGCGGTGGAGACCGAAAGGAGGAGAAAATTTTGTGAGGTGACACAAAGGGAGACCGTTCAGTGGCCGATTACAAGGAAGAATTTACTCGTTGGCCAAATTTTGTACCGGACGAGGCAAGCTAGGAAAAGAGAAAGAAAGCAAAGTTTATGGATGGGTTAGTCTGGGGAATCAGACAACATTTAATGGATAATTCCGCATTAGTAGGTTATACTGATGTTGATAACGCAACACTCCGGCACTGTCGGGAATATCGCTTCCACGCGAAAGGAAGTGGGAGGGGAGTGGGGATTAACCAGTCGGGTGAGGCAGAAAGGAACAATACCAGTGGGGTATCCCAGTAGCAGACTGGGGGAGATCAGGGGCAGGGTTTTCGACAGAGAAATTATGCCAAACGATCTAGAACTGGAGGCTATCGGCGGGATGACCAGAAAGGAAGGGATCAGTGGTAGGGTGAAATTTTCAGGAGGTGTTTCATTGGTAGGGAAGCGGGACACATGAAGAGGGAGTGCTCTCAGCAATACAAGAGTTGACTACAGGATGAGGTCCTGAATGTACAGCCACTATAACAAGTCATGGGTGCGTTTGGGCAGGGGGAAGCTGCTCCGGAACCCGAGGATCAGCCATTACAACTGGCGTATGGAGGTAATTATATTTTATCCTATGGGCATAGGGTATGTTTTGAGTGACAAGGAGGGGTGTCACAAGATAAGACTTATTCTCCACTAGAGTTCGCAGATGAGTCGAATTTAGTGGGTGCGTTGGCGGTAGCAGCCGTAGTATGTGGATAAACTTTCCGTGGGGTGGCAAAGTTTTAGTGTTTTTCACGAGAAAGTGAAGTGTAAACTGAGTGAAAGTTTGAATTATGAGAGGGATTTACACGATTGATAAATATGGGATTAGGGTGGATTATTGTTCCCAAATATCGACGGGATAGCGATGGATCCGAACTATTGTGGATAGTGGGGTAAAGTTTTGGTATTCGCAACACCAGGGTATGATTGGTACTAGGTATCAACTGAGAGGGCGTCTAACATATATATGGGTATATATATGTTGTTTTGCGTGGGGCGAGGGACACATAGGGAGGTTTTCGGTTCTCGCATTTTATCCCAGGGAGTGAGGGTATTTATTGAAGTGAATCTGGGTGGTTAGATTTACGTTCGGACAGGGAGAGATAGCTCGGGGTTGATTTTGCGCAAGGAATTGTGATTGTAGGGCGCGGTATATTACATTGTCTTGGTAGCCTAAGTGTAGGCATATATACTTTGCGTTTGAGAGACAAGTATTTGGGGGTGTAAAGAACTTATAGTTAAGCACTAAGGAGTAATAACTCGGGGGGGTGCAAGAACTCTATGGTTAAGTGTACTAATGGGTGATAACCCGGGGGTACTAAAATATTCTTAATAGGCACATTAAGGGGTGCTAACCTAGGGATGCGGGATTCTCCTAGTAGGTGCACAATTGGACTTAGCCTCGGGGCGCAGGATTGGTATATATGTATAGGGATGATGTGACTATATAAATATATACGTAAATGAACTTGTGAATATTTCTACTGTGTGAGATTTGTAGACTTGGTAATAATAATATTAATTATTACATTGTGCCCTATGGTATAATCCTCAGGGTGGGAAATGGTTGGTCGTTAGTACATGGGGTGGGTACCTTGGCCACTATATATATATATATACGTATGGGATATGACTACGGGTTGGACGTTATCTTACGGGGCACGACTAGCATAGTCAAGAAAATTTGAGTGCGGTAAAGTACGGGTATAGGGTGTATGGGCGCCCTGGACAATAAAATGCATATTTGGGTAACGTATAAAGAAAGCGGGAGAGATAGATATCGCTAGCTTATAAGGGTATGACTAGTGAGTAAATGAGAATATTGGAACACTAGGCTTATCTTAATTTCGAGGACGAAATTCCTTTGTAAGGGGGGAAGTATGTAACACCCCGTATTTTTGTGCTTTTAATTTTTTAATTAATTCGAGGATTTTAAATTACTTGTGGATTGTAATTTTTAATTGAATTAATTATGGCAATATATGTTTATATATTAATCGGGGAGTGAATGGCCAATATTTAAGTAAATTTATTTACTAAGTGAATAGTAATAATTTAATTGCGTCATTTCGGGTAGTAATGACGGGGTATGCGATTATCTTAGCCGGGAGTCGGTATAGAATAAATTGGGGTGAGGTAAGGATTTTTATAAATTAATTCGGATGGCGATTCTGAGTGCGCGGTTGAGTCCGGATGGGTCGAGATAGTCAGAAAAGAGTACCCGGGGGTAGCATTTGGGTCTCGGGATATTTTTGGGCATAGCCGGGCCCGCACGGGATGATTTGGGCTATTTTAATTTAGCCCATTAGGCTAAAAACGGGATTTGTGTTTTTAAACCTAAACCTAAGAAAAGGAAAAGGAGCAGCCACCATTATTCTAACCTAGGGTTTGAGAGGAAGATTGGGGGAAAACAATCAAGAACAAATTGGGAGCTTTTGGAGCCAAATTGAGGGACTCCGCCAACAGAATCAGACACTACGAACACTTTCAGGCAAGTGGTTAACTGTTTTGATTCTTAAAGCATGATAATCAATTTATATTATAGTGATGTGGGGATGAAAATCTATTTTTGGGGGAAAATCCGTTTTTGGGTGTAAATGGGTACAAAATGGGGTTTTTTTTTTTTTTTTGAAATACTTGAATGAGATTCAAAGTAAGACTTAGATGGGTGATTGAAATCTGAATATGTATTTATGATTCGAATGAGAAATTCAGAATATAAAAGAGGGGAAATCGAATCTGGAAGTTGGGATTTAAAAGCAGATACTTATATTTTAGTGAGAAAGACCCATTTCGAAAATTAAGAGATAATTTGAGGGGATGAATATCGTAATGATCTCTATGATGAGTAGGATGTGGATTGACCATTTGTAGATGATTGGGACTCATTTTGGGAGAAATTTATTGGTTAAAAATAATGAGTTAAGGTTGAAAATCAGAGAGATAAGACCTTGGAAATTCGACTATGGCAGAAACAGATCGGTGGAGAAGACGAACACCTGTTCGATCGATCGATCGACGGGTGGGGGTCGATCGATCGACCCTTCAGTTATTTCGGCAGTTTGCCTTATGGATTTTTATGGGTTAAGACTTTAGTTGTAAATTTCCCCTAGCATAATTAAGAGAGAAAAATTATTATGGGAGTAAATTCTTAACAATTATAAGGGAGTATAATTGAGGGTAGTGGGGGAATCATATGTGACACTTTGCATATGAATTTTGGCGAATAAATTCTGAGAATATAAGATAACGAAATCGGTGAATAAGTTCGGGTGTAGTAGTAGGGTAACGCTACTCATTTAAATTAATTAATTTGGAGTCGGGGACTAGACTCGGGTGATATTTAATTATGGACCAAGTGAGTGAGTCCGAGTGTGCTAGCAATTATAGGTAAATATAATTGGGGAAAATGATGGAAATAAATGTGCGACACATTGTGAGCGAAAAATGTGGAAAAGAAATTATGAGATGTAAAAATGGACCAAGTGAGTGAGTCCGGGTGTGTTGGTGATGTGACACCAAAGTATTAAATTAATTATTGAGAGAGTGTAATTAATTTGGAGTCGGAACATCGACTTGGAAAATATCAAGTTACGGGCCAAGTAAGTGAGTTCGGGGACAATGGTTGAGTGACACCGAGTTATTAAATTAAAAATGTGTGTTAATTAATTAAATTAGAGTCGGACCATAGGCTTGGGATTATGATAATCTATAAGTGAGAAAACTTATTTAGTTGAGTCGGGCGAGAGACTCAGGACATTATAGGCTAGTGTTACAGGTTATGAGTACACGGAGGAGCCGGAGTTTATGTTATATATATATATACGGTGTAGTGATAGTATATATATATATGTGTATATATTGTCTGTGCTATTATGTATCTATGATTAGATATTTATTTTAGTTATACTCTAGTGCCATAGGGGGAGGTTACGCGCAGTGGATGAATCCCCTAGCTTGAGGAGTAGGGCGAGTAGATTCCCAGGTCATAGCGTCCGTTGTAGGGGGTGAGGGGCATCTCACTTTCCGGGAAGGAATATGACCGCCTCCAATCGTATATCAAACCAAGTTAGTGAGAGACTATAACTTGGATAACTAGGTTATGTGAGCACACCTAGTGAGATGGCACTTTAGAGAAAATCATCCGGTGAGGACATACTCGGAAGGATGAGTACACGTGTGATATGTGTGGTTATTGGTAAAGGTACGTATAATGTAGTAGTGAACATTATACGTAGATGATAATACAGTGTGTGATGTATTTACTTTATATAACTTGGGTTATAGTTATATGTTGTTAATTAATGAGAAATTAATTAAGTTAATCATTTATGGGTAATACAGTGCGTGTTGTATTTAATTTATATTACTTATGTTACGGTTATATGCTTTTAAGTAAGAAGGAATTAAATAAGTTAATTAGTGAGATAACTTATATTTCAAGAATCATTCTACTCGGGTTAGAGTAGTATGGCAAGGGAAGGTTATACCAGGACTAGTTGAACGGGGTAGTACAACTAGGTGGGGTTAAGGTAACCGGTAGGTGTGCACAATAGTGGAGGGGTGAGAATGTCCACAAGGGAGTGCGACACTAACTTAAATATAAAGCGTATTCATGCATATTTTTTTAGTACTGCAGTTAATTCACTTGCTAAATATTTTCAAAAAATGTTTTGGGTTCTAACCCTTGCTATAAAACTATTTTCAAAACCTTTTAGGTGTCCAGCCACAGGGACGCCAGGATTGATATTCTATTCCAGGGACACGGAGCTGCGGCACATGTGGATGCTAGCAGGAGTTTGAATTAGACGCATCATTTATTCATTCCTAGAGTAGGAATCTTGTATCAGTTCCAGTTTCATTTAGGGCTTGTCGCCCAGACTTCTCAGTACAGTTTTCAGGTGTTGATTATTTGTATTCAGATTATTTCTTGGTGGCCGGTGTTTTATTCGGCATGTTGTGTATTTATGATTTCAGTTTACTTTCATTTAGTTGTGTGAATGGTTTATTTTTATTCAGCATGTATATTTTTGGTTTAATTAAAAAGTTAAAAACTGGCACCAGTTTTCGGAATACTAGGTGATTAGTAAGTTTTAAAAAGTTTTCGACAGTGATGCTAAGGATGATCCAACTGGGATTCCTGTTTTAATTTGGTATAGGACTGATCACCCGGTATTTTATTAGGCGGGGTGTCACAGTGTTCACAAAGATTGAAACTTGTAGTGACAATATCAGACAAAGGAGCATAAAACTCATCAAAACATTGAGATTCAAGCATAGTTATTATTTAAAATTGAGTAGTTTGAATTTGTCAATTTAGATTATTTCACTACATTCGTGCCTTCATGGGTAAGTTGAAGAACATCACATGCTTCCTTTGACGTGGTACGCTTCATGATGCATCGAAACTCATCGGTGTGATGGCTCCAAAAATTGCACTGAGCCCACGAGAATGATATGTGCTCCCTTTAAATTCATTCTTAATCCGGTTTGACACCGATTTAAGATTTGTCACATTATTAACGGTGACAGTGGGAGGATCCCACCCTCTTTCACAAACAACCCAAACACGTTTATCGAGATCCTTTAATGAAAATTTCATGCGAGCTATCCGATAGGCGTAATTAGTGCCATCAAAATGGGCATCCGATTATATAAGTAATCCATCAGAAAAATTGCGATTTTTTTTCAAAATCAAATTTAAAAAAAATCTATATAAAAAAAAAAAAATCGAAAAAAGGATGACTTGATAAATTAGAGTAACCTGCTCTGATACCATAATAAGAATGTTGTGTGATATCGATTATCAATTTAATTTGAAAATTTCCAAACTTTAAACTTATTTAACTATATGACAATTTTTTATCCAAATTAGTTAAACCTTAAAACATGCATCTAGGTCAATAAATTAATCATGCCGTCAAAAAAATTTCAAATTACTGGGCACACTAATTTCAGGAAAAATCCCCCGAAAGGGAAAAACCTTTATATATATAAATGTTTACAAATCGCAATGTCCAATGCACTGACAGAAATCTACAATTAATTTACTGCAAAAAATTCACATAGGTCACAACCTAAAAATTATCAATGGACTCCCGAAAGAATGCACAAGAATCGCATATCTGTCTCCATCAAGGAACACCCTTGAGTCTTCCCAGGTGATTGCAATCATCAGCAAGCAAGTCCTTCAAGAGCTACTAATCCAGTAGTAGAGATGACACTCCACAAGAACAAACTTTAACAAGAAACGATTTGGGTTCCACCAAAGATTCACAAAATAATTGGGATGATTTGGTGTGAATCAAATAAATAAAATTCCATAAACTTTGAAGACTAAAAGTTCATCCAAGATGCAGTTTCGTTTTGCAAAAAGTCTTAATGAAAAAGGTCTTCAATATAGGTGTTTATAGATGAACAAAGATTTGAGGCAACATAGGTTGTTCGAATGACTTCAAAAGACATCTTCTTGTCCTTAAAACGACATCGCATGTCATTAGAAGTGACCTTAGAAACGACAATTAAAAACACAAGACAATATGGGTTCATTTGATGCAAATAACGAACGACCCTTCAAATGACATTGCATGTTATTAGAAGTTGTCGTTTGAACGACATTGCTATGTCATATGAACAACATAAGAGACAAAAATTATTTTTAAAATGATCGCCTACAGGTCTTGAAAAATTATTTTGACATAGAAAAAAGGCCTTATTTTGTTTTACAACAGTTGTGAAAAATATCCCAATACTAATGTAAATAAATTATGAAACTTAAACACATTCTATATGAAATTGTACCTCATGTCATGAAAATGTAGAAGATACTTGAAATTCAGATTCGTCTTCATTAATGTATGAACTTGAGCTTCCCTTGATGGTTATAGCGGTATACGACATATCCTATGTAAAATGAGCGCTACGAAAAATATGTCCTTACATCTGGTCACTTTGAACTCCATTTCCTGTCGGAGTGTCTTTAAAGGCCAACTATTTTGAAACATTGTAACCTTATTTTTCCATGGTAATGAGAATACTGTCCCAGTGGAGTTGCCAAATGTAGACGGGTTGTGATACTAGGGTCTATGAATAATTATAAATGGGTGAGGTTTGATCAACTCCAATGGAAACTATCTTCAAGGAAATAATATTTCAATAACCAAACAGAAACAAAAAATGAACGTTTTAATATATTAACATAACTTCTTATTATAATAATAAGAAGACAATAATTAAATACAACTTTTCAGTAATAAAGTAAGGAATGCAGTACTTGAGATCAATGATTCTCTAAGAGTGAAGAGATAAGTACTTATGAGGGAGCAGGTCTAGAATGTCTGTGGGGATTTATGCAAAATAACAGTGTTAATGAGGAGATGATAATGAGTGCGCCCTAAGTTTTTGACTTATAGGGAAACCTTAGGGATGATGGGGCACGTGTGTGCCATAGGAATATTCCCATTTGATAAATATCTAGAAATAGTCTTATTTATACTACTATTTATCACTATCTACCATGATTTATCTGTTATGGAATGCCACCAAGTGTAATAGTGAACAAAAAGTTGTGTTTTCGGCCTTAGCACCAAAAAGAATGATTTAATATCTTTGTAAACGATTTCTTAGTGAACAAATTTAATAACATGAGAGTAACCTTTAGGGCCACTCGCCATTTACTGAAATGAAATCTCGTGCGAGCAAGCCACTAACTGGTCGCTGATTAGTAATTGTGAACTGTGTGACATGAGTGATCTCTTGGCTCCCTCATTTAGTAATATCTATTTCCTAAGATATTGAGGTGGTTGAGCCTTAGCTTGCTCAACAAAACTTACCTCTCAGACTCCACACCAAAACCCTTAAGAGGTCCCAAATGGCCTTCTAATATAGCCCTACCTGTTCAGCCTAGGGTTATTGCAAAGTAAACATGTCTTCAGATGATAAAACTAAGTATTAGTAAATGATTTTCTCATTTACATGATTTTGTGTCAGGGAACATGCCAATTTCAATGTCTAGGGGTCTCATACCAGTTCTTATAACTTAGGAATGCTAAAATTTCCTAAGGAACAGTAATTTTAGAGATAAAACGTTTAGGTAATTATCTCAAAATGTTTGTAACTACTCGTGCATCAGGAACGTGTTCACAAAGATTGAAACTTGTATTGACAATATCAGACAAAGGAGCATAAAACTCATCAAAACATTGAGATTCAAGCGTAGTTATTATTTAAAATTGAGTAGTTAGAATTTGGCAATTTAGATTATTTCACTACATTCGTGCCTTCATGGGTAAGTTGAAGAACATCCCATGCTTCCTTTGACGTGGTACGCTTCATGATGCATCGAAACTCATCGGTGTGATGGCTCCAAAAATTGCACTTAGCCCACGAGAATTATATGTGCTCCCTTTAAATTCATTCTTAATCTGGTTTGACACCGATTTAAGATTTGTCACATTATTAACGGTGACAGTGGGAGGATCCCACCCTCTTTCACAAACAACCCAAGCACGTTTTTCGAGAGCCTTTAATGAAAATTTCATGCGAGCTTTCCGATAGGCATAATTAGTGCCATCAAAATGGGCATCCGATTATATAAGTTATCCATCGGAAAAATTGCGATTTTTTTTCAAAATCAAAATTTAAAAAAATCAATATCAAAAAAAAAAATTCGAAAAAAGGATGACTTGATAAATTAGAGTAACCTGCTCTGATACCATAATAAGAATGTTGTGTGATATCGATTGTCAATTTAATTTGAAAATTTCCAAACTTTAAACTTATTTAACTATATGACAATTTTTTATCCAAATTAGTTAAACCTTAAAACATGCATCTAGGTGAATAAATTAATCATGCCATCAAAAAAATTGCAAATTACTGGGCACACTAATTTCAGGAAAAATCCCCCGAAAGGGCAAAACCTTTATTTATATAAATGTTTACAAATCGCAATGTACAATGCACTGACAGAAATCTACAATTAATTTACTACAAAAAATTCACATAGGTCACAACCTAAAAATTATCAATGGACTCCCGTAAGAACCCACAAGAATCGCATATCTGACTCCATCAAGGAACACCCTCGAGTCTTCCCAGGTGATTGCAATCATCAGCAAGCAAGTCCTTCAAGAGCTACTAATCCAGTAGTAGATATGGCACACCACAAGAACAAACTTTAACAAGAAATGATTTAGGTTCCACCAAAGATTCACAAAATAATTGGGATGATTTGGTGTGAATCAAATAAATAAAATTCCATAAACTTTGAAGACTAAAAGTTCATCCAAAATGCAGTTTCGTTTTGCAAAAAGTCTTAATGAAAAAGGGCTTCAATAGAGGTGTTTATAGATGAACAAATATTTGAGGCAACATAGGTTGTTCAAATGACTTCAAAAGACATCTTCATGTCCTTTAAACGACATCGCACGTCATTAGAAGTGACCTTAGAAACGACAATTAAAAACACAAGACAATATGGGTTCATTTGATGCAAATAACGAACGACCCTTCAAATGACGTTGCATGTTATTAGAAGTTGTCGTTTGAATGACATTTCTATGTCATATGAACGACATAAGAGACAAAAATTATTTTTAAAATGATCGCCTACAGGTCTTGAAAAATTATTTTGACATAGGAAAAGGCCTTATTTTGTTTTACAACAGTTTTGAAAAATATCCCAATACTAATGTAAATAAATTATGAAACTTAAACACATTCTATATGAAATTGTACCTCATGTCATGAAAATATAGAAGATACTTGAAATTCAGATTCGTCTTCCTTAATGTATGAACTTGAGCTTCCCTTGATGGTTATAGCGGTATACGACATATCCTATGTAAAATGAGCGCTACGAAAAATATGTCCTTACATCTGGTCACTTTGAACTCCATTTCCTGTCGGAGTGTCTTTAAAGGCCAACTATTTTGAAACACTGTAACCTTATTTTTCCATGGTAATGAGAATACTGTCCCAGTGGAGTTGCCAAATGTAGAAGGGTTGTGATACTAGGGTCTATGAATAATTATAAATGGGTGAGGTTTGATCAACTCCAATGGAAACTATCTTCAAGGAAATAATATTTCAATAACCAAACAGAAACCAAAAATGAACGTTTTAATATATTAACATAACTTCTTATTATAATAATAAGAAGACACTAATTAAATACAACTTTTAAGTAATAAGGTAAGGAATGCACTACTTGAGATCAGTGATTCTTTAAGAGTGAAGAGATAAGTACTTATGAGGGAGCAGGTCTAGAATGCCTGTGGGGATTTATGCAAAATAACAGTGTTAATGAGGAGATGATAATGAGTGCGCCCTAAGTTTTTGATTTATAGTTAAACCTTAGGGATAATAGGGCACGTGTGTGCCATAGGAATATTCCCATTTGATAAATATCTATAAATAGTCTTATCTATACTACTATTTATCACTATCTACAATGATTTATCTGTTATGGAATGCCACCAAGTGTAATAGTGAACAAAAAGTAGTGTTTTCAGACTTAGCACCAAAAAGAATGATTTTATATCTTTGTAAATGGTTGCTTAGTGAACAAATTTAAAAACATGAGAGTGAAATTTATGGCCACTTGACATTTACTGAAATGAAATCTCGTGCGAGCAAGACACTAACTGCTCGCTGATTAGTAATTGTGGACTGTGTGACATGAGTGATCTCTTGGCTCCCTCACTTAGTAAAATCTCTTTCCTAAGATATTGAGGTGGTTGAGCCTTAGCTTGCTCAATAAAACTTACCTCTCAGACTCCACACCAAAACCCTTAAGTGGTCCCAAATGGCCATCTAATCTAGCCCTACCTGTTCAGCCTAGGGTTATTGCAAAGTAAACATGTCTTCAGATAATACATGATTTTATGTCAGGGAACATGCCAATTTCAATGTCTAGGGGTCTCATACCAGTTCTTATAACTTAAGATTGCTAAAATTTCCTAAGGAACAGTAACTTTAGAGATAAAACGTTTTGGTAATTATCTCAAAATGTTTGTAACTACTCGTGCATCAGGAACGTGTTCACAAAGATTGAAACTTGTATTGACAATATCAGACAAAGGAGCATAAAACTCATCAAAACATTGAGATTCAAGCGTAGTTATTATTTAAAATTGAGTAGTTAGAATTTGGCAATTTAGATTATTTCACTACATTCGTGCCTTCATGGGTAAGTTGAAGAACATCCCATGCTTCCTTTGACGTGGTACGCTTCATGATGCATCGAAACTCATCGGTGTGATGGCTCCAAAAATTGCACTTAGCCCACGAGAATTATATGTGCTCCCTTTAAATTCATTCTTAATCCGGTTTGACACCGATTTAAGATTTGTCACATTATTAACGGTGACAGTGGGAGGATCCCACCCTCTTTCACAAACAACCCATACACGTTTATCGAGAGCCTTTAATGAAAATTTCATGCGAGCTTTCCGATAGGCATAATTAGTGCCATCAAAATGGGCATCCGATTGTGTAAGTTATCCATCGGAAAAATTGCGATTTTTTTTCAAAATCAAATTTAAAAAAAATCAATATCAAAAAAAAAAAATTCGAAAAAAGGATGACTTGATAAATTAGAGTAACCTGCTCTGATACCATAATAAGAATGTTGTGTGATATCGATTATCAATTTAATTTGAAAATTTCCAAACTTTAAACTTATTTAACTATATGACAATTTTTTATCCAAATTAGTTAAACCTTAAAACCTGCATCTAGGTGAATAAATTAATCATGCCGTCAAAAAAATTGCAAATTACTAGGCAACCTAGTTTCAAGAAAAATCCCCCGAAAGGGCAAAAACCTTTATTTATATAAATGTTTACAAATCGCAATGTACAATGCACTGACAGAAATCTACAATTAATTTACTGCAAAAAATTCACATAGGTCACAACCTAAAAATTACCAATGGACTCCCGTAAGAACCCACAAGAATCGCATTTCTGTCTCCATCAAGGAACATCCTTGAGTCTTCCCAGGTGATTGCAATCATCAGCAAGCAAGTCCTTCAAGAGCTACTAATCCAGTAGTAGAGATGGCACTCCACAAGAACAAACTTTAACAAGAAACGATTTGGGTTCCACCAAAGATTAACAAAATAATTGGGATGATTTGGTGTGAATCAAATAAATAAAATTCCGTAAACTTTGAAGACTAAAAGTTCATCCAAGATACAGTTTCGTTTTGCAAAAAGTCTTAATGAAAAAAGTCTTCAATATAGGTGTTTATAGATGAACAAATATTTGAGGCAACATAAGTTGTTCGAATGACTTCAAAAGACATCTTCATGTCCTTTAAACGACATCGCATGTCATTAGAAGTGACCTTAGAAACGACAATTCAAAACACAAAAAAATATGGGTTCATTTGATGCAAATAACGAACGACCCTTCAAATGACATTGCATGTTATTAGAAGTTGTCGTTTGAACGACATTGCTATGTCATATGAACGACATAAGAGACAAAAATTATTTTTAAAATGACCGCCTACAGGTCTTGAAAAATTATTTTGACATAGAAAAATGCCTTATTTTGTTTTACAACAGTTTTGAAAAATATCCCAATACTAATGTAAATAAATTATGAAACTTAAACACATTCTATATGAAATTGTACCTCATGTCGTGAAAATGTAGAAGATACTTGAAATTCAGATTCGTCTTCATTAATGTATGAACTTCCCTTGATGGTTATAGCGGTAGAAGACATATCCTATGTAAAATGAGCGCTACGAAAAATATGTCCTTACATCTGGTCACTTTGAACTCTATTTCCTGTCGGAGTGTCTTTAAAGGCCAACTATTTTGAAACATTGTAACCTTATTTTTCCATGGTAATGAGAATACTGTCCCAGTGGAGTTGCCAAATGTAGAAGGGTTGTGATACTAGGGTCTATGAATAATTATAAATGGATGAGGTTTGATCAACTCCAATGGAAACTATCTTCAAGGAAATAATATTTCAATAACCAAACAGAAACCAAAAATGAACGTTTTAATATATTAACATAACTTCTTATTATAATAATAAGAAGACACTAATTAAATACAACTTTTCAGTAATAAAGTAAGGAATGCAGTACTTGAGATCAGTGATTCTCTAAGAGTGAAGAGATAAGTACTTATGAGGGAGCAGGTCTAGAATGCCTGTGGGGATTTATGCAAAATAACAGTGTTAATGAGGAGATGATAATGAGTGCGCCCTAAGTTTTTGACTTATAGGGAAACCTTAGGGATGATGGGGCACGTGTGTGCCATAGGAATATTCCAATTTGATAAATATCTAGAAATAGTCTTATCTATACTACTATTTATCACTATCTACCATGATTTATCTGTTATGGAATGCCACCAAGTGTAATAGTGAACAAAAAGTAGTGTTTTCGGCCTTAGCACCAAAAAGAATGATTTTATATCTTTGTAAATGATTGCTTAGTGAAAAAATTTAAAAACATGAGAGTAACCTTTAGGGCCACTCGCCATTTACTGAAATGAAATCTCGTGCGAGCAAGCCACTAACTGCTCGCTGATTAGTAATTGTGGACTGTGTGACATGAGTGATCTCTTGTCTCCCTCACTTAGTAATATCTCTTTCCTAAGATATTGAGGTGGTTGAGCCTTAGCTTGCTCAACAAAACTTACCTCTCAGACTCCACACCAAAACCCTTAAGTGGTCCCAAATGGCCATCTAATCTAGCCCTACTTGTTCAGCCTAGGGTTATTGCAAAGTAAACATGTCTTCAGATAATAAAACTAAGTATTAGTAAATGAGTTGCTCAAATAAATGATTTTGTGTTACTTGAGCAATTTCTCGTAACTTTACTGTACTTGGTATGAAATGTTGCCCGTGTACTTGCTTTTGTGTAAGCTCTTTGTGACTTAGGGTTGATCGCAAAGCCTCTTTGTCGCTTGTATTAATATCTGGTAACTTGGGTTTCTCATGTAGCCCCTTGTTGGTCATTGCTCGTGTGACTTACTGGTGACTTGGAATTGCTCGTCTAATAAGCTTTGTTAGTCCCTGCTCATGTGACTAACTGATGGACTGGGCGTGCTATTCTAATAAGTTATGTTAGTCATTTCTCGTGTGAATTGCTAGTGGTTTGGACTTGCTCGTCCGGCTAGTTTGGTTAGCCATTACTCGTGTGACTTACTAATGGTTTGGACCTGCTCATCCAGCATTCTTTATTAATAACTGCTCGAATAATTCCCCAATAGATATAGGGTTGCTCGCATACCCGTTTGGTTGGTTACTGCCCGGATAAAATCTTCTTTAATAGGAATGTTATTTGTATACCCCTCTAGATGAAGAATGAGATACCATTCCCCAAGGGTATGTCTCAAAAAATTTCATAAAGTTCAATAGCAAATGAGAGAACCCAAAGAGAAAATTAAGAGGTTTGTAGAGTACCTCAATGTACATTACAATGACAAGAATCTAAGGCTTAAAGATTTCTTAAAACTCTCACGGGAAGGCCTACTCATGGTATTCCCACTTAGAACTAAACATCATTCCAACTTAGGAATAAATGCATATACAATTCCACAAAAAAAATTCATGGTTGAAGACGAGTTTACTCTGAAGCACTTGGATTAAGGAACTGATGTAGTATATCAAGCATTTTAGAGATAAATATCAAGATGTTCATGAGGAAGCCATAGGATCAAGGTTGTTGCAGATTTTTGTAAAAGGTCCGCTCTAGGAATACAAGGTACACCTGATCAATAAAATGTGAGAGGGAACATTAACATAATTCACTCGAGTAATAAGGAATACCACAATGATCATAAAGGCAAAAGATCAAAGATGGATGACCCAAGTTATTCCTCAAAAAGTAAGGTTTCAAGTTGCTCAGTGAGAAGTTTCTAACTATGTGGACAGTAGTAGCAAAGGAAAGAAAAATGGTCAAGGATAAAAAATATGGTGCTTCGGGAAAAAAAGATGTTTGGACATGATGTTCCTCCCCCATTTCCACGAAGCTTTGCGAAAGGCAGGACTGTTATAAAATGTTGGTGTGAGAGGGTGTGGCAAGCCTACCCCATTTAAATGGTGAAATACCCATAGCTGCAGAGAAATTTTATGCAAAGTTTTATGAGTTACACCCAAAGGTCCAACACTCAATAAAGGACTATTGTTATCTACACAAGATAATAAACGAACAAGTCTCTAAGGGCACTCTGCAAAATCCTCCCATGGATGTTAATGAGAATCTATTAACCACCCATCAATACAGTTCTACAAACATAGTTTTAGCTTATGAATTAAAAGAGATGATGGAGTCTGATGAGTGGGTGGAAAATGACAAATCTTACAGTGAGTGGCTGCTTGGTTTGACCAACATGTACTATAGGTGTGATTAGGATGAGGAGTTAGAAATTAAAGAGGGGAACGTCAGTGTGGTACTCGCTTTTGACGAAAAATGAATATCTTGGACTAAGTATGATCATACCCTATTTCATACTTTGTGTTCAAAAATCTCTTCCAACTCCTTAAATTCCCACGAAGTAGGGCAAAGGTACCAAGGTTATCCCCCGGCCTCAAACAGACCACTAATTATCTTATAAAGCCTCCTCTACCCTTAAGGGTGAGCTATGGTATTATAGTAGACCTCATTCGCACATATTTCCCCCCTAAGAAGATTAGTTGTTCCATCATTACTCCTCAATCAAGCTCAGCAACTACAACATCGAGGTTTCATTAGTAGTTTTGCTCAGAGACAACCTGAGACTAAAGGATAATGACCTCCCATATCCATCCAAACCTTAGTCATGGGATGTGATAGTACGAGGCACATCAAGATCAACATCGAGAAACTCCACGTTCCTTTTAGACCTGTTGGACCACTAGTAAAGCTCCTGTATACAGTCTGACAGAGTAGGTGGAAAGAAAAACCCTATTCCACCTATCGCCATTACCCATCCCCACATGCATTGAATGTTCCCATTAGTAATAAATGTTCCCAACCACCAACTTATAGTACCTACAATTTTTTTTAATTTTTTTTCTCTTTTTTATGGAAGATGGAAAAAACCCACACATATATTTATTCATGGAGAAAATGCCTCTCCACAATGGCTTACAAGCAAAAGAAAATTTGAGAAAAAAATGAGATTTTAACAAAATCTCAAAAACAAATTCTAAAGAAAACCACCTATAAAGAAGATTATGAGGATCTAATGTAATAACATCCCATCTTGTCTAGCCTAATAGCTCCCTTAACCATAGAAGGATGATCAACAACAGAGTTAAAGACCTGAAGAGAAGGAAGGTTGATTCCAACATTATCCAAAGCATCAACGACTATGTTAGATTCCCTATAACAGTGTGATAAAGAGTAATTAATTAGCTTACGTTATTCTTTGATTTCATCCACATAAATCTTTAACTTCTAGGGGGTTTCCAGTTTCTATTTATCAAATTAACCACAAACAAAGAATCAATGTCAATATGAACTTCCTTAATATTTTTATCCATACACAACTTAAGCCTCGTACTAAGACCAGATAATTCAGTAACTAAATTTGTAGCCACCTTTGTAGATTGAGCAAAAGAAAACACTATATCTCCCTTATCATCTTTGACTAAGCCACCACAACCACTAATTCCTGGATTACCTTTAGAAGCACCATCACTAATTCTTGGATTACCGGTAATTACTTTTTCTAACGCTCCACCACCTTACTGACACCAACAAGCCTCAGGACACCCTAGACATACTGTGACAACTCACTCATTATCTCTCCAAGAGTTCCCCTATAAATATAAGTCTAGTGGAAGGAGAGAAGGGAGAAATATTAATGTTTTAAAGATATTAGAGAATTCAAACTATTATTCACACAAGAGTCACTACACCAAAAACAGCAATTTGGCACGCCCTGATATTAAAAATCTGGCACAGTTTTAAATTGTGCCAAATTCGGGCACGGTTTAATAACAATCTGGCACACTTTAAAACAGTGCCAAAATTTGTCACTGTTTTTAAGTGTGCCAAAATTGAGTACACTTTAGTAAATATAAAAGGCTCTAAAAAAATTACACTTACTCACTTTGAGTCTCCCGCTCACTCATCCCTCTCACTTTGGAGACTCCCGCTCGACACTTTCTCTCTTACGTTTTGGTCACTTTGGAGTCTCCGGTCTGCCGTTCGTCCCTTTAGGTTTTGTAGATCTATGTTTGTTTTATGGGTTTTTCTTGCAGATCTTAGATATGTGTTTTCTGAATTTCACAGGTATGGTATCTTTTTCTCAATATTTATTGAGATTTATTATCTTTTGGGTTCTTAATGTTTAGTGTTTTGATTACTGATTTAGAAAGTCTGGAATTTAATTTTGGTTTTAAATCCCTCTAACTTCTGTACTATTTTTTCATTCATTTTTCTTCTCAGGTCCTGGAAGGTGCTTGAAATGTATTATGGTAGAAAATGTATGTATGATTCTATTTTCATATACACAGTGAGCATAAACACCTTTTATTCTCTATTTTTTTTTAGTTTAAGTAGGAATTTTATTTTTATGATTATCCAGTTGAACTTTCTAAGATTTTATTTCTGTATATACCACTTTCATTATTATGTTTTGAACCACTTCCATGTTACTTCTTGCCACTCTTAATGTTATCATAAGTTAACTATTGAAAGGTATATGTTTTTAGCATTGTTCTCTGTTATTTCTATTACTTTCAAAAGGCCCTGTTCATGTAAGGAAAGAACACAATATTGTGGTTTAATTATATGTATGAAATTTTGGTCAAAATTCTAATTTTATTTATGTTTTGTAATTTTGGGTTTTGTTTTGAAATTAATAGTTATTTTGTGCTTTTTTTGCAGATCCAATCTAGCCCAGAATATTTGATTTCACTAATATATATTTTTCTCTTTCAGGTATACAATCCAAACCTAAATATTTGATTTCACAAGTATTTTTTCAGATCTAAACACTTCCTATAAATTGTCAGGTGAAAATGTTAGTATAATTGCAATTCCTAAGGTTGAACACTTTTTATACATTATGAGGAGCTACTACTGTGATGTTTATCGTGTTCAAAATGTTAGTATAGTTACTAGTAATTTTTTTGTCATTTAACTATTGTTTGAGTTGGAAGAGTGTCAATGTATTATCATAGCATAAAAGGTTGGTAACCTTATTGATTTGTGATAATGTGTAAGAAGATAGGATTCTAAGGGAGAGGATGACAACTACTTTTGTTATGTCTGATATATATATATATATATATATATATATATATATATATATATATATATATGTATATATATATATGTGTGTGTGTGTGTGTGTGTGTGTGTGTGTGTGTGTGTGTAAGAAGACGACTTGCTGGGGTGGCTCCTCATGTCAACCCTGCCTTTTTTGGTCGAGGAATGGCGACTAATGGAATGGGAATGATGGGGACAACTGGCATGGACGGGTATCAAACAGGAATGTAAGGTGACACGAGCATAGTGGATAGGGGTGGGGAAGAACACAAGTAGAGTAAAAAAGAGTCGAGTTATGGTGGTGAAGATGGTGGGTTCAAATATAGATATGGATAGGCGAGCCATGATAAAGGGGTAAGATCGTCAAATGCCATTTCTCGGGAAAAGGAACGGGTTTCTGAGCGTGACTAGTCTGGGAACTCTGAGAAGAGGCATCGTGATGATAGGGAACAATATAGGGACCGGTATGATAAGGATCATAAATATAGGGATGAAAAGGAAGGTCTTCGAGAACATCGACAAAAAGAGCGGGACTTGGATTATGAGGATGACTTGGATCGGGGACATTCGTCTTCAAGATCTCAAAGCAAATCTCGATCGGTGACAGAAGAGGATTACATGTCTCGATCAAAGGATGTTGATTATGGGAAGCATAGGCGATTGTCATCAGATTGAAGCATGTGGCCCCTGATTCATCTTCAAAAGGTATTTGGAAGAACTCAAGCTTAAGTATTATTGCTATTGGGCTCTTCATCCAATTTCTAAAATGAAGATATTGCCATTCTTTCTTGCTTCTGGATTAAAAAAGTAAATTCCAATCATTTGGTTTGCGGGAAGAAGAGAATTTCTCACTTTCATCCCGCCCCCTACAATATGAAATACTTAATACTTGTGCTAAATACATTAGTAGATACAGTACTATATCTTATGAATTTTCTTTTTGGGGTTGGACTATTATTACCCTGTTGCATGATATCGTATAGGTTTTATGTCTGTCCCTTTCGATCCTCTCTTTGGAGATGATTGCATCGTGGGCTCGAACCCTTAAGATGGTTGAATCCTTTATACACTTGAGTTATTTATGGAAGTCTTGAACTGTGTGAAATTTAGAGAACAATATTATGGAATCTTTAGTTTTTAGTGTTGTTTTACTTCTAACCTTGGTTATATTATGTGTAAGGATATTCAAACCTGAAGGGTTTTCCTGTTATATATATGATCATTCATTAGTCACAGTCTCATCGGTTAGAGGTTAAATAGTTGTGTTAAATCCGAGGAGTTGAAGTTGGTTTATTATTATATATCTATATTACAAATAATTATTATCCCGCTGTGTAATTTTGCATCTTAAGACGTTTTACCTAGTAAATTCGAGCAATTCGCAACATCTTATCTATTTTCGCACCAATATTTCACTCTCGCTGGTCTGGATATGTTTTGAATATGCTCGCAGTTTCAAATATACATTGATTTTTCAATGTTTTTATGCATTGATATTCTTTAGCCAATACATATGAAAAAGAAATTAGGAAATGTCTATAACCCACAAATTCCACTTAAAATTCCTCATTGATAAAGCCTTCTTTGATCATTTCAGGCTTTAAAATATACTAGGAAAGGTTGAAGAAGTTGTCAGTGTCATGTTAGGTAGTAGGACAACTTGACATTGGTGGATATAGGTGAAGCTTGTAAGAAGAATCAAGAGAACAAAAATTGAATTTATTTAATTTGTATTCTATTGCTTTTATTACTTGTCTATTTGTAAGTTAAAATAATGTTTACATTAAAAATTATGCCTTAAATTTTGGGGTCATTTAAATAGCACAAGGTTCTTTCGAAGTTCAGTTCCTTTTGTTGTTTAAGTAATTAGATGTGTTAGAATTCACCTTGCTTTTATCTTTGTTCATACAAGTTATCTAAGTTACTTTAGCATTCATCCATAGATGGTTAATCAAGTTGGTTAAGGTTTGTTATCTGGCTATTTCAAACTCTTTTGTTTGCTTGTGATCTTGTAATATGTATGATATATATGGGGTATTATATGTTACTTGAGTGCATCTTGGTAATCTCGGCATTTGGTAACACTAGTCACTAGGATTGTTAGTATGGTTCAGAGACTTAATTTCAGACAACGTTTTTGCCCTAGAAATTTTTACTACGTATCAGTTTGGTTTTTGGCAATACGCAAGAGCAAAATTATTAGAAGGACCAAAATTTGGAAAATCATGGAAATTATTAGATAGTAAGAATAAAGACAAATTGGAGACTGTTACTCATGAACTTAGAATTTAATAACTTTTGAGTTGTTTTCGCCCGTTTTGAACTTTGATCTCTTTAACTCCCCATTCCAGGTTATTGGGTTTTCCGTTTCAATATGAAAAATTCAGAGGATTTGAGCCCTCTTTTAAAGAATGATGCTAAACTTTACGATGGAAAGAAAGGCACCGAGTTGGTGAAGCAGTTTTCTAGAGGTTATCCTTACGGATGGATACCGGATGGGTTACCCATGCCCATGCCCGAAGGCAGCATTGTTGGCGAACTAATGCCTCGCTCTCCTTGAGACTCCACCCACTTTTCTTATCTCAGTCGTAATGATGACTTTTGCATCTCCGATCTTGAAGTTTGTCTTATTGGAAGTGTGGCTCCTTGTGTGCTTTATGGAAGTAATGTCGAAAGACTTGGATCTGCTCAAGTCACTTTTAGAAATCACTGCTTGCCTTACACTGATCTATACCTGATTGGTAATTCCTTTTTTGGTGGGAATTGCTTGGAACCTTATTTTTCATTTCTTAGCCGTACATCCATTCGCCGAAAGTTCAACCTATAGGGGAGCTGCGAGGCACTTACCAGATCATGTGGATGTTATGGAAGCATAATGGAGGATGAGGTACAACGTGAGCAGTGCGAGTCAACTTGTGATTTTGCAACCCATATATTATGCCATACATGTGCCCTTTGCCATGAAGGTCGTGAGCTCCGTCGCAGAATTCCTCACCCTGGGTTTAATACCAACCCAATGTTGGTTATGGTCCCTCTTGGGGAGCAGATAATGGGCCGTGGTGGGGCCTGAGTATTCATTATAAACCTTGCCATCTGCCCCCTACTTTTGTTTTTAGTCTGAAACTTATGTCCAAATATATAACTGAACTATCTGGATTGTGCTTGGAGTCAATTCATTTGGTTTGTTGAATCGTGTATAAATAAGCGTCACACTGAAACTAAATGACATTTTATGTGTTGTTGTTATAATACATAGTATATGGCTTGGACATCAAAAAAAATATCTAACATTGCATCATAGCTGCTGCTGTTTTGCAGCATTGCATCTATATATGTTGTTGAGCATTGAAAATGGTGCATCATATTGTTGTTGAGGATTGAAAATGTTATAGCAGTATACGAGATTATTCGGGAGTCAATTGCAGTTCCTATATGAAACATGAGGGATGATCTGTTGGAGTTAACCTTCCCTGTGGGGAGGGATGACTAAGCACTAGAAGGTTAGAAGCTGACCAAAATTAACTGCTCACTCATCAAATAATTGACCCCAAATGGGACGCGACTTTATTAATGAAAAATACTGAAGTTACCCCTAACTTGCACATAATCTTACACCTGTTTTGACTAGTGAAGTTACAATTTTTTGAAGGAATGGAATAATTCTTGGTCAATTATGTACTTGTATAATTCTACTAATAGCCTTCATTCAATATTAATTTTGTATTAATGTGGAGCTGATGTAGCTGATAGTGTGCCTCATTAGGCCTAAGTTATGCCAACTGTTTACATATCCCCAGTACTACTCTTCTTTACATGTTCTTAGTACTCTTCACTTTAGTGTATTACATCACTAATAATGTTCATAAACAAATAATTTATTCTAGACTAATGGTGTTACAATTAAATTACTAAAATTGGTAATGATGAGTATGTTGGGTTATCCGGTAGACTGATGACTCGGGACTAGCTTCATATGTGATATATCATGCAGCTACACTAGCGGCACAAGCTGGAGAAGAAGGTATTATCATGTCAAACCAATGGGCCCGACAACTTGATTATGTCCCTGCTACAATTATGGCTTTAGAAGAGGTTTATCTACTTTCTTTGATGTGGCCATTTTTTCTTATACATTTTTGCTTATAATGAAAGTTATTTTCAATATATATACAGCGAGTACATCAATCGGTTATAGGTAATCAGATGCTTTTATGTCTAGTTATGTGATTCCCATTGTAGTTTTGCTTACTTCTCCTCTTCTCCTCCTTTTCTTTGGACTATATGGTATGTTTGAATCTCGAAAAATAAAAAACGCCAATGAAATGAGAAGCTATGTTATAATTTTATTAAGGATGAAACTATGTTATAATTTATTATGTCTTTTAATGCATTTCCCCCTTCCCTCACTGCCTCACATATTCCTCTATAATTTATGAGGTCCATACACAGTCATTATAAGTAAAGGCTCGTGACTCTGCTTCTTTTTCCTTACACTGTTTTGATAACGGACAGTACATTAGGGAAGGGGAAAGATGTTCCTAATAGAACTATAATTTTTATCATATTTTATCACCTTCTTCGATTTTCCACTATATTCTCCTTGATCCAAACCTATAGTTGATGTGTTCCACTTTTCCTTCAGCTGAGATCACTAATTCCTGAATATTGATGACATTTGTCAAACTCAAAAGATTTAATCCATGACTTTTATTTTTCAGACATGTTATGGTTCCCTTGAGGAAATTTATAGGTAGTTAAAGAGGCATAAGACATAGTGCCTTTATTTTTGGATGGAGGGGTTCGGTGTGGGACCGATGTCTTCAAAGCATTGGCTCATGGATAATTCGACATATTTGTAAGTATATGGATCATTTCTAATGTATTATTTTTAAAAGATTATGACATTGCGAGGGACCATGTTGTCACTCCGTTATTTATATTTCTTGATGTTATGATACTCTACTAACATTAGTTTTGTTTAATAATTTATAATTATTTATAGGAATTCCTTTTGATTATTTATAGGTATTGTTATTTGTGAATTTATTATTAGATTATGATTTGTGTGATCAGTATTGGTTTTAAAACCAGGTTGAGATGTGATGAGTTGAGAAAAAGAGAGTGGGTTGTAATCATTTTCTCACTCATTTATGCGTCTCCATTTCACTAATGAGTGATTTGTTATTTTTTTTTGTTTGTTTTATAGGCTGGAACTCATTGGAAGCTTGATGGTTGTGCATATAGAGGCGAACCAGTGCTTGATAAATGAGGAGTTAAACACGTTAGTGCCACTTGAAGAGAAGACCTGTGAATTTGAGATGAATTTCATATGTATTGACATGGATTGAGATAAAGTTCAAATTTCTTCATGTATTGACATGAATTTTCTATTAATGGAATTTGAGCTATTAATTTTTAGTGGGCTTATTATCTAGATGTGAATTAGTGTTGTTGCGGACTATTTGTATTGTTGTTGTACAATTTTTGCCATACTAGTTTTATATTATTATTAAATTTTTATTATTTTAAAACATGTATGAAAAATAGTGGAAATATTGCTGATTTGTTTTGGTAATATTATTTATAATTAATTTTTTTTTCTTTGATAAAATAATTTGGCACAGTTTAAAACCATTCCAAAAGTGTATCAAATTTTGGCACAATTTTGAACTGTGCCAAAAGTGTACCAAAATGTACTCAATTTGGCACAGTTATAAAGTATGACAGAAATATTAACTTCTGACACGGTTTTAAAGTGTGCCAGAAGGGTTCCTGTTTCGCCAAATCTGGCACACTTTTAAACCGTGCAGAAAAAATGGCCATTTTGGAACACCTGATTCTGGCACAGTTCAAAACCGTGTCAGATTTGATCTGGCACAGTTTTAAATGGTGCCAAATTGTTTTTTTTGGTGTAGTGAGTTCTAGCATTCCAAAGTGTTTGTACTCATTCCAAACTCACGATCCATTATCATGAGTTATGTTTGTAACTTGGACCAGTTCCATTGTTTATTCCATTTATATAATTTGTTGAGACCTAAAATATCACTCAGTAACCCTTAAAGAAGTCATTATGTTTCTTTCTAAGGTCCTCTGGAATACCGATGAAGGACGTAAGACCTTATATTCCCTTGACCAAAGCTTAAGGGGTCTCTTAGACTATAATACTCACCTACATTCTAATAAATAGGTATAACACCTTTGTATAGTGGATGTAAGACCATCTCTAATACCAAAACCACTTTAATCCTTTGTCTCTTATGTTGACACTTCTCTCCTCTTACCCGTATGAGGTCCCGTGGGTCTAAAGTCACACACGATTTTAAAACTCATTAGTTTGGCATCATCTAAGGGAACGATAAGTTAAATTCTCAAATATACACCATGATCATATCAAAATGGTGACTTATGTTGCATTATCTCCTTCTTTCAAAGATATGGAGGCCCAACAAAAAAAGCTCTAGGAGCAGCTGACCAACATTCTCAACAGGCTGCCTTTACCCCATTGGTGGTACTCGAACATAATGGTGCTGGAATGTGCCCCAGTTACAAGAGGATAATGATTTAGAGGAGACTCTAAGTCCATCCCCCCCACCCCCAGCGATCAACATCTCGAATTTCGATAAAAAAAATTATCACTCCCAGAAGACTAGTCTCAGGGAGGTTCCAGGGTATCTAGGCCTTCGAATGGAAAGATAAATAAAATGCAAGACCGGCTTGGGAATTTTCGTAACCAGTACAAGACTCAAACTAAAAACACCGTTATCTTGGAACTCCAGAAGATATTGTCTCCATTATCCAATGGCTTTCAACACAATGCTCTTCCCCCAAAGTGGAAGATACCGAATATCGAACCATTCGATGGGTCTAAGGAACCCGTCAATCATTTTGAAACCTACAGCTCTCCGATGATTATTCATGAAGCTTCATATAAGGTATTGTGTCGAGAATTTCTTGCTACTTTGAGTGTAATATCCAAGCACTAGTTTTCTAATATTAAACCAAGTACCATTACAAGCTTTATAGGGATGACAAGATCCTTTGTCTTCCATTTCATTGGAGCTCAGGAGCTATATAAGACTTTCACTTCCCTCCTCCACTTCAGGTAAAAGGCTGGAGAGTCCCTCAAGTAATACACGAAGAGGTTCAACCAGGAGGCACTCTATGTTGATGATTTAAACAACACTGTTTTTAGCATCTTTCATATCAGGCCTCACCTTAGAGAATTTACTGAGGTCCTCTAGCTAGAAGATATTAATTTCATGATTGGGATGATCCAAAGAGCATAGAAATACATGAATGTTGATGATGTTATCTCAGCAAGATAACACACAACCTTTCCCCAATAGGGATAGAGGAAAGATTTCTTCCCCCACCTTGGGAGACCATAGGAGTAACTGAGGTGAAAAAGAAGGAGGAGACGATTAAAAATAGTGGGCCTCTAGAGACTAAGCACTTCAAGAACCTCATAAACATTGTGTAAGAGGTCTTTATAGCCACAGAAACTCAAGACATCTTACCTCAATCAAAGTCCAAGAGAACTGAGGATGAAAAAAAGGACAAGTCCAAGTATTATCGATTTCATAAAGGCCATGACCATAACAAAAATGACAGCTTTCGAGTGAAGGAGGCCATTGAGGGTGTAATAAAGAGGGTCTACCTCAAGGATTTTTTTTGCCAAAGATGTAGGTGGAGGTCAACACAACAAAACAACAACAAAAATAAAGGTGGTGTTCCTGTTATTAACATCCGGTGCATTTCTAGAGGCTTTACCGGGGGAGGTCACTTTTCCATAGCCCGAAAGGTCCACTTTAGGGGCTTCCAGCATGAAGAGATTCAAGTCAACCATGTTTGTCTCCCATATCAAGATCACAAGGAAATTCCAATAATGGTCTTCCCAACAACTTACCTTAGGAAGGTTGTGCTACCCCATGACAATCCTTTTACGATCACAATAGTCATGCGAAATGCCAATATGAGGATAATTCTAATTGATACGGGGAGCACCGCAGATATTCTATTCTTGGATGCTTATAAAGCCATGGGAGTCAATACAAGGCACATGCAACCAGCCACTGCCCCCTCCTTGGGTTCAATGGATAAAGGACCTATTTCTTTGGGTATGTCACTCTCTCACACATTATTAGGTCCAAGGATTATTGCACAACCAACTAGAATAAATTCATATATATATATATACCTCCCCTCAGCCTATAATGTCATCCTGGGTGGACCATCACTATATAACTTGAACATTGTAATATCAACCCACATGCTGGTGATGAGGTTAAGAAAGTTCTTCGGGGACCTGAAAAAGCTCGAGAGTACTACATTACTTCAATAAAAAATAAGAAGAAATGTCCTAATTCTCCATATGGTTTTGCAGAGGCTCCGACTAAGCTCCAAAAAATCTCTAAAATCTCATTAGAGGACTTACCTCTAACACCGCCAATATACGAGCTCCTTCTGAAAAGCTTGAGCATTGAGATGATGATATTGAACATCTCCACTCCATAAGGCAAGGGAAGTTGTCCTCACAACAGAAACCTCGGGAAATGAATGACATCCCGCCTGAACAATTATAAACCATGTATTATGAAACTTATATTAAAATTAAACTTCTTGTTACTCATGATATACTAAATATTAGTATTCTTTAAGATCTAAGGCCATATAACTCCTAAAGCGAGTTACAAGGACTTTAGCCTTGGCTCAAATTTTAAACCAATGTCCAAGGGCCCAAAACTACAGTCTTCAGGTTTAACTAAACAAAAATAAAGCGTAGTCAAAGGTCTCTAAACCCATAAAAGACTCAAGGGATTATTGAGATTTTCATCCATAATTCCAAAAGGCTAAGGTTTAAGGGGCCGTTTTTTGTACACAAAAATCTTTTTCTTTCCCATGGAGTTATACAAACAAGACATATAACATTCTACCCCTAGATTTAATTTTTCAAAACGTTTAAGAAATAACTTTATTTTTTAAAAATTTGGGTGGGCTAAGTGTTCAAATACCAAAAATTCTAGAATTCTAGTTTTTTTAAAAGTAAAGATGTAGGGCTCAAAGTTCAAATGTGTTATGACCCTTTATATGACTTTAGGTTAACATTTTATCAGGTTGAAGGTCTGAGACCCTTATAAGGACACCAAAATTTCAACTTATTTCTAAGTCCAAAGGTCTTAGACTCTTATAAGGACTTCAGATTCCAAAATAATTTTAGTCTAGAGGTCTCAAACCCTAATAAAGACTTCAAAATTTCTAATTGTTTCTAAGTCCAGAGGTCTTAAACCCTTATAAGGACTTCAGATTCTAAATAATCTCAGTCTAGAGGTCTTAGAACCATATAAGGACTTAAAAATCTCAAACTTAAAGAGGTCTTATGACCCTTTGTGGGACTTTAGGTTATAAATTTTTTTTAGTTCGAAGGTCTTAGACCTTCATAAGGACTCTAAAATTTAAATTTTTTTTTATATGTTTAGAGGTCTAAGACCCTTATAGAGACTTGAGATTCCTTTTTTTTTGTAGCCAGAGATCACAGACGCTCTCAAGGACTTCAAATTTCAAATTATTTCTAAGCTCGGAGGTCTTAGACCCTTATAAGGATTCAGATTCCATAAATATTCATTCTAGAGGTCTCGGAACCTTAGAAGGACTCCAAATTTTCAAAATTTTCTGAGTTCGGGGGTCTTAGACCCTTATAAGAACTTCAAATTCCAAAAACATTTCAGTTCGAAGGTATCAGACCCTTATAAAGACTTCAAGATTTTTAATTATTTCTATGGTTGGAGGTCTTAGACCCTTATAAGGACTTTATATTCTGAAAATATTATGCTTGGAGGTCTCGAACCCTTATAAAGATTCCAAAATGTCAAATTATTTCCAAGTTCGGATGGCTCGGACCATTATAAGGATTTCAAATTCTAAAAAATATAGCCCCGAGGTCTCAAATCCTTATAACCACTTAAAAATTTCGAATTATTAAGTCCAGAGGTCTTAGACTATTATAAGGACTTTAGATTCTAAAACAATTCGGTTAGGAGGTCTTAAACCCTTATAAGAACTATAAAATTTCAAAAAATTTCTAAGTTCGTAGGTCTTAGACCCTTATAAGTAGGCCTGTAAACGGATCAGATCAAACTGAATTAGTCAAATCCAAGTTCATACCCATTTATGTTAAACGTATTCGGATTCGATCCATTTATTAATTGGATCGGATCAGGCAAATCCAAATCCATATCCATTTATGTTAAATGTATTCAGATCTGATTTGATTGTTCGATTATCCGTTTATGTTAAACTTGGTATGCAACATTTTTATTTTCAACTCTTATTTCATAAAATTATTTTGCAAATGTTCCAAAAAAATAGATAATGAAATAAAGAACTATTATAATATATATTTAAAATATTATTATACAATATATATTAATTAAAAATATTATATATATTAAAAATATTAATCGAATCGAATTATTAACGAATCGGATTATATGAATCCAAATTCGCTCCATTTAATAAACGGGTAATCAAATATTCGAATTTTAGGCATGATTCATATCCGCTTAAATGGATCGGATTCGGATTTGGATTTAAATAAAATCCAATCCATTGACAGGCCTACTTATAAGGACTTCGGATTCCAAACAAATTTAGTCCAGAGGTCTCAGACCTTTATAAGGACTTCAAAATTTCAAATTGTTTCTAAGTTAGGTGGTCTTAGATGCATATAAGGACTCCAGATTTCAAAAATAATTAGTTCGAGGGGCGAAGACCCTTATAAGAACTTTAAAATTTCTACTTTTTTCTAAGTCTGGAGGTCTTGGACCCTTATAAGGACTTCAAATTCCAAACAATTTCAGTCCTATCGACCTTATAGCTTCATAAGGACTTCAAAATTTCAAACTTCCCAAAGTTCAGAGGACTTATGACCCTTTGTGGGACTTTAGGTTACAAATTTTTGTAGTCCGAAGGTCTTAGACCCTTATAAAGACTTCAAAATTTCAAATTTACCAAAGTTTAGAGGTCTTATTACAATTTGTAGGACTTTGGGTTAAAAAATTAAGTTCGGAGGTCTCATATCGTTATAAGGACTTCAAAATTTATATTTTAAATCCAAGGTCTTAGGATCCTTTATAGATTCGGTCTTAAATCTTTATGCCCAAAATTTTTTAAGGGGTTGAGTGTGTGAACAAAAAATTATGGGCTTTCAATATCATAAAAACACAAGGACTAAGTATTCCATAGCTCTAAGGTCTAAGGACCCATTACTATATCGCATCCTCGACTTATAAAAGTTCCTAAGTATAGGGTTTCAAGTCATAGGACCCTCACGGTTGCTTCACCATATGTACAACTCAAGTTACTTTTCTTTACTAAGTAATCCTGGGGTTAAGGGGAAAACCTAAAGAATATGAAGTCAAAACAAAAATTCATTGGCAAAGAAAAAGTATAAAAAGTGCGAAGTAAAGAACGAAGAACAATGCAATTCCATTCAAAAACACCTCTTTAGATGTGGAGATTACAATAAAATGGCACATGTCATCTATATAAAATAATTACATGAAATCCTTTCAAGTATTGAGTATTGTGGGTTTCACCGGGGCTTCACGAGTAGAGGGTAAAGAGGCAGAGGTCATTTTTATGGTTTCTCCCTCTTGGACTTTTGGAGCAAAGATATCCACAACATCATCACCATTGTTGCATTCTTCATCAAAATTTTCCTCCTTCGATTGAGGGGATCCATGGAACAAATCATAAACATCTTCCTTGGTGAATAACGCATTGAACTTGGACATATAATCTTTAAAGCCAACTATAAAGTTATAAAATAGGTACATTTTGAAGACCTCAGACTCTTAATAAGCATCTATCAGGATCTGAAAAATAGTTTGTACATGTCCTTGAAGTGCTTCATGATGGACAAGGATCTTGGCATAACTCTTTTGAATCTCCTAAGCTCAAGAAGTATTCTTTTCCTTTTTGGAACATAAGTCTTTGATCATCTTCCTCAAGATCTCTATCTCATCATTAATTTGAAGGAATCTACCTTTAAGGCTCTAGATCTCAGCATTTTGTCCTTGAAGATCCTTCACTGTTACCATAAGCTCAACTTGATCAATGACATGTAGTTACTCTACCTTGGCTAGAGGTCCCCAAGAAGAGGATAATAAAGAAACACTATCTTTGAGGGTATTATCATTTTAAATATTCTTCTATTCTAGAAAATCCACCCAAGTCTTCAAAATATCTTTCGCCCTCTCAAGGGCCTCCAATTGCAGCTTCTAACTACGGATCATTCGGTCCAAGTGTTGCCGAGTAATATCCCAAATTCTATCCATCCATGCTCTACTTCCATAAAGAGCATCAGCCAAGAGATCTTTTGTCAAATGTTGAGCCTAAAAGACAAAGAGGTATGAGAACAAGGTGTAAAATGTGGAAAGCTTAATGAAGAAATTAGGTAAATAAGGAAGAACCTTTCCTATCCAATAGACCAACTCCTCAACATTACAAATGGTATCCCTATCCCTCAAGGTGGACACTGTGTTAGAGTTACTTGTCTTCGCCAGCACTTGTAGGGCTTCCACTGCCGAGGTATAAGGTTTTTGATCGAGCGGTAAAAGTGTGTTCGTGTGAGGACACAATCGTTGTGTGTTTCGCCGTCGCGATGCAAAAAACCTAAGCTACAACTACACTTGATAAGCAAGTACAGCGGTAAGTCGGGTATCGTAAGAAATCCACAGGGAGTGATTAAATTTTAGATGTTAATTTTTTTAAAACTTCAAGAATAAAAATGTAAAAGATGATAGGTTGGAAATGGTGATAAAAGAAAAGAGAAGTTAACGCTAAATTAAAGGAAAACGAGGATCGGGATCGCATAAACACATTCACGGGCTAAACAACTACTAATTAGAATTTCGGATCCAAAGCTATTTAACTGAGCATTTTAATTAAGTATAAACATCACGCACTAAGGAATATAACACAAATTTGCTCGAATAAACATTTAATCGAAAATGTTCACACGCGGATTAAATTCGGATTGTCGCTATAAACTCTAACGTTACGTGACAAAGAAAGATAAATGCATAATAATATGCTTTAATACACGTGGTTTCAATTAAATGCAATTTCACACGAAACCTAACTTTCGAGGTTCTAAACCCGTAAATGGCGGAACACAATCCCGAACCTATTTATCTACGGACAAATCATGGAAATAAACTAATTTACACTAATATTACACTATAAAAGAAATAAATAACAATAAATAAACTTATCTAGGCATGGAAAATGGAAAGAAAGCAAGGAAAACAACTAAAATAACTATATTAAGGAAGAAAAGGTTAAGGTACAACTTACAAAACAAAGAGTACAACCATCCAAAGCAAGAGGGATAGGGTTTAGCTCTCAATTATAAAAGCCCTAAATCTAGATAAAATGAAAGTATCTAAGATCCTCTCTTCAAAATGAAGAGATAAGGGTTAAATACAAAATATCCCATGGCAAAATTGTAAATAAAAAGGAAAATTGCCAAATATCGCCGAATCGATTTAGCCTGGAGACGAATTAATTTGGCCCCCGAAATATTGGCTATTGGTCCAAGCCGAATCGATTTGGAAAATGGCTGAATCAATTTGTCTAAGGGGCCAAATCGATTTGGGTTGGAGCCGAATCGATTTGGCTTCCTAGTTTTGGTTTCTTTGGAATCCTCTTCCGCTAAAAGTCTTGTAACTTCTTCGTTCGGACTTGGAATCGCGCACCGTTTATGGCCAAAATAATCTTGTTCAGAGGGATACAGTTTCCATGAAGACATTGGGACAATTTCCCAAATTGTGAATTAACTAAAATGCCCTTACGCGTGCGAATTTGTACGAAACTTCATTGGAATGTATCCGACTTCATACTTAGCTCCTGTAATCCCTACAAAAGCCCAAATATACCTCATATAGCATGTTAACATATAAAATGGAGGTTGTCTGATTATCGAGCATAAATATAGGAATTAAGATACCCGAGGGGACTAATAACGCGTACGTTAACGGGTGAAATACACAATATTTGCATCGTATCACACCCCGTAAATTACACATTGCTAGTCCCTAGTAATGAAATAGGAAACAACAAGAACTACAAGAAAACCAAAATCAGGATACAAGTATAAAATGGGATGAAAAAGTAATAAAAACATAAGGCCACTTTCGCGGGCGCACGATTGCATTTAGCATATGCAATAAGCCGTTAAACCCCTACGTTACCCTAGTGGACGAGTGTCGTCTCATGAGGGTTTTCATGGATGAAACCGATAAACATCATATAGTTTTCTCAAAAGATGCCCAACCCAACATGCGACAAACTCAGCAATAACGAAAAAGATTTCAAACATGTTATTAGCATATTGAACAAATTCAAGCTAAATTCCGTTGTTATTAACAGGTTGAATGCACCTCATAGAATTGAGAATTTAAAAGTGGGAGGGGGGAGAGCACATGCATAGTGTGATTTGGTGAAAAACTTATATAAACCGGATACTAAAAATTAAATCATGCATATTCAATCCTCACTGTCATTACACTCATCAAATGGAATTCACTTGAAACAGGGAGGTAACACACAGACATGCGGGCATAAAGAGTAAATGGAAATGGAAACTAGGCCGCACACATGTCACAAAAGAAGAACGCTATATAAAAAATGAAAAATTGTAATCTAAATGAAAGATACCGCACACTAAAAGAGGCGAAATGTATTTTCACAGATTATTAAAACTATTATGACTTTTAAATTACATCAACCTAAGATCACATAGGACTTGTAATAGGGTTGTAATGTAGGCTAGGCTAGGGTACGAAATGAAAGGAATGTATGTACGAATTCAAAGTGTTCGGAGATGAAAACTTGGAATAATGGGAAGGATGCGGCCAATTACAAAATTGGAAAACGAGTTCCAAACAAGCATTAGATATAACAATTGGAGAGTAATCAAAGCTTATTGGGCTATATACACAATATACAACTTTCTCTTTTCTTTCTTTTCTTCTTTTTATCATTTTTTTTTCTTTTGTTTTCTTTTGCTTTTTGCTTTCCCTTTTTCTTCACTTTTTCACATCTCTTTTCTTTTCTTATCAAACTCTCATATGCCTAAATTGCAACCGACATCATAACAACATCATTCAATCCTATGTAACATTCCAAACAAAGGGATGGAAGGTGTATGTATGGTTTAAAACTCCAACTTGGAGTTGGTTATGGGATTTGGGTTATGAAACGAAGGGCTATATTTAGGCTCAAAGGGGTTAACAAGGGTAAACATATAAGGGTGAGGTCAAGGCTAATATGGGTGATATAACAAAGATGGCCTATGATCATTTCACAAAGTTTATGCAATTCTCGACTCAAAACAAACTTTGAAAATCATGCTCAAGTAACAAATTTCATATATGAACTCAATTAATGAACGATCAAATGAAAGAATAGAGAGATTACCGATGAATTCAACGTTTTCAAAGAGAAAATAATAGTTTATAACACTCACAATCAAAGAAAGGTACAAAGCTTACTCGGTGTAAGTAAATACAACGCAACAAAAGATTACCGAGTTATAAAAATCTTCAACCAAATCAATAAAGCAAGAAAAGCGCATGTGCTCATGGGATAAAGTTTAATTCATGAAGTTATTCACAATATCAATGATTTGAGGACTAAAGTCTAATAACTTCTAAAATCGAGAACATGCATCATTGAGTTGTTTATTGGATCGGGCAATTATTAAAAAATTTCATCGGAAACAAGGCAAAATGCCCAACAAAGGAGAAAGAAGAAAGAAAATATTTTTGAAATTTTTTAATTTTTAACAAAAAGGCATTCTAAGCAACTAACAAGTAAGCAAATCAATGGACTACACATGAAATGGATAGAATATCCTACACCCCCTAACTTAAATGTTGCATTGTCTTCAATGCGCATTTAGAACACAACACAAAGAGAGGAAAATAATGATATTACCCAAAATTAGAGCGATCTCCATAAGCGTGAGTCCAAAGGAATCTACAAAACAAGTTAGTACCGAGCATAGCAAAAGCAAATAACAAATGGTTAACTAATTACAATAGACTAAATTAAAAGGAAATAAAAATAGGAAAGAAAGAAAATTAAAAAGCTAATTATTTACAACCTACTATTTAGGCTTCACACTAACTATACACTAGAAGTCTAAATAGTTGAGGGTCCACCCAAAAAGGGATTTGACTTTGAAAGATCAACGTTGGACCTTCCGAAGCGAACATGCCTCCCGGAAAATAAGAATTCCGTTTGAACAACGGAAGGCATGTGGGTGGTGAAAAAAGTGAACCATCGCCAATTTGAAATTTTGGGCAGACGATGATGGATTTGGATACTATGGAGGACAAGACTACATTAGTCTCAGAAAAATCAAAATCACATCCCCAAGATTCTTCAATTGGAAGGGGAGGTGGGGAAAGTTCAAGTGAAAAGCCCATGAGATGAAGCATCTCAAAATAACATTCTCGTTCAAGAATCGGGTCAAAGTCCTCAAGACTTTCAACCGATTCTTGCGATAAATTTAATTGTTCGGGAATAGTAGGGAGTAAAGGAAAAGAAGGACCAACAACCTCAATACAATTGGAAGAATTAATAAGAGGTTGAAAATCGAAAGTGCTAAATCTTGGATCACTCTCAATTATTGTTTCAACAAAAAGGGGTGGAGATGAAATGCAAGTTTCAACCTCAACCCAATTTTGTGAAGAAATAATCTCATCGAGCATGGCATCTGTTTCTAGAAACCAAGCTTGAGAACTTTTACATCGGTCATTCATTTCCTTAATCATTAACTCATAATCAAATGAACAAGAAGACATTTCATCTTCTTGTGCGGGTTGCTCATAGCTAACGGATTCCCCGCATTCCAAATTACCCTCACAAGGCAATGAGGGATCACTTACATACGCTTGAATTTCACGCTCAATGCGCTCATCTTCAAGAATTTGTAGGAATTCTCTCATTGTTTTGGGAGTATAACTTGGAAAACAAATCTCATAACAATTAAGGTTATCTAAAGCGTAATAGCGAGACATTTCAAAATAAGCTATTCAATAAAAGCGACAAGCACTAAAATTTCAATTTCTCGAAACAATCTAGCACAAGTCAAAAGAAAGGGGAAAATAAAGAATATAAATACGAATGAAAGAAATACTACAAAACAATAAAACAATTACTATCTAAAACACACTCCCCGGCAACGGCGCCATTTTGATCGAGCGGTAAAAGTGTGTTCGTGTGAGGACACAATCGTTGTGTGTTTCGCCGCCGCGATGCAAAAAACCTAAACTACAACTACACTTGACAAGCAAGTACAGCGGTAAGTCGGGTATCGTAAGAAATCCATAGGGAGTTATTAAATTTTAGATGTTAATTGTTTTAAAACAACAAGAATAAAAATGTAAAATATGATAGGATGGAAATGGTGATAAAAGAAAAGAGAAGTTAACGCTAAATTAAAGGAAAGAGGGGATTGGGATCGCATACACACATTCACGGGCTAAACAACTACTAATTAGAATTTTGGATCCAAAGCTATTTAACCGAGCATTTTAATTAAGTATAAACATCACGCAATAAGGAATTTAACACAAAGTTGCTTGAATAAATATTTAATCGAAAATGTTCACACGCGGATTAAATTCAGATTGTCTCTATAAACTCTAATGTTACGTGACAAAGAAAGATAAATGCATAATAATCTACTTTAATACACGTGGTTTCAATTAAATGCAATTTCACACGAAAACCTAACTTTCGAGGTTCTAAACCCGTAAATGGCGGAACACAATCCCGAACCTATTTATCTACGGACAAATCATGGAAATAAACTAATTTACACTAATATTACACTATAAAAGAAATAAATAACAATAAATAAACTTATCTAGGCATGGAAAATGGAAAGAAAGCAAGGAAAACAACTAAAATAACTATATTAAGGAAGAAAAGGTTAAGGTACAACTTACAAAACAAAGAGTACAACCATCCAAAGCAAGAGGGATAGGGTTGAGCTCCCAATTATAAAAGCCCAAAATCTAGCAAAAATGAAAGTATCTAAGATCCTCTCTTCAAAATGAAGAGATAAGGGTTAAATACAAAATATCCCATGTCAAAATTGTAAATAAAAAGGAAAATTGCCAAATATCTGATGGGCCGAATCGATTTGGCCTGGAGCCGAATTGATTTGGTCCCCGAAATATTGGCTATTGGTCCAAGTCGAATCGATTTGAAAAATGGCCGAATCGATTTGGCTAGGGGGCCAAATCAATTTGGGTTGGAGCCGAATCGATTTGGCTTCCTGGTTTTGGTTTCTTTGGAATCCTCTTCTGCCAAAAGTCTCGTAACTTTTTCATTCGGACTTGGAATCATGCACCGTTTATGGACACACGAATATTGTTCAGAGGGATACAACTTCCATGAATACATTTGGACAATTTCCCAAATTGTGAATTGACTAAAATGCCCTTACGCGTGCGGATTTGTACGAAACTTCACTGGAATACATCCAACTTCATACTTAGCACCTGTAATCCCTACAAAAGCCCAAATGTACCTCATATAGCATGTTAACATATAAAATGGAGGTTGTATAATTATCGAGCATAAATATAGGAATTAAGGTACCCGAGGGGACTAATAACGCATACGTTAATGTGTGAAATACGCAATATTTGCGTCGTATCAGTTTTATCCCCTCTAAAATACTGGGAACCTCAATTGACCTTTGAAATTTCCCCTACCTGTGAGAGGGCACCACATTTATTACATCTTCATTCTTAGAGACCAAAATTTTTAAGTCCCTTGGAATAAAAGGATCTTACTGGGTTACCCTAAAGTCCCACCTACAACCAATTCTGCTTGCAGTAAGGGTAGGATTTTATCGAGCTCAAGACTTGAGACTTAAAAGGGGAGAGAGCCCAGATTGGTCTCCTATACCAGTTTACCCATAGGTATTAGAATGTCCCTCGTGATACCAAACTTAAAATGCTTATTGGTATTGGATCTCCTCTTCCTATTGATCCCGATCTCAAAAAGGATCATCCTATCCTTCCGTTGATCTGTTGAATCAAATATAACTCATAATCAGTCAACATAGAATTAATATATAAGGTAAAAAATAAAAAGATCAAAGATGCTCACAAGGAGAATAGTAAGAAAGTATAATGGGCTCATTAGCTGAAGCAGAAAGCCGTTCAACCTTTGAATGGTCAATTACACCTTGGAATGGTCATCCTCACCTTCAGGCCGGCCTCAAGAACCTCTGTTGGGACTTTAGTTATAACCTTACACTTCCAGGAAACCGATGTAAAAGGGTCAACCTCCAACATGGTCACCATAATGATCTTAGGGCCTCCTAGATTCCCACATATCTTAGAGGCTTGGGTTTAGGTCGCATCCTATAGTTAAACATGCATCTAGCAGTATTGAGGGCCTTTAAGGGAGTGGAGGCCAACCTTTGAGCCTTTGTAATCCTGGAAAACTCCAATACAGTAGGTTCATAAACAACTACAAAAGGCAAATAAAACTTCAAATATCAGTGCAGAAGTTAGTTTCGACATTGAGTGGAAACTAAAGTGTCAATTTACCCACTAATAGAGGCGTACACCAGAGAGTTAGGCAGCCAACGAGCTGAGTAGGGTTTACAGTGACTCAAGATTCCACAATAAAGAAAAACTTTTCCCTCCAACTTTTAAGTGCATTATGATTCATCCCGAAATTCACCATGTAGGGCCAAGGGGCCAGGTACTTTAGGACCTTATTAGTTGGCTTACTCCATTCTTAAACCTCGTTTACTTTGAAGAACTGGTTAAGAAAAACATCACACTTCCCCCTTAATGGATTACCTTAAGCATAAGATCATAGCCATCAAAGACCTCCATGCATTGGCCACCAACTGGGAAGGGTCTACACCGATAGCCTTTAATATTTTGACCACAAGGATGTGTATGGGAATCTGACCCATTATTAGAGGAAACACTCATTTAAGAACAAAATTTTGGCCACCATGGAGTAGTCCCTCTCATTAGGCTTTACAATACTTCAGATAAAATTTTACGTAATTTGATAAGTCTTTCAAATCTCGATTCTATCATGATCAGTGATTCATAAGTCATATAAATACCCTCCGATGAAATCGGGGTTGAAAACCCCCTCATAGTTCATCAACATTGTTCCAGGTGGAACTCATCCACTTGGAAAGTCAATCAAGGGCTCAACTTTTAGTTCCCCCAAGGTAGGCAGAGATCCATGAGGACCAATAATAGATAAGGGCTTAGGGTCCAAGACCATAGAAGGGGAAATATTTTTAAAAGATATCTTTGAAAATAAGAAATGTGTTTGCCCAAATATATTCTCAGATAAAAAAAAAAGAAAATAATAATTAGCGGCGAAGAAATCTCCCCAATCCAAGGGGCTCTTTTATAGAACCCCGAGGCCTAGGTTTCTAGTCACTCCCATTTCCAAAGTCATATGCCTTAATTGCATCAAAGATCTCAGTCGCTAACACCTATACTCATCCATGTGTGAGCTCCTTCCCAATACTATATAATGATGACATAAATCCCGGTGGTTAGTTATGATTATAATCCCAACATGCATGAAGGATAAGTGTTACGCATTGTAACCTTTATAAGAAGAAAAAAGGGGGTACTGATGATACCCTATTTCAAACTTAGTGTTTGAAAATCTCTTCCAACACCTAAAATGCTCCCAAAGCAGGGAAGAGGTCCCAAGGCTATCCCACGACCTCAAACAAACCACTACTTATCTTATAAAGTCACCTCTACCTTCAAAGGTGAGCTATGCTATTGTAGTTGACCTGAGTCTCACATCCTTCCACTAATAAGTTTAATCATTCCATCATACCTCATCAATCAATCTCAAAAACCATAATGCTGAGATTTTATTAGGGTTTGCGCTCCGAATCAAGCTCAAAGTGAAGGATAATGAACTTTTGTGGTCATCCCAGACTCAGTCATGGGATATGGTAGTACGAGGCACCTTAGGATCAGTTTTGAGCAACTCCACGTTCCTTCCAAAACTCCTGTACCTCTCTTAAAGCGTCTGCAAGCGGTCTGATGGAGTAGGTGGGATGAATAACACTATTCCACCAACTGCCACTACCCATCCCACTTGAATTAAATGTTCCCATCAGTATTAAATGTGCTCAATAACTAGATTACACCACATGCATTTACTTTTCCCAACACCACACCACCTTAATGACATCGACAGACCTTGGAGAAACCCCAACCATGTTGTGAAAACTCACTCGTTCTCTCTCCAAGAGTTTACATATAAATAGAAGGTTGGTGGAAGGTCAATAGGGATCGATCTATAGATTACAAATATATTAGAGTATTCAAACTATCATATACACAAGATTTCTAGTATTCCACAAGTGTTTTCACTCCATTCCACACTTATGACCCACTATTGTGATCTTATGTTAGTAAACTAGACCAATTCTATTATTTATTCCATTTGTGTACTTTGTTAAGTCCGAAGTAGCACTCAGGAACCCTTAGAAAAGTCATTAAATTACTACCTAAAGTCCTCTGGAGTACTGGTGAAGTACATAAGACCTCAGACTAAAGCTTAAAGTACTCACCTAAATTCTAATAAACATGCATGAAACCTTTGTACAGTGGATGTACGACCATCTCCTGAGGTTTGAGCCACTTTAAAACTTTGCCTCTTACATTGACATTCCTTTTCTCTTACATGTCTGAGGTCTATAAGGGAGCACCTATGGGTATAAAGTCACATAATCTTTTAATAGTCTTGAAAGTATGTCTGCAATGCTCAAACCTACGTTTTAGAGATTTCAACTGAGTGCGTAAAAATCGCAAAAAGTCCAAATTTTAAATGGTTTTTGGAACAAATTACAGTCAAGTCTGAGACTAGATTATCAATTAGCAAGAGAATTGTATAAGTAGATCAAGATAGAGGAGATCCATTCATTAGCTCACACAGACCTATTAAAAGGCTCATCAAAAGATAGACTTTAGAAGTGGTGTTTTTTAGCCTGATAGATAGGTACCGTTCTTTCATAAAAAAACCTTATATATTACTTTTATAGTAAATAAGATTAGTTTCCCACAGCACTACCAGATAGAGGAGCATGAACCAACACTATTCCCGTAAGCACTCTTTATGATAAAGGGATATCATAGGAGAATATTGGACATGTCCTTTTGGTGATTTCAAGCTTTGATAATGTTGGAATCCAATTTCTCAGATAATTGAATGTAGGAATAAAGTTGGGGTACTTCACTTCCCACATAAAATTCAATGTCATCAATGCTAATACAAGTTACCAGCTACTGATAGTGAGGGTACGGATTCATACTCATGGCATCGTGCCTTCCACAATTCACCAGTGTATGGAAATCGATATTCATGGAATAGAAATAGTGATCAAGGCTATAGAGAGGTATTTCTCGAAGGAGTAATTGATTAAAAAAGAAAATCTTCTTCAATTATAGGATTTTAAGATCCTAAAAAAGTTCATGATGGGGGGTGAAGAAAAGAGATCTATGCATGATAGATTATGCCCACGAGTGGCAACCCTTAAAGCAAAAGATAAAGGGAAAAAAGTTGAAAGAAAATGCAAGACCTACTCGCACTTGCAAGAAAGTGATTTTCCAAATGACAAAGTGATTTTCCATGCACAACGGTGTATGTGAGCAACACTCTGGGATGAAAGAGTTGACCCAACACCAAAATACTTTATGATTTACGATTTTCATATAGTGGAGCATACTAAAGAGACAAAAGAAGCTTCAAAGTGCTTGAAATATGGATCGAATGAGTATTTTCAAGACCTACAATAGTTAAACTTAGGAGACAAGGCTAATGATAAGAGACCCATATTCATTTCCAAAGGCTCAAGCCTAAAGCAGCGAGTGGAGATTGTCAACTTTCTTAAAGAATTCATTAATGGGTTTCCATGGAAATGTGGAGAAATACTAGGGATTGATCGGAGGTAAGCTTTCATAAGCTAAACATTTTTCCTAATGCTTTGCTTGTGAAATATGATACTCACACTTACAAGAATGAGTTAGACTTGAAGATAAAAGCATAAGTTAAGAAACTTCTAGTTATTTATTTCATTAAACCCATCCAACATCCTATCTATCTCTCGATCACTGCACCCGTTGCTAAAAAGGACAAGAGACAAATCAAAATCTGCATTGATTTTAGAGACTTTAACCAAGCATATCCAAAGGCTGAACTTCCATTACCAAGCATTGATAGCTTAGTGAATGCGACTATCGGACATAAAATGTACAGTTTTATGGATGGGTATATCGGATATAATCAGATCAAACTAGATCAAGCAAATGCAGAGAACATAGCTTTCAAGACTCCTCTAGGCTATTTCCACTATACAATCATATCGTTCGACTTGAATAATGTCAAAGTGATTTATCATCCAACTATAATGGCCATATTTCACAATTTATTTCAATACGTATTAGAATTTTATGTCGGTAACTTGGTGGTGAAGTCCAAGACAGAGAGCAGACACATCCAATATTTGAGAAGAGTCTTTGAATGTTTACAAAAGTACAATATGCAGATGAACCGCTCAAGGTGTGATTTTGGGGCTATAGCACATAAGTTCCTCGAATTCGTTGTCAACAGACAAGGACTGCAAATGGATGTGGTGAGGCAAAATGAAATTTTAATGATGATGCCACCAAAGAGACAAAGATAACTTAAAAGTTTCTTAGGAAAAGTTTTTTATCTTAGAAGACTAACTTCAGTAGAGATTAATCATTCTTTCTTTATACTCTTAAAATAAAAAGAGAAATGGGTGTGGGGGAGTAAGTTTCAAAAGGAATTTTAGAGGATCAAGGAGAATCTGACCTCTAGCTCGACTACGATTCCCTAAGAAGTAAGTAATCCTTTACTCTTATACTTAACTTCCACATAAAAGTTTATTGGAGCTTTGGCCACCCTAGAGAAAAAAGGAAAGAAAAAGTTTGTATATTATTTATCGTGAGTGATATTTGTTAATGAGTCTAGGTACACAAGAATTGAAAGGTATTGTTTGAACTTAGTGTTTGTGGCACGAAATTAGAGGCATTATTTTCTCGCATTTACAATGCATATCATCACGGAGTGTGATCCTATCAAATACCTGCTCATAAGAACTATTTTGGTCGGATGGGAGACCAGATGGTTTCTTATACTTTCAGAATATGATCTGATGTGGCTTGCACCCAAAGTTATAAAAAGACGATCTTTGACTGACCTTTTAGCCAACTTTCCAATCTAAAATTTTTCACCTCCGAGCGAGGAGTTATCAAGGGGTAGCTTTCAATCTTTCTTGGTTAAAAAATTGGAAGAATGAAAAATGGAATTTTATGGTTCTTATGTACAAGGTACTCGAGGAGAAGGAATCATCCTCTCTAATGCCTAAGAAAATATTACTCTTTCCTACAAGCTAGACTTCAAGTGCTCGAACAATAAAGTAGATTATGAAGCACTCATACTTGGTATTCTAGAAGCTTTGAGAAGAGGAGATAGAGTTTTTTGCATACGAGGGGATTGAGACCCTATAGTTAAATAAGTAAGTGGTAAATTTTCTCAAACATGCCAACCTTAATCCTTATCGAACAATCATTAAGAGTTTATTGAATTAATTTCTAGCCATTAAGATAGAAAGGAACCTTGGGACAATGAGCAAACATCCTGATGCTCTATCAATAATTACTAAGAAGTTGGAGATGGATGAGATAGAAGCTATAATTAATGTTCAGAGAAGAATAGTACCTACAACAATGAAATTTCTATTTCCAAGCGAGGAGCCCAAAGACTGGAGAGCCTCTATAGTCACACAGATAGAAATATATGAAGGAAAAATGAAGTTATCAGATCTAGAAAATTTTTACATGCTCCAAGGCAATATTTACTTCAAAGGTACTGAGGAATACTTGGCAAGGTGAGTGGGAGAAGAAGCCCACGAGAAACTGCAAGTGATGCATTCAGTGCATTGTGATAACACATATATTCCACTTTATAACTACTGTCCCATAATGACCATAGATGCTGCTCAATTGTAATAAGTTTGTCTATTATGCCAAATCCAATTTGACCAGGCAGTGAGGCTCACTTCGTGGAAGGGTTGGAAGATTGGAGGAATCCTTACATAACTTATTTAAAAGATAAAGAGTTTCCTTTTAAGTGAGTAGATGACGTCTACTTAAATAAATAGGTCATTCTTTTTTAATTAGTCAAAGGAGAATTATAACTGAAATGTTATAATGAGAATGATTTGAATTATGTGATGAAGAACTGTCGAGAGTGATGACCAAAGCTCATGAACCCTCACATATGGGTGGAGAAAAGTTGTATGATTAGTTAGTGACTTTGGGGTACTCACGACCCACAATGGAAAAAGATTACACTAAATTTATGAACAAATGTTGAGCATGCTAAGTGCATGGGAACATGGTACATGCCTCATCCGTAATCCTATAGAGTTTTGTTGCTCCTTACCCATTACACACTTGGTCATTTGACCTGGTAGGAAATATCACCCTAGTTTTTCGTCAAAAATCTTTCATCCTAATTTTTAGAGAGTTATGCATTAGATGGGCTGAAGAAATCGCTCTGAGAAGGATAAAGGCTCACGTAGTTACTCAATTCATTCGCGAGTACATAATTTGCAGGTTTGGTATCCTAAAGGTCATCCTCTTCGATAATGAAAAATAACTTGTATGCAAGGAGATGGGAATGCTCATAGATAAAAATAATATTATCTACAATAGTTTAACTATTTAATATCCTAATGGGAATTGACAAGTAGAGGCAGCTAAAAAAACCTTGATCAAATTTTTTAAGAAAATGCTAGAGGATATCCCTGGAACAGGTGATGACAAATTTATATTGGTTTTGAGCTCTACAAAACTTCAAAAAGGAAGCCAGCAGGGTTCACCCCTTTCTATTTGGATTATGGAACATAAGATCTTCTACGAGGGAATTGGCAATACCCTCTATGAGAATGGCTTTAAATCATGATTTGCTACTGAATCTAAGGCATGGAGGCCTTGTATGAGCATAGGGATAAAGCTAAGGAGAACTTTAAAGTCTACACCTAGGAACTTTCGAGTGCCTATAAGAACTTAGTTAAGCCAAGGGAATTCCAAGTAGGTGACTTGCTTCTTCGAGCATCCACCGATCGCTTGAGGAGTGTGTTCTCCTCCAAGTTCAAGTCCAACCGGGAAGGAAAATTTATGGTTAGAGGAGTGGGAAAGTTAGGGTATTACTAAATTTAGGAGGCTGAAATTGGTCGCATATCCAATCAATCAATTGCAAATGGATCAAGAAGTAATATGAATGAGGTACCTTAGCATTAATCTCCTTTATAGTTTATGAAAATAAAAGTTTCTTATATGAGAAAGAAACCTTTTTATATGAGCATTATTGAAGATTATCAAGATTGATATAATGAATGAAATGGCTCACGTTTTTCTATAGCAAGTTTTCTTTAATTTTTTAAAATTATGATTATATTACTTCTATGTGTTCATTATATAACCAACAAGTTTTTTTCTCATGAGATTTTGTGAGGTGATACATTTCAAATTTATGATTGCACTACTCTTTGTTAATAGAATATAATGAGCACACTAGTCCTAGGATTCCCATAATATAAGGGAAAGAAAGTCTTTAAAAAGAAAAGTGCATTTCTCGCCCTATTTTGAGGGGATATATTTTCAAGTCCACTTAAGAAACAAATGAGACAATACGATAAGTAAGACACCTCGGAATTTCTAACGTGTAAGGAAGCACATTTTCTTTATCTATTAAGTCTATCTTTGCTCACAATATTCTGAGGTGATTTATTTGCTTGCATAGCTCAAAAGAAGAATAAATCAAGCATATAAATGAGTTCACCAAGTATAAGGGAAAATTTTCATTTTATCAATACTTACTCGCAAAATATTTTACAAAATATAAAGTTTTGAGAGAAGATAATTCCAATGTATAAAGGAAAAACAATATCTCACATACCAGTCTTATTAAGAAATTTAAGAGTGCATAGTAAATGCGCAAGTTATTTCATAGACTAATATCATTTATTAAATAGCACTGACAGAAAGTGCAAAATAAGGGCATGCCATTCCATTTCGCAAAAATAGCCCGCTCAAGGAGTAGGCAATGATATTACAAATGTCCAGCAACAAAAAAGATACAAGCAACAAAATTACATAGGGCTAATCATCTATCACAAGAAAGTTTGAATCTCTCTCTTATAAAAACCCTTCTAAGAAGCACTGACCTCTTGATTCACACCCGCCTCAATTTTAGCGATGCAAGCAGTACTTGCCTCATCACCAGACATAACCTTACTCAACTCAAGTTAAGGGACTTGATCTTCTACCTCAAGGCATCTACTCGCATAATCGATCATCTTTATCATTTTCAGAAGATTGATCCTTTATCAATCTCCTCATAGTAGGATGAATAAGGTTATGAACATCGACATCCAACTAATCTAATTTAAGGTGGTAGCAGTCATGCAAGTCTTTAATGGTGGTAAAAAAGGTATGAGAACTGATAGTTGTGATCTCGCTTGGAGTATTTGTTGTGAACCGATCAATATATATGACAAAATCCTTTAAGGTAGTAATATAGATGCCCTCAATATTACGAATAGATTGACTAGTCAAAGTCTCAAGGTGATGCTCAAAGACCAAGTCTAATATGAACTGATCTTTCGCACAAACTATATTCACATGACCTATAGACCATTAAACTCTCATACAAATAACTGGAGCATTCATTTGTGTCAGGTAAAAGCCTGTATTCATAAAACTTTCATTAGAGACAACATCAAAGTCTTCATCACCCTGCTCATCATCAACCCTATCAGAATGAGTAACCTTAGAGTCCCGATCATCTTCCTCACCAGGTTCTTTTCCCTTATTTTCATCATCCTGAGATCAAAAGGTGAAAGTGATAAGTACACCAAGTAAAAGATGAAATGATTAATACTATGAAGAAATGAGACTTACTCAAATGCCTATCAGAGTAAGCCTTCTACTTACGATCCTACGTTGATCCCACTCATGCGAGAAAATGTTTAACATAGTTAGAATAATACTTGAAGACAATACCAAGGAGTAAATAATAAAGGGTATGACAATTCAGTACTTATGGCTCCATAAGAATATGAATGCTCATAGTACTCACCTGAAAATAAGGAAATAGGTAGAGTAAGAGAAAATCATTTGCACAGTATAAGCAAATGAATGAAGAGGTGCAATAATTTTAGTACTTGACGCTCCACCACCATAGGACTACTCAAATCAAGTACACTTTAAACCTGATAATAAAGAAATAGGTTAAACCTAAATACAACATTTTCAAAGTTTGATCAAAGGTGAGAAATAAGACACAAAACACTAAGGTTATATACCTGAATCCCCTCGGACAAAGGAATACTTGCACCCAGTATAACCTCAACCTGAAAATAATAAAATAGATTGAGAACAAGCACACAAAGTTTGCAAATAATAACCAAACGATTGAAGTATATGTACTTAAGCCTCTATAATATAAGTAGAGCTAGAGTAAGTCACCATAGTTGATCTAAGCTCAATAGTATGAGTAACATAAAGCGAGGGGTCAATCATATCAATTTTGAAAATAAAGGATGAAATATATTATGTGATCAGTCAAATAAAGATAACGGAAATTGTTTTGCCTTTTGTCATAAGGAAGAAACTATAGTATTGGATTACTTTCTTTGAGAATGAAACGGGCAAAGAGGGGTAACTCAATGCTACATTCAAAATTAGTTGAGTGGAGAGGGCTTGATTCTGAGGCCTAAGCAAGCATACTCTTGGGAAAGATACCCTGTCAGAGGGAGGCATGCTTGGAATAGTTACCCAAGTTAGAAAAAGAATGCCTCTAGATAAAATGAGGTTGCTCTCTAAAGGACCTTATACAGATAGAAGGCCACGAGACATTTTTTTCAAGGAAAATATTGGAAAATAATTAAAGGAAAAGAGAAGGCAGCTGAACAAAGAACCTTACCCAAATTAGTTATAGCACTTTCTTGAGGATAGCGGGATGAACTGCTCACCAATGAATAAAAAATTGGGCCAGGAGAAGAAAGGGTGGGTACAATGGAAACCTTATGGCTAAGAGAAATAAGTAGAAGGAAATCCAACATTAAAAATAAAATGAAAGGTTTTTTAGATACATGAGAAGCAGTGTTTGTCATATGGCTAGTGACACGAGTATCTATAGAAGAACTCCCAAGAATTATGGGAAATACAGTTGAAATCTTCAAAAGAAAACATAAATTGAATTTACGATCACCCACATCAGCCTTCATATAGAAAACTAAGAAATGAAATTTATTAAAAGAAATACACCTATCATGTCAAACTCGGGGAAGATAACAACAAAGAGTTTCTTTCCTTTTGGAAATGAGCACAGTGAGGATGAGTAGCTAAAAGGGCGAATGAAGATATAACACTTATACTTGGGGCCTCACTCATTTCCATAAATGAAGCATGATCGAAGAAAACATAAATAATACATTAGTCACAAATCAAGACTAGTGAAATACAAAATTTAACGAGAAAAAATGATAATACTTATAGGCTCTGAACGAGGAACTTTTCCATAATGCAGTAGCCCAGTAGTGGGGTTGGTTGTATTCATAAAAAAGACCATTAAGTCATCATGGTCACTCAAAAATTGATCCTTGAGGTCAAATATCACATTTCTTGAAGTTGATGAAAAAGATGAAGCATTACTCAAGTGATATACATTGATAGATTGTGGCTCAATGTCATTTGAAGATGAACTATGATAATCATCAAAAGATGTACTTCCATAATCAACAAGGTTTTCTTCAGATGAACATGATGTCGATAAAGCACTCGCATATCCATTATGTTTATCTTTATAAATTAAGAGATATATAATAAAATTACCATCCATAGGCTGAGAAGTGATTGGAATGGATGGGTGAGGAAGAGCTATTTTAATGGGGGAATTACCCTCATCATTGCACATGAAAGTTAGGTTCCCATTCGATACGGAGGACATCATGATCGGACACTAGTAACATTACCCTCATGTATACTCACCACTATAGTATCAACATATGTATCAACTGATTTTAAGTAATCCTTCTCTCTTATATGATAGAGGAGGATCCATTCATTCACAATGTATTTGACCAAATTATCCATAAAAATAGGTATATATCAGGATTCAAACTCGAAAGACATAAAAACAGAACCATCAAAGGTATCCCCTCCATATAAAATAAGAGAAAGACTATCCTTCGGTATAGCCCTAATAGAAAAATTCTAATCCCCAATCCCAAAGACCCCCATCATGGGTGGAACAGTCACTTTAATTTCCAATGAGAGGGCTTCTCCTATCACGGACTCCCTGAACCATGGTGGGATAAAGTAAAGAAATCCTTACAACTCGAGATGAAGATCCTTTATGAAGAAGGACTATATGTGAATTATAAGAAAATCCATAAGGTCAACCATAATAAGCTTAATGTATCACGAGTTACCGTGAAGGAAGGAAAAATCCCCGAGGTAAAAAATAAAAGGGGATTACCCTCCTTGTTTTTTGTTCAAAGTAACCTTATATACTGTTGGAATCCTTGGACTTAAGGGCCGCAACGCGCTTTCATGACTGGTTCATTATCTCCACATCCCACGGTAACACAACTAAGAAAAAAAGATTATTCATTATCCTTAAACTCAATCTCTATCTCTGTATCCTAAATTAAATGGCCCTATAATCTGAGACACCGCCTTTGGTCGAACATAAAGATGAAACATGCCAACTCCCATGGGACTCTCAGTGGAATGAATAAAGTCACCAAAAGTTTATGCAAGCCCTTTTTAAGACCCTCTCCCACACTAACCCTATGGCAGACCTAACTGGGAATCCTGCGGTAACCTCTGAGGAGAGAATAAACCAGTTCAAAGAACATTGCATGCCCTAGTCTGAAATCCATACCAAGTTTAAAAAGCACCACAAAATCACTCCAAAGATCCCAAGAAAAAATTTGGCCCACCTTATTACTAACATCATGGGAATGACGATACTTCATAACTGGAACTCTGTCAGGTGCATCCTGACGCCCATCATTTGGAGGTCCTTTGAGTCTGTCCTATTAATAACTAATTCCACCACCCCTTTCATAATTTATCCCTCTATAAAGAATACTTTTATGCCATTATCAATGCAGTCCTTCCTTTATTGGATGGCATAATAAGCGGTGATTTCCATGATTTGCCTTCCTGTGTTGCATGTGATGATTATGAATCCATAAATGGACCAAAACTCATATCTAATAATGATGAATCTATGGATCTAAAATACTTAAAATACTTTTAAGGATAAACTTTCAATCGAGTTAGTTTTACGTAATTGTCTTAATTCTATCTGGACAAAACTATTTTAGTTATAGGTTATGACTTCCATTGGTTTATCCTTTAAAGCCTATTATGTGTTATTGAAGATTTTAGTGTCCAAGTTAAAGCATCTACATCACCGTGTCGTGTTTTGTACCACATTTTGTCTTCAAATTCCATGGATCTCAAGAGATATATGAATGCATTTTATCCTTCCATATTTATTTAGGTGTTTATTATTATAAGATTATTAAAGGCCATTTTCGTAAAAAAGGATTTTAAAACAAAAAATGTTTTCGTATTAAATTCGTTCAAACGAGTTTTTTCTGTCATTCAAATGAAATCAAACAATTTGTCCGAACGAGATTTTTCAGTGGATAAAATTGATTTTCGTTCGACTGAGGTCCAAACGAGGATTGAACAAAATTTTCTTGCTTAACAATGGAATATTGTTTGAAGGTCATTCAATCTCCGCTAAAATTATTTTATCAAGTTAGTTATAATGAGATTAATTTTTCTTCAAACAAGATTGCATAACTTGTTTGAACAACACTAGTGTTTTTGTTCGAATGAGTTTCCTTGAAAATCGTGTTGCCTCAAAAATCATGTTTCCTATATAAAGGAGTGTTGTTGGCATCAATTTTATTAGTTCAAGTCTTTCAAAATCAATTTCCTAAGAGCATTAAAGTGCCTCTAAACCCTAGTTTCACCTAACTAGTTTTGAGATCCAATTTTCATCTATATATATGCTTGTTTGTGATCTCTATTTTTAGAATAGGGGTTTAATATTCTTCGTATCGTTGACTATTGTTTTGTGTAGTGGACTCCGCACCTATTTGTGTGTTTACATACTGTGGACTCCGTGTCCGTGGAGGTTTTAAGTGGTGGACTCCCTGGTCGATCCATTGACAGTTGTTAAGCCTAGATTTGTTGATATCGAGGCATGTGAGGACCACACATTATGGCAGTGTGTAAGTGTATGTCGTTGTGTACAAGGTCGAAGGAACAAACATGTGTCAAGGCTTGATGGGATTTGATAAGCACCCAAAACTGTACATTTTATACCCTGAATAGACGTACTTTAGTTGCTAATTCTCGGCAATTTGGGTCTTATGCGCTTAAATATTCATTGTGCATGCTTAATTGCAGTTGCGGTGTCAAAAGCTATATTTTCAGGCAATTTACAGTTAAATTGGTCAAAAATACCCTTGTCCCGTATCCCAGCCTACCCTAAACTGAGCCTAAACCTACTCCAAACCCTGTGTGTGTTTTGTTTGTCCCTTTTTGATAATTTTTAGAATTTTATTTTGTGTCATTTTATTTTTTAAGTTTTATTTTAGATTTATTTAGAATTTCTAGATTTTATTTTCTATTTTTATTTTATTAGTGTAATTTCATTTAATTTTAATTTTTATTAGTTTTTAGTTTTATTAGGATTAATTTTTAGGAGTTTATTATTAGTTTATTATATTTTATATTTTTTTTAGGACTTTAGCTTTCATTTAGATTTTAAGTTTTTATTTCTTTTGTTTTATTTTAGTTTTTATATATGTTTGAGATTTTATTTATTTTTATTTTTAATATTTTTATTGTTTTTAGTTTGTTTTAGTTTTAGATTATATTTTTTATTTTTAGTTTTATTTTATTCTTTTAAGGGTCACAAATTAAACACACACACTTATCCTAAACTCACTCACACCCACCTACCATACACTCACCTACACCTAACATCTTATTCACCCCCACCTAACTCCCCTACACCCTCTCACACAATAACCCCTCAACTTCATCTTTCTCAAATCCCCAACAACCTTTTTCTCAATCCTCTCTCTTCCCCCATTAATAAAACCACCACCACACCACCCCTCTCAGCATAGTCAAACAAAAAAACCATATACCCACCATCCACCTTCATCATCTCGGAATAAAATCGACACTACCCCCGGACCAAACCCACCGGAGACCAGCCTCTATCACCACCGGCGCCCCCTTGTGCAGCCCATGCGCCGCCACCTTCTCCCCCATCGGAGCCAAGTCGCAACCATACAACCCGTGGTAGCCCGACTTTCGACCCCTGCCCTTGCGACGAATGACGGAACCCACTGTCGTCCATAACCAAACCCGTTTCTGGAAACCCAAAAATGCAACTACCAGCCACCTGGCTCCGACACGCGACCTCCTGCCAACCCAGACCTCCGGTGAAACCCACAAACCCATCCACTTCCCCGGCCCGCCCAAACCGGGCGATCCTCCAGCTACCGACCAACCTCAACAACCCGGAACCCTCGTCGGCATCCCCATGGCCAAAACCTCTCACACCCGTCGATGACCTCCGAACTTTCCCGAATCCAATACCATAACAGCACCCCTAACCTACCTCCGACGTCATCTCCGACCTACCCCTGCTCCGATCCGCACCTGTCTACCCCCGCCGGACCAAGCGCTACCGACCGCCAGTGTGCTCCAACCGATCTCAACTCGAGCATCTCACTCCATCAACCCGAATCACCAATCTCCAACCCAAGACCCATTTCTCCAAGCCACGACATTATGATGTGCCAAAGTTCAAAAGACTAACCCAAGCCAAAGTCATTTATAAACCAAGCCAATTAATTCCCACAGGGCCCACTTCTCCCCTTATACCCAAAATACACCCAACTACCTATTTAACCCAACTTCCCATTATACCCCCTTTAACTAAATCAGATTTGTTCCAATCCCCTCACCCACATGACCTCACATTCACCATTTCCATGCACACTCAAGCCAATTCCCAAAAATACCCCTCAGCCCCATGTTTGCCATGCATCTACTATAAAAGAAGACTCAAGAGACCCCATTTGTAGGGGGATATCATCAAATATAGAGAGAATTAGATAGAGAAACACTTTTTCAATTTTTCTTAGTAGCTTAGTTTTTTTTTTTAGATTAGAGAAAAAATTTCAATAAATTGATTGTTATAATTAATTGAGATGAATGAAGAATTGAAGAATTAATGCAATTGAAGGAAGTTTTGGTTGATTACTCCTCTCTAATTTTCATTTATGCTCTTATTTGATTCTAATTTTTATTGGATGATGATTATGAAGGGCTAATCATCCCATTCAAGGGACGAATTGAAACCCTCATGAATCCAATTCGCTTTAATTGTCAATTACAATTTTTTTAGTTTCCTTTGATTAGTAAATTTAATCCCTAATTATTTTCACATTGAGAAATGGAAAATCATCCTTGAGAAAGGATTGAAAATTTTATTATCATTTGATCATTTGATTCAAACTAAAGATATGCTTATCACTTGATTTAAATGTTAGTATAATCTTCATCTACTCTTGTTTTTACTTTGTCTAATTAAAATTAGTTTGGTGAATCGATCCTAGCGGGTGATTCATTTAATTGATTTTAATTCATTTAGAGTAGTGCTTATGGGGATTAAACTTACTTTTCTAAAAGAATATTCAATTAATTCATTAGTGTAATGATAATTAGCTTTTGAATTAAATGAATACTTTGGAAATTGATGAAATTAAAATTGTGCAAGTTAGATAAATGTGTGTGAATTGAGGGTTGGTTTTTCGTCCCTTGAATATTTTCTCTCATTTAGTTTCACTCCACTCACTTTTATCACACACTTGTTTATATTTTTCACATTTTACTTTTAGTTTGATTACCCCCTTTTATTTAGTTTAGTTTAAAACCTCACCCAATTGTTTTAATATTTGAAAAGGCTAAAAAAATTAGAAAAGTGAAAAAGCACAAAAAGAAAATAAAAAGTGAATTACAATTGTGTTCCCTTTCCTTTACCCCCTTGGAAGTGGAGTGATACCCTTACTTACCTCTACACTTGAGATTGTTATTATTTTATAGGTATTTGAGGTTTTGACTAACTTGGATTTCAACAACGACACACAAAAAGAAAAGTTATCAAATGACGTCGTTGCCATTCTTGGGAGCGTGAAGCACTTGGAGGGGATTTCTACTTGTAGTTCATTTTTTTTTGCATTTTATTATTTTTTGTACCATTTTTATATTTTTAGAAGGCTTATATTAGGATTTTATCATTTCTTGTATTGCAGTGCATAGAGACACCTTTATTTTATTTTTCATTTTAAAAATTATAATAATCAAAGCAAGCATGATAGGGAAATCGGACAAGGTAGAGAGAGGGCATCCATTGGCGAGGATTTTGAAGCCTCTATATCATGGGTTTGTAGGACTTCCGGGGCCGACTGATATTGGCATGATCTCCCCCCGATCGACTCAAATTTTTTGGCACCCCACGGCGTAAAAACCGTGGGAGGTACATTTCTAAACCCTCGCGCCTCTCCTGTTAGCGAGTCAATTATTGTGTGTGCTTTGTATGCTCTTACTTGATTTTATTCTCGTATTTATTTTTGAATGGTGTGATGAATTAATTAATTAAGACTTACACTCGGTCACTCACGTGAAGGGATTTCATTACCCGATTCACTAGCTTACCAATTGTGTGCTACCCTAGCCATTACTAAATTTAAAATCCATTCACTTGGTAGCCCAATAGGAGACCATTTTTGCAAAGGCGATCACTCATATTATTCCGTGATTTTTTATCGCTTGCGGACTTAATTAAAATTTGACTACCCTTTCACTAAATTCAAAGATAAAAATTGGCTATGTGCTAGTTATAAAATTTTCTTGACTTGTGTATGTGTCCAATTCGTTTTTCAGTAGTCGGTTTTAGCTGGTTCATCCAAATCAAGAGTCCAAATATTTTCCCCCACCTTTTCTTCCAAAAAATCCATAAATATTTTCTTTTATTACTTTTATAAAAACTCCAAAAATATTTTCTTTCTTTCCTTTTTAGAAAAATCGAAAAATATTTTCTTTCCTTTTGAAAAATAAAAATAAATAAAAATAAAACTAAAAAAAAAAAATATTTCTCTCCACATGGCTGACGAACGTCCTTTACGAGACTACTTTGGTAATTTTCCACTGACACGTGACACGTGTGAGAGTGATCTCGAGCCGTCTCTTTATGATATTTTTAGTGGTTCCACCTCTCTCACTAGTATTCTTGATACTCTTGACCCGTCCATGCACGCACCTCCTATTCCATCACCCTCGGTGTCAAGTGTCGACATGTCTCCTCCTTTGTTGTGCACCCACTGTTATTATGCCGATCACGTGTCCCATGAGTTCCCTCATATTCCATATACATATGAACCTACCATGGAACATGTGTATATATATGACACTGTTTCGAAACCCACCTCGGCCTATTATCCCAATCTACCTAATCCTGAATTGTGTGAGTACCCGAGCTATTCGTGGAGGCCTGATCACCCTTTCACGCAATACGAATCCCAACCCGATGTTGTGGATCCTCACACGTTCCAACAGTCATCATGGCAACCTTGTTCACCCGTTCATGATCAGTTCCCTCACTACACACCCCATGAGTATCAACCCTTTATCCATCACGAAAGTGATCCTTTCGTGTATGATGAACTTGGCCCCACTCCACACACTTCATTTGAGTATTCTTCGTACACTCATGATAGTAACGAGTTTCTTCCACATCAACCATCGCCACCACCCATCACTCCACCACCACCGTCATCCACCTCCGCTCTCGAAAGCCTCTTGCAAAAGTTCATACTCAAGTAAGAGCAAGCCACTCAAATTCAAACTCAAGCCCTCCAACGGCTTGAACAACGATTAAATGAAATTGAGTGTGAGAGAGAGTCGTATTTCATCCCAAGTAAACCCATTGTTTCCCCCATGTGGAGTGATAATGGATCATCTTGTGCCCCGGATTTCGAGTGTGACCAATCCTACCACCTCGAGAATCTTGAAGTTGAGACCATTCCATGGTCCGGGCCCCAAGTCGACAATTGTGTTGACTTACCTTTCGATAGTGAGCCTGATCCAATCCCACCATGTCCACATGAATCCACACTTGCGATTCCTATTCCCTTTACCGCTGAATCCAAAACAATGCCCGAGTCTACACCTATCGAGCTTCACCCTTGTGTTCCCGAGGAACCAATTTATCCTAGGTTCCCTCTGGCTACGAGTGCTCACCATTGTACCGAGATATCATCAGAGATGGTTCCCACCTCTCTTGATATGGATCCTAACCCATCATATTTGGCTCCCCTTGAGCTAAATATTGATGTCGATTCATCTATCTCGAATCTTAATGCCTCGTTAGACCCTTTCACAACATCGGATGGCGACATAATGGTGGATAAGTTGATCACTCACTCGCTTATTTCCACACTTCCTCTTGCAAGTTCCCTTGTGGATCACTCCGCGCCTCATGAGGAGTGTGTGTCTCCCACTCTTGAGTTGGATCATCTTCCACCATTTATCCCACCCGATCCACCCTTTATCCCACCCCTTACCCCACCCATTGTCCTTTCCACCCCACCACCTGGTTTGGATCTTGATTTTATACATTTCAAGTTTCCATATACATTTTTAGATCCTCACTTGAAAACATCCTCCACCACCCACGAGAGTAATTTTGGTTCTAATCTCTACTTTCGTGGCATCGAGCTTATTCTATGCCCGCCACTCTCTAGTGGTGTTGATTTTTGTTCTCAACAGCTCCCTGGCGTGTCACGACGCAATGATTATTATCGCCCATTCATATAACGGTCGTGTGATTTCTCTGAGGCCCATCCCATTCCACTTAACCATATTGCCCCCCTCACCAATAAGAGCACCATGCTTATAGGGCCCTAGTCTCCCTCACCTTCTGTCTCAATAAGGCCCGTGACCGATGCCTATTCACCCTCACCCTTACTTTAATCACCACCCGCCCATGGTCCACCGATGCTTTGCATCGCGTGATGCATTTTGCTATACAAGTGCATTGACCCTCTTTAGCCTTTATCCAACAAGACTGGAAATTCAGTCTTGTTTGGGGGTGATTTTCATCACCCAATTCTTCTGTCGCCCCGCGCTTTCATAGATCTTATCTTTAGGGTGAGATTCTATCGGTCTAGCTAAAAACATTAAACTTAGCGCTATCGGGAGGCAGCCCGCGTTTCTTGTACTAGTCTCATCCTGTTTGGGGGTGGTGTTTCAAATAACCCTATGTTTTACCATGCTTATAGACTTGTACACATTTTTTTTCTTATCACTTATTCAGGTTTCATTTTGACTTCATCGGTCCACATCATTAGCGGTTGATTCTGGTAATCTCTTTCCTACCTTATGCTCTCAATTTTAAAAATTATTTCACTTAACATTGAGGATGATGTTCTTTTTTGTTTGGGGGTGGGGAATTTTATCAAAATCGTACCTCTTTTGGAAAATTTTGATTTTTGAACTTGATTTTTAAAATTTTTGTGCAATTTCTTTCATCTCAATCAATGATGTGAATTTTCAATCATCCATCTTTTTAAGTCTAGGAATCAAACTAGAGAATATTTTTTTTTATAAATAGCTTATGTAATACATAACAAGGCATTTTGCACTATGAATTTCTAGACTCAACAAAATTGCGCTTTTATCACGTCACTGCGGTTTAGAGTTGAAGAGTATTACAATTCCTAGGAGAACCTTAAGGATCACTAGTAGAGACTTTAGCCTGTGAGCTTCGTTCCTTTCATCTTTTAGAGAGTTTTATGCAATCTCCGAGTCACAAGTTGATTCAACTTTATTTGGATCCACACTTAAATTGTTGTAATATCTCATTATTCTTAATTTTTGGCTTGATCACTGAGAATGACATCTTTTTCAAGTTGTAAAAAATGCGTGTCTTGAAGTTTGTCCCAATCACCAAACTTTCATCCATACACTCACCCCCTTTTCATACCATTTACCATTCATATAACCCCATTACGTTACCATATTAACATATTCCCTACATCATTCATATACATACCCCACTCCATTCATATATAATCCATCATCATTTTGGAGAAAAAGAGTGTCGCTTCCAAATGTTAAATGTCTTCATTGTTGGTTTGAAACAAAAAAAAAAGTGAAAAACATAAAAATAGTAAAAATAAAAGAAAAAAATAGAGAAAACGAAAAGAAAAAAAATAGAGAAAAGAAGAAAAAAGAGTTTGTAGTTAGTAGTTGGTTGTGAAATAAAGACATTTGTTCTTCATATTACACTCTTCTCACACATCCATCTTCTCTTCATTCATCCATTTCGTATTCATCATCTATCCATCATATCACTATCCTACCTACCTCATCCCATCCATCCTACCTATCATATCCTTCTCATCCCATTTCATTTCCCCTCACCCACAATCATCCATGTTTTACCCTAGGTGTTCGGGAAAATGAAAGTAAACGTGGAGAATAACTCGACGTTCTCACTATAGTGATTAACATTCTTTCATGAGATCATTTTTCTTTTTTAATGGTCGTTCTTTCTTATGTGTGTGTGAGACGTTTGAACTTGCTTACATTTACTCCCATCCTCACACACAAGAGCGATACACTTACCCAAATCTTGAGAGTTCGATTGAGAGAGTTATATCCAGTGAGATTTTGAAGTTGAAGCGTTGATTCCAAAAAGGAAATCTAGGAATTTCTCTTATGATACTCGACCCGTTTTGACTGATTCACACCACACATGTTGAGTTCTAGGAAGGATGTGCCTTGTGTATTCACTTAGCTAAACTTTTTACGCTTCTAGCTTGTATTTCCCAAATTATTTCTCATGAGATGGATTGTGCGACTATTCTATGTCTAATAAGAGATTGACTATCCTTCAATAAATCATTTTAAATAAAGAATTTTATGGGTATATTCCCCGCAAACCCTCACGAGACACAACTCGTCCTGTAGGGCAACCTATAGGTTTAAAGGCTTGTTGTACATGCTAAGTGCAATCGTAAGTGCCCGCGAAAGTAGTACACTTTGGGTTACTTATCTTTCTCTTTCTCTCTATCGTATTGCTTGAGGACTAGCAATGCTATGTTTGAGGGTGGTGTTATAAGCACCCAAAATAATACATTTTATACCCCGAATAGACGTACTTTAGTTGCTAATTCTCGACAATTTGGGTCTTATGCGCTTAAATATTCATTGTGCAGGCTTAATTGCAGTTGTGGTGTCAAAAGCTATATTTTCAGGCAATTTGCAGTTAAATTGGTGCTAAATACCCTTGCCCCGTATCCTAGCCTACCCGAAACTGAGCCTAAACCTACCCCAAACCCTGTGTGTGTTTTGTTTGTCCCTTTTTAATATTTTTAGATTTTTATTTTGTGTCATTTTATTTTTTAAGTTTTATTTTAGATTTATTTATAATTTCTAGAATTTATTTTCTATTTTGATTTTATTAGTGTAATTTTATTTTATTTTAATTTTTATTAGTTTATTAGGATTAGTTTTTAGGAGTTTATTATTAGTTTATTGTAGTTTATATTTTTTTTAGGACTTTAGCTTTCATTTAGATATTAAGTTTTTATTTCTTTTGTTTTATTTTAGTTTTTATATAAGATTAGGATTTTATTTTTTTTATTTTTATTATTGTTAGTTTGCTTTATTTTTAGATTTTAGTTTTTAGTTTTATTAATTTTAGTTTTATTTTATTCTTCTGAGGGTCACAAATTAAACACACACACACACTTATCCTAAACTCACTCACACCCACCTACCATACACTCACCTACACCTAACATCTTATTCACCCCCACCTAACTCCCCTACACCCTCTCACACAATAACCCCTCAACTTCATCTTCCTCAAATCCCCAACAACCTTTTTCTCTCTCCTCTCTCTTCGCCCATTAATAAAAGCACCACACCACCCCTCTCACCATAGCCAAAAAACAAAACCATATACCCACCATCCACCTTCATCATCTCGGAATAAAGCCAACACTACCCCCGGACCAAACCCACTAGAGACCAGCCCCTGTCACCACTGGCGCCCCCTTGCGCAGCACATGCTCTGTCACCTTCTCCCCTATCGGAACCAAGTCGTGACCCTACAACCCGTGGCAGCCCGACCTCCGACCCCTGCCCCTCCGGCGATTGACGGAACCCGCTATCGCCACAACCAAACCCGTTTCTGGAAACCCAAAAACACAACTACCATCCACCTGGCTCCGACCCACGACCTCCTGCCAACCCGGACCTCCAGGGAAACCCATAAACCCATCCACTTCCTCTGTAAGCCCAAACCGCGACAATCTTACAGCGTCCGGCCAGCCTCAACATCCCGGAATCCTCGTCGGCGCCCCCATGGCCAAAACCTCTCGCACCCGCCGATGACCTTCGAACTTTCCCGGATCCAATACCATACCAGCGCCCCTACCCTACCTTCGGCATCATCTCCGACCTACCCCTGCTCCTATCCACACTAGTCTACCCCTGCCGGAGCAGCCGCGGCGTGCTCCAACTGATCTCAACTTGAGAACCTCACTCCATCAACCCGAATCACCAATCTCCAACCCAAGACCCATTTCTCCAAGCCACGACATTATGACCCGCCAAAGTTCAAAAGACCAACCCAAGCCAAAGTTAATCATAAACCAAGCCAATTAATGCCCACATGTCATAAAACCCACTTATCCCCTTATACCCAAAATACCCCCAACTACCTATTTAACCCAACTTTCCATTATTCCCCCTTTAACAAAATCAGATTTGTTCCAATCCCCTCACCCACATAACCTCACACTCACCATTTCCATGCACACTCAAGCCAATTCTCAAAAATACCCCTTAGCCCCATGTTTACCATGCATCTACTATAAAATAAGACTCAAGAGACCCCATTTGTAGGGGGATATCATAAAATAGAGAGAGAATTAGATAAGGAAACACTTTTTCTATTTTTTTTAGTATCTTGGTTTTTTTTAGATTAGAGAAAAAATTTCAATAAATTGAGTGTTTTAATTAATTGAGATGAATGAAGAATTGAAGAATTAATGCAATTGAAGACAATTTTGGTTTGATTACTCCTCTCTAATTTTCATTTTATGCTCTTATTTGATTCTAATTTTTATTTGATGATGATTATGGAGGGCTAATCATCCCATTCAAGGGATGAATTGAAACCATCATGAATCCAATTTGGTTTAATCATCAATTATAATTTTGTTAGTTTCCTTTGATTAGTAAATTTAATTCCTAATTATTTTCACATTGAGAAATGGAAAATCATCCTTGAGAAAGGATTGAAAATTTTATTATCATTTGATCATTTGGTTCAATCTATAGATAGGCTTATCACTTTATTTAAATGTTAGTGTAATTTTCATCTACTCTTGTTTTTACTTTGTCTAATTAAAATTAGTTTGGTGAATCGATCCTAGCGGGTGATTCATTTAATTGATTCTAATTCATTTAGAGTAGTGCTTGTGGGGATTAAACTTACTTTTCTAAAAGAATATTCAATTAATTCATTAGTGTAATGATAATTAGCTTTTGAATTAAATGAATATTTTGGAAATTGATGAAATTAAAATTGTGCAAGTTAGATAAATTTGTGTCAATTGAGGGTTGATTTTCCGTTCCTTGAATATTTTCTCTGATTTAGTTGCACTCCACTCACTTTTATCGTACACTTGTTTATATTTTTCACATTTTACTTTTAGTTTGATTACCCCCTTTTATTTAGTTTAGTTTAAAACCTCACCCAATTGTTTTAATATTTGAAAAAGCTAAAAAAATTAGAAAAGTGAAAAAGCACAAAAAGAAAATAAAAGTGAATTACAATTGTGTCCCTCTGCTTTAACCCCTTGGAAGTGGAGTGATACCTTTACTTACCTCTACACTTGAGATTTTTATTATTTTATAGGTATTTGAGGTTTTGACTAACTTGGCTTTCAACAACAACACACAAAAAGCAAAGTTATCAAGGTTCAAGTCAATTGAGTAAGTCATCTATTATCCTTATGTAGTTCCTTATCATAATGATTTACATGGGTAGACGATCCGAGGTCTTTCCTATTTGGGCTTCCCTTGTACATTATGTGTTATGTGATTGTTTTAATTTTATTTGGTTATATTCTTCCAGATTCACGTGAAAGGTAAAATTTGGTCAAATTGTTTACACAAATAGCAATTTAACTAGTGTTTTTTAAACTTGAGTTATTTCATTTTAAAAAAATCAAATTAAATTTGGTGTGCGTGGGTGTGTGACAATCCATATAAACCCTTGCAAGTAGTTGAACTTTTAATTGAAATCAGAGAGGGTGTTTATAAGTTGTTAGGCATGAATACGGGATGTTTATATATGGAGGGCCAATCACTTTATAGGGTGACTTTGTTTGATGGGTCCAATTGTACTTACTGGAAAGCGTGTATGAAATCTGGAATTAAGTCAATTGACGAGTGAGTATATTGTTAAATGTAGTTAGGGGGTGGACTCCACACACAACTTTAGTAGTTGAAGTTCGTGTGCTTAAACCCATTAAGAGTTGGAGGTAGGATGAACATAAATTGTGTAACTACAATTTTTGACGTCAAAGTGCTTTGTCTTGTTTGGTCATACCGGAGGAGTTCTATCATATTATGACGTGTGAGACGTCTAAAGAGGCTTCAGACATACTCCAACTTTGCCATGAGGAAAATAGTGCAATTAAGGATTCCAAACTCTAAAACCCTACCACTCAGTTTGAAACCCTTAGGATAGATGAGAGTGAAACCTTTGATGAGTTTAATGCTAAACTTTATGATATTATTAACTCGTCGTTTAACAAGGGAGAGAGAATACCCAAGACCAAGGTTGTAAAGATAATTTTAAGGTCCTTACCTGAAAGATTTAAACCAAAAGTCACTATTTTGAATTCTTTGGGAACTATAGGATCAATGAAACTAGAAGAGCTTGTGGGTGATCTTCAAACTTATGAGCTCGACATGTTTCCTTAAAAAAAGATGAAGAAAGATAAGGGCATTTATTTGAAATCTCGAAAGGAAGAAACATGTGTTTCTAATGATGAGTCTAATAATAAATAGAGTTCAAAATTTGATGAAAAGAAATTTGAGAAGAACCAATTTTACAAGGCTGTAAAATTCCTTAAGAATTATAATGAGAATTTTAAAAGATATGAATCTAATAAATTCTTTTGGTGTGGGGTTATAACCATAGGGAAATAGAATGCCCCACTAAGCTAAGGAAGTAATGAAAGGAGCCAAAGGCATAAAATTCTACCCTTAGTGGCAGTGATTCAGAAGAGGAACCTGATTTCCCCATTGAGCTTGATTACATTTCGGTCATGGCCAGTCATGTGAGCCTAATGAAAGGTCTTACAAATAAGGTAATTATGCGCGTCATAATTCTGAGGCCAAGTCATGTGAATCCCAAGTAAGTGGTTAAGGGAATAAGGAAGAAGAAGAAGATTGAACTTCAAGTTGTCTTTCATGAGTTATATGCGGAGTGTTTAAAGTTGAAGAAGGCCAACTTGAGGTTAGAAGCCGAGTTAAAAGAAGGCTTCATAGGGAATCATGATTCGAATTTCATTGAGGATATTAGACGGAAGCACACAATTATAGAGGGGGGGGGGGGGGGGGGGAGAAATAACCTTCTAAGATTGATGGAGATTTTGAAGAAGGAGTCCCTAGTTTTTTGTAAGTCTCATTATTTTCTTGAGTCTAGAATTAAGGAGTTAGAAGAGAGATTATGATGCTCAAGTTGTTACAAATTTGATTTGGAATCTAGGTTGGATAATATGTTAGGAACCCTTAAAATCAAAACTGATAATTTTGGAATTGGCTTAGTAGATCCCATTGCTTCCCCTATTTAGGTCATTACCAACATTTTTAGAGGTTTAACCACTTCCAAGGATTTTTTAAAGGTTAGGTATCATTCCTCTTTATAACTAAACGAGCATGCATTTTGGTAGGAAAGGACACCTTAGGAATATTTTACTTTAATCATCCTAAGAAGTCTAAGACTAGTGTCACCATGATTCCTCAAACCTTATATCGTCACATTACACCTATGTGGGTTTGTAAATCAGTTTTGGAGGCATTTAGTGTTAAAATTCTTGGCTTTCTTATGCTTTCACATGATACTTACCTAGATAAATCTAATGATTAATTGTGTTTGCGTGTCTTTCATACGCTAGCTTTTGTACTTCATGCTATATGTTATTTCTAGGTGCATGATATTTGAGTATTTTTTATTTTAATTTTTCTTTGATTGGGTCTTATTGTGAAAAATAAAAAATATTTTTTTTTTGCCTATTGAGTTGTTTGTTTTTGTGTAGTTTGGTTTTACACATTTATGTGGCATATTTATGTGTTTAAATCCCATTTGTTCCATGTGCCTAGGACATTTTATTATCATTTTCAACGCTTATGAATGTTTTTAATGATGTTTTCATGGAGTGGTTCGACTTTGATTTGTTCAATGGATTCACGTTCCATATACCTTTGCACACAATTTATACAAACTATGGTATGAAGAGGCCGTACATGTAAAACTCTAGGAGGAGATCTCCCAAGATATTCCTATAGAATATATCCTTTTACTCTCAAAAATCTCTATTCATAAGGCCATGACAGGAATTTGTAAATGCAAAAGAAGCTTCATAGTTAGAAGACCATGACCTATAGTAAGCAAGACTCCTGAATATAAAGTCCATTAGTGTCCTGATGTGTATAAGGAATGAAAATGGTAAGCAAGGGCCATGGCCTAATTTCATAGGTTAAATAATGGTTTTCAAAATCCTAGTGCTATTGTTCGAGAGTTGACAAAGTTCAAAAAACTCAAAACCCAAAGTCTTTGGCCAAAACACACCAAGATTAGCAGGAGGTGTACTTGTTGTAGCAGCAATTTGAATAAATGCAGAATTAAAGTAGGGAACGAAATTACCCAATTTTTGGAGCAAATAAATCTGGGACATAAAATATAAGAAATCCCGAACTGGACAGTCTAGAACACGGCTGAGTCGCGGACAATGTCGCTTTCTTTAAGGTGTTTTGCGGCTCTGTCCAAAGTGTGCTGACAGTCCCGAAGCCCCGCCACCCCCAGGATAAAACAGACTCCCAAATCAGAAAATACGGATTGATAAAGCACAAAAATCAACCCGGTATGTGTACACCCATTCTGTATAATTGCTCGATTCTAACAATATAATTAATCTGTGAAACGAGATTAATTATTCATGAAAAAAAATTCGGAACTGTTTGGAAGATGAGTTGTATGTGGGTTTTTCTTTTTGTTGGAACTGTATTGAAAAACGGAGGTCTCAACCTCCTTTTATGCAAAAAGAAATTACCGTTAGTGGGCAAAAACGTGGAGAGAAAACTGAAAACGTGGGTGGATAAAATCCCACGTTTTTTTTTTGGAATTAATTATCGTTAAAAATTAATTTTTAAAGCTCAAAACCGTTAATTTATTTGTCCAACAAATTATTTCTTAATGAGCCCAAGACCCGGACCCGGGCACGGGCCGGACGGCGGCGGTGACGCGCGTGTGACTTGGCCCAATAAGTCCCCCACCCATACACACAAAACATCTAATGCCCAAAGGGCTTGCCCATTGGTTCCACAAAAAATGTAAATATACCACACCTTATTTTACTTCATGGCCGATGTGGGACAACCCAAAATAAGTTGTTGCCAAAACAAGAGATGCCAGGCATCCACAAACTTTTCAAAGCCAAAGACCAAAGTCTTAATTTTTCAAGGTTTTGCAACACAACTTTAAAGTTAACAATCCCCCACTTGCAAAATTTGAAAACATTTTTATCGAGCAATAACCTATAGAATTGTGCATAAGTAAAGGTGTCTTTCGACTTGAACCTTTACGTTGTAAAGATGATTCAGAATATACTAGAGTAACCGTAGTTTTGAAGTCTATCTCTGACAACATCCCACACACAACCCTACTTGGATGTAATTCTAATAGCTAGCACGTTACGTCCATGTTCTTTTATCCCAGTATAGTGAACGCTTTAGGAATTTGCCCAAAATATCCATAGGAAGCGGCCACACTTCCACATTCACATAGGTGAGTCTATCAAGAATATCATGTAGATAAGTACCCCACTCAAAATAGAGCTATAGATTGTAATACCCCGTATTTTTGGCGATATTTATTTTTGGGATTAATTAATTAAATGAGAATTAATTGGGAATTAATCCGGATAAAATACTAGCGAGATGTGAGTTGGTATTTGACTATATTGAGTATATATGATGATTTATGAATATTGAATTATGAAATTGTCATGAGATTGATATACGGCAATTTGGACATTTTATTGGGACGCGGGTGACAGTCGCGTCAGGATATAATTATTTTATTTATAAAAATGAATTTAAATTCTATTAACCGTATGGTCGTTTTGAGTGCGCCAACGCGTCCGAAAGGGTCGAGATAGTCAGAAAACACTAGCCGGGGTTTAGTTTGGGTCCCAGAGTATTTTTAGGCCATACCGGCATCTTATAAGGGTAGTTTGGTAATATTGTATTTTTGGGATTTAATAATGACGAAAATTAGGATTTATGATCTGATTTGGGTAACTAACCACTAAACCCACTACCACCCATATTGACCCATAAGACTACGGGGAGTTTTAAAATTGGTTTTCTAAGTCTCCTAAACAAACCCTAGCCACCCTTGGAGAAGAAGGCTTGTAGAGAGAGAGAGAGAAGGAATTCTGTAGAAAAAGCTTCATCAAATCAACACCAAATTCAGAGACACTCGAGGCAAGTGGTTTAATTTACATTTTTATACAGTAAATGCTTCTTCCATGCTTAGACTATTCCATAATCATAATTAATTGGGAGATAATTGAAAACCCATGAAACTGGAGTTGTTAATAAATTTTGGAGATAGGTTTGCATGTAGAAATGTTATTGGAAGATCGAATTAAGAGAATTATAAGTTATTGTGTGATAAAAACGGATTTATTTCTGGAAATTGATGAGTTATAATCTTAGGGTTTATGTTCTTGAAAAATTGGGGAAAAGTGATGAGACTTTTGATTTGGTGATGTTTAGGATGAATTATTCCCTTAAAACATGTTAGTATATGACCTAAATACGTTTAGGAATGATTAGAGACTTTAAACAATCGTTGGATTTATGTTAGAATGATATTTGAGGTGTAGAGAAATTGGAAAAATGAGATAGGAATTTCTGGGCTCGAAACTGGCCACTCGTTAGAAGACCTACCCAGGTCGTTCGAATGAGCTCGTTCGAACGAGCTTCTAACGAGTTGACAGTCTGGGTTCTAACGAGAGTGATGTTCGTTCGAACAAGATCTCGTTAGAAGACCCAGTTCGTTCGAACGAACTCTCGTTCGAACAGCCTCGTTCGAACGAGTTGACAGTTTAGGCTTTTTAGCCTGTTTTGATCCCGAGTGCCCCGTAACCTGGTGTATAGGTAGAGATAGCCTTTCCTTGATGAGTAATTGATATATTTGGGATGTTTGGGATATAATGAGGAGTCAAACCTAGAAGTGTAGTGTGAACCTAAAGGAAAATATGAGCTGAGACGTGGGTGCCTACTACGACGTAAGAAATAAATTATGGCGCGTATAAATATGGACCGGGATTATATAAGTTGTATATATATCAAGTTGGTACGAGAAGGCGATATGTACCAATATATTATGGTGATTACTAAGACGTGTGCATACTTAGTATATGTATTGATTTTGTGTGTATGACATACCTATCATACTTGCTATCACGAGAGGTTTGCGTTCGCTTAGGGACCTCTAATCCTTGTGTTTCCCGGATTTAGACTGGTTAACTCGATGAACATAGGTCAGAGAAAGACTTATTGGGATGTTAATAAGTCCGCTGATCGTGGGAGCGTAGGTATGTGCGTGACCCATGTGATGTGACTGTGTTCGCCTCCATTATTTGTGATGTTGCTATCTGAGAACGATTCCTGAGAGATTCGGAATGCGCGATCCTTATGTACGTGATGTACCGGGATGGATAGCAGAGTATGTGTGCACCACAACTTAGGCTTGGGGTGCTTGTATTGTATATTTATGACGTGAAATGAGAACTTTCATATGGTATTGTGTGTATAACTATGGAATAAAATAAAAGGGATTATCTATAACGAGTTGTATTACTTTTATATGAGAACCTGAATTTACGTTAAGACCCTATTTAATTGAGATCGTTATAATGTTAACGGAAACCGAGTATTAAGGGTAGAACCTATGACAGTCTAGCTAGATATGATGTCACTTAGCTAGTGGTTAGTGTCATTTTAGATGGGTACTTACGTTAGGAGTGCACATTTAGTCGAGAGGTGAGAATTTCATGTGAGTGCACGTCCTAACATGTATTTTGCATTTAATTTTTTAAATGTTTTTAAAGCACTTGCAGGTTTTTAAAATATCTCCACATTCGGGCTCTGACCCGTTTGCTTTCAAATCTATTTTTCTTGTAAAACCATATTAGGTGCCCAGCCACAAGGACACCATGCATATGATACTCATTCAGATGACGAGCTATAGCTGTTTGTGGAAGTTATAGGGATTTGCTTGTAGACGCTTTTATCATTTGGATTCCATGTTCAGTATTCCTCAATTTTAGGGCATGTTGCCCAGTTCCATTAGAGTTACATTTCCATTTCAATTTTTCAGACTTTGGCATGTATTGATTCAGTATTCAGTATTTAGTTATTCATTTCAGTTGTGGAGTTTGTTGTGAGGAGTTTCCTTCGGATTTATTTATATCATGTGATGGCTATTCTATTATTTCGTTATGGTGAATGGTGATATTATTCTTGCATTAAATCTTTTACTGCATGTTAATCAGACTTTAATTAAAATTTGGCAACTTACTTTTTAAATACTAGGTGGTTAGTAATAATAATGTTTTCGACAGTGATGCTATTAACTGAGCCAACTTGGCATTTTGGTTTAATTTAATGAAGGAGTAGCTACCCGGTATTTAATTAGCCGGGGTGCCACATAGATCTCATTAAGAGTTATAATAACTCATCCTTAACTCGCTTCAGGATATCATGATCCATAGGGATGGACTCGGAGTAAAACCCCATTCTATATTAATTAATTATAGCATGATTCAACCCGTATCACTTGTGATTTGTTATTACCCTTTGAATATATTTCTTGGGATCTCCAGTCTATATGTTGGGTTACCATCACAAATGACTCATTTATCCAAGGTCTTTAGTCCCATCCCTTTCGAGGTGTTCCACACCTTCTCCCTAGCTAGTCCTTTCGTCAAAGGATCAGCTAAGTTCTGTTCAGACCGTATATGATCCACCCTTATAGTACCCGTAAAGATATATTCTCTAACAATACTATGCTTACGACGTATTTGTCGTTTCTTACCGTTATAATAACGGTTCTCAACTTTTGTAATAGCCGCGGTACTATCACAATGAATCAAAACGACTGGTATCGGTCTTTCCCATAATGGGACATCTGACAGGAGGTTTCTTAACCATCCTGCCTCTTCACTAGCAGTAGCTAGTGCTATAATCTCAGACTCCATAGTGGATTGCGCCAAAATTATTTGTTTCTTAGATTTCCAAGAAACTGCACCATCAACGATGTTAAATATATATCCACCAGTAGCCTTAGAATCATCAGATAGGGTGTTCCAATCAACATCACTATATCCTTCAAGGACAACGGGATGCTTATTATAGTGTAATCCAAGGTTCATCGTCCTTTTAAGGTACCGCATGATCCTTTCAATAGAATGCCAATGCTCCATACTAGGTCTACTAGTAAATCTACATAGTACTCCCACAGTATAAACTATGTCAGGTCTAGTGCAATCTGTAGCATAGCGTAAGCTACCTATACTGCTTGTATAAGCATTTTAATTTACACTGTCGCGAGTGTTCTTAAATAACTTTACACTAGGGTCAAATAGAGTACTAGCAGGTTTACAGTCAAAGTAATTATATTTCTTTAGAACTTTCTCAATGTAATGAGATTGATCCAAAGAAAGTCTCTTTTCTGACCTAATAATATTAATTCCCATTATTACACTAGCTTCACCCAAATCCTTCATATTAAAATTGGCACATAATAATAATTTAACATTTTCTACAACATGAATATTAGAACCAAATATAAGCAAGTCATCAACATAAAGACATATGATAGTGCAAATGTTCTCTACATATTTATAATAAATGCATTTGTCACTTTCATTAATTTTAAACCCATTAGAGATGACTAGGCTATCAAATTTATCATGCCATTGTTTAGGTGCCTGTTTGAGTCCATAAAGAGATTTATCTAATTTACATACTTTATTTTCTTGACCGTGTATAAAAAACCTTTAAGTTGATCCATATAAATCTCTTCTTCTAATTCTCCATTTAAAAATGCAGTTTTAACATTGATTTGGTGTACAATGAAATCATTTAAGGCAGCTATAGCAAATAGTACACGTGTAGAGGTTATTCTAGTCACTGGTGAAAATGTATCCAAAAAGTCTACATTTTCTCTTTGTCTAAAACCTTTAGCAACAAGGCGTGCCTTATATTTTTCAACAATGACATCAGGTTTTAATTTCTTTTTAAGAATTAATTTACACCCAATTGTTTTACATCCAGGAGGAAGGTCCACTAAATGCCAAGTTTTATTTGTTTCCAAAGAATCCGTTTCATCATTAATAGCCTCTTGCAATAAATCAGCATCTAAAGAAGATAAAGCTTCTTAAATAGTGTTAGGATCCTCCTCTAAAGTGTAAGCATAAAAGTCGGGACCGAAATCTTTATCCACACGAGTCCTTTTACTTTTTCGAATTTCTAAAATGGATTCATTATTTTCTTTATTTTTATTTAAAGAAATATTAGTGGATGACTCGCCCCACTATTCCTTAATTTAAAAGGAAATTTATCTTCATAAAAATCGCCGTCATTTGATTCAATAATTACTTGATTTTTCAAGTCATAAAATCGGTATCCTTTGCTATTAATAGCATAGCCTATAAAAACGCACTCATATTCTCTACTTGCCAATTTAGACCTTTTAGGGCCGGGTATACGTACATAGGCTAAGCACCCCCACGTTCTAAAGTATGACACGTTGGGCTTAATATTTTTTAAAATTTCATAAGGAGATATTTTCATTTTAGTCTTAGGAATTGTATTAAGCACGTGACACACAGTCAAAATAATTTCACCCCACCAATGTGAGGCAGCCCCTGAATTTAATAAAATATCCACAACTAATTCAGTTAATGTCCTATTTTTTCTTTCGGCTTTACCGTTCATTTCGGGCGAATAAGGGGCAGTTTTTTCGTGAATAATACCGTGGGTTTTATAAAATTCAATAAATGGTCCAGAATCATATTCGGTGCCTCTATCACTACGTAACCTTTTTATTTTCCGATTAAATTGATTTTCAATTTCATTAAGGAAAATTTTAAACATGTCAAACGCTTCACTTTTATTTTTCATTAAATACACAAATGAATAATCAGAACAGTCATCAATAAAAGTTATAAAATAACGTTTGCCATTTCTAGTTGTGACACCATCTAATTCACAAATATCTGAATAAATAAAATCAAGTGGTTCAGATTCTCTAAAAACAGATTTATGTGGTGTCTTAATGATTTTTGCTTGACTACACCATTCACATTTTTCAAAATCATTTAATGATAATTCGGGAATTAATCCTAAAGTGCTCATATTTTTAACTAGTCGTTTATTAACATGACAAAGCCTAGCATGCCAAATATTAAATGAACAAGCAATATAAGCAGAAGGAGAAATTTTATTCATTGCATCAACATTCAATTTAAACATCCCATCAGTGGCATAACCCTTGCCTACAAAAATTCCATTTTTGGTCAAAGTAAATAAATCAGCACCAATAATTTGAGTAAAGCCAGCTTTGTTGAGAAGATAGCCCGAAACCAAATTTTTCCTTATCTCGGGAGTGTGAAGAACTTCTTTGAGGATAATAGTCTTTCCCGAAGTGAACTTCAATTCCATATTTTCAGTACTAGCAACCTCAGTGGAGTGAGAATCACCCAACAACACCTTCTTATCTGCAGTCTCAGAATAAGTCTTAAACAGACTACGGTCATAACAGATATGGCGGGAAGCGCCAGTATCCAGCCACCACCCTTCGGCACCGCTAACCATGTTGATTTCTGAAATCATAGCACATAGGTTCTCTTCGGTCAAATTCGCTTGTGCTTGTGGCACAATGCGACATTTGCGAGCCATATGGCCAGGCTTGCCACACTTGAAACAGAGAAACTATCCTGAGTTGCTAGACTGTCCATTTCTAGGGTTCTTATACTTATTCTGAGTCTGATTCTGATTTTTAAAATTTTGGTTGTGGCTCTTTTTCTGATTTTTCAGATTTTTTCCGTTTGCTTTTAAAACAACTGGAGTGTGGTTCTTTTTCTGATTTTTGTTGTTAGACACAACAAGAATTTCATCTTTATAGTCCTGTTTTCGGAATTCCTCCTCAATTCTCAATTTAGTAATAAGTGACTCTAGTGAAAATTCTTTAGACTTATGTCTCAAAATATTTTTAAACTCTTTGAACATTGGAGGCAATTTATCAATAATTACAGCCACCTGAAATTGCTCATCTAAAGCCATGTCCTCGAAAATAATTTCATTGGCAATCATTTGCAAATCATGGGTTTGAGCAACAACAGATTTGTCATCCGTCATTTGAAATTTCAAATAACGGCTGACGGCATATTTTTTATCACCCACCTCCTCCGTGCCATATTTTTTAAAGAGTGTAACCCAAACATCTTTCGTAGTTTTATAATTGACATAATAGTCATAAAGTTCGTCACTTAGAGCATTCAGAATATAGTTTTTGCACAAAAAATTATTTTCCTCTCAAGTTCTAATTGTTTTGCTTTCCTCAACAGTAGGTGGATTATTTACTACGAGTTTGTCAAATTGAACACATGGTGCGACTTTTTTCATAGTTAAATAAAATAGCAATTTTTTGCTCCAACATTTAAAATGGGTGCCTTCATATTTGAAAGGCTTATTAAGGTTGCTTGAGTTAATTTCGTCCATGGCAGAATTTCAGAACACCTTAAAATTGTTGTAGCAGCAATTTAAATAAATGCAAAATTAAAGTAGGGAACGAAATTACCCAATTTTTGGAGCAAATAAATCTGGGACAGAAAATATAAGAAATCCCGAACTGGACAGTCTAGAACACGGCTGAGTCGCGGACAATGTCGCTTTCTTTAAGGTGTTTCGCGGTTCTGCACAAAGTGTGCTGACAGTCCCGAAGCACCGCCACCCCGAGGATAAAACAGTCTCCAAAATCAGAAAATACCGATTGATAAAGCACAAAAATCAACTCGTTCTGTGTACACCCATTCTGTATAATTGCTCGATTCTAACAATATAATTAATCTATAAAACGAGATTAATTATTCAGGAAAAAAAATTCGGACCTGTTTGGAAGATGAGCTGTATGTGGGTTTTTCTTTTGTTGGAACTATATTGAAAAACGGAGGTCTCAACCTCCTTTTATGCAAAAAGAAATTACCGTTAGTGGGCAAAAACGTGGAGAGAAAACTGGAAACGTGGGTGGAAAAAATCCCACTTTTTTTTCGGAATTAATTACCGTTAAAAATTAATTTTTTAAAGCCCAAAACCGTTAATTTATTTGTTCAAAAAATTATTTCTTAATGAGCTCAAGACCCGGACACGGGCACGGGCCGGACGACGGCGACGCGCGTGTGACTTGGCCCAATAAATCCCCACTCATACACACAAAACATCTAATGCCCAAAAGACGTGCCCATTAATTTCACAAAAAATATAAATATACCGCACCTTATTTTACTTCATGGCCGATGTGGGACAACCCAAAATAAACTGTTGCCAAAACAAGAGAGGCATCTACAAACTTTTCAAAGCCAAAGACCAAAGTCTTCCTTTTTCAAGGTTTTGCAACACAACTTTAAAGTTAACAGTACTTGGCCAGAGTCAGACCTAGATTTATTTAATGTCCTTGTTTTTAACTAAAAACTAAGAAACTTACTCCAATAACCTCAAAATTTACTGAAATGCTTACATTTAACCCAAATGTACAGGAACATAAAAGTTACGGTTCAAACATCATTTGCAAAATAAACAGTTATATGCTTCAATATCATTTTATAGTGGTTATGAAACTATGATTTTACTGCTATTGTTGTATTTCATAATGTACAAAAAAATCATATGAGCAACATTACAAGATGGATTTAGTAAATATCCATAATGCATAAAAACATAAAACCCCTAGATTTGTATTTGGGGATATCTTGGGTTTGTTTGTTGAAGATTAATGGTTGAAAACAAAAAAAAGAGCATAAAATTAAAATGAAAGGGACAAATAACAAACGAAAATGAAAAGAAATCTAACTTGGAGGGAAGGTCTTGACATTTTCGAAGAAGTCGCTGGAAATCTCCATGTTCGTCAAAAAAGGCATGAAGGATATGCTTTTAAAGTTTAGAAAATGAATATCAGATCTCTATGCACAAACCATCATATCATAAGTATAGGATAATGAAATATCCCCCAAAAGAAGCTGAAGTATCTTGATAAAGCCTTAAAATATAATTACAGGTCGGGGTCACTATTTAAGCCCCAAAACTAAATAACTATCCTCTTAACACTGAGGCTTGGGGGTTTCTGTTTTCCCCAAATATGTCCTCTAATACCTAGGGGACACGTGGCATAGAAAAATATGTGAGTGTGCACAAAATCCCTAGGAATTTGATTATGGACTCGTCCATATATTATAATTGTCATGGAATTTATACCTCGGCTTGATACACCACTAAGGTTCCATTGGGTTTACGCCTTGACCCTAAGGTGTGACATTTATCAATCTTCAATCCCTATGGATAGAACACATGACCCATAAACCTAACCTTACAAATAAAACATAATTTTCTCATTTAGTAAGAAACATTAGGATAGAAAAACTCTTCCCAAATATCTCCATCCTCTCTCTACATCGGCAGACAGTTTCCTTCATCCCCTCTAGCGAGCCCAGATTATAAAATTATAGCCTCCTCAAAATCTTCATTACATGGCCTCTAACTTATTAAGCCTAGAAGTAAGTAACTTCGTTATTGAAGCCTATTTAACTCCATTTGTATGACCTAGAGGCTAACTTATGTACTTATATGCATGAATATAATGATAGATGAAGCACTAAATTGGACGTAGGTTGTTTTATAGATGAACCACTTTATATTTCGTGTTAATATTACTTTTATCACATGTTTTCTACCTTTCCACTATTTATCTATTGAACTTATCATTGATGGCATGAACTACCTAGTACGTTCATTTTTATGCATCACCAACATATATGTCATTAGATCCATCATATCTGACTAGGGTGAATTCTCTAAATTTGGGTTTTCCATTGAATAATTTTTGTTAGGATTGTTTGATTAAGTTAATATAAACAATGATGTTTTGATAATCGAACTTGGTGGTAATCGATCGGAATACCACAACTAATAAGACTCCATTATGAAAATATAAGTAAAACTTCTTCGGAGAGAGAAAAAATGCTTAGAAAATAACCATTACATCTAACTGGTGGTTAAGAAGATGGAAGAAAAAGAAAAAGGAAAAAAATTCAATGGTGTTATTTCTACTAAAGTTTCACTTTCACTATGTTCCGCCAAGGGAGCAAGATGAATGCCATACATGATCCACATCTAGTAAAAAAGAAGAAGCTTAATCAAAGACGAGTTGGAATAAATCCAAAACTCTAGAATTGGATCCTATTTTAAGCAATCAAGTGATGCCTTAATGGAAACCAATAGGTATAACAAACTAGACTTTTGACAAAGGTTTATGTTGAAATTTACAATGTATGTATTATTGTAAGAGTGTATGTATAATCATGTTACCGCGTATTACTTGAATTTTCTTATTCTAGTTACAAAATATACTTTGGGTTTTTTCCTAGAGTTCTTTCTAGTAAAATGTCACATTCAAAAAGCTTCATCAAGCACATTCATAATCATTCATGATCATGAAATTGGAATTACACGTACGTTGAAGTAAGCAGACTTAAAATAGGATTTAAAACTTTGTCATTTTCAGATCAACTTTTTCTTAAAATAAAAAATTTATCCGTGCGTGCATGTGTTGATTTGGTTTTCGGTTTAAGGGGATGTGCATATGCAAGTATATTATTCATAGAGAAAATATTTATTTAAAGTCTTTGCATAAGTATATCATATGAACGTTTGAGTAAAGTTTAAACTTTTGTTGTTGTTTCTTACCTTAACCAAAGTATGGTACTTTCACTAATCATTCACCACAGTGAAACATGGTTGAGCTTCAGCGAAGGCATGAGTTTCTCTTATCGTGTGATTACATGGATTTTTCCCCGAGTATACAATTTTTCCTCATGGATTCCTTCGCTGAAGCAAAGATTTGAGTTTCTTAACTGCGAGATGAGACAGAGTTTTTACTCCTAACTTGATTTTCTTCGACCTTCCCTTGTTAGTCTATAGCTCAAACGAAGAAGATATTTTGTCCAAAGAAATATATTTGCATGACCAGCAAAAAAACCTTTTTACTCGAGCAAAAGTAACTGGACAACAAATATTTTGCAAATATATTTTTAGAAATCATGAAGACTTTTTGGCAATCAAATCTTTTCTGAACTCAAATACTTTGATCCCTTGTCATGTCATCCTCACAACTTTCCTTTGGATTATCTTCAACATATGGAAGATCTTGACATATATATATATATATATATATATATATATATATATATATATATATATATATATATATATATATATATATATATATAGTCTACACATTTTAACGGTCAAGATGTGTGCCACCTACTTACACATTTTTACACATTTTAAGGGTTCAGATCATCTCTTTTTTTTTTTTACCAATCTACCCCTTAATTCTTTGATTTCCCCCTCTTTTATACTCACCAAAATTACACTTTCATTCAAATACGAGGGTATTTTGGTAACAGTCTCTCCCTCATACTCTTTCACACGGACACCCTCACCCGTCTCTCTCATTCTCTCGCTCCCCGTCGACCTCATTCTCTTGCACTCACTCCAAACCGTAAAAAGCCCTAGCCGCCGTAAAAAGCCCTAGCCGCTGCCCTCCGCCGCCCACCGTCGTTGCGTTCAGGTAGCCTCTCTCTCTCTCTCTCTCTCACACACACACACACACATTCACACACATTCACACACATACGCCTCACACGCACACTCAATATTTTTTTTTGTGCCGCCGTAAAAAGCCCTAGCCACTGCCCTCCGCCGCCCACCGTCGTTGCGTTCAGGTAGCCTCTCTCTCTCTCTCTCTCACACACACACACACACACACACACATTCACACACATACGCCTCACACGCACACTCAATATTTTTTTTTTGTGATTTTCTGATTCAGATGTTACATTTTTTTTCCTGTTGAAATCAATATTTGGGTTCAAGAGCTGTTTGTTCAATATTTGGGTTCAATGTTTGGATGTTACATTGTGATTTTGGATTTTGTGATTCAGATGTTACATTTTTTTTTTCCTGTTGAAATCAATATTTGGGTTCAAGAGCTGTTTGTTCAATATTTGGGTTCAATGTTTGGATGTTACATTGTGATTTTGGGTTCAGGAACTGTGTGTTCAGGACCTGTGTGATTTTGGGTTCAATAATTGTATTATGTAAACAATAAAAATGTAGGTTTATAAAGTTGTGATTTGTGCGTTTTATTCTAATTCTATACATCTGATTGTAGGTTTACTTTCTAATTCACTTATTATGGAGGTATCTGATTTGGGTTTTTACAGGTATTTACATTGTGGAGGTTCTGCGAAGCATTGGGTATTTACATCCGATTCACTTATTGGAGGTGTATTTACGAATTTAAGGTATTTAAATTCTTAGGTTTACTTATTCACTTATTGTTATGGGTCACATTTGTACATTTACTTAAATTCTTAGGTTTACATTGTGGAGGTTTTGTGATTTTGGGTTCAGGAACTGTGTGTTCAGGACCTGTGTGATTTTGGGTTCAACAATTGTATTATGTAAACAATACAAATGTAGGTTTATAAAGTTGTGATTTGTGCGTTTTATTCTAATTCTATACATCTGATTGTAGGTTTACTTTCTAATTCACTTATTATGGAGGTATCTGATTTGGGTTTTTACAGGTATTTACATTGTGGAGGTTCTGCGAAGCATTGGGTATTTACATCCGATTCACTTATTGGAGGTGTATTTACGAATTTAAGGTATTTAAATTCTTAGGTTTACTTATTCACTTATTGTTATGGGTCACATTTGTACGTTTACTTAAATTCTTAGGTTTACATTGTGGAGGTTTTGTGATTTTGGGTTCAGGAACTGTGTGTTTAGGACCTGTGTGATTTTGGGTTCAATAATTGTATTATGTAAACAATACAAATGTAGGTTTATAAAGTGGTGATTTGTGCGTTTTATTCTAATTCTATACATCTGATTGTAGGTTTACTTTCTAATTCAATTATTATGGAGGTATCTGATTTGGGTTTTTACAGGTATTTACGTTGTGGAGGTTCTGTGAAGCATTGGGTATTTACATCCGATTCACTTATTGGAGGTGTATTTACGAATTGAAGGTATTTAAATTCTTAGGTTTACTTATTCACTTATTGTTATGGGTCACATTTGTACGTTTACTTAAATTCTTAGGTTTACATTGTGGAGGTTTTGTGAAGCTTGCCTTTACGTATTTACATTCTTAGGTTTGGGTTTGTACATTCTTACGTATTTACATTTTTTTAATAGGTTGGGTTTCGTGGGTTCTGCTTCTTTTGTTCAGATAACTAAAGTCTGGAAGTGTTCTGACATGTCGAAAGATGTAAGGATACGTCTATTCCTTTCTTAGATGTATAATCTTACATTGTTTCACTTTTAATACATTTTCCCTTTCTTGGCACAGTTTGAAAGTGGAATCTCAAAGTCTGCATTTGCTCAGCGGCGACGACGTGAACGAGATCAGATTGAACGTGTAGTATCTACACATTCTACTCTTGCTCAATCGTGTCATACACCAACCCTTGTCAATCACATTCGTAGTAATGTAACTCCACTTACATTACATCTGGATGGGGTACGTGAAACACCCAACCTTGCTGATCGCGTTCTATCTCCACATACTAATCTTACTCAAGCGTGTCAAACACCTCGGCTTGCTGATCACGTTCGTAGTAATGTATGTCTCTTTACATCACATCTTTCTAAATTTCTATCGTTATAAATCACATCTTTCTGACATGTTGAATGATGTAAGGATACGTCTATCCCTTTCTTAGATGTATAATCTTACATGTATAGTTTGGTTATTGATACTAATTGTTTTTTGTCATCATAGGTTGAATTTACGCGACGTAGACACCTTGGTGTTATTATTCGAGATGAATCTGAGATAAATACTATTCGAATTGAGGCCCAAAATCCAAACATCGTGGCAAGTTCCGATGTGGGTATAGGACAGCGAAAAGGCAAAGAAAAAGTTATTTCAGATGGGGTATGTTCGAAAAGGCCTTTTTACTTTTTATAAACTGTACTTCGAAAAGGCAAAACATTGTTTCACTTTTAATGCATTTTCTCTTTCTTGGCATAGTTTGAAAGTGGAATCTCAAAGGCTGCATTTGCTCAGCGGCGGCGACGTGAACGCGAACAGATTGAACGTGTAGTATCTACACATTCTACTCTTGCTCAATCGTGTCAAACACCTACCCACGTTCGTAGTAATGTAACTCCACTTACATTACATCTGGATGGGATACGTGAAACACCCAGCCTTGATCGCGTTCTATCTCCACATACTAATCTTACTCAAGCGTGTCAAACACCTCGGCTTGCTGATCACGTTCGTAGTAATGTATGTCTCTTTACATCACATCTTTGTAAATTTCTATCGTTATAAATCACATCTTTCTGACATGTTGAATGATGTAAGGATACGTCTATTCCTTTCTTAGATGTATAATCTTACATGTATATTTTGGTTATTGATACTAATTGTTTTTTGTCATCATAGGTTGAATTTACGCGACGTAGACACCTTGGTGTTATTATTCGAGATGAATCTGAGATAAATACTATTCGAATTGAGGCCCCAAATCCAAACATCGTGGCAAGTTCCGATGTGGGTATAGGACAACGAAAAGGTAAAGAAAAAGTTATTTCAGATGGGGTATGTTTGAAAAGGCCTTTTCACTTTTTATAAACTGTACTTCGAAAAGGCAAAACATTGTTTCACTTTTAATTCATTTTCTCTTTCTTAGCATAGTTTGAAAGTGGAATCTCAAAGGCTGCATTTGCTCAGCGGCGGCGACGTGAACGAGAGCAGATTGAACGTGTAGTATCTACACATTCTACTCTTTCTCAATCGTGTCAAACACCTACCCACGTTCGTAGTAATGTAACTCCACTTACATTACATCTGGATGGGCTACGTGAAACACCCAGCCTTGATCGCGTTCTATCTCCTCATTCTACACTTACTCAAGCGTGTCATACACCTCGGCTTGCTGATCACGTTCGTAGTCATGTATGTCTCTTTACATCACATCTTTCTAAATTTCTATCGTTATAAATTACATCGTTCTAAAAACATATTGTTATAGGAGCAATCTGAAATTGGAATCTCCAATGCTGCATTTGCGCAACGCCGGAGACGTGAACGCGAGCATATTGAACGTGGAACCACGCCTTCTCGCTGCCCTATTGGGGTGTGTCTCTTTCACTATTATGCAATACGTATTTACTTATATTTTATTTACTTATTTCATTTTTATGCAATACTTATTTCATTATTCTGCAATACGTATAGGAACAATTTGAAATTGAAATCTCAAAGGCTAAAGTTGCGCAGCGCCTACGCCGTGAACGTGAATGTGAAGTCCATTTAGAGGACGACCATTTACATTTGTATCTTCAAGATGAAGAAGATGAAGAAGCTCCTCAAATTAATCGGTCGGTTCGACCCCTCTATATGAATGACCCATCGTAATTGAAATGAGCCATATCTTCAATTAGTTTGCATCATTTGAATCTGTTATAATCACTGTTTTAACTGATTTCAAGTGTGCATTTACATCAATATGCATTTCAGTAGTATGCATTTCAAGTTTACATTTACATCAGTTATAACTGTTATAATCAGTATGCATTTCAAGTATGCATTTACAACAGTTATATACATTTACATCAGTTGAATGAATTTACATCATATGCATATGCATTTACACCAGTTGAATGAATTTACATCATATGATATAAATGCATATGCATATGCATTTACATCAGTTATATGCATCAGTTGGATGAATTTACATCATATGCATATGCATGTTATATGCATCAGTTGAATGAATTTACATCATATGCATATGCATTTACATCATCATATGCATTTACATAAGTATGCATATGCATATAACTGCATTTACATCAGTTGCATATATGCATATGCATATATATGCAATATGCATGCATATATATGCATATGCATCAGTTGCATATATGCATGTATATGCTGCATATGCAAACAGCATATATATGCTCCATATATATCAAAGATTTGCATATGCAATCTGCATATGCAATATATGCAATATGCATATATATGCTGCATATATATCAGAGATCTGCATATGCAATCTGCATATGCAATATATGCAATCTGCATATATATGCTGCATATATCAGAGATCTGCATATATATGCAATATGCTGCATATATATGCTTATGCATATATGCAACTAAGGCATATGCTGCATATATATGCAATCTGCATATATATGCTTATGCCATCTGCATATATATGCAATCTGCATATGCAAATGCAGATATTGCATATGCATTTATGCTGCATATATATGCATATGTTCACGTTCAGTATGCATTTTAGTTATAATCAGTTATAACTGTTTTAACTAATTTCAGCAGTATGCTTTTACATCAGATCAATTTCTACGTTCACGTTCACATGGTCCTATGCAAGTAATTTCAGTTTTAACATTGAAAGTATGCAGTTATAACTGTTTCAACTAATTTCAAGTATGCATTTACATCAGTATGCATTTCAGCAGTATGCATTTCAAGTATGCATTTTACATCAGTTATAACTATTAAAATCAGTATGCATTTCAAGTATGCATTCACATCAATTAAAATCAGTATGCATTTAGCGATTACATCAATATGCATTTCAGCAGTATTCATTTCAGTTATAATCAGTTATAGATGTTTTAACTAATTTCAGCAGTATGCATTAAATTACATGTTGCATTCTTTTTCACGTTCACAGTCATTAAATTACATCGCATACTACATTATATTACATGCTGTAATTTTTTTTTTACTTCAAATACCGCCTTATTTCATTTTTTTTTAAAAATTTATTGTTATTGTACAGGGTACATGCTATTGGCCTGGGTAGACATTTTCTTGGAATGATGAATGTTGAGTGTCCTCATTGTTCAGCCTTACATTGGCTTGGGGAAAAGTTAAGCAAATCTTCAATTGCACACCCGTTGTTTGGTAAATGTTGTTTGCAAGGTAAAATAAGGTTACCATCCTTGAATGAACCTCCGTCCAATATCAAATCTCTATACGATGGTAACAATGTTCGGTCAGAGTCATTTCGGAGATTTTCTAGACAATATAACGCTGCTAATGCCTTTACCAGTCTTGGAGTACAGATGGATGATAGAGTACTTACTGGACGGGGTCCTACATCTTTCACCATTCATGGTGAATTGCGTCATCGGTCTGGAACCTTATTACCAGAAGAAGGGCAAGAAGGAAGTTATGCTCAGCTTTATATTTATGATCCTGATGCTGCTTTGAATATTCGCGAGCACCGAAATCCACAACTACGAAGGGATGTTCTTGAAATTATCCAAAATTGTTTGTTGACCAGTAATCCCTTCTCATCAAAATTTCGGCAGGCATGTGCTATTTTAGAGCAGGTAAATACAACAAATGTGAATGTACCAGCTTATTTGCATTATAGCAAGTCAACAGATAGACGACGGTATAATTTACCATCCACTGAGGAGATTGCAGTTGTATTACCTGGAGATGGATCTCAATTGAGTGCGATGAGAGATATCATTCTTCGTTTAAAGGGAGATAATCAATTGATGCGAATTAGTGAGTGTCACCCGGCGTACTTACCGTTGCACTATGTGCTATTGTTCCCTCTCGGTGAGCTCGGATGGGAACCTGATATGACACGTTGGGATGTAGTCAGTGGGCAACCTGACTTACGTAATCGGTTGAGTCAACTTAACTGTTATGGTTATCGTATCTTCGAACGAGAAAATGAATACTCCACAATTCTTAGAGCGGGAAAATTGTTTCAAGAATTCATTGTTGATGCTTGGGCTTCAACTGAGCAGAACCGGTTGACCTACTTCCGTCTTAATCAAGCCGACTTGCGTGTTGATTTGTATACCGGACTTGCTGAAGGTATAGTAGATGGGTTTAATGCAAATGAAATTGGTAAACGTAGCATTTTACCATCTTCCTTCGCTGGTAGTGCTAGGCATATGTTTGAAATATTTCAAGATTCAATGGCCATCACACGTTATAATCAACATCCAGATATATTCCTTACTATGACTGCAAATCCCAGTTGGCCTGAAATTTCTGGAGCTTTATTGGCACATCAACATTCTTCAGATCGTCCCGACATCGTAGCTCGCGTGTTTGAGATGAAAAGAAAAGCGATGATGAATGAGGTGAGAAGTAATAATGTTTTCGGTAGAAAAGTTGCGCACGTTTTTACTACTGAATTTCAAAAGAGGGGTTTGCCACATGTTCATGTTCTTTTTTTTTTGGAAAGCATAAGTAAAATTAAGACATGTGATCAGGTGGATAGAATTGTATGTGCTGAATTGCCCGATCCGAAGGAAGATCCTACTTTATTCGAGACAATCTTGGGTTGTATGGTACATGGCCCTTGCGGTCCCCAAAACCCCAACGCCCCGTGCATGGAAAATGGTAGATGTACAAAGAAATATCCTCGAGCCTGGGCAGAATACACGACTATGGATCAAGATGGATATCCAATATATCGTCGATGCAATGATGGTCGAAAGTACATTATTGCTGGAGGGAAAGTAGTATGTAACAAAGATGTTGTGCCTTATAATCCATATCTTTCTAGAATGTTCAATTGTCATATTAATGTGGAAGTATGTGCGGGGTTGAGATGTGTTAAATATATTAATAAGTACATATTTAAGGGTTTTGATCGGACTACAATGGTTTTAGGAGGATTAGATGAGATCCAACAATACCTTGATGCGAGATACATTGGACCGCCTGAAGCTGCTTGGCGGTTATTTGGTCATCCAATGCATGAAGAAATTCCCAATGTTGTTCGGTTAGCGCTTCATTTACCGGGAATGCATCGGGTTTCATTCAATCCAAATGATTCTGTGGAGACAATTATGTCTAGAGCTGCTAATCAAAAGACCACTTTGACTGAATTCTTTGCCACATGTGCATCAAATTCATCTGCACGCGCTTTCACGTATTCTGAGTTTCCACAACATTTTATTTGGAATAAAGAACCGAAGACGTGGACTGCGAGATCTCCAAGATCGCAGGGTTATGCAATTGGTCGAATGTATTTTGCTGCCCCAAATACAGGTGATCTTTTTTATTTGCGACTCCTTCTAACAGTGGTAAAAGGGCCTCCATCGTATGAAGCGCTTAAGACTGTCAATGATATAACTTACGATTCATTCAAGTTAGCATGTATTGCTTTGGGGCTTTTAGAAGATGACGGTGAATGGGTCCAATGTTTGCAAGAGGCTGCGGTCCTTAAAACCGGGTATCAATTGAGAAGGTTATTCGTTGTTATCCTTACTCAATGTGCGCCTCTACATCCTGATATATTGTGGAATCAATTTGCGATGCCTATATGCGATGACTTGGCTCATAAGATACGGACTTTGTACGGCATTCAGACTCCTACTGAGATTCAAATTGAAGACTATGGTTTGTATCTGATCAACGAGTTATTGCACGACTTGGGAAAAAGCTTATCTGATTTTCCTCCCATGCCTCTTTCTGTTGGTAATTGGTGTACAACTATAGGTAATAGGCTTATTCGTGAGCATCGTCAATTTCAAAGTGAAGCTAAACAAGGGGAGCCTCAAACTAATGTTGATTGTCTAAATAATGGACAACGGGCTTCATATGAATCCATAACCACTTCGGTTCTAGAAAATAATGGAACTACATTCTTTTTGAATGGTGGTGCGGGCACCGGAAAAACATTTTTGTACAATACTATTGCTACAAAACTTCGCAGCCTCGGACATATTGTTATTACTGTTGCTTCTTCTGGAATTGAATCATTGTTGTTGGTGGGGGGTCGAACTGCACATTCAACCTTTTGTATTCCTTTGGACATTCTTGAAAATTCAGTTTGTGGGTTTACAAAGCAGTCGATTCATTCTGAGTTGTTTAAGTTGGCAAAATTAATTATATGGGATGAAGTTCCAATGCAACATCGTTTTTGTGTGGAGGCCGTAGATAGGACTTTGAAAGATATTCGTAATTGTAATAAGCCTTTTGGGGGTATCACTGTTGTCTTGGGTGGTGACTTTCGTCAAATTCTACCCGTGATACCAAGGGGCCTTCGTGAGCAAATTGTTGCCGCGTCATTGAGACGTTCATTGTTATGGAAAGATATTCACGTTTTGACTTTGGTTTCCAATATGCGTCTTAATACCGCAGAAACTAAAAGTGTTCCATTTTCAAGCTTCCTATCTGAGGTATAATTTGAATTTTGTAGTCCATCTCTGTTTTCACACATTCCTATACCATTAATAATGTTACTAATTTTCATTTACATATTTATAGATTGGGTCCAACCCCCAAGAAGATGTAGAACTACCTTCAACAATACGCAAGTGCAGTGGTCTTAATGAGTTATTGACGGAGATTTATCCATCGCTGAATGCGATCGGCACTGCCACTCCTAACTACCTTAAAGAACGAACAATTCTTTCTGCGAGGAATGACAATGTCAATATTAAGAACAGTTCTGCATTAAATATTCATCCCGGTGACACAATAACATACTTGGCTGCAGATAAGTTGTGCCTGGACGAAACAAGTAGTGACGTAGTTAATCAATATCCAAACGAATATTTGAATTCCCTAAGTCCCTCGGGGTTGCCTTTGTTCAAGTTGGAACTTAAAATTGGTTGTCCTATTATGTTGCTGAGAAATATTTCACCCAGGGATGGTCTTTGTAATGGCACTAGGCTGATCGTTGTTAATTGTGCTGAACATGTAATAGAAGTTCAAATTTTAACGGGAGATCATAGCGGTAATTTCTCTTTCATTCCAAGAATATCTTTAACACCCTCTTCAGCAGAAGTGCCAATTCAGATGACAAGACGCCAATTCCCGGTTAGATTAGCATATGCAATGACGATGAACAAATCCCAAGGCCAGTCTGTTAAATTTGTTGGAATTGACTTGCGAACACCGGTTTTTAGTCACGGTCAACTATATGTCTCATTTTCAAGATGTACAAGTGCAAATTGTTTAAGTATCCTTCTACCTCGAGATGGTACAAACTCAACGATAAATATTGTGTATCCAGAAGTTTTGTTATAGCAGGTTATTTTTATGTTGCATTTTCTTACTTCTGTTAAATCTTTTGGTTGCTAACATGTCTACTAATTCTCTATGTGTATGTGGCAGTGGCAGTTGCAGTGGCAGTGTCAGTGGCAGTGTATGTGTAGCAGCAGTAGGTATTTGTTTGAGGAAAACATTCTGGTACTTACTGTTGGCTCTAATAGTTATGAACATTTCAGAGATTTTCTTCAGTAATTTTCTATTCAAATGAAATATGGTGCTTATGTTGATTCCAATATGACTTACAATTTATTTATTGTCACTCTTTATTGGAATGAGGTTTATAACTGACATTTTCAAGCTCAGTCTATAAATAATAATTTTATAAATTTTTAAATATATTGTTGGATCTAATAGTTATGATTACACATTTCACACTTTGTTTTCACATTTCATTTGATTATCTATGTTTTAATGACTTTATGTTCTTTTGTCCCGGTAATAGAGGTTCAGCAGAGGTGGACTCACTCGCTTCCAGGTCTTCAACATCAGCCAATTTCTCACACGCTCAGGTATATCTCATTGTTTTTCTTAGTTAGGTTGCAAGTTATTGAATTATTAAGTTGAAAATTATTCAGATTTTGATTTGTATTGTATGTGTACAGCTGTTTTTAAACATTACAATATGCGAGTAGGATCTTATTTACGAATGCAGCTGTTTCATGTAACTATTTTGCAAAACTTCTTCATGGTAAGATCTCACAAATGTCTTACTTTATTTAGATCTCATCAAATCCCCTCCTTTTTGAGTTTTACATACATACATATACACTGCAGCGAACTTATGGTATGCCATTTAAGGTATGCAGCATACATTATGCATATGCAGTATGCATTTACAGCAGCATGTATGGACAATCAAATCTTTTTAGTTGTGTGCATTTACAACAGCAGCATGTATGCCATTTCAGGTATGCATACAGTTGCATATGCATATGTAGTATGCATTTATAGCAGCATTTACAGCAGTATGCCATTTAAGTAATGTAACATACATATCACAAGCCTCCCAAATTAAAGTCATTTCGTTAATGGATATGAACATTTGTGCTTTACAAAACAAAACGGAATGGATGTATGATATACTTGAATAGTTTCTCTTAATGGATATGAACTTTTTCATGAGTTGAAGATAGCAATTCAATTGCATTTGAATTAGTATGGAATGCAATCACTAATGAGTTATGATTTCAGAAATTATGCAGAACTGATTCATGAGAGTACATACAAGATACTTGATGCAGAACTGATTTCAGAACTGATTATGCAGAACTAATTTTTCTCATGTTTTTTTTATATAAAATAAAAAATAGAGTTGATGTTGAGATTGTTGTTTTTAGAATGAAGGACACCTCATGTTCATGATTTTTCTCATGTGAGGGTTATGCTTTCTACCATGGACAACTTTTTATCAACTTTATCAGTTTGATGTTTGGGGTAAATTATGTTAATGTAAGTTTGATGTTTCTAACACTTATTTATATTAATTGACGACAAAAGGCCTTTAGGAGAGGACCGAGGAGTTACAAAATATGAAGCTAAATGGCAGGAGGCTTAGCAGACCGAAAAGTCTCTCAAAGGGGTAAATTATGTTAATGCAAATTTATGATATGGGGTAAATTATGTTAATGAAATTTTAACTTTATATTCTGATTTTATGATATTCTAAGGTTTCATTTTAACGTGGCTCTCCGATAAGATTCCAACGTGGCTGTTTGCATGGTAGGAGCAGCAGCCCCCACCCCCATGCAACCCCCCTCCCATGCAACCCCCCTCCCACACTACCAATACCCCTTTGCAGCAGCCCCCACCCCCGCAGCAGCCCCCTCCCACCCAGCACCCCCCCCTCCACGCAGCAGCCCCCTGCCCCGCAGCAGCCCCCACCCCCCACGCATCCCCCACCCCCCACTCATCCCCCCTCCCATGCAGTAGCCCCCTCCCACGCAGCCCCCCCTCCCACGCAGCAGCCCCCTCCCATGCAGCCCCCCTCCCACACAGCCGCCCCTCCTGCGCAGCCGCCCCCTCCCGCGCAGTCGCCCCAGGTAATTTCTCCCACGCATAATGTCTTTTTGGCTTTTGTAATCTAGGGTATTTTCTCACACTCCACAATTCATCTAACGATTTTTACTTGGATCGTTTCAGGTGGGTTTTCGGCAACTTCCTGTTATGTGGTGTGTTAAATATAAAAATATGTAGTAGTTTGTTTTGGGATATTTTCGAGAAAAATAACTGAGAATGTAAATATTATTTTTTTTTTGAAAAAATTTAGAATTTTTTTCCATAAACAATTTAATTGACTAACTATATTTTTTGTTTTGTATCAGGTCACATTTTGAAAACTATGAACAATTGTTTTAGTGGAACATGCGGGACGACTTCAGTTCATGTATATGTGATTGTTTTTACGAAATTTGTTTCATTAAAATATTTGTTAGATTTTACAATTGACATTATTGAATTTTGTTGGATTGGTTGTAACCCTTTAAGAGGGTGGATAGTCCAATAAACAAAGGAGACCCTGTCCAATTTTTTTTAAATGGACAGTTTGTTTATTTGAGGCACAATGTCAATGCAATGGATTTGTGAATGAAGTGAATATTTTTTATTTCATATTGTATGTAAATGTTGTTGGACAATTTGTTATTGTATCCACTTTGAGTCACTTGAGCAAAGTTAAATTATATGCTTTAGAAAGTTTTGAATTACATTTTTTTTTTATTTCACTTTATTGTCGGGTAACAATTTTTTTTTGCAATTATGTTCTTTTTGTTTTGCAATTACGGACAAAATAAATACGACACGACATGAAATATTATTGTTTACCTATCTCAAACACGACCCAACTTTTTTTTAACCAAAAACGAACTTTACCAAAATATACCTGACATGGGATTTATTACCAATTGTGAATACTAACGTTATGCATGATAGTCCTATAAATAAAGGATATTATGACCATTTTTTTAAAATTACACTTTTTTTTAAATTACACAGTATTTTTTTTAACAAAAAATGAAGTCGGCAAAAAAAAAACATGGCTCGACATAATGTGACATGACATGACATTAAATATTATTGTTTACTTACCTCGAATTTGACCCAATATTTTTTTTAATAAAAAATGAACTTGACCAAAATAAAATCGAAGTGACACGACAGGAGATTTTACTACCAATCACGAACACGACAAAATATTATGGCAAATTTTTTTAGTTACACTTTGGTTTGTCGGGGATTGAAATTTTTGTCGTTTTACATTTACATATTTTTGAATTTTTAGCCGTTTTGCGATTATGTATTTAAAAAAATTATTATTTACATTATACACGTCTTTATACAAAATTATATGTGTGCCTTTAGGCACGGGCATACTTCTAAAAAATTTTACCATTTTGTAATTACTCACTTTGAATTTTTTTTTCGTTTCGCGATTACAAACTTTGAAAATTTTTCGTTGGTTCGCGATTTCGTACTTTGGACAATTTTCGTCGTGCCTTCAGGCACGGGCATACACTAGTATATATATATATATATATATATATATATATATATATATATATATATATATATATGGAGAGTTTGATTTTAAACTCTAAGGAAAAAATATTGAGAAAATTTTATAGAGAAAATACACTTGATTAAATAGGAAAATTCTCAGATATTTATTTTTGAGTTTAAATACTCTAGAGAGTTAAACCACTGTTTATATTCTTCGTATTTCTATTTTTTTTCTTGAGGTATTTTATTTGCAAACTTTAATCACAAGTCCTTTTGAAGCCTGAAATCTTATACCTTTGTTCTTGCATAAGAATACTTGTATTCTTGATCTTCAAAGACATGTGTGAATATCTCAAAAACCATTGTGAGGTTTGAGTATGCCAAATCATTTTAAACACTCTAAAAACCCTTACGAAAACTCACATATTTGAAGATGCTAATCCAAGAATTGGTGGATTCTCAACACAGTCCGTCTTCTACTTCAAAGAGGATTTTGATTTCATAGCGTAGATTGAAAAGACATTGAAAAAGCCCAAAACTGGTTATGGTTATGTAGCATTCTCCAACTGCTGGTTCTCTCTTCGAAGGATATGGTGTAAAGAACTGATAGTCGGTTAGTGCATTTTTTTATCTTAGGTGATTATGGTTTGTTTGTAATAATCTACCATAGTGTATTTGTCATTTCATTCATCCCAATATTTTTTCTCGCTGTGGAGTTTTCCTCATACGACTAGGTGTTATGTGGTTATTTACCCTATTCCACACTTATATTAAATCACTTATATTTGAAGATAAAATCCATCATTATCTAATTGGTAAGCTTTTCATCACATATACCTAGGTTGTCTTCTGTACCTAAAAGGAATTAACAAACAACATATAGCTTTTATTACGTTAATAATTTTATTTGGGTACGATCACTTCATTTAGGTTTTGATCATATCGCATGCTCAATTGTCCTCAAGAATACCCCCATATGAGAGATTGTACAAGGTTGGGTATGTAGGTTCTACCCTTTAGCATGACCTCGCGATCTACCTCTTGCATATGAAATTTATCATTCATTGGTAGATTTAGGAACCAATTTATATACATAAGTGTACATAAATTGTCTCATTGTATACTTCATGATGATGGAACATGTGATATATAATTCATTATACTCAAATTATGCAAATTTGTTGTCAAGATATAACTCACATCACAAGGACGGTCAAATGGTACGCATAAGGAACTATGAAATATAAGCCGAGGGTACACGGAAAAATTAAAGTTAAGACCTATCGTTAAGTTTCAACGCACCCAATTTATTCCGTGACTAAACATAAAGTGACCTTCTAGTACAAGATAATCATAAGTAAATACCCAAATGAATGTAAACGTGATGTGTAAATGCATGAATCTTATTAGTTCATTATGGACAATTTAATTAGTTTATTCATTAGGCATCTACAAACATAGAAAAATAATAAAAGCATATTATTCCGTAAGACATGTATGTACATATGTCACCTAAAAAAGAATGTATGTAAAAATAGCATGAAATAAGAGAGGTAAAGTAAGAACAAATAAACCCACATAAAAATGGAGTTTGGTACTCTAAAAAGTTTCCAATAAATGTGGCACTATGGACATCTTGGGACCTGACCTCACGATGGAGGGTAACTCCCTCCCACCTCAGAGCCTCATCTTGTGATGGCAAAACTCTCACTCATGGTCAACGGTGCACGCATGATTCTTCACTATCCCATCCTCCTTGGGGCTGAATAAAATGGGATACGGGATTTTGAGATTGAAAAGATCTCTCAACAAATGAAGGTGTCTAGTGAGGTGTGTGATGGTGTAAAACTCAAGGTCATTGGGATACTACAAATAAAAAACAAAAGAAATTGATAACTTTTACAGAAAAATATATAAGGATCATGATCAAAATTTGTACCAATAAGAAATGGGATTGGGGTTCTAAATTATAAAGATGTATGGGGTTAGGCACACTCTTTTCCCTCTCGGTATGTAACACCCCAACCCAGATTTATTGGTTAATCATGGTCAACCCGATTAGACCCAGGAATTAGGTGTGAAGTGCAATGAAATGCCCTATATCATGTTACTAATACAAATTTATTTTAATTAACGCTTCACTTGTTTAGATGCGATTCCAATTTCAAACTAAACTGCATGAGGGACCTATGGGAAGTGGCTCCGTAATCCAAGCATACAAAGCTACTGACGTAAAATAAAGAGAGTACTTACTTGTGTAATGCTCTTAAAATACGAACCCATGCCAAATCTGTCATAAAAAAGACGAGGGCGTGAACTGAATGCTCAGTGGAAAATATACTAAATGCAATATAGAACCGAATGGCAGAAAGAAACTCCAATAGATATATCTATGTGTACATGCAAATACCATATATATATATATATATACTTACATGTATGAAATCATTTTGATTCCAAAAATGTTATATACCCTAATTAATTCATCTTAATCTCACGAAAGAGCTCTCTTTTTGTTATCTTGACATGTATTCCTAGATTTAACACGCCTGGTTAAATTCTTTAAACAAAAAACTTTGTTTAATAAGAAATATTTTCTTCTCCCGAACCATCCCTTTTTATTCATACTAATTCACATTAGTATTTTCTTTAAATATCACTCTTTTAGCCCACGCAAATGCTGCATTAGAAAAAAATTATTTTCCTTTGAAGTCCTTTTACGAACACACGCTTGTGTTACTTATGCGCTAAACCTCTTAGGTTGCCTAACCACCCATTTAATCACTTAACTTTATATTTTCTTTACCTTATGGACATTAATCATTTGACACAATTCTTGTCCACTTTAGCCTTTACCGGAACATTTATTAATTCATTGAAGTTAGTTGTTCCTTTTTACATTTTCACCACACAACCCATTTCTTGACATGTTTCATATTTCATCATATTTTTCTCAAAATCTTCCAACAAAATGCATACTTTAACGGGCTCCACTTCGTCAGCGATGCCAACATATGCTATGGCCAGTGATTTTGGATCTTTCACCCCTGGACTCCGGGACCTCCTTAATTATCCTGGTGTTATTCGAGTCTTTATTAATTGGTTTTAACATTTTAAAAATGTTCACATTATTCCATTTTTCCTTTTTACCGGGCATAAGCCCAAAATTCGGGGTTTCACCCCAACTTGTGTTACACTATAAAAATCATTATTTCTTATCCTTTACGCCTAATCTTGATTTTATTAGAAAAATATGTTCATTTAGGACAATTTTTGTAACACCCTTTCCAATATTTTTATTTCATAAACATATTTCACTTTATGTAAAATTACCATTTTACCGTTTTTGTTTCCAAACTTGTCATTTTCTTCCAATTTCATAAGTGTCAATCTCTCAAAAATATTATTAAGTTACACACATCAACTTGTCAATGCTTTAACTCGTTAACAAATATTAAACACCTTTTTCCAAATTAGACGTTTCTTTGCTTTCTTTATCAAGAAGAATAATTACATCTAAAGACTACTTTTCATAAGAAATTACTATTTCTTTTTATTAACACATGTAGTCTTAAATCCTTACACTCATTATATTTAAACACCTTTTTCACACACATTAAGGGATGAAATTTCTTTCTTCTTTATCTCATGTTTAAACCCAATAAAACCTTTGTAAGAGAGTAGTCTAATTTTGGGAAAATATCAAATTTTTGTACATGTTTGACTTGAGCAACTTCGGTTGCGCCTACGTATCCGTCTTAGTCGGAATCAAAGTCAACATAGTTCGTGGGTTCATACTATTCACAGGAATACTCGTTGTGGTGGGTTTTTGGAGAGGTGGGAGGTGTTGAAACTCATCTCAAAACAACTCTTAAAAAACTGTTGTCTAAAACTCTCTAAAAACTCATAAGATAAGAAATCACTCTTCTCTCCCAAGAAGATCTCTCTAAAATGTATGGGGGTGAGGCTTATTTATAGAGAAACCAACACAAGTGGGTCGCCACATGTCAAATAACTCGTGGTGACACATGTCCTATTTTAAGTGGCATGTGTCCCATAACATGTATCAAAACTCTCAATACTAGAATTTTGTCTAGTTAATACGTAAATAATACACAAATATGCGTGATATGTCCGACGCGCATAATAATACTATAGTCGCATAAACACATGGACTTTTATCAATATTAATCATCTCTAACCTCATTTAATAATTAAATGAGAGGCTTATCATTAAGACCCTCTTACAACCTTCATTAAACTTGTTTATACGTCCATCATCAAAATACTTTAAGTTTATATGCATGATAAGGTGGATTCTAACCCCAAAATCAAATTAAAAGGGTCAAACATACAATTTTCCCTAAGGATTTTACAACACTTTGTAGAAATATACTTTTCAAGACTAAAGGAAATTTTTATTTCTTCCAACATCCAACCATGTCTAACTTTTATCAAATATTCATTTTTACAAGATAAATATCAATTTCAAAACATGTTATTTCATAAAATATTTAGCATCAAACTTTTCAAATACACCATTTTAATAAAATTCCAATTTTATTTTCAAGAAGATTTTGAAATACTTCCTCATAAATTATTCCCAAAAATCACATTCTTCTAACATTTTTATTTCATAAAAGTTTTTTATTAGGTTTTCTTGAAAAACACATCATTTTACTCAAATCATTGAAAATCCATTTTATATAACATAAGAATTATCATCCTCATATTATAATGCATTCGACTCTAGTAATTCTACTACAAGACTACTAATATTAAAAAATAGAGTCTTAAATTAAGAGTAAAGTTTCCCACCTCAAATGGAGCTCCAATAATGGTAGGATGGAATGTCTAAGAAGATGACAACCTCCCACCTCCTAAGGGGGCCTCAAGTAGGTTGTCTAATTCCACAGGCATGCTGTAGACGCCATATTCTAGGAACCTACTAAGTCTCTCCTAAGGTCCCTATCACCTCCCCATTCACTATAAATCCTAGGTCATACTCCGAGTACTGATCTAAAGGCCATCGGGCGCTCTCAGGCCCCGTTTGACTCCAGTCAACTCTATCGTCAGAGATAAAGTTCAATGAATCCTCGAAGGGAACTGAATCCCATTTTTAATGGTCCACCTTGGGTAAGAATCAACATAACGGTTCAGATGAACGAATATTTTACTACCAAATATCGATCTGAAGGGCACCGACGCTCCCAGGCCCCAATTTGACCCCAATTAACTTCACTGTTAGAGCAAAAGCTCAATAGATCTTCAAAGGAAATTGAAACCCCTTTCCAACAATCTAATCCATGCACAAAATAGCATAACTGTTGGGACAAATGATCCGTTTTCCCCCAAAAACTGCTTCAGAGGCCACCTAGTGCTCCCAGGCTCCGTTTGACAAATATCAACTCTTCAGCTTGAGCGAGACTAAATTAATCTTCGAAGGGAACTGAATACCCTTTCCAACAGTCTACGCCATACAAAAATCATCCTAAAAGTATGGATGAATGATCCCTTTTACTCTGAAATGTCACTAGGAGCTTTCGAGCCCCGTTTCACCATGTCAGATCTCAAAACCGAGCGAAGCTCTTTGGAACATATAAGTACCTTGCATAACCTTTCCAACGGTATGCCCTGTGCATGGTTATAACTTATGTCTTGGATGAATGATCCATTACTGTCTGAAGATCTCCTATCTAAGGACCGAAGGACACTTGAAGGTCTCTAAATTACCTTTCTAACTATATGCCCCATGCATGATTTGTATTTACAGATTGCATTATACGACCATTTTTTTGGAAAAATGTGCATGAGATTATCGATTGGCAGGTCCATTTCCCTGCCTCTCTGCATTGTATCTAGGGTCACATGTCGATTGGAAGGGCTAGGGATATGATGAACGACAGTCCCTCTACCCTATATGACGAGGGAATGAGCTCACTTCAAATATACCTTAGATCCATCAATATCAGTGATCTCAGTATGATTCTTCAGCAATCAGCAAAGTTTCCTTGTGTGAAATTCATTTCCATCTTTCATTCCCATCATTTTTATACCCAGTATAACTAAAATCTCCTTATCTCTCATCCAATATTCATCCTAACTTGCAAGGAAGCTCATCAAGGATCAAAGTCAAGCTTCAAGTCTCCAAAGAAGGTCCAAGTAACCTTTTCTCTCTGTAAATTTCTTTATTTTAGCATTAGTTATATAAAATCTCAATTTAGTTTTTATTTTATATCATACACATTAACCTCTCATCCTTTATTAGCTATAGTGTACATACTTTATTTTCTATAAAAAAAAGGGTTACACCTATAAATTTCAACGGGATTATTCACCACATTTCCTCAAAACTAAAAATATATTTTCTACATACACGCATATAAGAAATTTTTGTTTTAATCTATGAGAACTACGTGGACTTTGATGCCTTTATAGGCTACGTAGGCGTCTCGGGCTAAAACCTAAGACTCGAGTCCTATTTTCTTATTTTTCTATTTTTGTCATTTTTCCTATTTTATACATAGTTCATTCATATATACCATACTTGTGACCCATATTTGCATTTTATCTAATAAATATTATTGTTCCATTATAACGATCAATATTTTGATAAGCGCATACATCATATTTTATAATTATTATTTTGAGAACATTCCTTTGGATGACCTCACTCTATCATTTCAATTATATGAGTCGAACGATTTCGATCTCCATTTATATATAGATGCGCACACACTCCATTGATAAATTAAGGAAAATAGTAACATAAGCCCGTGAGAGACCGAAAGGGCTAGATGGGTGCGTAAAACCTTCCCATAACTTAGCCCACAAACCTCTAAACTATTACTTTCATAAGCATCAGTTTGTCTTTGATACCGCTCTCTCAGGGCGACAGCATATTGTTTTGTCTATTTTGTGCAAAATAGGCCGGTGACTCCATCTTTTTACATCACCCCACATTGACGAAAGATGAAGCACTCCTAGAAAAGGGCGCGAGACCTTCTCTCCCTCTCCGATCGCACGCGCGAGCACCCGATTGTTTATCTCTGAAGTTACCACCGAGCCATGACTCTCCTATAAGCCTCCGAGGAAATAATGGCCCAAATATTTCAACAGACTTTGAAGGACAACGCTCTATGTGGGCTTCTATTCTTTTAGGAATTCAAAATTCGTAGTTGGGAGGATGTTGCCCGTGAATTCATGTAGCAGTACAAGTAAAACAAGGAGTGGAAGGTTACACACCGTGATTTAGAACTTCTCAAGAAGAATCCCGTAGAAACTGTTAGTAACTTCATAGCAAGGTGGAGGGAGAAAGCGGCCACCATGACCAACCGGCCTTTCGAAGAAGAGCAAGTTAGTATTGTGAAGAAAAGCTTCTTACCCCATGTTCGAGCGGCAATAGGAGGATAGTATTACCCCCATTTTAGAGCCCTCCGGGAAGTAGGAGTGGATATCGAGGAAAGTCTTGCTAAGACCGAAGCTGAGCCACAGGAAGTTTCTGGACAGTTCACTCTAAGAAAGTATGAGAAGCCTGCCAATACGACAGTCTTGACTATCAATAATATCTCACTGTCTGCTGCCTCTTGGGCACCAGAAAGCCTACCTAATCCCATAAAAAAAGAATACACTGAGCTTCATGCTACCCTCTCTAAATCCACCAAGCCCTATTAAGACTAAATCTCATTAAGTCATTGGACCCTCATCCATTACCAACCCCCTTCCCCAAAATTTCAAACCTAACGCCTAGCGTGATTTCCATAAAAATTCCAACCATACCACTAATCAATGCTTTCATCTCCAAAATGTAATCCAATGTCTAATTGGATGGGGTGGTATCTCCCCACCAGTTAATCCTAAACTATACATCACTCACAATCCACTCCTAAATCATGCAAATGCTATCTTCCCAGAAAATGATCTGGAATTCGACCCATCCACCCAGATTGTACCCAATAAATTACCCATCATAATTTTATATTCACCTAAACCCCTTAAAGTTTGCCTATACTTTCTCCTACACCCTACTTGTTTTGTCAACCAGGACCTGTTACATATTATAAGCGCATGTATTATCGTTTGTACCAATTCCGAAGGGAAGATATGGAATTTTTAGCATTACTGAACCAGATCCTAGGGTTTGGACTAAAATTTTCCTCTAAAATGACCATTGACTGCCAAAAATTCAGCATCCTATTTATAGAAGCCAGGAAGTGGTCTCGAGAGTCAGATAATTGAGTGGTACCCGCGGACGACGTCACTTTATATGATGATGTCCAGATTATAGCATATTTCTTCCGACGGACCGGTGAAATTTGCAGTATGTATGAGCTATTCTATGCTTTGAAACTACAAGGGCAGTTGGTCCCTTCGCTTTTGCATCTCCCCATTAAGTGGGAGGATCTATATGAAGAGGCCGTTGAGGTTGTAGAATGCATTGACTTCTTGTGGAAGGATGACATCATTGCCACCGGATGAGGGGATGAATTTGATAGTTAAGATGAAAAGTAAAGCTCGAAAAGAATAGCTCGATAATATCGTTTGAATATGTGCTAGGGGAAATCAACAAAGTGGCATAACAACCTATGATAGATGAAGAAATATGGTTTTTGTTTTTCCCCTCTTCTGTGAACTATATGACTAGATCTGGGAGGCACTACTAGAGTACAAACCCCCAATCAATAGCGACAGATAAAGGAAAAATTATTATTAAGAAACTCCCATGATGGAAAAGCAATCGAGGAGAGAAAGATCCTCGAACAATTGAAGAAAACTTAGGCAAACATCACTTTGTGGGTACTCTTCATGTCTTCCCAGCTGCACCAAAATGCCTTGATTAAATTTCTTATCGGACCCACAGTCCCTCCTTCCACTACTCCTAAAGAAGTTGTGAACTTTATTGGGCCTTTAACCTCTACTAGAACGCTCCCCTTCTCTGAGGATGGAATTCCTAAGTTTGGTCGAAATCATAACTATGCTCTCAATATCTTCGTCGAGGTGACAAGGAAGACAGTCATGCTTTCGCTCATCGATAGTGTATTAGCACTTAATGTTTTCCCGTTAAGGACCCTTAACTACTTGGGTTTTAAAGTAATCGACCTTGATCCAAATTTTTTCGCAGTGCATTCTTATGACAATACTCGTTGAGAGGTGATGGGGTCCATAAAGCTTATAATAGGGACTGGACCTATAAATCTCGTTATTAAATTCCAAATCATAGGCATACTAACTTTTTTTGATTTACTGATCAATCTCTCATGGATTCACAACATCAAAGGTGGGTTTTCCTTTCTGCATTAGAAACTGAAGTTCTTTGTCAAGGGGAAGGTCATCACCATCTTGGGCGATGATGATAACACTGAGAATGTGAGCACCAGTAACATAGTACTAGATATACAACTGTAATACCCCATGATTTTTAATGATTTTTAAAATGGGTTATATTTTAAATTAATGGATTAATTGGATTTTATTATTAATTAATTCATTTGGGTTTTATCCGAATTGTGAATATTAAAATGAATGATTCTGAATATTACTTAAAGATATTTAGATAATATATGAATGTGATGTTATTGACATTATTAATTCTGTAATTTGAATTTTTAGTCGGATGCGGTATGGGACTCGTCGGGACTAATTTGTTAAATTAAAAAGGAAACTTATTTTTACATCAACCTTATAGTCGTTTCGACTGTGTTGTTGCATCCGGAAGGGTTGGAATGGTCAGAAAAGTCTATTTGGATGTTAGTTTTGGGTCCTGAGTCATTTGGAAATGAAAAGACAACCCAAAAGAGTATTTTGGTTATTTTTACAAGGGGGATGAATAGTGATTTCAGATTTTGTCTTATTATAAGTATTTGGAGATTAGTGTACGTAGGTTCATTTCATCTCTTCTACACAAAATTGAGAAGTCATCTTCCTAGAGAGAGAGTAAAAGGTTGCTTGGGAGAAGAGAAGCTTGGAAAGGAGGAAACCAAAGGTCACCACCACCAACTACCACCGAAAGTGGACCGGAGAAGGGGAGAACCACCTGTGTTATACAACCCCAAAGGATCAAACCTTCATTAGAGGCAAGTGTTTGATAATTGCAATCTAAGTTTGTATATTGTCCATGTTAGGATAGTTATAAAAAGATGAGATTTTTATATGTTTGGAAGATAATGAAGAGTTGTTAATGGATTTTTGAAAAATAGAAGTTTATAGGAATCAAACTCATATTGTAGGAAGATAGTAATCCAGGAAAAAAATCATAAATTTGTTGAAGAAATTTTGAGAATCATTGATGTGTTCTTGAAGATATCATGTATATAAATTTTCTAGAGAAATTGGATAAAGATATGCTTTTAATTCAAACTCTTGATGATTCTAGGATGTTTAGAGCATTAGAAATCATTTACATATGTTGCTATATCATGTAGTAAGGTTTATAAGGAATTTGGGTAGTTAATATGAAGGTTTGAATGATCAAAAGTGATGAAACTCATAGTAGAAGAAATGCAGAAAACTGGGCTGATACTTGGGCGATCGATCGATCGACCCCCTGCCTTCGATCGATCGACCTCCCCAGAATTCCTAAAGTTGTTTCTTTTTAATGCTTGTTCATACCCCAAACCTTTTGTATATCTTTGGTGATTATCAATTGGATATAATGGGACTTAGGGAAGATCAGTAAGCCCTAGATAAGATTCGAATTAATTTGATTGGGCTTTAATTGATTAGAATTAAGATAATTAATTTGGAAGAAATTTCGGTTGCTAGATTCATGTGTTGGATTCTAATTTGTATGCATGAGGATTAAGGATAGGTCTAGTAGGGGAGATTTAATATAACACCTGGGTAGCCTTAGGGTTACAATTTGAGCATCAAGGACTGAGTTTAAGCTCATTAGTGATTGCGCAAGGACTGAGTGTAGTACAAGCGCTTAGTGGTATGGCTCCTGGATAGAGATGGGAGTTCAGACCACATTTGTTTGAAAGAGGGGATGAGGTTATCTCGGTTGCGTATTTGAAGTTAACAGACCTCCACGATCGACAAAGTTAAGTAGTAGTGTCTTGGAGGGGTTCCTTGTTTGGATTTCGCTTTGTGAGACGCTCCGCACATGAACCTTAACGATGTCGAGAGTGGAGAGATGTTATAGGATGTGAGGATGTTGATTTTGTTGATAATTCATATAGTGTGAATGAAACACTATAGACTATGAGCCATGTGATGATGGTATTCAATCCTAGTTGATAGAAGATGTGTTTATAAGAGATTTGAAACAATCGTTTAAAACCTTAATTAAAGGAGAGTGTAATTCGTGGTAATTCGGGAGATAAGACGAGATGGACCAGTAGGATATTAGTGATTTCTTACTGAATAAATGTTGAGGAAAAACCTATTTGAACCTTGAGTAATGAGTGAGGCTCGGGGATGATTAAATTTAAAGAGATATAATGCTACGTATGAGAATTATCTTATGGTAGGGTGAGTACCTTGTTGATATTGTATTATAGGTATGATAATGCCTAATTGATTGATTGATAATTTATGTGTATGACATACCTAGATTACTGGCTATCGACGGGAGGTTTGCGCGTGAGGGCAGTCATATCCTGATGAATCCATGGGATCTTTGATTTGTCGCTCAAGAACATAGGTCTATGAAAGACTTATCGGGGAGTTGATAAGTCTGCTGACTGTGGGAATATAGGTATGTGCGTGACCCATAGATACGAGAACTATGTTTGCCTCCAATTTGTATGTTGATGTTTGTGGTTCGAAAAAACCTTACCGAACCTTTTGTTCCCTACTCAGCGACCAGCGATACTGGATTGGCCCCTAAATCATAAAGAAGATCCTTTCTGGTGGAGCCTCTATGATCACCGACCTCGACGGATAAAAGATCACCTGACCAGCCAACCTAGACCATTTAAAAAAATTCTACCCCTAGTCCAAAACCTCAGTAAGTTACGACTCCTCTTATCTCCTTTCCTAAAAAAAAATTGCATCATTTTCCTCTACTCAGAATACGTGGGGCCTAATCCTCTTAAAAAACCTTTTTGCTTTCAAAAATGAAACTCTAAAAATTTTCAAAACCCCCAGAGGTACGTAGGCAGCTCATACGCTTTACATGGGCCCGGTCCCATTTGTTTTCACAAAAATAATATTCTTTCCTTACCTCCGAGAATGATAATTCATTTTATCATTTACATGAACAAAACGGTTATGTATGCCTTAGTGATTGGTATAGATAATTGAAATGTAAAACTCATCAAGAGGCATAATAATATGATTAAATTCCTTTTTTATTCCATTTTAGGAAAATCCAACACGATTACAGGAAATATCAGTGTGGGGATTCAAAGAACCTCCCTAGCTAACCTAGCTATCCTAAAAACAAAACAAACCAAACTACTACTAAATAACCTTCCTAAATTTATTCCCCCTACCCAAAATAACCAAATACATAACCATCATAAAAGCTTAACAAATATCACAAGCTTAAAAAATAACACCAGCTTCACAAAAGACCCTACCCGCAGCTATCAGAAGATCTAGCTCTATCATCATCTATATCTTAAGGCTCCCAAACTTATCCTATCTGGATAGTATACCGAAGGCGCTACATGGAACGAAAATCTCGTACCAGTCTAGGGAAAACCACTATGCCTCCCTCCATAGTGTTAAACATGGCAAACCATCTCTTCCCACTCTCCTCGACCAACATCTTAGCCACTACCCTCCTCCAAAGCCATTTCATGTAGTCATCATAAATACGCCAAACTCTGATATAGATTGAGAGGGACGAGTCAATGTCAGAAGACTCTCCCACAAAGATCCCAAAAGCATATACATGTCCTTTATCAAATCCTATACAGGAAACAAATCTAAGGTACGGGAAGGCACAATCTGCCCCATTTGACTTGACGCAGGAGCTTCCAGGGAAAATAAAAGGAGGTCTATCGAAGGATAACTAACTGAACATACTGGTATTCCTCAAGTTCTAGAATGGATTATAACTCCCACCACCAGGGCACCGACCAGCGCAGACATCAAGCTTCGTGCTCCACGAACCAATTTACCCAGTTCTTGATGTTCGGTCCAAAGCTAATGAAATAATGGATGAAGAAATTTGGCAGATCTACTAAGGGATATTCAGTGGGACCGCCAAGAAGAATCTATCTAAAAATGACATAAATAGCATAACCGCGCTACCTATCAGAAAATCAGAACGACCTTTCCTCCAAGCATCGAAACCATTAAGGATCTCTGTCAGCATCACTGTTGTAGGATTGTGGTGATATAACATCCACACAGTAATGGAATTAAGTTAAGGGTCCACCATTAAGTCACAAACAGTAGCTTTGAATATAAGACAAGGTCAATGGCTTCGATATGGACCGCATCATTAACATCCCGCAGATGCACGGAATATAACACAGTTGGGAGGGAGATCATTCCTCCAATGACCAATGATCGAACCGCCGAAGGACAAATATGGAGAAGTCCTACTTACAACTCCCAGGGAGACCAAGAAAATTCAAGCATGGTTGTCGCCACCCTAGGATTTACCCCCAACATAGCAGAAAAATCCTTATAAGTCAGGAATACCTCATCCGAACCAAAAAGAAAAACATGATCCTCAAAGTACTAGAATTGTACTGCCGTAGTCAACTTGTTCCAATCAAGAGGGCAGTTGTGCGACAAAGATAACAGAAACATGTTAAAGGCATCATAGTCCACATTATACGAACACGTAGCCACTAAATTATCAAGATAAGAGGAAAATTCCACACTTATAGGAAGGGTCATTTTGGAAAATAAAACATGTGGCAAGAAATACGCAAGAGAATGAAAATGTGAATAGGTGAACAAACCTCTCCACTTTTCCCCTTTTTATACTTTAGAAACTTGGCTAAAGATAAGGAGCCTACAAAATCTGGATGGAACACTACGCCATTAAGGACAAAGTAGCTAAATAAAGTGCAATCAAATCTTTGGGGTTATTTGACTAGCTGGCCTGGTCTGCTAATAGGCAGAAGAAGGTGTATGCCGATCGACATCCCTCCATTTTTAGAAATTTCTATTTTTCATTTTTTGTCAAAATAAAAAAAAATCAATAAAAATAATTTTTATTCCAAAAGAATTCAGGATTTTTCTCTCCTTATATTTGACTCATCCTGTTTCAAAATAAATTGCCTTTTAAATAATTCTAATCCTTTTTACAATCTCAACAAATAAAGTAAAAAGTGCATATAGATTAAGTCATTTAAAGTAAAGATAAATAAATAAAATCTCATTCATTTCATATACATGTGTTTATCATCACAACTTTTTGATGAAAAGAAGAAAAATAATGGGACTTAGCCCGACACTTTAAATTTCCTTTATCTCTCTCTTTCTCTCTTTCTCTCTCCCTCTCTCTCTGATACCCCGTCCCTGCGACGTGCACGCTTCCCCTAATGACGATCCGAGGAGCCTCCGTTACCCGATCCAGATCCCTCCTCAGAGGAAGTAGATGGCACAAAATAGGAAGGAACCGGGATTGAATCCAGGATATGAGCTATCGCAGAAGCCACCCAGTCCCGAATGTCTCCCAACCAAGTAGTTAACACCTAGACATGCTACAAGAAAAATAAAAAAGAGTGAATCAAATAGTTAGAACCAAAAGAGAAATCAGAAATGAAAAGGACAAAGATATACCTATGGCTAGAAAATATCGTCCATCAGCCCCAACACCATCGGGTCCATCTCATTAGGGCAATGCTACGTACTCACTGATCCTCCCCCAGGAAGTCTGATGTTGTAGTAAGGAGGAGAAAGCCGAAGAAATAGAACCTCTGACGCCATTGTTGCTGCTGACGTCGATGCACCACCAATGTTGTGGGCATACCCCACTGGACGACTCGTACCCCTGCCTAAAATTGTAGGAGGCGAAGGAATGATCATCACATCATAGATGCATGACGGCATCATCATTCTCATCACGAAGTCAAGGTAATCATAAGTGGTCGTCGTGTCGGTGTACGATGAATAAGGCCCGCCAATCATCACCGTTACCTGGGCCTCCTCCGACATCTCTCGAAACCGCCCCATATACCTAGGTGGAATTACTGATGGGACCACCACTTTGTCCTGTACCATCTCTCGGACTACTCTCTCTCTCTGATACCAAGTTTTGCCAAACTCATGCACTAACAGCCGACGCATTTGCGCATTCCCATTGATCACCCATGTGTTCTGGATGGTCATCGCCTAGGGATAGAAGGTCACCTACATTTTTCCAGGATAAAGTCAATATTTGCACAAAGTAAATGCCAAAGAAAAGGATCCAAAAGAGAAAATACGAAATAACCTTGTCACTTATCAGGGTATTCAAGACTTGACGCACTGTCACCAAAGAGAGAGACCGCTTCGATTGATGGTGGACTTCTGCCACTGATACATCCGAAAGAAGACCCCCATCGACTCATCATATAAACAAATAAATTGGGCATCGAGTCCAATCACCTCGTAGAACCACGTCTGCAAAATTACAACAGTCAGTGATCAGAAGAAATAAAAAAAGGAAATAAAAGAAAATGCATAAAGGAAAAATTCAAAAAGAAAAATATGTCCAAAAGATACGTGGCTCCGGTAAAAGTCTGTTGACAGCACCAGCTGAAGCATCCAAATATGAGTAAAATGTCGCCAAGTCAAGCTCCCCCAGTCAAAGAGATGGATATTCGAAAATACCCTCAAGTATAGTAAAAACCATAAGTGGACGATGTCTCCGCTCGACGCCACCAAAAATCCTCCCGACAGCAAAATAATAAATAAATGAGCAATCTAACAAACTTGCGACCCGTTGGTCTCGTCGATCTACTAACTCAATAAAACCTCTCGAAAAAGAGATATACAAATCAAGTCCCCCGAGACTATTAGTCCAACATCGTCTACTTCCACCTCCATCGTCGTCAGTATCACCCTTTGGGATCGATCAACCTCTATCTGCATCCTCTCATAGTATATCCCCAACAATTATTGTACATCAATGGGAGTCATTGTCTTCTCCCCAAAACCCAAATGTATGGTGTGGGTAGTATCCCACCACCTCTCCCTTAGAGCATATAGAATAATCGTCGAGAAGGACATCTCATCCAATGCAGACGCCAGACTATAAAAACCCACATAAGTATTCATCCAATGCACCATCGTAGGAAGTTACTCCCATACATCTCTAAATCCCGTCCTCCCCCGAGTGCGAAGACTCGTCGTAGAAATGGCAGTCTATCAAAACAAAAGAGAAAACTTTCTTCAAAATTTAAAGGAACAAGAAAATACAATCGAATGCAAAAAGGAATGCCAAAAGCCATGCAGTAATTACATAACCCTCATGGTTCCTCACCCTTGACGATCGATGGTGTGAAGGCTCGCGCAAAAGAGTTTGTTCATTGGCAACATGATAGAACAAATCAAAAGCATTCTCATTATCTAACGTTAAGGGCACTTTGTCCCGCCACTCCAAATTCACCCAATAGTCAACATCTAGCCACGCCATGTGGGTCTCGATGCTTGAAAAATATACAGTTTTTTATTCTCAAATGAGGAAAGAACACAGGCGCAGATCGCAGAAGAGAGAAGCAGAAGATAGAAAAGCTGGAAGCTATGAAAAATGAAGAGAATTCACGCCTTTATAAGAGGGTAAGGGGTATGCCGATCGGCACTATCGCTTCACCTTCACTAGGCAGTCCAGAAGACCATGCTACTTACGTTTGGCAAATCCTACAACCGACCAGTCGGCAACCCCCTAAAATTTCATATAAACAAAACCTAGAAAATTCCTAAAATTTCTGGGAAAATTCCTAAAATTGCCAAATAAATATTAGAACATTTCTTCACTCAGAAAATCATTTTTCAAGCTCCCTAATCCCCAGTCAGATCAATACCACGTTTTATCCCCAGCTTAAAACCCTAAAAACCAGTTCACTCGCAACGCCCACTATAACTCCCCAGCGGAATGTCGAAAAACTTCATCCTCGGCAGAGCTACCCATTTTCCAACACGAATTCCCAAATTAATTTTTTTTCCAGAAAAATTAAAATTTCCCTCAAGAATGTCTAGAAGCCTAAACTGGGCATCTCTCCCCATCAACACATTCGCCAACGGAATCCCAAAACCTTAAGTCATTAAACTGTTTTCCCAAAATGGAATTTCCAGACTAAGATTTTCAGCTCTCCTTAAAAGGACATCATACCCAGACAAATGTTTCTTCCCCAAGAAGTCTATAAAAAAGGAAAATTTTAAATCATCTAGGAGGTCTATTCCCCACGCCTCCGCTTAAGGTCCTCAGAATTGACCTCGAACCTCAGAATTGGTAGCCCTTACTTAAAGTCCTCAGAATGGACCTCGAATCTCAAAATTGGTCGCTCCAACTTAAGGTTCCCAGAATTGACCTCGATCCTCAAAATTGGCCACTCCAACTTAAGGTCCTCAGAATTAACCTCGACCCTTAAAATTAGTGGCCCCCACTTAAGGTCCTCAGAATTAACCTCGACCTTTAGAATTGTTCAAGTCCACTTAAGGTGTTAGAATTGACCTCGACCCTCAGAACCCTTAAAATTGGTCGCTCCAACTTAAGGTCCCTATCCTTGACCCTCAAAATTGGTCGTACCCACTTAAGGTCCTCAGAATTGACATTGACCCTTAGAATTGGTCGCCCCCACTTAAGGTCCTCAAAATTGACCTCGACCCTCAGAATTGGTCGCACTCAGTTAAGGTCCTCATAATTAACCTCGACCCTCAGAATTAATCTCCCCCACTTAAGGTCCTTAGAATTGACCTCGACCTTCAGAATTGGTCGCTCCCACTTAAGGTCACTAGAATTGTTCTCGACCATCAGAATTGGTCGCTCCAACTTAAGGTCCCCATAATTGACCTTGACCCTTAGAATTGATCGCTTCCATATTAGGTCCTTAGAATTGACCTCGACCCTCAAAATTGGCCATCCCAAGAATTACCTTTAGGTCCTTAGAATCGATCTCGACCCTGTGAATCGGTCATCCTTGTTCCTTTAGGTCCTCAGAATCCACCTCTTTCCCAAAACATCATGTGGCGTCTATTCATCGTCTACCACTTATTCCAGGCTCACCCATCAAGGATATATGTTGAAACCACATTCTAGGACCTCCTAAGTCTCTCCTTAGGTTCCTCGCACCTCCTCGTTCACTACAAACCCTAGGTCATACTCAGAGTACTGATATAGAGGTCATTGGGCGCTCTGGGCGCTTGTTTGAATCTAGTCAACTCAATCATCAGAGCGAAAGCTCAATGAATCCTTTAAGGGCACTGAATCATCTTTTCAATGGTCTTCCCCATGCGCGAATCAGCATAACGGTTCAGGTGAACGAACCATCTCTACCAAAATCGATCTAAAGGTCATCGGGAGCTCCCAGGCCCTGATTTGACCCCAATCAACTTCATTGTCAAAGAAAAAGCCCAATGGATGTTAAAAGATCACTGAAATCCCTTTCAATGGTTCAACTCGTGTGTGAAATGGCATAACGGTTCGAATGAACAATTCTTTCTCCACCCAAAACTGATTTGGAGCCACCGAGCACTCTCGTGTTCCATTTGACTAAAGTCAACTCTTTTGATCGAACAAGACTAAATGAATATTCGAAAGTAACTAAATACCCACTACACCAAAATGAGCAAATTGTCAGCTTTCAGCCGGCCAGCCTTGTCAAGGTCATTGACCGTGAAAAAAATACACATTTTATGTCACGGTCATTGACCTTGACACGACCGTGACAACTAATTGTCACGGTTAATGACCATGACAAGCCCGTGACAAATTTAGTTGTCACGGACTTGTCACGATCATTGACCGTGACAATTCTTTAAATAATTGTCACGGTCAATGACCTTGACACGACCGTGACAATTCTTTAAACTATCATGTAAAATATATGCTTTGAATCTTTGCAAGATAAATCACTTGCCTCTGATTAGAAGTTCTGATATGTTGATGATCGTATTGGTTTGTTCTCCCTCTCTTTTCGATCACAAATCCGGTGATGGTGGTGATGTGTGGTGGTTGTTTTGCTTTGGAAACCCTTGGAATTCTCCTGAAACCCTTTTATTTCTTCTCACATTACTCTCTCTTGTGTTTAACAAATGATGGCCCTAATAACCATAAGTGTTGGCTGATAAATATCAACTACTTTTCGTAGGTCACTATTCACCAAAAATAGGAATGACTTAAATGCCCTCCCGGGTTGTCGATTAGGCCTAAAAATGCCCCGGGACCCAAACTAAACCCCCGTCTAGTATTTTCTGACTATTTCAACCCTTACGGACATGTTGGCGCACTTAAAATAATTATACGGATGACATAAAAATAAAATACTTTTAAATCCATTCAATTGGGTCCTGATACGACTGACACGCACGCCCCAACTTAATTACTGAAACTGCCGTATTTTCAACGCAGGACAATTTTAATAAATTCAATAATCACATATTACCATAATCACTCAGTAATATTCAACATTATCATCATATTTAAATACTAACTCTCGTCTCGCTAGTTATTTAAATCCGAATTAATTTCCAATTAATTATCCAAAATTAATTTAATTAATGGGGTTTTTACCAATTAGTCCCGCTTATTAAGTATGTAGTTCAATAGGTTCTAACATCTTTTTTTTACTCCATCAAGTCCCATGAAATAAATTTTTTATTCCAATAGATCCTATTTGTAAACATACCGTGAATATTTACTGTATGTACAAATAGGACCAGTTGAGGAAAAAATGTTGTGATAGGACCTATTAGGAAATATCCCCTTCAAACAGGACTTAATAGGAAAATCCCCTTTAATTAATCCCATAATTAAAGACAATTTCATTTAATTAATCTCATAATTAAAAGCTATCAAATTATAGGGTATTACACCATACTTCTCAAGTTCACCAAGAGCTAATTGAATTCTCATGAGAACGATGACGAGTTTTGACCAGACACTAATGACAACCGAAGAAGATCTATTATTGAAGCCCTTGTTAGTTAGGGGTGTTCAGAAAATCGACTGAATCGAAGGACCGAACTGAGCCGAACTAAACCGCTTTATTTTTATCATTTTTTATAATCGGTTCGTTTCCATTTTTTTTAAAACCGACTGAGTCGATCCGTTCCCCGAGTTTTGAGTTAATAGGATCGGTCTAGACCGACCCGAACCGACAAGAATTAAATATATATATTTTTATATTTTAATTAGTATTTTATGTGTGTTACTTATGCCGCTACTTGTGTGGTGTCAAGTAAATAAAAGATAGAGGATAAAAAATTCAAAATGCTAAAGTCACTAACTAAAAAATATTTAAAATGCTACATTTATACGATTTGGTGCTTTGTTGTTTGTTGCAATCTTGTAGATGGTTGGAAAAGAAGCAAACATAGATGGTGGTGATGGTGGTCTACCTTCTACTCGTGGCATAATTTAGGGTACACGTCTATCTCCTACAAAACCAAGGATAAAGCCATCAAAACGAAAATAAAAAGCATGGAACCATTTTAGTGAAATAGCATTTTTATTATTTGCAGAAATTTAAGGTTGTAATTGGAGCTGTTTGGATGCGTTTGGGGGGCTATTTTGAAGCGTTTTTGGAGTTTTTTTTACCCCTTTCTCACACTATTTTAAGGCTATTTTTGGGGTTGTTTTAAAGCCTGTTTAAGGCTCTTTTAGGTATGTTTTTAAGACAATTTGTAACTTATTTGAAGGCTATTTTTTTTGGGACAGTTTGTCACTGTTTTATGTGCTGTTTTTGCACAGCTTATTTGCACAATTTGTAATTGTCTTATGTGTTGTTTTTTGGACAATTTGTAACTGTTTTATGTGATGATTTTAGACAATTTTTAATTGTTTTATGTGTTGTGTTTTTGAACAATTTGCAACCATTTTTGACATGTATTAGAGCTGTTTTGACTTTTTATGTGCTTTTTGGACGTATTGAATTGGACATAATTGAACAGTTTGGACAGTTTAATTGGACGTAATTGAAAAAGATGTTCAAGATTTTCTTTAAATACTATAATTAATTAATGTTAGGACCGAACTACTAAACTGAACCGACCCTGTAAAAAAACGAACCGAATAGGTCGATTAACCGACATTATCGGTTCGGGCTCGGTCCATTTTTATCGGATCAAACTGGACCGCGAACACCCCTAAGATAATAATTTGAGAAAGCGTTATGATATTGATTAAACTGAATTCATAAATTCCAATTGTAAACTTATCTAATTAGAGTTATTTTTTAAACCAATTTAATTCATCCCTAAAACATACAACTACATGGGTAAAATCAAACCAATATAAAGAATTGCTGACACGCAGATTTCAGAAAAAAAAAGGGAAAACCTTTTATTTTACTTAATAATACTCCTAATGATTACAAGCGAAATCTGCAATGAATATTCGCAAATACCCACAAGAACACATCGTTCTGAATCGGTAATGAATCAACCTCAAAAGATACATAAAGACATGGAGTCCAATCACCCAGGAACACCCACGAGTACTCCTTATGACACGCAGTCAACGTCATCCCAAAACCTCCCTCAAGTGGCATTTAGATCAGCAGTAGGTTATCCTCCCTATAAGAGAAACTCCAGCAAAGATGTATTTTGGATTCCAAAACAATTCATTAAAGCATTTGGGATTTTTGTGAATTAAAAAATAAAAGATTGAACCCTAAATTGAAGAAGATAAAGTTTTCTACTATTTTGCAATCTTAACGTCAGCCCAATACCTCCCTCGTTTAACACGCTTTATATAAAAAACTTAAGTCGGCAAATTGCTTAAACGAAGTGTTAAAGTTGCTCAAACAAAACCAGATGTCTCTTGAACGACATTGCGCGAGATGCTAATGTCGTTCGAACGACAGGAAGACATTGCTCGAACGACGGAGCGAAAAAATATTTTTTTTTATTTTTTATTTCAAAAATCCGCCTTAGCACCTAGAAAAATATTTTAATGGAAAACAACACCCCAACACTTAGAAAATATTTTTAAAAAATATCCCAACACTTTTAAATGAATCGTTAAGGGACTAAAACACAACGTTATCAAAATTAATCTCGTAGAGGCTTGAATGTTGAAGAATCTTTGATATTTGGATCCGTTTGCATGTATCTTCAAACTTGAACTTTTTCTTCGGTATTTTGTCGCGGTATACGACATACACTAATGTAAAATAGGGCCGAAAAAATATATCCTTACAAACCTCCCCCCTATGTCTATGCCAATACAAAATAAAAACATCTGAATTATCAAATCAAACTGCCTATACAAATCTAATACCCTCCCATGATCCCAAAACTGAAAAGGTACTAAACATGTAAGTCATCAACTTTTATTCAAAAATCTTCAAAACTCTAAGCTTTTCTCATTAGGGTGTGCAAAATATGATCATCAATATTTGTTCTTACACACACGAAACAAAGCAAATACCTTTGTGACATATCGAGTTTGAAATAAGATAAACATAACATCAAAACAAATATCGAATCTTAAATCTCCCCCATAATGTAAAACTCCCCTATAATTCGTTCCCTCACTTTTTATTTGTTCGAAATAGACAAGGAAAAGAATAAATAGATAAACACGGAGTTGTCATGATAAGCATAGCAAACCACTACGATCATTAGGAGATATACTCAAAAGCATTCCACAAACTATTTTTAATTTTTCAATTTTTGTATACAAGAATGCAAAACTAATTTTACAAAAAGCACACACCATGAATTTACACTAAGATAACAAGATCGTGAAAGCGGAATGAATGGGTGTGTACAAATTCGATAAGAAAATAAATGCAATAAAAATAACATATATGCACGTTGAATATGGATACTCCTAACGAATGAACTCAAAATCGTCCTTAGGTGTAAAAAATGTGAATTTATATGACATCGACTAAATCTAATCAACACATCAAAGTCTAAAATGATTTTCACACTAATAACGTCTAAAACTATGTAATACTTTTCAAGACATTGTCAGGACGCGAAAACACATTTTTTACATTTCCAACCGAACACCCTCATAAATAATAAAACTTTTATTTTTTCTTGAGTTGATCTGTTTTTCTCTCCTTAGGAAAATCCTATTGGCCCCATTTTTGGCATACGATTATTTTTATTACCTTAATATTTTTTCCCGGGCTCTTTTAAACTGTGGATTTCACGATGAGTTAATTTTGTACTCTTGCATCCCTTTCCCGTGAACACTCATTGCTTTTTGCAATTTAATTCCGCATGGTAAACGGTCTTACATGCACTACTTTCATTGTCAAGTTTTATCGCATTTGGTTCGTTTTAACGACATAATTGAGATGGAAACACTTTGACTAATATGTGATTTGACAAGTACAATAATCAAACAAATCCATTCACGTTTACATTAAAGGAAACTAAGAGTCAAATATGTTGGCAGTAATCTCAAATTACATCTTAATGACTCCAAATATTATAAAACACAAAAATGAAATGATGCCGCATATCAAAACACTATCAAATCGTCACACGGATATGGAATGAAATTATGACTCGGTCATCCTAAATGTCCATCCATAAACGGTAAGAAAAATACAAAACTCTTTTTGTCTTTTTCCAAAAATTTTAATCATAAAAAATCTTTTTTTGCTTTTTTCAATTTTTTTCTAAAAAAATAGAAAATATTTTTGTATTTTTCCAATTTTTTTAGCAATAGGCATAAAATATCATCATGAAAATCATCCTATGCTAGCAAACAAGTCTAAACCTCAACCGTTAGGTGTGATGGAGTTTTCCAAAGGTGGTGACATCCTATGAAAAATCTCCATCAAATCATGTGAAGTCTTGACCAAAAACTTAACTTGCTCTGTTATATGTGAAAACTCTCTCATGTAACCATCCAGACTATTCAAAGTATCATGTGTGGGTGCGTGTATCGTATAAACATATGTTGTAGCAAAACGTGACACATTACCCAACTTAAAGAAAAACTCCCTAAAATATCCACTCTTCTTACAATGGGTGCAAACATACACGGGCCTAGGAACACCTCTCTCAAAATGTCTATAACGCACTCTCCTATCCTGAACAGGACACCTAGGCGGGTTAGGTTGAGATCCATATGGATCAATCACAAACTCAGGAATCGGCTCGGGTGCAACTTGGGAAGTGGAAGCACCGTTATGCCCTATTCCTAGTCTCTCAACATTATCGAAAGCGGGACCGAGGATCATCTTTCCTACCTTCTTAGATGTATCCTCTAAAGTGACCTTTACCTCATGAGTATGTTCAAGATCTCTCTATAATTATGACACACGGGCTCTAAGTTCACTCTTCTCCCGATTTATGACGATCAATTTCTCACTCAAAGAAACCTTCACCTTCTCGAGTTGACTTGCCGACGCTTCAAATCCCCTCAAACTCTCAATCTCTCTCTCAAAATCAATAACCCTAAGACCTAATTCCTCATTCAATTTCTTCGTCTTTAAGGTCTCGAAATACAAATATTTAAATGCAATCTGGATCTCACTATCACCCTCACTAGCGCATCACTCTCACACTTGCTAAGAACACTTAAATTATCCTCCTCGAGGGTCTTACATGAACAAGTATCCTCATTGTCGTGGGACAAACTAGGGGTTCTCACGTGACTAGCTAAAAAGGAAACACACAGCATATATGAAGATTCATCCCTGGAATCCTTCACCTTTTCCTCACTATCGCAAAGAGTGGTTGGCATGGCAATCTTTTTGCCATTTCTCTTTAGCCTAATGGGACATTCAAATGCTCCATGACCTCTACCATCACACTCAAAACATCTTTCTTCTTTCTCTTTCTCTTTCTTTCCTTCTTTCTCACCGCTCTCTTTGGCCTCGTATTTTTTTTTTACTTTTCTCAAAAACCCTTTTATTGGAAGAATTTTGTTTGAAATCTTAAGATTTTTTTGCAAGCATAGCCATCCCAAAATCAGACTCGTCCTCAAACTCGGACTCACAAACTCTCACTTTATTTTTTTTCTCACTCTTGAACACTTCCTTTCCCTTCCTAGACTGATCTCTAAGTGCTATCCCTCTATCCTTAGGTTTGACAGTGTCGGGGAACATGTCAATCTCATATGTCTGACATATGTCTGAGGTCTCTTACCAGATCTTCCAATTTTAAATTGCTCAAATTACCTAAGGAATTCAAAACAGTTACTTTAGGGATAAAACGTTTTGGCAGTGATCTCCAAAAAAAATTTAGCCACTCATGCATCAGGAATGTGTTTACCAATATTGGAAGTAGTATTTTCAATATCAGACAGACATGCATAAAACTCATCAAAACACTCAATCTTAAGCATGGTAATTGTTTCAAATTGAATAGTTAAATTTTGAAGTTTAGACTCTTTGACTACGTTCATGCCTTTATGGGTAAGTCATAAAGCATCCCACGCTTCTTTAGACATGGTGCACGTCATAATATGTCGAAACTCCTTAGGTGTGATGGTACCAAAAATTGCACTCAGCCCACGTGAATTAAAAGTTCTCCACCTAAACTCATCCTCAGCCCAGTCTGCAACGGTTTTAGATTAGTAACATTATTTACGATGATAGTGTGAGGATTCCAACCTCTTTCACAAATATCCCAAACACACTCATCGATTTCATTTAAATGTGATTGCATACGGGCTTTCCAGTAAGAATAATTAGACTCGTAAAAAAATGGCATCCGATTATATAAGTTTTCATTCGAAAAATTTGCAATTTTTTAAAATCAAATTTTTCAAAAAAAATCAATATCACAACATTTTGCGAAAAAAAAGATCACTCGATAAGTTAAAGAAACCCACTCTGATACCAATTTGAGAAAGAGGTGTGATATTGATTAAACCGAATTCACAAATTCCAATTGTAAACTTATTTAATTAGAGTCAATTTTTAAACCAATTTAATTCTTCCCTAAAATATACAACTACGTGGGTCAAATTAAACTAATTTAAATAATTTCTGACACGCAGATTTCAGGAAAAAAACCCCAAAGGAAAACCTTTTATTTCACTTAATAGTACTCACAATGATTACAAGCGAAATCTGCAAAGAATATTCGCAGTTACCCACAAGAACATATAGTTCTGAATCAACAATGAATTAACCTCAGAAGAACCACAAAGACACGCAGCCCAATCAGCCAGGAACACCCACGAGTACTCCCTATGACATGCATCAACATCAATCTAATACCTCCCTTAAGTGGCACTTAGATCAGTAGTAGGTTATCCTCCCTACAAGAGAAACTCCATCAAAGATGTATCTTGGGTTCCAAATAATTCACTAAATCATTTGGGATTTTTGTGAATTGACAAATAAAAGATTGAACCCTAAATTGAAGAAGATAAAGTGTTATGCTATTTTTTAGTTTGTGCAGAATGAAAATCATCAGGTCTTCTTAATGAAAATGGACTCATTTAACACGCTTTATATAAAAAATTTGAGTCGAAAGATCGCTCAAACGAAGTGTCAAAGTCGCTTGAATGATACCAGATTTAGCTTGAATGACATCGCGCCAGATGTTAATGTCATTTGAACCATAGACATGTGCCACTCGAACGACGGTGAAAAAAATATTTTTTTATTTCAAAAATTCGCCTTAACACCTAGAAAAATATTTTGACAAAAAAAAAAGCCTCAACACTTAAGAAATATTTTAGAAAAATATCCCAACACTTTTAAATGAACCGTTAAGGGACTAAAACACAACCTTACCAAAATTAATCTAGCAGAGGCTTGAATGTTGAAGAACTTTTGATATTCAGATTCGTCTTCATGTATCTTCAAACATGAACTTTTTCTTTGACGGTTTGTAGCGGTATACTACATACACTAATGTAAAATGGGACTTATAAAATATGTCCTTACATAATTGTTATTCATATTATCACTTTGTTATGAACAAACTTTTTATAACTTATAACTTTTTGTAACAAGTTGTTTGTATAATATCATACTTTTGCATTTTTCCATTCTAATATAATGAGCATGTATATTATTGCCTCGTCTTACCTTTTAGACTGTGTCATCACACCACCTTAGGCCTAGAACATCTATAGAAAAAATACACCTTGTTTTAAGGCCACCCACCCGTTAAGGATTTTTATCTGACCAAAGTTGGGTTTATTCGGTGCCTAGGGATCCCCGTAGATCTTTTTATTTACTTGGGAAATTTATAAGGTCTTCATATTTTTCATGACGCATAATTGCAAACCTTATGTTTAATTGTAACTAAACAGTTTGTCATTATAATTAAACTAAGGTAATGTTGATCAATACTATGATCGTTAATTTAAATAGTAGGCCTATTAGTTTGGAACAATGTTAAGCAACTAACTGAACCACTCAGGCCTTTATTAAAATGTTGGATCAATCTTCGAGCAATATAAGAATTGAAACAAAAATTTGCAAAAAATAATCTAGAAATAACTTAAACTAGAGAGAACTCAAAAGTAAAAATTCTTGAGATTAGCTGCATTCTAAGTCCTGGGTATCTCCCTGATCTCCATTGTTTCCAAATGATAGGATCCTTAAAGATAATCTCTAATGACCTTGAATGATCCCTCTAAGTTAGGTCCCAACTTGCCATCTGAAGGCTTTTTGGCGTTGGCACTGAGTTTTCTAAGGACGTAATTACCAACATGGAATTTTCTTTAATTGATGCATTTGTTGTACTATTTGGTTAATTGTTGTTGATAAGGCCATTTTTATCATGACATGTTCCTTCCATTCCTTGGCCAGGTCAAGTTCAGAACTCATAACCTCGTCATACATCTCTTGCTCGGTGATGGTGGGTCTCATGGTTGCCAGACCATCTTCTAGGGGAATAACTACCTCTATCCCATATGTTTGAGCAACGGGCATTTCCCCATTAGGCTTCCCCATGAGGCCATCTAGGCGTAGTACGATACACCCACATAATATGGGGAAATTCATCTACCCAAGCTCCCTTTTCTTTCTCTAATATCCTTTTTATGCCATCGAACATGATTTTATTAAAAGTCTCCACCTGGACATTGCTTTGGGGTTAGGCTACAGAGCTGAAATGGTGTTTGACGTTGTGGTTGTCGCAGAAGCCTTGGAAAGGTCCTCTTTCAAATTGTATGCCATTGTCCGTGATGATTCTCCTAGGTACCCTAAAGCGTGTTATAATGTTCCTCCAGATGAATATGATTATATCAGTATCTCTAATGTTTGATAATTTCTCTACTCCAATCCACTTTATAAAGTAATCTGTGTCGACCAGTAGATACTTGCGATATCCTGATGCTATTAGGAGTGGTCCTACAATATTCGCACCCCACTAGGCAAATGACCATGGACTAATTAGTGACTTCAAGTTGCTAGCTGGATAATGAAGCATGGGGGAGAAATTTTGACACTTTTCATAATTTTGGACATAAGACGATGTGTCTTTTTACATATATGGTCACTAATGCCCTTCTTTGATTGCTCAAAGAGTTAGATACCTTCCTCTTACATGTATCCCACAAACTCAATCATGTAGTTTGTAAACAACTTGGTCGACATCATTTGGATGCACGCATTGGGGGTAAGGGATTATAAATGACCTTTTGTAATGTTTTCCTTCGGGATAAAGATAAAATTGCGGAACTTTGATCCGACTTGATGGTCTTAGTTTCTATTGGTCGATAATATTTCATTTTGTAGGTAATTATTGGTCCATCTAGCTCAAACTTTTTTCCATAGTGAGAATGTGCTCATGGACCACTGGATTCATAATTATAGGCTTGTCGTGGAATTCCACTTCAATTGTTCTCCTTATATTGGAGTCCACTTGTGTGGTTAGTGATACTAAGGCATCGGCATGTCTATTACACCGCCGGGGGAATTATTAAATGTGCACTTTCTCAAATTTTGACATAAAATAATACGCCATGTATAGGTATGCTGCCATCCTTTCATATTTGGTAATGAAGTACCCAACTACTTAATTGGACACCATCTTTGAATCACATTATGCATCAAGGTGACTTGCCCCCAATAAGTGAGCCTTACACAGTCCGACTATAAGGGCTTCGTACTCAGCTTCATTGTTGGATGCTTTAAATTTTATCCTGATTCCTTACTCAATCATATCATTCTATGGTTTGATGATCACAATCCCGAGTCCATTCCCTTTAGAGTTAGAGGAACCATCCATATAAAGTATTTATTTTTTATATTGGTTAATCTTACGGCATTTCAATTGATCAACAATATATTGGTTGCTAGCCTCTTCCCCCACAAATTCTGTGATAAAATCAACCAACAATTATCCCTTAATCGTTAATTTTGGTTTATAGTGTATATAAAACCTCCCAAGCACTACAAAAAAAATGATGTATTGGGACTGACATATTAGGGACGGTTATAATCTCCGTCCCTAATTATATATTCATTAAGGACGGTATGGTCTACCCGTCCCAAATAATAATTTTTTTGAGACGGCCAACTCCCCCCGTCCCAAATAATACAAACTAATTGTATTATATAGAACGGTTGAGTACCCGTCCTTAAAAATGTGGTTCTTTATACTTTTATGGGACGGTTCTAATTTTCATTAGAGTTTTACCGCCCGTTGTTGGCTCGCGCTTAGAGAGGCCGCTACTTTTCCCAAAATCGTTTCCTAACAAACCTAAACCTAAACCTTCAGAGCTTTTCCCAAAATCATTAGATTTTCTAAGGGGCTTTTCCTCACGCATCGGAGCTTTTCATCTTCAGAAGCTTGGTCGGAGCTTTTCCTCACGCATCGGAGTGAAATAGCAGACCATTGTTTTTTCTTCTTCAGAAGCTTGGTCGAGAACTCGTGGTAAGGGTTCTCCCGTCTTTGGTATAGTCTGTGTGATTCTTGTTAATTTCCATTGTTTAATTTTAGAAGAACTTACACCACCAATAAAATGAATCAACAGAGAAATATGGACTCAAAATAGCAGACCCTTGTTTTTTCATATCTGATGATCTGTTTGTGATTGGTTTTCATTTATAAATAGTGAATTTATTAATCTGTTTTTGCCATATTTCTTGATTTTAGATGAGCTGGTTTTGTTTTTGTTTTATAATATTAATCTGTATCGGTGACTGTATCGTTTTTTGTAAGTATCGACGATAAATAAGTATTACTCGATACATATGTATAAGGCGTATCGTATTGTATCGTCGATACATACCTTTTTGTTTATCAGCTAAACAACGCCACTTTGCTTTTTTAACAAAAAAAAAAAGAATAAGTTGAGGAAGTTCGTAAAAGGAATTTGGGATTTGATTTAGCAAAGTTACTAGGGTTTTAAAAAACAAGGAGAACTTAAAAACCATTACAACTTTGCTAGGGTTTCTAATTACGAACCAAATCACATATATTTCTTCTTCTTCTTCTTCTTCTTCTTCGATTTAGATGAGTGTTTGATTTCCCACTGATCGCAACATCCTCTCTTTTTTTCATTTACTATTTTCTTCCTTTGTTTCTTATATATATATATATATATATATATCTTTACTAAAAGTAAGACTAACAAAATATCAACCTTCTTACGTTTGATGAAGCGTCTCATTGGATCCAGCGTTTGAAGTTACTATGGACAAGAGTTGGATTGAGTTGCGTGATAGAAACTCAACGACATATATTAATGGGGTTAAAACATTTATATCATTTGCTTACACGCATAGGAACATGGAAACGTCACATATCAAATGCCCGTGTACAAATTGTGTAAATCGATTCTACAATAACCTACAAACCGTGAAAGATCATATAGAAATGTATGGTTTTGAAAGGAGTTATACAGATTGGATTTACCACGGGGAGTTCTATGGGGGTTCAAATAATAACAATGAAAATCCAAGAGAAGGTATGGTTGAAGATTTATTATTTGAATCAAATTCAGGGGCTGACATGACTTCGATGCTTCATGAGGTAAGGGGGATTCCACGCATGGAGGATAATATGGGCAATGCGGAGCCCATAACTGAAGATGTTGCAGGGTCTGATGAAAATGTGCCAACATATTATAAACTTTTTAAAAAGGCCCAAAATGATTTGTATGAGAATTGTCCCGAGGGTATTACAGAACTCTCATTCGTAGTTGAGCTCTTGCACCTTAAGCAACTTAATGGGTGGACAAATCGTTCTTTTACAATGTTGTTGGCATTATTGGGGAAATCATTCCCTAATGCAAAGATTCCTAAATCTTTCTATGAAGCCAACAAGATAACTACGGATTTGGGATTCAATTATGAAACTTGGGATGCCTGCCCTAATGGTTGTATGTTATTTCGAAATCAGATGCAGAATCTCGATAAGTGTGACATTTGTGAGGCGTCAAGATATAAAGAGGATAGTGTCAATGATGTTGATCTTGTTGAACCGAGTAATTCAAGTGCAAAAGTGGCCATAAGAAAGGTAAGATATTTCCCTTTGAAGTCAAGACTGCAGAGATTGTTTTGGTCATCACATACCGCTCCGCTAATGAAATGGCATGCGGAGGAACGAGTTGATGATGGCGTGATGAGGCATCCTGCAGACTCTCTTGCTTGGAAAACATTTGACCAGAGAAACCCATCTTTTTCAAGTGATAGTCGTAACATTAGACTTAGTTTAGCAACCGATGGATTCAATCCATTTAGTAACATGAGCATAAGTCATAGTACTTGGCCTGTTATTCTAGCGCCATTGAATGGCCCTCCATGGTGGTGCATGAAGCAACCTAACCTAATTTTGTCGACTCTTATTGATGGTCCAAAAGGGCCCGGTGATAAAATTGATGTGTTTTTACAACCATTGATTGACGAGTTAAAAGAGTTATGGTCTGAAGGGGTATCCACTTATGATGCATCGAGTAAACAATTTTTTCAGTTGCATGCATCATTGTTGTGGACAATTAGTGATTTCCCTGCATATGCCATGCTATCTGGGTGGAGCACAAAAGGGGAATTCGCATGTCCGTATTGTAACAAGGATCATCAAGCGACGCGATTGAAATATGGTGGTAAGTTTTGTTATTGGGGTCATCGTCGGTTTGTACATCAACGTCATAGGTTTCGGAAAGAAAAATCAGCATTTAATGGGAAGGTTGATATGAGGCCTCCACCTCGTAAGTTATCAGGACCACAAGTTTTGCAACAATTAAATGACCTTGGCATTGAAACTGAATATATAAAGGAAGATGTGTTCAGAAAGAGGTCAAGAGAACAAGCGGAGAAGGAGGCTGCAAAATCAACAAAAGGTAAGTTACCAAAAATAAGTCTAAATTGGAAGAAAAAGAGTATATTCTTTGAATTGCCATATTGGGAGAATAATTTAATTCGCCACAATCTTGATGTTATGCATATTGAAAAGAATGTGTGCGATAACGTATTATTTACACTCTTAGGCATAAAAGGTAAAACAAAAGATAACTTGAAGGCTAGGAAAGACTTACAAGTAATGAAAATTAGGACAGATCTACATCCTCAACCACGAGGGGCAAATCTACAGTATATGGCTCCGGCTGAGTTTACGATGAGCAACAAAGAGAAAGATATTTTTTTGAGAGTTCTGCGAGATGTCAGAGTTCCTGATGGTTATTCATCTAATATCTCACGATGTGTGCACCTTCAAGAGAGAAGCATATGGGGACTAAAGAGCCATGACAACCACATTTTAATGCAACAACTTCTTCCTATAGCTATACGAAGAGTATTGCCGAAACATGTTGTCAAAACCATAATTGAATTAAGCAATTGCTTCTCAATATTGTGCTCAAGTGTGAATACTCTTGCTGATATAGAAAAATTTGAGGATCGTATGGCTCTTACTCTTTGTAGTCTTGAGAAGATATTTCCACCAAGCTTCTTTGATGTGATGGAGCACTTGCCAATTCATTTAGCAGATGAACTACTGATTGCTGGCTCAGTGCTCTACCGATGGATGTACCCCATTGAACGATACCTTCATACACTAAAACTCTTTATGCGCAATCGTGCTCATCCCGAGGCCTCAATTGCCAAATCAATTATTATGGAAGAATGTATGACTTTTTGTTCGAGGTACATAGATGATAATGTGGAAACTAAGTCTAGTCGACCGATCAGGAATGATGATAGAGGCAATGACGCTGGCCGTGCCGTGGGGAAAAAAACTCAATTTATACTTGATCCCGAGACGTATATACAAGCCCATCGCTATGTTCTTGCCAACACTGATGCAATTGCACCGTACATTGAGTAAGTCACTTATTAACAACAATGAAATTACATAGAACATCACATTGAAATTGATATATAATTGCCCACATTTTTACAGAAAACACCTTGCTGAACTTTCAAGTAAATATCCTCAAGTTTCACAGCGACATCATGTCCGTCGCCTTCATAATGAACACTTCCACACATGGTTTAAGGATCATGTAAGTATTTACTTTTCTATTAAGCTTCTAATTACGTTATGAGTTTTATTCATTGTTAATTAATTTTCCTTTTGTTTTCAAATAATATTAGGTGAATGAACTGGCAAAACATGTCGAACTATCAAGCGAAATTCGGAATTTGGCCTTAGGTCCAATAAAAGATGCTTTACGATTCCGTTCTTATGTTGTTCGAGGTTTTCGATTTCGAATAAAGAAGGTTGATATTCGTAGGAAAACTCAGAATAGCGGTGTTATTCTAAAAGCAACACAAATGAGTTATGCTAGTCGACGAGACACAAACCCAGTTTCAGGGGATATTACATTTTATGGAGAGTTGATAGACATCATTGAAGTTCAATACCTTAATGGTATGAATTTTGTGCTATTTAAATGTAATTGGGTTGATAATCGAGCGGGCCAAAAAGTAGATGAGTTTAACTTTACACTAGTGAACTTCAACCACTTGTTATACAAAGATAATCGAGTTGGCGATGAACCTTTCATCCTAGCATCCCAAGCTGAACAAGTATGGTATGTGCAAGATCCTTTAGAACCAGACTGGCATGTTGTGGTTCGAATGACACCAAGAGACCGGTTCGATAGGTATTCAACCACTGAAGAAGAATTAGAAGACCCTCGAGTCGAGCCATTTAGCATGCAAGAGTTGGATGAAGCTCAGCGCGTTTCTTGGGTGAGACAAGGCGTGGATGGATCAATAGTTGACACAACTGTTCCTGATATCGATGAATACGAAGATGACATGGATGACGAATGAGGATGTGAATTGCAAATTCAATTCATTTTATCTATTGGGGTGGTTATAATGTGTATTGGCAATTATTTTTTTGCTCTAGTTCATTTTTTTTTGCTCTAGTTCAATTCATGTTGCTTCTTTGCACTTATTTTTTTTAACAGATCCATTATGAGTACCTTAAGGAGGAGGGGCACAACAGTGCGAAGTACAGCCTCGAGAAATTGTACAACTGTGAGGTCAAGGACGGAGAATGGTTCCACCTCTAGCGCAAGAGTTTCATTAACGTGCACACCAAACTCTACAAACGAGGAACATGAATCATTTCCAATGTCGCATGAATCATTTCCAATGTCGCATGCAGGTAAATATATACGTTATAATCATTTCCAATGTTGGGCAACACTGTGAAAGCTGTGAATGATGAAAATAAAACAGAAACAAAATGAGCTGAAAGTTGTGAATGATGAAAATAAAATGATCTGCGTATTGCAGACTGCATACCCTGTCGCTTCTTTATCGTCTATGCCCTGCATAAAATCTCACCTTTGATATTCATGTCGAGCCGATACAATGCAAATTATGCGACAAACTGTACCCCCCACCCCCACAGCACTGGAAACTGTGCTATGAGTATGGCTGAAGTTTCAACAATGAGCAGGGGCTAACTATGTAATTCAGAAACTGCTTACCCCTTCTCAATGGCATAGTTTTCAGCAAGTTCCTTGGAAACTAACTAGTCATCATCTGGTTCAGCTGAGAAGTCAGGTTCTTCAGGCTTCTGTAAGTTGGGCAATTCAACATTCTTCATCTTTTGTGCTCCTCTCCTTGTATTGGCAGCAAACCTGGAAGCTAGTATTGTGACTCACAGGTTCTGTTTGGCCTGGGAAGAAATGAGGGACTTGGAATTTGTTCCCTCCTGATGTTCAATTTCATCATAAGGAAGAAAAGACAATGAAGACTGTGTGTTGATACTAAGGTTTTTGGCCATCACTCTCCTCTTGTAGCGGCGCCAAGCAACCTGAATGAAACAGGCAGCCCATGTCCTCCAGTGGTAGGAATAGAAACGAAACGTGTGTTGTAGCTTTTTACTATGGAGACGTCTAAATTGATTAGCTACAAACTTGAGATCTTCTGCTCGCAAGGCAAAGGCTTCCACTTCATTAAGGGCTCTCACTGTTCTTGTGGACGAAGGCAAGTTGAGTGTGGATTTGGGAAGCAATGCCCAAGCAAGCAGCTCCTCCCCACAAAACTCCCCGGGTCTCAAAGTTATTGAATTGAAGAAACCTGTCCGACCTCCATTTGTAGTTGAGCTCTCCAGTCTTCCTCTGATGATAAAAAGCATCTCTGTGACAGGATCACCCTCACGAACGAGGTAGGTGCCTTGGGTACTTATAGTTTTTGGATGGTATAATGGGAATCAATCAGTGGTCTGAGGTAGGCGATACGTGCTTTTGTTAATGCAGAATACGTGTTTTTGGATGGTATAATGGGAATCAATCAGTGGTCTGAGATAGGCGATACGTGCTTTTGTTAATTCAGAATACGTGTTTTTGGATGGTATAATGCAGAATATGAGCTGGTGTTCACAAGATTTGGACCTGGGGAGTTGGATACTGAAAAGGAAAGCGATACGTGCTTTTGTTACTAGTGAACACCACCTCTTGTTACTATGCAAAGGCAGTGCATAGTAAAGGCAGTGAACACCAGCTCTTGTTACTAGTGAACACCAGCTCTTGTTACTAGTGAGCTGGTGCTTTTGTTACTATGCAAAGGCAGTGCAAGAATGAACCAATCCAGCTCTGATGTGCTGAACCAATCCAGCTCTGATGTGCTGAACCAAGCATCCCAATCCAGCTCTGATGTGCTGAACCAATCCTTAGCTTAATTAATCATAATTGAAAGACCTGATTATGCAGTGACCTTATTATCTCTGTTATTATATATATATATATATATGTTAACTGTTATAAAACAGTTACACTTATTATCTCTGAGCAGCCCTGTATACAACTCATGCATCCCATATTATATATATAATAACAGTTACAGTTATTATCTCTGAGCAGCCCTGTATACAGTTATTATTTTAGAATTGATATTGAATTTCTTAAACTAATTATTTGATGTCCATTACCTCTTTATGATAGGTAGTACAGAGGGCACCCCATCTTCTAGGCCGCAAGGTAGAGGAAGTGCAAAACCATGGAAGGGATGGGGCAAAGACAAAAAGATAATTGATTGGAATGAAAAGTGTCAACCAATTGGTGATGAGGCTTCAAAGTTGGCAACTCAGTTGGGTTATTTTGCACGGCAAGGGAACCTATTTCCCTTGGATGTGCCATCTTGGGATAAAATGGATCCACACCGCCTCATAACAATTTGGGAAACAGTGCAGGTAAAAGTTGTTGATTTTTTTATATACATTGATAATATAAAATTGCACATAATCTAATTAGTTTATTGTAACACATGTTCCTTAGAAACATACAAATGCCCCTGATGGTTACATGGATCTTTGTCTTAAGAAAATCGGGTTGCAATGGAAGCGATTCAAGAACCACTTAAAGGAGAACTATTACAAAAAATTTGAGACATATGAGGAGCGAATTGAAAATAGACCCTCCCATGTTGAGAGTGATCAGTGGGAGAAGTTGGTGGAACGTTGGGGCACAGAAAAATCCAAGGTGTTAATATAATATTGTCATTCGATTGTATCTTTCACCAAAAGTTCTATTTGTTCCAATACATCTTTTCAACATATAATTTTAATTTAGTTTCATTCTCTTGCAGCAAGTGGCGGATCAGAATTCTCAAAATCGAACAAACCTTTGTTTTCATCCTAAGACAGGAAAAAAATCATTCCCACGAGTAATAGAAGAGGTTAGCCATGCCATTTGATTTTGTTTTGCATTTTTATGTCTTTAGTTTGAATCAAAATAGTTCTTAATGTACTTATTTTTACCAATACATCAGATGAAGTCAAAAGGTTTGCAAATCGATAAACTTGGGGTTTGGAGATATACACGAAAGAGAAATGAGTCTTATAGTGATACTGATGGATCGGCCGATAAAGAGGTATATGCATTTCAACTATTTTTCTCACCGTCTAACGTGGAATAGTAATAAACAGTTCCATTTGCATAAGAGCCATTTTATATAACATGTGCGTTTCATACTTTATTTGAATTTTTATCTTTTTTTGTAGGAAAGTATAAAGAGATTATTGGAAGTGTTACCGGAAGATCAACAAAATGACGTCGAAGCACGAAATAAGATATTCGATGAGTTGATAGGGTCCGACGGGCACGATCGTGTCTTGTGCATGGGAGTAGATCTTCGACCGGCACCTAAAAGGTCAAACACAACGTCATCATCTCAACATTACGAGCAAGAGATAGCCGAATTACGCAAAGAGGCCGAGGAACGTGAAATTCGCCATCAAGAAGAGCTTGATCATGTTCGGGACGAGGTTCGTGCCGAGACAGATGACAAAATCAACAAGACTAAAGAGTTTTTTCTCAATTTGATGCAGCAAGCTGGCTTTCCCATACCAAATGATGCACTTGCTTAGGTATTTTCTTAACAATTAGAATTATTTTACTAATAATTGAGATTAAGCTAGGCCGTGCGGGCTAGTGAATATTTATGATGATGAAATTAATTTATGTGCTCATTTGAGCTTTTGTTGTTGTTGAGTTGTGTTTTAATGTTAAAACAAGTTGGTTTTCATGAATAAACCAATGAAACTCTGCCGATTTTAAAAAAAAAATAACAAGTGATTTAAAAATAGTTTAAGACGATAACATACAGATTACCATAGTTGAATATTGTACTAATTTATGTTTATTTTCTCTTTCACAGATCCGGACATCATTTGGAATAGGTGTTGGCCATCTCTATTTTTTGGGTTTCCTATGTCTTCGAATTGGTTATTTTTCTCTATTTTTTGGGTTTCCTATGTCTTCGAATGATATAGCTTATGTTTTAAGTTGGTTGTTTTACTTTTTGGAGATGTAATGTTGGAAATTTTGAATATGAATGAATGAAATTTTGGAGCTTTGTTGATCTTTTGTTTTTGATATTTATTTAGCATAACTTGTACATTTGTTAATATTGACTAATTTTGAATGAGGCTACAATCTTTCCTAAAATGTTGTCACAATAGAAATTTTGGTGACAATTACGACCACTTTTTAAGGGACGATTAATAGTGTCCCAAATAATATTTTTAGGGACGGGACTTGCCGTCCCTAATAACACTATTTTGGACAATTCCTTAGTTGTCGCTAATAATAATATCAGGGACGGAACTAACTGTCCCTAAAAATATTATTTGGGACGGCTAGTCCCGTCCCTAAAAGGCAATTGGACAAATAGTAATTTTGGCGCCAACTTTTAAGGGACGGTTTAAACCGTCCCTAATAACATTATTAGGGACGGTAAATCCGTCCCTAATACATTTGGGACACCCATCAAATGTGACCATGCCTTGCCGTTCCTAAATCCGTCCCTAAAAGTCTTTAGGGACGGATTTATAGTCTTTAGGGACGGATTTTACCCGTCCCTAAAAGTGATTTTTTTTGTAGTGAAGTTTGATTGACTATTTGGTCATATGTCCACATTGGTTTTCCTTGTTAAGAGAAACTTTGAGGGTAAAGGATGTGATAACTATAATCGAATGAGCCTCAAAGTAGTGTTATAAATTACGAGATTTGATGACCAAAGAGAAAGACAGTTATTCTAGTGGGACGTAGCACTTCTCGGCATACATGAATGTTTTGCTAATGTAGTAAATGGGGGACTGCCATCCTTCTTTTTTGCAGACCATGGCTGAACTGATTGTGTGGGTTAAATTTTCTAGGTAGAGATAAAAAAGGGTCTCCCGGGTCTGGGATGGCTAACAAAGGAGGTTTGCTCATATCGGATTTGACTTATTCAAGAACCTTTGAGCATTTATCATTCCAAGTGATTCCTTTATCCTTCCTCGGTGATTGAAAGAATGGTCGGCACCGCTCAGATGACTTGGAGATAAACTAATTCAAATCTACTAGCATCCTAGTTAACTTTTGAATTTTGTACTGTGTCTTTGGAGGTTGTGCGTTATTGATCGTGGCTATTTGACCAGGGTTTGACTCAATGCCCCTTTTCTTACCAAGTAGCTGAGGAACTTTTTGGATTAGAACCCAAATGATTATTTTCTCGCATTGAGATTCATTTGGTAGCGCCTAAGAATTCCAAATGTCTCTGCTAAGTCATTAAGATTATCGTCTTTGTGCTCGCTTTTGATAAGCATATTATCAATGTACACTTCCATTATTTCTCCAAACAATTTTTTTGAATAACTAGGTGACTAATATCTAGTACATGGATCCAAAAAATTTTAGGCAAAAGGCATGACCTTGTAATAGTATAAGCCCAAGGGAGCGATAAATGAAGTCTTATCTTGGTCGAAGCAGAACAGTGGAACATGGTGGTACCCTGAGTATGAATCCAGAAAGCTCATTCACTCATGGGTTGTTATGGCATCAACTAACTGATTAATCTTTAGTAGAGGGAAACTATCTTTGGGTCACACCTTATTGAGGTCAGTGAAATCCACACATAGTCTTTAGCTATCATTGCTCTTTCGTACCACTTTCGGGTATGAGAGCCATTTTGGGAATTGAACTTCTATGATGGACCTTGCCTAAAAAAGTTTCCCTACTTTTTTCCGACTTCCTAGGACTTTTATGGGGCAGTGTGGTGAGCCTTTTGTGTAATCAGTTGGAATTGAGTAAATGTGAAGTTGATGGCATGTGACTATAGGATCGATCATGGCATGTCATACGGTTATTATGTGAACACATATAAGTTTTTCTTTAGAAAAATGATAAATAACTTCCTTTTTTGGTTGAGCAATTAGGTTCCAATTAAAAATTTCCTTTCTAGTCGGATCTCATTAAAAGGTACTTCCTCCAGTCTTTCCATGACTCTATCTATGAGGTTAACTCTTGTCTCTTTTACCCCTGGCATGTCATACTTTAGTTGTTATTTGTATGGGATGGCTCCATCATGAGATGTTTCTGGGATGACTTCCTTTTCTTTCTTCTTTTCTTAATTAGGCCTAATAGCAGCAATGTAACACTTTCGAGCAATGGACTGATCGCCCCTAATCTCCATTACTTTCCACACTATAAGACACTTGAATTTTTTATTATAGGTTGAGGGCACTACCCTCATGGTGGACAATAACTCTCTTTCCAGTATGGGGTGATAGGTTGAGCTAATTTCCACCACCAGAAACTCAATGAATTTAGAGATGTTTCATGTCGTTACTTGTATAACTACCTTCCCCTATGTCATGATCCTACTACTAGTGAAGTCGACCAGTGGGATAGTTTTTTTTTTAGGTTTGTCATTTTTAGTTTGAGGTCATGAAAAATCTCCATGTACATTAGTTCAGAAGAGCAACCTTGATCCATTAGTAGCTTATTCACATCACAATTTACAATCTTGAGAGTGATTACTAGACATTGTGGTGTGGGGTCCTCACCTCGATAAAATAAGATTCTATGAAGACTATGTGCTTGTTGTAGTCCACATCTTTTGGTTTCCTAAGTTTTTCAGCTTGGCTTTTGGTTGAGTCAATTTGGAAGGCCTCCATCACTGACATGACCTTCTTGAGTTCCATTCGAACTACGTTTCCCTGGATATGCTAAGGGTCAGATGCCCTTGAATAATGGCCAACTCGTGCCCTACTTCATCGTCGATAACATTATCTAGTTTTAGGTCACCGTTGGTGGCAATATGATCAACTTTCTTTTTTATGTAACCATTCAAATGCCCCGCCTGGGCTAACTCCTCTAAATGGGACTTTAGGGCTTTAAAATTATCTGCCTTGTGTCCATTTTCTTTATAGTAGACGCATATGAGTGCATTATTCCTCTTATTGGGATCAGTGCCCATATTCTTCGACCACTTGAGGAATTGTTGATCCCTAATATTTCTTAAGATTTTATAAATGGGTTCCTTGAAAATAATGTTAACAATCTGGAATGCCTTGGGCGAGTCTTCCTTGCTCCCGTTTTTGGATCCTCCATTCATTTTTCTCATTCTTTGGAATATTTTCTTTATCATTTGCTTTGTTTGCCTTCATGAGAACAGTATATCCCTGGATGAGGTTGACCACATCTTCCACTTTGGCATACTTTTCAATGTGGGATGTGAGATCATCAATGGTTTATGCCTCCTTCTTACAAGGGACTGATGCAATATGGAGTTAGGGGCCTGAGAATTTTGAATGATATTATGACAACCTGTATCAAGAAATATTCAACATCATTGAATATTTCCCAAATGTATTTGGTATACTTCTGTAATGTCTCTTGTGTTTTCTTCCTCGTGGTGAGGAGAAAGGCCATCCTCTTTGGATGCGAGCTAGTGGTGATAAAGTGGGTTATGAAAGCCTCTGCATGGGACTTAAAGATTTTAACCGACCTATGAGGTAGAATTTCAAACCACTTCTGGTCGACATTTCCTTATCAGGATGGGAATATTCGACACCTAAGAGCATCGTTGTGGTTCAATAGATTCATCTCTTGCCTACGCTAGTGCACATGATCTATGGGGTTAGTTTTTCCATTATATATCTTGAACCTTGGGGTTGTGAACTTATTTTGAGGCTCCTCTTCCTCAATTATCCTTAAGAAATGGGACTGCACCTGTGTGATAAGGGACCTTTTTTCCAGCTTTTTTGTGGATCTATCCCTATGATGAGCTAGGTGTTGATCCATCTATCTTTAGACCGAGCTTCGTATATCTATCTTATGACGTTCTCCATCCCGATTTCATCTTATAATATGACTCCCATGCTATGAATGATCCTGCTCGTGACCAGTACTCCTTCCCCGGCTGCGAGTTTTGCTTATGTGAGGACTAGGCATCTGGCCACGATGCTTGTTATTTCCCCCATATAGTTCTTTCTCCATCTTCTGTAGATGTTGCTAGAGACACTTCCATTTGGAGATATGTTTCCTAATCTTGGTAGTGGAGTCATTATCATAAGCATCTACCAGCTATGAGATATGTGTTGATCTAGGTTGCTCATTATTATGATTAGAAAGTTGCTTCTCTGAGCAAAATATGGGACTTTTGTCTCGATAAATCTCAAATATGACTCTGAGTAAAGACAAATCAGCTCGTAAGTCACTAGTAGTAGGTGCACTGTGTGGGTGAGATATTATTCTCACTATTTGGTTCGAAGTTGCTTTTTAAAAAAGAGAATCGTTCCCACAAATGGTGCCAACTTTGAATGAAAGAAATCAAAATTAATAATTCCAAAAGAAAAATAATTAAAAGAGTAAATAAAGATCACAACACACAGGTTTCACGTGGTTCGACAAATGCCTATGTTCATAGAGGGTTTCTCAATTTTTATAAATTCTTCAGAGGTTCAGAATTACACACCCCAGTGCCCCGAGGTGAGAGTTTTATTTATTATGATTTGAGTAGTTGAGTTGTGCACAAACTCTTCTGGATCCTTATTGGTTAATTCGTGATTCATGTTTATCTCCTTTAAGAATGTTGGTAAGCGAGACGAGTCTTCACAATTATCCACGAGATATATTTTCATATTCATCCATGTGATGCTAAATCTGTCATAAACAGCCCACTAGCCTGTTTCGGCTGCTGAAAATTGGGTCTTTATGGTTATGCACTCACAATTAGTAAAGTTTCTTTTCAATTTTTGTGAAACTTATCGCTTTTATACTGAACTCAGTCGATTGATTTTGCTTGATTTATTATTGGTTGAATGAGATCCGAGTTTGAAGAGTTTACCTAAGCATTAATAGTATTATTTTTTATGTTGCCTTCCTTTAGTTGTTTTTTTTTTATTCTCGAGTCTTAATGGAGTCTTGGTCAAAATTTTCAAGCATGAGTATGTTTATTGATGCTTATAAGTCTTGAGCTATGTTGTTATAAACTTAATAACAATAAGTATAAGATATATTTTTCATATGTATTAGTTGGATTGTTATCATCAAAATCATTCACAAAAAAATCATACAATTAATTTTTATGTAGTGTTTTATTGTGCAACCCCCAACCAAAAACAAGTAAACTATAAATTAAAATTGTAAATTATTCGGCATTTACTTTTGATCTCGCATAATATCTCTCATTTCAAACACCTAAAATTAAGTTTAATATATAAAACACACAGAAAAGTCAGTTGACCTATGCAACCCAAGTATACCCACTAGGGCAACACAACACCAACTAAATCCTAAAAACTTTCAACCCCACCCATAAATGGGTGGCTTGGAACTTATACATTCAACAACTTGATAATTCCTTGTAGATTTATTGTTTTTATCTTACGATAGCGTCTTTTGGTGGTTTTAGGTGTTAGCTAGGTACCTCCGCTGATCGTGGATAGTGAGAAAAGCTTTCGAAAAGCTTTAATGTATTTGTAAGTGAGTGGGTGAAAGATTAAAATAGATAGAGCACTTCCACAATTGCCCAAATTTATGACCATCTTAAGATTATTGAGGCATTTGAAAATATATATTACCTCTCACATATATATATATACACACACTAGTATGTGCCTGTGCCGATGGCACGACGATAAGTTTGCCCCGTGAAAAAAAATTTCTTAAAATTAAAAAAAATGTTTACCCCGTGATAAAAAAAAATTTAACAATTTTTTATTAAATTAAAATATATATATATTAAAAAGATAATTATATATATTATATTATGTATGTATGTAATGTATGCATAACATACATTTATCGTATTATATTATGAATGTATGTTATGTATGCATAAAGTAGATAAAATATCATACATAAAGTAGTTAAAATATCATACATATATTTTATATCATCCTTACCCCTCCCATATATATATATATATATATATATATATATATATATATATATATATATATATATATATTAAATATGGATTATTATATCTCATGTGCATGGTTAGGTGACTCTTAGTTCCATTTATTTGCATGTTATAATTAAAATTAGTTTGGGAATTAAATTATATTTGAACACCTCGTGATTTAATAATAGCATTGTGTTTGTATTGCTAGGGTTTACCATTAGACCGGATCTAGGGTGTAAAGAGGCCTAAAGTGATGCTTTAGTATGTTAGATTGGGAACTAAGTGTAACACCCCGCTTAATTAAATACCGGGTGATCAGTCACATACCAAATTAAATCAGAATATACAATTGGATCATTATTAGCATCCTCGTCGAAAACATTTTATAATCACCTAATACTTAATTACACAGGTGTTAAAAACTATCAAATTTTAATTTAATAAACTCCCAATTTTTAAACATAAACCATTTAACACAATCCATTCCCACATTGAATAGCAACTGAGTAAATATCACAACTGAATTAAATGCAACTGGAATAAACTTTCCAGTAAAATATCTAAATACAATAATCCCAATGATAACAAATGCACCAAACTGACATAAGAATATAATCCGACTCAGATAGAAAGGAAATAACTAAAATCAATGAAAGTGAAGGCGTCTAAATAAAGCTTAAAACTCCATAGCTTCCATAGCTCGTCACATGTCATAATCCTTTATGGTTGACGTCCCTGCGGCTGGACACCTGATATAGGAGATACAAGAGAGAGAAGAGAATATGCAAGAAAACGGGTCAGAGCCCGTTGTAAAAATAGTTTATAAAAAAGCAAGTGAATAAATGCTAGATTTAGAAATTATTATATACATGTTATATTATCGGAATCTCTCTTGAGATTCTCACCTCTCATCTAGAGTGTACACCTAACGTACCTCTAAGTCATACTAGTTATAGTTCCCACGCTAACTAAATCAACCCAATGTATCCACTATTCATAGCCCAATTCATTCCCACGTATTTCTCTCATAATACATTTAATAATAATATGTATATCCATTTAGATTAAACATTGATAAGCCCCTTATTAATTTAATTAAATTAAGTGTTTTCATAATTAATTAATTCCAAATATCATTATCTTTTAATTCTACTTTAGTCACACAGTAGATATCATCATAAGTATATAAATACATTCACTCTATTATATATATACAATGCTGCACCCCGAGACACGGCTGCGGTGCTGCATTACTTCTCCCAATAGTTCTCATCACTGTATAGGGGACTATAGGTTCGGTAAATATCCCTTCAACCACAAATATCAAACACAAGCATTGGAGGCGAATATAGTCCTAAGCCTTTGGGATACGCACATACCTACACACACAAATGATCGGTCACACCCAAAAGTGGTGATTAATACCTAAGTTCTATGTGCTCGAGTGACAAGTCACAAAATCCCATTAGATTCATCAGAATATGACTTCCCTCATGCGCAAACCTCCCTCGATAGCAAGTAATCTAGGTATGTCATACACATAAACCATCAATCAATCAAATATGCATTAACATCTACCTATTTAGTATTAGGTACTTACATTACCTATATCATATTAGTAGGTTATCCTATCCCAAGTACCCATTATATTTCTTGAATACTACATGTACTTGTAATCACGATTATCATCGTACATATAGTATGTAATTATTTCTCCCATAATCTTTTATTTAACTCAAGTACCCGTATATATGTCCTCGATGTTACCCGTACTTGTCATAACGATTGTTCTCCTCTAAATCGTATAATAATTATGTAGATATCTCTCACATAATTTTAATCCTTAATAAATTATGATTTTCCAACATTAATCCCAAGTTTCTCACTCTATTAATGTGCCAAAATTATTTAAAAACTCATTCTGGGCTAGATTATAATTTCCCAAACTTTTCTGGGCTAAACTGGAGATTTATGGAAATCTCGTTTGAAGTCAAAAATATTGTTAGAACGAGATGGGATCTCGTTAGAACGAGATTGACTCTCGTTCGAATGAAGTCATCATTTTTCCTATTCATCTTCAGTTCCAGTTTTCTACATTTTTCCTCAATTTCAAACACCCAAACCTTATTGGTTTTCTGTCCTAACAGAATCCAAAAATTCGAATCACTATTCTAACATTATTTCAACATATTAATGGGTGATTTCTACATAAAAACATCAATTCCACATGTTCATAAGGGATTATCATCAAACCCATTAAAACCTTAAGATTTCAATAATCTGAATCCTCCATTTTTATCCAACTTGAAAACTCGGAATTTAGAATCATTGTTTCATACCTAAATCATCAAATTTCATTTTTAACATGTTAGGATTTTTCTACATGCAATTCCTATCATCCTTTTCAATAACCTTAAGAACACATATTTTTCTCAACATGTAAAATCCTTAATTTTCATCATGATCAAAGTTCCTACATGTTATGTATTCAACTACATGAATTTGCCTAACCATTATCTTGATTTACCAATAATTATAAATTCCAAATTTATAGGTTCATGAATCCTGCAATAAAATCCTATTCTAACATGGATATGCTAATCACTAAAATAGAGCAAGAATCACTTGCCTTAAAAGTCGGTCTGAACCTTTAATGGAGACAAATGTTATAAATTCTCCTTCCCTTTTTTCGACGACTATGATGTTGGTGCAAGGTGAACAGATGGTGGTTGTCCCTTTGGTTTTCCCTAGGTGACTCCTCCTTTCCAAGAACTCTTCCCTTCCTCAAACTACCCTTTCACTTTCTCTCTAAGACTCTTCTATTTTTCGCTCAAACTTTCTCACTTGTTTTTGGATGAAATGAATATTACGTAGAGTCTAGTATTATATAAATAAAAATTCTTAAAGGTAAGATAAAAGACAAAAATGAAGTTACTATTCATCTCCCAAGCAAAATGACTAAAACGCCCCTTCGGGGTGTCCTTTCATCTCCTAATTGACCCGAGCACCCAATTCAACACCCGAGTAGACTTTTATGACTATTTTGACCCTTTTGGATGCAACGGCACACTCAAAATGATCATAAGGTTGATATAAAATAATCTTTCCTTTTTATTTATTTAAATTAGTCCCGACACGTCCCACAAATGCGTCCCGACCAAATTTCCATTTTTGTCGTGTTTGTAACTCACGACAATATAACTAACATCATATTCATATATTACTTATATATCACTAAGTAATATTCAGAATCATATATTACTTTAATCTCTTGTAATATTAAATCCGGATTAATTTTTCATAATTAATTCCAATTAACCCCCATTAACTTTTAATTTAATTATTTTAAAAGTTATTAAAAATTACGGAGTATTACATACTTCCCCCCTAATAGCGGAATTTCACCCCGAAATTTGGAAAATAAAAGCATACCTAGTAAAAATAACTCCGGGTATTTATCGCGCATCTCATCCTCGCACTCCTAAGTAAACTCCTCAATGTTATGGTGCTCCCACTGAACACGCACCATTGGAACTACTTTCGATCTCAACCGCCTCTCTCTATGATCCAAGATCACTATTGATCTCTCCTCATACGAGATATCAGGCTGTAAATCAATCTCCTCCAATGCTACATGAGTGTAAGCCAACTCATCTCGGAGATATCGCCTCAGCGAAGAAATATGGAAGACAACATGAATTCTATGCAAGTGCTCCGACAACCCTAATCCATAAACAACCGGTCCAACTCTCTCGATAATAGGAAATGGTTCTAGATATCTGGGTGCCAATTTACCTTTTTTACTAAATCTGATAATCCCCTTCATAGGCGATACTCGTAATAACACCTGGTCCCGCACACTAAATTCACAGCAGAATCGCTTTGCATTGGCGTAGCTTTTTTGTCTATCCAGGGCTACTTGAATACGACTACGAATCATCTCAATCCTGGAAGACATATCCTGAATCACCTCTGGTCCTAGTAGCTTGTTGTCCCCCACCTCTAACCAACACGCAGGAGAATGACAAGGTCTACCATACAGTGCCTTAAATGGAGCCATATCGATGGTAAACTGATAGGAGTTATTATATGCAAACTCCACTAGCAGAAGGTACTATTCCCAACCTCCCCCAAAGTTGAAGATACACATACGTATCATGTCTTCTAACATATGATTAGTACGTTATGTCTGCCGATCCATCTGCGGGTTATAATCCGTACTCAACCTTAACTAGGTACCCATAGCCTCCTGAAAGCTCTCCCAAAAGCGTGACACAAAAATCATGTCTATGTCAGACACGATATTTAGGGCACCCCATAAAAATTTATTATCTCGGCAATAAATAATTGGGCATACTGTCCCGTGGTGTAATCAGTCCGAACGGGAAAAAAGTGATCTACCTTAGTCAACCGATCCACAATCACCCATATGGAATTGTGAATCCTATGAGAAGTAGGTAACCCTGTGATGAAGTCCATAGAGATTCTCTCCCATTTCTGCATCGGTATCTCTAATGGCTGAAGAAATCCAGCAGGCTTTTGATGATCCACTTTCACTAACTGACAAGTGGGACACCTAGAGACAAACTCAGTAATGTCCCTTTCCTCCCGCTCCACCAATAATATCATCGCATATCTTGATACATATTATCCCCAACGGGATGTATCGAAAATATGGATCCTTACTACTCTGTCATTACAACATGCCTCAAATTCACACCCTCTGGAATAATCAACCTACCGTTGAAACGCAAGCCCCCATCTGAACTCGCAGAGTAAGACTCTACTCCTCCGGATAAAAGCTGTCGAATTTTCTCCTGACAAAATGGACCAACTGCATGAGCCTGAACCACCCTCATCACAATCTGAGGTGTAACAGTCATAGCTGACATAAATGATCGGGCTACTGCATCCTGATATCCCAGTTCCTTCCATTTTGCCTTACACACCGCGACCAACCCACCTACCGGCCTTCGGCTCAACGCATCTACTACCACGTTAGCCTTTCCTAGGTGGTAATGTATCTCAAACTAATAATCTTTCATGAACTCAAGCCACTTGCGCTGTATATGTTCAACTCCGTTGAGTGAATAAATACTGCAGTGACTTATGATCCGTGAATAGGCAAAACTTTTTCCCAATAAATAATGTATCCATATCCAAAGAGCAAACACGACTGCCACAAGCTCTACGTCGTGGGTGGGGTAATTCTTCTCATGATTAATCTCCCTAGAGGCATAATCTATGACCTCTTCCTACTGTAGTACTCCACCAAGCCCCTGTAAAGATGCATCAGTGTAAACCAAGTACTCCACTCCTGGCTTAGGCAGTGCTAATACCGGTGCTAAAGTCAACTTATCTTTCATCTCGTCGAATGATAACTGAAATGCATTATCCCAGACAAATGGTACGCCTTTATGGGTTAGATTAGTCAACGGACCTGCTATCTTTGAGAAACCCTGGATAAAATTTCTGTAATAATCGACCAATCCCAAGAAACTGCGCACTTCTGTCGATGTCGTGGGTTTTCCCCACTCCCTCACCACTGATACCATACGACATCATTTGGGTTCATTAGGCAGGGTTGAATGATTTCCTATTGGAATGAGGGTAAATTTTATTCAAATGAGACCTAGGTTAAATGAGAACTCCTTAGTTCGAATGAGAAATTCCAGAGAGTTTTAGTTGGGATATTAAGGTTATGATCATATACATTTACGTGAAGGTTGTGGATATTAAAATTAGGTTTAGTTTGGGAAAATTGTAGCCAATAATCATGGTTAGGGTTATATATCATATCTGTTTACAATTATTGGATGATATTATTTATGGGACTGGGTATTACACCTATAATTGATGATGCGGTTTGCATAAATGTCTATTGATGATCCTATGTGGAGTTGGTCAACCGTCACAATCCTTTATAAGTGGGACTTCCTAAGAATTGACTCAATAGAGGCATGAAAAAACCCCAAAGGTTAGAGACTTCGGATGATACATATAAATGTAGAGGTCTGGCGATGGATATATTCATATGAGTATTTAAATTATGATACTATATTTTTGTGTTGTTGTTACTACGTATTTTGAGGTAGTATGTGGGTACTACGTATAGCTATTACTCTTAGTACATAGTTAGAGTTATATTATTACATTGCAACTATAGATGTAGATTATGTATCTCACTTGTTAGACTTGGGACTTTGGTTCACATGTCATAAGTATGTCTAGTGTAGTTAGACATCTAGATATGATATACCTCAATTATACGTGAGGTGTTATGTTCGACAGAGGATTGTGATCAGTACATTCCAAGAATGTACTGAATAGGTACCCCCGTGACATTTTAGTATAAGGTATGTACTAATTAGACTCGATCAATCTCACACAATTTTCAAAGGGTGCAAAGATTCTTAATCTCGAGAATTATGAGGATTGGAACAATAGAACAAATGTCAATTTAATTGTAACGGGTGAGATATAATTTATATCAGTTTAAATGATCTTTGCATATTAGGTAACATTTTTGTAAGTATATCTGAGATCATAATTCGAACGAATCCATGTTCAGGGGATACCGTGGAATTGAGACCCATTGATATACTTATATATTTTGTTTCCCTTAAGTAAAAACCGGTTGATGGATTATTTTAATCCTAGTGTATTAACAAATAAGTTAAGTCTTGAGAATCAAGGAAATTTATTAGATGTTGGTTGAAATTAAATAACAGTAAATTAAATAATAGTAAATTATTTACTAAGCGAGTATTAGATTCTTAACGTGGGGAATCATATTATATAATATAATCAACTTTGCAAATAAGACCTCATTATATCCGAGTGATTTATAGGATAATTGTATTGGAGTACAATCGTGATTATTTAGTGCGGTAAATTCATGATTAAATAAATAAAAGAAATAAATTAAGGTAAATGTAATTTTTTTTCGAGTATTTCTTTGGAGTGAATTTAATTATTTGTCTTGGGTCCCCGGTGTAGTCCATATACCCAAGTAATAAAACTTATTCTCTCAAGAAACGTAGTTTAAAGGTGTGGGAAGGGGTTTTAATCATTATTGTTCATAATTATGGTTTGGGAGGAGTGATAGAAAACACTATTCACATCAAATATCTTTAGGGCTGGAAATTTTTCTCATTTTAAAAATCAATCCCAGGTTGTTTTTCTTAACAAAAACAACTCATAAATCGTAAACATAATCTTTATCCTCAAACTATAAGTCTTTTCACTCATAAATTAGGTTCTATAAGAATTGAAATTGGGTTCTAGAAACCCCGTTTCACTCCATCAAAACATTAAAATACTAGAATAAAAACCATCACTTCCAAACAAGCCCAAACAAGTCAAAAACCTCACGACATAAGCCTTGAAAACTGACAAACAAATCCAAAATGAACTAATAGCCCCACAATCAAGGGCCCAACACTAAAACGATCTAATTACGATTTAATCCTTCGAAACCGTACCATGATTGACCGTCCTTCAGAGGTGAACTAATTAGTCATGTGATCCTGACAACTTGTCTATAAATAAAGGACTCACCAATGAGTTCAAAAAGAAATAATTATGCCTTTTAAATGTTATCTTTTAGTTTAGCTACTTTATCTATCTGGAAAGGCCCCACAACTCTCTTCTTTTTTTCCTTCCATCCCTTCTTATACAAAGTTCCATCTTTTTATCATAAACCCCTTCTATTTTTCCCCTTTATCATATAAACCCAAGAAACCAAAACGCAGCCTTTATCTCCCAAGAAACCTCATCATCACTAAATAAGCTTAAGATACATTTCTTAAGGATATGACCTCAAACTAGAGCACTACTAAAATGGAAAGGTGCTTGCGTGACATCACATGTATGTGTTCTTTGACAATATTTACATTGGAATTCCTAATAAAAATGGACAATGTTATGCTGCAACACCACCCACTATCATCCTCTTATTTATATTCTGCATTTGTTAATTTTCCAGAAAGGTCATGTCCGACTATGTTGACTTTGATTTTGTCTACGACAAATACATAGGCATAGTAGGAGTCCACCCCTAATGCTCAAGTAAGATATTATTCACATTTATCTAATTTTATTTTTATTTCCATAAATACTATGAACCCAAACCAAAATCTTCAAAACCATGAAATACAAAAATATAGGTTAAAGGATCACTAGATATGTGGATTCTACAAGATATTTTGGTTTTATGTTGGAAGTCTCGTCACTATTTCTTTATTAAAATATCTTTATATGAAAACCCACTTTTCCAGATCACTTTTCATGGATGCGAACCTTTTACATTTTCTGATATAAACCCATTTAACTCTAAAACCATGTTGAGACATCAGAGATAGTTAAAATCTCTCGCATTGAGCCATTATAAGAGGTATAACCCTACTTGTACTTTTGTGAACTATGTGGACTATGAATCTCTTTATGAGAGTATGTAGGCTCACACGGACTACCGTTCAAGTGAATGAGTCCAATTTTGTACATATTTTATCCTTTGTCTATATTATTTACATACACTCCCCACACCGGACTTCATATTCTATCCACCTATATAAATATTTTAGTGTTCTTATTTCTCCCCACTATAACATGCTTATATACATGTTTCTCATTTACACTTAAGATTGAAATGGCGGAGCATGTCCCTAACACCTTCCTAATTCGTAACCCAATCCTCGGACTCGTAACTTTCTAGCTAAACGTGCAGATCACGTGCCATCCTTAAGTATCCACGACCCTTTATTTTGCTGTTTTGTGTAAAACAAACTAGGGACTCCATATTTTTTTATAATACAAAGTGAATACCACGCTTCACAACAAAATTATGTTACTTCTGCACATTCATGTGTATTCTATTTTACTTTTATATACCTAATTAGGTAGAAAAATATTGGTATTGCGTGCTCCCGTAGGGATAAGATTACACCTTATGCATCCCTTGGACCTTATTTATGATATGTATGCCAAGATACACAATAAAACAAGTAAAAATATAAAAAGGAAATACTTCTCATAAGATGCACACTACATCACTGCATAATATCTTCATATCACTACATACCCTATGACCCTGGGAAATCTAGTGATAAGATTCGAGTCTAACTAATGCGGTTCCCTATTGACAACTTCCATACTTCTTGGGCTCGATCCCCTTGTGTATACAAAGTGGTATGTTTTCTGTGACCATCACTCACGTACCTCAAGTATATCAATCCAACTCTCACACGAATTATCCTCATAAGGTATATAGGGAGGCTCGATTTACATACATTCAGGTATATCAAAATGGCCTTCTTATACATAATTCGAATTATATCGTGAGGGATCATAACTAAATAAGGGAGCCTTTAGACTCGCAAATAAACATTGTATAACCTCATGCAGTAGAATAATAAGACATAACTAAATAATAGTGAAATCAAAGAGATTTTTCAAATGGATATATCTCTCAAATTTTATTTGATCCCTAAAGAAAATTTCCTAAAATAGGTTGGAACTCAAAATTCTAAAAGATCACTCACCTTTCTTAAATAGGGGCTGCGATCCAGGTGATGAGTTCTGTAGGAAATGGATCATAACCCCGGCTACCCAAACATACATCTCTGATATCTTTCACTCATGCTTCTACTTAAGTAGATTCTTCACTATACGCTTCCCATACACTCACAACTATAATCTTGGTAAATGGACGAAAGCCTCATCTTTCAAACTCCCGTACCATGTAAAATTTTCAATGTGCAAACCGAAAAATAAGTTTTACTAGTTGACATCCTACCAAGTTTAATCGCTTTAGGAAATTATATGTTTACTCTAAGATGAGAGAAAGTTTCTCTCAGCAACCGATTAAAAAATACAGAAGATTAAGGGGCTAGCATACCTCCTACAAATGTTGTACAACCATATGTTGTAGCAAACATTACCAATAACCCTCCTATAGCCACTACCTAAAGTCACACATTCACTAACAAAATTGAGGCCCCTTTAAACATAGGTAGACTTAGAATGGATTTCCAAACACTCCAAAAAAATTCCCACATCTTTGACCTATTGACGATGTCGCTGACATTTAGTCATTGTCCCTCTACCCTAATGCTAGGTTGCCCAATAGATATAAGATTCCATAAATAAAAACATTTGCAAGAATAGAACCACCCATCATTCACCTCAAGATTTATATCCAGGATATGAAATCCCTGAGGGATTTTAAGAAGTCATGGAATAAATTTTTGGACCCACCTTGTATGAAGGCGCCCTTAAATGGTTCCTATCAATGGGAGACACATGGACCACGACATGGAGAGACATCTTTAGGGAGTTTGTGCAACAATAAAATATTATGACTAGTTAGAAATCATTTATCAGGATTTCAAAATGACAACGCAAGAGATTGGGGAACACTTGGGCTCCTTCATTTTTTATCGGGGGAGATAAATTATATCAAATGGTGAAATGACCCTTCGAGGAAGAGCAGGTATCCATCGTGAAGAAAAATCCACTCCAACTTTAACGTAACCAACTAAAAACATAAAAACTTCCACATTTCAAGACCCTGTTGGATGTAGGGGCTCAAATTGAGAACAAACTTATGAAACTCCATCTAAGACTGAGATAGAAGATCGAAAGAATATTCCCCATTTCTCAACTAGAAAAACTAACAAAGCAAATAATACGATTGCCATTGCCATTGCCATTTAAGGTCCAACACCTATACCTATTTCAGCCAAAAAATAATAAATAAAATACTACGAATATTAACTTTAGAACTTGGACTTTGGATAGGATCCAACATCCATTTCATCATTTGTATGAACCCATAATCAAGGCTCTCGAAAAGAAGGGGATTTGTATGAACCATTTCATCATTTGTATGTATATATATATATATATATATATATATATATATATATATATATATATATATATATATATATATATATATATATATATATATATATCTGTGTGTGTGTGTGTGTGCACGCACGTGTGAGGATATATGAGTGTCCATACTAAAACCCAACTCTCCCTTGTAATACCCCGTAATTTTATTGATATTTATTTAAGGGATTAATTAAATTAAATGTGAATTAATTGAGAATTAATTCGAATATAAATACTAATGATATGAGAGTTGGTATTTTATTATGATGTGTATATATGGAAATGTATGAATATTGGAAATATTAAAATTGTCGCGAGACTGAAATACGACAATTTGGGAAATTTAGTTGGGACGCGCGTGTCAGTTGCGCCAGTAATGTAATTATTTGAATTAAAAAGTGAATTCTATTTTTATCAACCGAATGGTCATTTTGTGTGCGCCAACGAGTCTGAAAGGGTCGAAATAGTCAGAAAACACTAGTCGGGGGTTTAGTTTGGCTCCCGGAGCATTTTTGGGCCATACCGGCAACTTAAAAGGGTATTTTGGTAATTTTAAAAATTAGAAAATTAAAACCCACGAAAATTGGAGTTTATATTTAGTATTTTAAAAGGGGCCACTAAGGACATTACCAACAAAAGTTTAGAGAGTGGGCTACGGGAGTTTTGAGAGAAGTTACAAGAGCCAAAACCAAGCCATCTTCAACTTGGGGAGAAAATCTGTAGAGAAAGGAGAGAATCAACCTTCATTAACCAACATCAATTCTGAAGAACAATCTAAGGCAAGTGATTTGATATTTTTAGTGCATTGAATATGTCTTCCATGTTTAGTGTAGGAATTATCTTATATTGAAATTTTTGAAGAAAACCCATGAAATTGTTGGAGAAACTTTGAATTTGGGTTAGGATTTGCATGTAGAATGATGATGGACTAATTTAATATTCGAGGAGTTATATATGATGATTTAAAAAATGGATTTATGATGAGTAATTGGGCATAAGAAAATTATGAGTTCTTGTTCCTAGGGTTTGGGGAAATATTTGGAGATTTATATTAATTCCTTGATGATTTGTAAGATTTGACCCCTAAAATACGTTAAGAGATGATCTAGGATGATTAGAAATGGTTTAAAAACGTTGGATTATAAATTGGATGGTCTAAGGGTGGATTTAGAGGAGAGAAGAATCGAGAAAAACGGACTTGGGAATTTCTGGGCTGAAACTGCCATCTCGTTAGAAGACCTGCCCAGGTCGTTCGAAGGAACTTCAAACGAGAGGACAGTATCCCTTCTAACGAGTTGGTATTTTTTTCGAAGCCCTTCGTTCGAACGAACTTGTTCGAACGAGACTTCTAACAAGTTGACAGAATGTCCCTTTTGGCCTGAATTTATTTCTAGTATCCCGTAGACTTATTTTAATGGTGAGATAACCTTCCCTTATTAAGTAGTGGGTATAGTTGGGAGATTGGGGTACATTGAGGAGTAAAACTTAGAATAGTGTATTAAACCGGATGACATTTGTGGATTGGGAAGCGAGTAACTAATCACGACGTAAGAATAATTGATAACTTAAATACATATAAACCGGGGACTTGTGATTTGTATAGCACTAAGTGTTGGTATAAGAACGAGAAGTATACCACTAATAAAATATTGTAATATCTAAGATGTGTGAATGCTTAGTATCTGTGGTTATCTGTGTATAACATACTTACTGTACATGCTATCATGGGAGGTTGGCGTTCGTTTAGGGCCATCTAATCTTTGTGTGCCTACGGGGGGATCTAGATTAGTACCTCAAGGACATAGGTTAGAGAAGGACTTATTGAGAAGTTAATAAGTCTGCTGATCATGGGAGCGTAGGTATATCACCATGTGATGTGAACTATGTTCGCCTCTATTGTTTGTGATTGTTGTTTAATGAAACGATTCCTGAGAGATTCGGAATACGTGGTCCTTATGTATGTGATGTACCAGGATCGGAATACGTGGTCCTTATGTATGTGATGTAGCAGGTTATTAGTAATCATTCATAGTATTGTATATTTATGATGAGAATAATATACTGTTAATTGAAATGAATTGTCTTGAATAAATGTGAGTATTGATAATGGAAACCGTTTGTGAAGTGAAAATGGAAGATCTCTAGTAATTAGTAGTACTAACATGGGATACTGTGTAGCAAGTTATAACACTCTTTTAACTAAAAGTTGTTGGGAATTGAATTGGATATCGTATAGAAATGTTAGATTTTAGTATCGGACTAGTTAGATATGGGAACAACTACAATGGGTACGGGTGCGATAGGAGTGCACAATTAGTTGAGAGGTGAGGACCTCATGTGAGTGCACACACTATCATGTACTTTATATTCACTATTTAATGATATTAAACACTTGCAAATTTTTAAACTATTTTCACAATCGGGCTCTGACCCGTTTGCTTTCAAATCTATTTTTTGTAAAACCTTTTAGGTTCCCAGCTACAAGGACACCATGCTTAGGAATTCTATTCAGGTGACGTGCTGTAGCTGCTGTGGAAGTTACAGGATCTTGACAGCAGACGCCTCCATTTCCGATCTCGACTCCATTATCATATTTTATTATTTGTTGGGCCTGTCGTCCCATTCCTTTTAGAGACATCTTACTGTTCAGTTATTTCAGACTTAATGTTGTAATAAATTTAGTGATGCAGACTTGGTATTTATTTATTTCAGTATTCAGATTGTTGTGAGGAGTATTCCTCCAGACTCATTATTATTTGGTAGTTATTCTATTGTGACTATGTTGTGGTGGTTATGTTAGCATTTCATAATTTACTTATTGTATGTTAATCGGATTAAATTAAAATTGACAACTCACTTTTAAATATTAGGTGGCTAGTAATTGTTAAAATGTTTTCGATAGTGATTCTATGAACTGAACCAACTTGGCATTTTGTATTAATTTAATAAAGAAGTATCTATCTGGTATTTAATTAGTCGGGGTGTCACATCCCTTCTCCTAAAATAGTCCCACCCAACATTTAAACCAAACCCACAAGTTCCCATTATTTTTGTGACACCCCGCCTAATAAGATACCGGGCGATCACTCCAATATTAAATTAAAATAGGAGTCTCATATGGATCATTCTTAGCATCACTGTCGAAAATCCATTTAATTACTAATAACCTATTAGGCCGGTGTCAAAATTTTAACTTTACTACTCTTTTTAACAACAATAAATAAAACATCCACACAGTTTTGTGGAAATGAAACTAAAATGAAATCAAATGACCGAACACTCGGTCAAAATATACAACCATATCGAATGCTGTAATGAAAGAATAAATAAATGCAATTAGACCATTGTCCTGAATGTTTATACAATACCTCCTATCTAGATTACAATAATGGAAGCGTCTACTGAAAATCCTGCACGCATCCACAACTGCAGCAGCTGACGTTTGACTCGAAGGAAGTGCCATCCAGGCGTCCCTGTGTCTGGACACCTATATATATACATAATATAGAAAGAAAGGAGAGTAGATAAACGGGTCAGAACCCGAGTTTTGAAAATATTTAGCAAGTGCATAAATGTCTTATTATTTTGAAAAAGGTTTTATCTCATATTTAAATTGGTATCGCACTCCCATGAGATACCCTTCACCTCTCCTCTAACAATGCACTCCTAGCGCATCCCTCTAAACATCCTAGTCAAGCTACCCTGCTAAACTAGTCTATCACCCAACCACTATCTACCTTAGATAGTCCAACATATGTACTAAGGGCTAAACTTCACTCTAATCTCGACGCTATGCCATGTTCCTGCGTGGGGTGTCTCGCGAAGCGAAATTCAAACAAGGAACCCCCCCGATACACTACTAAAGTAACATCTTTGACTAAAATACACGGGCTTCTGAGAGGATTCTTTATCAACCAAAACCTAGAGTCCTTCATTTCTACCACTTACAAGTTGAGAGATGTTCCATTCCCAATGGCAGAAGAAGGATGCAAGCTGGAAGGACTTGGACAAGATATTTTTCACTTGGACAGGAGATACAACGCGCTTAGCATCGGAAAGATCCCTCTCTCTACATGGGTGTGCTATAAAACTATGCGGCAAGTTCGATCGTCGAGATCCGCCAGTCCCTCAGTACAGAAAGATATATATAAATATATACCATAAGCATTTATAATATTAGAGAACTAAGGATTAAACTTCTCCCCAGTCTCAACACATTGCCATATTCGTGCGTGGGGTGTCTCGCAAAGCGAAATCCAAACAAGAAACCCCCCGATACACTACTATGCAGCAAGGTCGATCGTCCGGATCCATTAGACCCTCGGTACTCGATTCATCCATATATACATATACATATTTTACCATAACCATCCGGATCTATCTCCCGGAATGAGAATCCATATACAAAGTATTTATCAATACTTATCATTTTTATCTCAAAACCTTCCATTTCCCTTCTCATATCCAGGAAATTTATTTAAAAGCCAATTCATTATCATGAATTGCTTTAACAAATCATATCTATTTTTAAAGTCAGTTTTATTATCATAAAAATGCTTTACCTTTTTAAATCATCCCATTTCCCATTTCATACTCTGGAAATGTAATTAAAAGCCATTTTTATTATCATAAAAATGCTTTTACCATATCATATGCTTCAACATCCCTTCTTCCATCCGGGAGTGTTACCGAAGCTAAACATATAACCCATTTCCCTTCGTATATACAGGAAATGTAATTAAAGCCAATCCATTATCATGAATTGCTTTAATATAAGACGTTCTAAGACCGCCCGTCCGGGTTTCTCCACTGTGCGCCCCCTAAATGGCTATCATCTTCCAGGGCCTATCATCAAGACAACCTGGGATCCTACATCGCAAGACATCGGGAAGCGTCCATGTGCCTGCGGGATAGTCAAGACCACACCCGGAATCTCCTAACTAGCGCGGAAAAATATATATCAACAACGCTCACATGGCCTATAGGACTATATCCACCCTGCATTCATTAGCCAGGGGGCTTCACCATACGAACGCAACTTCCCTTATGATAGCGATTTAGAGATGTGTAATCCATATTTTATTAATTATGAAAAACATTTCTCTTTCCATTTTGAAAATATTCATTTTTATATCTTCAAAATCATTTCCATCATAACATATATATATATATACCTAAATCACAAAGTATATACATATCCCATACATTCCTCCTAGAATATATATAAAATAACGACCATAGTGGCCTATAGCATCTAGCGATAACCAATAATCCCAAAGATTCCCTCCAGGAATCATAATCATGCATTCATATATAAGCATGATACTAAACCCAAATATTTCTTAATTTAATAATCACTATATACCACAATCCCATCCAAGGATTTATTGGATATCTCCAATGATACCCTTCACTCTAAATGAAATCAACAAATATCTATACTCCCAAATTATCCTAATTATCTCCTAAGATACACTTAACGATAATCAATATAATTATGCTTTCTATAAGCATAATTATATAGGCCTCTATGCCTACAAGAAATATCCTCGGGATTTATCTCACCCGAACAACCTTAAATTCAACGAGTTAAGGATTTCATTTCCTTGAACCTCCAAGACTATTCCTTGTCCAATTAATCATTTAGAAGTCCCTAATATAATTAAGGAACCCTAATCCATCAATTTCTATAATTATTCTATTTTCCTCGAAAATATAGATTAAGGGTTATATACTAAAAACCCTTACTTTACCCTCCTAAATTACCTTAATTTATGGACCATAAAATCCTAAAAGGTCCTTTAGGTTATCACTTAATTAACCTCAAATCAAGATGAAATGGAATCTATCCCATCCAAATCATCCTAGAGAAATTGTCAACTTTCACCAGGGGTCGATCGATCGACCCATGGTTGTCGATCGATCGATGGCTTCGATCGATCGATCCCTTATGATCGATCGATCGATCAAGTCGGGCAACATCTTCTCCGAGAAGCTGTTTCGGCCATGGAAGCTTCCCCCAAGCTTCCATATCTTCACCCAACGGCCTACAACTTCTACCAACAACAAATAAACCTATAATACGGGTTCTAAACATCATAGGACCCGGAATCACCAATTAATTTCAACAAAAACCTAAGTTTCTCCAATTTACCATTTTTAGGGGTTTATTCGTTTTAACTCCCAAAAACTCGTTTTATCCACGAATACCCAACCCAAAATCATTAGGGTTTGTTATACCAACAATGATATGAGATATTTATGCTTAAAAACAAATAAAGCAAGTAAACACTTGCCTCGTGGATAAAATCCAACGTCCTCGAGCCGAATCCCGCGGAGGCTGGCCGGAATCTCCCCCTTTTTCCTCTTTTCTTCATCCTCTCTCTCTTCCATCTCTTCTTTCTATTTTCTCTTCTCCTTTCTCCCTCTCTCCCTCCTTTTATAAGGAGAAAAGGGTTTAACCCCTTTAAAACCCAAAAACGACTCGTTTACCCAATTACGAGCCTATTTAACTCCAAAATTACCCGGAACTCAATTTCGACAATCGAACACTCTTTTCCGACTGTCTCGGATATTCCGAGACTCATGGCGCAGTCGAAATTTCCATCCGAGGTACTTGGCCGCAAATCACTATTCCAACTCAAAATAATTAAATGTGGTATTCTACTCAAAATCTTACCTCTTTTGTCGCTATACTCCACGGCGACATATAATTAAATTACTTCGACCTATATAGTCCCAAAATAATTTATAACACCCTTCGAAAATTATTAAATCCTCGAAAATCCCAAAAATTACTATTTCGAGAAATTCTCCAAATTCCAAATTATACTTAAATATGGAATTTAATCCTTTCCAAAAGTGCGGGTTATTACATACTCCCCCCCTTACAACGGAATTTCGTCCTCGAAATTCAGGTATAACTTACACCATCTAACTAGGATCACTACAAATCCAAATTTCTCAAGGGAAACGATACTAACCCAATGGTTCCCAACCATATGCTACGCGACTACCACGATCGTAAAGTGACTCTAATACGTCACATAATACTCATCATCTATAATGCCTATCGGCATGAATTTCAACCTTATATACTATGTGGTATATAAAACCATCTTACCAAGGTGCCCATACACCTTTCCAACTTGTGCACATCCGTAGTGAACGTCTGACACGTAACACTCTCCCCCAATAAGGGTCTCCTTTGCTCGGTGAAATACTCACCTATGGGTCCTCCCGAACCTTAAAATTCAATTCAATTCAATTCAATTCGCCACTAACTATACTAAACTTACATCCTAATAATACTAAGGTCTATGCGATGTATTACATACGCGAAACTACTATAATCCTAAGTATGTCCCTAGTGCCCAAGGCCTCTCAAAACTCCCGACAATTGCTTGGTTTCATGCGTGGGATGTCTCGCCAAGGCGAAATCAAAATAAGGAACCCTCTCGGCTACTCCCTCGCGTAGTCGATCATCGACATATAGCGACCTAAGGCACACCAGCGTGACGTCCTAAATACTACCTACACTAAACTACGAATGCATTTCTACTATCTTATCCTTCCTCCCATACGGAAGGAAACCTAATCAATCGAAGTGCCCACTTTCTGTAAAAGTGTCACGAACATATTACCCAAAATTTATCTCCTCAAAAATTGCCTTTTCATTAAGGCCTGACTATTGTCCTCAAATCAATTTCTCTAAGTCCAACCTCACCCACCCACTAGTGGCGAGGGGACCACTTTAGTGCTTTTACATAGCACAATATTTCCATATGTATATCAACATCATGTGGCTCATAGTCTATAGTGGTTCATCCACACTATAAGACATTTCCACAAAATCAACATCCTTGCATCCCATAACAGCTCCCCACTCCCGACGCCGTTAAGAGTCATGTGTGGAGTGTCTCGCAAAGCGAAATCAAAACAAGGAACCCCTCCACATATTAACCCTTGACTTCGTTGGTTATGGAGTTCCGTCATTTCAACATCCAACCGGGATGTCCCTATCCCCTAATCCAATAAAAAGGTGGTCTGAATTCCTATCTCTAACTAAGGGTCATACCACCCTGCGCCCGCACTTATTTTTAAGTCCTTGCGCAAACAGTAATGAGCTTTATGTTCAGCTCAACGAAAATCCTATAGCCTTAAATCATATATATAAGGTCGCCATATACCCAAATCACACTAATGAAACGTCTACTCCCCGAAGTTTCGTATCCCACAATAAATAAGGTGAACTCAACCTATATCTAGGTGAGACACCGCAACAATAACCTGTTCCCTCCAGGAACCATGGACACAATAGACTTGTCATTTTTAGCTTGCTATCGCTCCGAAAATACACCATAATGTATTATACTCATCATATCACCGTATTCGTATAGACATATAAAACGAGTATCCCAAACCAGATATATATATATATATATATATATATATATATATATATATATATATATATATATATATATATATATATATATATATATATATACACACAATACATCAACACCCGCCTTTATGGCGAATGAAGGAAAACAAAATCCCGCTATCGCGGAAAAATACATAGACATACATGTTATTATGTTATCGTGACCGCCATAACTCAAATTACACACACGAGTCTAGGGATAACTAATACCGCAACTTTATCTCGTCACACCAAATATACCTCCTCAATTGAGGTAAAACTCATAACAACAACTTTATTTTAACAAATTTCCCGAGTGGATGTCCAACCATGGGGTCCTCGAACAGTCCCATTCTTTAGTGAGCCCATCCTTCTTGGAAAGGACTCAATATTCATTGCACCTAACTCACTTAGGTACAAGGTTCACTTCTCCATAATACTCTTTATTCACCATTGGCCTCTGGCTAAACCTTAGGCGAATAATTCCCAAAACAACATTCTTCTCATCCTGCTGATTCATGGGGACTCACGGTTAGAATTATCCGTAAGATCCCTTTGGAACCCTTATCTCCATGGGGTAATTCAATCTTAAGTACCACTCTCTACCACAGTAGTACTTGGTTTCTCATAACTACTATACTTTAGTAGTCGTTGCAATAATCCATAATAATTTTCCACAAGGAGAGTGGCCTCCACAAAGGTCCTCGTCCCCACTTCTATCAGCTTCCCCAGCTAAGCTCCAACTCCTGCTGCCCTCCGAGCTCCGCACCCGATTCTCAATGAGCGTGTAAAAGATTTCTATAATCTTCTAACATGGCAGGAGAACAAAATCTCACAAGAGAAATCAACAATCCTAATCCTGGGGCTCTATAACAAATCGAGAGCAACACTGAAAGCGTAGTACGTCCGCACAGATTCCTAAGGACACTAGAACCTGATTCTCTGATACCATCTGTGACACCCCGCCTAATAAGATATCGGACGATCACTCCAATATTAAATTAAAACAGGAGTCTCATATGGATCATTCTTAGCATCACTGTCGAAAATCCATTTAATTACTAATAACCCATTAGGCCGGTGTCAAAATCTTAACTTTACTACTCTTTTTTACAACAATAAATAAAACATCCACACAGTTTTACTGAAATGAAACTGAAATGAAATCAAATAACCGAACACTCGGTCAAAATATACAACCATATCGAATTCTATACTGAAAGAATAATTAAATGCAATTGGACCATTGGACCGAATGTTTATACAATACCTCCTATCTAGATTACAAGAATGGAAGCGTCTACTGAAAATCCTGCACGCATCCACAGCTGCTGCAGCTGACGTCTGACTCGAAGGAAGTTCCATCCAGGCGTCCCTGTGTCTGGACACCTATATATACATACATAATATAGAAAGAAAGGAGAGTAGATAAACGGGTCAGAGCCCGAGTTTTGAAAATATTTAGCAAGTGAATAAATGTCTTATTATTTTGAAAAAGGTTTTATCTCATATTTAAATTGGTATCACACTCCCATGAGATACCTCCACCTCTCCTCTAACAGTGCACTCCTAGCGCATCCCTCTAAACATCCTAGTCAAGCTACCCTGCTAAACTAGTCTATCACCCAACCACTATCTACCCTAGATAGTCCAACATATGTACTAAGGGCTAAACTTAACTCTAATCTCGACGCTTTGCCATGTTCCTGCATGGGGTGTCTCGCGAAGCGAAATCCAAACAAGGAACCCCCCCGATACACTACTATGCGGCAAGGTCGATCGTCGAGATCCACCAGTCCCTCAGTACAGAAAGATATATATAAATATATACCATACGCATTTATAATATTAGAGCACTAAGGATTAAAATTCTCCCCAGTCTCAACACATTGCCATATTCGTGCGTGGTGTGTCTCGCAAAGCGAAATCCAAACAAGGAACCCCCCCGATACACTACTATGTGGCAAGGTCGATGGTCGGGATCCATTAGACCCTCGGTACTTGATTCATCCATATATACATATATATATTTTACCATAACCATCCGGATCTATCTCCCGGAATGAGAATCAATATACAAAGTATTTATCAATACTTATCATTTTTATCACTAAACCTTCCATTTCCCTTCTCATATCCAGGAAATGTATTTAAAAGCCAATTCATTATCATGAATGGCTTTAACAAATCATATCTCTTTTTAAAGCCAGTTTTATTATCATGAAAATGCTTTACCTTTTTAAATCATCCCATTTCCCTTTTTATACTCAGGAAATGTAATTAAAAGCCATTTTTATTATCATAAAAATGGATTTACCATATCATATGCTTCCACATCCCTTCTTCCATCCGGGAGTGTTACCGAAGCTAAACATATAACCCATTTCCCTTCCTATATCTAGGAAATGTAATTAAAGCCAATCCATTATCATGAATTGCTTTAACATAACGCATTATAAGACCGCCCGTCCAGGTTTCCCCACTGTGCGTGCCCCTAAATGACTATCATCTTCCAGGGCCTATCATCACGACAACCTGGGATCCTACATCGTAAGACGTCGGGAAGCGGCCATGTGCCTGGGGGATAGTCAAGACCACACCCAGAATCTCCTAACCAGCGCAGAAAAATATATATCAACAAACGCTCACATGGCCTATATGACTATATCCACCCTGCATTCATTAGCCAAGGGGCTTCACCATACGAACGCAACTTCCCTTATGATAGCGATTTAGAGAGGTGTGTAATCCATATTTTATTAATTATGAAAAACATTTCTCTTTTCATTTTGAAAATATTCAATTTTATATCTTCAAAATCATTTCCATCAAAACATATATACCTAAATCACACAGTTTATACATATCCTATATATTCCTCTTAGAATATATATATAATAACGGCCATAGTGGCCTATAGCATCTAGCGATAACCAATAATCCTAAAGATTCCCTCCAGGAATCATAATCATGCATTCATAAATAAGCAAGATACTAAACCCAAATATTTCTTAATTTAATAATCACTATATACCTCAATCCCATCTAAGGATTTATTGGATATCTCCAATGATACCCTTCACTCTAAATGAAATCAACAAATATCTATACTCCCAAATTATCCTAATTATCTCCTAGGATACACTTAACGATAATCGATATAATTATGCCTTCTATAAGCATAATTATATAGGCCTCTATGCTTACATGAAATATCCTCGGGATTTATCTCACTCGAACAACCTTAAATTCAACGAGTTAAGGATTTCATTTCCTTAAACCCCCAAGACTATTCCTAGTCTAATTAATCATTTAGAAGTCCCCAATATAATTTAGGAACCCTAATCCATCAATTTCTATATTTATTCTATTTTCCTCGAAAATATAGATTTAGGGTTATATACTAAAAACCCTAACTTTACCCTCCTAAATTGCCTTAATTTATGGACCATAAAATCCTAAAAGGTCCTTTAGATTATCACTTAATTAACCTCAAAGCAAGATGAAATGGAATCTATCCCATCCAAATCATCCTAGAGAAATTGTAAACTTTCACCAGGGGTCGATCGATCGACCCATGGCCGTCGATCGATCGATGGCTTCGATCGATCGATCCCCTATGATCGATCGATCGATCAAGTCGGGCAGCTTCTTCTCCGAGAAGCTGTTTCGTCCATGGAAGCTTCCCCCAAGCTTCCATCTCTTCACCCAATGGCCTACAACTTCTACCAACAACAAATACACCTATAATACGGGTTCTAAACATCCTAGGACCTTGAATCACCAATTAATTTCAACTAAAACCTAAGTTTCTCCAATTTACCATTTTTAGGGGTTTATTCGTTTTAACTTCCAAAAACCCGTTTTATCCATGAATACCCAACCCAAAATCATTAGGGTTTGTTATACCAACAATGATATGAGATATTTATGCTTAAAAATAAATAAATCAAGTAAACACTTGCCTCGTGGATAAAATTCGACGTCCTCGAGCCGAATCCCGCGGAGGCTGGCCGGAATCTCCCCCTTTTTCCTCTTTTCTTCCTCCTCTCTCTCTTCCCTCTCTTCTTTCTCTTTTATCTTCTCTTTTCTCCCTCTCTCCCTCATTTTATAAGGAGAAAAGGGTTTAACCCCTTTAAAACCCAAAAACGACTCGTTTACCCAATTACGAGCCTATTTAACTCCAAAATTACCCGGAACTCAATTTCGACAATCGGACACTCTTTTTCGACTATCTCGGACATTCCGAGACTCATGGCGCATTTGAAATTTCCATCCGAGGTACTTGACTACAAATCATTATTCCAACCCAAAATAACTAAATGCGGTATTCTACTCAAAATCTTACCTCTTTTGTCACTATACTCCACGGCGACATATAATTAAATTACTTCGACCTATATAGGCCCAAAATAATTTATAACACCCTTCGAAAATTATTAAATCCTCGAAAATCCCAAAAATTACAATTTCGAGAAATTCTCCGAATTCCAAATTATACTTAATTATGGAATTTAATCCTCTCCAAAAGAGCGGGTTCTTACATACTCCCCCCCTTACAACGGAATTTCGTCCTCGAAATTCAGGTATAACCCACACCATCTAACTAGGATCACTCCAAATCTAAATTTCTCAAGCGAAACGATACTAACCCAATGGTTCCCAACCATATGCTACACGACTACCACGATCGTAAAGTGACTCTAATACGTCACATAATAACCATCATCTAAAATGCCTATCGGCATTAATTTCAACCTTATATACTACGCGGTATATAAAACCATCTTACCAAGGTGCCCATACACCTTTCCAAATTGTTCACATCTTCACATCCGTAGTGAACGTCTGACACGTAACAATCTCTCCCAACAAGGGTCTCCTTTCCTCGGTGAAATACTCACCTATGGGTCCTCCCGAACCTTGAAATTCAATTCAATTCGCCACTAACTATACTAAACTTACATCCTAATAATACTAAGGTCTATGTGATGTACTACATACGCGAAACTACTATAATCCTAAGTATGTCCCTAGTGCCCAAGGCCTCTCTCAACTCCCGACAATTGCTTGGTTTTAAGCGTGGGACGTCTCGCCAAGGCGAAATCCAAACAAGGAACCCTCCCGTTACACTACTCCCTCGCGTAGTCGATCATCGAGATATAGCGACCTAAGGCACACCAGCGGGACGTCCTAAATACTGCCTACGCTAAACTACGAATGCATTTCTACTATCTTATCCTTCCTCCCATACGGAAGGAAACCTAATCAATCGAAGTGCCCACTTTCTGTAAAAGTGTCATGAACATAATACCCAAAATTTATCTCCTCAAACTTTGCCTTTTCATTAAGGCCTGACTATTGTCCTCAAATCAATTTCTCTAAGTCCAACCTCACCCACCCACTAGTGGCGAGGGGACCACTTTAGTGCTTTTCCATAGCACAATATTTCCATATGTATATCAACATCTTGTGGCTCATAGTCTATAGTGGTTCATCCACACTATAAGACATTTCCACAAAATCAACATCCTTGCATCCCATAATTGCTCCCCACTCCCGACGCCGTTAAGGGTCATGTGTGGAGTGTCTCGCAAAGCGAAATCAAACAAGGAACCCCTCCACACATTAACCCTTGACTTAGTTGGTTATGGAGTTTCGTCATTTCAACATGCAACCGGGATATCCCTATCCCCTAATCCAACAAAAAGATGGTCTGAACTCCTATCTCTAACTAAGAGTCATACCACCCTGCGCTCGCACTTATTTTTAAGTCCTTGCGCAAAGAATAATGAGCTTTATGTTCAGCTCAACGAAAACCATGCGGCCTTAAATCATATATATAAGGTCTCCATATACCCAACTCACAATAATGAAACCTCTACTCATCAAAGTTTCGTATCCCACAATAAATAAGGTGAAATCAACCTATATCTAGGTGAGACACCGCAACAATAACCAGTTCCCTCCAGGAACCATGGACACAATAGACTTGTCATTTTTAGCCTGCTATCGCTCCGAAAATACACCATAATGTATTATACTCATCATATCACCGTACTCGTATAGACATATAAAATAAGTATCCCAAAACAGATATATATATATACACACAATACATCAACACCCGCCTTTATGGCGAATGAAGGAAAACAAAATCCCGCTATCGCGAAAAAATACATAGACATACATGTTATTATGTTATAGTGACCGCCATAGCTCAAATTACACACACGAGTCTAGGGCTAACTATGGGGTCCTCGAACATACCCATTCTTTAGTGAGACCATCCTTCTTGGAAAGGACTCAATATTCATTACACCTAACTCACTTAGGTACAAGGTTCACTTCTCCATAGTACTCTTTATTCACCGTCGGCCTCTGGCTGAACCTTAGGCGAATAATTTCCAAAATTACATTCTTCTCATCATGCTGATTCATGGGAACTCACGGTTAGAACTATCCGTAAGATCCCTTTGGTACCCTTATCTCCACGGGGTAATTCAATCTTAAGTACCACTTTCTACCACAGTAGTACTTGGTTGATCATAACTACTATACTTTAGTAGTCGTTGCAACAATCCTTAATAATTTTCCACAAGGAGAGTGTCCTCCACAAAGGTCCTCGTCCCCACTTCTATCAGCTTCCCCAGCTAAGCTCTAACTCCAGCTGCCCTCCGAGCTCCGCACCCGATTCTCAACGAGCGCGTAAAAGATTTCTATAATCTTCTAACATGGCAGGAGAATGAAATCTCACAAGAGAAATCAACAATCCTAATCCTGGGGCTCTATAACAAATCGAGAGCAATGCTGAAAGCGTAGTACGTACGCACAGATTCCTAAGGACACTAAAACCTGATGCTCTGATAAAATTTGTGACACCCCGCCTAATAAGATACCGGGCGATCACTCCAATATTAAATTAAAACATAAGTCTCATATGGATCATTCTTAGCATCACTGTCGAAAATCCATTTAATTACTAATAACCAATTAGGCCGGTGTCAGAATTTTAACTTTACTACTCTTTTTAACAACAATAAATAAAACATCCACACAGTTTTGCGGAAATGAAATAGAAATGAGATCAAATAACCAAACACTCGGTCAAAATATACAACCATATCGAATGCTGTACTGAAATAATAACTAAATGCAATTGGACCATTGGCCCGAATGTTTATACAATACCTCCTATCTAGATTACAAGAATATAAGCGTCTACTGAAAATCCTGCACGCATCCACAGCTGCTGCAGCTGACGTCTGACTTGAAGGAAGTGCCATCCAGGCGTCCCTGTGTATGGACACCTATATATATACATAATATAGAAAGAAAGGAGAGTAGATAAACGGGTCAGAGCCCGAGTTTTGAAAATATTTAGCAAGTGGATAAATGCCTTATTATTTTAAAAAAGGTTTTATCTCATATTTAAATTGGTATCGCACTCCCATGAGATACCCCTCACCTCTCCTCTAACAGTGCACTCCTAGCGCTTCCCTCTAAACATCCTAGTCAAGCCACCCTGCTAAACCAATCTATCACCCAACCACTATCTACCCTAGATAGTCCAACATATATACTAATGGATAAACTTCACTCTAATCTCGAGCTATGTCATGTTCGTGCGTGGGGTGTCTCGCGAAGAGAAATCCAAACAAGGAACCCCCCGATACACTACTATGCGGCAAGGTCGATCGCCGAGATCCACCAGTCCCTCAGTACAGAAAGATATATATAAATATATACCATAAGCATTTATAATATTAGAGCACTAAGGATTAAACTTCTCCCCAGTCTCAACACATTGCCATATTCGTGCGTGGGGTGTCTCGCAAAGCGAAATCCAAACAAGGAACCCCCCCGATACACTATTATGCGGCAAGGTCGGTCGTTGGGAACCATTAGACCCTCGGTACTCGATTCATCCATATATACATCTACATATTTTACCATAACCATCCGGATCTATCTCCCGAAATGAGAATCCATATACAAAGTATTTATCAATAATTATCATTTTTATCTCAAAACCTTCCATTTCCCTTCTCATATCCAGGAAATGTATTTAAATGCCAATTCATTATCATGAATTGCTTTAACAAATCATATCTCTTTTTAAAGCCAGTTTTATTATCATAAAAATGCTTTACCTTTTTAAATCATCCCGTTTCCCTTTTTATACTCAGGAAATGTAATTAAAAGCCAGTTTTATTATCATAAAAATGGTTTTACCATATCATATGCTTCCACATCCCTTCTTCCATACGGGAGTGTTACCGAAGCTAAACATATAACCCATTTCCCTTCCTATATCCAGGAAATGTAATTAAAGCCAATCCATTATCATGAATTGCTTTAATATAACGCGTTCTAAGACCGCCCGTCCGGGTTTCTCCACTGTGCGCGCCCCTAAATGGCTATCATCTTCCAGGGCCTATCATCAAGAGAACCTGGGATTCTACATCGTAAGACGTCGGGAAGCGGCCATGTGCCTGCGGGATAGTCAAGACCACACCCGGAATCTCCTAACCAGCGCATAAAAATATATATCAACAAACGCTCACATGGCCTATAGGACTATATCCACCCTGCATTCATTAGCCAGGGGGCTTCACCATATGAACGCAACTTCCCTTTTGATAGCGATTTAGAGAGGTGTGTAATCCACATTTTATTAATTATGAAAAACATTTCTCTTTCCATTTAGAAAATATTCATTTTTATATCTTCAAAATCATTTCCATCATAACATATATATATATATATATATATATATATATATATATATATATATATATATATATATATATACTTAAATCACACAGTATATACATATCCTATATATTCCTCCTAGAATATATATATAATAACGGCCATAATGGCCTACAGCATCTAGCGATAAACAATAATCCCAAAGATTCCCTCCAGGAATCATAATCATGCATTCATATATAAGCATGATACTAAACCCAAATATTTCTTAATTTAATACTCACTATATACCTCAATCCCATCTAAGGATTTATTGGATATCTCTAATAATACCCTTCACTCTAAATGAAATCAATAATTATCTATACTCCCAAATTATCCTAATTATATCCTAGGATACACTTAACGATAATCGATATAATTATGCTTTCTATAAGCATAATTATATAGGCCTCTATGCCTACAACAAATATCCTCGGGATTTATCTCACCCGAACAACCTTAAATTCAATGAGTTAAGGATTTCATTTCCTTGAACCCCCAAGACTATTACTAGTCCAATTAATCATTTAGAATTCCCCAATATAATTTAGGAACCCTAATCCATCAATTTCTATAATTATTATATTTTCCTCGAAAATATAGATTAAGGGTTATATACTAAAAACCCTTACTTTACCCTCCTAAATTGCCTTAATTTATGGACCATAAAATCCTAAAAGGTCCTTTAGGTTATCACCTAATTAAACTCAAATCAAGATTAAATGGAATCTATCCCATCCAAATCATCCTAGAGAAATTGTCAACTTTCAGCAGGGGTCGATCGATCGACACATGGCCGTCGATCGATCGATGGCTTCGATCGATCGATCAAGTCGGACAGGTTCTTCTCCGAGAAGCTGTTTCGTCCATGGAAGATTCACCCAAGCTTCCATCTCTTCACCCAACGGCCTACAACTTCTACCAACAACAAATACACCTATAATATGGGTTCTAAACATCCTAGGACCCAGAATCACCAATTAATTTCAACTAAAACCTAAGTTTCTCCAATTTACCATTTTAAGGGGTTTATTCGTTTTAACTCCCAAAAAGTCCTTTTATCCACGAATACCCAACCCAAAATCATTAGGGTTTTTTATACCAACAATGATATGAGATATTTATGCTTAAAAACAAATAAAGGAAGTAAACACTTGCTTCGTGGATAAAATTCGACGTCCTTGAGCCGAATCCCGCGGAGGCTGGCCGGAATCTCCCCCTTTTTCCTCTTTTCTTCCTCCTCTCTCTCTTCCCTCTCTTATTTCTCTTTTCTCTTCTCTTTTCTCCCTCTCTCCCTCCTTTTATAAGGAGAAAAGGGTTTAACCCCTTTAAAACCCAAAAACGAATTTTTTACCCAATTACGAGCCTATTTAACTGTAAAATTACCCGGAACTCAATTTCAACAATCAAACACTCTTTTCTGACTATCTCCGATAATTCGAGACTCATGGCTCAGTCGAAATTTCCATCTGAGGTAATTGACCGCAAATCACTATTCCAACCCAAAATAATTAAATGCGGTATTCTACTCAAAATCTTACCTCTTTTGTCGCTATACTCCACGACGACATATAATTAAATTACTTCGACCTATATAGTCCCAAAATAATTTATAACACCCTTCGAAAATTATTAAATCCTCGAAAATCCCAAAAATTACTATTTTGAGAAATTCTCCAAATTCCAAATTATACTTAGTTATGGAATTTAATCCTCTCCAAAAGGGCGGGTTATTACAATTTTCTCTTTTAAAAAAATACCACACTCACCTGACAGACCTTAAAACATGCCACTACTTTCACCATTTGTATCACCATTATTTCTATATTAAATAGGGCCTCATTTCAGACACATAATTCTTTCAACAATATTAGAGAGTGTATTTTTAGGGGCACCAAAAATATTATAATTTTTATTTTTATTTTTGACGCTCCTGGAAAGAAATCTATGTGTAAGTTTGGAAGAACTCTTTGTAATGACATTCAATATATAGAACTCCAATTTTGTAAGTGAATTATTAATGAGAATTAAATTTTCATCTTGTAATTTGTATCTTTTAGTTATATTCTATCTTAGTTTTATTACTGGGACTAGATGAAGATTATCATGAATAATTAATATTGTGTCTTTAGTTTAATTTCGTTTACATTCTCGAATCATTTTAATTGCATTAAGAATTCGGTATTCACTTAAAATGACACGAGAGGGTGTCTTAAACCTTTAAAATTATTTGATAATTCATATTTTAATAATTAAACTACGTGATTTTTGAAGCGTTATACTTACATTAAATTGTTTGATATCCCATGCTTAAATAAAATATTAATACTTGAACTTGATAATTTAAAGGGAATGGGGATTTAAGCCGTCTAAGATTAGAGATGTTAAAATATTTTATAAATATTTATCGTTGTATTTTTTGGAATGTACGCATAGAGAGTCGGTGCATTTAAGTTGTAAAATCGAAAATACGGAATTAAATTAATGTTTGATGTTAATTAAAAGTGATAAACGGATTCAACGTCTTAGTTTTATCCCATACATCATTACATATTTTTAGTTTCACTCTTCATTAGTGTTTAGTTTAATTTAAGTATTAATCGTATATCTACAGTCGTATTATATAGTTGAAAAGTCATTGATTTATAAAATTGATCAAATCTCTGTGGGTTTTACCCGTACTTACATAAGTTATATCATTATAGCACATGCACTTGATGTAATTTTATAATTTGACAACATAGACTTCAGCACAAATAAGAGTTCTTGAAGATCTTTTCTTTTGAAAACCGATCAAACCTCATCTGGAAGGAAGATGAGGAAGAACCACCACGACAAGCCACCAGAAAACACCATAAAATAACCATCCTTGGCTGACTGCGTTGGATCATATTGATTCGGCATGGAAATCAAATCGATCCAATTTTTAATTGATTCGTGTTGGATTTCGGATCAGCATGAATCACCTGAGTTGACAGATTCTTCTTCGCTTCGTAAATTCATTCAAAAATGGTGATAACTCTTCTAAATCTTCATAAAACTCCATGAAGATTTTCTCAACACTCAAACCCATGTAAATATATGATTCTAATAGTAAATAAACATTACATCCGCTCACAATCGGATCCATATACATCGATAATAAAATAATTATAAAAATGTAATTATTACAACCATATCGAATCTAAAAGGTAAAAATAACTATGTAAAACCACCGTTGGATCCGGTCATACAAAATGAACATATACGTGACCATAATGGAAGTAATATAAACATAAAATCCCGACAAAAATATGTTAAAAAGATACCATACAGAAAGATTTATAATCATATAACATGCCAAAACTAGGGTTTCTTGGTAGACAACATGGACCTTTCCAAAACATGATTAATCTCAATTGGAACTCTGATAACAATTATTGGGTAAAACAACTTGGGATTGACATTTAAATGAGAAAAAATTTCAACCCTAAAGGTCTTGGATTAATCATGAATTGAAAAGAAATCAAGAACTAGGTTAAAATATTAAACCAAATGTTCAAGAATACAATACCATAGTGAATTATGTTGCGATTCGTATGAAGAGACAAGTTTAACAGATGATGAAATCATTGTTGGCCTCCAAGATCTCCAAAATCTATGCTTAACCTTCTGTAAATCTTAGATCTTCAAGTGTATGATCCTCCGCAAATCTAGGTAGGTCTATGGGAAACTTTTGAGATAAAAACACTTATTTTTAATTGAAATATAGTGGCCACTCTCTAGGCCTCTTCATAAAAATGTGAATTGTGTTTTATTTCACCCTTATCTAACCCTAATGATGAATCGCCCCTATAAAACCCTTTCTTACACCTTTATATACAAGTACAATAGGTGGGCTTAGATCAAACTGGGTTACTTGAGAGTTTGTGCCTAATTCCATGGGTATAGACCATACCAGGGACCCAAGATAAATAATTGAATTGGCTTCCAAATAAATACAAGGAAATGCCGATTACAATTACCAAAATCTATTTCCTTTCTTCATTAAAACATAATATATTCAACTAAATAATTATGACTGCACTTCAATTTAATTATTGTGACACGCCGCCTAATTAAATACAGGGCGATCACTCCTTTATTAAATTAAAATCAAGGTGAACAGTTGGTTCATTCTTAGCATCACTGTCGTGAAAATAAATTTCCAATTTAAACACCCTAATTAATTAAGCTAAGGGTCAAAACCTTTTTTCAACATTCCTTTCAAATTTTATTTTAAAAACAAAGAGTTAATTATACAACAATTCAATGTTAGAGAATCACACCACAATAATCCTGGAACATATAATCCAAATAACTTAAACATTCAACAACTAAATCCCAGCATTTAAAACATACATTCTAAAAATCCCAAAGTAACAGTACTAGAAATAACTGAAATACAAATGTCCCAATAAAATAGGTAAATAGTGGAAAGGGCGACACATGCCCAATAAGGAGAATGATAGAAGTGGAATCAAGAAAGTGAAATCGTCTAAGCAAGTGGCCTGCAACTCCCACCTGAGCTGCAGTACGTTCCTTCCAAGGGATCCTAAGCAAGACGCCCCTGTGGCTGGGCACCTGTAATATATACATATATATACAAGAGAGAAAGAGGAATAGAAACGGGTCAGATCCCGATAGTGTATATGATTTAAAAATTCGTTTATCAAGTATTTAAATTGATACATGCCAATGCAAAAACATATTTGTGCGACACTCTCTTGAGAAATTCTCACCTCTCTTCTAATGTGCACTCCTATCGCACTAACCTTCCCAACGGTTTATCTAATCATATATCACACTATCTTTCCCTAAGGATTTAACTTATCTTAGGTGACTCTCAAGATTTAAGATTTAACAACATCATGGCTTAAAAGGATAATTTCATTTAGTACAAACCCTCATTTTAACTTTATTGATTCATAAAGTTTTTCAATATAATATTATACTTTTAAAAACAAGTATTTCCAATTTGAGTCATTATACATGTCCTACACATCAAATCACAGTAGGCAGTTCCAGATTTCAGAATTTCATATATATATATATATATATATATATATATATATATATATATATATATATATATATATATATATATATATATATATATCATAACAGCACCCCACATAAAAACTATGGTGCGGGCATACTCTACTATCCAAACCCCGTATCACTCGTATTAAGGGGAATACAAATTCGGAATCACTCCAGAATTGTATTAACACATACACAACAATATTGAGGCGAAGCATAGATTCCAAGTCTCTAAGAGGATGGCACATACCCGCGTATCTTAGGACCGTCTGAACTATCAAATCGATAGCTTGTACCAAGGATATCTATCTTCTATGGTACGAGTCAATATCCTCCATAAGGCAACACAGGATAAGATCGTCCCAGCGCGGCAACCTCAGGGATAGCATGTAGCGTGGGCATTATTTTCACAAGTATATAATATATGCATACACAACCATATAAATATACCACTTTTGTTATATCAATTTAGGTTTATCCCATGACCCACATTCACAACATTTATCCTTATTTTCCCATTATTAATTATCAAGTATAATGGTTCGTTTCTAACTTTAATTCGAAGGGATTTTCCAACTTACTACATAACCCTCATGGACTCTAATCTTCCAAATGTACAATTCAGTAGGTATCCATTTATGTTCCAACGTAACTCTCTCTTACGTGTCTCTCCCCTTTTAATATATACTTACATTGTCCCTTATGCAAAATATCCCAAAAATATAGATTTCGCCTTACATTAAAGGTATCTTATTCATTAATGAATCTTACTGGTCATCATTATCTCCCAAATTATTTTAACAAGGATGTCTAAGGAGTTTTCTTCATTTAGAATCAATTCCACAATTTTAAAAGGGGAAACTTAAGTCTTCCAGGAGGGGTCGATCGATCGAGGTTAGGGGCTCGATCGATCGATCAAGAAGGTATGGCGAATCCTGCAGTTTTGCAGTTACGGGTTCTAACACATATCTTCATCCAAGTTCAAGTTTTGCATTCTCAAACGTCCAAAAATTTATACTACTAACATCCTAACATAGTATTATGCATTTCCTACGTAAAACATGTCAATTTTCGTCACTAAACATGGATTAACAGCCTACAATTCATATAAATATCAAGAACCCTAGATTTCTCTTAAACATGGTTCTAACAAATCTTTTCTAGAATTTCCTTCCCATAAAACATCATAATTTCGTGGTTTAATCCTCTACATGACAAAGGGTTTCCAGGATTTTCTTTTAAGCCATAACTACATGAAATTTCCTAACTCAAATTAGGTTTTTCATCCATATGAATCATCCTAATCATTCCTAAACCAATATGAAAGATGCATCAACGAAATAAGCAAGATAAACACTTGTCTGGGATTTTTAGAAATCTGGTTTGGTGTTGAATTTGGTGTGGTTACGTTCCCCATCTCGCGATCTACGCGTTGGCGGTGGCGGCGGTGCAAACGGATGGGTTTTGAGCCTTGGATTGCCTTGGGAGCTCTCTCCTCTCTTCTCCAATGGCCGTTCTAGAGTTTTGAGTTTTCTAACCCTAGAGGCATCTGATATAACCCCTTTAATTTTCGTGAGTTTAATTACCCAAAAATGTTAAATGTCCAAATTGTCCTCCTGGGGTACTAATTAAGCCTAAAATTGCCCCGAGACTCAAACTAAACCCCCGGGTACACTTTTCTGACTATCTCGACCCTTCCAGACGCGTTGGCGCACTCAAAATGACCAAACGAATGACTTATAAAATATTTACTTTTTATTTATTAATATTTAGTCCCGACGCGACACGGGCGCGTCCCGACTCAAATTTCTGAAATTGTCATTTTATTCACTCGTGACATTCAATATAACCAATATTATATATTACTTTGATCATTAGTAATATTCAACAAATTTTCCCATAATTATTAACTCTCATCACGTTAATAATTATAACATAATTAATTTCCGGATTTTTTATTCAATAATTAATTCACATTAAATTTAATAAATCCCCAAATTAATATAGCATAAAAATACGGGGTATTACATACTTCCCCCTAATAACGGAATTTCGTCCCGAAATTAGGAAAATAAGGTATACCTAGTAAGAACAAATCTGGATATCTCTCGCGCATATCGGCCTTGCGCTCCCAAGTGGATTCCTCCACGTTATGATGTTCCCACTGGACCCGTACAAGTGGAACTATCCTCGACCTCAATCTCCTCTCACTATAGTCTAGGATAGCCACCGGTCTCTCCTCGTAAGAGCTGTCAGGATGCAAGTCTATCTCATCTATCGCGATGTGAGTATAGGCCATATGATCCCGAAGATACTGTCTCAACGACGAGATGTGGAATACATCGTGAATGCGAGGTAAATGCTCTGGTAGTTCCAATCTGTATGCTACCTGCCCAATCCTCTCGATAATGGGAAATGGTCCAACGTACCTCGGGGCCAATTTCCCTTTCTTCCCGAACCTCATCACTCCCTTCATAGTAGATACACGCAGTAACACTTGGTCCCCTACATTAAACTCCCTAAAGAAACGTTTCGCATCGGCGTAGCTCTTCTTCCTGTCCTGGACTACTCGAATGCGACTCCTGATCATATCAATCCTCGCGGAGGTTTCCTGAATCACCTCTAGTCCTAGCAACTTGTTATCCCCCACCTCGATCCAACAAGTTGGAGAACGACAAGGACTGCCATACAAAGCCTCAAATGGAGCCATACCAATCGTAAACTGATAAGAGTTATTATAAGAAAACTCTACCAGTGGAAGATGTGGCTCCCAACCTCCTCCAAAATCAAGAACACACATGCGTAGCATATCCTCTAACATCTGATTAGTACGCTCTGTCTGTCCATCTGTCTATGGGTGATAAGCTGAACTCAACCTCAACTCAGTACCCATAGCCTCCTGAAAGCTTTCCCAGAAACGTGACACGAAAATCTGGTCTCTATTTGACAAAATATTCAGGGGCACCCCATGTAATCTGACAATCTCATCAATGAACAACTAAGCATACTCACCTGTGGTATAATCTATCTGTACCGGTAGAAAATGAGCCACCTTTGTCAAACGGTCTACAATCACCCAGATAGAGTCGTGGCCCCGCTGTGATGTAGGCAACCCTGTAATAAAATCCATGGAAATACTCTTCCACTTACACGCGGGTACTTCCAATGTCTGAAGCAATCCTGACGGTTTCTGATAGTCCACCTTCACCAGCTGTCAGGTAGAACACTTGGACATGAACTCATCAATGACCTTCTTCGTGCCACTCCACCAGTATTGCCTCCTCATATCTTGGTACATCTTATCTCCTCTAGGATGTACCGTAAATCGGGACCCATGAGATTGGGTCATCACTGCATGACGCAATTCTGCCCCTTCTGGAACCACTAACCTCCCATTAAACCTCAAACACCCATCAGAACTAACAGAATAGGACTCAGCACCCTCGTCTAAAAGTCGTACAATCTGCTCCTGGAAAAACGGGTCTGTGGTTTGGGCCTGTATTACCCTCGTAATAATCTCGGGTGTGACTGTTATAACAGATATGAAGGAACGTGTTACTGCGTCCTGGTGACCCAACTCCTTCCACTTCCCTTTCCAGACGTCCACTACCTCATTTATCGGTCTACGGCTCAACGCATCAGCAACTACGTTGGCTTTCCCCGGATGATACTGTATGTCGAACTGATAGTCCTTCACAAACTCTAACCATCTACGCTGACGCATATTCAGCTCTCGCTGAGTGAACAGGGACTGCAGTGACTTGTGGTCTGTGAACAAATGGAACTTCTCCCCCAATAAATAGTGTCTCCATATCCTCAATGCAAAGACGACCGCTTCTAACTCTAGGTCGTGGGTGGGCTAATTCTTCTCATGCGGCTTAAGCTTGCGGGAGGCAAAAGCTATAGCCTTTTCTTCCTGCTGAAGTACTCCCCCAAATCCCCGTAAAGAGGCATCAGTGTAAACCAGGTACTCCACACCCGGCTTCGGTAAAGCAAGGACTGGTGTTGAAGTAAGCTTGTCTTTCAGCTTGTCGAAAGCCAATTGACAAGCATCATCCCAAACTTATGGTATCTCTTTGCGAGTCAGGTTCGTCAATGGACCTGCTATTTTGGAGAATCCCCCAATGAATCTCCTGTAGTATCCGGCTAACCCCAAGAAACTACGCACTTCCGTCGGTGTCGTGGGATGTCCCCACTCCCTCACCGCTGACACTTTACTCGGGTCAACTGCTATCCCCTGTTCAGTAACAACATGCACCAAGAACTGTACCTCTCGCAACCAGAATCCACACTTCTCGTACTTAGCATACAACTGATGCTCTCATAAAGTCTGAAGAACCTGCCTCAAGTGCTCGACATGCTCCTCCTCGGAGTGTGAATATATAAAAATGTCATCTATGAAGACGATGACAAACTGATCCAAGAACTCTCTGAATACTCGGTTCATTAAGTCCATGAACATGGCTGGAGCATTTGTGAGACCAAATGGCATCACTCTAAATTTGTAAGACCCATATCTCGTCAAGAAGGCAGTCTTTGAAATATCCTGCTCTCTAATACGTAGTTGATGGTACCCCGACCTCAGATCTATCTTCGAAAAGAAAGTTGCTCCCCTCAGCTGGTCGAACAGATCATCGATTAGAGGGAACGAATACTTATTCCGTATCGTGACCTTGTTCAACTCCCGGTAGTCCACACATAACCTCAGTGAACCATCTCTCTTATTCACAAACAAGACTGGAGCGCCCCAAGGTGAGGTATTCTTGCAAATGAAGCCCTGACCTAATAACTACTCTATCTGATCTCGTAACTCTCGCATCTCCGATAGATCCATACGGTATGGAGCGCGTGCTATCGGTATCGTATCTGGCAATAAATCTATGACAAAGTCTATCTCTCGATTGGGGGGTAGGCCTGGTATCTCCTGAAACACATCGGAATACTCACGAACAACTGGAACCGAGTCTAACGGAATCACAACCTCCTTAGAAGTATCCTCCTCTATATAATAAAAATGAGCGGTCGAACCTCCCTCTGGGTGAGGCATCTCCACTACAAACATCTCTTGCCCCGGAATGGAAAAAACAAAGCTCCCACCGAAGCAATAAATCATGGCTCTATAGGCTGCGAGCCAATCCAAACCGATAATAACATCATGCTCATGCATATCTAAGACTAACATGTCTGCAGGTAATAACAAACTACCAATCTCTACCCCCACTCCCCGACATATAAAGAAGATAAGAGACCCACACCCTAGTGGTGAGTCTACACACGTCACTGTGCTCTCTGCTATGGCTAACAACCCTAAGGCCTTCGTAAAATGCGTAGCTATAAAACAATGTGTCCCCCTAGTATCAAACAAAACCCGACCCATAGTACCATAGATAGGAAACATACCCTCAATCGCGGGTGGTGCCTGTGGAGCTGCTGCCTGGTGGACGTTATCGACACGTCCGTACTGTAACCGCCCCTGCTGCACTGGAGCTGCTGGAATGGCTGGTTGGGTTGGCACCTGGGCTGGAGCTGGGAGGGCAGCTGGAAAAAGTGGTCTCTGTAGCTCATTACGGGCACCCTGCTGCTGTGGGGCCCTATCTCCCTCTGGACAATCCTGGCGCCTATGGCCGTGCTTACCACACCCAAAACATCGGCCTTTGAAGTTGCCTCCCCTCTGACCCTACTGGCCATGGCCCTGCTGGCCGTTACCACTACGCCACTGGCCCTGTTGGCCCTGATGAACACGCTGTTGGCACTATTGTCGGTGTTGGCCTTGATGACCCTGCTGACCCTGCCTATAACCCCCAAATCCCTGCCTGGAATCACCTGAACGGAATCTCTTAGCACGGTCCCCCTAATGAGAACTCTGCTCATGTTGACGAGTATGTCCATGAGATGGTGCCCCATTAGCACTACTACCCCCTGCCCTGCCCTGCTGGCTGGACTCTCCTGCTCTCTTACTTCCTTGAAGATGGAAGCGGTGATCCTAGCAATGTAGTAACGCAGCATTGAGTAAATCAGTGAAAGTACTTAGATATAGATTCCCTATAAGATGCTGATGGATTCTCCAAGCAAACTCGTCCACAAACAGCATTATTTTCTTACTCTCAGTAGGTTCTTTATCTGGGACTATGGTGAGAAGTCTCGTGAACTCCTCCTCGTACTCAGCAACGGTAGAGTTCTCCTATTTCAAATTCAGTAATTTTTGCCTCATCTCAGTCTGCACGGCGAATGGAAAGTACTTGCGGTCAAACCGCTCCCAGAACGACTGAATAGGGCATGTGCCTCTCTCCTCCAAGGTGGTAGTGGACTCCCACCACTGCAAAACGGACCACACTAGCTTAAAGGAAGCCAATAACTGCCTTTGCACGTTGGTTCACTCATACATACGAAGATGCCGCTGGCTATCTTTCTTCAATTGGCTGATTGTAACGATATCTGAAAACCTACTAGAGAACTCAGGGGGATGCGCCTTCTGAAAAGCATCCCTAACCCTCTCCCATGCAGATGGAAGTTGTGCTGGTACTGGCGCCACTGCTTGAATCTGGGGTGGATCCTGCTGAACCACCGCTAGCGCGGCATTCACCGCCTGAGCAACAATGGAAGCTACTTCATTAGCATTCATAGTGCCTTGTGCCAGAGATGCTGGCTGCTCGGCCTGGGCATGCCTATCCTTCGGTGTACGTCTCGGAGGCATCTAAAACCTGAAGTAGTTTATTATTCTATAGTTATCATCAAATCTCAAATAGCTGAAGACGTAATCGTAAAAGCAGAAATACAACAATCCTAAAAATAGGGCTCTATAGAAAAAACGTTAAGCGGAAAGCGAAAATATGCCGTACAGATCCTATGGACACTAGAACCTGATGCTCTGATACCACCTGTGACACCCCTCTTAATTAAATACCGGGCGATCACTCCTTTATTAAATTAAAATCAAGGTGAACAGTTGGTTCATTCTTAGCATCACTGTCGTGAAAATAAATTTCCAATTTAAACACCCTAATTAATTAAGCTAAGTGTCAAAACCTTTTTTCAACATTCCTTTCAAATTTTATTTTAAAAACAAAAAGTTAATTATACAGCAATTAAATGTTAGAGAATCACACCACAATAATCCTGGAACATATAATCCAAATAATTTAAACATTCAACAACTAAATCCCAGCATTTAAAACATACATGTTAAAAATCCCAAAGTAACAGTACTATAAATAACTGAAATACAAATGTCCCAATAAAACAAATAAATAGTGGAAAGGGCGACACATGCCCAATAAGGATAATGATAGAAGTGGAATCAAGTAAATGAAATCGTCTAAGCAAGTGACCTGCAACTCCCACCTAAGATGCAGCACGTTCCTTCCAAGGGATCCTAAGCAAAACGCCCCTATGGTTGGGCACCTGTAATATATACATATATATACAAGAGAGAAAGAGGAATAGAAACGGGTCAAAGCCCGATAGTGTATATGATTTAAAAATTGGTTTAGCAAGTATTTAAATTGATATAGGCCAATGCAACAACATATTAGTGCGACACTCTCTTGAGAAATTCTCACCTCTCTTCTAATGTGCACTCCTATCGCACTAACCTTCCCAACGGTTTATCTAATCATCTATCACATTATCTTTCCCCAAGGATTTAACTTATCTTAGGTGACTCTCAAGATTTAAGATTTAACAACATCATGGCTTAAAAGGATAATTTCATTTAGTACAAACGCTCATTTTTACTTTATTGATTCATAAAGTTTTTCAATATCATATTTTACTTTTCAAAATAAGTATTTCCAATTTGAGTCATTATACATGTCCTATACATCAAATCACAGTAGGCACTTCCAGATTTCAAAATTTCATATATATATTAACTACTCGTAAAATATATATATATATATATATCATAACAGCACCCCACATAAAAACTATGGTATGGGCATACTCTACTATCCAAACCCCGTATCACTCGTATTAAGGGGAATACAAATTCGGAATCACTCCAGAATGGTATTAACACATACACAACAATATTGAGGCGAAGCGTAGATTCCAAGTCTCTAAGAGGATGGCACATACCCGCGTCTCTTAGGACCGTCTGAACTATCAAATCGATAGCCTGTACCAAGGATATTTATCTTCTATGGTACGAGTCAATATCCCCCATAAGGCAACACAGGATAAGATCGTCCCAGCGCGACAACCTCAGGGATACCAAGTAGTGTGGGCATGCTTTTCACAAGTATATAATATATGCATACACAACCATATAAATATACCACTTTTGTTATATCAATTTAGGTTTATCCCATAACCCACATTCACAACATTTATCCTTATTTTCCCATTATTAACTATCAAGTATAATGGTTCGTGTCTAACTTTAATTTGAAGGGGTTTTCTAACTTACTACATAACCCTCATGGACTCTATTCTTCCAAATGTACAATTCAGTAGGTATCCATTTATGTTCCAACGTAACTCTCTCTTAGGTGTCTCTCCCCTTTAATATATACTTACATTGTCCCTTATGCAAAATATCCCAAACATATAGATTTCGCCTTACATTAAAGGTCTCTTATTCATTAATGAATCTTACTGGTCATCATTATCTCCCAAATTATTTTAACAAGGATGTCTAAGGAGTTTTCTTCATTTTGAATCAATATCATAATTTTAAAAGGGGAAACTTAAGTCTTCTAGGAGGGGTTGATCGTTTGAGGTTAGGGGCTCGATCGATCGATCAAGCAGGTATGGGGAATCCTGCAGTTTTGCAGTTACGGGTTCTAACACATATCTTCATCCAAGTTCAAGTTTTTCATTCCGAAACGTCCAAAATTTTATACTACTAACATCCTAACATAGTATTATGCATTTCCTACGTAAAACATGTCAATTTCCGTCACTAAACATGGATTAACAGCCCACAATTCATGTAAATATCAAGAACCCTAGATTTCTCTTAAACATGGTTCTAACAAATCTTTTCCAAAATTTCCTTCTCATAAAACATCATAATTTCGTGGTTTAATCCTCTACATGACAAAGGGTTTTCAGGATTTTAATTTAAGCCATAACTACATGAAATTTCCTAACTCAAATCAGGTTTTTCATCCATATGAATCATCCTAATCATTCCTAAACCAATATGAAAGATGCATCAACAAAATAATCAAGATAAAAACTGGCCTGGGATTTTCAAAAATCTGGTTTGATTTTGAATTTTGTGTGGTTACGTTCCCCATCTCGCGATCTACGCGTTGGCGGTGGCGGCGGTGCAAAAGGATTGGTTTTGAGCCTTGGATTGCATTGAGAGCTCTCTCCTCTCTTCTCTAATGGCCGTTCTAGAGTTTTGAGTTTTCTAACCCTAGATGATAACCTAGGCATCTGATATAACCCCTTTAATTTTCGTGGGTTTAATTACCCAAAAATGTGGAATGTCCAAATTGCCCTCCCGGGGTACTAATTAAGCCTAAAATTGCCCCGAGACTCAAACTAAACCCCCGGGTACACTTTTCTGACTATCTCGACCCCTCCGGATGCGTTGGTGTACTCAAAATGACCATACGAATGACTTATAAAATATTTACTTTTTATTTATCAGTATTTAGTCCCGACGCGACACGGGCGCGTCCCGACTCAATTTTCCGAAATCGTTATTTTATTCACTCGTGACATTCAATATAACCAATATTATATATTACTTTGCTCATTAGTAATATTCAACAAATTTTCCCATAATTATTAACTCTCATCACGTTAATAATTATAACATAATTAATTTCTGGATTTTTTATTAAATAATTAATTCACATTAAATTTAATAAATCCCCAAATTAATATAGCATAAAAATACGGGGTATTACAATTATATCATAAATCACTCAGATATAATAAGGCCTTGTTTGCAAAGTTGATTATGGTAAATAATATGATTTCTCGCGTTAAGTGTCTGATACCCTCTTGGTTAAAATAATTTTTTTGTTAACCTATTTAAACAAACATATAATTAATTCATTGATCCTGAGGCTTAACTTATTTGGTACTCCACTAGGATTATACAATAATCTACTGAATGAGTTTTACTTGGTGAAAACAAAACATATTAGTCTATCAAGGGGGTACCACAATCCATGGTGTCCACTCGATGAAGATTCCTCCGAATTATGATCTCATATCTACTCAAACAAGTGTCATCCAATATGTAGGGATCATTTGACCCGATATAAAATTAGACTGCAACCATAGCAATCAAGGCGACATTTGTTTAAGCATTCCAAAATTCATAATTCTCGGAATTATGAATATATGAACCCTTTATAAAAGGTGTGAGATTGCATGAATCTAATCAAGATCGACTTTAGACTCAAATCTCACATGTGTCCTTATTCAATACATTCTAGGATGTACCAATCATAATCATCTATTGAATTGTCTAACAAGTTCTCAAACCAACAAACTAGTTCTCGTAGTTTGAGATAAACTACTAGGATTGCATTACAACTATTCTGATAGTATGTAAACTCTCAATCTAGGTTGTAAACATTTAAATAATGATAGAACATGAATTTTTATCTCCTAGTGATCAGCCCGAAACTGACTCATTGAAATTTCTACTGAGCTCAATTGACCGACATGTTTATAATATATTTAAACCAAATATAAGTTATTTTTGTAACCATTACTCTTATTTGAAAATGAACTAACACATATTTACTCAAGAGTGCCCATCATCAATGGTTTTAATAATAAATCCCCAACAACTCCCATTCACGAGCACTTTCTAATGATGATGTCCATCTTAGGAGAATTGGAAGTGCTTGGATCTGAAATCCATGAGGAAACCCAGGTTCATTTCATTCTACCATCACTATTGGAGTCCTTTAAATAGTTTCTCATGAACTATTCTATGAAAAAATTTGATTACTCTTTAGCAAAAATTCTTAAGGAAATCCATGCTACGGATAATATCTATAGCCAGAAGGGTGTGATTCAGGTTGCTGAAAAAGGCCCATATTCTTCTGTCCCAAAAGGTAAGAAAAAAAAAGAAGGGAAAGTCTCAGTAAAAACCTAAGATGGTCAAGATGAACTTTAAGACTTAGGGAGAGAGGAATACAGAGCAATGCAATTATTATATTTGTAAATAAGTATATTAGGAGAACCAATGCCCAATCTTCTTAGAACAGAAGAATGGAAATGGTAATTTCTTATATATCATTGAGACATGATTTTTGGTGAAATCTACCGGTACCTAGTGTTTATATTCAGGAACCACTAATCATATTTTTAATTATTTGTAGGTATTTTAGGTAACCAAAAAGGTTAGTGATGGAGAAACGTTTACGATCATGGGGTGATCATCGTGGAGGATAATAGCTCTTAGGAGAGTTTAGGGAACACTTGTCGGAGTAGGGTATTATAACCCAATTGTTTGAATTAGGCACTTCACTATAGGCATGAATTGTTGCCAAAGGGTTGACTCAAAAATAGGGAATTGACTATGAGGAAACCTTTTTAGTTGATATTCATGATAAAGTCTATTCAAATTGCCTTACCCATTATATCTCATCTCGATTTTGAGATTTAAAAAATGGGCTTTAAGATTTAATTCTTGAATGGTAGTCTTGATGAGTGAAACCCCGGGATTCATAGAAAAGGGCTAAGAAATCAAGGTGTACAAGATTTAGATGTCCATTAACGGACATAAGCAAACATCAAGGTCTTGGAACATGCGAATTGATCAGGAAATCAAATCTTTTAGTTTTGATCAATGTTTGGATAAAACTCGTGCGTATAACACGCATGGAGGAAATGTGGTGACATTTTTATTACTTTACATGGATGATATACTCCTAATTGGGAATGATGTGGTTGTATTATCAAGTCTAAGAATGTGGTTATCTGTAAGTTTGATATGAAGAACTTAGGAGAAGCCAGTCACATTCATAGGATCACACTCTTGCATGTTTGGAAAAATAAAATATTGGGCTTATCCCAAGCTACTTGTATCAACATAGTGCTCGGAAGGTTTAACATACAATATTCCAAGATTTGGTTTCTCCCTTCCAGGCATGGATTTTCGTTATCTAAGGAAAGGTGTCCTAAGACACCTGGTCTGATAGAGAGGATGAGGGGTATACTTTACGCTTTGATGGTGGGAAGCCTCATATGTGCTATGGTATATACTAGATTGAATATATATTATGTCGTCGCCATGGTTAGTAGATTCTAGCCGAATCCAGGTGAGGAACCCTGGACTACTATTAAACACATTCTTTTGTACCTAAAAATGATTAGATATTATGTGTTAGTTTACTCAACAGATAATCTTGTAGCTGTTGGGTATATGAACTCAAAATTTTAGTCACGTAGAGATTCAAGAAGAATGGCCTCAGGATATGTGTTTACCCTCCGAGATGGATCCATAAGTTAGAGTAGTATCAAGCAATCATATATTGTTTATTTGACCGTGGAAGCTGAGTATGTTACCGCTTCAGATGTAACAAAGAGGTTATTTAGCTCCATAATTTCCTAAGTGACCTGGGTGTGGTTCCTTCAAGCATTCGACCATTACACTTTATATTAATAATAGTGGTATATATGTAATTTCAAAAGAACCAATCACTTGTAAAAAGGCGAAGCACATTGAGCTTAAGTTCTCTTAATTCAAAAGATCGTGTAGAGGGGCGACATCATCTTGACCAATATTGCATCTTGGGAAAGCTTGGCGGATCCTTTTACAAAGATCTTACCAACTAGGACTTTTGGCAGTTATGTAGAAGGAGTTGGAGTCAAGTGCATGGCCACATGGCTTTAAGACTAAGTGGGAAATTGTTGGGGTTTTATTCTTAAAACCATGTAAAGCAATTTATTTTGATCAATAAAATATTATCTTATTCATTTTGAAATGAGAATCATGATAGTGAGAATGCTACATATATGTGTGTGTGTGTATGTAGGTAAAAAAATCTCAATAGAAATTCCAATGAGTCGGGTTCAACTTAATCACAGGAGATCGAAATTCTGAATCTAACACTATTAAAATGTTCACAACCTAGATTGGTAGTGGACATCCTATCAAAACGGTTACGATGCATTCCTAATATTTTATCTCAAATTATAGGAACCGGTATGATGGATCGAGAACTTGTGTGATAGTTCAATATTGTTATTGGTATAACCCAATAATGTCTCGTGAGATTTGAGTTTAAGGATTTTCTTGATTAGATTCGGGCAATCTCACGCCATTTGAAAAGGGTACATAAATTATTAATCCCATGAATCATAAGTATTGTAATGCCTATATGATTGTTCTTTTGATTATGATTCAATTTTATATTGAAACAAGTAATCCCCACATATTGGGTGACGGTTATGTGAGTAGGTCTGAGAATATTAATTCGTAGGAATTCGTATCTAGGGATATCATGGATTTTGATGTCCCCTTGATAGACTTATAATATTTTTTCCACCAGTAATATTGATCAGTGGATTATTTTATAATTCGGTAGATTAGAAAAATAAGTTAAGTTTTTCAATCAAGGAATTTATTAGATGCTTGTTAAAGTCAATTATCTATAGATTGGTTTGACCAAGAGGGTATCGAAAGCTTAATGTTGGAATCACATTATGCACTATAATCAAATTTGCAAATAAGATCTCTAAGTGATTTTTGGGATAGTTATATTGGAGTTCCCTCATAATTATTTAGCAAAATTAATTATGAATAGATATATAAACGAAATAATTTTTAGGGATTTGTATTTGAGATTTATGAGTATTTATTTGGAAGACAGTTTAATCATTTGTGTTGGGTCCCTACTATAGCCCATATACCTAAGTAGTTAGGCCTAAATTCTCATGAACCCCAGTTTGTCCCAAGCCCACATCTTAAGTTAAAATATATCAGTTTAAGTTGGGGTTATGATTAACATGATTCTATTAATGTTTGACAGGGGTGAGAGAAAATATTATTCACATTTTTGTGAAGGAGATTAGAGAGATAGAACCAGATGTCACTCAAAAGCAAGAGTTTTCTACTTCAAAGGTGCCCACACACCTACCTAACTTTGGGTTGTTTATATTCTATGAGATCCAAACATTTGGGAGTGTTCTAACAAGATTTTGGAGGACCAAAATAATACAACCACAAATCATCAACAAATACCTTTGTCCCAATCAGATTCGCAAAAGTATTGTATTTATAACCCTTAGTTTGAGTTTCAAACCTAGTTTTTAAATTTATTCTTTCTATTGTATAATCATTCGTAGGTTCATGGGCATAAAAAAAATTACTGCACGTATAACGATCCCCAACATGGTCCTCCAAGATAACAACGGTATCAAACCATAATTCTCCAAACCAAGAAGTGACCAATTATAAAATGCGAATAAAAGACTCAAATTAATGACTAAAATCAAATTGAAGATCATAATTTGGATTGTCCATTTTGAAAACAACAAAGAATAAAAAATACCATTTAATAAGACTATAAAACGAAGAAAACAAAGATGCGAGTTTCTAAGACCCAAATTCCCCTTATTTAAATAGGAGGACTAGGGGAGTTGGGGAGGACGATCTATCCTCCAAATACTTTTCGAAGAATGATATGCCCTAGCTAACATGTGTTGTTTCTACATCATGCCTTTTGCAGGCCTATAGTTCATAACTGCATTTTGCTACATGCATTTAGAAAATGGGAAACTTTTAATAGTATAGTATACTCGTTGTGCCCTAACTAGGACCATTGTCTTATTTCTATTTAAAAAAAAATCTCAACATCACATTAATCACTTTAGGATGAAGGTAAGCGTAACCTAGTGGACTAACTGTTCACAGTTTTTGAAATTCAAATTGTCTATATATTTTTCAAAAACATGGTATGTGTTTCGTGCATTTTTTCGTCTTCAAAATGTCATAGTATTTTTTTCTATGAAAATATATTTAGAAAAACACATTTATGGAGTTACAAAATTTTTCATTGGTAACGAGTTTCTTTGGTTTCAGGAAAAATTATGTTGGTCATATGTGCGATCTCCCTCGTGACATGATTCGTTGCCACGCATATTTCACAGCAATGAAAATATTTATTGTTGTTCGCACCTAAGGTCCTTTATCTCGTAGAAGTTTTCCTAGTTAATATTGTGACCTCCTTCATGGGTTCTTCGCTTTAATGATAAAATCTTTTTTTTGTAGTGAAACACTAGCGAGGGTTGTCAGCATATTTTTTTCTTTTCTATAAAATAGAATATCTTTCATAGAAATTTCCAAAAATCACTTATTGGGGTTGATGGGTTATTTTTCTTCTCTTTCCTTCTCCACCAATTCAAGTGGGAACATGTGAATAAGGTATAGACCTCGTTAATCTTTTTAAATATTTTTGAGTTTACAATATTCTCAAAGAAAAATTTTCCAAAGACAAAAAGTCTTGGAGTTTTTGATCTCAATTTTAAGAACCAAAAACGTTTTAGGAAAGAATAATTGTTCTTTTTTATCCTTATTAATCTTATTTTAACTTGGTCATCCTTGCCTTAAGAGGGATCAATATTAAATATGAATAAGTAAATTTTGTGAACCATAAAACACTTTTGTTCATTAAAATATTTTTGAACTTAGGACCTCCCATTCTTGGGAGATTCGAGAGATCGTGTCGTTCTTTGCAAGATAACTTTGAAGTTGGTTCAAGGAAACGTTGTTGATCCTTTAATCATGACATAGGTGTGTTGAGATTATCCTTGATATAACAATGATCTTTGGCCCGTTAATATTAGGGGAAAAAGGGTGACGTGTGAGTCATCGCGTTGTGTGGCCATAATATGTTTATCCCCTTTGTAAGTATTTACCAGGTTTTAGTGAGATTGTTGATTTGGCCCAAGATTTTTTCCATTAGTGGATTTTTTCCTCGTGCATCCGGTGTTGTATCATGGATTACTTTTTCACATGATTTATATCTCAAATGCTTAACCGTGATTAATATTTATTGTGCAGATTAAATTATTCGTAAATTTTGTTATCTATATCTTTAGGTTATACTCGTTGTTTTGAACATCAATTAATATTGAATGAAAATTTTAATTTGGTGTAGTCTTCCATTTCAAGTAGTTTTTTTTTCAATAAAGCAATCGCAACTGGTATGAGAGTTAGTCAACTTTTTATTTAATTCAATAACTTGGAGATAAAATCATTTTTGGGGATACTATGGAAGATAATGTTATGGTTTACGGAATTGATATTTTTGAAGATTTGAATATTGATATCGTCCTTGGGAGCCAAGATGTTAAAGGATGGGTATTGTGGACATCTAACCTATGTGAAGGACTTAAATTTTGAGGAAATAATTTCCTAAGTTGGAAAGGTTGTAATGACCCTAAAACTATATAAGGCCTCAACCATAAAGGGAGTCACGGCCATAAGTAGAATTTTATTATTAATGTCACGGCCTTGTACTTGAAAGCCGCCGAAGGTAAACGAAGGAAACGTCCTAAGACTATAATGGCGTGAAAGGTAAAGAAAGGCCATGTCCTAAGGAGAAAGGCCAAGGAGTTTGGTGACAAACCTTTAACTGCTAATCATGTGAGGTGATAACGTGGCCTAATTAGGTCATAACTTGATAAGCAAGTTTCGAGTGTTCTAGAAACCTTTTTGAGTGAGGTAATTGTGGAAAAGAGTGTAAAAAAGGAAACCCTAGTTTCCTTATTAGAATCTATAAGTACCAACCCTTGGCAAATTTTCCCACTTTATAGAGAGAACGTGATACTTTGAGAGAAAATGGGTGTTCTTAGTTTTGAGGTCGTGGACATCTATTGTTCACCTAAGAGGGAAGAGGCGATAAAGAGTTACTGTTCATAAGAGAATCGTTTAGAGGTGGTATAGGGAACTGTTCATCAAACCAAAATCTATTAAGGTAAGGTAGATATCCTCTCCCTCTTCTTCAGTTTTTTATTGAAGGAGATGATCCCTTGTATGTATTCTAGGTCTAGGATATGGAGTTTTACTATTCATTTAATTTTTTAGGTTTAGAGGCCATGATCGTGTATTGTTCATAGAGATTTTTTAGGTTTATAGGTCATGGGACAATTATTGTTCATTGAGGTTTAGAGGCCATGGATTTTCACTGTTCATTTGGGATTTGGAGACCTAGGTATGATATTGTTCATTAAGAGAATCCTTTAAGTTTTTTATTAGGTTTTTTAAGGTGAGACTTTGGAGTTATATAGCGAGTATTTTGAAGATGTTTTTATTGACCTTGAGGGGTTTGTTTAAGGTCTTACCATTTATATTTGAGGATTTGAGTTATGAGATAACTAGGGCTAAAATCACTATTTTATTAAAATTCCCTCCTTGTTTGTTGATCAGGAATTATAACTCCCTCCTTGAGGTCGCATCTTTTGGGGATGTAATATATTATGTGTAGGTGAGTTGAGATGGGATTCTACATTGAGGTTCCGACACTATTTGGCTAGCTCTAGCTATCATTATCTATTTTAGGGCCTCCTGCTTAATGATTTAGGTCAATACGGTTATTCCTAGGGATATTGAGCCTAGGAATAACAATGGGTCTTCCACCTCAACAGAGATCAGCTAGGGTTGTCGAGTTACCAATAGTTGTGGATTCTCTATCCTGAATCGGCAAGGAGTAGAGGTCATGGACTTTAGCATAATTAGGTTCAAGATACCTAGAATAATAACATGGAGAATGATATGTCCAAGGTCATAAGTATATGTCATGAATTATTTAGGCAAAACATGGGAGATTGAGCCATGAGGGAATCTGAGGGTGAACCATGAGAGATTGAGTCATTAGGGAAGAAGAGATTAACCAAGAGAGATTGAGCCTTTGGAGAAGCCATAGAGTTTGTTATACCTTACGGATAATTGTCCCGATATATACTTTAGTGTTGGAGTTTGTGATCGCCACAAATCGTGTCCCAAAGGAATCCCATTTGAAGTTAAGTGTATCATCAAGTACATCAGTGGTAAAATGTTTTTTGGTATTTAGTAGCACTGATACCTTTTTATCAGCGTATTTTAATGCTGATTAGGTAGGAAATATGGAGCGTGGGGAAGATTACCTTCGATTGTTTCTTCTATTTAGGAAATTGTTTCATTTCTTGGCACAATTGTGCGTCTTTACCCATCACCGAAGTAGAATATATTGTGGTGGATAGTAGTTACAGTCAATTACTTCTAATGAAACAAATGTTAAAGGATTATAGTATTGATCAAGATTGCATGATTATTTATTGTGATTATACTAGTGCCATATATAGATCTAAATATATTATTCAATATTCAATCATAAAACATATTGACATTTGTCATCATTTTATTTGAGATCTTGTGGAAGACAAGATGGTGTCTTTGAGTTATGTTTTTATCGAGCGTCATTTAGCCGATATTTTGAATAAACCTCTTGGTTGCAATATATTTTAATATCTTAGATCATCACGAACTGTTTTCATTGTTTATTGACTATTTAGTAATATGTCTAAGATTTTAAACTTTAAACCCTATTTGGTATATATCCCATGGCATGTTTCATTTGAGTTAATTGTATTATCTCGCCATAATAAGATGTTTGGTACAACCATTTATATTCTCTTTACAAAATATCCTCATTTTCATATCTTGTACATAAAATGGATATTTTTTTATCATTTTTCATTTTGATTGAAAATTTGATATACACCGCACTACACATTGAGTTTATACCACTTTGTTAGGAATGAGAAATATGTATGGTCTTTTACAAAGCATTCAAAGCTTCATTAGACTCGTGAAAGAGTGTCTAGATTCCTAGTATGTGTATGTGAGGCATTTCATTTTATGATTTGTATAAGTTTAAAAATCTTATGATGTATTAAAATAACGAGTGAAGAGGTGGTTAAGGCTACAACTTTGATTGGATTATGCTCCCTTTGAAAATTCGAAATAGTATCCTATCTTTATGCTAGAGTTAAAGTCGCCACTTGCAAAAGAAAAGCTTAACAAAGAAATGTCTCAAAGATTTCAATATATTCAAATTTGGAAAACACCAAGGAAATTAGACTTAAAAGGTTTTAACCATCTTGTTATACGCCGGGGGGGGGGGGGGGGGGGGGAGTGGTAGTTTATAATGTTCTTAAAAGGATGTTGGAATTTCAAAAAAGTCAAAGTTTTACGTTCTTTGTCGTATGATCGATTATTCTTAATAGAACTTGATCTTGGATATTTCTCTCAGTTATGTTCATTTATTTTTGTCTTGCACAAATGAGATGATATTATGGTACTGGTTGATATTAACTCATCTATGTTATTAGCCTATAAGATAATCCTTCCTTGATTATGAACATTGTCATTTATCTCAAACTTTTGGTAAGCTAGATAAAATATTCTTATATGTTTCCTATAAAAAATGGTTTGGATTTTGCCTCCAATTTCTTTCTTTGTGGATATCTTCTTGAAAAATGCTTTCTCTTAGACCATAGGTTGTGTAAGTCATTCATCATCTTACTTTGATTTAATCTTATGCTATAATTTTCTTATAATTGCTCAATCACTCTTAATACTGTGTATCACTCACTTTATGATTTATTTTCTTATTTCCTTGATTTTTTTTCATTTGTCTATTCATGATAAAAGGGGGAGAAATATATGGGGAGAAGTGACGGGTCATCATGTGGATGTTACCTTATTTACGGGGAGTAATTTATAAGAAGATTTTGTTTAGGATTAGAGATGTGATCCTCTATTGATGCCTATATTGTTTGTTTATACTAAATCTTAGCATATTATTTATCTTTACACATTGGGGCGTTGATGGGATTTTGCTAATATGTGTAGGAAAAAAATGTTCAAGCACTCCATTGAAGATGTGAAGAATGCATTGTTTATTCCAAGATTTCTGTGAATGAGGTCTAGCTTACTTGTCTTTCATTGGGATTATTATAGGTTTTAGGTTTATTTACGTGTTTTTTATCTTTTTATTTTGTCACGTAATAGACCATTGGAGATATTGTAAGAGTACAGTATACTCATTGGGGCCTCGCTTAGAAAATTGAATTCTTTTTTATTCCAAAATACTTTGTGTTCAAAAGGTCTCTGAAAGCGTCATCCGTGTTGAAGACATTGAAATCGTCTTTTGTCATCCCGACATCACACTGAGCACTTATGAAGATATTCAGTGTGACCTAGATGAATTAATATTCATGATTTTAGTGATTCAAATTGTTTATATCCTTTTCAAAATTTGGGTGTGTGCTTTTGTGAATTTTTTTCACCTCTAAAATGTCATAGTATTTATGTATATGAAAAACTATTTTTAAAAGACATTTTAGGAGTCCAAGGTTTTTTCGCTACTTTGAAGGCTTCCCTTAATTATTCTCGAATGTATTTGGTCTTAAGAAAATTTTTAATGGTAATATACGGGATCTTCCTCATTGGTGTTTCGCTGTCGTGACGTGTTTCGCTGCAGCGACAACGAATTTTGTTGGCCGCGCCTAAGGACCTTTATCTCATAGAAATTTCTCTGTTTGATCTCATAACCTGCGTCACAGGTGCTTTGGCTATGTGTTTATTCGATACAAGTGGTTAATTATATATAAACCTAAAGGGGGTGAATAAGTTTAATTGCAATTTTGTCCAATTCTTCCATTTCCATTTTATTCTCAACTTTAAGCAACCTAGCACATGAATCAACTAGGTGAAGTAATATTAGACATGGATAAAAAAAATGTCGGGTTAATTAGGAAATCTAGGCCAATTCACTAGATATATAAAACCTAATTCAACTTTATGGATTAAATACAAGACCTATGTTAATCTAGGTGTAGTGTGTTATTCAAGCGAACAAAATAGAATGAACAACATAAACACGATCATTAATGTAGATTTATACGGACCCCCTCCCCCCCCCCCCCCCCCCCCCCGCGCCAAGGGATAAATAACCTCGATGCACTTTAATTTCTTATTCAACTTAAAAAGATTTTATAAAAAATAAGAAGGTACCCCTCACTCATGCACTCACTAGTATTTACCTATTAACTTTGGACTCTTCCACATTGACGATTCAAAAACCCCCTCGAGCGCCATAATATGAACGAGGCAAAAAACTTTCCTCCTTAGAATTTTGACATGCTCCGATGTCTCCAAAAGAATGAAACACCTCCAATTTTAAATCTAGGAGTGTTAGATCAACCAATTCAACTGAAGATAGATTGAATTAAACTTTGGCTAGTGTGGATCTAAATCAAATCACTCTAAATTTCCTCTCAAGACATGGATAAGGTATATATGAGTTTTTCTCTCAATTTGGAATGAATAAGTGAATTTGAAAATAGCGAGTCTTAACATAAGCTCTCAAACTTGAAAATACTATCTAAGATGTTTAAGAGCAATGAGGAATTTAAATTATTTGAAAAAAGACGTATAACGACATATTTATAGGATTTTTTAAAAAATCATCTCCATCATGCATAAGATTAACTTCGTCGTGTGCACGATTTTAGTTAGTAGGCAACCAATACTAAAATAATGTTTGGTTGTGTACACAAGTTCAAATGGGACCATGGAAACGGTTTGAAGTCAAATGAAATAGATTTCAATCAAAGAAAATTTAAAACCTATATCTTTCCCAAAATATTATACACAACATCTCAAAATCAAAATCACTTGTTCAGCCCTTCAAAAACAAAATTTTGAAAACGTGCAAGTGTGTGCATATCTAAGAATATTCAGTCATAAAAATATCAACAGGTTATATCTTAAAATTAGCAAAAAAAGTATTGTGATGTAGAGTATCTTTGGTTGATCTTCAAAGTCCCCACAGTCCATGTAGTCTAAATGAATGAGCCTCATTCTACTCAAACGTCTCACCTCGATTTAAGCATATGTAGCTTGAATGACTCAATGATTCAATGCTTTTACGCGTAATTTAGTCGACTTTTACATAATTAAAAATGTTTACATTTTCATGCTTCGTGTCAGCGACAACAGATGTCGCCGCTATGAACCATCTGCAATGAACCACCAACGAGGGTTATCAATAGATTTTCACTCTTCTACTAAATAAAATATCTTTCCTTGATATTTTTAAAAAGAACATCCGGAGGGTTATGGGATCTTTTATTGATATTTCCTTCTCTATCAGATCAAGTGGGAGCATGTGCTTAAGATATATACGTCATTAGTATTTTTCTTTCATAAAGATTACAATATTTGAAAGATAAAAATTTCCAAAGACAAAAAGTCTTTGAGTTTTTGTTCTTCGGTTTAAGAACCAAAATATTTTTAAGAAATAATACTTGTTCTTTATTTCCCTTTTTTATATTCTTTTCACTATATCATCCTTGTCTTAGGAATCATCAATATCAAAAAAGAAGAAGTAAATTTTGTGAACCTTAAAACACTTTGGTTCATTAAAATATTTGTAAACTTAAGACTTACAATACTTGGGAGATTCTAGTGATTGTGTGGTTCTTTACAAGATAACTTTAGCACTGGTTCAAGGAAACCATGTTAATATTTTGATCATGACATTGGTGTGTTGAGGTCCTCATCTACATTATATAAATCTTTGGCTCATTAATGTTGGTGGAAAAGTGTGAGGTGTGAGTTAGTGAGTTGTTTGATCATATGATGTTTATCCCCTCTGTAAGACTTTACCAGGTTTTAATGAGATTGTTGCTTTGGACTGAGATTTTTTCCTGTTAGTGGGTTTTATCCTCGTACATCTGATGTTATGTCATGATTTGCTTTTCATCATTCACAAATTTGGTAACGTATACCTTCTCTATTGTACTCGTTATTTAAATATAGATTAGAATTGGATCAAAATTTAATTTTATGTAGTCTTCCGTATCGAGTAGTATTCTCCTAATAAAGCAGTCTTAGAATTGTTAGGAATTTTAAAGTCATTGAAAAGGATCTTTCCCCATTTTGTCTCATGTACAATTTGCTTATACTAAAAACACATAATTAGCCGAGATAAATATGCAAACAATAAAAAGAAGATAATATCCAAATACAAAATGCATTTTTATAATAAATATATTTTTATACATTATAATCCATATGAGATGAAGGAGAATCCCTTTTAAATTGTCAAAAATGGATTAAAAAGAAAAAAAAAATACATCTCCTACAAACGATCCACTATATCCGATATATGACGAATCACCACCATCCTACTCATCATCATCGTCGCTAGAATTCGACACCAACATCACCATACCCATGCCCTCGTGGATCACAAGGACTCTCCTAGAATCCACGTGAAACGAATGTGCCGTAGATCGTGGGTGCAGTCATCGATATGACTCCGGGATGTCTGTCGAAGGAACATTGCTAGTCGAAGGGCTAAAGCTGCCTTGAGGAAACAATTATGAATCATCCTCGACCACAGGATGACCCATACGCAAATCTCACATCGTCCGATGAATAAAGGCCAAGTATGTGCCCATGGAACTGGACAACTACTCCAAAATAACACCACGCACAGTAAAAGTCTGCAAGGAAAGACCAAGGCATCAATAAATATCTAAAGTAAAACATGATAAGAGAAAAATAGAAATCAATAAACTCTAACGTACCTCAACCCCCTTAGGTACCTTGAAAAATGGTTGCGGGGGTGGAACGGATACCTCACATTGAACACCATCATCCCCCAAAACCTAGAGGGGCAAGTTAGGCATTTGTATCACTAAAAGAGGAGTTGCGGAATGATTTAAATCTTGAAACACCGACGAAAGGACCCTCGTCACATGGGATCAAAGCGGCAGCTGTAGGTCCCTCTCTTGAGCCCTTACCCTCGCCCGTAGTCAAAGTGGTGGGCATCAACTTCTCTGTAATTAACACAAAGCATGGGGGCGTGTAATTAAAATGGACATTCACCACTGGAACACCCTGAGTGTGAGTCGTTAGGTCATCTGAAAAAATCAAATAAGCTCACTTATACACACAAGAGGTGCTGATAGAACTACTAGATGGACGCACTGGGGTGAGCTACACCAATCATATTGTCTGATGTAACTGAAGTGGTGGATTGGGTACAGAAGACTCTCATGGATGTTATCATGATGTGATGCATAAATCTTTTATCCCAAGACATACAATAAGAACATTCAGGTGAACTATTGGGTCTGTACAGGGTATTCCCCAATCACCACATATAATCCCGTATGTATGCCTTAAGCGAGGAAGAGACAAGGTAACCCCTAAATAGGTGGTGGGAATGAGAATTAAAGTTTCTTTGATCACTATATTTGATAACTTGGCATGCTGAGGGATCATTACGAGAAATTCCTCTGATTGAAGATCGATCAGCATGTGAATAACAAGAAGGGTGAGTGTCATCTCTCCCAGCGGCGGGTGGAAGGTGGACGTCGTATCCCACCACCTCTCTGTAAGAACCAAAAATATCGACGTAGTTCAAAATGTCACAAAGGACTCCACGGAAAGGCCGAAGCCCAGCCACACACAATCTCCCTGGTCCTCTTTTAAAAAGACTTATACTACAAGGTTAGAGAAACCCCTAATCCTGATGCGTGGATTACGACCTAGGTAGGGTCATTGAAAAAAAACATAGAGACAATAACAAATAATAATCAAAATCTGTGAAAAAATGAACAGGCATTCGAACAACAAGTATACTCACTAAATAAACAAATAACAACCAAAAATGGGTATTCACAAAGAATAATCAATAAAATAAGTCTACAAATTACATTCAACCTCAAGATACAAAAATAATAAACACGCACGCATCAAAAGACGATAAATAAAAATAAAGTCATAATAACAAAAGACCAAGCACATTCTTCGCCACTATGAATAATAGTGGAAATATGGTTGTTCGGCTCCAGAACCAGTTCCATATGATCACTTACCGTTGGAACATGATCATCCATGACGGCATCCTTAGCTCAAGCCTTTGTGATCACCTTGTGTGCCCAATCGTTAGGATTTCCATCCTCGGGGAGAGGTTAAATGCTCAAAAGATTTCCCAAAAGCATCTCCAAAAGATCATTAGCTTTTATACCCTCCTGCTCTAAAAAATAGCAAAGCAACTCAAAACACTCAAACAGCTCGAAAAAGTAAGCACATAGACCAAATTCTAAAAAAATAAATGAGGATGAACCAAATGTGTAAACAAAACTCCTATTTATTGTAAACTGAGGCGCATGACTCACCGGTCATGCTGGTGTTTGACTGACTAGTCCTGGATGCCTCAGATCGATTGGCCCTACCTCTTGCCATGGCCAAAATTTTCCTCCTTTTTCTAGAAAATCTATTGTCCTTGCAATTTGAAATCCCAATAAAGCTTCCATTCACACTCGACAAGCTAAAAATGACTCTGTTTCTCTATGATTTTTGTGCTCTTGCACAATGACCCGACTCGCCAAAATCAAATTTTCTCCCTTTCTAATGATTCAGTTCCCTTGCACGATGAATAAAATTGACATAAGGACTATGTCACTATCTCTATGATTATGTTCTCTTGCACGATGATTCGACTTACCAAAATGAGTCTTTATCTCTTTTTACGATTATATTCCCTTACACAATGACGCAACTTATTAGAACGCGTATGCTATATTTTATGATTACACGCTCTTGCACGACGAATTGACTCATTAAAATGAGTATTTCTCTCTTTATACGATTATGGGATATCCGCATGATGAACCAAATTGCCAAAATGATCTTTCTCTCTTTCCACAATTCCGTGTTCTTGCGTGATGACCCAACTTGCCAAAATGATTCTTTCCCTCATTATACAATTATGTGATCTTGCACAATGACTCGACTCGCCAAAAAGAGTTATTCTCTCTTTCTAAATATTTAATACTCGTAGATCATGTCTCGATTTACCAAAATGAGCCTTTACCTCTCTCTATGATTCCATCCTCTTACACGATGAACCGACTTGTCAGAACGATTTTTTTCCCTTTCTACGTTTTTTTGCTCTTACACGATGACCCGACTCGCCAGAATGAGTATTTTTCTATTTCTAGGAATCTGAGCGCTTGCACAATAACCCGACTCGACAGTATGAATTTATCTCTATTATTATAATTTTGTGCTCTTACACGATAATCCAACTCGCTAAAACGAGTTTCGAACTCCAAAACTTTCAGCCAAGATGACGAACTACAAACCAACAAACCTTTAACCAAGAAATGGAGGGAGTCTCTTTTGGAAAAAATGTTCGCTTAGAGATGAACTCCGATATTGAGGGGATTTGGAGCACACCACTTCTCTCCATTAAAACATTGTAAGAATCATATGAAAACCATCACCCCCCCCCCCCCCCCCCACGCGCGCACACACAAGTCAGAAAACTAATGATTTAGGCCTTAACAACCCAAGGAAGAACCCAAAACACACAAACAGACCCACAATCAAGGTCCCAACCCCAAAAATAGATTTAATAATTTATCGGTCCTCGAGACCAATCGATCATGTGCCCCTGATAACCAGTTCAGAAGGAAATAACTACGCCACTTAATTTTTGTCTTTGAATTTAACTACTTTCCCTCTCTAAAAATACCATGAAACTTACTTTTTCTCCCTTCCAACCCATCCTTAACAAAAAATCTATCTAATTACCTAAAACCCCTCTTATTTTTTCCCTTTCTCACATATACCCAAGAAACCAAAACCCATTCTTTTTTATTCCAAGGAACCACCTCACCACTAAATAACTTTCAAACATGTTTCTTAAGCAGACAACCTCAATATGGAACAATACCAAAACGGAAAAGTGCTCACGTGACATCACATGTACGTTTTCTTTGACTACGTTTCTTATGGAAGCCCAGCTAAAAAAGGAGTGGTGTTTTTTTTGGCAAAACCACTCACTATACTCTTCTTCTTCTTCTTCTTCTTCTTCTTCTTCTTTTTCTTCTTCTTCTTCTTCTTCTTCTTCTTCTTCTTCTTCTTCTTCTTCTTCTTCTTCTTCTTCTTCTTCATTTGTTACTTTTCTCTAAAGGTCATGTCCGAACTATGTTGACTTTGATTATTCATTTTTATTTTATTTCCATAAATATCAAAAACTTAAAAAAAAATCTTCAAAATCATGAAATAAAAAATATAGGTTTAGAATATCACTAAATTCAAATATTCAACCTAATATTTTGGTCTTAATGTTAGAAGTGTCGACACTTTTTCTTCATCAAAAATACTTTTTGACGTAACCCAATTTACCAAATCACTTTTAATGAACACAAAGCTTTTACTTTTTTAGATCTAAACCTATTTCACTCTAAAATCATTTTCAGACATTAAAGGAAGTTAAGATCTCTCACATCTTACCATCATAAGAGGTAGTTACCCTCATTATTCTTTTGTAAATTACATGAACTTTAAATCGCTTTATGCGATACGTGGGATCACTCGGAATACCATCTGAGTGAATAAGCCCAACTTTGTATATATTGTTCCTTCGTCTACATTATTTACATAGACCCCCCAAACTTTATTTTATAATTTATCTACCTATATAAATATTTTAGTTTTTTATTTTTCCCCACCATAACATGTTGATATAAATGTTTCACATCTACATTTGATACCAAAGGGGCAGAGCGGGTGCATAACAACCCCCCAATTCATAACTCGGTCCCTGGACTTGTGACTTTCTGATTAAATGAGCAAATCACTTGTCACCACTAGGTCTCCATTGAGACTTATCCTTTCTTTTGTCTATTTTATGTTAAGTATATTGGTGACTCCATATTTTCAAAGAGAATTAAGCGATTACCATGTGCCATCTTGAAATACCCATTATTTATATGTCCATGAATGTGTAGTGAAGAGATGCGCCATTGGGTCCATGTTCTCACATGGGGGAATTTCAAAGAGGAAAAATGACTTAACTTTAAATTTTTCAGAATTCAATCTTAGGCAATATATTAATCTACTCTTCTATTTTTATATATAAATGATAGACTACCCTAAATTAATGAATTAGTTATAAATTAATGAGAGATAATTAGGGTATTCACCTCTTCTCAACTAGATCTTATATTTGTTGAATATGACTTGTGATTTACATTATTAAAATGAAGTATTCTTTAATTAATTAGTTAGTTAGTGGATTGATGTAAATTTTTAGTAATATTCATATTAGGGTTTAGTAATTGGGAAATTGTTATGAAATATGTTTTAAATTAACAAAACTTAATATAAATCCCCATCTTAAGATTATAAATTTTGGAAATTGAGATTTGAGTCATGGTATACTTGTACCTTTAGGTCCACGTGTAATCTTTGTAGATTACTACATATTGATAATTATTAGCTTTGAAAGTCACATGTTAATGTGTAATTGGCAATAGCCCTACAATTAGAAAACTTAAGGTTTAATTGGAGATTTATTCACATGTAAATTGAATTATGAATTGGATTATGGACATGTTAGTTCATATTAATGTAATAATTATCCAAATGTGAAATAAATGGAATTGAGGACCTTAGACTTTCTTTATTAGATTGTTGGGTTTGATTAGTCGTTGGATTGTAAATAGAAACTGCATTAGTTTTTGTTTGGTAAAATAATTAGTATTTGAATTAGTTAAGGATTGGTGAGTTATAATCACTTGCTTAATTAATTATGTAATGGTGAGTGGTACTTAGTACCTTATTAGTTATGGAATGGTGAGTTGTAATTAGTCGTTTTATTAGTTACGAAATGGTGGGTGGGATTTAGTACCTTTGTTGGTTATGAATTAGTTATTTGTACTTGGTAGTTGGAATTGTGATGGTTTAGTGGGTTGTACTTAGTAGTTGGTGTGGTTACAGGTTGATGGGATTTCACCTAGTAGTTGTATTGATTGTGGGTTAATATGTTGACATGGAAATGAATAGGTGGTTTATCCTCTAGTTATGCATCATTTGAGTATACTTGAACTAATTAGTAAATAGAGAATGATTTGCCCCTTTTAGATGTCCTCGTAGATTAAAAGACTTGGATTAGCATTATATGCTGCAAATCTCTACGAGAATAATAAATGTGATTAGGATGAGTGATTATTCACATAAGGATAATTGGATAGAGTAATGATGTGGTTAGGACTTAGACTAAAAATATTCGTCGGGTGGGGCAGTTTAACATAGTGTGTTTGTGATTCGGGATTTATGAGTTGAGAATGAAACTTGCAATGAATTAATGGTCACGGCCTTATTATAGAACTAGTTTAAAATAAGAAAAAGTTAATTTGGGTTATGACACGTCAATAGAAATAGTCTGATTTATAAGCTCTTATTAGTGTGATAGGGTAGGACTAACCTTTTGGCATATGTATTGTAAACGCTTTGAATGTCATTGATTACAATGATTTCACCTTGCAAGTAGTATGCTTCGATAGGGTAATTAGACTAAAGTTAAGTAATATGATATGCTAGTATATTCTTTGTCATCTTGCGATGATATAAATGAATAAATGGAGATAATCATGCTTCGGTTAATGCATTTTTATTGAATATAAGTGGAAAGGTTTGAGACATAAACAGTGAGTAGTTATTCGTAAGAGTACAATATGGAAATCGTAATTAAAATGCGATGTAACGAACTTGTATTAAACCTTATATAAAGGAAATGCTTAAAAAAGATAATGAGCTGCTTGGGATAGTGTGGTGTCATAACTCAGTGTAATGAGTTAATGTTATGAAATCTTATAGAGGAAATGATTCAAATATAATATGTAAATGGAATTTGTATATTGGTGTGTACTGGGAGACAACACCTTATATGTGCAAACCTCATCATGGAAGTCTTTATTCGTATTCAAGGCTGGACAGGATGGGGGAGATTTTATGTGCTACGTCCTCTGTGATCGGTGGATCCCTGCTAGTGAATGGTGGTTTTTGATATAGTCGTAGTTTTTTTTTTTTTTTTGTCAGTCATGCTTGGTGGGCATGTGCTAGTGAATGGTGGTGTTTGGACGAGGTGATTGCTATTATGTCCACATGGAACGTGAAAAATATGGGGTGTTATAAGAATCCAAAACTAAAGAGCATTGGGGATGCTAGTCGTCCCCATGGAATTTGGAATGTCACGGTAAGAACCTTTGCCTGGTAGACCAAAAGCTCAATACAAAATCCCTAAATTCACCAAAATGTGGTATTTCAAGTGTCGCTCAACCTCCTCACTAACCCTTTTCTTTTTAAACATCTCCCTCAATCTCGCCTTTCCCACCCAATATTTTCTAATTAATGAAATTAGGAGTTATATAAATAGACAACGGATCGATTTCAAAGGTGTTACAGCTTCACATGTAGCTTGCTATGCTATTGGTGAATTTTGATATGGTCGAGGAGAACAAGGTATTACATGATTAGTTAGGGTACATATGGGTAATTTTCTATGATTTAGGCCAGTTGTTTTCGACAATGGGCACTAGTGGTATCCATCTAAGCGGGCTTGACCCACTAATTGAGTTAGACAATTCAAACCAATGAATTTGGTGGCATTTTCATTTCAAATTTATATATAGCGGTTCTTATTGATGGGCACATATTAGGAACAATTGCATTAGTTGAATATAAGCAACTAATTCAATTGGATCCTAAAGTTAAATATAATTATTTTTTAACATTTAGTTTCCCCCATACTAAATTAATTAAGGGACATTTTGACTTTACCACCACTTTAGTTTTTATTATTAGACTTTACCCACCATTTAGTTTTCCTTTAGAGTTTTCCCAATATAAACCTGGTACCAAAGTCTAATTTCAAAAACAAAAAAATGATCAAAATTAAAGTGATTGTCAACAGCCCATTAGAGGCTTTAATAGCGATTCCAACTGAGAATTTTTTAAATTCAAATTGATTATAGTCGTTGGAGACCATCAATATAGACGTTGGAATGCTGTAATATACTTGTTGGGAACCATCTATAGAAACCAATTCCATAATCAATAAAATGGTCAAACATCAGTCAATACACCAGAGGGGCTGCTAAATAAGTCAAAATCCAAATAAAGAAGCATGGGAGGTGGATTTAACGAGGGGGAGGGAGAAACATCAGTAGAAGAGGTCATTACATGATAATTTGTGACATTTAAGGTCATAAAGCATTCAAATGTCCATGGATATATACAAAATGCAAAGAACCACATTACAAAGGTTTGATGATGTTATGTGAAAAAGATTCAATTTGGAGTAAGTTGTTAAAGGACAAGTACTTTGAGTGTAGGTTATATGACCATTGGGCTAATAAATGTCCATAGAAGAAGGTCAAATGTTCTAGAGGATGTGGTGTCTATATGAGACTTTTGACGCCAACCAATGAAAGTAGTAAAGATGTTAAGTTTTTTAAATGTATAAATTATAGTAAAGTTGAGTGGCTATCAACAATAGTAAGTAGCTACAATTTAGATGCTTTGTGTTCTAGTTTTCAAATAAAGGTGTTTGAAATGAATGGGAAATGTATGTGCAATATAGATTATTATATGGCATACTTGAACAACAAAGTGTACCAAAACATAAGTCTACATTACATCAGTATTGTACATAGTCCAAAGATACCAAAACATTGCAATGCTTTGAGTGATAGTCCAAAAGTAGTTATAATCTAAAAAGAGATATAAACCAACTAGTAATGCAGCCCAAAAGTTATAATATGAATATAGACATACACCAAAACAAAATGTTGCCCAAAAGTAATAATGGTCCAAATGCTACTAGTTTGGTGTTTGCGGGGATTATGGTTGGGTAGATTCAGTTACTCCCATCCAATATGCAGCCCCTCTTCCTGCTTTCATTTTGGGACTCTTACTTGGAGTCACTCCCGCCACATTGCTTTTTGGTTGATTTTCAGTTCCTTTATCCATGCTTCTCCCTTTTGGTCTTCCTCTTCCTATTTGCACCCACATTTCTTTAGTTGAGGTCTCTCCCTCAGTTCCAATATCCACCTATTGAATGATTGTGTAAATTTTTTGGTTAAATGCACATTTGGTAGTAACATCAAAGTATGATCTAGCCCAATTCTCTTTTGTCTCATGTTCTAACCATTCTTTAACTTTTGGGCCATCTTCTTCCATGTGTTCTATGTAAGCATCATGCTCTGCGATAGTGTATGATCTAGCTGCTACTATGAATCTTCTCGAAATACTTAACCTTAACACTATGGTTTGTCAAATAGCTAAAGTTAACAGCAAATCTCCCACGCCTCTGTTTTTATGTCCGAAGGCTTGTACATCTTATGATTCCTAATGCCTTCTCAATTTCTTTAGCAACCCATTTTGCATTAGCCATTAGATTCTTCCCTTTTGGATCAGACTTACAAGTGTGTTTAATGAACTTTCTCAACTTAAAGGTAGTGTCACTTGGCATTCTCCTTGCATAAATTGACCAAATGCAACCAACAATCTTTCAAACAAGTTTAACTCTCAATGATTATTCAAAATTTGCTTGTATGAAAAATTCTTAAAAATACCATACTTCCTTATATAATCTCTAAAGTGTCTAATGGTAATCCATATCATATTCTCATATAACTCCACCAATGACTCCACCATATCCATTATGTTCAATATTGAAGTAGCAAGACATATGGAAGATCTAAACAAAAGCCAATTTATATTTTTTTTTCATATTAAATATTAAACTTAAATAAATTAACCCAAAGTAAAACGTTACCCCGATTTTAAACAAGTTGTGATTAAACAAATTAATCAATTTTATCTTATCCTAAACAGACATCTAGGTGAGTGCATGATAAAATAAGTAAATCAACCACAATGCCCGATGTAAGAGAAAAACTCACAACGGGAAAAACTTCGGACATCCCAGCCTCGCAAAATTCACTAAGTGTGGTATTACAAAGGACAGACAGATGACTTACAATACAGACTCAACGCCCTTGTAAGCCTTGACGCTCTTCATTCCTCAACCTCCTCCTAGTGTCACGCAAAAGTCCACTCGAGCACTACCACAATGTGTGATTTCACACACGCCTCGATATCCATCGAACAGTTCAGCGACCGTTTACGAATCTTGAACACAGAGTCCATCGCTTATTCACCGCAGCACGACACCACGTAATCCACCATGTATAAACAGCAAATACAGACTCCATCGCATGAAACGAGTTCTCATCAAGATGAAGAGAAAATAAAGATGCCCACAAACTAGATCTCAAAGCAAAATAAATTGAATCTTGGGAGTTGAGTTCTTTTTAAAATACAATTTTTATATTTTTATAAAAAAAAGTTTATAAAAAGTTTATGCTTTATACAAATTATGAATTTTATATTTTTCTCTTTTTTCTATATTTTTTATGAGTTTTTCATTATTTCTTTTTAAGAGATTTTGTTTTATAATTATTTAAATAGTTTCGACACATATCATGGTATGATTGGATGTTTTAAATAACTAATCATTCAAAGTGTCAAATAGAATGCGATGTTGGAGTTTTATTATATTCTTTAACAAATGATTAACGTTCGAAATTTGTTTAAAATTAAAGGGTAAGGGCACCACAAAACTTACTTTAAAATACCACAAGGAAAAAAAAATTGCTAAGGGCCACCACATCATATATATATTTTTTACACATTATTTTCAACACAAAATACCATACATTTTCTCTCTCTACACTATACTCCAAACTCTCCCTTTATCTTCTTCAACAAATCATCTTCAACCAACCATCTTCAACATTATTAAATAATTAGGGTTAAACTCTCCATTTATCTTCTTCAACAAATCATCTTCAACCAACCATCTTCAACATTATTAAGTAACTAGTGTTTGTTATTTAAATATTCAAAAATCAATGGATATTCCCCCAAAAGACGATGACAACACCTCAAAAGCAAATGAAAACTCCCAAAATTACATTTTTCTTCTAAACTTTGGGTCCGATTATATATATATTTGTTTATTCATAGGGATTGAAAATATAAAAAATCCCAGAAATCGTCCAGTGGTTCGGGGTCGGGCCCCTGAAAAAGATGATGATTTTCGGAGTGATTTTCCCGAATCAAGCTTAAATTTATTTTTGAAGAAAAAGTTTCATTCGGGATGATTATACCGAAATAAATGCATATATTCGGGATGATTATGCCGAATGGAATGTATTTAAAAAAAAAATTGAATTTTTTTTTTCATTCAGGATGATTATGCCGAAATAAATGCATATATTTGGGATGATTTTGCCGAATGAAGTTTGAATCCAATTTTTCATACCATATTTGATTCGGGGCAAACATGACGAAATTTGAGTCTTTATTCGGGGTCTTTATACCAAACCACTGGGTTATTAGTTAGGATTTTGTACGCTAGGGTTTATTGATTATGTGACGTTTTCTCAACATATGAGGAGTATTAAACGTTGTTTGCACAAAAAATTAACACATTATTGTTGTTCAACATATTTCTATTAGGTTCAACATGTTTTTTAAGGGTTTAACATATTTTTCATAATGAATAATATATCAAACAATGTCTATTATATATATTTTGTATGGTGTTGAATGATGATTTGATGAATATCTTTGAAGCTTTGGAAGTTTAGACAATGAAATTAATTTGTAGTTGAAGTTGAGATGTTTTGAAGTTGAAAGGTTGAGATGTTTGAACGTTTAGAGAGAAGGAGAGAAAGTGGGTAAATGATTTTTTACAACTTTAAATATATGGTAACCCTTTGGTGGTATTTGAAAGTAACTATTAAAATCAAGTGGGATTTTGTAGTAAAAAAGTTGTGGTATATTGAAATAAGTTTTGTGGTGCCCTTAGAGACACCCAAATTGAAACGTCAAGATTAACATTACAAAAATTGAAAGAATTTATCAAAAATTCAAAATCACCCCAAATATCATGGTTCAATTTTTAATTAATCCTTTTTATTATTATTATGTCTACATGTGATAAGGAGAGTTTATATTGACAATGTCACCTTATCATATAAATAGGCACGACCTTTTCACAACATAGTACATAAATTGATGTTGTTTAGTTTAATTATTATTTACAATTGCAGTCTAAACCCAACTTATTTTTTTGTTTATGTTTTTTTTTTTGACAAGATTCTTTTGTTTACACTGTGAATACACTAATTGGTGTTGCTATAGTACATAAGAAAAAGAACAATGGAAAGGTTCCCATAACACACGTACTCGATCAACGTAGTAACAATCTTACATATCAATTGTATCTAGGAGCATATCAATGACATGAGAATTGAGATAATTTATTAGCCTAGATCATTTCAATCACAATAATATTATGGCTAACAACATTATTCACATTGGATTTATTTTCAAATCCAGAGTCACACTTTTACATCAAATCATTATAAAGGAAAATGAAATTTACATTCACAAAGATATATGATTTTTTACAATAGTTTTTTCAAATATACTCCCTTGTGAATCATTCTTCTCTTTCTCCAGACAGTGTTTTATGCTTAAAGCGACTTTTTGAGGTTCCACCTTGCACAAATCTAAATCTTTCATTTTCAAGTCCACATCACCCTTGTACGCTTTATCGGGAAGACGAGAGAAATGCGGTGAGATTATTTGCAAAGTTTTAAGAGTGGAGTTAAAAAGAGAAACCCGAGAAGTATATGAACTCTCTTCATCTGTAAGAATTGAAAAAAAAAAATGACATCTTTGGATTTTAGGAAGAAACTGATGTGTCTAAGAAATTCTAAGGTATAACAGAAGGTTTTGATTATGTCTTACATAGCTATGAATGAAATCCAGAAATAACCTGTCTTTCACATATTGTTGGATCAAAGTTCAAACCACACACAAATTATTATTATTATTATTATTATTATTATTATTATTATTATTATTATTATTATTATTATTATTATTATTATCAGCCTACCTAAATACAAAATCCACCATTTAACACCTTACAACTTACAAAATCAGATGGAAATAAATGGTTATGTTGCACCCCAAAATATCTCTTGCTTCGGATAAACTAAACCAACAAACAAAACCAACCAAATTTGCAATCATATGCGAAAAGGAAACCTCCAGCTACTTACATGTGTAAGTTATATGGTCACTGGCAAGAAACTGGAACAAGATAACGACCAACAAAATTGTTAGACAGATAACATTTCACACATTGCAGATAAAGAAGGATTCTTTTATCGTAAGAAATACAATGAGCAGGCAGGCAATAGCTTCTGAAAACTGGATGGAGATTCCCAGTGCTGAGAAAAAGAGTAATAGATACAATCACTCTACTTGTGACCGACAATCATGATAAGAATTTGGTGGTGTTAGTTTGCAAGGAGAGAGGAAATTTTCTTCTTAGAAACCTACCTGGCAAAAAATGAGTCCAAAAAATAACCATTCATAAACAACATTTAGTGTACAATAGACTTCAACATATTTTTCCTTTCTCTTGCATTTTTCTCTCTATTTTTGAAATCCAAACATGGCATTAAAGTAATGTTAAAATCGCTGGCAATTTGTATACTAATTTGATTCAAGCTTTGATTCACATACTGCTCCAAATGCGATATCTGAACATAAGCTTTCGGCCAGAGTCTACAAGGAGACAAACATTTACCATCATCTCCAACAAAAACTCTTCTTCCGGAATTTGATGACCTGATATAGCTTATACCTTCCACTAAACACAGGTCTTTGCCAATAGCAGATATAATATTTCCCTGATAATGTGTAGTAGAAGAATCTAACTTTGTTGCCAACTATGAATATGCAAGTTGACCAATATATTGCTAAGGAAAGTGGAGTAAAACCTGAACTATGTTGGTATTTCAAGAAAACCACCAAATATTTTTAATGTCATAAACTCCCATGATATATGATTTTTGTTGAAACTCCACTGAACTTTACAATAAGATTCATAGTTCAGGAGGTTTGTTACATTAAAAATAGTTCGGGGGGTTTTCTTGCAAACTGTAATACCCCGTATTTTTATGCTATATTAATTTGGGGATTTATTAATATTAATGTGAATTAATTATTTAATAAAAATCCAGAAATTAATTATGTTATAATTATTAACGTGATGAGAGTTAGTAATTATGGGAAAATTTGTTGAATATTACTAATGAGCAAAGTAAAATATAATAGTGGCCATATTAAATGTCACGAGTGAATAAAATGACAATTTTAGAAATTTGAGTCGAGACGCGCCCGTATCGCGTCGGGACTAAATATTGATAAATAAAAGTAAATATTTTGTAAGTTGTTCGTATGCCTTGGGACTAAATACCCGGGGGTTCGTATGCCTTAGAAATTTTAGGCTTAATTAGATAACTCAAAACACTAGAACGGCCATTAGAGAGGAGAGGAGAGAGCTCTCAAGGCATTCCAAGGCTCAAAACTCACCCGTTTGCACCGCCGTCACCACCAACGCGTAGATCGCGAGGCGGGGAACGCAATCACACCAAATTCAACACCAAACCAGATTACTGAAAATTCCAGGCAAGTGTTTATCTTGCTTATTTCGTTGATGCATCATCCATATTAGTTTAGGAGTTATTAGGATGAGATTTATGGAAGAAAAACCCAATTTGAGATGGGAAATTTTCATGTAGTGATTATTTATATGATATTCTGGAAACCCTTTGTCATGTAAAGGATTAAGAGTTTGATTAAGAAAAGAGTTCTAATCAGATACAAAAACTAAAAAAAAAAATTATTTCGGACGATCGGACCGTTGGAATTGGATGAAATTTTACAGAAAATTAGCTGAAGACGAAAGGAAGCTTTAGAAAAAAATTCAGCTCGATCGGACCATTCAATGTTTTTTAATATTTTTTTTGCTAAACAGTTTTATGTTTTGAGGACTCTTAGAGATAATAAAAAAAATTCAATTAAAACTCCATTTTAATTCCGATTTCTAAACCGTTTGAAATTCTCATCTTTGAAAATAAAATTCAAAATCCTTTAATGTAAGGCAAAATCTATATTTTTGGGATATTTTGCATAAGGGATAATGTAAGTATATATTAAAGGGGAGAGACACGTAAGAGAGAGTTACGTTGGAACATAAATGGATATCAACTGAATTGTACATTTGGAAGAATAGAGTCCATGAGGGTTACGTAGTAAGTTGAAAAAACCCTTCGAATTAAAGTTAGAAACGAACCATTATACTTGATAAATAATAATGGTAAAATAAGGATAAATGTTGTGAATGTTGGTTATTCGATAAACCTAAATTGATATAATAAAAGTGGTATATTTATATGAATGTGTATGCATATATTATATACTTGTGAAAATCATGCCCGCGCTACTTGCTATCCCTGAGGTTTCCGCGCTGGGACGATCTTATCTCGTGTGCCTTATGGGGGATATTGACTCGTACCCTAGAAGATAGAAATCCTAGGTACAGGCTATCGAATCGGTTGTCACGGTCCTAAGAGATGTGAGGGTATGTACTGACCTCTTGGACTTGAAAACTATGCTTCGCCTCAATATTGTTTGTGTATGTATTTATACAGTTCGAGAGTGATTCCGAACTTGTATTCCCTTTAGTACGATTGAGACGAGGATTGGATAGCAGAGTATACCCGCACCATAAAATTTTATGTGGGGTGCTGTTAGAATATATATATATATATTATACGAGTATTTAATATATATATGAACTTCTGAAATATGGGAAACTGCCTACTGTGTTATGGTAAGTAAGACATGTATAATGACTCAAATTGGAAATACTTGTTTTGAAAAGTATAATATGATATTGAAAAACTTTATGAATCAATAAATTTAAAATTAGCGTTTTGTATTAAATGAAATTATCTTTTTAAACCATGATGTTGTTAAATCTTAAATCTTGAGAGTCACCTAAGATAAGTTAAATCCTTGGGGAAAGATAGTGTGATATATGATGAGATAAATCATTGGTAAGGTTAGTACGATAGGAGTGCACATTAGAAGAGAGGTGAGAATTTTTCAAGAGAGTGTCGCAGTAATATGTTGTTGCATTGTCATGTATCAATTTAAATACTTGCTAAACAAATTTTTAAATCATATACACTATCGGGCTCTGACCCGTTTCTATTCATCTTTCTCTCTTGTATATATATATATATATATATATATATATATATATATTACAGGTGCCCAGCCACAGGGACGTCTTGTTTAGGATTCCTTGGAAGGAACGTGCTGCAGCTTAGGTGGGAGGTGCAGGCCACTTGCTTAGACAATTTCATTTACTTGATTCCACTTCTATCATTCTACTTATTGGGCATGTGTCGCCCTTTCCACTATTTATCTGTTTTATTGGAACATTTGTATTTCAGTTATTTCTAGTATTGTTACTTTGGGATTTATTCAGCATGTATGTTTTACTTTAAGTTTCATTGTTAGTAGCCAGTTGTTGAATGTTAGATTATTGGATTGATTGTTTAATAAAATAAATAATTAAAATTTGAAAGGAATGTTAAAAATGGTTTTGACACTTAGCTTAATTAATTAGGGTGTTTAAATTGAAAATTTATTTTCACGACAGTGATGCTAAGAATGATCCAACTGTTCACCTTGATTTTTAATTTAATAAAGGAGTGATCGTCCGGTATTTAATTAGGCGGGGTGTCAAACAAACATTGAATAGTTCAAATTTTTTTCCACGTGGAGAAAATAACTACCATCTTGCAATCGGATGGAAAAAATTATTCCATAATGAAACTGATGTACCAGGGCCTCCCAGGAATTAATTATATTTTTGCTTTTTAATGCTATATCTAGTTTAGTGATTTCCTCCCTTATCAGTTAGTATAATTGATATGTAGAAGGTAAAATTCCCATATAATACTCTATATTGTACCCTATTTAGTCATTTTACCTTCTAGGTTTATCATACCTAGCAAGATAACTTAGCCTTGACTGCCCTTTGTACTGACTACTCGTGATATGAAAGAGAATTAGTGATGGAAATGGATCCTTATTTTGGGGTTTATTAGTCATTTTATTTTGTTTTGTATTTTGTTTTATTTTATTACTTGTATTTTTCGTTCTTTTGTTTTGTTATTTAGAGGTAAGGAGTAGTAATGAAATTTTTGTAATTAGTGCCTTAGCTTGAAGCCTAAACTACTCCTCCCTTCAAATATCCATATAGTCTTCATTTGAAGACATTCCTCCATTTTGAAGTATAAGAAATCACTTTATTCTCTTTCTAAAGTTAAGGTTTGGTATTTCATTCTAGCTTTTGACGTGTAGTTTACATCAAATTGGTATCAGAGCGATGTGTCGTTCCCCAAGTGGTGTATTGGTGTGTAGGTATTCAAAATCGTACACTACTTTCAATGGCTCCAAGAAAATCAAAACAACAACAAAAATAGATTCAAGAGGTAAGAGAGGACATTCAAGAGTTGAGAGACAAAATGGAGAAACAAACCCTAGATTTCAACATAAAATTTGAGGCCATAATGCAACAATTGGCTAAGTTACAAAACCCTAACTGTAGCCCACATCTCTTCATCCCTTCTGCCACTTCTATCCAGACCCAAAAAAAACCACAAAATCTAGCCCTTAACCCCCTAAATCCTAACCCCCCAGCAACCCCAGCCCCCGAACCCCCTCGGTAGCTCCATCCCCACCCAATAACCACCCCACTGGTAAAAAAACCACTGCCGACAGTAGTTCCAGCACCCCTACCTTCCCACCTCATCTCCGACCACCCCAGCTCCTCCCCTCCTGGCCGCCTATCACCCCTGGTGGTCACGCAGGCCCCCCAGTCCCAAATTGCTCCCAGAAACCTAGGATTTTACTCTAGGCCTGCTCAGAATCCTCATGGGCTGCCCTCCCCAACCCCGAACTCGTCTATCCACTTCCAAACATTGGTTTTTGACCCGGGTGGGAAATTTTTGGGTAATTTGGGTGAAGGAAGGAAGAAGAAGAAATGAAGACCAAGATTTTTGGGATGTGCATCCTCAAATTTCAAAAATTAATTTTGGCCCCCGAAAGTTTTTTGCACCAATTTTTGGCATTTCCTCATGAATCCCCATTTTTTTGAAGGCTCGAAGACGAGCTTGGTCTTAAAAGAGGGAGGGTGATGGAAATGGGTCCTTATTTTAGGGTTTATTAGTCATTTTATTTTGTTTTGTATTTTCTTTTATTTTATTACTTGTATTTTTCTTTCTTTTGCTTTGTTATTTAGAGGTAAGGAGTAGTAATGGCATTTTTGTAATTAGTGCGTTAGCTTGGAGCCTAAGCTAGGCCTCCCTTTAAATACCCATATAGTCTACATTTGAAGACATTCCTACATTTTGAAATATAAGAAATCACTTAATTCTCTATCTAAATTTCGGGTTTAGTATTTCTTTCTAGCCCTTGACGTGTAGTTTATGTTAATTAGATAGAGAAATTAGGTCATTGGCCACTAAATAGACAATGTTATTGTTGTGTAGTGTAGATCAAATCGTTTCAAATCCCAACCACACATCAGAAACAAATGGAAATTCAAATACGGCAAAGAAATTTTTTCGTAGAGCTTGTTTGATGCTATTAATGGCAAAGAACAAGCTAAAAGAGTGTCCATCGGTAAAATTTGAATACGCGTTACAGAAAAAGGACAGTGAAAGATGGTATAAATGGAGAGCAAGCTTATAACTTCTTATTTGATAAAAAAATAAAAATTGAACATATATTTACCTCGAGTGAGACCGACAATGATAGAAGATGCTGCCATACCCCATGAGGAAATAACTAAGATGAGAGGGCTAGCTCCTGAAAGACCTTCCCTCTCTGCTCAAAGTTCATGAACTCATAAAAACTTGCACAACCTGGACTCAGTACAACTGCATCCCCTACACTCAAAACCATGTCACCAACTATGGAAAGAAAATAGGAAAATACAATAAAATTTTAATTTATATTCGATATCATTTGGAAACAGTTATGCTTAAATAATAAATGTTGTCAAAAGTAATCAGCAAATAAAGTAATTTTTATATCCTAAAATAGATGAATCAAAGGTAAAAAAAATATCAATATTACTGGAAGTCCTGGATGCAGGGTTGTTGGAACACCATTTGTGATGGAACCAATCATGAGTATACTAAAATATTCAAACACTTCAAATATCATATAATTAATACCTACAACCCTGTCCTTCACCTTTTGTTACATACCAAATCTGATTTAAGAATCATACAACAAGTTAGAAACCAAATAGTTCGGAATTAGAGGCTTTTTGCTTGCGGGTCCCAAAAAATCCGACCCTAAATTCGAGTATATGTCAAATTTGTGTATCGTGTATGAAAGGACAAAATTTCCAATTGAGTCCATCGTATGTATTTGAATTATTCCCAAAACAAAACTTGTTTGAGTCATAGATAGATTTTATAATTGTCACGATTCCCATAAAGTCTATGACGTGTTTGTACTGAAGACGTAGAGGCCAAGCTTGAAAGATTATATAATGCCGAGTTTTATTGGTGCAAGTTTCACATCTTCATCATGTTCCAATCTCTCAGGTATGAATGTGAAACGTTTATGGGACTCGAAAATGTTTTAAAGGATGGATATTTTGTTTATTAAATATTTTAAAATGATTTTAAAATGTTGTCTTCATTTATTCTGAGATAAATACAGTTTAGAGTCGTATGAAACACCAACTTAGGTTTAGGTGGTTCAAATGACATGTGATGTCGTTCGAACGACATCTCACAGTCATTAAAATGATTAGGTGGTTCAAACGACATGTGATGTCGTTCGAATGACATCTCACAGTCGTTAGAACGACATGTGGATCTCGGTAGAATGACCTGCCGACTTAATTTTAATATTTAAGGCAGTGTTTATTTAGAATTTCGCAAGAGTACAGAACTAAATTACAATTTAACAGTTTCGTTTTTCTACTCAAATTTCTAAGGTTTTTAAAGATTAAAACCGTCCTTAGAGTTTAAAAGATCCGAGCTTTCATATACCATTGCTATAGAGATCTTGTTTGCACTACCTGGGTTTGTTCATCACTTTGAACATTGATCGTTAGGTTTTGTAGTGAAGAAATGGAGGAGTTCGTGTTCTGAATCGTAGACGGTTTTCCAAGCTGCATCGGTGGACATCGAGGCACTCATGGACGTGTGTGATGCGGACAGGTATCATGGAAGGACTTATGTGTGGACACTGTGGAGAAGCGGTTAAAGAGAATAAGAGTGTTAAGGCTTGTGGGGATCGAGTCATTGTGTAAGTCTGTTTGTCTTCCTTTGTAAACCCGTATCATAGTGATTGTCTGGCTTGGGCCGTCCGAGGTTTTTTCCCTTTGTGGTTTCCTCGTACATCCGGCGTTATGAACTTGTTTATTTTACTTGCTTTAATCACCTAGATGCATGTTTAGGATTAAACAAGATAAAATTGGCCTTAATTGAAATTAGTTCACAAACTTGGTGCGTGTTAAAATTGTTTTGTATCCTTAAAGCACATTTAAAAAAGGGGCCTACAAATTGGTATCAGGGCTAGAAACATTTTTTTATGTGTGTTGATCCCATGTGTTTTTAAGGATGAATTTCAAAAATTTTGAAAGTTTTAGACCTCCTATTTTTTATGGCATAAATTATGCTTATTGGAAAACACGAATGAGAAGTGCTTTAAAATCAATTGATGAAAGTGTATGGTTAGCGGTTGAAAAAGGTTGGACTCCACCGGTCACACGAGAGGGAGAGGCCACTAATTTGAAACCCGTTGAGTCATGGACCGAAGTCGAATATAGATTTGCACTTTACAATTTCAAAGGTCTTCATGTTATTTGCTCACATGTCACACCGGAAGAGTATAATATAATCCTGACGTGTGAAACTTCAAAATAGGCTTGGAATATTCCTGCACTTACTCACGAGGGCACTAGCACGGTTAGGGCGTTTAAACTTCAAAACCTCACTACACAGATTGAGATGATTAAGATGTTAGAGAGTGAGTCGTTTGATGAGTTTTATGCTTGATTGTCCAACATATTCAACTCGTCGTTTAATTTGGGAGAGAAAATACCCAACAACCGAGTCATAAAGAAAATCTTAAGGTCGTTGCCTAGTAGATTTGATCCCAAAGTAACCGTTTTAAACTCCTTGGGTATGCTTGAATTAACGAAACTAGAAGAGCTTATAGGTGACTTACAAACTTATGAGATCAACATGTTTACCTCCAAGAAAGTGCCAAAGAAAGAAAAGGGCATTGCTTTGAAAGCCCGAAAGGAGGAGACTAAAGTTTCGGATGATGATTCCAATTCTGATTCCGATTTTGAGGATGTAGCCTTGTTGGTAAAGAAGTTCAAAAAGTTTCTTAAGTTTCAAAAGCAATCGAAAGATGCCAAAAGCCTTGAGAAATCCAAGAACAAGGTCGATCTCGCCCCTATGAATAAGAGTGAGAATGTTAAAAGAGATGAGTCAGATAGATGTTTTGGGTGTGAGGGGTATGGTCACATGGTAGCCGAGTGTCCCACTAGACTTATGAAGGATGGCAAGAAACCGATAGCATATAATGCCACCTTAGGTGATAGCGAACCGGAAGAGGGAGAGAGTTCACCCATTGAGCGTAACTTTGTAGCATTCATGTCATGTTATGTGAGCGACGACGATAAATCTTCTCATGAAGATTCTCATGTGAATGACACTTTGGAGGCCGTTGAGCGTGAATTCCATGTGAGTGAGGGTGAAGCTAGTGAGGATGAAGAGATTGATGTGGGAGACTTGAAGTTTCCTTTAATGATTTGTATAAGGAACAAGTAAAGGTGAAAAAGGAAAACTTGAAGTTGAAAGCTAGGTTGAATGAGCATGCCGTAGAAAATAATGATACTTTGATTGAGGATCTTAGGGCATGGGAGAAGATTCTTAGGGAGAAACTGGAATACGTTGAGAAAAAGAGAGACAGTCTTTGTGGTTTGATGGAGGCTTTAAAGGAGATTCTCGAGTTTGAGGAGTCTAGGCGTTTGTTTGAGTCTAGGATTAGTGATCTTGAGGAGAGATTGAGAAACTCGAGTAAGGTGAAGTTTCATTTGTAGGCTTGGTCGAAAAAGTTGGATAGGATGTTAGGCACCGTCTAAATCAAGGGAGATAGGTTTGGTATACTCTATGATGATCGTGTTGCTCCCATTCCCAAAGCCAATACCAATCGTGTGAGAGAGACGACTAGGAACGTTAGGTGAGGTCCACATTTAGCTCACATTCCTCGTCGTATCTACACTTGTTCTCATTAAGAATAAAGTCATTTTGGTTCCCAAAACCTATTTCACACACTTGGGTTAGGAAATCAAACTTGGAGGCTTTAGGAATTAAACTTCATGGTTCTTATTTGGTTGCACTTGATTCTTCTCATGCTAGATCTAAAGGATGATTGTGTTGCCATGTTTCTCATACGCTAGTCTTTGCTTCATGGTTTATATCTTGCTAGTGATATGACATGTGTATCTCTTTGTATTATAATTTTCATTTATTGAGTCTTATTTGAAAAAAAATACAAAAAGATTTTGTTTTTTGATAAAAAATTTTGAAAATAAAAAAAGATTTTACTTTTTGAATAAAAAATATTTTTAGAAAAAACACAAAAGATTTTCGATTTTCTTTTGTGTCGTGATTTCATGTTTGATGTGGCGTATTGGTGTGATTGAACCCCCATCATTTAAATATCCATATGGTTAGGACATTTGGTCATAATTGTTAATGCGTTGAATGATCTTAACCATTGTCTTAATAGGGTTGTTTCGAAGTTGATATGCATTTGGATTCAACTTTGTGTATATGTCATCTTTGCACATATGCACGAGTTTATATGAATGTTTGACATCTCAAGTATATAATATATTTGAGTTTGGTGAGACTTTCTTATCTCAATTTTGTCATTTATGCGTAATAAGACTTGGGAGGAGTTGTGCATGTAAGAACCGTTTACTGAGAGGATTGGTATTTCTTGAATTGAAAAAAAATGATGATTGTTCACGGGAAAGGGGTGCGAGAGTAAAATTAACTCGTCGTGAAAGCCACCGTTTAAAAGACCCTGAGAAAAAATTAGGGCAATAAAAAGAATCATATGCCAAAATAGGGCCAATAGGATTTCTTTAAGTTGAGAAAAATAGAAACCTCAAAAGAGCTTGAAAAAGAAAATATATATTTGAGGGTGTTTGGATGGAAAATTAAACGGGTTTGGACCACGAATCCTTAATGTTGAAAATTATATCATGACGCTATTGTTTGTAGAATCGTCAAAATTCCGGATTTGTATGCATGATGATTGTTTAATTCATTAAGCTCAATATATTAATTGTCGCATATGGCTAAACTAAGTTTGATGACATTTAGCTATCAATTAGAGCTTCTTGATCGTTTCAATGTGTTCATATTGTGATTCATTTGTTGTAGTTCACACACATTCATTCCATATCCATGTTTGAGCACATTAATACTATGTTAGTATGAAACTCACATTGTTTTACTTGTTTTATTTTTCAGTTTTGTGTTATTGTTTCGTATCTCCAGTACCCGTTTTCATGTAAAAAATATCACTAGGCAAAACTTCAACATTTTTTGGAACTGGAATACAGAGTTTGATGAAGTCTTTCAAACGACTTCTGGACTTCATTCAAATGACACGCTCGAAGTCGTTCGAAGTTTGGTTTCTAACGACACATTTTTCGAGGCATCGATTTTGTCAAATATGGTCATTTGTAAGGTTGTTAGAAGGATGCTTCAAACGACAACTTACTATTTTGGGTCTTTTTTTACCTCATTCAAACAAGTTGCCACTGTCGTTCAAACGACATGGCTTAGTCGTTCGAATGACATGCATGGTTTTTAAGCCCTGTTTTTGCTTTAGTGTCTGCTTCATATATTTGCATATATCTTTATTGTTTTGGTACTTTTGGGTTCATTCGGACATTTTGCATGCAGTTGATATTGATTATTCATGTGTTGATTCTTACACTGCATTGATCCATTTAGTCACATCTTTTCCTAGATTGATGATTTCATTCATTGTGACTGATTGCTAGCTACGATTTGGTACCGACTGATTATTTTTAGATGGCGTTTTCCTGTTTATCTAGATATGCTTCATTGATTATTCTCATTCTAGAAATTTGGTGATTTGTTTATCTTTTTCACTTATTGTCTATTCGAGACAAAAAGGGGGAGAGATGTATGTGATGTAGGGGGAGTAGTTTGATTGGTGATTGAGCACATATATTTTTTGGCTTTTCATATTGGTATCATGTTATGTATGTTTATATTTTATTGATAACATGTTGACTTGCACAAATTAGTTTGCAGAAATTGGTATTCTGATTACAAATTGGTATTCTGATTTGCTCACATGCTTAACAAATGATTTGTTTTACATCTTGGTATTTTTATATCATTTGTTCCTTCATACTTCACTGGGTATTTATCTGTTTCATGTATGTAGGTATTCTTCAACGAGTAGAGATTTCAAGACTACATTACATTCAGACAGCTCATGCTTGCCAGAACTGCATATACTAGTCCTTGTCCTATATTTTTGATTTTGGGTTTTATGGAATGGGATTTAGGTGTCATACGGCTTGACGGTCAGGCTTAGGCATTTCACTGTTTAGGTTTTGTCCCGGAATAGTCAAATAAGGAGATTTGTAAGGACCAAATTTCCTATTGAGTTCATTATATGTATTTGACTTATTCCCAGAACAAAACTTGTTTGAGTCATAGATAGATTTTTGAATTGTCACGATTCCCTCTGTGGTTTCCTCAAACATCCGACATTGTGAACTTGTTTATTTTACTTGCTTTAATCACCTAGATGCATGTTTAGTATTAAACAAGATAAAATTAGACTTAATTAAAATTAGTTCACAAACTTGGTGCATGTTAAAATTTGGAAAAAGGTTTTTGAAATAAAATTGTTTTTGACATCCTTAAAGCACATTTAAAAAAGGGGCCTACAATGTATTATACGATACATGTATCGTATCGCGATACGCAATAATACACTTGGAATACACATGATTTACAATCCAGAGGTGTGATTCGTTTCGTTAAGCATGTGTATGGTATCAGGATATAAATAGCATATCGTAAGATAAACTATGAAAAATCATCACAATTATAAGTATTATACATGTAAATAATCATACAACAACCAATATACAAGTGGCGTCATTTATTAAAATATCACATTATAATTTTGAATATTTTTTATTAAAATATTATATGGTCAATATTTGGTAATTTTCAAAATCTTGGCTTCGTATACTAATTATAACAATGATTACAGATTATATTATCAATGTATTAGTGTTAAAATATAAAATATATTCAATGTATCAAACCGTTCATACTTTTTGACGTATCAGTATACCCGTGTGCCCAGGTACGGAGGCACAACAGGCCCAGTGGGGGCTGTAGCCCCCACAACATTTAAAAAAAAATAGTTATATATGCTTATTCTATATTAAGCTGCAAAAAAAATATTTTCAAACATAGTTGAAACATTTCTTGAAATAAAGTAAACTTATACAACTTAAACCCTTACACACTCTAAACACACTCAGCACCTAAATATAGTTGGTACTACTCCCGTCTCTCTCTCTCTCTCTCTCTCTCTCTCTCTCTCTCTCTCTCTATATATATATATATATATATATATATATATATATATATATATATATATATATATATATATATATATATATATATATATATATATATATATATTATTTTGTTTTTCTATTTTACTAATTTGTTAAATGGCAACTTTTATTATATATGTTATTTTAGTTTATTATTAAATTAAATGGTTATATTAAATGTTTGTTAGTGTTAGTGATAAATTATTGTTAAATGACAACTTATATTATATATGTTTTTTTTGTTTTGTCGATATAAATTTGGGGCAGAATGTATTATGATGTATTTTTATTATTTGTAATTGATTATCTATTTATCTTGTTAAAATATGAGCAATTATATGCTATAAGTAAAAAATGATATGAAACCGCCCCGGAATCCTCGGTATTCCTGACTAAATTAGCCCCCACTCATCACAACTCCTGGATCCATCCCTGTCCGTGCTGCATCTGATATTTGTGTACATTCTTCCTACAAGTGTTTGTACTTATAAGAAGCAATTTCCACCTTTTTTCCTATATAGCAGATCTCAAATGGAAAAAAACTGCATGGGACGAGGGGTATTCAATTAGGTGAGAGTATAGTCTTGTTTTCCTTTTTAGTTCGTCGAAAATTAATAATCATTTTTTCTAAAAATAGTATATAACATTAGGTGAGATTACATTTTTACCCATCTGAAAAATAACCATGAGAGAACAATGATCCAAGAGCATGTCCGGCATTCAAAGGTTTCACATTTCTAGGAGGATAAAATTGAAAAGTTAACTTTTTTTTCCTTAAAATGTTTGACTTTCAAACAACAACTATTAATTTGGAATGGAGAGAGTACTCATTATCTTCGACAGATTCTTTAAACATCCAAGATATGCAATTAGAAGTCATTCTAACAGAGGACTCTTGGTTAATTTCTACATTATGAAATCTAAAATACCCTCCACTTTGTACCTGCATAGTCATTGTGAAAGATAAAATAGAGATATAAGACCATTACACCCTATGTCAAGGTAAATAAGGGTTCAGCTTAAGAATATTTCTTATGAGACTATTATTTAACATCACTTATTTCTTTGTCTCGAAAATCGCATAACATGATATTATTTAGCTATAACACAGTTGGAAATTATTAAGGAAAATATTTTTTCCATAAAGCACTAGAAAGAGTCTGCACAAAAGAAGTTTAGATTCTATAGTTGTTGGCATGGATGCTGGTAAGGAGATTTATCCCCCTCACCTACGTATAGGATACCAATATTCTCAGATAGGTGGTACTTCTTTGATGCGTCTGAAATTTGATGAATAAGGATGTGTAGTGAGGAGCGAAAATAATTCTAATTAAACTACACAACAACAACAATATTTAGAGGCCAAAAGGCCCAATTTTTATTTCCCATTCATCTCTCCAAATAAAGTAGTGATTACAAAAAGATGAGGAGCATCCTATTTATAGGGAACAATGGAATAAAGGAAGAATTATGCCACAAAGATAGTGTCCCTTAAAAGTGACATCATCAATCTAGAAGCCTCTCAAAATATCTAAGTTCCATTATTTTATTTGTAGTAAACAAGTAGTCAGTTTATCGCAATCCAAGTCAAAATTAGACGAATGGAATTTTCTTTGTTGACATAAGATCAAAAAATTAGCCTTTATCTCCCATGCTTCTACATCACTCTCCCCTCTATAAAAAGTTGTCATATAGTCCCTATATCGATGGTAGAAGTCGGGATCGATGTGGCCTTTGTGATTCAAATGTCTTCGGCCTCTAGCCAACTATGCCGTCGGATTAGAAAATGGGCGTACTCTCCAGAAGGAGAGGAAACCACTTCCGAGGCGAGAAATCCCTCAGCGAGATTAACATAGGATCAAACTCGGTCGCCCTCTGGGGGAAGAGGTATCGGAGGAACGTGGGTTCCGCGAGAAGGGGAGAGGTCGACAACATTGAAGGTGCGGTGCATGCGAAACTCTGCTTACAAAATGACATATTTGAAGCTTGTGATCTTTGTCCTAGCGGCGAGCCTTCTAAAGATAAATCATGACTAAATCACCTCAGCATGATAGTGTGCGTCGACATGATCTTTGTATAAGGCATACATACATACATTGAAGGTGTGGACATCTACATGGATGATGGTCAAGTGGTTGGCGAACTCAACTGTGGTGTGGATTGTCGGGATTGTAGGAGGTAGCTCTGTCAAGTCTACTGGTATTAAGGAGAGAAGTAAATACCAGTATAGCGATTGACTGCATTGTTGAAGAAAAATTCGGCCTGAGCAACAACAACATCCCATCACCATGGGTCTCGACAGCATGGTAACAGAGAAAATCCCCCACACTCTAGTTACAACCTTAGTCCGGGGGTGGAAAGTCGTGGAAATCTGGAGGGATAAGGTCCACCCAAAGTTATATGTAAATCTGAAATATCTATCTGAAGTGATGCTACAAGGCACACCATGCAAGAGGATCTTGTGAAAATAAAGGGTGCCACATGGGAAGCATATGTCGTGTGGGAGTAAAGTATAAAATATGCCACGTTGGAGAACCGGTTGATGACAACAAAGATAAAATTGTGTCCCTGAGTGGTGCAGGAAGGGCCCACAATGCAACCATGGAGAATTCATATCACGGGCAATCGTAAATGGGTAAGGGGGTGTATAGACTGTCATTGGATTGTTACCCCTTAGTTGTCGAGCAGGAGTAACATCGACGAATGAAGATGTTTGTATCGCACTACATATTAGGCCAAAATAACCTCTCTCTAAGGGTCGAGTGGATGTATGCCACCCTATGTGGCCAGCAAGGCCCACCGTAATGAATCTCATCAACTATCTTCTCCTAAAGGGAGGAAGCAGGGATGCATAGAGCAGTGCCTCAAAAAACAAAATCATATTGTAGTAACAAGTCCCTTGAAGCGTCGCTATGCTATTGGAACTCGGTAAAGATAGGGATGAAATGAGAGTTAGAAGCATACAAGTCTTGTGCCTCATTGAATCCAAAAAACTAACTGCGAATAATGACCAAAGTATAACTGCGGCGACTGAGAGCATCGGCTACCTGGTTTTCCTTCCCTGGTTCATAATGGAGATAAAGGGTATAACGTTGGAGGTAGGTTGTCCATTTAGCATATTTGTCGTTAATCTTGCATTGGTTATGAAGATATCGCAGAGCTTCATATTCCGATTTGATGACGAACTCCTTGTGTTGAAGATAACACTACAAAAACTTGAGTGCCTTTACGAAACGTAGTACTCTAGGTCGTAAGCCAAATTATTCAGGCCTGAGGGATTTTAGATAAAGAATGCAATCGACTTTTCATTCTGACTCAAAACAGCGTCAATGTCCGTCTTACAAACATTGCAAGACAACTCAAAAGCTAGGAGAAATTGGAAGGGCTAGAACTGGTACGGTGGTCATTAGGATCTTAACGTGGTGGAAAGCATGGTCCGTAGCATCAGCCCGTCGGAATTTGGCACTTGAATAAGTACTCATCAAAACTATGATCGAAGCCATAAAAGTGCTAAACGTGGCAATGAATCGACGGTAAAATTCGATGAGACCGTGAAAACTACACACTAGTGAGATGGAGGTGGGCGTTGGCCAATCTAATATGGCCTGAATTTTGGATGAATAAACGAGCACCCCATCGTCGTAAATCACATAACCCAAAAAGGAGACCGACAAAATGATAAATGATAACTTCTTTAAGTGGAGGTAAAAGAGCTTGGCTCGGAGGATGGCTAAGACTTGAGCCACATGTGATAAGTGCTCGCTCCTCTTTCGATCTTCTATAAATGAGGATATTGACGAAGTAAACCACCATAAACTTGCCAAGAAATGGATAAAGGATCTGGGTCATAACCCGCATGAAGGTAAATGGGTCATTAGATAACCTGAAAGACATAACGGTCCACTCATATAAGCCAAGGTGATCTTCCATTCATCGTCGGGTCGCTTTCGAATTCAATGATATTGGTTCTTCAAATTAAGTTTAAAAAAGACTTGTGCCCCATGTAACCGATCAATTATATGCTCTAGGCGGGGATAGGATATCGATACTTGAGAGTAATTTTGTTGAAAGTCAGGTTATCTATGCCCATCCTCCAACTCTCGTCCTTCTTTGGGGGCAAGACGGGATGGCACCGCGCAAGGGGACATACTCTCTAATAAGGTTTTTGTCACAAAGCTCCGTCACCTACCGCATTAAGTATTCGTGCTCGGTTGGGGACTTTCGGTAGTCAGGTAGGTTGGGAGCAGACATCAGGAGGTACGTCGGCCTCGGGTGTGCCGATCCAGATGAATAGACACAAACAACTCCCCTAGCCTCGACAATCAAATCAATGTGGGAAATGATGAGAAATGAAGCTCGCACATCAAATGTGTAGGTGTAGGCACAACTATCATGCATACTCAAATGGTCATACTACCATGATCATCCTAAAAGTATGCGACACATACTTATTAACATCCTGTCGGTGTATGATCCAATGGAGAATGGCACGAGACATCGTCGGTTCAGAGCTACTGAGAAGGTCTCAGGACATCACAAGGACGTACGTGGTGTCTGTAGGGCTCCATGGACAGCTGAAACGGGGTAAGGCAGCACACTTCACCTGGCGGTAATAAAATGTATTACATCGCCGACAAACGGATCATGCATCAAACAGCGGTACATGAGGCGAAATTAGAAGAATGCCTAAAGATGGCCAATCGATGTAGAGGTGGTGGGCTATAACGGGAAGGATTTGGGTCAAAGGGGGCTCTATTGGGCTGGATGGGCTAGATTTAGGATCTGAGACAGGTTTGGATTGTAGATGAAGTACCATGAGAACCGCCTACAGCAGTTGATTTTTCTTCATATTTGATAGGGCAGGACTGAGACTAAGATTTTCGGCGTGAGGAGAGATTGTTGAATGGAGTTAAGCGACAAGGACGGAGGTTGATGTGGCTAGGGTTTTTTTCTCTCTCCATATCCCATGGGTTCCTATGATGGGATTGCATTGATGGTGGAGCTCCAGCGGCTTGGGCGGCTAACCTCCCCACTAAAGGCGGCTCGTGTCTCCTTCGGGTGGCACCACCCAAAGTCCCAATCATTGGCATCCATGTTTGACACCCAAGTTCAAATGTCGTTGTTATACAAATTTGATGTGTAGTTATGAGCGGAAGCAATTTGAATTAAACTACACAACAACAACAGCAACAATAATTAAAGCCAAAGTCCAATTTTTAATTCTCATTCATCTCTCCAAATAAAGTAGCGATTACAATAGGGTGAGCAACATCCTATATATAAGGTAAAATGTAATAAAGGAGAGGGTTCTAGAAGGATGATGTCACAAGAGAGTGGCTCTCAAAGCTGACATCACCAATCTAGAAGCCTCTCAAAATATCTAATGACATAAGTAAATTTGCATTTTACTCTTATGCTCCTGCATCAAATAAATTCTTAATTTCGGAAACTCGGATCAACATTTCTGAGACACTTGCCAACTAGGGTTTCCAGTATGCTGGAACTTGAACTTGAACTCATTCCATTTAGAACCATTACAAATGCATTTGCGGTGGATATGAAAGGCCGCAAATAGATTTGTAACAATTTAAAACTGTTATAAACGAAGATTTGTTAATGAAGGTTTATTAAAAAAAATCAAATAGTTTCATAGCTTGTGTGTGTGTGAGTGGGGGGGTGGGGGGGGTGGGGAAACAGATATTGCAACATTTAACATTGGTCCGAAACAATGAATGTTAAATTAATGGTTAGATGACAATAAACTCTTGCATGGAAAGCACAAACCATCCATTGCCATATTTCTCGCCATGTTCACAGCATCCTTCAGATTTCTAGCTCTTAAACAAGGAATGCTTATACCATTCACAGATAGCGTCTTCTGAATCATCAATCCTGACGATCCAAACTTCAAACAGAAATGTAAACAGTTTTAATGAAAGTTACGAAACAAGAAAGAGAGAATAGGCAAGAATACTTCCAGAGAATAGAAATTGTATTGAATGAATAGACTACAATATGAGAGAGTCTTTATATAGAAATACAAAAGGAGTAACAGTTCTTATAACTGTTATAACAGTTAACTGTTATAACAGATTATAACTGTTATATTCAATCTTCCTAATTCCCTTACTCAAAATAAGCAAAGATAAAAAAACTAATACAAAAGGGAAATTCTTTATTTCTCTCCCTCAACTTGATTGGGAGAGAAAACTGTAAGTCTTTCTTTAAGCCTTTCAAAGAACTTTGAAGATAATGATTTTGTAAGAACATCAGCAACTTGATCTATGGCAGGCACATGATTAACAATAAGCTTCTTCTCTAAAACCCGTTCCCTTACAAAGTACAAATCCAACTCCATATGCTTAGTTCTAGAGTGAAGAACAGGATTGGCAGAAAGAGCTACTGTGCTTAAGTTATCACACCAAATGGTTGGAACCATCGACATATTAACTCTTAGCTCAGATAACAAGGATTGCAGCCAAAGAATCTATGATGTAGCACTTGCAAGACTTCGATATTCTGCCTCTGTACTAGAACGAGAAACTGTATGTTGTTTCTTTGAACACCAGGAAACCAAGTTTTTGCCAAAATAAATGCAAAAGCCAGATGTTGATCTTCTATCATCAACATCACAACCCCAATCTGCATCAGAGAATCCCACTAACTGTAAAGAATCTGACTTTCTCATTACAATCCCTTGATCAATAGTTCCCTTCAAATACCTTAGAATTCTTTTGACAGCCTTCCAATGCTCATCTAAAGGTTTCTGCATAAATTGACAAACCTTGTTCACACTAAATGAAATTTCAGGTCTAGTAATTGTAATATATTGAAGTGCCCCAACTACACTTCTATACTCATAGGCATTTTCAATTGGATCTCCTTTAGCTGCTGAAAGATGAAGACCACTAGTCATAGGAGTAGGAACGGACTTGGCTCCTTCCATCTTAACCCTTTTTAAAAGATCTAAAATATACTTTTTCTGGGAAAGATGTAAACCATCTTTAACCTTCTGAACTTCTATTCCCAAAAAAAAACCAAGTTCTCCCAAGTCTTTGAGAGAGAAGGAGTTATTAAGTTGTGTAATCAGCTGCTGAACTTCAAATTTGTCACTGCCTGTGACTATAATGTCATCAACGTAAACTAAAACGAATAAAGAAGAAGAAGTGGTGAACTTAACAAATAATGATGAATCTGCCCGTGAAGAAACGAAACCAAAAACATTTAAAGAATCTTTAAGTTTGTCAAACCAGGTTCGAGGAGCCTGTTTCAAACCGTATAGAGCTTTTTGTAATTTACAAACAAGCTTCTGATGTGTAGAATCTGACTTTTCTTCGAAACCAGGGGGCTGATCCATGTAAACTTCCTCTTGCAATACTCCATTCAAAAAGGCATTATTAACATCAAGCTGCCTCACTTGCCAACCTTTAGCTAAAGCAATTATAAGAACTACTCGAATAGAAGCAGGCTTCACTACTGGACTAAAAGTTTCAGTGAAATCAAATCCAGGAGTTTGAGAGTACCCCTTGGCAACCAGCCTAGCTTTAAATCTTGATATTGAACCATCAGGATTCTTTTTCAGTTTAAACACCCATTTGCACCCCACTGATCTCCTATCTTCTGGCAAAGGAACAAGAGTCCATGTCTGATTTTTGAGAAGTGCATTATACTCTTCTACCATAGCAGCTTTCCATTTGTCATGATTCAAAGCTTCTTGAAAAGTAGCCGGTTCTTCAGAGTTTATATCAGTGACATATATCTTTGGCTTAAAAATACCATTCTTAGATCGAGTGATCATAGAATGAGTTTGTTGAACAGGCCTAGGAACTGGAGCTTGTATCTCGGTGTGTTGATTCAAAGAAGTGTCTAAGCTTGTATGTTCCGTAGAAGAAAATGGTTGAATGAGGTCATTTGAATTTGATACATTAAAAAAAGATTCTGTGTTTGAAATATTCTGTTGAACAGATATATGACCTGAACCAGAATTCTCATCAGATCTATGATCAGAATGAGCAGAAGTATTTTGAAACACTGGTGTATGACCAGCATTTGATGGCTCTAAAGACCTAATAAGTGGAATAGAGGGAAGAGTGACACTTGAATTATATAACTTTTTAGTTGGAATGTGAGTTTTGTTTGCAAATGGAAACACTGACTCATGAAAAACCACATGTCGGGAAATGAATATCTTACCCTTATCATCTAAGCACTTATAACCCTTATGCTTTGAGCTGTAACCAAGAAAAGTATATGGTGAAGAACGAAAATCTAACTTGTTAGTGTTATAGGGCCTTAAGTGAGGGAAACAAAGGCAACCAAAGACTTTAAGTTGAGAATAATCAGGTTTAGATTTATACAAAACCTCAATAGGACTTTTCTGCATAAGAACCTCAGTTGGCAACCTATTAATGAGAAAAACAGCTGTGGAAAAAGAATCTGGCCAAAATTTTAAGGGTAATGATGCCTGAGCTAACAAAGTCAAACCCAACTCCACAATATGCCTATGTTTCCTTTCTACTATCCCATTTTGCTCAGACGTATGAGGACATGAAAGTCTATGGATAATACCACTTTTATCAAAGAAGGTAGTAAATGATCTAAACTCACCACCCCAATCAGACTGGAAAATTTTGAGTTTGCAATCAAATTGGAGTTCAGCTTGAGTTTTAAAATGAATGAAAGCTTCATGTGTTTGAGATTTGGTTTTGAGAAAATAAATCCAAGTGAATCTAGAAAAAGCATCAACAAAAGTAACATAATATTTGAAACCATAATCAGAATTTATTGGTGCTGGTCCCCATAAGTCAGATTCAATCAATTCTAGAGGTCTATTATATATTGTGTTGGATTTAGAAAAGGGAAGCTTATGTCTTTTTCCAAGGTGGCAAGCAGAGCAAACATGAAAAATAGATTTGGTGGAGAAGGAAATGTTATTCTCATTAAGAACCTTTGTTACAATTCTAGAGGCTGGATGACCAAGCCTTCTATGCCAAAGATCAAAAACAGAAGAATGAGAAAAAGAAGAGCAATCTGTTATATGTGCAAACTTTTGACTAGCTGCTGAAGAAGAATTACAACAAAAAACTTCGAAATTCTTTGAAGAATTGGTAGAGAGGTCAAATGTAGATTCAAACATCTTCTTAGAAAGGTTGAACTGATATAATCCTTTATGCAGATTGCCCTGCAAAAGCAAAGAATTAGTGGACCTATCTTTAACAAAACAAACATTCGGATGGAATTCGAAATAAACATCATTATCTTTAGCAAATTGGGAAACACTAAGAAGATTTTTCTTGATCAAAGGAACCCTAAGAAGATTCTTAAGACAAAGAACACGATTTGAATCAGAATATGAGGGAAAGATTGAATAACCAACATGAGAGATATTAAGTCCAGTACCATTGCCCATATGGATCTTGGAATTACCACTATACTCAGCTCCATAGTTCAGATTATTAAGATCACTTGTGACATGATTTGTAGCACCCGAGTCTGGATACCAGCAACTGTTTTGAAGATCTTCAGGAGTAGCAATCATGGCTTCCATCTTTGAACAATCTTGAGTTGCTTCATTGCCAAACTCTGCAAGATTGACATTACCACCATTCTGACCATTTCCATTTCCTCCTTTTTTAACATTTCCAAAAGACACCGAGACATTATTATTGGTTCCTGTAAAACTTGCATCAAAGCGATAGTAGCATCTATGGACAGTATGCCCAAACTTACCACACAACTGACATTGAGGCTTGTTACCATTCCATCCTCTTCCACGACCTCTTCCTCGGCCATTATTAAAGCCTCCTCGAGCAAAATGGCCATTAGTAGACTGGCCTTTATTCTGGAAATTATTGATATTAGGAGCATTCCACCCAAAATTCCTATTCTGAAATTGTGTTGCAATATTGACAGAAAAGTCATTTGAAGAACCTTTTTGAGAGATTCTTCCTTCATGAGAAATGAGAGTAGAATTCACATATTGCAAAGTAGGAGGAATTTCCCGAGAAGAGATTATGGAAACAACTGATTCATACTCATCTCCAAGACCATTCAAAATGGCCAAAATTTGGTCTGTATCTGAGACTTTATGACCAGCAGCAGCAAGAAGATCACAATAATTCTTCATCTTGGTGAGATACTCTCTCATTGACAGATTATCTTTCTTCAAGATTTGCATCTGCCTTTTGTAATACATCACTTTAGCTGCAGATTGAGAATTGAAGATCTGGGATATCATACTCCAAACATCATGAGAAGAAGAACACCCCACCAATTGAGGCAAAAAACTCGGACCAATTGAAGCCAAAAGCCAAGAAAGAAGCAAGTGATCTTGACGTTGGAAATTCCTATAACTTGGATTCGGAATCAAAGAACCTCCTGATCCAGTAAGAAACTTTGATGGAATTTGTTCAGTTCCAAAAATAAAACCTTCAAGGCCATACCCTTTAATGGCATTCTCAACTTGAAACCTCCATAGCAGGTAATTGTCATCCTCCAGACGAATTGTAACCAATTGGCTTAAAGGGCTGATGATCATTCTTAAAGAGTCGTCTGTGGTGGCCGGATTTGCAACCCTTTCAGTTGCAGATATTGCCGGTCCTGTAGAATCTCCGGTAGCCTGATTCTCTGTTGTCATAGATCAAGAAACAGGATCTTGTAGCGTGAGCAGTTAGCTCTGATACCAAGTTACGAAACAAGAAAGAGAGAATAGGCAAGAATACTTCCAGAGAATAGAAATTGTATTGAATGAATAGACTACAATATGAGAGAGTCTTTATATAGAAATACAAAAGGAGTAACAGTTCTTATAACTGTTATAACAGTTAACTTTATAACAGATTATAACTGTTATATTCAATCTTCCTAATTATGAATAACATAATATCAGTAGACAAGCTGGAATTTTAACAAAACAGACTTAAATACAACTCAAACCACAATCATTGATATGACTTGATTAGGTGTGCCGCGTGGATGGGTAACATACAGTAATGACACCTCTATGGAGTCTTAGAGGTTCTACAAGCCGCTCAAAACCATTAGATCCTTGCGTATCCAAGACCTGCAAAAGAATAAAGCAGATAATAATGACCCAAAAATTAATGAATTAACTTTAATTTATATACCCCTGAACACTTGTGATGCTTGTCTGATCTTGGGGATCTCTCAAAACAACCATTATATGTCCTTTTATTACACAGGTCATGCTGAGAGAAGTCAAAAAGGACTGGCTCAAAACAAAAGATTATGGAGAGAGAGAGAGAGAGAGAGAGATTGCAGAATTTTCTGTTCTGAGTTAATTTATCAACTTCAGCATGCCTCGAGCTCATTCCAGATGAGCTCACCTTAAACACCGGTACTTGTAACAGTCCAACAAAAATACTTCCGATTCGTCACCCCAAATAACTGTACAGGAAGCTCACCACAAACCTCTTCGATCTAATAGATATTAATAACATGATTATGGGTAGTCAAAATATGATGCAGCTTTTACTGTATTGTGAACGGAATATACTTTTGGTTAACAAAATCAATTCCACGTGACTATGGTCACGTGGAATTGAGACACAAAGATGCAGTCTTAATTATTTCAACAAATATTTTGCTTACGAGGAAAATGGAATTCAATTTTCGCACGGACAAGTGTTTACCTCTTCATAAAGTTATAGGAATACATAGGATAGGGTCTGATATCTCCACCCAAAAAATTTATCCTAAACACCACATAAAAATTAAATACACACTTTACTAACTACACCAAAAAGTATTATACCTATTTATTCTTTTAAAATGTCTAAAATACCTCCAAATAATCAAAAAATTTCACACAAATAAACACCACAAATTCTAAAACACCACAATCTACAAAATCACAAAACTCTTCAACTCCCACCGAAGCCTACCCTCTCACCGTTTAACCAAACTATATCACCTTGTTCATTTGTCCCCAAAGCTCCATTTTCGGGGTCCTTTGTGTTGCTACAGTGCTATTGTGTTGTTTGTATACAGAAATCAAGGGTGAAAGAGGCTACATTGCAATGGTTGAAGAAAAGAAAATTGATATTGAAGCTTCCCAAACTCAGAACATCCAATGCTCTCTCGATGATTTTGAGGTATTAAAACAACTCTATAAAGAATATAATGTTGAACACTATTTCTAAAACGAAGATAAGACTAAAAAAACGAGATTACTGGACTTACGAGCCCCCGGCGCCGTTAGTGATGAGTAGTTTTGGTGGACCGTAACCATAACCTCTTAAACCACAGTTGCTCTAGATCGTGTCATTGAAATAAAATTTTAATTCCCGACCTAATGTAACCGTAAGAATGTACTGCACAGTGACTCATAATCGTGGTTAGCCCTTCACGGTTTCTTATAGTCGTAGGTAACTTGCACAGTTACTTGCAGTCGTGTGTTAATATGCAGAGTCTCGTGAGACTGTGTGGAGCCCTTAACGGTTACATTCGGCGGTGGTTTCCATTTTGAAAGTAATTATTTGAGGTCTATTAAGTTAAGGGTTTAAAATGAAAAATAAATTAATTTAAAGTTCAAATTTATTAAAGGATGTTATTTTTAAAAACGTTACATATTATGGTCATGTTTATAGTAAAACATAACAACGTATACAAGACCGTGGCTATGAGTGACCGTGGATTTTTTTTATGGATTCGTGTTATTGTATTATCAACACACATTATACTAATTTAAGTATTATCATTTTAGTTAGATGACTCGGTACTTGATGATTCATTTTGGCAAGATATAGACAACATTATTTTACCGAGTGTATCTACTCAGCGTGCTTCACCCCGAGAAATCGAATATACGTGAACAATGCAAGGTTGAGGAAGTAACGGCATCAACCTTGGGTCAATGTTTGCGCGAATTCTTCCCAAATTTCACCTTGCCTGCGGTGAAACAACATATCACGCAATTTGTATACAATAATTCAGGTTTTTAATGTATGACATAATTGGATGACACTACATTTGATTGTATGCATTGGTTGGATGCAACAGTAGAAGAATGATTGAATGTTAATGCAATCCTTGCGTAATTGTAGAAGAAGGATTGTATGTTAATGCAATCCTTGCATTGAGTAATTGCATTAACATACAATCCTTCTTCTACTATCGCATCCTGCCAATGCATACAATCAAATGTAGTGTCATCCACTTATGTCATTCATTAACAACCTGAATTAGTGTATTTAAATTGCGTGATATGTTGATTCACCATAGACAAGGTGAAATCTGGGAAGAAATCGCGCAAACTTTGGCCGGAGGTTGATGTCGTTACTTCCTCAACCGTGCATTGTTCACGCATATTCGATTTCTCAGGTGAAGCCCATTGAGTAGATACACTCGGTACAATAATATTCTTTATATCTTACCAAAATGAGTCATTAAGTACCGAGTAATCTAACTTAAATGATAATACTTAAATTATTACAATATGAGTTGAGAATACTGTGACACCCCGCCTAATTAAATACTGGGCGATCACTCCTTTATTAAATTAAAATCAAAGTGAACAGTTGGTTCATTCTTAGCATCACTGTCGCAAAAATAACTTTCCAATTAAACACCCTAAATAATTAAGCTAAGTGTCAAAACCATTTGAAACCTTATTTTCATTTTATTAAATCCAATTATAAAACGTTTAACCATTTACATTTTTTTTAAGAGTCACACATTAAAAATGAGAATAGAAATGAACATTCAAGAATTTAACCATCAATAATAAATCCCAACATTTATAACACTAAAGGAAAACATCCTGATAGTAATAAATCCCGAAATAAAGATTCTGAAAGTAAAAAGAATTATAGTCTCTGATAATATCAACTAAATAATGGAAAAAGAGTGATACATGCCCCCACTGGATAAAGTTGAACTAGAAGTAGAGTCAACAATGAGGTCATCTAAGCAATGGCCTGCAACTCCCACAAAAGCTACAGCGTGTTCCATCCAAAGAATCCTAAGTAAGACACTCCTGTGGCTGGGCATCTGTAATACATATATATATACATATACAAGAGAGAAGAGGTAACAGCAAACGGGTCAGAGCCCGAATGTAAAACCCTTTAAAAATAATTTAGCAAGTATTTAAAATGTTTACCGGCTGATGGAACACTCATATTAGTACGCGACACTCTCTTGAGAATTCTCACCTCTCATCTAGTGTGCACATCTATCGTACTAATGAACCCCATATATCACTCTAACTTATTCTCCATAAGTTTTAACACGTGAAATTTAGGTGATGATATTCACTTTTAGAGAATCTAACTCTTCAAGATTTCTTACGTTATTTAGAAAAAATCCGTATTGTTATAACGTTTACGAATACTTACAGTGAAGTTGATGAATTGCATACTTTGCTTAACTATTATTTTACTCAGTACAAAGTTCTCGTATAGTTACACGTATATATAGTAAGTACTCGTATAATATATATACAAACAGCACCCCACATAAAGTCTATGGTGCTAGACTTCCATATATAAGTATATATATACCAATCACTCATAAATTATATATATACTAACGGCACCCCACAAAAAATCTATGGTGCTGGCATACTCTGCTATCAAGTCCCCGTATCACACAAACTAAGGGAAATACTAGTTCGGAATCACTCTCGAACTGTATTAACACAAACACAAACAACATTGAGGCGAAGCATAGATTCCAAGTCTCTAAGAGGTCAGTACATACCGTCACGTCTCTTAGGACCGTCTGACCATCGATCAGATAGCTTGTACCAAGGATATCTATCTTCTAGGGTACGAGTCAATATCCCCCATAAAAGTCACATCGAGATAAGACTGTCCCAGCGCGGTAACCTCAGGGATAGCAAGTAGCGCGGGTACGATTTTTACACTGAAATAATATATGCACAATCACACCATCATATATAAATATGTATTCACATCCACATTATTAAATTAGGTACTCTCACGACCCAAAATTATCATTATCCGTTATTACAGGTTTTACTCAATTATATCGTATAACGGCCCCATTCTTCTTTATTCTCGTAATTAATTTATTCTAAACTCACTTCTTGTCACTCGAAGTGTTTTCTTTATCTAAGTAAAATTTCAGTAGGTCCTCTCTCGCCTTCTAATCCAACTTATTAGATGTTTCGATTATTTAATTAGCACACGTATGATTTATTAAGTCTGAAAGTCTCCCCATTTACCCTTTATTTCCCTTCACATTAAAGTTCCACTTTATGGGATTTCTCTTGACCCTACTGGTCCTCTTTATGTTCCATTATATTCTAGCAACCCTAATCAAGTTTTACTACGCATAAAATCGGATTAAGCTAACACATGCAAAAATGCAGTTTTTCCAGGAGGGTCGATCGATCGATGAAAGGGGTCGATTGATCGAACCTTCGATCGATCGATGCTCTGGGCTCGATCGATCGATCAAGCAGTTATGGCGAAACTGCAGAAAACTCAGCTACAGAATTGTTACCCCAAACTCCTCCAAACCATCATATTACAGTCCCAAACTTACAACCAATTATACAATAAGTGTTGTATACCCATATAAACAATCTCCTACGTAACACATGCGAATTTTCATCAAGAATAATGGGTTAAAAGGGCCAAACTCTATATAATTCTCATGAACCCTAATATTTCCTTTGACTTAGTTTCTTTTATTCTTTTTCCAGATTTTCTATCTCTCATACCATGAAAATTCGTGGCTCAACCTCTACATGTGAAATGGATTTCCAGAAATATGATTTCTATCATTATAACATGCAATTTGAGTCTCTAATTAATGTTTTTCTTCAAGAACACTAATTTTAATCAACCTAAGACTAATATAAAATGATGCATTAACTTGATAAAAGAAAGATAGATACTTGCACTACAAAAAAATTTGCTTTTTACTACGGAGGCTTTTGAGACGGCAACAGATTGGGTCTCTAAAACTGACATTTTAAGATAGATAAAATTAGCCGTATTAAAAACTATTTATTTTTAAGACGGCTAATTTTATCCATCTCAAAAGAGAATACTTAAGAGACATCATATTAGAAGATGTTTCAAAAAATATACTTTATGAGAGGGCTAAAATTAATTTAGATTCCCTCTTGATCAATTTTCATTCCCCGGTTCTTTCTATTAGCCTAAACCTAAGAAAACAAAAAAAAAAGAGAGAAAGGAAAAGAAAACCCACCCTTGTCATTTTTCTTCTTCACCGCTCAAGCCCTCCCTCTCGGTCGCATGTCGGACACGCCGCTCAAGACCTAGCCATCGCCACCTTAGCCTTAGCCATCTCCGCCCTAGCCCTCCCATAGCTGAAGTCGATGGCTAAGCAGGTAAGATCGTGTAAGTAGTTGGGTTTTAGATTATTCTATTTGTGTTTCAACAATTTTATTTCAGATTTGTGTTTCATAGTTGGGACTTAGGTTATTTTATTTGTGTTTCAATCTCTACAATCATTGATACATGGATTGTGTACACTTTTGTGACACAATTCCTACAGTTTGTACATTTTTTCGTGTTTGTTCATTGAATGATTTCAATATGTGAAAAAAAATCATTGGTGTTTTTAATTATTATGCCACCATAACTGAAATATAAGGAAGTGATAAATTTTCACTCTTAATGGACAATCATGTATATATATAGTTATATGTTAAATATAAATATTATAGTTATGGGAATCATATGTTTTTTATTGATGCATATTTGACAGGGTTCATTGGCATTTAAATATATGATCTAGCTCCGGACATTCAACTTATAGTATCGTCGACCTGACCGGATACGAATAAAAGGTAATTTTAATTCTTGGTTATTTATTAATATCATTAGTTTTTGTATTGGATTGATTTGTAGTGGTGATCAGAGGTTGAGGGTGAGCCAATTGAAAACCCGGATTGTCAATTGGTTGCTGTAGTTTTGTTTTAAGATTAATTATGAGAATATGCACATACTTGTTTGAGTGAATTTCAGTTAGAATTATTGATATTTTTGTCTCAATTAATTAATTCATGTCCTTTGCAAGTATTTTATGCCAATAATTTGATTTACTATTCCATTATGATTTTATTTTGGGATATATGTGATGGATCCAATTAATTCAAACACGCGTCATGATTGAAAAGATCAATAATCACTATGGAATCAAATGAGATAATTTTTCGTAGAAATGGACATAAATAGGTCCATTTCCTTACCTACTTTTCTGTCATTAGTTTTTTTAGTTTTTATTGTTAGTTTCTTTTTTGTATTTGAATTATATTATTTGTGTTGAGTGAACTTTGCGTATACTTTGATACCCTATTAAATTTGTGCTTGGACCACATATATGTATCTACGAACTTCACTATTAGCGTGTTGAATTTATGTGATGTAGTTTGGAATGGACTTTACTTTTGCGACTCTTTAAGAAAAAAAATAGAAAAGTTAGGGTTTGGGTGAAAAGTTTTTATTATATTATATAAAGTGAAATGAAAAATTAATCCTAAAGTTTGGACTATTTTCATTTTTAGACTCGATGTTTAAAAGGTTACAGGATGTCAGTCATGGTTCAAAGTCAAGGCTCATACCACGGCCATACGACCGAGATAACTAGGTATTTTTACCCATCGATCCGATTCCGAGTTACGAGTTCAGTTTTCGATTATTGCTATGAATCGACCCTTTACTAGTAACCTTAAAGTGTATGATTACGTGCATTATATATATTCTTAACTAGTAATATGTACTATTATTACATTCACGAAAAGAAAATTCCTCAAAGGTTGAGACAGATTGTGTACTCTGGAGTTGTTATTGTGGTTGTGGTAGCATGATGAATAGAAATTCTAAAATTATAATATAACCTCGTCTATTCAAAACATAAATTCTAAAATTAAAGTGTGGAATAGAAATATTTTTGGTAATATTTTCTAAAATAAAGAATTAATTATGCGACATCGACGTCACATAATCTAGCATGGGCATTTCATCGAAAGTGACGTACTTGTGTCGGATCCTTGGTGGGGACCCTTATGGAGTACGAAGGGCACAAGAATCGTGTGTCTACACTCTCTAATCCAAAATTTTCAACATAACAATTGGAATACCATTAATGGTAACATTCCTACGATTTGTCTTGTTATCCCATATTCGTCACCCTTTTGACATGTTCTTCCTTATGGAGTATGAAGGGCACAAGAATCGTGTGTCTACACTCTCTAATCCAAAATTTTCAAGATAACAATTGGAATACCATTATTGGTAACATTCCTACGATTTGTCTTGTTATCCCATATCCACCGCCCTTTTGACATGTTCTTTCAAACTAAATCATATATCCATGAAAGAAACTATGTCATAAAGGACCCCTAGTGTACACATCATTATTGTCAATAGATGCATGTGGGACATACATCTCTATGTTAGGAGGGTCGTTTGACATATACTTGGGATGACTCATGTCATTGGGTTATAAGATCATATCATGGGGTCATGATGTACTTATTCCATTTGATCAAGGGGAAACATGCAACTTATGCCCATGTACAGGTGCTTGTGTCAGTGGGAACAAGTTGGGATACTTGGATTAGCAAATGTACTTTAACTGTTAAGAGTGTCCTATTTGTCCCCTAGGGATAAGGTGGCCACAAAAGGCATTTACCAACTAATGATTCAACCTCAGTTTATTAATGTATAAATATGTACTATTAACACTAATATATAATCGCCAATGCATAAATATCTATATCTATGCATTTACACTTTGTGAGCATGATTTTCACATACTTTGTATCGAATTTTATATGTTGGTATTTATGAGAGTGTGTATCGTAGGTTTTCAGAGTGAAAGGGCTGTAGTTACAACCTCTATCGGATAAAGGCAAGGCCATAGCCTTATCCACATGAAAATTTTGAAGCAATTTTGATTGAGAAGTAACATAGGCTAAGACTGAGTTAAACACTACACTTGATGTGCTATTAGTGATAAGGTACTCTTTCTCTCTACCCTACCTTTGTTTATAAAGATTGTTGTTTCCCAAAACAACTCTGATGTATTTATAGATGCTTAGGGTGTGTATTTATGGTTTTCTGAGATCACCTTTACATATATTCTTTTAAAATTCTTTGTTTGGAAAGGTCAAAGGCCAAATTAGTCTACTTTCTGGAAATAGCATCGTCTTTGGACTGTCCGGTTATCCAGTCTATGAATTTACTGTCTGGTTATCCAGTCTCTGAATTTGAGCTTGTTCGGTTATCCAGTCTCTGAATTTGAGCATCGTCTTTGGGTTATCCGGTTATCCAGATCACCATCCCTAACCATTTCTCCACCGACTTCTTAACTAACCGAATATATGATGGTTTCATCAACGAAACATCCAACTTCTCTGATGACCTCTCTATTCAGACCCAACAAATTACCTGGTGTGAATTGGTCATTTTAATACCCTTGGAACATCCAACTTCTCTATTGCAGTCCAACATCTTCTCAGATTACCACGCGTCGTACCATCTTTGGTTTGAAAGGGGGAACATAAGGAATACTAGGGAGACACTCGATATATATCAATCATCGACCCCCTTCAAACCAGAAATTGTATCATAACTACAATCAACCATCGTCAGCTGCTAAGAAACTATTGTCAACTCCATTAACCAGATGACCTTGGCAAGTGTGAATCCCATCTCTCCGGCGCCTAGGGCATCTCTCAGTCAAAGTTCTATATGCACTCTCTCTCTCTCTTTTGAGCTCTTATGGGATTATGCCTCTATGCTTGGCACGTCTATGTACATCTCTTGTACTCAGTAGCTGGACTAAACACCCTACATTTAATAACTTAATTAAAGATCACTTGTTCCATTTTATAAGATCACCTTTTAACCTCTTTAACTTGAAGGCAAAACTATTCATTTTTCTCCTAGTAGCTGCCATGGACTAGGAATTGGAAATAATCTCCAAACTTGAAGTGGTAATTTGCAGTAGCAGTGGACTGTGATCAGAACAACTTCCGTTAACATGATAAATATGAGAGTTTGGAAATATTTTAAGGCAAGTGTTGATGTAAAAAACTAGATCACTCTAATTATTCAATCACAGATAAATAAATGAGACAAAAGATTTTTAAAGTGGTTCGGCTAGAAATAAAGCCTACGTCCACTGTTATGTTATTGCTGAGTGTTTGTGGAATTCTTGATTACAAGTCCTCTCAAGAAATTCCGGTCCCTTTGAATGAGGGTGATACAAGGTATTTATAGCCCTTAGGCTGTACATGAAAGGGCTGATACATTAAATGATATACATATGAAAGGGTAATACATTTAATGCAGCGTGTGCGTCAAGATGATAAACATTCAATGAATAGTTGAACTGTTGATTATCTAGAAATTAATGATACGACTGAGATGCAGTTCGGACCGCCTTAGTTACTCGTTGCTCCGGAGTTCCTCAGAGCGCTGGAATACCTCGGAGTGCTAAAGTTCCTCGGTGTATCCTCGTTGCTCGGAGAGAACATGAGTTGGTCGGGGAAATGAACTTCCTCGTTGCTATTGTGCCACGTAGATTGACACGTGTCTTCGTATTATTCGTCCATATCAGCATATTAACTTTGGTATCAACAGAAGCCCCCAATGTTTCATATTTCGAACTTTGAGGAGTATGGAACATTCTTTTTCGGTATATGGCAATATTAAATGACCCTTCTTTCTCGGTATATGGAAATATTAAATGACCCTCCTGGATTTTAGGAGCATTTTCTTTGTATTTGAATTTCCTTCCAAATTCGCAGAATCCGCCTTTCTGAATTTTCATAAGCGCTTCGATCTTCGTGCAGTTTTTGTCCTTTTAGCCGCCGGTAATACAATAGTTTCTTTTTCGTAATCATTTCTTTCGCCGCTTCCCAAGGTAAAGTTTTTAAACTTCTTAGGTAACCATACCGTCTTCTACCTTTTCCAATTTTCTGCATTCAAGCTTTCTATTCTCTCTTTCTTTCTTGTGCGTTCATCCTTGTTTTCGTTCGTTGTTGATAGCTCTCATTTCTTCCTGTAAGCTTTTCTTCCTTCTTCTTTTATTCACCATGGTTTATATTATTGAATCTATAGAAAAATTCCGTTCTGATTTTTCCATCCCTTCTTGGGTGATTTTAGAGGAGTTTTCTGAACCTCAAAATTACTTTCGTTTGGCTGAGGGACATTGGTTTCCCAGTCTTTTTATTGCTGAATGTGGGTTTTTCTTTCCACCAAACCCATTGTGTTTAGAATTTTGTCATTACTTCGATGTTGTCCCTGCAAAAATAACCCCCAATACATGGAGAATAGTTAATGGGGTGCATAAGTTAAATCAAACTCATGGAACTCGTTTAGGAATTCCTGAGATTATGTTTTGCTATAGATGGGCTATTCTAGATGATGTTTATTATTTAAAAACTAGATTTTTGAATAGGGCTCTGGTAGTCAACTTCCCTAATGCTAACAGGGAATATTTTGAAAATGGGGTCATTATAAAAAATTGGCAACATGCCCCTTTACCCGGAGATGAAGTATATGATGGTCCCAAATGCCCCCCTATGGCAATGGGATAGGTTATTTCTGTTTTATTGACTTTCTGAAATTTTGATTTCATCTTGTTTGTGTAAATGCGTGATTGGCATTTCAACTTATTTTTGTTTGTAGTTGACAGCAAGAGAAAAACTCCCAAGGAATCAGAGGTAAATATAAGGTAATTGAAACATATCTGGAGTTTGCATCAGAAGGTCGCAGACGAGCATATCAGGTCTGCCTCATATTTGTTGCAGTATAGGAGCTATACGTCGTCCTTTACTGCTCGCCCTGTGGTCAGTACTAGTGATCCAGTGCAAATTCCTGAAGACTCTGATCCAGAATCTCATATCCCTTTGAGCCAAAAGATGGGCAAGAGAAGAGTTCCCACTCTCTTTGAGGAGAGTTCCTCTGCTGGCGATGGGAAGAAAACCAAGGTTAATGTCCCAAAGGGGACAAAGAAAATTGATGATGCTCCTTCTGTTGCTGTTCAGAAGGTTGCCGAGAAGCCCCCAGTGGCTCCTGTGCAGAAAGATGCACCTATTGAGGTAATCACTATCTCACCAACCAAAAGTTCCTCGTTGGTTGAAGTTGTTGATAAGGCACCAAGGAGATTGAGGAAATCCTCCTCGGTCAGTATTTCTGGAACCAATCCCCAGCTCCTAGCTGGTGGAGATGGTGTTCCAATTATTATTCCTCCAAGCTCTACGACGATCTTGGCAAAATTTTCACCTATCCCCGAGGTGCAAGGTACTGAAGAAGACCTTACTCGAGATGTGGTTAATTTTCTGGATGCTCGTCATTTGGCTTTAGTAAGTATCTATACTCTGATCTTTTTATATTTTCCTTTGTTGTTTCCCAATTTTATTTCTGATTTCATTTTCCTCTTTTGATTGCAGTTGACGAGTTGTTTCAATTTAATCCTTAAAAAGGATGAAGCGATCAAGGCTTCTTGCTCCTCGTCCACTGTAGAGGGAGCACTGGAGAAAGCTATTAAATCTGTGAGTGAGTCCCGTCAGAAGTATGACGAGGATAAAACTGAATGAGAAAAGAAATTGGCTGCGTCTGATGCAGAGAAAGTACAACTGGGTAATAAGGTGAAGGATTTGGAGAGAGAGAATAAAGACTATGCCGAGAAACTTTTAGGCTTTGGGGAGCTTGAAAATAAAATGAAATCAGCTGAAGAAGAGCTGAACCTTCTACGAGAGGTAAATCGTCCGAAAGAGGAGGTGGAAAACAAATTGAAGGCTGCCGAGAATCTTATGTCCGAGAAACTATCCTCGGAGAAGATGAAGAGAAAAACAACTGTGAAGACGTCCTTTAAAACTGGTTGGGACAAAGGATGGGACAGGGGGGTGGCAGCCATGACGACCCAAGTGAATTATGGAAGTTTGAAATATTTTCATGATGGTTGGGTTGCAGCACTGCAGGAGTTAAAGGTGAATGAGGACTCCGAGCTATTTCAACAACATCTCCCTGGTCCTCCTCCAGTTTTTGAAGATGAGTCTTCAGACAAAGCTGTATCTGAAGAATCTTCAATGACAGTGGGTGATCAAGTCCTTGTTCCACCACCCAACCAGATAGCCACCGAGGAGATTTCGTCGTTGCCTGCTCCTCCAGAATAAGTCCCAGCTTCTAATAATCAGACCATTGTTCCTATCGAGCAACCGAGCTCCTCGTCCCATCCTCCCGAGAAAGTCTTGGGAGACAAGGAAAAGGTGTGAAGTTGTTCGGTACTCTTTTTATGTTCCTCTTTGAATTATCCTCTGTACTCAAAACGATGTAATCTTGTTTGATGATGTAATAAAATCACATCTTTCTCCATTTTGTCTTCTTTTTGATGATTGCTTTTTCTTTCTTTGTTAGTTTGTGGCTAGAATGGAACTGATATCTTCTCATGATACAAAGCTGATGCGGCAATGCCGTGAATATTATAAAGCTGGTCATACAAATTTGAGTGTATCAGAAATTGCTGACATCCTTGGCCATGATGCTTCAAAACAAGCAATTGAGGCTTATCAGTACCTGAAGGATTTACTTAACCGAGCTGTGGCCAACAACGTGGCCTACTATGACTTGATTGAAAAGCTTCATTATTTCTTAGAAGATCTACAACATCAACATAATGAATCAACTGCTTTGCTGCACAAGGAGTATGAAAATAGATATCAACAGCTTTCTTCTGAAACAGGCCATAAAAAGATCCTTGCTGGATACGATATTAGGGAGAGAACCCTAAAAGGTGAAATTGAAGCCTGTAGGGAGATTGATGAGTTGCTGGAACAAGAGAACAATAATTTGCAGAAAAGGTTGGCACAGTATGAATCTGCAGCTTCATCTTCCACTGCTTTAATACCGGTTATCGATAAGAGTTTCTCGTTCTTAGAGGTTGAGAATGCCAAATTAAGGCAAGAGTTGGATACTCTGAGAAGATCTGGTATTTCCACTACTGCTCGGGGACGAGGAAGAGGGTCTCGTGGGCGAGGAAGAGCTGTTAAAAATGTTGTCGAGGAGCAAAATTATTCACCTGCTCGGAGTCGATCAAGAGTTCTCAGCCGTAATGTTGAAGAATCTCGTACTCTGTCAACATTGGAAACTCAAGCATACCAATTGAACGCCAAAGATCGGGCTTTATCTGAAATGTCCAAGAGAAATCTATCTTTGGAAGATCAACTTACTGCAACGAAGTCTGCTTTGAATGATAAAGATGTTTTTGCCAGAAACCTTCACGAGCAATTAGAGAGAATAACTTTCCAATTTCACAAACAACCTCGTGAGTTTTGGATGGCAGGCTACAATGAAGCCCTTTGTCACTTGGATGCTCATCTTGAAAGTGCCAATAACGAAGGTTATAAACAAGGATGGTTGAACGCCCTGGGTGTGTTAAAGCTATAGCATGTCCATTTCTTATGGGATTATTATGCTCCCGGGCTACTAGACTTGCCTGTACCGCCTTATAAACTAGACATGGAGTGGATCCCAGCTCGTGACATTCCTCGGAATTTAATTTCAAAATACCTTGGCGACTATAGTCTTCATTCCCAGATTGAATTATCTCGTCCTGAACATCTACTGGACACACCTTCTGTAATGAACGTCAAAATGCTCAGAGATATTAACTTCATTAATTCTCCTCTTTGCTTGGAAGACCCTCCTGCCGGCGAGGAACTTGTTTCAAAAGCTAAAGGAAAGAAACCAATAGAATAGGTTTTTCAATGTAACAGTTAGCACATATATATAGCTTGTAATACATTTTGACCTTAATGAAAGAATTTAATTTTTGTTTGCAAATCTGTATTGCTATTGTTCTGCGTTAAACACTAAGTATGTATCTGTTAAAAAGATAACAATTTTGTGCTATTCATTAACCAACTTAGTAATAAATATGAGAAATGTTGCTCAATCACTTAATAATAAAGTAATGAGTATAAAGATGTTTAAAATTTAGCCAACCAACCAAGGTTGTTAAATTGTGCTCGTCGACCAATTATAGTTACTGAGAGCTTATCCCCGACTAACCATACTTGGTAAAATTTTGTCTTTTTTATAAAATGTGTCTGACCAACTAAGGTCGATAAATTCTTCTTGTCGACCCACTACAGTTAGTGGGTTTTTATCCCCGACCAACCATACTTGGTACAGTTTGGAATATTTTGTTCTTCGAAGAACTTTTGTAATAATCTTACCTCCCGACCAACATAAATTGGAATGTGAGAGCATATTTTCAAATCAAATAATATTGTTCTTCCCTCAACCATAGTTGATTATTGAACTATCAGGTTCTTTCGAACTATCTTGTCTACTAGTTATCTTACCAACCTTAGTTGATCACGCTAGTGTACGCCTCCTAACCAAAAGAGTATATTTTTTGGTTCTTTCAAACTATCTTTCCACTAGTTATCTTACCAACCCTAGTTGGTTACGCTAGTGTACGCCTCCTAACCAAAGGAGTATATTTTTTGGTTCTTTCGAACTATCTGTCCACTAGTTATCTTACCAACCTTAGTTGGTCACGCTAGTGTACGCCTCCTAACCAAAGGAGTATATTTTTTGGTCTCGCCCTTTTACCAACCAGAGTTGGTCGTGGGTCTGAACTATCGTCTTCTTTTTGCTGTCGAGTAGCGTAGTGTACAACACTAGTATTCCACGAAAAACTTTCAAGCAAAGGAGACGAAAATGGTGAAAACATCATCGTTTTATTCATATTGATGGAACCGTTGTACATTTTACATCATTGATAATATTTGCGAAGGTGTTCAGCATTCCAAGCATTCTTGAATTCTTCTCCTTCTAGAGTTGTTATTCGGTAAGTTCCTGGTCGAACAACTTCTGTAACTCGGTAAGGCCCATGCCAGTTTGCCTCCAATTTATTGTGCTTCTGAATTACCTTCTTTAGCACATAATCTCATTTCTTTAAATCGCATTTCCTCACCCTTTTGTTGTAGAAAAGAGCTGTTCGTTGTTGATAAGCAGCATTCCTAATGGCTGCCTCTTCTCGGACCTCCTCGAGCATATCCAAATCCAGTCTTCTCATCAATTCACTGACAGGAGAATTGAAATTCAGTACTCTATGCATTGGAAGACCCAACTCGGCAGGTATTACAGCCTCACTTCCAAATGCCAGCATATATAGTGATTCTCCAGTTGCTGCTCGGGGAGTTGTTCGGTAAGCCCGTAATACTGATTGTAGCTCATTAATCCAGTTAGCTTTAGCTTCACTTAGCCTTTTCTTCAAACCATTTAACAGTGTTCTATTCGTCACTTCAGTCTGTCCATTGCTTTGAGGATGGCCTGGTGCTGAATGAACCTTCAAAATGTTCGACTGATGACAATAGGCAGCAAATTCCTCGTTATCAAATTGAGTTCCATGGTCTGTGATGAAGGCATGAGGGAGACCATATCAACAGATGATATTCTTCCAAACGAACTGGTATACCTTCTCGTATGTCATATCAATAAGCGGCTCAGCTTCTACCCACTTAGTAAAATAGTCCACTGCAACGACGAGGTACTTGAATCTTCCTCGGGTGGTCGACATTGGTCCAACCAAATCAATTCTCCATATGGCAAATGGCCAAGGGGAAGTTATTGGTGTCAACAATGCTTGTGGAGTTCGTCGATAGAGGAAAAACGTTGGCACTTGTCACATTTCTTAGCATAGGCTATACAATCAGCCCTCATCGTCGGCCAATAGTATCCTTGAGTCATTACCCTTTGTAAAAGTGTTCGACCTGCTACATGAGCTCCACAAGACCCTTCATGGATTTCTTTAATCAATTCTTTCACCTCGGAGGGATGTACACATTTCTGCAAACCTGCCATAATTCCTCGTCTATATAAAATACCATTAGTTAATACGTACCGAGCAGCTTTATACTTTAATTTTTTGGCAGCGAGCTTATCCTCTGGCAATTCTCCCTCTTCAATATATACCCTGATGGAATCCATCAAAGATGGTCCTAAATCAAGGGTAATAAAATTTATCGTCAGGTTTTCATCTATGCTCCGACTTTCCAGTACTTCAATTGGTATCGTTCTTCGCAGCTCGGTACGAGTAGCTGATGCTAGTCGGGCCAGTGCGTCTCCATCCTCGGTATTCTTACCAATTGAATGGCATCAAATTCTGTCAGTAACTCCATCACCTTTGCATGATACTTCGCCATTAAGTCTCCTTTAACTGCATATGTTCCTATCATCTGATTTACAATTAATTGAGAATCACTGAATACAATTACTTTCTGTGCTTCCATAACTTTTGCTAAGTTTAAACCTGTTATCATGGCCTCATACTCAGCCTCATTATTGGAGGCTTTGAATTGGAATCGCAAAGCATATTCCACGTCAATCTCGTCTAGGGTGTTCAAAACAATTCCTGCCCCGCAACCTGCTGTTCAAGATGAGCCATCTACATATAATCTCCATATAGGCAACCCGTTTTCAAATTCCTTATCTGACAGGGTTCCTCGGTGAAATATTTGTTGCTTCTTTTCATCCTCCCCTGACACTTTTCGCTCCTCGTCGACCATCTCTTCTCGCTCTTTTACCAACCGGAGCTGGTCTGAGCTCGAAGTTGATGATCTTTCTTCATCCATAAGACCTTTTACCAACCGGAGTTGGTCTGGATTTATGTTTGTTGATCCTGTAACATCCACAGGTTGGTTAGCGAGCACCTTTTGCTCCTCGGGGGTATCAGGGTATGTAAACTCTGCTATAAAATCTTCTACAGCTTGCCCTTTTAATGATGATCTGGGTTCATACACAATATCATATTCACCGAGTTCTATTGCCCAGTACATCAGTCTTCCTGATTTTTCTGGCTTGTGAAGGGCTTGTCTCAATGGCATGTCGGTATACACGACGATTGTATGGGCCTGGAAATATGGCCTCATTCTTCCACTTGCTTCAATTAATGCCAATGCCAATTTTTTTAGCTTTGGGTACCTGATTTCTGCACCTCGAAAAGCCTTACTTGTGTAATAGATGGGTTTCTGAACTCCATTCTCCAATCTAATCAATGATGAGCTAACTGCATTCTCTGATACTGCCAGATACAGGTACAACTTCTCTCCTGTTATTGGCCTGGACAACAATGGAGGTGCTCCCAAATATTTCTTCAAGTCTTGAAAGGCCTTTTCACATTCATCAGTCCATTCAAAAGTTTTTCGAAGTGTTTTGAAGAATGGGAGGCATTTATCAGTTGCTCGGGACATAAATCTATTGAGCGTCGTAACTCGTCCTGTAAGACTCTGCACTTCTTTCTTCGTCGTTGGGGATCGCAGCCCTAAAAGAGCTTTGATCTTTTCTGGATTTGCCTCAATACCTCGTTGGTTGACGATGTATCCGAGGAACATTCCTTCTCGTACTCCAAAGGTTCACTTCGTCGGGTTGAGCTTCATTTGGTATTTATCTAGTTGATCAAAGGTCTGACCTAAGTCAACTAGATGATCAGCAGCTTTCTTTCTATTTGTTAGCATATCGTCGACATAGACTTCCATGTTGCAACTGATTTGTTCGGTAAAAACCTTGTTCACCAGTCGCTGATATGTTGCACTTGCATTTTTCAAACCAAAAGGCATAACATTATAACAATAAGTTCCCCTTGGGGTAATAAAAGAAGTACTTTATGCATCCATGAAGCTGAGCAACTCATGTCCCGAAGTAGCATCCACTAGCTGGTCTATTATGGGCAATGGAAAATGATCTTTTGGGCATGCTTTGTTGAGATCAGTGAAATCAACACACATTCTCCATTTATTATTCTTCTTCTTTACCATCACCACATTTGCTAACCAGTCTGGATATTTCACATCTTCAATGAATTGGGCTTTCTGGAGCTTCTCAACCTCCTCTTGTATGGCCTGATTCTTCTCGGGACTAAACACTCTTCTTCTCTGCTTCACAGGCTTGATCTCCTTATTCACATTGAGTTCATGACATAAGAAGTTTGGATCTATTCCTGGCATGTCTTCGTGACTCCATGCAAAAGTAATCTTCTTGTTTCTCAAGAAAGTTATCAACTCTTGTTTTATTGAAGCATCCAACGACGAACCTATCTGGGTTACTCGTTCAGGGTGCTCCTCGTCCAGAATAACATGTTCTGTAGATTCTACCACCTGTCCTTTTACAAGTTGGGATTCATCCCTGGGATCAAGAGTTTCAATTTCTGTACCTTCCTCCACTTGGTAAGTAGTAGTCTTTTTCCTTGACTCTTCAAGTTCTTCTTGCTCAGCAGACGAATAATAACATTCCCGAGCTACTTTTTGATCACCTTTCACAACTTCGACTCCAAAGTTTGTTGGGAATTTTAAGCACTGATGTACTGTAGACGGAACTCCTTCGAATTTCTTTAAACCAACTCTCCCCATGATGATGTTATAAGCTGACTGCACATTCTTATCCATCACAAAGAAGCGTATTCTCTCCGTTCGACAAGCAGGCCAAGTTCCAATGAATATGTCCAACTTGATCGTCCCAAGTGGAAAAAATTTCTCGCCAGCAAAACCCAGAAGGGGTCTATGATAAGGTTCCAATTGAGATAATTTCAAATTCAAGCTATCAAAGCATGAATAGTACATGATGTCTGCCGAACTACCATTGTCCACCAACACCCTTGAAATCACCACATCTTTCATCCTCATTTTGATCACCAAAGGATCGTCGTGAGGGTAAAGAACACCTGCCAAATCGTTTTTTGAAAAACCAATAACTAGCTTCTCTTTATTTACCTTCCTCGGACGATCGTCCTTGGCCAGATTTATTCGCTGAATATATGAACAAGCTTGAGCCTCTCCAAGGTAAGCCTTTCTTTCTGCAGTAAGGTCTCCTCCTCCAGCATCTCCTCCTGTAATAACATTACAATCAAATGACCCAAAACGTATGGAAAATACCTCTCGTTCAGGCTGCCTTGGCTTCTTTGGAAGATCGGGGTCTTCATCTGGATCATCTTCATGGTCTCTTTTCTTTTTCTCCTCCGTCTGACGAGGAGATCTGGAACGATCTCTAGTTCTATCATCATTCTTCCTTTCACCTCTGCGATCTACATACTTTGACAACTTTCCTCTTCGGATGAGCGTTTCAATCTCGTTCTGAAGGGCTATGCAATTTTTGGTCGTATGGCCATGATCTTTATGGGACTCGCAATATTTGGCCCTATTCCTCAGGTCAGGATTTATCCTCAGTTTATCTGGCCACTTAATTTCTTCGTTATTCTTGATTTCTTCCAAAACATGATTAATACCCATTTTCAATGGAGTATAATTATCGTATTTCTTCAGGACTTCCCATGACGTCCTATTATTCTTGGAGTGCTTGTCACCACCATTACCTTTTTGCTCTTTCTTCTTAGATTTGTCAACTTCCACCTTAGTTTCTTTATCCATATTCTTCTTCGCAGCCATAGCCTCCTCGGCATTCATGATTTTGGCCGCTTTTGCCATCAACCCCGACATAGTTTTAGGTGGATCTTTGGCCAAAGTGTAGTATAACTTGTTAGGCAGCAATCCACTCATCAAAGCAATGATCATTGTATTTTCTTCGTAATCTATGACTTCCAACTTCTCGTTATTGAAACGAGTTATGTAATCTCTAGTACTCTCACCTGATTTTTGTCTAACACTTAACAAGTGTGCTACTCGCTTTATCGGCTTTGCTCCAAAACAGAAATTGCCAATGAACAACTCGGCTAAATGAATAAAAGTCGAAATCTTACCCCAAGGAAGATTGTTGTACCATATCTGTGCAGATCTGGTAAGAGTTCCCGAGAATGCTCTACACCTCATCTCGTCGAGGACGGCATAGATGTCGGCAGCAGCTTGGTATTATTTTATATGAAGAACAGGATATGTCTTTCCATCATACTTAGGGGTCACTACAGGTGCTTTGAATTTCGATGGTGTAGGAAAATCCACAATGGCCTGCACAAAAGGTGTCCCTTGAACAAAAGTTCTCTGTAAGGGATTCCTTTCTTTATCCATTTCTCCAAGTCTATCCTCCAACCGCTGAATGGAACCTTTCCATGCTTCATTTTCTTCCTCAGGCCGCTTAGTCCGAGCAATTGATTGTTCTGACGTAGCTTCCTAAGATCTATCTCGACGAGTAGCTGGTCGTGATTGTGCTGATCCTTCTCTCAAACCTGATGGTGGTCGAAAGCTTCTCGATGGGGCTCTAGGTGGACTCATATTTCTCCTTGGTCCTAACCGACTGAAAGGAGACACCCTTCTTAATCTTTCCAGGGCGCTGGTCCTCTCCGGAGAGAGAGTGATATGTTGATCTGTATCCGTAGCCCGTATTGATGAAGTTCGCCCAGATTGATAAGAAAAATCATTAGATTCTTCATTACGATATGACCCAGTACGCCTGGATCGCGATTGCCCACGATCACTCCTTTGCCCTGAACGGGTAGGTGCACCGCCGTGAAGAGTTTGAATGAGTTGCCTCATAGTTTCTTGCATGGAGGTTTGTCCTTGAGCCAGATTCGTCATAATTCCAGCCAGATCTGGAGGTGCAGATGGATTTGGAGGATTTCCAGCATTTCTAGCATTTCGATTACTGGATTCTGGATTATCTTCCATTGATGATAAATGATTTTTGGTGAAAAACGTTAGCAACAGTCATTTCCCACAGACGGCGCCAATGTTGATGTAAAAAACTAGATCACTCTAATTATTCAATCACAGATAAATAAATGAGACAAAAGATTTTTAAAGTGGTTCGGCTAGAAATAAAGCCTACGTCCACTGTTATGTTATTGCTGAGTGTTTGTGGAATTCTTGATTACAAGTCCTCTCCAGAAATTCTGGTCCCTTTGAATGAGGGTGATACAAGGTATTTATAGCCCTTAGGTTGTACATGAAAGGGCTGATACATTAAATGATATACATATGAAAGGGTAATACATTTAATGCAGCGTGTGCGTCAAGATGATAAACATTCAATGAATAGTTGAACTGTTGATTATCTGGAAATTAATGATACGACCGAGATGCAGTTCGGACCGCCTTAGTTGCTTGTTGCTCCGGAGTTCCTCGGAGCGCTGGAATACCTCGGAGTGCTAAAGTTCCTCGGTGTATCCTCGTTGCTCGGAGAGAACATGAGTTGGTTGAGGAAATGAACTTCCTCGTTGCTATTGTGCCACGTAGATTGACACGTGTCTTCGTATTATTCGTCCATATCAGCATATTAATTTTGGTATCAACAGCAAGTTTGGTTCATTAACCCCCTATCCAATCCTATATGCCAACTCTATGAGCATGCCTAACCCATGTGAATTCTGATCCTGACTAGACCATATGAATAAAATCAGCATCTGAAATGAAGGTGTTAGGCATGTTCATGGGTTATATTAATTCTTTCAATGCTGGAGGTACTATATTAAAATCACCAATGACTAAGCAAGGATAAGACGACCTTTCCAAATAGATCTTCTTTCTTCTTTCCTCTTTAAAGCTGAAAGTTTTGATGTAGAGTTTATGCCTGGTTTCGGAGAATGATTTTAGAATTTTGGCTACTATTATATTCTCTTTGATTTGGACTTTCGGGTGGAGTTCTTTTCATTATTTTTGGAATTCAATCCTTCATAGCGACACATTATAATACGAATAGCAAAAATACTTCAAGTGCTAATTTTTTTGCATGAATCATGTTCTGTTCATATGATTTGAAACTAAAATTTGAAATAATTTAATCATGATTGAACATGAATCCAATAGTATTATAATTGGATCGTTATAGTATAAACATGATTGGCTCAAAGTATAAACTGTGTACTCTCAGTTTCAAGTACAGTTATCAAGACAATGGTAACTTATACCTTAAATGGGTCCCACTCGTATAGAGGACACCTCATGAAAAAAAATAGCCCGAATGGGAGCTAACGGACGTTAGAGAAACACCATTCTCAAGAATGACAATAATCATTCGAGCAAGCACAACAAATTCGTTCATTGGTAATTCTCTCATTCGAGCAAACACCATTCTTAATGAATATTGGATGCGTAACATTATGCTCATGTGTCACTAACCGTCATAGAAGTTCAAGTATGAAACAACCATGAACTTACATTATTTTTTCAAACTCCACACTGTCGTATTTGAATCCTTCTTCACACCATACCCGAGCATCGGGTGCCAAATCTGACATGACATCCCCACATACATGTAGTATATCATCTACATTATATTGGTTCGCTTTAGCGGTACTGTCCAAGAGGCTATGCATGTAATTCATTTTGTTATCCTGCATACCTTGGAGGGGCTCATCATCTCTGTGCAAAGGCCCAATGGAAACTACACCAAAAATTAACGACACAACCAAGTGGACTAGGTTTCGGTACCCATAGTTACAAAACCATTAACCGTACCTATAGATCAATGAAATAAACTCAAAATGTCAAAAAACACGTGACTGTGATATAAGTAGGACGCCTGCTACTGTAATCGCGTAAACACATGTAGAACTAAAGCATGTTTTTAGCACAGGCAGGGTTTCTCCTTTAACCATGTACCAATTAGTGTGGGACGTGCCTCGATTTAAGTGTCGTAGTCAGCATTAGGGATGGAGACGAAGACGGAGATGGTTACGTACAACCCTCACCCCATTGCAATTTCTTGTTAGATGTATTTGAAGGATTTAATGAAAATAAAAATGAACAAATTAAAAAATACCTTCTTATATCCTGTACATTTCCTCCAAATGTATTAAAATCAGACTGTAATGCTGATTAAATATCCTGTACATTCAAATGTATTAAATATCCTGTACATTTCCTCCAAATGTATTAGAATCAGACTGTAATCCTGAACAAATTACGTACAACCCTATTCCCCTTGCATTCAAATATCCTGTAAATTTCCTCAATCTGTAATGCTAATTAAAGTTTGGCCCTTCCTATATTCAAAGCAATTATATTAGAATCAGACTTATCTAATCCATAATTAAGATCTAATTGCATAATATCATCCTCCAAATCAACCACTGCATGGTTTACATTCTTAAAATTCACATTACTTCAAGATTTTAACTACCAACAGTTGTTCATAATCCACCAATACCTGAACATCTATATTAAACCTCCACAAAATCCATCTTTTCCCATTATTGTTACTTCTACTACCTTCAAACACCCACTTTAATTTAACATTGTCCAACTTATTCATATTAACCTTTGGTTTTAACAAGGCTAAGAAAGGAATTTTATGAATTTTACATAACTGTTTTAACTGCTTGGGGTGGTCAATCCACAATAAAGCTTCTAAATAATGAATTAAGAGGATGACTAAACACATATTACAGAGATTAACAATCAATTAATAATAAATCAAGGTTTCAGGTTGGATGGATAAAAAAATCCAATGAGTTTTTTGAAGTCAGCATAAGCGCTCAGATGATCATTCATAGAAAGGTAAAGATTGGCTATTTTGATGGAACATCCAAGAAACTCAATCTTGACTCATCTCGACAAGGGGTAATCAGAATGCCATGGCTTATAAATTCCATAGAAGACCATATTGGAGACTTGTATCTTGTTCATACCTCTGGAAAGACACTTTGCGATAAAGTCACGCTCGCTTGTTCAGACATGGACAACTCAGAACAATTGTTTGATTTAAGAGACCAATCATAGAACCTGAAGCAGGGAGGAGCCGATGTCAACACCTACTTCGTAGCTCTTATAAAAATCTGGCAGGAACTGAATTATTTGGTACATGTGATTGGTGCAGCAATGGGCCTATGATTGTTTGGTAGGTTGGAATAAATATCTTGATGATGTTAGAGGATGTCTACTAGCATAAAACCTCTACCCCCCATTGAAGAAATCTTTGCTGAAGTTGGGAGAGAAGAGAGCTATAAAAGAGTGATGTTGGGTGATTAAAAAATTCTCGTCCAAACCGAAACTTCTTCTCTTGCTATTTACAGATTTGATAATCCCCGTGGACAAGAAAACTCACCCCAACGTGACTCACGGATGCTAAGGAGATGCAATCTCTGTGTGATCAATGTTAAAGGAAAAATCACACCCGAGACATCTGTTGGAAGCTCCATGAGAGGCCAGCAAATTTAGAGGTTGCACCACTAAGGGACAGGAACTGTGGATTACAGACTCTGGTGCATCCAATCATATGACAGGATAATGGCATGAATAAACAAGTTCTCATTGTTAGTTATGATTCAGGTCTGAATTCACGAAAACATATCTCCTCAATTCATTCTCACTTCTTATACTCTATACCCTCCGTCCTCAATCCAACCGATCATTCTCTATATAGATTACACCATTAACTTAATTGATGTTATTAGTTTTTCCATGTGTCATTCCTGTTGTAGTGATACCGTGAGTTTTCATGTTCATAGATATATAATTTCAATGCGTTTACATTTCTTATATTATTTGGATGTACATTTTATTGTCTCATAGGAATATATTGATTCCGTATTTCCTTCGAGATTTTTAATACAGGCAGATGCACCTTAAGAAGCTTTTCAGATTTTGGACATTGTTCTGCGTGAATTATCGACTAGTAGGTAAAGATTATAAATGACACTGTTCTCTACCGTTATTATCTTGAATATCGAAATATTATCATCATCTACCAGATATATATACATGTGTGTATTAGTTATATCTGATTCAAGCTGCATACGCATAATAGCTGACAAAATTATATTATGAACATTATTACTTTTATGATAAAGCTTCCAACTACTTACAAGCACACAACGAGCACAAAACCTATTGATATGTTACTAGATTATAAGAGAAAAAAAAAGAATAAAGCAACACATTGTATTCAGCAGTATGACTGGTTGTTTACAGCATCAACAATCACGGTTAGAGTTCACAAACCCCTCTCAATGTTCTTACTCGTGTCGTAATCCCATTTCTATTCACAGTTTTTCTAGGCTGCGGATCCTCGAGCTGCAAACTTTGCTCTTCTTATTGATGAAAGTTTGTTTGTTACACAAATTATATTCTTGTTGAAAGTTTGTTTGTTACACGAATTACATCTTTTGAGTCAAGTAAATTAATTCGAGATAGGTCAGAAGGCGCGGATTTAGACATCTTGGAAAGACCATCAGTGAGGGACAAAACTCGGGCTCCAGCAGGTGGGATTGGATTAAAATATGTTTTACTAGTTGAATTTGGCCCAGGTGAAACTGACCAAACATGGAAAAATGATTGAATATTATGTTTTGCCATTAATCATATCAATTAGAAGCCTTGATTTTTAATATTAAGGTTGTGTTAAATTATTATTCTCGACAAAGAGTTTTTCACAGAATATGGCGAGGCAAGCCTTTATGAAATTCAAGAAGTTGTTGGTAAGGGAAGTTATGGTGGTTTTGCCACTGCAATTGATACTCACACTGGAGATAGGGTAGCTATCAAAAAGATCAATGATGTTTTTGAGCATATTTCTGATGCAACTCGCATTCTTAGAGAAATCAAGATTGCTCGGCTGCTTCGACCCCACCCAGATATTGTAGAAATCAAGCATATAATGCTTCCACCATGTCGAAGAGAATTTAATGATATATACGCTATTTTTGAGTTGATGGAATTGGAACTTCACCAAGTAATCAAGGCAAATGATGATCTCACTCCTGAACATTATCAATTTTTTTTGTACCAGCTTCTTCGAGCTTTAAAGTATATACATATAGCAAATGTCTTCCATCGAGTAATCAAGCCAAAAAATATCCTAGCGAATGCAGATTGTAAATTGAAGATCTGTGATTTTGGGCTTGCGCGTGCATCATTTGATGATACCCCGTCAGCTATTTTTTGGACAGATTACGTGGCAACTCGTTGGTATCGTGCTCCTAAACTTTGAGGTTCTTTTTTCTCTAAATACACTGCTGCTATCGATATATGGAGCATAGGCTGTATATATGCAGAAATGCTTACAGGGAAACCATTGTTCCCTGGGAAGAATGTGATCCACCAATTGCATCTTGTAACTGATTTTCTTGGCACTCCTCCTACTGAAACCATTTCTAAGATTCTAAATGAAAAGGCTAGAAGATATTTGACTAGCATGAGGAAGAAAACACCTATTCCTTTTTCGTAAAAATTCCCTGGTCCCGATCCATTGGCTCTACATTTACTTGAGGGTTTGATTTCATTTGATCACAAAGGTCGTCTATCTGCTGAAGAGGCATTGGCTCATCCGTACTTTCACGGTTTGGCGAATATGGATCATGAACCTTCCACAGATGCTGCAGGAGTACCTTCATGGTGTAGAACAGATAAGTTTCATGTATCCAAGTGGAGCTGATAGATTTAAATAATAATTTGCCCATTTTGAGGAGCACTTCCCTCCAACGACAGTATGCCTCCTTGCCTAGAGAGCGTTTATGTGCATCGAAGGATGAGGGTAGTGACCAGAATGGTGATATTGTAAAACGGAATACAACTTCTGTTGCACGTACAACGCTTGAAAGCCCCCTAAGATCACACAGGGTTAATCAGGAACCAGAAACTTCTAACATAGATGTAATTGCTAAACAGAACGGCCATAGCAAACCAACCAATGGTTTCAATGGCATTTTGAGAAGTTCTAGCATTAGTGCTTCCCAGCATGTAGGCGTAAAAGGAAGGGAATGCGTAAAAATAAGGCAAACCACATAGCTTTCTGTGCTTGATTGTTTAATTCCAGTCAGATTAACTGGAACCATTAATGTATTATTATTAGCTACATTTTTTGTTTCAAGTGTGGACTATGATTGCTGTTGTTTGTGAGTTGGTTTGGAGACCCTTATCTATAAATTCATTATTTTCAGTCCAAAAAAAAAATATTATTATATATTGAATGCATATTATATAACTTTGGAGAAACTAATGGCTTTAAACAATTTGTAGTTTATTTATTTATTATATAGCTATAACTTTGGAGAAACTAATGGTCGTTGAACATCTTGTTTTGGTTAGTAGAAAATGTCCCCAACCGTTGCTATATCTATATGTATAACTCGTGTTGCGCGTTGTTTCATGCAGTAGAGGACCTCCCGTGCTGCGCACTGCCCGTGTCTCTCCACCCGTGTACTTACCGCCCCTAACAAAGGACCTCCAGTTTATTACCCAGGTATGTGTTCATTATTAACCAATCTCTTAGAGTTTTTTTCTAAAACTGCTCTTGCACGAATCACACGGCCTCCTTATGCTTTCACATGTGAGTACCAAAATAAACATACCCATCTTATATATGACTTCACTTATGGAATTGATGGACTCTTTGAAGGGAAAAAGAGTACATAGATATAAAAGGCTTTGTAGGAGAAAGTTCCCATTAAGGTTGACATGATGTTCTTTTTATTACAATCTTCTGATCGTATTTAGAAATATAACATACCTTTTTTATGAAATTCTTATGTATCAATGGATGTGGTGACTTCAGATACCTTTCTTCCTACATTGTATACTTAAATTGAATACTCGGATGCGGTCACACGTGCAACTCACTGGTGCACACCTAGTATTTTTAAAATCATGATATCTTTAGAGCTAGTTTTTGTATTGGGTTTTAAACAATTATTTTTGAAGTATCTAAATCACATTAATGTTTCTCGACTTTTTCAGACCCGTAGCTAACTGTGTTTTGTATTCCATTTGTTGCAGGAAGTTTACTATCCCACGAGGACTTGTTATACCTATAACTGAGCCTATTACCGTTTGAGCTTTTTCATCTATTTTCTCGAACAAAGACCTTGTCACTTATGTCCTCTTTAGTAATGCTCTCAACCACATGCAGGGAGAGACATATTCAAGTTAAACTTTGTTCATTATGTAATGGTAAAAGGAATCTTAATGTGTATATTTATTTACAATAGTTGTTTAGAGTGTTGTGGCTATTTCTGTCATCGTTTTTGAGTTAATTTTTATGTTTAAACATGTTGGTTTTCATGAATAAATAAAGGAGACTCCGCCGAATTTTTAAAAAAATAGTAAGTGTTTTTAAAAGTAAATAATATGAAGATGATTTAGAGAGGCATGAATCGATATTTCAATTACAAATTCATGTTTGTTTCATGTACCAATAACGTGATTAATCCCCCTCTCAATTTTATTATTGTGTAATTAAGTTGATTATGTATGTTATATGTACATACACAGATTCATGGCAAGAAAACGTCGGTGTTGTTTGAATATGTACGATATCATTGTCAAGGAAAGATCACTTGAGAAACAACCATTCACAACACGAGTGGAAGACGATTTAGAGACCCATATATCGATATCCCACCGGAGTGAGGTGTTGCAACCCCAACCAAAGACCCTAGTGGCACCCAGTCATAGACGTCAACGACCCATATCAACTAGGTAATAACACTTCTTTATTCTATTTTTCTATATGTATGTGATGGCGTGTTAGGTAAGATATATATTGTGGGTATTCCGCCCTTAGTTTTTATAATGTTGCGACTATTTCTGTCATTTTTGAGTTAATTTTTATGTCTAAACAGGTTGGTTTTCATAAATAAACAAAGGAGATTCTGTCGATTTTTTGCAGAAATATTAAGTGTTTAAAAGTTAATAATATGAAGATTTACAATTTTGATAAGATTTTTAAAGATTGTCATCTATAGATACTATTAAAAAAGATTACTTCCTTGTTTAAGGTAACTGACACTAAATAAATTTTATTGCAGGTTGAAATTTTGTGTGGATAAGGCAAGTCATTGAAGTCGTTTTGATGGAGGTTGTATGGTTCAAGATTGCGAGTTTACTTTGCTTACATTATTTTATTTTAGAAATTAACGGGATTTTATGTATTTTTTTCTAATGAAACAAGTGAAATTTTGTAGAGATACTTAGTTTGGTGGGCACAATATTGAAATTGTCTATTTTATCTTTGTATGAACTCTAATTTTAGTTGAATGGAAAGTTGTGTGTTATATTTGTTGAAATGAGATGTCAAATATGTCATATATTATTTTTAAGAGTTTTTGTTTAAAAGTAAATTGAGCATATTATGGAATGGGTGAAATTTTAATTTTGGCGCAAAAAATATTAAAGACGGCTTCTTTGCCGTCTCAAAAGGGTTCCATAAATGGGGACTTTTTGAGACGGCTAAGTTATCGTCTCAAAAAACTCTTTGGGGACATATGTTGGTGTCTCTAAAAAAACCTTTAAAAGACGGATTTTTTGCCGTCTCAAAAGTGTTCTATAAGCAATGACCTTTTGAGACGGCATATTTTCCGTCTCAAAAAAACTTTTTGAGATGGCTTCTGCCGTCTAAAAAAGCTTTTAAAATGGGGGTCTAATACTACGCTCCTTTGCCGTCTCAAATGGCGTCACAAAAGGCTTTTGAGAAGGCTAGAGGACTTTTTGAGACGGTTGGAGCACCGTAGTAAAAAGCAATTTTTTTGTAGTGTTGCCTGTAAATTTAATCTCTGATTAGTGGAAGAAAAAGGTGTGGTTGTGATCCCCCTCGTGCGATCTACGATTTGGCGTGACGGCGGTGCAATCGGAGGTGTTCTTGGCCTAGAACTCCTTGGAGAGCTTCTTCTCTTCCTCTCCAATGGCCGTCATTAGTATTTGATTGTGTTAACCCTAAAAGATAATATCTTCCATCTGATATAACCCTATAAAATTCGCGGGTTTAATTACCCATAATTACGAAATGTCCAAAACGCCCTCCCGGGGTATTAATTAGGCCTAAAAACGCCCCGAGACCCAAACTAAACCCCCGGGTAAACTTTTCTGACTATCTCGACCCTTCCGGACACTTTGGATCACTCAAAACGACCATACTAGAAATTTATAATGTATTCACTTTTATTAATCAACATTTAGTCCCGACATGACATAGGTGCGTCCCGACTTAAATTTCCATAATTGCCATTTTATTCACGCGTGATAATTTTATAAAAAATAAGTCTCATATATTACTATACTCATCCAGTAACATTCAAAAAATAACAAATTTCCAATAATTACTAACTCTCGTCACGCTAGTGAATATTTAAAACAACATTCCGGATTAAAATTAAATTAATTTATCTCAATTAAATTTAATTAAATCCCTAAATTTAAAAGCAATAATAATACGGGGTATTACATACTTCCCCCCTAATAACGGAATTTCGTCCCGAAATTCGGAAAATAAGGCCTATCAGGTAGCACAATTCTGGATATCCTTTTCCGTACACAAACTATTTATATCGTAAGGCGCTCAATCACTATACCCCTTTCCTCACAGCAACCCTATTTTACATTCGCATTGGAGACACTTCACATTGCGCTCCCAACCGATAACATTCGAATAGGTCACGCCTATTATTTATTAAAAAATTAGATCACTCTAATTATTCAATCACAGATAAATAAAATGAGACAAAGTTTTTTAAAGTGGTTTAGCCTTATAAGAATGGCATACCTCCACTGTTATGTTATTGCTGAGTGTTTGGGAATTCTCGATTACAAATCCTATCCAAAAATTCCGGTCCCTTTGAATGAGGGTGATACAAGGTATTTATAGCCCTTAGGCTGTACATGAAAGGGTTGATACATTGAATGATATACATATGAAAGGGTAATACATTTAATGCATCGTGTGCGTCAAGATAATAAGAATTCAATGAATAGTTGAACTGTTGATTATCTGGAAATCAATGCTGGGGCCGAGATGCAGCTCGGACCGCCTTAGTTGCTCGTTACTCAAGAGTTCCTCGGAGCGCTGGAGTTCCTCGGTGTATCCTCGTTGCTCGGAGAGAACATGAGTTGGTCGGGGAAATTAACTTCCTTGTTGCTATTGTGCCACGTAGATTGGCACGTGTCTTCTTATTATTCGTCCACATCAGCATACTAATGTTGGTATCAACAGAAGCCCCCAATGTTTCATATTTCGAACTTTGAGGAGTATGGAACATTCTTTTTCGGTATATGGCAATATTAAATGACCCTTCTTTCTCGGTATATGGCAATATTAAATGACCCTCCTGGATTTTAGGAACTTTTTCTTCGTATTTAAATTTCCTTCCAAATTCGCAGAATCCGCCTTTTTGTATTTTTAAAAGCGCTTCGATCTTTGTGCATTTTTTGTCCTTTTAGTCGCCGGTAGCGTAATATTTTCCTTTCTGTAATCATTTCTTTCGTCGTTTCCCAAGGCAAGGTATTTAAACTTCAGAGGCAATCCCATCGCCTTCTACCTTTTCAATTTTTGCTTTCGAGTTTTCTAAAACTTTTCTCTCTCTTGTGCGTTCATTCCCTCCTTCGTTTGTTTGTCAACAGATCTCCTTTTTCCTGTAAGCTCTTATTCCTTCTTCTTTTATTCATCATAGTTTACATTATTGAGTTTCTTAAGAAATTCCGTTCTGATTCCTTAATTCCATCTTGGGTAATTTTGGAGGTTCTTTCTGAGCCTTCCAGTTAATTTGATTTGGCCGAGGGCCATTGGTTCCCTAGCCTCTTTATTGCTGAATGTGGATTTTCTTTTCCACCAAACCCTTTATGCTTAGAGTTCTGTCAGTATTTCGACGTTGTCCCTGCAAAAATAGTCCCCAACACCTGAAGAATAGTTAATGGGGTGTATAGGTTAAATCAAACTCATGGAACTCGTATAGGAATTCCTGAGATTATGTACTGTTATAGATGGGATGTTTTAGACAATGTTTATTATTTAAAAACTAGGTTTTTGAATAGGGCCTTAGTAGTCAACCTCCCTGATGCAAACAGGGATTATTTTGAACATGGGGTAGTTATAAAAAATTGGCAACATGCCCCTTTGGTTGGAGATGATGTATATGAGGGTCCCAGATGCCCCCCATATGGCAATGGGATAAGTTATTTTCATTTTATTTCATTTATGAAATTATGATTTCATTATGTTTGACAAAATGTATGACTGATATTTCATTATGTATTTATTTGCATTTGATAGCAAGAGAAAAACTCCAAAAGAAACAGAAGTTAATATTAAGCATTTAAAACATATCTGGAGTTTTCATCGAAGAGTTGAAGACGAGCATATCAGGTCTGCTTCATATTTGCTGCAGTACAGGAGCTACACATCCTCATTTACTGCTCGTCTTGTGGTCAGCATTAGTGAACCATCGCCAGCTTCCGAGGAATCTTCACCAGAATCTCACATTCCTCTAAGTCAGAAGATGGGAAAGAGGAGAGTTCCTGCTATCTTTGAGGAGACTTCCTCTGCCGGGGATGGAAAGAGGAACAAAGCTGAAGTCCCAAAGGGGACCAAGAAAATTGATGTTGTTCCTTCTGTTGCTGTTCAGAAGGCTGCCGAGAAGCCTCCAATGGCTCCGAGCAAGAAAAGTACTTCTGTGGAAGTGATCACTATTTCCCCCACCAAGGGTTCTTTGGCTGAAACTGCTGAAGTTCCACTGAGGAGATTGAAGAAATCTTCCTTGGTTAGTTTTTCTGAAGCCATTCCCCAGCTCCAAACTAGTGGAGCTGGTGTTCCAACCATCATTCCCCCGAGCTCTGCAATGAGCTCGGTAAAAACTTGGATTATTCCTGAAGTTCAAGGCATCGAGGAAAACATACCTAGGGATATGCTGACATCCCTAGCTACTCGTCACATTGCTTCAGTAAGTTTCTTTTTATCTTGAATTTTTCCTTCTATCAATATATGTATCTCGGCACTAACTCATCACCACCTTCTTTTTTCAGCTGGTGAGTTGTTTTAACACCATTGTGAAGAAAGATGAAGCGCTCAAGGCTTCAAGTTCCTCGTCTGGAGTAGAAGATGCATTCCAGGGTTTGGCCCGATCTCTGAAGGAATCTCGTCAGAAGTACGACGAGGATAAAAGTGAATGGGAGAAGAAATTGGCTGCATCTGAATTAGAGAAGGTGCAGTTGGGAAATAAAGTAAAGGACTTGGAAAGGGAGAATAAGAAATACTCCGAGAAGCTCACCACCTTCGGGGAGCTTGAAAATAAGCTGAAATTAGCTGAGGAAGAAGCAAATCGTCAGAAGGAGGAGTTAGAGGCCAAGCTGAAAGCCTCCGAGGACCTTCTATACGAGAAGCTCTCCTCGGAGAAGATGAAGAGAAAAACATCTGTGAAGAAATCCTTTCGAACTGGTTGGGATAAAGGATGGGATAGGGGGTAGCAGCAATGATGACCCAGGTGAATTATGGACGTTTGAAATACTTCCATGATGGTTGGGTTGCTGCCTTACAGGAATTGAAAGTGAGCGAGGACTCCGAGATATTTCAATAGCATCTCCTTGGTCCTCCTCCAATTATTGAAGACGAAGATGAAGACGAAGCTGCATCTGAAGAATCTTCTATTATTGTGGGTGATCAAATCCTTGCTCCTCAACCCAACCAGACATCTGCTGAGGAGATTTCTTCTTTGCCTTCTCCTCTTGAACAAATCCCAACTCCAGCTGATCAAATCAATGCTCCCACTGAGCAACCAAGCTCCTCGTCCCAGCCTCCCGAGAAAGTCTTGGGAGACAAGGAAAAGGTGTGAAGTTGTTCGGTACTATCTTTCTATTTTTCTTCTTACTTGTACTTTGTATCTCAGATCTTTGTAAATTTTCTTTATGATCTAATAAAATCTGAGTTCTTTTCTTCCACATGATTGTCTCCTCTTTATCTGCACTCTGTCTTAATTTTCTTTTTCTTTCTCTGTTAGTTTCTGGACAGGATGGATCTTTTGTCTGCTAATGACACAAAGTTGATACAGCAATGCCATGAATATTATAAAGTTGGTCATACAGACCTAAGTGCATCCGAAATTATCGATATCCTTGGCCATGGTGCTTCAGAGCAAGCAATCGAAGCTTATCGGTACCTGAAGGACTTACTTGATAGAGCAGTAGCCAGTAACGTGGCCTACTATGACATGATCGAGGAGCTCCAATATACCCTAGAAGATTTTCAAACTCAGTATAAGGAATCGAATTCCTTGTTACATGAGGGGTATGAAAAGAAATATCACCAGCTTTCTGCCGAGAAGGGCCATGACAAACTCATTACTGGGTATGATGTCAGGGAGAGGACCCTAAAAGGTGAAGTTGAGGCCTGCAGACAAATCTCCGAGCTGCTGGAACAAGAGAACAACAATTTACAGACAGAGTTGGCATAGTATAAGTCTGCAGCATCATCTTCCACTGCCTTGGTACCAGTCTCGGGCGAAGGGTTCTCATTCTTAGAGGTTGAGAATGCCAAATTAAGGCAAGAATTGGATACTTTAAAAGGTCTGGTATTTCTGCTACTGCTCGGGGACGAGGAAGAGGTTCTCGTGGGCAAGGAAGAGCTTCCCAGGATGTTAACGAGGAACCAAGCACTCCAGCTGCTCGGGGTCGATCAAGAACTCCTCGTAGTATTGAAGAAGCTCGTACTCTGTCAACATTGGAAACTCAAGCGTACCAGTTGAACGCAAAAGATCGGGCTTTGTCTGAAATGTCCAAGAAAATTCTGACTTTGGAAGATTAACTTATTGCGACGAAGTTTGCTTTGAATAATAAGGATGTTTTTGCCAGGAACCTTCATGAGAAATTAGAAAGATTAACTTTCCAATTCCATAAACAACCTCGCGAATTCTGGAATGCAGGCTATAATGAGGCCCTTTATCACTTGGATGCTCACATTGAAAATGCCAATAATTAAGGTTATAAATAGGGATGGTTGAACGCCCTGGGTGTGCTGAAGCTCGAACAGGGTCACTACCTGTGGGATTATCATACTCCTGGGCTACTAGACTTGCCTGTACCACCCTATAAATTGAACATGGAATGGATCCCAGCTCGTGCCATTCCTCGGAGCTTAATTTCAAAATATCTTGGTGACTATAATCTTCATTCTCAAGTTGAAGTATCTCATCCCGAGCATCTATTGGATACTCCTTCAGTAATGAATGTCAGAATGTTGAAGGACTTGAATTTTATCAATTCTCCTCAGACTTTAAATGATCCTCCTGCTGGCGAGGAACCTATTTCAAAAGCTGAAGGAAAGAAACCAATAGAATAGGGATTTCAATGTAATAGTTAGTACGCATATGTAAATTGTAATTCGTTTTGAATTTTAATGAAAGACTTTCATTTTCTGTTGTCAAACACTTTATATCTGTGCTTGCATAACAATATTATGTTGTTCATCGACCAACTTAGTAATAACTTACAAGTACCAGTAATGTTGCTCGACTACTTAACAATAAATTAATGATTATAAAAATGTTAAAATTTCTTACTACCAACCAAGGTTGTTTAAATTGAGCTCGTCGGCCAATTATAATTAATGGGTTTTTATCCCCGACCAGCTATACTTGGTAAATTTTGTCTTTTTCATAAAATGTGCCCGACCAACCAAGGTCAAAGATTTTTCCTCGTCGACCAACTATAGTTAGTGGGTTTTTATCCCCGACCAACTATACTTGGTTCAGTTTGGAATATTTGTTCTTCGATGAACTTTTATGTAATAAACTTACTTCCCGACCAACATAAGTTGGCATTTGAGAGTATATTTTGTTTTCAAACCAATCGAGATTGGCATTTTTAAGAATGTTTTTCTTGCCCTTTTACCAACCAAAGTTGGTCGTGGGTTTGAACTATTGCCTCCTAACAAAAGGAGTATATTTTGTTCTCGCTATTTTATCGACCGAAGTTGATCACGCAAGTGTACGCCTCCTAACCAAAGGAGTATAATTTGTTCTCGCTATTTTACCAACCGAAGTTGATCACGCTCGAACTATCAGGTTCTTTCGAACTATCTTGTCCACAAGCTCTTTTGCCTACCGAAGTTGATCACGCAAGTGTACACCATTTATTCTTGCTATTTTACCAACCGAAGTTGATCACGCTCGAACTATCAGGTTCTTTCGAACTATCTTGTCCACAAGCTCTTTTACCAACCGAAGTTGATCACGCAAGTGTACGCCTCCTAACCAAAGGAGTATAATTTGTTCTCGTTATTTTACCAACCGAAGTTGATCACGCTCGAACTATCAGGTTCTTTCGAACTATCTTTTCCACAAGCTCTTTTACCAACCGAAGTTGATCACGCAAGTGTACGCCTCCTAACCAAAGGAGTATAATTTGTTCTCGCCCTTTTACCAACCGGAGTTGGTCGTGGGTCTGAACTATCGTCTTCTTTTTACTGTCGAGCAGCGTAGTGTACAACACTAGTATTCCCCGAAAAACTTTCAATAAAAGGAGAGAAGATGGTGAAAAATCATCGTTTTATTCATATTGATAGAACTGCTTTACATTTTACATTACTGATAATACTTGCGTAGGTGTTCAACATTCCATGCATTCTTGAATTCCTCTCCTTCTAGAGTTGCTATTCGGTAAGTTCCTGGTCGAACAACTTCTGTAACTCGATAAGGTCCATGCCAATTGCTTCCAATTTATTTTGCTTCTGAATGACCTTCTTTAGCACGTAATCTCCTTCTTTTAAATCGCATTTCTTCACCCTCTTGTTGTAAAACAGAGCTGGTCGTTGTTGATATGCAACATTCCTAATGGCTGCTTCTTCTCTAACCTCCTCGAGCATGTCCAAATCTAATCTTCTCATCAAATCACTGACTGGGGAATTGAAATTCAGCACTATGTGTGTTGGTAGACCCAACTCGACAGGTATTACAGCCTCACTTCCAATTGCTAGCATATATGGGGACTCTCCAGTTGCTGCTCGGGGAGTTGTTTGGTAAGCCCACAATACTAACTGTAGCTCATTAATCCAATTTGCTTTAGACTCATTTAGTCTCTTCTTCAAACCATTTAGTAATGTTCTGTTCGTCACTTCAGTCTGCCCATTGCTTTGAGGGTGGCCTGGTGCTGAATGAACCTTCAAAATGTTTGATTGATGACAATAGGCGGTAAACTCCTCGTTATCAAATTGTGTTCCATGGTCTGTAATGAAAGCATGAGGGAGACCATATCGGCAGATGATATTCTTCCAAACAAACTAGTACACTTTCTCGTATGTCATATCAATAAGTGGCTCAGCTTCTACCCACTTAGTAAAATAATCCACTACAACTACGAGGTACTTGAATCTTCCTCGGGTCGTTGGCAGTGGTCCAACTAAATCAATTCCCCACATGGCAAATGGCTAAGGAGAAGTTATGGGTGTCAACAATGCTTGTGGAGTTCGTCGGATGGAGGAAAAACGTTGGCACTTGTCACACCTCTTGGCATATGTTATACAATCAGCCCTCATCGTCGGCCAGTAATATCCCTGCGTCGTCACTCTTTGCAAATGTGTTCGACCTGCTACATGGGCTCCACAGGACCCTTCATGGATCTCTTCAATCAATTCTTTCACCTCGGAGGGATGTACACATCTTTGCAAACCTGCCATAATTCCTCGTCTATATAAAACACCATTCGTTAGTACATACCGAGTAGCTTAAACTTCAATTTCTTGGCAGTGATCTTATCCTCCGATAATTCTCCTTCCTCGACATATGCTCTGATGGGATCCATCCAAGATGGTCCTAAATCAAGGGAAATAACATTTATCGTCAGGCTTTCATCTATGCTTCGACTTTCTAACACCTCAATTGGTATCGTTCTTTGCAACTCGATATGAGTAGCTGATGCTAATCGGGCCAGTGCGTCTGCTTGTGCATTCTCCATTCTTGGTATTCTGATCAACTGAATGGCATCAAATTCTGCCAACAACTCCATTGCCTTTGCGTGATACTCGACCATTAATTCTCCTTTAACTGCATACGTTCCCATCATCTGATTCACAATTAATTGAGAATCACTGAATACCATCACTTGTTGCGCTTCCATAACCTTTGCTAAATTAAGACCTGCTATCAAGGCTTCATACTCAGCCTCATTATTAGAAGCTTTGAATTGGAATCGTAAGGCATATTCCATGTCAATCTCGTCTGGGGTGTTCAGAACAATCCCTGCTCCACAACCTGTTGTACAAGATGACCCATCCACATACAATCTCCACATAGGCAACTCGTCTTCAAAATTCTTATCTGACAGTGTTCCTCGGTGAAATATTTGCTGTTTTGTTTCATCCTCCCCTGGTATTTTTTGCTCGTCGTCGACCATCTCTTCTCGCTCTTTTACCAACCGGAGTTGGTCTGGGTTTGAATCTGATGATCTTTCTACATCCACAAGCCCTTTTACCAACCGGAGTTGGTCTGAGCTTATGTCTGTTGGTCCTGTAACATCCGCAGGTTGGTCAGCGAGCAACTTTTGTTCCTCGGGGGTATTAGGATATGTAAACTATGCTATAAATTCTGCTACAGCTTGCCCTTTTAAGGATGATCTAGGTTCATACACAATATCATATTCACCGAGCTCTATTGCCCAGTACATCAGTCTCCCTGACTTTTCCGGCTTATGAAGGGCTTGTCTTAATGGCATGTCGGTATACACAATAATGGTATGGGCCTGGAAATATGGCCTCATTCTTCTACTTGCCTCAATTAATGCCAATGCCAATTTTTCTAACTTTGGGTACCTGATCTCTGCACCTCGGAAAGCCTTACTTGTGTAATAAATTGGCTTCTGGACTTCATTCTCCAATCTGATCAATGCCGAGCTGACTGCATTCTCTGATACTGCCAGGTATAAGTACAAATTTTCTCCCATTACTGGTCTGGACAGTAGTGGCGGTGTTCCCAGATATTTCTTCAAGTCTTGAAAGGCTTTTTCACATTCATCATTCCACTCGAAAGTTCTTCGGAGTGTTTTGAAGAATGGAAGGCACCTATCAGTTGCTCAAGATACAAATTTATTGAGCGTTGCGACTCGTCCTGTAAGACTCTGCACTTTTTTCTTCGTCGTTGGAGATCGCAGCCCTAAGAGAGCTTTGATCTTCGCTGGATTTGCCTCAATGCCTCGCTGGTTGACGATGTACCCGAGGAACATTCCTTCTCGTACTCCAAAGGTTCACTTCGTCGGGTTGAGCTTCATCTGGTATTTATCCAGTTGATCAAAGGTCTGTCCTAAGTCAACTAAATGCTCGGCATCTTTCTTGCTCTTTGTCAGCATATCGTCGACATAGACTTCCATGTTGCAACTGATTTGTTCGGCAAAAACCTTATTCATCAGCCGTTGATATGTCGCTCCTGCATTTTTCAAACCAAAAGGCATAACATTATAACAATAAGTTCCCCTAGGGGTAATAAAAGAAGTGCTCTCCGTGTCTTCAGGTTTCATTTTGATCTGGTTGTAACCAGAGTAAGCATCCATGAAGCTGAGCAGCTCGTGCCCCGAGGTAGCATCTACTAGTTGGTCAATTCTGGGCAATGGGAAATGATCCTTTGGGCAGGCCTTATTGAGATCAGTGAAATCAACACACATTCTCCATTTATTATTTTTCTTCTTTACCATCACCACATTTGCCAACCAGTCCAGATACTTCACATCTTCAATGAATTGGGCTTTCTGGAGCTTGTCGACCTCCTCTTGAATAGCTTGATTCTTCTCGGGGCTAAATACCCTTCTTCTCTACTTTACAAGCTTGATCTCCCTATTCACATTGAGCTCGTGACATAAGAAGTTTGGATCTATTCCTGGCATGTCCTCATGACTCCATGCAAAAGTTTTCTTCCTGTTTCTCAAGAAAGTTATCAACTCCTGTTTTATTGAAGCATCAAACGATGAACCTATCTGGGTTACTCGCTCAGGGTGCTCGTCGTCCAAAATGACATTTTCTGTAGATTCCACCACCTGTCCTTTTACAAGATGGGATTCATCTCTGGGATCGAGAGTTTCAATCTCTATATCTTCTTCCACCTGGTAGGTAGTAGTCTTTTTCCTTGATTCTTCAAGCTCCTCTTGTTCGGCAGATGAATAATAGCATTCCCGAGATACTTTTTGATCACCTTTCACAACTCCTACTCCAAAGTTTGTTGGGAATTTTACGCACTGATGCACTGTAGATGGAACTGCCTCGAACTTCTTCAAACCAACTCTTCCCATGATGATGTTGTAAGCTGACTGCACATTTTTATCCATCACAAAGAAGCGTATTCTTTCTGTTCGACAAGCAGGCCAAGTTCCAATGAATATATCCAACTTGATCGTTCCAAGTGGAAAAACTTTTTCGCCAGCAAAACCCAGAAGGGGTCTGTGATAAGGCTCCAATTGAGATAATTTCAAATTCAAGCTGTCAAAGCATGAATAGTACATGATGTCTGCCGAACTTCCGTTGTCTACCAGCACCCTTGAAATCACTACTTCTTTCATCCTCATTTTGATCACCAAAGGGTCGTCGTGAGGGTAAAGGACACCTGCCAGATCATTTTTTGAAAAGCCAATAACCAGCTTCTCTTTGTTTACCTTCCTCGGACGATCCTCATCGGCCAAGTTTATTCACTGAATGTACGAGAAAGGTTGCGCCTCTCCGAGGTAAGCTTTTCTTTCTGCAGTAAGATCTCCTCCTCCTACATCTCCTCATGTAATGACATTATAATCAAATGATCCAAAACGTATGGAAAATACCTCTCGTTCTGGCTGCCTTGGTTTCTTGGGCAGATCGAGGTCATCATCGGCATCATCTTCATGACCTCTCTTCTTTTTCTCCTCTACTTGACGAGGAGATCTAGATCGTTCTCTAGTTCGATCATTATTTCTTCTTTCACATCCCCGATCAACATACTTTGCTAGCTTTCCTCTTCGGATGAGTGTTTCAATCTCGTTCTGAAGAGCTATGCAATTTTTAGTCATATGACCATAATCTTTATGAAACTTGCAATATTTATCCTTACCCCTCGAATCAGGGTCTGACCTCAGTTTCTTTGGCCATTTTACCTCCTCGTTGTTCTTGATTTCTTCCAAGACATGATGAATACCCATTTTCAAAGGAGTATAATTGTCGTATTTCTTTAAGACTTCCCATGATGACTTATTATTTCTGGAGCGTTTATCACCGCCATTGCCCTTATGCTCTTTATTTTTAGACTTGTCGACTTCCACCTTGGTGTCTTTATCTATATTCTTCTTTGCAGCCATAGCTTCCTCGATATTCAAGATTTTGGCCGCTTTTGACATCAATTCTGACATAGTTTTAGGTGGATCTTTCGCCAAAGTGTAATACAACTTATTAGGCAACAACCCACTCATCAAGGCGGTGATTGCTGTCTTCTCTTCATAATCTATGACCTCCAGCTTCTCGTTATTGAAACGAGTTATGTAATCTCTAGTACTCTCACCAGATTTTTATCTAACACTTAACAAGTGTGCTACTCGTTTTACTGGCTTTGCTCCAAAACAGAAATTATCGATGAACAACTCGGCCAACTGAAAGAAAGTTGAAATCTTACCCCGAGGAAGATTGTTGTACCAAATCTGGGCAGCTCCAGTAAGAGTTCCTGAGAATTCTCTACATCTCATCTCATCGGGGACAACATAGATATCGGCGGCATCTTGATATTGCTCTATGTGTAGAACAGGATCTGTCTTTCCATCATATTTGGGGGTCACCATAGGTGCTTTAAACTTTGACGGGGTAGGAAAACCCACAATGGCCTAGACAAAAGGTGTCCCTTGAACAAAAGTTCGTTGTAAGGGATTCTTCGCCTTAGCCATTTCTCCCAATCTATCCTCCAAGCGCTGAATGGAACCCTTCCACGCATCGTTTCTTTCCTCGGGTTTATTAGTTCGAGCAATTGATTATTCTGATGTGGCCTCCTGAGATCTATCTTGACAAGCAACTGGTCGTGATTGTGCTGATCCTTCTCTTAGATTTGATAGTTGTCGAAAACTCCTCGACATGGTCTTAGGTGGACTCCTATTCCCCCTAGGGCCTAATAGACTGAAAGGGGACACCCTACTCAGTCTTTCTAAGGTACTGGGTCTTTCCAGAGAGAGAGTGATATGTTGATCAGTATCTGTAGCCCTTATTGACGAAGTTCGCCCAGGTTGATAAGAGAAATCATCAGATTCCTCATTACGATATGACTCAGTATGTTTGGATCGTGAAGAAAGTAAATAAGTTTGCCTCTGACCACTTCACTGTCCTGAACGTGTAGGTGCGCCGCCATAAAGGGTTTGTATGAGTTGCCTCATTGTGTCTTGCATGGCGGTTTGTCCTTGAGCCAGATTCGTCATAATCCCGGCCAGATCTGGTGGTGCAGAGGGATTTGGAGGATTTCCAGCATTTCCAACGTTTCGATTGCTAGATTCTGGATTATCCTCCATTGGCGATGAATGATTTTTGGTGAAAAACGATAATAACAATCGTTCTCACAGACGGCGCCAATCTGTTGATGTAAAAAATTAGATCACTCTAATTATTCAATCATAGATAAATAAAATGAGACAAAAATTTTTAAAGTGGTTCAGCCTTATAAGAATGGCTTACGTCCACTGTTATGTTATTGCTGAGTGTTTGGGAATTCTCGATTACAAGTCCTATCCGGAAATTCCGGTCCCTTTGAATGAGGGTGATACAAGGTGTTTATAGCCCTTAGGCTGTACATGAAAGGGTTGATACATTGAATGATATACATATGAAAGGGTAATACATTTAATGCAGCGTGTGCGTCAAGATAATAAGCATTCAATGAATAGTTGAACTGTTGATTACCTAGCAATCAATGCTGGGGCAGAGATGCAGCTCGGACCGCCTTAGTTGCTCGTTACTCAAGAGTTCCTCGGAGCGCTGGAGTTCCTCGGAGTGATAGAGCTCCTCGGTGTATCCTCGTTTCTCGGAGAGAACATGAGTTGGTCGGGGAAATGAGCTTCCTCGTTGCTATTGTGCCACGTAGATTGGCACGTGTCTTCTTATTATTCGTCCACATCAGCATACTAATTTTGGTATCAACACCTATACGTTATAATTTTCCATTATCTCACTATCATTAGGAGGCCGTACCTCACTACATGACAACTAATCGGATTTATTTATATACAAAACTCCCATTCTCAGAAAACCATACGAACATTTGACCACTCTTGTTCGCCTAAAACAGTCATGGAATTCTACCATAGTTATCGGATATTTTCTCGATCGATCCAAATATTCTAATTATCTACTCTCCTCTAAACATACGGAAGGAGAATAGTCGAGGTTCTTCCATGACAAAACCTTAATAAGCACCTCGTACGCGACAAACAGGTACGAGTGCTTCTATAGAGCATTCCTGAAATAATCGTACTAAGATTCCAAAATCTCCTTCACATGGATCCACTACTCTTTAATCACCGTGGGCCTATTCCCTGGCTAAGGGTGATACATCCTACTCGAAACGAAACCTTATCTCCGCTGGTTCCTAAAATCCCATATCAAAGGTGGGATTCTCCAATATCATCCTGATTCAGAAATTTATACTGCGCCGGACCATGCACTGGCGCGATCCTTCCTTTCAAAGGAATTCTGGGGCATACTAGTTAATATTGTAAGCCGACCCAAAGGAATATCAATTACTTCCTTCTCAGCGACTTAATCCACATGTTCGGGATGAACCCTTGATCTTGTTTTGAGGATGGCAACCCATCCAAGAACTTTACCGACCTCTTCCAATTTCAGTAATTGTCAATACACATAAAATTCTTTGGTTGATTCTCCTCTTTCAACCGAACCTTACCTATAGGCGGTGCATGTAGAGACTACTCAATACGTCCCTCTAAACATCGATTTTTCCCTTGAAATGTCTCACATTAAGTGACACGAAATACTCCCCTTCCTTCCTTGGAGTATGCCGAAAGTTCCGACCCGTGCTCTTTCCTCCACGATGCGCACTTCTGGATCTTTTATTTCATACCAACATCATCACCATTTATACGCTCAAGTCGCTCTCACACTTGACTACTAATAACTCCGCTCCGAGTGTTCTTCATAATAATTTAATTCTGCTCCATTCAAAGGATACCCCTTCTTAAATGGCTTCTAACAGCCTTCCAATCAAATTAGGGTGTGCTATTCTAATTGCACACTTATGTATGGATTATCGCCCCTCGGACGTTTAATTCACATTTTGCAACACCCCGACCGCCCTAGGAGAGCGGACAACGTGCTACTCATCAGTGAAACTAACTAAATCCAACAAAGTATAAGGAATAGGGCATTCAAATTCCATGTCAACAAACTGGGAACAACAAATTTCAACCTTCTTCAGATAAGTTTAACAATTTTCCTAAATATGTACATCAACCAAAATAAACACTAACGCTCTATTCATCAAAATAATTATTGGTCATCTCTTTTGTATAATAAAGTTCTTTTCAGATATCCATGTTAAAATCATTCCAACTCTTTATTCACCTCGTGTTCTGAACGCGGTTACGACATTTAGGTACTCTCAATCACCCTAGAAATCAAAATATTTAAATCCTCCTTATCATCGTTCCACCCCTTAACTCGTGGGGATAACTTTCAATGCTTTATTACCACAAAATTAGGCTCCAATGGCTTTAAAACAAAATTCAACTTCCAACTTACATACATAATTACTTGATCCCATTTCGATCAGGGTACCGAACTCATGGAATAGTGACCAAACGTCTCCCTATTTCCAACCTTACCCTAAGTTTCATGCGTGGGATGTCTCGCAAAGAGAAATCCAAACAAGGAACCCCATCGATACACTACTACCTAGCATTGTCAGTTATCGAAATTCGTTAGGTCCTCCATCCGTGGCATGTACCCCTTTATTCCTTCTCTTGACAGAAAAGTTACAATTTCTCCCGTAATTATGCTTAAAAAAGAACGTTTCACCAATTTCACTATCGTCCCGTATTGGTTGATGGTAATTACATTCTATAAACCTCGGATACATACGATCGGAATTCTCGAAATTCCCTTCCCTAATAATAGGGGTATAAATCTTAACTCCCACATCTCTAAAGGATAAATATAACAATGCACTCTTCCTATCACTAAGTTCGGAGTGCTAGACATAATACTGAGTCAAATCTTTTTGCCCAACGGTAAATACCGATACATACCGAATCATATTGGTAAAGTCTATAAATACATTGGCATCGAATATCTCGAGCCCACTATCTCCTCAGAAGTCTCTATGATAGATAATATAAGTGCGAGTCCAACCTTCTTACAGGTAAAGACTCGCCAAAACAAAACATGCTGCACCAATGCAACTACTCCGATAGCCTTGCAATAAATGCCCACTATCGTACTACTCGTTTCTATAACATTTTAACAAAGATAATATCATACTCGTATATCGCATCACTACAACGAGTAGCCTCAATAAAGTACATAACACTGTTAATATACTCATTCATCCTCCGCGGATAGCCCTAAAGAAAAATTCCGCTACACTAGAGAAAAATATTCACATAATGGTAACCTTTATAATTATATGCATTGAACTCGTCTCACATGCTAATCTCGCAATGAATAAAATATGGTGACTTGCTCGTGTCATGTAAACGCGCCGCATCCTCTGAGGATACAACTTATACTTCCACCTTGGCAATCGTCTTGACTGCACAAATGGTTTCCGGACGTAACACGTCTGCCTAAACCAAAACAAAACTACTTTAATCGTCGTTCTTTACTAGGCACCACATTCTTGTCCCTTTTCTCACTTCGGAACATATTATCGCGAGCGATCTCACTCCGCACAAAATACCTCAACACATAATCCACTTATCACCTGTCCTACTAACCAGGTTAGGATTGTCCTTCTCTCGGACTTTAGTAGGCTCAATTCCTGTTAGCTGCCCCGATTATACCCTTAGTCTTTTAGGCCATAAAGAGCATGTCACCGACTATAATAGTCTTTATTGAATTTACCATCTCTTGGTAAGAATTTAACTATCTGAAGCATTTAAATGGGTCCCCTGATGTGTATCCACATCCCTTTGTGGTTCTGCACCACCACCGTTGTTTTCAGTTTTATTCTCGACTAAATTATTTGATTCTTTTAGCTTCCCCCACAAAGAGGCGTTATCATCTATATTGACAAAATACGACATTGTCAACCTCTAAACCGGTCGTCCATCAGAATTTTGTCTTTGAGTGTTATCAACTATTATTACGAGTCGATCTCCCACTTGGAGTCGTTTCCTCCACTTGTATCTATGTCTCCCGATACAAAATTCGTTAACGATTAAGATTCATATTCACTAATAGACTTCTGTCACGTCCTCTTGTGATGAGTTCAGGACAAAGTTCACTTCTAATCCTGAACATGTGATGAAGGAACATATGGTCAACACTGTGCCTAAGGTTCTCCTTTAGACATAGCGTTCCACTTCTAAAATTGGTGGTTGACTCCCATCATGATAACTTCTTCCCGAAAGCCAAGAAAATTTTTCTCTAAATCTTTACTTTCAGTTAGCCACACACCGTCCCATATCTAAACCTTTGGATACTTTACCTCCTTTGGTAAACACACGAAATTTCTGCGTTTCTATAATTTCCCACTAACAGTTTTTTTTACACGTTTTTGTAATACGTTGGGTAAGTTTAGTCTCGTACCTCATTCGATCATAGCAGCACTTGGAAATCATTGTTGCGCCTTAGTCGCCTTTCTAGTCTTGGCTTCTCGCATCATAATGGAGGTGACCTCGACTACGGTCATCATCCTCGGATATATTTTATAATCTCAACTGAGCCCGGCCTCCTGAGGTCCGCTTAACGGTCCTCTTCTGACATCCGTCATCGCTCGGAACACGCACACATTCGAACGGAGTTAGAATTCACTATTGTATACACATTATAGCAGGGGAACGAAATCTCATCAAAGAAGTCGGCAATCCTAAACATAGGGCTCTATATTGAACAAGCAACGCTGAAAGCATAATAAGCCGAACAAATCCTAAAGGACACTAGAACCTGATGCTCTGATACCACTTGTGACACCCCGCCTAATTAAATACTGGGCGATCACTCCTTTATTAAATTAAAATCAATGTGAATAGTTAGTTCATTCTTAGCATCACTGTCGCAAAAATAACTTTCCAATTAAACACCCTAAATAATTAAGCTAAGTGTCAAAACCATTTAAAACCTTATTTCCATTTTATTAAATCCAATTATAAAACCTTTAACCATTTACATTTTTTTTAAGAGTCACGCATTAAGAATGAGAATAGAAATGAACATTCAAGAATTTAACCATCAATAATAAATCCCAACATTTGCAACACTAAAGGAAAACATCCTGACAGTAATAAGTCCCGAAATAAAGATGCTGAAAGTAAAAAGAATTACAGTCTCTGATAAAATCAACTAAATAATGGAAAAAGGGCGACACATGCCCCCACTGGATAAAGCTGAACTAGAAGTAGAGTCAACAATGAGGTCGTCTAAGCAATGGCCTGCAACTCCCACAAAAACTGCAGCGCGTTCCATCCAAAGAATCCTAAGTAAGACACCCCTGTGGCTGGGCACCTGTAATACATATATATATATATACATATACAAGAGAGAAGAGGTAACAGCAAACGGGTCAGGGATAGCAAGTAGCGCGGGTACGATTTTTACACAGAAATAATATATGCACAATCACACCGTCATATATAAATATGTATTCACATCCACATTATTATATTAGGTACTCTCACGACCCAAATTTATCATTATCCGTTATTACACGTTTTACTCAATTATATCGTATAATGGCCTCATTCTTCTTTATTCTCGTAATTAATTTATTCTAAACTCACTTCTTGTCACTCGAAGTGTTTTCTTTATCTAAGTAAAATTTCAGTAGGTCCTCTCTCGCCTTCTAATCCAACTTATTAGATGTTTCGATTACTTAATCAACACACGTATGATTTCTTAAGTCTGAAAGTCTCCCCGTTTACCCTTTATTTTCCTTCACATTAAAGTTCCACTTTATGGGATTTCTCTTGACCCTACTGGTCCTCTTTATGTTTCATTATATTCTAGAAACCCTAATCAAGGTTTACTACGCATAAAATCAGATTAAGCTAACACGAGAAAAAATGCAGTGTTCCCAGGAGGGTCGATCGATCGATGAAAGGGGTCAATCGATCGAACCTTCGATCGATCGATGCTCTGAGCTCGATCGATCGATCAAGCAGTTATGGCGAAACTGCAGAAAACCCAGCTACGAAATTGTTACCCCAAACTCCTCCAAACCATCATATTAAAGTCCCAAACTTCCAACCAATTATACTATAAGTGTTGTATACCCATATAAACAATCTCCTACGTAACACATGCGAATTTTCATCGAGAATCATGGGTTAAAAGGGCCAAACTCTATATAATTCTCATGAACCCTAATATTTCCTTTGACTTAGCTTCTTTCATTATTTTTCCATATTTTCTATCTCTAATACCATGGAAATTCGTGGCTCAACCTCTACATGTGAAATGGATTTCCAGAAATATGATCTCTATCATTATAACATGCAATTTGTGTCTCCAATTAATGTTTTTCTTCAAGAACACTAATTCTAATCAACCTAAGACTAATATAAAAGGATGCATTAACTTGATAAAAGAAAGATAGATACTTGCCTGGAAATTTAGTCTCTGATTTGTGGAAGAAAAAGGTGTGGTTGTGATCCCCTTCGCGCGATCTACGATTTGGCGTGACAGCGATGCAATCGGAGCTGTTCTTGGCCTAGAACTCCTTGGAAAGCTTCTTCTCTTCCTCTCCAATGGCCGTCATTAGTATTTGATTGTGTTAACCCTAAAAGATAACATCTTCCATCTGATATAACCCTATAAAATTCATGGGTTTAATTACCCATAATTACGAAATGTCCAAACGCCCTCCCGGGGTACTAATTAGGCCTAAAAACTCTCCGAGACCCAAACTAAACCCCCGGGTACATTTTTATGACTATCTCAACCCTTCCGGACACTTTGGAGCACTCAAAACGACCATACGAGCAATTTATAATGTATTCACTTTTATTAATCAACATTTAGTCCCGACACGACACAGGCGCGTCCCGACTTAAATTTCCATAATTGTCATTTTATTCACATGTGATAATTTTATAAAAGATAACTCTCATATATTACTATACTCATCCAGTAACATTCAACAAATAACAAATTTCCAATAATTACTAACTCTCTTCACGCTAGTAAATATTTAAAACAACATTCCAGATTAAAATTAAATTAATTTATCTCAATTAAATTTAATTAAATCCCTAAATTTAAAAGCCATAAAAATACGGGGTATTACAAATACAATAACACAAATCAATAAAAAAAAACATCCACGGTTACTCATAACCATGGTGTTGTATACGTTGTTATGTTTTATTGTAAACATGACCAAAATATGTAACCGTTTCAAAAATATCACCCTTTAATAAATTTGAACTTTAAATTGATTTATTTTTCATTTTAAACCCTTAACTTAATAGATGTCAAATAATTACTTTCAAAATGGAAACCACGGTTGAATGGAACAATAAGGGCTCCACACAGTCTTAATAAACCGTGCATATTAACACACGACTGCAAGTAACCATGCAAGTTAGCTATGGCTATAAGAAACCGTGAAGGGCTAACCACGGTTATGAGTCACCGTGCAGTACGTTCTTACGGTTACATTAGGTCGGGAATTCAAATTTCATACCAGTGACACACGGTCTAGATCAACCATGGTTTAAGAGGTTACGGTTACATTCCACCGAAACTACTCATCACAAACGGTGCCGGAGGCTGTAAAGTAATCCCAGGTTTTTCTTTTTAATCTTATCTTCGTTTTACAAATAATTTTAAACATTATATACTTTGTAGAGGTGTTTTAATACCTCAAAATCATCAAGATAGCATTGGATGTTTTAATTTTGGGAAGCTTCAACATCAACTTTCTTTTATTTAACCATTGCAATGTAGCCTCTTTCATCCTTGATTTCTATATACAAACAACACAATAGCAACACAAAGGACCCACGAAAATAGAGCTTTGGAGACAAATGAACAAGGTGATATAGCTAGGTTAAACCGTGAGAGGGTAGGTTTCGACGGGAGTTGAAGAGTTTTGAGATTTTGTAAATTGTGGTGCTTTAGAGTTTGTGGTGTTTGTTTATGTGTAATTTTTTTTTATCATTTTGGGGTATTTTAGACATTTTAAAAGAATAAAAAGGTACAATACTTTTGGGTGGTGTTAGTGAAGTGTGTATTTAATTTTTATGTAGTGTTTTGGATAAATTTTTTGGGTGGAGATATCAGGACCCTTAGAAATAGATAGGAAATGGCACTATTGTTAATGACATGTAGGCCACAATTTTTCTAAATAGTGTGTGTGTGTGTGTGTGTGTGTTTGAGCGTCCCATGAATTAGAGAAGAAATCAGAGACAGAAAAAGAAAAGGAAAATATATATATATATATATATATATATATATATATATATATATATATATATATATATATATATATATATATATATATATATATATCATGGTTCAAAGTCTCGGTATCGGGCGATACGCAAAGATACGCTATTTAGAGAGCGCGAAAAATTCCGAAAAAAATATATAAAATTTAAAAAAAATAAGATTAACACTATGTACCAATCATATATGTTTAAACCATTATTTAATATGAATTACATTGTATGATTAGATATTATGAAGTGCGGCGAACTTGGCATATTGCCAACGTCCTAATTTATTTTTATTTTTAATTATTTAAAATCTCTAAATAATTATGTATTAGTGACTAATTGTTGATTTTAATTTATGTAGGAGGATGTTTGATATTCATGGATGAAACTAGACTTATGGGGGTTCTTTTTTCCCCCAATCTTTGTCTCTTCCATTTTTGGACATCATTATGTGACATTATATTTTGATATAATATTTTGTTCCAAGTTCAAATATTTTTATGTACGGTGAATGTTATTAGTTTTATATTAGTGACATTTTAATTTTATTGCAATTATTTAATTTAATCTTAGTGTGAAATTATTCTGCATGTATATGTTATGTGGACAAACTTATATAGGTCGTGTTTCTGTAAATGTTACAATATATTTTCAACAACGAAGAAATATGGTAAAAGATGAAAATTCTATCAAAAATAAAATAAAATATGACAATGTTCAAATAATGATGCAATTTTTTTCCATATTACTAAGAAAAATTATATAAGGTTGCAATAATTTTCACAACATTTTTTTTTTGTACAAATAAATGTTTTGTACAAAAATGTACAAATAGATGTCTTACAAAACGTATACATTTTTTTGGTACAAATAAATGTTTTGTAAAAAAAATTACAAAGAAATGTCTAACAAAACGTATACATTTTTTTTACAAATAAATGTTTTGTAAAAAAATGTACAAAGAAATGTCTTACAAAACGTATTTTTGACATCTTTTTACAAACAAAATTAAAAAATATTTTGGAGAAAAATGTTTTTTGGGTACAAAAAAAAAATGTCAAAAGGGTTAAAAAAATGTCGTTTGAATCAGTTGTCTCGGCCGATATCGCGGTGAGGCGTCTCGGACTCGGCGAGACAACACGATTCAGTGTTTTTTTTAAACGCCTCTCGGTATCGTATCGGTACCCTCCGATTCCGAGTTGACTCGGCCGATACTTTGAACCATCATATATATACAGTCCTGCTCTTGTGCGGACTAGTCCGCATTTTAAGAGTGCGAGCCGGACATGTGTCACCTGGCGGTGAGCCCAGAAAAGAAAGAGTGTGTGCCTATAATTTAGGCGATAATTTCTAGGCGCACCGTTAAGTGACACATGTCCGGTCCGCATTCTTAAAATGCGGATTAGTCCGCACAAGAGCATATATATATATATATATATATATATATATATATGTGTGTGTGTGTGTGTGTGTGTGTGTGTGTGTGAAATATATATAAACAGATATCAGAATATAAAGAGAAACATAAAAAGCGACTAAAGGAGAGGAAGCAGAGTGAGATAATAAATGGAATCATGTCAACATGCGATTCACGGGTTTCATGCCTTCCATGGTTCAATGTCTCGATATCGGTCCCGGTATCAGCCACTCGATTTTCAACTCGATCGTGGTATCAGTCACGGTATCGAGCGATACGCAAAGATACACTATTTAAAGAGCGCAAAAAATTCCAAAAAAAATCTAGAAAATTTAAATAAGATATGATTAACAATGCGGACCAATCAGATAAGTTTAAAACTATCCTTTAATATGCATATCATTGTACAATTGATTATATTGACGTGCTGCGAACTTGCCAAATTCAATGTTCCATAATAAATCGATGTTTTTTTTTTTTCACGGAGGATACAAATATTATGTTTTTGCAAAGAAAAACATATGTTACTTTTTTAGCACTACACCAAAATGGCCAAAATGTCACCTTTCAGCCGGCCACCCTTGTCAAGGTCATTGACCGTGACAAAAAACACGTGTTTTATGTTACGGTCATTGACCTTGACACGACCGTGACAAAGAATTGTCAAGGTCAATGACCGTGACACAACCGTGACAATGTTTGCAGCAAAAACCCTTTCCCCCTTCTTTTTTCCCTCCTGCAGTTTCCTCCCCCCCTCTCTCTCTCTCTCTCTCTCTTCCATTTATATATATGTTTGTGTGTATATATATGTGTGTATGTGTGTATATATGTGCGTGTGTGTATGCGTGTGTGGGGGGTGGGGCAGGGTGGGGGTAGGGTAGGGGGTGGGGCAGGGTGGGGGTAGGGTGGGGGGTTCAAAATGTAAATAAATAAGTAATTTTCTATAAATTTCCAAAAATAATATCCAAAAATGTAAATGTAAATAATATCCAAAAATGTAAATGTAAATAATATGCAAAAATATTGGATAACAATTTATTTTCATTCAAAATAAATAAGTAATTTTCTACAAATTTCATAAAAAATGAAGGCGGGCTTAATATGTGATTTAAGTGTGAAATAATCGCTATATACTTATACTAATGGAGAAAAAAAATCATATATGGCGTTTTTTGTTGACTTTATATGGTGAAATAATCACATGACTTTATATCCATCAAATAAAAGCATGAAAACTAAAAAACTATAATAAGGGTTAAAATGGCATCCGAAGTTGCTAAAAGCATAAAAAATAAAATATTTTTTAAGATTTGTGGTGAATAACTAAAGTTAAAAAAAGTATTACTTTAGTAATTAAATTACTTTTTGAATTCGGGCGATGAGCATAAATCTGTAGTAATTGTCTTATAATAAAGATCAATTAGTCTATGTTGCTGAAAAATTTGATCAAATTGGTGAGCCCTTCATATTTTAAAAATGTTGTTTTTATTCCTATTTAACTTTTATTTCTATACACCCCTAATTATATTTAAAGTTTAATAAAATAGGAGTTATAGAAAGAAAAGTGGGGTTTCCATAATCTTACTTTGTCACAATTAATTTATATGCCTCAAAGTTATTTTATCACTCTTAGTTTATATTTGTGATAATACTTTATTAAAGATTTTTATGGGAACTTGTTATACTAGAACTTAGATGAACACTAAGTGATGAAAATAGTCCTTAAAATTGAAAATTAAATAAAGTTTATAAAAGTAAAGATGCTGGTAATACATCAAAGATAAATTAATAAGGACTAAATAACAAAACGTGTTCAAGTGTATAACAAGAAAGAAAATGTGGTATTTAGATTGGGTAAAATTCTTAAAGTAATGTTAAGGGACTAAAAGACCCAAGACAACTGGCCAGTAAGTCACGGACCGAAAAATTTATGACGGGTGATAAAAGCCAGTAAACATGTTGGGGTGTGGGTGGGGGCGTGGTGGGTGTGGGTGGGGTATGATTTATAAAAAGCACAAAACAATAGTAGAAATTCAATACCTGAAATTAACATTGAGATTATTTTAAATAGACAGTCACTACTGTGTGTGTTTAAATTGAAAGAAGATATGAGAATTTTATTAAAGATTTTTATGTGTGTGTGTGTAATTCTCACTTTATTAATGCCAAACCCGACTCTCTTATAAGATATGCATATTGTGATAATATTATATCTGTACTAATAACATTTTTTTACAGCAAATGTCTCCTTCAGATATTAAGGCGAAGATGAAGATGTTTTTTATGATGATGTCGTCTGGGGTCGGTGGTAGTGGAGGCGACGAGGGCTCTTCTGCCCCTAGGCTCCCCAAATATGGGAAATATGGGATTACCGTCGAGAACAAATCGGAGATATTAGAGAAATCCCTCGTTCTGCTAAAGACGGCCATCGGCCCGGGGTTTATGAGTTGGAAGGAGGTTCCATATGAGCTCAAGTTAGCTGTTTAGGTGGCACTACATGTAATATATTTATATTTATATTTATATTTATATGAATATTTCAATTTCAATTTCGATTTCAATTTCAATTTCAATTTCATATTTATATTTATATTTATATTTATATTTATTCGCAACTAATATTGTATTTGCTGGACAGGAACAATTCAACTTGGATCCAAAGCTACGTGATCTCGTGTTGGAGGAGATTAGGGAGCAACTCAAGTCGTGGAAAAAAAATATGCTGGCACGGTACTTTGGGAAAACACGAGAGTCGATTATCCAATGGCGTGAATCTGTCCCCCCAAGGAGCCGATCTCATTGGCACAATGGCAGAAGTTCATTGAAAATGAGATCGAGGATCGACAATTGGCATCTCGCCAATCGGGGAGGGAAAATCGGGCAAAAAAGACGGACGTGCACTACTCCGGCCGGACCTCTTACGCCGAGGTGGAGCATAGGATGCAGGTAAGATTTAATTTTTCTATAACTACAAAAATATATTATTCTTCATTATTTTACTTTGAGGGGCCGATACTAATTTTACTTTATTTTATTTTATTTCAGGGGGTAGGGAGTGGGCCAGGGGGTAAGCCACATAGGCTCGATACTTATGTGGCTCTTCGAACGAATAAGGGGAAGGCAAGGAGGTGTCCCTGAGCGTCGCGTACACGATTGTAAGTAATTCGATCGTTTAATTTTTGTTAATTACGATATAATTCTTTATTTCACTTATTTTACTAATCATGTGCTTTTTATCGTTTCAGGCAAAGCTTAAGAAAGTGCATGAGTCGCAGTCTGATGTCGACAATGCATCTTTGTCCATAGATGCACTCAGCCAAGTGCTTGGCTCTGATCGCAAGGGGAGGACAAGGGGGGGTGAGCTCGCGGGTGGCCAAATCTAGGATCATCGGATTGGAGACGAGCGACACCGGGTTGACTCGAACGGTGGATTCACAAGACGCGAAGATGTCCCGTTTGGAGGCGAATGTCCAAGATATGTACGCATTCATGAAGCGTACGTTGGGCGGAGACCGTAAAGGGAAAGGGGAAGGGAAGGAGAAGGCGGTGGATGAGGAGGTGCGGGAGGACGAGGCGCAGGATGACGAGGATGTGGACCTCGCTGCTTCATCACCGACACGTTCGTACTTTGATGATCCACTTCCCTATTTAGCGCCCTTCAACAGACCAATGTCGACACTTGGTTGGCCGAGCGTGTTCATATTGAACGTATTTGATGGCCAGCGGATAGGGCGGGGGTTGAGGGACCCGAATATCTTCCAGGGTGGAATAGTTCATGGACGTGTGCTTCAAGAGATGGAGTCCAGGGTGCTCGTCACGCATGTCATACTCGGGAAGGAGAACTCCCTATTGTGGTTGCGCGAAAAATGCGGCACGACGTATATTAGTGGATGCGTCAATTCGTATGTCGTGGCCTACTCACCTCCTGAGTTTTAACAATACACCAAACATGTAGTGACATTGTTTTAAGTTCGAATTGATTTGTTTTAAGTTGTTACATTTGAATTATATCGTGATGCATATTGTCTCTATTTGAATATATATTTGAATTATCTTTAGTTTGTTTGGATATATGATGTTTGGAACAGGTACAACGTTGCTATAACAAGTACAAATATACTGCTAGGTAGTGGCAGTGGCCATACTGCCCAGCAGATTTTTTTAAAATTCTGTCCAGAATTGTCACGGTCAATGACCGTGACAAGTTTGTGACAAAAAGTTGTCACGGACATGTCACGGTCATAGATCGCGACAATTTTTTTAAAAAGGATCACGGCTTTGTCACGGTTTAACCGTGACAAACGTGTCACGATTATTGACCGCGACACGACCGTGACACAAAACGCGAATTTTGTGTCAAGGTCAATGACCGTGACACGACCGTGACAAAAAAAGTTGTCTCGCCTCGAAATTTCACGGTCATTGACCTTGACAAGTTGGATTTGTCAGGGTCAATGACCTTGACAATAGTGCAGATTTGGTGTAGTGTAGTACGAGGATAATTTTTTTTTTTTACAAAAAGGATACAACTATTATATTCCTAGTATTATTTTTAGTAAGAGGATACAAATGTGTTTTTTCAAGTATGTTATATTTTTCTAAAAAGGATAGAAATGTTTCTTTTTTAGTATTATTATTTTTTTACAAAGATGATACAAATAGTAATTTTGACAAAACACTACATTGTTTACAATCGTTTTTTTTTCAAAAAGGATTCAAATGTAATTTTCTTACAAAAAAATGATGCAAATGTTATTTTTTTATAAAAGGAATCTAAATGTTATTTTTTTTTTGGTTGGGTTGCAAATGTTTTTTTTTAAATTGATGGAAATGTTATTTTTTTACAAAGAGGATGCAAATATATTTTTTTACTTGTGTTGCAAATGTTATTTTTACATAAAGGATGCAAATATTATTTTTACAAATGTTTAGAGGATACAAATATTATTTTTACAATAATTACAGTTGTATATTTGTTTGTAAAAGAATAACATTTAAGTTTTTTTTTATAAATAATAACATATTAAAATATAACATTGGGAACATTATTATAAAAAGTAATAACAAATAACAGTTGGATCATTTGCATTCTTTAAAAAAAAATTGGCACATATACAACGCATTAAATTAAACCCACACGATGACCAAATAACCGCCACACACAGCACACTAAATTAAAAAAAATAATTAGCATTTCGTAACCCCCTCAAAAAATCACGCTTACCAACACAAGAGAGAGAGAGAGAGAGAGAGAGAGAGAGAGAGAGAGAGAGAGAGAGAGAGAGAGAGAGAGAGAGAGATTCTTAGTAACTTAAACCATCTCGGCCGATATATCACCGATATGGGTCGATGCTATTGTGATATCACTGATATGGACCGATTCTATCGTCGAAATGGGCCGATTATACCGCTATATCACATGTACTACCGAGAAATTATCGATATAGGGTCGATTCACATCAATAATTGAAAACTCAACTCGTAACTCGGAATCGGATCGGTGGGCACCGATACCTAGTCAACTCGATCGTATCGTCGCGGTATCGGCCTTGACTTTGAACCATGATGCGCCTTCTAAATATCATGTATTGATACTTACATAGTCTGTAACTTAAAAACAAAATGTGGCGCTTATATGATTAAGGTCCCATTATAAATGGTTGTCTAAGGGTTGCTTAATTTTTGCTGTAACTGTTTTGTAACCAACCTATCTCAAACCACTATAAACAAGTACCATGCAAATTGAGATGATGTCTAACGCAGCCGGTTGGTGGTTGGTTTTTTTTACTAGAAACAGAAAAAGAAATTTGTAATAAATAAAGAATACAAAGCTAGAGTGAACCAGTGGTTCACAAAACTACAGAAAACAGAAGAAAAAAGGCTGAAAACTGTTGAAAATTAAACTTGTTTTTGAAATTAAAATAATTGGGCTTTATTAGTTTGTATTTTTGGGTTAAATGTTTGGGTTGTCTAATTAGTTAGTATTGGGCCTCTATAAAGTTAGACCCATTAAGAGTGATATTTTTCCAAGAACATTCTAGATCCATCTTGTGTATTGTGGAGAGTGTAAGAAATGGTAGATAGATGTGGAAGGTTCTAGAGATTCAATCTTGACCCTTGATGTAAATTTAATCTCCACCATTCATTTGAGTTGGAGGATAGTATAAATAGGGGTGTTGTCTCCACATTTTGTATCAAGCAAAGTTTAGTGAGTTCTAATAAAATAGTTCCTTTCACAAAATAGTTCTCCACTCTTTTTTCATATATTTTGCTCCCTCCCCTAAATATATAAACAACCTCTTCCAACAAATTGGTATCAGAGCCAAGGTTCTAAAATGGCTAATGGTATGGTTCCTTTCCAAATTCCCCAACTCACCAAAGACAACTACAACCATTGGAGTATCAAGATGAAGGTGTTACTCGCTTCTAAAGATGTTTGGGAGATCGTTGAAAAAGGCTACAATGAGCCTCAAGATGAAGCCACTCTATCTCAAGCTCAAAAGGATAGATTAAAAGAAGCAAGGAGGACAGATCAAAAGGCCCTCACTCTCATTCACCAAGCATTGGATGAAGGTACGTTTGAGAAAATTGCGTTTGCCACAACCGCCAAAGAAGCATGGGAGACTCTACAAAATTCTCATAAGGGGATTGAGAAGGTAAAGAAGGTTCGTCTCCAAACACTTAGAGGTGAGTTCGAGTCTTTGCATATGAAAGATTCCGAGTTACTTTCAGATTATTTTGCTAGAGTTTTGGCTATTGTCAATCAATTAAAAACTAATGGTGAAAATATGAGTGACACACGGGTGGTAGAAAAAATCCTCCGCTCTTTAAGTTCCAAGTTTGACTATGTTGTTGTAGCAATTGAAGAATCTAAAGATATAGATTCTATGGGAATTGATGAACTCATGGGTTCCTTAAAAGCCCATGAAGAGAGACTTAACAAGAAAATTCAGGAGACTTTAGAGCAAGCTCTTCAAACAAAGCTTACTCTAAAAGAAGGAAGAGAATACAACAACGAACGGAGCCAAAGAGGAAGAGGAAGATGTCAATTTCGAGGAAAAGGCGGTGTGAAGTATTTCAACAATGAAAGGCAAAACTCATATCCAGCAAGAGGACGTGGAAGAGAAGGCAACACGAGACCAAGGTACGAAAAATCTCAAATTAAGTGTTATAATTGTCAAAAATTCGGCCATTATGCTTCGGAATGCAGAAGTAATTCGAATATTGTGGAGGAGAAGGCTAACTATGTTGAAAAGGAAAAGCACAAGGATTCGACATTGTTATTAGCATACAAAGGAGAACATAATGGAGAAAGCAAGATGTGGTATCTTGACACGGGAGCAAGCAACCATATGTGTGGAAAAAAGGACATTTTTGTGGAACTTAATGAATCGGTAAAGGGCAATGTTACTTTTGGAGATGAATCAAAAGTGCCGGTGAAAGGAAAAGGTAAAATTTTGATTCGTATGAAAAATGGGAAGCACCAATTTATTTCAAATGTCTACTATGTGCCAAACATGAAAACAAATATCTTGAGTCTGGGGCAACTCTTAGAGAAAGGTTATGATATCCACATAAAAGATCATAGTCTTTCTTTAAGAGACCAAAGAATGAATTTAATTGCTAAAGTACCTATGGCAAGAAATAGAATGTTTTTGCTAAACATTCAAAGTGAAGGTGCAATGTGTTTAAATGCTTGCTTTAAAGATATGTCTTGGCTTTGGCACTTAAGGTTTGGGCATCTAAATTTTGGTGGCTTAAAATTATTGCATAATAAAGGAATGGTTAATGGGTTGCCTCCCATTAATCATCCGGATCAATTATGTGAAGGATGCTTACTTGGAAAACATTATAGAATGAGTTTTCCAAAAGAGTCAATTACAAGAGCAAAGAAGCCCCTAGAACTCATTCATACCGATGTGTGTGGCCCTGTTACTCCTTGTTCTTTTGGCAAAAATAAATACTTTCTACTTTTCATTGATGATTTTAGTAGAAAGACATGGGTCTATTTCTTAAAAGAAAAATCAGAAGTATTTTGTTCTTTTAAGAAATTTAAAGCACTTGTGGAAAAAGAAAGTGCTTATGAAATAAAATCTATGCGATCCGATAGAGGAGGCGAATTCACTTCTAAAGAGTTTGAAAAGTTTTGTGAAGAAAATGGGATACGCCGTCCCTTAACGGTTGCATACTCACCTCAACAAAATGGAGTTGCTGAAAGAAAAAATAGATCCATTTTAAATATGACTCGAAGCATGTTGAAAAGGAAAAGAATGCCAAAAGAATTTTGGACCGAAGCTGTGGATTGTGCCGTTTATCTGTCAAATAGAAGCCCCACTAGAAGTGTGTGGAATAAAACTCCACAAGAAGCATGGAGCGGGAAAAAACCCGAAATTTCTCATTTGAGAGTATTTGGGAGCATTGCATATGCTCATGTGCCAGATCAAAAGCGGACAAAGCTTGATGACAAGAGTGAAAAATACGTATTTGTTAGCTATGATTCACGCTCCAAAGGTTACAAGTTGTACAATCCAATCAGTGGAAAAGTCATCACGAGTAGAGACGTCAAGTTTGATGAAGAAGGCTCGTGGAAGTGGGATGCCCAGGAGGAAAAATATGACTTTCTTCCTTTGTTTGAAGAAGAAGATGAAGATAGAAGCAATGGAGAGTTAGAAGAGCCTGTTACGCCACCTCCATCACCACCATCATCCACTCATGGAGATCCATCATCATCATCATCATCATCATCAAGTCAAAGTTCACATGAAAGAACCCCACATTTCAGAAGCTTGGATGAAATATATGAGGTAACTGAAAATCAAAATGATATAACTCTCTTTTGTCTTTTTGCCGATTGTGAACCTATAGGTTTTAAAGAGGCCATACAAAGCAAGAGATGGAAGGATGCAATGGATGATGAGATAAAATCAATTGAGAAGAATGACACATGGGAGTTGACAAGTCTTCCCAAAGGGCACAAAGCTATTGGAGTCAAATGGGTGTATAAAGCCAAGAAGAATGCTAAAGGAGAAGTGGATCGGTACAAAGCAATATTAGTCGCCAAAGGATTTAAGCAACGGTATGGAATTGACTATGAAGAGGTATTTGCTCCAGTTGCTCGTCTTGAAACTATAAGATTAATTATCTCTTTAGCAGCTCAAAATAGATGGAAAATCCATCAAATGGATGTGAAGTCTGCTTTCTTAAATGGCCATCTTGAAGAAGAAGTATATGTAGAGCAACCCATGGGGTATGTTGTGAAAAGCAACGAAGATAAGGTGTTAAAATTGAACAAGGCATTATACGGCCTAAAACAAGCACCAAGGGCATGGAATAGTAGAATTGATCAATATCTTCATAAAAATGGTTTCAAAAAATGCCCTTATGAGCATGCCCTATACACAAAGGTGAATGGAAATAAAGATATGTTAATTGTTTGATTGTATGTGGATGATTTAATCTTCACAGGAAATGATGCAAAGATGATCGAGGAGTTTAAGAAGGTGATGACAAGAGAATTCGAGATGACCGATATTGGGCTCATGTCCTACTATCTTGGCATAGAAGTAAAGCAAGAGAAAGAAGGAATATTTATTTCTCAAGAAAGCTATGCAAAGGAAGTTCTCAAGAAATTCAAGATGAATGAATGTCAGCCCGTAAGCACTCCCGTGGAATGTGGAACCAAGCTGTCAAAGCATGAAGAAGGAGAAATAGTGGATCCAACATATTTTAAGAGCCTCGTTGGAAGCTTGAGATACTTAACATGCACAAGGCCCGATATCCTCTTTGGAGTTGGACTTATCAGTCGTTATATGGAAACTCCAATAATAACACACTTGAAGGCTGCAAGAAGGATCCTTCGCTATGTTAAAGGAACGATTGACTATGGATTATTTTATTCAGTCTCTAACAGTTTCAAGCTTGTTGGCTACAGTGATAGTGATTGGGGAGGAGACTTAGATGACCGAAAAAGCACAAGTGGGTTCGTGTTCTACATGGGAGACGTTGCATTCACATGGAGTTCAAAGAAGCAACCTATTGTCACCCTTTCCACTTGTGAAGCTGAATACGTCGCCACAACAAATTCTGTATGTCATGAAATTTGGTTGAAGAATTTATTGAAAGAGCTTAACATACCTGAAGATACGGTTGAGATATGTGTCGACAACAAATCGGCGATTGCATTAGCAAAGAATCCAGTTTTCCATGACAGAATCAAGCACATCGACACAAGGTATCACTACCTTCGTGAATGTGTGGAAAAGAAGGAGGTACAACTGAAGTACGTAAAGTCTCATGATCAAGTTGCCGACATATTTATCAAACCACTCAAGCATCAAGTGTTCCACAAGCTACGAAGACTACTTGGAGTTGCAAAACCAAGTTTAAGAGGGGGTGTTGAAAATTAAACTTGTTTTTTAAATTAAAATAATTGGGCTTTATTATTTTGTATTTTTGGGTTAAATGTTTGGGTTGTCTAATTAGTTAGTATTGGGCCTCTATAAAGTTAGACCCAATAAGAGTGATATTTTGCCAAGAACATTCTAGATCCATCTTGTGTATTGTGGAGAGTGTAAGAAATGGTAGATAGATGTGGAAGGTTCTAGAGATTCAATCTTGGCCCTTGATGTAAATTTAATCTCCACCATTCATTTGAGTTGGAGGATAGTATAAATAGGGGTGTTGTCTCCACATTTTGTATCAAGCAAAGTTTAGTGAGTTCTAATAAAATAGTTCCTTTCACCAAATAGTTCTCCACTCTTTTTTCATATATTTTGCTCCCTCCCCTAAATATATAAACAACCTCTTCCAACAAAAACAGCATCCAGTGGAGATTTTCCTTCTGACACTGGAGGTGATCGTGGTCCTTGTGTCATACATTGGGTTAATGTGTCCTTAGTTGTTCTATATCCTCTTTATGAGGCCCAAAATGGTCAAACTAGTCAAAGTTTCTAATTTTGTAACCCTAATGTTTGTACAAGTCGAGGATCTAACAGTAACAATTCAAGAGAGTCGGTTAGGGAAACGAAGATTGTTTGATCTTGAAGTAAAATTACCCTTGTAAGTAAAATACATCATATGACCATTAAATAAGAGTCTTGAAAGACTTAGCGAATCACGAAACAACATGAAATATTTAAATATACATCCAAACAACCCATTCAATAATAAACTGTTGAACATAACGAGAAGGTTTAATACATACACGTGTCCTCATAAATCGTACCTACTTGGGGAGTCCACATTCTTAACTTCTTCCACTAGGTGAAGCCTAAGGAATTCTAGATGAACCGCTACTAAGATCCCTTTTCATCTATTCAATACTAAATATTCTCTTTTAATCACATATAGCACGTAATTTCTTTAGTTAAGAAAAACTCTAATTCGATAACCCTAAGCCTTTCCCTTACCCTTCTAACACTTAAGTTTGAACCCCAAAACCCCAATATTAGTTACTTTCCCGATATTCAAACGACTTTGAAACTCACAGCTGTTTACACTATCAAACCAAACCATTCCATTCCTTTATTTATCAAGAAAACCTACAACCTTTCTTATAACCTTCGAACCCTAGTTCCTGCACATTCTCCACAGCCGTATCCTGAAGATGATCTAGGGAGAAATATTGAGTTTTAAAGTGTTTTCTATTGGTTTCATAAAAGCAGGTAAGAGAGTGATTCTCTGCAATTTGTCCCAGATTATGATGTTTTAGTCATATCAACATTCATTCCCCAGCACTTCAGAATTTTCCCATTTGTCTATGAGATTCAAAAGGCTAGAAATACACAAAAACAAAATGAAGACTACCACAAAGCCTATCAGTCAAATGTTTAATAACAAGCAACTTGTAACTATTAAAGTAAAATGCATGGCCAGAAGAAACACTAAAACCTTTGCTTGGCCACCAAGCAGAACCACTGACTTTAGTTCTTTAAGACCCATCAAGCTAGTGTATGTTGCATCAACAGTTGTTGCCTTACTGTCATCCACCCACATTACTCCATTAGTATCCTTGTGTACTGCAGAAATATTTAGAAACTCCTTAGAGATCAACTTAAGGTTCCGTTTCATTTGTAGTGAATTGTTTTTTCACCAAGATGAAAAGTAAAATGGTGAAAAGTGTTTTCGCCTTAAATTATATTCACTATTTTGTCAAAATTACGTAATTACAGGCTTTATAGCACGTGCACTTATTTACAATATAATAAGAACCAAAATTGTAACTCTAAAGCATGTGAAAACACTTTCACCTAGGTGAAAAATATTTCACCCATAACCAAACACAGCCTGAAGGGTAAATAAGTACTAACACAATAATAAGAGAGTTTGTAGAACTATATGATCACCAAACTAAAATGGGTTCAACAACAACATTTAATACATGAAGGTACTAGATCATTTCAAGAATTTGGTGGGTAAGAATCTTTTGTTTGGCCCTTCCTCTAAGAGCTTACAGAACGTCTCATCCTTTCCATTTATATTTTTTTTCTCTACCATCTGTAATATAATTCTTTCTAATTTATACTAACAGGTAAAACAAAAATTAGGAGAAAATAACATAAGATGGCATTTCTCTTTTCTTCTTTTACCAGTTTGCATTCGATGAAGTGGAGCTTTCAGTTTCCCAATTGTTGAAATGATAGCTTTACAACTGATTCCAATATCCAATCCAATAATAGATAATGTAGCCACTGCAGCATTATAATAGTTGTGCGCCCCAATTACCTTCATTGCACCCAAATTTAATTGCGAAACATGTCCAATCATACGGACTTCGAAGTTGGCAGCCTTTTCCCTCGTATCAACCTTCAAAACACAAGAAAACAACAGTTGATATCCACAGTAATGCACTAATACTCAATGAATCAAATCCAAAGGAAAGAATTATACGAGGGAAAGTAATTTGCATCTTAGCCTCAGAACAAGACACGGGCTCTTCATCAAAAAAAATAAAATGATCTAAATAAATGAAGTACAAAAACTGATCAGCGACGTTGTAAATACATGGGGACCTCAATCTCTGTACCTTGACACCAGGAAAGGCTCCGATCCAAGCAAGATTGATTTCATTGACATGATCCATAACTGCTTCATTCAAATGTTGATTTCCTGAGCAGATTGGGTTCATTCGTGATGATGCAAACTAATCACACAGCAGAAGACTAACACATAATCCAAAAATATATCGTTCTCTAAATATTCAATAATCTCAAAATGAGGCAATACATCGTACATAAAGGAAAGAGAGAGTACTCCCAACTAATATTAAAATGGAAAAGTACCAGCAAGAACCAATGCTCCCTATCCTCACCTAACAAAAGAAGATACTAAAATAAAATGGGGATGCGCGGGGGCACTGTAGTATTTACATTAACAGACCACATCCTATTATTTACATCACTTTCCTCTCCTTGAAAGAGCTGAACCACGATCTGATAAAATCCAGGCCTGGATGAACCTGCACGACTCGGGAAACTAGCGTGTCATAAAGGGCTGCCTCAGTGTGGAGAATATTAGACTCTGCACCAGCCATAATGAGAATCTTCTCTTTGAGGACTTAGCTGCCTGATGACCAAATTACCCACACTCGAAAGCATTTAGAAGTAGCAGGGGTGATCTCAGGGGGTTTGACCAGACTGGTTGTCGTCCTTCCTAGTGTTTCCTGATGTAAACGCAGCGTTATTGATTATAACACGACCAAAACAGACGTTTTGGGTTCCAAATATCTCTCTCAGTGTCTCAAAAGTAATCAAGAATAAGCAAGATAAACTAAAGACAAAAGAGATGATCTCGCGTCATTCTCCAACATAGAAAGTGAATCCATATGCACTCAATACAGAAAGGTAGAAATTGCTGACATACAGATGAGTAGCCTCGGGAGAGTAGCCCAACCATCGAAGCAAATAGCGAACCAGTTCGGGCTATCAACCTCCTCAACATCAAGAATTCCTCAACAGAATAACATGAGAACAGACTGGTTGGGAAGCATCAGATGATAACTAAATAGGTGGTACATGGCCACCAGGGACGAAACAAGGAATTAAAGTTAGAGGGACAGGACCAACGCAGTTGGTTTAAAAAGATTAACCATTAGGGTTGGTTGACCGAATCAATTTTGGTCGATTTTGTTTTGTTTGGTTTGGTTGTTGACTTAATCTTGGCTTAGAGCTTTATCTCGATGTCAGTGATATATGATGAATTGAATTTAATTAGGAAAATTTATTTTTGACATAATATGTTAACACGACACGAATACAATCCGAAGTTGGAGGGTTAAGGTTGATCATTTTTTTACGAACCCAAAAAACTGACATGATCAACAAATATAAATAATAAATTCCGGCTAATTTTGTATGCGAATTACTTAATATATGACACAAATAATCCTGTTTAATTTCTTACCGTGTAGAAAAATTGTCAGATTTATTTTTATTATTTAATATGGTTTTGTATAAGTTCTTGTATAACACACTTTTATTATTACCTCTAAATTTAATTAGATTAACAATTAGCAATAAATTTACAACAAAATAAAAAATTGTTGAAGAAGTATTTACACAGTATATGAATTCATAAAACATAGAAAGCAAAATTAAAATTGCTTGAAACACCTCATAGAGATGGTTACATAATATATGTGTGTGTCTATATATATATATATATATATATATATATATATATATATATATATATATATATATATATATATATATATATATGTTTCACACATGTATATATAATGAAAAATTTTAGAGGGTGGTTAACACACCATCATTGAACTTGCCATAATGTTTTAAATTATAAAATGTAACTTTTTAACGATTAAGGAACCATCAAACCTGTCAAGGCTTTCAAATTCTTGAGGGGGGCCACGACCCCCTTTGGCCACAATGTGGTTTTGTCTGTGGTGGCATTCATATGGGGGTAATTCAACTACATTAAATGTAGAATGCACCATAAAATCCGCATGATGGTCCAATTAATAAGCGTTGTCCCCACGACAAACACACAACGAGAAAGGGACAATAATGTCTCGTCTGAAGCTTGTGTGCCTTGGGTGGCCTTTGCTCCTTCCACAAATAAACCATAACAAAGTTACTGGGTCGAAACACAATAGCACGCAGACAGGAATCCATTTCCCTCTTGTAAGAGGCACACACATAGTCGAGCCCTAATTTCTTCATGAATAGCCACCAGGCGAAATCACTAGCAGGACACACTGGCACAGTAGGAGGAATCTCAGCCAAGTCAATCAGAACGGAAGGGGACATACCCAGCACTATCTCAAAAGAAGATAATTCGGTGGAGTGATTAACAACATTGTTAAAAGCAAACTCTATCTGAGCTAGCACAGCATCCTAACTCGCTGAATTCTCACCCACTAAGAATCTCCAGAGATTCCCAACATTTGGGTTAACCATATCCGTCTGCCCATTCGTCTAAGGGTGAAAAGAAGTTGAGAATTGGGGAGTGCACCAAACCAAGTGCTGTAAGGTAATGCATGCCAAAAATGATTGGTGAAAGGGACACCAGGATCAAAGGTAATGCTATACAGACCCCCATGAAGCTGCACGATATCCCGAAAACATAAAGTAGCCATCAGAAGTCCAGCGACACAGAATAAAGTGAACCATTTACAGAATCAGTCCACTACAAACAAATTGCCTGTTTTCTTTGCAAGTCTAGCATTATTCTTAAAAGTAAGTTTGATTTCTCTATTTTTAGTCTATTTATTTTCTTCATTTTTAATATCTAAATATCTTTTTTGTTGTTTTATCAGATCTTGTTAAAACACAGCATACATTTTATACCTGAAGCAACATTCAAAGAAGAAAAATAGGAAACCAACATGAACTATATAACAATAAATGGTTACAAAGGCAAGGCAAGCGTAAGAATCTTAAATGTTACGAAGTGAATAATACTTTATGATTTTTACGATTCCGTGTTGTAGAGTTATATTATATGTGGTTATATACATATATTTCAGAAATATTGTTGGAAATTATGAATGCAAATACAGAAATGGAACTCTTTATATATCTCAAAAATGTCAACTTCAATACAACAATGTGATTTCTGAATAGTCACTATAAAACTTCAAGGCGTGATGTCACTTTCCTAAATACAGTATTTGCCCCACACGAAGAATTTTGGTATATAAACGGGAATCAGCAAATCCGTACTCAAGATACAATGAAGCAATTGCACTGTCTGCAACTTGTATATTTGAAGACAGCCTTTGGATGTAGCAGTGAAGAACAGTGAATCAAGTTCTTATTCTGTTTATGTGCACAAAACAGAATAAGAGAATTTATATCTCCTGAAAACTGTAAGAGAGTAATAGCAGGGTATGGAAATCTGAAACTGGTTTTTGTTATTAATGTAATTCCGTTTTTAGGCAGCCTTTATTTATAGATAATGAAAGGCTTTGTCTTCAAGAGTCATGACTGTTGAATTAAATCAGTTCTGAACAGGTATGACTGTTAATTACCAACAGTCTTAAGTCCTTTCCGAACAGGTATGATAATACCGAATCGGTTTTGCACGGGTCAACCAAAAAGTGACCGCGCCCGAGCTACCGCGATCCGGACGAATCCCGACAACCCGCTACCACTGCGGACATGCGGCATGCGAAGTGCAAAGTGCGCCACTAGCGCCTCTACAGCCCACTGCCCCGCACCCGCACGCGCGCGCGCATGTGCGTGTGCTTACGGTGCTTCGCACCGTATTGAGGTCTCTTGAATAGCCTCTTAAATGCTAGATGAATTAACTCTTCATCTTCCATTTGTACTTATTAAGTGTACAAATTCTTAACATTTTTCCAATGTGGGACTCAAAGGTTGCCCACCCCTTTTATAGCTTAGTGGTGACACTTAGCTTTGTACATTTTCCAATGTGGGACACTATCCCCTTTTATATTTGGGTTAGCTTCCCACCTCTTCCACACACTTCCAATGTGGGACAAGCTCTTAAGGCTTTTAAACCCAAAAAACTCTTACTCTCTTATTTTAAAAATCTCCAACATTCCTCCACCATTTTCAAAATAAGTTTTGTAAATCTTTGATTGTCTGTAAGACTGTGTATAAGCATTGGTGTCTCACGACTTGAACCAATACCCTGTGAAGGTTCGTCAAGGTTAACCATGAAAGTATAGTAGACTTGTCTTTTAACTATCAATCTATATTGATTATCCGAATTTGTCTTCACACACAAATCTTTTAGTCACTGATTATCCATATAAGCCGACACATGAATTAGGCCTTGTGTCTGTACCTTGATTTCATGAGTGCTTTAGAGTCAAGCCCAATACTCATAGGAAGCGGCACCACTTCCACACTCATATAGGTAGATTATCATAGGTGTCCATGTAACTTAAAACACCATAAATCTATTAAGGTTAAACCCATCCTCTTTCATTATTCATTACATGTTCTAAGCACTTATCCTTGGGATGTTAAATTTCATAGTGCTTACAATCACGTCGTATGATGTACTTTAATCATTGAACTTGAGACTTGAATATATCAAGTTTCAAGTTGAGTTTCCATCAAGAGTGATTATTATTAATGGGCTTTAGTCCCATCCCTATTGATGTCTTAGACACCAGTCCTCTTGCAAGACCTTTTGTAAAAGGATCAGCTAAATTTTGACTTGATTTTACATAATACACTGTGATTACACTATCTGTAATCATTTGTCTGACATAACTATGTCTCAGGCCAATATGTCTAGATTTTCCATTGTACACTTAACTATAAGCTCTGGAAAGTGTAGACTCACTATCACAATGTATAGATATTGGAGGCATTGGTTTTGGCCAAACTGGAATTTCAATCAATGAATTCCTTAACCATTCTGCCTCTTTACTAGTTGCAGCTAATGCTACAAACTCAGCTGCCATAGTAGAGTCAGCTATACAAGTTTGTTTCTTTGATCCCCAAGAAACAGCTCCTCCACCAAGTGTGAAAATCCATCCACTTGTTGAGGAATGATCCTCCCGCTCAGTTATCCAACTGGCATCAGAAAACCCTTCTAATACTGAAGGATATCCACTATAGTATATACCATAGTCCATAGTTCCTTTCAAATATTTTAATATTCTATTGACAGCATGCCAATGCAATAAACTTGGATTACTAGTATATCTACTAATTTACCAACAACATAAGCAATATCAGGTCGAGTACATGTCATGGCATACATTAAACTACCAATTACTCGTGCATATTCCAATTGTGAAATAGCTCTACCATTATTAGGGATCATCTTTAGCTGTGGTTCAAAAGGTGTACTAACAGGTGTGCAATCAAACTGATTAAATTTCTTTAAAATTTTCTCAACATAATGAGATTGAGTGAGAATTATATTTTTATCTTTCCTTATTATTCTCATTCCTAATATGACATCAGCTACACCCATATCTTTCATATCAAATTTAGAAGACAAAAAACTCTTAGTATTATTAATGCTTTCTAAATTAGTACCAAGAATTAAAATTTCATCTACATATAAACAAATGATCACACCTTTACCATTAACAAATTTACTATAAACACACTTATCAGATTCATGAATTTTAAAACCATAAGAAATAATGACTTTATCAAATTTCTCATGCCATTGTTTAGGTGCTTGTTTTAGGCCATATAAGGACTTAATAAGTTTACATACTTTGTTTTCTTGTCCAGGCATAACAAACCCTTCAAGTTGTTCCATGTAAATTTCTTCTTCTAAGTCACCATTTAAAAAGGCAGTTTTCACATCCATTTGATGAATCTCAAAATTATATATAGATGTTAATGCAATTAAAATTCTAATAGTGGCGGTTCTAGCAATAGGTGCATAGGTATCAAAATAATCAATTCCTTCTTTTTGTGTAAAACCTTTAGCAACCAATCTAGCCTTGAATTTATCAATTGTTCCATCTATTTTCATTTTCTTTTTAAAAATCCATCTACACTTAATGGGTTTAGATCCTGTAGGTAAGTCTACTAATTTCCAAGTTTTATTTCCCAAAATTGAATCCATTTCATCATTTATAGCTTCTTTCCAAAATGCTGAATCTACAGACTTAATTGCCTCATTATAAGTTTGTGGGTCTGTTTCAACGCTAAGAGTCAAAGCATATTGATTACAAGATGTATCTCTAGTTCCTTCAACAAGATAGACTACAAAGTCGGGACCAAAGCTTTTTTCTTTCCTAGGTCTTTTACTTTTTCTAATCTCTTCTTGTTCTACTAGTGGAGTTTCAGGTAACTGTGAAGGAGTGCTTACTTCTTTTTCATTATTAATTCTAGGAATAGAAGAAAACCTTTGTTCATAAAAAATTGCATCTCTCGATTCAATTATTGTATTTACCTCAACAGAATCATTAGGTTCACTAACCAAAAATCTATAGGCTTTACTATGTTGTGCATAACCTATGAAAATACACTCAACACCTTTGCTTCCTAATTTATGTATACTTAGATACATAAAGGGTAAAAGTATCATGAAGAACACATAAAGGGGTAGAATCTCTATCATCATCGAATAAAAGAAGATACTAGAATAAAAAGGGGATAGATTGCTTTTTGGTACACTTTGGTGTCATCTATTGATTGGCTAAACATATATCATAGGCTTTTGGAAGTTAAAAACAAAGGTTGTGGGCCACATGACCATCTAAAGCCCCGGTTGGTCCAAAAGAAATTGTCTTTAAAACTTTTCTCAAATAAGTCGAGACCAATTCTCCTTTACTTTTTATATATAACACATAAAAGCACACCAAAATAGCCCACGCCACACTGATACATCCCAGAATAACAATCAAAATGTTTTTTTTTCCTTTTTTTTTTGACAAGTCAGGATAGCAACCAAACCGTTGCCTTCATTTATGAAATAACGACTTGAAAACCGTTGACGAACCTCAGCGACTAGTAACTTTAACCAAAGGCAACTATAATCAACCCAAAAAACATTCTTTTGCTGCAAAAACACCAATTTTTATATCCTCACTTATTAGTATTTTTTCTCCTACATATTTTCCTGTTCCAGATTTTCAAAGCTATGAAGTGATTCTATATTGCTGAAGTGATTCTATATTGCTTTACAGGGCACTGTTTTTTTCTCTTCATAATTTTCAAAAGTCATCTTGATTTTTAAAAGGATATTATCTGTCAATGACAAATGCGTGTTCAATATTTAAACGCTTTAAGAATCTTAATTGTGAAGTTATAAATTCGGCTCGTATCCAACTAACTCCACATCGCTCACTCTCAAAAAAGAAAAATCAGTAGATAAAGTTTTGCTAAATTTCAACAATGATGTAAAAGAAAGTTGGTTCAGTCAATGTGGATGATTTTCTGGTCAAAACAAATGTGGATAAGTTCACTTGAACAACATGTCACCCGAACTGATCTCCCTTAGGATTACTCGTCAATGGTTGATCAAATTTGATAGATAACCGCATTCAATATAAGATCAAGACACATAAGGTCCCTAACCATATTTCGACTCGTGATCAATCCATAGAGACCAACAGAAAATAAATAAGCACTCAAAACAAGTACATGTTCGAGCATCATTAACCTAACTCCTTATCGATCTCTATATGAAGACAGGTGGGGACTCTAGCTCAGAGGATTAGAGCACGTGGCTACGAACCACGGTGTCGAGGGTTCGAAGCCCTCCTCGCCCACAACAAAAGGAACAGATATAGAATCAGATCGATTCCCGAAATGCCTTTCTAGATATTCCTCAATGTCCCCGCTATTCACGGAACGTGAGAAGCAATCATATTCTTCCGAAAGAAATCAAAGAATTTCTTGGGAATCCTATAAGATTCATTTGTTCTTTTTCACCATATAGATAATTTCATTGAGAAACAAATTTATTTTCATACCAAAGGGTAGAATACACATCTTACTGTCCCTCATATGAGAAAGGACACGACACTTGGTCACTGCATAGTTCTTCATTGTCTTGTGCGTTTCCAGATGATCAGGGGTGAGATTTAAGACCACAGCAACCTACAAATATGCCCACAGTAATATCAAAAATTGAGAAACCCATGCTATTATCAAACGGTAGGAAAGAGAACAAAATGAGTTGTTAGTATGATTGTAAGTTGTAACCAAAACTTCGAGGGTTCACTTACTGACGAGGAGAAGTATTTGCTTGGAATTTCAAGTTGATAGCTGCTAACCTCCACTACTATAACCTGGAAATATGGGAATGATGCTTTAACTGTAATCATCCTAGCCTTTGGAGATATCAAAATGAACCATAAAATTGAGGGTGATTTTGACTCGACCCCGCTTTTTTGTCCAACTTTTGTGTTAATTCACCACCTTTTTTTAAGGGCAATTTACAATTAGGTCCCTCACAAACAAATTTTAAACATTTAAGGACATTTTACTATTAGGTCCAATTGTTATGTCACTAGCATGGATTTCCATCAGAATAGAATAGAATTAGTGGACCTAAGTATTTAAAATGTGTCAAAATTCCATTAGTGTTTAAAATTTGTTTGCAATGGACCTACGAGTATTTTTCCCTATTTTAAATTTGAGATAAACCGGGAAAATCGCTCAAGCTCACAAAGTGTCATAAAATCCTTTTAGGGTGCATCTCAAATTTTCAAAAAAGTGAGTTGTAAAACAGAATTGGAATAAAAGTGGGTTTGAAAATCCAAATGACCTTAATATTGATCGGGAAAATAGTTTAAAAAATTAAATTGAGAATATAAAGGACAATAGCGTTGAGATCAATGTAATGTAATTGGAAGGGCAAGAAAAGGACAATCATGATGACCTCAAACACTGCAGCTTCTGAAAGTGGAATTCCGAGGTTACCCCTAACAAATGTCTTGATGTCCAGATGTCTAAGCATCTACCTTCAGTATGGCTGAAGATGATATTTTATCGAAGAACACAATAGATTCGTATGAAAGAACAACTTCATAAAATAATATTAGTGTTAAAAATTATGTGAATAAGGGGACAATCAATGCAAGAGATGGACAAAATAAAAGAACTATATAAATCAATGAATGAAAAATAACAAGGGAATAGATTCATATCCTAATATCCTGATGCAAATAAAAAGGAAAGATAATTAAAGAAACAAGATAAATGAGGAAAATACCTAAAAGATTGTAAGAGGGTAGTCCCTTGTCTGGGAGTATGGTAATACTAGTTGAGGTGTAACCCTTATAGGTATGGTGATAACTCAGAAACTCTTTAATGAATACAAATAAACACACAATATTATATTTGATCAACACTCATATTGGGCTCACAATATACTCGTTCATAGCTCAAACAATAATAAAGGAAACTCAAAAGTAACTCGATCAAAGGGAGAGAGGAGTAAGCACCCTAGATACACCTCAGCAGGCAGCCAAACACACCAACGACCTCTGAAAGATCTCCAATTAGTTATTAAAAGGTTCACAATAAATGACAATGGTGGGTGAGTAAGAGCTCTGGTTTGCAATAACTTCTTCCTGATCCCTTTTCTCTCTGGCCAATAAATCTCTAGGAAGAACTCCTTCTCTAATAAGTGGGTTGATGCCAATTAATAGCCCCCACACCATTCTCGCGATGCCTCAGTCCTTCAAAGATGTGAAAGACATCCCCTCACACTTTATGTCACCAACATTAAATGCATAATGGGCCAGTCAGCTCTACGTTATAAACATTAAATGTCAAGACATGCCTTTTGCCTAACCACTGTGCGTCAGAGGACTGTCACCACAGAGGTGGCTCACCAACTGTCTGATAGCGCCAAATACCACATTGGTTTACTCAAGTACGGATTGGACAGTGTTTTAGCTGGCTAGTGACATCACCTAAAGTAGACGTGACATTAGGTAGAGGGCTATTTGGATCGAAAACTCAATGAACGATGGAACTCAAAACTGCTCCACTCAAGCTTCCACGATGAAAGGTCTCTCGGTATTTTACCAGGTGTATCTAAGATGGTCGGGACAAGTCCCAAAGCTACCTCACTTCTCAATTCTCCAAACCAAGTCCTTATGAAGTTTCCACGGCGAGATCATTCGATAGAGCATGAAGACTTTCCCAGGCCCAGTCAGGCCTAGTTTCTCGCGAGTACCGTTTGACCTCACTCTAAATATCACTACAATCTTTACATCATTACAATCTGTGTTAAATTACAACATATAACTAGGTAAGACAAAGAAAATAAAGGGTGAGCTCTCTCGGCCAACCTCTTCACTGGTAGACGTCTCTGGGCTGCCACGCTGAGCAGCCTCGCTTGAGTTGCCACGCTGAGCTGCCTCGTTTGAGGTGTCATGCTTCCTTATTCCCTCAAGTCTGTTGTATTAGCTAGGGAGGCTTATCTCTAGTCCCGAGAATATCTTCAAGCCCCCCTAAAAAGATAATACTACCTAAATTAAAAGATAATTAAAGATTTTTAAATTATAAAAACTCCCCCCCCCCCCCCCGCCATGTCTTTGTCTGTCTCTCTCTCTTCCACGTCATTCCCCCCATCCTTAATAAAGATTGTCCTCGAGCTTAGAGAGGTCTTTCATTAGTTTATTGCAAAACAATCACACGGATCACCAACTCTTTCCCTTCCTCCACTTCACGAACCTCTTCTTCATTTTGGATTTAACAAACAAGCACGGGAGTTCATACCTTCTTTCAAAACTCCAAGACCTATGACCATAGACCCCACATTAGTAACACTTTAAGTTAGTAGTTGACGCCATGGCGATTTGGGTGCGGACAGGGATGTTCCGTTGTTTTACACTCTAGTTAACAATGGCTAAATGGAAATATTCCTCAACTTTTCGTGCATATTAAAGAGACTTCTCAAGTGACTCGATTTCTCTTAAGTAGACCTCCGATTTTATTATAGCCCATTGATTTAGCAGCCAATTTCTGTTCTTTCGATTCCTTCAATTGAGCTTGGGTGTACAAAAGGTGAAACTGCTCGATTTAGTCTGTGACGGTCATTAAATTTTACTTTAAACATTGAACTTGTTTAAATAAATCCCATACGTATGTAGCGAATACGTAAGCTGCCCAAATGTATTTTTTAATCTTTCTCCACGTAAATGATGGCCACTTTCCGTTCTCTTGATGCAGTTGACACAGCCTATTCCACTAAACCTTCGCATTAGCAAACAACTCGGTTGCTACAACCAAAAATTTTATACTCAAAAACCTTCTCAATCCAATCCAACCAATCCATGAACAGATTGGGGTCCATTTTGTCTTCAAACGTTGTACGTCGAGTAGCAGGTCACCATGCATATATTTCTTGAGAATTCGTGAAAGGTGGGAAACACCACTTAAGTCTTGTTCCCAGCCAAAGAAGGGGTCTTCACCTTCCTCATCCGGGTTGGGGCCTATATAGGCAGGCACCTGTGGCTGAAGGGGTGAGGCAGCCATGAGGCCTTATAAGGAGGTTGGGTGGTTGTTCGAGACGGCTAGGACAAGAAGATGCAAGGTGTCGGAGTTCATCACAACTTAAACAATCCTCTCTTCCATTGGTACATAGATCAGTATGTGTCGAACAGCATGAGGTTTAGGAGGGGGAAACCTCCTTCATGTAGCGTTTACCGTCACCATGAACAGAAAGTCACATGGCAAGTTGTGAATGCATGAGCCCTTCTGTCTCGTTTTGATCAAACTGTCCAAAAGTAAGTGGCAGGTTAGGGTGACGTATTGGAACCAATCTTTATCTCTATGGCCTAGGTCACATCCTTTGTACATTCACCGAAAGCGGAGTGGACGACTGCTGGTCGAAGAGTGATTGGGTAATGGGCTGGAGTGGCAAGCCCTTTAGAGTGTTGCAGCAGCTAATGGTTGAGGCAACGGTGTTAGGGTCGGTGATGGGAGGAACGAAGTGGATGCAAACGGGTTGTTTGCCAGCATCCTTCTCCCAGTACTAAATGGCGACTGGAGAGGGTTTCGGAGGTGCCCCTGGCGGGATGGGGGGGGGGGGGGTGATAGGGGCAGAGGGGCCTGCCTTTATGGTTAAGTGTTTGGTCGCTGTCGTATTGGCAATATCCTTCACAGTGGGGGTGGAGTTACCGAGAGTGGCAGCTAGGGCGATGTTGATGGCCACCTACTCAAATCAATAACTAAAGACATTTTTTCCCTTCACTTACTTGTGTCAGATTTCCCAGCTGGTTCAGAACCAAAATCATTCCTGTCTCTAGAAGTCAATCCCACTAAACTACACTTATATGTACTAGAAACTAACTGAATCTGAAGGATTACTTTCAGTAGTTCTCCCATCCCTTACCTGTTTCACCATCAACTCCCAAGGAGGTAGGCAATCACTTGGGAGATGAAGGAAAGGAAAGAGATGTGTGTGCGCGTGCGCGCGCGGGGAGGGGGGATTACTCGATTCCCCTACCAGAGCTCCCCAAACCTGAAGTCGAAGTCGACGGGTATGGGTGGCTGGTTCGGGCATCGACTCGTAATAGGAGCTCATCATGGTCAAGATCTGCTTTGGGCAGTTTACGTTTTGCACCACTCCTTTAACCATCTCTATGGCTTTATCAACTTTCTCCTCTGTATATGACCCAACTCACATTTATTCCATGGCCTTAACTCAGTTTTTTTATACACACACTAGGAGCTATTTGGGCTCAAATACCACTTTAATATGAATAAGTGGAAGCGATGGCCATTCCTCTCCCACGTTAGTGGCGATGGTGTCCTCTAGGACTCACAGGCTTCAGTCTGGTTCCGCCGTCCCTTCCACCTATGCCAAAATTCTTCATATTCTTATGCCCACAACCCTCGAGCCAACACCTCCCATCAATGCCTATCCGTGACCATACCAAGCTCCATGTTCCTAGTTAAGAAGGCAAAGAGCCCTTCACTGGGGACCAACCACACCCCCGAGATTCTTTCACCACCCTCCACCAACAGACGCTCTTGACCTAACCCCGCCAATGTAGGCAAACAGACAGACAGACATGGATGCATGCCACGATCACCCACCTCGTCCCACAGTATCTCCCCACTTGACCTGGTACATCCCGAAGCAATCCCTATTGATGTTGTCTTTGTCAAATGACGACGACCCCCAATGAATCTCCATGCGTCCCTCTTGAAAAACATTCTGCAATTCCAACTCCTTCAAGCACAAGGGAAGAAGTTCGGGATTAGGTTCAACGACCCCCTATATTGTTGAAACCCCTTGCATCTAGCAACTGTTCAGAGTTTTCAGTGGGTGGAAATCCACTTGTCGACATTCCATACATGTATCAATCCGCGAACGAAGGCAGTGCCTGTCCTGACTGCGAACATTGGCATTCTACAACTCTCCGTTTGAGGACTTGAGTCCAAAAGTAAGGCCCTATATTCTCACTGGACGTAATTATTAATTCATTTTCTTGGGTAAGGGTCATGACATGGATAATGGTCCGATGCGTGTGCCAAAGAAGTTAGATAATCTCGGGATTGCTCCGATGATACACAATCAGCAGCCCTCTAACCTCGCCTGATAGACCTCCCCGGCCATATGGTTTAAACCGTAAGCAGACCCCTTTTTATTATGAAGTGGATGACCTATTTGGGGATCGAGTTGATGGGAACCATTTGAGTTATGTTGCAACTCTTAAAAAAAGAGTCCACAACAATATTTGGATTGATGCCTCACCTTTATCGGCAACTTGAATCCCGATGCAATTAATGACCCCTTGAAATATACTTTTGAGTATAAAATATTCCGTACGTGAAAAGTGTTGCCTACTACCAAGCTTGAAGGATTTGCAAAAGTTTGGTAGAATGATACAGTATAGCGTAGTGAAGGCAAAATTGGCGTCGATCAAGACATGGTCCCAAATGAAGGAGGCAATGTGTGTGTTCTTTGTTCCTCCCCATAAGCGACACATTCGAGGTACTCTTTAGGGGTTACTTTGGTGAATGGTAAGACAAAGCAAGTTTTAGTTGCTTTGTACAAGGGCTCAACATGATCAGCTGAGGAGACACACACTAGTCGCTACATCCATAGTTTGCAGAAAGTTATTCGCCAAGATTAGAGCTTGAGGGGCCTTCCTATATTTGTTGAGGCCATTGAGCATGCCCTAAAACTTTAAGAGTATTACCGAAGGAAAACATTACTCAGGGAGACTTTCCTACCCCTACGTCGTCTAAGGCACCTGAGTTGTGGGATTCAAATGTTTGATTGTGGTATATTGATCGGCCGATTATTCCAAGAAGAAGAAGAGGCTCAGACATGTGCTTGTGATTGGTGGTGTGGATCCCAATGTGCTTGTGGAGGACTTGCGTAATGATGCTCAAGTGTCATGCACCGTCCCACTCAATCTTGAGACCAATGAGATCTCACTTTTGAGTTCTTGGACGAACTATTTTAGTGGGGAAGAGTTTAGGTTTGAGGCTTACATATATATTTATAAATTTGGGTTCCCTTTTTTCCCTCCATATTTTTTATAGTATTAGTAGAGGTTATGAGCCTTAACTAAGTAGCAGTGTTGCCATGGCTTGGTCCGCAATTGTAATAGGCTCCTTTTAACTACTATGAGAGAATTTTCTTTTATTTTTTTTTTGTGTGCCAGTATGATGAGAATGGAAGACTGCTACAGGCTTAATTGTAATATTGTCAAAATGTATTAATTTAGTTTGTTTACCTTTTTATTGTATTTCTTAATTTAGGTTATTGTTTTAAGTAAGAGGGTAATACTCCATTGAGATATTCTTCTAGTACCCTATTTAGTCTTTTCATCTTTCTGGGTTATCTTGGCTACCAATATAAATAAGGGTGTATTTGACAGGCAACAATTGCCCCATATTGTTCAACTTTAGAGGTGTTTGATTACACAAAATTTCCTTAGGAAAAATCTCCCATAAAGAATGTACAAGTTCATAAAGCATTAAAAATTGTTTTTTCCAACTTTTCTTTTCTACCTCAACCCTAAAGAAAAAAAATTCATGACAATTTTCCATTGTTTAAGTCTAAATAAACTCGTTTATTTCCATCTTTTTACACGAGTACGACCAACACGTAAAATGGCAAATTTTAGCTTGGTAAAATTTGACTTGGAAACTTTTGGCTTGGAAAAAATTGCATTTTCCTTCTATTCTATCAAACACAACCTTAGCTTATAAATAAGGCCATTGGTCAACCATAGTATTCACCTTATATTTTGAGATAATCTTAATTTGTATTTGCTCGTATTTGCTCTTAGTGATGAAATTATTGGGGCTCTCCCTAATTTTCTTTAATCGGGGGCAAAAAGTAATATTTGGGGGCCAATTATTTCAGTTCCTCATCGGCAACATATTTTTCAATTTTGTCCGCGCATCTCCGAATTTAAAGTCTTGAGGATAAGTTTTTCTAAGATGGGGAGAGTGATGAGAACAGAGGAATGCTATGGGCTTAATTAAATGATCGGCAAAATGTATTCCTTTAGTTTGTTTACCTTTTATTGCATTTCTTTAATTAGGTTAGTATTTTAGGTAAGGGAGTAATATTCCCTTGAGATATTCTTAGTGTGTCCTCTTGAGTCTTTTTACTTTTTAGGATTATCTTGACTACTAAGATGACTTACCCTATAAATACATAAGGCCATTGGTCAACCATTGTATTCAGATTATAGACCGATAAAGTTCTTAATGTGTGCTCGCTCTTGTGTGTCACTTAGTGTGTTAAGTCACATTGACGGTCACATCATGTTTGGGGTGAACTGACAAGAAAGAAGGGGAAAAAAAAGGAATTGATATACAGCTAACTTACTACCTTTTCTGTTTCGGGGAGAAAAAGGAAAAAGAAAGGTATAAAGTTGCTTCTTGTTTAACATCAAGAAATTGAAGTTCAGATAGACACCTGAGAGAAGAGCTCGCATAATTTACATCAAATGATTTTTTTTATTTTTTAGCAAAACAAACAAACAAAAACAATGAACCTGTCCAGCGAAAGTGGCAACAGTAGATTTTCCATTGGTTCCAGTCACTGCTAAAATCTTGGTGCATCTTGGAAGAACTTCTGCAGCGAAATCCAACTCTGACAATACATGTTTTCCCTAAGGGCCCGTTTGGCAACCCAATTCTAAGGCTTGGAATTGGAATTGGAAGGTCAATTTGAATTCCACGGAATTGAAATTAGCCTTTCAATTCCAATTCCAAGCCTTGGAATTGGATTGACAAACGGGCCCTAAATTCAAACAAAGGAGATTACGTAACTGTCAAATAATTCTAGAACTCCATCAACATTAATGTTCTTACGTTATATAATAGCACCTAAAATTAGATTTTAACAACACAAATATGCCTTCTGTACACGTGAGGGACAGAGGAATGATTGGTTGTGCCACGGAACATCTTATAAACAAGAGCACAAGATAACTTTAAAAGGCTCCGATATAATGTCAATATATGTGTGTGTGTATGTGTGTGTGCACATGGCGTGCATGTAAAATGCACTGTGACAATCATACTTACCGACTGAAACAATGATGAAAGACCATATTTTTCCATGGGAATTCCAGGGGAAACAACTACTTTATCTGCATCCTTAAGTAGGTCGTTATCGAAATGACCAAGAATAGTCTTCAAATTACTGTGCCTCTCAAAGAGAATGTTTTGCTGAAACCATGAAGAGTTTCGGGTATCAAAACAAGGGAGTAGGGTAGCGACTTGCTCAAAATAAGAAGTAACAAAAAAAATTGAGGTGAAATGGTTAAGCTATAAGAGTCTATACCTCCAATGGACCCAAATGCTCATTCTGGTCGATGGCTAGAACTGATGCACCTCTGACTAGAGCAAGCCTTGCTGCAGCTACTCCAGATTTTCCCAATCCTATAACCTTCAGTTTTTACAAACTAATAATTGGCTCAGTAACTTATGGGTAGTGGAGATTGATCAGAGTATGTGAATAATCTTCAGTTTATAAACTATGTCGATTGTCTGTGATTGCAAGAAACCCGCCAATATCTGCATGGCGTATAGTGGCATATATAAATACTCTCAAACATATGAGTGTAAATATATAGACAGTACCTATTCCCTATATTTTAATCTTCAGTATCCGATCATTTACAAGTAAAAATTGCCAAAAGGACATCTATATATTAAGGTTTTACAATGGTGGCCATTGGGCAACAGTAAATTGATAGTAGCAGGAGTGATGCAGTACTACATAGACGACATTAACAGAACAATAAATATGTAGCCTTCAAGCAATTAACGTTACTAGTCAACAAACCACATATACACATGCATGTGTGTATGTGTATATATAGTTGTCTATCATAATATGGAGCATATATGATAGTTATTCAAACTATGTTAGCCTTCAAGCAATTAACGTTACTAGTCAACAAACCACATACACACATGCATGTGTGTATGTGTATATATAGTTGTCTATCATAATATGGAGCATATATGATAGTTATTCAAACTATGTTAGCCTTCAAGCAATTAACGTTACTAGTCAACAAACCACATACACACATGCATGTGTGTATGTGTATGTGTATATATAGTTGTCTATCATAATATGGAGCATATATGATAGTTATTCAAACTATGTTATTGTTAGAATATAGTTTTGACAAAACAGTTTTGGTTAAATTCAAACTCATATTAGAGTGGGACTCACACTCTGTAATTAGTGGGACCGCATACTAATGCGTTCTCCTCCGTGAGTAAAGTGACATGGTATATTCATCTGTTAAAAAACAGTATGGAATGAGAGAATTGTCTCCAAAAGTACAACTTAAAGTGACAAAACTAAAGGAAACTTTGTGCATAACATCTTGTTCCACGTTGATGTGGAAGCTAAAGATTCAATATAAATTTCATATGGTTTGGGACCAAAGGGGTTCCCCACTTTCGTACAAGGGTAAAGACTTAGGTGCACGTTAACCCAAACGCACTCCGCCACCCGCCAGTCCTCACCCGATTCCAAACAGGCTGGGCATACACTCCAAATGGCCTCAGTTGAACTAGAGGGTTTAGGCCAATCTAGTCCAAATGACCAAGAGGGAAATCCTTCCTTGAGTTTTGTTGGAGACTGCCACCCATTTGTGGTCGGTGTTCATAGAGCAGAGATGTGTGGGGTCCACCTTTTAAGAGCATTACAGAAATTATTATTGTCATAATGATCATTATGTTGATATTTTGTTATCACCATTCCTTATTGCCATATCTTGTACCTTTATTCTTCATTATAAATCATATACCTGGCGATTATCCTTGTTCGGCTAACTTTGCTGCACAGCTAGAGTTGTACCAGCATGGGTAGGACCTCTTATTGAGCTATTTGAGCTCATTCCTTAGTATTTTAGAGAGACAATGGTTGGATTGTAGAGCAAAGAGGTTAGAGGCGTAGAGGTTGGTCTAGTAAATTGGAGCAGAAAGAGAGTGTAGTTAGGTCCAAATAGGAATTAGCTAGCTTAGCACTTTGTGGTAGAATAATAAATCAGCATTTCGTGGAGCTTAGTGGTCGACCGGTTGTACTTTAAGATTTTGTGGAGGGAAATTTTAATGTAAAGGATGCTATAATGAACAATATTATGAAAGAAGTTTTCTTTTTGGTGATTAAAGATGATGGCGAGTCTTCCGTTGACTAGTTGTTTGGTATTGCCGTTGGTGCTTACAGTTGTTGACCATTGCCCAGCTAATTTCGTATATGGTTAGAGCTAACAGGTCAGTATGGCAAAGGTAGGATATAATTGCCCACAGGACCCGACACTAGGCAGGGCTCAGGGTATTACATAGGCACAATATTGCATCCTTTCAATTTTATTATCACTCAATTCCCTACAATTTTTAAAATGGTAAATGTTAATATCAAAAAATTGACTTCAAAATATACACCTACAATTGTAAGGTACAATTGTGCATGGCAATAAGGTTCTGAAAAGCGCGAGGCGAGGAGTAGGCGTGGGGTGCGCGTCGCCTAGGCTTTTTTAAGTTTTTATGTTTTTTAATACAAAACAAGTATACATTGACATTTAAGTCACCAAAATTTAAAATTGATTTACTTCTATCATTAATAACATTTCTTTAAATTCTCATAAATAAAAGACAATTCCAATCAAAGTTCATTACGATATATGAAATACTAATAAACAAATTAATCTCATGAATATTTGTAACAATACTTTAAAGCCTTACACTTTTAACATTACTAATATTTCTTTGAAGTCCAAAACATAAATAAAACACTGCTAACACTAAGACAAATAATAGAAATATTACACACAAACATATTTTGTGCGATTGATATCTGATTCCTAAAATTAAATAATAGAAATCTTACATACATAAAACTGAGTAACATTTAAAATATTACGTATAAAAATGCTACTATAGTCATTGTATATATACAGAGAAATATTCATGTATATGATATATATATATGTGTGTGTGTGTGTGTGTGTAAATTTAATATATATTTCTAGCTATGTTATTAGCTACATAATGTATTTTCGATGTGCGATGCAAAACGGGGGCAAAGTTTTTAAAAACGACGATTTTTTTCACTTGGTCCACTTTCTTGCGGACGAAGGATGATCGGACCAATATAACGTGGCAACTAAGGAGACTGATAAAGATGAGGCATATCAAAATGCACTCCAACGCGCCTACGACTCCCTATGCCCAAGGGGACTCTTTAGGGAATTACAAGATCATTGGCAACGAATCTCATGAGGATTGTTAGAGTCATAATGCAATACAATGACTCATAATTATAGGGACCTCCCCTCATTGGGGGGAGTTATTGAACCGTCATTGTACCCCAAAAAGGACTTGGATCACAACTAACACTCTCCAGCACCCAAATTCTTGATTGTTAATAAAAAAAAATAGAGAATTAAGGTAAAGGTCAAGTTCCTTCCTATATTTGAATTTTTAGGACAATGCTTTTCAAGTTTATAAATCTAGTCCCCGTGGTACAATAGCATTTATTTGTGTGGTCCCTTTAGAGTTAGGAGTTCATTTTTTTTGTCCGCGCCAGTGGCACCTTTTTTCATGGTGTTTTTAGTACAGGGACTAAATTTATAAAATTATGTGGAGTGTCCTATTTTTATACACTTTGAGAATTATGAGGACCTTTCCCCAAAACCCACTAAAAAAAATCTCTATCTCCCCCGTGCATGTAGGCGAGGTCGACCTTGTTAAACCATGTAACTTGCTCAACCACACAACTCCGGTGCTTATTCATCTTTTATTTGTGTACTTTGGGCTAAAGTTAATAATCACTATTGTATTAGACTAATCCTTCATTCACTTTCATAGTAAGTTCTCCTTCAAAGTTCATCTTCTCAGTTGTACCAAAGCTACTCGTATACCAAATTAAGTATTGATTCAATAGAATACATACATACACATGTTTAATAATGATGATAGAATTGAGACTCGAACATAAGACCATTTCTAATCGTTCTTCTATCTATAAAAATTTGATACAAAAATACAAAAAATCTTCAATAATATGGTATCTCTATCCCTACAAGAAGTGGCAGGATTAAGGTATATATAATTCTAATGAGACTTTCTACTTGTTGAATTTCTAATCAAAAAATTTCAAATGACATGGCTAATAGGATTAACAAATTACCATAAATGCTTTACTAGAAAGACTTGTGGAAAGAACACGATTGAAGATAATTATTTTGAAATTATTCTGTCAAATGTGCAATTCACATAGAAATTTTGTAGGTGTTTAGAAACATACACACTCGAATTTGGTTTTAACTTCCCCTTCAATGCTCTCCAATGATTTTTTAGTTAAGAAGACAATGAATGTTTTAAAATAGATTGGAAGTTAGTTACATAGTTGGAAAAAAAACAAAATATAAAGGTGAAAAAAAAGATAAGCAAAGAGGGGTACATAACATACGGCGACGGATTGGCCTTTAAGGTCTTGTTTAGGAAGGCAGGATCGAACACTTGTAAAAATGATGTTGTTTTGGGAGTAGTTGGGTCCTGAATTCATAGTTTGGTGTGCCCATCCATGCCTCACATTTTGCAACTTCATTATGTGGCTATCAACTGGAATGTGCGCGACTGTCAAAATATGGACTACTAAGCTAGACTAGCTAGTACAAAAACATCCTATCAAGAGAAATTGCTATGGACAAGAAAAAATACAGCATATGGGACCAAAACGACGCCGTAGTCATTGAGGGCTCGTTTGGTTCGGGATTTAGAAAGAGAATGAGAATCCATAATTTCAGGAATTCTAAGTTTTTGGAATCTTGAATTCCTTTTCATTATTTGGTTCAAGCATAAATTCTTTTTTTTCGACATCTAAAATTATTTTTCCAAATTAAGAATAAATATCATTTAACTAAAATACCATTCTACTTGATTTGAGTGTGTGCGCGTGAGTGTGTGGTGAGTGTGTGTGTGTGTTTGTGTGTGTATTTATGTGTGGTAGTGTGTGTGATAGAGAGAGAGAGAGAGAGAGAGAGAAGAGAGAGTGTGTGTGTGTGTGTGTGTGTGTGTGTGATAGAGAGAGAGGGGGAGAGAGTGTGTGTGTGTGTATGTGTGTGAGAGTGAGTGAGTGAGTGAGTGAGAGAAAAAGAGAGTGTGTGTATGTGTATGTGTATGTGTATGTGTATGTGTATGTGTACGTGAGAGAGAGTGTGTGTTTGTATGTGTGAGAGAGTGTGTGTGTTTGTATGTGTTAGAGAGAGTGTATGTGTGTGTGTGTGTGAGAGAGAGAGAGAGAGAGAGTGTAGGTATGAGTAAATGTGAGATGGTGTTTTTGTCTCCTCAAAAAGTAAGGTAATATGTCCAGGAATATAGGATTATCCCCATTTTAGAGGGGAAAGGAGAATTCTAATTTCGTGAGAATTCTAAATTTCAGGAATTCTAAGTTCCCTCTTAAATCTTGTAGTTCTAAACTGGGGGAATTCTAAATTCTCTTTCCAAACCTCAAACCAAACGAGCCCTTAAAGGAAAAGAAGGAGGTGAAAAGTGTAACCCCTTAGACGGAACATCATGTTTCGCTTAACGGTTTCCAAATTGATCTTTAGACCCAAAATTTAATACCCAACCACCAACCATGCAACCACCATATTAATTTTATTTTGTCTTATTTAACTCCACCACACCGTAAAAAAAATGAGCCGTTGGATAAATATAGTTGTTGGATAAATATAACCGTTGCAAATATTTGGGGGTCAAAATACAAATAGGAAAATTTGTTCTGAAGCTTAGGTGGAACAAGATGTTCCGCTTTAGGCTTTATATATTTGCTTTCTCTTGTGCGGAACAACATGTTCCGTTTTAACTGTGGGTCCCACTTTTTAACCTAGCAACGTTCAAATATAAACTTTTAGCCTACCCATAACATACGCAGATACACCATATTTGAGTTTTTACACCACCCATAAGGGTTGCTCATATGCAAGAGGTGATTGCCTGCTCAATTTATACATTTTTTTTTCATTTAAGCGGCATTTATATAAGGTGGGCATTCTGGTATTTACTCCAAAATAATTCAAGATAATTTTAACATATTTTTTCTTAGAAGCATTACACCATATAAATATTGTTTATAAATTATTTCGATTTTCACTTTCATTTTCCTTCTCAAACCATTCTCTTTTTACCCAAGTTTCTCTCAACCATTATCTCAACAAATAAGTTAAATCATTTTGGTCCCACTTCACCAATAATCTTCACTAATGGTGGGCACAAACATGAATGGGCCGAAAAATGAATCGGACCGAATCGAACCCACTTTTACGGATTTTTTTTAATTCGCTCTTAAAATGTGAAGGACCATTTTATTCGGTCCAATCTTGGTCTTAGGTCAAAAAAAGTAAATTTTGACTCGATCGGACCGCGTTTATTAAATATAAAAAAATACTTTTTTAAGGGGCATATACCAAAATGTCCTTCGAACACACGTTTAGTCCAAGTCTTTTTATTTTGTTCCAAAAAGTCCCTCACCGCATAAAAACACTCAAAACAAGGAGCTCCGACAGTGGGAGGGGAGGTAGGGTGGGGGTGCCTCTAGCGCAGACCTTTAAAAAAGAGAATATTGGTTAAATGGGTGTTTAAGGGACTTTTTGGAACAAAATAAAAATGGTTGGACTAAATATGTATTAAAAATATTAAAGGATTTTTTTGGTAATTGATCATTTTTTTAATTTACTATATTACTCACTACTTTAAATAGATAAAAAATCTCAAACTAAAATTTCTTATTTTTAACTTAACCCATCAAGATTGCTGATTCGTATCGAATATTACATATTTCCGCCCGTTATCCTTATGCATTCTAGCGCTTTTACGGTCCTATATGCCTATAATTATGCTCATTAACCAGACAACCTTGGAGTTGGATAGATACATGTTTTTCAGGGGTTATTTGTGCTTTTGTAGGTATTGGAACGCTAAAAGTGAGGTTCGGTTGCATTTCGGAGAAGTTTCGTCGTCGAATGCTACTTCAAGGGCAATTTGGTCTTTTCAAACTCACTATTTTTTATGGAATGAAGTTACCAACATGTAGATCATCAAATTATCTTTCCGTGGCCACTGACCGTGCGTCATTCTGACTCCGTATGTGGAAGTTATGCCCATTTCCGGAAGGTTTCGGTATTTTCTTCTACTTCAAGGGCATTTTGGTAATTTCATACTGCATAATTTGGAGGGTTTAAAAACATAATCATGTAGATAATTGAATTAGCTTCGCGTCGGTTCCGACCACGCCTCATTTCGATTCCGTATGAGGGAGTTATGGCCGTTTCCGTGCAACGCCTCAAAATTGGTTCAAAGTGGAAAATTGGGTTGCCTCCAGCCCAAGGCAAATTCCAAACGTGCGGTCGACCGGTCCCAAACATGAGGTCGACCGGTCACATCAGATATGGACGAAAATTGACTTATTTTGGGTTTTTTGGCTTGATTTTGTTTGGGGTTTATTTTGGGGTATAAATAGAGTGTTAGGGGCATTTCTTTGGAGATATATTTCATTTTAGGGCTAGAAAATATTGGGGATTTTTGTAGGAGACCTCCCCTCTCCTCATTTCTTGTTGTGTACCCTCCATTAATGTAAGTTTTACTATTCATTGTCACTTTTGCCTACTTTTCTTATCTTTGTCCATTTATTTTCATGCTTAGTTAAATATTTCCATGCCTAGATAATTTTAATTGTTAGATTTAATTAGTTGCTTTAATTAATTAGTTAATTTATTTAATGTCATTTAACATGTTTAGCGGCTAATTTAATTTAGGTTGTGTCGAATTGAACTTACTTTGGGTTGTTTGGTTGCTTTGCTTTGGTGATGGTGTTTACGTATTTATTTCGAGTGTGTTGTCCTAGTTATTACGCCTAGGAAATTTAACGGGGTATATCATGTATGCGTCGTTTTTACGACCTTGCGTGCGTAATTTTTGGGATATTTGTTGACACCAAAATCATATTAGTCCTTTATGCGAATTTAGGGGTGTGACAACTCTTAATTTAATTAATTGACGAAACGAGACGCAATCTTAATAATTCGTCAACCCATGTAACCATTTTATACCAATTAACTCGGATGAGGGATATTCGACGCATCCTATAGTTTTTATTCGTTTTGTTAATTTTAGTTTAAATACACTCATGCCTAGTTTATCTTTTATTTCTTTTTAGTTAGAAAAATATCTTTTACACTTTTATTGAGAAGTAATAAATCATTTAAATTCTAGCAACTCGTCTCTGTGGATTTTCGATACCCGACTTACCGCTATACTTGTATCGTAAGTGCAGTCGTAATTTAGGTTTTTGTATTGAGGAGGTGAAACGAAAACAACGATTAGCGTCTTGACACGCGCTACTTTTCACCCTCAATCAATTGCCCTTAACTTCCCTAAGCCCAACCCAACAAAACGAAACCCTACGATATACCTAATCCACCAACCCCCACATTTAAACATTTATTCTCCTCTTTTTCACTTCAGTTCTTCCCTCTCTTCTTTATTGTCGCCCACTACCCTGTCATATTTACCTCCGAACCCACCCATTTCTTCTTCATCTCAGGTCTCTCCCTACGCTCTTTTTCTCTCTACAAATATCCACCCCCCGGATGTTTCTCTCTACAGAATCCCTCATGTTTCTCTCCACAGACAACTGATCCCCTCCCCTCACTCGTTCCAATGAATAATGGTTCCGAAAAAGGTTATATTTGCAATGAATAATGGTTAATTCGGAAAATGATATGTTTGTATATTTCTGGTTGTATATGGTTGTCTGTATATGTTCATCAATTACTTTGAAATGTTTGTATATGGTTGTTAATTAACAGAATGTGATATGTTTGTATATGGTTGTTTGTATATTAGTTGTTTCGGTATTTTTAGTTGTTTGTTGTTTGTTATTTTAATGGACCAGATAGGATCGAGATTGAACCCAGATCGCCTGAAAACTGCATAGGACCAAGACCGATTATTCTTGTCCGATCTCGACCCATAATTTTCTAGGATCGATTAATGCAGTCTAGTCCCAAGAAAACCTAAAAATTGGACCGGATCCGACCGCAAACACCCCTAATCTACACCAATAAGTTATTATTTTGGTCCCCACTTCACCAACAACATAATAACTAGGGTTTGAAGTCATTAAAGTTACAACGAGCAATGCAAGGTGTTTAACAATGATTATAGCACCACTAAAACAAATTAAACTCCCTCGGATAATAAGTTTGAGGTATTTTTTATTGCCCAAAGCAAGGTTTTTATTTGTTTTTAACGATTGAAAAATTAAACACGAGAAACTAAACTGATAGTGTTTCGATATCGAGGCACCGAGTAAGATGATTTATCTCGGGTGATCCTAACGAACCACGTTCTGTTTAATTTTTTTAAAGGCAGAGTTTGGTTCGGGAGGTTTATCACGAGTATACATTAATAATTCGTTCGAAACATCCTAAACCATCTGCATAGTACACTCTTATAAATAGATACCTTTTTTAAAATATGTTAACGAATAGGAAGCATTAATTCGGGATCATTATGCTGAGGTAGAGGTCATGATTCGTCATGATGACATAGAATGAGGAACAAAAATTTTTGTTGGACTATTTAATTATACAAACATGATATTACTTATGTAGTATGCTTTCATGGATTTCAACTTTTTATTATTTGACGGGACGTTAGTCCTTATTAACAATGAGAACAAAGGCGATGATGGTTCTTTAAGAGTCAATGTTAGCGCAACTTTCTTTACCGACTACGTATTTTGATTACATACTGCCTTTGGAACTGTTTTAAATGTATTACACTAATTTGGGGTGTTAAACTCGCGTATTAAAATGTATTGATTAATTGATGTATGTATTCTCTGGTATTTCCCATCTGTCAAGCATTGGTCGGCTGGGTTTAAGAGTAAGCACGATCGGTTAGAACAATAATTGTAATCACCAAGTCCGACGTACCTTATGCGATGCGGAGGGGACATTTACATTTGGGTTGTGATAGGGTATGAGACTATCAGGACCATCATGGAAAGAAGTGTGAGAACAAATCAAGAACTCGGGGTGAATAGAATATGAAGAAAGATACAGTGACTAGAAAGTGAAATTGCCAATTATGTTGAAGGGCATTCAACCTGATAGTGGGACTTGGATGTTATAAGTTGTAAGTGGAGTTCACAAGCACCAATTGTCCCAAACATTAATTGAGCATCCATAAGTCGGGTGTCTTACTTTAGAGGAGAAAAACATCGTTGAAAATATGTCGTAGAGTGGAGTAAAACCAACCTCGTTCTAACGATGAGGACAATTTACAATGTTAAGGGAAAGCTAAGGATTGGAGAACGGGAGGGTATAACGACGATGCAATAATTAATAAAATTGATTGGCGACAAGTATTATGTATATTGGTATCGCATGAATGAACCTACGATGGAGGTGGAAGACATATTATGGGCTCATTCAAACTCCATTCAATTGGCAAAGTATTTTCCCTCAGTTGTCATTGTCGAATGCACATACAAGACAAATTGATATAAAATGCAGTTATTTGGGATGGTAAGTGTAAACTCTCGCGGATGGATGTTCAACATTGCGTTTGAATTTTTAGTAACAGAGAAATAAGAGAACTACCAATCGGCTTTGGGTCGGTTGAAAACGCTATTCGATCCATTTGCATAACTCACTGTCTTCATCACCAATCGGGAGTATGCGTGCATCAATGCATTGCGAATGGTGTTTCCCGAGGTTAGATACGTGGTGTGCATTTTTCATGTTTTACACAATATGAAAAAACATGCTCGTAAAGAGATTCACGATGAGGATTCACTAAAAAAATCTTGAGAGACTGGGTTCATTTGGTTGAATCCCCAAAGGAGAGCGATTTTAATAAATCTTAGTTGTTATTCTACGTGGATTGGGTGGAATACCCCAACACTCTAAACTACATTGACTATACGTGGTATAAATTGACGGATACCTTCATTCATGCATGGACCAAGATGTTAAAACACCGCAATAAACGAACTACAAACCGGTGTGAAAGTTCTCACGATAAGCCTAAGAAACACTTAAAGAGCTCTCAACGACCTTTTGATAAGGTGTTTGTTGGCATACACAATTACATTTAATTAAACGTTACAAAAATTAAGAAGGAGTTCATGGATTCCTTATAGAAAATAAAGCACTGACACAATCTTCCATTATTACGCAAACTCGTAGGTTGGGTTTCAAATTATGCAATTAACATAATTTTTTAGGAGCTATATACATGTGACAATGTTGGCATAGCTTTTAAATCGTGCCTCCATGTCGTGTGCAATATCTATGACATACCTTGTGCTCATGATTTGTTCATCTACTGAATGGAGGGTCGGACTTATGTGACACCCCGCCTAATTAATCCCGGGTGATCAGTCCTAAATCAAGTTATAAAAGGTTTCTCAGTTGGTCCATTCTTAGCATCACTGTCGTCTTTTTAAATTACTAACCACCTAAGTGCGAAAAGTAGACTGGTGCCAATTTTTATCTTTCAATTAATTAACTAAAACTCATGCGGAACATACAATAATACACAGTCACAGTTAATTGAAATAACCATCCACAAATAAAACACCTAACCGAATAAACCATCGGTCCAAATATCCAATACAAGTAAATATCAGAAAAACATCTCAACAAGTCTACTATAGGACTGGCAATTTTTTACACGATAACCCGTTTATGGTAATAACCCGAACATGACCCGAACATGACACGATTAACTTGTGTAGATTTAAAAGTACCCAAAACATATATTTAAATTAAAATCAACGCGACCCGAAAATGACACGGCTAACCCGAATTGCCACCCCTCTACTACTGATAAATGAACTGTGAGCGACAAGCTCAGATAACTACTAGAGAGTCTCTACAAGAATGGAAGAAGGAGGCGTCTATCAAAACCCCGCAACATCCACATGTGTTGCAGCAAAGAATTCCTGGAATAGCGTCAAGCTTAGCGCCCTTGTGGTTGGACACCTAAAAGGTTTTTAAAAGAATTTTATAGCAAGGGTTAGTACCCAAAAACATTTGAAAACATTTAACAAATGATTAACTTGCAGTAATAAATAAATATGCATGCTCTTCATATTTTAGTTAGTGCCGCACTCTCTTGAGGACTTCCTCACCCCTCCTCTAATGTGCACTACTAACGCTTCCATTTAATTTACTAGGTCCTACGCTCCTGACCCAAATGCTTATTTTAACCCTTGAATTTTACCAACTCTAACAGAGTATGCCTTAATTCATGATTTTTAAGTTATTATAAACGTCAAACTTAATTGAATCATTACTCCTTTTAATTTCATATAACATTCACACCTGTTATGCACATAATACATTTTTCACTATGTATTAATTATCCCATTTATAATTATTTACCTAATTATATATTTAATCATATTACAGTATTCACAAACATACTGAAATAACATTTAATACAAACTTTCGACCGACTAAGAATGCTCACAAAATATAAATTTTCCCAAGTACTATCCCACTAGGTGTATTCACGTAACCTAGTTATCCAAGTTAGATTCGCTCACTAACTTTGTTTAACATACGAATTGGAGGCGGTCATATTCCTTCCCTGAAAGTGAGATGCCCCTCACCCATATAACGGACGCTGTGACCTGGGATTATACTCGCCCTACTCCTCAAGCTAGGGGAATCATCCACTGTGCGCAACCTCCCCCTATAGCACTAGAGTATACACTAATAATATTCAATCACTGATATTAATGACCGCACTATATATATATATACTATCACACTCTGTATATATATATGTATAAAAATATATAAAATATCCCGGCTACACCTTGTACTAAATCCGTGACACAAGCCTATTTAAAATTCAGAGTTATGGTCCAACCCTAATTATTAATTAATTCGGACATTAATTAATTAAATCACCTTTGGTGTCGCCCCCTCCATAAAATTGGATTTACTCTCGTAGTCCGAAATAACCACACCCGAGTCTAAATTCCCGACTCCCGAATTTTTAATCATGACGTGACACCCAAAAATCCCTCAAATCCTAATTAACTTTACTCATGATTAATTAGGTTTAAACTCGTGTATTAATTTCTCAATGATTAATTGCATAAGGATTATTATATAAATTCCCCTTTTTATACATAACTGGGCAAAGCTGCCAAAATCTGCCGACCTTCGATCGATCGACCCCAGACCTTCGATCGATCGATCGAGCAGGTCTTCGTCTTCTTCGCGAAGACAGAATCAGCCATGGACGAAATTTCTCAAACCCTAGTTTTCTCTACCAGCAACCTTAAGCCCTCTTAACATTAATACATGTTAGAAACCTTATTAGGGACCTCCAGAATGTCCGCCAATATCATTAATTCGTCCATTAACTACAATTTCTGAATTTGGGGAAATATCCATCTTTAATTCCTTACCCATTTACATCCCAAATCCCTTCACCAAATTCATTTCTAATTATCTAGATATCATCCTATCAGATATGTATCAATTTATAATATCAGATTTCTACAAGAATCCTCATTCAAATTCGTAAATCAGATTATTATTTTTCAAAACCTCATGTTTATGCCATGAACACCCAAAACGAATTTTGATCAAACACATCACATGAATATGAATTTCAAAACAGATTCAATACTATCACAAGTTATCCACTTGCCTTAGGTTTGGTAGTGTCTGATTCGGAGATGAATTTCCAAGGTTGAAGACGATCCTTATTGGCTCTCTAGTGATCGCAAAGCTTCCCTTAACTGCTATTAGGGTTCCTTAATACACTTAGCCTTTCTAAAACTCTATCAGCCGTTTTATTATTCTTCCCAATTCCTTAATTTACCTAATCCCGTTTTTTGCCTAATGGGCCAAGCCCAAGTGACCCAAATGCCCCCGTGTGGGCCCGGCTATGTCTAAAAACGCCCTGTGACCCGTTTACTACCCCCGGGTACACTTTTCCGACTATCTCGGCCCATCCGAACTCAACCGTATACTCAGAATTGGCATCCGAATTAATTTATAAAAACATTTATCCCCTCACCCCTTTAGTCTATACCGACTCCCGGTTGAGATAAGTGCATACCCTGTTATTAATACTCGAATTGACTTAAATAAATAATTACTATTCACTTAGTAAATAACTTCCCATAAATATTAACCATTTACTCCTCGATTAATATTTAAATAAAATTTCCCTAATTAATTCAATTAAATTACGAGTCACAAGTAATTTTCAATTCCCGAATTAATTAAATATTTAATGCATGAAAAATGCGGGGTGTTACATACTCCCCCCCTTACAAAGGAATTTCGTCCCCGAAATTAGGTCATACCTGTGATAAAAAAGCTCTGGATATTGCTCCCGCATATCCTCCTCCCTCTCCCATGTAGACTCATCAATGTTGTGATGACCCCACTGCACTCTAACTAGTGGAACAACCTTGGATCGTAATTTCCGCTCGCTACGGTCTAGGATAGCCACCGGCCTCTCCTCATATGAGATGTCTGGCTGTAGATCAATTTCTTCAAGTGGAATGTGCCAGAAGGCCCTCTCACTCTTGCGATATTTCTTTAGCGATGCTACATGGAACACGTCGTGTATCCGCTGAAGATGCTTCGGTAACCTTAGCCTGTAGGCTACAGGCCCCACCCTCTCGCTAATAGGGAAAGGTCCCATGTACCTCGGTGCTAGCTTACCCTTCTTGCCGAACCTCATCACCCCTTTCATGGGGGACACCCTGACCAATACTTGATCCCCAACCTCTAACTCCACTTGTCTCCGTGAAGCATCAGCGTAACTTTTCTGCCTATCCTGAGCTATCTGAATCCTCCCTCAGATCAGCTCTATCTTAGAAGATGTCTCCTGAATAATCTCCAGCCCCAACAGTTTGTTGTCCCCCACCTCTAACCAACAAGCGGGTGAACGACAAGGTCTCTCGTATAATGCCTCGAATGGTGCCATGCCGATCGTGAATTGGTAAGAGTTATTATACGCAAACTCTACCAGAGGAAGATATTTCTCCCAACCTCCCCCAAAGTCTAGTATACACATTCTGAGCATATCTTCCAACATCTGATTGACTCTCTCGGTCTGCCCGTCAGTCTGTGGGTGATAGGTTGTACTCAAACGTAACTCCGTGCCCATGGCCTCCTAAAAACTCTGCCAAAAATGGGCCACAAAGATCTTGTCCCTATCCGACACAATATTAATTGGTAGCCCGTGAAGTTTAACAATCTCCCTTATGAATAGTTGTGCATAACGCATCGTCTCAAAGTCTGTGCGAGCTAGTAGGAAGTGGGACACTTTGGTCAACCGATCCACAATAATCCATATGGAATCGTGACCCTTCTGTGATGTCGGTAATCCTGTAATGAAGTCCATAGAGATGCTCTCCCACTTCCACACAGGAATTTCAAGTGGTTGTAGCATCCCTGATGGTCTCTGATGGTCAACTTTCACAAGCTGACACGTGGCACATTTCAAAACAAATTCTGCTATGTCTCGTTTTATCCATGCCCACCAATACTGCCTCCTCATATCTTGATACATATTATCCCCACCGGGATGTACCACAAATCTTGACCCATGAGACTCCGTCATAACAGCGTGCCTCAATTCCGCATCCTCTGGCACAATCAAGCTCCCATTATGGCGTAAGCCTCCCTCCAAGCTGATCGAGTAGCCCTCTGCTTCTTCAGCTAGCAACTGGCTCACCCTATCCCGGCAGGTCTGATCCTCTGCCTAAGCCCTCACAACCCGCATAATGATCTCGGGTGTAATGGATAATGCTGACATGCAAGCCCTGGCTACATCATCCTCGTATCGAAGTTCTCTCCACTTCGCTTTCCAGACTTTTGATATTTCCCGAGTCGGTCTTCGACTCAATGCATCTGCCACCACATTAGCCTTGCCAGGATGATACTGAATATCAAACTGATAGTCTTTCACGAATTCTAACCATCGCCTCTGTCTCATATTCAAATCCTTCTGAGTGAAGAGATACTGAAGTGATTTGTGATCCGTGAATAACGTGAACTGCTCCCCCAAGAGATAATGTCTCCATATCCTCAAAGAAAAAATGACTGCTACTAACTCCAGGTCGTGAGTGGGGTAATTCTTCTCGTGGGGCTTTTGCTTCCTGGACGCATAAGCTATAGCCCTTTCCTCCTGCTGAAGCACACCCCCAAGTTCCTTTTAGGATGCGTCAGTGTACACCCGATACTCTAATCCTCCTTTCGGCAATGCAAGCACGGGTGCAGATGTCAACTTGTCCTTTAACTCGTCAAAGGCTAATTGACAGTGATCATTCCAAGTGAAAGGTACCCCTTTCTGGGTAAGATTTGTCAAAGGGCCCGCAATCTTTGAGAACCCTTTGATGAGCCATCTGTAATAACCGACCAACCTCAGAAAATTGCGCACTTCGGTCGGTGTCGTGGGTTGTCCCCACTCCCTCGCCGCCGATACTTTACTTGGATCCACCGTAATACCCCGGTCTGATACCACGTGGCCAAGGAACTGGACTTCCCGTAGCCAAAATCCACACTTACCGAATTTGGCATAGAGTTGGCGATCCCGTAATGTCCGTAACACTATATGTAGGTGCTCTGCGTGCTCCTCCTCGGTATGCGAGTAGATCAGGATGTCATCAATGAACACGATAACAAACTGATCGAGAAACTCCCTGAATACTCTATTCATGAGGTCCATGAACACTGCTGGTGCATTGGTGAGTCCGAATGGCATCACCCTGAACTCGTAAGACCCATACCGCGACAGGAAAGCGGTCTTCGGAACATCTTCGTCTCGGATACGTAGTTGATGATATCCTGACCTTAAGTCGACCTTAGAGAAATAAGACGCCCCTCTCAACTGGTCAAATAGGTCGTCAATCCTAGGCAACGGATACTTATTCCGTATCGTGGCCTTATTCAGCTCTCTCTATATTCCACGTATAACCGTAGTGAGCCATCTCGCTTTTTCATAAATAACACCGGTGCACCCCACGGTGATGTACTCCGTCGTATGAAACCCTGACCTAGAAGCTGCTGAATCTGCTCCCTCAGCTCACGCATCTCTGAAGGGGCCATACGGTATGGGGCCCGAGCAATTGGCCTCGTCCCCGGTGCTAAATCGATCACAAATTCGATTTCCCTGCTAGGTGGAAACCCTGGTATCTCCTTAAACACATCCTCAAAGTCTCTCACCACTCGGATTGAATCCAACGAAATAGCCACCTCCTGTGAGGTTTCCTCCTCAATATAATACAAGTGTGTGCGTGACCCTCCCTCGGGTAGTGGCATTGCTACTAAGAACATCTCCTTCCCTGGAATGGAGAACACGATAGTCCTTTCGTAGCAATCCATCGTCGCCCGATAACCTGCCAACCAATCCATACCCAAGATGACATTGTACCCCTCCATATCTAACACTAGTAGGTCCGCTGATAAACTAAGTCTCCCGATCAAAATGTCCACACCCCGACAAATCGAGTGAATCGTAGCCCCACTGCCAACGGGCGACTCTACACACATTCGAAGAGCTCCCGCAGTCTCTAGTAGTCCGGCCCGTTTAGCAAAATTTAATTTAATGAATGAATGTGATGCTCCCATATCAAAAAGAATACTACCCTCATAACCATGAATGAGAAACATACCCTCAACTGCTGGCGGTGCTTGCTGCGCCGGGGGATTAGGAACATCTCGGACGTTATACGCACGTCCGTAGTGCATCTGCCCCTGCTGAGGTGGGGCGGGTGGGGCTGGTGCTGCTGGTGGTAATTGCCCCCGTTGCCCCTGTTGGGCCTCCTGTTGTTGACCTCTGCCCCTCTGTGGGCATTCCCTCTTGAAATGTCCTGGCTGGCCACACACAAAACAGCGTCCCTGACCATCCCCCTGTCGTTGGCCCTATTGGCCCTGACGCGGCTGGCCCTGGCCCTGCTGGCCTCCCCCATTGTTCCCTTGGCCCAGACGGCCCTGAGGAACCTACTGCTGCTGATTCGGGCCCGGCTGCCCCTGCCTGAACCCCAGCCCTCCCTGTCGGAAACCACCAGGCTTAAACTTCTCAGCCTGATTCCCTTGCTGACTACCCACCTGCTGCTGAGTACCACTTGTGTCACTACTAGTAACAGCCTTGCCCTGTTGGCTCGGCTCCCCTGTTCGCTTGCTCCCCTTCGCATGGAAGCGATGGTCCTGGCAGTGTACAAGTGCGACGCCTGTATACGTAACTAACGACGGATTCCCAATCAAGTGTTGCCTGATTCGCCAGGCTAATCCGTCCATAAACCTCGATTTCTTCCGCTCCTCATCGCTCACCTCATTTGGCACAAAGTTTTCTAAACAGGTGAACTCTTCCTCGTAGTCTGCCACTGATCGGTCACCCTGAACTAAATCACTGAATTTCTTCCTCATCTCAGTCTCTACTACTGGTGGAAAGTATTTGCGGTCGAACCACACCCAAAACTCTTCTATTGACATCAAGTCTCGCTCCCCGGCGGTGGTAACTGACTCCCACCACTGTAAGGCTGCCCCTGATAGACTAAAGGTAGCAAGCATCTGCTTCTGTACCTCGGTACACTCTAGCATGCGCAGATGGCGCTGAATGTTCTTCTTCCAGTCACAAGCCGCTATCACATCTGTACTACCCAGGAACTCAGGTGGGTGACCCTTCTGAAAGGTCTCCCTAACTCTCTGCCAAGACAGTGGCCCCACTGGAGCCTAAACTGCTGGTTCCACTGGAGGCGGTGCCTGGGGCTGTGGAAAGTGAGCTGCCATAGCTCTCATTGTTGTTTTGACCTCCTAGGCCACTATCACTGCCACCTGAGTAGTGGAAATCAACTCGGGTGGTGGTGGTGGTAGCGGTACCTGTGGCTCCTTATGAGCCTCCCTGATTTTATCCCTAGCCTCAGCCCTCTCCTCTCTCAGTCTCCTCGGTGGCATCTAAAATAGATTGAATTGTATAAGTACACAATTTACACAAAAATATACACAACAGAAATACGCTATCTCACAAGCGGAAGATGAATCAACAGTCCTAATAATAGGGCTCTATAACAAACGAGTGCTACACTGAAACGTAGAAAGCCGCACAGATCCTAAGTACACTAGAACCTGATGCTCTGATACCATCTGTGACACCCCGCCTAATTAATCCCGGGTGATCAGTCCTAAATCAAGTTAGAAAAGGTTTCTCAGTTGGTCCATTCTTAGCATCACTGTCGTCTTTTTAAATTACTAACCACCTAAGTGCGAAAAGTAGACTGGTGCCAATTTTTATCTTTCAATTAATTAAATAAAACTCATGCGGAACATACAATAATACACAATCACAGTTAATTGAAATAACCATCCACAAATAAAACACCTAACCTAATAAACCATCGGTCCAAATATCCAATACAAGTAAATATCAGAAAAACATCTCAACAAGTCTACTACTGATAAATGAACTGTGAGCGACAAGCTCAGATAACTACTAGAGAGTCTCTACAAGAATGGAAGAAGGAGGCGTCTATCAAAACCCCGCAACATCCACATGTGCTGCAGCAAAGAATTCCTGGAATAAAGTCAAGCTTGGCGCCCTTGTGGTTGGACACCTAAAAGGTTTTTAAAAGAATTTTATAGCAAGGGTTAGTACCCAAAAACATTTGAAAACATTTAACAAATGATTAACTTGAAGTAATAAATAAATATGCATGCTCTTCATATTTTAGTTAGTGTCGCACTCTCTTGAGGACTTCCTCACCCCTCCTCTAATGTGCACTACTAACGCTTCCATTTAATTTACTAGGTACTACGCTCCTGACCCAAATGCTTATTTTAACCCTTGAATTTTACCTACTCTAATCGAGTATGCCTTAATTCATGATTTTTAAGTGATTATAAACGTCAAACTTAATTGAATCATTACTCCTTTTAATTTCATATAACATTCACACCTGTTATGCACATAATACATTTTTCACTATGTATTAATTATCCCATATATAATTATTTACCTAATTATATATTTAATCATATTACAGTATTCATAAACATACTGAAATAACATTTAATACAAACTTTCGACCGAGTAAGAATACTCACAAAATATAAATTTTTCCAAGTGCTATCCCACTAGGTGTATTCACGTAACCTAGTTATCCAAGTTAGATTCGCTCACTAACTTAGTTTAACATACGAATTGGAGGCAGTCATATTCCTTCCCTGAAAGTGAGATGCCCCTCGCCCATATAACGGACACTATGACCTGGGATTATACTCGCCCTACTCCTCAAGCTAGGGAAATCATCCATTGTGCGCAACCTCCCCCTATATCACTAGAGTATACACTAATAATATTCAATCAGTGATATTAATTCCCGCACTATATATATATATATATATATATATATATATATATATATATATACTATCACACTCCATATATATATATGTATAAAAATATATAAAATGTCCCGGCTACCCCATGTACTAAATCCGTGACACAAGCCTATTTAAAATTCAGAGTTATGGTCCAACCCTAATTATTAATTAATTCGCACATTAATTAATTAAATCACCTTTGGTGTCGGCCCCACCATAAAATTGGATTTACTCTCGTAGTCCGAAATAACCACATCCGAGTCTAAATTCCCGACTCCCGAATTTTTAATCATAACGTGACACCCAAAAATCCCTCAAATCCAAATTAACTTTACTCATGATTAATTAGGTTTAAACTCATGTATTAATTTCTCAATGATTAATTACATAAGGATTATTATATAAATTCCCCTTTTTATACATAACTGGGCAAAGCTGCCAAAATCTACCGACCTTCGATCGATCGCCCCCAGACCTTCGATCGATCGATCGATCGATCGAGAAGGTCTTCGTCTTCTTTGCGAAGACAGAATCAGCCATCGACGAAATTTCTCAAACCCTCGTTTTCTCTACCAGCAACCTTGAGCCCTCTTAACATTAATACATGTTAGAAACCTTATTAGGGACCTCCAGAATGTCCGCCAATATCATTAATTCGCCCATTAACTACAATTTCTGAATTTGGGGAAATATCCATCTTTAATTCCTTACCCATTTACATCCCAAATCCCTTCACCAAATTCGTTTCTAATTATCCAGATATCATCCTACAAGATATGTATCAGTTTATAATATCAGATTTCTACAAGAATCCTCATTCAAATTCGTAAATCAGATTATTATTTTTCAAAACCTCATGTTTATGCCACGAACACCCAAAACGAATTTTGATCAAACACATCACATGAATATGAATTTCAAAACAGATTCAATAATATTGCAAGTTATCCACTTGCCTTAGGTTTCGTAGTGTCTGATTCGGAGATGAATTTCCAAGGTTGAAGACGATCCTTGTTGGCTCTCTAGTGATCCCAAAGCTGCCCTTAACTGCTATTAGGGTTCCTTAATACACTTAGCCTTTCTAAAACTCTATCAGCCGTTTTATTATTCTTCCCAATTCCTTAATTTACCTAATCCCATTTTTTGCCAAATGGGCCAAGCCCAAGTGACCCAAATGCCCCCGTGTGGGCCCGGTTATGTCTAAAAACGCCCCGTGACCCATTTACTACCCCCGGGTACACTTTTTCGACTATCTCGGCCCATCCGGACTCAACCGTACACTCAGAATTGGCATCCGAATTAATTTATAAAAATATTTATCCCCTCACCCCTTTAGTCTATACCGACTCCCGGTTGAGATAAGTGCATACCCTGTCATTAATACTCGAAATGACTTAAATAAATAATTACTATTCACTTAGTAAATAACTTCCCGTAAATATTAACCATTTAATCCTCGATTAATATTTAAATAAAATTTCCCTAATTAATTCAATTAAATTATGACTCACAAGTAATTTTCAATTCCCGAATTAATTAAATATTTAATGCATGGAGGAATTTGGATGGTCACTAGCACAAATTTTTTATGATGCCTGATTTAGCCAAGTACCATATGGTTGATTATGAGCCATAAATGATATTAGTCATTTAAAGATGGGAAAGGTCAACTGTATATGAGCAAAGGTTCATGTTAGGTAAGTTAGAAGATATAAAGTGCCCCACTGTTACAAGGTTATTTGAGACATCCGTACTGAAGCAAGGGAAGGGCTGATGTAGGGTCGAAGACCAATCCCTCATGAGCAAAAACATGAAAAGTTAATGAAAAAGGTCCTTCACCCTTCAAACACAGCATGGAATCAACTGAGGGGAAACACCATGTTGTCCGGAGACCTAAAAAGAACATTTATTTTACAGAGTTCATGCACCCAGCTCCATGGTTCCCTAAGTACACACCTACGTACACGAAGTACCTGAAGGAGATACCCGAGTTTTATAGAGCTTTTGTAAAAGATATTGCAGATGTGGAAGTGGATGGAAATTACAACTTTAGATACATGTCTAGTTGTCTAATGATGGGGTCCGAAAGACATAGATGGAGAAGTGTCGGAGCGGATTTGATAGATGAAGTGCATTAAAATAATGATTATTGCGTGCACTATTTTGGGAGTTAGTTTCAAAGATTGTGTTAAATCTGTTAGATGATTCCATTAGCTCGTGTGGTCTTAAGTCTTGGATGGTCATGCCGAAGTGTGGTTACCTTGTGATCGAGACTTTCAATTGTGTGTGTGTCCTCATATCACTGAAACAATGCCTTATATTTTTATCCATGAGACATGAACGGTTGAAGATCCCAATATTCATGCATATTGTTTTTGTATGTGGGAATCATTTTGTCGTACTAAAGTTGAAACAACGTTGTCCATTGCCACTGGTTGCAAGTAACTAGCATAATTGTTCCTTTCCTGAAACCAAGTCTTGGATCAACAAATATGTGGATCAAATGCTGAGTTTCCAAATATTTTCCCCAAGGATAGAGCGATAAGTGATATTCATATGAAAATCAACTAGTGAGGGAAATATTATCTTTTTTATACACTTGTATCTAAATGTGTTGGTAGCCTATGAGGGATATATTGTCTTTTTTATACACATCAATCTATGGTAGGTAGTTTGGGTTATGTCAATACTAACACTGAATTGTATATGAATATCACTTTTAAATTTGTTGAAACTATGTATCAATGTTAATATTTAACTTACTTTCTTGTATTTTAATATCATGTGCACTAATATATGTCAATTTGTATGGAGATAGCTTGTGTGGATTTCAGTATCTTGTTTACTATAATAGTTGTTCTAGTTGGTTGATGTTTACTTTCGTAATGTACTTCTTGTGTAGTTTGAAAATTCACAATCCATGTGGAATGAAATAGCTAGTATTAACCTTAATTTGGGATATATATGCCGAAACTGGTTTCCTTATCGAATGAAATTGTCTCCTCTAGTGGATAATGATTATGTTAGGGATGAATACCCCAAACTAAACATTGCAATGAATGGTTCGGGGTATGTATACCGAGTAAAGAATTCTACCTTGTGATATATATACAGAATCATACACATTTGATAATGGTATCAATCTACATTTAGAATATATATATTGAACCAGGTTCCCTTATTCGGTATATATATTACGAATGAAACTACATCCTATATTGGATAATGATTTTGTTAGGGATGAATGCCCCAAACTATACATTGTTATGAAATGTTTGAGGTCTCCATACCGAGTAAAGCATTATACCTTGTGATATATATACCTAATAAACACCAATCATAGTAAATAACACCAAGGTTGTGAATTACACCAAGATTTTGAAATGACATTACATAAGTACAAAAGTAAATTACACCAATCATAGTAAATGCAACAATCATAATAAATTACACCAAAGATAATTGTTTCCCAGAAAAATACTCAAGAGGGGGGTGAATTGGGCAAACTTTTTAGTTGAAATCAATATTTCAGAAAAATATTTAATTTAAAACTCTTAATCCAAATTTCAGATTTAATAAATATTAAATGATTAAATAAATGCAACCAATTAATTTAAACAATATAAATCAGAGATTATAATAAATAAATTATCAAATTAATACTTCCTCTTGATTAAACAAGAGATTACAACATCCAATAAATAAATAATCAATTTTCGTATTTTATATTCTGGATTTAATCTAAAGTGATTTACACAAGAATATCAAATAAATACTCTCAATAAATTAAACAAGTTATCTTTCAAGATTATAAGATCCAAATAAAGTCATAAACAATTTTTGTAATTAATAAAAAATAATATTCTGAAATTAATTAAATATTACGTAAATAAATATTTCAGTCTTAAAAATAAAATTATCAAATTTTTAGAATTAATTAAATTGCAAGTGTAAGTGCTTAAAATAAAAATAACCAATCACAAGCATATAAATAAATTTAAATGCTGAAAATAAATGACACCGTATTTTAACGTGGTTCGGCCAAATCTCGGCCTACGTCCACGCGCCAAGAGCAGCTTTCGTCTCCCGCGCTTCAATACCGTGATCCACTAAGGCAGGATCAAACCTCCAACGTACAATCGAGCAGCTAAACCGAGCTACTTGTACAAACGAAGCTAATCAGCGAGCTTCAAAATAAAACTGGAGTTTTGAGTACAAAGTTTGGATGTCACAACTCTCTAAAATACAAATTAATCTGAGTTTCTTCTTGAGTGAGAGTTCACAATAAATTTGATTTTTGGCACTAGTCTTCTTCTTGAAATTTTTGTAGCAGAATAGTGGTTCTTGTGCTCTTCAAATTTCTTCTTCAACAAATAACTCAATAAAATTTTGTTGTTACCTCAAATCTGAGTGTCAACTTCAATGTTTTTCTTGAACGAGTGTATGAGCTGAATATAAATTCTAGTTGCTCTCTTTTCTGTGTGTATGACGAGCCGTATAAAAATTTCAGTTGCTCTCAATTTTTTTTTGTCATTTCTGTGTTGAGTGTATATACATCTGATTTGTTTGGAGCTGATAAATATATGTCGTTTTAAACAAAATGATCGTTGGAGATTTTTGAACGTTGAAGCTATCTGAATAATCTTTGAAAGTAGCATTAATGAGAACTGATGGAGAGAGAGTGACACCATATCTCTTCTTAAATTTATGTATAAGAAAATAGATGTATAGACTGATAGAGATAGAGAGAGAAGTTAGAGGTTAGTAGCAAAATAAAACATACAATGAATCTTGAAAACGTTGTTTCGAGAGATAATTAGATGGAAAGTGTTGGTACACAATAGTCAACAACACTTGTATGAAGAGATTGATATCTCTGCAATTAAATTAATTGTGGGTACCCTGAGATAGACCACTTGTGGTCTTCGTAGAGTTGAACAAACCAAATTAAATACATAGAGGTCAAATACTAAACCAAGTTCATAAATGGGTTTAGTCTAAAAAAAATTAATATAAGGGTGTGCTCAACAACTTATTGTATTAAACAAATTTTGAATATAAAGAAATGTGCACTTCCAGAAAGAAATTTGTGGGAACAATCTTTTTATAAGAAATGAAATTATAAACAAAAGAAAAATTAACTGACCAAGTCAGTTTATCTCCCAAACAAAAAAAAACACTAGGCAATACATATATATATATGTGTGTGTGTGTGTGTGTGTGTGTGCGTACTGACCAACAGGTCCAAAATGAAAGTAGCACCCAAAGCTTAATGAGCAAAGGGTACAAAAAGAGATAATAAATTATTTTACTCAATGGAGTACCTATACAGTGATAAGATATATGAATGTATAGAAGGCTATCATAACATGGAACAAAGCATGCGTGGCCAATAAAAAAAATGACAACTAAATGTATATATATATATATATGTGCGTACTGACCAACAGGTCCAAAATGAAAATAGCACCCAAAGCTTAATGAGCAAAGGGTACAAAAAGAGATAATAAATTATTTTACTCAATGGAGTACCTATACAGTGATAAGATATATGAATGTATAGAAGGCTATCATAACATGGAACAAAGCATGCGTGGCCAATAAAAAAAATGACAACTAAATGTTTATACAAATGCCCAAGGAAAAAAAAATTATATTATGTATTTCTGTAAAAAAAAAATATTTTTTTTTGCCAATTCACCTTATAAAAACGAACTGAATATATATTTAATATGATTAGCAACAAAAAAAAAACGTAATTATATAAAAATTGTTTATATATAATAAAAAAAATCAAAATAATTTACCTGTTAACTTAAGTTTGTAAGCCAAAAAAAATCTGAAGCTTTACCCACCAAACAGTAATATATATAAAAAAACTATATACATTTATGTTAAAGATATTACAACATTTTTATACAAATATATATATATATATATATATATATATATATATATATATATATATATATATATATATATATATATATATATATATAATAATGATGATAGACACTTATACAAATATCAAAAACAATAAATGGAGAAGTCTTTCAATGTGGACATACACGGGTTCCAACGTTGTCACTAAGCCATGCTTGAAATATCAAGGATTGTGTAAGGACATTTTTGTCCATTAACAATTTATTATGTCGCACGCCGTTACACCGTTGAAGAAATTCAAGATTCATACATTCATCAACGGATCCGAATATAAAAAAGAAGAAGAGGAATCAAGTCTGACAGGTCGGATCGGTCTGCCTTCAATAAAAGAACTGATCCGGCTAACCGGACCGGTCCGCCTCAGACCCGGACCGATCCATTTGCTGAAGGCCAGTATACCCCGAACCGTAAGTGAACCGATGAAGCCTGGAATAAAAGAACCGATCCGGTCAACCGGACCGATCCGCCCCCAAGCCGGACCGGTCCGCCTGGGATAAATTCGGCCAGATCTGTTAGAGATTTTTTAGGCTCAAAGTTTTCTTATTTAATCCCACTACGGGAAGTGGTTTTCTCAGACTTTTCAAGACGATTTTCAGAGTACAAAAAACTCTAAGACTTCACCTATTGAGCCCAAGACTCTAGTTTTTTTTTTATTCACACAATTGTCAATCCTTTGTGAATCTTTTTGGTAACCCAAGAACACAACCTTGTGTTTGTTCAAACCTTTGTGGAGAGGTCTTTGCAACCGAGGGCTGCGTGTCATTGCTGAGGGAGTCTCTACAAAGTCTTATGGATGCGTGTCATTGAGGAGTGCTGCGGTTCTTCCTTTGTTGATTGGACTGAGGTTCATGTGGGTTCGCTGCGTTTGGATTCATTGCTGCCGACACCGACCGACACCTGTGGGTATTCGTGTGTCACTGTATTTCATTGTAATCTGTGTAAGTTGCGATTTACTTATTATAGTGAAATAAAAGGTTTTGTCCTTCGGTGATTTTTCCTTAACTTTGTGTCGCATGATATATTTGATGGGTTGATTTAGATGCATGTTTAAGGGTTGATTTTATTTGGTTTAAAAGTAGACGCTAATTAAAAAGGGTTCTTGGAAACTTGCGAATTTAATTTAAATCAATTATCACACACCGAACATATTCGGTTTCTCAAATTGGTATCATTGGATTATCATTGGATTGCACACCCTGATGAGAAAAGTGTTGAGATTCCTTAAGAATTGAAGAGCAAACGCTGTAGTCTTATTCAATTGTATCTTAACAGTTTTGGGTTCATGGAAGGGTAGATTTGTATAGGCATTTTTAGTTGTTTGATAATTCGGATGTTTTGTTTTTATGTATGTACCGGCATAGACATAGGGAATATTTGTAAGGACATTTTTGTCCATTAACAATTTATTATGTCGCACGCCGTTACACCGTTGAAGAAACTCAAGATTCATACATTCATCAACGGATTCGAATATCAAAAAGAAGAAAAGGAATCAAGTCTGACAGGCCGGACTGGTCCGCCTTCAATAAAAGAACCGATCCGGCTAACCGGACCGATCCGCCTCAGACCCGGAACGATCCGTTTGCTGAAGGCCAGTATACCCCGAACCGCAAGCAAACCGATGAAGCCTGGAATAAAAGAACCGATCCGGTCAACCGGACCGATCCGCCCCCAAGCCGGACCGGTCCGCCTGGGATAAATTCGGCCAGATCCGTTAGAGATTTTTTAGGCTCAAAGTTTTCTTATTTAATCCCACTACGGGAAGTGGTTTTCTAAGACTTTTCAAGACGATTTTCAGAGTACAAAAAACTCTAAGTATTCACCTATTGAGCCCAAGACTCTAGGTTTTTTTTATTCACACAATTGCCAATCCTTTGTGAATCTTTTTGGTAAAACCAAGAACACAACCTTGTGTTTGTTCAAACCTTTGTGGAGAGATCTTTGCAACCGAGGGCTGCGTGTCATTGCTGAAGGAGTCTCTACAAAGTGTTATGGCTGCGTGTCATTGAGGAGTTCTGCGGTTCTTCCTTTGTTGATTGGACTGAGGTTCATGTGGGTTCGCTGCGTGTGGATTCATTGCTGCCGACACCGACCGACACCTGCGGGTATTCGTGTGTCACTGTATTTCATTGTAATCTGTGTAAGTTGCGATTTACTTATTATAGTGAAATAAAAGGTTTTTCCCTTTGGAGATTTTTCCTTAACTTTGTGTCGCATGATATATTTGATGGGTTGATTTAGATGCATGTTTAAGGGTTGATTTTATTTGGTTTAAAAGTAGACGCTAATTAAAAAGGGTTCTTGGAAACTTGTGAATTCAATTTAAATCAATTATCGCACACCGAACCTATTTGCTTTCTCAGATTGTGACAGCTAATTTATGTAGTCAATAATGTGTGTATCTATGTATGATAATAAATATATATACGGATAAGGCTTTGGGTTCAAAGATTTTGTGTTTGTGTAGTCATTTCATGAGAACAAGTAAAGATTGAATTTACTTTCAAGGACTTTTGCTCCCTGACATCACATATCTATGGATATGTGCATACAAGATTTTCAACTACAATTGATTCAAGGATTCAAAGCATGCAGAAAATAAGCAACAACAAAAAAAAAAAAACATTGCCCCAAAACAAATATAATAATATGATAGTAGTGAAAAACGTTGTTAATGCCGTTTAATACAAGATTAAGCTGTATAAGCAACTCCGAGTTGTTTGTTGGAGAAACCCTTTTCTTTTGAAAATAAAAATTATAAACAACAAGATGTGTTTACAAAAAACTTATGTACGAGAGTAATCAAGACTTTGTAATTAGTTTTTAAAATAAGACAGTTTTAAAAATCAGCACACTATAGACTGAGATGAGGAGATGAAGATAATCAACACACTGTTTTTAACGTGGTAAAACCTCTTTCAACAGAGGAAACATCCACGGTGACTTCTAAGTCACAAAAACAAAAATCCACTAATAACAAATAATAGTTACAAACAATACAACATACATGCACACAAATCAACCTATTCTAAGTTTAGGAATATACCCCACTTGGTGTCCTTCTAACTTCTCATAGATCTGATTGTTGATGATGTTCTTCCAGTTTGATAACTTCCTTTGCTTTAGCTTCCTTATGTCGACTCAATGATCTTTGATCTTATACACAACACTTTCATTGTAGTAGTGTGTTAAGTGTTTGTGAAGTGATTCCTATCAACATGCATGAACTCACACACACTTAGATTTACAGACAGTCCTAGAAAAATTATATATAAAGTCTATATGCTGTGATTTTGTTTTCTTTCTATCTTACAGAACTAAAAACCTGTTTGACCTTTAATATAACCCAGATTCCACGGATATCTCGCTTCAAAATCGGTCAAGATCTTAATCAATCTCGATTTTAAAAATATTTTTGAGATTGAAAATCTCCAAGTGTGAATCCAACTAGGTTAAGGTTAAGTTTCGTAAGAATAGAAACCATAAAAGATTTTCAAAACCAAATCAGTAAAGATTTTCTTAAATCAAGTAAGAAATATGCAGATCTAGTGAAAATGTAACATGCAGAGTGTAGATCTAAAGTTTCTATGAAAAAGAAACACAGATCTTCACACAAATGTTTAAGTTGTAAACAAGATCATAGACAAAGAGGTTACAGCTTCAAATGAACAAACCACTCTCTCTCAAACACTCAAGGTTGTGTTTGGGGTTAGGTGTATACGAAGGTTTGATTCAGAAAATGAAGTGTTTAGGGTTAGGGTTTGGTTTATGGCTAACACAGTTTTCTTTCTCTCTCTTCTCTCTTTTCTTTTCTCTCTTCTCTCTCACTTCTCTCTTCTCTCTATTTTTTTTTCTCTCCGAAATGACGAATGCCCAAAAGTCTGAGAAGTGGGGGGTTTATATAGGGGTGAAGGAAGGTTCTGGAAATGCGCATGGAATCAATGGCTGAGATTAAGTCATCCTACGATTGACTTGATCTAAGGGTTATAAAACAGCGGTGGTTAAGTCCAAAGTGATTGGTTCAAACGATGGCACACGGATAGGTTTAAAACACATGCAGACCATCGATCAGCTTTGATCCAACGATCATCAATCCACTAGCAAACCCTCTCACATAACAAACACAAAAAGATGAACCAGGAGGATGACAAGTGTTGCAATATGAGTGGCACACACACGCGCGTCCAAAGTAATTATAGCAAGCACCCTGAAGTCTCTAGCGCATTTACATTCTACCCAAACAAACATTCCATTGAAAAATGAAGTTTTTAAAAAAGAAATTTTACCCCACAAATTATATAAACACATTTTATTAATGAAAACATTTATTTAAAAAAAAATTTAAAAATGTTTAAAAATTCCCAAAAATAATTAAAACCACATTTTAAGGGGAATTAATCACACAATCAATTTTAAGCAATATATACACATGTATGCACTTCTAATTGTGTGTAGTGTGATTCAATTTATACCTTCATGGATCATTGAAGAGGATTAGAGAGATAAGTTCTGAGGCTTTTTGGATTCTAGGTTAGACAACCAATTTTGTCACTATTTCCAAATTAGATGAACACTTATACAGTATAGACTTAAGCAAGTCAAAGGTATAAGGTGCTTCAATCTCCCCCTTTGGAAATATGAGACAAAATCTCCTTTGAGTTAGCTTAAACTCTTAGGGAACCAAAAAAAATAAAACCTAGTCCTATACAAAAGATACTATCTACCCATTTCCTAGAAATTCAAAAATTACATAACTCAACTATTTACAAAATTTTACACTAGAAATGGTAGACAGTCAGTAGAAGTGATTCCTGCAAATATGCACACTAAGATCAAGCAGTTTAGATGAAATGTGAACAAAACATTGAACCCGTAAGACTCAAATTTCTCCCCCATTTTGTCTCAAATGGACAAAGGGTAAAACTTAAGGTCTTAAGAGTTTAATCAGCACATACCATACCTATAGAGTTACGCAAATACAGAAATCTGTTATAGTCTAAAGGTTTAGTGAACATGTCTGCAAGTTGCAGATCAGTAGGCAGGTAATGAATTTCTAATTCCTTAGTTTCAACAAGTTCGCGTATAAAATGATGCCTTATTTTAATATGCTTAGTTCGCGAGTGTTGAACCGGGTTTTTGGATATGTTAATTGTGCTTTGATTGTCACAATACAATTGTAATTGATCTTCTTTAATCCCATAATCACTTAACATCTGTTTTATCCATAACAACTGAGCACAGCAACTTCCTGCTGCTATATATTCGGACTCAGCCGTAGATAAAGATATGCAATTCTATTTTTTCTACTCCAACCAACTAAATTATTGCCGACATAATAACAGGCACGTGATGTACTTTTACTGTCATCAGTACACCCGACCCAATCAGCATCAGTATACCCTATGATGGTGCTACAGGTATCATTAGTGTACCTAAGTCCAAGATTGAGAGTGGCTTTTATGTACTTTATTATACGTTTTACACACGATAAATGGCTCTCTTTAGGGTTATTATGGTAACGAGCACACAGACATACATCATACATTATGTCTGGTCGAGAGGCAGTTAAATAGAGTAGGCTACCAATCATACTACGATAAAGTGTGGAATCAACTGACTTTCCATTTTCATCTTTACATAATTTAACAGTAGTACTCATAGGCGTTTTGGCAACTTTAGCATTATCTAAACCAAATTTCTTAACAAGATCTAAGGCATACTTAGTTTGAGAGACAAATAGTCCATCAGAATTCTGTTTCACTTGAAATCCTAAGAAAAGTTGTAGCTCCCCCATAAGGGACATGTGAAACTCCTTATGCATAATTGTAGAAAAAGATTTAACTTCAGAGTTTGAAGTTGACCCGAAAATGATGTCGTCTACATAGACTTGGGCTATAATAATGTTTTTGTCAAAATGTTTGACAAAGAGAGTCTGGTCATTTCCTCCTCTCTTAAAACCCTTATCTAACAAAAAGTTGGAAAGGCGTTCATACCAAGCTCTAAAAGCTTGTTTTAATCCATACAAAGCCTTTTTTAGACGAAAGACATGGTTAGGGTATTTAGGGTCAATGAACCCTTTGGGTTGTTCTACATATGTTTCTTTAGACAAAATTCCATTTAGGAAGGCAGACTTGACATCCATTTGATAAAGTGTAAATTTTAAGTGACACGCTATGGCGAAAAGAAGTCGAACAGATTCAAGACGAGTGACAGGGGCAAAAGTCTCGCTAAAATCTATTCCTTCTATTTGTGAGTAGCCTTGAGCAAGTAGTCTAGCTTTGTTTCTAAGGATGACCCCATTTTCATCAGATTTGTTCTTAAAAATCCAACGTGTCCCAATAACATTTTTGTTTTGAGGCTGCGGTACAAGATACCAGACATCGTGAATGACAAACTGTAAAAGTTCTTCCTGCATAGCAAAAATCCAGTGTGTGTCATTCAATGCTTCATTAACATTTTTCGGTTCCACAAGGGAGATGAAACATGCATAATTAGCATAATTTCTTAACTGGGATCTAGCACGAACTGGCTCATTAGGATTACCGACCACGTTGTCAATGGGATGATCTTTAGAGACCCAGCCAGGTGCTTCTGGACTCTCACTAGGTAATGAGTCATTTATTTCTGGTGAATCAGTTTTGAAATCATTTTCAGATTCAACCACAATAGGTGATTCAGATATCTTATTTTCGACAATAGTGTCGCTTACAATTACATTTATCGATTCCATAAGGGTCTTAGTACGCAAATTGTATATACGATAAGCACGACTGTTTGGGGAGTATCCTAAGAAGATGGCTTTATCACCATGAGTCTCGAATTTAGACAGATGTTCTCTGTCTTTACAGACATAACACTGACTTTCGAAAGTTCTTAGATATTTCAGATTAGGCTTCTTACCGTACCACAACTCATAAGGGGTTTGTTTAGAGTTTTTCCTTAGATAGACTCTATTAGTGATATGACAGGCAGTTCTAATAGATTCTACCCAGAAGTATTTAGGTAGAGATTTAGCATGTAAGATGACACGTGCCATCTCTTGAAGAGTTCGGTTTTTCCTTTCGGCAACACCGTTCTGCTGAGGGGTCTTAGGGGCACTGAATTCATGTTTGTAACCGTTGTAGTCACAATATTCAACTATTCATGTGTCTATAAACTCTCCCCCTCTATCACTACGAATGCGATTGACTTGTGTGTCCTTCTCATTTTCTATTCTTAGTAAAATTTTCAAAAAATTCTGAAAAATGTCAGATTTTTGTTTCAAGAAGGCAACCCAAGTGAATCGTGTGAAATCATCAACCATGATAAGGATATAACTGTGTCCACAAAGACTAACAGTTCTAGAGGGACCAATAAGGTCCATATGGATGAGATCCAGAGGTCTAGAGGTGAGAATGTCTTTAACCTTTTTATGCGAAGTCTTAACTATTTTTCCTTCCTGGCAATGACCACAGACAACACTTGAAATAGGTTTAATTTTAGGAATTCCTCTAACAATCTCTTGACTAGACAATCTACCAAGGATATCATAACTTAGGTGACCCATACGATTATGCCAAATTTCATTGTCATCCATTCTGACAATGTTACAGGTTTCAGAACTAGTCTTGACAGTATAACAATTGTCAGGTGTTCTAAAACCGGTAATAATGCATTTACCTTTATCATTTAGAATTTTACAATTGTTCTTTGAAAAGGTAACTGTATGGTCAGAGTCACAAAATTGTGATATACTTAGGAGGTTGGCTTTAAGGCCTTTAACTAATAGAACATTTTCGAGAACAGGCATTCCTTCTTCTTTTAGGGTTCCTTTACCTATGATCTGGGATGAAACTCCGTCACCAAAAACTACTTTCCCACCAGCAAATCTGGTTTTGTTTAAAAGTTTGGTTTCATCTCCTGTCATATGTTTGGAACATCCTGAATCTAAATACCAACCAGATGAAGTGTGTTCAGCTTTTAAGGCAGTGATAACAATGTTACACTTCATTTGGGGTAAAAGATCATGTTTTCTAACCCAAATAGCTCTAGTTTTAATTTTGCGCAAGTTTTCCCTCATTTGATAAAATTTTCGAGAAACAGCTTTTTGTCGAAAAACATTTGGAGGAGCAAACTGATTATTGTGGAAAATTTGAGCTTTTGGTTTAGGAAAGTTTCTGGGAGCCTTTCTCTTAAATGAACTCTTAGTTTTGGTCTTTCTATTTCTGTAGTTAGAGTTCTTATCAGGTTGTCTTGGAAGGACATAATGGTTACGATTTTGCCTAGAATAGTTAAAGTTCTTGTAGACAGAAGTGTTGTACACAGGGGTGTTTAGACGCCTAGCATAACAACCTTCAAAGGAATGACCATAAACGTCACAGTACGAGCAATATTGATTGCTTGAGGGATGAATTTCCTTAGGAAAACTTCTAAAAATGGGTTTAACAGCATTTTGTTCAGTAGTGCTATTCCTGGGAGGAATGGTTTTAAAGGTAGATTCATCCTTTCTGATCAAAGGACAGACGTATTTAGTCTTAAGTGCAGTGTCAGCCTTAGAATTACTAGACTCTACAATGTCTTTCTGTTGTTTCTTTTGATCAAATTCCTTTTTAATAAACTGAAAGTCTGGACATGTTTCAATTGGTCTTTTGCCCCCAGACACAAACTTAATAGGTTCAAAATTAGTAGTTTGTGGTTTGTTCTTAGGGCAAAATCCAATACCGATTCTATCATCAGAATTGGTCTTGGAGTCAACAACAAAGTCAGTAAAACAATTTGAATTGTTTTCAAACTTAGAATTTTTTTTGAAAACAGTCGCTGTCTTTGTTTTTGCTTCCTCCAGTTCTAATAATGTTCCCTTATATTTCATTTCCAGGATTTCATTAGTTTTAGTCAACTCTTTTAATTTTTGATCAAAAGTTTCAATTTCAGATTAATGAGACAGACACTGGTTAGTGTACTCTTCGGTATTCAGCTTCACACTAAGACTTAGATCATCTAATTTCGTAGTCAGGTCTCTAACAGTCTTCTCCAGTCTAATGCCTTTTTTAAGAGTTTTAGCATACAAAGTATGGATATCAGGAAGGTCATCTGTGTCTGAGTCGCTAAGTAAAGTGTGTGTAGTGACCCCTAACGATTCAGTTTTAGTACTCACGCACCCATTTGCATCGTCATTATCGAGATCACTTTGACTCACACACACGATAGTAGAACTAGAAACATTTTCAGATAATAAAGCATCTAGGCCAGTCAAAACAGTATTCACACAAGCAGGAGTAGGAGCATCATTATCACACACAGGCATATCATCATTGTAAATGATCTTAGCATAAAAAGACATGCAAGGCTCAAGTACATTTGATGACTCAAGTTCCTCTTCATCAGAGTCACTTGAATCATTCCAAGTTTTACAGACATTGTCTCTATTGTGTGTGTTGGCTTTATTCAGATTAACTCTGCAATCGTGAGCAATGTGACCTAGTTTCCCACATCTAAAACATTCAATCTTTTTAAGGTCTCTAGTGGGTCTGGAGTTGTTGTCCTTAGGATGTTTGTCAAGACCTCTCTCATGAGGTTTGGGATTAGACAGAGTAGGATAATTAGGCTTGCCTTGTTTAGTTGCCTGTTTGTTTCTAAATTTAATAATTTTCTTAAATTCTTTAGACATTAAGGCAATCTGATTATCTAGTTTTTCTATATCACACTCCTCATCAGAGTCAGAGTTGATCAAATTAGTCTCAAGTTTAGACATCTTAGAGGCAAAACTCAAGTTAGAGTTGGGTTGTTTTCTTTGTGAATGATTTAATTGTTTCTTAAAGTCTAATTCCATTTCCACAGTCCTAAGTTTGCTACTGAGTAACTCAGGGGTAAGGTTTTTATCACTCATTTACTCAATAGCATACCTCTTGCTGTCAAAATTTTGTGGTAATGATCTTAGAATTTTAGAGACAATTTCATTCCTATCATAAGTTATACCATTAGCATGCAACTTAGTAACTATATCAGTTAAGTTCATGTAAAAGTCATCAAAAGACTCAGAGTTAGACATAATCAAAGAGTTGTACTGCTGGGTAAGCATTTGAGTTTTAGCAGCTTTAACTCTTGAGTCTCCTTCATGGGCAGTGATTAATGTGTCCCAAGCTTCCTTAGAAGTGGCACAAGATGAGATTCTCTTGAACCCATACTCATTAATAGACATAAAGATGGCATTCTTGCCTTTATTGTTATTTCGAGAAATAGTTTTCTCTTCTTGTGTAAACTCACTTAAGATTTTCTTTACCCTCTCATCGCTTCCTTCAGTGGCTGGTTTAGTAGGATAAGTGTATCCATTTTCAATAATGTCCCAGACATCATCTCCTAAAGTCCCTTGGATGAAGGCAACCATTCTTACTTTCCAGTAAGCAAAGTTGTTTCCATCAAAGAGTGGAGGTCTGGACAGATTACCAAACCTTTCATTCTTCTCGTCCATAGTTAGGTTTTTCAGAAAACGATTTCAGAAACACATGATCTTTTTGAAATAAAAGTTAACAGGGCTCTGATACCAATTGAAAAACGTTGCTAATGCCGTTTAATACAAGATTAAACTGTATAAGCAACTCCGAGATGTTTGTTGGAGAAACCCTTTTCTTTTGAAAATAAAAATTATAAACAACAAGATGTGTTTACAAAAAACTTATGTACGAGAGTAATCAAGACTTTGTAATCAGTTTTTAAAACAAGACAGTTTTAAAAATCAACACACTATAGACTGAGATGAGGAGATGAAGATAATCAACACACTGTTTTTAACGAGGTAAATCCTCTCCCAACAGAGGAAACATCCACGGTGACTTCTAAGTCACAAAAACAAAAATCCACTAATAACAAATAATAGTTACAAACAATACAACATACATGCACACAAATCAACCTATTCTAAGTTTAGGAATATACCCCACTCGGTGTCCTTCTAACTTCTCATAGATCTGATTGTTGATGATGTTCTTCCAGTTTGATAACTTCCTTTGCTTTAGCTTCCTTATGTCAACTCAATGATCTTTGATCTTATACACAACACTTTCAGTGTAGTAGTGTGTTAAGTGTTTGTGAAGTGATTCCTATCAACATGCATGAACTCACACACACTTAGATTTACAGACAGTCCTAGAAAAATTATATATAAAGTCTATATGCTGTGATTTTGTTTTCTTTCTTTCTTACAGAACTAAAAACCTGTTTGACCTTTAATATAACCCAGATTCCACGGATATCTCGCTTCAAAATCGGTCAAGATCTTAATCAATCTCGATTTTAAAAATATTTTTGAGATTGAAAATCTCCAAGTGTGAATCCAACTAGGTCAAGGTTAAGTTTCGTAAGAATAGAAACCATAAAAGATTTTCAAAACCAAATCAGTAAAGATTTTCTTAAATCAAGTAAGAAATATGCAGATCTAGTGAAAATGTAACATGCAGAGTGTAGATCTAAAGTTTCTATGAAAAAGAAACACAGATCTTCACACAAATGTTTAAGTTGTAAACAAGATCATAGACAAAGAGGTTACAGCTTCAAATGAACAAACCACTCTCTCTCAAACACTCAAGGTTGTGTTTGGGGTTAGGTGTATACGAAGGTTTGATTCAGAAAATGAAGTGTTTAGGGTTAGGGTTTGGTTTATGGCTAACACAGTTTTCTTTCTCTCTCTTCTCTCTTTTCTTTTCTCTCTTCTCTCTCACTTCTCTCTTCTCTCTATTTTTTTTCTCTCAGAAATGACGAATGCCCAAAAGTCTTGAAAATCTGAGAAGTGGGGGGTTTATATAGGGGTGAAGGAAGGTTCTGGAAATGCGCATGGAATCAATGGCTGAGATTAAGTCATCCTATGATTGACTTGATCTAAGGGTTATAAAACAGCGGTGGTTAAGTCCAAAGTGATTGGTTCAAATGATGGCACACGGATAGGTTTAAAACACATGCAGACCATCGATCAGCTTTGTTCCAACGATCATCAATCCACTAGCAAACCCTCTCACATAACAAACACAAAAAGATGAACCAGGAGGATGACAAGTGTTGCAATATGAGTGGCACACACACGCGCGTCCAAAGTAATTACAGCAAGCACCCTGAAGTCTCTAGCGCATTTACATTCTACCCAAACAAACATTCCATTGAAAAATGAAGTTTTTAAAAAAGAAATTTTACCCCACAAATTATATAAACACATTTTATTAATGAAAACATTTATTTAAAAAAAAATTTAAAAATGTTTAAAAATTCCCAAAAATAATTAAAACCACATTTTAAGGGGAATTAATCACACAATCAATTTTAAGCAATATATACACATGTATGCACTTCTAATTGTGTGTAGTGTGATTCAATTTATACCTTCATGGACCATTGAAGAGGATTAGAGAGATAAGGTCTGAGGCTTTCTGGATTCTAGGTTAGACAACCAATTTTGTCACTATTTCCAAATTAGATGAACACTTATACCGTATAGACTTAAGCAAGTCAAAGGTATAAGGTGCTTCAATCTCCCCCTTTGGAAATATGAGACAAAATCTCCTTTGAGTTAGCTTAAACTCTTAGGGAACCAAAAAAAATAAAACCTAGTCCTATACAAAAGATACTATCTACCCATTTCCTAGAAATTCAAAAATTACATAACTCAACTATTTACAAAATTTTACACTAGAAATGGTAGACAATCAGTAGAATAGATTCCTGCAAATATGCACACTAAGATCAAGCAGTTTAGATGAAATGTGAACAAAACATTGAACCCGTAAGACTCAAATTTCTCCCCCATTTTGTCTCAAATGGACAAAGGGTAAAACTTAAGGTCTTAAGAGTTTAATCAGCACATACCATACCTATACAGTTACGCAAATACAGAAATCTGTTATAGTCTAAAGGTTTAGTGAACATGTCTGCAAGTTGCAGATCAGTAGGAAGGTAATGAATTTCTAATTCCTTAGTTTCAACAAGTTCGCGTATAAAATGATGCCTTATTTTAATATGCTTCTTTCGCGAGTGTTGAACCGGGTTTTTAGATATGTTAATTGCGCTTTGATTGTCACAATACAATTGTAATTGGTCTTCTTTAATCCCATAATCACTTAACATCTATTTTATCCATAACAACTAAGCACAGCAACTTCCTGCTGCTATATATTCGGACTCAGCCGTAGATAAAGATGTGCAATTCTATTTTTTCTACTCCAACCACCTAAATTATTGCCGACATAATAACAGGCACCTGATGTACTTTTACTGTCATCAGTACACCCGGCCCAATCAGCATCAGTATACCCTATGATGGTGCTACAGGTATCATTAGTGTACCTAAGTCCAAGATTGAGAGTGCCTTTTATGTACTTTATTATACGTTTTACACACGATAAATGGCTCTCTTTAGGGTTATTCTGGTAACGAGCACACAGACATACAACATACATTATGTCTGGTCGAGAGGCAGTTAAATAGAGTAGGCTACCAATCATACTACGATATATAATAAGGACACTAGATAAGACTAAATATATAGGAATTATACATTTAAATAAATAAAAAAGAGTATATAATAGTTTATGCATTCAAGAAAAGGTTATATTATAAATATATTATTCGAGACAGTTTTTATAAAACAAAAAAAAAATAAACGTTCTTGATATATAATATATAAAATTATATTTATAAAAAAAATTATCAGCGTTAAATTTTTATTAAATACACCAAGAAAAAAAAATAATTTTTTGAACGCAACATGTTAAAAATAAAATATAAGTAAATATATATTAATGTTCTATAAGAGCATATATATATATATATATATATATATATATATATATATATATATATATATATATATATATATGCTCCTGTGCGGACTAGTCCGCATTTTAAGAATGCGGAGCGAACATGTGTCACCTAATGGTGCGCCTAGCAATTATCGCCTAAATTATAGGCACACTCTCTCTCTTTTCTGGGTTCACCGCCAGGTGACACATGTCCGGTCCGCATTCTTAAAATGCAGACTAGTCTGCACAAGTGCATGACTGTATATATATATATATATATATATATATATATATATATATATATATATATATATATGATGTAGTATAACAAGATTTTACATATAACACAAGTAATTTATACAAATATATTTATTGCACAACTAAATAAATAGTAAGACAAATAATTATATGAATGTATAAAATTCTAACTATAGTAGAAGATTGCACAATTTGTAATAGTTATATTAATAATGAACTATTATACTACATATATATATTTCAACTAATATATACAAATATATTCTACGATAATATTTTTATATAAAAGTATACAAACAAAATGTATATTGTAAAATAAGAAATATTTACATATTACTTAATAAAAGTATGTTTGGAATCATCAAAATTAATATATTATTTTTAAACTAAAATGTACTTGAATTATAATTATGATAATTAAAAAAGGGTTAATTACATTTTTGTTTAACAATAATCAATTATAAACATGCAATATTAAACTATCATTGTCAATTACACCATCATAGTAATTTACAAAAATGTAACCCAAATTCAACCAAAAAATTCAGCCCAATAAACCTACAAACTTCATCTTCTTTTTGTTTTCTTTGATTTTCTTTTTAGCCCCTCATCCTCTGTTGCCTTAATTTTCCCTTATTCCTTCTTTTTTCCATCTTTATTTTTTCTTTTTATTCCCTTGCTCGTCAGTGTTAACCTGGTGACCCACCCTGATTGTGTTGTAAGTATTTGGTATGCTTGTTGATCCCGCCCAAGGAATGTAATTGCATCCGTCATGATGCCTTCTTCAATGTTCATCCCCAACAACTCCATCGCTCGGCGCGCTTCATCCGCCTATTGAACATCATTTATATATGAGAATTTGTGAAATTATGAAATTTATAAGAAATGTAATCCTTACTAGTGATGTTATTCTTGCTTCGGACTAGCGATATGCGGGGTTCTGGACAATCGGGTGGGAATAGATTAAGAACCAATTCATGTAATCCTCGCTACATCCACTGGCACGTGACCAGTATTGATTGCCACTTCTACAATAATATGTGGTCTTGCCAATTTTCTTGATACCATTTTTACATGTCAAATTTAACCTTGTATCTTACAACTTTATTTCCCCTCTCGTCTCTTAAAGGGGTCATTAGGTCTCGGGGAATGATTTGAATACATTCAAGTTATCTAAGAAATCTTTCAGGATAATAGGGCTCGTCAACATCGAAGAAGTATTTAGGCTACATCCTCTAAAGTGATGGTCATCTCCCAAAATAGCATGTGAAAGCTATTTGTCTTTGGATGCCATTGCTAAAAAAAAGCAGAAACTAATGCATAGTCAATATATCGATGTCTATATTTGATCAAGCCAATGATATTTGTCCTATCTACCCTATCCATCACAACTTTACTCAAATATTTCGAAGGCTATTCACTTATCTTAATCCAATGGTTTACACATAGCAACGACACTCTTTAAACCTATAATACAATACCATAGATATCATTACAACTCGAGCAAATATCATAATTTTTTATAAGTTAAATTTATAAATATGATTACCACTGATCCGGTCCATATACATGGTACTTAAAATGCTTTCAGGGTATGAGTTCTTTCGAACCCTATAAGCATCAGTCGATGTGCAAGCATCACCTAACTTCTTTTTATTGTATACAGTAGGTGACTTCTTTTATCTTTTTGCGGGATTACTTGATGGGCCACCATTAGTATACGATGGAATATCCCTATGGCCATGCTTAACCTCAACATCTTTCTCTTCCTCAACGTCATCCTGGGAGTCATCCTGATGTGCATCATGTATAACATCATCCACAACATCATCCTCAAAGTGATCCTGATGTGCATGATTTGCAACCTCCTAAGGTGCATTCGAATCCATAACGCATGATAAGGTATGTATCTCTTCTCGACACTTCCTCTAAGAAGTAGTAACTTATTTCCTTTTCAAACCCGGGTAACGTATAGGTTTATACATTTGTAACCTGCATTGAAACATAATATATAGAATATGTAATATAAAACATTGATAATATGTGGATAACTTACATTGTAACTAACATACATGAATAACTAACATGAGTCGTAGGTATATAACTAAACATATATGAATAACTAAACATGAGTCGTAGGTAAATAACTAAACATATATGTATAACTTTCATCAGTTGGGGCAAAATAGTCGGAAAAAAAACACAAAATTTTCATAAACAGGACGAGTAAACAATAATGACTCATCACAAAACTACCGAATGGAAAATTTGCCTAATGCTTAGTTTCATTCGTCACATACCTAATGAGTAAATAATAACAATTCGATATCATAACCCCGAATGATACCACATTGTCCTTCTTACTTGATTCATTCGTAATAACATTAAGAAAACCTAAACATTCGTTGGTTTCATATCGAATGAAACCCTATAAATTGTACCTTGATGATTCATTATTAACATAACAATTTGAACTCAAAACTTATAGGATCCTAAACAAAAAATCATGCTATATGATTCAAACTTCCAGGGTTTTTATTTGATTCGTTCGTTGATTATAATAAAGGTTGTTAAACTCAAATATGTTAGGGTTTCGACAATGCTTTAAACATTATTAAAGTTTATATATGTTTCGCACTTCAAATATGTTAAAACCCTAGTTTTTTTGGTGTGGATAATGTTAATCATGTTGTGTACCAACCTTATTGAATGGGTGTTAATGATTATTTGATATTGGTATTTCAAGCTTGATGTTTAGATGTTAAAAGTTGATAGGTTTAAAGGTCATGATGTTTAGAGAAAATGAGGGAAATGAGTAAATGAAAATTATTGACTTTAAGTAGTGGGTAGCCCATATAGTGGTATAACGAAGAGAAAATTGGGTTTGTATGGTGTTATAGATTTTAAAAAGTCTAGTGTTATTTTGGAGTAAAAAATGGGTTGCACTTAGCGCCGCCTTTTATATATGGTGCAAATTAAGGTCAACCCATATAAAACGCCATCGAGTTTTGTATGTGTATATGTGATACACGTATATGATACTTGTGAGACTTGTGTGTATGTATTCGTGGTATTGGGTGTATAGGCATCCCAGACGTATGTGAGCTTTATTTCTTGACCTCGTGGTGATACGAGTACGAACTAATAGTGTATAAGTCTATGGTATTTATACGATTTAAGTTTTGACATTTCGCTTTATCGAATTCCGAGGAAGGAATTCCTTTATTAGGACGGAAGACTGTAATACCATGTATTTTCTGGTATTATTTAAAATGATTGTTAATTGTGATAATACATTAATAATTTGGAAAATATGTTACTCGACGAGAATTGGTAGTAAGTTAATGCATATATAGATGATGATTAAATTTGCATATTATGCGAAGTGTTAACGGCATATATTATAGTTAATTAACCCGTGTAATTAACTAACTATGTTGAGAAGCTAATGAATACTTAGATGATGATTAAATTGCATGTTATGTGATGAGTTTATGACACATATTATACTTAATCAATCAGTAAAAATAATTAACTAAGTTAAATTATGTGTGGTTACACGTGAAATAATTATCGAGATGTTTATGTTACATTGTGTGGTATTACCATGAGTTATAAGGTATTACCATTTTTTGTGGGCTCTGGAGTGTTACGGAGACCCAGATGTGTGTGTTTATTGTCTTAAGTTGGGTATGGAGTATAAGTATACCCTTAAACTAAGTTTTAGGCTATTCGAAATAGTATTTTAGACTCATTTAAGGGGCAGAAATAACAGCACTTAAGACCTGTGGGATCAAAGTGTTTTTAAAAGAAATTAGTTGAACTATATAACCCCCTATTATCTTGGAAGAGTACCTAGTAGGCAAAATAAATAGGGGAAATTTTGAGTGAAAGCTTTAGAGGATTTTTGGATAAGAATACAATCAATCAAAGCTCAAAGGACCATTTGTTCTTCAATCATGGCAAGATATCTCTTGCAGTACCATCTTTAAATATGTAATTGGTTTGTAATTCATGTTTATCATATTATAATATGAGTTTTAAAATATGTTTGTTGAATTGATGAAGATAAAATCAAGTTTAGGAATTAGGTTAATTAAAAATTGTATAGTGTGCCATGCTTTAAAGACTTGTACCTTTGAAAAAATTACAAGAGAGTGTTAAACAGTATAGGGGCAACTTCTGAGATGGAAGTTTGAAAATGCACTAGTGCCCTAGGATTTTACTGATTATCAAATGCACACCATTTTTTAATTTATTTATGCACAAATTAAATCACAGTATTGTTTAAACATTTTACCAATTATAATCTTGACCTAAGCATGCATCTAGGTTATACAAGCAAGAATAAAATAGCAAACCACAACACAATGATGTACGAGAAAAACCCACAATGGAAAAAACCTCAGACGGTCCAGCCAAACAAGTCCACTACAATATAGGTCTATATACAAGGACAACTTAGACTTACACAACGAATTTACGCCTTGACTCCCTTTATCGTCCCTTGTTACCTTATTTGAAACTACTATTGGAAGCCTTACAATAGCCACACAATGCAGACGTTTCCTATATCTTGGTATCCCAACGAGGCACCACAAAAATCAAGAAATCTCGTTCGAACGAAATACATAGGCTCATTCGAACAAAGTCAACATTCTCGTTTGAACGAAATTGAATCTCATTCTAACAAACCTGTAGAACTCATTTAAAGTAACTTCGAACGAGCTTCGAACGAAAAGTTTCTGAAAAAAAAAATCGTTTAAACCTCGTTTTAACAACAAACCATTTCTCATTTGAACCAAATAAATACTCGTTCGAATGAACAGTGTAATCTCGTTTGAATGACTAAGAAAATTTTGTTCTTTTGAAGAATATTTTTACGACAATGGCCTTAAACATTTTATACACCCAAATCTCATATAGAGGGATCAAACATAAATATGCATTCATACCTCATTGAGATCCCTCTGATGTTGAAGGAAAAACTCAGTATGAAGCCTAATGTGAACTCAATGTCACTTTAACTTTTCCACCGCTGTCTTCAATCGCACGTCATAGGTTCGAAGGAAAAACAACACAAATCCTAAATTATAACTCAGATGAGTTTTGTCCAAAGGAAATCAAGCCAATATACATACAAATTGACTCGACTGGAAATTTGTCGTTACATAGTTAATAACGGTGTTAAGGAACATCTGAAAAAGACTCAATTCTAGGTGTTGTTCAACGTTATGCCCATGAATCAGTTTGAATGTTCATTTTGGAACAAGTACGAGAAAATGCAAAGTTGTTGATACGGGCATATAGAGGGGAAAATGTATAATTTATAATTGGGGGTAAAGTCATCCACTTCACGCCATGAGACATTCTATGCTATTTGGCATCTCATTTGGAAAAGAATGTTATAGAATACCATCTTATAGAAAAAAGCCTAATACGTCATTCATTCGAAGACTGTTTGAAAATATTATCTGAATAGTGACATCGTCTCAAATAAAAACTACAGCAATTGAAGCATCATTCTAAAGAAAAATGGTTATGTCAGTTCTAGTTGGTTGTTATGCCTTTACACATTTTGTACTTATTTTTTCCGACGAGTGGAGTGACGTTGAAATGGTCATTCATGGAGTGCGTATAGAAAATGGATGAGATGGAAAATTACAATTGGCCCATGTCGATTTATGAATATCTAAGCAGCTCTCTTAATACAAATCATGACATTCCCGATAAGTGTTAGGGTGGTGTTATTCGCTTGCTGGTAAGAATAGTAGTATTTATTCGTTTGTAATATTTTTAAGAAATGATAACATGCTGATGACATTTTCGTAGATTCAATTGATTGAATACAATATTGGTTTAGCGAGTGAACTAGTATATTACGACCCGATAGCTTGATGTTGTACCCCAAATTCATGAAGTGGAACCTATCTAAGTTGAGTGTTACTCTAGATGTTAACATTCTCTGATGGGAGAGATTCAATTCCACGTAATTACATTATTGAAAGTGTATTTTCCATGTGTTCTATAACTTGTCGAGGAATACACATAAAGTTAATAGGAAACACATGGTATTCCATTGAGTAAGCAATTTGTAATTACTAAATGTAAATAAAAAAGTCAACTCGGGTCAAATGTTATACTATTTTATACAGTAAAAATTACATGAGTTCCTAACACGTATGCCTTATCTGCTAAATATGACATAATGTGGAAAATGGTCGATATTTATTATATTAAGTGAAAAGTTATTGCATTTACTATTTGAAATGCATTATATACACAAAATATTTGGCTTATGCTGAAAAATATACTACACGGTGAAGGTTACACATTATGAAATTTGGACATAGTTTGCTATTTTTTTTATAACTTTGAATTGTACTACATACAATATCAATTTACTTTAGGGTTAAAATAATATGACAATTGTATGATATGTGGGATAGTAACATGTACTGCAATGTTAATTGTTAAACGAGTTGGGCTAAACTTTGCAGAACGTGATACTTTCAAATCTATTACACACAGTAACATTTAACGTATAATTAAAAGTGATAAGCACCTAAAATTATTTAAATAAAACTCCAAATAGACGGTTTTCAATTGCTAATTCTCAGTAAAAAATGGTCTTATGCGCATTCATGTTTATCTTGTAGGTCAATTACCACTTGCAGATTTAAAAAACCTTAATTAAATTCAAATGTGATACATATGTGGTTAAATGCGTTAAACCCCAATCCTCGTACCTATTGTCTTGTCCCCTAACCGAGCCCAGACCAACCTTAACCCTAACCCTATTATTTCTGAGTGTGTGTGTGTAGTATTATTGTTCTTATTTTTAATATATATATTTTACACTTGTTCGTGTCAGTTTTATTTCTCTTTATTTTTTTAGTGTGTCTTTATTTTTACTTTGATTATTTTATTATTTCATGTATATATATATATATATATATATATATATATATATATATATATATATATATATATATATATATATATATATATATATATATATATATCGTGCTTTTCGTTATGTCCGTGTTTGTATATATTAGGTGTGCGTAGTTATTAGATTTTTAGTTATTTTATTTTAATTGTCTTTAGTTTTTAATTTTTATTTTGTTAGTTTAGTTTTATTATTTTATTTTATTTGAGTTTTTTATTAATAGGTTAGGAACTTAATTTTTAATTTTAATAGATTTTATTTTTTAGCTTTATTAATTTTATATTTTTTTAGCTGAATCTTAAATGTTTAGGTAATTTTATATATCTATGCGTAAGTACACACTCACATACACACACTTAACTGCCATACACCTCACCACACTAAAACAACTCCCTCACTAACTACTATTCACCATATTCTATATCCCATACAATCTCTCCTCAAATCCCCATAACCAAACTCACCACCTCCATTTAAAAACCACCATCACCACTTTACCCAATTGCCTGGATTCCTGAGAACCCTATCTGAGAAATGTGTGTGCTCGCGTTCAAATGATCAAATCATATATAAAACCCTTTTAACACAAAGTAACCCTAAACATGCAGCATTATGTGATTGAATAAATTGATAATCTACGCAAGAACATTCAAACACATGCAATTAAGGAAAAATCCCCCTCAGGGGCAAAACCATTTATTTTCACTATAATTTGTAAGAAAACGTCTTACAATCGGATTACAATGAAAATACAAGTTGACTAAGAATTACCCTCGGGTATCGGATTCTGTAGTCGTGGCTGGAATTATCCCTTTCTAGTAGGGCTGCAATGAAGAAGAAGAACGGTCTCCTCCACAAGGGTTGAACAAACCAAAGTTGTGTTCTTGGGTTGCAAAAGGATTCACAAAGGTATGGCAATGATATGTGAATCAAAACATGAGTCTTGGGACTCAAGAATATGAAGACTAGATGTATTTGGACTCTCAAATTCGTCTCCTAAAGTCTTGCAAAACAACTCTCCCGAAGTTGGTATTTATAGGGAAACCAATGAAGAGACCCACGATTTTAAATTGCTGAAATTCTATCCAGCGTACAGGTACCCCGAATCGGTTCGGGTACCCCTGCGAACCGGTTTGGGTCTGGGTTCGGGAAAGTGTGCTGGGAATTGGAGCTTAAACACTTAGAAAAATTTCCAGACTTTTCAATGAACATATCTCCATTTTTAAGGGGCATAACTTGTTCACCTTAGCTCGGATTGAGGTGTCGTTTCTTCCAGTATATTTGTTGCGGTAAGTTCTTCAACTTTCTAGTTGACCGGTCCTCCATACGGTGGCTGTAAAATTACCAATTTACCCATGAACATCCCTATCAAGCCTTGTTTCACTGATTTGACTTCTCTTGCGTTCCACTTGCATTACGAGCCTAGAATCAAGGAACGTGAAGTCATTGATGCAGATGAGGGATACATTAGTGGGGATAATGCATGCTTGATTCCCGAAATTCGGATAGAGGCCGTCATGTGATATCGTGAGGTGACGTGCCAAATGTAGCGGCGTACGACATAATTAAATGAAACATTTCGGACATGAGAAAAATGTCCTTACAAATCTCCCCCTATGTCTATGTCGGTACATACATAAAAAACCCGAATTATCAATTATGAAATTGCCTATACAAATCTACCCTCCCATGAACCCAAAACTGGAAAAGGTACAAATGAATAGTCTTCATCGTTTGTTCTTCAATTTTTCAGGAATCACAGATCTTTTCTCATCAGGGTGTGTAATTCAGAGATCATCAATGTAGTACCTACACACATGAGATAAAGCAAAATACCAAGTGACATATCGAGTTTGAAATGATGAGATAAACATATATATCAATTTATGAGCAAACTCAAATTTCAAAAACTCCCCCATGATAAGATAATTCATTCTCCCCCTTTTTATGATGTCCCCAAAAAGACAAATGAGAGAAATAAATCAAATAAGCAAGTGTGGGGTGTCACATGGATAAAATCACACCATGAATGAACACAAAGCAACCAAGTCAATGATAGCGTAAATGAAGTGGTGTGATCAACTTCGATAGGAAAATCAATGCATACAAACATGACATATGTGCACGATGAATATTGGATATTCCTAGCGAATGAACTCAAATGCTTCCTTTGGTGTAGAAGAGTGACAGTATAAGATATTGACTCAATCAAATCAACAAATCAAACCTCAAAATGATTTTCACACCAATAACGTCCAAAATGATTTTATGCTTTTTCAGGACTTTCAAGGAAGTGCAAACCCGTTTATATTCTCCAACCAAACTCCCTCAGATATTATATTGAATAGAGGCATTCTAAATTCTCAAACTTTGGAGAATTGATGGTGAAACCTAAGTGGCCCATATTTGGCATGAATTGCTTTTTATTGCCTATAAATTTTTTGGGCTCTTTTAACCTCTTTGGACCTCGGATATTAAAATACCTCCATTTTTTAGGCCCTTTTTAACGGTGGCTTTTGCGCAAAGGATAGATGATTACCTTTCGCAGCCCCTCCCCGTTATGCAAAAACACACAGTCTCACCAAAACGGTTTTTACATGCATTTCAATCTTGTCAAGTTTTATCGCATATTGTACATTGTATAGAAAGGATTGAGATGAAAACACGCAAGCCAACATGAGATAGACAAGTGCAATAATAAAATATAGCCGTGCATATGTGCAATAAAGGATATAGGAGTCAAACATGTAGGAAGATATCACGAATTACATCTCAAAGACTCCAATCAATGTAAAGCACATGGATGAAATGATGTAGCCTCTCAAATCTCTATCAAACAGTCACATGAATATATGGAATGAAGATGTGACTTGGCTAATCTTACATGCTCATCCATAAAAGAAGCAAAAAAAATATAAATCTTTTTGGTCTTTTTCAAAGAAATTATCAAAATAAAATCTTTTTGTGCTTTTCTTAAAATTTTCTTAAAGGAAAATCTTTTTGTATTTTTTAAAAAAAAAAATGAAAAACTAACTAATGATACATGCTAGCAATAGGTAAAAAAAAAAGATAAACAACCTATGCTAGCAATAAAGACTAGATCTCAACCGGGAGTAACGGTGGAGTTTTCTAAAGATGGTGACATCTTTTGAACCAACTCCACTAGATCATGAGTAGTCTTGATCAAAAACTTCACTTGCTCGTGAATATGTGCAAACTCTATATCAAAATGAGCAGGCAAAGTATCATGAGTGGGTGCATGTGCATGAATGTGTGAAGTGGCATGATATGGCACAAAACCCAACTTAGAACAAAATTCCCTAAGATGTCCTCGCTTCTTACAGTGGGAGCAAACATAAATCGGTCTAGGAAGTAATTTATCAACAATTTTGGGATGAACATTCCTAGACGGAAACCCATGGGACTCACTCACAATGGTGGATATAGGCTCGGGTGAATTCTCTAATGTGACTTGAACCACTCGTGCTTGTTTGAGGTCATCCTCGAGATGGGATACACGTGTCATCAGACTAGACACCGTGTTGGTCAAGACACCTTTTTCCCTTTTAAGCTCATCATTCTCTCCCTTAAACACACCAATCCGAAGACCTAGGATCCTATTAGTCCTTTTTATTTCCATGGTCTCGATAAATAACTTTCTAAAGGCATTTTGGATCAAACTATCATCACCATTATCATCCTCACTATCACTTAGAGAAGTGGGCATATCAACTTTCTTGCCCTCTCTCTTAAGTCTAGTGGGACACTCAAATTTCTTGTGCCCTGTCCCATCGCACTCAAAACATCTTATCTTCTCAAGTTTTTTATTTCTCTCAGTCTCACCACAACTCTCATCGCTCTTACAGTCGAGGTGTCCTTGTAACGTAGCATCGTCATCGTCGTGAGAAGCATTGGAGGAACTCACATGACTAGCCATGAACGCGGTGAAGCTACGCTCATGCGGTGACTCATCTCCCAAGTCCACCGACTCGACCTCACTTTCTCCCTCACTTGAAGCGCTCAAACCATCACTATCACTTTCGTGTGCACTATTGTGGAACAAGGTGGGTGTGCTCACACGACTAGAAAAAGCTACAAACTTCTCACCACTAGTCTCATCACCCTCACCTTCACTACTATCACTAAGTGTGGCGGGCATAGCTACTTTCTTTCCTTTCTTTCTAAGCCACGTAGGACACTCAAACGACTTATGTCCCTTACCCCCACATTCAAAACAAGTGACGTTCACAAAATCTTCCTCACACTCCTCATCGGATTTATTCTCTTTTTCCCTCTCATCACTTTCTTTGGCCTTTCCTTTCTTTTTATTTTTCTTTTTAAAAATATTTTTCTCAAAATTCCTTTTATCATTGAAATTTCCACTTTTCTTGAATTTGAGAATTCTTTTGAAATTTTTTGCAAACAGGGCCAAGTCATCTAAGTCAAAATCACATTTGGACTTGGACTCAAAAACTTTTTCTTTCTTTTTCTGAAAATGAGTCTTTAAAGCAATCCCATTATCCTTAGCCTTAATGGTTTTGGGAAACATGTCAATCTCATAGGTTTGAAGATCTCCTACAAGTTCTTCCAACTTAAGTGATTTCAAATTTCCCAAAGAGTTCAAAACAGTGACTTTAGGAATAAAGCGTTTTGGGAGAGATCTCAAAATATTTTTAACGACACGCGTGTTATCAATTACCTCACCCAAATTAAAACTAGTGTTAACAATGTCCGACAAGCGTGAAAAAAACTCATCAAAGCATTCAGACATGGTGATAGTCTCAAATTGGGTGGGCAAATTTTGTAATTTAGACTCTTTAACAGCGTTCGTACCCTCATGGGTAAGTTGCAAAACATCCCATGCCTCTTTTGACGTGGTACACGTCATTATGCGTTTGAACTCATCAGGTGTGACAGACCCAGAAATAGCACTTAGACCCTTTGAATTAAAAGATGACCATTTAATTTCTTCATCAGACCAAGAAATGTCAGGTTTCAAGTTGGTCACATTATCAACAGTCACGGTGGGAGGAGTCCACCCTCGTTCAACCAAAATCCAGACACGTTCATCAATGGCTTTTAAAGTCGACCTCATACGGGCTTTCCAATAAGCATAATTTGTCCCGTCAAAAACAGGCATTTTATAATATGACTTCTCCATTTGAACACGCACTTTTTCAAAAATCAATTTTTTCAGAAAATTGATCTCTTAGAAAAATTTTACGGAAAAAGGAATACGCGATAAATTAGCGTAACCTGCTCTGATACCAATTTGAGAAACGTGTGTGATCGCGTTCAAATGATCAAATCATATATAAAACCCTTTTAACACAAAGTAACCCTAAACATGCAGCAGTATGTGATTGAATAAATTGATAATCTACGCAAGAACATTCAAACACATGCAATTAAGGAAAAATCCCCCTCAGGGGAAAAACCATTTATTTTCACTATAATTTGTAAGAAAACGTCTTACAATCGGATTACAATGAAAATACAAGTTGACTAAGAATTACCCTCGGGTATCGGATTCTATAGTCGTGGCTGGAATTATCCCTTTCTAGTAGGGCTGCAATGAAGAAGAAGAACGGTCTCCTCCACAAGGGTTGAACAAACCAAAGTTGTTTTGCAAAAGGATTCACAAAGGTATGGCAATGATATGTGAATCAAAACATGAGTCTTGGGACTCAAGAATATGAAGACTAGATGTATTTGGACTCTCAAATTCGTCTCCTAAAGTCTTGCAAAACAACTCTCCCGAAGTTGGTATTTATAGGGAAACCAATGAAGAGACCCACGATTTTAAATTGCTGAAATTCTATCTAGCGTACAGGTACCCCGAATCGGTTCGGGTACCCCTGCGAACCGGTTCGCCCCTCCGAACCGATTTGGGTCTGGGTTCGGGAAAGTGTGCTGGGAATTGGAGCTTAAACACTTAGAAAAATTTCCAGACTTTTCAATGAACATATCTCCATTTTTAATGGGCCATAACTTGTTCACCGTAGCTCGGATTGAGGTGCCGTTTCTTCCAGTATCTTTGTTACGGAAAGTTCTTCAACTTTCCAGTTTACCGGTCCTCCGAGAGGTGGCTGTAAAATTACCAATTTGCCCTTGAACATCCCTATCAAGCCTTATTTCACTGATTTGACTTCTCTTGCGTTCCACTTGCATTACGAGCCTAGAATCAAGGAACGTGAAGTCATTGATGTAGATGAGGGATACATTAGTGGAGATAATGCATGCTTGATTTCCGAAATTCGAATAGAGGACGTCATGTGAGATCGTGAGGTGACGTGCCAAATGTAGCGGCGTACGACATAATTAAATGAAACATTTCGGACATAAGAAAAATGTCCTTACACTATCTGACTCGCGACCCTACCATCCTTCATACCTGGTCTGCTATGTGATCCGATCCCAACAACCCAGAATCATACAACCCGATCCCCTGGTCAGCACCCAAAATTCAATCCGAAGTTATCCTCAACCCGAGTAAACGAAAAATTGGGCAGCTTTCAACCCCAAGCCCGTAAACTCCATACCATACCCAACTGTCATCAAACACGTAGGTGACATCTCAAACCTGCCTGGAGCCATCCTCGTCGGTGACATACCTAAACTGGCGACCCATATACCTTTAACACAAACTCTACTGCCTTGATTCAAAATCTCCACCATCTCTCTAACCTCTAGCTCCATTTATCTGATTTCCTTTTAACCTGCTATAAACCAAAGACCCGAATACCCATAACCCTCTGTTCTACCTCCTCTCCTAACGACTAACCATGTTCTAAATGCTGGAAGCCCCAAAACCCGATCTTACCTACCCAACACCAAATCCCTAACATGAGTTCAAATACACTACTTAGCCTACCCGACGAGATCCCCCTGTCATTCCAACCCGAATCGACCCAATGCTCGACCTAACATCCTAACTTGTAACCACCTTATACCCATCTTCATAACCAAAGACCCACTTCTACCTAGAGACCCAATACCAACTTGTCCATTTTAAAACCCAAAATCCACTAAACACTAATAATAGTTCCTTGCTACCAAGTCCCAACCAAATAAACACACATGTCTTTAAAGTCTTTTATTCCCATTGCCCCAAATACCCCTCATGCCCTCACCAAACCCGTGCACATGTGTGCAATACCCATCCTACCCTCGACACTTAAACATGTCCAATTTTACTCCTAGATCCATATAACCTATTATTTAAGAAGACTCATGCTTATTTGGAGGGGAGTTCAAGGTTAGCTAGAGAGAAGACCATAGAGAGATAATTTAGTTTTAGAGAGTGAAATTCTAGTTTGTAATTTTTAATGAGTGTTGTAGTTAAAATTGAGAGAAATATATTTGAAGAAATTCATTGCAATTGGTCATTTTGGGTTTGAACTATTCTTCTCTAATTCATCTTGTTTAATCCTTGCATGTTTTTATTTGTTTATTTTGTGTCTTGGATGATGATTATGGAGGGCTAATCTCCCATTCAAGGGATGAATTGAATTCCCCATGAATCAAATTGATCTAGTTTGTTAATTTTAATTTTGTTTGATTTCCTTTGATTAGTAAATTTAATTCCCACTCTAATTTTTGCATTGAGAAATGGAAAATAATCCGTAATAAAGGATTGAAAATTGTGTTATCATTTGATTCAAACTAGAGACAGGCTTATCAAATTGATTAAAATCATAATATAATTTCCTTCTACTCTTATTTTTAGTTTGTCTAATTAAAATTAGCTGTGTGAATCGATCCTAGCGGGTGATTCATTTGATTAATTTTAATTCATTTTGAGTAGTGTTGTGGAAATTAAAATTACTTTTCTAAAAGAATATTTAATTAATTCATTAGTGTAATGAGAATTACCTTTTGAATTAAATGAATATTTTGAAAATCAAACCAAATTAAAATAGTGCAAATTAGATTTAGTTGTGTGAAGTGGGGGTAGATTTCATTCCTTGTGTCATTATCCTATTGTTATTTCTCACCATCTTACTGTTTAGATTTCTTTTGATTTTTAGTCACTTAGTTACTTAGTCTCATTCATCATCACCCTTGAAAATTATTTTAAAAGAAAATTTTAAAAAATAGAAATAAAATATTTGATAGTGGATTACATTTATCTTCTCATTATGGTATGCATCTCTCTTGAAAGTTGTATTGATACTCGTACTTACTCCCAAGCAAGTTGTTTAACACTTTTTGTAAGTAATTCAAGGGATTTTGACTAGTTTGTCTTTAAAAATAATGACATCACGCAAAAGTCCAATTATCAAATAGCGTTGTTGCCATTTTTTGGAGTTTAATGCACTTGAGAAGATCGCGGTCAGTTCCTACGAGTTACATTGGTCCCGTGGGAGGTGTTGGTGCCACCCACGAGGCCGTTCGGGGGCTGTTTTGGATTTTCACCCTCTAACGCCATGTTTTTAAGCTTAAGTCTAAAAATATGAAAATTATCGTCGTATTCTCAAACCGGGAGTCCCGCGGTTGCGCGATCAGTTCCTACGAGTCATATTGGTCCCGTGGGAGGTGTTGGTTTCGGATTGTAATTCGTTAATTATTTCTTTTTAGGTTTTAGTACCATTTTCATTTTATTAGAAGTTTAATATAGGGATTTTATCATTCAGCTTGTATTGCGGTGCTTGGAGACACCATTTATATATTCTTTATATTTGTAATAATTACTCACAAAAAAAGTGAAAAGGGAAACGGGACAAGGTAGAGAGAGAGAGCCCTTAGAGTGGAATTTCGAAACCTCTCTACTTTGGGTTCGTAGGACTCCCGGGCATGACTGAAGGTAGGTGACCATTCCCCCGGTTGACTCAACTAGGTATTCACCCCACGTGTGTAAAAATCGTGGGAGGCACATTCTCCATCACTCACGAATCTCCCGCAAGCGAGTTTTTTTTGTGTGTGATTATTTGCTCTTATGTGCTTTTAATTATCGCACCGTACTTAATTTGAATGGTTTGATGAATTAATGAACCTAATACCTAGACCCTGTTATTAAAACGAGTTAGAATTTCATCACCCACACTATCACCTTATCCCATTTTCTTGTTACCCGTGCCATCACGTAATTAAAATCAATCAACTATCAAGCCAAGTAGGAGCACAATTTTCAAAGGCGACGTGTGACAACCTGGATATAATTATGATAAATTATATTTAAATCATGTTTATCTTATGTGATATTAATAATGTGTTATTATTATATCTAATATTAAGTGATTATATTTAGTCTAATCCTACTTTCATAAATCATGAAATGTCGAATTATTTACAAACACAAATTTTTGTTGTTTTCGATAGAAATGTCCCTGTTTAAGACTAGTTTTGACCTCTATAACTTAAGCATTGACTTGAGGTGAGAACTATATAATTGTAAACATATGAGTTAGGGTTGTAACACAATAAATGGTACATCAAACGGATGTACGAGTAAGAAGTTAGGCCAAAATTACGAACAAGGGGCAAATCTGTCAATTCCCCCTAAGTGGTAAATTATTTTTTATTAAACCAAATTGTTTAATTTGATTGGTTGACTTGGGAGGCAACCTTGGCCGACTTAAAACTCTCCCTATAACTTATTTCTTCATCAAATTAATCCCTAGGTTCAGTTTGAAGTGTTGTTAGGGTGAGGAAGGAGAAAGTAGAAGTTTAGGAAGAAAAAGTGAGGAGAAAAAGTGTTAAAAAATCCGTAGAAATTACGTAAACGTCCCGAAGGTAATACTAATTGAAAATCTTGTTATTTTTCATATATTTATGATTTATACGATATAAATCCTTTATTTTTTTACTAAACTTTCATGTTTGGGTGCATACGTATGGATACATGCAAGTTTAAGTTAAGTTGAATGCATAAACCCTTAAAATTGCTTTGTATTGAAACCCCTTATATTCAAACTTGCATATCTCTTTGTGTGCTTACTGGAATTGAGAAATTCCAATTGTATATAAAATTAGACTCATATATTCATATCATATCCAAAAATTAAGATTTAACTCCTTGTGGTTAGGCCGTAGTGATGGTTGAAAGTTGGTATATAGTTGCTATTTGTATATTTCATTTCGGTATGCCTTGAGTTTTGTCAAGATTTTGACATAGAAAATGAAGTCAAAAATTTATGAAAATTTACTTCTATACTATCCAGTATGTGTACTAAAAATTGGTTGAAAATCATTGAAAGTTATTTGGTAGAAAAATTATGAAAATTATGGGAATTCAAAGGAACAATAGAGGAGCTTGTAGGGAAGATTTCTTGTGCTGTAAAGAAATGGTTATAACTTGCACTGGGAAGCTTGAAAAATTATACCGTCACTTGTAATGGAAATTATATTCATATATGTTTTCATATTGATAAGGTTGGACCCCTGTATTTATACAATTTAGGAATATAGGATGGTTAAGTATGTAGGACAATAATTTCAGGCCATACTGGATACCCCTTGAATGAATGTTTGTATTTCGTCCTTACAAAGGGTGCTTTGAGTAAATGTTTCATGTGTATATACATTGAGAAGTATAGTTTCATTTTTACTTGACTTTGGTTATAAATTCCTTATGAGGTATTTCCTACGGTTGAATGTTCATAACTTTATCAATATGTGCACCATTGTTTTGTCTTTACTCATGTTTCATGGAATGTGACTTAAGTATAATTATATGGTCATTGTATAGTCATGGAAAGTTACATAATTATATTAGGATGACACTTATGATTGATATTCAGTACTGATTTAGTTGGATTGACAGGTGTAAGGTCTAATCAACCCAGTTCAGCTCCTCCCGAAGAAAACGTGAATACGTAGTTGACAACCCAAAGTGAGTGTACTCACTTGAATGATGTATTTGTATACTGTTACGAATATGATCATAATGTTATGATTATAAATTGTTCATTTCGATTTACCGAAATGGGAGGTTACTCCTCGACCCGAAATGGGGTAGATTTGTCTATTAATGACAAGGGGTTACTCCTCGACCAGGAATGGGGGAGAATTGTCTATTTAGACAGGATATGTGAATCATGATTCGAAAAAGTTGGTCATTCATTATGAATGAGCAGGATAAGTTAATATATAATTATATGGACATGATTTATTGCATTTAAATTCATGCAGTAGTATAGTAGTGATGCATTCACTGGGCTATTTTTCTCACGGTTCCTATGTTCACATTTTTCAGGTAATGCGATGTCACTGCCAAATCTAGGAAGTCGGGTTGGGTTAGCCAAGAATGGGAGAAATAAAGATTTTGTGTGAATGTAAACGATGTAATTAAGTTAAATTATCCTTCAGGAAAGTTTTTATGGGCATGAATACTCTGATGTTGTAAAAAGTTTTTAGTTATATGGATTTACAATGATGACTCTGAAATTAGAACTCATGTTTATGGTTTGGTTAGATTAATTATGGTTTGACTCACTTTGACTTTTAGACTTCATTATAAGTAACTGGGTTGGGGTGTGTCAGCTTTTAGTATGAGAGCCTAGGTTTTAGAGGTTCTAGAGTGAGAAGCGTCTAGATTTGGTAGTGAATGTTAGAAATATATATTATTTGATACTAACGATTATGTTAGGAAAGATATGTCTATATGTATGTTGTTATGTCTTTGATTTATTTCAGATATAAAAGTATGGAAGGAGGAAATGTTAACGTGAGAATAGAAGATGAGGCTTCAAATATGGAAGCAGAAGCGGAGGTTGAGCAACCTGTTTATGGAAATGTAGAACCCGAGCCAGAACAATTGACAGACATGCAAAAAATATCACGTACTATGACTCTAATGGCAGAGAAACAAGATAGATTTATGGCTCATGTGGAAGAACAACAGACCAAACAACTGGAGGCACAAGCATTGGCTAGGGTTGAGGTGGTGATACACCCTCATTTGAAGGAGCAGTTGATCCAGCAGAGGCAGAAGAATGGGTTAAAGTGATTGAACTTATTTTCAGGGTGATGAGAATGCCTGAAAATCAACGAGTGATCTTGGCGACTTACATGCTGAAAGGAGAAGCTAAATATTGGTGGGATGTCACAAAACATTTGTTGATTACTCCAGGAGGTGGGAATGTGATCTCTTGGGATGCTTTTGTCAAAGCTTTGTATGATAAGTATTTTCCCCCAATGTATCGAAAACAAAAGGAGAAGGAATATTTCATGTTGAATTTGGGGAGTACGACAGTTAGAGAATACGAAGCTAAACTTATAGCTTTATCTCGGTTTGCTTTGAGGTTTATACAAAATGAGGAAGACATGTGTAGATGATTTCTTGACGGACTTGAGTTAGTTATTAAATCAAGGTTGTCGGCTTTAGAGACTGTTAAATATTCAGCCTTGGTGAACAAAGCAATGCTAGTAGAAAAGGATGTGAATGAAGTGAGAGGGAATCGAGAACGAGGCGTAAAGAGAAGTAGATTCGATCCAAACTATCAAAAGGGTAGTGATACTAAATATTCAAGGTTTGGAGGGAAGAAATTCCAACAGGGTAGAGGTGGAAGTAGTTCACAAAGGGGTGAATCTAGTGGTGGAAGAGGTTCAAGATTTTTAACACAAGGAGATCCAAATGTTTATTTCTTTTGTGGGACATCGGATCATATAAAGAGAAATTACCCAAAGTTACAGAATATAGAATGTTTTAATTAGCATCAGAAGGGCCATCTGAGAAAGAATTGTCCTATGTTAGCAAGAACAATTTCAGTTAGTAGTGTGGGGCCTCATAAAGGATCCTCTCCAGGCAGTGTCACCAGGGGAAGAGGTACAGGACAAGCAAGTGGATCGAAGGCAGGAGGAAGAGTGTTTGTGATGACATTACAAGATGCCCATGCTACACCTGAAGTGGTTACAGGTAAACTTTCTATTGTAAACAAAGATTTATATGCACTCATTGATCCTGGATCTACGCATTCATTTGTGGCATTACATATTGTTTCATATTTGGGTAGACCATGTTTATTTCTCAATTGTGCCTTATATATTTCTACCCCAATGGAAAGTGTAATTCTGGTGGAGCATATTCATAATAATTGTGTCTTACAAATGGGTGAGCGAGATTTCTATGTTGATTTGATTTCGTTGGCCATTCGGGATTTTGATATCATATTGGAGATGGATTAGTTATCATCATATCTTGCTTCCATTGATTGTTTTCGAAAAGAAGTTACGTTTCATCCACCTGGTGAACCCGAGTTCCAGTTTACAGGGGAAAGGAATGTTGTCCCTAATTGTCTCATTTCAGCAATTAAGAGCAAAAAGTTATTGAGTAAGGGTTGTACAGGGTATTTAGCATATGTGGTTAATGTTAGTAAGGAAGCACTTAAAGTTGAAGATATACCAGTGGTTAGAGAATTTTCTGATATCTTCCCAGAGGAATTGCCAAGATTGCCACCCGATAGGGAAGTAGAGTTTTCCATTGAATTAATTCCAGGTACTGGTCCAATTTCTCTTGCTCCATATAAAATGGCACCAGCGGAGTTGAAAGAATTGAAAGTACAATTACAAGATCTGATAAGCAGAGGTTTCATTCGGCCTAGTGTTTCGCCATGGGGAGCCCCAATGTTATTTGTGAAAAAGAAAAATGGGACAATGCGATTATGTATTGATTATCGGCAATTGAATAAGGTGACCATTAGAAATAAGTACCCTTTACCTCGTATCGATGATTTGTTTGACCAATTACAGGGGGCATAGTATTTTCGAAGATTGATTTGAGATCGGGTTACCACCAATTGAAAGTAAAGGATAGTGATATTTCCAAAATAGCTTTTCAGACTCGATATGGGCACTATAAGTTTTTTGTAATGCCATTTGGATTAACTAATGCTCCAGCAGTTTTTATGGATTTGATGAACCGGGTATTCCACCCTTTCATTGATTCATTTGTGATTGTATTCATAGACGATGTGTTGATTTACTCGCGTAGCATGGAGGAACATGAGAAACATTTGAGACTGCTATTGCAGATTTTAAGAGAGAAGAAATTATTTGCTAAATTTAGCAAGTGTGAGTTTTGGTTGAATAAAATTGTGTTTTTAGGGCACGTTATCTCGGAAAATGGGATATATGTTGATCCAAAGAAGATGGAAGAAATCATTGAATGGGAGAGTCCTAATAATGTTACAGAAATTAGGAGTTTCCTAGGATTGGCAGGTTACTATCGCAGATTCATTAAGGGGTTTTCAGCAATAGCATTACCATTGACAAAGTTGACTCGTAAAGAAGTGAAGTTTGTATGGGATGAAGAATGCGAGAGGAGTTTTAAAGAATTAAAGAATCGGCTAGTTTCAACCCATATACTTACTATTCCATGTGGGAATGAGTCTTTTGTGATCTATACAAACGCTTCATTTCAGGGGTTAGGATGTGTTCTTATGCAGAATGGGAAGGTAATATCATATTCTTCCAGACAATTAAAGACGCATGAACGAAACTACCCTACACATGATTTGGAGCTAGCAGCTATTGTTTTTGCTTTAAAGTTGTGGAGACATTACTTGTATGGAGAAACTTGTGAGATATTTACAGATCATCAAAGTTTGAAATACTTGTTTACACAAAAGGAACTGAATTTGAGACAGAGGCGTTGGATATAGCTGATTAAAGACTATGACTATACCATCCATCATCATCCTGGGAAGGCCAATGTAGTAGCAGATGCTTTGAGTAAAAAATCATCAGGGATTCTTGGTTGCATACGGTGTACCCGTGTTGGAAATATTCTTGACTTGGCATCAATGGGGATTGAATTGAAGTTTTTAAAAAGCGAAGGATTATTAGCACATGTCACAGTGAGACCTTTATTGGCAGAACACAAAGGAAATTTGCAGACCAGTGATCCATTCCTCGAGAAGAAGAAATAAGATGTCCTGGATGGTAAAGAGAGTGACTTTAAAATTAAGAATGATGAATCGTTGTGTTATAAAAACAGGATTTGTGTACCGAATGATCCACCCTTAAAAAAAGATATATTAGAAGAGGCACATAGTTTTATTTACTCTATGCATCCGGGAGGTACCAAAATGTACAGAGATTTGAAAGAGTATTACTGGTGGAACAATATGAAACGTGAGATTGCAGAGTTCGTAACTAAATATTTAGTATGCTAGTAAGTAAAGGCGGAGCATCAGAAGCCGGTAGGATTATTGCAGTCGTTGCCTATTCCGAAATGGAAGTGGGAGCATATAACGATGGATTTTGTTACGGGATTACCACGTTCACCAAAGGGGCATAATTCTATTGGGGTTATTATAGACCGATTGACGAAGTCGGCCCATTTTCTTCCAGTTAAGACCATCTACACTGTGGACAAATATGCACGTATGTACGTTAATGAGATTATCCGTTAAATGGGGCACCAGTGTCAATTGTATCTGATAGAGATCCAACGTTCACTTCTAAGTTTTGGCCTCGTCTCCAGAATGCCATGGGCACAAGTTTGAAGTTCAGCACAGCATTTCATCAACAAACTGATGGGCAATCAGAAAGGAAGATTCAAATATTAGAAGACATGTTATGAGCCTATGTATTTAACTTCAAAGGTAGTTGGGATGATCATTTGCCATTGATGGAATTTTCATATAATAATAGTTATCAGTCGACTATTGGTATGGCTCCTTATGAATCTTTATATGGGAGGAGATGTAGAACGCCTTTGTGTTGGGATGAAGTGCGTGAAAGGAAAATATTGGGTCCTGAATTAATAGATGTGACGACTGAAAAGATCAAAATTATTCGAGAAGGGATAAAGATAGCGCAAAGCAGGCAGAAATTTTATGCTGATAAGAGGAAGTATCCATTGGAATTTCAGAAGGGAGATTTTGTATTCCTGCGTATTTCAACATCGAAAGGCGTTATGAGATTTGGGAAAAGGGGAAACTAACTCCAAGATACATTGGACCATTTTAGGTGTTGGAAATAATTGGGGCCCTGGCATATAGATTAGCATTACCTTCAGATTTAACCCGTTTACATGATGTATTTCACATATCTATGATCGTAAGTATTTGGCGGATCCATCTCATCAGTTGAAAACTCATCCAATTGAACTGAAGGAAGACGTGTCGTGCATCGAGAAACCAATGGAAATTATTGATTGTAAGGAGAAAATATTGAGAAATAAAGTTATTTCCTTAGTTAAAGTTATGTGTATGAGCCATGGAGTTAAAGAAGAAACTGAGAAATGGAGGATAGCATGAGAAAATAGTATCCCTAATTATTTGGTAAGTGACCTTCATACTAAATTTCAGGGACGAAATTTTCTAGGGGGGGAAGTTGTGACAACCCAGATATAATTATGATAAATTATATTTAAATCATGTTTATCTTATGTGATATGAATAATGTGTTATTAGTATATCTAATATTAAGTGATTATGTTTAGTCTAATCCTACTTTCATAAATCATGAAATGTCGAATTATTTACAAACACAAATTTTTGTTATTTTTGATAGAAATGTCCCTGTTTAAGACTAGTTTTGACCTTTATAACTTAACCATTGACTTGAGGTGAAAACCATATAATTGTAGACATATGAGTTAGGGTTGTAACACAACAAACTGTACATCAAACGGATGTACGAGTAAGAAGTTAGGCCAAAATTACGAACAAGGGGCAAATCTGTCAATTCCCTCTAAGTGGTAAATTATCTTTTATTAAACCAAATGGTTTAATTTAATTGGTTGACTTGGGAGGCAACCTTGGCCGACTTAAAACTCTCCCTCTAACTTATTTCTTCATCAAATTAAGCCCTAGGTTCAGTTTTAAGTGTTGTTAGGGCGAGGAAAGAGAAAGTAGAAGTTTAGGAAGAAAAAGTGAGGAGAAGAAGTGTTAAAAAATCCGTAGAAATTACGTAAACATCCCGAAGGTAATAATAATTGCAAATATTGTTATTTTTCATATATTTATGATTTATATGATATAAATCCTTGATTTGTTTGTTGACCTTTCATGCTTGGGTGCATACGTATAGATATATGCAAGTTTAAGTTAAGTTGAATGCATAAACCCTTAAAATTGCTTTGTATTGAAACCCCTTGTATTCAAACTTGCATATCTCTTTGTGTGCTTACTGGAATTGAGAAATTACAATTGTATATGAAATTATACTCATATATTCATATAATATACAAAAATTAGGATTTAACTCCTTGTGTTTAGGCCGTAGTGATGGTTGAAAGTTGGTATATAGTTGTTGTTTGTATATTTCATTTCGGTATGCCTTGAGTTTTGTCAAGATTTTGACATAGCAAATGAAGTAAAAAATTTATGAAAATTTATGAAAATTTACTTCTGTACTATTTAATATGTGTACTAAAAATGGGTTGAAAATCATGGAAAGTTATATTGTAGAAAAATTATGAAAATTTTGGGAATTCGAAGGAACAATAGAGGAGCTTGTAGGGAAGATTTCTTGTGTTGTAAAGAAATGGTTATAACTTTCTCTAGGAAGCTTGAAAAATTACACCATCACTTGTACTGGAAAGTATATTCATATATGTTTTCATATTGATAAGTTTGGACCCCTGTATTTATACAATTTCGGAATATAGGATGGTTAAGTATGTAGGACAATAATTTCAGGCCATACTGGATACCCCTTGAATGAATGTTTGTATTTCGTCCTTACAAAGGGTGCTTTGAGTACATGTTTCATGTGTATATACATTGAGAAGTATAGTTACATTTTTACTTGACTTTGGTTATAAATTCCTTATGAGGTATTTCCAACGGTTGAATGTTCATAACTTTATCAATATGTGCACCATTGTTTTGTCTTTACTCATGTTTCATGGAATGTGACTTAAGTGGAATTATATGGTCATTGTATAGTCATGGAAAGTTACATATTTATATTAGGATGATACTTATGATTGAGATTCAGTACTGATTTAGTTGGATTGACAGGTGTAAGGTCTAATCAACCCAGTTCAGCTCCTCCCGAAGGAAACGTGAATACGTAGTTAACAACCCAAAGTGAGTGTACTCACTTGAATGATGTATTTGTATACTGTTACGAATATGATCATAATGTTATGATTATAAATTGTTCATTTCGATTTACCGAAATGGGAGGTTACTCCTCGACCCGAAATGGGGGAGATTTGTCTATTAATGACAAGGGGTTACTCCTCGACCAGGAATGGGGGAGAATTGTCTATTTAGACAGGATATGTGAATCATGATTCGAAAAAGTTGGTCATTCATTATGAATGAGCAGAATAAGTTCATATATAATTATATGGACATGATTTATTGCATTTAAATTCATGCAGTAGTATAGTAGTGATGCATTCACTGGGCTATTTTGCTCACGGTTCCTATGTTCACATTTTTCAGGTAATGCGATGTCACTGCCAAATCTAGGAAGTCGGGTTGGGTTAGCCAATAATGGGAGAAATAAAGATTTTGTGTGAATGTAAACGATGTAATTAAGTTAAATTATCCTTCAGGAAAGTTTTTATGGGCATGAATACTCTGATGTTGTAAAAAGTTTTTAGTTATATGGATTTACAATGATGACTCTGAAATTTGAACTCGTGTTTATCGTTTGGTTAGATTAATTATGGTTTGACTCACTTTGACTTTCAGACTTCATTATAAGTACCTGGGTTGGGGTGTGTCACGACGTGTAAGGATCCGTGTTTTTCTCGCCCGTGGATTAATTAAAATTTGACTACCCACTCACCTAATTGAAGATAACGAATTGGCTATGTGCTAGTTAGGATTTTTACCTTTCTTGTACGTGTCTAATTTACTCTTTAGGTTGTCACTGTTATGCTTCATCCTTTTGAGTTTCAAATCGAGTCCATCACCCCTTTTCTTTTCCAAAAAAAAAAATCCAAAAATATTTTTCATTTTTCTTAAAAAATCCAAAACTCCAAAAATATTTATTTTCCTTTTCCAAAATAAAAATTCACTATTTGCATGTCGATGTGGCAACGAGTTAATCATCGATTAATTCATTCCCATAGCCTTTCTCCCGTGTCATCTTCTTTAGGAGAACCACGTGTTCCCCTCGATTTTCCTTGCCACCAATCACTTCTAGTTGTCCCCGTGTAGACATCTCTACTTTATCCATCCATCCACTCACCATGACCGACGAGCGTGCCTTAAGGGACTATTTTGTCGGGATTACAGCTAACCCTCCATCATGCATCGTTCTTACACCCACCTCAACGGTTGACTTTGAAATATCCCCGTAAATCATTTCAATGTTGCCCAATTTCCACGGCCTTGAACGTGAGTCTTCATACACTCACTTGTGAAAATTTTCTCACGATTTGTGTAACTTTCAAAAATCAAAACTTAGATGAAGAAAATGTTCGTCTTCGCTTGTTTCCATTTTCTCTCCATGATAATGCATCCATGTGGCTCAATTCCTTGCACCGGTATCTATCCATACATGGGAACAACTGGTGAAGAAGTTCATGTCCACGTTTTATCTGATGAGCAAAACCAATGAGATGCGCTAAGCCATCCATGAAATTCGTCAAAAGCCAACCGAGAAATTTTGTTACATCAATAGTTGCCTACATCATGGTCTCGAGAAAAATCATTTTATCCATAGTTTTACAATGATATCACTCCTTCCTCTGGAACCATGATTGAATCCATGCACAAAGGGAAATTCATGCATTTAACTCCCACGGTTGCCTACAATTTTCTCCTCGGTGACTCCCAAGATTAGGAGGGAACCAGTGACTTTTCCAGATCTGAACCACCACATGTAGTCTCGATTTTAAAACTTTGATTCATGGTTTAAACACTTTGACTAAGACCATTTACGCTCTCAGTTGTTCTATATAATAAAATGTTTCTCTTTTTAAACAAGTGATGAATGCCAACGAGTCTAGTCATTATTCTTGTAGTATATGCTTAAGCTAAGATCATTTATCTCATTTTTGTACCCTTATTAAATATAATACCGAACCCCTTACGGCCCAAGAGTGTGCTTTTGATACCACTAGATACCCCATTCCCTCGTTGTTTACTTACAATCCTAATAATAGTAACCATCCCTATTTTCTTATAAGTACAACAACAATCTTGCTCCATCACACCCATAATAAAATATTGGTGGTCCACCCGGGTTTCACCAAATCCACAAATGCAACAACGCCCTCCCATCCAGAACCACCATGCTCAATACCATCAACAATAACATCCATCACCCTTTGTCCCCTACGGGGGACCACCAAACACCAATCATCAAATTGTCCCTGTTCCACCTCCCTCTAATGAGTATACCCCACCACTTAGTTCTAACCGTAAGTTGGCGCCCCAACCACCTTCTACCTCGCCTCCCCAATCCTCCACCTCCTCTCTCGAGAATCTTCTCACTTAATTTATCACGACTCAACAATAAACCACGCAAGGATAAACTCAAGCCATCCAAAAGATTGAGAAATGCCTTAACCAGTTTGAGTCTGAGCGAGAGAAAGGTCGATTTCCCAGTTAACCCATTTCTAACCCTAAGAGGAATGGAAAAGAGTCGGCTTATGAGTTTGGATTTTCTTCCACTCCACCCACATACCAAGTGGACATAAAAGCGGTGAGTACTCTAAGATTCAAAAACCAAGTTGACAATGGTGTTGATGCTCCCCGTGATGTGCAAATCCCACCCACCTAAAATTTTCCATAAGAACCTCTCTCTCTGATTCCACCACCCAATAAATCCACAGAAAGAGAACGAGCCTAAACCTAATGAGTCCACCACTTTCTATGTTCCCAAATAACCTTTTCCTCATAGGTTGGCTCCGACAAAGAAAGCCCATCAATTTGATGAGACGAGGCAAGTATTTCAGAATGTTAACATTAATATTCCATTCCTCACCAAGATTCAACAAGTTCCATTATATGCCAAATTCTTGAAGGACTTGTGCATTATCAAGCGACGGACGAATGTGCCTCATGATGCCTTCGTCACTGAGTAAGCCGCGTCCCTTATCCATGAGATCGGTGTTGTGAAGTACAAAAACCCCAATCGTCCTACTCTCTTGCATGTTAGGCGATAAGTTCACTACTCGGGGTTTGATTGATCTTAGGGCTAGTGTTAATTTGTTACCTTACTCCCCCTACCTTGAGTTAGGTTTACAAAACATGAAACTTGTATGGGTTACTCTTTAACTTGCTGACCATTTCGTGAAAGTGCCTAAAGTAATAGTTGAAGTTATTTTGGTGAAAGTCTCTGACTTTTACTACCGTTTAGATTTCATCATATTAGACACCCCTGCTCTTGACCCAACCAATATTCCTATCATCTTGGGTCACCCCTTTTTGGAAAATATAAATGCCATTATTAATTATCGTGATGGGTCAATGAATATTTCTTTTGGAAACATGACCGTTGAAGTCAATAGCTTCCCTCTCATGCAACAAAAGGCTGACATTGATTCTATTGATGAGTTGTGTGTGATTGACTCCATGGTCCAAGAGATGTTGGATCAAACATATCCCGAAGATCCTATCCAAGAATGTTTGGCTCACTTTGTGTCCAAGTTTGATATTGATTCCTCTATCTCTAGAGTAAATGACTTGTTAAATTCCACGCCACTGATGGACACTTACATATGGGACACTCCATTTGAACCTCTCTCTGTCAACATTCTTCTTTTGTAGATGACCCAGTTAACCCATGTCTCGATATTTCCCCGGATTCTATTTCTGCATCTGAGTCCGATGCATATCTTGAGCCACCACTTAGTTTGGAGCTTAAGCCATTATCTGTTGAGTACAAATATGTTTTCTTAGGCACAAACCAACATCACCCAATAATTCGCTTCCATCTTGACCTCAGATTAAGAATATCAATTGGTCCACACTCTCACCTGTGACATTGAGCTTGTTCTTTTATGCACACCACTTACTTGTGGCGTTGAATTTTCATATTGTCAACTCATCAATGTGTCACGAAGTGACCATTATCACCGTCTATTTATAGAATGGTTGCTTACTTTTTCTTCACCCCACCATATCCATATTGTTACACCCTTCTGTCGTCCTGACCAAATTGAACATCATGCTTATAGGTCCCTTATTGCCCTCACTTTTAAGCTCAATAAGGCCCGAGATAGCTGATTCTTCACCCTCACCCTTGCCTTTCTTTCCTATACACTCCTACCCATCCACCCTTTGTCCACCGATGCTTTGTATCACATGAAGCACTTTGACATAGAAGTACATTAACTTTATCGCCTTTATCCAATAAGACTGACGCTTAAGTCTTGTTTGGGGGGTGATTCTCATCACCCAATTTTTCTACCACCTGTGCTTTCATAGTTCTTATCTTTAGGGTGAGTTTTATTACTTAGAGCTATCGAGAGGCAGCCTGTCATATCTTGTTTTGATGTATGAGTCTTATCCTATTTGGGGGTGGTGCTTCACATCACCCAATGATATACCTTGTTTATAAACTTGCATGTATTTTTTCTCATTACTTATTCAGGTTCATCTTGGATACATATGGTCCAGCTCATTAGTGGTTGATTATGGTATTCTCTTTCCTACCTTGTGCTTTCAATTTTAATATATAGTTTTAAACATCGAGGATGATTTTCTATTTCTTGGGGGTGTGGGGAAATTTATAAAAATCGTACCTCTTTTGAAAAAAAAATTCAGAAACAAATCACTTTAATTTTTTGTGTAGCTTAACTTATTTTTTTTTATGACATGAAATGTCAATAATCTCTCTTTTATAAGTCTTGGACTACCCCTGTTCATGCCCAAATTATGCTTTTATCATAAAATTAAGTAGTGCCTCTTAAGGTTTACTTGCACTATGAATTCCAAAACTCAACAAATTTTCACTTTCATGTTTACAATAAAAAGTTAAAGAGTAAGTACATTCTCAAGATCCCTAAAAGATCACTTGTGGAGACTTAAACCCGTGAGAATTGAGTTATTCACATTTTTTAGGGTTTTTACGTATCTCCGAGTCACCTCAACTTTTTTGGGGTACCAGACTCAGTCGTTTCATGATCTCATTATTCTTCATCTTTATCATAACCACTGAGAATTAAATCACCTTCGAGTAGTAAGAAACATATATCTTATAGTTTATCCCGAGCACCAAACCATTATTTACCATACACTCACCATTTCTCCATATCACATTACCATTTACTTCACCCATTACCTTCCCATGTTTCTTTTATCATTGAATATTCCCCACACCATCCATAATATATCATTTTCAATCATTACCATCCATCATTTTTTGAGAAAAAAAGTGTTTGAAATTCTAAATATAAAATGTCTTCATTGTTGGTTTGAAAAGAAAAATGCATTGCAAAATAAAAGAAGAGAAATGAGTAAAAATAAAAAATTAGAAAAGCAAGACTATAAGATTTTTTTTTATCAAAGTTTGATAAAATGAAGGCATTGGTTATTTAGATTGTGTTGCACTCTTCTCAAAAACCCTACCATCATATCATTTATCTTCTTCATCTCATTCCTCATGCCCTACATAAACCCCATTTTCATCATTGGTAAGATGTTCGCGCAAATGAGAAGTCTATATGGTGAATGACTTGACATTCTCAAAACAGTGGTTAACATTCATTCATGAGATCAAATTTTTTTCATGTATCCTTAGTTTCTTATAAGTGTGAGAGACGTTTGTCCTTGTTCACATTTACTCATCTCCTCACACACTAGAGAGATACACTTACCCAAATCTTAGAGAGTTCAATTCAGAGAGACATATCTAGCGAGATTTTAAGTAAAAGCGTTGATTCTATAAAGGCGTTATAGGAATTACTCTCATGATACTTAAGATTGTTTCACACTACACACACTGAGATTTTAAGGAATGATTACACCTTTGGTATTAAGTAATTTTATGCCATGCACTCATAGTTGAACATTGTATTTTGGGAAGTCTTTATAGATGGGTTGTATAACTTTTCATTGTCAAATGAAAGATTGCCCTTTCAATAAATAATTTTCAATAAATTTTTGAATTTTGTGGTTACATTCACTTCAAACCCTCATGAGACAAAACTCATCCTGTAGGGTAACCAATTTAAAGACTTGTTGCACATGTTAAGTGCAGTCGCAAGTGCCCACGAAAGTGACACACTTTTGGTTTCTTATCTTTCTTTCTCTCTATTTTTGCTCGAGGACTAGCAATCTTCTGTTTGGAGGTGATGTGATAAGCACCCAAAAGTGTTTAAATAAAATCCCCAATAAATGTTTTTTAAATGCTAATTGTCGATAAAAATTGATCTTATGCTCATTCATGTTTATCTTGTCGCTCAATTACCGCTTGCAGATTTAAAAAGCCTTAATACAATTCAAATGCGACACATATGCGGTTAAATGAGCTAAACCCCAATCCTTGTACCTATTAACCTATCCCCAAATCAAGCCAGGACCAACCCCAGCCTGCCCTATTGTTGCTCAGTGTGTGTGTGTGTAGTATTATTGTTCTTATTTTTAATATATATATATATATATATATATATATATATATATATATATATATATATATAGAGAGAGAGAGAGAGAGAGAGAGAGAGAGAGAGAGTCCAACTCTCATACGGATCATTCTATGCGGATTAGTATGCGGATTGGCTAACGTCTAAATAAGTCTTAGGACCACGTTTGTCTTTTATGGACCGCATAGGGACCACCTTCTCTTTCCAAGGTTTTTAGGAATATAAATTTCTACCCCGGTGATTTCTAAGGTCTTTTATTTTAATGCTTCATTAATCTGGAAGTCTAAGTGTAGAAGTTTTTGGGCTACTGCTACTTCTCAAGCTTCTTCCATCACTATCCTACTGGAGTTCTGAATAGCGAGGATTATCGATACAAATAGTTTCTTCAGGGAGTCTAGAAATTGAAAGAGGTTTTGATGGAAATACTCTAGTCTTAAATACCTTATACGGTATCGTGGGTTTATCCGTCTAGTTTCTTTATATATTTGATTAATAATATCAATTATATCGTTATCTATAAATTCGTCTAAATTATTATCACCATAAGATGATAAAAATCTACGGTATGTTCTAAGGGCAGCTGTCTCTACGTTTTTAAGAAGAGGGCGAATTTCTCCAGCTCTAATTAAAATAACCTTTATTTCAACTAACCTTTTTCGTCTAATAAATTTTAATACGTCTATATTGTCTTCAAGTATCCTAGTGTATTCTTGATATTTTTCAGTTCTTGACAGTTTTTCTGCAAAATCTTCAGTTCTTAATTTTTATCTAAAGAGATCTCGGATCCCTGTTCTAATTATTTTTATTCTAGGTACTTCTCTTCCTAACCACTCAATAATCTGGTCTATATATTTGAAAGTACCACCTGTGTATATTAAATCAGATTCTATAAGTTCTTTATCTTTAGTGTCTGTAAGAGTCCAATCTTGAATTTCTCGAGTTAAGTCTAAATTTGTTTAATTAACAAATTCTAAAAAGTCTTTAGTTATTTGTAGGCTCATACAAGATTATTTTTAAAGCAATAATATGTAAAAATAGTTAAGGGTTTGTCTCGAGTTATACCTTCCTTTTGGTCTGTAATATCTTTACCTTCCTTCCTTCTTCTCTTCAGCCTTGCTACTATTCTTCTTCGGTCTCAGCCTCCTATAACTCTCTCTTTATGTGTCTCACCTCAATCCAAAATTTTGGCGTTGAACATGTTTCCTGCCTGTACGCCTTCACGCTTAATGCCCACCTGGCTAATGGCTCACGGCTAATCGTCACCTGACGGCGGTTCACGAGTATAACACCTTGTGTGCTACACTAGAGGTTCCACACAATAGTCATCTTTGAACAGAAAGTTAGAGACAATTTGGAAAAAAATAACAACTTAACATAAGAGATTTCTGGAAAAGAAAATACTTTTATTGCATAGCGTAGGTAATTACAACTCTCCCATCTACCCTAATTATGAGAAGTTTACTCACTCATATACATATTACTCACTACAAGCATACTCTCTCTCTAATATCTAATACTGGAAATTTAGCAACTGAAATCTCTAACTACTCCCCACCTCTCCTTTTATAGCATAAGGAGGCATATAGATGACTGGTAACTGATTACAAAAAGTGATCCGGTTGAAAGCATACAATTATTAAAGAGAAATACAATAATAAAAAGTCTAAAGTTTGGGAATCTTTTGAGTCTTCCTTTTTCAAAAGAAGTCTTGTCATCTTGTAATTATTCCGCACCTAATGTTTTCAGCTGTCCCCTTTATCTTTGTGAAAGGAGGTTGTCTGGGGCCCATATGGGGAAGGTCTGAGTAATCTTTCACCTTTATACTGCAGTGGAGTCTTGTCGTCTTGTAATAGTGCATAGGTCTAACGCATGGCATCTTCTGTTTTTAATAATTCTTCAGCTAATGAGGGGCCCGTCTTTGTCCCATCTGTGTCTTCTTCTTCCTTGTCTTAATTTAGTAGGGCATTAATGAAAAATTCATCAATGAGGCCCACAATTTTAAGTCTAGCTGAAAAAGCTATCTCTACCATTTTCTTGGATTCTTTCTTGAGCCTTCCATTGTATGGCTCATCAGCTTGGATTATCAGGTCTTCTTTATGGTAGGAAGTGTACCACATGTCTTCTCCTGTCAATAACTCCATGATTTCAATTGTCTCCACGGCTTGAGCAATCTGGAGCTTGGACTTATCAACAATTAAATATTTAGTCTCGTCTTCTGATAAAATCTCAACGTCTTCGAATATATAATTGGAAAATCTAATAAGTCTAAATCCTTCAACTCTTATTCCTCTACAGGAATTTAGACCAATCTCATAGATTCTAGAAAATAGAGGAAAGAAGTCTTCTACCTTCTTAACATACTCATGGATTATTTTTCCAAGAGCAACAGAGTCCTCAATATCCTTTATCTGAATGAGTCCAGTGAACCTGTGGTCTGCAAGAGTTATATAAGCCATGTCTGATTTTCTAAAAATATATATTTTTGGAACGTCGTTGAAGAAACCTTTGATCATTAAGGCATCTCTATTTATTTCTGATAATAACATATTAAAATGATCAATAATGTTATTAGTTTCTTTTTAAAAGTCTTCTGTTATTAGGAGATTATTATGACCAAGCGGTATAACAATCTTAGTATTAAAAGTCTTTTTCTGATAACAGAAATCAGTAGGTCTAGTTTTGGAGGATTCTCCAAGAGTCTGAGCATAAGTCTGAGTCTGAGGTCTAGGCACAGTAGTACCACTGAGCTGGGTAACTACAAGTCTTTGAGTCCTCATGAATCTGGCAATGGCTACCAAGTTTTGTTTGAACTCAATCCATAGTATATTCTTCACATTCCACCATATGGCGTCTATAAGAGTATTTTCGTCTTCTGAAAACTCTCATCAAAATTTGATCAAATATGGGTTTCTTTGATCGGGTCTATATTGGGGAAAATGTATCTTCCCAGTGAGTCTATTTTGAGCAATAATCTATTGTCTAGATTTACCTGGAGGAACCAAGATATCATCAAAGTTCTCTAGAATTAGTATTTATTGAGAATCTTGAATATGAGTCTGCCTTTGCATTGCACCAATATTTGGTCTTACGCGTTTAAGATAGTCTGCGACATCTTCTCTGTTCAGTCTAGTTGTTCCAGAGGAACTCATGTTGTCTAGATGTTCTGTTTGCAACATAAAACATGAAATTAAATTAGTGTTAGTAAATATTGGTTCTCTTGATATAATGTCTTGAATGGTATTTTTACTTCCCTTAATATGTATAACAGAGAAGTCATAACCATTAAGCAATTGTTGCCATCTAGTAAGTCTATTAGTCCTTACTTTGGACAAGTCTAAGTCTCTGAATTTTATTGCATAAGAAGAGTCAGTATAAACAGTAAAATGTTTAGGTCTAAGAAAAAGCATATATTTTTATATTGCCCTTACTATAGATAAAACATCTTTTTCATGGGCAATGTATCTTGTTTCTGGGTCTGTAAAGGTTCCAGAACTATATCTATAAAGTTTCTTCTTTTTTGTCTAATGATCAATGGAAAAGTATACTGCTCCCCACTGTTTATCAAAGGCATTTATTTCTACTATAAATTGGTCTTCTGCATTAGGCAGTTCAAGCAAAGGAATATTCTTAACTTCATCTTCAATTGTCTTATGACTTTTAAATCATCTTTGGTCCAATAAAAAGGATTAGTTTTGTCTGTCCCTTTTAATTTGGATGTTAGGCTTTGTCTTTTTGAAGCAAGGTCTTTAATAAAGTCTGCATCACAATTAAGAAATCCTAAAAATGATTGTAATTGTTTTCTATCTTTGAGTTGATTTGTAAACTCAAGACCCTTCTTAGTTATATGTTCTGCTAAGGATATTTTTCCTTTATTAATATTTATTCCCACAAAGTCTATTTCAGTCTGAAATAATTGCATTTTACTTTCGGAAATAACAATACCATGTTTGTCTAATTTTAAAATAATCTTTTTAAGATGGTCTACATGCTCTATCTCAGTCTTACTGGCTACAAGAATGTCATCTATGTAAACAAGACAAAATTCAGAATAAAGTCTAAATATATTATCCATTCTTCTTTGGAATACTCGAGGGGCATTCAAGTATCCAAATGGCATTACTAGCCATTCGTATTTTTCTTGGGGCGCACTAAAGGATGTCCAAGTAATACTGTCTAGATGCATCTTAATTTGCCAGAAGCCTAATTTGCAATCAAACTTACTGAATATAAGTCTATCTTTAATCAAATTGATCAAATTATTCTTGTCTGGTATCTTATAAGAATCAAATTCATAATTCTTATTTTAATTGTCTATAATCTATAACCATATGTCTTTTTCCTCTTTTACGTTCAGATTCATTTTGAACATAGAAGGCAAGGCTATTATGTCTACTTTTACTTTCTCTAATAATGCCTAACTTAAGCATTTTGTCTATGTCTTTTTAAATTCTTCCCTATCTTCTTGTGAATATTCTTTCTTATAGGTTCCACCATTAATAGTGGTGTGTGGGTTAATATGGATGATTTCACAATAGCTTTGGTTTTTATCCCACTTAGCGATGGGATTTTCTCCTAAAGTAGGCTCTGCTAGTTGCCTAATCTTTTCCTTTTCTACTTCTATATCCATTTTCTTCTGTTTGGATATAGCTTGAACCTATAATAAAGTATGTTGGGATTGATCTAAAATGTCTTGTTGTATAAGCGCTATTTGCTTATAACACTTTTGTTCTGGACACTTACACTCTTTTTTGTAAGGGTTTAGTAATGTCTAGGGCTTGTTGTTGGGTTATAGGTCTAGGTTCACCATGCTCAACTGAAGAACTCTGATGTTTTATGGGTCTATAGTTAGGTTTGACCTGCATAAGATCAAAGGTAGTCTTGTGATCTATTAGAGGGGCTTTAATATTAAATTCCTATGTATCACTACTTAATATATTATCGTTATACTGAGTATAAGGATGATATTTACTAATAAAGTCTTGTCCTAAAATAATGTTTCCTATGAAACTAGGACGATGATCCATTATCCAAAATCGATGATTAACGATTTTGTTAGTCTGATTTCCTAATTTAAAATAAATAGGAATAGTCTGGAAATATAAGGTAAATGGATCTCCATTAGCCACTTTACCATAGATTTCTTGAGAACTTTCTAAAAAATAGTCTTCAGGGAAGGCATTAGCCTTGCAAATACTCTGAGAGCATCCTGTATCAATAAAAGCTGAAAGTCTTTTAGGATAGTCTTTGATTTGAACAAATAATTTTACAAAACAACCATGTGGTTTAATAGAAATTCCTAAATTGCTCTTTTCTAAAATATATATTCCTTTTTGAGGTTTGTCTATAAAATCTATGGGTATTTGGTCTTCTGAACTATTATCAGAATGGCATTCTTCTAAGTCATAGGAAATTCCCTTTCTTTGAAGTCTTCATTTTCTTGCAATCTTTTGGCTATATTTTTATCAATGTCTTGATAATATGTTTTAATATCTAAGTTTATTTGAGCGTCATACTAGCTAGTATATATTTCTCTAAATCTAGTTTTCCAACAAGTTTTATGGTAGTGTAATTGACAAATAACACAGACCATAAACAATTCTATTTGTATAATCTCAAAACATTCTACGCATCTAAAGTCTTTCTTGCTACATTTCATTTCAAATGTGCAATAATGTCTTTCATCAAAGTATCATCTAGGTATATAGGTTAGTAACTCAGGATTACTAACTATCCATCTTTTCTTTAAAAATGGGCTTAATATGCACTTATACCAAGATTCTTCAAAGTCTATATATTCATTATTTAAATCGTCTTGATTAGTTTGCATCATATACAGGTCTAAAGTATCCTGAGAGTCTTCGTACTCATCAGTATCACTATTATAATCTTCGGAGTCACTATCTGTATATGCACTATAGATACTAGTATTGTCATCCTCTTCTATTTCTGATATTTCTATAGCATAAAGGATATCTAACTCTTCTTGATTTGCATAGTCTAATATTGTATTAATAATCTTAATACTTTCTTTATCTTTCTTATTAGGGCAGTCTTTAGCAAAGTGTCCTTCTTTGTCGCAAGTCCAACATTCTTTGGTGGCAGTCTTAGAATGAGTTACATCTTTTTCTTTTCTATAATTAGGAACTTTCTTATACTTACTAGTGTTTTTCTTAAAATATCTTCTTTGGTTAAATTTATTTTTCTTAGTCTTAGAGTTCTTTTCTCTAAAGGTAGTAGATGGTATAAATTTATACTTCTTCAAAAATCCTAAAGGTCTAGTCATAAACGTCCTATGATTCCATTCGAATTTCTTTTTGAATTTCTTAGATTCTCTACCACATCCCCATTGGATTGGAGCAATGTCTCTTTAGTCTTTAATTGGAGGGATCTGTTTGAAAGTTTCTTCTATCAACTTTCCTTAAGTTATATCCCGGTCTCTTAGATATGATATAGTCTTTGGCAAAATTAATTCTTTCACCAAGGGAGTTATTCTTAACTCTAGCTACTCCTGGCCAATTCCTCTATTCATTAATTAGGATTTGTCCTATGGTTGGTATCTTCCTAAAGTGTTCCTCTTTTAAGGTCTCTCCAAATTTTTTAATTTGGTAATATAGTTGATCATAATTATTGCTATATTAATTTATCTTATCTAATTTGCAAATGCTAAGGAGGTCTAACTTAGTTTTTTCTAGGTCTTGTTCATTGATTTGAGCTAAATGTCCAGCTCCAATGAATTCTGAAGTGAACAATTGAATATATTCTTCAATTGATCTTTCTTCTAGGTTTTCCTTCATTTTCTCAATCTTAGCTAAGGAGTCTTCATCTGTAGCTTTTCTTAAACTATCTAAGTAACCTTTTGCAATACCACTAATGGATTTCTCAGCATATTGCTTACATGAACTTGCATCCCATTGTTCGTTAGATGAAAAACACATGTTCATCTGATTATGCCATTCGTCTAAGGCCTTCTTCCTATCTTTGACATTGTCTAAGTTAAGGTATATCCGTACTGGATTTATGGCCTGACTTGCCATGGTCTTAACAGGAGTAAAACACTTGTCACTAGTTGGAAAGTCTTTTATATAGTTTCGTTTAGTCTTAACCATAGTGCTAGAGTATATAGGAATATTTATTCCTATTGGTTTACTAAAATTCTAGGAGCATCTTCTATCCTACTACTTCTTACTATTTCTTATTTATTAGGTTCTACCTACGTAGCTGGCATAAGTCTCTCTTCTCCTTCTTCTATTAGTCTTATGTTTCTAAGAGGTTCTTTAGTATTCTTAGATTCTTTTAATTTTAATATACGGTCTTGGGCTTTCATATTAAATCTTTTGCTTTCTTGAAATCTAACAGAATGACTTTTCTTAGGGTGATCTTTAAATGTCTTCATATCCAATTCTGAGGGTTCATGTCCAAATCTTTGGATACTAGATTTTTCTTTAACTAGGTCTTTTTGTTAAAATGATCTTCTAGGTCTAATTACAGGGGCTTGTCTTAGTAAACTAGCACTAGTCTTACTACTACATTCTCCTTCTGAAGGATCATTGATTATGGCTTCGCCCATATTCCTAAATCTAATTTCTTCGGTGCGGATATTCTTATTGACAATCTTAGGAGGATAAACTAGATGGTAACATTTCCAGTGACATCGTCTTGATTAATAAACAAAGTTTTATTTTGTATAGTCTTAGTTTCTTGAAATTCTGGCAATTGCCAAAGGGTCTTAGCTTTTTCTTTCATAGGTCCAGTATTCCTAATACTGTAAGTATGATTGTAGTCTGAAACATTGGTTCTAACTAAGATTTTTTCATTAAGTCTACCGCTAGGAATCCTCGATTGCATTCCTTCATAAGGAAATTGGGAGAACTTCACATAGCTTTGGAATTCTATATTTATATTAGCGTCTGGGATAATATAGTCTTCATAGCCACTAACATATAAGATTAACTTAAAATGTTTGGCTATGTCTACAATTATTGTAAATGCCGGAATGACATTAAAGTATCCTATGTTATCTGACATTTCTAGTTGGGTTATCCCAATAAGGCTTTTCTCAAAATCTTTCCAGATTTTGTCTATTAAACAACATAATATGTTGATATTATTCTGAGGTCTATGTAATCCTTGGATTCTTACTTGAAAGAGTCCAAAGGTTAGGAATCGGAACTTCCTATCAGTTCCTCTAGATCTAAGCCATTCTGAGTCAAACACTTAGAGCTCAGTATAGGATTTGTCTAACACCTAATTCCTACAATGGTAAGTCATGTTATAATTAGGAGTCTTAGGAGTGGAACCTTATTTAAATTAGTCAATGTATCTGACGGCTGGAAGTTGTCCATTATGAATGGAATCTTCAACAATCTTCTAGTCAACTTCACCATATTCTTTCCATTAGAGACGATTGGTGAAATTTCTTTCTTTCCACCGTGTCCTAACATTGGAGGATGAATTCTTAAGTCTTTGGAGCATATGATTACTCTGTCCAATATTTGGGATAGAGCTAACTATCTTACTAGTCTTATCTAATCCGTCATTTATAGGGGTGTTCACGGGTCGGTCGGTTCGGTTTTGACCAGGTTTTTTGGGCTGAACTGACCATGTCGGTTTTTGGAGGAGGAGAACCGAATCGAACCGAATCGGATCGGTTTTTGACAGGGCCGGTTCGGTTTTTTCCTTTATTTTAATAAAAAATAGATTTTTTTAATACCTAATATAAATATAAAATTAAAAAATATAATATAATATGTCAAGGCTAATATAAATATAATATAAAATATAAAATTAAAAAGTATAAAAATTAAATCGGTTTGGTTCGGTTCAAAATCGGTTTTTTTATGCCAAAACCGAAAACCGAACCGAACCGACCCTCAAAAAAACTCGACCCGAAAATTTTCGGTTTGGCTCGGTTTTGTCGGTTTGTCGGTTTGGTCGGTTTTTTTGCACACCCCTAGTCATTTATGACTCGTCTACCTATGGTATTCCTTTCTCTAATTTCTATAGGAGGGGGTTCTCTAAATTTACAGGTGGCAACCTGTTTTTGTTTAAGTCTTTTTTCAATTCTTTCTAAGAAGTCTGAATAATCTTTTTATCTTTTTATCTGTCCAAGGATTTATTCTTTAAAATTCTTATTCTATTTTCTCGTCTTCTCAAAAATTTCTTCACCATGTCTATCTAGAGAATTAACTAGAGATTTTGCAAGATTTGTAATATAGTCTTTTACTTCATTATCTTTTTCTTGTTGTTGCACATATCTAACTTCTATAGATTCTACGGTCCTTTCCATTTTATCTAAATGAATTAGAATAAAAGGCGAGTCTATTTCTTCTTGGGAAGGTTTATTATATACGGCCTTAATTTCGTTTATAATTTCTTAGTATTTTTCTTCTACTTGGGCCATGTCTAGTCTAAGTTCATTAATAATACTATCCATTATGGATAGGTTATGGCTTTCCATATTATTAAGATAATTTGCTAAATTTTGTTGGAATTTAACATAGTCTGTGTAGAAGGTGGTTAATCCTTCTGTCTTAGCTTTTAAGTCTAAATGCAAGTCTTTAACAAAGCTATTGTTATAGTCTTGGGTAGTTGCTATGGATGTAGAAATTAAATATAATCTTTCTAATATAAGTCTAGTTTCTTTAGCAACGCATTTTCATTTATCTTATAATAAAATCTATCATCATTTATCTTTTCTAAAATTCTTTGATAAAAGTCTGATAAGGTCTGAATGGAGAGGTCTCTTTGTACATCATTCCAGTTTGATCTAATTATCTCCATTAGGAAGATAACTATCTAATCTAGGGATAAGCTTAGCTTGTTCTTTGGTAAGTTTAATTAACTCAGTGTCTTGATTTTTAATTAAAGTTTTAATTTCAAAAATGTCTTTGTTAAGGACTTCTATATGATTAGTCTTACTATTTATTTCTTTTAGAACTTGTACAAGGTCTATTGGAATTTGATTATCTATTTCTAAAAGTCTTCCAGAGATTTTTTTGATCTCTGTTTCTAGGGTTTGAGTATCTTTTATTAAGTTTCTTAATATAAGGAGTATACACTTATCTTGGTCTATTATACTATTAATAGCAGTAGCAGTAACTTGTCTACTGTCTGCGTGTTTATCTGGGATGTGTTTAGAGTGTGAACAACCGTCTATGTGAGAGGTTAAACAACCTACTGAGTCTAAATCAGTTATGGGTATGGGATGGTAGTCTGGGTTGGTTCCAAAGATATCTTTGTAAATGCGAGGGATAAATCCCAAGGGAATTAAAGTCTTTTTACTAAAGGTCTAAAAGGAGCGTCTTATGGCTCTGATACCACAATTAGGGGTTTGTTCGGAATCCGGTGAGTTTCTAAAATCTTTAAGATCTTGATACCAATTTGGGCTTAAACTATAAATCTTTTAAATATCTCGTCTTAAAGTAAGTATTTCATATAAAAAAACAGGGGGGCCATCTAAAGAAAATAACAAAATGTCTTTAGGGACCACGAGGGGACCACATGAGGAACATGACAAAGTCCACACCCGGTGCACACAGTTTGGTCCGCACCTGAGACTATATATATATATATATTCATATAAAACAACAGGGGGACCATCTAAAGAAAATAACAAAATGTCTTTAGGGACCACGAGGGGACCACATGAGGAGCATGACAAAGTTCGCACCCAGTGCACACAGTTTGGTCCGCACCTGAGACTATATACATATATATATATATATATATATATATATATATATATATAGAGAGAGAGAGAGAGAGGCCCTCTCCTGTAAGGACTTCATGGATACAATCTCTACGGTGAGAAGATGATCTCCAATTTTTTTCATAAAAAAATTCAATAAAAAAACCGTTGAGATGAGGTGATATGTAAAAAAAGGTATAAATATGCATTTTCGAACATTGAAATGTTGACGATCATCTCACCCATTGATTTTTTTATGAAACTTCATGGATATGATCTCGATAGTGATAAGATCATATCCATGAAGTTTCATAAAAAAAATCAATCAATAAAGCAGTTGGCGCCGACCCAACATTTCAACGGTTAAAAATGCATAGTTATATCATTTTTTACATATCACCTCATCTCAACGATTTTTTATTGAATTTTTTGATGAAAAAAATTTGGATATGATCTTTTCACCCTGGAGATCATATTCAAGAAGTTTCATCAAAAAAATCATTTTTTTACTATTTTAAAAAAATGGTATGTACTGGGATCTGCACCATATGGAGTCCTTACATGAGACTTTCTATATATATATATATTATATTGGTTCATGTCATTTTTATTTCTTTTTATTTCTTATTGTGTCTTTATTTTTACTTTGATTATTTTATTATTTTAGGTAAATATTATATCGTGCTTGTCGTTATGTCCATATTTGTATGTATTAGGTGTGCGTAGTTATTAGATTTTTAGTTATTTTATTTCAATTGTCTTTAGTTTTTAATTTTTATTTTGCCAGTTTACTTTTATTATTATTTTATTTTATTTGAGTATTTCATTAATATGTTAGGAACTTAATTTTTAATTTTTAATTTTAATAGATTTTTTTAGCTTTATTAATTTTATATTTTTTTAGTTGAACCTTAAATGTTTAGGTAATTGTATTTATTTAGGAGAAGGTACACTCTCGAAAACACACCTAACTACCATACACCTCACTATATTAAAACAACTCCCTTACTAACTGCTATTCACCATATTCTACATCCCATACTCTCTCTCCTCAAATCCGCATAACCAAACTCACCACCTCCATTTAAAAATCACCATAACCATTTTATCCAACTGCCTGAATTAAAACTTGAGAACCCCATCTGAACCGTTCCCTACCTTCCTTCATACCCGACATGTTACTTGGTCCGATCCCAACAACCTGAAATCATACAACCTGATCTCCATGTCATTCTCTAACCTCTTCACATTGGCATCAGACTTCTCCAAAGAGGCCTTCATATGCTCTACTTTAGCGTTTAAAGCGACCTCATTCTTCTTAGCCTCTTGGCCCTTCTCAATTAGAGGAAGTTTCCCCAAGGTCCAGTTAATAAAATGGTGCATGGTGAGAAGACCATGTAGAACAATGTGCAGAGATGTCAGTATAAGATTCGATATAGTTCAAACCGATGTTAAACTTGAATATAATTTAGCAAAAGAAAAAGTTTAAGGTCTTACTTGGATAGAACGATAGAGGGAGAACTCATCCAATAGAGGCCTGTCCAAAGAACGACAGAAGCGCTTATCAGAGTCGGTCATGGCATCGCCGATGGCATTCAGGGCCTTCAAACTATGGTCGATAAGACTGTCTCCAATCTTCAGTTGCTCCAAGCGAGCAATTAATGCGTCCTCTGAAGAAATGGGGATGGCACGATCCCCCTTTTGGTTTTTCTTCTTCTGCCTCTGATCCTCAGGGGCAGGGTTGGCAGGTTTCCTCTTATTGGTGGCCTCAACCCTTGAGGTGGTTGGAGGGGGAGTAGGTGTATTAAGACCTGCCTTCTTCACCAGCTTCGTGAGACTAGGGGTTACCATCTCCCAAAGTTCGTCGAAAATCCCTTTTGGACGCTCTGCAAAACAGAAAGGTCTAAGTTAGAAAATCAGAGATATAAAAATCCAGAGGTATAACTTGTTGAAAAAATAAAGCAACTTACGAAGCTCGGTCAAAGGACTCCCACCAAGGCCAGCCTCTGAGAGATAGTAGGGAGTCATCAAATGCTCGTACTTGACTAACAGACCATTCTCTCCCTGATCCTGAAGGTCTTTGACCTTCTGAAGATTATTTTGGATTAGCCCAGGGTCGGCCCAAGCAGCCATTGTCACCTTTCCCTATCTCAGGGGTATTCTCGGCTCTAGGGAGGAAGAGGGGGCACAGGGACCAAACTCCCATGGCCTGACGCAAAGAAGTATCTTGGTTTCCAATTATGTTTTGAGGTTTTAGTAACCTGTAACATCTTTTTATTTGACTTCTGAGCTAAGAAATGGTAGTAGCTCGGATGATTCCTGGCAGAGGAGGGGACGTAGCACCCTGTAAAGACTTGGACGGGGAGGTCTGAATGATGGACTGCCCTCCATAAGACAATAGCTCCAATTATCACCTTCCAGGCATTAGGTGACAACTGAGAAGGATCCAAGTTGATGTAGGACAATATAGACTTGATGATAGGATGAATGGAGAGATGAAATCCTAACTTGAACATCTGCTTATACAGACAGATCTCACCATCTCGGCCATCGAAAGTCCTCTCTTACCTCATAGGTCTCCTGAGTTTTATAGAGGGACTTATAGAATATAGATGTCTAAAGGCCAAGAGGTCAACCTCGCTGACAGTTCTCTCTATCTCGGCCGCCTCAGAAGTGTCAATCGCTCTCAGCACCATCATCATCATCCGGTTCAACGTAGGCCTGAGAAGATGATGGTGCACCACTTGGGAACCTCTGAGCGAATTCAGCTCCTATGACGGTCGACAGGGGAATGGCTTCAAGGATTGGTGGAACAGCCACGCTAATTCCTACAATTTCAACATCGGAGGAAGAGTGTGATGTGCTCGAACTCTTATGAGACAAGGCCTGACTAGAAACCTCGACTTGATCAGGGACCTAATCCTGCTGAGTGGAAAAGTCCATAGCCTCTTGAAAGGAGTTCACAGACATAGGGTCAGAGGTAGACGACTCAGACTCAGACATGGGGGTAGGTTAAACTGGGACCTTTGCTTATTTAACTGGTTCGGCTGGCTCAGGGTATATGACCTTCAGAGGGGGTGGAAAGATAGGTTTGAGGGGGAACGCCTCTACCCTACGAGCCTCCTCTTGGGATCTTTCAATTTGCCTAATTTTATCTAAGGTCTTCTCCCTAAGAGAGGGGAATTCCTCTAAGAGTTGGTAAAGGGGCCTGAGCATATGAGTCAGACCCTACACTTGTAACTCTCCTAAATAAACAAGATTGTCAATTGAATTAAAGATCAAACTATTAACTTTGAACAAAAAGAAACCAAGAACAATAAGAACCAGGGCCACTAGAAAACACAAGTGATGGCCGAAAAACCGAAAGAACTCGTCGAAAAATTTAAAAAAAAAGGAACAAGGCAGGAAAAAGTGGAGAAGAAGGGATGATAGACGATACCTGATGGAAGGCGATGAGAATAGAGGACGAGTTGGCAAGGAAAAGTCCACTCAATGCACTTTTGACCGAGCTCTTGTAGCGAGAAAGAGAAGCAGAAAATTTCAGGCAAGAAAATAAAGAAGTGGGGAAGAAAGAGAAAGGAAATGAGGGTTTAACCCTCAAATATCCCCACACGCATCCCAAGGCCCATCATTGCCTTGGGAGTCCAAAATACTGCAATCATTACACTTGCCAAGCACGCTAGCTACTTTAGTAGATGACACTTGTCAAAAAGGTATTAACACCCGAGGAAGTCCAACCTCGGATAAACATACCTCTTAGGCACCTGATCACACAGGTATCTAAGGTCTAGGGGGTGATTGATATGCCCTAAATGTACCCCATCGGCTCAAAGACATCAACCTCGGCCAGGAAGATGGCCGAGGTCAGAAGGGCCTTAGATTCGCTACCAGCGGTCTCGCCCTAAGCAAGGTCGGCCATGGCCAACGTTATTAGTCACCTTAGCAGGTGAGGTCTTCATGTTCCATAGGGGCATTTGTTCATCAGGTCATCCAAAGTTGGAAACCTCGGCTAGGCCGAGGTTGCAAGGACTACTCTTCCATAACCACGGTTGGGTGCAGGCCGATGTTGCAAGGACTACTCTTCCACAACCTCGGCCCATACTAACATCGCGAACTTGTCTTACCTCGGTCTCATATGAGTCAAGACCACCATTATTAATCTCAAATTGTGTGACAACCAAACTTCACCAACCTCGTACTCTTCCAGGCCGAGGTTGGGACCAATCACAGGTAGCCGAGTCTTCATCAGTATATGTATGGTTGGGAACACATGTACACAATCAGTTATAACAAATCAATCCCCTCACGTGAGGGAATATTTCATCATCATTCTCTATATGTGACAGTGACAGATGTCTTCATCAAATTGGCTATATCAGCACACACCTGCTCATTGTATTCTTGGGGGGTATATTACACCCCCAAGCACTATATATAGAGGTCATCCTCTACCTTGTAAAGGACCCAAAATTGGCAACCCTAGCTGAAACTCTGCCCAAATATACAATAGAGAGAGAAATCTTGAGAGATTGTATCCATGGTCATTAGTGCCCTCATACAGTGATATTAATCACACACTTGCAGAGTGGACATAGGCCTGATTGGCTGAACCACTTATATTCCGGTGTTAATCCCCTTCTCCTCACCACAATCTCTTATATATATAGTATACTCATATGCTGTAATTGTTAACACTAGTTTGAGCTTATAAACACCTTGACTAGTGGTGTTATTTCCAGCATCATCAGCAACTGTTTTGGAGCTTGGTTTAGGCATTAATGGAGGTTTTGAGACTTCACCTTCATCCTTAGGCCATTTCGGATTCTTCCCAGAACCAATTTAATTCAAGCTAAGGGCAAATCGATTCGAACCACAAAATTGTAGACTTTTTTATTACAAACGTGTGGGCACTAGTTTTTTATTTTTTTTAAATTTTTTATGAATTATCAACTAAACGGTGCACGAGATCAAAAATTTTGATTGGTGATTTTGGGTTGGACTTCCTTTTAGAATTTCTCCACCTAGTTTATTAAAAGATCAAACTTGGTTAGTATTGAGGATATTTATGTAGGTTACAACTATGACCTTTATACTGTTGTATTTACATTCGGCATTAGGATTAGGTTATAATGGATAAACGCGCATCTAAGCGGTATCCTATGGTTGAATGTATATATCGAGATTATGGAGTAATGAGTTAAAGTGTTTAGGAGATTAATTCAGGTTTTGAGATATTATAGGCTGCACAGTTAATTTAGTAATTAAATGGGAAAATATATATGTACGTTACGAGATAGTGTGTATATATAGAGAGATAAGTGTAATCATAGTTTGGACGTAATAAAATAGGAGTTGAATTTAATAAGGTTTAAGAGTTAATAAACCTAAGAACGTGATGAATAATTTGGTATTTATAGATTTAGATGATTTGGGGTACGCTAGAGTGTATGTGGTATCCTACTTGGTTATGTATGTTTGACATGGTTTGGGAGATAGTAAACCTAATTGAGATGACAATCGAGCGGTTAGGGATTAGTATTTTTTGGGTACGCTTGAGAGAAGGAGTTATCCTATATTTATATAAATTGTGTGTATGTACATATATTGTGTTGATTATGTCAGCATACCTTTACTCGCGGTGAATCTATCAATTGGAGTTTTGCGTTCGATATCGGGACCATGGACCATGCACCCGGTTGAGATGGGCAGGATGTAGTGGAGGTCATTATGTTAGATCATACGCTTATATTGGTTATCATTTGATGATGAGAGAAGATGGGATGACCTGATCCATCGATTGGGTTGGGTATGGGTTCGTTGATGGTGTACCGTATAGTGATTGACCCAAAGGTGACTTGTGTGTGCTTTGTGTAAGCTCGTTAGGTGATGGACTCCTACAGACTTTTCGATAGAGGCACGAGCTAGTCCCGGGAGTTAGTGGCCTTCGTGACATGTAATAAATAATAGGAAATAATTTAATATAGTCTAGTTATGGACAATTAAGAATGAACCATATGTCGTGTTAAATACTTTATGTGGTTTACTTGTATTTTCCTTGTGAGTGAGATTCTGGGGGTGGTACTTGGGTTGTATTCTTACACGTGTAGTTAGTTACATCCCTTTGCAGGATACAAAATTATTGTTTATTATTTATGGTAGTTTGGAGAATATCTTGGTTAATTAAAATGATATTAAATAGAGAGAGCATTACTTTTACGAGGCTGAGAATATCTTAGTTAAAATATATGTGTGGTCCTTGGTGTGAAATCCTATTTGGGTAATTAGTAGCGTTCCATGTTAGTTGTTCATTACATGATCATATTTAATTATCGAGAGATAGAGACTTCTAGCATCGATTATGCCTTGGGTTTGGACATGCGTGTAGTACTTGCACTTAGGCGAGAGTTGAGGTATTCATTGCATGTGAGTGTCGACGGGTTGTATGCTTATTATAAATTAATCGCATGATTTATACTGATGTATTGAATATATTCTTACAACTTTAGGGATCTGATGATCGAGTGAAAAAACCGAGCGTCCGTGTAATAAGCTAGTCGTTGTTATCGGCTTCCAACCTCAATAGAAAAAAAAACCTAAACTTTTAACTACACTTTTATGGAGTATAGTAGTAAGTCTGGGTATCGAATCCACAGGGAATGTTTTATAGAATTTAATTGATTTATTACTTCTAAAATAAAAATGAAAAAGATGATGATTGGGAAAATTTCTATTAAAAAATTACTTAAGAAAAACAAACTGAAAAGTGCAAAAGAAATTAGATCTGACAAATGGGAGAAAATAGGGTAGGGTACAATCCCTCAATCCTTAACAAATTATCCTTTAGAATACTAGAATTATAAATCAAAATTCTTGATTAAATCCAGTCCTTATCATCACTAAGCATTACATATATGAGGGTCAAGCCCGCATCATATGAAATCAAAGATCAATATAAGGAGGTGAACGACAAATTATACATACAAAGCATTCTTAAACATCCGAAGTACCTAGGGCAAGAGAGATTAAAAGATATGACAATGCATATATGATTTTCATTCACGATTCAACCAATATTTTCATTTATTTCCTAAATTTCCATACAAATAATTTGTATTAGGATTGAGTTCATGTACCCCAACCCTTGAGAAATTAGCTACTCATGATTGGATATAAAAAAATCAATTCATACACAAAATTATGGATCTACAAAACATGGTAAATAATTTGCAAGTAATAACATAAGAGAATGGAAAGAGTTTACTTGAATTCAACAACAAGGAATTGAGATTCAGAATACAAACTAGGGTTCATACAACTCTTGAAGGAATAGAAAATTTGCTCTCAAAATCTAACTCTAAAATTCAATCTAGCACTTCTAACCTACTCCTAACCTAGCCTCTCTCTAGCAACTCCCCTTCAAATGATGTAGGTCATGGGCTTTTATAGCACAAAGTCTCGAAATTGACAACCAATAGTTCTTGTGGAACAAGTTTTCCAAGAGTTGCACTGCATTAAATGCATAATTAATGACAGAAATCCGCACATCCAGACTCTTCATTATCCCGCAACTTCAAAACATCGTAACTTCTTCACCGTAGCTCGGATTGAGGTGCCGTTTTTTCTAATATTCTTGTAATTTAGAGCTCTTCAACTTTATAGTTGGCCCCACCTCCGGACTAAGGCTGAAAAATTACGAAAATGCCCTTCAACTCTCCATTTCTTGGTTTCTTTCACTGTTTTGAGTTCTCCTTCGCACTAACTTGCGTGAAATACCTGTAAAACACATGAGAAATACACAAAACAAGAAATACTTGCCAAAAAATGTTAGTAGAATACATTTGAGACAAATTCAAGCTACTTACACTGCACGAGATCATAAAAATACTGAAATTAAGGGGATAAATGTGAAGAATATGTGCCTAAACATCTGACCCAAATTTATAAATGTTTTCTCCAAGCATTATTGTTATATAAACAAGTTAACAGGGTTGAGTGGTCGACTTGCAGTTGTGGTGATTTTGCTTGGTATGTATCCCTAGAGTTGGAGTCTCCAGTTAATTGTAGCTGTTCATATATATTTAGGACTTGTATTTAGAGGAGGTTTTGATTTTACCCTATTTTATTCAGTTGAACAATGGTAATAAGACATTTGATATAGTGGATTCATTTATTGGAGTTTAGTTATTTCAATTAAGTTATCCTACTTGTCATCCTTCGTTGAGTTTTTTATTTTATTTTTTACTTGTGGATTGTGTTTATTTATTGTAGTTTTTGGTTTATTATGATGCTGAGAATGACATAAATTATTTTAGCGCACTCGGTATTTCGTGCCAGGTATGATAAATCGGTCTTGGAAAATCGGAGGTGTTACAGAGATCTCGAATCTTCAATATTTATAAAAGATCTGCTAAAGGTTATAAATGAGTAATGTCTTGGAACCAATGTGAGTATTTTATATAAATTTCGTTGTTCATTACCCAGATCATAAGATCAATACTAATTCACAAAATTATGTTATCGATATTAATAACGCTGCAATCGTAAATTCTAAAAGGTGATAGATGCTTACATGGATATTTTAAAGAAGCAATACGATGTGTATTCCTTATCAAATACAAATGATAATAGTTTTTATCAATCGTGGTTATTTACGAGTATGTGTTGAGTAAGTTCATATTAACACTTGTGTTTGTACATAATGTTTACACAAATATCACTTTTCTAAAAATGACTATGTTATTCGATTATTATTCAACATCTGCAGCCGATGGTTCGTGATAATACAATTGGTTTAAAAAAAATGCTTCATCGACACACAACTTGAACTTACTCCGCGAGTGACATGCTAGTATTTTTTTAAATAATATTCGCGTCTTCAAAATACCGAAAATAAGGATATCACTTCCATATTTTGGTCCTCAACACGCTTGACGATCATTGGAAGCACTACAACTTGTTGATACATAGGTCTAGGATGAATGATCTATGATCTATACTTGTGAGATGCTTATGAATTGGTAAGGACTCCATTCATGGTATTGTATTACATCCATTATATGTTTTCAAAATTTAGAAATTTAATATAAACTACCAAATATGTTCGTGATATCTAAAAAATGCATGCATACTCTTTATTTTGAAAAATAGTTTACAATTAGTACAACCTAAACTGATAAGATTAGTATAATTTCATAATTTAGACGGTAAACATTAATTGTTAATTTGTTTTAGATGTGTAAATAAAGTGCGTACCTACTCTATATTAAAAATATGCTATTATAGATAGTATAATATAAATTATTCATATGTGCATGTTTGAATAATCTAGACAGTATACATTAACTGTCCAATGGATACTTCTACAGTTTATATATGACAGTTAGTTTACATTTATGTTAGTATAGTGTCAAACATTAATAGTTGTATATTTTCATTATTTTGATAAAATTATTATTTATTGTCAAATATGTTTTTGATATCTAAAAATTGCATAATTTCTCTCTATAATGAAATATAAGGCAACAGTAAGTATGATGTAAAAAAATTAATGTTTACTATCAAACATGTATAATGGGTATGAGAATAGATAATTTAAAAAAATATATCCTAGGTTACATAAATAGTACCACATATCAACATTGATCGTATTTTATTTTGTTAATATGATTCTTATGAAATTTCGACATTAATACGTTCGTGCAGGAGATTTATGTTAAGATGTTCCTCACAAGCATAAGGAATAAAAATCTATTAGAAGGTGATATCGATGTGCAAAGAAAATCCTAGATTATTCCACCTACATAGGATTTTATGCATCCATTTCATCACGTAAATGATTGTCTAAAAAAAGACTCGAGAAAGTAAGATTTGGCCCATATCTTCTTCATGTATTGATTATTCGGTATGTTCTTCAGGGTTGATTGTGGAGTTATTATTTGCTATTATGTATCCAAGTTGTCAAAAGGTGAATCCATTCCCCTTGAAATGAACAAATGGACCATGAGAGAATATCAGGCGCATTTAGTTGAAAGCATTCTTAGTGATATCCCAACCAATCCGGATGTATAGAAACCACACATCACTCTTTTTTCTCTTTGTTACATTCAAGACTATGATGTTTACGTATTAGTTTTTTTATTAATATAATCGTTGTGAAAACGTCCCGTAGGCCCCCAATTTTAAACATCCTTATACTTTAAAATCAATTTCCTTGTTGAGATATGCGGAAGCGAAAGATGATGGTTCACAAAACACCAAATTTTAATTACTTCAAATTAAAATAAAACCAAAGTGAAATAAGATAAAAACACATACACTTATTTCAATTTCACTTAAACCAAGTTAATTAACCCAAGTCCTAGAAAATTTGCCTAAGTCATATTTCTCAATTTTAACAAATTAGGCCAAACCAATTTTAACAAGTTAAATTAAAGGCTTGAATTAATTAAACATGACCCAGCATTTAATGTTGCACCAAAATAAATATGTAGTGATTAAAACCGATTTTATGTTGAATTATCTAAGCATGCATTCTAGGTGAGTATAGAAAGATAAAATAAACAATGAAACTACTACGCCGCGATGTACGAGGAAAAACCCAGAACGGGAAAAAACCTCGGACGACCCTAGCCTCAAATCCAATAAGTATGAAATTTACAAATACAAGACAGCAGACTTACAACACTTGACTCGATCCCTCTCAAACCCCGATGTTCCTTCTTGTATCAACCTCTTCTTACCGAATAACCACGGAGCTCCACCGCAGTCTCGGAATCCACCGATCGGACATTATATGGTCACCGTCACCCGAACTAAGAGCTTTTCTCCAAGTGGGTAAATCAATGAAAACCTCTTCTTCTTTGTGGGATTTAGAAGCAAACCCAAAATGTCTCTTCAAACGGTAGAGATGAAAAATCGGTGCCAAAACTCCAAGCAAGAACAAATATATCTATGGAAGCTTGAGTAAACAATATGGGTGTAAAACAAGTGTTTAAAATATTTTTCTTGAAAATCAACAACACTTAAAACAAAGAACTTTTTCTCTTTTGATTTGTCTCTCAAAACACTCTCTTAGAGGTTGTAGGATATGAAAAAGTTAAGTTAAAAACTTTGGTTCCCGCACTTAGATATTCTGTCAAAAGTTTGTGGGGTAAAGTAGTGGAAAAAGTGGGAAAAACTGCTCAAAACGGCCAAATACCCGTTCCCGCCAAATCTCGTTCGAACGAAATTTTCGTTTGAACGAAATTTTCGTTCGAACGAGATCTCGTTTGAACGAGGCTTCTAACAAAGTTCCAGTGTGAACTCGTTAGAAATCTCGTTCGAACAGTCATCTCGTTCAAACGAAATTTCGAACGAAATTCCAGTGGCCAATATGGGAACTCGTTGGCAAACTCGTTCGAACGACATCTGGTTCAAACAAAAGACTCGTTCGAACGACATATCGAACGAACTTCTAAAAAGTTTGAAAAATTCTATTTTTTCCCAGAAACTTTATATACTTTATTTTAAAATTTTAAATAAAATCTTTCTGAAAATAAACAACAGTTTTAAATAAACTACACCCAATATAAAATGTTCCAAGCTCCTATATATATATATATATATATATATATATATATATATATATTAAAATGCATTCATACCTTAGGAGAAATGGAACCATGTTGATGACGTGGAAACGAGGCACAAACAAACTCGACAATGTGATGAAGCTTTATACTCTTGGACGCTACGTCTTCAACAAACACGTCATAGGCTTGAAATAGGATCAATTAACTCGATCCTATGTCTCAAACGTTTTTGTTCGGAATTGAGCCAAAACTACAACGGACTCAATTGGAAATTTGTGTCCTTACAAATCTCCTCCTTTAGCTATTTCGGGACAAAAACCAAATAAAGATCCTAAATGGCTGTTAAGCTCTACTACACTAATAAAAAGTCCCACCCAAAATAAAATACAATTCTTGACTCAAACAACCCAAAGGATCAAAATCTTTACCGGTGAAAATTGCCACTTAGAATAGAATTCCCGCACACTTAAGCAAACCCATTAAATGTATAGGGAATATCAAAATATGAAATGCAGTTAAATAATTACTCCCTCGAAATTTATTCTCTCCCTTTATCAACTAAGATCAACTTAGAAAGACGTCTCCCCCTAAAATAAATCTCCCACAAACTATGATACGATTATAATAGGTTTAGATACCATTTCTCACCCTATCATCTCATTCTCCCCCTTTTTGTTCAGGAATAGACAAAGGTTAGAGAATAAAACATGTAAGTGTGCATAAAGTGATGAGAATATTAAAGCATATGGGAAACAAAAGCACAACTAATCCAATAAATAATAACGGATACCAATAAGATACATAATGTATTAAGCATGTGATATCAACAAAGAATGCAACAAGATAGATACCAATTATGAATTAAAGCATATATTGACTAGAAAGCAAGGCAAAGACTAAACAAAAATATCATATATATACGTACTCTAGATATACCAAAGATGCACACGCACATATATATAGATATAAACACACAAATGACACACATACAATATAATAGGAGTCTTTCACACTTGTATGGAAAAAATGTGTCATATGGAAACGGAAGTGTTGGGGTGTGAACAAGTAACAATTAAATTTAGACCCAATCACTTAAAACATGTTCACGGAGTTCTCAATTGATTGCAAACTTCATCACATTTGAATATAACCTCATGTGACAATTTAGATTGAACTCAATGAACAAACATACACAATGCATACAAGCCTAGCATGTTGATGATTCTACAAACCAATAGAGTCATGACATTGAAAACGCAACTAGGATAAACGAACATTGTGCAAACCGTTGATATACCATCCAATCTCCCTCAATAAGCATATATATTTATTTTGAATGAAGATATCAATCAAACATATAAGGCCTTCGCAAATTATTTCTCTTTTAATGTCATATTTTCTTTTAGGCCTTTGGACCACATATTTCTTTGAGGTCCAAATAAACGGTAGCTTACTATTCGCAAAGGAAAATAAATCCTTTCGGAGCCCTTCCCTGTGCACATTTATATTTATCATTTTTTATTTCTCACAAATTTCACGCACAACGGATTTTGACATGCACTAGTCCTCCTAGGTCACAAATATGTAGATGACAAGATTGGTAGGAAAACACCTCACAAAGCTCAAATATACATATGAAGTTAAAATTTCAAATGAGCTTGTGCATGTGTGAATAGAGGCATGTAAAAATAGAATCCATTTAAGCAACGCAACATCCAACTACTCCATGTAAGCATGGTAAAGAACATAATAAGGATTGACAATCTAAACCAAAAGTTCTAGCCACATGGGAGCGTAAAAGAAGGGATTCAAACACAAGTATATGCCACATAAAGTGTGTCAAGCTAAAATACACACAAAATAAAAATCTTTTTTAGTTTTTGAAATTTTTAAACCAAAAATAAAATTATATACTCAAAAGACACAAAAAAATCATTTGTATTTTTCATTAATCTCAAATTGAAAAAAATAAAATGCAAATGATAAACCAAAAATCTTTTTGTATTTTTTATTTAATGCAAGCAAAATAAAGGAAATATAATACAAAAGATAAACAAAAATCATAATTCTAGCATGTGATAAAGCATGGAGCATAGACTAGAAAATGATTAAACAAGCATACATTTAGCATGTGATTATAACATGAAGTACAAACGCTAAAGTATGAAAATAAAACTAACACATTCAACCTTTAGATTTTACAAGAGAGGAAGCATGTGAAAGTAAATGAGAATCAAATACCCTATCTTGTAAAGCTACCAAGTCGGATCTCCTAACCCAAACTAATGATGAGTGACTATCTCGGGGTGTAGGAATCTTAGCTACCATGGTTGCCTTACATTGGGATTTTATAGAAAATCTTTTAAGATCAAAATAATATTTCTTAAGATGACCTTTTCGACCACAATGTGCACAAGTAAAAACATGTCGAAAAGATTTACCTAAGGGGTGATCTCTAAAAGCTTTCCTAGGAGATTCTCCTAAAAATTTGATTTTGGATTTTTGAGTAGATTCATTACAAGTATCGAAGCCTAAACCACAAGTGTCATTTTTAATTTGGACCGTTCCTAATATTTTATCTAATTTTTCTGAACGACTCTCCAAATCAAATCTGACATTAATAGAGTCTTTTAATTTGTTTTCTAATTCTATAATGTTAGACTCTAATAAAACATTTCTCTCTTAGAACTCGAGAAGCTCCTTTTTCAAGGATTCCATTAAACCTCTAAGGCTATCTCTCTCACCTTCTACATATTCAAGCTTCTCTCGAAGATTCCTCTCACATGTCCTAAGGTCTTCTACCAACACACTATCATCGACGACCTTTACACGCTCTTTTAAATTTGCTTCTAACTTCAAATTTTCTCTTTTTAATTTTATTGATTCTTCATATAATTCTTGAAAAGCATTTTGAAGTTCACTCACATCAACCTCTTCTTCATTTTTACTCTTTCTTTCTTCTCCACTCTCACTATCATAAAAAAAAGGGAATTATAAACTATGACCTTGGAAGTCTCATGTGTTAAATTTTCATCTATAGATGAGTTCTCACTATCACTCACATGACTAGCCATAAAAGCCACAAAGTTGGGCTTAGTGGGGGAATAGGGTCCCTCTTCCTTATCACTATCACTAAGGGTCGTATTATATGAAATGGGTCGCTTACCCTCTCTCCTTAATTTAGTGGGGCACTCAGAAGCCCTATAGCCATAATCCTCACAACCAAAACACCTATTTGACTCGTCCCTATTTAAATTTTCATTAATAGTTTTAGGGATCCTCTGGCTTTGTCATGCTTAGAAGTTTCAAATTTCTTAAAGTCATTTTTAAATTTATCTTTGTTAATTTTAAGAAACTTTCAAAATTTCCTAGAAAATAAGGCCATATCTTCCGAGTCACTATCACTCTCGCTCTCTACTACTTGTTTATCCTCTTTTCGGGCTTTTAAAGCAATGCCCTTTTCTATTTTCTTTTCAGTTTTAGAAGGAAACATGTCAAGTTCATAGGTTTCTAAATCACCTACAAGCTCTTCTAATTTCGTAGAGGCTAAAGTTGGTAAAGAATTTAACACGGTATTTTTGGGAATAAATCTATCGGGTAAGGACCTTACAATTTTCTTTACTACTCGGTTGTCGGGTATTTTCTCTCCCAAATTAAAAGATGAATTAACAATATCGAAAAATCTAGCATAAAATTCATCAAAAGTTTCTATTTCATTCATTTTGATAGTTTCAAATTGAGTGGTGAGGTTTTGGAGTTTCGAAGCTTTAACGACACTTGTACCTTCATGAGTGAGTTGTAAAATATCTCAAGCTTCTTTAGCGGTCTCACACGTCATAATGCGTCAGAATTCATTCGATGTGACAGCGCTAAACAAGGCATTTAAACCACGGGAATTAAAGTTTGAAAGTTTAAACTCATTCTCACTCCATCTATCGGCCGGTTTGGGAACACGTTCATTATCTACTAAATGAGTTGGTGGATACCAACCGTTAACTACCGATAACCAAACCCTGTCGTCGATAGATTTTAGTGCCGATTTTATTCGCGCTTTCCAATACGCGTAATTAGAACCATCGAAAATAGGAAATTTAAAAAATGGGGAAAATTCTATTTTAGCCAAAAATAGTTAAAGGATCTTTAACGAAGTAAATTATCGTTTTGGCTCTGATACCAATTTGAAAACGTCCCGTAGGCCCTCAATTTCAAATAACCTAATACTTTAAAATCAATTTTCTTGTTGAGATATGCGGAAGCGAAAGATGATGGTTCACAAAAACACCAAATTTTAATTACTTCAAATTAAAATAAAACCAAAGTGAAATAAGACAAAAATACACACACCTATTTCAATTTCACTTAAACCAAGTTAATTAAACCAAGTCCTAGAAACTTTTCCTAAGTCATATTTCTCAATTTTAACAAATTAGGCCAAACCAATTTTAACAAGTTAAATTAAAGACTTTAATTAATTAAACATTACCACTATTTAATGTCGCACCAAAATAAATATGTAGTGATTAAAACCGATTTTATCTTGAATTACCTAAGCATGCGTTCTAGGTGAGTATAGCAAGATAAAATAAACAATGAAACCACTACGCCGCGATGTACGAGGAAAAACCCACAACGGAAAAAAACCTCGGACGACCCTAGCCTCAAATCCACTAATTATGGAATTTAAAAATACAAGACAACAGACTTACAACACTCGACTTGATCCCTCTCAAGCCCCGACGCTCCTTCTTGTATCAACCTCTTCTTAGCGAATAACCATGGATCTCCATCGCGGTCTTGGAATCCACCGATCGGACTTTATATGGTCACCGTCACCTGAACTAGGAGCTTTTCTCCAAGTGGGTAAATCAACGAAAACCTCTTCTTCTTTGTGGGATTTAGAAGCAAACCCAAAATGTCTCTTCAAACGGTAGAGATGAAAAACCGGTGCCAAAACTCCAAGCAAGTATAAATATATCTATGGAGGCTTGAATAAACAATATGGGTGTAAAACAAGTGTTTAAAACATTTTTCTTGAAAATCAACAACACTTAAAACAAAGAACTTTTTCTCTTTTGATTTCTCTCTCAAAACACTCTCTTAGAGGTTGTAGGATATGAAAAGGTTAAGTTAAAAACTTTGGTTCCCGCACTTAGATATTCTGTCAAAAGTTAGTGGGGTAAAGTAGTGGAAAAAGTGGAAAAAACTGCTCAAAACTGCCAAATACCTGTTCCCGCCCAATCTCGTTCGAACAATATTTTTGGTCGAACAAGATATAGTTCGAACGAGGCTTCTAACAAAGTTCCAGTGTGAACTCGTTAGAAATCTCATTCTAACAACCATCTCGTTCGAACGACATTTCGAACGAAGTTCCAGTGGCCAATATGGGAACTCATTGGCAAACTCATTTGAACGACATCTGGTTCGAACGAAAAACTCGTTCGAACGACATATCGAACGAACTTTCAGAAAGTTTGAAAAATTCTATTTTTGCCCAGAAACTTTATATACTTTATTTTAAAGTTTAAAATAAAATCTTTCTGAAAATAAATAACAGTTTTAAATAAACTACACCCAATATAAAATGTTACAAGCTCCTATATATATATATTAAAATGCATTCATACCTTAGGGGAAATGGAACCATGTTGATGACGTAGAAACGAGGCACAAACAAACTCAATAATGTGATGAAGCTTTATACTCTTGGCCGCTACGTCTTCAACAAACACGTCATAGGCTTGAAATAGGATCAATTAACTCTATCCTATGCCTCAAACGTTTTTGTCCAGAATTGAGCCAAAACTACAAAGGACTCAATTGGAAATTTGTGTTCTTACACGTTGGAAGATTATTATTTGTAATTAAATTTTGAAATAATGTAGTTATGATATCACTTTGCTCATTTTGTTTGCGTCTAAATCAATTCGACTCCTTGACAATTGAAATGGTTTAGTCCCATACATTATTCTTTATTGTGTTAATTGTATGTATTGAATATTGTGTGATGGTATTATACACTGACTTGTTGCGTGCACAATAAGCATTTAGTATCACTACTTTTGTTAACCCACAATGGCATGGTGTGGTTGAACTAATAACATACAATAAACATGTCATGTTTATTTTTATATTAAACCACAAATACGGAAAGAATTCAATTGTTCACTCTATGTTATTTTCATGGTCGATTATGATTTAATTACTAAATATTGTGACTCAATTGATGCTTTTAACAATTTAATTTATGAATGATATCATAAAGTCAATGGGATGGTTTATGGTTATATTTTTTGGATTGATATGTATAGAGTCATTGCGTCTTCATTTTTTCATTTGCTCATTATCTGGAAAAGTACCATTTGTTGTTTGCTTAATATATGTGTGACAAAGAAGGTGCACATATTATTTTTCTAACAAAATTAATGTTATTTACGAGGTATTTTGTGGCACCTATTGCATTTATATTATTACGAGGATGATTTCATAATTATATATGTTACGAATATGGTGTCTTGGTTTATTATACTATTTTTTATTGAATTAATTTTATATGATTGTAAAGTAATGGTATTAATGTTTTGTCAACTGTATTAGACAAAGTATAAATTTAGGGTATGGTTAAACATTAAATCGGGTGTGCTACACGTTTACATCATGTGTTCACTGTTGATATGTATGTTAACTTTTGCATACTATGTACCATGAGTATATTGTAATGTATATAGCAATATAAAGTAGATATTTATTATGTGATTAAAAAATCGAGAAAATGGTATGATAATTGAGACACTAACTAATGGTTGCAACTAAACTGATAATTTCTACATACTTTTATCAATTGTTTAACTTTAATACATACATTGAAACAGTATAATTTGGTTACATTTTTTAATCAAACAAGACATGATCTACTGTTTACTGTGTGCCCAAATCTAAATCTATATTAAAAAACAACACCATGACCAATTTCATCAAATTTTACTTTCTCAACTTAATATAACAAAACTCCACATATATTTGATACGCCCATCCACATTAAAAAAAATGTTTATTAGTAAAATAATTCTCAACATATTAAATAAAGTAGTACGAAAAAAAATCATCACTTATAAACTGAATAACGTAAAAATATTATGTTGTCAATAATTTACTGATTCCTGACATGTCTTCTTATTATGATGCCCAATTTTTTTCCTTCAGATACAAGTCTTTGACTTACGATCCTCACCCCTTGAAGGTATACGCTTGGTCTTTGGCCTCGTCTATAGAAATTTAACATCTGGTTGCTTGATTACCACATCCTCGACAGAAACATTGAATATATCAGATGTAGGAATTGGTAATATTGCAAATGAATACGTTCTCAAGTAACTATCAACTAAAAAATGATCATCATTGTATTTGTTCAATTCATATATGCATCTCTGAGTTACTATCGCAACATGTTCACATGGAGAACCATTAAGTTGACATTGACAATATGAACACATTATGTTTTGGATATTAATGGTGAAAGATTCCTCCGACATAACCTTGAATATGGGCTTGTTCACCTTGTTCACAACCCACGTACGACCTATATCCAGTGACTCGCTAAATCGGTGATCCATACATGGATACAAAAACCCACTCCATGATTTTGCTTCATCTAGCCTCTTAGCACTCAACTTCACGATCTTAGACCTAATTACATTAACTAGATTCGTAATGGGAATGTGATAAGCATCACGCATATAAGAATTAAAAGTTTCTACTACATTAGAATACATTTAAGCATTCCCCTCCCCTAAAATATCCATTGCTGCAATGTTCTTACGATATTGTGGATATGAATTCTCAAACTTTATCTCCTCCTTCACCAAATAACTTACCCAGGCATTTGTTGAATCGTTCCTCGTTTGGGGAGTATGTGCAAATTATACAATCTTTATAATTTACTCCTTTACTTTGTTGTTTACCCCGAATAATTTATCCCTCAAATTATATTTTAAATGTTGTAAACAATATCCATGATGAGATTGGGGAAAAACTTTTGGAACCGACTTAAATAAACCATAATTGCAGTCCAAAATAAATGTGTATGCCAGAGAATTGTCAACAATATTGGAAAAATGCATCATGAACCACTCCCAGTTCTCATCATTCTTTGAATAAACAATCGCGAACACAATAGGAAACATGCTTACATTTTGAAACAAATAAAAACACAACGGAGTTAAACTCAATAATTGATATAAATTTAACCTATTGTTCATATGCACACAATAAATGTTTACACACCATACCAATCTGATTGTTGATTGTAGACAATAGAGTTATACTATTTACATCAATTGTTTGATGATTGTATATAATTAATATTTACCGTAGGCATCACACTATTGAAGTTCGTATATAATACTCATTTACTGTCTAAATTACTTTATATTACAAATTACCCATAATAAAAGCTTAATTGGCCACCAGATAAGGTCGACAACCAAACTGTTTAATATTTAAACAGTAAATGTATGTTGTATCTAATCAACATGGTTAATTTTCAGACATTAAATGTTCCAGTATCCTATAAAAAAAACTTAATATTCCACTATAGAATATTTAAAAATTCATGCATAAGCTAATAATAACATGCATTGTCTTTAGAAAAACTAAATATGAAAATTCTTATATTAATTACCAATATTCACATATTTCCCGACGTTGCCAACATATTTCCTTTATTTATACTTTTAAGGAACATGCCATCCAAAAAAATAACAGACGACAATGCTTGAAATTTTTCTATACAAGCATGAAAAGTAACAAACATCTGTTTAAACTGACCACTACGTGAATATTATTCTATCGACAAACGACTACTTGGGTTAGAGTTCATGGTCGCGTACATATACCATCATAATTTATCGAATGACAACGATTCATAACCAAATACTTGTCTTTTGTGATAGTTCTAACTACTATGGTTATGGATTGCCAAACAATAATTTTTAATTTTTAATTAATTTACCGAGTGAGCAAATAATCCAATTTTAACCATGCACTTTTTTAAACAAACATTGTGTAAACTAAATAAATTTTATCTTGCCTAAAACATGCATCTAAGTAATTTGCAAGGACAAAATAAATCAATAACACAATGCCGTAATTTACGAGGAAAACCTACAATGAGAAATACCTCGGACTACCTAGCCACACAAATCCACTATGATATAGGTATCAAACAAGGACGAATTAGGCTTACTCAAAAACTCGAAGCCTTCAAGATTTGATGCAATATTCGCTCCTTCAACCTTCTTCACAACCACCGTTGGATGCCTTCTAACAACCTTCACAATGCAGGCGCCTCCCGTGTCTCGATATCCCCTGATGATCTTGCTTTAGCTAGTCAATCATTACCCCAACAAAATATGGAATGCACTGCATAAAACGTACTTAGCAGTAATGAAGAGTGAGTTTCATCTTGGTGCTCTAACATGGGATCTTAAACATGCATATTATGTAAAAACTTGGATCTCAAACATAGGGTGTATATTAGGGTTTAGGATGCTCTTTTTTTTGTCTATGAAAACTATTTTTGCAAATTCTCTCTTAAAAATAACTTTGTTATGCCCTTAATTTATAGAAAAGAAGTAGAAAATTGTAGCACGCAACTCGAGCTAGGTCGTTTAAACGAAAACACATAACTCGTTCGAACAACTTTGAGTATTTCATTCGAACGAAAACCAAGTCGTTCGAACGAGACCCCAAATCTCATTTGGTTGAGCTTCAAATAACCTTTGCAGGAGAATTTTCTGTCAAGCCGAAACTTTTTGTTCGAAGCTCGATTGATCCCCTTTTGAACGGAAACTAACAAATTTTTTTAACAAGATAAACAATTCGTTCGAACAACACCTACAAACTCGTTTAAATGAGAATGTTACTTTGTTTGAACGATAGGAAAAACAAAGTAATTTTGCATTAAAAATTATTTTATGAAAAAATAGCCTCGGTGATTTTATATACATAGGCACCCAAAACGTAAAATCTAGGGATCAATATAAAATGCCGTTCGTACATTTTTGAGATCCCATGAATGAAAACGAAACTTGATATCGCTGTAACTCAACCGCTGCAGTCCTTCAATGTGCATCATAAGCTTGAAGGACAAATTGAATACAATCCTAACCTATGACTCAAATAATTTTGTCCAAATAGAATATATCCAATCTTACAAATTTTTATGATAAACAACTTGGCACATGAAAGTTTGTCCATACATTTTGCTTTCTTCACATCCCACCATGTCCTATTTTTGTCAAAATCATACCCATATTCATTCGAAAATGTTGTGGGATTTGATCTTATGCGGATTAAAATTTTATTTGCAATCAACTCCGACGACAAACGACTATATTTACGCGTTCTATGCAAACCACAACCTTTTGATAATATGTAATTACACTCACCCTTTATCCGTGTCTAGTCATTCTTGATGTAGTTAAATTCAAAATCAACCTCACCTGCATATTTATAAAGAACATCGCAGAATTCGACCACCCCACCTTTATATTATTGTCCAACCTTATTGATGCCATCCGACCAACCAACCAAACAACAAATTTCTACTGGAAGTATAACGACCGTTACGTAAAATTTCATCCAAACAATCAAAATCAGCACCTTCAGTTAAAACATCATCATTAAAATCTTCAAACACATCTTCCCCATGACTAAGAAACGACCTCTTGAGTTGTGACATTGACATTAACGGTTTCAATGCCTTGTTTGCGACAATATGATAATAAAATCGCAATATCCTCATTAAAATCCAATGCACATTGTGGGTGGCCCCCACTCGTATGACAATGAAATGAAATCATTCGATATATCGATCCACCCATTAGGTATAGAATCAACTATCTCCGCAATCGTCATTGAATCCTGTAACATTTGTATACGCGCATTATCCATGTACTTGCAAAACGAAGCCAGGAATGATGCCATCATTATTGCAACACACAAAGAAAAAATGCGATTAAAATTTAGTAACTTAAGCAACCTATATAATTGTAAGTCAATTATAAACAATACATGCGTAACTGCACATTTAAACAAAAAAATAACGTTGAAACTTTGTAATATTTAAATATAGGAATTTTCATCGTACAAAACAGAAATAGATCGATAGAAAAGTTTGTTGTTAAAACAAACTTAATACACTTGACACTGAGAAATACTCCTAGAACTGTAAACACAAATTTCAAATATATTGTTATTCAAACTCATTACTTAACATTACATGTTCTACATCCGTGATTGCATTTTTTATATACAAAAGTGTTTCCATACCATAGCAAAATCACCAATTCAACATTTTTTTAAATACATTTAAATGTACAAATATAAACAGACAGAGATAAACTATTTAAATATGGAAAAACAAGAATGATAATGTACAAATATAACATTTCTCATACTAAATTACAACCATTCTTATCAAAATAGTTAAAAATAATTAAAACTCATACAATAAACACATTATTGTTGACATTAACAAAATTCGAGTGAATCACGTTCATTTAAAAATAAATTGTGTAAAAAAACAAAGTTAAAATGCACCAAATAAAACCAATAAACTCATCAGCAACAAATATATCTCATAACCTAGTAAAAAACAACAGAAATCTGGCCCATTACGAAACCCTTATTCTATATAAAAAAAATAAAATTTGAACAACAAAAACATTTAACTTACCAAAATATTTATGATATGATGAACACGGAACTTCAAATTCATCTGTTGTTGTCATACACAATCTTGTCTTCAATCAATATAGACGAAATTTCCCCTTTCTTCTTCGAAATATAGACAAAATTTCACGTAATCATGTCGAAACTGAGATGGAGCTTTGTCAGGGCTTTAAAATTGTGGTGCTTTGTGCTTTGTTTTGAATTTTGAATCCCATAATATTAACTGAAATTCAAATTTTGAATCGCATAGATTCAAAATATACCATTAAAATAGGTATTTTGAATTTATTGGTTATTTTTTTTATAAAAGCTTGGATTTTATTGGATTTTAGAGAGAATAGTCCTTTCTAGGGACATAACAAGAAGAATACATAACTATTTGAGCTTTAAACATCTAATGTAAAGGAGACTACAAACATCTAGCTGTATAGCTCCCTTAATTTTAGATGGAAGATCTAAAAAAATTGAGACATATTTATAGAAGATAAACCATGTTTAGATAGAAAATCAGCAACATGGTTAGATTCTCTAAAAATATGAGTGAAAAAAAGTTCCTATTGGAAGACAAGAGTTGAATTTCGTCAATAATACTCCTTATTATCGAAGGAGAATGAAAATTATTTAAGCATTTAATTGCAATCTCAGAATCGGATTCCACTTCAATGAAATTCCCATATAATGAAGACACATAGTAAATGCCTTCCTTTAATGCCGACACCTCTGCTAATAAACTTGATCCTCTAGCTATGGATGAAGACAAACCCCAAATGAAATGGCCTTTGTCATCTCTAATAACAACACCTATACCCATATTACCGTCGTTGTCACAAGCACCATCAGTGTTTAATTTGAGAGAAGATAATTTTGGTCTTAACCAACATATCTGAGACATTATCATTTTTTGAGGCTTAGGAGATTCTATTTTAAGAAGCTTCAGGATATAAAAGCAGTGGGATGAGTAGCCTTTCTTGAAGGAAGTGTTGGAAGCAATGTTTTTTATTCTTTTATTAATTCTGGAGATGATGATATCCCCTTTCATTTGAATGCCTTCATAAAAAGATCTGTTCCGGTGATCTGTTCCGGCTTAACCATATTTCATATAAAATGCAAATAGGGATGACTTTGTGAAGCCACTGAGAAATGTGGATTTTCCCCATATGAAGCCAACAATTAGAGATCATAGAGTTAATAGAGAAAGAAAAAGAAAAAGGAATTACTAACATGTTGCCAAAAAAATGCTCAAATTTTTCGAGCAATAGGACCTAATAATAAGTGCTTTATATGTTCTTCAGTTTTATTGCAGCATAAGCATCTAGAAATATTTGAGACTCCTAGCTTCTTAACATTGAGATCTAGAGGAATAGAATTATTAAGCATTTTCCAGCAAAATGTCGATAATTTTGGAGGAATATTAGGATCCCAAACAAATGATTGAGATACACGGAGCATTATTGGGGATCTAATTATTTCAAAAACTGACTTGAATGAGAATTTAACTAAAGTAGTTGGCTTTCATATATATTTGCCATTGACAATTGTAGTATTCTCCTCCTAAGTAGACCATACATATGATATTCTTTTGGCAACCTTAGACCTAAGGGTCCGTTTGATAGCGTCTCAATTCCAGGACAAATTCAGAAAAGTTGAAAAATTCTGGTCTTTTCCAGCTTTTAGGCTGTTTGATAGCCTTCATTTGCCTTAGAATTTGTTTTCTATGTACAACATCCCTTAAGCACAATTTGCCACCCTAGGGTGAAATTCAATTCTTTGGGGGGAGGCCAGGTTTTTGTTTGCCACCTTTGGGTGGCAAATCACTCAAAACCAATTTTGTTTTGTAAACTCTATATATTTCATAAATATATAAATATATATTGTTAATAAATATATATATATATATATATATATATATATATATATATATATATATATATATATATATATATATATATATATATATATATATATATATTCGTTTATTTTATATATTTTAGCACATATATGTATATTGCGTATATTTCGTATATTTATATATATTTCGTATATTTATATATTTATATATTTCGTACATTTATATAATTTATAGAATTCATATATTTTAATATATATTTATATTTCGTATATATATTATATATATATATACTGAATATATATTATTTACAGAATATACACATTTATTATATATATACTGAATATACACATATATTATATATATACTGAATATATATAATATATGGATATATTCTGCAAGTAATATATATTTAGTATATTCAATATATAATATAATATAATATAATATATATTCATATATTCCATAAATAGTTATAATATATATATATATATATATATATATATATATATATATATATATATATATATATATATATATATATATCCGAATATATATATTCCGCAAATAGTATATATTCCGCAAATAGTATATATATTAATACTATATTTATATATTAATAATATATACAAAATATATGAATATATATATATATATATATTCCCCAAATAATATAATTCCCCAAATTATATTATATATATATCCGAAATAATATAATATATATTCATATATTTTTGTATATTTAATTAGATATATTTAGTATATATATATATATATTCCATAAATAAATTTTCCACATTTATATCTATTTTCCAACTTTTGCGTTTGATAGAAAATGTGGAAAATTGATGATTTTCCAACTTGTATCAAACAGACAGAAGTTGGAAAATATTCATTTGCCTTGGAATTGTTTACCCTGGAATCAAATGTCCTGGAATCATTTGCATTTTCCCAGTTTTCTATCAAACGGACCCTAATAGTAATTGGCATAGGTCCATATTGTTGTACCATGAAAGCTGACCACAATGAGATTCCTGTATTAAAAGCACAAGCCAACTTGAGATTTGAGGCAGTGACTAGGCTGCTCAAATTTCTAATTCCTAATCCACCTTTATTCTTGGGAGCACACACTGAATTCCAGCTAATCCAGTGATATTTTTTGCCATAGTCTTTATTAGAGCCCCATAGAAAATGACTAAGAGCTCTATTCAAAATTGTGATGGTCTTTTTGGGGGGGCTAAGAGCAAAGAGAATAAATCAACATTGATTGAAGAACTGAAATCAATAAGGAGTATCTACCTCCCATAGAGAGGAGTTTTGATTTCCATCTATGCACTTTTGTGTTTATAGCTTGCACCAAAGTATCGAAATATTACTACCTTCTGCTTGCCTTTAAAAAGATGACATCCCAAGTATTTAATGCATTCTCTTTCCTGTTTGAAGCCAGTAGCTTGAGCAACAGTTTTAACTTGACTTCTACTAGCTTTGTTGCCCATTATAAAGCAACTCTTGTTGCAGTTTATAGAGAGACCTGATTGACATTCATAGAGCTTTAAAAAATTCATGAGATTAAATAAGCTTCTCTTAGAACCTGCTGCAAAGCTCAAATGGCTTATTAAATCAGAACCTCTAGGATGAGAGAATGATTTATTTTTTCCATTTAGCATAGTGTTATGAAGACCTCTTCTCCGAGATTCAGCAGCTAAAATAAATAAGCTTGGGCACAATGGGTCCCCTTGTCTTAATCCTCTAGAAGGTTTGAAAAAACCTTCAGCTTCTCCATTAATAACTTTAGAAAACCAAGAGGAAGAGATATCCCTCCACACCAGGTCTATGACAGTTTCAGAAAAACAAAATTGCCTATGGGACTTTAGCAAGAACATCCACGAGAGTTTGTCCTAGGCTTTATTTATATCTATCTTTAGAACAACATTTCCCCCTTGAGCCTTCCTATCCAGCAGTTGCATCATCTCGTGTCTTAATAAAATATTATTTACGATGCTCCTATTTTTGACAAATCCTGATTGAAAATGGGAGATAAGGTTTGGAAGAAAGGAAGATAATCTTATGTTAAGAGTTTTTTAGAAGATTTTAGAACAGACATTACAAAGACTTGTAGGTTTAAAGTCATTGCAAGAAGAAGGATTTGGGATTTTAGGAATAAGAGAAATTATATTGGCTCCCCAAGCTTTTGGAATATCTGCTACAACAAACATTGATTGAATAGGTTCCATAAGATCACATTTTATGATATCCCAACATTGAATGTAAAAAAAAACCCGTTGAATCCATCAGGAGCTGCTGCACTATTAGGGTTCATACTCTTAATAGCTTCCCAAATTTCTTGTTCATCAGGGATATTTTACAAAGAATCATTCATTTGATTGGACGCCAAGGAAGGAATGTGGTTTAGCACTTCATAGGAATCAGCAGTACATGTATTGAATAAATTTTGAAAATAAGAAAGGAAAATGTTAGAAACTCCTTCAGCTGACTACTCTATAGTGCATGCCTCATTTTTTATCATATGAATCCAAGATTGTCTTCTATGCTGCTTCACCAATGAGTGATAATATTTGGTGTTTCTTCCATCTTTGATCCATTGGATTTTTTATTTTTGAAATCAAAAGTTCTCCTCAATTGATAAGGCTGCATTTAATTCAACCCTAACTTTATAAAGCTCCTGTCTGCAAGCTCGAGTAGTGTTTTCTTCATAATTAATCTCTGCTTCTAGCACCTTGTCCTCCAAATCAATAGTGTTCTGAAAAATGTTTGTAAAAGTGATGCTACTCCGGTTCCTCAATGTCCCTCTTTTAAGTTTAAAAGAAAAAACTTCCAAAGGTTTTCTTGAAGAAAAATAATTCTAACTATTTATAACCACCCGATTGAAATATTCATGTGAAACCCAGAAGTTAAGAAATTTAAAAGGTTTCTTTAACTGAATCTATAGAACTAGGAATAGAAATGAGTAGGGGACTATGATCTGAACAACTTTGTGAAGATGTTTAAGACTAGAATGAGGAAATAAGTTTAACTAAGAAGAATTACTCAGCCTCTGTCTAATCTTTGAAGAACCAAAGAATCATTAGATAGTCTTTGCCAAGTGAATTTAGAACCTCAAAATCCCAAATCCATGAGAATACTGACTTGAATAAACTCAATGAAATCTGAAGAAACATCTAAATCAATAGGCTTGCCACCTGCCTTCTCATTAGAGCAGAACACTATATTGAAATCACCCACTACTTAAAGCGGAATATTAGCACATCTAGCAGACCTATCCATGATAAAATTCCATAAAAGAAGCCTTTTAAGTCATGTGCATTTAGCATAGACTATGTGAAGACCAATACTTTTAACACAAAGGGGATGATTTATTTTAAGAAGAATGCTTTGGCTAGAATCTTTCAGTACCTTGAAATCTATGCCATACCTCCAAAAACACCAAATTTTATTTGAGAAGTTATGGATCATACCATCAAACTTAGTAGAATTTCTAAAATTTTATATCTTGTCCTCACCTATCATAAGCTACAAAAGATAAATTGTGTAGTCCACAAAGCTTTTTAATTCTCCTTCTAGTAGGCTTATTGCCCACCCCCTTGCATTCCATACGAGAGAACTAATCATTAGAAATTTGGCATGGGACTATAGAGGCAGCTTGAGCAGTTGGTCTAGTATTTCTTCTTGAAGGGCCAATAATAGGAGTATTTTTCTTCCCATTTACTATTTTTTTCTTCCTGACCACAGCGAATCCCTGATCTTCCTCTTCATTCTCTTTTTGAGTATTTGTTAACGGAGCTTTGAATTTCTGCTTGCCTTTTATTTTCTCACTAATCAAAGAGGAGGAATGAATAAGTTCTGAAGAGATTGGATTATGATGAGCCCTATCCTCTTCTGAATCTGAACAAAAATTTATATAATTGCCATAAGGATCACTATGCATGACAATTTTAGAATCAGAGTCGTACCTTGATTCCATTACTTCTGATTGGAATCTGACATTGCCTAAATCCTCTTCTATTTAAACTTGTTCTGGAGCTTATTGAATTATCGAATGATTGATATCTGCAGATGTTTTTTCATTTTGAGCACTCCCATAGCATCTCAAAGATTGATTCTGATCCATTTGCCCACCTGCTTTTATTGAAGGTTCTTGCCTACTCACATCTTCCACTGATTGCGAGGCAATGGTACCCTTGATACTTGATGGATCTTTCACCTTGTATACCTGTTTCCATTTTAAAGGATTATCTAGCTGTATCTTCTCATGAATCTCCTTCCTCGTATCTTCTAACTCCTTTCCCTCTTCAATTTTCTTATTCTCTTTTATCATTCTTAGCAAACATACACGTTTCCTCTTCATGACCAATTATGTAGCAGTTGGAAAATTGGCGCTGTCGAGATTTTTGTTGACAGATTTCAGCTCAAAGTTAGGTGATACTCACACTACCATAATTGTGGAAAAATATATAAACGGGTTCTTCTTCGTAAGGAGATTAACGTAGTATTTTCACATGTCCAATTTTATTAAGTTATGAATGATAAATATGTCCCAAAAGTGATTCACAAAGCAATAAAAGTTAATGTATTGGGTATATTTTAACTCTTGTCCCACATTAGAAGAGTAGTGGGAAAATGATGAGTTAATAAAATCCAAATGATGGTCTAAGGCTTGGATGCCTTGGTGTATCCCAACAATTTGAAGGGGAGATGACCTAAGCTATGCAGGAGTTGGATTTCGATCAAAAGTCCACACTTTAACTTTCTGGGCTTTAATTGCCAACAGTTAATTCGTTTAACTGTTTTTTGACAGTTATTGCCAGCAGTCACTTACTTTGCTATAAATACAGATGCATCCTCCTTTTTTAAACAATGAAAATTCTTTTTTCTGCATAGCATCTGTTGCATTGTTGTTGAGTAAAAGCCACAGAATTTGAGTTCGTCGTGATTAATTATTGTTGTGCTACATAATTAATTGAAAAATCCGTTCTATCTTGGGAGACAATATTCATCAACCTCGAAGCATATTGGAGGGAATAAATTGTCTTAAGGACACTGTGAAATTCACAGGGTTCGGATTATCTTTCTATTTCTATTATTGTTTCTGCAAATTCAAGTAAGTTTTTATTTTCTGTAATTTCGTTTTATTTCTGTAATTAGATTATAATTCGTAATTCTGTACTTTTGTATTTATTAAACAGTAGACATAACAATCTTAAGATAATTTATAAATTCTACTGTTTTATAGTGTACATATTTTTTTTTATTACATAAATTTATTTGTTGAAAATAAATCTGTTTTGACAGAAAAAAATGAATTAAATTATTGCTTTATTGCAGAAATTTGTAAAACAGTTTTGGTACATAAATTAATTTCTATACTCTTTTTATATTCTGTTTTAGAAAATAAAATTTTATTTGTGTATTCTTGTTAAAATCTGTTTATGTAAAAAAATTTAATCTTAAAATTATAATACTGTTTTGTACGGAATTTCTTTTATTACTAAAAATTAGTGTGACACAGATTTTATTGTGTATAAACTTCTGTTTATATTATAGTTTAATTCTGAATTTTATTTGGAATTCTTTTGGAATTCATTTATTGTGAATTATATTTGGAGGAAATTGGTGCACAGAATTTTGTATTCTGTTTTGATTAATTCATTATATATGAATTTTATCATTGATAAAAATTTTGTTTTTGTAACAGAAATGGAATCGCAAAGTACGAACACTACTCCTACTAAACTGATTGTCACCAACACAAATGTGACTGCACCCGTATCTATGCCACACGGGGAGAAACCGAAAAAGTTCATTGGGGCTGACTTCAAACGTTGGCAAGGACAAATGTACTTCTATCTCACTACCTGCTAACTGGGAAGGTTTGTATATAAAGATTGTCCCTCTATTCAAGAGGGAGATGACTCTGAAAAGGTTGTTGTTGTCGATGCTTGGAAGCATTCAGACTACCTATGCTGGAATTATATTTTGGCTTACTTAGACAAGACATTGTACCATGTCTACCGCACGATCAAAACATCCAAGGAATTATGGAATTCTTTGGAAAAGAAGTATAAAACTGAAGATGCTAGGATGAAGAAATTTATCATCGGGGGTTTTCTGGACTTCAAAATGGTTGATTCTAAATCTGTGATCTCGCAAGTGAAAGAACTCCAAGTGATCCTCCACGACATTCATGCTGAAGGAATGTCACTTAGTGAAACTTTCCAAGTTGCTGCAATTGTTGAAAAGTTGCCACCATCTTGGACTTTATTCAAAAACTATCTCAAGCACAAGAGAAAGGAGATGAATGTGGAGGAGTTGGTGCTCAGGCTAAGAATCGAAGAAGATAACCGTGAGTCTCAAAAGAAAAGTGGGAAGAATCCAATGGAAACGAAGGTCCATGTTGTTGAAGGTCCTAAAAAGAACAAATGAAAGTATGACGGGGAAGGCACTTCCAAACAGAACAAGAAGAAGTTCAAAGGCAAATGCTACAATTGTGGTAAACCTGGACATCGCTCAAGCGAGTGTCGTAAGCCTAAGAAGCAAAATCGAAATAACCCTCAAGCAAATGTAACTGATGGTGAGAATATCGCCAATGATTTGGCGGATATGAATCTTTCTGCCGTGGTCTCTGAATGTAACTTGGTTAGAAATACCAAGGAATGTGTAACAACCCGCATAATTTTTGAGCTATTTTCAAAATAAAGAGGAAAAATAAAGTTTTAGATAAAATTATTTTTATTGCTCAAATATATTGGTTATTATTTTTTAAGGCGAGAATTTCAAACGGTTTCGAAAACGGAGTTAAATGATTTTTAAATGCTTTTTTTTAACTCTTGGAGTTGTTTTGACTTCCAACTCTTCATTTCTTTGCCTTATTTAAAGGAGTCTTTTGGATTCCAACTCTTGATTTCTTTGTATTATAAAAGGAAGTAGTGGGCAACCCTTTTAATATACTTTTGGCACAAATTTTGACAGCAAATATATTTTATATTCCTCTTCTTTTTATATATACATTGACCCTTGAGATTTGTGAGTTCCAACCTTAGATTAGAGGTGTTCTTGGGACTATTTTGTTGGAGATTCTTGGAGGAGATTTTGTAGATCTTTTGTGTTGATCTTGAGGATGTGATCGTTGGTTTCTCATCATGCTTTGAGGTATGGGATTTTACACAATATGCTCCTTAAATCTCGCGAGTGTCATTCTCTTTGAATTCTTGTTAATTGAACTCATATTTGAATTGATAAATTCATTGAAATCTGGAAAATAATTGTTGAAATTATTTTGATTCATGTGGTATCATTATATTGTTATTGAGCACGTTGTCATGAGATTTTAATATGGCACGGAGGTTGGGCACCCGCCAAAATTCCTGTTTTCCGGGCTATGGCTTGATAAAATATATACGGATGTGGTGAGGCCTGGTGACCCATTGATGTGTTGTTGAGAAATTATATTGATAAATGCTTTGAGATTTGCATTTTGATTTGAATATTCGTACTCGTGTTGTTACGTTTTATTCGTTGCTAATCCGTATTTGTTGAGCATAATTCCTGTCGTATTGTGTACTTCCCCATATTTTCTTTTAGTGGCAGGTTAGCGCGAATTTTGGGGCGCTATGGAGATTGATTTTAGCGAGGATTATTTGGGAAAGATTTGTATTATTTTGATGTATAGAGCTTTGGAGATTTGTATTTTATTTTCGAATTAGATAGTTGTAATTTTAATTCGAGAGACTTGTTGTAATTGAAGAGATTGAGATTAGTGGATTTATATTATTGCGGGTTTATTTAGATGCTCTATACCTTGTTACTTGTGGATTTGGATTTATTTTATTGCATTAGCGCTCCGTTCGCTCTCCCCGGGCGGGCGGGGTGTTACAAATGGTATCAGAGCATAGGTATACGGCAACCCTCGGGGCTTGGGTTTTGGATTCATTGCGTGGTTAGGAATTTTTAGAGATAGCAAATTTTAGGTGATATTCGTGATAAGTTTCGAGATTAGAGATGAGGAATTATTTTTGGAGACGATATTATTTTTGGAGATTGTTAGCCTGATTTTTTAGAGTTAGGCATTCGGCGAATTTCGAGGGCGAAATTCCATTGTTAGTGGGGAAGTGTAACAACCCGCATAATTTTTGGGCTATTTTCAAAATAAAGAGGAAAAATAAAGTTTTAGGTAAAATTATTTTTATTACTCAAATATATTGGTTATTATTTTTTAAGGCGAGAATTTCAAACGGTTTCGAAAACGGAGTTAAATGATTTTTAAATGTTTTTTTTAACTCTTGGAGTTGTTTTGACTTCCAACTCTTCATTTCTTTGCCTTATTTAAAGGAGTCTTTTGGATTCCAACTCTTGATTTCTTTGCATTATAAAAGGAAGTAGTGGGCAACCCTTTTAATATACTTTTGGCACAAATTTTGGCAACAAATATATTTTATATTCCTCTTCTTTTTATATATACATTGACCCTTGAGATTTGTGAGTTCCAACCTTATATTAGAGGTGTTCTTGGGACTATTTTGTTGGAGGTTCTTGGAGGAGATTTTGTAGATCTTTTATGTTGATCTTGAGGATGTGATCGTTGGTTTCTCATCATGCTTTGAGGTATGGGATTTTACACAATATGCTCCTTAAATCTCGCGAGTGTCATTCTCTTTGAATTCTTGTTAATTGAACTCATATTTGAATTGATAAATTCATTGAAATCTGGAAAATAATTATTGAAATTATTTTGATTCATGTGGTATCATTATATTGTTATTGAGCACGTTGTCATGAGATTTTAATATGGCACGGAGGTTGGGCACCCGCCAAAATTCCTGTTTTCCGGGTATGGCTTGATAAAATATATACGGATGTGGTGAGGCCTGGTGACCCATTGATGTGTTGTTGAGAAATTATATTGATAAATGCTTTGAGATTTGCATTTTGATTTGAATATTCGTACTCGTGTTGTTACGTTTTATTCGTTGCTAATCCGTATTTGTTGAGCATAATTCCTGTCGTATTGTGTACTTCCCCATATTTTCTTTTAGTGATAGGTTAGCGCGAATTTTGGGGCGCTATGGAGATTGATTTTAGCGAGGATTATTTGGGAAAGATTTGTATTATTTTGATGTATAGAGCTTTGGAGATTTGTATTTTATTTTCGAATTAGATAGTTGTAATTTTAATTCGAGAGACTTGTTGTAATTGAAGAGATTGAGATTAGTGGATTTATATTATTGTGGGTTTATTTAGATGCTCTATACCTTGTCACTTGTGGATTTGGATTTATTTTATCGCATTAGCGCTCCGTTCGCTCTCCCCGGGCGGGCGGGGTGTTACAGAATGGTGGGTGGACACTAAAGCCACACGACACATTTGTGCAAACAAATGGATGTTCACCACCTATAAGAATTTGGGAAATGAGGAGAACCTCTTTATGGGAAATTCTTCCACTTCTAAGGTGGTGGGACAAGGAAAGATTATTTTAAAAATGACTTCTGGAAAGGAACTTACTCTCAACAATGTTCTTCACGTGCCTGATATCCAAAAGAATCTTATTTCTGGATCTCTCCTGACTAAAAATGGTTTCAAGCTTTTGTGTTTGTGTCTGATCGCTTTGTGTTGTCTAAGAATGACATGTATGTAGGAAAGCGCTACCTAAGTGAGGGGCTCTTTAAAATCAATGTTCTTACTGTAACCCCAAAAACATCTGTTTCAATGAATGAAATTGCTAGTTCTTCTTACTTTATTGAGTCATCTAATATTTGGCATGCTAGATTACGAATTGTTAATTTTGATACATTGCGTAGATTAATTAACTTGGAATTTTTGTCAAAATTTAATATTGATAAAAATCATAAATGTGAAATTTGTGTGAAATCTAAATTATCTAGATTACCTTTCCATTCAATTGAAAGGATAACTGAACCTTTAGATTTAATTCACACCGATATTTGTGATTTAAAATTTGTTCAAACTAGAGGTGGAAAAAAGTATTTTATTACTTTTATTGACGATCTGCACAAAATATTGCTATGTATATTTGTTACATAGTAAAGATGAGGCTATTAATGCATTTAAACAATATAAGAATAAAGTTGAGAATCAATTAAGCAAAACGATAAAGGCTATTAGGAGTGATAGAGGAGGTGAATATGAATATCCATTTGAGGAATTTTGTTCTGAAAATGGGATTGTTCATCAAACAACCGCTCCTTGTTCTCCTCAATCGAATGGTGTTGCTGAACGCAAAAATCGTACTTTGAAAGAGATGATGAACTCAATGTTATTAAGTTCAGGAGCTCCACAAAATTTGTGGGGGGAAGCCTTACTTTCTGCTAATTACATTCTCAATAAAGTATCTCACAAGAAGACTCACAAGACACCTTATGAATTATGGAAAGGTCGAAGACCTTCTTATAAATATTTACGAGTGTGGGGGTGCTTAGCCAAAGTGATGGTTCCTAAACCTAAAAAGGTAAGAATAGGGCCAAAAACCGTGGATTGTGTATTCATCGGTTATGCCACTAATATTAGTGCATATCGATTTCTAGTTTGTAAATCTGAGATTTCGGATATTCACGTAAATACGGTTATTGAATCGAGGGACGCTTCATTTTTTGAAAATGAATTCCCGTATAACATGACCCGAGAATCTGGTCCTTCTAAAAGGACAAATCAATCTACTACAAGTGGTACTCATCAACCTATTGAATCAATAGAGGATGAACCAAGACGTAGTAAAAGAGCAAAAACCTCGACTTCTTTCGGTCCGGATTTTTTAACATATTTGCTAGAAAATGAACCTCAATCGTATAAAGAAGCCATATCCTTACCCGATGCTTACAATTGGAAAGAAGCAATTAATAGTGAAATTGAATCCATATTACAAAATCATACATGGGAACTAGTGGATCTTCCACTAGGTTCAAAACCGTTAGGTTATAAATGGATCTTCAAAAAGAAGTTGAAGGCCGATGGATCAATTGAGAAATATAAAGCTAGACTTGTAGCTAAAGGCTATAGTCAAAAGGAAGGGTTGGATTACTTCGACACATATTCACCGGTAATAAGAATAACGTCCATTCGGATGTTAATAGCAATAGCTGATATTAGTGGACTTGAAATACATCAAATGGATGTAAAAACTGCATTCTTAAACGGTGAACTAGAGGAGGGAATTTATATCGAGCAACCTGAAGGGTTCAAGGCTCCCGGATAAGAAGAAAAAGTATATAAGCTTGTTAAATCACTATATGGATTAAAACAAGCACCTAAGTAATGGCATGAAAAATTTGATAATGCAATGTTATCAAATGGTTTTAAAAGTAATGAATGCGATAAATGTGTTTACTTTAAATACATTCAAAATGGATATGTCATTGTATGCCTCTATGTTGATGATATGCTTATCATGGGTAGTAACTTGGAAATTGTTAACACTACAAAACAAATGTTGGGTACTAGATTTGACATGAAAGATTTGGGAATCGCCGATGTTATATTAGGAATTAAAATTTCTAGAACATCGGATGGACTTATATTATCTCAATCTCATTACATAGAAAAAGTACTTGAAAAATTCAAGAAGTATGATATTAGTCCTACCAAGACACCTGTAGATGTAAATTTACATCTAGCAAGAAATAATGGTGAAAGCATATCTCAACTAGATTATTCGCGTATTATCGGCAGTTTAATGTATATCATGAACTGTACGCGACCGAACATAACATACTCAATAAGTAAGCTAAGTCGATTTACGAGTAATCTAGGAAGAGATCACTGGAAAGCAATATTGAGAGTTTTGGGTTATTTAAAATATACTCAAAACTATGGACTGCACTACTCAAAATATCCAGCTGTTCTTGAAGGACATTGTGATGCAAATTGGATATCTGATACAAAAGACTCTAAGTCTACGAGTGGGTATGTGTTTACCCTCGGAGGTGCAGCCGTATCTTGGAAATCATCAAAACAAATGTGCATTGCTAGATCGATAATGGAATCTGAATTCATTGCACTAGACAAAGATGGAGAAGAAGCTGAATGGCTTCGAAATTTCTTAGAGGATGTTCCAAATTGGTCTAAACATGTGATCGCAATATGTATACATTTCGATAGCCAATCAACGATTGAAAGGGCACAAAATCACATGTATAACGGAAAGTCACGACATATTCGTCGTCGACACAATACCGTTAGACAATTTCTCTCAAATGGAATTATCTCAATTGACTATGTAAAGTCAAAAGATAATATTTCGGATCCACTAACAAAAGGTTTAAACCGAGAGCAAGTTGAAAGATCATCGAGAGGAATGGGTCTAAAGCCTATAAATAAATAAGAATCAATATAGTGGCAACCCAACCTAGCTGACTGGAGATCCCAAGATATAGGTTCATTGAGCAAACCGAACTACGTTGTATTCAGTAAGCACTGGAGGATATTTAATCCTATCCATTCCAAAGATGAGACAGTGCACATCTGCCGCGAAATTAGGATAAGTTATGCTTTTAATGACATCTATATCTTAGTATGTCTAAGTGGGGTATTGCAGGATACTCTTTATGGAAGTCACCTACGTGAGTAATAAGGGGGCCACTTCTATGAGAATAATGAAAGGCATATTCTCTAAAATACTCACGGAACCAAGTGATGTTCATGGCCAAAAAGAACACAAATGTGAGAACCAACTGTGTTGAAGAATTGTTGTGTGAATAATGTTGTCTAGGTTTACAAAAATGGTTGACGGTTCAAGGACGTGAAGTCTACTGATTAACTAAGTAAATTCGATAGTATATCACTAAGGAAAGTTCAAGGCCACTAGACTACTTTCCCGATGCAATAAATCTTCAGTTTTACTCAACATGTGTCTGCATTTGCATTATTATCTGTTCTATTTTATTTATAGCGATATATCATTCACGTGGGGGTTGTTGGAAACTTGGAGTTGTCCAGATTTTTCTAGACAGAATTTTGAGCAACTTTGAGCTCAAAGTTAGGTGGGACCCACACTACGATAATTGTGGGAAAATATACGAACGCGTTCTCCTCCGCAAGGAGATTAACGTAGTATATTCACATGTCCAATTTCATTAAGTTATGAATGATAAATATATCCCCAAAGTGACTCACAAAGCAATCAAAGTTAATGTATTGGGTATGTTTTAACTCTTGTTCCACATTGGAAGAGTAGTGGGAAAATGACGAGTTAATAAAACCTAAACTATGGACTAAGGCTTGGATGCCTTGGGGTATCCCAACTCTTTGAAGGGGAGATGACCTAAGCTATGCACGGGTTGACTTTCGATCAAAATTCCACACGCGCGCGTCCGACCATCCGTCTGGCTCTGCTCGGTTCGAGCTCGGGCTCAGGCTTATAAAAATCTCCTACATTTTTGGGCCGAATTAATTTAACTTTTTGGGCTTTAATTATTAATTAATTATGAAATTAATTAATTAATTAATTAATTAAATGTTGGCAGTTATTGCCAACAGTCAACAGTTAATTCGTTTAACTATTTTTTGACAGTTATTGCCAACAGTCACTTACTTTGCTATAAATACAGATGCCTCCCTCCGTTTTTAAAAATGAAAATTTTCCTCCTCCAATTCCTTCCATATCTGTTCTAGAAAATTGCCAAAAGTTCTGTCATATCTGTTCCAGAAAATTCTTTTTTTTGCATAACATCTGTGGCATTGTTGTTGAGTAAAAGCCACAGAATTTGAGTTCGTCGTGATTAATTATTATTGTGCTACATAATTAATTGGGAAATTCGTTCTATCTTGGGAGACAATATTCATCAACCTCGGAGCACATTGGAGGGAATAAATTGTCTTAAGGACACTGTGAAATTCACAGGGCTCAGATTATCTTTCTATTTTTATTATTGTTTCTGCAGATTCAAGTAAGTTTTTATTTTCTGTAATTTCGTTTTATTTCTGTAATTAGATTATAATTCGTAATTCTGTACTTTTGTATTTATTAAACAGTAGACATAACAGTAGTATCCAACACAATATTTTAGGATTTAATCATAGATTATAGGTTGCTAGAAACCTATTTCTCCATTGTTGATCCATACTCTCTTAGGATGATTATGAATGACATTAAGTTCCACACAAACTCTATCCATGCTTGGCCTGAATACATTCATAGTAGCATTATCAAGTTTAAGAGGGCCTTCACATACCTGTGCGATAAAGAAAAGAGCTTCTTTAGCGAAAAGATGAACTGGTAAACTTATCCATACAGGAGCTTGAGGGCTTTCTTGTTCGAGCCTAAAACTTAGAGTCCATTTGAAAGTTCTCATAGGACTTTTTCATAAAAACCATTGATCACACATCCAAGGTTTAATAAAGTTCTCTCACAATGGATTTAATGAGGATATGCTTATGATCAAGCAATCTTATATCCACGAGATATTTTAAACCAAAAGTTTTAAAGTTCTTACAAACGAACTCCAGTGAGGGTTTCCCATGAGAAAACTCACCCACCACCTATCCAATTTTCTAAAGAAGTGAAAATTCCAAACCATTAGAAAAGAAGAAACATTTTAACAACGAAAACATGATGGCATAAAGACACTAGATAGATGCGTTGTAAAAATGGATAAAAAGATGATTCCTCAATCCATAGTCCTCCCTATACTATATTTCTTTTAGTTTGTATTGTATCTAGAAAATTAATATTTTTTTACTAACTGGGACAATTATTATGAATTTGAATCGCTTCAATGTTACGTTGCTTCTCTTGCAGTCATTTATTTATTTAATTTTTACTCTATTGCGATTGCTATTGTTACACAATGTAGTTGGTCCTTTTCTACAAAAGAGGAATATTATTTCGTTCGCTTTAATTTTTTAATTTTTAATATTCATATTGTTCGTATTGTTATTTTGAGCTCTGTTATGGATTTTGCTAAAACAAATTTCGAGTTTAGGGACACACACACATGCACACAGACACAGGGGGGGCTCCCGTACGATCACCACTTACGATCTCCCCTGTAGGTTTTATTTTTTTAAATTCATATATATTCTTTAGCATAATAGACACTTTAACACATTTTTTAAATGGAGCAGCCGCAATTATTTGCGTTTTTTTAATGTTACCTACGAAACTAAATGGTTGAGTTCTAATGAATTGAGTTTGATTTTCGGCCACGCATCGCGTGGCCTACATGCTAGTTTAATCATACGTCCTTGTTATAGGGTTTTTCCTATCTGAAAGCCTTGTTTTAGATTTTCTAAACAAAGTGATTAATGTGGTATGCGTATATTGTTATTAACCACCCAAAAAATTACTCATTAATGCCAAATAACTTCTTCAAAATAAATTTCTAAGGGTCATCGCATGGTATAAATAAAGTTTTCACACACAAAATGGACCCCACCACTATTTTCCCTATTAAACATTGTGTCTATCAAATTATTTTCTCTCACAATCCCTTCCCAAATTTCATTATCAAACTATCCCGGATCGTCATGTTATTACTTCGGATACTAATCAACCATCACCTAAATATATTCAAAACCAGTATTTCCTCCATTTTTGTACCATTTTTGTTACCATTTTCACCATTAAACTCCATGGAAGGTCTATATGATGTTAAAGACGATTGTGGTCACCCAAACACTATTGAAATGAGCAAAAATAATCAGTATGAGGTAATTTGGTGGACGTCAATATGTTTCTTGATTGTATTCAAACTTTAAAAAGCTTAACCCCGAAAAGTGGTACAAACAGTCGTTCGATATTGGGATACCAAGGAAGATCATTGTTGATACCTAATACTATCCACCTACATGGACCAATCAGAACTGGACAAATGTCTTCTTACGTGGCAGAAATCCCAATCAACATATAGTAGTTCGACAGACATACCGACCAACATGAAGAATGCAAACCATCAACACTAATGAGGTGTCACCATACCAAGGGTATTACCACACATGGGTCACATAACCAACAATCATATTCATTATGTACAAGTGTAAATGCTTAAATGTATTAAGGCATTACATCCCTTGATATTCCAACTCTTGATCTACGGGTCACTAGAAATGCATTGGATTCCTTTCATTAAAGGACAAGATAGAACGGATTCTAGGATATTCTTTTTTACAAGAGTACCTAGATTTTTGTAACTTCTTAAATCAATACCATAACAGTGGATTTAGGCTTTCTTACATAGTCGAACCACTTTAAAATCATGTCTCTCTCTTTTATTAATTCACTATAATTCTATATTTTATCTATGATTATAAATTTGGATCAAATCCATTTTTTGACATCAATAGATTGGCGTCGTCATGGGAGGGTGTGTCTAAGTAACGTTCTCAATCTCATACACCCTTTCTCAAGAAAAAAATGAATGATCCAGAGCCCAGTGCCAAGAACGAAAGAAACCCGACCGTTCCATCTGCTCCGCCTACAACAGCTGACCTAAATGGGATTCTAGCTAGTATTGCCAGGGGACAAGACGCTATGCAAGTATCCGAGTAGCAAGCAACTCCCTTACCAAGGAGAGATATGCCAACTCCACCTCTTAGGCATAACCTACATAGCCATTATAGATCATCACATGATAGGACTTATCAACCAGGAGTCAGTTCATCAATTAGATACTCAGAGTTCTATGATGGATATTATTTCTCTCCTAAAAGGCCAAACATCATGGAAAGATTAAGCATAGCATCGACTTTTGACCGTTTGGGACACCGGGCAAATAGAAACCCCCCTAGCGCATTTTCTAGGAACACTCAACGTCCAGTCGACCATCGTGAAGCCTTAGTCAGGTCAAGATTAAGCATCCAACGATATGAACACACTGAGCAAACTTCTCAGGAAGAGAGCTCAGCGCAAACACATGGTCATGATAGCCAAGTTGCTTCGCATGAATCTAATGCAGGAAATCCTTCGTGGAAAGGATCAATCAGAAGTTGGAAGATCATCTAGGAGAGATGGCAAAAACAAAGAATCCTTTGTAACAAAGTTTTGTTAAAGGATCCCCTTTTATTCAGGCAATTGTGGATTTTCCTACTCCGTCTAAGTTTAAAGCTCATGTGGTCACCCCCAAGTATGATGGCAAAACTGATATACTTCTACATATGGAGCAATATCAAGCCACTACTAAGATGAGATGTAGAGCATTCTCAAGTACCATTACGAGTTTTGCCCAGATATGGTACAATAACTTGCCCCGAGGATAAATTACCAACTTAACTAATTTATCGAGCCAAGCCTGTAAAAGAGTAGCCCATCTCCTGAGCATAAGACAACGAGTAGGGGAAACTACAAGGGAGTACATCACTCGTTTTAATAATGAAAAATTGGAAGTGGTCGATTACGAGGAAAAAATAACCATCACTACTCTGATGAGTGGATTGCTTCTTGAGAAATTGTATTATACTCTAACAAAAAATCCTCCTAAAACTATGGCTGAACTCATGGAAAAGGCAGGAAAGATAATGAACACCGAGGAAGCAATGACTACAAAATAGAATCTAGCTACTAAACCTGATAAAAAGGATTAAAAGGAACATAAGCCGAAAAATGAGGACAAGCTTAAAAAATATAGAACCTATACTCCATTGAATGTTAACATTCACCATATCCTAGATGAAATCAAACATAATAAGGATTTGCGATGGCCTGAAAGGTTGAAAGCAACCCCTAACAAGAGGGACAAATCTAAATATTGTGAATTCCACAAGCATCATGGCCATACAACAGATAACTGTATCGCTTTGAAGAATGAAGTAAAATCTCTTATCCGACAAGGAAAATTAAATAAATTTGTTGATCGATGAGAAGACAGAGAAGCAAGAGGAAGGTCAATTTCTCTATGTAAACCTAGAAATGACAGGAATAAAAATCATGAAGATGGTTATGAAGATAATCCCAACCTTTCAAAAAAGCCTAAGCAACCAGAGCATGAGGTAGCTATAATTAGTTTTGGTTTATTTGATTATCATATAAGTACATCTGGCGATGGAGGAGGAGGCGACCACACTATCGAGAGAAAAGCATACTTAAATGAGGCCCAAGCCTATTCTTATATCCAGATAATCAACCTGAATGAAGATGATTGGCCCAGGAAGGTCAATAAAGACAAACTGGTAATCATTTTTTCCAAGAACGACCTCTTTGGGGTACTTTATCCCCATGATGATCCATTGACCGTCAAATTCAGGATCCCGGATCTCATCAATGCCAGGGTTTTGATTAACGATGGGAGCTCAGTAGATATTATGTTTTACCCTTGCTTTTAGAGTTTAGACTTGAAGCTTAGCCAACTGAAACCTTACCAGAGGCCCTTAATAGGGTTTTTAGGTAAAACGGTTTACCCTCTTGGGACAGTCAAGATAAAAGTGTCGTTCAGCACCTGGATGGCAAGCTGTACTGAGAAAATATGCTTTTTTGTGATGGATAATAATGTTTAATCTGCCTATAATGTGATCCTCGAGGGGGTAGGATTGAAGAAGTTTGATTTTGTGCCATCCACAGTCCATCAATGCTTGAAGTTTCCAACTCATTTTGGGGTAGGTGTTGTGAAAGGCAGCCAAAAAATGGATAGAGAATGCTATTTCTCCTCAGTCGAGCAAGAGGACTTGATTGAGTTGAAGAAAAAGACCACCACTTATCAGGTAGATAACATTGAGCCCGACAGTGACTTTGAAGTTGAAACTTTAGATCTCAAGGGGCAGATTGTGGAAGCTACTAAAAGCATTATCCTGGACGATGACAAACCAGAGAGAACTACGTAGATTGGGTCAACACTGGATACAATCCTTAAACGGGAATTGATTATGTGCTTGAGTCAGCGAAGAAATGTATTTTCTTGGAGCCATGAGGATATGTCGGGGATTGATCCCAATTTCCTCTGTCATGATCTCAACATCAATAAGGATGCCAAGCCGATCAAGTAGAGGCGCAGGGTTTTCAGTCCGAAAAAGAATCAATCTATCCAAGAGGAAGTTGAGAAGCTTCAAAAAGCCCAATTTATTAAAGATGTTAAGTATCCAGCCTGGTTGGCCAACGTTGTGATGGTAAAAAAGAAGAATGATAAATGGAGGATGTGTGTGGATTTCACTGATTTGAATAAAGCCTGCCCAAAAGACCACTTTCCCTTGCCTAGAATTTAACAATTGGTGGATGCTACGTCAGGACATGAGCTCTAAAACTTCATGGATGCTTATTCCGGGTATAACCAAATTAAGATGAAACCAGAGGATATAGAAAGCATAACTTTTATCACGAACCAAGGAACTTATTGCTACAACGTAATTCCCTTTGGGCTAAAAAATGCCAGAGCAATGTATCAAAGGTTGGTGAACAAAGTATTTAAAGAGAAAATGGGAAAGAACATGGAGGTTCATGGGGACGATATGTTAAAAAAAATCAAGAAAGCCTCATATCATATCAGCGATATTAGTCAGACATTTGACCACATGAAGCTGAATCCGACCAAGTGCGTGTTCGGGGTCCAAGAACGAACGTTCCTCGACTTCATAGTCGATTAAAGGGGGCTTAAAGCTAATCCATCAAAGATCAAAGATTTGATAGAAATTCAGTCGCCAACTTGTAAGAAAGATGTACAAAGGCTCACTGGAAGAGTGGCAGCTTTAAATAAATTTATTTCTCGGGCAACAAACATATGTTTGCCATTTTTTAAGGTGCTGCGAAAGACTTTTGAGTGGTATTCAAAGTGAGAAGAAGCGTTAAAAGAATTGAAAAAATACCTAGCGTCTCCACCGTTTTTATCTCAACCAGTTTTTGGAGAGAAATTATACTTATACCTAAAAGTTTCTGAATCTGCAGTTAGTTGGCCTTGTTAGATTGGATAATGGGATCCAAAAGCCAGTTCACTACACCAGCAAAGCATTCAGGGGAGCCGAGATCAGGTATTCATGTTTGGAAAAGGTAGCCTTTGCACTCATTGAAGCATCCAGACGTATGAAGCCCTATTTCTAAGCAGAGACTGTAGTCGTGTATACTGATCTTCCTCTTTGGCAAGCGTTCCACAAGCCTGAGAAGTTAGGTAGATTAATGTATTGGGCGGTAGAACTGGGAGAATACGACATTTTCTATGAACTAAGGTCTTCATTGAAAGGCCAAGCTTTGGAAGATTTTATTACTGAGTTCATCCATCTAGAGGTCCTCGACCAACAAAACTTGCCTATCGAGCAGACTTCTAAATAAGAGAGCTCGACTCAAAAGCAAATTGAAATTACTGCAGGTCAACCCGAATCATCTAGAACTCTTTAACTATCCTAGAAATATGCAGAGGAGAGTAAGAAAATATTCCATCATGGAATTTTATCTGAAAAACTTCAATAATAATATCCCATTGTGAAATTTGTACATCGATGGTTCTTCATTTGCGATTGAAAGTGGAGCAAGTATAATACTCAATACTCCTGATGATATTGATGTTGAATAAGCACATAGGTTTTAATTCAAAGCATTAAATAACGAAGCAGAATATGAAGCTTTGATAATTAGAGTAGATTTGGCCCATTAATTAGGCACCGAGCAAGTAATGGCGCACAACGATTCACAGCTAGTGGTCAACCAAGTGCTTTATTTATATGGAGTCAAGGGAGAGTTGATGATCAGATACTTTGCTTAAACCATGGAAATTATTTCCAAGTTTCCAGCCGCACAAATAAATAGGATCCCCAGAATAGCCAATGGTCGAGCAGAGGCACTTGCTTCAACAACCAGAATTGAACTCAGGCGCACCATCTCAATTGAGATCCTAACCAATCAAAGCATTAACAAGGACTTAATGGTTAATTTCATTACCATAGATTTGGGACCTTATTGGATGGACCCAATCAAAGCCTATATTAAAGATGGAATCTTACAACCTGATCCCAAAGAGACCAAAAATCTCAGATATAAAGTAGCAAGATATGTGTTGGACAAAGGGGTTTTATACAAAAGGGGATTAACGATCTTTTTGCTACGCTGTGTTTATCCAATGGAGGTGGAAGATTTGAACAAAAAGGTGTACGAAGGTTCCTGTGGATCTCATTCATCTGGTCGGTCATTACTTCAAAGAATCAATACTCAAGGATATTATTGGTCAACTATGAGGGCATACTGTAAAGCCTTTACGAGAAAGTGTGACAAGTGACAGAAGTTCTTTGCTATTTATAAAGCACCCAATGCCGCTTTAGCACCAATAACTTTACCTTGACCCTTCTCTATTTAGGGAATTGACCTAGTCGACCCACTGTCGACCACCAAAGGCAGGTTCAAGTATCTAATAGTCATTGTTGATTACTTCACCAAACGGATAGAAGCAGAGCCATTGGAGGATATGCCTTATGAAAAAGTGTATCAATTCATCTGGAAGAATATCATATGCAGATATGGGCTGACCTATGCCTTTATTACAGACCATAGAACCTAATTTAATAACGATGAGTTTGAAGAATATTGTGTCCAGTCTAAAATCTAGAAACTCCATTCTGCACCAAGCCATCCTCAGAGTAATGGTCAAAGAGAAGTAAAAAATTTAACTTTGCTTAACGGATTGAAGAAGAGGCTTGATGCTGCTAAGGGCAAATGGATTAATGAGTTACATTATGTTCATTCGGTATACAGAACAACACCGATAATAACAACTGGTGAGACATCTTACATGCTTGCATTTGGGATTGAAGCCATAGTACCAGCCGAGATAGGCCTGCCAACTTACAGGGTCCTGAATTTCGATTCTCCAACTAGTGACTTGACGAAGCGAATGCATATAGATATTTTGGAGGAGGTTCAAGAAGATGTTGATCTGTGAAATACTACGTATCAACACATGATAACTCGTTTCTACACCAAAAGGGTCAAGCTAACTAATTTAACAGATGGCGATTATGTCCTTAAGAAGGTTATTTAAATAAATAACAACCTTGAGGTTAACTGGCATGACCCATATCGCATTTCAGTAGTCATCCGACCAGGAACTTATCGGCTGGAGACTTTAGAAGGGGAAGAGTTTGAAAACCCCTGGAATGCCGAGCATCTCCGAAAGTATTATCATGATTCAAGGGATTGCAATAATTGTATTTCTTTATGTTTAACATAACTATTGGTCAATTTTCAATAAAATTTTGATTTCAGCCCCTTCAATTTTTTTTATTATTTTTTTAGAGTATGGCGATATACATCCCCCAAAAATAATAAGTAAAACTAGCTTTTGGTCTTCAGCTCTTACCGATCAACAACAAAACATATCGATCAACAAAACATACTTAATCAGGTTGAACTTATCAAATTCTAGATGCACCAACAGCTTAAGGCGCAATCGTTGTTCGCCCAAGTTAAAACTTCATGTATGACTTTGTATGTACAAGTCACGAACAAGAAGTAATCATTACTTCATGTATGAATCTGTAGACAAGTAAAAAATAAGAAGTTTATAAAACTTCGTATACAACAGTTAGAAATAAGTTTTACCCGACTAAGTTAAATGCAGGAAGACATGTAAACATTCCTAGTCATTGGAATACAAACATATATTCCTCACACACTTGGTCACCACTGATAACTAATGTTAAACTTGGATCAATATATCTAGGTGCATTAGTAGAATCTATGGTAATACAATCACAATCATTGATAATTAATGATAAACTTAAATCAATATATCTAAGTGTATTAGTAGAATCTATGGTATTACAATCCCAGGTTGATTGATTAAATAATCAAGAGTTAACAATAAAAAAATGTGGATTTTCATTCATATAAATTGCATTACATTCAAATGAATAGCACAAAAATAGACGAGCTATTCAACAAGACGTTTTCCTTGAGCTTTGTAAGTTGGCTGAGTTGGTTGCACTATAAACATTCCAGCAGGAGGATCATCCAAAGTATAAGGAGAATTAATAAAGTTAAAATATATCAACATTATTCTGTTGTTGCTGCTCGACACATTGATCAGATGAGGAGGACGAAATTTCTCATGAACATCATAAAAACTATAGTCTCCCAAGTATGTAGTGATCAGGCATTGGGTAATAGCATCAACAGGGATCCATGACGTGTCCAACTTGAAAGGAGGATTATCAAAATCTAATAGACCAGGCTCGTTCCAATACCATATTTGGCTATTACGATCATATTTCAGCAAAGTCAAGCAGTTGGTCCACCTCCATTTATAGCCATCACGATGGGTCTGGTCAAGGTGATCATCCACATGCCTTAGAGATTCATTGTATCCTTTCATACACACCTCTCTGGGTTGTTTGTCAAAATAAAAGGTTAACCTTTCAGCTTTATGTTGAAGTTTATTTAAAACATCACCCTTAACCTTTAACTGTACAGATTGGTCGGTAATGGTTGTGTCCTTAGTTTTCAGTTTTATAGACAATTCAAAAATAACTTGACTCTTAGCTTTCAGCTGGGCAGCTTGGTCGGCTAACATTTTCTGAGTCCTGACCTCATCACCAGTTGGTCAGCTCATCCTTTGCCATCTTGAAGTTTGCCCACGTTTAGATTTCTTTAAAGTTTCAAGTTCCTCTATCAGCCTGAAATTCTCATTCCCTAAAAAAGAGGCACCTTCATCAGCATTACCGACAGAAGATTGTTTCAAAGTTTCCAACTCATTTCTGAGTTTATTATTATCCTCTTCCAAGAGCTTGGCAATATCCCTAGCTTCATTAACTTCACATTTAAGAAAAAACTAATTTCTCCTATACACAAAAGCATATTTTTCCAGCTTCTCCTCAAAACCCCAAACTTCACTCAATGCCTTGTACTTGGCCTCATAGTTGGCATGCAGTACAGCTTTCCTTTCATTATGGTCTTCTTGCAAGTCTTCAATCATCTCGTAATAAGCAACATTATTTTCCACAACCCTTCTCAGCAAACCATAGACATGAATATATACTTCTTTAGCTTGCTCAGAAATATCTGGACCAAGTATGCCGACCAAGTCTTCTTCAGACAAATCAATATAGACAACTTCCAAAAGGTTTCTACTCTGCCTGAGTAGGTCGAATTCAGTGAAAACTATAGCCGTTTTCCTAGCATCAAACTGAAAATTACAAGTGTAAGTATGTAAGTATAATTACTGAGTAACTATAACACAAATATAAGAATTCATTCAACTAAGCAAGAAGAGTAGAAAAATGATAAGTACACATAAATAGCAAGAAACTTCAAATGATTTCATTGATAACCAAAAAGGTATTACAACTTATCCTGGTCCTATTACATAGTAGAGAAATATGAAATGAAAAAAAATGAGGAATTAAACCTTCTCCTTGTCCTGGGAACTGCTTCCAGAAGGCTGGTCAGCAGAAGGGGCAACGTCATCAAAGATTTTCAAAGTAGACCCAATAGGCTGAAGGGAAGATTCCCCATATCCTTCCATATCATCAAATTCTTCCTCCAAGTTGGGAGGAGAACCTAGATCATGCCTCAAATATAGTTCAGACTCTACTGGGGTGCCCATTTCCTTAAGTGCCTCCGACCAACGATCCTTAAAGGATTTCTTTATCACAAACTCTATCTGAGTAGAGGCTGCCAAAAATGATTTATCTCAACCCTTGTTGAATAAGTCTTATTTGAGCTTCTTATTTTTGTCCTTCTCAGTGACAAAATCAAAGGACAGACTAATAGTTTTCTCCTCGGCATCTTTCATAAGATCCTTACTTGTAGTTAATTTCTCCGTAGCCAACTTAGCCTTATTTTTAGCAGATGATAAATTGGCCTCAGTAGTGGCTAATTTGCCTTCAGCATCCGTCGAACTGGTCTTGACAGTAACTAGCTTTCCCTCAGGAAGAGTGGCTCTATTAATGGCCTTCTGGATCTCCTCATCCTACGTCTTCTGCTTGGACTTCAACAATTGCGTTGAACCCTCAACAGACTTCCTTAAACCCTCAAGGGCCTATTCAACTTCTCCACGAAAAGAATAAACTTTCTTGTCCTTCTCAAGAATCTGAGTAAAGTTTGCTAAAAATTGCATACAGAACAATATCAGATTAGATGGATCATCAAAAGAAAAAAAAATCATCCAAAGGCAATTGATAAAAAAGAGATGGTTACCACCGCCAAATTTAGCAAGCATTTTCTACTAATTTTAGTATGGGCAGAGGAGCAAGAGTTGCTCTGTCAGCAAAACGAGTGCCAGTTTTGATCAATTTCCTAGTAACACCAGGATGGACAGTGATGGAGGATGACTCAACAACAGTTAAATCCTCCTGGACCTTCTTGACCAACTCTGGGTCAGTAGCAAAGCTTTTTTCAACTTTCTTGTCGGACAAGCTTTTCTTTAAACTCCTAAATTGAGGAGCAACAATATTTATTTTCTCAGAAATGATGACCTGAGGAACTTTCTCTTTCTCAAAAGCCTTAAACTCTTTTTCTGGCTTTTTAGTATTCCCAGCAGCTTTCTTTGCAGGAGGAGATAAGGCTCCAGTAATCAAGTCAGGAATTTTTCTATTTCCCGTGGCAGCAAGTGGAGAGGAGGGAATGGCTAAAATGTTTAAAGACTCAAAAGGTGAAGAGGATTGCAAATATTTCTCTGCACCAACAGATTCTTCAGTAGAGGAGGTGGGTATTGGATGCTCCTCAAGATTAATAGGATCATCAACTGTTGAAGTGGTGGGCCGAGCAACTAACGAAGTTATAGAGCTCTTGTACTGCAGCAGATAAGAGGCAACTCTGGGGTGTTCCTCGTCAATTCACTGGTGGATTCTCCAAAGGAACTTCAACTCACGAATGTTCACATCCTATTATTTAGGACACTTCTTCTTGGTCTCAACTTTGTAAAAAACAGAAACAATACAAGAAGTGATTGATTAACATATCATCAGAAAGTTGGTAAATAATGAACAGAAAGATACAATTATAGAAATTGACAACCTATGCCATGACCCACTTGAGGGCACCTGGGCCCATCATACACTTCTCCAATTTGTAGAGGATCATGTTGCCAATTTTTAGTAATGACTCCATAATCAAAGTAATCCTTATTAGAGTCCGACAAATTAACAACCAAGGCCCTTTTCACAAACCTAGTCTTCAAATAATATGTACTATCACTGGTAACCCATTTGTAACAGAACATCAGTTCAGGGATGCCAATATGGGTCCCATGAATTTAATTCAGCCTATGGATCCCATTTACTACCCTCCAGGTAGTGGCGGCTATCCTAGCTGGGACACTATCAAAATACTGATAAAATTCTAAGCAAAACCTATTAGGAGGAAATGTGAAGCCACATTCAACAATGAATAGGGAGGGAATCCAATGACCCTTAGACAGTGAAAACACATCTAAAGGTGGCAAGGGCATCTCTAAAACAACCCAATCAGGTATATTTCATTCCCGTCTAAATTCTTCTAAGGAATCCCTATGTACGATGTAAATTATGGCTATAAATATATAAAGAAAGAAAGTGAAAGGAAAGAAGAGAAGAAAGCTTACAGAAAAATGAAGACTGAAGCAAAGGAATGATGCAAAAAAAAGCTTAAAAACAGAGAACTTGAAGAAAAAGTAGACTTCGAAAGCTTGAAAGGGTTCGATAAAGAAAATTCGATAAAATATCACCTTTTATGGCTTACCTGGGAAATCATGCAAGAAATGATTACTCTGTATCGACGATTGACATTTTGACAGATTCACAGTACAAAAGGTGTAAAATACCCATTTACCCTTTCACGCTTCGCTATTTTTCAAATGATTTACAAAAATGCCCTTGCAAAATCAAAGCATAGAAAAATTATACAAGTCCCACAGGTCGACAAATGCCAACCAACTCTGAAACAAATATACTCCATCTTTTCAGCAAAAGCATTAAGAATGAAGTATTGGGGGATTATGTTGATACCTAAAATTATCTGCCTAGATGGACCAATCAGAACTGGACAAATGTCTTCTTACGTGGAAGAAATCCCAATCAGCATATAGTAGCTCAGCAGACATGCCGACCAACATGAAGGATGCATACCATCAATACCAATGAAGCGTCACTATACCAAGGGTCTTACCACACGTGGGGTCACATAACCAACAGTTATCTTCATTATACACGGGTGTAAATGCATAAATGTATAAGGCATTCCATCCCTTACTATTCCAACTCTTGATCTTCGGGTCACTATAAATGCATTATATTCCTTACATCAAAGGACAATATAGAACATATTCTAGGATATTATTTTTTACAAGAGTACCTAACTTTCTGTAACCTCTGAAATCAATACCATAACAGTGGACGTAGGCTTTCTTACATTGACCGCTTTAAAATCCCGTCTCTCTCTTTTATTAATTCACTATAATTCTACATTCTATATGTGATTATAAATTTGGATCAAATTCATTTTTTGACATCAACAATCATTTTTTCAGCATAAACCTACTGAACAAATTTGAAAAAATTGTGAAAAGATTCATTCATTATGATGATATCAATTTTTTTGTTATTTCAGTGTAAAGAGACCGAATCGAAGCCAATTTTATTTGCTTGTCTAAAATTCCATTCGGGATAAGAACAATGAACTTGATTCCATCCTTCATCATGGGTACCCAGAAAGACCTTTTTTTCCTTAAAAATAATATATTATTTGCAATGAATTTATGTATTAATGATATTATATCTTATAAATCACACATGATTTTACTTATACATGATGCTTTAATGGATTTAAACTCCGTTTTATTTGACGATTTGTTATTCGGTGGGGATAATGATAATAAATAGGATGATAATTCCCTAAGAGTTGATGTTCACGCAAATTTTTGTATGAATCCGATATTTTGAATTTTCAACTTTGAAAATATTTGATATTATTATTGGTTCAACTTTTAACTAATATATAAGTTAATTTCCTAACTAATTGTTTCCTACATTCTCAGGTATTTTCTACACGACATGAGTTAGTGGATTGGGCTCAAAATCAAGCGCGACCAGTCCGATTTGTTATCAGTGCCACCAAGTCTGACACACCTTCGATGACGCGGAAGGGACATATACATTTGGATTGTGAGAGGGGAGAGGAGTATATCGATCATCATTCGAAGAATAATGGGAACGAATTATAATTAAAGTGTGGGAAGAAGCGGAAGAGAGATTTAGCCACTAAGAAACACAATTGCCCATTTTGTTGAAAGGCACCCCACTTGATCATGGCCATTTGATGTTACACATTTTAAATATTTTTCACAACCATTATTTTTTGAAAACACTCGTTGGGCATCCATACATTGGGCTTCTTACTCCAAAGGAAAGAAAAATCATTGAGGATATGTCGTTGAGTTGTGTGAAGCCATCCGCTTCTCTAATGATAATAAAATGTTGGACTGAAAGTAATGTGTAAATGATGAAGATAACTTACAACGCTAATTCAAAGCTAAGTATTGGAGAGTGTGATTGGAGAACGGCGATGTAACACTTACTAAAATTACTTAACGACAAGTATTATGTCTGTCGGTATCATTTGAATGAGTCCACGAGTGACGTTAAAGACATATTTTGGGATCATCAGAAATCCATTTTATTGATAAAGTTTTTCCTTTCATTATCATCGTTGATTGTACATATAAAATAAATCATTACAAAATGTCATTGTTCGAGATGGTATGTGTAACCTCGTACGACCGTACCTTTTAACATTAATTTTGTTTTTTAGTGACAATGAAAGAAGAGAACTATCGTTGGGCTCTAGACTAGTTGAAACGTTATACAATCCATTTGCATGGCCTAATATCTTTATCATTTATCGTGAATATGTGTACACGAATGCGTTATGAGTGGTGTTCCCCGTTGCTAAATAAGTGTTTTTCACTTTCCACATATCTCCAATGTGAAAAATTATTAAGAGATTGAGTTATTTTGGTTGAATCCTCAACATAGCAAGATTTTAACGAATCTTGGTTGTTATTCAATAACGATTGGGTAGTATTGGGCCAACACTTTAAAGTTTACTAAACATACGTGGTATAAATTGAAGGAGTCCTTCATTCATGCATGGACAGATGTAATAAAACATCGCGATAAATAAACAACAAACTATGTGAAGGTGCCCATGACAAACTAAAGAACCACTTGAATAATTCTCAATAATTATTTGACTCGATGTGGTAGTGCAAGACCAATATGTTTGTTATCTACATTGAGAAGGACTTTGAGCATTCCTTACGAAAACTACGCATTGCGACATTGCGAGCCCCAAACGATCACGATGTTGTGCCTAGGGGGATAACTCGTGTATGAGTGTTCAAAGTTGGATGCCCGGGGTGCTTGTCTCTTAATCCTTCGTGTGCCCTAGAGATCAGGTTATCGGTCCGATGTCGGTTGAATGGACTTATCGTGTAAAGATTTTTGATCCCATGTCCAGTTTGAGTCGGATACCCCTAGTCTTAAGCCTGGGACTAAGTGTATTCTGTGCGATAAGGGGTTCGATTCGTTTGTTCAGGGTCAGAAATTTATTTTATACAAAAAAAAAGATTTGGGTTATCCCTTTTGGTCAAATCCTAAGGGAGGATTAAGATAGCGGTTGGTCCAGAGATTCTTGTTATGCGAGTTCGGGAATCAATTTACGAGCGAGGAATGTATTCGGCACCCACTTGTTCTTTATGCTCCCTTAATTATTTGTTTATTATCACTTTTTACATTAACTAAATACTTTTTAGATATGGTTAGAATTAGTTCAGGGACCTTAATATGAAAATCCCTTAAACCTGGATAAGTACTTAGGTAGGAAAATAGTATCAGTGAGAGGTGTAAGAATGTAACTTCAACCGATGTAGGTACATAAGGGCACTTTTGTATGACTTCATGCTTGCATAATGGGTGGCCATTAGTATCTATGTAAGTGTGTAGGAGAGCTCGACTTTTGATATAGTTTGATATATAGGTTTAAAGAGAGATAGAAATGTAATATAAGATATGGGTGCATCTATGTTGTGATTGCATATCGAGAGATTTGTTATCGAGGCTCATGCTCACGAGAAGGACTCGGTATTGTGCCAATGTACCTAAGGAGACTTGGGATCAAATCCTATGTAGTTTGGTTTCATATATGCATTTGAGCGTTTGTGTAGGTTTGCTCATGGAGCCATGACCTGAGATAGTTTGATATCTTATTTGTTTTGTTTGAAAGAGATAGGGGTGATGTCTAATGGGTTTTCACCTTTTAAACTATGCACACTTGAGTTTAGAAAGATCACAGTTGTTTTAATGGTTACACATGCACTTCAGATAAGTCATAATCATGCAAGGTATGAGCCTTATATAAATAGTGGACTGCTTGATTATGAGAATATTAAGAACTATGAATATATTTATTTTTCTTCTGACATTTCAATGGAGAATACTATTTTCAAGTGGGCTGACGGATAATCCATGGTTCGTATTTCGATTATGTATAGTATGTATGCGATCGATAATTTATATAGGGGTGCACGAGAAATCACGACTTTGAGATAAATTGATAGCTCGTTTGTGGTATGCATGAAAGTGGATATAAGGGAAGTGAGAGATGATTTTATCTCGATATAGGCAATATATCATGAGACATATTGTCGAGGCTCAAGATCACAAAAAGGACTCAGTATTGCACCTACTAACTCGTGTAGCCATGAGGTCAAAATCTACGTAGTTCGGGTGTTCATGTGCTCCAACTTGATGCATGTGAGAGTGTAGAACTTATCTTGAGAGGGATAGAAGCTATCTATGGGCTAGAGGTTAGCTTCGGTGGAGGTTCAAAATGGGAGTTAACCTAAAGTCGTCGAAAAAGATATTCATCACCGGTGAGGGGATTGCAAACTCGAAGGTGTTGTTGAACCTTTAGGTTAGCTTGGAGGTGTAGCATTAAGGATGTCATGTTCTAAACATCCTGGGATAAGGAGGTAGAGGTAAAATTCGGGGGAGTTTCGACTGGGTACGAATGCAACCCTAAGAAATAATACACCGAGAGACATATTATGAGGCTTGGGCTTCACGAGTTTAGTTCGGTATAGCGTCAACGTATCCAAGGAGACTTGGGATCAAATCTAGCATAGTTCTAACAAACGAGGCATATTTATAGGTATAGGCGAGGAAATATCGGGTATAAAATATACAACATTACGGTATTCATGGAGCCTAATGTTCAATATAGCATTTCCATTACGTTGGATTGATATATTTATGTGTTAAAAGTATGTCTAATCATATGCCGACGTTTGAGAATTATTTTATATGAAAACACAATTTGGGGTGTCATCGCGAGGACGAGCTTTGTTCGTTTAGAGAAGCGATGAGAGTATCAGATTTTAGACTTGGCCTTGTGCAAAGTTTTGGACTGACTCCACTCAGGGACAATTTCCCAAAAATGATTTTGAAAAGAATGTTTTCATGTTTTTTAATGGTCATTGTGGCATTTGATAAATAGTGTTTTAACATATGAACATGTCAAGTCAATTAATAGAGATATTGGGTTGAAACCATGCTTTAAAATATAAACGTTGTAAAGTGAATACCCGGTCCCCTAAATGGGGGCCGCTTTAAAAGACATAAATAGCTATGGATATTTTATCACAATATATTATGGGTTCTTTACCCAAAATTTGGGCGGAGATTATTTATCATAAATATGTATAAGAGGTTCTTGACCCGAAATTCGGGCAGAGTTTCCTTGCTCTTATAGCGTGAATCAAATTTTTCCAAAAGGAGTATCCACACTTGAGGTTCCCGAGGTGGGCAGAGATCTATTTAGTCGGGACGAGTTTCATTTAGAAGTGTCAATGTTTGCAAAATGTGTGCAGAGGTTTTCTTCTTTTTTTTTTATTTTCGAGGCGAATTTTCAGATGTATGAACCTCTTTTAGACTAAAGCAACTTTACAGAGGTACGAACTTTCTCGGGGGAAAGCAACTTTTCCAAAGTATGAACTTCTTTTGGACTTTTCATAATGATCTTGAGTATCTCGAATGCTCGAGGGAGAAGAAAGTGAAAAAAACAGATCGATCTCAGGTTTTGGTGCCCTTTTCTTGGTTGGTGAGGAAATCTATTTATAAGGGTCTGGTCTGGGCTGTTTAACCGAACGGTTAAAGTACTTAGATGGTGGATCCGAGGGGTGAGACACGTGTATGGCTGGAAAAATATTTCCAAAAATCTCGTAATGATCACTTTGGAAGGGGATAATCGATCGACTATCGGTTTGGGGGGAGGGGCTTTAACCGATCGATTAAAGGATGGGAGGGGCTGTTTGGTTAGCCTTTTCTTATTTTTTCTTTTTTTCATTTTGACCCCTTGAGGGTTTGTTCCTTTTTTTACCCCTTCTGTTTTTAATTTGAAATTTTGGTATTTTTATGGACTTTTACAGGGTTCTTGTCCGTGGTCATTTGTAACGGGGGTGTTCAAGAGACACATATAAAATTCCTTTGTTACGTGATCTCGTTGGTTGGGATTCATATTATTCAATGACTTAATTCTCAAGGAGATAAAATAAATGTGACAATGTTGGCATGGATAACAAATCTTGTGACCATATATTGGGGGGAGTGGATGTTCACTAGAGTAAATTAACTATAATGCTCGATTTACCCACATATCATATGGTTAATTATGAGCCAAAATGATGTTATTCAAAGAGAGGTGGGTAATGTCAACCGATGATGAGTGCAGAGCCATGTTATATGAGCTATCCACGCTAAATCAAGGGAAGGGTCGGATGCGTGCTTAAAAATCAACCGCTCCTGAGAAAATACACGAGAGGTCAACTAAAAGGGATTCTTCTACGTTTGGATAAGGTAGGGTATCGATCAATAGAGACAACTATAAAATTAAGAGAACTAGGAAAAACATCAATATTATAGTGTTCATGAACCAAGCTCCATAGTGTCCTAAATATACACCCGCGTACATGAAGTATGTGAAGGAGATACCCAATTTTTTAAAAGGTTTTGTAGAAAAATATGTGGATGTCGCTGCGGATGGAAATTGAGGCTTTGGATGCATGTCTATAAGTTTGGGGATATGAATTGAAAAATCACGGGTGGAGAAATGTGATAGGTGATTTGATGGATTAAGTCCTTCGGAATAATGTGTTTTACATAAATTATTTTGGGATTTAGTTTTCAGATACCGTACTAAATGTGTTAAACAACTATACTAACTCGTGTGACAGTAAGTTTTTCTTTTTTATGTCATAGTGTGGTTACCTTGTGACCTAGGCGTACAACTTTTTGTGTGTCTTTGTATCGCCAAGACAATGCATTACATTTTTACCCCCGAGAAAGGAACCTACAAAATTTTGTTTGTTCGTTCAGATGCCTTATACATGCGGTAATTATTTTGTCATACTGAAGTTGAAGGAAACTGGTCATTGCCACCAGTTGCAAGTTATTGGCATAGTAATGCCTTTCCTGTAGCCAATACTTAGATTGATAAATATTCTAACTCAATTGCTGAATTTGAGAAATTTTGCCTGAGGGATGTAGCGACACATGATGTTCCAATTGAAATCAACTGGAGTGCACTAGATCCTCATTCTTTTTTCTCTTTTTTTTACACATGTAATTTAATGTGTAGGAAGTTATGGTGATTTTTTGTAGTATATATGTTAATATTAACTTTGTGTTGTCTGTCAATGTCAATTTTAAAGTTATTGAAATTATATAGGAAAAAATTGTTGAATGGAATGATGTTGTTGAATTATGTTATTTAAATTTCATGTTTAACTAAAATAAACTTAATTTCATGTTGTAAAGTGGAACATACTTTCATAGTAAAATGATACTGATAGTGATACTAAAATGATGTTTTAAGTTAACTGATCTTGATCCCTATAATACAGACATGTTATGAAGAGAATAACCTAATTCGAGGAATGTATCTCAAATGAAAGTTAAATACTTGGGATATTCATACCTAGCAGAGTAATTGTTATGGGATTGGCATTAGTTCGGGGTACTAATGCCCAGTAATTATTAATTACTCGGTATATTCACCCCTAACAGTGTAAGACGACTAAACATGAACAGTTCGGGTCCAGTATGTTGATAAAAAGTAATTACTCAGTGTATTCATTCCTAACACAAGATATTTATAATTTGGCCTCAATTATCAAACCCGATTCATTCTAGTTATACTGAGTGGTTGTCTAAGATTTGTTATGTTCGTCCCTAATACTACAACTTCTTTATAAGTTTGATTATGCCCAAGTTTTATAACAAATTCATTTTGCCCAATTTTATTCATAAGTTCAAATCCAACCAAATTATTTCACAAGTTCAAATTTGCCCAAAATATATGATAAATAAACAAGCAAGTTCAATTTCAAATTTATATGAATTAAAAATGCTAACAGCTTCAACAAATAATAAGTTAACATAATATGACATCAAGTGCATTGTCTAAAAAACTTGATTATCACACACACAATCTTGTAAATCCAAAATGTCATGCCAATGTTAAAAAAATAATGAATTCATCCTAAAAAGTCACTTTCCCCTTGTTAGAAAAATACTATCTAGTCTATAATTGCCACTTTCTCTTTCTTTTCCCTGCCTATCTCTTTGGCTCCTAATCCTCTATTGCTGTATTTTTTTTCTTCCCCTTATCCTTCCTAGTGTCTTGCTGATGATCCTCCCTGGTTGTTGCTCCAAGTATTTGGTATCATCGGTATCCTGTCCAAGCAATGTAGTGGCATTTGCTGTATCACATTCTTTTATATTCTTCGTAAGCAACTCTATTGTTTTGCGAACTTCATCCATTTTTTGAAAAACTTTTACATATGAGAAATAGTATTAATTTATGTATTATATAATGTAGGGGGATGATTATGCTTACTAGTGAGGTTTTTCATGCAATGGACTGACGATTAATGGGGCTTTGGACTATCGGATGTGAATACGTTAATAACCAGTGCATGTAATCCTTGATATAGTCCCATGGGCATATGACCCACACTGAACGTGACTTTTGTTACAACACATAGTCTTGCTGGTTATCTTGATACCATGTTTCAATGTCAAGCTTCACCTCATATATTATAGTTTTGTTTCCCCTCTCATTACTTATAGATGTCATTGGGTCCAAGTGAATTATTTGCAGACGTCCTACTTGCCCAAGCACTCGTTCTGGATAATAAGGCTCAATAATGTAAAAATAAATTATAGTTCCACTATAGAATGTAACCTCTTAGAATGGGTATGCATCCCTCTTATCCTTATAAGGATCCCAAATCACCTACACACAAACATATAAAATAAATATATCTGAGGTTGAAACATAATTATGTACTATAGAAATGCATAATTAAGTATAAAAAAACTTACATTGGTTATCGCATAAACGTTGAGATGCTCTCTGAATTTAATGATCTGTGGCAATGCATTTTTTTGCAAAACTGGTTGAAAGGCCAAACGCACAACTCAAGGCATGGTGTTGTTAAACTCTATATTGCGACATGCTCCTAACCCGCTGAAGTGCTCATAAGTCCAGGACTATAACAATAAATAAAAATAATACTTAATGCGACATCAAGAATAATAATGATTATTTTTACTAGCAATATGGATAGACAATCGCTCATTTTCTTAACCCTTGACCTCGATGCAAGGACAAGTTGTATGTATGTGTGAGAAAGGATTCACATTCCCCTCACAAGTCAGACCACCTTATTCAAATCCTTTAATATTTGCAGGTAATATACAGAGATCTTATTTTTTAATTTATTGGGAAATAGAATACATTCAAGTAAGTAAAATATGTATGCACTTGCACATTGATCATGCTAATTGCTAGTGGCATAGGAAATTTGGCTTTGTTCTTAAAATTATTGATAATCAAATTCAACCGGACCAAATATGCCACACTCCTCTTCAACATCCACTTTACAAACTCCCAAACACTCACTCAACAGATCAATCACTGTTGGTAATTCATTCCCATTGTATTCTCCACTTATTAAATAGATGAGGTCATTATCTTGTATATTTTATAACCAATGTCATACTTTGTAAGACCAATTTTATTTTGTTTAATCAGTTCTTAGGAATATTTTATTCAATAAAGAAAAAAATGAAGAATAATTGAATTCAAATTCAAGACGGTAATTTTAAAGACAAAAGGGGAATTTCAATAATTTGATAATTTTCTTGAGGTAATTTGTGAAAAAAGTTGCCTAGCGAAAATTTTGGAGGGAATAACGGAATTTGGAGAAAATTTAAGATTAATTGGAGAAAAGCATGAAAAAGGTGATTTTTACGGTTGTTTGGAAAAAAAACGAAATTCAACAAGTGTGTTCGACAATAAAAAATAAGAGTCCTCAGGTGGAAGAAAATTGAGTCCCTTATTTCTATTCAAAGACTAAAGGAGGTGGAGTGTTTGGTTTCAACATTGTTATTTGGGCGATTGCAAAACACTTTTGTCCATTAAAGAGAGTTTCACCCCAAACCAAATACCTCATCTCTTGGGGAGGATTTTCTCAAGATTAATTATGAGATACATTAAGTTGTAAGTTTAATTCATCGATGAAAATTCCTGCTCTTTCTTTCAATCTTATTATATCGTTCATCATGGTAGCATAAATTCTATACTAGGAATAGTTGAAATTTATCATGTTTGAGTAATATTGTGTTTAGTTTATTTTTGTTCTCATTCTCGATGTATTTTAAATTCTTTAAAAATTCGGTATTCACTCAAAACGACATAGGACTGTGTTTTAAACATTCAGAAATGATTACTAATTCATATTTTAAGAATTAAAGTATGGATTTTTTATGGGTAATGCTTACGTTAAATTGTTTGATATCACATTCTTAAATATAACGTTAAGACTTAAAAATTGATAATTAATTTTTTAATTTTTGGTGTGATTATTTTTTGATGGGTTATGCTTGCACTCAATTGTTTTGATAGTCTATGCTTAAAATTAATATTTTTGAGGGAATATGGATTTCAGTCGTCTAAATTAGATACATTAAAAACTGTGTGAACTTAAATGTTTTATTTTTCAAATTAAATGCGGCGAGAGTAGATTTAATTTGACTTATAAAATCGGGAATGATGAATTAAATTAATGCCTATTATTAGTTTAAAAGTGATAAATGGATCCAACTTCCTAGTTACTCCCATAATTTGTTACATATTCAGCATTGCTCCCATTAATTGCTTTTATTTTAGTTTTAAATTATAATTATCATCTTTACACCGTATCGTCTAGTTGGAAAGTGATTGATTTCTAAAATTGATCAAATCTCAATGCGTTTGACCCGTACTTGCGTAAATTATACTTTAACAGCTTGTGAACTTATGATAATTTTAATTTGACAATATGAATTACGAACTATTGGTACATTGAATATTTGAGCAACAACATCTAGCGTGATCAACATCTCCCCAAAGGACATATAAAAAAAATTTGTCTCCGGCTTCCTTCGCTCAATGATCGTCGAAACCAATGCGTAATCTTTGTATTGATGGTTGTATTTGATCAAACCCATGAGATTTGTCTTCTCCACCCTTTCAAGCACTCATTTACTGAGATCTTTCAATGTCCATTCTTTTATCTTCGTCCAATGATTTACACGTAGCAAAGGCCCTCGTTCAACTTACAATGCCGCAAATATAATTACTAAATAATAAATATGATAAATTTTAATAAGTTCAACCTACAATGCCATAAATATAGTTAACCATTAAACCAGTCCTTATTGAAAATGCAATATGGTCCTTGTAGTGCTTGTGGAGTATAACTTCCTTTGGTCCCACGTAATCATCACTCGCCGTGACCGCAACTCACTAAATTTTACTATACGCTGAAATACTCGATGGGTTAGCCTTCGAATCACTAGACACAGGAATATTCGATGGGCTAACCTCCTCATGTGTGTTATCCCTACGTACATCCTCATCCTCATGTACACCATCATCCTCATGTACGTTATCCCCATGAACATCAACATCCTCGCGTGTATCCTTCGCATGTGTAGCCTCCTCGAGCGCGTCTGAGCTCTGACCATGAAATATAACATGTACCTCTTCTAGCGCTTCCTCTTGGAAGTGGTAACTAGCTTCCTCTTCGAACCTGAATAACATTTGAAAATTTCCATGTTTAAACCTACACTAAAACAAAATATATAATTTAAGTTACTAATATTTATAAATACAAATAACTATATTATAATTGAAGAGGAATGCAGTTATATAATCACACACATGCACACACACATATATATACTCGTTCAAACATAGTCGGGGGAAACATAATGAATTAGTCAAAATTATTTGGGGCAAAGGCAACGAATGAGACCTAATTCAAATTTTAATATCTTAACTTGAGCGAGGCACCGATAACGAGTCAGTGACCCCAAATCGGGGAGCATGTGATGAATTTGGAATAAGTACTTGAGAATTAATACCCGAATTAAAACCACAAAAATTTTAATACCTTTAACTCAATCGGGAATCTTATGACGAATTTTTTGGGGTGATTTTGGGTCGGAATACCGAATAAATACTGTACATAACTTGGGTTTTTTAAAACGAGAATGGGTTGATTATGGGTTTTTTCACAACCTTTTAAAGGTTATTAAGGTTTGTAAGATATCAATATACCATAAAATAAGTTTAACAGTTCAATGGTTTAACACTTAAAGGACCATAAATTTCAAAGGTTTAACATGTCTAATATGTTTAAAAATAACATGTTGTAAAATGAGCATTGTAAATCCTAGCACTTATTGATTCGGTGAGTACCAACCTGATTTGATAGTGTTAATGCTGATTTGAAGCTTGATTTTTATAGCTTTTGAGATTCAGAGCTTTATATATTTAGATGCTTAGAGAGAAGGAGGGAAAATTTCCAAATGATAAGTTTAAACTTCAAATATATGGGTGCCCTTTGGTGCTATTATGGAGTGTGAAATGGGGTTTTATGGTATTATGAAGTTATTTTATCTTGGTGGTATTAAGGAGTAGTTTTTGGTGTGCCCTTAACGACCAAGTTTTTAAGTATGGGTGATAAATTCAAAAATGAAACAAAAACACGACAAGAAATTGACTCAAAATTGACATGGTCAGTCATGTTCGCGTCGAGTCTTTTTTACACGAAGTCATGTTATGTCATGTTTGTTTCAAAATTATGACTCGTGTTAGTTGTTATATCGTGTCAATCATGTTTTTATTCCGATTATCATATCCATGTTTCTCAATTAAACATAAAATTTAAGAAATTATGTTGGTCAGGTCATATTTTATGAAGTTCGTATTCGTGTCACGTAAAAATAAGAATTCGTGTAGTGTCGTGTCGTGTTTGTAAGATGGGGGTTCTTGGAATACAGTTAGCATCAAGTGAGTCGTAACCCCTTATCAAGATCGGGATCAACACCGTGCAGTTTTAAAAAGTGACAATGAACACAGGTGAATAAGAGACAAAGGGATTCAATATTCAGACTTGTATTAAATGATATGTTGGCACGATAAATACACGACAGGAGTAATAAATAGATGGGACCAGTCAGTGGCGTCGTCGGAGGGAGAAATATCAAGCACTCTAGACATAATAAAGGCAAGGAAACAACTTCAAGCTCAATCAATTCTCAATGATATGGGTATTAAACGGGTGTGAGGAGTTAATGTTCTCACAATAGCTCTCGTGTATGGGAGAAGTTGGGCAGCAATTCTAGGTTCATAATGATTTGCCCATTAAATTATTTATATGGTGTATTTATATAAAGGGCAAGTTACTCGAGTAAACTTGCCCGCGTTCAATATGAGTGATCATATCAAATGCCCAAGTACCTCCCATTAATGTAGAAGATATTGCATTAAATGCATGGGATCTCATAATTTGGAGGGAAACTGTTTCATTGGCTATAGGTATGGTGGACATTAACGAGGGACGTGACATGGCATCTTGGAGCTTATCTTAGGACGACTAAAGGTCAGGTTTGTTTAACTAAACCTACCATGCTAAGGATAAACTCACTTGAGTGCAATAACTTTGAGTCCCTAAATGCCAGACGTTATGACGTCAGAAAGTGGTTAAATAATGACTCTGGTAGTTGTATAGCCACATCAGTCAGGTGCGATGGCGTTTGCTTAAAGGTTGCTCAGCCTCGATTGTTTAGTTTCTATTTATTGGTTTAGAACTATCTTAGAACCAAGATGAAAGATTGAGGTACCTCGATAAGGTTCCCTCAAATAAGTAAGAGTTGAGGTGGCTCGACTGTAGTGGCTCGAGAGACCTTATGTGCTAAATGAAGTTTTGCCCAAGTGTGCCAAGAGGGTTAATAATTGTATTCCCAATGTGGTCTTTCTCTTAATCCTCCAAATTTTGTCCCTGCGAGGTTCTCAAGAGGAGGTTGTTCGATAGAGCATGTTAGCTCTCCTATGCGATGCCAGGCACAATCCTTTGTGGGTACCAAACAACCTCACTCAACATATATTATAAAATAAAGTTCATGATACAGATCATTATATTTCTTATTAAAAGATATCATCATTCAAGTAACTTTGATCTAGGGTTTGGATCCTTCGAGCTAGGTACATTGGAGGATCTTCAAGGTAGGTCATTCGATCCACTATTTTGGAGAATCTTCGAGGTGGGTTATTCGAGCCACTTATGTAGAGCATTTACGAGGTTACTTGCTTCGACAACTTTACTCCTCCTTCTTCGTAAGTCAATTAACATATTAACTAAGTTAATCACTCTTTGGTGGGGACTCCCCCTATATTTTCCCCTTCGTAGAGATATTTATTTATTACACGAACCCTTTGTTGATCTTCAATCCTTTCCTGCAATAAGTTTTTAATATCCATGGGCACTTGATTTATAAGAAACAACAATTTATTAGTAATGGAATAATTATATTCTCCTCCACCCTTCGAACTGCCTCGTCGGTTTAGTGAATATCTTGCCATACCTTAAATAATATTTCTTCCTTTTGTGAGGCTTCATAATTACTTGTGGAAAATGCCTTGGGGAAAGTGAAGAGGTTTATGCAAATTTCCCCCAAAACTCTTCATTTCCCTAGACGAAAAGATCCCAAGCATATCTCATTAAATGAGATTGTCATTTGTACTTCTGTATGTGACACATGGCAGTGCCATGGAGCACGCGTGTTCCCCACGTTACTCATTCGCACGTTTGTCTCCCAAAGCGTCATCATTGCAACCTTTGAACTTCTGCAGCAGTGCATGCTTGGCGAACATGCAAATTTATTACGCTTTTCTAAGCGTCGCCTTTTGCCGACTATTGGGGTCTGTGTTGCCCCTATAAAAAAGGGAACCCTCATTTCAAATCTTCACCTTTGGGTTTTCGTTCCCTTGAGTTGAGCTTTTATGAGAGCGGACTTTACCTTCTTCATTCCTTTCACTCTTTTTAACTTAATCTTTCACTTTATTCCCTTAAGATTCCATAGCACCCATTATCAAGAGAACTCACTCTGCTAGGGATGCTTCCCTCGAAACCTAAGCGTACTAAAACCAATGGGCGCGTTACCACCCTTCTCCCTATTTTGGCGAGTCTAATCGTTTTTGGAAAAGTGTGGAGAGATTTCCTGGTGAGTTAGAGCCAACTGAAAACCCTAATTTGCTGATGGAGGAGGGTGAGGATGCTGAAGATTTTTCCTACATTCCTACCGCCACTATTACCCGCTTTTGCATTGAACGTGGTGATTTTACCTTCTTTAAGGTAGAGTTTGAAGCTTCCTCAGGTGCCTATGAGGTATTAGGCCCTTGGACCGAACACATCCACTCTAAATATTTTGTCAAACTTTCTCTCGTTGTTTTATCCTGCTCCCTCTGGCTAGATGATCTCACTTTCGCTAAAAAAACTCCTCCCTTCAGCTACTAATTTCTTGCTGGAGTCACATGTCACATACCTTTGTGGCCTCTTGGGGGGAATTCACCATCACCTTGGAAGATATTTGCGAGCTTCTAGGGTTAGAAGTGGCAGGGTTTGACATTTTTTTTTATTAAACAGTCTCCAGCAAAGACAAGGCCTTGAGGGTTGAGCTGGAAGCAGTTGTGAAGGACTGTATGGTTACTTATAACAAGTGTACCTACTCCGAGGTGATTAGGTAATTCTACTTTATTAAAGACAAAACTGTGATTAAGTCCCACGAGGTAGCCAAGGAGAATCCCAGGGGAAAGCAAGTGTTCGAATAGCCCATACCAGGAAAAGGTTTTGACTCCCAAATTGAGCTAGCTGGTTACATCGGGGTGATATTGTCAAAAATTTATCTTCCGATCAAGCCCAATGATTGACCCAAAGAGGATTTGATAAACATGGTTGTTTGGATGGCCAGCGGCATGAAACTTCCTCTTGCGGCTACTTGGTTAATTTTATACCTGGTTCGATCGTGTGGCAGTTGATTCAGCACGGAGCATCGATATGTTTAATGTCTCCAACTACACAAACCATGTTCTTTTGATAGCTTTCCTTTATGCCCACATCCCCGACTATGCACCGGCAGGTAACTACCCCGACTCTCAGCCCATTAAGGTCCCCTGAATTTGTTACTGGAATCACAAAAGTGTCAAGAGACCTCTCATCGGTTTGATCGAAAGAGCTGTAAGGTTCTTACCTCATCCTTATGTTGGGGTGGACCAAGTTTTTACCAATGATTTTTTTACTGAGGATGAACGTCCCATTACTCCCCTCGATGAGGCACTGACGAGGAACTTCCCCTCGAACAATGTCCCTCTTCTATTGACCCCTTCCTATTTACCATCGTATACGAAATGGTCTTCTTTCTATTCCATTTATAGCCCTAATCACATGGCCCTATAATTTGTTTACAATTAAGGAACCCCTTTACCGAGCCATTTTACCGATGAGAAGCCAACAAACATTTCCTTTGCTTGTGCAAAATATCTAACTTCAGCTGCATTAAGCCTCTGTGTCGGTTACCCGGCCAATCCTGTCATTTCGAGCAAAGAAGCTCAAGGAAGTAGGTCATCCATGTATATAACGGTATTCTGGCAAAACCAACTTGTTCATTTTCAAAGTAACGTTCTGAAGGAACCTCGATACCTTGAGGTTGAGGGATACCCACCCACAGAGTTGGGTTTGAGAAATTGCACCACCTTCGCTTCTATGATTTCCCTTAGCACCTCCAATAACACTGTCCCTTTCGAGCTGCCTCTATTAGCTCTGGTGGACCAAGTAGTTATCAAGAAGAAGAAAGCATCTCAGTCCTCCCTTCCGACTGATGTAGCTGCCATTGCCCTTGGTCCTTCAAGGCATGTTAAAAGAAGTGATACTCCATGCACTATCTTATTTGGGGTTGCAGTTAGGGCTACCCATAGATCTCCAATAAAAAAACTTAAAATTATCCAATAAGCTCCAGTGGACCATACTCCTGATCTCAAATTCACCCAAGCAGTCAACCGAATGTTTGATCGGCTTAGACAAATTTGGGAGAATTTCAGTAAAGAAGATAGTGTTTTTATGTCAGTCGAGATGGATTCTCATGGATTCTAATACGATCCTCGTCCTGCTGGTAATAGCAAAAAGAGTAAGGGAGTTCGCCCTCTTAAACTTGTGATGGAGGCATCAAGCGAGCCAAGCGAACAGGAGTTACCCGAGGGACATGTAGCTGGTGGTGTTAGTGATGATGATGATGATGATGATGAAGAGGATGGTAAGGAGAGAGAGAAGGAAGTGGCAGAAGAAGAAGAAGAAGAAGAAGAAGAAGAAGAAGATATTGCGTTGAATCAAAGATGTAAGTTGAGGAGGATGGTCTCCCCTTCTAAACCACCCTCGTCTCCCCAGGATTATGAACCTTTAGAAGATGTACTTAAGGAAGAAGTGATATGATCTATATTCTTTTTTTGAGTCTTGAACTTTTCTTCTTTTATTTTTATACTAATAACTTCACTTTATTTCGACCTTCTTATTTTTCAGGTTGATGCGCGAGGTGACTAGCACGATGATGTTGAGGAGAGAAGTCTATTGGTGAAGAATGACGCAACTTTAGCTGCCTCGAAGGAAACTGTTCCACAGGATATAGTTGTCCAACTACTTCGTAGGTAACCTCCAATTTCCCCCTAGGGGCAGTTATTTCTGATACTTCAACTGAGTCAAGTAGCGGCTATTCACCCGATCCCTCTTGTTTGCACGAGCAGGCTGGTCTCGTGTTAAATGTTCCAGATGCGGGGACCATTGAAGTTGTTCCTAAATCCCATGTTCCCATTTCTTCATTACCTATGGTAAGGTTTTCCTCTCTCTAACCCAAGTTATTTTTTTCATTTCATCTTGATATTCTAACTCTTCGTCCTTGTTCTTTACAGGTTCTTATTTCAGTTCCAACTGGCCCCTTATCCCCCCCCCCCCTCTTCAAATAATCAAGTTCTTAACACTTTATTCGGGCCTTCCATCCTTAATCAGGAGGATGTCGATATTACTGCGTCTGGTTAAGGGGAAGGGAGACAAGAGGAGGTTACTGAGGTAGGGGGGATGTGATTTCCCCCCAAGATCAACATCCTTTGGTAGCTCCTAGTCTGGCTGAAGAGGAGGATATAGTTTAAATGGATACTTATAAGTTTGCAGACGAGTAGCATCCGGAGGTATTATTTTATTCTTCTATCTATTCCCTATATTTTTTTTATTTTTCCAAGTCATATTGGTCTTAGAAATCTCCCATACCCTAGGCATGCCAAGTCTTATTAGCATAAAATCTTACATAATCGAGGGTCAGGCGAGCCAAGTCTTATTGGCATAAAATCTCCCATAATCAAGGGTCAGGCGGGATAAGTCTTATTGGCATAAAATCTCCTATAACCGAGGGTCAGGCGGGCCAAGTCTTATTGGCATAAAATCTCCCATAACCGAGGGTCAGGCGGGCCAAGTCTTATTGGCATAAATCTCCATAATCGAGGGTCAGGTGGGCCAAGTCTTATTGACATAAAATCTCCCATAATCAAGGGTCAGGTGGGCCAAGTCTTATTGGCATAAAATTCATACTTGCAAGCCAATTTGTATGTGTTTTCTTTTTTTTTCTCACTTATCAATTTCTTGTATCTCAAGTGGAGGTCGAGTATCCCGTGGCACGTGGGTCGAAAGTTAAAGATATCGCTCAGGAAGTTGCACAAGCGAGGACTTTAGCTGAATTCGTATCTTTGGGTGGGCCCCCTACTATACATATCCATGGAACATCGCCTAACATTGCTGAGGTGACCGAAGTGGTCGCCTCTAGAGTTCAAGAAGGTGTCAGCGCTTCGCATACTCGACTCCCTTTTGCGAGTGATAACGTCTTCAGCGCACATCCTCCTGAGGCATCCCCTGAGTTGGTTATGAGGCAGACTTTAGCTAATTTACCCCATATCTTGATCGAGGGTCCTCTTTTATTTATTGAGCAGCTCTTGGTCCGTTTTTTGTCGACTTTCACCTCTCGCAGTCTTCAGCCTATTCCTGGAATAATGGCATGTCGCTTGCTTGGGATCACCATTATCTTGGAGGAGATCGTTAATAGTCCCTCGAATCTCTTAGCTATGATACAATCAAGTCTTTGTTTGGGAAAGTTAATATGCTCATAAATGATGGATTATCCCTGTCTTGGTTGGTTAAGTTGCTTCGTGACTTCAAGAAAGCTGACCTACCCGCCCTTTATCATTGGCTGTAGGATTCTCATCGCTCGCAGGTAGCTATTTCAGAAGAACTAGTAAGTCTGGAGACTAAGTTAGTAATGTATGATCAAGAGATGCAGGAGCCTCGTGAGGCTATTGCTCGGGTGGAGTCTGAGCTTATTAATAAAGAAAAATAACTGGAGGCTATTCAACAGATAATGGAACTTCGTCAAAAGGATTTGGTCGACCTTATTTCAGACCAGAGTAGCCTTGCGCAAATCCTCCCCCAACATCACCATTGACTTCTTGGATCAGCGAATCTCCATTTCATCATGGATAACCCACGTCACCCTTATTCAATGCTTCTTTTGTTGATGTTTCTTAGCTTGGGGTGGTGATCCCCCTCTTTACTTTATTTGCATGCAATTACAGTACTTCTTTATTAAAAAAAAAAGTTTGTTACATTTACGAGGGACATCCCTCCGAACAGACCTTAACAAAATACAATGCAATAAACTGGGGTGTTGGAAAAATGTACATTTAAACATGGTATATCTTCAGCCCCTCGTTGTTCAGTTTAAAAGTAAGATTGTCCTCCACCTTTGATATTTCGCAGTAACCCGAATCGTGAGCTACTTGAACAATGTAAGGTCCTTCCCAGTTAGACTCAAACTTGGGTAGTGATAAACGCTTAATATTCTTTGTGCATGTTTTCAGAACCAAGTCCCCCTCTTTAAATTTCCTTAGCCTCACCAATTGGTCATAGGATCTGGACAACTGCTTCATGTACATCTCGAAGTGCCTCGCTGCATTGTCCTGGTGTTCTTCAAGTTCTTCGAGTTATACGTGCCGATTGTGAGGGAGGATGGTACTTCGCAAGTTATAGCGAGCATAAGGTACCTCGAGTTTAATTGGTAAGACAGTAGCTGCCCCAAACACTAAGGAAAATGGGGTATACCCCGTTGGTTTCCTCTTTGTTGCTCGGTAAGTCCAAAGTAAAGTTCTTCGGGGATCTTATCATCCCATTTGCCCGGGAAGTCTTCCAACGTCTTTGCCAAAATATTTACTAAGGTTTTGTTGGTGGCCTCTGCCTGCCCGTTGCACTTTGGATATGCTACCATTGACTTATGATGGATAATGGAGTACTTGTCTGTTACCAAACGTACTTTGCTATTCATGAAAGGGGTGCTATTACTTGATAAAAACACCTTCGGGATACAAAATCGATAGATAATGTACTCCTTCATGAATCAAGCCATTACCCTCGAATGTGGCTTTCTTGAGCGGTATGGCCTCTGCCCACTTTGTACAGTACTCTATGGCTACCGAGATCCAAATCTTTCCTCGCGATGAAGGGTTTATGGCCCCTACCAGATCGAAATCCCAAGTGTGGAACGAAAAAGGTGTAGAGAGGGAATGTCACAACCCCGATTCAAATTAGTAGTGGGGAACGAGTGTCTTGACATGGCACTAAGGAAACATATATTCTGACTTAAATTGTTTCCTTAAATAAGTGCAACGGAAATATAATCACATGGTTATGAATCGTAAAATACTGAAAGTAAAGGAATTACATCATCAGATCTTTCTAAAAGGAAACTTCATTTATTTTATAAGTGACAACGAGTTACAACTTGAGAAAAAATTTAAAACTTATTACAAGAGAGCCAAACATGCTCTAAATGATAAAACAAACATAATAACAAAAATAGCTCTAAAACCTAAATCTTCAACACAGCTCTTTTTCGTTCCCTCCGTGAACCTACTTATTTCCTAAAAAATGGTTATTTATACAACATTAGCGAAAATCCGAATGAGATTTAATCTCCAGACATTCCATGTTTTTTCAGAAATTTGATACCTATTCAATTTACAGCAGAAGGCATATACATATATGGACAGGAATTTGCAGTAAAATATATAAAGTAAATTAAATGTGTATATTTTCAGAATAAACAGTTCAGAACAGAACAGATAAAATAATTGAGAAACATGTCAATTATTCAATTTTATTTTGATGGCCATGTACGCTCTAATACCCAGATAAACATATAATGTTACCAAATGTTTCCACCCGGGAACAACACAGACATAAAATCATGGTCTTTAGAACAACGCCTTATTTAGGGCACATCGGCGATAAACCAGCTAGGAAGGTACCACCCAAATATTTCCACCCGGTAGTCAAGGCCAATATAGTAAGAGAATTTCCATAGGCCAAATCAATAATTTCATAATTCAAATCAGATGTTTATATCGAGAGATATACACATATAACAAATGACAGAATCGTCGGTATCAGATGAATTTGAGAATAAAATCATTTCACAAAATATATGTAGTTTTCATAATACCATATAATCAAAATACACAAGGAATGTCATAGAGTACTCACCTAGAACAGAATTTCGAAGTTACAAATATCGAGTCTTGGATCACTCGTTAATTCTTAAGACGAAACTTCTTCTTAACTTTCCCATATTTTCTCTCCCTATTTCTCTCTGATCTTTGGGATGAATTTCGTATAAGAACTGATCCTAAGGCCTCTATTTATGATTTCCCAAAGTTATTAGGGTGTTGACACATGTCCGATGACTAAGCGTCCAATTTGGTGAGTCAGCGTTAGCATGTCGCGTAACGGACCTGTCTTGCAGTCTCAATTCACCGAATGATGACACGTGTATTGGCTTTCTCTAATTTCATAACATGTGTTTTATCCTTTCCTTTAAATGCGACACATGTACGGTGGAGGTGTCAAAACCAAGTACGAGGTGTAAAGTTATTAAGGGTATAAGGGTCATTTTACACATGAAGGGTATTTTAGTAATTTTATACCATACATTTTCAATATTTCTTAGAGGGCCTTAAAAATATTTTATTTACAAAATGGTCCTTTTATATTTTCCTTTTATTCCCTGAAACTTTATTTATTTAAAAATCAAGTCCCTAAAGTTTCATAAATTTATATTTTCTACCCCATAACTTATCATTTAGCTTAGGATATGCCATAAGACTTTAATTTAATCAATTCTGATGAAGAAGGAGGTTATTTCAAAGTGTTTAAGTCGGCCAAACCAGTCTCCCCTTCAACCAATCAAAATATTACACATGGTGTGGTAATAGGACAAAATACAACTTAAAGGATGAACAGATTTGCCCTTATTTCGTAATTTTGGCATAACTTCTTGTTCGGGCCTCTGTTTAACACACTATTTGTTGTGTTAGAAACCTAATTCATATATCTACAACTTTTTAGTTTTTGCCTCAAGTCAATTGTTATATTATAATAGTCAAAACTAGCCTCTAATATGAACATTCCTATCGAAAACTTTAAAATTTTATGTTTGTAACTAATTTGATATTTCATGATTTGTGAAGGTAGGATTAGACTAAAATAATAAATTAACATTATCCATATCACATATGAAATAATACAACATTTAAGACTATATATGAACATATAAAAGTGGGGTCATTACAGGGAATGTTGGTCCATCGAAGGAGCATGAATCTTATTCCCATGTAGTTGACAAGATTTACACTTACGAACAAACTCCGTCGAATATTTCTCCATTGTAGTCCAATAATAACCCAAGGTCATGAGTTGGTCATAGGGCTTAGCTCGTTCAATGTATCCCGGCTTGTGAGCTTGCTTCAGCACTTCTTCGACTTCCTCTCTCCTTATGCACCTTAGAGGTCGGTCATAGTAGCCTCATCGGTACAATTGCCATTCTTACACAAAGTACCTTAGTGCTCACCTTTTTACCTTGGTGGAGTCCTCTCTGTCCATAAGCATTACTCCATCTATTAACAGATCCCTGTACGAATGCCTCCAATCTTGGAGTTGATAAATGAAATTTCACTCCGTTGCCTGATAGAATAGACGACACTTCACGCAATCTCTTTGTACCGCTGCAGCATCTTATCTCATTGAAGGCCAGAAGTATCCTACTCGCTGTATCCTCCTATACAAAGGGATCTCAGTGGTTTCACAGCTATTTTCGTGCACCTCGATCAATCTGCCAAAGGAATCTACTTTGCCCCTGGTAACAAAGTACTGTGCCAAGTCAACTAAGCTCATTATTGCTTCGCCTCTCTCCAATTACTTTATGATCTTACCCCTCCAATCATCTTTATCATTTGAGGGCAACATCTCTAACACTATTGAGGTGGTTGTTCTCTTTGTGATTCGAACCACCGTTGACTCTCCATCGAAGGTAATATTTTGGGCGATGGTAACATAGGCGTTCACATGTTGGTTCATCCTTCGGGGATTCCTTTTGATCTTTACCACGTCGAACTACCCTAGCAAACTCTAAATGATTTTTTGATAGGGCACCAAGCTCATATGCTTCAAAGCGAATTCCCCAATTACCTGCTTCACTACCAAGTTAGAATTACCCTTTATCGTCAGGACTTGGATACCTCTTCTCAAAGCTTTAAGTAACCCCAAGACCAGTGCTTCGTATTCAACCTCATTATTCGAGTAATCAAACTCTATCTTGAAAGATAAACGGTCTTCTTCTCCATCTCTTCGTAGAATGACTCCAGCTCCCCCTTTTTTCTCAGCCAAAGAGTCATCAAATTCCATACTCCACTCATTCAGGCTAGATGCTATGAAATTGTCCTGGAGATTATCACCCGAAATATGTTCAATACGTGGCTCGAAAGTTCTTAATGGGAAGATGGACAACAAATCTGCATATGTGTGGCTCTTGATGGCTCAAGGAATCACGCACTTGAGATCATACTCTGAGAGGATTAAGAACCATCGAGCTTACCTTCCTATTAACACAGTTATAGGAAGTAAAAACTTTATAGGATCACACCTAGTTGCAATATGAACTGTGAACGATAGTAGGTAGTGTCTAGATTTTTGTGTAAGCCTCTTAATACTAGTATATCTGGCCTTAGTCCCATGTATGATTCTGCTAAAGTAATAGACAAGTTTATCTACACCATCCATCTCTTGGGCCAGCAAATCACCAATAGATCGTTCAGTTGATGCAAAATATAAACGTAAAGGGATACCTGCCTTCCGGGGGATCATCGTCTAAGGATAAGTTAGGAGTGCTTTCAGATTGTTCATGACATCTTGGTGTATCGCCTCCCATACAAACTTCACGCCCTTTCTCAGCAACTCCATCAATGGGTGTGTCACCTCGTCCAGCCCTAGGATGAACCTCCTCAAGTAGGAGACTTTACCAAGGAAGCTTTTTAACTCCCTCGCCGTCTTTGGTCTTGGCATATCAAAGATGGTCCGACGCTTGTCTAAGTCCATTTCCACCCTTTAACAGTTCAACATAAAGCCCAAGAATTTCTATCTTGTCACCCCGAACGTACATTTGAGGGGATTCATCTTCAGTTTGTACTTCATGCATCGAGTGAACACTCTCCTCAAATCATCTAGGTGGAACCCCTCCTTCTTGGATTTAATCAACAGATCATCAACATAAAATTCCATAGTCTTATGAAAAATATTATAAAATATGTCCATCATTATCCTCTAGTAGGTGGTTCATGCGTTCTTCAACCCGAAAGGCATAACTGTGTACATGAAGTTACCCAATGGCGTTCGAAAAGCTGTCTTCTCTATATCGGTCGGATCCATCTTTATCTGGTTTTATCCCACATAACCATCCATGAAGCTATACATCTCATAAAGTTCCATCAATCAAACTATCAATGGAATGTAGCGAGAATTCATCTTTTCACACATGCTCTATTTAGGTCCCTGAAGTCTACAAATATTCTGATTTGGATCTTATCTTTCTTTCCCATGGGTACGATACTAGAAAGCTAAACCTAATATTGGATTGGAACTATGAAGTCGTCCATAAGTAGTCTTTGAACTTCCTCTTTGATGCTTAGATCCAATTTTGTCTTGTACGTTCGGGTGGCCTGCTTTATCGGGATGGCTGATGGCAAAACATTCAACATGTGACAGCTCACCTATTTGTCCACCCTAGGCATCTCGGTGTATTTCCACATGAAGACATCTTTGAAATCTAGTAGTAATGTGACCAACTCCTCTCAAGGCACTCCTTCCAAGTCCTTCGAGATAAAAATGGGGTTAGGATCATCACCTTCTTTGGCCAGTTTAATTTTCTCTAACTCTTGAATCTGCGGCTTGGGACTGTCTTTCATGCACTCAGATTCTTCTTCTACCTCTTTCACAAACACTTGTTCTCCAGAGCTATCAATCACCAAACATTTCCCCTGGTTATCCACGAGGAAGTATTTCATAAATCGTGTTAGCCTAATCGTCTAGACTTTCAGCTTCCCGCTCACACCTTCATAATTTGTAAATAATTATATCGTTAGGCAAAACTACCCGTTTGCACTGCCGAGTAGCTTCTCCTTTCAATGGCCTCTTCCTGTGATTCTCATTCACTTCTCTTACCGTTCGCCTGCTAAGGATGCTCTAAGTCTGGACTTAGTGCTCAATTAGATCAATGCACGGAGTCATTCAGCCTCGAAGCAGCCTCGATAGACTAGGGGGCCTCTCCACACCCAAGTCTCATTCCTCTTCGTAGGTCACCACCGTTTGGGCGGGTGCTCGCACATTCTCTCGAGTTGTCGGCACCCTTATTACCCCAGTGTACCTTGTTACCCCGTGGATTCTTCTGCCAGGTCTATGTAGAAAGCAACGTCTACTATGTGAGATTCTTCCTTCGCAAAGGGTTTATTAGTATCTCGAATCACCACCTCTTTGCCTTTTATGTTTGCCTTAGCGTACTGATGATAAGTGGAGGGTACCAACCCATGGTTGTGCATCCATACCCTGCCCACAAGAAGTTGGTATGATGGCTCGCAGTTCATGATGTGGAACTTTATATGAGAAATGATATTCCCCATAGTGATGCCTATATTAACATAGCCCATCAATTTGGATGACTGGTTGTCATACCCCAAGATTACCAATGAATGGGACATTATCCTTATTCTCTATAGTCCAGTAGAATAAAAGGACCCAATACGCATTATATTGATGGATGCTCCCCCATCTAATAAGACACGAGAGAAAGAACAATCATTTACAGACACCATAACATATAAGGGTCTATTGTGGGGATACCTGATCAATCTATCAAATTTTAAGAACGTGACTTTTGAAAGGTACCTCCTCACAAGCTTTGCCATAAGCCCCTTCTACCTCAGGTCTGGAGCCATGTTTTTCTTCGCCATCTCCAAGATGTCTTGCGTAACTTTCAGCCGGGAGTCCTCGGGAAGGCTAACCTGATCGAAGAATCATCCAAACTTTGGCGAGTGAAAACTGCTACACATTTGATCCACGGGTTTGTTTGGTTATCTTCTAACTTATAAACTTCCTCTACGTCTCTATATGCAACCTCGTCGTAGTATTTCACTGCATTTACCTCCTTTATGGAGCAGGCTCCCAACTGCCAACTAATTCCCCCGATGGGGTCATGTATTTCCTTTTCTTGTTCGTCTATGTCCTCAGCCTCATCACCTAAATGGATCTGAGCCTGCTCGAAGGTGAATTCTTTTAGAGATTCTTCGAAGTCATTCTCCAAAAATTCTTCAAAGTCACTCTCTTTGAACCACCGCTCTCTTATCGATCGTTCAGCCTTTTCATCAAAAATGCTGGCCATATGGGCACCATGTGGTGGTAAAGAATTATCGTTCACATTAGTCTGTGACAGCTCGATGTCTCCATTCTTCACATGACGGTCAATCAACCTCCTTAGTGAAAAACATACTTTGGCAGGGTGGTTCACCCTATTGTAAAGTGCAATTATAGTTTTAGATACCAAATATTGAAATTTATAATATAGTGTACAAAAAATTAAACATATCATCATGCATATCGTTAAACAAATGGACCAAACCTTGGACATTCATTTCCATGCCATCAAATATGGTGTTAATTTTTGAAAAAAAGTGTTGTGGGAGAAATTTATTAAATTGATATTGACTCGATGTAATATGTGTAGAACACTGTGAAGGACACTCAACGATTTTCCATATTACATTCGATAGAAAACCATAGAGTGTGTACAAATTTGATAAATTATGTACTCCGTCACTAATTGCGGAATTTTCATGCTATGTTTGTTAATAGAAATGTCGAATGTATTTCTTCATTATGTGGTTGAATGTTTGGAGTAAGTTTTTACATTTATTAGTTCTGCGCTCATTTTTATATATGTTTAGGTATACATGTCACCTTATATTGAATTTTTAAAAATACTATATATATCTCTCTCTACCACTCATATCTCTCTCTTTATCTATCTTGGTGTGTGCCCTTGCATTGAGGAGGAGGGACGGTGGCAGAAGGGAAGAATGAGAGGCATGCAGAGGGGTGATGAAGGTGGTGGGAGTTGGTTTTCTATTGAAAGTGCTAAACTAGGTTGTGGTGGTGATGATAAATTATACTTTGTTTCCCAGATCAAAATTTATGGTCCCAAAACACAATAAAACCCTCTAGAACATGCTTATAGGATGGACACCTCACATGCTTGTAGGAAGTGGGGCTTTCTTGGTGAGAAAATTTGCCATGCCTACCGATCGACAAGTTCTCGGGGAGAAGATCCTGACATCATTTATAAACATCCTCAGTTTCAGCACGACAAAAATCTCGAATTAGTACTCATCCCTTTACTCACATTCATTCAAAATTAGCTTACATAATCATTCTCCACCACCAACCACCCGTCCACCACCATCATCCAAACACCAAAAATCAACACAAATGCATCCAAAATAAAATTTGAAGATGCCAGAATGTCCAAAACCTCTTTGCATCTACCATTCTCCATAAATGTCATTTTTCATGTTTTAGGGCTTCTTTCTTGTTATGCTTTATTCCATTATTAACTCTAAAAGATCCTTAATTTCTCCTTTTTATTATTACATATACTTTCAAGCTTATTATTCATAAATATATAAAAAAAAGATCCTAAAAAAGGGGTTTAAGTCATATTTCTAATTTGGAGGTTTTTCATCATATTTTCCACCATTTAATTACATTTCACTCTTTTTCCTAAGCAAAACGATACATCCCAAATTTAAACTATGACATAGGCCCACTCTCACTTATTATGTGAACTGCACGGACTTTAATCCCTTTTTTTAACTGCGTAGGCATCTCGAAATTGTGTGGATTTTAAAGTCCGTTTTATTCATTTCATTTCATTTATTCCATATTCTTATCACTCCACTCTTTTATTTAGTTCATTTATTCGAATAGTTAGTTCTTTCACTTTCATTGCTCTTTCAGTGGTCCCATTTATGTGTACCCACTTTTCTATAGCAATGTTGGGATTTTGGGGCATCGCTCACATTCGTATTCACTCTATCCAACTTTTTATCACTTTATTATTCAAGTTAAGATAATTATATCACATTTACTATTCTTTTAGCGGTCCCATTTATGCGTACTCACTTTTCAATAATGATGTTACGATTTTAGGGCGTCACCTATATTTTGTCTTATTGGGAGTATATGTGTCCAACTTTTTCACAGTAAAGATGTATTGACACCGCTTTTCACATACACATATGAACATTCATGCACACATTCAACTTTTTTCTACTTTATACACACGACATATTTACCACACATGCGCGCACAAATGTTCGTTCATTAAAAAGAATAAGAATATATTGTCAAGCCCATAAGAGACCAAAAGGGTGGGATGGGTACCTAACACCTTCTCACTCGGTAAAGTAGTCTTAGAGCTCATATCTCATTGGATTCGCATGATCTAGTTGTCTTTAGTTGCCTCTTTTGAGGTGTCTCATTATTTTGCATATTTTTAGTAAAATAGGTTGGTGAATTTGATCTCTGCAACTTCACACACCTCACACGCCGCTGACAACTGTTTATGTCTTTTGTATCCTGGAGGTGCTCACTCACCTTTATCCACCTCGTAGTTCGCTAGACATCCTCGATTGTGTTCCTCAAAACATTTAAGGGCCGACGAATCTCATAGGCATATGAGCGGGATTCGAGACACCTCGAGTGCCGCATGGTGGGCCCTCCACAGGTCCGTTGCTTCACTGGGTTGATGGCCGTATTATGCATATATTGATATACTTTGTATACTTATATTGATTATATAACAACAATATTTGTGTACAGTAAGTGAGAGTCTTGATTTGCATTTGGTTATATGTGTACATATATTGGTTACTGTAATTATATATAACTGAGAGTCTTGGGTTGCATTTAGTGATATAATGTTTACTTTTGAGAAACATTGTTTAAGAACAAGTAAAGAAGTGTATATTAGAAAGCATAAAAAATGTATATTAGCAAAATTGTGCATGTAATTTGGATAAAACGTGATTATAGAAATAAATTTGCATGTAGGTTTTTTAAAAGTATATTTTAGACATATCATATATGGAAATATATTAGGTATGATGGCAATTGCATGTAATATTAATTATGAATATATTAGAACATAAATATACATATGATTTACCAAATATGTTTGTTCACTTAGAAAGTTATTCTCCATGTTTAAAATGTAGATTGGAATGATGTAAACTTTGTGAAAAATGAATTAGGCAAACTAAGATTGTGTTTATCTTAGGAAATCAAAATTCTATCATAAAAGCTGAAAAAAGCTTTATAATTTTAATTATTTTTTTTATGTTTACCAATGTTTATATTGATTACAAATTTGATATTTGTTGGTATTTAAATCACGAATTTATTTATTTGAACAAGTTGTTGATTGAAATATTTTATAGTTAAAACTGTTGAAAAATGTGTATTTTTGTGTGGAGTCCACACATATTCCTATATATTTCTTTTGGGATACCTAACCATGTCCTATAAATAGGGTGATACCCATTGAGGTTTGTACACACTTTAGAAATGAAATATTATCTCCCTCTCTAAATTTTTCTCGTGCCCCTTATTTTCAACACGTTATTATCAGAATAGACTCATGATCATTGGGTACCCCTATTCGTGATTTTGGAGGAGAGTTTTTGAGAATTTTACTATGAACAAAAGAAAATTTTACTCCATCACTTCAATTGCTACAATCAAGTAAGTTTTCTTTCAGCAAGATTTTACTATTTAATCTTTTGTTATTAAAATATGCAGTGTCATTCTAACACATCTCACTACAGGAATATTGATTTTTCTCGGCATAAATTAAATGCCGAAAAAGCACTAAAAATGTCGGTAACACTTTTTGCGGCATTTCTACAAGTGCGGTAATAGCCAACGTGGTAAAAGAAAAACGACATTTTAAAAAATGCCTCGAAAAGTTAGCAGCACTTATAGCGGCATTTCCACAAGTGCGGTAGCCAATGTGGTAAAAGAACAACGGCATTTTAAAAATGCCGCAAAAAGTTAGCAGCACTTTTAAGCATTTATATTAATACTGGTAATAACCTTTTATCGGCATTAAAAAATGTTGATAATAATCTTTTGCAACATCTATTAAATGTTCAACACACTTTTGGCGGCACTAAAAAAATGCCAAGAATAAATATAGCGGCATCAAACAAAATGTTGACATTATTCTGTAATATATGACTGGGAACAGGTGTTAAAAAAATCAATTACAAGAAGTATTGTATTTATGTGCAAATAAATTACCATAACATTAAATTAAGAGGGCAGTAATCAAATTAAAACGTCATTAAATTAAAACTAATAGTATTCATCGTAAATAAATGTAATTGTGCTTGGAACAATTATCCATTCACAAAATAAAATGTATCACTTGTCCAATAAGAAAAAACGGGAAAACATGAAGGGAAACTAAATTTTATATAATGTACAATCCTTCTTCATCAAAGTTAAACATCCACTTCGACCTACAAATAAAAAAGTCAATTGTTAGCCATTGATACTTATTCTTTAGTATTTTAATTAAAAAATTAAAATTAAAAATTAGTACATTAGCAATATGCCACGCTACAGTTGAATGATGTGCATTTCCAATTGTGAACTTGTTTCCATAAGGTCTAGGCAATGATTCATTTGTTATAAATATTTTCTCAATATATACTTCCCAAAAGTCTTCACCCAGTGGCGTACCCCCTACTTTTATTGAAGGGTCCTTGCTTAGAATGAATCCACGTGCCACAACCACTTTTGGAAGTCCGAAAGTAATAAGGTCTACAATTTTAGGAAGTGCATTATTTGAGACCCTTTGTCGTAGTTTATGGTGCTTCTTCTTCTTCTTTGATGGTTCTTTCTACAAACAAGATGAATATTGAAGAGTGTGTGTGCTCGCGTTCAAATGATCAAGTTATATATAAAACCCTTTTAACACAAACAAACCCTAAACATGCAGCAGTATGTGATTGAATAAATTGATAATCTACGCAAGAACATTCAAACACATGCAATTAAGGAAAAATCCCCCTCAGGGGCAAACCCATTTATTTTCACTATAATTTGTAAGAAAACGGCTTACAATCGGATTACAATAAAAATACAAGTTGACTAAGAATTACCCTCGAGTATCGGATTCTGTAGTCGCGGCTGGAATTATCCCTTTCCAGTAGGGCTGCAATGAAGAAGAAGAACGGTCTCCTCCACAAGGGTTGAACAAACCAAAGTTGTGTTCTTGGGTTGCAAAAGGATTCACAAATATTTGGCAAGGATGTGTGAATCAAAACATGAGTCTTGGGACTCAAAAAGATGAAGACTAGGTGTATTTAGACTCTCAAATTCGTCTCCTAAAGTCTTGCAAAACAACTCTCCCGAAGTTGGTATTTATAGGGAAATACATGAAGAGACCCACGATTTTAAACTGCTAAAATTCTATCCAGCGTACAGGTACCCCGAACCGGTTCGGGTACCCATGCGAACCGATTCGCCTCCCGAACCGGTTTGGGTCTGGGTTCGGGAAAGTGTGCTGGAAAAAGGCTTTAAACACTTAGAAAAATTTCCAGACTTTTCAATGAACATATCTCAATTTTCAACGGGCCATAACTTGTTCACCGTAGCTCGGATTGAGGTGCCGTTTCTTCCAGTATCTTTGTTGCGGCAAGATCTTCAACTTTCCAGTTGACCAGTCCTCCAGACGGTGGCTGTAAAATTACCAATATGCCATTGAACATCCCTATCATGCCTTGTTTCATTGATTTGACTTCTCTTGCGTTCCACTTGCATTACGAGCCTACAATCAAGGACCGTGAAGTCGTTGATGCAGATGAGGGACATATTAGTGGAGATAATTCATGCTTGATTCCCGGAATTCGGATAGAGGCCGTCATGTGAGATCGTGAGGAGACGTGCCAAATGTAGCGGCGTACGACATAAATAAATGAAACATTTCGGACATGAGAAAAATGTCCTTACAAATCTCCCCCTATGTCTATGCCGGTACATACATAAAAATTCGAATTATCAATATGAAATTTCTTATACAAATCTACCCTCCCATGAACCCAAAACTGGAAAAGGTACAAATGAATAGTCTTCATCGTTTGTTCTTCAATTCTTCAGGAATCTCAAAACTTTTCTCATCAGGGTGTGCAACATATAGATCTGCAATCTTCATACCTACACACATGAGACAAAGAAAATACCACGTGACATATCGAGTTTGAAATGAGATAACATGGATATCAATATATGATATAAGCAACATCTCAAAAGCTCCCCCAAAATTCAAACTCCCCCATAATATGATAATTCTTTCTCCCCCTTTTTATGATGTCCCCAAATGGACAAATTAGAGAAATAAATCAAATAAGCAAGTGCGGGGTGTCACTAAGATAAAAGCACACCCTGAATAAACAGAAAGCAACCAAGTCGATGATAGCGTAAATGAAGTGGTGTGATCAAATTCGATAGGAAAATCAATGCATACAAACATGACATATGTGCACGATGAATATTGGATATTCCTAGCGAATGAACTCAAATGCTTCCTTTGGTGTAACAGAGTGACAGTATAAGATATTGACTTAATCAAATCAACAAATCAAAGCTCAAAATGATTTTCACACCAATAACGTCCAAAATGATTTTATGCTTTTTCAGGACTTTCAAGGAAGTGCAAACCCGTTTAAAGATTCTCCAACCAAACTCCCTCAGATATAATTTTGAATAGAGGCATTCTAAATTCTCAAACTTTGGAGAATTGATGGTGAAACCTAAGTGGCCCATATTTGGCATGAATTGCTTTTTATTGCCTGTAAATTTTTTCGGGCTCTTTTAACCTCTTTGGACCTCGGATATTAAAATTCCTCTATTTTTAGGTCCTTTTTAACGGTGGATTTTGCGCAAAGGATAGATGATTACCTTTCGCAGCCCCTCCCCGTTATACAAAAACACACAGTCTCACCAAAACGGTTTTTACATGCATTTCAATCTTGTCAAGTTTTATCGCATATTGTACATTGTATAGACATGATTGAGATGAAAACACGCAAGCCAACATGATATAGATAAGTGCAATAATCAAATATAGCCGTGCATGTGTGCAATAAAGGATATATGAGTCAAACATGTAGGAAGATATCACTAATTACATCTCAAAGACTCCAACCAATGTAAAGCACATGGATGAAATGATGTAGCCTCTCAAATATCTATCAAACAGTCACATGGATATATGGAATGAAGTTGTGACTTGGCTAACTTAAATGCTCATCCATAAAAGGTGCATAAAAGTACAAAAATCTTTTTGGTCTTTTTCAAAAATTTTATCAAAATAAAATCTTTTTGTGCTTTTTCTCAAAATTTTTCTTAAAGGAAAATCTTTTTGTATTTTTTTTTTTTAAAAATGAAAAATTAACTAATGATACATGCTAGCAATAGGTAAAAAAAAATATGATAAACAACCTATGCTAGAAATCAAGACTAGATCTCAACCGGGAGTAACGGTGGAGTTTTCTAAAGATGGTGACATCTTTTGAACCAACTCCACAAGATCATGTGTAGTCTTGATAAAAAACTTCACTTGCTCGTGAATATGTGCAAACTCTCTATCAAAATGAGCAGGCAAAGTATCATGGGTGGGTGCATGTGCATGAATGTGTGAAGTGGAATGATATGGCACAAAACCCAACTTAGAACAAAATTCCCTAAGATGTCCTTACTTCTTGCAGTGGGAGCAAACATAAACCGGTCTAGGAAGTAATTTATCAACAATTTTGGGATGAACATTCCTAGACGGACACCCATGGGACTCACTCACAATGGTGGATATAGGCTCGGGTGAATTCTCTAATGTGACTTGAACCTCTCGTGCTTATTTGAGGTCATCCTCGAGATGGGATACACGTGACATCAGACTAGACACCGTGTTGGTCAAGTCACCTTTTTCCCTTTTAAGATCATCATTGTCTCCCTTAAACACACCAATCCGAAGACCTAGGATCCTATTAGTCCTTTTTATTTCCATGGTCTCGATAAACAACTTTCTAAAGGCATTTTGGATCAAACTATCATCACCATTATCATCCTCACTATCACTTAGAGAAGTGGGCATATCAACTTTCTTGCCCTCTCTCTTAAGTCTAGTGGGACACTCAAATTTCTTGTGCCCTGTCCCATTGCACTCAAAACATCTTATCTTCTCAAGTTTTTTATTTTTCTCATTCTCACCACAACTCTCTCTTTCTCCAAGCAATCTTAAATCCTTCTCTAAAGCGGTGATCCTAAGGGCTAAAGAATTATTACGCTTCTTGGTTTCAAAAAACTCAGAATATAACTCGGCGTAAGCATGTGGGAGATCACACTCGCTCTCACTTGCCTCATCCTCCCCTTCACTCTCATCGCTCTTACTGTCGAGGTGTCCTTGTGACGTAGCATCCTCATCGTCGTGAGAAGCATTGGAGGTACTCACATGACTAGCCATGAACGCGGTGAAGTTACGCTCATGCGGTGACTCATCTCCCGAGTCCACCGACTCGACCTCACTTTCTCCCTCACTTGAAGCGCTCAAACCATCACTATCACTTTCGTGTGCACTATTGTGGGACAAGGTGGGAGTGCTCACACGACTAGAAAAAGCTATAAACTTCTCACCACTAGTCTCATCACCCTCACCTTCACTACTATCACTAAGTGTGGCGGGCATAGCTACTTTCTTTCCTTTCTTTCTAAGCCACGTAGGACATTCAAACGACTTATGTCCCTTACCCCCACATTCAAAACAAGTGACGTTCTCAAAATCTTCCTCACACTCCTCAACGAATTTATTCTCTTTTTCCCTCTCACCACTTTCTTTGGCCTTTCCTTTCTTTTTATTTTTCTTTTCAAAAATATTTTTCTCAACATTCCTTTTATCATTGAAATTTCCACTTTTCTTGAATTTGAGAATTCTTTTGAAATTTTTTGCAAACAGGGCCAAGTCATCTAAGTCAAAATCACATTCAGACTTGGACTCAAAAAAAATTTCTTTCTTTTTCTGAAAATGAGTCTTTAAAGCAATCCCATTATCCTTATCCTTAATGGTTTTGGGAAACATGTCAATCTGATAGGTTTGAAAATCTCCTACAAGTTCTTCCAACTTAAGTGATTTCAAATTTCCCAAAGAGTTCAAAACAATGACTTTAGGAATAAAGCGTTTTGGGAGAGATCTCAAAATATTTTTAACGACACGCGTGTTATCAATTACCTCACCCAAATTAAAACTAGTCTTAACAATGTCCGACAAGCGTGCAAAAAACTCATCAAAGCATTCGGACTCAGACATGGTGATAGTCTCAAATTGGGTGGCCAAATTTTGTAATTTAGACTCTTTAACAGCGTTCGTACCCTCATGGGTAAGTTGCAAAACATCCCATGCCTCCTTTGACGTGGTGCACGTCATTATGCATTTGAACTCATCAGGTGTGACAGACCCATAAATAGCACTTAGACCCTTAGAATTAAAAGATGACCATTTAATTTCTTCATCAGTCCAAGAAATGTCAGGTTTCAAGTTGGTCACATTATCAACAGTCACGGTGGGAGGAGTCCACCCTCGTTCAACCAAAATCCAGACACGTTCATCAATGGCTTTTAAAGCCGACCTCATACGGGCTTTCCAATAAGCATAATTTGTCCCGTCAAAAATAGGCATTTTATAATATGACTTCTCCATTTGAACACGCACTTTTTCAAAAATCAATTTTTTTCAGAAAATTGATATCTTAGAAAATTTTTGCGGAAAATAGGAATACGCGATATATTAGCGTAACCTGCTCTGATACCAATTTGAAGAGTGTGTGTGCTCGCGTTCAAATGATCAAGTTATATATAAAACCCTTTTAATACAAACAAACCCTAAACATGCAGCAGTATGTGATTGAATAAATTGATAATCCACGCAAGAACATTCAAACACATGCAATTAAGGAAAAATCCCCCTCAGGGGCAAAACCATTTATTTTTACTATAATTTGTAAGAAAACGGCTTACAATCGGATTACAATGAAAATACAAGTTGACTAAGAATTACCCTCGGGTATCGGATTCTGTAGTCGCGGCTGGAATTATCCCTTTCCAGTAGGGCTGCAATGAAGAAGAAGAACGGTCTCCTCCACAAGGGTTGAACAAACCAAAGTTGTGTTCTTGGGTTGCAAAAGGATTCACAAATATTTGGCAAGGATGTGTGAATCAAAACATGAGTCTTGGGACTCAAAAAGATGAAGACTAGGTGTATTTAGACTCTCAAATTCGTCTCCTAAAGTCTTGCAAAAAAACTCTCCCGAAGTTGGTATTTATAGGGAAATACATGAAGAGACCCACGATTTTAAACTGCTGAAATTCTATCCAGCGTACAGGTACCCCGAACCGGTTCGGGTACCCATGTGAACCGGTTCGGGTACCCATGCGAACCGGTTCGCCCCCCCGAACCGGTTTGGGTCTGGGTTCGGGAAAGTGTGCTGAAAAAGGCTTTAAACACTTAGAAAAATTTCCAGACTTTTCAATGAACATATCTCCATTTTCAACGGGCCATAACTTGTTCACCGTAGCTCGGATTGAGGTGCCGTTTCTTCCAGTATATTTGTTGCGTCAAGCTCTTCAACTTTCCAGTTGACCAGTCCTCCGGACGGTGGCTGTAAAATTACCAATATGCCCTTGAACATCCCTATCATGCCTTGTTCCAATTATTTGACATCTCTTGCGTTCCATTTGCATTATGAGCCTACAATCAAGGACCGTGAAGTCGTTGATGCAGATGAGGGACATATTAGTGGAGATAATGCATGCTTGATTCCCGGAATTAGGATAGAGGCCGTCATGTGAGATCGTGAGGAGACGTGCCAAATGTAGCGGCGTACGACATAAATAAATGAAACATTTCGGACATGAGAAAAATGTCCTTACAAATATGTCATCAACCATATATTTCTGGAAAAAAATCGGCAGAGTTTTATTTGTTTTTAAGACATCCCAATAATTTTAAGACTATATACAACCAAATATGCCAACAACTCAATGTCAAGTATACATAAACTCCCCAAGAAAGCGCATATATATTGTGCCCTTTAAAATCCTTTAAATTAGGAACATACCTGAATTGAAGTAGCATTCGTTTGCTCATTAACACGAGCAGCAGTCTCGGGGGCATCCAAGTTTTAAGATTTTGCAATCTACAAAAAGTGAATTATTTCAATCATGAAAATAGAGTTATAAATTATGATTTTAAAAAGTAGTTATCTACTTGCCTATTGAGATGGAGCTAAATGGTGATTTGATTGTGGTACCACTACAGGTTGAAATTGGTTGGCTTCTTCTAATTGTTGCTCGGGTTGCAAAATAGACCTATATGATGGTATGTTTTGCTCGTTGGAGGATTGAGTAACCTGTTAATAGCATAATTTAATACCAGAACATACATTTATATATATACACGATAATTAAGCACAAAAGATAAAAGTGTGTACTTATTAACATGTTTGGATACAACGAAAGGGCAACTCATCATGTGTGTGCGTATCAACTCAAACTGAGCCTCTAAATGATCAAATTTATCCTGAAATTCAGATCGAATCTCAGATCTTAGTCGCTCATACTCTTTTTCATTAATCTTCGACCGCTTAGTTCCATGCACATCAGTTGGAGATGGTCCATGCCCATAAGCTCGACAATGACCGTGTTTATCAGGTCCCAGGACTTCATAAAATATCTCGTCTTTACGACTAACGGATTCATTACAATCTGACAAAAGTTGATCTACTTTTTGCCTCATTTTTTACTGAAATGAAACGATTCTTATTAACATAATAATTTCATGCATAATTTTAAATCTCAAAATAACAATAAACTTATTTAATTATTAATTTAATCCTCATCCGTGTATGATAAATATTATGCTTTTATTGATATGACACAATCTCCTGCATGTTGCCTTTTATAATGGTTGATAAATAGAATAAGAATTTTTATTAATAGGTAAAATGACGTCGTTGAGATTTTCTAAGAAATAAGGGAAGGAACATGGATGATATTTTTGTACCATTGCTTCAGTGGAATCCTTATCGATGGCTGAGCCATCGCTCCTCTCATGTGTTTTGATGTAAACATCAACCGACGAAACCTTTTTCCCTTGATCAACCTCCATCTGCATAAACCCTATGACTCGTAAGTCATTACATAAATAAGTTTGAAAACATAAAATAATATTCACAATCAAAATATTTTATAAAACACCTTATGAGCAACATTCGCATGACTCTTTCTTTGGGGGTATGTGGTGTTCTTTGCTTCTTACGAGTTCGACGATTTCTTCGACTCGTTTTCTGTTACAAAAATATATTTAAAATATATGTTTAACTTGAATTTATAAAACTTTACTGGTTGTAATACATTCATACCCTTGCCTCGTGAGTTCCCCAATACTTAACAAGTTGTGACGACTACTATAGCTTTAATCTAGGTGGACAATATTTCAATCTCTCTTCGTCAGTATCAAAGGCACGATAATGTTTCTTCACCTCTGCTTTCCAATTATTCCATATCTTTCCAACCTTCTTCATGCACATTTTTTTGAATTCATCAGGGGCATCAGTGTTCTCCTATATAATTACAATGTATAGAAAAATAAGTCATCTACTACACATGAGTTTAGCTTGAATTATGTTTTATCATTTTCAAAGTTATGATTTGAGCTATTATTGACTTTGTTGTGATTGGCAAGACAACCCATGCATAGTTGACTTTTACCTAAAGAATTCAAAATTTTCAATTCATTTGCCACAAATTATGGTATCTTTTGATTTTACCTTCACCTCTCACCAAACATGTTCCTTGTATGGGTATAACTCCTTACATCGCCAAGCACAAACCTATATAATTCACCCTTTTTTATACCAAATGTAATAGATCTGATATAATGTTTCTTTGGAGTTACCTAACCAATCAAGCCACTCAATATCCTTGGAATGTGGGTGGAAATTTTAACACTTTTATTTCAGTAGGGGAAAAACTAGGAGGAAATGATAATAATTTAGTTGTCTCTGAATTCCTGGATTGTATTCACAATAATTGCCTTAAATATTAGGGTTCTTGGGAACTAAATTCATTTGGTGAAATACAAGAGGAGGCAAAACTACCATATGGGAGAGATTACATGGAATCCTAGATAATGTGGAATGGACTAATATGTTCACTATATTTCTAGTCACAAGCCTGAATAAACTAACATCTGATCATATGGTCCTCTCATCATCTATGTGTAAAACCAATTGATTGCTACTAATAATCGGCTTGTTTTTAAATCCATATGGACTAAGCATCCCTCTTCTATCATTCCAATTAAAGACATTTGGAGACCTTATGCTGAAGGTAATCCCATTCTTACTCTACATGAGATCCTTCACATGATAATCTATAACTGAAGTTGCAATCCTATCTTTTGTATTCTTTTGTGAATGTTCTCTAATATATGTACCCTGTTGGACTTTCTATTTGCCAAGCCAAGTATCAGTTGCAAAATTAATAAAATGAAGGTTGTAAATAGGTCTGCCTCTACTTGTAGACGCTATAGTGGCCTTCCTAGTGTTTGTCCTTCAATTTGATCCATATTATCCTACAACTCATTCCCACACTTGTTAATATCTATACTTGTAGTTATAATTCCTAAACAATCAGAACATACTGCTAAGGCAATATTAATAATACTTAGGAATAACGAGGAAAAAAATACTCATGCACAAGAAAGCATAAGAATCAAGCATCATCATCAAGAATAAAAGGGCATATACGAAAAGAATGTCAAACTCAATAATTAATACTCATCATCATAAAAAAATGCAGTCATTCATTAATCATCAATAAACATAGAAATAAAAAACAAAAAGAACTTGACTCTCCATCATTATTTATCCATTCATATATATGATATGAAACAAATAAAATGCATTCAGTCATTAGTCATTTTTAAAATATTAAACTAAGAACATCTAAGCATCCTTACAAATAAAACCATTCATAACTGAAAAATTCATGTCAATTGTCATCTTCATCCATGTCAGTATCATAATCATCACTGGTCTCCTCATTTTCATCACTTTCATCTATATCACTCTCATTAGCTTCCTCGTCCGCCTCTGAATCATCTTCATAAGTCTCTATCTCAGAAGCATCCTCATCAATATCAACACAAATATCATCACCGCCATCAATATAAACTATATTGTCAATAGTCGTTCCCTCCACACCAGCCCTAACCCATGTAATATCCTCATCATGGTTGATTAGAGTGTCATCCAATTGTTGGATATTGTACAACCTAACTTCTGCGTCAATTATATCATCTCCATAAGTATCTTTACCATACATGCCATACAAATCTCTCGGTGTCATCTTCACGACATCATGTCAATCTTTTTCAATCGGGTCTTGTACATACCAAATATGTTTGGCCTGAGATGCTAATATAAACGGTTAATCTGACAGTCGATTATGCTTGTATAGTGACTGTTTGAAGTTCACTAATGTGAACTAAAAATCATCCTTGGTCGTCCCCGAATGGGTATCAACCTAATCACACTTGAATAGCACAAACTTGAAATCATTTGAATAGCGCATTTCAAATATATATGTTAATACTCCATAATATGTTACATCCCCGGAAACAGGTCATTTGTCCTTTGCACTTGCAAAACTTTCGGTGGTGGCATCAAGCATAACTCCACTATTCTGAGTATTCAATCTTCTCTCACGCTGCTTTATGCGAAACCTAAACCCATTTACAATATATCCCATATATTTTCTAGCCCATTGGGAGGGGCCTGGAGCCAAAATTGTAACTTCCTTTGACACCTTGCCCTCACTTAGATTCCGTACCTAATTTTTTCATATGATTGAGTAATAAAAATTAGATGTGTCATTAGCATATTAAAATGTGGTTACATATAAATATAAAGATGACTTACATAATCCCTAAACCACTTGGGAAACGTTTCGTTGTGAATGCGATTAATTTCATAGTGTCCCACACGAGGTTTCTTCTGTTTTAGAATTGTTATATGTTTCCTGTAAAACATGTATGTATAAATTGTATAACCTAGAGGGATATTTAATTACATAAAGTTTAAAATCCATTCAAATGTTATCTTACTCGCGAAAAGGCTTCACTGCGGAGGAGTCGAATAACACATAACGATGTGCTTGTGAAATTTAAGTGTCATCAAGCATAAAAGCTACTCCTTTACCTAATGTACGACCTATTGAACTTGAGTTTTCATCGGCTTCATCATTTCGTAAAGGTCAATTTCTCAATATCACCCAGGTACCTCGCACAGAATGTCGTACATTCCTCTGCTAGGTATCCTTCAGCAATTGAACCTTCTGGACGACTTCAGTTACGAACATATTCTTTTAGTGTGAATAAAAACATGTTCGTCATTGTAAAAAAAATTATAGTATTTATATGCATTAATTTAGATGACATAAACATAATGCATACACGAAACATACCTCTCGATGGGATACATCCATCGAAATTGTACTGGTCCAGCAATCATTGCCTCCTCAGCTAAATGGATTGTCAAATGCTCCATAACATCGAAAAATTTGGGGGGAAGATTTTCTCTAGATGACAGAGTGTAAGAGCAACACGATCTTGCAAATATTCATAGTCTTTGAAGGTCATTGTCTTTAAACAGAGCTGTCGATAAAAATTACATAATTCGATCAAAGACCTTGCTACATTCGTAGGCAGTGATTTTCGTACTGCTAACGGGAGTAGTTGTTGCATTATGATAGGATTATTGTGGCTCTTAAGTCCAGAAATATTCTGGCCTTTAATGTTTACACACTGTGAAATATTAGATGCATAACCATCTGGGACTTTGATATTCTTTAAAACCTTAAAAAATATGTCTTTATCACTTTTACTCATTGTGAAGCATGCTGGTGGTAAATATACTTTGCTATCTGGCAAGCTCTTAGGGTGCAATGATTTTCTAATACTCATGTTATCAAGGTCTCGACGAGCCTTTATATTATCTTTTGACTTTCCATGAACATCTAACAATACCCAAAGTATGTTATCGCACACATTTTTCTCTACATGAATAACATCAAGATTGTGACGAATCAAGTGATCCTTCCAGTATGACAACTGAAAGAATATGCTTTTTTTTCTTCTAATTTAGAGAACTATCACAATTCCCTTCTCCATCGATACTCGTTTTTCTCTTCTTCGTCGCCGATGATTGACCCTTCTCATTATTTCTTTCCATTGCCTCTAATTGCTCCAAGATATCACCCCCTGATACTTGAGTGGGCTTGACTTCTCTTTCAACTTTCCCATCAAAAGCTACGGTATCATCTCTAAATTTATGGTTGTGATCCAACCACCGATGATTACCCATATAGCAAAATTTCTTCCCATTCTTTAACCACTGTGAACGAGTGTTCTTGTTGCAACAAGGACAAGCTAATCACCCTTTTGTACTCCAACCTGACAAGTTTGCATACGCAAGAAAGTCATTAATTGTCCACATTAATGTTGCACAAATACAAAACATTTTTTCAGTTGATGCATCATAAGTAAGTATCCCATCATTCCACAATTCCTTCAACTCATCAATGAGAGGATATAAGTAAACATCAATATTATTTCCTGGGCCGCGTGGACCGTCAATCAACGTAGACAGTATAAGATAAGGTTTTTTCATACACATCCATGGAAGCAAGTTGTATATCATTAAAATAACGGTCCATGTGCTATGAGATATGCTCATTGTTCTAAAAGGATTGAAGCCATCGGCTGCTAGTCCAAGCCTAACATTGCGCGAGTCACTAGAAAATTTTGGATTTTGTTAATTGAAGGTTTTCCATGCTTTAGAATCAGCTGGGTGTCTTAATATGCCATCATCATCACGTTACTCCGCATGTTATCTCATGAGGGAGTATGTTTTCAATGACATAAAAAATCTCTAAATCCTTGGTTTCAGTGGAAATTACCTACCAACCTTTGCGGGAATTTTTCTACCCCTAGCTTCTTCATCATCAGACTCACCCGAAAATTGCTTCCATCTTGATGTATGACATACTATGCAATCCTCGCAATCTTTGTTCTCTTTCCAATATAACATATAATCATTTGGACATGCATGAATTTTTTATAATCAAACCCCAGATCATTAACCATCTTTCTTACTTGAGAGTATCAACCAGGCAGTTTCTCACCCTCTGGAAGTGCCTCTTTTAATAATTGAATCAATCTTATAAATGATATGTGGCTCCACTTATAAAGTGTTTTCATATGAAATAGACGAACAATAAATGAAAGTGATGAGAAATATTTGCAACCAAGGTACAACTCGCGTTCCCCATCTTTTAACAACTTGAAAAATGCTGATGCATTTTCATCCATCCCATCCTGGTCTTCATACTGGTCGTTACTTTGCATATCCTCTTCACTTTGATTTTCGAATATATCATGTAGTAGTCCACACATATCATCTCTTGTATTCGAGTCATTCCCTTCATCCTCTCCACTAATTCTCATTGTGTATGGATCACCTTTTACGTGATAAATCCACCTAGTATAATTCTTAACAAACCCATGTATGATGAGATGCTCATAAACAACTTCTCTTTTATGGCTAATGGTATTTTGACATTTCTTACACGGGCACTTGATCACTAGCTCGGGGTATTTATTAGAAAATACAAAATCAAGAAACCCATTAACTCCTTTAAGATAAGGTAGAGAAACTCTTGACAACTCCATCCAACTCTTATCTCTATCCATTTAAAAAGATTGTTGATTACCTCACACTAAAATAAAATTGTTGTTAGATTCATTAGGAAATATTCATAAAAAATACAATAAATAAACAAAATGTTAAACCATAAATTATTAATATGTTCCTTCGAAACTATGTAAATTTACAAATAGTAAGACTTTAATTATAACACCATTTGGATATGGCCTTATATGAAAACTACCAATATTTACTCTTATAAAATGGGGAAACTTAACTATCAATATATTGTAACCTTAATTAGTTAACGACAATTAAAAAAACTCGCTCATAACATAAAAATTATATTATTGATTTTTCAAGTGTCACATGAATGTACTTTCTATAGTCTGAGGCCATCATACCAAGTAGTAGTGGAAAAATGTGGCCCAACTATAAAACAACACATATTAGCCCAGTCATTTCTATAATCCGATTTCAATGAATGAGGTATGTAATCTATTAGGTTCTATTTTTGATTTATAATCTACCTTTTCCCGGTTACCATTTTTTTAGGGCAATTTACAGTTAGGTCCCTTGGTAATAATTTTTAAACATTTAAGTACAATTTACAATTAGGTGCATTTGCTATGCCACTAGCGTGGACTTTTAAAAGAAGAGAATTAGTGGACCTAAGTGTTTAAAATTTGTCAAAATTCCTTTAGTGTTTAAAATTTGTTTGTGAGGGACCTAAGAGTACTTTCCCCTTTTTTATTAATTTCATCATCATTTATGTTCCCCAGAAATATATTTTTCAGACTTTTGTTTCAATTAATATTTCGAGCTCTCGATTTAAAGGTATGCATTTCTAGATTCTTTTTCCTTTATATTGTTATGATTGATTTTTTTTAAATTACTTTTTTTTGTTGGGGAACAAATTTTTTTTCGTTTTCCAATTACACTATATATACACTAGTGTGTATATATATATATATATATATATATAGAGAGAGAGAGAGAGAAGCTACTCAAAACCCAATATATGCAACATAAAAATAGATACCAGAAAAAAAGGCAATATACCAACAAGATCTTCTTGCCTCAGTTCAGTCCACATATAATATATTACCAAAGCTCATATAGAATTTGATAAGATAGAATTTTGAATGCATAAATCCACTAAATAAATTATCACCGTATTGTCACTAGGCTACAGTAACATACACTGAAATAAAATTTAAAAAAAATGCAATTTACCTTAAAGCTTCAAAGATCAAAACCCACTGATTCTCTGAACCGATTTGGATTTCCAATGCTTTGTAAAACTGAACAATGATGAATGTTAGCAACGTGATACCTCTTTCTTCTTTAAATAGGGGGAAAAGAAGACGAGATTGAGGTGGATGGGTTGGTTGATACAGAGACAACTTCAGGGAGAATTAGGTTTAGCCAGATACGTGAGAGATTGAACGTGATGATAGAGAGATTGAGGTAGATACGGTCGGAGAGCACGGGTGGGAGAGAGAAAGTAGTGCGCCATTTCTAAAAAAAAACACCCGCTCTTTTTTTTTCCCTAATTTTAGTGGCATTAGGTATAAAATACAAAAAAATACCACATTTATTTTAGTATTAATTAGTAGTGGCAAAATGTGGCCCAAATAATAAAACAACCCATATTAGCCCATTCATCTAAATATGGGGCCCATATTTAAAAGCTATGAGTTAAATATGGGGCCCATGTTTAAAAGCAAGGAATCAAATATGGGGCCCATGTTTGAAAGCAAGGAATCAAATAGAGAACCCAATTTTAAAAGATACAAATCAAATATAATACTCATTTTTAAAAGTTATGAGTAAAATATGAGTTTTTTTTTACATATACCTCGAATTGTAATACTTAATTTAGTAGAAAAACAATGGGTTTGCCCAACCCATTTTTGGTTCACCCATATTTGGCCCGCCCCACATTTAACCCAACCCATATTTGGCCCAACCCAAATTTAGCCCAACCCATATTTGTCCCGCCCAAATTAGGCCCAACCCATAATTTTTCCAGTGCTAGTATTAATTAAGAAAAGCTCTAGTTATGTGGCACATCGATATAAATGCTGTAAATTTTCAATACTTATAAATAAGTGCTGGGGGAAAAAAATTCTCTGCATTTTTAAATAATACCGAGAAAAAAGTGCCGTAAAAAATTAGTTTTCTTATAGTGTCGTTTAACTTAAGAGTGTATAAAGATTTTATCCAACATGACCAACAATTTTACAATTCTTATTATTACCATTCATAAAGACTTATCCTATCATGTAAGCATCCACAAGTATTTGTAAATCCATCTTGTAGGAAATTGTATTTTTGTGTGATAAATATGAAGGCTTTGCACAACAATTCGCATGATGTGTCTTATTTATTTATGAACTGTAAAATTATAATACTTTTTATACAACTATACAAAGGATATTAACTTATACAATTTTAGTTTAATTTATTATTTTAGTTATTTATAATTTATCCTTCTACTTTTGCATAATTGAAATTTTAATTAGGAAAAAATTGTAAATTATTATTATTGAGACATAAGTCCCCACTATTATTTAAAATTTAGGGTCTCAAGTTTTTAAATTGCTATTTAAATTTTGGAACTTGAAGTTTCCAATGACTATTTACATTTTAGGATCTGAAATTTCCAAATAGTTATTTTAATTTGGGCATAAAATTCCCATATAGAGAATTTAATTTGGGATGAAAAGTTACCAAATCATTTAAAATTGGGACTAAAAGTTCTCAATTATTATATATATTTTGGACCTGATGAGAAGGGTAAAATCTCTCTAAAAGCTCTGATACCAATTGATAACATAAATATCGTACCCCTGCCGCAGAACTGAACCTGCAATAGGCTATGGTATCACGTGCCTTACATGCCTGCCGCAACCCTTAACATACAAGCTGCGGCCATTTATAAGCTACATGTTGCATCCCCTAGCCTCATCATGCAACTTCCGCAGCCTCTCTAGCACAGGATACAGACCCACATGTTTTAGGATGCGACCCTAGTTCATTCACCTAACGGGCCGCAACTCCTCTTTATTCACAACAGCAGTGCAACATCTACATCTCCTATATATAGAGGTCCACACCTCGGGATAGGGAGGGAGAATGATCTTTCCACAATCGGACGGGATCACTTACTACATCAGTATCAAACTTGAAGCTGATTACTCTCTCTACACCACTAAGCACGACTTGGGGGCTACTGGCAGGATCATCACAACCATTATCCCAAAGCCACCGGAATCATCATAGTCATGTACTATATTATATTCTCATGCTTGTACGCCACTTTAGACTTAACTACTATGTACCAAACAACATATATAATGAGAGTGTGGCACCAAAGTGGACGTAGGCTGATTATTATAGTCGAACCACTCTATATCTTGTCTTTTATCTCTCTTTACTTGCTTTTTTTGCTTATTATGCACTTTACACTTGATTTGGTGGTACGAGAAAGACAAGTGGAAGATTTCTCCTATCATCAATTTGGCACCATCTATGGAAAACGAGGTATTTCAATCTTGTTTCTCTATGTTTGAGTTCTTAAACACCTTATTTTATTCATGGGAATTCTTCGGATCATCATCTCATGAGTTAATTTTGGTTATTGATCTTTATTTTATATTTACACCCTTAAATGGGTATCTCATATATTTAGATCTGTTTATGGGTCTCTCTTTTATGAACTTAGATCTATTTTACATACCCCTGTGATATCACCTCACCTAGATAAGGCTGGAAAGCTTAACTGGATTTAGCCCCGTAAAGGTGGGTGATTAGGGAAGAGTTATATTTACTCTCTTTTGGTTGTCTTTGCCTATGATTTAGGGTTTATCATTAGAATTGTGCCATTTTGTGCACCAAGAGGTTATTCTCTCATGGATAAACCCTAGTATATATGCTCTCCACGTGCTTCGAGAGAAAAACTCAGTCTCTGGGTTTCAATCTTGCAATTGTTCCCTTCACTTCTTAGAAGGGGATGCGGCCTGGTAGTTCAACTGCCTTTCTTGTCATGGCCTCTACCTGTGCGGTTGCATTACAGAAGCTTCAAAGCATCAAGGAAATGGATTCGATCTAAACCTTGGTGAATCCCATTGTCCAAGAGGCATGAAAGTACACTTATGTGCCTCACTGGCCATGGCCTGATCAGCAACTACCATGCAGCAGTGCAAATGCTGCATCCCAACTTTATACTCTGTTCATCCTATATTTCTGTGATCACTCACTTCTGTTTGTTTTGTCTCAGATTATATATATTTTTAAAGACTAATAAAGCAGAAAATGGAACGGGAAAACATCCTGAGTACAGAAGTTAAAGATGAGATTGTGCAACTGTATAATCACCTCAACCATCTCTACGACAGTCATGCTTCACTCTAAACCCAAGTCAATTATTTAACCCATAGGGTCCTCAGGCTAGAGGCTGCAACCTCATCCAATGTGGGTGCGGCACCCAGGTTTCCTGCTGGAACAATCACTGTCGCGGCACCAGATGCTCCATCCGCAGAAGCAGCATGTAAAAACCAGAAAAGGAAAGTGGAGACGGCAGAAAGGGTCTTTGAGTCCTATACCCTATTTTCCTTCCCAGTTGAAGACATCTTTGAGTTCATAAAAGAGGACAAGCTACTAAAGTGGCCATAAAGGCTTAAAGCTCCACCCCACAAGAGGAACATAGCCAAATGGTGCAAGTTTCATCAGGACCACGACCATGACATTGAGTAGTGCTATGCCCTGAAAGATAAAATTGAAAGACTCATAAGACAAGTAATGATGCAGCGTTTCGTCAAGGATGCCTAAGGGATTCAGCGTAGTCTGATAGGCCACATTCCCATTTTTCATGCTTATGTTCATGTTTCATCCGTTTTTATTTTATAGTGAAACTCTTCTTAAGTTGTTTTAATTTAAACTTTGTATTGTCCTTATATATATATATATATATATATATATATATATATATATATATACTAGGGTATGCCCGTGCCTGAAGGCACGATGAGAATTTTCAAAAAGTACATAATCTCAAAATGGTAAAAAATTTCAAAGTACGAAATTGCAGAACGAAAAAAATTTCGTTCCACAACAAAACAAAGTGTAACTTTAAAAAAATGGTTCATAATTTCCAAAGTCGTGCATGTGGCAAAAGGACAATTCTCCAAGGTGTGAATCGTGTGGTCAAGTCATAAAAAATTTGTATTATAGTATAATTTTCCAAAATATAAATAACGGTAAATTTTTCTTAAGGTCGGATATTTTTTTCAAAATTATTTAATCCACGCTAATTTTCGAAAGTGTGCATCGTTGATAGGACCATATATCTTATTTAGATGGCAACAAACAATAAATAATCCAACAACTTATTCTTAGAGTTGAATCACGTACCACATGATACAATTAGAATATGTAAAAATATTGACGAAAAAACCTTACACGAACCAAATTCGGAAATGAAAAATAAAACTTCCTGCTTTAAAGTAAATTTTGACCCCTCAAACAATGTCGAATATGGCCCGAAATGTTAATGTATTTGTATAGTTTTCTATTTCTGGTTGTATTAATTACACACCACTTCTTATTTTAGGGTCATTTAAACTTAACCCATTATTTTGTGACTTAATTATTTGACGCCCAAATTGTTCGACGATGTTACAAACTGATTAGAACTTTCTCTGATCTACATGACTTGATCCGTGTATAAATTGATCAGTTATCTTCACAAATAAAAATTAATCAGTATACAAATTCACAAATAAAACTTAAATGAACCCCAGTTACATCTAAGCATACAAACACAGAAAAAATTACATGAAACCCAGTTACATCTAAGCATACAAACACAGAAAAAATTAAGAGAAATAATTCCAACTAAAACAGTAAATTATAAATTTATTAGATATCTAAGCATACAACAGATATCCGTGTATACAACCTAGTTACATCTAAGCATCCAACCAAGTTAAGTATAAGCATACATCCGTGAATACAAAAAATACAAAGAGAAATAGATCCAATTTTAAACTAAAAACCAAACTAAAAAATAAAAAAAATCAAATCACAACAAACTAAAATCGAAAACCAAAAACCAAAAAGCTGACTTTGTATCCAAAACAGGAAATCAGAGACAAATCGAAAATCAGAAAAAATTACATGAACCCAGTTACATCTAAGCATACAAACAGAGACAAATCAAAAATCAGATATAGAAAGGCATACAAACAGAGACAAATCGGAAAACCGAGAGAAATCGAAACACCAAAAAGTTTGACTTTGTATCCAAAACCGAAAATCAGAGACATCGGAAATCAGATAGAAAACCCAAAAATCCAAAAATTAACTTTGACGTAACAGAGGAGAGGTCCATTGCATTAAGAAATCACAGCACACGAAACAAATTAGGAAATCTACAAACTTTGCATTCTTATGACTGTCGTTCGCCTCTGAGACTATATACATCCTTAAAACCACTTAAAAGCATAAATCCATAAAATCAAAACTAAAAATTAACTCAATAAATAAATACAAAAGGAGATTTGTAAAGATTTCACATCTTTTTTTTGGCCCAAAAATGCCCGATGAGAGCTTTTGTGTTCGATCTCTGAGTATCTTGAGGTTAGGTCTTTGCGTCGATGAGATCGGGGTTGATTACAAACCCCCTGGTAGTTTTGAACGGAGATGGTCTCCCCGGGGCTCCAACGCCCTTATTCTTTGACCGTGTGGTGTTTGACTCGGGACAGCCATCTTGGAGTATGGCTGAACTATGTGAAAATGGTTTCCGGCGTATGGTAGCGGTGTTGAAGATGGTAGCGGTGTTGAAAATGGTAGCGGTGTTTAGATGTCGTTAAACTGAGAGGGGATGGAGAGCAAGATATAGATGACTGAGATGTGGATTTGGGATAAATTTTCTCATATGAAACAGTGCTATACCCATGCTCCTTATGCGAGAGACCCCAAAATTGGTCAATTACAATTTTATCCTTCTTTTTGAATTTTGAAAGTAGGGGGAAATAAATTATAGTGTGTTAAAAGAAGGGGAAACTAAAATATCTAAGGGTAAAATAGAAAATGCATGAATAACTCATATAGATGACATCATGAGCCAAACTTGTGACATACATAAGTTTTATATATATATATATATATATATGAAATCAAGTTCTCTTTATAGTGCAATATTTTGATTCTTATTTCTGTTAAAGGTTATCTTATAAAAGACTCTTTGTCTTAAACAGATCCCAAATCGAGACAATATGTTAGATCGGGAATGATAATATCTAAATGGGCCTGCAACGCCCACTGTGACGCCTGATTATCTGAAAGCAAGTGATAATTGAAATGGCAAAAGCAACTATTGAGAGAAGCTATCTAAATTAGTCTGCAACATCACTCATAGAGACTATATTCCAGCATCTTATGGCTACATTCTTGAAAGCATTTATCAAAAAACGTTATTAGCCATGGGGGCTTACAATGCCCGTTCTTGGCTTTCGGGATGCGTCATTAAGCCGAGAAGCTTATAATATCTAGCCAGGGATGGCTCTCTCTATATATCAATAGCTGTGGGTGGCTTAATAACATAACCCTGCCTGGGGAGGCTTAATAGTATCCCGTATATTAGCTGTGGATGGCTTAATAACATAACCCAGCCTAGGGAGGCTTGATAGTATCCCGAATATTAGCTGTGGGAGGCTTAATAACATAACCTAGCCTATGAAGGCTTTATATATATCCAAACATAGCTTGGGGAAGCTTCATATTACCTAGCACCGGGGGCATGAAAATAACCCAATCGATTAAAGAAAAGCCATGAAAGGCAATCGAAGCGACTAAAGGATGCTGTGTTGCTGTCATCATGAAGCATGCCAAAGCTACAGAAAGAACAATAGCCCCAGGCCAGCATGTTGTCATCAATTTCTTGGCAAAGGCTAGAAAGGAGCTGCAACCCTATAAATGTGGCCACATCCATGAAAGAGTCCATTCATTCAGGATGGATGCATCACAGAAGCCAATCTCAAAGGAAAAATGAAGTAGTCCGCAGCCTAATTTGAGCAAGTGCATCAGAGCATTGGAAGAATAAGGTATGCAAACAAAGTACATAAGCTGTTAATTCTCAAAAGTGCAGCCGCCCTATCAATGTGGCCGCAAGCCTTTCAGTATTGCAGCATCAAGACTTGGAAAAGTGTTGGAAAAATTAAAAGAATGCAAAAATTATCAGGCCACAACCTATTTTGGGAAACCTTTTAAAAGGACTGCAGTGGCAAGTTAAATGAGGCAAGGAAGTTAAGCCGCAACCCCAAAAGCCATTTCACGTTGGCTCCGTGACTGTGGGGGATAATAACCATATGTGTTGCTGAAGAAGTTTTGCAAGTTCATTCAATCAATAAATCAAACATATATGCAGATAGTAAGTATTGAAGCATATGAAAAAAATGAGGAGTAGGGAGGGAAAATTAGAAAAGTTAAAAAGGTAAAAGCCATGGAAAAATATCATTTATAGACATTGGCGGCAACCCTTGAAATACGGGAAAAATGTAAACTGATTATTGTAAGCCACGACCCCAAGGTTATTTCTCGTTGGCACCATGACATGGGGGATTATATCTATGGACAGTAGAAATTTTTGAAGTCTTCTAAGGCAAAATACAAGTGAATATTCCAGGGCAAAGTACAAATGGTCGCAGCCTGATTGATAAATAATTTATATAAGACTACTGCGGCCGCATATCTTACAAGTTTTGTAAGCTCATTCAAGTATCATTGCAGACAATAAAATAGAAAGTAGAGCAACAGTTAAATGGAAAGATCGAAGGCTAAAGCCTTGGTAAAAAATTAAAGTATTAAAATTATACAGACAATAGGCCGCAACCTTGATCAAAGTTCCAAAAGGCCGCAGCCTTGTATATATAAACCAAATCAATGTTTAAAAGGGGACACAACCCAGTGATCCGAATTAAAAGAAGGCTAGTTTACGACATTATCTTCTTCATCTCCCTCCTCTCCTTCCATAGTTTTCAAGGTCTCCTCCTCAGATGCCTCTGCCTTCGCCCTTAGCTTGGACCTCTCTTCAGCTGTAGCCTTTATCTCAGCCACACACTGCAGATGCTCAGCATCACAAAGGCCCTAGGCAAGAACTGTCTCTTTAGAGTCGGGGAAGTTTTTTTTAACTTTGTGCCTCAGCTCTTGGTAGTCGCGAAGGTAGGATTTATTGTTGATTAGGTAGAAGTCTTTGGAGACTTTAAATGACTCCACAGTGCTGTTAATTACCAATTGAAGGGTTGCAGCATGATCTTCTTCCATCCTCTTTATCATCACGATATGGTCCTTGACATCATTAGCAACATTGGCTTCTAATTCCTCATACTTCTTCTGCTGAAGTTCAAGATTACTGTTCGCAAACTCCGTGGCCTTATCAGCTTCAACAACCTGAGACTGGGAAGCCTTAAGGGACTCCACGGCCTGCCTGAAATTTTCCTTAGCTTCCTTCTTGGAATCTTCCCCTGCATATACCTTCTTGTCCGCATCCATCTTGTAGGCCTCAAGTGCCGCGACAGAGGACTACTTCCCAGCCTGAAAGGAAGCAGCCCTAGCATTCTCCAAGTTAGTGGAGTGCACTCTCTCCATGACCTCCTTTAGCTTATAGATGGCCTCATACTTCCTCTTCTGGGACATCACAACGCTCGCGGCCTGCAAATAGAGTTGATCTTAGAAGAAAAAAATGAAAGGTGAAAATGATGCTGAGAAGGTACTTGCACTTACCCTTAACAGACTGTGGAGACCATAATCCTCCAAGTCATCGTGGTCTTCATCCACGAGGCGATCAAGATTCGTGGCATCTAGGACCCTCTTCATTCCGCGAATAACCCTCGCAGTGGTGTCCCAAGAAAATTCTGGGTTGGGCAGCCTAAGCTGGGGCCGCAAATGACCATCAAGACCAACACTGGAATGACATAGAGTGGGTGCCAGGTTAGCATTAATAGCTACAATTATTAGAGGAGGTGAACTTGCATGGATCGGAGAGGTGCCACGGCCTTTTAGCTGCTCAATTGTTGACATCAACCCTGTCGCGACCAAGTTGGCGCCAATATCATCATCAAATGTACCCTCAGGACTTTCTTGGGTGGAAGGGTCTTCAGCCTGAGTTGAGGGTGCGATAGGACCAACTTGGTCACTAGAAGGGACTATGGTAGGAGTTTTGTACTTTTTCCTCTTCCTTTCCCTTTACCTCGCTATGTTGTTGAGGACAGCTGCGTCCTCATCCATTTCAGCCAATTGAGTTGCTAACAACTTTCTCACCTGGAGAAGAAATAAAGCAAGATAAAAATTGAAGTTGGGAGTAGATACCTCGGAGTTGAAAGGGAAAATGTAATACCTTTCGCGCCCATTTCTTTAGGCAACGATTTGTTGGGAAAGAAACCTCCCTTGTAGATTGAAGCAGAGGTTACAAGAATGCCGAACTTCTTTTTATCAGCAGGAACTGCTACGGCTTCCCCAACTCTCTTCTCTTGCCGCTGACTTAGCTGTAAATTATTAAGGACTGCAGAAAAATGTAAAGGTTAGTACAAAAGCAAAATATGGAGAATAATATGCAATTGTAAAAAAGGGACGTGCTGTAATTCAAAAATTCATTTACCAAGTTTAGAGGGACATCCCCAGTACCGTGGCATCCTAAAGGTTCTCTCCCTCTCAGTGTCTTCGGGGTGAATCTCCCACCCTTCTCCAGAAATAAAAAAATATTTGCCTTTTCAGTTCTTTACACTGGCAGGCCTCCCAAAATAAAGGGTTCCGTCTCTGTCGCGAATAGAAAAGTAATAATACCCCACAATTTTACATAGTTTTCCTTTGGGCGGTAGAAGTAGAAAAACTCCGCAGGAGTAATGTCTCTCTTGAATTTCTTCTTCCACAACACAATAGCTGCAAGAATTGCCCTCTCGCCATTGGGAACCAATTAGGTTGGGGCTAACTTCATTGTTTAGAAAATTATTCTAACTGGAACAGGGACAGGTTGCCGCAGCCCATAAATGAAAGCATGGAGGGGGAAGCAGACCCCATCGTCAGCAAGTGCCGTGCATGGCCTTTGTTCCATGGCAGGTGCTGAGCACATCAAACCCTCAGGAAATTCAAAGGCTTCAGCTACCTTATTAACCCACTCTTGAGTTATAATGCTGTCGATATTAAGGTTAGCAGGAGGTCTCTCATCTCTACCAGATGCACCAGCAGGTGCATCCCTAACGTCAGATTGACCCTCGACTGCGGTGTCAATATCCATTGGCTGGTTACTTAAATTATCTTCTTCTTCTATTGTCGCGGAGTCCGGGTCTGAATCTAGCACTACATAATTAGGGAAATTTCTCAACTGGCACGACCCTATTGTCCTCAAAGGACACACTAAAGTAAGCTCAGGAGGAGAAACTCCAAAATATTTGTTCCAAAAGCCGCTCAGAAATTCATCTGGGTCAAAGTTCATATAGCTGCAGCAATACCTGAAAAGCAGATACACCGCAGTTAGGTGTCGCAACCAATATGGTCATATATAGGCCTCTTAGAGGCCGCGAAAGGAATAATGATGTATCAAGTTTGAATAATAAACAATAAATGTTAGGTAAAATTGGCTAACTACACCAAGTGTTTGGCTCTCTCCTCCTAGAAGCTAACTTCTGCCGCAACATCATATTTTGTGAAAGGACGTGTTATAATCTTACATACCGCAGTCATTGGACTAGAGCCTAAGTTCTGCCTCCATTAACCTAAGGTCCCTAAAAGGCAAGGGAATATTTACATGCTGCATCTAGATATCTACATGCCGCAGCAATTAAGGGCTACAAACATTTACCTAAGACAACCCTAAATTTTCCAAGGGATTTTATTATGCCGCAACCAGATGTTCATCAAGCCGTTGCCATACACTCAAACACGTTAATATTTAATGTTGATAAATTTGAAGATTACAGCCCTAGAATGTGAAGAGTTTCTCTCAAGAACACCAAGAACAAGGGGTATGATTTTCAGTAAACACGATCCTATACAAATGCATTTCAGGGATGTGTTTTATATTTCTATCCTATAATCTAGGAGTTCAAAAAGCCCTAAGTTTAGCAGTTATAAATCGAAGAGATTTGTTCAAGCCAAGAAATCACAGTAGCCGTTATCAGTTGCAATCCAAGAAAATACATTCAAAAAATACCAATTCATGGTGAGTTTAGCAGATATGAATCACGGTAATTCAAAGTTAATTGATTCACAAAGGCAGAAGTTTAGAAATTCAAAAGTTCAGATGACTTGCAAAGATGAATTCACAAGGTTTTGGATTGGAAGAATCACCTAGAAAAGGATGAAAATCGGTTGCTCAACCTCAAACTGCCTTATATAGCCTCAGAACCACCACGCGCTGCCTTGGAAGGTCGTCAGAAAATTCAAAGATGAAGAACGGATAGAGTTTTGCCTTTGATATGCTCTTAAAGTTTTAGTAAATGTAATGAAGTCCACGACCGATTATATTTATATAAGAGGGCGCGGGAAGACGAAGCGTCATTTGAAAGTTTACTCCGTAGAGGATACGTACCGCGGCACAAGTAGTATCAAGACGCAACACTAATTCCTTGTCACTACGCCTTGGGGGCTTATTAATAGCAAAGATATCATACACCTTCCGCGGAGCTAAACCTGCTATAGGCTATGGTATCACGTGCTTTACATGTCTGTCGCAACCCTTAACATATAGGCTGCGGCCATTTATAGGCTATATGCCGCAGACCCCAGCCTCATTATTCAACTGCCGCAACCTTTCTAGCACAGGATGCGACACCAAATGTTGTAGGGTGTGACCCTAGTTCATTCACCTAATGGGCCGCAACCCCTCTTTATTCATAGCAGTAGTGCAACATCTACATCTCCTATATATAGAGGTCCACACCTCGGGATAGGGAGGGAGAATGATCTTTCCACATTCGGTCGGGATCACTTACTACATTAGTATCAAACTTGGAGCTGATTACTCTCTCTAAGCCACTAAGCACGACTTGGGGGCTACTGGCAGGAGCATCATAGCCACCATCCCAAAGCCACCGAAATGATCATAGTCATGTACTATATTCTTTCCTCATGCTTGTACGCCACTTTAGGCTTAACTATTATGTACCAAACAACATATATAATGAGAGTGTGGCACCAAAGTGGACGTAGGCTGATTATTATAGCCGAACCACTCTATATCTTGTCTTTTATCTCTCTTTACTTTCTTTTTTTGCTTATTATGCACTTTACACTTGATTTGGTGGTACGATAACGACAAGTGGATAATTTCTCGTATCATCACCAATTTGAGGATGCGTGATATCGATTGCTTGTGGGATTCACAAATTTTCAATATTAAAACTTATTTAATTAGAGTGAGTCTTTGATCCCAATTAATTAAACCCTAACCAAGCATCTATGTGAATAAATCGATCATGCAATCACAAACACTCACAAATCGAGGGACAAACAAATTTGAGGAAAAAAACCCTTTGGAGTAAAAATATTTATTCCATTATATAATGTAAATTGCAACTTACGCATACACATAAAAATTGTAATGAATTTCCCGTAGAAAATTCGCATAGACCGCAACTTAGACCAGTAAATATTCCCTCGAGAAACTCATTAACCGCAGCTCCTCCTTCAGCAGTGAATACCCTCGAGTATCACCACTGATCGCAGTCGTCAGCAAATAGCTCCAACAAGAACTATCAATCCAGCAGTAGAGATGGCACTCCATAAATACAAACTTCAACATAAGTGATGTTTTGGTGAATCAAAAACTTGGTTTTTAACCCTAAAAGATGAAGACAAAAGGTCTGCCACAAAGAAGTTTTCGTGTATCAAAAGTCTTAATGAAAAAGTATTTCAAAGCAGGTATTTATAACAAAGCAAAAAACGTTGAGGTGGTGGGGTCGTTCGAACGACTTCTGCATGTCATTTGAACGATAATAAATGTCGTTAAAATGATCCAAGAGACGCCCTTTAAAATATAAAACAGTACGTGGTCGTTTGAAGCAGTAAAGAAACGACCCTTTGCAGGACCTATCAAACGACATTGCATGTCATTAGAAGCAGTAATTAACAACATTGTTATGTCGTTTGAACGACATAAACAAAAAAATTATTTCAAAAAGCTCGCCTACACGACTTTCAAAAACTATTTTTACTTAGAAAAAATGCCTCAGTTTGATTTAAAACAGTTTAGAAAAATATCCCAATACCAAAGTGAAGCATTTACGAAACATAAATGCATTCTATATGAAATTATATCTCATGTCATGCATATGTTAAAGATACTTGAAATTCGGATCCGTCTTCATGAACTTATGAACATCAACTTCTTCGATGGTTGTAGCGGTATGCGACATAGTCTATGTAAACTACGGACTATGAAAAATATGTCCTTACAAGTCTCCCCCTATGTCTATGCCGGTACAAAATAAAAACAATTTGAATTATCAAAATAAAAATCCTATGCAAATCTAATATCCTCCCTTGCAACCCAAAAGTCGAAAAGATACTAAATATGCAAGACAATCAAATTTTTCTCAAAATCTTCAACTTTGAAATCTTCAAATCTCTTTGATTTCCTTGATCTTCCTTTTGTGTGATTTACAAATGATCATCTAATTCCTACACACAATAGACAAAACAAATACCTTCGTGGCGTATCGAGTTTTAAATGAGATAAACATATATCAAATCAAGTATCAAATCTCCCCCCATAATTCATAATTCGTTTCTCCCCTTTTTATTTGTCCTAAATAGATAAGGAAAAGAATAAACAAAATAAATACGGAGTGTCACGACAAGCATAAGAAATCATCACAAATAAATAAACTACCCTCATGCAAGGATAAACTTGAAAGCAGACACAACCAACTATTTTTGAAATTTTTCAATTTGAAAAAAAAAAAATCACAAATTCAACACACACCATGAATTTACACTAAGAAGACCAAATCGTGGATACGGATTGAATGGTTGTGAATAAATTTGATAGGAAAATCAACTCATTCAAACATAACATATGTGCACGCTGAATATGGATACTCCTAACGAATGAACTGAAAATCGTCCGTAGGTGTCAAAATGTAAAATTAAATGACATTGACTCAATCTAATCAACACATCAAAGTATAAAATGATTTCCATATAAAATGATTTCCATACCATCAATGTTTAAAACTATGTAAAGCTTTTTCAAGACTTTATCAGGATGTGCAAACCCGTTGTTTTATTATCAACCAAACTCCCTTATAAATGCTAAATCTTTTTATTTTTGTATTGATGTGATCGAAATCCTAATGGCCCCTTTTTGACATATTATCTTTTTAATGCCTTAATTTTTCTCGGGCTCTTTTCAAACGGTGGATTTCACGAAGAGATTACTATTCTCTCACGACCCTTTCACGTGCTCACTCATCATTTTGTTATATTAAACAAATCCTCATGGACAACGATTCTTACATGCAATACTTTCATTGTCAAGGTTTGTCGCATTTGGTTCGTTTTAAAGACATAATTGAGATGAAAACATTTCGACCAATATGTGATAGACAAGTACAATAATCAAACAAATTCGTGCATGTGTGCATTAAAGGAAATCATAACTCAAATATGTAGGAAGTACAACTAATCACATCTCAATGATTCCAAACATTGTAAAGAACAAAATGAAATGAATATGCGTCTCAAAACATTATCAAATAGTCACATGGATATGGAATGAATATATGACTTGGTCATCCTAAATGTCCATTCATAAACGATCTATAAAATGAAATACAAAAATCTTTTTGTCGTTTTCCAAATATTTTATCAAAATAAAATCTTTTTGGCATTTTCAAAATTTTCCCAAAAAATAGAAAATCTTTTTGTATTTTTCCAAAAATTTTCATAAACAAAAATCTTTTTGGTTTTTCGAAAAATATATCAAAGAGGTAAAAAAACAAAGGTGGTACGCACTAGCAATAGACATAAAATATCATCATAAAAAGTAATCCTACGCTAGCAAACAAGTCTAAATCTCAACCGTTAGGTGCGGTGGAGTTTTCCAAAGGTGGTGACATCTATGAAAAACATCCATCAAATCATATGAAGTTTTGACCAAAAACTTAACCTGCTCCCGAATATGTGCAACTCTCTCATGTGATGTGATCATGTGGAGCATCATGTGTGGGAGCACGTGTCGTAGCAAAACATGGCAAAAACCTATGTGACACACTACCCAACTTAAAATAGAATTTCATAAGGTGTCCTCTCTTCTTGCAATGGGTGCAAACATACACATGCCTAAGAACACCTCTCTAAAATTGTCTAGGACACACTCGCCAATTGGGTAACGTACGCCTAGGTGGGTTAGGTTGAGAGCCATATGGATCTATCATAAACTCGAGAATCGTCTTGGGTGTAACATGGAAAGTAGACACACCGTCATAACATATTCCTAATGTATCAACATTACCTATAACATAACCGAGGAGCATCTTACCTACCTTCTTCGATGTATCCTCTATAGTGATCTTGACCTACCAGGCATGTTCAAGATCTCTCTCGAGTTGGGACATACGGGCTTCAAGTTCACTTTTTTCCCGACCTACGACGATTAACTGCTCACTCCAAGAAACCTTAACCTTCTCGAGTTGACTCGCCGACACCTCAAACTTCCTCAAAACCCCTTTCTCTTTCTCCGAATCTAACACCACAAGACCTAACTCCTTATTCAACATCTTCGTCTTTAATGTCTCAACGTAAAAATCTCTAATTGATTTTTGGAGTTCACTTTCGCCCTCACTTCCAATCTCACTCTCACAATCACTTGAAACACTCAAATCATTATCGGGGCTCCTACGTACACAAGTGTCCTCATCATCATAGGATAAACTATATGGGCTCACGTGACTAGCCATAAAGGTAACACATATACCATATGATGACTCATCCCCAAAATCATTCACCTCGACATCACAATCGCTAAGAGTGGCTGGTATAGCAATTTTCTTGTCCTTTCTCTTTAGCATAGTGGGACACTCAAACTCCTTGTGCCATTTTTCCTCACACTCAAAACATCTCGCCTCTTCCTCTTTCTCTTTCTCACCTCTCTCATTGGCGTCATCTTTCTTTTTATTTTTCTCAAAAAACTTTTTATTTGAAGAATTTTCTTTTGAAAATTTGAGACATTTTTTGAATTTTTTTACAAATAAGGCCATATCATAAAAATCAAACTCGCCCTTAGACTCGAACTCATAAACCCTATCTTTCTTCTTCTTCTCTCTCTTCCTCGATGCCATATCACTCTTCCTAAATTGGGCCCTAAGTGTAATCCCTCTATCCTTAGGCTTAACCTTTTATCTGACATGACGCTTGTCAGTTGGTTTTCAATGAGTGAAAGGACAAGTTGACTTTGGCACCAGTATTCGTACTGCCCAAGATGGGAGTGGAGTTTCTTATTTTTAGTGACGCATCCCTATAAGGACTTGGGGGTGTGCTATAACAGGAGGACTAGGCTATAGTTTATGCTTCTCGCAAGCTTAAGCCTCATGAAAGGAATTACCCTACCCACGACTTGGAGTTAGCGATAATTGTATTTGCACTATGGATTTGAATACATTACCTTTTGGGGGAGATGTTTCGCCTATTCACAGATGATAAGTCACTATAGCATTTGTTCACCTAGAGAGAGATGAATATGAGTCAGCATAGGTGGCCATTGTGAAGGATTATCAATTTGACATCCACTACCATCCGGGGAAGGCTAACGTGGTGGCAGACGTGTTGAGTCATAGGCCAGTGGGGGATGTGGTAGAAGTTTGGAAGGTGAAATGGAAGGATCTGGGACACCAGGATTCAGTTGTAAGGTCATCCATTTTGGTTATGACCATTACCCTTAAATTGTCACGAGGTTTGTGCAGGCACAGATATCGAATTCATTTTGTCAAGATCGGATTTGATAGATTTTAGCCGAGCGAGCAGAGTCTTACTCCGTGAGTTCAAAGGGAGGCTTACGCTTCAACGGGAGATTAATTATCCCAGAGGGGGAGGACTTATGACACACGGTCACACGGATCATGATTTGCGATACATCCTAGAGGGGATCAAATGTACGAGGATATGAGACGGCAGTATTAGTGGAGTGGAATGAAAAAAGACATTACAGAATTTGTCTCAAAGTGTACACCTTGTCAGCTAGTGAAAGTGGACCATTAAAAACCAGCAAGGGTTCTTCATCGTTAGAGATTATAATGTGGAAATAGGAGAGAATTTTCATAGATTTCATTACTTGGTTGCCTACATCTTAGAGTGGTCACGATTTCATTTGGGTGATAGTGGATTGATTGACTAAGGTGGCCCATTTCTTGCCAATCCGAGCGAATTATACCATGAGAAAATATGCCCAGATTTTCATCATTGAGATAGTGAGACTACATGGGGTGCCACTCGATATTGTGTCCTACAGGGACAAAATCCTTGTGTGTTATGTTTGGAAGAGTTTTTGGAGGCCATAGGTACAGAGTTACGATTGATTACGACCTATCACCCACATACGGATGGGAAGATAAAGAGGATGAATCAAATATTAGAAGATGTGTTGCGAATGTATATCCTTAACTTTAGAAGAGGTTGGGAGCAGTATCTTCCACTGGTCGAGTTTGCGTATATTAACTCTGATTTGTTTACGATTAGCATGGCACCATTTGAGGTGTTATATGTTAGGCCTTGTCGTTCGCCTGCTTGTTGGTTAGAGGTGGGGGACAACAAGATTATAGAACCAGCGTTGATTTAGGATACTTTGGCCAAGATTGATATGATTCGATTCATCTACGGATAACTCAGGATAGATAACTGAGTTATGCCGATAACAAGCGGTTATTCTTAGAGTTTAATGTGGGGGACCAGGTATTTCTACGTGCATCTCCTATGAAGGGGATAATGAGTTTTGGGAAGATGGGGAAGCTGGAACCAAGGTATGTGGGGTCATTCCCTATCATCGAGCGAATTGGTCCAGCTGCATATAGACTCAGATTGTCGGAGCACTTGCATCAAATTCATGATGTATTCCACATTTCTTCGCTGAGGCAATATCTTCGGTATAAGTTAGCTCACACTCACATGGCATTAGAGGATACTGATTTAAATCCCAATATTTCATACGAGGAGAGCCCAGTTGCTATTCTAGACCATAGTGAAAGGAGGTTGAGGTCGAAGGTAGTTCCACTTGTACGTGTTCAGTGGGGGCACCATCATGCCGACGAGTCTATTTGAGAGTGCGAGGATGAGATGCGTGATAAATATCCAGAGTTATTTATACTTAGTATCTTTTCGAATTTCGGGATGAAATTTTGTTATTAGAGGGAAGTATGTAACACCTCGTATTTTTTAATGATTTTTATATTGGGATTAATTAAATTAAAATGTGAAATTAATAAGAAATTAATCGGGATTAAAATATATATTAATTAGCGAGACAAGCGTTAATATTTATTTGTATGAATTATATTGAGTATTACTTAGTGAATGAGTATTAAATTATTAAGAATGCATTATGATTGTCGTGAATGAGAAATATGACAGTTACGATAATGTAGTCGGGACGCGCGTGTCAGTCATGTCGGAACTTAAATTTATAAAATAAAATGTGATATATTTATGGGTCATCCAAATGGTCATTTTGAGTGCGTCAGTGTGTCCATAAGGGTCTAAATAGTGAAAAAAGTGTACTCGGGGTTTGAATTGGATCTCGGGGCTTTTTTAGGTCAAATCGGCCCCTCGGGAGGGTATTTTGGTCTTTTGACTTTTAAAGTTAAGGGACAAACTAAATTCCTAGGTCATATCAGCATGTGTGTTGAGAGTGTTAAGGTTGGCAATTACAAAAAGACAGAGAGGCCATTAGAGGAGGAAAGTGGAGGACTCCAAGGCTCCCCCACACCATTTTTGCACCACCACCGCCATCGCCACCGCCACCGGAGTTTAGATCGAAAGGAGAGGAAGATAAATCCACCACTTTTCTGCACAAATTAGACCTACAAACTCTAGGCAAGTGTTTATCCTGCTAAATTTAAGTGCATATACTATCCATGTTAGTGTAGGATTGAATAATGTTCATGAATAAATCATTTTGGCTTTAAATTGGAGATTTAATTCATGTTCTTGGGTGGAAATAATGATAGATATAATTCACTCATGTATGTATCACGAATCTTATAATTTAATAACATGATAATATGGAGAAATTTGGGTTTATTGATGTTCTGGAATAAAGAAAGGATGATCTAGGGTTTGTGGATTTAAGTGTAGAATTAATCTGGTTTAAATGATTCCCCTTGGTGATTTAATGATTTGGATAAGTTAGAAATGGTTTATATATGTTATTATATGGGTTGACATACTTCGTTGGGAGTTTAGGACTGTGTAATGGAGGTTTAAAGGGTTAAAATGGTGAAAAATGCAAAATCTTAATGAAGGAGACGAGCTGCTACATTTTGAATCAATTCGGCCCAAGGGAGAATGGATTCGGCCATTAGGTGAATCGATTTGATTTGACAAAATTTGGGAAATTTCTCCTATTTAAGCCTATAACGTGTGAATAAATTACGGGAAGACTTTTGGGAACATTATTTAACTTTAATGAGGGATTTAGTAATTTCAGTTGCATACAGTAGGGTTGAGGTTTCCCCAATTGAGGAGAATTAAGGATAGGAATTATTGGGTATATTTTAATATTTAATGAATCCATGAGAATTAGCACATGTCCCGAAGAGCATGAGTGAACCTAAGTCCAGACCAGTAATAGAGAGATGTTAGGACTACTGAAATAATTTAAAGGATAATTGGGACCCTTCGAGTAGTGGGAAACACTCGGGAATATACAATGAGAAGCATAATGGTAAATTGATAATATGTGGGATATTCGAGAGTATATATTGCGTACAGGATATATTATAGGTTGCGTGGATACCAATACGAATGATATATATATATATATATATATATATATTGGTTGTGTGAATACCTATTGTGTGACTTCTTATGTGTGTGAACATACCTACGCTACCTGCTATCACAGGAGATTCTGCGTCTCTCATCCAGATGAGCCCATTGAGGGGGATTTTAGACTTGTGCCTCTAAATATAGAACTTAGGGTTGAGCACTACTTGTGTGTATGATAGTGTGACCGGTCATTTGGGTTCGTTAGATGTGTGCGTAACCCAAAGACTTAGAAATATGTTCGCCACCAAATTGTGTGAATTGTGAGGTAATACCCTGTATTTTTGCATAGTTGAGATTTAATTAATTCAAAAATTAAATAGTATTATTTTAAATTACGTGAGAGAAGTAGTTTAATTGAATTGTACAATAATGTGACTATTAAATATTAATCGAGAGTGAGATAATGATTAATATTGTGAATTATATTTACTAAGTGAATAGTAAATAATTGATGATTATTGATTTACGTCATAGCGAGTGATATGGGCATATTTGATTTTATCTCAATCGGGAGTCGCATGTAGAATAAATTGGAGTCGAGATAAGAAATATATTTATAGTGACTCGAATGATGATTTTGAGGTCATGGTTGATTCCAAAAGGGTTGAAATAGTCGGAATAGTATACCCAAGGGTATAGTTTAGGTCCCGGGTCAATTTTAGATCAAATCGACACCTATTGAGGGTGTTTTGGTCATTTAGGAAAATGAGGTTTAAATACCTACGAAATTTTTAGCATTATATCAGGTATTAGATAGAAGGGTCTAGGGTTAGAAACACCAATAACAAATAGGAGTCCTTAGAGAAGAAGGAGAGATCATCCTTGGAGCTTTTGAGGAGATTCTTGGAGCTTTTCATCTCAAACTTGCACCATAAGCAACCTAGGAGCGAGGATTGATAGAGAAGACAATCATATCCATCACCAAGCCATAAAATCAGACCCTACTGATAAAGAGGCAAGCATTTATTGCAATCAATATGAAGTTATAATACCCATGTGACTAGGGTTTCAATTATATTGATTATTTTGATGATTCTTAGAAGAAAAGATTGATTTAAATACATGTTTAGGTAGAGATTGCATGTAAAAAGATTTGATATCTGTAAAGGATAATAAAGTATAGATTTTGTATGATTATCCACGAATTAAATATGGGTTTTTGATGTATTATGGTGAAAGAACACAAAACCTTTGAGGATTAGATGATTAATCCATTCTTGAATATTATTCGTAATGTTTTGATGCAAAAATTACGTTAGAAACTATCCTAATACATGTGGGGAGGGTTTGGGACAATTGGTTTAGAGTTTGGTGGAGGAACATGGAAGTTATAGGTGTGTTAATGGTGAAAAAATTCATTTGCGAAACGAAGAAGATGAAGTTCAGAGGGCGAACTAGTTCAGTTCCCAGAAAAATGTAAAATCTTCCTTTTTTCTTAGAACTCCTAAATTGTTGTCGGGAAAACATTTTGAAGATTGTTAAAATATAATGGGGGATCTATTATATTGCAGTAAGCCATGATAGGGTTATGGGAGTTTAGTCTTATCGATAGAATTAAGGCGATGATTAAACGAGATTAAACGATAAAGTAATTAATTCGCGAGAATGAGAATATAATTACGTGAAAGCGTGAGTGAGCTTATGATATAAACTAGTAAGGTAAGGAAAACTTAGCTACTGAATTCATAAAGGGGTAACTAGGGCCCTTAGAGTAGAGAATAATACTCAATTAAATGCGATAGTGAGAATAATCGTAAAATGAAATTACGGTGAGCATTCGAGTGATATGTACTACGTACGAATGTTGATGGTCAGGATGTGTGTATACCTATTTATTATATATATATATATAGGTTGTGTGTGTACCTATATGATTGATGATTATGAGTTAGCATACATACGCTTCTTGCTATCACGGAGGTTCTCGCGCAGTGAACGATCCCACCTTGTCGATTCCAAGGAGTCCAGGATATGTGCCCCAGAACATAGAACTTAAGGCGGCTCACTATGTGACGTGTATTCGTGGGACCAGCGTTTCATTTGGGTACGTTAAGTATGTGCGTAGCCCAAAGGCTTAGAACTATGTTCGCCTCCACTACTTGTTACGTGATTTTGGGTTCGAGGAGATTTCCAAACCAATAGTCCCCATTTAGTATGAGAGGTACCTGGACTGATAGCAGAGTATGCCTATTGTTTCACGATGGTCGTTTTTAGAGACACCGTATATATATATATGAATTAAGTAGTCAAACATAATTAATTTAATAGATGAGAAGATAAATGAAATGTTAATTTCAACTCTTAATATACAAGAACTGTTAATTCGGTTAGCGTACTGTATGGGCAGTACGAGAACTTAGAGATATAAATAGTCCAGATAGTTACTTATGTCTAGTTAGCTTAGGTAGTACAACTAGGTAGACTAAGTAGAGAACGTTAGGCGTGCACAATAGTTGAGGGGTGAGGAAACTCAAGAGAGTGTACGTGAACCTAACATGTGTAATAAATTGAACTTTGATCTGTGATAAACTCTTGCTAAATATTTTAAAAATGTTTTGAGTACTAACTCTTGCTATAAAAATATTTTCAAAACCTTTTAGGTATCCAGACACAGGGACGCGAGACTTGATATTCTGCTTCAGGGATACGCAACTACGGCATAGGTGGATGCTTGTAGAGTTTTGGATTAGACACATTAATTCTTCATTCCTACTGTAGGAATCTATTTCAGTTACAGTTTTAGTTGGGCGTGTTGCCCCTTTCAGATTTATTATCTTAGTTCAGGCTAGTATGGGATTTGGTTGCTATTATTGGATTTTAATTGGTTTGGTTGTAGCCGATAGTTTATTCGACAAGTTTTTTTATTCATTCATTTTATGGTGTGTTGATTTAGATATTACATGTGGTTAATGATTTATTTAGTTTTTCGCTTGGTTATTTATTTGTCTAATGAAAGATAAAATTTGACACTGGCTTTTGAATACTAGGTGGTTAGTAAAGTTTTAAAAAGTTTTCGACGGTGATGCTAAGGATGAATCATATGTAAATTCTATATTAATTTAATAACGGCCTGATCACCCGGTATTTAATTAGATGGGGTGTCACATTGAATGCATGGTTTGAGAGTGATTCTGAATCGAAAGTCCTTTAGTTAATACGTGATGTACTAGGACTCGATAACAGAGTATGCACGCATCGCGGGTCTCCCCATATATATATATATATATATATATATATATATATATATGTATGTATGTGTGTGTGTGTGCGCGCGCGCGCGCGCGTGTAATTTATTCTACTGTGTGTGCATTAGTAGATAAGATAGATAGTGATATCTAAAGTAACCTAAGTATGGGGTAACTTAATACGTACTTAGTGATTTTACTGGCTAAAGGGGTTTGGAAATTCGATAACATATTGTATGGGCAATACTGGTGGGCACAATGAGTTAGTATTCAGGAGAGAAATAATTCAAGCTAGTTAGCTGGGGTAACGTAACTAGGTTGGTTCAGAAGGATACGTTAGGTGTGCACAACAGTTGAGAGGTGATGATCTCAAGTGAGGGCATGTGAAGTTAACATGTATACAAGATCTGCTCTTACTACATTTTAAATACTTCCAAAAATTTTAAACTGTTTCAAATCCATTTATTGGAAAAACCTTTTAGCTTCCTAGCCACAGGGATGCCAAGATTAGGATTCCATTCTTATTTGACGTGTTGCAGCTGCTGTGGATGTTGCAGGACCTCGGTAGTAGATTCTTTCACTTTTAGGTAGCCAACTTTCGTAACTTAGACGCCCCACATTGGTACCCTCATGTGTCAATTGAAGGATATCCCATGCCTCTTTAGACGTGGTGCATGTCATGATATGGTGGAACTCATCAGGGGTGACGGCTCCAGAAATTGGACTAAGACCACTGGAGTTGTAGGTACTCCACTTAAACTCATCCTCAGTCTAGTCTGACATAGGCTTGGGATTGGTGACATTATTCGCGGTGAAAGTGGGAGGAGTCCACCCTATTTCACATATTAACCAGACACGTTCATCAATATACTTTTAACACGTTCTCATGCGGGCTTTCCAATAGGCATAATTTATTCCATCAAAGACTTGCATCCAATTATATAAGTTATCCATCGTAAAAATTGCAATTTTTCAAAAATCAAATTATTAGAAAAAATCGATATCAATAATTTTTTTCGGAAAAGGAATCACTCGATAAATTAGAGCAACCAGATTTGATACCAATTTGAGAAGGAAAAATCGTTCTAAAAGCTCTGATACCAATTTGAGGATGGGTGATATCGATTGCTTGTGGAATTCACAAATTTCCAATATTAAAACTTATTTAATTAGAGTCAATCTTTGATCCAAATTAATTAAACCCTGTCCAAGCGTCTATGTGAATAAATCAATCATGAAATCACAAACAATCACAAATCGAGGGAAAAACAAATTTTAGGAAAAAACCCCTTCCAGGTAAAAACCTTTTTTTCACTATATAACATAAATCGCAACTTACACTTACAAAATGAAATTTGCAATGAATTTCCCTTAGAAAATTCACATAAATCGCAACCTAGACCAATAAAGATTCCCTCGAGAACCTTAATAACCGCAGCTCCTCCTTCAACGGTGAATACCCTTTAGTATCCCAATAACCGCAATCGTCAGCAAATAGCTCCCACAAGAACTATCAATCAAGCATTAGAGATGGAACTCCACAAAGATAAACTTCAACAGAAGTGATTGGGTTCCAAAAATGTTTCACAAAAGAATTGGGATATTTTGGTGAATCAAAAACTAGATTTTTAACCCTAAAAGATGAAGACTAAAGGTCTGCCAAAAAGTAGTTTTTGTGTATCAAAAGTCTTAATGAAAAAGTCTTCCAAAGCAGGTATTTATAACAAAACAAAAAATCTTAAGGCAGCGGGGTCATTCGAACGACTTCTGCATGTCGTTTGAATGACAATATATGTCGTTAGAACGATCCAGGAAACGACCTTTAAAAACATAAAACAATAAGTGGTCATTTGAAGTAGTAAAAAAAGACCCTTCACGCGATCGATTAAACGACATTGCATGTCGTTAGAAGCAGTCGTTTGAATGACATAAAAAAATTATTTCAAAAAGCTCGCCAACAGGTCTTTCAAAAATTATTTTGACTTAGAAAAAATGCCTCCGTTTGATTTAAAACAGTTTCAAAAAAATATCCCAATACTATATTAAAGCATTTCCTCATGTCACGCATATGTTGATGATACTTAAAATTCGGATCCGTCATCATGAACTTATGAATGGGAACTTCTTCGACGGTTGTAGCGGTATACGACATACTCTATGTAAACTATGGACTATGGAAAACATGTCCTTACACTTGAAGATCTAAACAATTTTATCTCAAAAATTAAAGTTTGGATAATATTGGGTATGACCTTCAAAGTCCCTAAATATTTAATATTGTGATATGAAGTTCCTAAATATTTACAATTAGGACCAAAAGTTCCCCAATAATTATTCAAATATGAAAATTAAGCTTTTCTCGGTTCAAATTTTGAGAACTGGAGTACGTAATTATTTGGGCCTAAAGTGTCAAAGAAAAATATAACACAATCAAACTTAAAGTTTTGATTGTCTAATTTTACAGGGTATAAACCAAGAGTTTTCAAATTATATTTATGATATGAGGATTCATAATTATTATTATTGTGATCAGAAGCTCACAAATTATTATTTATAATTGGGATATAGTTATTGATATTGAAAATATTAGGCCCGAAGCTCTCATATTATTAAAAATATTTAGACCTGAAGCTCCACAAAATATACCATAAATTAAATCTTAAGGTTTTGATTAGGGGTGTAAGCGGTACGGTTTGGTCGGTAAATAGTAGATACCAATACCAAAACCAAACTCTGGATTATAAAACCAAACCGTACCAGTTTACCAACCGGTACACCAAAATCAATACCAAAACCAAACCAACCGGTATTTTGGTTTTTTCGGTAATTTCGGTTTTTTCTGGTTTCGGTAAATTCTGGGTTTTTTTTGTTTCTTCTGGGTTTTTCTAGGTTTCGGTAAATTCTGTTTTTTTCTGGTTTCTGATTTCGGTTTTTTCTAGTTTCACTAAACAGCACTAAAATCCCCAAAAAACCAGAAATAAAACCAACCAACTTTTTTAAATATTAAAACCAAAACCAAAACCAACTTTTTTCTGGTTTCGGTAAATTCGGTACGATAATTTTGGTAAATTCGGTACGGTACGTTAATTTCGGTACGTTTTTTTTTGTTTCGGTAAATTCGGTACGGTACGGTAATTTCGGTACGGTTTTTTCTAGTTTCGATAAATTCGGTACGGTAATTTCGGTAAATCGGTTTTTTAAATATGAAAACCAAAACCAACCAACTTTTTTGCGGTAAGTTCGGTTTCGGTAAGACCGGTTTCTGGTATTTTAATATATGAAACCAAAACCATATTTTTTCGGACCAAAATGGTACGGTACGGTAAAAACCCGTACCGCTTCCACCCCTAGTTTTGATTATTTATTGAATATGAAAAGTGAAAGTTCTTAAAAAAATTATTTATAATTTGGACTTGAAGTCCATTTTTTTATGGGATTAGTTTCAAATTAATTAAATAATGAAACATGATTTTTCCACTTCTTGTATTTTTACTTTCTTTATCAATTGAAAGACATTTTTACATACTCTTTCAATGGTTAAATGCCCCTTTAACTATCATATTAATGGTTTCACCATTAAATCTCTGTCTCTTGACCCTTAGATTCATTTAAGAAAAAATTAAGTTTATAATGATATTTAATTTCAACATTCTAATTATTTACTTTACCTTAGAGTATTAAAAAATGTTGATATATATATATATATATATATATATATATGACATTTTTTAGAAGATTCTCTAGTATTTTTACCCATAATCAAACCTGAAGTTTTGATACAAAAGTGTAGAGAATTTAATGTCCATGTATATTAATAATATTGAGCATGGAGTTCAACTATTTATGTTCTCACATACTAATGATAAAACTTAAAGTTTTATATTTGATATAATTCACACCAGGTTCTTTGGGAATTATTCTAATTTTGGACCTGAAGTCCTAGGTTATAATTTTATAACTTATATATACCCAAAAATTTATATACATATGACATTAATCTGCAGTTTTACAATCATGGATTAATTTATGGACATTATACATTCAAAAGAACCTATGGGATGCTTTAGAATAGTCTATGTGGTGTTATTATGTGGTCCATTCATATGGGATGCTTTATATGAAAATAATTCTTGAAGAATTATTTTATGGGTATAAGCATACATGGGTACCATATTAAAATAAACAATGAAAAGTAATTTTACATTAATACTAGTGTTAAAAGACAAAACCTTACACTATCAAACCATTTCATTATTCATAGGGTTATACTATACAATATTTATTGTTGTAAAATTGCACTTTATCATAAGCCTGATGCTCAATGGTTTGATTAGGTGTCATTATACAAAGATATAATTATTGATTTTTATAAAAAGATATTTATGATTTTAATTGATGCGTATTTTTACTATTGTTATCACAAGGGTATATATATGATGTATATAATTCACACTCTATTAAACCATGACAAATCTATTATTTATTGTATATTTTGTGAAATTTTATTATTAATGAGACACTTTTCCATTCATTAAGGGGCGGATAAAACGTACTTGAAATAAAAATTGTTCTTAAAGAACGATCCGTTCCTGAAGAATGAAAAAATATCGTCAAATACTTTAACTTTATATCATCTCCCGTATTGCCTAATGCGAAAATAAAGTGAATAATGATATTGCAACATCAAACGATTACAAAACTTCAAATGTTAGATGTAGTCACATGGACTAGTTGTGAAGTCGCTAGGCAATATGGAGGATGGTCTAAACAATAATGTGATAATTTTTATATTTTTAATGTAAATATATAAGCTTAAACATAATTAACCATAATAAAACTTTTCACTAATTTTAAACCAAGTTGTCGTGATAAATTGATTTACCAAATTTTATCTTAACCTAAAACATACATCTAGGTGATAGCAGATAAAATAAATAAATCAAACCACAACACGCTTATGTACGAGGAAATCCCACAATGGACAAAAACCTCGGACGGCCTAGCCACGTAAATCACTATGATGAGGAATTACACAAGACATACATTAGATGTACAACACAGAGTCAATGCCCTCACAAGCCTTGACACTCTTCAGTCTTCAATCTCTCCTCCACAATGCGCATAAGAGTCCACTTATGAAGTCCCATAATGTGTGAGTCCACACACGCATCGGTATCCATCGAACAAGCTCAACAATCTTCTACGGATCAAGAATATGGAAGCACCACTTCTTCACTGTAACACCACACCACAGAGTCCACAGTGTGTAAAGAACAAATCAGATACGGAATCCTCAACACGAAATGATTCTCAATCATGATGAAGAGTGGACGAAACTAGAGTTTGAGAGCTTTTAGATATGCATAAGAAAACGTTTTTGTGCCAAAAGTTACTCTAAAAACAAATGTCTTAACCCCTTTATATAAAAAACACATTTCTTGAGGCGACGCATTTTTTCAAAAAGCTCGTTCACATGAAAACAAGTCGTTAATGCTAGCTCATTTGAACTAAGGTAAAATCCGTTATAACGAACAACCAATCTCGTTCGAATCAGCTTCGAACGAGCTACAAACGATATTATTTCTATAAACATAAAAAGGTTGTTTGATGTTTGTTTAAAGTTCGTCTGAGCTGTTAAGCTCGTTCGAACAAAACCAGTAAAGTCGTTAGAATGACATTAAAAAATTCTTTAAAATCTTTAAAAAAATAGATCCAAACGTTTAATGAAAACAAACACCCCAAATCAAATTATCTAGGGATCAAAATACATATGCATTCATGCCTGAGATATCCTCAGAATCACGAAAACAAAACGTGGCACAAAACACAACACGATGATGCAATCTCTAAAGCTTTGCCTCTACGTCTTCAATCAAACATGTCATAAGCTTGAAATGTCACATGCAAAAAGCCTAACCTATGACTCAAAATGTTTTGACCAGAATTAATCCAATACATACAACTTGACTGTATAGAAAATTTGTCCTTATAAATCTCCCTCTTTTGCTACTCCAGGACAAAACATAAAATAAAAACCTATGGGTCGTCAAGCTCACTAAAAGACTCAATGTAACCCTAAAAGGAAAAAAATACAGACTCGACAGACACATATGCTGAGTAGCTTTGTTCACAATTAAACATTCTTGAATGTTACAAATCTGCACACTTAAGTACACCTTCAAATATAGAGAGAATATATAAATAATATAAATATGCATGTGTATAAACTCCCCTTATGTCTAATGATCCCCTCTTAGGTAAGATGTCTCCCCCTAAGATAAAAATCTCCTCCCAACACTAAAGTTCAAGATACCATTTCTCCATCTTTTTGTTCAAGAATAGACAAAGTAAGAATGCAAAATAAATCATTTTTCTCCAGTAAAACACAGCTCCCTAAAAAATGAGAACATATTATACACCAATTAAAATCAAGGAAGAAAGAAGAATATCATACAATGGTGTAAAGTGCAACAAACACAACATGACAACACAAGTACAAATAATCCAAACAATGATCAACTAATACCACTATTGATGCAAATATGATACCAACTTGAATACACAATAAAGCATAACATACCAATGGAAACAAGCAATAATAGATACTAATATGATCATATAGCATGCCAATTTGATCCAAAGACAAAGCACGTGGAAAACATGGATTAAATGCAAACATAAAGACCCAAAATAAAACGATATCATATATATAAATCTGCAAAATATACCAGTAACACACACGCATATATATATATATATATACAAACATAAAACTCTACACACATAATCTTTACACATTAGCATAGTATCGATGTGTCTAAACATGTGGGATTGAGTGAATGGGCGTGAACTAAGTACAAATGAATTATGATCTAGTCACCAAAAAATGTCCAAAGAGTTCTATTTGATCACAAAACTTTATCAAACTAAGATTTAGCCTCAAGTAACAGATAAAATGAACTCAATGAATAAGCAAACATAATACACACTGTAAAATGTGAAATTTCCTTAACTTATAAGATATTCTCCGATACCACTTGTACAAGGAAGATTTCCTTTATATTAAATTAATAAGCTCTAGTGATGGTCCAGAAATACTTAAATTTTAAATCTTTCAAATTAAATTTTCACTTCTTAAAATACAACTTCAATTTAAGTTCAAATATACACAAACCAAATTAAAAACATGCTTAATTCAAGATTAACATGAGTTTTGCCAAATTAATAACTCTGACTTGAATTAAATTAAACTAAAATTATCAAATTTAATTACGAACCAATTCAACAACTTTTTGTGGTTAAGCCAAATTTTATCTTGTTAAACATAGGCATGCATCTAGATGAATTTGCAAGATAAAATAAACATAACCACAACGTGGCGATGTACGAGGAATTGGAAACTTATCGAAAGACCCATCCACAAGTCCACTAAATTTGGAATTACAAAGGACATGACATAATACTTACACGATGACTCGACTCCCTCGCAAGCCTTGATGCTCTTCATTCCTTCCACCTCCGCTTAGTGACAACGTAGGAGTCCACCGATGGGGCAAAGCTACCGTCATGCATACGGAGTCCACCATATGAAAATCCACGTACACGAAATCCCTTGCAATAAATAATCTTTATGGTGTAGAGAATAATCCTGGTGCCAAAAACGATCTCAAACAAATATCATGTTGAAACTTGGATCATACAAATAATTGGGTGTAAACTTATTTTTGTTTTGGGAATTGATTCATTAAAGATCAACAAAAATAAACCAATTTTTGGAAAGGTATTTTTTCTCTCTAAATATTGGAAAAGTCTCTGCAAAAATCAACTCCCGCACTACAAAAAAGGTTGGGAAAAAGTAGTGGGAGTAATGGGGAAAAATTGCCAAAAAACTGACCATTTTCGAAGAAAAACTGTAATCTCATTCGAACGAAAAACCTGAGTCATTCGAACGAGAAAAAAATCATCTCGTTCGAATGACCTTGGTATCTTATTCGAACGAGAATTCAGACCCATGGAAAGCTAGATATTTTTTATACGAACACGTGGCCGCCAGTTTCGCATTTTTTTATTTATTTTTAATTAGTTATGATTTTTTTTATGGAAAGGTGTCCTCGGGAACAAAATATTTAGATACTATGAATTCAAAAAAATTTAATAAAATTCTAATACCCAATAATAAATTTTCAAGTCTCAACATAATATAAGCATTCATACCTAAGAGATCCTTGGACTATTGATAACGAACACAAGGTACGAAACACGTCATATGATGTGATCTTCGATAGACTTAGCCTCTACGTAACTCAAATGTCATAGGCTTTAAAGGTCACAAACTTCTATCCTATGACTCAAATAGTTGTGTCCGGAATTAAGCCAAAACTTATAAGTTGACTCAATTGGAAATTTGTCCTTACAAATCTCCCCCTTTGGCTATTTCGGGAAAAAACCAAAATAAAAATCTATGGGTTGTCACGCTCATCTAAAAGACACAATCCTAACCCAAAATAAAAAATACCGATGCTTGATCGACACATATGTTGAGAAGCTTTGCATGAAAAAAACTTTGCCTTATGGATGAAAACCCGCACACTTAAACACGCCATTAAACGCTTAGGGAATATAATAATATTGTATTCTCCCCCTTTGTCTTACATTATCTACCTAAGAAGACGACTCCCCCTAAGTTAGATCTCCCCAAATAAAAAGGTTTAGATACCATTTCTCCCCCTTTTTGTTTAGTAATAGACAAAGATTAAGATGAAGAAAGTAACCCATTTCTCCTCGGTGAATTCAATTCTCCTCTAAATGAAACAAGGGATAAGCAAAATGGAAAAACAAGTATATCATGAATGGTGTATAGTGATACAAGAGACAACAAATAAGCAATTAATCCACATAAAGAACAATGTATACCAACTATGATGTGATAGAATAAACTAAAATGAGCATGGGATACCAATGAAAAATCTCAACAAGGTAGATATTGATGTGAACAAATATGACACAAGGACTAGAAGTAAAATCAAAGACTCAAAACAAACAATATCATATATATACAACTATTAAAATATATCAATGAAGGATAAGCACATATATAGGTATAAGCATCACACAAGATGATAAACACTATAAGCTTTCCACACTCATATGGCATAAATGTGTCTAAACTAAATGTGGTAAACGAAGTGGAGGGGTGTGAACTAAATACAAACGAATTATGACCCAAATAATTAAATATGTTCAAGGAATTCTATTTGATTGCAAAACTTTAACAACTTAGTTTTATCCTCATGTGATAGGATAAAGTGAACTCAAAGAAAAAATAAGAACAATGCACATAAGCCTAGAATTATTAAAATTATACAAATCAATGCTGTTATGACAAAATAAGCATAACTAGGATTCATTGTCATTATGCAAACCCGTTGATATTTCCATCCAAAATCCCTCATAAATAATACTTCTTTTCTCTTCTTGTGAATGATCATATCAAACTAAACTATGTTGTCATTGGCTACTTTTACAATGCCACACTTTTTAGGCTCTTGTCAACGGTGGCTTTCACGCAAAGGAGATTTGATCCTTTTGTATCCCTTTTCGTGCACCCTCATCTATTTTTTAAATAATTTAAATAAATCTCACGGGCAACGGTTCTTACATTCATAAATCCTCCATAGTCAAACTACATGTAGATGAAAAAATTTATGGGATAACATCTCACAAATCTCAAATATACATGTGAAGTTAAAGTTCAAAAGATCTCATGCATGTGTGCGGGGGGAATATAAAAAGAGAATCCATTAAGCAAATTAAAGTCAAACTAATCCATGCAAACATGATAAAGAACACTTTAATCATTGAAATTCATAACCAAAAGTTCTAGCCACGTGGAAACGGAAATAACATAGGATTCAAACACAAGGATATGCCACATAAAATGTGAAAAACTAAAATACACACATAAAAAAACTTTTTTAGTTTTTCAAATTTTAACAAACAAAGACAACTCAAAGGACAAACAAAATCTTTTGTATTTTTCAATAAGACCCAATAAATAAAAAAATATAAAAGATACACATATCATGATTCTAGCTAAATGTATATGATGAAGCATAGACTAGAATATGACAAACAAACATACAACTAACAAGAGTATATCATGAAGCACAACTAGTGTGTGTAAATAAAGTTAACACAATCAAACTTTAGATTTAGCATGGGAAGTATCATGTGCAAGCAAATGAGAATCATAAAGTCTAACATTGTAAAGTCTCCAAATTGGATCTCCTAACCCACATAAGTGAAATGTGAAGCTCTCGAATTTTGGTGACTTTGATTACTCTAACCTTGGACTTCCTAGGATCGTTTCTAAGATCAAAACAAAACCTCATAAGGTGACCCTTCCTACCACAATATGTGCAAGTGAAAAAACGGTGAGATGTATTCACTAAGGGTTGATCTTTTATAGAATTCCTAGTTGATTATCTCAAATGTATTGTATTGTCTTTGTTATCAGAGGCATCTTTAGTATCGAAATCAATTCCACACTTGTCATCTTTGATTTGGACGATGCCTAAAATCTTATCCAACTTCTCCGACCTACACTCCAAATCAAATTTGAATTGACTTGATTCTCTCAATCTCTCTTCAAGTTTCATTAGACTGGACTCAATTAAACTCCTAGTCTCTTCAAACTCAAGAAGTTCTTTCTTCATAGCCTTCATTAAACCTTGAATACTACTTCTCTCACCTTTAACATACCCTATCTTCTCTCAAGAATTCTCTCACGTTCCCTAAGATCTTCAATTCAAACACTTTCATCACTACCTACGGCACACTCTCTCATTTTAGCTTGCCATACCCACTCATCTATCGCGTTGAGTGCTGATTTTATGCGCATTTCCCAGTATGCATAATTAGACCCATCAAACATCAGTGCCCTAGAAACCAATTGACTTTCCAAATAAAAATTGCTAAAACCCATGCCTAAACACGAATCTAACACAAAAACTTAGTGTTCCCACTTTGATACCAATTTGAAGTCGCTAGGCAGCACGGAGGATGATCTAAACAACAATGTGATAGTTTTTAATTTTTTAAAGTAAATATATACACTTATACAAAATTAACCCAGATTAAACTTTGTACTAATTTTAAACCAAGTTATTGTGATAAAATGATATACCAAATTTTATCTTAACCTACAACATACATCTAGATGATAACATATAAAATAAATAAATCAAACCACAAGACGCAGATGTACGAGAAAAACCCACAATGGGAAAAATCTAGAATGAACTAGCTATGCAAATCACTATAATGAGGAAGTACACAAGTCTAATAGTAGACTTACAATACATACTCGTCGCCCTCTCAAGCCTTAGCACCCTTCAGTTTCAGCCTCTCCTCCACAATGCACGTAAGAGCCCAATTACGCAGTGCAATAATGTGTGAGTACACATACGCCTCGGTATCCATCGAATAATCTCAACAACCATCTAGATATCAGGAATAAGAATGCACCGCTTTTTCACCGTAACACCAAACCAAGGAGTCCACTATGTGTAAATAGCAAACTGGATACAGAATCCTCCGTATGAAACAATTATCAATCAAGATGAAGCGTGGGTGAAAATAGAGTTTTGGAGCTTTTGGATATGTATAAAAAATGATTTTAACCAAAATTTACTCTAAAAATAAATTCCTGAACCCCTTTATGTAGAAAACACATTTTTTCAGGCAACATATTTTTTGAGAAAGCTCGTTCAAACAAAATCAAGACCTCATGTGAACAACAATGCTAACTCGTTCGAACTAAGGTAAAACTCATTCAAATGAATAACTAATCTCGTTTGAACCAACTTTTAACAAGCTTCGAACGATGTTATTTTTGTAAATGAAAAACATTGTTTGATGTTCGTTCGAAATTCATTTGAACAAACTGCTAAACTCGTTCGAATGAAACTAGTAAAGTCTTTTAAAAATAGCTCTAAACTTTTGATTAAAATAAATACCAAAATAAAACTATCCAAGGATCAACGTACATATGCACTCATACTCGAGAGATCCTAAAAAATGTGAAAACAAAACGTGCCATGAAACAAGACATGATAATGCAATCTCTAAAGCATTGCCTTTACGTCTTTAATCAAACATGTCATAGGCTTGAAAGGTAACATATAAAAAGCATAAGATATGAATCAAAGTGTTCGGGGATGACACTTACCCTCGGATCACAGATGACTTTTAAGGGTTGTAAAGTACGCTACATGAGGTCAATGAAAATAAAGGGATATTTATGGATTCAAAGTGTTCGGGGACGATACTTGGGATAAATGAAATGTGTAGGCAATTTGAAAATTGATGAACAAACAACAAAAATAACAAACAAGAGTGACGACAACATATAATACTTTCTTTTTTCTTTTTATCTTTTCTTTTCTTTACTTTACTTTTTCTTTTATTCTTTCACACCTCTAGTTCTTAATTGTAACCACATAACAAGAACATCATAAAGTCCCAAGTTAGTAACGAAATCAAGGGTGGGAAAGGCATATGGATGGTTTAAAACTCCAATATGGAGTAAATTAAATGATTTTGGGTTATGAAACAAATGGCTATATTTAGGCTCAAAGGGGGTTGACTAAGGAAAACATATAAGGGGAGGCCATGGTCAATATGGGTAAAATAATAAAGAGAGTCTATGATCATTCCCTAAAGTTTGCGATTCTTGAGTTAAAACAACTTTGAAAATCATACTCAGGTAAATTATTTCAAAATTAACTTAATTAATGAATGATAAAAGAAAGAAAAAAAATTACTAGTAATATTTAATATTTTCAAGAAGGAAATAATAATGTATAAACTTTCACAAATGAAGAAAAGACCAACGGTAAGTTGGTGTAAGTATATACAATACAACAAAAGATCACCGAGTTATAAAACTCTTAAAATGAATCACAAAACAAGAAAAACGCACGTGTTTATGGATTTATAGTTCAATTCATGAATTTTTTAATAACATTAATGATCCGAGGACTAAAGTCTAAAAAATTCCAAAATCAAGAACAAGCATCATTGAATTATCTATTAGATGAGGAATTTATTTAATTAATCATCGAAAACAAGGGCAAACGGTGCAACAAAGGAGAAAAAAGAAGAAGATATTTTTGAAAACTTCAAAATTTTACAACAAAAGTATGCTTGGGAAGAATATGTAATAAAATCAATGAAACGATCAATGAATGGGAAGAATTAAACCTTGTATTGTCCTTAATGTGAATCAATAAAAAAAGTTAAAGACAGGAAGATAAAAATTCCCCCAAAATAGAACGATCCTGGGATAGTTCGATCCAAAGATTCTACTAAACAAGTTAAAACCAAGCATAATAAAAAAATAAGAACAAAATATTTTTACTAATTACAACAGATTAAAAATAATTTGTTATGTACAACTAACAATTTTAATTTCTAATTAGATATACACTAGAATTTGAAATTTTTGAGGGTCCACCCATAAAAGAAATTAAATTTGAGGGATTAATAGAGGGCCCTCATTTGATTTCATGCTTCCAGAAAAATAGGAATTTCATTTGCATAACAGAATATGTGTTTTGGGTGTTGGGAAGGAACCATTACCAATTAAAAAAAATTAGCGGATGATGGAGGGTTTGGATTCAACGGGGGATAAGTACACATCGAACCAAAGAAAATTTGAATTTCCTCCCAAATATTTTTCAAATGGAATGAAGGTGGGGCACATACACGAGAAAATATTATCATGGAAATCATTTGGAAAAATCATTCTTTGATAAGACTCGGGTCAAAGTCCTCAAGAATTTCATCCAATTCTTACGGTACTCGAAATGGTTCGATAATGGCGAACGAAAAAGGCGAGCAAAAAAATTCAATATGAAGAGATGACTCATCATCACTTAAAGATTGAATTTCAAAGGATATAAGATCATTCTCACTAAATTGATCTTCTAAAAGTATTTGAGGTAAAGAACAAGTCTAAACCTCATCTTTATTTTTCAAATAAGAAATAATTTCATTGCAAATGGATACTACATCCGTTTCATCATCACTTATGTTCTCAATCATTCATTGGGCCAAAGAAAGAATGGTTTGTTCTACAGTAGCTTACCTTTAATCTAATTTATTAGATTCCTTATTTGGTTCAAAACATTCATCACAATTTAAAGTTTCTAGATAAACATCATTGTTGGTTTCAAATAATGCATCTAAATCACGTTCCCAACAATGATTTTCCTCTCAATAATAGGTATCAAAATTTTCATTTTTTTTACTTTGCAATAACGCACCAAATGAATTCGGTGGTAAGGCAACTTCACCAAAAAGAAAAATTTGAGATGTATTGTCCTAACTGTTTTCAAAATTATTAGTATAATAATTTTGAGAGCTATTGTTAGAATAGTTTGAGAAGTATTATCACAATGGTTTTCAACATTATTATTATAAGAATTTTCTGTCTTTTTGTCAAGATAATAATTTTCGGACGTCCCCGCATCCATTTCTAGATTTTGTAAATACTCATAAAAAATCATAGGCTTTTTAATTTTTTTCCTGTTGGAAGTATTCACCAAAAACTATAGAGTAAGTCATGCTGACCCAAAATGGCTCTTCGATATAAATTCCACAAATATGTGTGCGGCTGAGAATTCAACGTTTCTTGGCGCTCAAATGTTCAAGTCTACAAAACAAATTAAAACAATACAAAATTATATACAAAGCATTAAATCAATAAAATTATAGAATAAAACACTCCCCGACAACAACGTCATTTTGATGAGGTGAAAACCGAGTGATCGTGTAAGAACAATGTTGTTGTTTGGTTTCCCACCACAATACAAAAAATATAAACTTTAACTACACTTGTTTTATAAGTATGGCGATAAGCTCGGGAATCAAATCCACTGAGAATCTTGTTTATAATTCAATTGATTTATCACTTCACAAATAAAAGTGTAAAAGATTGAAGGTCCCTTTTTATTTCTTAAGCGAAAAGTGTTTTAAAGATGACAAAATAATTTCTATTTTTATGAAACACCTTTTCCCAATTTTTAATACGCACCAAGTTGTGAATAATTTTAACTTAACCAAATTTTATATTGATTAATCCTAAACATCCATCTAGTGATTAAAGCAAGTAAAATAAAGTAAAGAATACTCACAACGCCGGATGTACGAGAAAAACCACAAATGGAAAAAACCTTAGACGACCCAAGCCAGACAATCACTATGAATATGGTTTTCACAAAGGTACAGACGGTGGTCTTACTCAACGACTCGATCCACCCACGAGACTTGACGCTCCTCTGATCTTTAACCATTCCTTTCACACTGCCCACGCAAAAAGTAACCTTCTTCCACGATGCCTATCCACAACACACACAACCACGTATGTCTCGGTGTCCACTAATATGGCTTTTAACATCTACGATGTTGAAATTGGACTCCACCGAATCTTCACCGTAAAACCAGCAATGTTCGAGTGTAGAACAACTCTTATTGGTGGCAAAACGATCACTATAGAATATATCAATGAATACTCGAATCTTTGAAACTCTAAGGATGAATTAACTTTGGAAAACCTTAGAAAACTTATATGGAAAAACATTCTGGACAAATACTAATTTTCATAGAATGCACACTTACAAAATCTTATGGAGAACATGCCTTAAATAAAATCCTTAAGGCAGCCCGTCGTTCAAGTGACATTTTCCTGTCGCTCGAACGAGATAGCAATGTCACGCGAAGGACAGAGCATCTCGCTCGAACGACTGGTCAAGTCATTTGAGCGACCAACGAATTAAAGTTTGATTTTAAACCAACTCTTAATAAAGAGATTCACTTAAATTCAACTTTAATCCATCCTCATCAGATAAAGTGTAAACCTTTTCAAACAGTTATAGAAAATTTTTAAAAATGTTTATTTAATAAAAATTACATCCTTGAGCATTTTAAAATAAATTTCGAGTCTCATTAAAATTATGCATTCATACCTGAGTGATCTCGGACATCAATTAATCTTGAAGATGAAGTAACTTGCACCAATTAAACTTCGAAATAATTAACTCCTTTAAACTTTTTCGCAATGTCTTCAATTAAACTTCAAAATGTCATAGTCTGTGTGGGATCGTGACAAGTAAAAACCGACCTATGACTCAACGTGTTTTGTCAATCAAAAATTTTATTCTTACAAATCTCCCCCTTTGACTATTCTGGGACAAAACCAATAGTGAAATGCCTAAGCTGGCTCGTCAAGCCGTATGACGCCTAAATCCCATCCCATAAACTCAAAATAAAAAATTACAGGATAAGACTAGTAAACAATGGACCGACAAGCATGAAACTGTCTCTGAATGTCAGAATGTGATGAGTCTTGAAATCTTGAATCTCGTTAAGCAAACCTACATACATGAAAATACCGAGTGAAGTTAGGAGGAACAAATGATATAAATCATAATGAAATATGTGAGCAAAATATTTTGATATCAATTTGAAACAAAAACAACTTTTAAATGAGGATATCAGATATGCACATAAACTGCATACCAATGTAGATATAAATGTGTGAAACAAATAAACACTGTGCTCAACAAATCTCCCCCTAATATGTGATGTAGGGGGATATTTGTTGAGCACAATGTTTATTTGTTGGACATATTTATATCTATATTGGTATACAGTTTATGTGCAAATTTGATATCCTGATTTAAAAGTTATTTTTGTTTCAAATTGATATCAAAATATATTTCTCACATATTTCATTATGATTTATATCATTTGTTCCTCCATACTTCACTGGGTATTTATCTGTTTCATGTCTGTAGGTTTGCTTAACGAGATTCGAGATTTCAAGACTCATCACATTCTGACATTCAGAGACAGTTTCATGCCTTCCGGTCCATTATTTACTAGTCTTGCCATGTAATTTGTTATTTTAGGTTTATGGGATGAGAAATAGGCGTCATACGGCTTGACGGTCGGGCTTAGGGATTTCACTGTTGGTTTTGTCCCAGAATAGTCAGAATGGGAGATTTGCAAGGATTAAATTTCCAATTGAGTCCATTGTATAGCTTTGACTTATTCCCGAAACAAAACACGCTTGAGTCATAAGTTAGTTTTTATTTGTCACAATCCCACACAGATTATGACATGTTGAAGTTTAATTGAAGATATTGTGGTAAATCTTAAAAGAATTTTGTTATGACGAAGTTTAATTGGTGCAAGTTTCTTCGTTTTCAAGCTTAATTGATGTTCGAGATCACTCGGGTATGAATGCATAATTTTAATGAGACTCGAAATTTATTTTAAAATGTTTAAGGATGTAACTTTTATTAAATAAATGTTTTAAAAATATTTTACAAGTGTTAGAAAAGGTTTACACTTCGTTTTAATCTGATGAGGATGTATTAGAGTTGAATTTAAGTGGAACTCTTCCTTAAGAGTTGGTTTAAAATCAAACTTTAATCCGTTGGTCGCTCAAATGACTTGACCAGTCATTCGAGTGAGATGCTCTATCGTTCGCACGACATTGCTATCTCGTTCGAGCGACAATCCAATGTCGCTTGAATGACGCGTCGCCTCAAGGATTTTATTTAAGGCGTGTTCTCCATTAGATTTCGTAAGTTTGCATTCTGCGAAAATCAGTATTCTTCCAGAATGTTTCTGCACATAAGTTTTCTAATGTTTTCCAAAGTTAATGCATCCTTAGAGTTTCAAAGATCCGAGTATAAATTGATATATGTTATAGTGATATTTGTGGCACCAAAAAGAGTTGTTCTACACTTTAACATTGTTGATTTTGTGGTGCAGATTCGGTGGGGTTCGGTTTCAACATCATAGACATTACAAGCCATATCGGTGGAAACTGAGACATACATGGATGCGTTTGTTGTGGACAGGCATCGTGGAAGAAGGTTACTTTCTACGTGGGCACTGTGAGATGAGTGGTTTAAGATCAGAGGAGCATGAAGTCTCATTTGTGGATCGAGTTGTTGAGTAAGACTACCGTCTGTACCTTTGAAAAAAACATATTCATAGTTATTTTCTGGCTTGGGTCGTCCGAGGTTTTTCCCATTTGTGGCTTTCCTCATACATCTGGCGTTGTGATTATTCTTTACTTTATTTTAATTGCTTTAATCACTAGATGGATGTTCAGGATTAATCAAGATAAAAGTTTGGATAAGTTAAAATTGTCCACAACTTGGTGCGTATTAAAAATAGGAAAAAGGTTTTTAATAAAAATAGAAATTGTTTTGTCATCCCTAAAACACTTTCCGCTTAAGAAATAAAAGGGACCTTCAAAGATCATATTTGGTTTTAATACATTTTATACTACAATTAATCTGGACAAATATTTAAACTAAAGTAATTTATACTAATGAAACTATCGGTTGAGAATTATATCCCTCACCATGGACTACTTAGCATAAATGGTTAGATGGAAAGAAAAGATTTTTTAAGATTAAATATCATTTGGACAATTAATAAAAATCTAGAGTTGTCACCCCCTAAATTATCATAAAAGCTTAATATGATTTTGGCGTTAACAAATAATTCTTAGATTACACACGAAAGATAGAAAACATGACGCATATATGATATAATTCCTAAATGGAAAAACAAGGACAATGTAACCTATCAAAACTATTCTAAAGCATTATACCATAACAAAGCAACTCAATAATCAATGGGAGATCAATAATTTCAACCCAATTTAATTGGTTAGAAAGTATGGTAAATGGCAATGAATGAAAAAAAATAAGGTAAAAAAAGCAATAAAGAATTGAAATAAACTATTAGCAAAACATTAAAAGCTTAAATAAATAAGGAAGAAAATGAATAGTAACTTACAATGCAAACCCTATAAGAGAGAATGGAAAGAATCTGTCAATAATAAAATCAAACCAAAACTAAAAAATTAGTCTCTACAAATATGAACTCCAACTACTATATCTAATAAGTGGAATAAAGAAATTTACAGAAAACAAAAGGTATGAAATATCTTCAAATCACGAAGGATCGATTGAGAGAGCTAGGGGTAATCAATCTGTCAAGCTGAAGTCGGATAAACTGTAAATAAATTTTCATAAAACATGAGGGGCCGATCGATCGATGGAGATAAAATTTCGACACTACCTATAGGTTTTGACATATAAAAGGGAGGTCGATCGATCAAAGGTGGAGGTCGATTGATTGATGCCCTGTTTTCAGCCCACTTTTGGCTTCAAAAAAGGAAATGAGACTCATCACGGAAACAACTATAACTTCATTATTCAGACTTGGAACTATGCACGGTTGAAGACCATGCAAAGATAACTTAGCAATCAACTCTCCCATAGAGATATGCCAACCAATACATGAAGTCTTAAATTACGAAATTGCCTTTAAATTTTCATCTTGCGATGAAACTTTTCTAAAATGCAACCAATTGCCCCGCTAATCATTTTGATACCGATAAATCTCAAATAAACCTTGAAAAGCATATATATATATATCGTCGACAATGGTTAACCAATAAATGAGAATAAATATAGGAATTAACAGACATAAAAATGCTAGAATGCACAAGAATAAAGGGCATTAGTATACACTATTTGTGACTAATAATTACACATAACACAATATTAGACATAATAATTGCAGATTATCTCATTGTAAGAAATAATTCCCAATGACTTGCAAAGCATGATACCAATATAAATCGTATTATGTGATACTTTTATATCTAACAATTTGTGTCTAATTAGTTATGTAGATGCAGGTTGTCTTTGTGGTCATCATAAAGAGCAATCAAATCACTTATTACTTACCCCCAGTAACATATGTTACTACCGATGGCTATGAAGGAAATGATGCATGTATAACTCAAATTCAAAGAGGCTACATCGAGGGAGATATGATCAACACATTTTGATTTTTTGTAACACCCCGCGCAATATGACAAGCGAGGTTGTCGGTCACCGCCACCAAACTACGATGGGCGTTACTAAATAAGTTATCAATTTTAGCATGTGACAGATATATGAGACATTTAAAAATTATTTCACATGATAATAATCAGATTGAACCAATAAATATAACCATTCATGAAATAATAAACCCATCACCATGCTAATCTCCAGAATAAAATCATCTCTAAATAAATATAACTCCAATGAAATAATCCAACTTTGAATATTTGACATAAACCGTAAACAACTGTGGAACCGATTGGCCCACCAAATCCATAAATAAAGTCTCATAATAAATATGACCAAAAGAAAAGTAAACCCTAACTGATAAAGCATCTAAAATAAAACTCCAGCTGCATCTCCAAAATATCTCTAATCACTCCTATGCAGCTAATCTAGCGTTATACCTCAAAATGTTAGTCAACGCAATGGGTCATAGCCCACCGCATGAATATAATTTACTCTGCCCAATTAGGGTCCATGAACCCAAATAGTAGCATTATACATGAGAAACGCCACAATAGAGTATTTTAATTAAAACGAGATATAAATTAACATGCGGATAAAATAACTATCACTAGCTACCCACATAACTAGGCAACCCCTTTATTGAGATCCAATTATCATGTGATAATATTCAACTAACTTTTATAATTTAATTTAATAAATTCTTCTCATTTTAATTTATACGACACCAGTATAGCTACTTCATCCTTTTTTGGGTCCTGCACATATCGCTGGCACACCCATATTTTTACACCACACACCATCCCCTCACTATATCCAATTCGCCCGTATTTTATCAACCCTGCGCATATTGGTGAGTTTCCACACACGATATGTCACTATAGCCAGTTCGCCCGCATTCTATCAGCACTGCACATATTGGTGATGCCAATACACACCCACGTCACTATAGCCAGTTCGCTCCTTACTGTTAGCCCTGCACATATTGGCGATGCCCAACCATTTTGATACCCGTTTATTATCTTAGGCATTAAATCTCAAGTTCTCATTACTTTATTTTAGCCCCACCCTATTATAGATCATAAATCTTCAAACCTGCCCCTAGTCCCATACCTAAAGGTCTTTAAAACACAAACATGTCCTACCCTATTATATAGGATGATGTTCAACCTTTTACCTCCTTCTAGTCTCGAGCCTAGACTATCTATCCAACGAAATGACACAAAAAATCATTCGTAAAAATCTACACCAACTAGTCCCACACCTAGAAAGTGTTAATCACGACTAAGACATACGTATTAGTCCCATACATAGCAAGTACTCCTAAAATAAAGGTCAGAGCATAGCTACCCAAAATCCCATCGTCCCTCGGTGGCAAATATAATTAAATCAATAATTCGCAATACGACATATTATTGACAATTCTACCAATTTCTCATAAGATTTCAAATTAATCTAATTTAATTCCTTTAACCAAACTTCATAATTAATCAACTAATATAATTTTCACATCATACAAGTTTATGGCATAAAATACAAAATTCCATTTTATGACACCTACATATTTTTATGTGATTTTACAAGTCCCTTTTAATTTTAAATAAGGTCACTTTGGTTTTTTACATGCAAACCTACATCCATATTAAAATGAGTTTAATATCTACTCTAAGCACACAAGGGTTATGAGTCTTAATTCATATTAAGATTTTTTGTAAAAATAATCCCAATATAGATTTCACTTTTCCTAATTAAGGTTGCTAGTCTATTTTAAGAAAAATATGTAAATTAAGGTTTAGACAATATTTAAAACGCGTAATGCTAAAGAGAGAGAATAGAAGTATTTATACCGGAAGAAAAGTTGGTTGGAAATTCTGATTAGATGGTTTGATTCCTCTTAAAAAAATAATAAAGACTCGTTCTTGAACAATCTTGAAAAAACACCGTTTGAGCCTTCAAAACTTGGGTCAAATCTTGATAAAATTTTAGGGCTAAGGTTTGTAGATTAGAGGTGGTATAAATGTGTAAGACTTTTGGTTTAAATTTTGTTGAAATATGTTTAGAAAAGTCTAACCCCAATTTAATTTTATATGAAAAAGGGATTAAGAGTTTGATTAACTCAAACTCTCACAAATCCCACAAATTGCCGACACTGACCAGGGTGAATCGATTTGCCCTCTTGGCCATCGATTCGGTCTTGGTCAGGTGCCGAGGACGCCCAAAAATGTATATATAAATATGAACCCGATTTGTCACCGATTTCAATTCCGGTTAAAAAATTTCATATTCTATAAATAAAATCCAACTTATTAACTTGCTAAAAATAATTAAATCCATTTTTTTTAATTCCAAAATAAATCAAATTATTACCGATTTAAAATTACGGGCTGTAACATTTTTCTACATACATAAACCCCAAAAGAGTTACGCGACTCATGAACTCCAGAAGATTCATGAGAAAGTTCGTATCTAAAAAAAAATTAAAAAAATCATGATCACATGACATTTTAGTCCAACACCGTCCGCCAAAAATGGTCTTCCCTCAGTATCCACCGATCATCCTTCTTCTTCAGTAGTAGAGCCTCAAATCCACAAGTTAACAGTAGAGATGAACTCTATAGGGGTTCTTAAACATGAATTATATTCTTCTTGATTTGAAAACGTAATCTTTAAATTCCCAAGGGATTTGGATGAAAACCGGTAGAGTTTAATCACAAAAGAACTCGAAAATGGCTTGCAAAAAGGGTTAAATTGAGTTCTTTAAAAATTTAATTCCGCATCTTAATTGGAGCTACATAAGGATGGGCATTAGAGATTTGGATCAAATTTGATTAAAAAAATAAAAAATTGCACTCTCTTTTAAACGACTTGATACCTCGTTCGAATGGCGTACCCTATTTCTTTCGATCAGGTTTTCAACGGAACTTCGAACGACATTTCAGTGCCCGACCAAAAGACAACTCGTTCGAACGTGGGAAACTCATTCTAACGATCTACCCAATCTTGTTTGAACAACTTCCAATGAAACTTCGAACGACATTCCAGAATTGACCAAAAGGCATTGTCCCAGATTTTGTTCGAACGATGGAATCTTATTTTAACGACATAATGTAAAACCATTCGAACGACCTGACAATTTCGTTCTAACGAGTTATAGACATTTAAAAATTTTCTTTAAAACATATTTAAAAACATTTTGAATTGCACAACTCTATAAAAGTGACCCTAGGAAAATTAAAGTCTTTATGAAATTACCTCATAATCCTTCTAAATGTTGTTGAGACAAATAATATTCAATCTTGCAAATGTCATCAACTACTTGTCTTCGAATGCGTGGAAGTAGTCATAAAGGTGCAGTGGGATGTAACGGGATAGGCCAAATAAAAACTAAATTGATTAATAATAAAACTTGCTCTTACAAATCTACCCATTTGGCTATTCCGGTATATAACAAAAACCGAAGCCAAATTGACCCCTAAGACTAATACAGTTAATGCCCTCCCAAATCAAGAAACAAAAATGCATAAATGTATAAATATTGAATTGAAAAGTCTTCATGTGTTCATCTTGTACAGTCCAAAAAATCATCATCAAGGCCGAGTGACCTAAACACACGAGTAAAAAGAAATACCATGACGCATACGAGTTTTAAATATAAATAAATAAGATTCCCCTCAATTTGTTCTCTCCCTTTTTTTCCGTAATAAACAAAGGAGTAGAATCTAAACATGAGTAATAAGCATCATGTGAAGAAGTATAGTTCTCATCATAAAGATAATTAATAACGAACATCTAATGGAATCTAAAAGACATATTGTGTTTCTCCTCTTATCGAACAACTACTTTTTAATTTAATTTTTTAAGTATAAGGTATAAAAGGTACATATCGGTACAAACACACATGGTTACCATGGAATAAATATATGAATCGTGAAAAATATAATATAATTGTGTGAACATTTTCCATAGGCAAATCAACATAAATATTCATAATATAAGTGCACGAAGTCATGAGATATTTCTAAAGAAAGAATTCAATTTCTACCTTAGGTGTAAAATATTGAACTTAAATAAAATTGGCTTGACGGATATAATATGTTATGAATTTTAATGATTCTCAAAACAATAATGCCAAACTATTTAGTGCTTTTTAAGAGAGTCCATTGTGCAAACCCATTGATCTTCAACTTTATAACTCTCTCATAATCTCACATATCTACGTATTCACTCTAAAATATTTTGAAGAAATCATAATGCTCATATGTAGAGAAGCATCAATGAATATAACATAAATGGTTTTGGCACTTTTGTTTTTGTATGCTTTAATATTTTAAGGCTTTTTTTGCAAATTGTGGCTTTTAATGCAAAGGGAATTTTGCTCTTTCGTAGACCTTTTCCATTGCTTTAACATCAATATTTTTTTAGAAATGAAATTTTGGCAATAGTTCTTACAAGCGCGGCTTATCTCTTTTTACATTTGGTTTGTTATTAAGCAAGATTGAGATGAGGACATCATATTGGACACATAGTAAATAAGTGCAGTGCTCAAAAAGTCCGTGCATGTGTGCAATAAAGGTGATAAAGAGTCTAAAATTTAAAAATTAGTCATCAATGATCAGCGAAATGTTATCCACACATTATTAAGCACATTAAAGAAACAAAAGTCGTGTCTCAAAACACTATGAAAAAGTCGCGTGAATAGATGGACTGTAGTGGTGATCCGAATATCTTAAAGTTCATCCATATATGGTGAAAAATTGAAATAACAAAAATCATTTCGCCTTTATCAAAATAAAATAATTTTCAATTTTTCAAACTTTTTCTTAAAATAAAAAAATCTTTTGGGAATTTTTAGCTTTTTCATAAAAATTGAAATCTTTTCAGAAATTTTCAAAATATATGAAAGAGAAAAACATATAAACACAAAGATAATACAATCTAGCAATAGGGATATAATGTATGAACATGATAATCACCCTATTTTAGAAACAAGTCTCAACCTCAATCATTAGGCCCAGAGGAGTTATCAAAATGAGAAGACATCCTATGAAATTCCTCTATCGGACATTGTGAAGGTTTGACTAAAAAATCAATTTGCTCTAGAAAACTAATAAAATCTCTATGGTGATGTGAGAGAGCATGTGGAGTAACACGTGTGGAAGTACATGCGGGAACATGTGTAAAAACTCGTGTGGGAGCATACCGGGGAACACACATATAAGAAACCCTCTCGAGCTTAAAATAAAACACTTTAAGGTGACATATTCATTTGTAATGAGAACAATATTAAACGGGCTTGAGTTCACCTTGCTCAAAACGTCTAGGATGTGTTCTCCTTGGTAGGTTCGATCGACGGCCATAAGGATCCATCACAAACTCCGGAACCAGCCCAAGTGAGACTTTGGAAGTGGATATACCATAATAACTTATTCCTTGCCTCTTAATGTGACCTCACGTAGGATCGAGTAGCATCTTTCTAACCTTCTTCGATGAGTCCTCTAAAGTGACCTTGACCTCTCGAACACGTTCGAGATCAAGCTCGATTTGGGATACATGGGATTTAAGTTTCTCTCGGGTCTCCAATGAAGCTTGAAGATCTCTCGTAATACTATCCATGATGTTGGTCAAGTTGGTATTCTCCCTACTTACAACAATCAATTGTTCACACAAAGAAACTTTCACCTTCTCGAGTTAAATCACTGATGCCTCACACTTTCTCGAAGCATTCATCTCTTTCTCTAAATTACACCCCAAAAGATAAATATTTATTAAGCTTCTTCCTTTTTAAAGTCTCGGTGTAAAGTTCACTAAAGGATTTTTGAATTCCATATTCGCCCTCACTCTAAGTCTCTTCTTCACTCTCACTCTCTCCAGAATGATTCGAAATATTGTTGAGGCACTCACGTTTAGAAATTTCATCATCGGTGTGGGATAAACTAGAAGTACTCATTTGAATGGCTATAAATGCAAGACTCGGTTCATGTAGTGATTCATCCCCAGAATCTACTGACTCAACGTCACTATTGCAAACACAAATTTGTAAACTACGCTCCCATAGAGATCTGCCAACTAGTACATGAAGTCTTAAATTATGAAATTACCCTTAAAATTGCATCTTGTAATGAAACTTTTTCGAAACACAACCAATTGATCTGCTAAGCATTTCCATACCTACAAATCTCAAATAAACCTTGAAAAGCACACACACACTTATATATATATATATATATATATATATATATATATATATATATATATATATATATATATATATATATATATATATATATATATATATGTGTGTGTGTGTGTGTGTGTGTGTGTGTGTGTGTGTGTGTGTGTATATCGAAAATAAATATTAACTAGTAAATGAGAATAAATATATGAATTAACAGATACAAAAATGCTAGAATACACAAGAATATAAGGACACTAATATTCACTATTTATGACTAATCATTACACATAACACAATATTAGACATAATAATTGCAGTCAATCTCTTTGTAAGAAATAATTCCCATTGACTTGCATAACATGAGACTAATATCAATCATATTAAGTGATAACTTTATATTTAACCATTTGTGTCTAATTAATCATGTAGGTGTAGGTTATCTCTGTAACCATCATAAGGAGCAATCACAACACTTATGACTTACCCCCCAGTAACACATGTTACTACCACTGGCTATGAAGGAAATCATGCATGTATAGCTCAAATTTAAAAAGGCTAGGTCGAGGGAGATGTGACCAACACATTTTAATTTTTCTATATACATGAACCCCAGAGGACAATACATGAACTTCAGAAGAGTTATGAGAAAGTTGGTATCTAAAAAAATCAAAAAATTAGGATCACACGATATTTTAGTACAACCTGCTCTGATACCAAATCGAGAATGTGGATTCTATGAATTTATTCGTATCTTAGGCCAAACACACACAAATTCAAATTTGAACAAATTTTATCTTGATTTAATTTATTTTTCATGTAATGATTAAGTCCAAGTTAAATAAGCCAAACCACATATAAAAGCATGTGGAAAAGTAAGGAAAAATCATTTTCTAGCAAAATCTCTATTTTAGCACTGTATCAGAATTGACAGTCACTATATGTGTTACTAACTACTTAGCTCCCTAAGTATAACGTGCAGTTCTTCAAGTCTTCTATGGATACGACACAGTCTAGCACTGCCCACAGGAAAACGTTCATCCCTTGGTATATATCGATCAACCTTCTTCCTTAGCAGTAGAGCCTCAACTCCACAAATGAGTAGTAGAGATGAACTCTATAGGTTTTTTTAAACATGGATTGTGTTCTTATTGATTTGGTAAATTGATCTCTAAAATTCCAAGGGTTTGGATGAATAACGATAGAGTTTAATAACAAAAAGGAACTCTAAAATGGCTTGAAAAATGGTTAAATTGAGTTCTTTAAAATTTTAATCCCGCATCTATATTTATAAGGATAGTAATTGAAAAAGGATAGGCATTATAGATTTGGATTAGATTTGACTAAAAAATAAAAACTTGTGTGCTCGTTCGAATAACCTAGTACCTCGTTTGAACGACATACCCTATTTTGTTCGTTTAGGTTTCCAACGGAACTTCGAACGACATTCCAGTGCTTAGACAAAGACATCTCGTTCGAACGTGGGAAAATCATTCTAATGATGTACCCAATATCGTTTGAATGACTTCCAACGAAACTTCGACCGACATTCTAAAACTGACCAAAAGGCATCATCCCAGATTTTGTTTAAATGATGAAATCTCATTCTAACGACACTGTGTAAACTCATTCGAATGACTTGATAATATCGTTATAACGAGTTAGTGAGATTTTAAAATTTTATTTAAAAAGTAGTTTAAAATGCAAACTCTTTTAAAAATGACCCTTGAAAAATTAAAGTCTTTACCAAACTACCTCATAACTATTCTTAATTTTGTTGAGATGAATGATATTCAATCATGCAAATGTCATCAACTTTTTGTCTTCGAATGCGTGGAAGTAGTCATGAAGGTGCGGTGGGGTTGTAATGGGATAAGCCAAATAAAAATTAAATTGAGAAATTATAAAAATTTCTCTTACACATCATGCTACTGAAGTCAAATAGATCCGATAAAGTGATATATTCACCCCTCTTTATCAAATTCCAACTTCAGAAAAAGAAAATGATATTGAAGTTAAGCAAGTGCATTCAAGTGACAACCTAGTTTTTGGGGACATATATGCACTATACTTTTTTCGTTTAACTAGTTTTTCCCTATTGGGGTTTGATTTTAATGTTTTTAATAGGGCAACATCAAACATGTCCAACACCAACTCAATAATCACAAATATTATATTCTTTTTCCTCAACTTAGATTTTTTTCCAATGGCTTTTTTCTTAGTAAAGTTTTAATGAGTCAACTATCATTGAATGGTACATATAGTGTACAACCAAGGGGAAGTGATGGAAAATGTATACTTTTGTGTGGATGTCCATATATATTCCATATATATGTCTTTTGGGATACCTCACTATGTTTTATAAATAGCGTGGGTATTTTTTTTATAGAATTTAGAAATGAAATATTATCTCTCTCCAAATTCTCTTTGTGACCCTTATTTTTATAACAGAAATATGTGATAAAGGTAATTTTGAATTCTTATTGTTGTATGTGTAGCATATCCGAGTAAAAGAGTTGATGTTTTGGTGAGAAAGAAAGAGCGTATGTTTTTTTTCCTGAAGATTACTTCAATTTGATTTTTTTTCATATGTAAGTAAATATATAAAACGAACCCACTTAATGGGCCGTGTATAAGAGATATTTAAGGAAAAATTTCTAATAGAGTCAATTTGTATGTATTTTGTCTTATTCCATGTTTGGATAAAACCTTTGAGTCCTAGGTTAAGACTCGAGTGAGTTTAACTTTTAAGCATGTGACGTGTTTGATTGAATACCTAGCGGCCAAAATATAATGTTCACACTGTAGTAGGGGATTATAGATAAACCTACACATTAAGAAACAAATGGCAGATCAAGATAAAATAGAGTTCAGTCGAAGATTGAGGAACCTGGTCATAAGAAGCTAATTAGATTCACCATCCATTTTATGAGTTTATTATGTATTTATAAGTTGTATTGTAAATATGTGTAACAACCCCCAATTTTCATGTAAAGGTTGGCCAGACATAATTTGCCGGATATGGGGCTTGTCTATCAATCTATAGCATTCTTAGCATCGAAACCATAATAATAATACTAACATATTTGATTTTTTCTTTTAAAACAACATGCATAAAATATTTAAATACCAACTAATGATAAATAAAATCCAATAACAATACAATTGTTCCAATAACTGAATAATAAACTCGGGCTTATGCCCATACAATAATCCAAAATAATAAACTAACTGAAATTGAAATAACAACCTGTGTTAGAATCAAATGAACTGAACTAGTCACTATGCAAATATGACCGTAAGTCTGATCTTCTGTCAGACCTTTTTGTCTATGTCTATATAAACCCAGGGAAAACATTTTATAATTTAGGCCAGCCCCCTAAAGTTGCAAGAATTAACTTAAGAAAATTAAGATGTAATAATACAGTTAATTCAAAGTATCTACCGCCCATCGGCACTCATATGTGATAAGTATATCACCCCTTATCTAAGTGTAATACTATACGCATATCCTTAACCATAAAAGACTAATACCTATAACCATAATAAATACACGATGCATCTAGAATTATTCTGGTACCAAAGATAACTGTCCATATACATAATCCCATTTCCCAGAGTATCCCAATGATACTACACACAAAAGTAATATAACCATCTATTATGCATTTACATAGTAATGGTTTCACAATTAGTTGTCAACATCGTTTGACTAATTAATTAATCACAATTAATTTATATGACTATATATATATATATATATATATACATGTATGTTTGTGTGTGTCCATACATATTTATGACACACAAAGGCATCTACCTTAAGTGTCACATTCGTACTCTATCGGTAAGTCCAAAGGTGTCCCTCATCCAAATGGACATCATAAAACACATACAAGTTAGGAGATCCCTACGTAGTACACCATTGCACGTTCCATACCCCCGACGGTGACAAAGGATCCCAGTATCTACATTTACCTCCTCGTAAGTGGCGCTGCTACATCGTACCTATAATAATGACCTACACAAAGCCTAGCCCACCTATTCCAGTGCGTGCTCCAGCCCTGAGACATAGGCAACCCCAACCGATAGGCCGTCCACGAACATGGGTATGTTCACAAAAATAACAAATACATATTTTAGCACATAATATGTATATGTAATTGTCCCTATAATTACCCCCAATGAGTCTCATAAATCTTCAAATAATATCATTACTAAATTCAACTCTTAGTTTATTCTGCCTTCAAACCATGAGTATATATATCTCTTTCTACATATACACCAACTCATAAATTACATATATATTTATTTCCTTATTTAACAACTAAATAAATCACATATCCAATGATCTCTCAATAATGTAGTTAATTCTCACGTATATGATTATGAGTTTAACTCCAAACACATTAACCTAATTGATGTCCAAAATTCTTCCCACCAAGTCACTCTACCTAATGAGGTAAGAATCACAAATAAGTATCGTTAACACAATCTTTATATTAAGGTTTAAACTTAAGGAAAATGAGGAAGTCGATCGATTTTCAACAATTTGATAGAAATTTCAACCCTATGCGCTGTTTAGAATATAATCACAAAATATTCACCGAAACTCCAAAAACTACAAAATTAGTTCCTACGCATTCTTAACTAGATTTAATTAGGACCTTACTTTTTCATAAATGATAAATTCATAGATATACTACTCGAAAAATAACTTCAAAATCTCAGATTTGGTTCATAATTTTTCAGCACCGTCTGTTGTTCAAAAAATAATCATCAAATATTCATCACAACTCTAAAAATTACAAAACCACTTCACAAATGTTACTAACATAATTTAATTAGGACTTTATTTTTTCTCAAAAACTAAATTCCCAAGTATACCATACCAAAAACATCCTCTACATGACTATTTTTTTTTTTTGAAAATTTCTACACAATCTAAACCTCCATTAACGACCCCTTAATTAACTATCCACCATTTTGGCACCCATAATCATATTTAATCTTGATCAGATTTAAGTCTATATACATGGATAATAATGAACATCAATTAACGGTCCTACAACATGGATTCCAATTTCCAATTCAAGATTTACTCAATTTCGAATTTATGGGTTTAACATCAATGTGTTCAATCCTTAAACATCAAATTCAGATTTGTTCATCTACATGCATATGGTTTAATTCCATTATATCATCACTAAATCATACATTTGTCCCATAAATTACATGAGAAAGTACACCAATGAATCAACAAGTAGATTGGAAGATAATTTTAGCAAGAGAATTCTTGCATGATATGGAAGATTAAGTGTCCTCCCTTAAATCCTTAGTCTCGTCCTCTCTTTAACCCTTGGTATCTTCTCTATAGGTATGGAGGATGCTAGGGTTAACTTTAGATGAATTAATGAAACTCTGTAACTATCTAATTAACTTATATTATTTGCTAATACGAAGTTAAGCCTTGAACCATATATTTGGGCCCCCAAATGAACCCAAACCCATAATCGGAATGGCCCAACAACTCACCAAATGGTATACCTATACCTTGGGCCCATTTTTAAATGTATAGTACACTTAAATGAGTTTTCAAAATATTTCAGAACATGGCCAAACAGTTTCAACCCAACTTACACATTTTTTTCAATATGATTGCACACCACATATTAATTATTGAATTAACATGTAGATTTATTTTTCTATGAGTAACACAATATGCACAATTGAACCCAGCAAATATGTAATCACTAATAAGAAATTTATTCTCAAATTAAATTCTTCCAATTTAATTTAAATTCCACCAATTTAATTTATTCTCAAGTTTATTTAATTAAATTTTGACAAAATAATTTATTCTAAAAACACGGGGTATTACAATATGAGTTATATTGTAATATGTGGATGAGATTTCTCGTCACCATCATTGGACCATGTCTGGCCAGATGTGGGAGATATTTAATGATATATCAAGCAATCTCATTTGAGAATCTTTGAGGAAAATGGTTTGGAGGATTGAGAAGGAAGGCAACACTGACGCATGACTTAACCACTTTGGATACACCAGGTAAAATACCCAAGTTTGTCCTAAGAGATAACCTTTGAGAAACCTTGCATAAAATACCCGAATGATGTCATAACATACCTATACATGTCAAATGAACTTACCTCAAACAGTAGTGGCTTGGTGAGCAGCTGACTGGTTCGGCGCTAACACACTGTGTCTCTGAAACAACAGTTGGTCATTCGAGATTTCACTGAACATTTAATGCATTTGACATGTTGGGTACGGTAGTCTCACACATCATTTAATAAAGCTATGCTTTCACGAGTGTGTATTTTGAGCCTATATATACCCCCACATACCCTTAAAGAGAGGGAGAGACTTTGGAGAAAATGAGTAGACGTAATCTTTGAGCAAAAAGATCACTTTTGAGGAGTTATTACAAACAAGAGAGCATTTACTTATTTTTCTCTCCCTCTAGCTAGCTATTTCAAAGGTTCATTTATTCTTCTAAACAAACTGTATTTATGGCTTGCCATTGAGTTATACACGAGAGTTTGTGAGTTATACATTTGAGGTTATTATTTTGTATTGCATCTATTATTATGTTATTGTCATTAATTCGGGTAATGCCCAGTTTATCCTTAAACGGGCTAGCACTTAGAGAATTACTCTCTTACTCTATTATGGAGGTATTCTCCTATCAATGACAAATTATAACATCAATCATGCGCTCAGCTTTGATGATGTTCAATGTCGGGAGGAACAAAATGAGCAGGTTCCTACAGTCGTTATTGTCACAAGAAGTGTTCCATTGGGATAAGCTTCGATGAGTTCATTAATGGTCCCTACTCAGATGACCCATATCATAGCCAAGTTTATGGAGTTTATCAAACTCAGTCTGGAATGATATTATTTGGTCCTGCGATCAATTCAAGCTCCTTCACCAACCCACTGGCACCACCTACTGTTCCTTTGAGTGGAGCATTTATTTTACCTGCAAGGCCTATTGGTCCCTCTATGACAAACTTTTTTCTAGTTCACTAACCGTTAAAACACATGTTATTGTTAATATCTCGCTCGTGGTATCTCTGTCACCAGAAAAGGCAGTGGAGGCAACAACCTCATCATCTTTGACCATTGAGGAGGTCAAGCATGAAATAAGGAAGATGATGGCATCATATGCGCAAACTCCTAGCGAGGTAGCATCCATTATGATTATTTTCATACTCCTTATCCAGAGGAGTATAACGATGAACATTACCCCGAGGGGTATATTCGCCCAACATTTGAGAAGTTTAATGATAAAGGGGGAAACTCGAAGGAGCATATCAAGAGATTAATTGAGCATCTTTGTGCTAACTGTAATAATAAAAAACTTCGTCTCAGGGACTTTTCCAAATCCCTTACGGGTAAAGCTTATTCGTGGTACTCCCATTTGTCCCCAAGGAGTGTGGCAACGTATGAGGACATGCACATTCAGTTTATCCAGATTTTTTTTTGACAAAAGATGATTTTACAATGACCCAGATTTCGATGGACGGGTAAAGTCAAAGGGAGGAGCTAATGAGTTATATAAGGAGGTTTAGAGAAAGCTCGCTAAATGTGAGAGAATATGCCACAGAGGGCAAGCTTCTTCAAATTTGCACTGAAAGGTTACGACCATAGTACATTTTCCATTTGATAAATGAAACTAAAGAATGCAACTTTAAATATTTCACAAAGGTTGCCTGAAACATCTCACTCGTTATTCGCCCTAATCCCATTATGCCCAGTATCGCGTAGAAAAACATGCAAGCCAAACAGGTAGAGGAGGCTAGGCTTACTAAGTTGTCTATAAGACAAATTATTCATAGCAAGATTTAAGCTACGTCATAAAGCAGGTATATGTATGTACAGAGAATCCATACCCAAGTAAGGGATAAACTTTTGTGAACATTACTTAATAAAATAGAGTAAATCACCACTTAGATGAGTTTTTCCGCTAAGTTAGATCAAGCAGGTTATAACAATATTAAAAATTGTTCATACACAAAAAGCATCATGAACAGTTATGCCAACTACGTCATCAATAACTGGAATATTGGCTAAAAGTAGGAGAATGTTGGCACTCTGAGATTAAGTTTGATATTGTACCGTTTGAGCTGTCGGAGTGTCTTCAAGAGCTAAAAAAATTATTAGCCCAGTTGAAGAAGTGCGATCAATATCCATTGATGAAGGAGAAGCATCCACTGAAGTTAGAGTAACCTTAGTGGGAGGAGTTTTCTTATCCTCGTCTTCAGTATTAAAAGGGTAAAACACCACAATTTGAGTTTTGATAATAATAAACATGGGGAAAACACCATGTGATCAAGATAAGGTGTGATTCAAACTACCTCAGTAGAAGGACCTGAAGGAACCAGGACTAGTGGAAACTCAGGTGAAATAGGGAGAGTAATTGGACTTGAAGTTTAAACAGTTCCATCTGAGTCCCCCATTGTTCCCTCGTTCATAGGCAAATTTTAAGCTACGTCAACAACACGTTGAGATGAGGCACACCTATACGAAGCACGTCTTGAGGAAACTCGTATAATAGTTGAAGAAGGGGGAAACCAGGAGCTAGAAATATACCTTCTTTAAATAATTGGAGTTAAAGAGCCTCTCGTGGAAGGACTATCATCAGGAATGGACACAACATCCAGGAGCAAGAGGAGTAGCCTATAAAAAGACCAATAGTGTTGGAAACAAATGTGTCCAGAAAGAGACAAACTCAAGCACATGATGATCACTTTAGGTAGAAGAACCTACCACACATCTCACCCATATAGGGTGAGTCGCCAGGCAAGTGCTTATTTGAAAAAAAAATCTCATCATGATTTGGACAAGTCATTAGCATGTATATGCACTAAAAATCTCATTATGATTTGGACGAGTCAGTAACATGTGTATGCACTAAAAACCTTAGCAAGTTTCGTGTTAAGTTGACTTACAAAGTGTAATCTTGAGAAAATTTTAGTAAGTTTTGTGTTAAATTGACTTGCAAAGTGTAACCTTGAGAAAAAATCATAGCAAGTTTTGTGCTAAGTTACCTTACAAAGTATAAACAAAACTTAGCAAGTTTTGTGCTAAGTTTCATTACAAAGTGTAATCTTGAGAAAAAACCTTAAAAACAATTTGTGCTAAGTCGCCAAGAAAACACTATTTTTGAAAAAAAAAAATCGTCGTGATTTGGACAAGTCGCTAGCATGTGTATGAAAAATATCATTATTCATTGTCCCACATAAAATTTTTGAAAATTAGGGTCCAAAGTGATGGGTTCGTAACCAAGATTTATGCAGATTTGGTTGGCACACTCATGAATGAGTTGTGTCAATTCAAGTTGCTTTAAGTCGTGGCTTGTCGTTTCAAGTTGTTTCAAATTGTGATTTATCACCTTAAGTTGGTTTGAACTGTGGTTTGTCCATTCAAGTTGTTTTAAATTATGATTTATCGACTCATGGTGGTTCGAGTTGTCATTTATCGATTCAAGTTGTTTCAAATTGTGATTTATCAGTTCAAGTTGGTTCGAAATATGGTTTGTCTATTTAATTTGTTTTAAATTGTGATTTATCTGCCCAAGGTGGTTAGAGTTGTGGTTTGTCGGTTCAAGGTGTGTCAAACAGTGATTTGTCGATTCAAGGTGTGTCGAGATGTGATTTATCGATTCATGGTGTTTCGTAAAAAAAAATCTGTTTTACACAATAACTTGCTCTACGAGGGGGAAAATGTAGAAGGGGATTATAGATAAACTTCCTCTTTAAGATACTAATGGAAGATCAAGAAAAAAAAGAGTTCAATTAAAAATTGAGGAAGTTGGTTAGAGGAAGCTAATTAGATTCACGATGTATTTTGTGAGCTTGTTATGTATTTAAAAGTCACATTGTAAACCTGAGTTATGTTGTAATATTAAGATGAGGTTACTCAGTACCATGGATGGACCATATCTGGCAGAATGGGAGAGAGCTTTCATGCTCAATCGAGCAACCTCATTTGGGAAAGTTTAAGGGAACTAAGGTGGAGGATTGAGAATCAAGGCATCGTTAAGGCATGATTTAACTATTTTAGATTCACCCAATTTTGCCGGAGAGAGCACCTTCGAGCAACCTTGTGCTCGCTCGGTTATCCATCACTAAGTTTTGGTCCCAAATTGAGTATGTTTTCATAATATACTTGAGTGACGTCATACCATACCTAGGCATGTCAAATCAACTTACCTCAAACAGTGGTGGTTTGGTGATCAGTTGGTTGGTTTGGCACTGACACACTGTGGCATGGCAGTTGGTCACTCAAGATTCACTCAGTATTTAATGTATTTGATATCACTACACCAAATCTGCACTATTGTCACGGTCATTGACCTTGACAAGTTGGACTTATCAAAGTCAATGACCGTGACAATTCGGGGCGAGATAATTTTTTTTGTCACAGTCATAGACCGTGACAACCTCGTAAGAATTGTCACAGTCGTATCATGGTCTAAGATCGTGACACGTTTAGTCAAGGTTAATAACCGTGACAAATTCGTGTCCCCTTTTTAAAAAATGTCACAGTCAATGACCGTGACAATTCTGGGCAGAATTGAAAAAAAATCTGCTGGGCAGTATGGCCACTGTCACTGCCCAGCAGTATATTTGTAGCTGTTATATCAATGTTGTACCTATTCAAATATCATATATCCAAATAAACTAGAGATAACACAAATATACATTCAAAATAGAAACTATTTAAGAAGAAACAACATCACCATCAATTATCTCAAATCTACAAACTATTTAGCTGGAAAAGAGATTTTGCACCGCGACGCTCGGGGACACCTCCTTATCTTTCCCTTCTCGTCCGAATAGCTACATAAGTATCGAGCATATGTGGCCTACCCTCAGGTCCACTCCCTGTCCCCTGAAATAAAATAAAGTAAAATTAGTATTCGCCCCACAAATATAGATAAATATAAATCGAAATTGAAATCGAAATCGAAATTGACATATAAATACAAATACATTACCTGTAGTGTCACCCAAACAGCTAACTTGAGCTCATATGGCACCTCCTTCCAACTAATGTACCACGAGCAATCGTGTCAAATATAATTCCCTTCATATCTAAACACTAAGAAATGCCATAATCCTATGAATTTATGCCCTGCAAATTCCTTCCAACCGTTGTGTAGCCAAAAATTAGCAGTTGAAATTGTCAATTCCACCTTTCAATGGTCTCCCATGCTTTTCTAGAGGTTCCAAGTGGTGGGGTATGGAAAGTGGAATTGACAACTTCAACTGGTGATGTTTGTCTACATAACGGTTGGGAGGAATTTGCAGAGCATAACTCCATAGGATTATGGCATTTCTTAGTGTTCGGATAGACGAAGAGATTCAGTCTTCTCTCCACAAATAGGACACCCCAAATAGCTATGTACTAATCACCTATTAAAGGTAAGAAGCGTATATTCATGGATTAGTAAAAAAAACTTAGATGTAGTTGGAATATTTATGTATTAATCTCCTCTCCACACACGCACACTACGCAAGAGTGAAAATGATAAAGTGCAAATCAATTAAAAGCATTAAAAATGGATGTTTCGGAACAAATTGAAATATTTATTACAAATTGAAAAATTATTTCAAATTCGGGTTATCATAAAAAATGGATTTATATTCGGTAGGAGCAGCCAAGTCATCCACACTACTATTTAGATTCCTTGGAGCGTGGTGGCTCGTTGTTGATATACTCCTAATAAACCACTTGCTTAACCTTTTGAAATGCACAAACAAACGGCTCATCGTTCACGTGACCGTTGCTCTTCAACTTGGACAAGTTAACCATGATCAAATTGGTGACAAGATCAACTTTACAAGCATTTTTATCCTCAACTCTTACCCAGTCACAGTAAAATACAACCTCTTTGAAGATTATATAATCCAATTCAAATATATTTTGGATTGCACCATAGTAAGTCATTTCAGCTTCAACGAGGTTTTTATTTTTTGCACTCGCTCGAAAGATAGTAAGAGCTTTGTATGAAATTCCCGAGTTCTGTACATTTGTGCTTAGATTGAGTGGGGCTAGGATCACTGGCCATATACTCTGATTGGTGCTTATATTTCCAAATGGATTGAAACCATCTGTTGATATATCCAAACGAATGTTTCTTTGTTCTCGGGCAAAATTGGGATACTCAAAATTCATCCTCCGCCAGGCAGTAGAATCAATAGGATGACGCATGATATTACCCCCTACTTCTTCCCTAGTATGCCAAGTCATTGCCTCTGCAATCCATGGTACTGTGAAAAATCGCTTTAATCTAGGCCCAACGGGAAAATATTTCAATACTTTTTTAGGCACTTTTGAGCTTGTGCCTTCCTTACTAGTAGATTGGACATATCTAGGTTCATCGCATACCGGACAACGATCGAGATTTTCATACTCCTTTCGGTATAGTATGCAGTCATACACACAAGCATGAATCGATTTATACTTCATTACTAAACCTTTCAAACTGTTCTTCATAACAGTATAGCTATTTGGAAGTGTATTCACCTTGGGTAATAAGCCATTCACCCATTTCAGAATTCCCGTCACGCTATTGCCAGACAAACCGTACTACATCTTCAAACTGTGTAAACCAACCATGGCATGTAAAGTTATTTGATCTTTCTCACAGCCAGAGTATAACGGTTGGGTCGCCTTAAATTTTAAACTTTGGTAGTCATCGTCAAGTTTTATCGTGTTATCTTCACGAGTACTTGAATCTTCTACATCATTGGTAACCTCATTCTCCTTTGCTTCATAAACTCCGTACGCATCATCTACTAAATCCTCTAACATATTATGATCTACGTCGTCCCCTTCTACATCTATTCTACTTGTTGAAGGTTGTTGTGAAGGTTGGTCGGGGACAAAAGGAACTTTCAATTCACTGTGAAAACTCCAAAATCGATAACTATCTTGCATACCCGATCTTAACAAATGTAGTTCAACTGTTTTTCACTCAAACACCTTACCATTCTTACACCTAGCACACAGACACGGAAACTCTTCATCATTATGACATCTCTTTGCATATTTCCCAAATTCGTTAGCACCTCTGCGAAACACATCCCCCATTCTATTAGTCTCACCCATCCACTCTTTGTATTTCGGATATCCCATCACAGCTACCACAACTAAACATCTATTAAAGGTAAACAAAACTTAGATTTATAGTATGTTTTATTTAATTATCCTATTAAAGGGTGAGTGGTCCTATCCCATTCAAGACCGCATTTTTCTGTAATATACTTAACAGCTCATGCACATTGTTACGATTTGAAAAAAAATCGAAAGCATATCCCCGTAGTTCTCCAAGTACACGACGTAGATTGGCAGGTGTGAGTGTTATTTCAATTGATCAATTGAAATAACAGTCACACTTGTCAATCTAGTATGTACCTAGAGAATATTAAGATACGACTGTAGAACTTCCTCCAAAAGTAACAACTTTAAGCCAATAAGAATATTATACAGAAATTATACAGTCTCAAACTATCCAAATGGGACAATTCGAGAGATCTCATTACAGGGATAATGACTCTCAAACGGGTCTAAGGGCTATTGAATGCGTACGCATAAGAACTAGAAGGTTAGTATCTATGCTCACTATATTTAATTTCAAGTATGTTTCATTTAATTATCATACTATATATATATTGTTCGATATACAAAGTAATTTTCAAAAAAAGTTGAAAAATCCCACCCCCATATGGACAATAATCCAGTGGCCATGCCACTTTTAAAACTAATCAACCAAACATTTACTAAACAAAATAATCCAACACCAATGTCAACAACAAATGTGTATCCCGTACTCCTTCTAATTCATCTACTCAATTAATTCATTTCATCAATTAAACTAATAATTAACGTATACAATTATTAATTTACACTGAGAGGCAATCCTACTTTCATATGAAATGGGCACTAATTATTAATTTACTTTCATATAAAACTGTTTCATTTATTAATTATATTTTAGTGGATGTAATTATATAATCTATGGATGGATTCAATTTAATCTTACTATGTGAATGTTTTTATCTACAATGAGTTAACCTTGAAACAATATATATTATCTCGTAAAATCATCAAAACACGATATTAAGAGAATTACAATGGTACCTTGACTTACCCCCCCCCCCCCCCTCCACACCCCCACCCCCACCCCACACCCACACACACAAACAAATTGAAAAATTCATGGGTTATTTCCAACATATAAACATCATATACACCTAACAATACTACACAAACATATATTCACGAGTTAGTTTCAATAAAAGTGCAAAAAATTCAAGAACCCATATATATACAAATACAAAAATAAATAACTCGTGAATTTGTCAATTTGTTTGACAAATTCATGGGTTAATTTATGGGTTAATTCAAATACAAAAATAAATTCATGGGTTAATTCAAATACAAAAATACAAATTCATGGGTTAATTCAAATACAAAAATAAATTGACAAATTTATGAGTTATTTCCAACATATAAACATCATATAAAGATAAAAAAAAAAAAAAAACACCACACATATACAAATAACTCGTGAATATACCCCCTACCCCCACCCTGTCCCCCCCTACCCACCCTGTCCCCCCACCCCCACCCACCACATACACACACACACACGCACACATAATAGCCTCCCACCCTACCCGGCTGAAAGGTGACAATTTTGTTATTTTGGTATAGTGTATGTTGGGCATGTTGGGATGACATAATATTTATTGCATTTATGGTTCCACGAGTGTATTTTTAGTCTATATATACCCTCAGCTACACTTAAAGAGCCTTTCGTGGAAGAATATTGTCTCTACATAATGGGGCTTAAAGACCCACTCATGGACAGACTATCATCAGAATTAGACACAACATCCAAACGGAGAGGAGCAATGTACAAAAAGAGCAAAATTGTTGGAAACACCTGTGTTCAAAAAGAGATAAACTCAACACTTAGAGATAATTTCATAAGAAAAATACCTAACATATTGTGCTCACCAAGAAGCACATGATGATCACTTTGCATAAAAGAACCTACCACATCACCAAGCATGTGCTTATTAAAAAAATCTTATTAATATTGTGGTAAATATCAAAGCATGCGCTATTTCCAAAATCTCACCCATGTATGGTGAGTCACCAAGTATGTGTTTATTTCAAAAAAAAATCTCTTCGTGATTTGGATGAGTCACTAACATGTATATGCAATAAAAATCTCGTTGTAATTTAGACGAGTCACTAGCATGTGTATGCACTAAAAACCTTAGTAAGTTTTGTGCTGGGTTGGCTTACAAAGAGTAACCTTAAGAAAACCTTAGTAAGTTTTTTGCTATGTTGACTTACAAAGTGTAACCTTGAGAAAAAACCTTAGCAGGTTTTCTTCTAAGTTGTGTGATAAAGTGTAATCAAACCTTAGCAAGTTTTGTGTTGTGTTTCCTTATAAAGTGTAATATTTAAAAAAAACCTTAACAATGATTTATGCTAAGGCGCCAAGCATTCGCTATTTTTTAGAAAAACTCTCGTCATGATTTGGACGATTCATTGGCATGTGTATGCACAATATGATGATTAATTGTCCCACGTAATTTTTTCAAAAATTGGGGGCAAATTGATGGTTTCATAAATAAGATTAATGTAGATTTGGTTGGTTAGGGCATAAACGAGTTGAGTCAATTTAAGGGGTTTTCAACTATTGTCGGTTGAAGTAGTTTCAAATTGTTATTTATTGGCTTAAGGTGGTTTGAACCATGGTTTGGGATTTATTAGCTCGAGGTGGTTCAAAACTTGCGTCAATTCAAGGCATTTTGAACTGTGGTTTGTTGGTTCAAGTTGTTTCAAATTATGGTTTATTGACTTAAGGTGGTTCGAACTATGGTTTATCAGTTCAAGTCGTTTTAAATTGAGATTTATCAGTTCAAGTTGGTTCGAATTGTGGTTTTTTGGTTCAAGTTGTCTCAAATTGTGATTTCTAGCTCAAGGTGGTTCAAAGTGTGGTTTGTCAGTCCAAGGTATATCGAACTGTGATTTGTCGATTTAAAGTGTGTCGAGTTGTGGTTTGTCGATTCATGGTGTTTCATACAGAAATTTCTTATTTCCCCAATAACTTTCTCTACAAGGGGACAAATATAGGAGGGGCTTATAGATAAACCTTCTCATTAGGAGACTAATGGAAGATCAAGATAAAGTGTAGTTCAATAGAAGAGAGAGGAAGTTGGTCAGATGAAGCAATTTAAATTCATCATGTATTTTATGAGTTTGTTAAGTATTTATAAGTTTTATTGTAAATATTAGTTATGTTATAATATTCAGATGAGGTTATTCAGTACCATCGATGGATTATGTTTGGCTATACGTGGGAGAGATTTCATGCTCTATAAAGCAACCTCATTTGGGAATCTTTGAGGGGATTGGTTTAGAGGATTGATAAGAAAAGAAATATTGAGGCATAACTGAACCATTTTAGATACTCCAGGTAAAATACACAGTTTTTCCTGATATAGCACCTTCGAGCAACCTTGCGCTCGCTTGGTTATCCATCACTGAGTTTTAGCACCAAATTGAGTATCTATTCATAAAATATTCGAGTGTATCCATACCATAAATAGGCATGTCAAATCAACTTACCTCAAACAATAGTGGTTTAGTTAGAAGTTGACTGGTTCGACGCTGACACACTGTGGCACTGCCTGACACAACTGCTGGTCACTTGAGATTTCACTCAACATTCAATGCATTTGATATTTTGGGCATAATGGTTTGACATAAAATTTGATGCATATGTGGTTCCATGAGTCTATTTTTTGAGTCTATATATATATATATATATCCCCAAGCTACCTTTAGAGGGAGGGAGAGACTTTGGAGAAAGAGAGTAGACATAATCTTTGAGCAGAAATATCACTTTGAGAGAGTTATTACAAACTAGAGAGCATTTACTCCCCACCATTAATGATTTACCTAGTTCTACTCAAGAACATAAGCATTTATTTAGTCTTGATCATTGCTTCTTCAGACATGGTTTTGAGTTGCGTACTCGAGGTGTGTCTAAAGTGCTTGTTTTTCTCTCCCTCTAGCTAGCTACTTTAAAGGTTCATTTATTATTCTAAACATATTGTATTTATTGCTTATCATTAAGTTATACTCGAGAGTTTGTGAGTTATACATTTTAGGTTATTCTTTATTATTTTGGATCGCATCCATTATTGTATTTTCATCATTAATACATGTTACTCCTCAGTTTATCATTAAACAACCTAGAACTTAGAGATATACTCTTTTACACAAACCGTCATAAGGAGTTTGTGCCTTATTTTGATCTTTATGTTTCGAGGATCTCTCAGGTATGAATGCATAAATACTTTCATCCTTGGATACTTTACTTGGGTGAAAATTTGTTTTAAATGAATTTTAAAACATTTTTAGAAAATTTTTTAAACTCGTTCCAATGACATCTGGTATATTTAGTTTGAACATGTTTGCACAACTTGTTACATCATAATTCAACGAAGTTTGAACGATGCAGTTTTTGGTCTGGACTAGTTTCTCATCGGAAGTTTCGTTCGAAAAATGTTGAACGAGAAGTGTTTCTTTTTTCAAACGAGATCCATTTTCTTTCGAACGAGCCGATGCATTTTTCAATGCAAAATTCATTTTTTAGCCTTATATCATTTTTGGAAAACATATTATAAATAGGAGTGTGGAGCAAAAGTTTTATGAAAGAATTTTTCATGCTTTTTGAGTTCTCAAACCCCTCAAAAAGCTCTCTGTGTTCATGTGATCACCGATGATCAATTTTTTCAAACCCATACATTACTTTACACCCAAACTATTTTAGATCCAAGCTTCGTCATATATATTCTTTGAGATCTAGTTTGTGTGCACCAAAGGTTATTCTCTCCATTTTGTTAAGAATCATTTTGTACGGTGGACTCCATATATACTGTTTACGCACAGTGCATTGCAGTGAAGAAGTGGTGGAAGCTTTATTCCAATCTATAGACGATTGTCGAGCCTTATCGGTGGATACCAAGGCGTGAGTTGTCTCACACGTTATTATTACACGGGTGGAGTCCTGCGTGTTATTGTTCGGAGGATGAATGAAAGAAGAGCATCAAGGCTTGCGAGGGCGTCGAGTCGTTATGTAAGTCTACTGTCATGTCCTTTATAAATTCATACATAGCGAATTTGCATGGTTGGACCATCCCAGGTTTTTCCCTTTGTGGGTTTTCCTCATACATCGATGTGTTGTGGATTGATTTATATTATCTCTCTATCACCTAGATATATGTTTTAAGAAAAATATAAAATTGGTTAATCTATTTTAACACAACAATTGTTTAATCGGTGCTAAGTTCGATTTGAGTTAACTTGTTTAATTGAACTTAAATTTAAGAAAGTATAAAAATGGTGGTTTTTGTGTTTTTATACCCTAGCCATATAGATACCTTTAAGTATAGGAACTTCAAGTGTTATTAGAGTGGGTGTCTATAAGTTGTTTAGTTATGAATCCGAGAGATTTTTATTTGTAGGTTCAATCACTTTTTAGGCCGCCGATGTTTGATGTTCCTAATTGCACGTACTAGAATTGGAAAGTGCGTATGAAATCAACACTTAAGACGACTAATGAATGGGTATGGTTAGTTATTGTTAAGGGATGGTCCCACCCATGACCTTAGTTGGTGATTATAGAATTTTCAAACCCGTAGAAACCTGGAGTGAAGATGAGCATAAACCGTCTCATTATAATTCACGTGGACTCATTGCTTTATTTTGTGCAGTCACACCAGAGGAAGTTTGTCGTTGTTGATACCAAATTTAATCTGCTGACATGGACCAATCATATGAAGACACGTGGCTATCTACATGGCAACAACAAACACTTCCGAGGAACCCACGCGCTCCGAGAAACAAGACTACAAAGAAGACTAGTTCCCCGAGGAACCCACGCGCTCCGAGGAACAAGACTACAACGAAAAAGACTTGTTCCCCGAGGAACCCAAGCTCCGAGGAACAATGCCTTTTCGAGGAACTCTTGAGTACCGAGAAGCTTAGGCGGTCCGAGCAACTCAGGCAGTCCGAGCTGCATCTCGAACAAAGCATTAATAGCGGGATAACCAACAGTTCAACTGATTCATTAAATGCTTATCATTCAGACGCACACGCAAAGAGGGCATTAAATGTATTACCCTTTCATATGTATATCATTTAATGTATTACCCTTTCAAATTACAGCCTCAGGGTTATAAATACGTTGTACAATCCTCATTGTAAAGGGGACCTGGACCCTGAATCCAGAAGGGAATTTCTTGATAGAATTTATAATCAAGAATTCCCAAACACTCAGCAATAAAGCAACAGTGGACGTAGGCCATTCTTATAAGGCTGAATCACTTTAAAATTCTTTGTCTCATTTATTTATTTGTGATTGAATTATTAGAGCGATCTAATTTTTTACATCAACAGATTGGCGCCGTCTGTGGGAAACGACTGATAATATCGTTTTTCATCAAAAATAATCCATTACCAATGGCGGATATTCCTGAATCCAGCAATCGAAACGCTGGAACCCCCCCAAATCCATCTTCTCCACCAATTATTGCAGATCTGACTGGAATAATGGCAAATCTGGCTCAGGGCCAGACCGTCATGTAAGAAATAATGCGACAACTCATCCAGACCCTCCATGGCAGTGCATTAGCCCATTCTGGACCACGAAGCATTCAAAGAAATACCCGTGCGCCTTCTTCGCGTACTCGGCGTACTAATTCACATCGCAATGAGGAATCTGATGATTTCTCTTATCAACCTGGATGAACTTCGTCAGTGCGGGCCACAGATACTGAACAACGTGTCACCCTCTCCCCCGAAAGGACCAGTGCATTGGAAAGATTAAGTAGGGTTTCTCCTTTCGACCGATTAGGCCCTAGGAGGAACAAAAGTCCTCTTAATGCAGGGTCGAGGAGCTTTCGACGACCATCAGATTTAAGGGAAGGATCTGCCCAGTAGCGACCAGCTGCTCGTTAAGATAGATCCTATGACCGACCAGCTGCTCGTCAAGATAAATCCCAGGAGGCCACTTCAACGGGATCAGTTGCTCAAACCAATAGGCCCAAGGAAGGAAATGATGCATGGAAAGGATCTATTCAGAGGCTGGAGGATAGATTAGGGGAAATGGCTAAGGCCAAGAACCCTCTACGACGAACCTTTGTTCGAGGAACGCCTTTTGTCCAGGACATTGTTGATTTTCCAACACCATCAAAGTTCAAAGCACCTGTTGTGACTCCCAAGTATGATGGAAAGACTGACCCTGTCCATCATATAGAACAATACCAAGCTGCACCCGACATCTATGTTATCCAAGATGAGATGAGATGCAGAGCATTCTCAGGAATATGGTATAATAGTCTTCCGCGGGGTAAGATTTTAACTTTTCTTCAACTAGCTGAGCTATTCATTGGGAATTTCTGCTTTGGAGCAAAGCCAGTTAAACGAGTAGCACATTTGTTGAGTGTTAGACAAAAAGCTGGTGAGAGTACCAGAGATTATATAACTCGTTCTAATAACGAGAAACTCGAAGTCATTGATTATGAGGAGAAGATAGCGATTACCGCTTTGATGAGTGGACTACTACCAAACAAGTTGTACTACACTTTGGCCAAAGATCCACCTCGAAGCATGTCGGACCTGATGGGAAAAGCGTCCAAGATTATGAATGTCGAGGAGGCTATGTCTGCGAAGAACAATATGGACGCCAAAGAAACCAAGGTGGAAGGTGATAAAGCTAAGAAGAAAGAACATAAGAACAATGGTGGTGACAAATAATCCAAAAATAGGTCGTCATGGGAAGTCTTGAGGAAATTTGATAAGTACACACCTTTGAAGGCAAACATCAACCACGTCCTGGAAGAAATTAAGAACAGCGAGGAGTTAAACTGGCCAAAGAAAATGAAGGCAGACCCTGACACGAGGAATAGGTAAAAATATTGCGAGTTCCACAAGGATTATGGCCATATGACCAAAAATTGCATAGCTCTTCAGAATGAGATTGAAACACTCATCCGACGAGGAAAGCTAGCAAAGTATGTTGATCGGGGAGGCGAAAGAAGAAACAACGACCGAACTAGAGAGAGGTCTAGATATCCTCGTCGAGCAGAGGATAACAAGAAGAGAAACCATAAAGTTGATCCAGATGATGACCCCGATCTTCCCAAGAAACCAAGGCAGCCAGAACGAGAGGTATTTTCAATACGCTTTGGGTCATTTGATTGTAATGTTATTACAGGAGGAGATACAGGAGGAGGAGACCTTACTGCAGAAAGAAAAGCTTACCTCGGTGAGGCGCAAGCTTGCTCGTACATTCAGCGAATAAATCTAGCTGAGGAAGATCGTCCGAGAAAGGTGAACAAGGAGAAATTGGTTATCGATTTTTCAAAAAATGACCTTGCAGGTGTTTTATATCCTCATGATGACCCGTTGGTGATCAAAATGAGAATGAAGGAGGTCATGATTTCAAGAGTAGTGGTCGACAATGGTAGCTCGGCAGACATCATGTTCTACTCGTGCTTCGATAGTTTAAATCTAAAGCTATCTCAACTGGAGCCTTACCACAGACCCCTCATTGGTTTTTCTGGCGAGAAAGTATTTCCTCTTGGGACAATCAAGTTGGATATATTCATTGGTACGTGGCCAGCTTGTCGGACAGAAAGAATACGTTTCTTCGTGATGGATAACAATGTCCAATCATCGTACAATATCATCATGGGAAGAGTAGGATTGAAGAAGTTCGAGGCTGTACCATCTACAGTGCATCAGTGCCTAAAATTTCCAACAAACTTTGGAGTAGGAGTTGTGAAAGGTGATCAGAAAGTAGCTCGGGAATGCTATTATTCATCCGCCGAGCAAGAAGAACTGGAAGAATCAAAGAAAAAGACTATTACCTATCAAGTGGATGAAGGTGCAGAAATTGAAACATTGGATCCTCGAGATGAGTCGCAACTCGTGAAGGGTCAAGTGGTGGAAACTACTAAAAACATCATTCTGGACGAAGAGCAACCTGAGCGAACTACTCAAATAGGTTCATCGTTGGAAGCCTCATTAAAACAAGAATTGATAACTTTCCTTAGAAGCAGAAGATAAACTTTTATGTGGAGTCATGAAGATATGCCTAGGATAGACCCAAACTTCTTATGTTACGAGCTCAATGTGAATAAGGAGATCAAGCCTGTGAAGCAGAGAAGAAGAGTATTCAGTCCCGAGAAGAATCAAGCTATACAGGAGGAAGTCGAGAAGCTCCAGAAAGCTTGTTTCATTGAAGATGTTAAATATCCAGATTGGTTAGCTAATGTGGTGATGGTAAAGAAGAAAAACAACAAGTGGAGGATGTGTGTAGACTTCACCGACCTCAACAAAGCATGCCCAAAGGATCACTTTCCACTGCCCCGAATTGATCAACTGGTGGATGCTACCTCGGGACACGAGTTGCTGAGCTTCATGGATGCTTATTCTGGCTACAATCAAATTAAAATGAAACCTGAAGACAGGGAGAGTACTTCTTTCATTACCCTTCGGGGAACTTATTGTTATAATGTTATGCCTTTTGGTTTGAAAAATGCAGGTGCGACATATCAGAGGCTGATGAACAATGTCTTTGCTGAACAAATCAGTGATAATATGGAAGTCTATGTTGACGATATACTGACGAAAAGCAAGAAAGATGCCGATCATCTAGTTGACTTAAGTCAGACTTTTGATCAACTAGATAAATATCAAATGAAGTTGAACCCGACGAAGTGCGTCCTTGGAGTACGAGAAGGCATGTTTCTCGGATACATTGTCAATCAACGAGGCATTGAAGCAAATCGTGAAAAGATCAAAGCTCTATTAGGGCTGCGATCTCCAACGACGAAGAAGGAAGTACAGAGTCTCACAGGACGAGTAGCGGCACTCAACAGATTTGTGTCACGAGCAACTGATAGATGTCTCCCATTCTTCAAGACACTCAGAAAGACTTTTGAGTGGAATGATGAATGCGAGAAGTCTTTTCCAGACTTGAAGAGATATTTGGGAGCACCTCCACTGTTGTCCAGGCCAGTGATGGGAGAAAAATTATACTTGTACCTTGCAGTGTCCGAGAACGCAGTTAGCTCGGCGTTGATCAGAGTGGAGAATGGAGTACAAAAGCCAATTTACTACACAAGTAAGGCCTTCCGGGGAGCAAAAATCAGATATCCAAGGCTGGAGAAATTGGCACTGGCACTGATTGAGGTGAGTAGGAGAATGAGGCCATATTTCCAGGATGATACCATAGTAGTATATACTGATATGCCATTGAGGCAAGCCCTGCATAAGCCAGAAAAATCAGGAAGATTGATGTACTGGGAAATAGAGCTCGGTGAATATGATATAGTCTATGAACTCAGATCATCGCTTAAAGGGCAGGCTGTAGCAGATTTTATAGCGGAGTTCACCTATCCTGATAGCTCTGAGGAACAAAAGTTGCTCGTTGATCAACCTGTGGATGTTACAGGATCAACAAACACAGGCTCAGACCAATTTCGATTGGTAAAAGGGCGTATAGATGTTACAGGATGTGATGTAGAGATAGTTGTGAGGACTCCGGACGAGAAATAAGAGTTGCTCGCTGATTAACCTGTGGATGTTACAGGATCAACAAACACTAGCTCAGACCAACTCCGGTTGGTAAAAGGGCAAGTGGATGTTACAATATCATTGACTTCGGGCTCAGACCAACTCCGGTTGGTAAAAGGGCAAGAAGAAATGATCGACGAAGAGCAAGAAAAATCCGAGGAGTAAAGGAAGGAATAAATATTTCACCGAGGAACTCTAACTGATCAGAAATTTGAAGACGAGTTACCTATATGGAGACTATATATAGATGGCTCATCTTGCACTGCAGGATGCAGTGCGGGTATATTTTTGAGCACTCCGGATGAGGTCGATATGGAATACGCCTTACGTTTCCAATTCAAAGCTTCCAACAATGAGGCTGAGTATGAGGCCATGATTGCAAGACTTGGTTTAGCAAAAATTATGGAGGCGCAACAGGTCATTATTTTCAGTGATTCTCAATAGATCATAAACCAAATGATGGGAGTATATGCAGTTAGAGGAGAATTAATGATCAGATATCATGCAAAGGCAAAGGAACTGGTGTCAGAATTTGTTGCTATTCAGCTGGTTAGAATACCAAGAATGGAAAATGCGAGAGCAGACGCCCTAGATCGACTAGCATCAGCTACTCGCACCGTGCTATGACGAACAATCCAAATTGAAGTGTTAGCTGGTCGGAGCATAGATGAAGATCTGACGATGAACTTTATCACCCTTGATTTAGGACCATCTTTGATGGATTCCATCAGGGCGTATATCGAGGAGGGAGAATTGCCAATTGACAAGCTCGCTGTCAAAAAATTGAAGTTTAAAGCTGCTCGGTATGTATTAACTAATGGTGTTTTATATAGACGAGGAATTATGGCAGGTTTGCAGAGATGTGTACACCCCTCCGAGGTAAAAGAATTAATTCAAGAGATCCACGAAGGGTCTTGTTGAGCACATGTAGCAGGTCGTACGCTTTTACAAAGGGTAATAATGCAAGGATACTACTGGCCGACGATGAGGGTTGATTGTATAGCCTACGCAAAGAAGTGTGATAAGTGCCAGCGCTTTTCCTCCATACGAAGAACTCGACAAGCATTGTTGACACTCATAACTTCCCCTTGGCCATTTGCCATGTGGGGAATCGACTTGGTTGGGCCACTGCCAACGACCCGAGGAAGGTTCAAGTACCTCCTCATCGTAGTGGATTATTTTACTAAATGGGTAGAAGCTGAGCCACTCATTGACATGACGTACGAGAAGGTGTACCAATTTATTTGGAAGAACATCATTTGTCGATACGGTCTACCTCATGCCTTCATCACAGACCATGGAACACAATTTGATAACTAGGAGTTTGCCGCCTATTGTTATCAATCAAATATTTTGAAGGTCCACTCAGCACCAGGCCATCCTCAAAGCAATGGACAAACTGAGGTGACAAACAGGACGCTGCTAAATGGCTTGAAGAAAAGATTGGATGATGCAAAAGAAAACTGGATCAACGAGTTACAATCAGTACTTTGGGCTTACCGAACTACTCCCCGAGTAGCAACTGGGGAATGACCATACATGCTGGCGTTTGGAAGTGAAGCTGTCATACCTGCCGAGTTGGGCCTTCTAACACACAGGGTATTGAATTTCAATTCCCCTGTTAGTGACTTAATGAGAAGACTGGATTTAGACATGCTCGAGGAAGTTAGAGAAGAAGCAGCCATTAGAAATGCTGCTTACCAGCAGCGAACAGCTTTGTTCTACAACAAAAGGGTGAAGAAGTGCGACCTGAAAGAAGGAGATTATGTGCTGAAGAAAGTAATTCAAAAGCACAATAAGCTGGAAGCAAATTGGCATGGACCATACCGAGTTACAGAAGTTATTCGACCAGGAACTTATCGAATAGCAACTCTAGAGGGGGAGGAGTTCAAGAATGCATGGAATGCAGAGCACCTACGCAAGTATTATCAGTGATGTATATGTAACACAGTTCCATCAGTATGAATAAAATGAAGATATTCTGCTAAAGTCTCTCCTTTTATTGAGAATTTTTTGGGGAATACTAGTGCTACACACTACTCAGCAAAACTCGACAAAACTCGGCAAAGCTCAGACTGCTCAGTAGCAAAATATTCCTAAAAATGCCAACTTCGGTTGGTTAGGAAACCAAATATTCCTAAAAATGCCAACCTCGGTTGGTTAGGAAACAAAATATTCCTAAAAATGCCAACTTCGGTTGGTTAGGAAACAAAATATTCCTAAAAATGCCAACCTCGGTTGGTTAGGAAATAAAATATTCCTAAAATGCCAACTTCGGTTGGTTAGGAAACAAAATATTCCTAAAAATGACAACCTCGGTTGGTTAGGAAACAAAATATTCTTAAAAATGCCAACTTCGGTTGGTTAGGAAACGAAATATTCCTAAAAATGCCAACCTGTTTGGCTAGGAAACGAAATATTCCTAAAAATGCCAACCCAAACAGCAAATGAAATATTCCTAAAAATGCCAACCTGTTTGTCTAGGAAACAAAATATTCTCGCAAATGCCAACTTATGTTGGTCGGGAGGTAAGATTATTACAGAAAGTGCAAAAGTTGCTAACTATGGTTGGTCGGGGATAAAAATCCACCAACTGTAGTTGGTCGACAAAGAAAATTTACCGACCTTGGTTGGTCGGAAACATTTAAGATAAAAGTCTACTAACTATGGCTGGTCGGAGATAAAAACCCACCATCTGTAGTTAGTCGACAAGCAAAATTTACCGATCTCGGTTGGTCGAAAACATTTTATGGGTAAAATTATTTCAAAAAGACTAACTATAGCTGGTCGGGGATAAAAATCCACTAACTGTAGTTGGTCGACATGGAGAATCTAACAACCTTGGTTGGTTGGAAACATTTTAAACAACATTTTTATACTCGTTACTTTATTATTAAGTGATCGGGCAACAGTATTGATACTTGTAACTTTTTAATTGTTACTGAGTTGGTCGACAAACAACACAATATTGTTATCTTTTTAACAGATATGCATAAATATAAAGTGTTTGATAAATACAAGACAATAGCAATCAAGATTTGCAAACAAAAATGAAATTCTTTCATTGAATTCAAAATAAATTACATTGATAAGGAAATTACAGTTACATTAACATGTATACTAACTATTACATCAAAAATTCCTATTCTACTGGTCTCTTACCCTCTGCTTTTGACACAGGTTCCTCGCCAGCAGGCGGATCATTTAAAGACAGAGGAGAATTGATGAAGTTGAGATCCTTCAACATCCTGACATTCATCACGGATGGTCTATCTAAGAGATGCTCGGGACGAGATACCTCGATTTGAGAATATAAATTGTAGTCACCGAGATACTTTGAAATTAAGCTCCAAGGAATAGCCCGAGCAGGGATCCAATCCGTGTCCAAATTGTATGGTGGCACAGGCAAGTCGAGCAACCCGGGATCATGGTAGTCCCACAGATAATGACCTTGTTCGAGCTTCAGCACACCTAAGGCATTCAACCAGCCTTACTTGTAGCCCTCATTGTTGGCATTCTGGATACGATCGTCCAAGTGGAATAGTGCTTCGTTGTATCCAGCCATCCAGAACTCCCTGGGTTGTTTGTGGAATTGATATGTTAGCATTTCTAGCTGCTCGTGGAGATTCTTGATGAAAAGCTCCTTATTCTCCAAGACTGACTTCTGCGCAGAGAGCTGTTTTTCCAAGTCCCTAATCTTCTTTGACATATCAGACAACGCCTGGTTTTTCGCCATTAATTGGAAAGCCTGGTTCTCTAAGGCAGATTAAGTCCTCTGTTCCTCGATAAGAACCCGAACTGCTCTGGCTCGTCCCCGAGGAGCTCTTGCTCGGCCACGAGAAGATGAAGAAGTTACAGAGCTCTTCAAAGTCTCCAACTCGTCCCTCAACTTGGCGTTCTCAACCTCTAAGAACGAAAATCCCTCGTCGGTCACTGGGATCAAGGCATTAGAAGTGGAAGCTACAGACTTTAATTGTGACAGCTCCTTTTTGCAGGTTGTTGTTTTCCTTTTCCAGCAACTCAGCAATCTGTCTACATTCTTCGACCTCACCTCTCAAGGTTCTCTCTCTTACATCGTACCCAGCAAAAAGCTTCTCGTAGCCCTTGTCGGCAATGATTTGCTAGTACTTCTTCTCGTACCCCTCATGCAACAAAGCAGTGGATTCTTTGTATTGAAGCTGAAGGTCCTCGAGGGTGCTTTGAAGATCCTCGATCATTTCATAATAAGTAACGTTATTGGCTACAGCCCGATCAAGCAGACACTTCAGATATTGATATGCTTCCACTGCCTGTTCTGAAGCATCCTGGCCAAGGATGTCGATAACTTGTGCAGCACTCAGGTCTGTGTGACCAGCCTTAAAGTACTCATTACATTATCACAGCAACTTTGTATCATGGGCAGAGAGCAGTTCCATCCTAGCCAGAAACTAGCAGAGAAAGAAGAACAATCATCAATAAGAAGAGTAAGCAGAGTATGAATGAAAGATAGACAACAGTATGCAAAAAAGTTCAAGTTTTATTAGATCATAATTCAGAGTTACATCTTCTGGGTTACATTTGATAAAGAGAAACAAAATAAAGAGAAACAAAATAAAGAGAAACCCGAACAACACTACACCTTTTCCTTATCTTCCAAAACCTTCTCTGGAGGTTGGGATGAAGAGGTAGGTTTCTCGGAGGGAAGGGATAGTTGCTCGGGGAGAATAGGCAGTTGCTCGAAGGAAGAAATGATTTGTTGATTTTCCTCGGCAGCAGGCTGGATGGCTAGGGCATGATCTCCCATCACCATCGAAGACTCTTCGGAGGTAGCTTCGTCCTCTTCTAACTCTTCTGGAGTTAGAGGGGGACCAGGGATATGTCTCCGGAAGAGCTCGAAAGACTCGTCGACCTTTATCTCCTTAAGGGCAGCGACCCATCCATCCCTAAAGTATTTGAGACGGCCATAGTCCACTTGTGACACCATGGCAGCCAACCCCTTATTCCACCCCTTGTCCCAGCCAGAGCTGAAGGACTTCTTCACAGCCATCTTCCTCTTGGTCTTCTCCAAGGCAAGTTTTTCGGACAGCAAGTCATCAGCAGCTTTCAATTTTTTCTCAGCTTCCTCCTTCTGCCGACCTACTTCCCAAAGTTGAACCAACTCCTCCTCGGCAGCCTTGAGTTTATCTTCAAACTCTCATGCAGTTTTGAGCCTCTCCTCAAGCTCCTTATTTGCCTTCTCTTGGGCATTTATTCTCTTCTCCAACTCCTTGGAGGCATCAACAGCCCGAGATTTTTCTTGCTCGGAGGAGGCAAGCTTCTTCTCCTAGACAGCTTTGTCATCAGCATATTTCTGGCGAGAATCTGCCAGAGACTTGGTAGCTTCTTCTAGAGCTCCCTCCATACTGGACGAGGATCAAGAAGCCTTAATCGGTTCATCCTTCTTCAGGATTATATTGAAGCAGCTCGTCAATGGTGAACAAAAAAAGAAAGCAAGTTAGAAACAGAAATGACAAAGGAAATATAAAAAGTTAAAAGTAAGAAGACTTACAGAAGCAAGGTGATGAGCAGCTAGTGAGGTGACCATGTCCCGAGTAAGGTTTTCTTCAGTACCTTGGACCTCGGGAATGATCGAGGACTTTATCGAGCTCATTGCAGAGCTCGGGGGAACAAAAGTTGGAAACCCAGTTCCAGTAACTGGGGGCTGAGTGATGGTATCAGCCAAATAGACCGAGGAGCTTTTCTTCAGCCTCCTCGGGGGAATGGGTACAGATTCAACCAAGGAAGAACCCTTGGTCGGTGATATCACAATCACCTCTCCAGGAGCAGCAGACCTGCTCGGAGCCACTGCGGGCTTCTCGGCAACTTTAACAGGAGCAGCTGGAGGAGCTGCATCATTCTTCTTTATCCCCTCCCTTGGGACATCAATCCTACTCCTTTTTGCCTCCCCAGAACCGGAGGCAGTTTTCTCAAACAGGGTAGGAGGTCTTCTCTTCTTCATCCTTTCACTTAAAGGAATATGGGATTCAGGCGATGAGCTGGTGGAAGCTGGTACTGGCTCTGATTCACTTATCACTGGACGAGCAGTGAAAGAAGTGTTGTAGATCTTGTACTGGAGCAGATACGAGACCGACCTAATGTGCTCGTCGGCAACACTTTGATGCAGATTCCAGATAAGTTTCAAATGCCTTATATTGACATCTGCATCTTTTGGGCAATTTCTCTTGCTATTAACTGTAGATAAATAAACATTGTTATCAGTGGCGTATTTTATCAAACACAAAAGAAACATGATTTCAAAATAAATAAAATAAAATAAAAATAACCTATCCCATTGCCATAAGGAAGGCATCTGGGACCCTGGTAAACTTTATCTCCAACTAATGGAAGGTGTTGCCAATTTTTTATGACAACCCCGTGTTCAAAATAATCCCTATTGGCATCAGGGAGATTTACTACTAAGGCTCTATTTAAAAATCTAGTTTTTAAATAAAAAATATTATCATTAACTGCCCATCTATAGCAGTACATGATTTCTGGAATTCCTAGGCGAGTTCCATGAACTTGATTTAATTTATGCACCCCATTAACTATTCTTCATGTGTTGGGGGCTATTCTCGCAGGAACGACGTCAAAATAATGACAGAATTCCAGACACAAGGGATTTGGTGGAAAAGAAAATCCACACTCAGCAATAAAAAGGCTGGGGAACCAATGTCCCTCAGCCAAATTGAAATAATAAGAAGGCTCAGAAAGCTCTTCCAAGACAACCCAAGAGGGAATGGAAAAATCTGAGCGAAACTTTTCAAGAGACTCAACAGAGTAAACCATGATGATGAATAAAAGAAATGAAGAAGAAAGAAGAAGGTCTTACAGGAAAAGAATAGATCTGCTGACAATGAACGACGGAAAAGATGAACGCACAAGAGAGTAAGGAGAGACGACGTAAAACTCGAAGATAAAAATTTGAAAGGTAGAAGATAATGGGAGCGTCTGTGAAGTTTAAATACCTTGCCTTGGGAAATGGTGAAATAATGATTACAAAAAAGGATGATTACGTTACCGGAGGATAAAAAGATGAAAAGTGGCGCGGGAATCAAAGCGGACAACAACGGCTAAAAAGATGAAAAGTGGCGCGGAAATCAAAGCGAACAACAGCGGCTAAAAAGACGAAAAGTGACGCAGGAATCGAAGCACGCAGAAAAGTCAAAAAAAGCATGATTCTACGAATTGGTAAGGAGAAATAAATACAAGGGAAACGCTCCTAAAAATCAGGAAGACTATTTAAAGCTACCATATTCCGAGAAAGAATGTTCCATTCTCCTCAAATTTCGAACTATGAAACATTGGGGGCTTCTGTTGATACCAAATTTAATCTGCTGACATGTACCAATCATATGAAGACACGTGGATATCTACATGGCAACAACAAACACTTCTGAGGAACCCACGCGCTCCGAGAAACAAGACTACAAAGAAGACTAGTTCCCCGAGGAACCCACGCGCTCCAAGGAACAAGATTACAACGAAAAAGACTTGTTCCCCGAGGAACCCACAAGCTCCGAGGAACAATGCCTTTCCGAGGAACTCTTGAGTACCGAGAAGCTTAGGCGGTCCGAGTAACTCAGGCAGTCCGAGCTGCATCTCGAACAAAGCATTAATAGCGGGATAACCAACAGTTCAACTGTATCATTAAATGCTTATCATTCAGACGCACACGCAAAGAGGGCATTAAATGTATTACCCTTTCATATGTATATCATTTAATGTATTACCCTTTCACATTACAGCCTCAGGGTTATAAATACGTTGTACAATCCTCATTGTAAAGAGGACCTGGACCCTGAATCCAGAAGGGAATTTCTTGATAGAATTTATAATCGAGAATTTCCAAACACTCAGCAATAAAACAACAGTGGACGTAGGCCATTCTTATAAGGCTGGACCACTTTAAAATTCTTTGTCTCATTTATTTATCTGTGATTGAATTATTAGAGCGATCTAATTTTTTACATCAACAGCCGTATTATGACATGTGAAATGTTTAAAGAGGCTTGAGACATGCTCCAACTCCTTCAAGAGGGTACTAGTGTTATTAAGGCTTCCAAAATATAAAACTTCACCACTCAGTTTCAAACCATTAGGATGGAGGAGAGCGAAACCTTTGATGAGTTATATGTTATATTCTCTGATATTGTGAACTCATCATTCAACTTGGGAGAGAGAATCCCTGAAACCGAATGATTCAAGAAAATCATGAGGTCCTTGCTTGAAAGATTTAATTCAAAAGTGACTGATTTGAATTCTTCAGGTACTTAGGACTCTATGAAACTCAAAGATCTTGTAGAAGATCTTTAATCTTATAAGCTCGACATATTTTCCATCAAAAAGATAAATAAAGATAAGGACGTTGCTTTAAAAGACCGAAAGGAGGAAACACTTGTTTCGAGCGAGTAGTCTGGCATCGATTCTGATGATATAGCCAAATTTGCAAAGAAGTTTAAAAATTTTCTCAAGTTTTATAAACAATCGAAAGATGAAAAGAAGTTTGAGAGAAGCAAGTTTAACAAGGCTGTAAAATTCTTGAAAAATCGTAATGATAATTTTAAGAGGAATGATTCAGATAGATGTTTTGTGTGTGAGGGTTATGGACATAGGAAAATTGAGTGTCCCACTAAACTAAGGAAGCATGGTAAGAAACCACAGGCATATAATGCCACATTTAGTGATACTGAACAATAAGAGGACTCGAATCCCCCATTGAGCGCAACTAGATCGCGTTCACTAATAATCATGTAAGCTTTGACGAAATATATTTCGATGAAGATAATTATGAGTATGAGAATTCCGAGGCCATTGTTTGTTATTCCTAAGTGAGTTATGATGGAGAGAGTGGAAAAGAATAAGAAGAGGAAGACGATTGTGAACTTCAAGCTACCTTTCATGAGTCATGTGTGAAGACAATAAAATTAAAAATGGCTAACTTGAAGTTGGAAGCTAGGTTGAAAGAACAAGTCGTGGGTAATGATAAGAGTATATTAATTGAGGATCTTAGGGAACGTAAGAAGACTCCTAAGGAGAATATATATCCTATTAAAGGGGGCGAGATAACCTTCGTGGGTTGATGGAGATTTTAAAGAAGGACTCCCTTATCTTTGACGAGTCTCGTCGTTTTCTCGAGTCTAGGATTTGGATCTATAATAGAGATTGAGAGGATCTAGTATTCTCAAATTTGATTTGGAAACTAGGTTGAAAAGGTTGGATAAAATATTAGGCAACGTACGAATAAAGATGATAGTTGTGGGATAGGTTTTGACGATCCAAATGCTTCCGCTACTAAATCTAATACCATTCTTTTAAGAGATTCGACCATTGCCAAGGACGTTAGAAAATGTCAACCCTTAGGTAACATTCCTCGTTATGTCTTCACGTGCACATATTGCAGTAAAAAGGTCACCTTAGGACTTTTTTCTTTGATCATTGAAAAGGTCATAGTAAGTCTAAGTCTAGAGTCATTAAGGTTTCCAAAACCCAAGAGCATCACATTTCACCTAAATGGGTTATAAAGGCTTTACATGTTCGACTCATTGATTTCCGAATGCTTGCACGTGATATTTCTTCTGGTAAAAATAATGTTTGATTGTGCTTGCATGTTTTTGTACACTAGCGTTCGTACTTTATGTTATGTGTGTTTGATAGTTGTATGATGTTTGAGTCTTTTTTATTTTGATTTTGTCTTTTGAGTCTTATTATGAAAAAATACAAAAATATTTTTGTTTGTCTTTTGAGTTTTGTTCTCACCTGGTGTCTTTGAAAAATTGTTTAAAAACTTAAAAAGATTTTTATTTATGTGTATTTTAGTTTTACACATTTTGTGTGTCATATCTGTGTATTTCAATCCACTTTATTCCATGTATCCATGTGGCTTGGACGTTTTTTTTATGATTTTCCATGCTTAGATTATTTTTAGTCATGCTGGCATGGAGTAGTTTGAAAATAACTTGCTTAATGGATTCACTTTGGAATATTTAGAATTACCACTTCTTAGCTTTCAATTCACCTCTGACCATCAAATAAAATGTGAATAACCCGTCCTCTTCTCTTCAAAAGAAGGGACACTTCCGATTTTGTCGGTGCTTGAAATAATTTTGTCTTCTCCATATTACTATATCTCTAGAGTCAATAATTTTATATGAGGAACTACTGAATTCAATCACTTGCTGCCATTACTCTTCTATTTTTTGTTGAATTCTTTCTAGATTCAAAGACTAACCGCAAAATCACAAATAAAAATAGTGAATAGACTCACGTGACCTTTGGATTTGGATATAAATCACGAGAATGTATATATTTCCTCTAATTTGTTATTGAGATGTAAAGCATTACATCCTTTTAAGAAACAAAGTTTTTGGTCGGAATATGAATCAAACCAAAAGACCCGTTAACTATTAAGGAGGTTCATAGAAGGAATCACACTTATACCACTAAACTATACCCGCTACAATGCGATTATTATATAAAAATGGACCTTTTGTCGAACAGGCGAATTAGGCGTAATCAATATAGGATAACAAAATAATCATTAGGTCCCTAGTACCTCCCTATTCAATATAATCCCTAGGTCATACTCTGAGTAACGATCTAAAAGCCACCAAGCGCTCCCAGGCCCTGTTTGACTTCGGTCAACTTCATCATCAGAGCAAAAGCTTAATGAATCTTTGAAGGGATCTAAATACCCTTTTCAAAGATCCACGCCGTGCGCGAATCGACATAACGGTTCAAATAAACGGCATTGAAACATTCATTACATCGATCAAATGACTCATTTTTTATTGTCGGAATGTTTGAATTTGAGTCTGGATGGAATTTTTTCGATGTTGGGGAAAGAACTTTAAGAGAAATTTAGAGGCCATCTCCCTCCATGATCCAATTGAGGCCAGTGATAAAGACCAAAACCAGGTCTTAGCTTTATCCTTTAAGGAAAAGGGGAAAAGCTTTAGGAGAACGACATCTTATGTGCAAGCTTGATCGCTAAATGTATCGCATGCCTCTTCGAACTCACGAATATGGAGAAAAGGCTTTTCCAAATCCAACCCGTGAAATGTGGGAAGAATTTGTATCATTCCATTACGAAAATGAAACTTTCCCGCATTGTACGGAAGTAGAATGCATCATGGGGATACAGTTCTCTCGAGATAAAGGAGTTCTCTTATGGGACGATATGGCATCTCACCCTCAATCCGTACCAAAACTAGTGTGCTCAGACATGTCTCTCTCTAATTGACTCATTATCCTCACTTGGTGTCCTAGATGTGTGACTTGCAATGGAATTTGGAGGTGTAGGAGGTGGAACCCATAACTGAGGTGCGTTAGGAGTGTGTGGGCTATTAGGATCATACTCAACTATTAGATTCTCGTGAATGCGTGTGGGAGTATATTGAGGAGTTTGTTACGGATTTTACATGAAAGGGATATGAGAGATGTTATATTTTTTTCTTTTAATTTTCTAAATTTTTTGGATTTTTGATTTTATGATTTTTTTTGGCCTTTTAAGATTTGGAATCAAATTTTAGATTAAATTGACCTAACCTAACAGTCTACCTAATCCCCGATAATGGGGCCAAAAACTTGAAGAGACTAAAAATGTGTCTCTAGTGCGTGCTAATTACGGTTCAAGTGCAAATCGGTTGCATAAGTAATAAACTCGGTAAGACGGGATCAAATCCTCAGGGAAATAGGACGTGGAACGTGACGACAATAGGTAAAGATAGTTAACCCTAAACTAACTCTGAAAAGAAAAAGGAAAAGGTGATGATTTGGAGTTTTATATCTACTAAATAAATGCAAAGTAATTAAATTAATAATTAAACTACGTATGCAAGAGTAAACTAACTGTGACTGACTAAATATGAATGAGAAAAATAGGTTGGACTACAATCCCCCGAACCCTAGTATGTTTACCAGATATAAAACTAGTCGTGAATTAGACAATTTATTAAATAAAGTTTTTATTAATCTCAAGTATTACATGTATGAGGGTACTAGTCCGCATCATACATAATTAAGAGTAAGAGTAAAGTAGTGCAGAAATAGAGACCACGCAAGTCGCACTCTTAAACACCCCAGTTACCTAGGGCAAACGAGGCAAAAAGACCTACGACGGTTGTGACTACTACGCAACATGATTCAATCATTTATTTAATTCAGGAAACTAATTTTATAGTCATGTAAACCACATCGGGTTGGGTTCATGCATCCCAACCCTTAAAAATCTAGCCAAACATGGTGCAATTAATTAAAGTTATGTTTTCTAATGTGCATATAATAAAAACCATTATGAAATTATACCTAGATAAGCAAGAGAATCTAATAAATTCTGGAAATAAACAAAGCATGAATGAATTATAAACTTCAAACAATAAAGGAGAAGAAATAAACTCTAGTGCAGAAATCTTGAATTGCAAACCATAAAATTGTAAACTTGAGTTCCTAGGGTACTTGGCCATTTTCTCTCTCTAAAACTATGCAAAAAGAAACTCTGCAATGCCTGGTAACAAGTTAGAATAAAAACACTACATTTTTACAAGAGTTTGGTCCATGCACAACTCTAATTTAGAAGAAAGATAATTCAAAGATTCTTCAGCCGAACCGGTCCGGACCAGGGGTATAGGTTCGTTCACTTTTTACAAAAGTCCTAGCAGCACTGGATCGATTCATTTTTCCTCGTCATCGGTTCAGTTTTCCTTATACAGAAGATTTACCAATACCGAACCGGTTAGTTTTTCCTGTTCATGGTTCGGTTCCCTCCATTTTTTTTTCTTGTAATTTTCTCTCAACTTTGAAGCTTCATAACTGTTGATCCGGGACTCGAATTTGGATGTCGTTTCTTCCTACATGCTCATGGACTCGAGTACTTCAACTTTTATTCATGCTTCTTGTCCGAATTCCAGATGTAAAATTATTATTTCTTCCCTTTGACTTTTCTTCTTTTCTCTTCTTTCTTTCTTCAAATTTCTTTCTTCTTTATGTGCACTAAATACCTGTAAAATTGATGAAAAATACATAAAACTCGGTGTACTCATTAGAAAATGACAGTAGCAAGGATATGAGATAAATTAACTCGAATTACACCGCGCGTAGTGTTAAAAGACTCTAAATTACGGGGATAAATATGAAGAATGTATGCCTAATCATTAGGAGAAGAGGTTGAGAAATAACTTCAATATCTTTAAAAGCTTGCTTGTATTTTCGTGGGATTTTTTTTATTTGAAGTTAGGTGATTTTTCTCTATAAAGAATCTGAGATTATCCTTGATGATTTGAATATGAGCTTATATGATTTAATCTTTGTCATTATAGTACTATTTACCCTATAAAAACCTTCTTGAGTCATCTCTTATTATAGAACATGCTCCAAACTGAGCATTATTCTCCACAGAACCTGCACAATTGACTTGGATCTTAACTGAAAAAGGAGTTTCCCAGTCTTGATAGCCTGTATACTTATCAGCATTCAAATTTTGATTAAACATATTCAAAGTTTCCTAATTGAAATCTCTGATACTTCCTTTCCAATTCATTATACGACCAATATCTGATATTCTGAGAATAACATTTTCAATTACATTAAAATGCTTTATTGGTTTAGCTTCAAATGTTGCCTTATTATTACTTAGACAAATTTCCCAGATCATAAAAAGAGGAATAACTTTGAATAACCAATTAGAGAACTCAGAGATACCTGGTTGTAACCATTATTTGATAATAGAACTATGAATAGATGAGGTACACTGATTGATACCCATAACACCATTGAAATATTTCCCCACAACAAAAGCCACTGGACCTATTTTGAATAAATGGATTAATGATTTTATAGATTTTAGACAACATTTACACCTTGATGACAGTCTTATACCCACTAATTGAAATCTATCTTCAATAGGAACACATCGAGATAGAACTTTCCAAACAAATACTGAGATGTTACGAGGGATCTTAGGGTTCCAAAGGGAATTAAAATCCAAAGAATATATTTTAGAGTTTCTTATCAGATCATACCCCGACTGAAAGGAAAACCTTCCATCAATAGTTGGCTTCCATACTAGATCATTAAAATTTGAAGAAGAATTATCATTTATAAAATCCCAAGCTGATTTATTCCTCCTGACACTTAGATCCATATAAACCATCTAAATCTTAATACTTAACCAGCATAAATTGAGCCCAAAGACTTCTGCCATCCTTAAAACTCCAAGCTAACTTGAGACTTGCTGATGTCATAATGGCTTCTAAATTGCTGACACACAGACCTCCTTCTTGTTTAGGGAAGCATATAGGCTCCCATTTTAGCCAATGAAATTTTTCCCCATAATCTTTGTTAACCCCTCCAAAAAAGGAACTAAGAAACTGGCTAATGGATTTCAAAATCATTTTAGGAGGATTTAACACTAACAAGATGTATAAAGTCATAGAAGAAAGTACTGATTGAATAAGGGTAAATCTACCTCCGATGGATAAGAACTTAGAGTTCCAACAAAGAATCTTAGAAGCTATATATTGGATAAGAGAATCAAAATATGAATCTTTACTTATACCTTGAAATAATGGACAACCCGAGTAAGTTAGGTGCCCTGTATCACATCTGAAACCAATTACTATTGCTATTTTATTTCTGATGGTTGCACTGTCTCTATAGCTTATCTTGAAACTACTCTTCTTTGTACATATCAATTGATCTAATTCATATTCATGATTTTTTAAGAAGACCATAAAATGCTCTAAACTTCTCTTCATGCCATTAAAGAATATAATCAAATCATCAGCAACTGGACCAATATCTAGGATGAGAAATGGTTTAATAAATCCATTAGACATGCTATCATTTAAACCTCTACTAAAAGCCTTTGCCATGATGATAAATAGGCTTGGGGATATAGGATCCCCTTGCCTAATACCTCTTGAATATTGAAAAAAGCCTTTAGTTTAACCATTAATCAAAATAGAGAACCAAATAGATAAAATAGATCTCCATATTAAATCAATAAATGTTTCAGAGAACCAAAAGCTCTTAAAGATTTAATTATGAAGATCCAAGAAACTCTATCTTAAGCTTTGGCCATATCAAGCTTAATAATCACATTACTCCAAGCAATTTTTTTATCCAACAGATGAAACATATCTTGATCCAATAAGATGTTATCTTGAATACATCTACCCTTAACAAAACCTGATTGATTTAGGGAAATCAAATTAGGAAGGAGTAGACATAATCTAGAGTTAAAAATCTTGGATAATACCTTATAACTAAAGTTACAAAGACTTATAGGTCTAAAATTCTTACAAAAAGAAAATCTAGTAACTTTAGGAATAAGACGAATTTGGGTAGAACTCTAGGATTTAAGAATCTCACCTCCTAGAAATAATGATTGAATAGCCTTAGAAAAATGATACATTATTATCTCCCAACAAGAAACATAGAATAAACCAGTATAGCCATCTGCATCAGGTACATTGTTGTTGTTCATCTCTTTTATAGCCTTCAAATTTCTTCCTCCTCGGGAATATCTGAAAGATTGGATGAATCCAAAGATTTCTTCTCTTTTGCAAAACTTGATCATGATAAAATTTGGTATACTTATCTCCATTTTCAATCCACTCCCCTCTATATTTTGGAAACCAAAATTAGAACAATTCTAACTTTGCTCTAAGTTAGGCAACTGCTCTAACTTCAATTCTTCTTACAAAAGCTTATCTTCTAGATTATTGATCTCTTCAAACGTGTCTTTGAAATTTTTGTTACTCCACTATATAAGACAGCCTTTAATACTCCTTAGTTTAAAATCAAAAACCTCCATAGGTCTACCAGCTGCATGATCATCCTAAGATTTCTTGACAGTCAACTTAAAATTTTCATGCTCTCCCCATAGATTCAAGAATCTAAAAGGTTTTGGAACTGAATTATTGGGACTTGGAAGATAAATTAGTAAAGGACTATGATCTGAATAATTTCTATTCATATGAGTTAAATAAGACTGCAGAAAATAATTCATCCACGGAGAGTTTATCAAACCTCTATCCAATCTTTCTAAAATCATTGAACCATTTGTCTCTCTAGCCCAAGTAAATTTAGACACTAGAAATCCCATATCTCGAAGATAGCTACTAGTAATACATGCATTAAAATCAATAGCACTACCCAAGTCAATATGTCTACCTCCTACTATCTCCTCTCCATTAGAGACTATATTTAATCCCCCCACTACTATTAAATTAATGTGGTTGCATGTGATAGAACTATTTGTAATATCTTCCCAAAATCTCATTCTATTTAGTCTAGAACATTTAGCATACACTACATTTAGACCAATCTTAGATATTAAAAGAGGGTAATTTACCACGAGTAGCAGAATTTTATCTCATTCTATTAGAACTTCACTATCCACTTCATGCCTCTAAAAACACCAGATCTTATTAACATGATTAAAATAACAGCCTTCAAAATTAATGATCCTCCTAATGTTGTCAATCTTTGAACTGTTACGCACGGGTTCTAAGATTGCCAAAAAAGATAAACAATGATATATGTATAATTTCATCAATATCCTTTTAGTGGCTCCATTTTCTACTCCTCTAGCATTCCAAATAATTCCTTTAATCATTGGGGTGTGGGAGATGAAACTTTTTTGTTGACTTTGCTTGTCGATTTGGTAACTCTTACTTTATTAGATAAATGCATTCACTTCCCTTTCTTGATTTTCTTTGTAGCTTTAATCTCCTTACTAGACTGAATTGTAATTGATTAAGAAAATTTGAAGGCCTTTTTTGCATATGAGTCTTGATATAGTGAAATCTTCTCAGATAAAAGAGTTGAGAATTTAATTAGGTCATCCTAAACAGTTAACTCCTTGTTATCAACTTTCTCATTGTCAGAAAAATAACCTCTTCTAGTGGGTTTGGTCTTCATCACTGTGTTATCCTCTTTTGAATTTGAGATGTATTCTTTTTCCCCATCCTCAAAATCCTTCTTTTTATTATTTAGAAATTCTGTAATATCTAACTCTGCCTCAAAATCATCTATCCATTCACCTTCCTTTTCTATATCACAATTTTCCTGGATGAAATGTTCTTCTTGATCAAATTTTTTGTTATTTTCAGGAATACTTAATACTCCTATATTTGAGAAATCTATGATAAAAATTGGCTGCATTGTCTGGCTAGTAGAAGCTTCTCCATTGACTACTTTTTTCTTCTGACTTTGCTCTTGGCTCTTCTTCTCTATAACTCTATAAAATTGCTTTGTTTCTTGTCTTTCCTTAGGCTTTTTGATTGGAACTTCTTCTTGAACCACAATAGATTTTCCTTTATTGGCATCCTTCTATATATTACATGCTTTATTGATTAAACAATCCACTTCTTGGTGATCTAGTTTATTGCAATTTCCACAGTAAACATGGAGGTTTACGTATTGTATATTATGCATAAACCCATATTCTCCACACCCTATCCAAATTCTATGATGTCTTATTTGTAAGAAGTCTATTTTAACACAAACTCGAGCCACACTAGGCCTATTCACATTAGCAGTTGAATTATCAATCTTAAGTGAATGACTCACAACCTGAGCTATAGGAAAAAAGACTTTTTTGTGAATAGGTGAATATACAATCCAAGAAAATTAATCCACGCTGGAACTATCGGGATTTCTTGATCAGTTATGAATTAAGGAGTCCATTTGGGTGTTCTCATTAGACTTTTACCAATATACCATTGATCCTTTATCCACAATTTTATGAACTCTTCTTGACAATTAACACGAATGAGGATATGTTTATAATCCAATAATCCTATTTGATATGCAGCTTTAAGACCAAAAGTTTAAAAAAAATCGAATGAAATCCATAGATGGCTTACCATGTGAGAACTTTCCAACAATGGCAAATTTATAAGGAGATGACAGTTGATCTACTTAGTCTTTAGAGAAAATAATAGCCGGTTCACCTTTATATTTCGAAAGAGGTTTGAGGTTTGTTGCATGAGGCATTAATGGTTCATTAGAATTCTTGTTTGTAAGTACCTCAATAAAATACTTTAATCAGACATTGGGGGATCAGGTGGTTAAGGATTAGGGTTGGTGGTGTTTGGGGATGCCACGCAAACCCTAATGAGGGTTTAACATTGAATAGGGGGATACCGTAGGTAGAAACCCAAGAGAGAATGTGTGATAAAGAGAGATCAGAGCCTCATAGTGTTAATAAGTGACTTGATACACGATGTATTGAATTGATCAACCTTTTTTGTGAAAATTGAGAAAATATAATTCACGCAGTCCTTCTTCGAACAATATTGGTTCTTTTGTTGTGTCCATTTTGGCGTTGGATACCTCCTGGTTTCATGAGTGTCTTAGAGAATTTAGCCTTACATTATTCTCATAGAAGTGACCCCTTCTCTCTCACATAGGTGATTTTCATTAAGAATATTATGCTAATACCACACTTGACCTTAATGCTCAAGATATAGAAATTATTAAAAATAACATTTATCCTGTTACACACGGCAGATTGTGCACGGAGCCACGATACGAATGGTAAGGATGTAGTTATCTTCTTAGTAGTCACCGAGTCACACATAATTAGGTTATCTCATTGAACCTATTTCTTGGGATATCCAATCATTTAGGTTGGGTTTCCATTATGAGGCTCTTGAGTATTTTTACAGGTTTAAGCCCATTTCTTGGGAAGATCACATGTCTAATTCTTGAAGCTAGGAGCATCACAGGAGAAGAGCTCTCTCTCCAAGGAATAACTTCTCTTATTAAACTGGTAAGGCCACTTGTTCAATGAACCCTCGCACTATACACTATAACCAACGACGTGTCAGTCGTTCACCTGGGAGAAATTCCATTAACCACAATCACTGTCAGTTTCATCTCATTGAATTAGTGCAAATTAGTAAGCCTGACCATCTAGAGGCACCGCCAAATAGAATGTGGAGTGAAGAGCTTAGGGGGATCATCCAAAAATAATTAGAAGGAAGATTGAACCCAAATCTGGTTCAAACTCCCAAGGACCTGGCTAGAAAGTCATTGGGATATGGTTCCTCGTCCCAGTTTATTGTGAAGTTAGATTCCTTCGAATCACCCAAGAAGTTCTTTGTGCCAAAGGTTATAACATATGACGAGAAGAAGGATCTCACCCATCATATTAGGCACTACAAATAGACCATGTCTTTATGGAATCATCACGATGCTCTAATGTCATGGGTGTTCCCCTCCACTCGGGGGGAGATCGGTCTAAAGTGGTTTGAGAAATTACTACCCAGATCGATCTCTTCTTTCAGAGATCTAGTCGAGCATTTATCGGCTCGATTTATCATTCGCAGAAGGGCAATCAAAGAGGTTGATTCGCTAATTTTTTTAAGAAAAAGAAGGGAGATTCCATTAAAAAGTACGCACAGAGATTGGAAGCTAAACAACAATATTAATAATTGCAATTATAAGCTAGAGAGCTATTAATTTAAGTTCTTCCTGGAGAAATCGGATCATCTCTACTACTCCCTGATGAAGAACCCGGCCTCTGCAATGGATGATCTTATGTCTCGTATTAAGAAGTATGCCAAGGTGGATAATGAGCTAATCAACGTAAATTCCTTAGTCGACCAGAAGAAGAGTGAGAAGACCCCCAAAGGAGGAAATCAACCCTCTTCGGCTAAGAAAGGATTCAGGAATGAGTCCCCCAAAGGTTATCCCAGGACAAAGGCTAATGAGAACAACTAGAATTCATTGGAGATGGTATTTAAGGGGTCCATATATAATCTTATCTTACATATCAAAGACAAGGCTTACTTCAAAAGACCTCCTAAGATGGCCAACGATCCTAATTATAGGGATGCCAACCACATGTGCACTTATCACCAGGATCACGGGAACCTCGTAAAAAATTATAAGATGTTCAAGAAATATTTTGAGGAGCTCATTCAAGCCGAAAATCTCAAGGAATACATTAACACAAAAGAGGCAAAAAATTAAACAAAGATCAATGCAGTTCAGAAGGCAATAAAGGATCATCCCCTAATAGGACTGGTCGAAACCATTCACAGATGTATTGGGTAAGAATCCGAAAGAAAGACGAGGATTACCACTAACTCTCAAACTGATTTTTGGGAGACTTGTCCAAACTAGTACTATCCAAGAGGGAGATGAGAGACTTTATCGCTGATCGGGCCACTATGTTGTTCATCTACGACGATCTAGTCAATGTGAACCTGCAACACAAGGACGCCCTAGTCCTACGCTATGAATTGAAAATTTTGATGTGAGAAGAATAAAGGTGGATTAAGAAAGCCTGTCGAAGATCATGTATCTAACCGAGCTTTATAAGACCGGTTTTATCTTCAAGGACCTTAATACTAATGTAGGTCTACTGATCAGTTTTAATGGGGATATAAAGACCCCCTGGGAAAGATCAAGCTACAAGTCAAGGTCGATATAGACAATAAAGACGTCAAGTTCCAAGAAATACAATAAGAGTCACCCTACAATGCCATAACGGGTAGAGGATGGCTTCATGATATGAAAATTATCCCATCTTCCATTCACTAGAAACTCAAGTTCTTGAGCGATCAAGGGTCGGTGGAGATTAGGGGAGATCAAGCAGAAAATCACAGTTGCTTCGTGACAGCCATCAAATCAAGATGAAATTAGTCCAAGAGTCAGGATGATGAAAAATCAAGATATGATCAACCTAAGTACCAACCAAAGGGTGGTCGATCGGGGGTAGAAGAAAATCATTTGGATCCCACCGAACATGTGATGGAGGAACTCAATTCTATTACACTGGATTCATCACAACTGGAAAAGACATTCCTAATCATATCAGAGTTACCTAAGGACACAACGGAGAATTTATAGAGATAAATTCATATCAAATTAAGGCTCTGCAAGATATCAGGAGGCCGACTACTGATGGTGTCAAAAACTGTTTCAGTAAGAAAGAATTGTGACATCAAAGCTATTCTCGACCATAACATAGTGTATAAAGAATAATAAAATAAGAATAAAGATATATAACACAAGATATATAGCAGTTTGATGATAAAATGAGCCTACGTCCACTTTTTGGCTCATTCTCATTATTTACAAGTATTAGTACAAGAGTTGGTTGCCTTTAGAGGCATACAAGAGAAAAGTAAGGCTTAATGTATAAATATATAGGCTCTGTGCTGAGAAGGGTGTGGTCTGTTATGCTAGGATATAGAGGGACCAAGTAGCTTTATAATTCAGGCGATCGGAGTGGACCTAAGTGAGCTCTCAGGTGAAGAGAGAGAAAGTGAGGGAGCTTCACTGCCAAATATGTCATGCTAAATGAGGAGGTGAGTACTTTTATTTATAAGAGTAGGAGAAGGGTTAGGCGTATAGTGCATGTGATAGATGGATAAGTGATGTCAAGATGGAATCTTTCTAGAAGGTGGATAGCTGGAAAGTGTAATACCCCGTATTTTTATGCTATATTAATTTGGAGATTTATTAAATTTAATGTGAATTAATGATTTAATAAAAATTCGGAAATTAATTATGTTATAATTATTAACGTGATGAGAGTTAGTAATTATGGGAAAATTTGTTGAATATTACTAATGAGCAAAGTAATATATAATATTGGTTATATTGAATGTCACGAGTGAATAAAATGACAATTTTGGAAATTTAAGTCACGAGTGAATATTACTAATGAGCAAAGTCGAGACTAAATATTGATAAATAAAAGTGAATATTTTATAAGTTGTCCGTATGTTCGTTTTGAGTGCTCCAATGCGTCCGGAAGGGTCGAGATAGTCAGAAAAGTATACCCGGGGGTTTAATTGGGGTCTCGGGGCATTTTTAGGCCTAATTAGTACCCTGGGAGGGCATTTTAGTCATTTTGTATTTTTGGATAATTAAACCCACGAAAATTAAAGGGGTTATATCAGATGTTTAGGTTATCTCCTAGGGTTAGATAACTCAAAACACTAGAACGGCCATTAGAGAGGAGAGGAGAGAGCTCTCAAGGCATTCCAAGGCTCAAAACTCACCCGTCTGCACCGCCGCCACCGCCAAAGCGTAGATCGCAAGATGGAGAACGCAACCAAACCAATTTCGACACCAAACTAAACTTCTGAAAATCCCAAGCAAGTGTTTATATTGCTTATTTCGTTGATGCATCATCCATATTAGTTTAGGAGTTATTAGGATGAGATTTATGGAAGAAAAACCCAATTTGAGATGGGAAATTTTCATGTAGTGATGATTTATATGATATTTAGGAAACCCTTTGTCATGTAAAGGATTAAGAGTTTGATTAAGAAAAGAGTTCTAATCAGATACAAACACAAAAAAATTATTCCGGATGATCGGACCGTTGTAATTGGATGAAATTTTACAGAGAATTAGCTGAAGATGAGAGGAAGCTATAAAAAAAAATTCAGCTCCATCGGACCGTTCAATATTTTTTAATATTTTTTTTTTGCTAGACAGTTTTATGTTTTGAGGACTCTTAATAAAAATTCAATTAAAACTCCATTTTAATTCCGATTTCGAAACCGTTTGAAATTCTCATCTTTGAAAATAAAATTCAAAATCCTTTAATGTAAGGCGAAATCTATATTTTTGGGATATTTTTCATAAGGGATAATGTAAGTATATATTAAAGGGGAGAGACACGTAAGAGAGAGTTACGTTGGAACATAAATGGATATCTACTGAATTGTACATTTAGAAGAATAGAGTCCATGAGGGTTACGTAGTAAGTTGGAAAAACCCTTCGAATTAAAGTTAGAAACGAACCATTATACTTGATAAATAATAATGGGAAAATAAGGATAAATGTTGTGAATGTGGGTTATTGGATAAACCTAAATTGATATGATAAAAGTGGTATATTTATATGATTGTGTATGCATATATTATATACTTGTGAAAATCATGCCCGCGCTACTTGCTATCCCTGAGGTTTCCGCGCTGGGACGATCTTATCTCGTGTGCCTTATGGGGGATATTGACTCGTACCCTAGAAGATAGAAATCCTAGGTAGACGTGAGGGTATGTACTGACCTCTTGGACTTGGAAACTATGCTTCGCCTCAATATTGTTTGTGTATGTGTTAATACAGTTCGAGAGTGATTCCGAACTTGTATTTCCCTTAGTACGAGTGATACGGGGATTGAATAGCACAGTATGCCCGCACCATAATTTTTATGTAGGGTGCTGTTAGAATATATATATTATACGAGTATTTAATATATATATATGAACTTCTGAAATTTTGAGAAACTGCCTACTATGTTATGGTAAGTAAGACATGTGTAATGACTCAAATTGGAAATACTTGTTTTGAAAAGTATAGTATGATATTGAAAAACTTTATGAATCAATAAAGTTAAAATGAGCGTTTTGTACTAAATGAAATTTTCCTTTTAAACCATGACGTTGTTAAATCTTAAATCTTGAGAGTCACCTAAGATAAGTTAAATCCTTGGGGAAAGATAGTGTGATATATGATGAGATAGACCATTGGTAAGGTTAGTGCGATAGGAGTGCACATTAGAAGAGAGGTGAGAATTTCTCAAGAGAGTGTCGTACTAATATGTTGTTGCATTGGCCTGTATCAATTTAAATACTTGCTAAACGAATTTTTAAATCATATACACTATCGGGCTCTGACCCGTTTCTATTCCTCTTTCTCTATTGTATATATATGTATATATTACAGGTTCCCAGCCACATGAGCGTCTTGTTTAGGATCCCTTGGAAGGAATGTGTTGCAGCTTAGGTGGGAGTTGCAGGCCACTTTCTTAGACGATTTCATTTACTTGATTCCACTTCTATCATTCTCCTTATTGGGCATGTGTCGCCCTTTCCACTAGTTATCTGTTTTATTAGGACATTTGTATTTCAGTTATGTCTAGTATTGTTACTTTGGGATTTATTCAGCATGTATGTTTTACTTTAAGTTTTAAATGCTGGGGTTTAGTTGTTGAATGTTTAAATTAATTGGATTATATGTTCCAGGATTATTGTGGTATGATTCTTTAAATATTGAATTGTTGTAGATAATTAAATCTTTATTTTCAAAATAAAATTTGGAAAGTAATGTTAAAAAAATGGTTTTGACACTTAGCTTAATTAAATAGGGTGTTAAATTTGGAAAAGTTATTTTTACGACAGTGATGCTAAGAATGAACCAACTGTTCACCTTGATTTTAATATAATAAAGGAGTGATCGCCCGATATTTAATTAGGCGGGGTGTCACAGAAAGTGGCATGCAGATGGGGAATAAGTTTCCGACAGGGATGTGATACTGGTGAAATAGGAGGTTGTGACCTATTAGACGTATGGTCGTAGCCCCTTAAGATGCTTAGTGGGGGTAGGGTGTTGAGGCCTGTCTGTGACCCAGGCAACAACATGACGAGAAGCCTTCTGCGACCCTAATACTTATATTGCTGCGATGAGTGGGTTTAAGGCCATATGTTATTTGTTCATAGGTTAACCTATATTGGGTATATCAATAATCCCCCAAGCCTCAGCTCCAAGAGGCTTAGATAATTAGTGCATGGGATTTGTTTTATGCCCTAATGTCACGACAACATTTAAAGTTGGCAAAGTTATTCGATTGGTGACGCGTTAAGTTTTCGCAGCCATTCATTTTGATGCTTTCAATTCCAGCGCCCTCTTATATAAGTGGAGGGATATCATGGCATCATTACCTTTACCAAAGAATTCAGAGTAGCTGACCTAGGAGATTCCAGGCGATTTTTATTTCCATTCCCAGGCTACATTTCATCTATTCTCGGGAAATTTCTCATCTATTCTAGGTTGGTAATCTTCAATTCCTTCTTTTGATTTCTTGCATATACTGGATTACAAGCTCAAATCAATGGTGCACATATATACTTGTTTCAAGATTTCTGTTTTAATCATGAAAATAGGTAGTTAGGGTTTCTTCGAGACTTGTAAAAAATTTGGACTACCTTGATTTGTCTTTTTTATTAGAAAATAAGAGTTATGCTCTATGGGTTTTTCCCTTGCTTTAATTTTGTACAAACTGTGTAAGAATTTTTACTTGGTATTTGGGATTTAGAAAATGGAGAGAAATACAGATTATTTGTTTTGATTCTTGGTTGTGTTCGTTTGGCACGTGTTTTGATGTTTCTAGGAATTTAAAAGGGGGATTTGTTGGTATAAATGGGGTTTTTAGGTTAGGATTTGGGTTTTGGACCCATTTGGACTGATATTTGGCTAAGAATAAAAACTAGTTGTTCAAGGTGTCCTTGGATTAAAACCTAGGGTTTTTTAGGTTTGATCTTTGAGGGAAAAAGTTATTAAATCATTCTTGTTTGTCCTCCTAGGTCGCTGCTTGTTGTGTTTGTTAAACAGCTGGTCGTGGCCTATTACCATACCTTCTTTTTCCCATGGTTGTGGCCTATACCACTATATTTGTTTATCATGGTTTAGGCCTTGGTTTCACCCTTTGCTAAGTTTATTTTCTACATTTCTAATTTAACCATTTTGTATACTCTCTTGGCCTCTTCTATAAGGCAGTTGCTTCCATTTTACTTATGTTTTGATCATAATGGTTGCAGCACTCTAACTATGGTGACCTTGTGATTTTACAGGTCCTTGTCATGGCCTTATGCATTAGAATACCTAGGAATACTTGGAAGACTTCGAGAAGAAGCACTTGCCTAAACTGTGTGCAAGTTAATTATGATTTTACAACGTCTTCTGACTGTAGGGATCCAAAGGAGGCTATAAAAAGTGTACAGATGAAGGAAGACACCTATTCAACAAATAATCAAGCCCCCACTGAGAGAGATGTCATGGCTATTACAGTAGTTCAAGCTAAAAATTATAGAAATGTTGAGGCTGGGCCATTTGGCCGCAACCACGAGTCGACAAGAGAGCCCGCAACCCTTTACTATCATTGCACAATGAGTGAGGAATGGTTGCCCAGTTGGTTGGGGCATGTTTCCTGAGGGAACTGACTGCACTATACCCTCCGCAGAGTAAAGGTCATGCTCCGATATTCCCAATAATGGAGTATGTTTCCCTTTTTCATGATTTCCTCTTAAGGCTGAGGCTTCCTATCCTAATGCATGTGAGGAATGTCCTCAAGCTCATGAACTTGGCACCAGCCCAAGTTGATCGCAATGGCTGGAGGTCCAATATTGCTTCCTTAGGGGTGTGGAAGAAGAAGTTCCAAAGAGATATCACTGTCGTAGAGTTCTTCAACTTCTATAGGCCAAAAAAGAACTCCATAGAAAACCCATGGCACTGTTACGTGGGACTACGAAGTGGTAATGGATACCTGATGAGAAGAATGCCTTCCAGTATCAAGAATTGGAAGGGAAAATATTTTATATTTTTTATGATAACTAGGAGGTGCACCCAGATGACTCTGAGAGGGAAAGGGATCACAAACTGCTATGGACAGGGGGTCCTCCCAAAGAAGGTATCTAATCGATCGCGATCTTTAGCTTGATTTGTTTATTTTCAGCACTTAAATTTTTTTTCTTTTGCCACAACCTTTACCTATTTATCGTTATCTTGTTGCAACCATTATTTGTCTGAACATAATGAGTCTACAACCTTTTCTAACTCCCATATAGTTTGTGCATGGCTAACTCTTTCAGCAAGGTACAAAGAGGATTGAGATAGTGGTCTCAATTTCTGATAAAAAGAAGTAGCTTCCTAAAATAGTGAGTCTGCGATCACTATTTGATCTTAGCTACTACACCTCCCACCAAGCATTCATGAAGGCTGCAGAAGGTATTTTAATCATCATTGACTCTACATCCATCCATTAACTACTTTAAAATACTAATTTTATAATCGACGCCTTTATTTTAGGTACTACTACGGAGGGCCAACCTGTCATAGAGATTGACGGAGATCTCCTTCTTTCACAATTAGACGAGCTAGAAGATATTATCCCAGACCTGAGCAACGCTCCGCTGAAGAAGGGAAAAAAGAGGAAGAGGAATGCTAAGGATGTTTCCCTTCAAATTGAAAAGGAGGTTGATCTAAAGGGTCCCGCAACCTTTGCTGGCCCACAGGTGGAGGTGATTGTTGCAAACCACCCACTCGTTAATGATGCTGTTGTCAACATTATTGCAGTTGGTTTCTCTTCCCTTAATGGGGGATGACCGTGGGCCTTTAAGGCCAGTTAATATATCTGTTTATGCGTCCCCTCCATGAACAGCTGTGGCGGTTAATGCAAACTTTCCCATCCCCCTAAAAAAAAAGGCTGAAAGGGATACAGACGGGCCTCCGTGGCCACGTCTGAGATTACTAGACACAAAGTCTCCATGGGACATGACTACTATCGCAGTCCCACATATGAGTAAAGTTGCAAACGCTACTGCTCTGAAGCATTTAATTAATGAGGATGCGAAGGATCTGGAAGAATACATGCTCCACTTCCTTTTAAGGGTAAGTTTCCATTATTTTTTTCTAACCGTGGACTTTTATGTATTTTTGCCAACATTTGATATTTTTCCCGGGATACAGAGGTCATAATATCCCAAAGGGCTAAGTACGGAGGCTAGTACAAACTGTATAGGGTTGCGGAGAATGATCAGCAGTCTTAGCTGGAGGGTGTCAGGTCATCCTTATTTTAGGCCGATAAAAATTCTAGTTGCTCTCACTATATCAAAAATAGTAATTTGGAACGATTTAAAATTGTGTAAGATCAAATCTGACACGGTTTAAAAGTGTATCAGATTTGGCCCAATGGGAACACTTCTGACACACTTTTAAACTGTGCTAGAATTTAATATTTTGGCACACTTTTGGCACAGTTTATAAATGTACCAGATTGAGTAAATTTTGGTACACTTTTATTACACAGTTCAAAATCGTGCAAAATTTTGTTACACTTTTGGCACGGTTTTAAACTGTGCCAAATTTTTGGATCAATGAAAAAAATTTAATTATTTGAAAATAAGAAAATTCACAAATTGTGAATCTCGCACATTGCTGATAAAATAATGTACATACAAACTTCAAAATATTACAAGTCTTAATAGTTCACATACCAAAAAAAATTGGACAACATTTCCCCTAATTTTTGGACATTCTAAAATCTGTTAATATAAAACTTGTGTAATGTAAAGTCCGCACGGCCATAAAAGTTAACAATAAAACTATAAAAGCCCGCACGACCATAAAACAAAAAAATAGAATCCTGAATATTATCGACAGTAAATAAATAATCCCCTTGTTGTAAACCATAGACTTCTTCGTGTGTTTCGCGTGGATAAAAGATAATGATAAAAGGTCATCCTGCAAAAAAATAGGATACAAAAAAGAGATGATATTAGTAACCAAGAATTTAAAAAAAAAATCTTATTCAACCTAAAAACTTGCATATGCGAGTTATAATTATAATATATTCTCAAACCGAAAGTCTTATGACTACGTGGTCAACTCCTACGAGTGACATTAGTCCCATGCGAGCTCTTAGTGCCTATTAAAGAGCCGTTTGAGGATTGGTTTGAGTTTTTACCCTCTTTCAAATTATTATCATACTCTCAAACTGGGAGACCCGTGACTACGCGGTCACTTCCTACAAGTTACATTGGTCTCGTGCGAGGTGTTAGTGCCTCTAACGGGACTGTTTGGGTGCTGATTTGGGTATTCACCCTTTAACGGCTTGTTTTTAAGCATAATCTAGATATTTTTAACTTATCATCATATTCTCAAATTTGGAGGCCCATGACTATGAGATCAGTTCCTAAAAGTTACATTGGTCCCGTGTGAAGTGTCCATGCCTCTTATGGGACCGTTTGGGGGATAGTTTGAGTTTTCGCCATTAACGGCTTGTTTTTTAAGAATAATCTTGATATTTTCAAATTATCGTTATATTCTCAAACTGGAGGACCCGTGACTACGCGATCAGCTCCTACGAGTAACATTAATCCCATGCGAGGTATTAGTGCCCCTTACGGGGCCGTTTGAGGAGTGGTTTGAGTTTTCACCCTCAAACGACATGTTTTAAACATAATCTAAATATTTTTAAATTATTCTCATATTCTCAAATCGGGAGACCCGTGACTACGCGATCATCTCCTACAAGTTATGTTGGTCCTGTGCGAGGTGTACATGCCTCTTACGGAACGGTTTGGGGGCTAGTTTGAGTTTTCACCCATTAACGGCTTGTTTTTAAGCATAATCTAGATATTTTCAAATTATCGTCATATTCTCAAATCGGAATACCCGTGACTACGCGGTCAATTCCTATAAGTTACATTGGTCGAGTGCGAGGTGTTTATGCCTCTTACGCGTCCGTTTGGGGGTTAGTTTGGGTTTTCACCCTTATCGGCTTGTTTTTAAGCCTAATCTAGATACATTCAATTTATCATCATATTCTCAAATTGGGAGTCCCAGAATAACGAGGTCAGTTTCGATGAGTTACATTGGTCCTGTGCGGGGTGTTAGTGCCTCTAACGGAGCCGTTTGGGAGCAAGTTTAGGGTTTTCACCCTCTAACGACATGTTTTTAAGCCTAATCTAGATATTTTCAGCTTATCGTCAAATTTTCAAATTGGGAGACCCGCGACTACGCGGTCAATTCCAACAAGTTATATTGATCCCATGCTAGGTGTTCATGCCTCGTACGGGACCGTTTGGGAGTTGGTTTGGGTTTTCACCCTTTTAACAACTTGTTTTTAAGGTTAATCTAGATGTTTTCAAATTATCGTCATATTCTCAAAGTGGGAGACCCATGAAAGCAAAGAGATGTGTCCTCAAAAGATTGCTTACTATTAGAACTAAACAATATAATATGAGATGATTATAAAATGACCCCCTAAGAGTTCTTATAAGGCAAAATAAAGAATTACAACTGATCGAAAGATTTTGCATTTTTTTGCAGTCTTCTCTACAAGAAGTAGCAACAATGCCAAGTTCGACTCCTTCTTTGTCTTATATTCATGGGGTGATGTTCTGTTAAATCTCGAGTAAACCTAAAAAAAGATTAAAATAAAACAACTCAAAAGACATGAAGTTAAATCTCGTTGAATTCAAACAACAAAACTGAACTTTTAGACATTGAATTCAAATTAAAACACATAAATCGAAAAATTCATACATTATATAACGAATATAATAACGAAAATAGCAAAATATTGATTAAATATAATATGAATTGAAACTACAGTACATTCATAACCAAAATATACATTTACTAGTGGACACAAGTGCAAGTAGAAAAGTGAAAATATACCTCATAAGGCATAAATGAGAAGCGCGTTGTTCAATACGTTAGAGTAAATAATAAGGTTCAGAATTACATGGGAGGCTCAGTAGCACAATCCATAATCAATTCAATGTCCCACAATACACATTCCACAATCAATTCAATGAGTGTAGGGCAAAAGAGTTGTTAATTATGAAATGTAGTAAATATAGATAACACCAATATATGTACATTTCTATACATATGAACTTTGAAGTAAGGGTCAGAAATCAAGCCACCCGACCAGCCAGAAGGAGAAAAAAGTTAAAGAACGAAATAGGGGTGCAACCGGTACGGTACGATCGGTAACGACCCCTTACGAATACCAAAATCACATTCTATATGGTAAAATCGTACCGTACCAATTTACCAACCGGTACATCAAAACAAAAACCAAAACCAAACCGACCGATTTTTTAGTTTTTTCGGTATTTTCGGGTTTTTTTTTTGTTTCGGTAATTTCGTTTTCAATTCGGTTTTTTCCCGATAAATACCAGAATTTCAAATCGGTTTATGAATTCGGTAAATCTAGTGTATATTTCGATATACCCATTTCTAGCTGTTACAATTTCTAGCATTTCTAGTTTTTGGGAACAATTAGAAACATACACAAATACGTACAATTTCTAGCATTTGTAGCATTTGGAACAATAGATTTAAATAGATACGAGACCAAACTAATCGATTTGCTTTTGTCGACGCCGGAGGAGAGTGAGACGAGATGAGGGAGCTGGTGCCTGAGGAGAGTGAGCCAAGATGATGAGCCTCAAAAAATGAGGGAGCTGTTACCTCAAAAAATGTTCGCCAGAAAGTCAAAATCATCCACACCTCCAACACCGAAAAAACAAACCTTCGAGGGAAAAGCCAACTCATCGGGAAAAAAAATCATCGAAAAACACGGAGGGAACTTAGATCTGAATACAGCTGGCGCCGAAAAAATTGTCACCGAAAACTCGATCTCAAAACGAAGTAACCACACCAAATCGAAAGCCAAATCTCAAAACAAAAAAATGGTGTTCTCAAATAAAATTCTCCAAAAAATTATTTCTCAAAATCAACCCAAGGTTGAAGAAGAAAAAAAATGAGAGAGAGAGAGCTCAAACAAAAATGACGGCCACACTTTTTGAGAGAGAAAAAGGTTAAAAAAATGAAATGAAAACCCTAAAAAAAGATTTCTACACAAACCACAATATAAATTCCAAATAAAATAAGGGCAAAACGGAAATATAGCCAACAAAATAAACTGCTCTTTTTATTTTAACAAAATGTTTCCTAATTCATTTTGTGTTAAATGTTTGATTAATTAAACAAAATATATGTTTAATTAACATAATTATTTAATACTTAAACCAAATACTCAAATAAATAAATTTAAATTCAAAGAGAATATAAAAACTCACTCATGAGAAATAAAATAAATAAAAGTAGTATGATATCCAAAATAATTTGACACTACACAAAAAGTTTTGTACGGTATTTCGGTATGGTAATTTTGGTACGATATCGGTACGGTAAATTCGATAAATCAGTTTTTTGTATCTAAAAACCAAAACCAACCAAATTTTTTACGGTATTTTCGGTTTCGATAAAATCAGTTTTCGGTATTTCATAATATGAAACCAAAACCATTTTTTTCCGAACCAAAACGGTACGGTACGATAAAAGCCCGTACCGGTTGCACCCCTAGAACAAAATAATGCCTGAAAATGGTTCGAGTTCTTACCATTATAGACTAATGGAAGAGAGAGTTCTTACCGGTGTGAAGTCAAGGCTAATCAGCGATGGGGAAGGTTGTCGAACGGCTTGAGCGGCATGAGAGTGTGGGTAGTGGTAGGGTTTTCTTTCTTTCAAAGAGAAAGAGGGGAATAGAAGAACAAGTGGGAGGGTTCCACTCATGTTTTCCAGTAATGTCTTGTGATAATCGTTGCTTTTGATGATATCATCAGAACGTACCTAATTCGAAGCTATTTGGTCGAAGTGAGCACATTTTTTATTCCCTCAATTGCATGCGACAATAGTTAATTTTGAGATTGTGTTCCGTATTACTAAATCAGATGGAAATTTCATTGTGATTATGTAGCATGTGTTAATGTCATTGTAATAAAATCCATTAATTGTCATCAAAATGGTATTATTAACTGAAATAGATATATTACCTCGGAGAATTGTGCCACATCATCCACACTGATAAACAGGATGCGTTGTTATCTCTGGAAGAACCTTCAAGCACCTAGGACATCTAACAAGTCGAACTTTATTATCCATCTGAGTGGGTCACAGTCCTTCCAATTGTTTTTACCCTAAAATAAGCTATAGTTGGGCTAAATGCCATAAATCTACACAAAAGCAACCATAAAGAAGACATGTGTGTTAAAATTATCCCACTATCTGCAATTGTTTATACAGGCATGCATTTGAAATAACAGCTAAAAGAACCTAATAAAGATTAAACAAATCAAATGAATGATGGAGATGTTATTTAGAACAATAACGTTAGACTTTCAATGCATTAACATTTGATATTTTCAATGCATTAACGTTTGATATTTTCCTTATGGTCAAAATGAACCATACAACACCAATGCCAAATCCTTGGGTGCAGCTAGCCTTCTCAATCCTAGATTTACAGAAGGTGAACAGTGAAAAAAAACCGTAAAGGAGGGCACTAGAATCTAGGGCTCGTATCAATATTACATACAATTGCAATTTATCTTCCCTCATTCATATGATTCAAAGGCCCATTCAAAGACATTCATCTTCACAGAGCCGATTATGACATGTATAATTATGGGTTAAAATTCTCAAAACAATAACATCTTTGACTGATTACACAGTTTGAGTAATAGATTATGCAACACAAAATCAATTTCATGACATCTACCAAAGTCTGCAAGGAACCAAACACAAGTCCAAGATATTTTAATGTATTATTTGTAAGAGAAATTTTAGAAAGATTCTAAAATTATACCCCCAAAACAACGGACCAGTTGAGTCCAAATTTGAAAAATCAGCCTAACTTCGTTAAAATTTTGTTAGTCCAAATTTAAATAACTTTTAAGACAAAAATACCCTTATACTTAATCTTCCCCAAATGTAAACCCTAACTTTTCATCAAAAATCAATTATCAAATCAATGTCGTAATTTGCAATTTTGATTCCAAAACCCTTTTAAGAAAAAAACTATTCGCAAAAACTCATTTACAGACACCATCTGATTCAACAAACAGTTGCATAAACCCATTCGCAACTTAATCGTTTTCAACAAACACCGACAACAACATTAATAGATTTATAACATATTTTATAAGTATTACTCATTAGGAGGCTGAGCAAACGTCGATAGAGGTCTGGATGTGAAGTCTTCGTAGTGGATGCCATCTCTTCCGGCACAATAGCTAGTAATGGAAAATGATTCCGGGACGGATAGAGGGATTTGAATTGTTATTGTTGTCGGATTGATGAATTGAGGGATTGAGGGATTTGAGTGAGTCCGGCACAATAGCTTCAATCGCGGATCTAGGAATTTCAATTGTGTGGGGCACATCAAAGAAAAGACAAGGGTTCGAGGGCGATAGCCCCTGAATTTTTTTAGGGTTATTCAAATATCTAAATAAAAATAAATATTCACACATTAATAGTAATAAAATAGAACAAACCAAGCCATAATACTACATTGCAAAAAAGAGCATCCAAAATATAAATTTGTCATTACAAATTGAAATTAGAATATAAAACGAGAAAATTACAATTTCCCTCTACCAATTTCATCTTTTGGAACAGATTCAAAAAATTTCACCTTTTAGACTAGCAATCAATAATTTTTAGAAATGTAAAATCTAATTGAATCCCATCTTAAAAAAAATAAATGAATCACAAGCGGGTAACACAAAAAATGGAACAACTTCAAATAAATGAATCACAAGTAGGGGATACAAAAAATGGAACAACTTCAACATCTTTGAAAAAATCACAAGCAAGCAGGGGACACAAAAAAAAATCACAAATAGGGGACACAACTTCAAAATGGAACAATAACTTCAACATCTTAAAAAATAAATAATAAGAGGGTGACACAAAATACCTTCATCTCACAAGCAGAGGTCGGAGGAAGAAATAGGGGAAGTCCGAGGACGGATGTCGGAGAAAGCAACTAGCCGGAACAAGTGAAGACGGAAGCCGGACAGATCCGCAGCTGGCTATTTTTTAGCGTAGGTTTGGGTGTTTTAGGTTTTGTTACATCTCGGATTGTCTCCATTGTTGGGCGGCTTCAAGGTTCATCTTGAGAGAGAGAGAGAGAGAGAGAGAGATGATACCAAAAATAGGTCTTGAGGGATAGAAAGGAGCGGGAGGAGAGACGAGGGTGAGCGGGAGAGATAATTGAGAGAGGAGAGAGAGCAGGAGATAAAAAATTGGAAGGAGGAGTATTATTTTTTTTGAGTATTTATATTTTTGTTAAGTGTGCTCAATTTTGGCCCACTTTTAAATGGTGCCAAATTTTGGCACCGTTTTAAAGTGTTCCAGATTGTCATTAAACCGTGCTAGAATTTGGCACAGTTTTAAGCTGTGCCAAATTTTTAATATTAAAGTGTGCCAAATTATTATTTTTGGTATAGTGTCTACAAACGCAGAAAATGAATGTTGATGCTAGAAAAGGCCAAGAATGAAGCAAAGCTAAACTTTAGTGGGGCCACAGAAGCCTTGAAGATTGTATATGTTAAATATCTGAAGGCTTCCAGGAAGCCGCGATATCTGAGGAGAAATTTAGCCTGTTTGATGGAAAAACCCAAGGCATGTCCCAAAGCAATGTCAATGAGTTAAAAAGGCTGAATGATGATCATATCGTATCCCTCTAGCAGTTAAACACTGATCACGCTGTGAAATTAAAAAAGGAAGTTGAGGATGTAGTTGCCCACTTCAGGACTTCATAATATGTCTACAAGGAAATGAGGCACAAGGTTGCCAAAACTTGCCCTGATGCCACATATAACATATATAGCTTGAGATTCACTGATGCAGAGAACATGTTGTGCATTGAGGAGCTCCAGGCCGCGAAAGAATTAGTAAATAAGTAGTGAGAAGATGTTGTGATAGAAGTGGCTGAAGAAACAAATACTGCGACTGATGGTGATGATGATGATGAAGAAGAAGAAGAAGAAGAAGAAGAAGAAGAAGCGCAATCTTGAGATTTTGTAACTTTTTTCCTTAATTTTTGTAATCACATGGACAATTTACATCTTTTTTTGAATAATATTGGCCCTTCGTGGCTTTTTAATATCTGTATTACACATTTATCCTCCACGGCTTTATAATATTTGTATACATATTATAGCTTCTTATATGCTTCCGTAACTTTTGATTTTTTTTTTTGTTGAATGACTTTATATGCTTTCTTTATGTCTATCCACTGTTTAGCTTTAGGCCACGAAATTTAATAAATATAGCAACTTTAGAATGCCCTTTCTCGCAGTTTAGGATTCTGATGAACTTTGTTACTATCGAATGTTTGTTGCGATATCAATAAATTGTAGTGACTGGGGAACTGAACGTCCCTGCCATGGACATTAAGATCAATGATTTGAAATTTTCTTGGAACTACGAAATATCTGCAATGGTAAAAATAAATTGTATTTCTTGGGAACTGAATTCCCTTGTTGTGGACATTAGTACTCAACCAACACTTTTTTCTTAACTAAGTTGTGCCTTTAAGCTTGAGTTAGACTTTTCCTTTGCTTGGATTTCCTATTTTAGGGTATTTTCAAGCCTCCCCTGGCTGGGTACTTTCAAGCCACCAACAGCTATGGGGTATTTTCAAGCCCCCCCTGGTTGGGAATTTTCAAGTTGCCCATGGCTATTGGATATTTTCACACCATCCATGGTTGGGTATTTCCAATCCACCCATGGTTGTCTTGAGACATTGGGGTATTGTAAGTCACCCGAGGCTAAAAAGGGGTATTATAAACCACCCAAAACTAACAAGGGGTATCATAAGGCACCCGAGACTAAGAGGGGTATTATAAGCCACTCAAGGCTAAAAAGGGGTATTATTTATAAGCCACCCAAGGCTAAGAAGGGGTATTATAAGCCACCTGAGGCTAAGAGGTGTATTATAAGCCACCCAAGACTAAGTGTCATGTTATAAGCCATCCAAGGTTGTCATGCCCTTTCTTTTGGCGCCATTTTATCCCATTCATGTCAATCTTTGGGATGATCAGTTGTTAGGTTCTCTTTAAACTTTTTAAAATAAGAATCTTTGAAAAGACTTGGAAATGGAGTGAGAATTCAGCAATGATATATATATATATATATATGTGTGTGTGTGTGTGTGTGTGTGTGTGTGTGTGTGCTCATAAAATACAAAGTCAACATATAAACTCAATGTTTCTTTCTGCATAGATACAAAATCAAAAATATTTCAAGGCATAAAGATAGTCATGCGAGTATTTTCGTTAGGGGTAGCATCCCCCTTGAACCTCTAAAGCATTCCCTCTCTGATTAACCTTTTAACCTCATTCTTCAGAGAGAAGCATCCTTCAGTTGTGTGGTCATGATCTCGATGAAACCCACACCATTTGTTCATATCCCTCTTGTAAGACTGGAATTTCAACTTATTTATCCACTTGAGGAGGTTCTTCTCCTGGATGGTTTCATAGATATCCTCCAAACTGTAATTCAGTGGTGTGAAGTCCCTATAGGGCCTTTTTAATCACTGATCTTTATATTTACTCATCTCCACTACCTTGGCTATGGCCTTGTCCTCTTATGGTGAGGCATTCTGCATGGAGGTGAAGGATAAAGACTCAAGCATCAGAATTCTATGTCCAAAGAGGTTAATCTACCCCTGGAGGGAGGATTTCCCTTAATATATGTGGTTAATGCACCTGAGTAAATGTGTTATATACTCATCCTGCTAAGGATACGATCCCAAACTCCCCTCCATGACTTCTAGATTTTTAATCTTTAAAAAAATATTCTCTAAGATGAATTGAACCGTGATGAGAAAACCAGGATTTATAGAGCAAGCATGATCAAAAGAGAGCCAAGTATGAAGCTAGAGGTGTCGCCCTTAACAAAAGGCTGTGGCTTGCCTAAACAAAAGCAGACTCTTGTGGCCAATCAAGGCAACATGGAATGAGGTTATGGCCTCTTGAGCCAATAAGGATGCAGTTGTGGCATGTCTTTAAAAAGAATTATCCACCATAAATGATACGAGCAAACATAGATTTCTCTCCCGAGATGGTCTCATTGGGTTGGATAATTTATCGGGCACTCTTCTTCAGATGGAAAAGTAACCAAGAAGTTAGTAAAAGAATTGTAACCTATCTTAGACAATTCATTCGGCAATTATCTAGTTGGATTTTGTTAGTTAAATCATTAGTTTTTCAATCGCGTGACCTAGCCTTTTGCAACTTAACCTGACCCATAAGCCATAAAGTTCATCGTAGGGGTTTCCAAGTATTTTACGACGTCTTTGGTCTCACATAAAGAAATTTTCTAATCTAAGAATGATAACATGCCAAAAATGCAAAGATTGGCTAAACTATTGCATAGGTGATGCGATCTATTAGAAGGTAACATACCAGGCCGCATCCAGTAAGGTGCATAAGTGGGCTTTCTCCAATCATTAGGGGTGGCAATTCGGGTCAGTCGTGTCATTTTTGAGTCGCATTGATTTTAATTTGAATATAAGTTTTGAGAATTCTTAAATCTATACAAGATAATCGTGTCATGTTCGGGTTATTTCGGTTTATTACCATAAATGGCTTATCGTGTCAAAAATTGTCAGCCCTGCCAATCATCGGCCTAAAATTAAGAGAAAGTAGACTATGGTGGTATGGACATGTAGTGCGTAGAATAGTAGATGCACTTATAACAAGAAAAATATTATTAGAAATAGAGGGTAAAAGAGAAAGGGGCCACCCTAAGCTATCGTGGGAGGAAATTATTAGAAGAGATCTTAAGGAATTAAACTTGAATGATAATACTGCATATAATATATTAGAATGGAAAAGGTGAATCCATGTGGATGACCCCATATGATGGGATTAAGGTAAGGATGATGGTGATGATCAGCCAAAAATTATGATTTCACCCCCCCCCCCCCCCTGAGAACAGCACTAAAAGATTTTTTCGGGAGTTAATCTAAGGCTCAAAAATCCATATATGCAAAATAACATAAGTTTGATAACAAAATCTCTACCATAAAGGAAATAAAGTGGCATTAGATGTCTAAAAATATAGAGAAAGCTTCATATGGATGCATCCCTAGTTACCTACCTTTATGAGGTCATGGCTTGTTAAGCTTTTCAGTATGAGCTAGGTATGGTAACATCATCAATGCAAGTGGATATGCTCCAAATCCATAAAAGTAGGCTTAAAAGATAGATCTAGAAAGAAAAATCCACATAAAAAGTTTATATGCAAATTGTGGGTCTAATAACCAAAATCTCACCAATTGGATAGTGACCTAGAGATCCCCATGTATGAAATAAGGTATTACTGACCTGATTTAGGAGGAACTTAGTAGAACACCTCATTTCCCTTAAACGGCACCATAATTTTGATGTCACAAATTATGTCTGTAAGAAAGAACCATTCCATCAAAGCTATTGTCGACCATCACATAGTTTATAAAGCATAAAAAAGTAAAAATAGAAGATAAAATGCAAGATGTAGAGTGGTTCGGCTATAAAATGAGCCTACATACACTTTGTTACCTCATTCTCATTGTTTACATGTATTAGTTCAAGAGTTGGTTGCCTTTAGAGGCGTACAATAGAGAAGTAAGGATAAATGCATGAACATACGGGCTCTATGCTGAGCAAGATGTGGCCTATAAAGATAGGCTATAGAAGGGTCACAAACATTTGTAATTCAAGCCACCAGAGTGGATCGGAGTGAGATCTCAAGTGAAGAGAGATAAACTAAGTGGAAAGTATAGCAGAGCTTCGCTACTAAATATTTCATTCTAAATGAGGAGGTGAGCACTTCTATTTATAGAAGTGTGGAGAAGGGTATAGTGTATGTGATAGATAAATGATGTCAAGATGGAATCTTTTTAGAAGGTGGATAGCTAGCAAGTGGCATGATGATGTGGCTAAGTCCGCGGTAGGGATGTGATGCTGGTGAGATAGGAAGTCGCAGCCTATTAGAGGCGTGGTTGTGGCCCCTTAAGATGCTGAATGGGGGTAGGGTATCGTAACCTGTCTGTAACCAAGGCAACGACATGATGAAGAGACTTCCGTAACCCTAATACTTATACTGCTGTGATGAGTAGCTTTAAGGCCCCATGTCATATGTTTGTAGGCTGACCTATATTGGGCATATCAACTATTATTAGATACATGAAAGTTATTATAAGAATGGTAGCCGTTCTAAATCGCTTCATTTCAACATCCTCGGATAAGTTTTGATCATTTTTCTAGGTATTGAAGAAGGCAGGTCCCATTATATGGATAGAGGAGTGTGGTCAATCTTTAGAAGGAATTCGACATTACTTGCAATCTCCCCCTAGCTGTCAACCCCTAAAGATAGGAATTTTTTTACATGGACTTAGCCATCTCACAGCACGCGATGAGCATCACACTAGTTTTCTTACCTGATAGAGAGCAAAAGTCGGTCTACTACGTTATTTATACTATCCTTGATGCAAAAATTAGACGCATGCTTATTGAGAAATTAGTTCCAACGGTTGTAATCACAGATAGAAAATTGAGGCACTACTTTGATGCACATACCATTACGTCCCCACAACTTATCCATTGAAAGATGCACTCAAAAAGACAACCTCTCAAATAAAATGACCAAGTGGTCCCTAGAATTGGCACAGTTTAACATCAAGCACTAATTAAAAATGCCAAAGGATGATGGGTGGACAAATTTCCTCTGTTCTTTGGGTGTATAGAACAATACCAAGAAGACAAATAAAGGAGACTCTGTACTCCCTAACCTTTGGTATGGAAGTTATCATCCCTTTAGAGATCGGGCATCTAATGCTCAGTTCGAAGATTTTTTAAGATGACCATATTGATGATCGAATAGCTCACGAGTTAGATTTGGCTAAAGAAAGAAGGGAACAAGATCTGAAACGTTTGGCCGCCTATCAGAAAGATTTAGTAAGACAACATGACAAAAAGGTCAAAGTCAAAGAATTTTAATTCAGTGACTTGGTGCTCAGAATACTACTAACCATAGCCAAGAAGCTAGTAGATAGCAAACTTACGCAGAACTGGTAAGGACCTATTGGAGGAAAAATATAGTATCATTTAGGAGAATTAAGAAAAACTTAACCCAAGGTCATAGATTGTCATGAACCTTAAAAAGTTTTATCAATAGATGGAAAATCAAAGACATTGTTTCTTTATTTATGCACAATAAAATGATTATTAGTTAGTCATTAATTATATTGTTATTTGTTGTCTCAAACGTTTTTTATTTAAACCCACTCAAGCATTAGTGCGACCACTAAAAGGGTCGATTGCTTAGGAATCTACAAAAAAAAATATACGTAAGAACTGTGTGGTATAACTCAGACGTGAGTTGGTCACCTACATTTGGCACCAAAACACACTTGAAAAGTCGTGTGATCTTAAGTAGATCAGTCTAAAAGAGGAAAAAATCCATCTAAGAATTATGTGGTATAACTCAGACGTGAGTTGGTCACGTACATTTGGAAGCACAACCCACTTAAGAACTGGTATGACCTAGATTGGAGTATAAAAGGTAAAAACTCATGTAAGAGTTGCATGGTATAACTCGAAAGTGAGTTGTTCGCCCACATTTGGCACCAAACCCCACTTGAGAAGTGGTATGATCTAAAGTAGATTGACCTACAAGAGGCAAAAATCCACGTAAGAATTGCATGGTACAACTCAGACATGAGTTGGTCGCCTACAATTGGCACCAAAACCCACTTGAGAAGTGGTGTGATCTAAAGTAGATTGGCCTAAAAGAGGCAAAAACAAATGCAAAGAGATGTGTGGTACAACTCAGACGTAAGTTAATCGTCTATGTTTGACACTAAACCCGTCAGGAAATAGTGGTGTGGCTTTAAGCAAGTATGGTCAGCCTAAAATTTGGCCTATCATTTACTTATGGTTAGTTTAAAATTACACATATTATTTACTTATATTCGGTTTAAAATTATACATATCAACCACTTATGGTCAAACTAATATAGTTGTATGATCGTCCAGGTATAATACTAGACCTCACAATAATGGTCCACTTGGCCAAATTCAACAACCCCACCTAAAACTGCCAAAGATAGGTCAAACTCAAGTGAAATTGGTCAGCCAGGGTCAATTCATTAGAAAAAACTATTTGGTTTTCGGTTAAATAAAAAAATCCTAGGAAGACAATTAACACTTGGCAAAGGCCTAGGATGATCTCAAAGCACAAATTAGAAATCCATAATTAGAATAACAAACAACCTGGATATGTCACAGAGAGTAAACAAATGCATAGTGGGAGATCAAATAAAATGGAATTATGTTTCACATTAATAAGAAAGAAAAAGGGCCATGGACCTACAAGGCAATTACCTCAAGGGGTCAATAAAAGTTAAATTCAAAAAAAGACATAAAAAACTAAGGGTTGAAGGTGGTCTTCCCATGATCGATCACAACATGAAGGGATGATTGATCAGTATTAGCCTTCGCAACTTAAGGAAGGGTCCCCCCAAGATCAACAACAACATATAGGGTGGATTGATAAGCAATGACTTAGATTATTGGAGGATTGAAAACTGAGGGATTTGCCACAAGGTCACCTCCAAGGGATTCACCAAAGGTGGGTGTCCGGCATCGCATGATCGCCCTCATGGACATATTCCTTTCTTCGTGTCAGCTACCCAGCCCTTATTAAACATAATGGACTCCTAAAAGTCCAGCTCTGAGGCAATATCTTGAACCGTTGACTTAAATCCTTCGTTGTACGCTTTTTCTAGATTGCCCCCTTGATCCTTCTCCATTGCAGTCTTTTGCCTCTTGAGAATTAGCTTTTGAAGGACCTTGCATTGAAAAGAAGTCTTCAAATTAGACATCTCAGTATCCACCCTGCTAAAGTCATTTTGAGTTCACTCGATTTCTTCCACCTCTTTCACCTTCGTGTCCTCCTCAACCTTCAACTAGTTTTTTAGGCTATCCAAATCCTTTCTTTGGGTGAGGAGCTAGACCTTCAAGGTTTTATTGGATTTCATGATTTAATTATTTTTCCTTTAGTAGAGATCAACTTAGTCAGCAAGTTCTTGAGTGACCTGTAAACTCTATGTAAAAAAGCGGAAAAAGGTTAAAAACAAAATTAGATTCGAGCAGGAAATAAAAAGTTGTGTGATTTACCAGGTAAATATGCCGCAAACATTCCTTATAGAGCCTCAACAAAGAAAATCCACCCAATTCAATCATGTCAGACGAAATCATCACCGCCCAAACAATGGAATACGCAACCTCTAAGTCCCTATGGGATGAATCAACCCTAGTTACGGGTTCTTTTCCTTTAATAAAGGAGATCTCCCAACGGGCGAGCTTGGTTCCCTTGGGGTGAGGAGTCCTTTACCATTCCCTTTGCTATTATTGAGGATCATTTATTCGTACAGATCTGCTAGGAATGACAATTGGGGAAGGTAGAGGACTTGTTTGGTTTTTGTCCATGCTCCTCTTTTTACTTTGTTCGGCCTCTTGACTCTGACGTTCTAGCTCTTGGACCTTTTTCTCTCTAAGGATAATTAATTTTTTCTTCTTCTCAGTAGCATTTTATTTGGCCTGGCTCTTGTTGACCTTTTATTTTCTAAACTTTTCGCTGGCAGCTTCAACGCACAAGTTTTCTACAGCTTCTACTCCCTCCTAAGGATGACCAAAGATGTTGGCATCATAGGTAGAAAGTGAATCAAGATTTTCCAAACAGGAGTTATTACCCTCTTATGCTTTCTCTTCCTAGTCAGAATTGGAGTCCGTTAAAATAATGTGTAGGTGTGATTCTCTAATTAAATGCCATTCGCGATCTCAATAGGGATGTTGGTGGTAGTTGGAATGGAGTCGTCACCGATCGAGGAATAATCGGCGACCGAAACATAGAGAATAACTATGAAATTCTTGATTGATTGAATGGACAAACTGTAGCCGAGTAGAATAATCACTAGTTTTTTTACACTTAAAAACCTTTTCTAAATATCTAAGATTGACTTGCTAGTGGGATAGCTTCGTGTTTAGAAAATGATCTGCACAAAAAACAAGTTGGTTAGTGATAATTTTTTGTACTTAAAAAAAACAAAAATAATTGTATGACCTAGAAGGTGGCGCCTTTGTGATAGAAACCCTGATATTGTCATAATTTTTTTTATATAATTCCTCAGAAAACACAAGGATATTCCTTTCGGTATCCCTTTATGATCGGGCAAAAATGTAACCAAGTTGTGGGATTTTTCCTGACCTAGAGATGGTATAGATCTGATCTTGGGAAAAACCTCAACTCATAGCAATACCTAATCTCATTAAAACTTAGTTTTGTACCACATACCTGGATAATGGCGATTGTACCCATCATAATCCGACAGAAGCTACCGTTGTCTTGGATTAGGAGTATTCTATGATAGCCAACTATCACCAACAATAGGTGAAGGGGGAAATAAACCTCCTTCTAATATGGAAATGGTCATAAATCTACCTCACAAGAGGGAAGATCCATAACATCTTCTTCCTTTAGGGATAACCTATTGTTGACATTATCAAGGATTCCATATTTATCATGAAATTCCCAAATGTTATCAGTTTCAAATACCTCATACTTTCTACCATGTCTAGACATGGTGTTATTGAGAGGAAGAAGAAGAAGAAGAAGAAGAAGAAGAAGAAGAAGAAGAAGAAGAAGAAGAAGAAGAAGAAGAAGAAGAAGAAGAAGAAGAAGAAGAAAAAGACAAGAAGAACGTATTTTTAGTAGCTAAAATCTTTAGAAAAAAGAGAGTAAATATGATAATACCTCTATAGATGTTGGAATGAAAAGGGATAAGGATTTGGGTGCCTTAAACCTTTTGCTTAATCAAATCAACTATCGTTTGTCTGTTGGGTCAAGCAACCATACGCTTCCATCATTACTTAGTGAAGTGACGTTAGATCGCGTGGCCTAGGGTGTTAAATACAAACGAAATGATTTCTAGACTAATGATTGAAATACCATTGCATGACCAAAGGAATAGGCGTGTGTGAACTTGAAAAACACATTCAAATAGTATTTCAACAACATGTGGCTAATAATTTAAAAAAAAGGCCGGACCGAATAATGTGTTGGCCGGTCCCCCAGACCATTGGGGCATTTGAAAAGAGAATAGCCAAAGTGAGATCACGTGGATGGCAAATGACTTGTTTTTGAAGATCATGAATACTTACGGAGATAAGTGCAAATATTTGAAGATCATGTGGGAAAGTTGGAAGACTAGTCCTTATAGGACTCTATGGCTTATAATTAAAATTAACACGAAGAGACCTTGATGAGTAGGATCCTTGATCTTATAAATAAGGGATACCTCACCCAAATTTGGCATTGATCACAACCTACACGTGGTGACTTGGACTCTCAGCTAGCAACCCTAGCACTCTAATCGCCATTCTTCTTCTTAATTAATACATTAATCTCCCTCCCTTCCCCATAGACGTAGGCAAACCTATTTACTGAACCACGTACATCTAGTGTTCTTTAATGATGTGAGGAATTGTACATATACCATTCTCAACCATCATATCAAGCACAAAAGTGTAAATAAAGCAAGTAAGAAGAGAAATGCACAAGATATAGAGTGGTTTGGCTATAAAAATGAGCCTATGTCAACTTTGTCGCTCTACTCTCATTATGTATGTTCAATAATACATGATTATGGTGCCATTAGAGCCGTACAAGAGAGATAAGAGAGGAGAATATATAAATATAAGGTTGGACTGCCTAGGATGCGTCCTGTAGGAGATAACTCTGTATGGCTGCGACTAGGTAAGCCCCCAAGTGTGGTGACTTATAAAGAGAAGTTGGGTAGATACTTTAGTAGGGCTTCGCCACCAAATTCATCTTAGTATTCATGAAGTGAGCACCTATATTTATAGAAGTCAAGATGAGGTGTCACGTGTACAGAGCGCATGACACGTGGATAAGTTTTACGATCGTGGAATCCTTCTAGAAGTAGGATAACTGTCAAGCCAGTATGTTAATTGGTGTTTTGAGTGGAAGGTGGGAGGTTTTTGCGACCTGTTTAGACCCAGGCAAAGGTTGTTTAAGGCTTAAGTCTAATGTCAATCTATGACCACGACCTGTCTGGAATGGCCTTACATGTTCATAATGATGGGCGGCAGCCTGTTTGACCAAGGCAGTGGCCTTTCACTTAGGTTTTGCGGCCAGCGCTAGTATTGGATATATCAATAAGCCCCTAAGCCTCAGTGCCAAGAGGTGATGAGTTGGTTTTGCAGTTGTGCTCTATTCCCTTGGCCACTGTATTATTATTATGTGTTGCCTTTTCAATCTTCTATGATTGGGACACAGTTTGGTGACGCAACAGATGATTTGCGATGTTTCTCCTTCCAGCGCCCTCTTATATAAATGTTATGAGGTCAAGGCCTTCATTACCTTGGTAATTTCTTTAGAGCAAATCGAGAGCAGAGCTTTGCCAATTTCCATTTCTACTTTTTGGTGACTTCTCACCAGTGATTTCGTGGTGGTTTAAGGTAGAGCAAGGTTGAGCGACCGTTATTTTCTCGTATTCCCATCAATTTCTTAATGACTGCACTTTTATCCTCCTTTTCACACTATGTTTTTAACATCTACGCATATTTGAATCTTAGAACATTAGTTTGGGGGGGGGGGGGGGGAGGGGGGAATTTGAATCTTTCAAAATTAGGATTTTTTGGGTTGAATTTTGGTTTATGATTTTATGGTTACACTTGCTTGGGTCCACAATCAAAATTTGGCATTTTGCTTAAGTTTTGGTTTATTATAAAGAATGGGATTTTTCCAGATTATTGCCATATAGTTCCAGGTTAGGAGTGATAAGGTTTTTTATTTTTTCTGGGTTGGATCATTACTTAGCCCATATTTTTTATTTTATTTTTGGCCAAAAAGACGTTTTTGGTTTTCTTGGACAAAACCCTAGGGTTTTGGAGTTTGATCCTTGAAAATTTGGAAAACACACTAATTATACCCCGATCGTGGTTTATTAATGGATCTACACTAGCCTGATGCGGCCTTCTTCCAATCTTTGTATAAACTTCCTCTGGTTGAGAGCATTTAGTTGTCTTAAACTATTTGGCTGCAGCCTTTCCCTTTTACTTATTCCTAAGTCAAAGTTCCCTTTGGCTGCAGCTTATTAGGACCTATAGGTTTGATGGATGCAGCCTTTTTCTTGAACTATGTTCTCTGTATCCATTTGATCCATTTCAGGTATATTCTTATAGTTACGGCCTGACCAAAAATAGCTATAAAGATCAAATCGATCATAATTGCTTAAGTTTTATAGTATTCGTTTAGTAAAATTATAGCTTCTTTCTGGTCTGAACTTTTCTTTGCCTATCTTTTCATATCTGTAGCGGCCTCCACCAGGCCTTTTCTTATCATAGTGATTGCGTCACCTAACTGCGGAGTCCTTCTTCTTTTTCAGGTATTCTTATGGCCTTATGCATTGGAATAATTGGGATATATAGAGGACTTCAGGAAGAGACACTTTAATGTTCTTCCTCCCAAAGTACATCATTTAAAGCCTTTGAAGGCAAGTGGGCCTTGCGAACTTAAGGACTGTCGTAAGAGTATAATGATAGATTTTGACTCTATGGATTCTTCCATTTATAGGGATCCCAAAGATACGATGAAGAGATGGAGGGGGACACTCAATCCAGTAATAATCCTCTTGTAGGAGTAGATGTTACGGTAGGGACTGGTACATCTGTAGTGGCAGTGAAACTTAAAGATATTACTACTTAAACTTCTGACCGTGGCCAGTCCACCGAGAAATCTCCCACAACACTTAAACACGGATGTATCATGATTAAAGAATGGATAAATGCCCTGGTCGAAGCTTTTGAATTACCTAAATGGACCATTTGTATTCTTCCCACCGTGGAAGAAAGGTCATGTTCCGCGATCCATGATGATGGGGTTTGTTTCCCTCTCCACGCATTTCTCCTGGGTTTGTGACTGCCAGTCCCTGTTCCAGTAGGAGACTTCTAAGTGACATAAATTTGTCCCTAGCCGTACTTGACCCAAATAGATGGAGGACCATTCTTGATGCCATGGTTATCTAGAAGAAGCATTTTGAGAAGGATATCACTCATGCGAAGTTCTTTGAGTTTTACAAACCCAAAGAGAACTCCGTGGAAAACTCGTGGTATTACTACTTCGGTTTGTGTTAGGGAGATAATTACCTCATGACGGGAAGGCCTTATAGTGTCAAAAACTAGAAAAGAAAATTCCTTTTCATTTCTGAGGCCAATTGGGAGAACCACGCCGAGTAAAATGAGAGGGAGAGGTCATTTTGGTTGCCATGACAATTTGGTCACCATCTAAAGCAGGTACTATTTTTGCGGCTTTTATCTTTTTCTTTTAAATTAAACACTACATCTTGTTTCGTATATTTGTTGCGAAATTAATTGGCTCCTTGGTAACTGCAGTTTTTTCAGGCCTGAAGCTTAACAGCAAGTAGAGGAAGAGGGTTGAGTACGCTTCCCTGTTAGCCAACGAACAAAAACAATTTTCTTGTATAGTAACATCTTGGTTACTTCCCTACCAAAGAAATTTACAAAATAATTGCGGAAGGTATCCATACTTCTTCTAATATTTTAATTAAGGCGTGACTTGTGAAATTTTTACTGATTTTTCCAAATTCATTTTCACGTAGTGCTGAGGAGATTGATTGTGAGCTGCTTATTGCTCACCTTAATGAAATGGATGAGGCTTTGCTTAGCCTCATCCAATCCCCCATAAAGAAGAGGAAGAAGAAGAAGATGGTACCCAAGGATTTGATTTTAAAGGCTGTGGAGTTTATTATCATTAAGGTTAAGGAGGCTAACCCTCCCACTGAAAAGGATGCGTTCCCTGCTGATGATGTCGCAATTAGGGGGGCATAAAATGAGGCCCGAGTTGATGACAATATTGGCATTGAGATGGCCGTAGTCACCATAATTTCTTCTGGGGTGACTTCCATGGAGGTTCTATCCCCATTAATATGTCACCTCCAAAGACAATTATGGAATTTAATGCCAACCTGCCCACTCTTGAGAGCAGGGAAAAAGGGGATCATAATGGTCATCCGTGGCCTCACTTGAGGCAACCTGATCCCAAATCACCTTAGGACACAACCGACATATCAGTCTCCAAGATGAGGAGGGTTGCAAACACTGCTGATCTCACCCGTCTGGTGGATAAGGATGCGAATGATCTGGAGGAGTATGCTATGTATAGTTTGCTGAGGGTAAGATCCTTTAATTTTTTCTTTCCACTTCCCTTTACATATACTTTTGCTAACACTATTTATTATCTCAGGTTGCAGGGGTTTCCATGTACCAAAGGGTCAAGTATGAAGGGTTATTTAAACTTCTCAGGGTTGCGGAGTCCATCCACCAGTCTGATTTATAAAATGAAAGGACATCTTCCTTTGAAGCTGGTAAAAATTCTTTAGAGGCTGCACTCCGAGCCTATTAGATAGACGCAGACAAGTGGGTGCAAGCCATAGCTGATGCCCTAAAAGAGGTCAAAGACAGCTTCAAGCCAGCTATGGAGGCCTTAAAAATTATTGAGGCCAAAGTTGAAGAGGCTACCTAGCAGGCTGCAACCTTTTAAGGAATGTTCAACCAAGTCTAGAAGAGGGGTGAAGATCTGGTTCAAAAGCATGTTGCAAACCTCCATAAGCTAAACGAAGATAATGCTAGAGCCCTCAAGCAGAAGGATAAGGAGCACACTGCGACCTAAAAAAAGTTGTGGCCTAATTCAAAGTCTCCAAAGACTTTTGCTTGATCAATAATAAGGCATATCTCCGCGGCTTCTAGAAGTTCAAGCACATGGTGGTTAAAAACTTCCTAGAGTCCAAGGACCAAATTCTTTCGTAGAAACTCAGTGATGTTGAACACATGGAGTGTGTGGCTAAGCTGAAAGCTGCAAAAGAGGAGGACAAAAAACATCTTAAGGAGGTGGCTGCTAGAGATGATGAGACGAAGACTACATACGAAGATGATGCATATGACGATGAAGATGAGGACACAACCTCTTAGTTTCCTATGCTTAAACATATAATTTTTTGTACTTTGCTTGCTCTCCGTGGCTTTGAACATCTAAATTATTTTTTTATTATAATTTTTGTGATATTCATGGGTCCTCTGAGGCGTTTAACATTGAACAAATTTTTGCATGTAATTATATACGGCTGCGGCCATAATTTTTTATGAATGTTATGTTTTCTTCTTCAGCTTTTTCTTTTATTTCTATCTGCATGTATGTAGTTGTCTTGTAGAGGCTATGACTTTTTATTTCTTAACTTTCACTGCTTTGCACAGTAGTTTTGACATAGATTGTAACCTTCACACAGTTTTTCCACCATTTTAAGGTTGGTCACAACAATGTAGACTTTTTAGGAAAATTAGTTGTGGCCTAAGAAGCCATGGCCATTAACTTCACATGTTTGATTTCTTCGGTCTCTTTTTGATAAGAGTCGTGGTCACTTCCAGGATGGGAGAAAGTACCCTTTCACAGTCTCTGGAACTTAGGCCTTTGTGTAATTATTACCACAACAATTTCGGATTATTGTCGTTGTGGGAATAATTTCCCTTGCCACGAACAGCCAGATCCTTGGCCCATCTCGTGAATTGACTACTGCCTCTCCTACTGAGTTGGACCTTTTCTTACTTTAGGGATATTTTTAAGCCTCTTCGGTCTAGGTTGTCAATAAGCTACCCACGGTGTTACAGGTGTTTTTAGGCCTCCCTAGGCTAGGTGTTATCAAGCCTCCCCAAGCTAGGTGTTTTTAAGCCTCCCCAGACAGGGTTATCAAAAATCCACCCACGGATAATAATGAGTATTAGGATCCCTCAAGGCCAATATGACAATTTTGGATCTTCGAGAGTTGAGAGTGGTTATTATGAGCCCCCAAGGCTAATATAAGCATCCCATGTCTCTGAATACTTATGCAATGTGAGGGGTGTTATAGGCCAATTAATGTCGTCAACCCTTCCTCTCTATAGACTCTTCCTCTCGTAAAAAATAATTTTCTGAGATAATTCGTCACTTTCCTTTGAAATCTATTTAAGACAAAGGTCTTTCATGAGATATTAGATGAGGAGAACAAGAATTAGAGTATGACTAAATCCATCATTCATATATTTATATATCAATATATGACTTTGTTAGTAAAATACAAAGTCCATGGGTAAAGACTACAAAGAGTTACATAAAAATAGGAATATAAATGTCTGGAGGCAAAAACTAGGGTTGTGGTCGTTTAGTTATGGGTTGTAGCCTTTATGAATCGTTGGAGCATTCCCTACCTGGCAAGCCTCTCAATCTCATTTTTCTGGGAGAAGCAGCTGTTGGTGTCGTGGCCATAGTCTGGGTAAAATTCAACACCATTTGGCCTGGTCCTTTTTGTGGGGCGGGGACTTCAGCTTCTCGGGCCCCTTGAGCAACTTGTCTCCCTTGATGCTCTCTGAGATGTCCTCAAAACTGCAGATCGTATGGGTTTAGACTTCAAAGTCTTTTTCTACTTTTGGTCGCTCATATTTCCTCTTCTTCTTCAAAGTCATGGATGCAGCCTTATCTTCAATGGTCGCGGCCTCTTTCTGAGAGGTGAAGATTACGGCTGCAGACCTAACCCAGAGCTTCCTACCATGACTTCTGCTATATCAATCTTTAGAAATATATTCTGAGATAAACTAAATAGTGGTGAGAAAACTAAGTAATGTAGAGAAAAAACCAATGTATAGTCATTAGGATGCATCCAATTTACAACTGTCAACAGCCATGTTAAGTGTAAAAGTAGTTGTAGCCTTGGACAGCAGATAAGGGAGAGGCCGCGATCCATGATGAATAAGAGGTTGTTATCGTGGCCTCCCTAAGGAATCATTCACTATAGTTCAATTCTGAGCACAGTTAACATGTGTGGGCTCCTTTCACCAGGTGGTAAATTGAAAATCTAGTGAAATTATGCTAACTACTGTAATAGGGGATGAGCCCCATAGGCATTTGGATTGTCAGGCCTCATCCAGCCAGAGACAATTGGTATCCACTTAAAAATGGACACAAAACCTGGGTTGAACCCACAAACTAGGAGTCTACCAAATACATAAAAAGTCAAGTGCAATATAGCACAAATTTGGCAGTAAAAACTATGAGCATGGGGATAAGAATGGAATTAAATCAATGAGTGCATCCCTAGTTACCCACCTTTATGAGTCCAAGGCCTTTTGTGTTTTCCAACACTAGCTAGATAAGGCAAAATCATTGGGTTATAGAAAATAGATCTGAGGTCAAGAAAAAGGACCTATAAATAGATTGAAAAATGAAAGACCCTCTCATGGAGCTTACATGTAAAATATGAGTTCAACAACCAAAACCTCACCCCTGGGAGGATGACCCGAGAGTCCTCGTGGATGAAATAAGGTGTTATAGACCCAAAATAAGAGGAAACTAGATTTAGTACCTCGCTTTCCACAGACAACTCCAAAATAATGATGCGAGAAATCATGCATATACCATGCTCAACCATTATATCAAGTATAAAATTGTAAATAAAGCAAGTAAGAAGAGAAGTGCACAAGATATAGAGTAGTTCGGCTACAAAAATGAGCCTATGTCCACTTTGTTGCTCTACTCTCACTATGTATGTTCAAGAGTATAATATTGTGGTGCCATTAAAGGCGTATAAGATAGATAAGAGAGGAGAATACTTGAATACATGACTGGGATGTCTAGGATGCGACCTTTAGGAGATAACTCTGTATGGCTGCGGCTGGGTGAGCCCCTAAATGTGGTGACTTGTATAGAGAAGTATGGTAGAGAATTTGGCAGGGCTTCACCACCAGATTCGTCTTGGTAATAGTGAGGTGAGCACCTCTATTCATAGAAATTAATAGGAGTTGTCACATACATGGATCATGTGACGTGTGAATAAGTTGTATAATTATGGAATCCTTCTAGAAGTAGGACAGTTGTCAAACCAGTTTGTTGATTGTTGTTCGGAGTGGAAGATGGGAGGTTGTCGCGGACTGTTTGGACCTAGGCAGATGTTCTTCAAGGCTTTTAAGGTTGATGTTAATCTATGACCGCGACCTGTCTGCAGCATCCTTACATGTTCATGATGATGGGTCGCGACCTGTCTGACCTAGGCAGCAGCATTTCACTTAGGCTCCGCGGCCAAAGACAGTACTGGGCATATCATTCTTTATTCTTTTCAACATTCATAAATGTTTAGGGGCCAATCTCTAGTTATTTATTTTATTGTGGGTCAATATCCCCTATAATATTAATCCCATTGAGATTTCCATATATTTCTTTATGATCAATAGGAACAACAATAATATTACACATTGCATTATATCAAATCTAACACAAAAAAAGACTGCAATTACAATTGCAATGACAAAATAAAATTTATTGCATAAAAGCCACTATATACGATGTATAGAAATTAAAATTAGGTTATTTGACACTGAGTTGTGCATAAAATACTAATCACGTCACCTTTTATTTTACTAATTATACTAAGTTAACCACGTGTGATGATCTCATTTAGTTTAGTGAGCAAGACATAAATAAATAAAAATTAGGTTATGATATTTTACTACTTGACTTTAATAAATGACACGAGATGCATGATGAAATATTTGAATTCGTGACATTAAAACTACATCATCACATATACATGTGACCATACACATGACCATTATATTATCGCATATATTATTGTCACATTAATATGCACATACCATCACTTCAAAAAAATGCGAATAAATATGTCACCAAAGATTTTAACAAAATTCGACATGTCATCCAAACATATCATCACACATGTAAGTAATATTTAGTAGCACACATCACTACTATGTCCATCATTTGAATATGCAATATTAAAATAAAATCAGTATAGTTGTGGTGATACATAATATATCATGTAACATCAAAATGAGACATATGCATTTTTTTCAATGGATAAATGGTGGGATGCAACCCAAAATCATAAAAAATATGACAGATTGCAATCATGTTCATGCCAATTTTTGTGCCTTGACAAAATCTTAATCCTTTGTGAACCTTTGTATCAGTTAGATACAAATTGTTTATATATGCACGCACAAGAAGTGCTTTAATGAGACTGTCTCACGAACTAATTATGTTTGATATTCTCTTAGACTCAGTTAGTAATGGAAAGTGTGGGGACCATAACAATGTTTACATGTGCTCGTCATGAGTGTCCGGGATTCTTGCACTCAAAGTTAATGAAGAGTCCAAGTTATAGGACACTCCTACGTATTCATCACTTGGAATGGCTAAAATTGATAGAGAATTGGTCCGAAATTTTAGGGATAGATATTAACGTAGCTTAGGAATGTCCTAATCTTCTCTATAAATATAAACTCGCTCCCCTGTGAGAAGGGCATATGATATTATATCTTTGAGTAGTAGTAAAAATCTATCGATTAGTTCTCTAAAAGTAATAAAGAGCAAACCCTAAACCTCGTGCGCGCAGTTACATTGTCGAACCACGTATATCTCGTGTTATGTGAATACTGTTATTATAGGAAATTGCCACTTATAATTAGCGTCATTTGTGGGAACGATCTGAGTTCTTTACCACTAGCCAATTTCCTGATATGTCTCACTCGCCCAACCAAGATCACTAAAATATCAATGACCAGGAGGGTCATCAGCAACTCCGTTATGGGGCCTCAGATGGATACCCCTTGAACATGATGATCACGATAACCATGAGAACCATCAATCATATCCTCCCCCTTTAGATCTGAGAATGGTAATTAAACTGATCCTCTGATGCATAGCACAATCCTCAAGAGGAGAAAATAATGAACATTTATTAACTTGAACGATCTAACCATATCTCAAGGCTCATTGACAAATATGAAAAGAGCCTCTAAGATGAAAGGGCTGCCAATAAGCACTAACGGGAGCAGAATGTTGCACTCTAAAATCACCTAGAAAAGTTAGAGAGATAAGCCCACAAGGAAAAGCACAGTCATGGTCACAGGTCACGAACCCCTATCCCTTGGGCGAGCAGAGCTCGCAACTAAGGAAGGAGCACTCTGTTACAAAAGGAAGCACCACCTCATGAGAGGATACCATGCTTTGAAGAGCGATGAGGGAAGAATGAGCTTTGAGATTTCATTAAAAGAGAATTGGATGGAAACCCATCCCATTAAGGGGCTCACACGACCAATGAGATCACGAGAAGATCCCTTGTCTGCCAGATGAAGTCTCCCTTTAGTTGGGATATTGAGGAATTTGAGTCTCCTAAGAAGTTTACTCCCCCATGATTCAAAATCTATGACAAGAAGATTGACCTTACCGATTATGTCAGGCAATATCACCAAGAAATGATGTTATGGAACACCAACGAAGGATTTATGTAATGAATATTCCCCCAAAACTTGGAGAAACTACCCAGAGGTGGTTTGAGAATCTGTCGCACAAATTAGTTACTTCATTCAAAAAGTTAGTCGAGGCCTTCACGACCAGATTCATTACTAGTGGAACTCATTCTAAACCGATGAACTCGCTTTTGATGATGAATAAGAGGCCTAGGTACACACTCTGTAAAGATGCTAGAAGGTACTAGGAGGTGTAGAGCGAGGTGGAGTATTGCACTAAGTAGGTGTGGTGGAATCCTTTAAGATCGATCTTCCAAGAAGCTCCGTGCTTTACTAGACCCTCCCAAGAGAGAGGCCATTACCATCATTGACATTATGGTGGAAATCCATAAATATACCAAGGTTGAAGATACAGTTACTAGAGTTAGTCAGGAAGGAGATAAAAAAAATAGAATAAGAACGGGGACAAGGAGGGAGGGAATAATAAATGAGGGGAAAAGACAAATGGAAAGCATAAGGGAACCGAGAAAGTTGATCCTGATAAATTCTTCAATGCTATTAATACAATTTTCTCCGAACTCATATATAAATTTTTTTACTAGATCGGAGGTCGCAATACTTTAAATGGCCAAAGAAAATGTTTGGTAACCCCAAAAGAGAAACAAGGAACTCAAGTTCGACCTTGAGGAACTGATTCAGGATGCACACCTAAATGATTTTATAGAGAAAAAGGGATGTGTAACACCTCTTGTGCATGATCAAAGACCAAACAATATCCTGGACGATGACATAAGATACGAGTTTGTAATAATCCATAGGTAGCTAAGACTAGATAACTTCTTAGATGAATGTTTGGTTCATGAATTTGCAATGATTCATGCGTTCTCAATACCAAACTAGATCAAGGGCAATTCCCCCAGTATGGAATTTAATAAACTCACAATAATTACAGAAGCCTTTCAGAACGATTTGGCCAATCCCATCGGGGGAAAACGTCAAAAATGTAAAGATATTGACTATATGATGCACATTGTTTTCACATATGATGATATTGTTAGATTAAGGACTCCCCAATATGACATTCTCATAATCACTCACTGACGGGGTTTCTAAATAGAATGTGGACAAGCAATTGGTGGATCAGGGGAGATCCTTAGAAGTAATGTATCTCAAAATGTTCAACCAGTTGAACTTATGCATAAAATACCTAGAAGAAGCCACCGTTCCTCGGGTCATCTTTACAGAATGGATGACTTTATCCCTGGGGAAGGTTATTCTTCTTATTTGGGCAGGAGGAATCTCTAAGCTTATTAAGTTTCTCCTAGTAGATACAAATTCTCCATACAATTCCATACTTGGCAGAGGATGGTTGTATGCTATGAGGGTAGTGTCATCCACCTGCCATAAAAAGGTAAAGTGCATCACTAACAAGGGGATCATAGAAATTCGGGGGAACCAAGCCTTAGCTCGAAAGTTCCTGATAACTTCCATCTGACTTAAATAGGAAACGAAGAAGGAAAAGGTTAAGGAGACAATGGAGGGGTTCGTACATTCCAAGTAGCGACTAAAATATGGGCGACCTGGTGTTGCGAAAACTAGGGTAACCTCTACTGATTGGTGTAAGAACATTGTCCATCACAATTTAGTATGTCATATACCGTTAAAAGTTAATACAAGTCATCGAGTAATTGAAAAGATTACATCTACACAAGATGAATTCGAATTTTAAGAAGACTTCAACATTCAATCCCAACAAGGATGGATTTGGTAAAATGTGTTTAAGTTTCATTTTAATTTCACATTAAAAGTGTTGGGATAATTTTTATAAAAGTTAAAATGATTTTTGGAATTTTTAACAAATGGTTTTTATTTTTCAAAAAAATTTTATCATAAAAAGTTTTGGATAAATATCTCTTGATCCCGTGAACAATTTTAAGGTTTTAGGATTCCAAGTTATTTAAACGTTAAAAGTCTTTTTTAAGAAGATCAGTGACTGTCGTTCAAACGACGTCGCATCTCGTTCGAACGAGATGGAGGTTCGCTCGAACGACGTCGCATGCCGTTTGGACGATAGTTATTTTGCACTGACACGTCACCGTCTTGATTTTTATTATAAATAAGGGTGTCAGGCTTCTGATTTTCGTGTGGAAAAAAACTTGTTTTGACAGAATACATTTTTCTATTCTCCAACCATATTTGAGGGTTCATAACTTTTCTTTTACAATTCACAAAATCCCAAGTACTTTGTGTGAGTTATTTTTTGGAACCTAAAGCATAGTTTACTATTCTTCATACTTTGTAGAGAGATCTCTACAACCGAGGGTTGCATGCTATTGTGGAGTGAGTCTCGACGGAGTTTTGTGACTGCGTGTCATGAGGGAGTGTTGCGGTGTTCCTGGGTTGAAGACTCGACTGCGGTTCATGTAGGTTCGCTGCATGTGGACTTATTGCTGACTACATCGACTGACACCTGCGGGTATTCGAGTGTCAAACTATATTTCATTGTAATCCATGTAAGATGCGATTTAAAATTATAGTGAAATAAAAAGGTTTTGCCTTGAGGGGATTTTTCCTGAAATTTGTGTCGCATTCTTTATTTACAATGGTTGACACTTTCACGCACGTAGTTATTTGAGTTTAAGGGCTGAATTGATTTGATTCATAAATTGACTCTAATTAAATAAGTTTGTGATTAGAATTTGAGCAACTAGTTAACTCTTTATAGCACATAAAGTTTCTCAAATTAGTGCACTTTTCGAACACATCACCCCTGACGAGTTTCGAAATACTATGGCATGCACCACGTCTAAAGAAGTGTGGGATGTTTTGCAACTCACTCACGAAGTCACTAACGCGGTCAAAGAGTCTAAAATTCAAAATTTGACTAGTCAATTTGAGACCATCACCAAGCTAGAGACTGAGTGTTTTGACGACTTTTATGCACTTTTTTTTACATTATCAACACTAGTTTTAATCTTGGTGAGCCGATTACTGATGCACAAGTGATTAAAAAGATTTTAAGATCGCTTCCAAAATGTTTTATCCCTAAAGTAACTGTTTTAAATACCCTAGGAAATTTGAATCGTCTGAAATTAGAAGAGTTGGTAGGAGACCTATAGACGTACGAAATTGACATGTTTCCCAACACTGTTAAACGTAAGGATAGAGGGATAGCGCTTAAAGCCTAATCTAACAAAAAGAAAGTGAGTTTTTATGAGTCCGATTCTGATTTTGACATGGCCCTACTGGCAAAGAATTTTAAAAAGTTTCTCCAGTTTTTGACATAAAATTCTTCCAATAAAAAGTTTTCGGAGAAAAATAAAAAGAAAGACAAGGCCAAAGAAAGCGGTGAGAAAGAGAAAGAGGGTGAAGAAAAGTTTGAAAATTTAAAATGTTTTGAGTGTGAGGGGAGAGGGAACAAGTCATTTGAGTGTCCCACTAGACTTAGGAGAGAAGGCAAGAAAGTTGTTGTGCCGGCCACCCTGAGTGATAGTGAGGAAGATGTGAATGATTCTGAGGATGAGTATTCTCAAGGAAAGTGTATTGCCTTTTTAGCAAGTCACTAGAGCACACCCACTTTGTCCCACGACGATGAGGGCACTTTTGCACGTGATACCTCCGAGGAGGTTTTGAGTTTTTCTAGCGAGTCTGAGAGCGAGTGCACTAGTGATGATGAGAGTGAGCTCCAGATTGCGTTTCGAGAGTTGTATGTCGAGACCTTAAAGACTAAAAAATTGAATATCAAGTTGGGTCTCAAGGTGAAAGATTTGGAGAAAGATATTGAGAGTTTGAGGGAGTTTGAGGCAAAAGCAAGTCAACTCGATAAAGTGAAGGTTTCTTTGAGTGAACACTTGATTGCTTTGAATAGGGAAAAGAGTGAGCTTATAGCCCGTGCGTCACAATTAGAGAGATATCTTAAGCACGCGCTGGAGGCTAAATTCACTTTGGAGAATGCATCTAAGAAGGTGGGAAAAATGGTTCTCAATCCTATTTTGGGGAGTAGGGAGAGTTTAGGAATAAGTCATGACGGTGCGTATACTCCTTTTTTTGCACCCGAGACGGTTCCTACTTTAGAGTTAAATTCACATGACTCTCGACCCAACCCACCTAGTCATCCCATACCTGTTAGGAGAGCACGTCCTAGAAATTTTGAGAGAGGTGTATCTAGGCCTGTTTATGTTTGCTCCCATTGCAAAAAGAAAGGACACCTTAGGGAATTTTTTTTTAAGTTGGGTAATGTCTCACGCTTTACTCCTACACATGTTCATAGACATGCACCCACTCATGATACTTTTCTTGCACATAATGATAGAGAGTTTGCACATATTTGAGAGCAAGTAAAGTTTTTGATCAAGACTTCACACGATTTGATGGAGTTATTTCAAAAGATGTCACCGTATTTGGAAAACTCCACCCCCACCTACTGGATGAGATCTAGACATTTTTTCTAGCATAGGGTGATTTACATGATGTTATCTTATGCCGATTTCTAGTATGTACCATTTGTTTTATACTTTTTAGCATTTTTGTTTGTTTTTCTTATTTTCTGGTAATATTTAGCACTGTTTTAGATCTGTTTGCCCATTCCAGGAACTGTTTTCTCAAAAAAAATCTCACTGGACAAAACTGCATGTTTTCATGAAAAAACAGGGAAAATTTTCTTTTCTCGTTCTAATGAGAACATATGTCGCACGAAGTCTTCTCGCGAGATCCTATGTCGTTCAAACGATAAGGAATCTCATTCGAACGACCGTTGAGATTTCTGGATTTCTCTGGTTCATATTGATATAATTTTTGGTACTGCTAGGTTATTTCTGGACAGTGTTCAAAAAAATACAAAAAGATTTTCTTTTTTAGAAAATTTTAAAAACTCCAAAAAGATTTCGTAATTTGTTTACACCTTATGTGAATGCACACTTAGGATGACCAAGTCTCAATTTCATTCCATTTATCCATGTGACTGTTTGATAATATTTTGAGATAATATATTGTGTCAATCATGTGTTTCACAAAGTTTAAAGTCTTTGAGATGATATAGTGTTGCTACCTATATGATTGACCCTATTTATCCTTTATTGCATACATGAATGGATTTCTTTGACTTTTGTGCCTGTCTATCACATGTTGGTTGAGTGTTTCCATTCTAATTATGTCTATACAACGAACCAAATGCGATAAAACTTGATAAAAAGTAGTGCATGGTATAAACCGTTTGTGAGTTTGTGTGATTTTGTTTTGAAAAATGGGGAAGGGCTACGAAAGGTACTCATTTATCCTTTACGATTAAGCCACCATTTAAATGAGCCTAAAAAAGTGAGGAAATCGAAAATTATTCGGGGTCCGATGAGGTCTAAAAGAGCCCGAAAAAATTGAAAGGCAATAAAAAGAAAATTATGCCAAAAATGGGCCAATAAGTTTTTTTTTTCCATCACCTCATACAAAAAAATAAATGCATTATCTTTTAATGAGGGATTTTGGGTGGAATTTAATACGGTTTGCACGTCCTTAAAATTCATGAAAAATAATTACATAGTTTTGGGCGTTATTGGAGTAGAAATCATTTATACTTTGATTTGCTGATATGATTAAGACGGTGTCATCTAAATTCAACAGTTTTACACCAAAGAACTATTTTTTATGTTCATTCGTCAGGAGTACACTTATGCATTGTGCACATATGATATGATTGAGTTGATTTCCTATCGAATTTGTTCACACCCATTCATTCCGTTTCCACGATTTGGTTGTCTTAGTATAAATTCATGGTGTGTGTTTTTGTAACATCATTTTTGCATTTTTTGTATAAAAAAACTGAAAATTTCAAAAATAGTTTTATCGTGACACCCCGATTTTTTTATGCGATTTATTCTTTTTCTTGTATATTTCGGGCAAATAAAAAGGGGAGAACGAATTATAATATTATGGAGGAGTTTAAGTATGGGGGTGATTTGATTATGCTTACATGTTTTATGTTTATATTATTTCAAACTCGATACGTCATGAGGTTTTTGCTTTGTCTCATGTGTATAGGTACAATTGAAGATCATTATGTTACACACTCTGATGAGAAAAGCATGGAGTTTTTAAAAAGTTGATTGTTGAAACATTGTTTGAAAAAGTTTGCACACTTGTTCAGTTTATCCCTCCACGTTTGAGTTTATGGGAGGGTAGATTTGTATAGATCATTTGATTTTGATAATTCGGATATTTTTATTTTGTACTGGTACAGACATAGGGGGAGATTTGTAAGGACATTGTCCGTCACAATTTAGTATGTCATATACTGCTATAAGTTGCTACAAATCGTTGAATAATTGAGAAGATTACATCTACACAAGATGAATCCGAATTTCAAGAAGACTTCAACCTTCAAGCCCAACAAGGACGAATTTGGTAAAATGTATTTAATTTTCATTTTTATTTCACATTAAAAGTGTTGGGATAATTTTTATAAAAGTTAAAATGGGTTTTGGAATTTTTAATAAATTTTTTTTATTTTTCAAAAAAAATTTATCATAAAAAGTTTTCGATAAATATCTCATATCCCATGAACAGGTTTAGGTTTGAGGATTCCAAGTTATTTAAAACTTTAAAAGTCTTTCTTAAGGGGATCAGTGACTGTCGTTCAAATGACGTCACATCTCGTTCGAACGAGATAGAGGTTCGCTCAAACGACTTCGCAATTCGTTCAAACGAGAGTTGTTTTGCTCTGACACGTCACCACCTTGATTTTTATTATAAATAAGGGTGTCAAGCTTCTGATTTTTGTGTGGAGAAAAATTGGTTTTGACAGAATAAGTTTTCTATTCTCCAACCATATTTGAGGGTTCTAAGAGTCTAAGGAAACCAATAACCAAGAACTAATTGGAGAACAAGTTTTACATCTTTCATAATCAATTCAATCTAAGATTCATTCTTTTTCCGGGTTTCTTCAATTGGTGTGATTTCTTTGCATGAAATAGATTTCTTCAAGCTTAATAATATTATTTCATCTCATCTTTTCATGTTATATAAATCATGCTTTCTTGCACAATAATGATTAATTCTGTAGAGATTAATTTCATGTCTAGCTAAACTCACAGTGAGTTAGGAAACATGAACCTAACCTCGGTTTTATATGTCAAATATAAAATTCAAAATAATTGTATAATTAATTATCAGAGTTTGATAATTTAATCGAGATTAATATCGTGGATCTCTTAAGTCTGTTTATCGAAGGCAACCGAATTATTTGAGAATACAATATATGTGTCGGTAATTTTGCCATTCGCATCAGTTAATTTGTTGACTAAATATTGTGCGGATTAACACCCTCGCATGTTTGGTGCTTCAAGTTACTTTATGTTTTTCTTTTAATTAATTAAATAGTTTTTGAAAATTTTATATTTAGCGAAGATTTCCTACGGTTCGAGGGATTGGATTACATATCCATTTTTCCAAAATTATCTTCAAAACTAAAAATTTAAGTTCTTTATTTTCATTATTTAAATTACATTTGCTTAGCTTAATTTTCTTATTCAAATAGAATTTTTTCCGAAAAGAAAAAATCACCTTTTCTTTCTTTCTTTAGTCAAACCTACATCTTAGCCAACCCTACTTTTATCAATCATTTTACAACATATTCCCTAAGGATTCGACCCTGACTTATCGCGTATTGCTTGAGCGATCGTCTTGCAATTGAGCGGTAGGTACATATGTAGAACAAACATTCTGCGTTGCGTCAAGTACAGAAGTAAGAGAGTATACTCATTTGATTCTGAGGGGGGGGGAGAAAGGGATCATTTGAGGTCATTGGAGTGAGATTTACCAAGTTAATTAGAGCTATGAGTTAATAAGCATTAGTGTTTGGACGTGTATGGAACATTTTGAAGAATAAAGTGTCCATAGAAAAACGTGAGAAGATTATTCAGTATATGCAAAGGAAATCTGGGATGAGAAAAAGATTGATTCGCAAGTTCAGAAGGGGGTCAGGTGTTGTCAATGATCTCTCCAGTATGGGGAATTATGGAGTTCAGGTTCCAATAATGGTAGCAACCAGGTGGAAAGTTCCTTTTAGAAGGCCTAGATAAGGCGAGGCCGGTGTCATTTGACCTCACCTTATCATCACTAGTGTGGATGTTTATTAAATATAGGATGAAGAGAGTTCATAAGGAACAATTAATATTCAATGGTTATACTAGTTGGTTTAGAGTATAGCCAACCCCAATTTACAATAAGAAAGACATGTGTGTGTTAAGTCGTATGGGAGTGTATTCTTTTATAGTAGTCGGAAGACATTGTAGGTAAGACATTCTTAGACTTTAGATTAGGAGTATAATGAATTCGAATTTCGAGGACAAATTTCCTTATTTAAGGGGGGAGGAATATTATTCCCCATACTTTACGTGAATTATTGTTGAATAAAATTAATAGTGTTTGCTTGCTGTGAGTGGATAAGTCACGATTTATATTTTTTATGTGTTATAATTTGAATTTGAAATTAGATTTAAGATACGGTAATTAATTAATTGAATTAATATATATTTTAACTCATACCAGGTTAATTATTAAATAACTGAGTTTTGGGGTATAATTGGTATTGGACTTTTGGGACGCATAGAATGTCTATTTTTAATTTAAATTGAGGGTTTAAAGGCCTATTGAGTTAGTATAAGGCTTGGGTATGGTTTTAAGCTATCTGGTGGTGTATTTTGGCTCTTTTAGGTGAGGATGATTAGGGGCCCAAGTGTAACTTTATCAGTTATGGGTTTTAAGGGGACATTAGGGATCTCATTTAGCACAAAACACATTTATGAAGCACTATGGGGAGCTAGAGAGAAGTAATAAGAAGGGAAGATGAGAAATTTGGAGATTTGGTTGCATTTTGTCCACAAATCTATGAGGCAAGTTTATATAGAATATATAATTATGACTATATGTGTGTCAATATTGTATTTATTCATTGAAAATCTAAATCAAATTATATTGAAAAGCTTATTTTAAAAATTAAAATTAAACGGTTTCAAGATTAACCTAAATGAGTAGAAATTAGGTTGATTATCCCCTTAATTTGATGATTTTCATTATAAATCAAACTTAAATTGATCTGAAAATGATTAATAGTTGTTTAGTACTGAAAAACATATAAAATCCCCTTAATTACAGGTTAGAATCATAAGAAATCATGTAGAGATTTATGAAATTTGGAAACCTAGGGTTCTTGAGTAAGAAATTGGGTTTTATTTAAATCTTGATTTTAAAAATAGGATTTTGATATTACAAAGAGGTCTTAGTTGGTTATATGATGTTATTTTATTGTTTGAATGTTGTTTGGGGGCTCAAATGAATCTTTGGAGTTAATTAATGTAGGTTTTAGTTCGAGAAAACATGATTTTGGAGAAGATGACTCATACAGGTTCCATCGATCGATTGACCAGATTCAATCGATCGATGAAATTGAAAATTATACGAGGTTGTGTAGAATTGAATTATAAAGGCGTGGGCTCTAGTTTCATTTTTTTTTAATTTTTTGGATTTTTTACAAATATTCTATTAAACCGTGCGTGAGACCAAAATTATGGATGGGTGATTTTAGGTTGAACTTTATTTTGGAAATTTTGACCTCACCTTATCATCACTAGTGTGGATGTTCATTAAATATAGGATGAAGAGAGTTCATAAGGAACAATTAATATTCAATGTTTATACTAGTTGGTTTAAAGTATAGCCAACCCCAATTTACAATAAGAAAGACATGTGTGTGTTAAGTCGTATGGGAGTGTATTCTTTTATAGTAGTCGGAAGACATTGTAGGTAAGACATTCTTAGACTTTAGATTATGAGTATAATGAATTCGAATTTCGAGGACAAATTTCCTTATTTAAGGGGAGAGGAATATTATTCCCCATATTTTACGTGAATTATTATTGAATAAAATTAATAGTGTTTCCTTGTTGTGAGTGGATAAGTCACTATTTATATTTTTTATGTGTTATTTAATTTGAATTTGAAATTAGATTTAAGATACGGTAATTATAGTTTTCATCTTCTCATAGAATAGAGATATATTCTTATGATTTGAAATGTTGGAGATTGATATTTAGGGTATTTGGATATTGGGGAAATTGTTGATTTAAAGGGTTTTAATTGAGGATTTGGCACTTAATGATAAACCCGAGTGTAGAATGGGTTTGTTGATTGGGAAATTGTAAGTTAGAGTATAGGGCTTGTTGGACGGGAATATTATAATCATTATGATCGAATAATGGGGAATTTTATCCTTTGGGTTAGATTAGGAATTTGGTTAAAAATCCCTAGGGAATGCTAGTTAATATATTTGATGTTTTTATACAAATTAGGTGCTAATTAATACCTAGACGTGATGCCTTGGGAGATTAGACTGGGGCTAATTGAGATTGAATGCAGTTGATGTATGGATTTTAGAATATGGTAGGTTGAGACTTTACCTAGATTCGGGAACCCGTGAGGTTAGGATTAATGTATTATGGGATGAATATATGTTATAGATGTGTTATACTTTTATGATAGCGATGCTAGTATGACCCGGTAATATTGGGGTCGGTATGTGTATGTGATTTACCTTTTATAATAAAATAGGGATGGTACCCCCGCAAATTTTATTTATTCAAAAATAGAGAAAAAGCCTCTCCGTAGCTCACAAACCCAAACTTGAATATCTGGATGTTGGGCCCAATACTCTAGATAGAAAGCAAAAAAATGGAGGATTATAAATTCATCCATTACATATAATGAAAACTTAAAACAAAATCAAAATTTGGAGATTTATAAAATATCCCCATTTGCAAATTTTTGGATTTAATTCTAATGTTGGGGAGATTATTTCTATCCATATTGAGAAGACCCTTTACCAAGATTGGAAGGGCATTGAAGCTCCATTAGGTTGTATCTATTTGACATAGGGCAGCCCTTGAAGCCGAAAAGTTTGTTATTGAGTTCTTTTGTCTCCAAATATGCAAAATTTGATAATGTGAAGGATAAACATATGACTCAATCAAATTAGCTGATGTCCAAGGGGGTTTGGATTTCTGTAATACAACATCGACTAGAGCTTTACAATCTGATTCTATGATGACATTGTCAATGTTTAATATGGATAGAAGTTTGACACCTTCTTCAAAAGCTTTTGATTCAATATAAAATGAGGAATTGTGGCCAATAGATTTTTTGAGACTAGCTATGAAGATTCCTTTTGATTCTCTTATAACTCCACATATACCACATGAGCTTGGATTCCCTTTTGAATATCCATCTATGTTGAGCTTGAATAATACTCTAAGTGGTTTGGTCCAGGAGCATTTGAAAATTTGAACTTGTTTTTGCAAAATTTTGATATTGAAAGTTTTATTAATTTAAATGTCTTATTCAATGATTTTCTCATAGAATTTACAATTCTATAAAATATCAGTACTAAAAGAGATAGCATTTTGTATAATCATTCATGAATTGGTTTTTATGTCTTCAAATAAAAGATTATTTCTGGATTTCCATAATTCCCAGAAGATTATTTTGGGCATGATATAAGTTAGAAATTTTCTGAAGTCTCTTTTAGGATTTGACATCCACCAAGAAAAGAGAACACCCTTGCAATAAGAAATGTTAAAATATAATCCAAACAAATGAGAAATTAAATCCTATACCTTTGATGCAAAAGTACCATTGATGCAAAAGTACATTCAATGAGAACATATTATTTCTTGCTAGGGACAGATTTGCAAAATCTATAAATAGGAGCCAATCTTATACCTGCTTTTTGAATGTTATTTTCAAATGGAACAACATTATTAAGAAGTTTCCAAGTGAAATTAGAAAGTTTCATTGGACAATCTTTGATCCAATTAATTTTCCAACTAAGAGAGATAAGTCTAGATTGTCTGCATATATTGTATGCAAACTTAAAAGAAAATTCCCCATTATATGAGGGCTTTCAAATTTTCTTTTTTTCTATAATGTATTCATCTACCTTATCTTGAATTTCAGTTATTCTATTCACTACTTTAGATCCTTTTTTTATAGATAAACCTCTATGATGTTTATTTCTCAAAAATGAGCCCAAAGTCCAGACTCACACTTATATTTCCAATAGAGATTGAAACTTGATGTTGTGATCATGTGTTTTAAAAATCTGAAGTTAAGACCACCTTCCTCAAAAGGGAATCATGTATTTGACCACTTCAGCTATTGATAAGGTTTTTCTTTATAGCAGCCTCCCCAATAGAATTTACTGAATAATACATTTATCCTTTTGATTACAGTTTTAGGAGGATTTAAAATTGATATTGTATATACAGGCATTGATTAAAGAACATTCCTCATTAGAACAGATCTACTTTCTTAAGATATTAGATTTGAAGGCCACCAAGAGTTTAACTTTTCTCTGATTTTGGTTATTAATTCTAAGAATTGCTTGATTTCATATCTACCTTTGTTTAAGTTGCAGCCTAAATATTTTATTGGGAGTTTTTTATGAGTTAAACCTGTGTCTTTTGAAATTGATTTAATTCTGTTAGCGTTGGTTTTTTCATCTACATAGAATGAACTTTTAGAGAAATTTACTTGTTGACCTGATGTCTCCTCATAGATTTTCATTAATTTAATTAAAGTCTTTAGACTATGGCTAACACCATTGGTGAAAATGATAAGATCATATGTATATCCTAAGTGGGAGATTAATTGACAATTTTAAGGGTTGCGGAAAGGGATAGCCTTGTTTTGATGGAAGATCTTATCAATATTTCTACTAACACTTTCAGCAACAATAATAAAAAGACTGGCAGACAATGGATCACCTTGTCTTAAACCACCAGTGGACTTAAAGAAACCTTTAATTTGGCCATTGATGATAAGAGAAAACCAGTTGTTTGATACTGGTCTCCATACCATATCAATAAGTATTCATTGAAGCCAAATTTTCTAAGAACTTCACATAAAAAAGTCCAATAAACTTCATCATAAACTTTCTCCATATATAATTTAATTGTCACATTATTGCCATATACTTTTTTGTTAATAGAATGAACCATTTCTTGGGCTAATAATATGTTATCTTGTATGCTCATGCCTTTAACAAAACCACTTTGGTTTTGAGAAATGATTAATGGAAGAATTGATGATAGCCTTTCACTTATAATTTCATATATAATTTTATTATTGAAATTACACAGACTTATTGATCTAAAATGAGAACAATTTGATGGATTTGACACTTTAGGAATTAGAGCAATAAATGTAAATGTCCAACTTTTTAGAAGGTATGCTCCTGAAAAGAAAGAATGTATTATTTTGATTAGGTCATCCTTGATGACATCCCAAGATTTAGTATAGAACTCCATCCCAAATCCATCAAAACCTGGAGCACTGGTAGGGTCTAAACTTAAGATAAAAGTATCGATTTCTTCTTCAGAAAGAAATTAAATGAGCATTTGGTTCATTTCTCAATAACATCCAGAAATGATGTGTTTGGGGATTTATAGTTAGCCTTCCATAAATTTTGGAAATATTGAAGAAATATATTATCTTCTTCTTCTCTAGATTCTTCCCATTGATTTTTACTGTTATTGATTTTAGTAATTTCTAACTTCCTATTTCTTGCTTTGACTAATGCATGGAAAAATTTGGTATAAAGATCACCTAGTTTAAGCCATTTTTGCATGGCTCTTTCAATCTCAATAACTTTCCTCTCTGAGAAGGGAAACATTCAATTTGACTCTTATCTTAAATAACTCACTCTTATTATTTGAATTTGGATAAAGTTCAAACTCATTTTCTATGTAAGAACTTGATCCTATGAATCATTTATAGATTGAAATCTTGAATTTACCTTTGTTCTAGATTTTTAGATTGAATTTAAGGAATTTGAGTTTAAGAGAAAATTTTACCTTAGGAGAAGATTGATACTCTGTTAACCAGGCTTCTGCAATAATGTCTTTGACATGAGAATTGATGCACCACATGGAAAGAAATTTAAAGGACTTAGGGAAATGGTCACTAGGTCTTTTAATAGATAGTAAGAGAGGACTATGATCTGAACAAGCTTTATGAAGGTGATTAATATTAGTGTGAGGAAATTGCATTAACCAATTTTGGTTAATTAGACCTCTGTCTAATCTGCAGAATATTGTTCCATTAATCCTATTATTAGTCCATGTGAACCTTGAGCCTATAAATCCTAAATCCATCAATGAACAAGCTGATATCATATCTTTAAAATCTTCTATTGAGTGAAATTCTATTTCATTTCCTCCTATCTTTTCTTCTATATTTGTAACCACGTTGAAATCACCAATTGTTAACCAAGGTTGATTTAAAGGAATTGATAAAATGCTCCCTATATCTAACCATAATTCTTTTCTTTCTTCTACATTACATTTTGCATGCACTATGATTAATAAAACTAATATGTTTAGAAATTCAATTTGAATATCTAAACCCAGTAATTGATTTGTATCTTTGACTAATTTAACTTTCAATGTTTTATTCCACAGGAACCAAATCTTATCTGAGTTGTTACTTAAACTATTCGAGAATTTCCATTTAATTTGATATTTTGATCATTTGCTTGAATAAACTTTTGGTTCTAAATGAGATTCTAGAAAATGCGGGGCGTGACCGAGGCGTGGAGTCCAAGCCTTAAGCCTTAGAAGCCTAGGCGGGACTTAGGAATAAAAAGGCATGAAAATGAGATTAATTGATGTTTTCTGATCAGTCTTAAGTTTTCTGATAGAGATATAACGGGTAATTGATGTTTTCTGATTAGTCTTTTAATTCTTCTGTTAATGACTTTATTAGCTACTCCCCTTACATTCCAACATATAAAATGTAACATTAAGTATTAAGGGAAGCATTTTGAGAATTGTTTTTTCTTAATGATCTAATAAATCTTCTATATAGAGGATCATAAGGCTTGGGTTTATATGACTTACTTGGCTGCTGAGTTGTTGAAATATCATAGGTTGAGTCTCCTTGTTTGCTCTCCTTGTTCGCAGCTGCTTTTCTAACTTGATAATAATTTCACATTTCATCCAACCATGAAGAAAATATTTGGAGTTCTTCAATCAATGGATTTTTTAAGCCTACTTGTTTATTAGAGTTGTAATCTTTCAAGCCTGCAGAATTTTTTCTTTGGATGGGAGTTCCGAACTTTTGGGAGAAAGGTTTTATTGATCTACTAGATGAGTATCATCTTATGTGAATTCCCCATGTTGAATTCTTTCAATTGAGTTTAGGGGAATACTTTTTGACTGAGTTGATTTTTTTATTGAAATATCTTATAGGTTTGGGAAACTGGATTTCTATAAATTTCCTAAATTTTTTCTTCATCTTTTGAAGAACAATTGTCAAGAATTTCAAATCTATTTTCTGTTAATGCTGTATTAGGAACTAAATTTTTTGAGACTTGATTAGTATGGCCTGGTTCTTGGACTTTCTTGATACTTTTTGAATGGTTAATTATTTTATGGACTGAATTTGTAGGTTGATCAGTAGGTTTTATTACTTTCTTGGAAGCTGAAATTGAGTTTGGATGCTTAAACAAACATTTTGCTTCATTGTGACCCTTTTTCATACAATATGTACAAAAAGATGGAATTTTTTCATAAGCAATTTGTTGTCAAGAAACTGTAGTTCCACAACCAATCCAAATTCTACGAATTCTTTCTTTTAACAAATTTAACTCCTCACATACTCTTGTTATGCTAGGTCTAGAAATTAATGTTGTAGAGGAATCCATCTTTAGCGGTTTTCCTTTTAGTTGTGCTATAGAGTATAAACAAGATTTCGCATAAAAGTGGATTAGAAGCTTTGATAAATTTATCCAAACAGGTACTATGGGTATTTCTTCTTCAGGCTTAAATTCTGCCATCCACTTAAAAGTATGCATTGGATATTTTCCTATATACCATTGGTCTCTTAGCTAAAGTCTAACATAGTCTTCCTCATAATTGAGTCTGATGAGGAAATGTTTTTAATCCAACAGTCCTATAGAGTAGGCTGCTTTCAAAGAGAATGTTAGGCATGTTCTTATAATTTCAATTGAATGCCTTTCATAAGAGAATTTGCCAACAATTAAATGCTTACAGGGTTCAAATAATGCTGAAATATCTTCTTAATTGTTGGATCTCCGTTGAATGTTATTGGAGTCTTGAGATTAGGTTCTCTTGTTTCATTATTCATGAGTACACTTGCAAATGATTTAGCCCACATGTTTGTTGGTTTAGGGGGAATCTTGGTAGCTAAAGGTGGGTCTGATGTGTTGGCTATGACTTTAAGGTCAGATTTTACCAAAGGGGGAAGGAGAGTTCACCTAGATTTTTTTGGAGGATTCTTGGAGAGAATTTGAGGATCAATATGTCTTCCCTAGTCGAGAAGTGACTCATCAATTACATATGTGATTTACCTTAACCCATTTGTAAGGGTTATTTATGTATATTCTATAGCCCGTTAGTGAGAATTGTAATTTCTTGTGCATTTTATGTGAAATACATACCATGTATGAGTTCTCATTGGCATACATACTAGGAGGAATTTCGTGAAAGGCATGCGTGATGAGGATAGATATGGTGCTTCAATGAGAAGATAAGTTTGACATAGTCATTCCTCGCCTTGGGTCACACGTCTAGGCACCTGTGATCTAGATGTTTTATTGGGATATATCTTTCATAAGTCTTGCGTATGGTTGGCTTCATAACTAATGGGTAGACGTTGTGATTTATCCCTTGCCGTGATGAGGTATTAGCCTTAGGACGATCTTCGACTATACTAGTACGTACGAGAGATCCCCAAAAGAAATAATAGTAAGCATTCGTTATGTATGGGCATGAGATATACTCATTTATTTGTATATGTCGGGTGATGTACCTTTGTATTGATGTTAGATGTGAGTAAAGTATTTCTTCTACCATATGTTATTATTGTGTAGCAGTAGTAGAGATAGTTGTACCGATTTATGGACTATACTCGAGATGTATATGACTTATTGTAGAAAAGCCTACCTACATACTTATGTTTCGAATTTGTGGGTTACTTGTACTAGAGATGTGTATATTGCATTATTAGCCTTAGATAGCCAAATATGGATAGATTTTAGATATGAGCCTGTTATTGGCACCGTGGTTATGTTATGAGAAGTACCTTAGGGTTTGAGACCTTATTACATCGTGTGATACCTATTGAAAAAGAATAACCCTTAATAGTTAACGGTAAAGATTATAGAATGATGTTGTATGACTTTAATCACATGAGCTATATATGGGTTCGGGATTTAGAACTGTGTGATGTTTCAGGTTGTTGGGTTGGTTAACAAATAACTTAAAATATATTAAAATATGAGATGAATATGTGTAGTTATCATGTGGCCCAGATTCAATTATAATCCTATTTTACATAGACTTATTGTTTATGTTTTATTTTAAAAATTATTTTCACAGGCCCTTGTTGTGGTGGTTCCCGTATACACGGGTTCGTTGGAAGAGTATCTCCAGCGATGTCCCATTTCTTACTCCTAGGATTTTAGGAGTCTATCAAGTGTAGATCATTATTTTATTGTACTCTTTTAATTTCAGTCAGTATTCAGAGTTGGACTTATGTATAGTCACATATTATATTCAAATATGACTATTGTTGTATTGGTAGTAATTGTTATCAGATTTAGTTTTGTGTTGATCCAATAATTTATTATCTTGTCAGCGTTCATTCGATTTTGATTATTTTTTATGCTGAGAATATTACCAAAAGTTTTTTATTCTTGTGATTTTTACATTAGACCTGATCAATCCATTTTTATATTTTACGGATGCCACACTACCATCTTGGTAGATTCGTCAATCTTCTTATGTAACATGGACTTACTGGACTTGAGGTTCTTAAACTATTCATTTAGCCTCAACTTTTCGTTTGTTTGGGCAACATGGAGCTTCCTAAAATATTTCAAATACTTATCGATCCCATCAAATCTTCCTTATCATCAGTAGAGGATTTCTTCAATGCATTATTCATCTCTAATAATTTAACGTAACCGATGAGAAACTATTTCACAATAGTAAAAGGAAGTGCAAAAAGAAGAACAGAAATAAACGATATACTTACAAGGGAGATATTGTAGTTGGAACACTCCAACAATCGAGAATGGGGCAGGTCAAAAGTAGTCACCCAATAAACAAGAAATACTCCCGACCAAATCAAGTCACGGGCCAGATCGAGGGGAGAAACTATGGATTGGGCAATGCCCTTGACCTTATCAACATTATTTTTCCCCAAAATGTCTAATGGGGGAGGAGGGATGTGATCTTTCTTTTTCCTCTTTGAAGAGGCTTGTTACTTGGACGGGGAATCCTCGATGTAAATGGGATTAGTAGAATCCCTAACTTTACTTTTCTTCTTCATCCCGACGGACGAGCATGGGGGAGACTCGGTACCCAAATTTGGGTTATGAGGTTCATAACCTTACTCTTTGCCTTGGCAATGTGAGAAACAGTAAAAGTAACCAACAAAACGTCAATCGATTCAAAGAAAGATTATATTCCTTCCTCGTTTGACCCCTACCCTTTTGAGTTTTAGGAGGTGGAAGCTTCTGGTTATTCCAAGGTAATGGGGATTATCGGTGTTTGTTCTACTGCCCTCACAACATAAGAGGTGGTAGAATTCTTACCGCAGAGCAGGAATGTCATCGACTAAGGGTGATCAAAGATTCCAATCCTCTGTTGAATAGCACACACCATTTGGAGATCAAAAAATTAAAGTCACCTTCGCGAAAGATTTTATTCTTGTTTTTCTGCAAAGAACAAAGAAAAGAGAAAAACATTAGCCTCAATTAAGAGAAGATCGTAATGCTAGGGACTTAATTTCTTTCTAATCTATGCCTCTCCAATCCTGGGAGAATCTTGGCCCTTCGTCTGCCATACCCTCGAGAAAGTGAGGAGTGTTTTGTGTTTTTCACAATCAGACCATGATCCCAGTAATCCTTATTGAAATCAGGGAGATTCATGATCAGGGACCGGTTGGCCACCCTTGTATTCATATAATAGATTTTCCCATTGGTTGTTGCCCATTTGTAACAAGACATGATTTCAGTAATACTAGGATGGGTCCCATACATCTCGCTAATGCGGTGAACCCTATTAATGACCCTCCCTATATTAGGAGTAACGTGGGCTAGGATCATATCAAAATGTTGGAAAAACTCCAAAAATACATGATTTGGGGGTAAAGTGACCTCACATTCATCAATAAATATTGAAGGTAACAAATGGCTTTCAGAAAGGGCCTAAAGGTCACAAGGAACCTCAACTAATCCTATAAATTCCCACTGGGTGATTTAATGGTCACTTTTGAATTTTTCCATGGTGTTTTCATTGATAATGTACATCGTGATTAAAGATGAAAACTCACTGAAAGAATTAAAAAGAGAAAGTGAAGAAGTGGAAAAAAGTTATTGAAATGAAAAGAGATTTTTAGAGTTTTTACAAACAAAATGATGACAGTGAGAATCTCTCCTTTGAAAGTTTATTGGTTTTTCAAATGAACAAGAAAGTGAGGAAAAAAGTGGGAATCGTTGTCTTGTGGTGAGAAATTTCCTCGCAATTCCCCAAAAGCATGATGATTATCGACTATCGAAGTGACACTTCACTGCCAATAAAAGAGGCTTTATTTACCAGCATGACTCTAGAGCACTTGACAAGCAAAAATATTCCAGTTTAAGGGATTTTACCGAATTACCTTCCAAAGTAGGAATACCGATATTCTCTTAAGTATTAAGACTTATCAGAATCAATAGACAACCTATATACAACAAAGCCCGACGACCTCAGGGCGACCCTGAACTTTGGGGGAAATTGTGGGGACTGTAATTATACTAACACGTGCTCGTCACGAGCGTCCAGGATTCTTACACTCCATTAATTAAGAGTCCAAATCATAGGATACCCACATATCCATAACTTGGAACGGCTAAAATTGATAGAGGATAGGTCCGAGATTTTGGCGATAGTTATTGACGGAGTTTATGACTCTCCTAAGCTTCTATGTAAATATAAATTTTCTCCCCTTTGATTAGTGCATGTGATTTTGTATATTCGAGCAGTACTACAACTCTGCTGACCAATTTTCTGAAAGTAATAAAGAACAAGCCCTAAACCCCGTCGATATAAGCGCGTTGTCGAACCACATACATCTTGTGTTTTATGTGATCTCATTATTTTCTTTAATATTTCTCTTAGTTTGTCTCATGTGCATTGTATATTGTTATTGTAGGAAATTACCACCTATAGAAAGTATTAAAAAACATATTTTGTCTATTTAATAAAACAGGAACAAGTCTTATGTTTAGAGGAAACAATGTGTTCTTTCATGAAAAGTTGTGTTTTTTTTAACATTCATTTTAGGGAGGTTTCCACGAACAGTCAAAAAAAATGGTGAACAGTACCGAACTTTAGCAATGGTTCCAAAAAATAATCACTATATATAAAGAACGCTCATAACCTTTACCGACGGTCCATAAAATTCATCGTAAAATATTAAATAAAATTCGTCCCAAAAATCAAATAAAATTTTCAATAATTTGATAAATAAATGGAGCACTTTAAAACAAACCTCTCATTTATCATTTGTCAATTTTCAACAAATGAATACACCATGACTTTTCTTGCTTCAAGAAACACTCATGTACTTGGTCCCACTACGATTCATGCGTGGGTCCCACTTTATTATAGCTCAAAGTTGACCAAAAATTAATTTGGCCAAAATATTAATTTGCGTAAAAATGTAATATTTTTCAATAATATATATATATATATATATATATATATATATATATATATATATATATATATATATATATATATATATATTGTGTGCGTCATTAAAATGGATCAATTGACATCGTCGGTGGAAGGAGTGGGGGTGTGAAGCTACTAGGTCTCAACTCTCCCTCACTTTGTGTAAACTTTTCTCCTTATGTTATAATATTACAATTTAATTTGAGTATATATGTGGAGTAGTCTTATGTAATATGGTAAACAATTAAGGGTATTATAAGTGCACAATACTCAGAGGTGCTATTTGATTAATCGAGCAATCCAAACAAATAATAAAAGGATACTTAATGCAACCACGCACACAGTTAGAGAGCATCACATGTACAATGTTCAACAAATTATCTATGTCCATGAGAAGGAGATATTGTATTCACTTTTTATCAAAGGTTTGAGGCTCTGATATTCACGTGCCCCTTTGAAAGGGTAGTTACAATATTTATAAATCGGATAATAGATGCCTAAATAGAATGGATTCTCTAATTCTCAATTATCAATTGGTATTTGATAAACTTTCATGAATCTATCTTAATATTCATGAATATCTCAAACAAATATAGAGTATATCTTTAATAGGACTTATCAGTTGATACGAGTGGGGCACGTGCCTATTGGGGGCCCACGCGCATCTTTAATGCAAAATGCTAGATCCCATAATTTCCTCCAAGGCTTTGTCACCCTTAAGGAACAAAGTCTTGACCTATTCAATGGACACAACCAAGGTTCTAAAAAACGCGGGGCGTGATTGAGGCATGAAGGCCAAGCCTTAAGCCTTAGAAGCCTAGGCAGGCCTAGGCGTAAAAAGGCGTGAAAAGGTGTTTAGGCCTTCTTAATATATTTTAATATTTTCTAACCATAAGAAGGCTATTAAAATAAAAAAAATTCACATACCATAAAAATATGTCTGAATATATGCAAATTAAAATACTATCTGATTATTTTGGATAAGATAATGGTCCGGTTTGTAAACAAATTCTTTAAAAGGCGACATCATTTCACTAAGGCATTGTTGTTTTTAGAAAAAAGTGCGTCGTAAGGGTTTTACCAAGAATAAGGTGTGAAAAGCGTAAGGAGAGGCGTTTCTCCTAAGCCTTAGGCCTAGGCTTGCCTAGGCAGAGCCTAGGCGGATTTTTTAGAACAGTGGACACAACTATTCTTGCCACTGAAATGATGACTTCCTTGCACGAGACGTTAACCGCCACTTGTGAGAGCTGGTCAATGATGACTGATTTTTTTAGGATAATGTTAAAGTGTTTTTGCCTCCAAAACCCATTGGGTTCTCTAATGGTCTTTCTTTTACATTTTGAAGATATTTAAGTGAAGTTCTAAGTTGTAGTTAACATTACCATTTCCATCTATCTATATGTGTTCCTCACTTCACCTCTCCATTTCCTTGAATTTTTGTTTATCTTTCTCTTGTAAATATGGCGTATGTAATCAATTAATTGACGACCGTTAACTTTATGAGATGATATATCTACGATTGAATTACTGGTGAGTTGTGAACGATTGACATTGATTATTATCATCCGATCAGGTCCACTAGTTATTTTCCACCATGATCGTTGAGGCTACTTATGGGTTGACCTGGACCACGGTGTTCAAATTATTTGGAGGATTGCATATGGTGTCCATTAGAAACTGTTTGACAAATATTTTGGGCCTCAACGAAATTCGATAATGTTATCATTATGTGTTGATGGTTGATGCTATATATTATATGAAAGCAAGGAAGATAGAGTGTGCCATGGATTTGAACCTTAATAATTGTAATATATATTACTGGGATCATGGCCTCTTAGTTAAGAAATGGGAGCATTATTTTATCCCAGAGGGCTAGCGTCCTTACACTAGACCTAGATTCCTAATCAAGGGAGGGAAATAGGTCGGACAACCCTTCGGGCATCCCTTACCCATTTATTTCATATTTTAAGAATTTATTGACTTATTTTTTATTCCCAGTTTGTATTGTCATTTTTGTAGTTAAACGCAAGAAGAAGAACCGCGTCCCAATGAGGTTAACTTAGTAGATTTGAGGAAGATTTGGTCGATCAAGTAGAGTTTGGGGAAATCTGATCATCCTAGGGTTATTGGTGTTCTACTCATATATACATTTACTCCCACTTCCTATGTTACCAAGCTAGTGGATAAGGAGCTTGAGGTTCTAAAGGAATACGTTGAACACATCAACCCAATTGTTGTTCCTTTGTTAAGTGGTGTTGTTATTGGGACATCTGGTGTTGTTTTGGACCAAATTTCCATCTCTTTAAAGTCTTTTGACATTGAACAAGTCTAGGTTGACGGTAACCTCGAAAGTTATCATATAACATGGGCATAAAAGGGTGATGCCCAACATATTGGGTTGATGTTGATATATCATCTTCACACCCTATGACAAAAGAGGAAGGATATAGAGGATCCTTCCAACCCAATTAATGGCAAGGACTCTCCACAGAAGAAACAACTCGAGACACAAGTCCAAAATTAGAACAAGACAGATGAGGGTGCAGAAATGTCTCTAGTTCAAAAGAAAGAATGAGATGTCTCAACATGACCCATAAGTTGCCTTTACAGGTCACCTAGTGATGGAACTTCTGAAAGGCACCATTTAATCATGCAACCAAGCTATGGCCATATACCTAAACAACACAAATTCAGTTTGTCATGCTTCTCATGCTTTCTCTCTATATATTCACTATCTTCTCATTTTTCTCTTGAATTTACAATTCACGCTTGGTCTATACAATTCATTATGAACTTCATTGCCATGGTAAAACAGGAACGCTACCAGGACAAGTAGGCCTCCAAATTTTATAAAGACGTGAGGGCCTTGCAACAGTTTCTTGACCAATTCAAGCCCCAATTGGTTGATAAGGACAAATCGCGCTGCGGTGCCTTGGCCAAGGAGAAGAATATGGTCATTAGGGAGAACCATAAACTAAAGTTCGAGTTGGCGACCTCGAGGGAGACTTTGAAGGCAAACCTTGAGGCCAATTATAAGGCTAAGACCAAGCGATAGGAGGCAGTCTTCAATCATGCCTCTAATAATTTACGTATACTCATACATACTTCTTCAAGTAAAGGTAAGATGTTTCCCTCATGAAAGTTGAGATTCCCTCATTCTCTAGGTTATACAAGGGAGCTAGGGATCATCGAGCATCCTACTAGGGTGAAGGGGAAGTTGAAGAGGAAAGGCATGAAACTGAAGTTTAAGCCACCAATAATTATTGCTCTCTAATTAAACAATAGAGGACCCTTCCTTGAGTTTTTGCATCTTTTATATTTAATGCACTTGTAATGTGTAGGCCCTTTTTAACAAAATTAACGAAGATCATTTCCTTTTCCTTTTGTTGTTTCTTGAACTTCATTTTTGCAAGTGTACTTATCTTCTTAGTTGTCTTAGTATTTATTGTAACTTGTCTTTTTTCTTTTCAGTCCATAATCAAGCAAGTTCCTCATCGATTGTGTCGGTCAAGTAAAGAGAGGATGACTAAGACATCATAACCCAATCTAACAAACACGGGTGGTTCAATGCCCTTTTTATAATATGAAGGTATATGAATACTCTTAGGTTTAGTAGTGGTATTTAATTGACAACCTTTTCTGACAGTTGTCGTCTTTAGGACATGAGGGATCATGGATATCAGCGAATGCGGTTCCCATACAAATGATTGGTGAGGAGTATGATGATGATGATGATGATAACTATTAACGCAAAAATTCTCCATCTACGAGGACCAATCAGAAAAGGACACATGTCATCCTATATGGCAATATTCGACAATCGAGGAGAGTTGGTCGGTATCCGAGGAGAGTTGGTCGGCACCCGAGGAGAGTTGGTTGGCATACCAACCAGGAAGATCAAAGGATAACTATGTATTTAATGTGCATTAATGAAGATGACAACGCATTTAATGAGCATTAATGTACATTTATACTGTAGATGACAACACATAGCATACCAAGCAATTCAAGGAAGACCAACCATCATAGAAGGCTAACAATTAAATTCATTGTATGTAGACATAATGTCTGAATGTATATAGACATTGTATATCTTTATCTCCCATCACTATAAATACATGTATTCCCTTAGCCAAAGGGGGGAGATCCGACAACGATGAGAGACCATACACAAGATACACCCTTTTTCTCCCTCTCTACATCACATTGTGCTATTGTAAATCCTTGGGAATAAAATAACAGTGGAAGTAGGCTTCCTTCTTATAGCCGAACCACTTTAAAAATCTTTGTCTCTCATGTGCTTGATTGGATTGCTTTTATCTATTTATCTGTGATCATAAAAATGGGATTCTGTCCAATTTTTTTGCATCAACAGATTGGCGCCATCTGTGGGAATCGTGTGACAAGCATTGTTCTCCATCAAAAGCTAAGTTTTTATTTTCTCTACGTATATCTAATTGTATGCACGCATCTTTTTATTCAAATCATGATTCTCATCTGTTTATATCCATAAACTTAGAGATCAAATCAATTATATATTGTGCATACATCTTTTGATTCAATCATGATTTTATATTCATAAATTGTTGAATCAATTTTTACAAATCTGCATAAATGTATATTACATAATCACAAAGTTTGAAAATTTTGTGGAGATAAAATAATTTCTTTGTATTCATAAATCTCTTTTATATGAATATATACATATTTAATTCATTTGGAAATCTTTTAATTTAGTCATAATTTTTATGTGCACTAACCATGTGATCGATTTCAATTTGGGGATCTGGTAAATTTTCGATTCATAAATATTATACAAATCCTTACATATATGGATCCACTTCTGAACAAATACATTAGGATAGGGGTAATATTAATTTGTTGAATCGCAACATGTATCTGATTTTCATAATTTTAGAAGGTGAAAAGTCATTTCTCTTTTGATATCTTTTTCTGATCATAGTTTATTTCTACTCACCAGATCTTGAATAGAACACCAGATCCTAAATAAATTTGAGGAAATGGTGACAAACAAAGGCGTAATTCATTAGAAAAAGTCGTACAGATAAGTCCTATCACTTATTTTATTTTATCTCCCATTTTATAATTAAATACATCGCAATATTAATGATCATTATCAACCACGGTTGAATCCCTTATTTGTATTCATATAATTATCGCAATATCTAAATCACTGACAAAACAGGAGATACAGCATGCTTGAAACTGGGCTTGACCAGACAGAAAAGTCGCATGTACTATTTCAAGGAGGGAGAAAGATACAGTCCTACCCCCTTCTGAAATTCTTCATGAATCTTATAATTGTGTCGCTGCAATAACCGCACCAGTGAAAAATCGCATACGTCCTCTCCAGAAATTCGATCGAATAATATAGAGGGCGGAGATGAGATAGATGTAAAAGTCATCAACATTTTCTGGTCGACAAAAATGTCGGCTCCATAATCTCTTATGTTTGTCAACATACTTTCTCCAATTTCTGCCTCAACCAACATGGTCATAATGCCAAAACAAAAGGCTCCATCCTACTATTTTTACTACAGCGAAAAGGACTAAAACCTCCCGACCTCCTATTTCTTGATCGACGATTATCAATTTTGATCCTCATCACAAGAGCCACAAATTTCATCTGGTCGGCACCAGGTCGATAGCTCATTTACAATAGGACGAGGGGTTCTCGATTACTGGTCAACACCTACTACTGTTTGAAAATATCTAACACAAGTCGGTAGCACCAATTTGTTGGTCGGAGACATTTTTTTTAGGTCAACAGCTCCTATTCTTTGATCAGAGACATGTATCAGAGGAACTTTTCGATCTCATATTTACTGGTCGGTGATTATCTGAAACTTGGTCTGTTATTGGTATTGTGGTTAAACTTGGTCGGAGGCATCATTTATTGGTCGGAGAACCTGTTGTTGGTAGGACATAGATATTGTGATTAATTCGACAATATCAATCTTGGTGTTTTTGTTGGTCGGCGATACCAGGTGCTGATTTATTGTTGGTTGGAAACCATTTTTGCTGGTTGGCGAAATTGCTCTGTTGGTCGGTGATCACTATAACTATGAAGGCAGAGGATAATAGCTGATGGATTACTGGCGGGAGACCACATGAACAATATATATGTCAGAGCATTTATTAGTCAGAGACAACTATTATACAGATTGAGTGATTCCCGGCCTCTTCTTTGGTTGGTCGGCGACAAGGTTTCACAGGTTGAAAAGCTTCTCGACCTACTACTTATTGATTAGAAATTACAAAACTGGTCGGCAGATATTTCACAGGTCGAGGCATATCATAATTGCAAGTATGGCTGAATGTTTATCAGAGATCAGCAAAGATCAACCAATACTTGGTCGGCGTTACATATAACTGGTCGGGGCAACTATCATTGCTCAGCAAAGTCAATTGTTGGTCGGCGAAATCAAATGGATGGTCGGAGGCATATATTGCACAGTTGGAGGTGTTTCCCGACCTCCTATTATTGGTCGGTGAAGTTCTGATCGATAATATTTAACACAGGTCGACGAATCTATTGATACTCATTGGTCGGCGATCGTCTGTTTCTTGGTCGGTGATATCTATTGTTGGTCGGAGACCATTTTTAATGGTCGATTCTTGGTCGGCACCATGTATTCTACAACCTGAGAACTCTCAAATGTTGTCCGGCAGTTGCTTTACAACAGGTCGGCGATAGGTTTACCTGGATCGAGGAAAATCATCATCTCACTGATCGACGTCAACTCATCGTTGGTCGGCGACAGCTATTGCTGGTCGGCGATAGTTTCCTCACAACAAATGGAAGAACGAAGGAGTGGAAATGTGTTCCCCCAGATTTCTCATTTTGACTTTGTCCAAATCACCACCATGGTGTTAAAAAGACAAATTCACCCCTACCATTTCTTAATTCATACCTTTCTAACACAATAAAATTTTTAAATCTACATAAGTTATACTTCAAAATAAATATTTCAAACATCAACTTATACTTGATTAGTTGTTGGAGATTAAATAACTTTACAAAAAAACTCTACGTCTTATTTATGGCACATATCTAATAAAAATTTGTCCAATTCACACACATTTGGCACAAAACATATTATTTCATATTTTGAAATTTTTATTGCCTTATGCTGATACACATCGCATATTGTTTGGCTGAATAATTATTCTCATGACAATAATTATTTGATCTAGTCTCGACAAGTGCTCGGTCAACTTATTAAAATTTCATAAGGACGAGATTCAATCCCGACGAAAGCCCGGCCACATCTTAAACCTCTGGAAACTATTATTGCTCGACATTAGGCAATTTTGCCTCGACATATCAGCCAACATATATTATTTCATTTTTTGAAATTAATATTTTTATTTCTCAAGCATATACCTATCATATATTTATTGGATGGTTAAATTATTCTCATGACTAATCAATTGAGCATACACATATGGTAGAGCAAGATATTAATTTTTACAGGTACAAGACTCAACGCCGATGAATGCTCGAAAATAATCTGGAAACTATTATCATTTCACCTCAGCGAGGCATTATATATTTTATTATTACTGGGAGATATCGGCTCAAGCACAAATTATTCTATATATCCCTTGGGATTCATAGTGTATATTCATCTCAACACGGAACTCCACAAGATATTCATATTCAGCTCCGAGGAAGAACTATAACATTTATTATATTTCACCCCCAACGAATAGTTGGTCGGGGTAATTCTTATTTATATTCAGCATGGAGCTCAAAAAATTTCTTCTCTCTATATATATTCAGCTCCGAGGAAGAACTATAACATTTATTATATTTCACTCCCAACGAATAGTTGGTCGGGGTAATTCTTATTTATATTCAGCATGGAGCTCGAAAAATTTCTTCTCTTTATATATATATTCAGCTTCAAGGATGTCTCCAGCAATTATTATATCTTATTCCCAACAATCCGTTGGTCAGATCCGAGGAAGTCTCCATCATGTATTATAAAAAAATCCACTAACTAAGGTTGGTCGGGAAAAAAAAATTCCCAGAAATACCAACTACGGTTGGTTGGGAAGAAAATCCACCAACTCCGGTTGGTCGGGAATAAAAAATTTCCCAGAAATACCAACTACGGTTGGTTGGGAAGAAAATCCACCAACTAAGGTTGGTCGGGAATAAAAAATTTCCTAGAAACACCAACTACGGTTGGTTGGGAAGAAAATCCACCAACTAAGGTTGGTCGAAAATAAAAAATCCACCAACTACGGTTGGTCGCGAATAAAAATCCACCAACTACGATTGGTCGGGAATCAATCTCCATCAACTCCGGTTGGTCGAACAGCAGACAGCATGTAGAGAAAATCTTATTGTCTATGCAAAATAAGAAAATTTGTCAAATAACATACTTTAAGGCCGAGAAAGCATTAAAAATTCATATTCCACACTTGGGGGCTTCTATTACAAACTCAGTTGTTCATTCGGTGGCACATTCTCATAACATCATGCATTCGAGCATCAAATTCAAGTCTATAAACTTACATAGTCGGGGCCCCGACTAATTATAATTCAGAAGTTATTTTTCTTGCTCGAGAATTAGTCATGCTATTGAAGTTCAGAAGTCAAATTCAATATCTACAGCACCGAGATCTTTGCTACTACTGTCTCGACCAATAATGAAGAGGAAGTTGTATGAAAATATTTCAAAGTCCACCATAAACTTGGTACTAATCAGATTAAAGGTTGGGTTCAAAAGCTAGTATGTTACTCGATAAAGTATTCAGAGGAGCATAAATCAGAAAAATCAAGCACGTGAAGTTAGTACTCAGTTGCTCGGCACAGGAGGCAGTTGGTCGGCTAGCAAACCAATCAACATACTTGAAGATTATGACAAGCTACAAGATGCATATTATGGCATGGCTGCATCCAAATTCCCAGGGGTGATACATAGAACACGGAGTTCCTCAAAAGAAAGATTAGCAACCATCGATCAGCCTGCATCATATGTCATCCAGGAGATAATGCACTTTATGTTGAACAAATCAAGAAGGTAGATCAAGAATTTCACGAGCACCGAGCAACACTGCAGAATAAATACTCCATCCTTTCAGTGAACCATCAAGCATGGAGTATTGGGGGCTTCTGTTAACGCAAAAATTCTCCATCTACGAAGACCAATCAAAAAAGGACACATGTCATCCTATATGGCAATATTCGATACCCGAGGAGAGTTGGTCGGCACCCGAGGAGTGTTAGTCGGCACCCAAGGAGAGTTGGTCGGCATACCAAGAAGGAAGATCAAAGGATAACTATGCATTTAATTTGCATTAATGAAGATGACAACGCATTTAATGAGCATTAATGTACATTTATACTGTAGATGACAACACATAGCATACCAAACAATTCAAGGAAGACCAACCATCATAGAAGGCTAACAATTAGATTCATTGTATGTAGACATAATGTCTGAATGTATATATAAATTGTATCTCTTTATCTCCCATCACTATAAATACATATATTCCCTTAGCCAAAGGGGGGAGATCCGACAACGATGAGAGACCATACACAAGATACACCCTTTTTCTTCTCTCTACACCACATTGTGCTATTGTAAATCCCTGGGAATAAAATAACAGTGGACGTAGGCTTCTTTCTTATAGCCGAACCACTTTAAAAATCTTTGTCTCTCATGTGCTTGATTGGATTGCTTTTATCTATTTATCTGTGATCATAAAAATGGGATTCTGTCCAGTTTTTTTGCATCAACAATAACATTATGTAAGAGTGTATGTATACCCGTGTGCCTAATGTTATTTGGATTGTCTTATTTTATTTTTCCAAAACACACCTTGAGTTTAGTCCAAGCGGTTTTCGAAAAACTTCATCAAACTCTCACCAGAATCAGTCATGGTGTTGCCGTGAGTTAACCACTTAGGATAAAGGTATATTGACGAGAGGGCTTAGATTTACACCTTGGTTAAATAATTTTTCTAAATTAGTTGATCTTTTAAATTTAACTTTTGAGGTTACCAAATGCATGATTCAATATATTCTTCTTATATAAAACTTTTGTTTTAAAATGCATATTTTGTATATAGAACTTACTTGGTCCTTAGGTTGGAAACAAGAAAACTACAATATTTAAAAAAGTTTGCAAAACTATAAAACTCTAGCTCCAAGTCTGACCTTGCTTGCTTTGAGTTCTCCTCAGTGAAGTAAGCTCTCGCTTTAGCAAATTTGTTTGTTCTCTTGTCGTGGCCTTTGAAGGTTTAGTGCAAAAATCGCTAACTCGTGGTGTGACCTTTTTCTCTTTGAGTTGGTCTCATTGAATGCTCCGCGAATGGTGTGTGATTGTGCATTTTGAGATCCTTTCCTCAAGATCTTTGTGGATTGTGTGGCTGTGAAACAATATTTCTTAGATTCTTAAGAAATTGTGTCATAACACCTTGAGTGTCCAACACGCAACAAAGAGCGACCCTATGTTCCCATTCCCTTATAGATATTTATGTTGTTTATTGAACACTAATCCAAACAAGAAAATATGAAATCAAATAAAGAGAGAAAAATATATTTCAAATATAGAATCTTTTTACTTATTCATTGTGATCATCAAGTTTTTGATTCAGCATTAAATCTCAATAGAAAGCCTTTCATACTCAAGCTAGTTTAGACAAAACTATTTTTCTCAAACATTTTATTCTTGAGTATGATCTTCTTTCAAAATTGAAAAACTCCTTGTGCGTTTTTATAGAATCCATATATTTTTCTACATCTTTTCCACCTTTAGAATTTACTCACACATATAGGCGTTGTATTGTGCCTGATCATAGTTTTATTGTCGTGGAAAAAAGTTTGCTTGTACTTCAAATGGATTTTTTGATTGGCAAATATTTGAATACATTGGTTGCGGACCGAAACACGATGTGGTTGTATAGCGTGCTTGACACACCCCAACCCAGTTACTTATAATTAAGTTTGAAAGTCAAAGTGAGTCAAACCATGATTAATTTAACCAAACCATAAACAAGAGTTTTAATTTCAGAGTCATCATTGTAAATCCATATAACTGAAAACCTTTTTACAACATCAGAGTAGTCATACAAACTTCCTTTAAGGATAATTTAACTTAATTACATCATTCACATTTAAACAGAATCTTTGTTTCTCCCATTCCTGGCTAAACCCAACCCAACTTCCTAGATTTGGCAGTGACATCGCGTTACCTGAAAAATGTGAACATAGGAACCATGAGCAAAATAGCCCAGTGAATGCATCACTACTATACTACTGCATAAATTTAAATGAAATAAATCATGTCCATATAATTATGTATTAACTTATCCGTCTCATTCATAATGAATGACCAAATTTTCCGAATCATGATTCACATATCCTGTCTAAATAGACAATTCTCCCCCATTCCTGGTCGAGCAGTAACCCCTTGTCATTAATAGACAAATCTCTCCCATTCTGGGTCGGGGAGTAACCTCCCGTTTCGGAAAACCGAAATGAACAATTTCACATTCATAACATTATGAACATATTCGTAACAGTATACAAATACATCATTCCAGTGAGTACACTCACCTTGGTTGACAACTATGTATTCACGTTTCCTTCTAGTGGAACTGAAATGGATTGATTAGACCTTACACCTGTCAATCCAACTAAATATGTACTAAACCTCAATCATAAATATTATCCTAACATAGTTATGTAACTTTCCATGACTATACATCAACAATATAATTCCAATTAAGCCACATTCCATAAAACATAGGTAAAGGCAAAACAATGATATACATGTTGATAAAGTTACGAACATTCAACCGTAGGAAATACCTTATAAGTAATTTATAAACAAAGTCAAGTAAACATGAAATTATACTTCTCAATGTATATACACATGAAACATGTACTCAAAGTACCCTTTGTAAGGACGAAATACAAACATTCATTCAAGGGGTATCCAGTATGGCCTGAAATTATTGTCCTACATACTTAACCATCTTGTATTCCTAAATTGTACAAATACGGGGGTCCAACCTTATCAATATGAAAACATATATGAATATAATTTCCAATACAAGTTAAGGTGGAATTTTTCAAGCTTCCTAGAGCAAGTTATGACCATTTCTTTACAACACAAGAAATCTGCCCTACAAGCTCCTCTATTGTTCCTTCAACTTTCAAGAATTTTCATAATTTTTCTACACCATAACTTTCCATGATTTTCAAACCATTTCCAATACACATACTGAATAGTACATAATTAAAGTTTCATAATTTTTTGACTTCATTTGCTATCTCAAAAGCTTGACTAAACTTGGGGTATACCGAAATCAAGTATACAAACAGCAACTATGTACCAACTTGAAATCATCATTACGGCCTAATCACAAGGAGATAAATTCTAATTTTCGTATATGATGTAAATATATGAGTCTAATTTCATATCCATTTTTAATTTCTCAATTCCAATAATAACACAAAGAGATATGCAAGTTTGAATACACGGGGTTTCAATACAATGCAATTTTAATGGTTTCTACATTCAACTTAACATAAACTTGCATCTAACCATACATATATATAAAGGGCTGAAACTTTCGTAAACCTATGATGATTTATATCATATAAATCAGTAATATAAGATAAATAACAAGAATTGCAACTAGGATTACCTTCAGGGCTTTTACGTAATTTCTACGGATTTTTCTACACTTTTTCTCCTCACTTTTTCTTCCTAAACATCAACTTTCTATTTCCTCAAGCTAAGAACACTTGAAACTGAACCTAGGGCTTAATTTGATGAAGAAATAAGTTAGAGGGGGAGTTTTAAGTCGGCCAAGGCTGCCTCCCAAGCCAACCAATCAAATTGAACCATTTGGTTTAATAAAAGACAATTTACTACTTAGAGGGAATTGACAGATTTGCCCCTTGTTTGTAATTTTGGCCTAACTTCTTACTCGCACATCTGTTTGATGCACCATTTGTTGTGTTAAAACCCTAACTCACATGTCTACAACTATTTAGTTTTTACCTCAAGTCAATTGTAATGTGATAAGGGTCAAAACTAGTCTCTAATAGGGATATTTCTAACGAAAACAACAAAATTTTGTGTTTGTAAATAATTCGACCTTTCATGATTTATGAAAGTAGGATTATAATAAACATAATCACTTAACATTAGATATACTAATAACACATTATTCATATCACATAAGATAAGCATGATTTAAATATAACTTATCATAATTATATTCGGGTTGTCACAACTTCCCCCCTTTAGAAAATTTCATCCCCAAAATTTAATATAAAGGTCACTTACCAAACAAATGGGGATATTTTTTCTTCATGCTATCCTCCATTTGCCATGTTGCTTCTTTAATCCCATGGCTCTTCCACATAACTTTAACTAAGGGAATAACTTTATTTCTCAATACTTGCTCCTTATGATCAATAATTTCCATTGGTTCCTCGATGTACGACAAGTCTTCTTTCAGTTCAATTGGTTGAGTTTTCAACTGATGAGATGGATTTGCCAAATACTTACGAAGCATCGATACGTGAAACAAATCATGTAAACGAGACAACTCTAAAGGCAATGCTAATCTATATGCCAGGGCCCCAATTCTTTCCAACACTTCATATGGTCCAATGTATCTTGGACTTAGTTTTCCCTTTTTCCCAAATCTCATAACGCCTTTCCATGGTGAAATACGTAGGAATACAAAATCCCCCTTTTGAAATTCCAATGGATGCCTCCTCTTATCTGCATAAAATTTTTGCCTGCTTTGCGCTATTTTTATCCGTTTTCGAATCATTTTGACCTTTTCAGTTGTCATATCTATCAATTCAGGACCCAAAATTTTCCTTTCACCTACTTCATCCCAACACAAAGGCGTCCTACATCTCCTCCCATATAAAGCTTCATAAGGAGTCATACCAATGGTGGAATGATAACTATTATTATACGAGAATTCCATCAATGGCAAATGATCATCCCAACTACCCTTCAAGTCAAATACACAAGCTCGTATCATGTCTTCTAATATTTGAATCGTCCTTTCTGACTGTCCATCAGTTTGTGGATGAAATGTAGTGCTGAACTTCAAACTTGCACCCATGGCATTCTGTAAACGAGGCCAAAACTTAGAAGTGAACGTTAGATCTCTATCTGATACAATTGACACTGGTACTCCATGTAAACGGATAATCTCATCAATGTGCATACGTGCATACTTGTCAATAGTGTAGGTGGTCTTAACTGGAAGAAAATGGGCCGACTTTGTCAATCGGTCTACTATTACCCAAATAGAATCATGCCCCTTTGGTGATCGGGGTAATCCTCTAACAAAGTCCATCGTTATATGCTCCCACTTCCATTCCGGAATAGGCAAAGACTGCAATAATCCTGCCGACTTCTGATGCTCTGCTTTAACTTGCTGGCATACTAAACATTTAGCTACGAATTTTGTAATCTCACGTTTCATATTGTTCCACCGGTAATACTCTTTCAAATATTTATGCATTTTGGTACCTCCCGGATGCATAGAATAAATAGAACTATGTGCCTCTTCTAATATATCCTTCTTTAAGGATGGATCATTCGGTACACAAATCCTAGTTTTATAACACAACGATTCATCATTCTTAATTTCAAAGTCACTCTCTTTACCATCCAGGACATCTTGTTTCTTCTTTTCAAGGAATGGATCACTGGTCTGCAAATTTCGTATGCGCTCGGCCAATAAAGGTCTCACTATGACATGTGCTAATAATCCTCCACTTTTTGAAAACTTCAATTCAATCCCCATCAATGCCAAGTCAAGAATATTTCCAACACGGGCACACCGTATGCAACTAAGAATCCCTGATGATTTTTGACTCAAAGCATCTGTTACTACATTAGCCTTCCCAGGGTGATGATGAATGGTACAGTCATAGTCTTTAAACAGCTCTATTCGACGCCTCTGTCTCAAATTCAGTTCTTTCTGTGTAAACAAGTATTTCAAACTTTGATGATTTGTAAATATCTCACAAGTTTCTCCATACAAGTAATGTCTCCACAACTTCAAAGCAAAAATAATGGTTGCTAGCTCCAGATCGTGTGTAGGGTAGTTTCGTTCATGCATCTTTAATTGTCTAGAAGCATATGCTATTACCTTCCCATTCTGCATAAGAACACATCTTAACCCCTGAAATGAAGCATCTGTATAGATCACAAAAGACTCATTCCCACATAGAATAGTAAGTATAGGGGCTGAAACCAACCGCTTCTTTAATTCTTTAAAACTCCTTTCGCATTCTTCATCCCATACAAACTTCACTTCTTTACGAGTCAACTTTGTCAATGGTAATGCTATTGCTAAAAATCCCTTAATAAATCTGCGATAGTAACCTGCCAATCCTAGAAAATGCCTAATTTCTGTCACATTCTTAGGACTTTCCCATTCAACAATTGCTTCCACCTTCTTTGGATTAACGTATATCCCATTTCCAGAGACAACGTGCCCTAAAAACACAATTTCATTCAACCAAAACTCACACTTGCTGAATTTAGCAAATAATTTCTTCTCTCTCAAAATCTGCAATATAAGTCTCAAGTGTTTCTCATGTTCCTCCATGTTACGCGGGTAAATCAACACATCGTCTATGAATACAATCACAAATGAATCAATGAAAGGGTGGAATACACGGTTCATCAAGTCCATAAAAATTGCCGGAGCATTAGTCAATCCAAATGGTATCACTAAAAACTCATAGTGCCCATATCGAGTCTGAAAAGCTATTTTGGAAATATCACTATCCTTTACTTTCAATTGGTGGTAACCCGATCTCAAATCAATCTTCGAAAATACTGTGTCCCCCTGTAATTGGTCAAACAAATCATCGATACGAGGTAGAGGGTACTTGTTTCTAATGGTCACCTTATTCAATTTCCGATAATCAATACATAATCGCATTGTCCCATCTTTCTTTTTCACAAATAACACCGGGCCTCCCCATGGCGAAACACTAAGCCGAATGAAACCTATGCTTATCAGATCTTATAATTGCACTTTCAATTCTTTCAACTCTATTGGTTCCATGCTATATGGAGCAAGGGAAATCGTATCAGTGCCTGGAATTAATTTAATTGAAAACTCTACTTCCCTATCAGGTGGCAATCCTGGAAATTCCTCTGGGAAGACATCATATATCTTGAATCTTAACTGTTTCTTTACTGGCATCAATAACATAAGCTAAATACCCTGTACAACCTTTACTCAATAACTTTCTGCTCTTAATTGCTGAGATAAGACAATTCGGGACAACATTCCGTTCTCTTATAAACTGGAACTCAGGTTCACTAGGTAAATGAAATGTAACTTCTTTTTTAAAACAATCAATGGAAGCATGATACGATGATAACCAATCCATTCCCAATATAATATCAAAATCCCGAATGGCCAATGGTATCAAGTCAACATAGAAATCTCGCTCATTCATTCGTAAGACACAATCTTTATAAACATGCTCAACCAGAATCACACTTTCCATTGGGGTAGAAATATATAAGGCACAATTGAGAAATGAACATGGTCTTCCCAAATATGAAACAATATATAATGCCACAAATGAATGCGTAGATCCAGGATCAACGAGTGCATATAAATCTTTGTTTGCAATAGAAATTTTACCTGTAACCACTTCAGGTGTAGCATGGGCATCTTACAGCGTCATCATAAACACTCTTCCTCCTGCCCTCGATCCAGTTACTTGTCTTGTATCCTTTCCCCTGGTTGCATTCCCTGGAGATGACCCTTTATGAGGCCACACACTACTAACTGAAACTGCTCTAGATAGCATAGGACAATTATTTCTCAGATGGCCCTTCTGATGACAGTTAAAACATTCAATATTCTGTAACTTTAGGCAATTTCTTTTTATATGGCCCGATGTACCACAAAAGAAATAAACATTCGAATCCCCTTGCGATGAAGCTCCTGATTCTCTTCCACTACTAGCCTCACCCTTTTGCGAGCCACCTTCCATACCTCTACCATGATGAAATTTCTGCCCTCCAAGTCTTGAATATTCTGTATCACTACCTTTTTGATAAATTGGATTGAATCTGCTTCTATTTAAACCTCGTTCTCGATTCCCTCTTGCTTTATTCACGTCACTTTCAACCAGCAGGGCTTTATTCACCAAGGCTGAATAATTACTAGTCTCTAAAGCCGACAACCTTGATTTAATAACTAACTCAAGTCCGTCAAGAAATCAGCTACACGTGTCTTCCTCATTTTGTATAAACCTCGAAGCAAATCGAGATAAGACTGTAAGTTTGGCTTCATATTCTCTAACGGTCATGCTTCCCTGATTCAACATGAAATATTCCTTCTCCTTTTATTTTCGATACATTGGGGGAAAATACTTATCATACAAAGATTTGACAAAAGCATCCCATGACATCACATTGCCACCTTCTGGAGTAATCAACAAATGTTTTGTGGCATCCCACCAATATTTTGCTTCTCCTTTCAGCATATACATCGTCAAGGTCACTTGTTGATTTTCAGGTATCCTCATTACCCCAAAGATAAGTTCAATCTCTTTAACCCAGACTTCTGCCTCTGCTGGATCAACTGTTCCTTCGAACGATGGTGGGTTCATCTTAATAAATTTCTCATGCGAAGTACTCCTTTCTTCCCAATGTATCACCTCCTCAGCCCTAGCCAATGCATGTGCCTCCAGTTGCCTGGCCTGTTATTCTTCCATCTGAGCCATAAATCTAGCTTGCTGCTCTGCCATTAGAGTCATATCACGTGCCTTTTTTGTATATCTGTCAGTTGTTCTGGCTCAGTTCCACATTTATCTAAATAGGTTGCTCAACCTCCGCTTCTGCTGGAATATTTGAAGCCTCATCTTCGATTCTCACATTTACATTCCCTCCTTCCATTCTCTTATATCTGAAATGAATCAAAGATATAACAACATGCAGATATACATATCTTTCCTAGCTTAATCGTTAGTATCAAATAAAATATATTTCTAACATTCACTGCCAAATCTAAACTCTTCTCACTCCAGAACCTCTAAAACATAGGCTCTGATACCAAAAGCGGACACACCCCAATCCATTTACTTATAATTAAGTTTGAAAGTCAAAGTGATTCAAACCATGATTAATTTAACCAAACCATAAACAAAAGTTTTAATTTCAGAGTCATCATTGTAAATCCATATAACTGAAAACCTTTTTACAACATCAGAGTAGTCATACTTATACAAACTTCCTTTAAGGATAATTTAACATAACTACATCATTCACATTTAAACAGAATCTTTGTTTCTCCCATTCCTGGCCAAACCCAACCCAACTTCCTAGATTTGGCAGTGACATCGTGTTACCTGAAAAATGTGAACATAGGAACCATGAGCAAAATAGCACAGTGAATGCATCACTACTATACTACTGCATAAATTTAAACGAAATAAATCATGTCCATATAATTATGTATTAACTTATCCAGCTCATTCATAATGAATGACCAACTTTTCCGAATCATGATTCACATTTCCTGTCTAAATAGACAATTCTCCCCCATTCCTGGTCGAGGAGTAAACCCTTGTCATTAATAGCCAAATCTCCCCCATTACGGGTCGGGGAGTAACCTCCCATTTAGATAAACCGAAATTAACAATTTCACATTCATAACAATATGATCATATTCGTAACAGTATACAAATACATCATTCTAGTGAGTACACTCACCTTGGTTGACAACTATGTATTCACGTTTCCTTCTAGTGGAACTGAACTGGGTTGATTAGAACTTACACCTGTCAATCCAACTAAATCAGTACTTAACCTCAATCATAAATATTATCCTAACATAATTATGTAACTTTCCATGACTATACATCAACAATATAATTCCAATTAAGTCACATTCCATAAAACATAGGTAAAGGCAAAACAATGATATACATGTTGATAAAGTTACGGACATTCAACCATAGGAAATACCTTATAAGTAATTTATAAACAAAGTCAAGTAAACATGAAATTATACTTCTCAATGTATATACACATGAAACATGTACTCAAAGTACCCTTTGTAAGGACGAAATACAAACATTCATTCAAGGGGTATCCAGTATGGCCTGAAATTATTGTCCTACATACTTAACCATCCTGTATTCCTAAATTGTACAAATACAGGGGTCCAACCTTATCAATATGAAAACATATATGAATATACTTTCCAATACAAGTGACGGTGTAATTTGTCAAGCTTCCTAGAGTAAGTTATGACAATTTCTTTACAACACAAGAAATCTGCCCTACAACCTCCTCTATTGTTCCTTCAACTTTCATGAATTTTCATAATTTTTCTACCACATAACTTTCCATGATCTTAAAACCATTTCCAATAAACATACTGAATAGTACATAATTAAAGTTTCATAATTTTTTGACTTCATTTGCTATCTCAAAAGCTTGACTAAACTTGGGGCATACCGAAATCAAGTATACAAACAGCAACTATGTACCAACTTAAAATCATCATTTCGGCCTAATCACAAGGAGATAAATTCTAATTTTCGGATATGATGTAAATATATGAGTCTAATTTCATATCCATTTTTAATTTCTCAATTCCAATAATAACACAAAGAGATATGCAAGTTTGAATACACGGGGTTTCAATACAATGCAATTTTAAGGGTTTCTACGTTCAACTTAACATAAACTTGCATCTAACCATACATATATATAAAGGGATGAAACTTTCGTAAACCTATGATGATTTATATCATATAAATCAGTAATATAAGATAAATAACAAGAATTGCAACTAGGATTACCTTCTGGGCTTTTACATAATTTCTATGGATTTTTCTACACTTTTTCTCCTCACTTTTTCTTCCTAAACATCAACTTTCTATTTCCTCAAGCTAACAACACTTGAAACTGAACCTAGGGCTTAATTTGATGAAGAAATAAGTTAGAGGGGGAGTTTTAAGTCGGCCAAGGCCGCCTCCCAAGCCAACCAATCAAATTAAACCATTTGATTTAATAAAAGACAATTTACTACTTAGAGGGAATTGACAGATTTGCCCCTTGTTCGTAATTTTGGCCTAACTTCTTACTCGCACATCTGTTTGATGCACCATTTGTTGTGTTAAAACCCTAACTCACATGTCTACAACTATTTAGTTTTTACCTCAAGTCAATTGTAATGGGATAAGGGTCAAAACTAGTCTCTAACAGGGACATTTCTAACGAAAACAACAAAATTTTGTGTTTGTAAATAATTCAACCTTTCATGATTTATGAAAGTAGGATTATAATAAACATAATCACTTAACATTAGATATACTAATAACACATTATTCATATCACATAAGATAAGATAAGCATGATTTAAATATAATTTATCATAATTATATTCGGGTTGTCACAGTGCTCCAGCTGTTGACGCCTCTCTAGAAGATATGGTGAAGAAGAATAGGTTGTGAATGTACTAAGTTGTGTGAGTATAAGTCATTTTTCCTTTTCATAAAACTCAACCATATTAAATTTTTTATCCTCACATCCCCAAGGTTTTCTCCATTAGCGTGTTTTTCCCCCTACATCTATTCTTGTATAATATTTTTATCTCTCTTTATCTTTAGAATCAATTGTCTTAATAAGAAGATAAAATTTATCAGATTCTAAACATGATAAAACATTTTGTCACATATACATTTTAGTATTGTTTGCCTTTTGTTAAAATTAAAACATATACCCTTTGATATGTAATATATAGGGTAATGAGATACATAAAAAGAATAATTAATTTAGATATATTTTTTCTAATTTAATACATTATTAATTATCAATTTTAATCTTTAATACATTTTAATTGAATAATCTGACTTTGCCCAAAATTGTTAAAAATCCTATTAATATTATTGACCACGTGGAATTTTAAATTTAAAGTAATTTAAAAGCCTTGAAAAATCCAATAAAAAATAAATAAAAAATACCCACACACACACACTCTCTCTCTCTCTCTCTCTCTCTTTCCACATATATATATATATATATATCGTGACCCCTTACACTACCACCACACAACACCTCCAGCACACTTCTATCAACCCATTCCCCCCACTTCCCCACACCACACCACCCATGCTTCTCTATCCTCTCTCCTTTACTTAATTGTCCTCCCCGTCACCCCCACCCCTCAACACTGCTCCAAATCCATTTTCAAATTGATGGTGTTCATGGCCCACCAAAAACCATTACAAGCATCCACCATTGATGTTTGAGAAATAAAAAAGAAAATAGTTTAGTGAGTGTGTGTGTGTGTGTGTGTGCGCGCGCGTGTGTGCGAGAGAGAGAGAGAGAGAGAGAGAGAGAGAGAGGATGATCGGTTTGTATACAAAACTCTAGGTTCCTTTGTATTTAATGTATAGTTTCAAATGAAGGGGAAACAATAGGTGGAAATCAAATAGATTTTCATGCCATTGAAGATTTTAATGACACGATATCTTCTTGTGATTTATTAGATTTAGGATACTCGTGATCTAGATTCACATAGACCAACAGTAGAGTGAATGAAACAATATTTTGTAGGCTAGATAGAGGGCTTGTGAACACTCAATGGTTAGAAATATTTCCAAAATCCCAAATAGAGCATCTTCACAAAACATGTTTTGATCATAGTCCTCTCTTATTAAGTATTAAAAACAATTTATATTAATGCCCCAAACCATTTAAATTCTTATCTATGTGGTGCATTGATTCAAATGTCAAATACGTAATTGAAGAATCATGGTCTTCTCAAATTCATGCTCCTCCAATGGTTCTATTTGCCATAAAGTTAAAGGTTCTAAAAAATAAACTAAAAATTTGGAATAAAAAACATTTCAAAAGTATTTTTAAAACATCCAAGACTTAGAATACATAGTGAAAATTAAAGAAAATTAATTTGAACCATCCCCAATAGGTTCTTCTAGATCTGAATTGAATGAAGCAAGAGCCCATCTTAATATAGCTCTACAAAGAGAAGAAAGATACTGGTCTAAAAAAACTCATCAAAAATGGCTTAAACTTGGTGACCTAAACACCAAATTTTTTCATGCTTTGGTCAAATCAAGTTATAGAAAGCTTGCCATCAATAAAATTAAAAATAATGATGGTCAATGGATTGAATCCCCTGTTGATATTGAAAATCAATTTATTTCTCATTTTGAGAAAATATGGACAACATAGTTCAAGAAAATAGATGAGGAATTCATAGAAGTTATTGACAAAGAAATAACAGAGGAAATGAACTTTAAATTAACTGAAATTCCTAATGAAGATGAAATACTGACTGCCATCGAAGGGTTGGAATCTACAAGTGCTCCAGGGCCAGATGGATATGGAGGAGAATTCTACTCTAAATTTTGGGATACTATTAAATCAAATCTAACTACTGCAATCCATGCATTTTTTGCAGGAGATGAAATCCCTAGAAGTTGGATAGCCACAAATATAGCACTTATACAAAAAGTTACTAATCCAAGCACATGTGCTCAATTTAGACCAATTAGTTTATGTAATTTTTCCTCCAAAATCATATCAAAAATTCTAAGTGATAGATTATCTCCAATCCTTCCTATGAATATTTCTCCCAACTAATGTGGTTTTAAAAAGGGTATAAGCATACAAGATAACATACTCTTAGCCCAAGAAATGGTCCAATCTATAGGGAAAAAAATACATGGAAATAATGTAATTATAAAGTTAGACATGGAAAAAGCTTATGACAAAGTATATTGGCCTTTTCTATGTCAAGTTCTTAAGCAATTTGGATTTAAAGAGATGTTTATAGATATGATCTGGAGAATAATATCAAATAATTAATTTTCGATAAATATCAATGGGCAAAGTAAAGGCTTTTTGCATTCCTCTAGAGGTTTAAGACAAGGAGACCCACTGTGTCCTAGTTTTTTTATTTTAGCAGAAGAGAGTTTAAGTCGAAACATTGGCAAAATGTCCAAAACTAATAAAGCAATTCATTACTCTCATCCTAAAAACTGTCAATTAATTTCTCATCTGGGATATGTTGATGATATCATAATATTTTCCAATGGTGCTAGTAAAAGTCTCCGAGCTACTATAAATCTTCTAAAAAGATATGAGGAAACTTCAGGTCAAATAGTAAATTTTTCTAAGAGTTCATTCATTGTTGATGACAAACTAAGTTTCAGTAGGAAAAAATCAATGGCAAAATATTCTAGCCTAAATCACAAACATTTTCCAATGAAGTACGTAGGTTGTAACATAAATAAAAGGTAGAACAAAAGTCAATCAATTTGCAAAGCTAATTTCTAAAGTAAGAGATAAGTTTAATAAATGGTCTTCTAAATTAATATCTCAAGCTGGTAAAGCAACTCTTATAAGACATGTCCTTTCTATTCCTATCCATACATTATCAGTGGTAAATCCCCCAAAGGTTGTATTGAAAAGACTGAATAATATATTCTTTAAGTTCTATTGGGGAGGGACTAAAAAATAGCATCCATTTCAATGGATAAAATGGCAAGAGACTTGCTTCCCATTTGATGAAGAGGGTTTAAATTTTAGATCTCTTAAGGACATTGTAGCAGCATCTAGCATAAAACTATACTGGAAATATTTATTTGATAAGGGAATATGGGCCTCTTTTATGAGATCTAAGTACAACAAAGGTTTGAACATTAGAAATGGCTCAAGAACAGTTAAAAGAATGGCTATTATTTCTAATTTAGCAAATAATCACATAGATGTGGAAAATTAGATTTGGACTCCTACAACTATAGGAGAATTCTCAATGAAATTTGCATATGACATTTGTATGAAAGCAAGGCCTTTATATTTGAGTTGGAAGATTAACTGAATGTCCCATGAAAATATCCAATTTCACTTGGAAATTACTTAATAACTATGTTCTCTTTTAGACAGACATTCAAAGAACTGGAATAACACTCTCTTCAGTTTGTAGAGCCTACTTTTTAGATGAGGACTCAAGTCATTATGTGTTACTACACTATAAGATTGCAAAAGAGGTTTGGAAGTATTTTTCATAATTATTTGGTATGAATCTTAACTATTATTCATGCAGGTCAATGCTTCAATCATGGTGGATGGTTCATAATAAAAAGGATTATCGGAAAATTATTTTTTCAGTTCTTCCTAAGATAATTTTTTAGGAATTATGGAAAGCTGGGAATAAACTATTATTTGATAATATAAAATCAACATCAAGTGATTAACCTAACTTCCTCAATAATTCAAAACACAAAATGTTTTGATAAAAGTTCTTCAGAAGATAATAGTATTATAGAATGTTTCAACATTAAAATTCTCCCTAAACAAGTGCAAATCATTACTTATGGATGGAAAAACCCTCCTTTAGGTTAATTTAAACTCAACATATATGGTACCTCAATAGGGAACCGTGGTCCAAGTGGCATTGGTGGACTAATCAGAGACTCTGTAGGACATTTTATAGCAGGTTTTCAAAAGCATATTGGAGTACACAATTCCTTTTATGCTGAAGCTATGGCTCTTAAGGAAGGCCTCAAGTATATTGGAGTACCAAAACTTTGGTTCCTAACACAAAGATCTTAGATCATATGAATATGAAAACCTGGATCTTTAAACTCAATAGGTGAAACTACGGTTTGGGAACTTTGGTAAACATGTAGAAAATTGATTATCGCCAAAAGTTCTTAAAAACACCAAGTCTAACACGCCTTAAATAATGAAAATATGAATTTCGAGGCAGTTAATTCATTCAAATGAAAACAAGTGGTTCGTTCGAACAAAATGCCAATTTCATTCTAACGAATCCCAAGTTCATTTGAACGAGAAGGCGTTCTCATTCAAACTAACTTCCAACGAGCTTCCAACAGGTGCCCTTCTATTTGACAGAGAGCGCCTATTTGAGGTTCGTTAGATGCACGTTCTAACGAGGTATAAAGTTCGTTATAACAAGGTTTCACCTTCGTTCTAACGAGTTATGTTTCTCGTTTTAACGAGATCCATACTTCTTTCTAATTAAGTAAATAACTTCAGCCCAACGAGCTTCAAAACAAAAAATTATTTTCTGAAAAGATAGTTCCAAACGATTTTGTTTAAAAACAATCACCCAAAATAAATTCCACGGACCATATTCAAATGCATTCATACCTTACGAGATCCTCGATAAACGTGAATACAGACTTGGCATGAAAAACATGGCACGATGTATATTCAACTTTGAAGTTTGGTCGCTACGTCTTCATCAAGCATGTTATAGGCTTACAAGATCATCAATACAAAGCCTAACCTATGACTCAAATGTTTTGTCCAAAATTAAGCCAATTACAAACAAATTGAATCGACTGGAAATTTTTCCTTATAAATCTACCCCTTTGGATATTCCGAGACAAAACCAAAATAAAAACCCTATAGACCCTCAATCTCTCTAAAAAGACTCCATCCCCAACCCCAAAAGAGAAAAAATACAGACACTCGATAGACACATATGTTAAGTAGCTTTTCACACTTTAACATTTTGTTTCATGTTGTAAACTTGCACACTTAAACACGCCTTCACATGCAAAGAGAGTACAACAACTATAAACCTGCATATGAATAAAATTTGAACTATGTCTAAATAATCTCAACCTAGGTTAGAGATATCCCCCTAACATAAAGATTTTCGAATCATTTTAGAAAAGACACCATTTCTCCTCCTTTTTGTTCAAGAAGAGACAAAATAAGACCGCATAAAATATTTTCCCCATAAACCAAATCTCCTTCTAAATGTGTGAATACATGATACCAAAAGAAATAGGGAGAAAGAAATAAAATCATGCAATGGTGTGAAGTGCAACAAACACAACATGGCAACATAAGCACAAATAATCCAAACTATGTTCAAACAATATCGATATCGATGCAAAAAGATATCAATATGAATAAATAATGAAGTATGATACCAATTTTGAGATATGAAATTTTAATGCGCACAATGAGAGATACCAATATGATCATACAGCGTGCTAAATAAAATCCAAAGATGAAGCATATGGAAAACATAGATTCAATGCAAACACAAAGACTGAAAACAAAACGACACCAAATAGATACATATGCAAAATATACCAATGAAATACCAGCACATATATATAGGTATAAACAACCACAAGACACGACATAAACACATAAGCTTTACATACTAGCATAGTATCGATGTGTCCAAACATGGGGATGGAATGATTGTGCCTGAACTATATACAAATTACTTATTACCCAAACCCTCATATATGTTAAAGGAGTTCTATTTGACCGCAAAACTTTATCAAACTAATATTTAGCCTCAAGTGACGAGATAAAGTGAACTCTATAAGCACAATACACACAAGCCTAGAATATTGATGATTTTACAAATCAAAAGTGTCATAACAAAATAAGCATAACTAGGATTCATTTTGCAAACTCGTTGATCTTCAACTATAACACCCTCAAAAGCTAAACATAAATCATATTTTTTACTCAAATCTTTATAAGCTATCGTTTTTTTTAAATCAAACAACCTAAACATGTTAGCCTTGGCATTTTTGTCCGATATTTATTGCCTCTAATCTTTTCATTAGGATCTTGCCTGTAGTGGATTTCCTGCAAAAGAATTTTCTCATTTCGTATCCCTTTCCTTTGCACCCTTATATTTGAAATAAAACTTAAATAACCTCATGGAAAATGGTTATTACATACACAAATCCTCCATAGCCACAAAATATTTAGATGAAAAGATTAATGGGAGAACAACACAAATAGCTCAAATATAATATGTGAAGTTAACATTCAAAAGAGCTTGTGCATGTGTGTGCAAGGCATATACAAAGTGAATACATTAAGCGAATCAAGTTCGAAACAACTCCATGCAGTCATGGTTAAAAAAAATCTAAGTATTTATAATCATAACCAAATGTCCTAGTCATATGGAAGTCAGATAATGAATTAGATTCAAACACACCAATGTCACACAATATGTGTAAAACTAAAATACACAAAAACCAAATTTTTTTGAGTTTTTAAATTTTTTAAAAAAATATCAATTTAAAAAAAAGTAACTCAAAAGAATAACAAAATATTTTGGCATTTATTAATAAGACCCAATAAATAAAAAAATCAAAATACAAAAGATTCAAACAAAATACAACTTGCAAACACATATATCATGAAGCACAAAAGTTAGTATATATAAGCATGCGAACATAATCAACCATTAGATATAACATGGGAAGTATCATGTGCAAGAAAATGAGAATCAACAAGTCTAATACGTAAAGCCTCCAATTCGTATTTCCTAACCTATTTAGGTGTAACATGATGCTTAAGGGTTTTAGGAACCACGGTGACTCTATTCTTAGACTTTCTAGGATCATTTTTAATACCATAGCAAAAACGCCTAAAGCGACCTATCTTACCACAATGTGTGCAAGGGTACATATGGCGGGGGATTTTACCTAAGGGTTGACCTTTACTAATGTTCCTAACAACGGTTGACTCTCTCAAAATTATGGTCTTAGTGTAAGTATCGTGATCGTCGAAGTTAATCCCACACTTGTCATCTTTGATTTGGACAGTGCCTAACATCTTATTCAACTTTTTCGACCAAAACTCCAAATCAAATTTGACACGACTAAAGCCTATCAATAGCTCTTCAAGGTCAACAATCCAAGACTCAAGTAAATGTCTAGACTCCTCAAACTCTAAAAGCTCTATCTTCATAACCTCCATCAAACCACGAAGGCTATTTCTTTCAACCTCAACGTACTCTAGCTTATCTCAAAGAGTTCTCTCACGTGCCCTGATAACCTCATTCAAAACACTATCATCATTTTCTACGGCACTCCAACTTCAAGTTAGCCTTCTTTACTCTCAAAGTTTTCGCATACAAATCATAGACGGTAACTTATACGTCACTTTCCTCCTCCGACTCCTCTTTTTCACCCTCTCTTTATTCTCCACTCTCATCACCATCACTCACTCGAAAGTCAAAAATGATGGCCTCTAGAGTGTTTTGCTTAGAAATATCTTCATGGTAAGATGTCTCATTAAGGCTCACAACTCGGTGAAGTTGTACACAATGGGGAATCGGGTCCCTCTTCCGGATCACTATCACTAAGGGTAGAATTGTACACCTTTGAGTTCTTGCCCTCCTTCCTTAGTTTAGTGGGGCAATCAGCTACCCTGTGACCTTAACCTCACAATCAAAACATTTTTTTGACTCATCCCTCTTAAATTTATCATTATGATTTTTAAGGAAGTGATCGGCTTTGTTATAGATGCTTTTCTCAAACTTTTTTGCATCTTTCGATTGCTTATGAAATTTGAGAAATTTCTTGAATAATTTGCTAACATAGTCATATCTTAGGACTCGATGTCAAACTCTTCATCCGAAACAGGTGTTTTTTCCTTTCGGAATTTTAAAGCAATGCCCTTTATCCTTCTTCTCTATTTTTTAGAACAACGTTTCAAGCTCATAAGTTTATAAGTCACCTACAAGCTCTTCAAGTTTCATAGAATCTAAAGTACCCAAGCAATTCAAAACCATCACTTTTTGAATTAAATCTTTCAGGCAAAGACTTTGAAATTTTCTTGATTACTCGGTTGTCGGATATTTTCTCTCCCATGTTAAAAGACGAGTTAACTATGTCGGACGGTCTAGCATAGAACTCATCAAAGATCTCAATCTCGAACATCTTAAAAATTGCAAACTGAGTGGTGAGGTTTTGTAGTTTGGAAGCCCTAATAGCACGAATTCCTTCATGGGTGAGTTGGAGTACATCCCAAGCCGTAACAAAGACTAGATAGTAACACCACACCAAATATGCCCACTTGTCACGGTCATTGACCCTGATAAGTATGGAGGTGATAACTTTTTTTTCACGGACTTGTCACGGTCATTGACCGTGACAAGTTCATTAGACTTGTCACGATCATTGACCGTGAAAATCTTAGTCACTGTTAATAACCGTGACAAACCCGTGACCTTTTTAAAAAAAATTGCCACGGTCAATGACCGTGATAATTCTGGACAGAATTAAAAAAAAATCTGTTGGGCAGTATGACCACTGCCACTGCCCAGCAGTATATTTGTACCTGTTATAGCAAAATTTTACCTATCCAAACAGCATATATCTAAATAAAATAGAGAATATGCAAATATGCATTCAAAACAATATACATCACGATATAATTCAAATGTAACAACTTAACTCAATTCAATTCAAATAATGTCACTACATGTATGGGGTAAGTTTAAGGAGGTGGATAGGCCACACGATATACGAATTCATACACCATTGTATATTTATCGTGCCGCATTGTTCGCGCAACCACAATGGGGAGTTCTCCTTCCCGGGTATCACATGTGTTACGAGCACCTTGGCCTCGATGTCTTAAAGCACACGACCATGAACTAGCATACCCTAGACGGTATTCGGGTCCTTCAATCCCCGCCCTATCCGTTGGCCATCAAATATGTCATGTATAAACACACTCGGCCAACCAAGTGTCAACATCGGTCGACCGAAGGGAGCAAAATAGGGGACTGGATCATCAGAGTCCGCACGTGTCGACGATAAAGCAGCGAGGTCCACATCCTCTTCCTCCACCACCACCTTCTCCTTCCCTTTCCCGTTACGGTTTTCGCCCAACGAATGCTTCATAAATGAGAACATATCTTGGACCATCGCCTCCAAACGGGACAGCTTTACGTCATATTAGTCCACCGTTTGAGCCAACACGGTGTTTCTCGTCTCCAATCTGATGATCCTAGATTTGGCCACCCGCGAGCTCACACCCCTTGTCCTCCCCTTGCGATCAGAGCCAAGGACTTGGCTGAGTGCGTCTGTGGACAAAGATGCCTTGTCGGCATCAGACTGCGACTCATGCACTTCCTTAAGCTTTGCCTGAAACGACAAAAAGCACATGATTAGTTAATTAAGTAAATAAAAAAATTATAACGTAATTAATAAAAAGTAAATTGTCGGATTACTTACCATCGTGGACGTGACAATCAGGGACACCTCCTTATCCTTCCCCTTCTTCGTCTGAATAGCCACATAAGTATCGAGCCTATGTGGCATACCCCAGGGCCACTCCTCGTCCCTTGAAATAAAATAATGCAAAATTAGTATCGGCCCCACAAGGAAAATAATGCAGAATAACATATTTCTGTAATTATAGAAAAATTAAATCTTACCATCATCCCATGCCCCACGTCGGCATAAGACGTCCAACCGGAGTAGTGCACGTCCGTCTTTTTCGTCTGATTTTCCCTCCCCGATTGGCAAGATGCCAATTGTCACTCCCCGATTTCATTGTTAATGAACTTTTGTCATTGCGCCAATGAGATCGGCTCCTTCTGCGGGACGGAGTCACGCATTCGGATAACGGAGTCTCGGGTCTTCCCAAAGTACTGGGTTCACATATTTTTCTTCCACATCTTGTGTTTCTCCCTCAACTGCTCCAAGACGAAATCGCGTAGTTTTGGGTCCAGGCTGAATTGTTCCTATCCAAAAAATACAATGTTAGTTGCGAATAAATATAAATATAAATATAAATATTAAATGAAATTGAAATCGAAATCGAAATTGAAATTGAAATATTCATATAAATATAAATATAAATACATTATCTGTAGTGCCACCCAAATAGCTAACTTGAGCTCATTTGGCACCTCTCTCCAACTAGTGTACCCCGGACTGATGATCATCTTTACCAGCTTAAGGGATCTCGCTAATAGCCCCGTCTTGTTCTCGAGGGCCATCCCCAATTTGCCCCATTTGGGGAGCCTAGGGGCTGAGGAGTCCTCGTCGCCTCCGCTACCACCGAGCCCAAAAGACATCATCATAATCAGCATCATCATCCTCGCCTTAATACCTGAAAGAGACATTTTATGTAAAAAAAATGTTGTTATTAGTACAAATCCAAATGAATTAGAAGAAGACATGCAAATATGTACAATTACTACAAATCCAAATGAATTATTACTGTTTAACACCACAATTATGAATTCCAAAAAAACAATATCTAACTCATAATATGTATAATTACTAAAAATCTGAAACATCCCCACCCCCACCCTTACTGCCCACACACACGCACACTACACACACACACGCATACATACACACACAAACATACATATACAAAGGAAAGAGAAAAAGATAAAAAGAGTGAAAATGATAAAGTGCAAATCAATTAAAAGCATTAAAAATAGATTGATAAAGTACAAATTGGAATATTTTTTACAAATTGAAAAATTATTTCAAATTTGGGTTATCATCAAAAATGGATTGATATTCGGTAGGAGCAGCCAAGTCATCCACACTACTATTTGGACGCTTTGGCTCATGTAGGAAAATTGACCACAGTTCGTTGTTGATATACTCCAAGTAAAACACTTGATTGACCTTTTGAAATGCACAAACAAACGGCTCATCACTCACGTGGTCGTTGTTCTTCAACTTGGACAAGTGAACCATGATCAAATTGGTCACAGGATCAACTTTACAAGCATTTTTATCCTCAACTCTTACCCAGTCACAATAAAATACAACCTCTTTGACGTTTATATAATCCAATTCAAATATATTTCGAATTACACCATAGTAAGCCATTTCAGCATCAACGATGTTTTTATCTTTTGCGCTCGCTCGAAAGAAAGTAAGAGCCTTATATGAAATACCCGAGTTCTGTACATTTGTACTTTCCTCGAACACTTTGGGCCAAATACGTAACCGTTCAATCGATACTTTTTGTACTCTTGTGCCATGAATAAGGATCCAGTGGCTAGACGAACAAGCCTTGATGTCGCATCACCCGTCTTTAAGAGCTGAGAATGTAGATAAATTAATTAGGTTAGTTGTAAAGTTTGAGTGTAATATAACGTTATATAACGGCCATTTTCATTATAATTACCTCTTGTGACAACCATGGTCTAAATTCGCTACCAGATTATACCATTATTTTTCGTCTTTTATTATTCTCATAGGCTTCATATTTTCTGCATATTACAAAATTAATCAAATTTAAAATATTCTAAAATAATGTAAAACTTAAAATAATTTAAAATTACTTTTTCCATTCTTCCACATCTTCATGTGTATCAAATAGATAACGCACTACTTGTTCATGTTGCAAAATCGTTAATTTCACTTGTTTTCCCATCACATAACCACCATCATCAATGTCATCAATGTTGGTCAAGTCAGGCATATATTTTCGAGTCTAGATTTATGACTCCACGGTGATGTATTCCTCTGCAATTGATCCTGAAATGTATCGCATATTCTTGACGTAATCTTTAAAAACTTTCATCAATCTTTCAAACGGATACATCCACTGATATCTAACTGGACCGCAAAGAAGTGCGTCGTCGCATAGGTGTACCAACAAGTGAACACTTATGTCAAAGAATATTGGGGGAAAGTACTTCTCCGACACACAAATCACTTCGGTCACCGCCAATTTTGCGGCCACTATGTGTTCTCGATTGACTACCTTCTCACACAAAAGTGAGAAGGTAATACTAATTTGCATAATAGCCCTCCGCAAATCCTTGTGCTTGGAGAAACAGTGCTTAAACAATAGAGGACCCAATTACATGATCACATGCCAATCGTGGGACTTACACTTATGTAAATCGTGAGTAGCATAATTCACAATCCTTTGCAACTTGGACGAAAAATTAGATGGACCCTTCAAATTATATATTGTGTCTAAAAGAACCTTCATTTCCTCACTCGTCAAAGTAAACGCACCAAGGGGAATTATTGTCCTTCCCATACTATCTTCTTTCAACCATAGTTGTAGCTTAAGTTTCAACGATTTAAGGTCTTTTCGTGCATTTTCTCCATCCTTCGAATGACTACCCCCAAGGCAAGTTACCACAATATGTTCAGTGAGGTTTCTCTCTGCATGCATCACATCCAATACATGGCGCAACGGGTTATTCTTCCAATAAGGCAAGTCAAATAAAATTGATGTCCTAGACCATGCCTTTCTTGTCTCAGCTTCATTCCCAGTTGGGGTCTTCTTATGCTTGACATTCTTAAATTTGAGATTCTTACCTCGCATATTAGGGCCACATTCAGAAGATTTACTTTCAATTTCTGAACTTGAAAGTTGTCTCGGCGGTAGCCTATGTTCAACCCCGCCCGATAAAAAATTGGAACATTTCTCAAATCTGAAACTATGAGTCGGGGGTAAAAACCTCATATGGCAATGGTATATATTTTTTGAACTAGCGGATAGACGAAGAGATTTAGTCTCCTATCCACAAATAGGACACCCCAAATAACCATGTACTACATAACCGGATAATGTCCCATAAGCTGAAAAATCATGAATTTCCCACATCAACATAGCTTTCAGCGTAAACTCTTCTTTTATAAAAGAGTCAAATGATTGCACACCCTCTTCCCACAACTCATTTAATTCTTCTACCAAAGGAGTTAGTTAGACGTCGATGTCATCACTTGGTGCCTTTGGCCCAGGTAACAACAAAGACAGCATCAAAAATCCAGGTCTCATACACTGTGAAGGAGGGAGGTTGAGTGGGGCTAGGATCACTGTCCATACACTCTGATTGGTGCCTAGATTTCCAAATGGATTGAAACCATCGGTTGATATAGCCAAACGAATCTTGCGTTATTCTTGAGCAAAATCGGGATACTCATAATTCATCCTCCTCCAAGCTGTAGAATCAAAAGGATGACGCATGAGATTACCCCCTACTTCGGCCCTAGCATGCCAAGTCATTGCCTCCGCTATACATGGTACTGTGAAAAATCGCTTTAATTTAGGCCCAACGGGAAAATAATTCAACACTTGTTGAGACACTTTTGAGCTTGTGCCTTCCTTGCTAGTAGATTGGACATATCTAGATTCATCGCATATCGAACAACGATCGATATTTCCATACTCCTTTCACTTTAGTATGCAATCATACACAAAAGCATGAATCGATTTATACTTCATTCCCAAACCTTTCAAACTATTTGTAATACCCCGTATTTTCTGTGATATTTATTTTTGGGGATTAATTGAATTAAATGTTTATTAATTGGAAACTAATCCGGATTAAAATATTAACGAGATGTGAGTTAGTATTTTATTATAATGTGCATACTTGGCATTATATGAATATTGGTAATATTGAAATTGTCGTGAGATTTAAATACGGCAATTTGGGAATTTTGTTTGACGCGTGTGACCGCCACGTCATGGTATTTTATTATTTTAAATTATATAGTGAATTTTAGTTCCATTAACCATATGGTCGTTTTGAGTGATCCAACGCGTCCGGAAGGGTCGAGATAGTCAGAAAACACTAGCCGAAAGTTTAGTTTGGGTCTCGGGGTATTTTTAGGCCATACCGGCATCATAAAGGGTATTTTGGTAATTAGTATTTTTGGGAATTAAAAAGTGACGAAAATTGTAATTACAATCTGACTATTTCTTTAACCCACTTAACCCACTAACTACACTAAGAGACAATATGGGCTACGGGAGAAGTTGATATACAATTCTAACTTACCAAAAACCATAACACACCTCCATATTTCCATTGTCTTCAACCTTGGGAAGAGCTTGAGAGAGAGAGAGAGAGAAGGAAAGAATTCTGCAGAAAGAGAGAGAGAAGACAGACTTAACTTCAAGATTCATCACCAAATTCAGAGTTAAATTAAGGCAAGTGGTTTAAACTCATTTGAATCAAGCTATGTTTTCCATGTTTAGGAATTTTCGAAATTGATTTTTGAAGATAATTTAGACCCATTAATTGGAAGTTAAAAGCCATGATGTATGTAGGAATTGCATGTAGTGATATTCTGGACGAATTATATGTTCTAAACAGAACCTTTGATGATTTAAAAATGGAGTTAGAAGAAGTTTAATGATGTTCTTGAATGGAAGAATTCTGGAAATTATTTTGATGTAGTTTTGATCTAAACTAAGCCTTTAAAGGATGAATTATGGGACTTAGAATGTTAATACTGTTGTAGGATGATAGTATAATGTTATAGTAACCTTGTCTTGGAGTTTCATGCTTAAAAATGGAGTTTTGGGACGAAATTGTAATTGCAAAACGAAGCAGTCCGTAACAGACCTGGTGCGTTCGATCGATCGATGTTCTTCAAACGATCGATCGACCACCATCGATCGATCGAAGGTAAAGGTCGATCGATCGACCTTCCCAGAATGAATAAAGTTTTTCCCTAATTGAATTTTAATGGTGTTAACCCTTGGATAATATTATTGGAGACATTGTGAATACCCTTAACCTTAGGGAAGACCAGTAGGCATTATTATGAGATTGGACTTTAATTGGAATTTAATTTGAGGAATTATTCTAAATTAATGAAATACGTTATGCGAGATAGTATTTGGGCAAATAGTGCAAATTTGAATAATTTGATGGAATAAGGTTTGGGGCAGAAGTAAAGACCTTAGGTATAAAGATATTATATGTGGGAATAATGGAAACTTAATAGTCTATTCGAGATAGGTTTTAAGTTTAAGAAATTACGACGTGAGACGTGTCGACTATTTTATTTATATATTATCGGGATACTTGAAATATATGAATGTGGAATAATGGTATAATGAAGTAGAGTATACCTTTATTAATATTGAGATGTCTAAGAGGTGTGAATGCTTAGTATATAACTTTATGTGTATGACATACCTACCATACTTGCTATCACGGGAGGTTTACGTTCGCTTAGGGCCTTCTTATCCTTGTGTTGCCCGGATTTAGATTGGTTACCTCGATGAACATAGGTCATAGAAGGATTTATTGTGATATTAATAAGTCTGCTGATCGTGGGAGCGTAGGTATGTGCGTGACCCATGTGATGGTGACTATGTTCGCCTCCACTATTTGTGATGTTGTTATCGGAACAATTCCTGAGAGATTCGGAATGTGTGATCCTTATGTACGTGATGTACCGGGATGGATAGCAGAGTATGTGTGCACCGCAGCTTAGCCTTTGGGTGCTTATATTGTATATTTATGTTGTGAAAATATACGGTTAAATGAGAAGGAATTTACTATGTTAAATTGTGAGTATAGTTATGATAATGTTTTGAAAAGATAAAAAGAGAGAACTTTTATCAATAAATGGTTTTGTTAGTAATTGGGAATCCGGGAATTAAAGTAGAAATATATATTTAATTATTGAGGTTGGAAATTAAACGTGAACCGAGTAGTAGTGTTAGAAACTCTTTGGATAGTTACGAGATAACACATGAATGGGTACAGGAACGTTAGGAGTGCACAGTTAGACGAGAGGTGAGTATATCATGTGAGAGCACGTCCTAACATGTATTTTTCATATACTGTTTTAAATGTTTTTAAAGCACTTGCAGGTTTTTAAAATATCTCCACATTCGGGCTCTGACCCGTTTGCTTTCAAATCTACTTTTTGTAAAACCATTTTAGGTGCCCAGCCACAAGGACACGATGCATAGGATTCTTACTCAGATGACGAGCTGTAGCTGTTTGTGGGAGCTACAGGGATTTGCTTTTAGACGCTTATATCATTTGGATTCCTTACTCAGTATTCCTCAGTTGTAGGGCATGTTGCCCAAATTCTATTAGATACATTTCCATTTCAGTTTTTCAGACTTTGGCATGTATTCATTCAGTATTCAGTATTTCGTTATTTACTTCAGTTGTGGGATTATGTTGTGAGGAGTTTTCCTCCAGATTTACTTATATCATGTGACGGTTATTCTATTTACTTCATTATGGTGAATGGTGTTATTATTCTTCATTACACTTGTTGCATGTTAATCAGACTTTAATTAAAATTTGACAACTTACTTTTTAAATACGAGGTGGTTAGTAATTATAAAATGTTTTCGACAGTGATGCTATTAACTGAGCCAACTTGGCGTTTTGATTTAATTTAATAAAGGAGTAGCTACCCGGTATTTAATTAGTCGGGGTGTCACACTATTCTTCATAACAGGATAGCTATTTGAAAGTGTATTATCCTTGGGTAGTAAGCCCTTCACCCAATTAAGAATTCTTGTCACGCTATTGCCAGACAAACCATACTGCGTCTTCAAACTGTGCAAACCAACCATAGCATGTAAAGTTATTTGATATTTCTCACAGATAGAGTATAACGGTTGGGTCGCCTTAAATTTAAACTTTGGCAGTCATCGTCAAGATTTATCGTGATATCATCACGAGCATCTGAACCTTGTACATCATCAGTAACCTCATTCTCCTTCTCTTCATAAACTCCGTACGCATCATCAACTAAATCCTCAAACATATTATGATCTACATTGTCCCCTTCTACATCTATCCTACTCAATCCTCTAACATATTCATGGATTACTATAAACAAAACTTAGATTTATAGTATGTTTCATTTAATTATGTCTTATTTATATTCGATTTTTAAATTCAGCATTCAAGACCGCTAAAGGGTGAGTGGTCATATCCCATTCAAGATCGCATATTTTCGTAATATACTTAACAGCTCATGCACATTGTTACGATTTGACAAAAATTCGACAGCATATTCCCATAGTACGCCAAGTACAGGACGTAGATTGGCAAGAGTGAGTGTTATTTCAATTGATCAATTGAAATAACAGTCACACTTGACAATCTAGTATGTACCTGTAATACCCAGTGTTTTTATGGCTTTTAATTATGTGATTTAATAAATTAAATTGCCTTCAATTATGAGATTTATTAAAATTAATTTGGGATAATTATTTGAAAAATAATCCGAATTTAAATGCTAGCAAAACGAGAGTTAGTATTTGATTATTATAATGTTGTTGAATATTACTGAGTGATTATGGTAATATGTGATTATTGAATTTATTAAAATTGTCATGAGTTGAAAATACGACAGTTTCAGTAATTAAGTTGGGACACGCGTGTCAGTCGTGTCAGGATCCAATTTAATGGATTTAAAAGTATTTTTATTTTTATGTCATTCGTATGAGCATTTTGAGTGCACCAGCGTGTCCGGTAGGGTCGATAGTCAGAAAATACTAGTCGGGGATTTAGTTTGGGTCCCGGGGTATTTTTAAGCATAACCGGAAATTCGGAAGGGTATTTAGTCATTCCTATTTTTGGGTGAATAATGACCCACGAATTTTAGATAGTTATTATCAGCCAACACTTGAGTCCATTAGGGTTTCACAACCAAAAATCATAAACGGCCATTAGAGTGGATGAGAAGGGAGTTTTCAAAGGAGAACCACCAATTAGAGGCTTTTTGCACCACCGTCGCCACCACTGGATAGATTGAAAAGCAAGGATCATCCCTGTACCGTTTACTTCATCGAACCAGAATCTTCATTACCAGGCAAGTGATTTAACTTGCAATAATTTAGCGCATATATCATCCATGTTAGGTTATAATTGAAGAATAACCTTGAATATTGATAATTAAATGGATTTGAAGAGATGAAATCATAATTTGGGTAGGTTTTGCATGTAGATTAACTTCTGGGATTTTAGCAGCCACGAAATCATGATCCGTGTGTAGAGAATTATGTAATTTTATTGAATTAGATAGTGTTCTTGAAGAAATAGAAGAACTAGGCTTTTTATATGAAAATTTGGTAAATTGATCCAAGAATTTGATGTTCTACTTTCATTTGATGATTCTAAAACGTGGGAAATGATGCAAACATGTTGGTATGATAATTAGTATACTCGGTTGGGAGTTTAATACATTGTAATGAAGAATTAGAGGTGTAAAAAGAGGAAAACCCGTAACTGTTTAAGAAAATCTAGGCTGATAGCTGCTTGATCGATCGGTCGACTCAAGAATGTCGATCGATCGACGATCGATCGATCGACCTATTTTATTCAATCGATCGACCCCTTCTGATTTTTGGTAATTTTTTTCCCTTAAGGCTTAATAAAAATCCCAAGGCCGATGATGATTCTCAGGATGTTTAAATTGATATTTTGGGACTTAGTTAAGGTCAGTAGGGTCTTAGTTGATGTCGAAAAAAATTGATTTACCGTATGGAATTGAATGCTATTGCTTACGAGGGTCTACCGAGTGAGGTACGATTAGAAATCGTTTGAATTGAAACTATAATGGGAATTTATGATGATGTAAGGATAAGAATAGTAACGATGGGACTTTAAGTTACTGGGATAACATTAGAAACTAATAGGAGACTTAGTACCCTTTTGGGAGGGGTTTAAGTACTCAAATTGATTCGACGAGAGAGTTATCAAGCAATATATATATTACGTATGATGTTCGAGATAAACTTGCTACGTATGAGACTTACTAGATGGAATGTGTGAATATCTATATGAAAATATGATTACTTAGGTTGTGTGAATGCCTAGTGTACGGATTTTTTTATGTGTATGACATACCTACCATACTTGCTATCACAGGAGCTTAATTTTCGAAAAAGGGTCATCTTATCTTTGTGTGCCTTCGGGGGGATTTAGATTGGTACCTTAAGGACATAGGACTGTGAATGACTTATTTGTGAGTTAATAAGTCAGCTGACCATGGGAGCGTAGGTATGTGCGTGACCCATAGGTATGTGAACTATGTTCGCCTCCAATATGTGTGATTTGTATTTAGACGATTCCTGAGTGACTCGGAACACGTGATCCTTACGTACATGATGTACATGGATTTGATAGCAGAGTGTGCGTGCACCGCAGCTTAGCCTAGGAGTGCCATATATGTATTTATGTACTGAGAGTGATATACTTATGTACTTGTGATTGGTTCCTTGTTGCTTAGTAGATGTGAATAGCTAAGACATTTGAATGGGCTAAGAATGAGAATTTAATTAACACTTGAGATAAGTAATTTTAATGAATGCGAATATGGGTTATGAATATAACTGGTTTGGGTACTAAGAGTAGACATCCTATGGTAGAATGCGAAAGCGGAAGTGATACAGGTTAGTTAGTTAGCGACTTAACTAGGATGGGTTAAGGGCATACGTTAGGCGTGCACATTAGTTGAGAGGTGAGAAACTCATGTGAGAGTACGCAACTAACGTGTATATAATATGTGTTATTTATTTATAATTTAAACACTTGCTAAACTTTTAAACTATTTTCACCTCAGGCTCTGACCCGTTCTCCTCCAAATCTATTTTTATTTTGTGAAAAAACATTTTAGGTGCCCAGCTACAGGGACGCCAAGCATAGGAGTTCCATTCTGATGACGTGTTGTAGCTGCTGTGGAAGCTGCAGGATCTTGGTATTAGACGCCTTCATATTTATCCATGATTCCTTCAGAGTCATTCGTATCAGTTAAGGCATGTCGCCCATTCTTATTTAGAGGTTGTAGTTGCAGACTTTCATTATTTCGATTATTGGTTTATTTATTCAGACTCTTGTATTGGGACTTTATTTACTCTGGCATTATGATTATTGGAGTGTTTACTCCAGACTCATTTGATTTCATTTCGTTGGTTATTCAAATGAGATTGTTTATGCAATTGATGGTTAATGATTTAATTCTTGATCATTTGATAACTTATTTAATAAAATTTGACATCTCTCTTTTTATATATTAGGTGGCTAGTAATTAATTAAATGTTTTCGACTGTGATGCTAAGACTGAACCAACTTGATATTCTGTATTAATTTAATAAAGGAGTAGCTACCCGGTATTTAATTAGACGGGGTGTCATAGGTGGTATCGCATCATCATGTTCTAGTGTGGTTTAGGATTTGTGCGGCTTATTATACTTCCAGCGTAGCTTTCTTTGATATAGAGCCCTATGTTTAGGATTGTTGATTTCTTTGGTGAGGTTTCGTTCTCCTGCTATGATGTATATGATAGTGAATCTTATTTGCATTTAAGTGTGTTCGTGTGCCGAACAATGCAGTACATTAGGCGAAGACAGTTGGGTGGACAGTAGGAGGCAAAGATCAGTTGAGGTTACTTGACTTATTAAAGAAGGATGACAATAGTTGAAGTCACCCATATTATGGCATAGAAGTCTAGGACGGTAAAGACGGCTAAGGTGCGACTTGTTACTTCCTGGGACAACTATAGTAGAAAGTGGGGTCAAATTAGAATCACCCAGCAAGGTTGGATTGGGAGAGAGTCAGACGAAATATTGAAAAGAACCAGCAGTGGAAATATTAGAAATGCGGAGATGGCGTGTACTAGCCAACTAACGTAAAATATCCAAAGGCTTGGACATATGATGGGGTATGGCTAATCGGGAGTGAAAATTTAGAGTAAAATTTTTTCCTGCCTCGTAAGAGCGGAGTTACAATGATGAGAGGCAACTACCACACTTAGAAATGGAATGTGTCGTCGAGAGAAGGCACATAAGTATGGTTTGACCATAAGTTCCTTCATTAGATGTTCATAGTGAGATGCGAATGTTATTTTGAACTCACACAAGAGGGTCGGACAGAGGTGACTTTGTGAGGAGAAATTTCATTATTTAGCGAACCTTACACCGGGTGAAGTACGTGAAATGGAGAAGAGGACATTAAAGGGAGAATTTGCATACAAGAACAATTGTTACCACTTCTGGGAAATTCTGCTTGGATGGTCAATGCAGATGGTAATTAAGTCGGGTTTTGTTAATATGGAGGTAAGCGCTTCCTTGTGAGGGGAGCTAAAAGAATAGAAGAATTTAGATAGAGTAAGACTGGGGGAAATGGTGTTGAAGAAGCACCACCCATCAGGGAGCCCATTTAAATGATTCGGATAGCTGAATTGTTACCAAGCGATGGTGATTTCAGAAAGAGATGTGGAAACCAGTAGCGTGTTCCTTAGGGCCATCAAATTTAAGGGAACAACGGATATAGTCATCATAGTCGAGACTACCAACGTCCGATAGAAGGATCACCTTAACATGGTCAGTGTGAGCAGAATTAAGTGGAGTATGAGTAGAGGTATTTTGTGGGGAGTGAAACCCGTGCGTTATAAATGTTTCCAGAAGCAAGTATAGGGATAAGGGTATGGTGCCTAGTAAGAGCAGTAGTTATTAAAATTTTCGGTTTGGTACGGACAAATGTGATAAGTCCAGGAACCATTTAAGCTGCCAGGGCAATTGGCAAGGTAGAAGTATGAGTTATATCCTCAGAGGATGTTGCATGTTGTATGTGGCATGAACGAGTTGCTACATTTGTTATTATTGCTATTTTCCATTTGAGAGTCGCGTTTAGCGAGTATCTCGGCAATGTTGTTATTTATGTGAATATTCCTCCCAAGTATAATGGGGTTACCTCTAGTGTTATCCGCGGAGGTTAAATGGGTATATTGATAGCGATATATAATTTATTAAAATTACTCGTTTTAGTTCTGTGTTATACGAGTATGATATTATCCTAATTATAGTTTTCTTATAGTGTTTAAATCGATAGTGCGCAGTTATTGCAAGTCTATCGGGGTTACTACCTTGGTGTAGAATGTCTTGTTTTGGCGAGGCACCATCTGCGAGAGGGTCGGGCTCGCGATTGTATTTTTTAATATATATATATACATATATATATATATATATATATATATATATATATATATATATATATATATATATTGTTGAGACTTCGAAAAGTATACTGGTCTCGGACTTTCGTTCCCGCTATGTGTAGGGACTTTATCGATATGATGCGGAATGTATTTAGTTTACTGTTCAGCGGAAAGATTTAGTTGATTATTATAATTAACGCTCAGGATGTATTAATAAGAAGAGTGCATTGTTATATCACCCTTTAGAGACGTGGGAGTTAATACTCATGGTTGTATGTCTGGGGATGGGATTTTGAGAACCCCGATTATATTTGCATGATATTTATGGAAGGTGATTTCCATCAATGTTAAGAGACAGTATCTTTCGGAAGGAGTTCCTTGTTTAAGTGAAATTACGGAAGGAGATGTAACTTTATTGTCAAGAAGCGGGAATATAGGGGTATATGTTATGGACCAAGGGCGCCTAACAGATTCCAATGACCAAGACTGCTAGGAAGTAGTGTATCGGGGGGTTCCTTGTTTGGATTTCGCTTTGCGAGACACCTCACGCATAAAACTTAGCGTAAGGTTGATAGTAAGGAGATGTGTGGCCATTCGTTCATTATTTGGATACCTCGATCGTTATGGAAGTATGTAGTTATAACTGGAAGTTAAAGGGTAAATTATGATATAAGGCCAGTAGAGCCAGTGGTGTGGTGAGGAAGTACTGAAAAATTTTGGGTTTTTATTTCGACGGGTTGAAGGATGCACTAAGATTAAGGAGGATTTAGGATTTCAAATTCGGGGGTGATTGAGAGCGCCCAAGTGGTATAGTCACGTTACAAATGCAGGGGCAATAAAGAGTTTGGAGTACGTATGGAGCGTATATGATGTTTAAACCCGTATGCATGGGTTATAAGGGGTGTAGACACCTTGGTTTGCTTATGTGTTAATCGCCGAAAGAAGGGACATAGATGGGTGAAATTATTACTTGTGAGACTAATATGACAAAATGGAAGTGGTAAAATGGATTAAGCGTCGTGAGAAGAACGACAATCTATTGATTCTTGTGCAATCGGAATAACACGTCCAAAATTGGTTGAAAGGCAGTGGGAAGCCATTTAAAAAGGGAGTGTCTCTTGAGAAGGCAAATAGTTAACTATTATGGACAATTTGGAGCAGAGTTCCACCCAATCGAATGTTGAGAGTGGCTTACGCGTAAATAGAGTGAGGATGTTGATAAGGTATAAGAGTCCAGATGCGCACAACGTGGTGAAAGGTGAACGTGCCAAAATTTTGGTATACGTCGAGGGAAGAAGAGGGTTAGTAAGTATCACTTAACGGGAAGAATTATACGTGAAAGTCGGCATTGAAAGGGGTATAGTAAGTAGTAGATCGGTTGGGGTAAGATGATCAACCAGATAATTTTGTATTAAGCCGGCGATTCCAGTGATGGAAGAGTCAAGTTGATAAATTTCCTTGAGGGGTTGCCAACTTATAGATAAGTAACGAGTTCCTTCGAATATATGGGACAAATTGTTTGGAAGGAGAGAAAGTGATATATCCTTGGGTGATTTACACTATTAGATAGTGAACACGTCGGTATGTGGTCCTATGTAGAATTATTATGAACTAGTATGAGATACCTGAAACCCACCTTCAATATGGGGTATAAGGAAGTAGTGGGAATAATTTTGTTTTGAGAAAGTTGTATCACCTATAGCACGAAGAATAGGTGTAGGATGATTGACGACAGGTGGAACTATATGAAACCAATTTTGGATTCATTGCGACCATTTCATTTTCAAAACGGGTATAGCTAGTAAGTGAGGTATATTGTGGTAATGGGGAGAAGATATTACCTAATGGTACAGTTGGGTGAAAGCACCCGTATCTATTCATAGTGGACAAGGTGCTTACTGAGGTTTTGTGTGGATAAACCTTATCATTCTTTCTCTGGATGTTTAGAGGTGAGCGGATTATCAGAGTTTTGGATCAGCCAGGAGTTAGAGTCTAATGACTAAAATGGGATAACCACCCACTGTCGTGAGTGGTTTTACCCTTGTGTAAAGTCACAACGCTGGGAATAGAGATACAAAGAACGGACAAGAGTAGTCAAATGTTTTATGGTTTTTCCCAGGATGGAAGTTTTGTGTCTAAATAAACGCGGGAGTTAATACGGAGTGAGGTGCGGACTCACAATAATATTGAGATAATGCGGCTAATGATGTATAGGCTATTTTTACTCGAACGTTGGTCAGTAAGAGCGCAACGTGAGGTGCATTTATTGAGTTATAACCCTATAACTGATAAAGTGTCAAGAGTGTTCAACAAGCTTGTTGTGAAGCGAGGGATGTAATGATTGAGCCTTTCTTGGTATTTTACTTTGAGTAAGGGAGGATTACAAATTTTTCCAGATATGCCTAGTTTCCGAATTTCGGGATGAAATTCCGTTATTAGGGGGAAGTACGTAATACCCCTTATTTTTAAGGCTTTTAATTATGTGATTTAATAAATTAAATTGCCTTGAATTATGAGATTTATTGAAATTAATTTGGGATAATTAATTGGAAAATAATCCGAATTTAAATGTTAGCGAGACGAGAGTTAGTATTTGATTATTATAATGTTGTTGAATATTACTGAATGATTATGGTAATATGTGATTATTGAATTTATTAAAATTATCGTGAGTTATAAATACGGTAGTTTCACTAAATAAGTTGGGACGCGCGTGTCAGTCGTGTCAGGACCCAATTTAATAGATTTAAAAGTATTTTTAATTTTATGTCATCTGTATGAGCATTTTGAGAGCGCCAACATGTCTGGTAGGGTCGATATAGTCAGAAAACACTAGTCGGGAGTTTAGTTTGGGTCCCAGGGCATTTTTAAGCATAACCGGCAACCCAGGAGGGTATTTTAGTCATTCCTATTTTTGAGTGAATAGTAAGCCACGAATTTTAGATAATTATTATCAGCCAAAACTTGAGTCCGTTAGGGTTTCACAACCAAAAATCATAAACGGCCATTAGAGTGGAGGATAAGGGAGTTTTCGAAGGAGAACCACCAATTAGAAGCCTTTTGCACCACCGTCACCACCACTGGATATATTGAAAAGCAAGGATCATCCCCATACCGTCTACTTCATCGAACCAGAATCTTCATTACCAGGCAAGTGATTTAACTTGCAATAATTTAGCGCATATATAATCCATGTTAGGTTACAATTGAAGAATAATCTTGAATATTGATAATTAAATGGATTTGAAGAGTTGAAATTATAATTTGTGTAGGTTTTGCATGTAGATTAACTTCTGGAATTTTAACATCCACGAAATCATGATCCATGTGTAGAGAATTATGTAATTTTATTGAGTTAGATAGTGTTCTTGAAGAAATAGAAAAACTAGGGTTTTTATCTGAAAATTTGGTAAATTGATCCATGAATTTGATGTTCTACTTTGATTTGATGATTCTAAAACGTGGAAAATGATGCAAACATGTTGATATGATAATTAGTATACTTGGTTGGGAGTTTATACAATGTAATGAAGAATTAAAGGTGTAAAAAGAGGAAAACCCGTAACTGTTTAAGAAAATCTGGGCTGATACCTGCTTGATCGATCGATCGACTCAAGAATGTCGATCGATCGACGATCGATCGATCGACCTATTTTATTCGATCGATCGACCCCTTCTGATTTTTGGCAATTGTTTTCCCTTAAGGCTTAATAAAAATCCCAAGGCCGATGATGATTCTTAGGATGTTTAAATTGATATTTTGGGACTTAGTAAAGGTCAGTAGGGTCTTAGTTGATGCCGAAAAAAAATGATTTACCATATGGAATTGAATGTTATTGCTTACGAGGGTCTACTGAGTGAGGTACGATTAGAAATCGTTTGAATTGAAACTATAATGGGAATTTATGATGATGTAAGGATAAGAACAGTAACGGTGGGACTTTAAGTTACTGGGATAACATTAGAAACTAATATGAGACTTAGTAACCTTTTGGGAGGGGTTTAAGTGCTCAAATTGATTCGACTTGAGAGTTACAAGCTATATATATATTACGTATGATGTTCGGGATAAACTTGCTACGTATGAGACTTACTAGATGGAATGTGTGAATATATATATGGAAATATGATTACTTAGGTTGTGTGAATGCCTAGTGTATGGATTTCTTATGTGTATGACATACCTAACATACTTGCTATCACGGGAGGTTAATTTTCAAAGAAGGGTCATCTTATCTTTGTGTGCCATCGAGGGGATTTAGATTGGTACCTTAAGGACATAGGACTGTGAATGACTTATTTGTGAGTTGATAAGTCAGTTGACCATGGGAGCGTAGATATGTGCGTGACCCATGGGTATGTGAACTATGTTCGCCTCCAATATGTGTGATTTATATTTAAACGGTTCCTAAGTGATTCGGAACACGTGATCCTTACGTACATGATGTACATGGATTTGATAGCAGAGTGTGCGTGCACCGCAGCTTAGCCTAGGAGTGCCATATATGTATTTATGTACTGAGAGTGATATACTTATGTACTTGTGATTGGTTCCTTGTTGCTTAGTAGATGTGAATAGCTAAGATATTTGAATGGGCTAAGAATGAGAATTTAATTAACACTTGAGATAAGTAATTTTAATGAATGCGAATATGGGTTATGAATATAACTGGTTTGGGTACTAAGAGTAAACATCCTATGGTAGAATGCGAAAGCGAAAGTGGTACAGGTTAGTTAGTTAGGGACTTAACTAGGATGGGTTAAGGGCATACGTTAGGCGTGCACATTAGTTGAGTGGTGAGAAATTCATGTGAGAGTACGCAACTAACGTGTATATGATATGTGTTGTTTATTTTTAATTTAAACACTTTCTAAACTTTTAAATTGTTTTCACCTCGGGCTCTGACCCGTTCTCCTCCAAATCTATTTTTGTTTTGTAAAAAAATATTTTAGGTGCACAGCCACAGGGACACCAAGCATAGGAGTTCCATTTTGATGACGTGCTGTAGCTGTTGTGGAAGCTGCAGGATCTTGGTATTAGACGCCTTCATACTTATCCTTGGTTCCTTCAGAGTCATTCGTATCAGTTAGGGCATGTCGCCCATTCTTATTTAGAGGTTGTAGTTGCAGACTTTCATTATTTTATTGGTTTATTTATTCAAACTCTTATATTAGGACTTTATTTACTCTGGCATTATGATTATTGGAGTGTTTACTCCAGACTCAGTTGTTTTCATTTCGTTGGTTATTCATATGAGATTGTTTATGCGATTGATGGTTAATGATTTAATTCTTGGTCATTTGTTAAGTTAATTAATAAAATTTGACATCTCTCTCTCTAAATATTAGGCGGCTAGTAATTAATTAAATGTTTTCGACAGTGATGCTAAGACTGAACCAACATGATATTCTGTATTAATTTAATAAAGGAGTAGCTACCCGGTATTTAATTAGACGGAGTGTCGCAGTGCCCAGAGAACATTAGGATACAACTGCAGAACTTCCTCCAAAAGTAATTACTTTAATCCACTAAGAATATTATTATACAGAAATTATACAGTCCCAAACTGTCCAAACAGGACAATTCGAGAGATCTCATAACAGGTGCAATGACTCTCGAACGGGTCTAAGGGCTATTGAATGCATACACATAAGAACTAGAAGGCTAGTATCTATGCTCAATATATGTAATTTCAAGTATGTTTCATTTAATTATCATACTATATATCTATTGTTCGTGATACAAAGTAATTTTAAAAAAAAAAGTTGAAAAATCTCACCCCCATATGGACAATAATCCAGTGGTCATGCCACTTCTAAAATTAACCAACCGAACATCAATTCACTATAATCCAACTGCAATAGCAACAACAAATGTGTATCCCGTACTCCTTCTAATTAATCTACTCAATTAATTATTTTCATCAATTAAACTAACAATTAAAGTATACAATTATTAATTTAAAATGAGGGGCAATCCTACTTGCATATGAAAGGGGCACTAATTATTAATTTACTAAAAAATTAACAACCAATCAATATTTAATCAATCAATTCTTTTACAAGGGGCACTACTTGCGTATGAGGGGCAATATCTAATAAACCAATAAAAATTTAATAAAAAAAATTAACAAGCCCTACCCCTCGCCACTTTTCCCCCTGCCCCCTGCCCCCCGCCCCCATACACACACACCCCACACACACAAGCACGCACACGCACATATACACACACACAGTCCCACACCCCCTACCCCCACACCCCAACCCTGCCCCTACCCCCCCACTGCCACTGCCCACCACACACGCATACACACACACACACACACACACATATATATACACACACTCACGCAAATATACGCCCCCTCCCCCCAGCTTTGTCCCCTCCACACACACACACACACGCATATATACACCACACACACGCGCGCGCGCACATTTACACACACATATATGTACACACACGCACATATATACACACATATACACAAATGGAAGAGAAATAGAGAGAGAAAGCGTACCAAATTCGTAGAAAGAGAGAGTGCAGTCGCTTAAAGAAAGAAAGAGAAATCGATGGGAAAAAATAAGATGGAAGAGTTTTTTACTGACAGAATTGTCACGGACATGTCACGGTCAATGATCGTGACAAGTTTATAAGGTTTGTCACGGTCATTGAACGTGAAAAGTCCGTGACAATTGTACTTATCACGTCCTTGTCACGATGATTGATCGTGACAAAAAATGCGTGCTTTTTGTCACGGTCAATGATCGTGACAAAGTTGACCGGTTGAAGGGTGTCAATTTTACCATTTTGGTGTAATGTAAACTTAATCAATGACTCATCTCCCTCAGAAGCCTTGACGCTCTTCTATCTTCGACCTTTCCTACATACTGAAACACAGGATTTCACCCACGCAAGTTGCCACAACACATGAATCAACATGCGCCTCGGTATCCACCGATGAGGTTAGCAACTGTCAACAAAATAGGAACACGAAACACCGCAACATAGCAAACCAGCACATAGTCCATCGCATGAAAATTCTTCTCTCAGTATTAAGAGAAAATAAATTTTAGTTCCCAACAACAATATCTCAAAGTATTTGAATATGAAAATTTGGATCTTTAAACTCAATTGGTGAAACTATGGGTTTTGGAACTTTGGTAAACATGAAGAAAATTAATTTTCGCCTAAAGTTCTTAAAAAATTGAGTCCAACACGCCTTAGATAGTGAATGCACAAATTTCGAGGCAGTGATTTCGTTTAAATGAAAACCTATGGTTCGTCTGAACAAAAATACAATTTTGTTCTAACGTATCCCAAGTTCGTTCGAGCGAGAAGGCATTTTTGTTCAAATGGACTTCCAACGGGTGCCCTTCTTTTTTACAAAGAGTGAAAATTTTATGTTCGTTAGATGCACATTCTAACGAGGTATAAATTTCGTTCCAACAATATTTCACCTTCATTCTAACGAGTTATGTTTCTTGTTCTAACGATATCCAAACTTTGTTTTTCACGAAGTACATGACTTCGTTCTAACGAGCTTCAAACCCAAAACTTATTTTCTCAAATAACTTTTTAAAAATATTTCCAAACGATTTTATTTAAAAACAATCACCCAAAATAAAGTTTAAGCACTATATTCAAAATGCATACATACCTTACGAGATCCTCAGTAAACGTGAAGATAGACTTAGCACAAAAAATACGGCACGATGTATATCTAACTTTAAAGCTTAATCACTATGTCTTCATCAAATAGACTTAGGAGATCAACAATACAAACCTTAACCTATGAGTCAAATGTTTTGTCCAAAATTAAACGAATTACAAATAAATTGACTTGATTGAAAAATTGTCCTTACAATTTTTAATATTGTACCTGTTGTAATTTCATGAAGATTCAAGATACAAATCATTGTAGCTCAATCTACCATGGAATCTAAACTTGTTGCATTAGACCTACGAGGAGGAGGCTAGTTAGTTGTGTAGTCTATTATCATATATTCTTACTTGGCATAGACTAGTACTTATACTTCGATACATATTTGTCACACCAATGGCATTGGTTAAGTATTGAACCGATATTATAATTGAAAATCTTGACAAGTACATTATAGATACACTATTATGAGAGATTTTATTTCAGATAGTTTCATTACTATAGGTTTTGTGAGATCATGTGATTTTCCTGCAAATCCTTTAACCAAATTTTGGTAAGAGAAAAAATGGGAATGCTTCTGAAGATATGAGACTCAAGATTTTAGATAAATGATTTTGTGTGATGGTAACCCAAGTGGGGACTGGAGATCTTAAGAACTGGTTTGATGGGAAAAACAAAGTCACGCATATTCAAAGAAGGATCATGCTATTTATATAACATATACTTAATGATAATCATGAAATGTTGTAACGATACAAAGGTTGACTTCTTCAATGCTCTTAAAGATATGATGATTCTTATGAGCAAAGTGCACATGTGCAAGAGCACTCTTGATAAACTCACCTAATGAGTGTGGAAGTATTGACTGCTTCATATGTAGATTATTAGGGCACAATTAATCTAGAACTCATGGGAGACTGAGATAAAGCACGAGGCCACAATGTGCAGGTCAGTGATGACTACAAGGGAAAAAAGGTTGTATATGATGTATACTTAATAAATAGAGTTCAATACATTGTCACTCACATATATTATACCACGATTATATCTCCATTATGTAAAGGTTCAAGTTAATTTACACATTTATTGATGCATAAATCTACTAATTCAAATGGTTGTTGACTTAACTACTTATCCATAGATATAGCTTTTGGATTGTTAAATATTTTACCAAAGCAAGTGGGTATCAACTTTATTCTTTTGCACTATCCCACGTCAAAAGAAAGAGAGAAAATAGTGATGTTAGTAGAACCCACTCAGCAATTAAAGGATTAAACTATAAAACCCACACCCGTGGGCCACCACCGTCGTACGAATCAACCAGGGTATTAGATGTGTGGGTTATAAATTGTATATTGTAAAGAAAAAATGGAGAAGTAGCATCACCATCATCATCATTATCCTTACCTTAATCCCATCATATGGGGTCAGTCACATGGATTCTTCTTTTCCATTCTAACCTATTATATGCATTATTATCATTCAAGTTTAATAACTTAAGGTCTCTAATAATAATTTCATCCCACGATAGCTTAGGGCGGCCTCTTTTTTCTTTTACCCCTTATTTTCAACAATCTTCCTCTTGTTATAGGGGAATCTGTTGGTCTACGCAACACATGTTCGTACCATCTAGGTCTATTTTCTCTTAATTTATCGCTAATGGGAGTTAGTCCTAACTTTTCTCTCACGTACTGATTTTTAATTTTATCCTTTTTAATAATTCTTATCACCCACCGGAGCATCCTCATCTCACTAACATAGAGACTTTGTTCATATTTTTTTTTAACTCCCAACACTCCACTCGATACAGGGTCGTTGGCCTAACAACTATTCTATAAAATTTTCCCTTTAATTTATTAGTTATCTTCTTATCGCATAACACCCCACTCGTTTGTCTCCATTTCATCCAACTAGTTGATATTTTACTCGAACATCCTCAACAATATCCCCATTACTTTTTAACATTGAACAGAAATAACAAAATTTATTAGTTTGGTTTATCATTTATTCTTCAACCTTTAACATTATGTTACTCAATGCCTCATTATTAAATTTACATTCCATAAATTCCATTTTGTTTCTCCTGATTTTTAGTCTTTAAGGCTTTTCTCCAAGTATCTACTCTCATCGTAATCTTTCCTTCGAAATGTCTACTAAAACTATATCATCCGCGAACAACATACGTCATGGGACATCTTCTTGTACATCCTTAGTAATCTCATCTAAAACTACGGCAAATAAATAAGTACTTAAGGTTGATCCTTGATGAAAACCCACTTTAATCGTAAAGCCATTAGTTTCTCCACATATTGTCCTTACTCTAGTCTTTGTGTTATCATATATATCTTTAATAACTTTAATATAACTCAAAAAGATTATTTTCCTCCTTAAATCCCACCAAATTATATCCCTAGGTACTCCATCATAAGCCTTTTCTAGCTTTATAAAAACCATTTATAAATTTGTATTCATACTTTTACATTTCTCCATTAGTTGTCTTAATAAGTAAATAGCTTTCGTGGTGGATTGCCTTGGCATAAATCTAAATTGATTGTCCGAAATAGTTGACTCATTTCTTAATCTTTGTTCTATAACCTTTTTTCATAATTTCATAGTTTGATTCCTCTATAATTATCGCAGTTTTGTATATCCCCTTTACTTTTATACAAAGGTATTATAGTGATTTTCCTCCACTCATCTAGCATGTTTCTTTCACTTAAAATTTTATTAAATAAGCCTGTTAAACATTCTTACCCTAGACTTCTGAGGGTTCTCCGCATCTCTATGGGTATTTTATTCTGGCCAACCGCTTTATACTTACCCATTTTCCTTATTAATATATCCACTTATTTTTCAGTAATCGGACATACCATTCTTATATTCAGTTCTTAGCGACATCTTTTTTCGGATATTCTTCATTCAATAATCCTTGAAAATACTCTTCTCATCTATCTAGAATTTCTTTATCATTAATTAATATATTTTAATTTATGTCTTTAATATGCTTAACTGGACTCATATCCCTTGTCAGTCTATCTCTATGCTTTGCCAATTTATATTTTTCATTTTTACCTTCCTTAGTATCTAATTTATTATAAAGATTATCTAGTGCTTTTTGTTGTGCATTTCTAATAATATTTTTTACTTCACTTTTTAACTTCTAATATTTTTCTAAATCTTCTTGATTTTTACTCTTTTGCCACTCTTTAAAACTTATTCATTTCTTTTGTGTTATCTTTTGTACTTCCTCATTCCATCACCAATTCTCTTTTTTTATGAATCTTTTTCCTTTAGTCTCACTTAAAACTTGCTTACCTATTTTCTCGATATCATTCTTTATTCTTGACCAAATGTTGTTAACATTGTCCTTCCAATTCCACTTCACGTTTAACAGGAACTTATTTCTAAATTTAATCTATTTGCATCCTTTTAAATCCGTTCATTTTATATTTTGATAACCTATTTCTCTTTTCAGTACTTAAATCTTTTAATTGCTAAATCTATTATTAATACATTTAGTTTATATAAGTAAATGATAAATCTGATTTGTTAATTGTTCATTTAACTAATTCAAATAAGTGATATTTATTGAGTTACCTACCCACAATTTCATCTCATGTTTCACACAACATGAATGATATTTTTATTGAGTCGCCATAAACAAGGTGTGCAGTCTACTTCTCCACATCCATTTTGTGCAAAATTAGGGAGGAAAATAGATTTTTGCATCCTATAGGCTATTGTACCTTTACACCAAATTATTCTTTAGAGGGTTGTTAGTTATTGGAGACTATTGTGGCAAACAAGGTAGGCAACCACCACCCAAAAAACTTTCTCCTCAAAACATTTCCCATGTATTCTTCCACAAATTGCTCCACAATTTAGTCTTTTCTTTAGCCATTCTCTTCCTCATATCTGTTATAAATCCACCCCCTTGCAGAAGGTAAATATCAACCCATTCACTTACTTGCAAACAAGTAATAGTAAATAGAAAAATGCATGTGTGTATTTTTAGAAAGTGTTGTTAGTGTAAGCGACAAAAATCAGCGTGGATACATAGTGTGTGTAAGTCAGAAAAATATAAAGTGAGTATTTTCAGAGTGTGAATAATACAAAGTGTGTATTTTGTTAACAATATTTATTATAGTGGGTATAAACTGTGAACGTAACCAAATTGGTGAAACTCATATATACTTGTGTTGTAAATTTATGTGTGTTTTCCTACACTTATATTGTCCGTTTATTTTTGCATTCATTATAGCAACATTTAATTTTTAATAATATTATTCAGTAAAAATTATTGCGTTTAATTTTCTAGTAAACTTAAAGTGAACCACTTAGTGCACACTTCGACAATTCAATATCCAACACGCTCTCCATGGTCCAATGAATATTATAATGGAATTCTCAAGTTCGAACATTAAATGCATTCAATTATATTGCATTGGCCTTAGTTGACGGATTTGTGTCATTTGGAACAACGATGTCCACCTACAAGGCCTAACAGTTTCGTAAGATGCTACAAATTATAACTATTTAAGATTTTCTATCAAGTAAAAGGCTAACTTACCTCTAACCACGTCGGAACCTATATGCAGCTAATCAAAGTTTAAGAGGTACAACCAAATGGAAAACAGAAAGTCCTCTAAAGAACTCTCTATCCACTTAAATCTCCCCCCCCCCCCCCCCCCCTCCCGACCACCAAACCTCATCGTGATTTCATCTGTAACGGAAAAAGAAATGGAATATGGAACGTCGGGAAAGAAACACAACGTACTAGAAGTGAGATCTAAAAAGATGGTATCATATCGAGATAAGGTTCTTAGTAATCCTCGTGTATCGTTTCAAAAAAATATCGGGGATAGACCAACTAGTCAGATAAACACGAATGGGAAACCAGCACACACATAATTCCCATCTTGGGAGATGGAAATCAATCAAGAAGATTATGATTCTGAAGACGAAGTCGGAGAAGGTGACGTTGTGACGATAAATACACCAGTGATGGAAATTGAAAGTAAGGAGCTACAAAAAATCCAACAAAAGTCGAAGAATGCACTAATCATTAAATCAGTAAGGAAGTTCCTTTCATTGCAATGGCTTGCTTTATGTCTATCTCATCTTTGGAAACTACGTGAAGGTATCTTTATAATGGATTTAGGTAATAATTTCTACCTAGTCAATTTGTCTTCGCCAGATGATTACATGTCAATTATTGCGGAGGGCCCCCATTCTTAGAGGACCATTATTTATCAGAGCCACGGTGGAGGAATAATTTTAGACCATCTATGGCAAATATTAAGCATATGAGTTTATGGATACAAATTCCGGAACTTCCAGATGAATATTACGACCATGGTCTTTTGCAACTTATTGCGGCATCCTTTGGTAAGCCTTTAAAAATCGACTTACATACTGAATCCTTGGGACGAGCTAGGTATGTCCAATCTGTGTGGAATTTAATATAGAAAAGTCATCGTCAAAAAACATAAAAATTGGACGCATTCTAGGAATATTGTGTATAAGTTAAAAACGGATATTTGCTTTGCATGTGGGATTGTTAATCATAATAGAGGAACGTGTAAAAAATCTTTTGTGTCAACTACGGTGGCAAAGGATCTCGGGCCTGAAAAAAATAGGAATGAGCATGTTTGGCATGTGGTATCACGTCGACCTCCTCCAAAACATCCCATGCAAGCAAACAGAGGTCGAAAAAATAATAACAAAATGCATGGTAACACAGAAGAAAGAGAAAATAACCATGTTGTGGTTTTGCATGGCAACATGTCCGGTTCGGCACTAGATACAGAGCCACATGATGGTGTGTCAACACTGATATCTTCTACCTCTATTACACCCAATGCTGACAGCGGGGCCCTTTAGCAGATAACGTCCAGGCAACAAAGTCGACCAAAGAAGAAAACAAAGCCTCAATCTTTGGCAATTCTCAGTTGGTTTTGGCAACCGACCTTGTCGAAGAATTGGATGGCTCCACGCATCCTGCTGGCGACCAACGTGGTAGCGAGGTAAAAATTTCATCAGAGCCATTAACATAGGATGAGCTTTGCAAGTCGAATATTATAAATTTATCGACTTCGTTACCAACTTTACCTATACTGGAAGAGAGTTCGACTGGAACTCAAAACTCAGATAGCTAACGTGGACCAGCCGAGTCCGATCCCAGATTTTTTGACCATAACCCACAGCCCGCCAGACTCACCCACTACCGAACCATTTCAACGTCCACCTCCGAGGCCAGGGACAATGCCACCATTTTATCCGAACCCAGCTTACCCTCCCAGTTTTAAATTTTAGCTCCCCGTCTTCGACCTCTCCATCTAAATGTAACCAACAGCGGAAGTCAACCATTTCCAGGGAAAAAAACAAATCGCGACAACAATAGAATTATTCAACGCAGTCCAAACGGTCTGTTAATTCAGTCGTCATGCACAATGCCACACCTATTTCATTATCAACTTCAAAGACACCGCGTGTATTTAGAAATCGCACAGCATCGGGACAAGTATCAGCAGGAACCGGAGTCAATCTACACATTCCATGCTCACCAAGTTCCAAACGAAGCCCAACTCATGATGAACCCACTGCAACCAAACGAATATGTCTACATTCTATCAGAGACCAGTCTGAGGAGGACACACACACTGATACATCTAATGCGAACACTCCTCTGGAATGCTAGGGGCGGCACGGGTAGCCCAAATTTTTACCGAAACTTATGAATTTTGTTTTTCGTCACCGACCTCATATTTTGGTTATCTTGGATACAAGAATGGATGCAAGAAGGTCTCTCAGCGAGATAGGTCGCCTACCCTTTCAAAATAACATTGTGTCACCTGTGATAGGTCAGTTAGGTGGAGATATTTGGAGATGGAGGGACCAGTCACAGCTCATGAGCTAGCAGTCTCGCCCCGTTTTATTCATCTTCTGATTGAGCAAGATCCTGAAGCGGGTTCGTCGGAGTTCACGGCTGTGTACATGCCACTGCAGCCAGCATAACAAACTCAGGTATGGTCTGCACTATATCATTTATCTTCTTCTGTTCAGCACCCCTGGATTCTATTAGGGGACTTCAATACCATTTTAGGCCCTCATGAGAAGTAAGGTGGTCGGCTTTTTTAAGAAGCACGAGCCAGACCATTACGTAATTTTATGTGAGACTGTAATATTCATGATTTAGGCTTGTGTGGCCCATCGTATACTTGGAAAGATAATACTTCCTTTGTTCATCATCTGCGCGAACGGCTCGATAGGGGTCTTGCCAATATGAGTTGGTTAGACCTATATCCGCATACATTAGTCATGCATTTGCCTAATGCTGGCTCTGACCATTGCCCCTTGTTATTAGATACCTTTCCACAACGGGGTAAATTTCCCAAGAATTTTATTTACTATAAACAATGGACACAGCATGCTTCCTTTTATGATTTACTTCACTCACAGTGGAGTCGTCCTATGCTTGGACTGCTTGCAGTTTGCTTCTCGGAGAAAACACATTTTTTTCGACAGGCAGCCATCGCATGGGCACGTATCACTTATGGCAATTTGGCATCAAAAATTTCTAGCCTCCAAAAAGAACTCCAAGTTGTGCAGAGACACTTGGAGCGATCTCCTGATCAACAATCCCTTGCCAGAGAGTCACAGATACAGGAGGCGTTGTCACACTATCTTATACAGGAATCCCAATATTAGAAAAATAAATACAAACTTAAGTGGACTCTAGAGGGTTAATAATACTAAATTTTTTCATGAGTGTGTTGCCCATCGACGGCGGCTCAATAATATTCATGCCATTTTTAATCCAAGTACAGGGTGGTATAAATCGCAATAAAGAAATAAATGCGCAGTTTAAAAGGTATTATGAAATTCTTTTCACGTCATCTAACTCGTCTTTAGTTAGCATCTCTTACCCTTTTGTACGGCTAACCGCCTTGTATAAAGCCAAACTGTTGGAGCCGATGACTGAGATGGAAATTTGGCATACGTTACAATGCATGGATAAAAATAAAAGCCTGTGACTAGATGGTCTTACAGCTGAATTTCACCAAATTCATTGGCGCGAAGTTGGACCAACGGTCTATAGTCTTATTTACGACTTTTTTCGTTCGGGTAATTTTCCTTCTAATTTAAATCATACTTTACTCTTTTTCATACCATAAGTCAAAAATCCTATACAAATTACCCATTTTGACCTATTAGTATGTGTAATGTTATCTACAAGTTAATTTCATCCCTTTTGGTGGCGCGAATGCGGTCCGTTCATCAGTATTTGATATCTCCCTACCAAACTGCATTTGTGAAAAAGAGACATATCTAGAACAACATCCTAATTACTTATGAAATGTTACACTCAATGCGTAAATCCAAATCAAAAAAGGGTAACTGTGTAATTAAACTTGATTTATGACCAAATGGAATGGCCCTTTATTCGCTGGGTGTTACAACAACATGGATTCCCTGAACAGTGGATTCGTTACATTATGACAAGTGTTTCATCTGCATCGTTTCAGATGTTCATTAATGGACAAGTGGGGGATCGGTTTTAGCCTTCTCGAGCTCTCAGACAATGAGATCCGCTTTATCCCACTTTCTTTATTCTGATGTTCTGTTGAAAAAGGTTGAGCAGGAGTCTCTTAAAGAACATGACGGCGATTCAACCCTCGCCTAAAGGTCCTTTAATTCCTCGACTGGCTTTTGCGGATGATTCTATTTTCTTTTTTCAATCTAATCCTTGGACGGTTGCACATTTTCGAACGGTGCTTGTTGAGTTTGCGGTCGTGTCGGGTCAAACGATTAATCAGGATAAATCAATGATTACATTTGGACCATCACCCCGAGTGAGATCATGCGTCATACTCGAGCCACGTTCGGATTTCACAGACATCACAAATTCGAGATGTATTTGGGCCTCTCGCTCATTATGGGACGAGTCAATTGTCAGTTGTTTATGGACTTAACCACAGACCTGGAGAATCGCCTCCATATATGGTATTCGCATTTTATGTCCTATGCAGGTAAGGCGACTCCAATCAATGCAGTGTGTGCATCTTTGCCATCATATATCATGTCGGCATACCCGCTCCCTTTGTATCTTACTAAAACATTCACTAAAAAGATCAAAGGATTCTTCTGGAATGCGTCTAAACTTTCTAATAAAACCCTGATTGTTTCCTAGTCAATTATTAATCTACCTAAATGATATGACGAGCTGGGAATAAAAAACCTCGATACACTAAATACGGTGTACATGCTCAAACTCCTGTGGAAACTTTTTTCAGAACAGAAAACCTTATTATCCCAAACGCTTAAACAAAAATATTTTCCACATGCACCCTTGTTGTTAGCTCCTTACCATACCAGGGCTTCCTAGTTTTGGACCAAATTTCGAAGGTTCTTCCTTTCTTCAAAGAGGGTATTAAATGGTGTATAGGGACCAGTTATATCTCTTTTGGCCACCATATTTGGGTTCTTCACGAACCTTAGTCAGCGATTTTCGCATCTCTCTCCGTCTGTTCTTAATACACCACTACACTCCTTTTTCAGCACTCTCAGTGGAATTTGCCAATGCTCGCTCATTGGTTGCCCGCGGATTTTTTGCCATATATTCAGTCCGTTTTCACAGCCTCTAACGTTGGCCTGGATAAACCGTTTGATTGTTACCGATCAAAGATAAGTGTCATTGGGTAAATGCGATGGCATATCAGCAGCAAACATCGGCGCTACCATAGCAGCGGTTGTGTGCTTCCACTAAAACTTAAAATTTTCCTTTGGTTTCTCTTACATCGGGCACTGCCTACAGCGAACCGACTGTTTTACTACCATAAAATCCCGTCCCCATTATGTTCATTAAGCGACTTGGAAGATCATAATTACCATATTTACACTGAGTGCCATGCTTCTCCCAAGTTCGCTGACCACGGGACACAATGGATATTTCAAAAGATCCCATCTTTCATCGCTTATTTTCCCTACGCGAGGTGTCTCAACATACATACTCTTCTCTCAACCCGCTGTTCTCCCTTCGTGCACTGTGGCTTGCATGGAATGAGGCTATTTTTCGCCATACACCGATTCTCAAATCAAAGGTCAGGCATTCTCTTTCTGACCAAATCCTCCTCTTCATAAGAGCATACCATCCTCCACAAAGCCCCCTACCAAATCCAGTTGAGGTATTCCAGACTGCCTGGTCCCGATCACTGGCGTCGTTTTTCAAATGTAATACAGATGGTTCGAAGTCTCATATTTCGAGACAAGCGTCTATTGGTGGAATTATTCAAAATTCCCAAGAGGATTTCCTTTATGCATTCTCCAAAGATATTGGATATACCTCATCAGTATTAGCTGGAATTTGGACCATTAAAACTAGTTTAGATCTGACTTCTCATCTGGACATTAAATGTATTGAAATTGAAATAAATTGTCAAATTGTATTTCATATGATCTCCAGGAACATTACCCAACATCCAACCCAAAAGTTTTTTATCGACGCCAACTGTGACGGATTGTAGCGCTTCCATCATGTGACTCGTTACGTTTGTTTTCGAGAAGCTAACAAGTGTGTTGGTGTACTTAATGCTTTTTCAATGTCATCTTTGTTTTTTTCCAACTTGTTTTTCTTTGTCCTACTTTTTTATTGCCTTTTTTGTTTAGTACTCGGTGTCATAGGCCCCAATCGCAATCAACAGCAAGAGACATCACTTGTAAATTACCTCTAATTTGAATAAAGATTTTATTTCGATGTTTAAAAAAAATTAAAAATAAAATAAAAAGATTTTCTAACAAGTGTAGTATTATATTTTTTGTTTACAATGGCTCTGAATCAAAACTTAGGCAGGTCCAACAGCATAGCAAAAACTCTCAATTGCCACAAAAAAAAACTGAACTCCATGGGCTCAAATGGAGTTGCGTCACGTATTTAAAAAACAATAACTCTAGGCCGACTCGTGATTTTCGTGATTCGACCGCGACACACTGACATAACGTGTCACGATTGCGGCACCAACCAATCACAGCACGCCATGTTAGCGTGTCGCAGACGACTCATGAAAATCATGAGTAGACGTAAGACTTTAAAAATACAAAACAAAATAATAATATGCTCCAATTTGTTGTACTTTTTAGTACATTTTCCTCGATTTTGTATATTTTCCTAAATTCATCATACGAAGTCTTAAAAAGGATTGAGAACTTAACCAAAGGGACTTGCCCCAATGATTATCTGTCGACCTTTGCTTGCAAGTGGTTGTTTGTTCTCGCCACACCCCCCCCCCCCCCCCCCCCCCCAAGCAGCGGGATGAAAAAAATAATTAAATAATTAAAAGGATTGAGAATTTTGCTACTTGTTTTTTATCATTTGAAGGATAAAAATGACATTAAATTTCATAAATATTTTCTTCTCAAATAAATTTCCAACCATGGAAAGAATTGAAGTTTTGATGAAAACCTATCTCCGTCTAACAAAAAATAAAAAATACTCCCACTTACACCCAGTAACAACAAAAAGGGAGGAGTAAAAACTTCCTCTCCAACTTTAAAGTCATAAACGGGACCTCAAAGGAAAGGGTAAATTCAGAAGGAAGAACTACATATCGTATTCATCAACACAACCATAATTGCATGTTTTCCAGGTCGGTTGGCTCCGGGAGATACAAATATCTAGACACCAAGCAGAAATCAAAAAGTTGCAAGTCGTCCTAGTTTTTACACTATGAGACAGTCTAGTGAAACCTCTAATTAAGTTAGCACTAAAAAATATATAGACATATTTTCTTCTCTCCAGTTGAGACAAATCTGGATTTCCAACCTAGACAGCTAAAGACAAAACATGCGAATTCATAATTGGATATTGACTATTGAGGCTTCCTCTCTATCTTTCCCCTATTTGCTAAATACTATATTCGATTTATACATGCTATTTAACAATAGAGAATCAAGTCCGCCTTCATAGCTCCATTTTCCGCTGATTTGAGTGCAAAGGATCTGTGCCAATAAAACGATACTTAATTATCAACACATATACATAATCCTATTTGCTAATTATCAACACATTTACATGATACTATTTGCTAAGGGTGGGTTTGTTATTTTATCTGAATCTGAAGTTTGGACTAAATGTATAAAAATGTTTGTTTTCTATCTGAATGAAAGTATTTGGTCTTAATTCAGATTATTACTCTTAGTGTGAAGTCTGAATTTTAAATGTATAAACAAACATGACCTTACATGAACAGGGCTGACGCCATTATACTTTAATTTCAATTACACTTCAGAGTTCACAGTTCAGAGAACCCAAGAAGAGAAATGAAAGAATTTCATTGTTCTCGACTGATATAATTTGACTTTGTTGATATAAGAACTTAATTCTAAACACTGAAATGTTACATTCTAAACACTTAAATGTTACATTGGGTGGGTACTTGCAACAAAAAGCGTAGTTAAGGGGATTCTTGCAAAATCTGTATTAGTTCAGCCTTTTTTCCTGCAATTTAGTTTATATTATATTATTATATTTATTTAATAGAGAATTAAGGGCAAGGTCATGTTTCTTCCTGTATTTGAAATTTTAGGATAGTGGTTTTCAGGCTTATAAATCTACTCCATGTGGTACAATAACATTTATTTGTGTACTCCCTTTAGAATTACCCGTACATAAAACCAGGGGCGGATCCAGCCCGGGCCGAAGCGGAGCGGCCGCCCCAGTTCATTTTTCAAAAAAAAAAAAAAAAAAAATATTTTTTTTTTTTTTTTTTTTTTGTAAAATATTAAACCTGGAGGTGACTTGTAATTATATTAAAAGTTCAGGGAAAAATCTGTAATAAACAAAAAAAAAAACATAACTTAAAATGGTGCTCTCTCTCCTCTCGTACCAAAGTAACAGAAAAACCTTATTTTCTAAAGAGTCCGCCGCTCTCTCCACCCGTTTCCCTCCACTCGCCGCTCTCTCCACCACCGCCCTGCTACTCTCCACTCGCTGCCTTGCTGCTTTCCACCCGCTGCCCTGCTCTCCATAAAATTTTTGCATCTATGTGTGTTGAAACCCTATTTCATCATTTATTTATTTTGTGTATATTTGTTTATATGTGTCTGTTTATATGTGAAATTATATTTATATGTGAAATTATATTTATACTACTGAAATTATACTAAAATATATATACTAAAATGAAATTAAATTTATAATGTGAATTTATAAATTTATTTTGTGTATTGTTTATATGTGTCTGTTTATTTATTTTTGTGTAAATTTATATAAAGCCCCACTTCAATCAGTGTTGAAAATGAATATAATGCCTAAAAAAGTAAAAACAGCCAAAAAATGCTCGAAAAAACTCGACCCCCCCCAAAAAAAATCGCCTCGGGGGCTCCCGCCCCCGAACCCCCGGCAACTATTGAAACTTTCGCCCCAGTTCACACAAAATCCTGGATCCGCCACTGCATAAAACAAACAGGTAATTTCATTTGTTTTAGTTAAAGATGTATTTATATTTATACCCTTAGTCATATACATTTAAAAATAAACACATAACCCCAACCCATCCCACCCACCAGAATCCTCGTCCCAACGCCGAAATCCTCGCCGAAGACCACCGAAATTCTCGCAGGATTGTTTCTCTCTTCGTCTATTTCTTTCATTTTTTTGGTTCGCGCCAGCGTCACCACTGCCAACGCTGGAGAACAAGTTTTTTCGCCAGAAAAAATTGAATTTTTACCGGAAAAAATTGAGGTTTTAATGAAATAGTAAATTTATCAGTTTCGATTTTTTTATCAAAAAAATATCAAATATGAGTATTGTTGGATAGATTTCTACGAGTAGATTTCAAATATATAAATTTTGTGAATTTTGGATTTGTAAATTTGGAGTTATGGACCTTTAAAAATTTAATGGGTTCTTGTTTAATGAGTTGTTATATGGCATATTGGTCATTTTTCATGATATTTTTAATACAGGAACTAAATTTATAAAATTATGTGGAGTGTCCTATTTTTATATACTTTGAGTCAGATTGGACATTTCCCAAAAACCCCCTTTATTAAATATGTGCTGCTGCTTTTAGAGAGAACAAATGAACAGTGGCGCACGCATAACTAAAATAGATTGGGTCAATTATTAAATAGTCCCTACTATAAATATATATTTTTTAAAAAGGGCACATATTTTTAGTTTAACCCATTTAGTCCCTCAAGCACTCAATATCCTCTTATTTTTAGAGGTCCGCGCCAGCGGCACTCCCTCTCCAAAATATGTGGTAAAGGACTTTTTGAGGCAAAATAAAAAAGTTTGGACTAAATGGGTATTAAAAAATGTCCGAGGAATTATTTGGTATATGTCCCAAATAGATTATGTATTTTTAGGACTTAAAATAATATTGATTATAGATATAGGACAACAAACATTTCATTACCATTTTTAGTCCCTGTTTTCAAATTATAGGGACACGTGGCATGCTGTGATTAGTGTTATAGGGACACGTGGCATGCTGTGATTGGTTGGCGTTTTATGAGTATGGATCCGCGCCAGAGACTTTATTCAAAAATAGGGACTAAAACTATAAAAAAAATGTTTGTTGTCCTATTTTCAAAATACATATTATAATAGGTCCTAAATTTACAAAGCCCCTAACTAAAATGTGATTTACCTAAATTAGCTGAAGAGTCGTAACTTAAAAGCGAGTTCTCTGGTGTAATGAAGTTTGGGATGCCTTCTTCCCTACCCCCCCATACTGGCTGCTGATGAAGCCCATCAAAATGCCATAGCTGCTGATACTGCTCTCTGTTTCCACTGAGTTGCCCTTCTAGCCACGTTGATGGCATTACCATGCCCGGGAAGTTACTGTCCATAACAGATCCACTCTGCAAATTTTAAAAAGTTGAATAAAACATTAAATCATCAATAATAAAACTAAACTTGAATACGTGTGCCTTAAACATTACTCCATCCGTCCCAAATGAAACTTGAATACATTTGCCTTAAACATTACTCCATCCTTCCCAAATGAAGAGTCGTGTTTTCCTTTTAATCCGTTCCAAATTTTTTATGATGAAAATAATCAAAAGATGTCTCAGCTAGCCAATTAGTATAACCCTGCCAAGGCTGGAATATTTCAAGACCCACAGAAAACAGTTTTAAAAAATAATTTCACTCTTACCAAACAATTACAAAGCACACGCTGCAAATTATTTCCTGTTACCCACTTGACATGACACAGCAAAATCATTGCACTAAAACAGATTGACCTGAATAATTAGCTATTTTCTAGGGATAATAAATATATATATATATATATATATATATATATATTAGCTATTTTCTAGGGATAATAAATATATAGAGAGAGAGAGAGGAAGGCTCACCTACATCATGCACTATACATCACACCGTACACCACACTTAATTCTAGGCCCTAGAAAAAAAAAAATCAAATTTTATATTTTTCCCTTGAAATTAACCTTCCAATCAACTCATATGCAAAAAATTAGGTCAAAATATATTTGTAGCTATTTTTAAAAAATCCACAAAAAACTGTTGGCGCAGACCCTTATAAATAAGGTATTTTTAGCAGTTTTTTGTGGATTTTTTAAAAATAGCTACAAAATGTATTTTGACCTAATTTTTTGCATATGGGTTGATTAGAAGGTTAATTTCAAGGAAAAAAATATAAAATTTGAAAAAAAAAAGTTTTTTATGGCCTAAAATTAGGTGTGATGCACGGATGATGTATAGAGCATGATGTACTATAGCCTGGCTCTCTCTCTCTCTCTCTCTCTCTATATATATATATATATATATATAGAGAGAGAGAGAGGGGGTGAACTTTAGTTGATTTTTTTAATGTGTTATTTAAATATTTCAGGAACCTGAAAACAAAATCAGCACAAAATGATTTTTTTTTCTATTTTAAAAAAACAATCAAAATATGTCGGCTTTTAAGTAGCTTAAATATTGATATTTATGACATTTTTTGACCAATTTTTTTAAAACAACAAAAAAATCATTTTGAGCTGATTTATTTTTCAGGTTCCCTGAAATGTTGAAATACCACACACAAAAAATCAACTCAAAAATATGTTTTTTACTATTTTAAAAGAAAATAGTCTGCAAGGGAGGTTTTCATTTAAGGACCTCTCTCTCTCTCTCTCTCTCTCTTTATATATATATATATTAGGTAGTTGAGATCTATGAAGCACGGCACTTTCCCGGAGGCCTTGTACGAGTGTCGGACACGGCATGGACACGTGGCCTACGCATAATTGTCAAAATCGTCCGATTCGCGAGTCGAATCGTACGATTTGATTCGATTCGGAGGCAAAACGATTCGAATCAGGTAAAGAATCGTAAATGTCTAAAGAATCGTTCGATTCCAACTCGAATAGGGAATCGGAGGCAAAACGATTCAGGAAAACTTATTTTTTAACTTAACTGTAACTCACTTTTAACCCAAAACAAAAAAACATAACTCCATAACCCATACAAACCGTAATCCAAGCAACCCAAACAAACCGTAGCAAACCAACCCTAATCGTAGTAAACAAACCCTAATGTTGCAAATCGAAGGCCGTTTTAACCTATTCTTGCAAATCGAAGGCCGTTGCAACTCTAATCGTATGTTTTCTTTCATGTTTCTGTCTTATTTTGCAAATCGATGGCCGTTTCATGTTTTATTTTGCAAATCGATGGTCGTTTCATGGTTTATTTTGCAAATCGATTGCCGTAAGTTATAAAACCATAGTTTTTTGTTTCTATGTGATAAAACCATACGTTTTGTTGTTTTTTTGCTGTTTTTTTAAAGTAAAACCATACGTTTTCTTTTATTTTTTATTTTTTTTAGTTATAAAACCATATGTTTCAGTTATTTTGCTCAATCAAAGTCATGTTGTTTTTAGTTATTTTGCTGTTCTAATAAAACCATATGTTTATTTTTTTTAGTTAGTATAACATAAGTTATTTTTCTGTTTTATTTTTTAGTTATTTTTGCTTCTTTTTCATTTTCTTTTTTTTTTTAGTTATTTTGCTGTTATAAAACCATATGTTTATTTTATTTTAGTTAGGAAAAACAAAAGTTAGTTTTGTTGTTTTATTTTTTAGTTATTTTTACTGTTTTCTCATTTGCTTTGAAGTTCTTTTGCTGTTTTTTTTTTTGAAGTTATTTTCTTCCTCTTTTTTTGCGCTTTTTTTTTGCTGTATTTGCTTAAATATATGTATTTGATTAAATTTTTTAGTTATTGCTTAAATACATGTGCTACGGTTAATTTTTGTGCTATAATTTGGTATATTATCATGTGCTACGATTAGTTTTTTGTCATAGCATGCTTAATTATCAATTCTATAGTGTTAAATCCCATTTACGTATGTTTTATTTCATTTTTATCATTTGATTCCGATTCGACCGGTTCGATTCGCGATTCATGGGTAAACGATTCACGATACGATTCGCGATTTGACAACTATAGTCCTATGTGACATGTCGAACAAATATGGTATTAAATAAAGGTTGGACACGGGAGAGACACAGTTGGGAGAAAAAAACTGGGGCACTTTACAAAATCAATTTTATTAATGGTTCATTAGAGTTTTTCACAAGTTATTAGAGTGTTAACCCTTTTACATTCAAGTTTTTCACAAGTAACCCTCTTGGCACAGTTAACACTTTAATATCAATAAAGTGTTAAGTGTTAACATCAAATATTTGTTAGCAGTTAACACAAACATTTGAATGATTTTTTTGTTTGTTTAGAAATTATAAGACAATGGTTTGTATGTTCTAGTATGATTAATGTGATGTTTAATATTTATAATGAATTTAATACTTTAATAGTTTATATGTTTTTTTGCATTTTGGTTGTAATTTGTATGGGATTTAGAATTAATGTGCTGTTTTATGCCTTTTTAAATATTTAAAAAGAATTCTTTGGCGCTGTGTCGTGTCCTAAATATTTTGAATTTTCCGTCTCGATGTGTCCGTGTCCATGCATAGGTTGAGATATATTACGTAACTAAGTGTCTCATCTCCTTACTTTTTTAGTCTCCTTATTGTGGTAGGATTCTTAGCTTCCAAAGTCATTTAATGCTTAAATAAAGTGTCATCATTCTCTTGTAATTCACAAATTTTTGAATGATGATTTGAGAGAATTGAGATATGGAGCTTTGACTTCTTGTGTATATAAGCTTCCGCTAGTTTATGCCATAAATTGATTGCAGAAAGGGTAAAGTGCACCCCAAAAAAAAACTTTGAACAATGTGTATTTTGCAAGAAACTCACCTAAACTATTTGTAATGCTAAAAATAAAAAAATAAATAAAAGAACTATGCATGTTGTTGGAAAGATCCCCCTATGTATAGCTGAAAAGAATATTTTTTGGCGTTAAAAATTCCCAAAGGGGGTATTTTCCAGCAAAATGTGCATTTCATGGTTTTTTTACATTAATTACAATTCAGGATGGTTTCTTGTAAAACAGGCATAGTTACCAATGAGCGCGCGGGGGAGGGGGGTGAGGGGCACTTTCCTCTTACAGTTAATATGTGCCCATCCTCTACGTGTGCAATGCCTTTAATTGAGGAACAGAAATTTTAAGAGTGACTCCTATGCAAATTACAAGACTGCTTGATGGTTACCCTTTTGGTATCCCATTCTGATAAGCAGTTGAAGATGTAAATGTGCCCAGATGGCAGATAGCATAGGATTCCCTGCTCTACCCATATTGATGGTAGAAAAATGGTCTTTTCAAATCTTGAGGGACCAAGAAAAGCGTCATAAGAGGAACCCATTCGATTATTTCCCATTCGGATTGCTGGGTATTTTCAGAACCTCAGTAAAAAAGTTGCATCTAAAAGTTATTACCAAATTTATTGGTGCCAGCTCAAGACCAGGCACAGCTATAAAGCAAAGTCTTCTTCTCCAATCAACACGATTAAATTAAGGGTAAAAATAAAAAATAAAAAACTAGAAATCGTCATGTTAGCATCAGTTCACAACCCAGAAAACTAACAGAAACGGTTTAATGCAGACGTACCTCTGCAGCCAATAGACTGTCAAAGTTGATATCAATTCTTGGGTACACAGCAGCAAGCCTCATTGATAACAGCTGGAGTCAAACAAATATCAGGAAAAATCAAGGCAACAGAGAATATTATGCTTTGCCAGTAATTGTGGAGCTTTATTCTGTTATGGAGGTTCAATAATTCCCTATAATTTTTGCTGCGAATTTTTTTTTTTTAATCATCTAAGGGTGGAAACCAAATAGGCTTCACATAGCTGACCACAAATATTGGCGGAAAGGCTTTGTTAAGTTGAGTTAAGTACAGTGGAAATGAAATGATAAAAGAAGCAATCATATAACAGAAATGTATACAACTAATAAACCTTTGAAGCCTCAGAATTCCATATTATCATATGCAAGAAGAGTGAAGTCAACATATTTATGAAACCCAACCAAAATTTGCAAGAATGGGATATAAATTCAAAACCATCTGAAGTTACATTTTCTTCTTATTTATATTTCAACGTTCCAAAATTAATTCAACTGTGGCAAATATTCACCAAGCGATATCCTCCAGTCCAGTATCATCAATAACAAGTCTTGCTTTATCATTCAACAAAAGTAATTCAGAAAAGTATTTCACAAAAACAGTTTCATCTAATAATAAAAGAACACCTTAGCTTTAACATGTATACACGAACAGAAAGGGATGTATAAGTCTAACCTCCACTTGACGCTGTAGGGATTGTACATGATTGATAATCTCATCCAGCACCATTGCTGTTCCAGAAATCTACATGAACATACTACAATGATCATTATTTCTACAAGAAAAAGGAGATAATGCTTAAGCTACTGAAAACTCTTAGCGTGACTTCTGCGTAAATCATTGATCATTTTCTTTTATAAATATAAATTATCAATTAATTAGGAGTGTGCAGTGAACACCTGGTTTTTAAACTTTCTCTAATCTAAGGAAATGAAAAATAAAAAGTGGCCACTGTAAACTTCTTTTCTATTGATACTCTTTTTTTTAATATTAAAAAAACAAAAAGGTATTTGCAGTGACACTGAATATTTCTAACATCTACAAGATATGATAATAACTTAACAGCAAGGCTTCCACGACCCTGAAATTCATTTCCTGTCATACCTTAAAGCTGCATGGAAGTCCAAACATCAAATGATTTGAAAAATGACAGCAGCATATTTCTCGCAAAATTATGAACAAATGCGTAGATAGATAAAAGTAAATTCTGATAGTTTGTGTACGCAAATTGATATACATAAAATTTTGGTGGGGAATCAGAGTTTAGTGGCATGACCACAAGTGACCCCTAAATTGGCTTCAGAAGAGTTGAACACCATGAAATAATTGTATATATCAAAAGGAAGGATTCTTGATAAGGAAATAAGGTAGACTCTACATATTGTAGTGTCTTTTAATTCTCTCAGACTTTTAACACACAAGTGTTGAATATGCTCGATTGATCAAAAGAACAGGTGAGATATCTTGTGGAAGCAAATAAGTGCTGTTCCCAGAAAGCCACATAACTCAACTAAGCCGAGGCACTATCCACCGAGTGGAATTATGTACTATCTTTACTGAGCTGCTTTCCTACCACACTACCAAAAGATTTGGAGATCAGATCCTTAGCGAAGGCTACCTTCAAATGGCATTTATACAACTTTATTAGATATATTTACAGCCATGGAAGTTGTACCAGACATAGTCCCAGAAAAAAACTATGGATTAGATTTAAAAGAATCTAAACATTAATGAAACGTGAAAAGCAGACTTGATTATGTCTGTATTTAGTTGAGTTGATTCACTGATGCTTTCATGGTTAGGAACCAATATTAGGACGAAAATAAAAAGTTTAAAAACATTTTGTGGCTTTTGTGGGAAAATAAAAAGTTTAGTGACTACAAATCGGAAAAATGACTAAAGTTCATTATGCTTTGTTTAATGGCTTTTTTTACCAAACAAAAAATAATGACTAAATTGAAATAATATGTAAAATTTGTTGTGCTTTGTCAACACTGGTCATAAAGCATAATGAGTAGATTATTTTGAATCTTAAGTTGAATATTCACATAACACTGGTACAAGATCAACACATGAAGGATTTGCGGAGAAGGATTAGACGTATAATTATTCTCAAAGGATGCAAAGGTTTCATTTTCCCAACTTTAGACCTTAGATTGTTTCTTGAATCAAGGACAAGCATACTTGTAAAGAAGGGGGGGTGTTTTCAAACTAGTCAATTTCTGAATATCAAACTAGGGGAAAAAATCATTGACAAAGTAATTTGGACTTTTGAACAAAAATTTCAATAACTAACTGGTGTTGCAAAAGCCAAACTAAGGGAACAACATCTAATAAAAGCGACTTATCCCTCAAGCAAGGAAGTGAGTGTGTGAGCAGGATAACAAAAGCGACTTATCATCAGTACCAACCTAAGACTTTTCTCGGTGCAAAAGCATAACTACTTTTGATGAAAAAGTGACAATGACCTAACCCTTATTTAAAGGCCAAACAAAAGCAATCATCTAAACAGATTTATCATAAAGTAATCCAAAAGCTAATCAAATCAATTAATATAAAATGTAAACTAACCTTGTTGCACCCCGGGACCAATTCTTGAAGCAACTTCATCCTAGCGTTAATTTTCTCTCTCCTTGCCTGGCCAATATATAAAACAAAACAAAATCAACTAATTGATAATATAATTAGATCACAGTAATTATTAGCTTAATTAAGAGATTTACCCTTTCAGCTAAACTATGGCTATCAGTAGCTTGACCGCGACGAGCTCGAACATGAACGTACGGAAGCTCTTCCCTGCCTTTGGAGGTTTCGATTTTGCTCTTCTTAGCCGATCTATTAACCTAATTTTCCAAGTTTATGTTAGATTCAGAAACATTAATGAAAAGAAAACCCTAAAAACCCTACCTTCTTCTCTCGCTCCTTTCTCTTTGCTGATTTCTCATCCTTGTTCGGAATGGACAAAACCGGTGACGAATCTGATTCCAATGGTTCTTGTTTCAACAGAATTGAGGTTGTGGCGAAGACGGAGAACTTAGAAGCTCGGTCAATTAGAGATGTGTCGGAGGGGAAGATCGGAGTGCAATTGTATGGTTTGGCCTGAGTTTCCGGCGAGTCTAATAGCTTAACGGCTTGATTCGCCGGAAGTTCGAGAAGAGAAGTGAAGTAACTACCGGTTTCCGGTGGTGCGGATATCAATGTCCGAATTTCCTCACCGGATTGAAGAGATTCCGCTCCGATTTCTTCGGATCTAACCTCCGTAATGTTATTAAGCTCCATCGGAATATTCAATTGAGCTGAATTACGCTTACGAGCGAATTTTGAAAGCTTGAACCGTAAGCAATTGAAGTTAGTTGAAGCACAAACGGTACTTTGCCTGATGCTGTGTGTCTGGAATTTCTATTTCCGTTGTTTTTATCACTTCTAAGGCATGTGAGCTTCTGTGGAAGGAACCGAGGTTGATCAGCTCACTGTTCTGTCTTTATAGGATTTATGGTTATGCGAGGGTGTGGGGTAAACAACTGAAAGATAGTGGATACGCGACGTAGGGCGGGGACTCGATCGATCCGACCCCGGAACTTTCCCCAACTTACACACTTGCCCCTTTTTCGCTTGTCGTGTACGCCAAATTTTTGCATTTTGGCTCACATCAAACGGAGTAAATTACATATTTAGTCCTTAAATCATGACACAGGTTTTTTATGGCTCATAAATTTTATTTTATTATAATTTAATCTTTCAATTTATCAATTTGATCCTTCCGTTAATATAACTAGTTAAATTTGACAGAATAAAAAGGGTAAATTTATCAAACCAATTTAATGAACTTAAATCTTTAGGTAAATGCAAATTAAAACATTAACTCACATTTTTTACTTCAATATGTATAAAAGAAAAAAAAAAAATGAAGCCTCCTCTCCCTCCGACAACTTGCAACGGCCCCTCCCTCTAGCGGAGACTTCCTTCTTATTAGGGTGTAAATATTGTAAATAATGATTAGTTATTAATCTGCAAATTAGTTAGTTAGTTAGTTTTATAATTACGCTTTATATTATAACTAATTCATTGAAATAGTGGTTATTTATATAGTTGGCTTCTGTATTGTTATTAATTGAAAAATGAAGATCATTTCTTCTTCTCTCTCTTCTTCTTAGCTCTTCTTCTTCTCGAGCTTAATATGGTATCAGAGCAAATTTGATCCACAACAAATTTGCTTATTTTCTTCTTCCTTTGTTGATTATTCTTGTCTTCTTCGATATGGCGACTATTTCCTCGATGAGTGATTCCAATTCTGGAGAGCGTACCAATATGAATCGTTCCGCCATTGAAGAACCTTCGAAACCCTACTGTCTTCATCATTCTGATAGCCATGGGAAAGTGCTCGTCTCGCAGCAACTCACCGATGAGAATTACACCAATTGGAGTTGCGCAATGTTAATTGCACTATCTGTGAAGAACAAATTGGGATTTGTCGATGGTTCTATTCCTGAGCCTCAAGGTAGTGACGATAATTTGCTCAATTCCTGGATTCGCAATAATATTGTTATATCTTGGATCTTAAATTCGGTTTCAAAGGAAATTTCTCTCGATACTATCTTTGTTGCTTCTGCACGAGAGATTTAGCTAAATCTTAAGGCTTTTTTCAACAGAGGAACGGACCTACAATTTTTCAACTAAAATGTGAATTGATGAATTTGCATCAAGAAAAGAGTTTTGTTAGCATTTACTTCATAAAGCTGAAAACTATATGTGAAGAACTGAGTAATTATCGGCCTAATTGTTCTTGTGGAAAGTGCTCTTGTAGTGGAGTTAAAAATCTTAACAATCATCATCAAATGGAGTACATAATGTCCTTCTTAATGGGACTTAATAATTCTTCTCTCAAGTTCGTGGTCAGTTGTTTCTCATGGATCTGATGCCTCCTATCAACCGTTCTTTCTCTCTGATTATTTAAGAGGAACAACAAAATAGGACTAATCGTTCCTCTGATCTGAGCAATTACACTGGCACAATGGCCTTTATTGTTAAAACAAATTTTGTTAAGTTTGGTGGATCTGGTTCTCAAAATTCTCAGAATTCCAATTCTAGTGCTTCTAAGAATCGAAAAAGAGACAAGCCTTATTACACGCATTGCAAGATCCTTGTTCATACGGTGGATCGTTGCTACAAGATCCATGAGTATCCTCCTAGATATAAATTCAGATCCAACAACAATTCTAATGCTGCTCATCAAGTTTCTACTTCTGATGATAGACTGGATCAATCTATTTTTTTTTTAGGTTTTGTTCAGAATCTGAACCCCAATCAATATCAGCAGCTAATGTCATGTTTTCTAGACATTTGAGTAGCTCAACAAAGGTCACGAACGCTCTTGATCCTTCTCAAACCAACTGTCTCGCAGGTATTTGCTTCTCTATATCTTTGAGTCCTCTATTTTCATCCAATCAGTTTTGGATTCTAGACTCAGGAGCTACTCGACATATTTGTTCACAAGCCAATGTCTTTATTTCCTTACATTCTACTCATCACACAACAGCTACTTTGTCAAATCGTTCTCAGAGTTTGGTCCATTTTTCTGGTGATGTTAAACTGCATTCTGACCTTGTGCTTAAGAATATATTATTTGTTCTTTAATTCAAATTCAACTTGATCTCAGTCAGTGCTTTAGTAACTAGATCTGGCCTTACAGTGAGTTTCTTTCCTAACTGCTTTGTTATCTATGATCTATCAAGCGAGGGGATGATTGACAAGGGTGACAAAGTCCAAGATCTCTATGTTCTTAATGTTTAGTGCTTGAATTCTATATCCAGTGTCTTTGTAAATAATGTTTCTGCTCATAGTTGGCATAATAGGCTAGGACATATTTCTTTTAAGAGACTTGATTCTTTAAAAGATCAGTTGAAATGTGATGTAACTAGATTGCATAAGTCAGATCCTTGTTATATTTGTTATCTTGTTAAGCAAAGAAGGTTTCCCTTTGAATCCAATAATCATTTGTCCAAATTTCCTTTTGATCTTGTGCATTGTGATATTTGGGGGCCATATAAAACTGTTTCTTATACTAATCATTGATTTTTCTTGACTCTTGTTGATGATTGCACTCGTTTTACTTGGGTTTATTTGTTGAGGAATAAATTTGATGTTGTTTCTTTGATACGAATGTTTTTTAACATGGTTTTAACTCAGTTTAATGCCAAAATCAAGGTTTTTCGATTTAATAATGCACCTGAGTTATCTTTTACTGAGTTTTTTCAAAATAAGGGAGTTTTACACCAGTTTTCATATGTTGAAAGGCCTCATCAAAACTCAGCTGTGGAGCGAAAACATCAACACCTCTTTAATGTGGCTCAATCACTATTTTTTCAATCCAGGATTTTAGTTTATTTTTTTAAAGAATTTTGTTCTTACTGCGGCTTTCTTGATTAACAGAACTCCTTCTCCACTATTAAGGCATAACACACCTTTTTGTTTGCTATACAAAAGAGCTCCTAATTACACTCTTTTTTTAGTTTTTAGTTGTTTAGAATTTGTTTCCACCTTAGCTGCTCATCGAACTAAATTCCAACCTCGTGCTTGAGTTTGTGCTTTCCTTGGTTATTTGTCTGGTGTGAAAGGTCATAAGTTCTATTATGTGGAGGCCAAATAAATTTTTCTTTCACGAGATGCAATGTTTCATGAGGAAGTGCTTCATTTTCATATTATTACTACTTCAGATCAAGTTACTGATTCGTTTCCAGATTAGGTTCTGACACATTCTTCATTACAAGATCATTTTTTTCTAGATCTTACTTCTTCACATGTTCATGATCCACTTGTTACTTCTGGTGTTCCAACTGATCTTCCTATTAATCGTCCCGATTCTAATTCTCCAATTATTTCTTCATCGGATCCGTCTCCCTCTAGTGTTACTTCTACTTCAGCAGCCAATATTCCAGTAGATGATATTCCAGTAATTGCTCCTTTTCCATCTGGTGGTGTTGTTCTTCAAAAATCTACCAGAATGATTCATCGACCTAATTACTTAAAGGATTATCACTGCAATTTACTTACTAGCTCTTCTACTCATTCTTCCAATTCTGTATCTTATCCAATCTCTAACTATATTTCTTATCATAGCCTTTTTTATTCACACAAATAGTTTGTGCTCAGTGTATCCTCTCAGGTTGAGCCTCAATACTATTATCAAGCACTGAAGTTTCCTGAATGGAGATCGGTTATGCATGAAGAGTTGAAAGCTAAACACCTGGACCGTCAATCCTCTTCCTCATGATAAGCATACCATTGGATGCAAATGGATTTATAAGATCAATCTTAAATCGAATGGATCTATTGAGCGACATAAGGCTCGTTTGGTAACTAAGGGCTATAGGCAATAAGAAGGTTTAGACTTTGTTGAAACCTTTTCTCCAGTGGCAAAATTAGTGATTATAAAGGTTCTTCTTGCACTTGCTGCCTCACATAATTATCATCTATCTCAACTCGATGTCAATAATGCCTTTTTAAATGGTGTTCTTTTTTAGGAAGCCTATATGGATCTCCCTATCGACTATCTTAGGAAGGGGGAGTCCTCTCTATCTCAAATCAAACTAGTATGCAAGCTTCACAAGTCAATTTATGGTCTCAAGCAAGCTTCGAGACAATTGTATTAAAAAAAAATTCAAACTTTGCCCAAGTTTGGCGTTCTTCTGTCAAAATCTGATTACTATCTCTTCACAAAAGGTCATGGATCCTCTTTTGTTGCTCTTTTAGTTTATGTGGATGATATCATCCTTACTAGTCCTTCATCTCAAGCTATTGATGAGCTCAAACAGTTTCTACATACATATTTTAAGCTTAAGGATCTTAGTTATTTCAAGTACTTCCTTGGTCTTGAGATTGCTAAGTCTAAGCAAGGTATTATTCTTTCTTAACGCCATTACACCTTACAATTGCTTGAGGATGCAGGTTATTTGACTTGTAGCCCAACTACAGTTCCATTGGATCTAAAACTTTGTTTAACTACCACTGAAGGTGAACTGTTTCCTGATATAACACAATATTGACGGCTTGTTGGTAAACTTCTTTATCTCACTTTATCTCGCCTAGATATTACTTTTGTAGTTCACAAGCTCACTCAATTCTTGGCTCAACCTCGACTTCCTCATCTCAATGCAGTGCATCACTTACTTCGTTATCTCAACAAAAATTATGGTCAAGGGTTGTTATTTTCTTTTAATTCTTCCCTATAGTTAAGAGCTTACTCTGATGCTTATGGTCATATTCATTTGAAAGCATTCTCTGATGTTGATTGGGGATCATGCCCTAATTCTCAACGCTCCATTACAGGTTTTTACATCTTTATTAGAGACTCTTTATTCTCTTGGAAGGCCAAAAAGCATACCATCATCTCTCGATCCTCAACTGAAGCTGAGTATAGAGCCCTTTCCTCTGCTGCCAGTGAATTTATTTGGTTATAGCAACTTTTTAAAGATTTTCAAGTCAAGGTTGATTCTCCTTTATTGCTATATTATGACAATCAAGCTGCGATACATATTGCCTCTAACTCAACCTTTCATGAACGAACTAAGCATATCGAGATAGATTGCCATTTTGTTCATGAAAGAGTTGCTGTGGGAGTTCTCAAATTGCTGCCCATTAGATCTCAGTACCAATTGGCTAACATGTTTATTAAACCCCCTCCCATTCACTCAGCTTTTTCTTTGTATCCAAGATGGTTGTAAAGGACATTTACAAGCCACCTTGAGGGGTATAATTAGGGTGTAAATATTGTAAATAATGATTAGTTGTTAATCTGCAGATTAGTTAGTTAGTTAGCATTCTAATTATGCTTTATATTACAACTAGTTCATTGTAATAGTGGATATTTATATAGTTGGCTTCTGTATTATTATTAATTGAAAAAAGAAGATCAATTCTTCTTCTTAGCTCTCGAGCTTAATACTTCTCTTCCAGCAACACATTCTCCCTTCCTTCTACCGAAAACCTCCCTCTCTTTCGATTCCCCGATACCCCCTCCCATTACCGAATACCTCCCTTATATATTTTTTAAAGCCTTAATTCATCATCTTGCACCAAATAATTATCCAAAAGCCACTTATCAAAACATATATTTATTTAGATCTACCAGCAAGAGTAAGAAAGATTTTTTTTTATTTCTATTTGGATCTGTTTTTGGGAGTGGTTTGGAATTATTATTTTTTTGCAATTTATAATGTTGAATTTTCCTACAATTTTCTTTTAATTGGTGACGGCGTGTTGGATGAGCTTTGTGGGTGGTTTTGGTGTGTCCTGTGGAGAGGTGAGGTAATAGTTAGTGAATGTGGATGTGACATTTTATGGGTGGTTTAGATCTAACTGAAAATTGGTCCTCACTATTTTTCCACATTTGTTTACACTTGAGATTTTATATTAAGCAGAAAATATGCAAATAAAAAATAACACACTACTATAAGTGAAAAATAGCACACACATAAGAAATAGAAAGGTGGTCAGCACGAAGAAAGGGACCGGGGGAGATCTCCGGCATGTGGACGATTGGTGCATTTTCTCTTTTATACTTTCTAAGTAAAATATTATGAGTTAATGTTTAAATTTGCATATAATTAAAGATTTAAGTTCATTAGGTTGGTTTGGAAGATTTACCCTTTTATTCTGTTAGGTTTAATGGGTATATTAACGAAAAGGCCAGATTGAAATTGGAAGACTAAATTGAAACAAAATGAGGTTTAAGGACCATTTAAAAACTTGAACCATAGTTTAAGGACTAAATGTGTAATTTTCTATATCAAATTTGTTAAGTCTATTGGATTTATCATGATTCATTATTGAATTATTTGTATATAGAGCAATGATAGTGATAATCACTTATTTGACTCACTTCTGAGACATAGTTAATGTATTATCATCCCATCGTGTCTAAAATTGATTGCTTTTAGTATTTTATTTATTTTTAATTAATTATATTAGAGGATAACGATTAGGACTGTGTTTTTTTTTAACTATCGATTTTTTCGATCCAAATTTTTTCGAAATTTGGAATGAAATTTTAGTTCACTCATTTTCGATTTCTGATTTTGTTGAAAAAATTGGATCGAAAATCAAAAATAATTTTTGAATTTTCAGTTAAATAACAGAATGTAAAGGCGGTCACGAATTTGTCTTGTGACCTTAATCATAGAGTGTACGAACGAGTTACAGCTTTGGGGCGTGACCAAGATGTCATATAGTCACATGTATTTCAGGGATTTGGTCTGTATATAGCTGGTCATGACCTTTGTCCAAGATCGTTTCCCCTAATGCATAGGTCTATGACCCGTTCCCTTGGTCAGGGACTTGGTCCATGACCCGATAACTTTGGTCACGCCCGATTCGATCCTAGCCTGGTTCTGCAACCCTTAGCCTGGTCACAACCCAAGACAGAGTCCGTTCGCCTAATTTGGTGTAGTTTAATCATATATGGTTTTTCATTTCATGATTTTCTATGTAATATATGAGATGCCAAATTTAGACAATAACATCAACTATCGAGCCATACGGCTAGACAAGCCAGTATTTCATCAGATCCATTCATAACACCAATTTGATAGAGAAAGAAAGCATGTGGTGCCGGAGCTTTTGTGTGACCCATACTAAGACGACACATGTCTTTTCTAATGCATTATAGTTCACCTCATACCCTGTCAGCCTTTGATCGGCGTAGTAAATGGCTTTCTCCTTACATGATTCTTTGATGTATTGGGTTAGCATATACCCTGCTGCGGTGTTTTTTATGGTGAGATATAAGAGGAGGTGAAGACCTTACTAGGGAGGCATGAGCACTGGTGTTTAAAGGCATCTTGACATGCCTCGTTCCAAACTTTGGTTAAATCCTTTCGAAGAAGCTTAAAAATAGGCTCGCAGATAAAGGTCAGTTGGCTAATGAACCGACTGATGTATTGAAGCTTACCTAAAAATCCAAGCACTTATTTTTTCGTCTAGGGTGGTGACATCTCAAGTATTATTCTGAGTTTATCATGGCCTGCTTCGATCCTTCTTTCACTAACCATAAAGTCGAGAAGTCTACCCTTCGTGACACTTAAAATACATTTCTTTGAATCGCGTCTGGCATTATCAGAGTCATTCGAAGAACTTACTCAGGCCAGGGATATGACCTTCTCGAGTTTTAAACTTAATGATCATATCGTCGATATAGAATTCAACCTCCACGTTGATAAGATCGTGCAGAACGGTTGTAACGGACCTTTGGTAGGTAGCCCCGACATTCTTAAGACTGAATGGTATGATTGTGTAACAAAAGTTTTCCTATGGGGTAATGAAGGTAGTCTTTTTCTTATGGTTGGGATGCATCTTGATCTGACTATACTCGACAAAATCGTCAACAAATGACTTGAGGGCATAACTAGCAGTTTTATCTATAGTAATATCAATATTAGGCAGAGGACAATCATCTTTTGGGGATACCTTGTTCAAATATCGATAGTCGGTGCACATACGAACATTTCCTCCTAATTTCAGCACATGGATGATGTTTGCAAGGCATGCAGAATATTTAATCATGCGAATGAAGACTACATTTAATTATTTCACCACTTCATCTTTGACTTTGAGATACTATTATGTCCAGATATTTCTCAGTTTTTTGCTTGACAGGTCTGCCTAATGTTGTGCTATTTTTGGCTCAATACCTGGCATGTCACTATAGGTCCATGCGAATGAAGACAATAAATTCTTTCAGCAACTCTTCGAATTGCGATTGATCATGCTCGTTGAGGGTGGTCCCTATTTTAGTCTCTTACGAATAGCTACTAGAACCAAAATTGATAATAATAGTCTCATCACCATTAGTTTGAACGCCATCATGTTGTTTAGTTTTTTTCCTTATTGAGATCAGTTAAGAATTATTCGTAGATTAAATCATCTTCAGTAATCGTTTGATTAAAATCAAGGAAATTAATTTAAGGCATGTCAAGATACTCAAAGTCATTATTCATTTCATTGAAAACATTTTCAAAAAATATAGAGGTGAGGACCTCACCAAATGAGGCCTCATTCACAATTAAATCATAAATAGAAGAAAAAGTGGTAGATTCGGGTGTCTCCAGGGGATGGTGAACATTAGGGTTTAGGTTGACTTGGGCAGGCTTGACAAGGTTAGCATGCCAGTTGAGGAGTGGTGTATCAGTAGTGGTATTTTTTGGACGGTTGAAATGGCTCGGCTTTCAGGTGCATCATTCAGTTATCAAGCCCTAGTGTATGCAGGCCTAATGGCTCATTGGTATCACCGCCATCATAATCGCCGTTTCTTTCCAATCTTTGATGGTTAGAGGATCCACCTCATGCTTTTATTCTTCATCCTAAGTAACCTCGTCTTCAAATAAAATTTGCAGCCTTATATTCATATTTTTCTCTACAAGGTCGTACCGTAGTTTGGGAAATCCATAAAAGGGGAAGTCTTTGCCCTCTTGTTCATTACTGGTGTTATCTGAATCATCACCCCCAACTAGTGGAAATGATGTCATATCTCCATAAAAAGTCGATGCATTCTATAACCTCCATGACTTCATCATATAAGTCTTCCCATTAAGTAGGGAAGTTTTGGAAGGAAAAAACTGGACGCCTTTAAAGTTTCAAAATTGTGAGCAACTTGGAGACAGTGCATACTTATCACTTTTTGAAAAATACATCGCACACATAATTTACGTAATGTTGTCTAAACTGAACTCTTTTGTGGGTACAAACCATTTATCGGATTGTCGATCCCACTTTCAGGCTTCCACGAACATGGCGTTGATCTTCTCGAAGTGGATGGTCATCTCTAGAGGCAATTTCAACCCAAATTCCTGAAGTTGATCCAAAACTATGGATAGTTCCATGCCTCCCCCTTTTTAATATCTATGAACAACAATACAAGCCCAGGTGAGGAGATATAGAGCTTGACTGGTGGGATTCACAGGACGTAGAAGAAAGGAAGGATAGACTTTGAGGGGTTTGGGTGCACTAGTGGATGGATTGGGTGTTTTGACGGGATTACTTCTAGTGGAAGGGTTGAATTCTGGATTTTCTTCTGAGAGGATGGCATTCACCCTGATTCGGAGTGCTATGAGAGGATTCTGAGTGGTATTGGGATTTGGATCGACTGGCAGGGCAATGATCCCCCTATCCATGAGGTTTTGGATAACATTCTTTAGGTGAAAACACCGATCAGTGGTGTGCCTGGAGATCTTGTGGAAGTCGCAATAAGCATCGTGCTTAAATTTTTGGAGAAGGGATCGGGAAATGGTCCATGTTCTAGGGGTTTGATAAGATTTTGGGCTAGAAGGGCTTGATAAACTTTTAACAAAGGGGTATGAAGTTCAGTATATTCCTTTCTAACTTTATTGGGATGACCTTCGGATGTCCATGAGGTAGCAGGTTGGGACATGTCGTTAATGGTTGAGACTGAGGTGTTGGCTCGCTTATCATACTTCCGAGGTGAGAAATGCCTGGCCTGCCTCTTCGGTTTAGATTTAATTTTCTGATTTGCGACCCCTTTTTATATTTCTACCCCTACCTCCCGGAGGGCTTTGAAATGGGGATAGTACTAACTGATAAGCACCCATAAGTATTTTTTTATACCGTAAATATGTGTATTTTAGTCGTTCGATCTCAATAAAAATGGTCTTATGTTTGTATTTGTCTATATTGCAGGTCAATAGGAAGTCGCGGTATCAAATGGTGTTAAATTGGCATAATTGCGACACAGTAACGATTAAAAGCGTTCAATGAAGGAAATTAAAGCAGCCGTGAAGTCAGAAGTCCCGTTTAAGCTTGCCCCGATGAGTTTCGATACCCTAAACCATATCCTGTACCAAACCTAAGCCTAAACCGAGCTCAAGCCATCACCCGAGCCTCATTTGTGTTTAGCTTGTAATTTTATTATTTTTAAGATTATTATTTGAGTAGTATTTATTTTTAGGATTTTTATATTATATTTGTGTACGTATAGTTATAAATATCATGTTCTGTATATTTACTATGCGTCGAGTGTTTTTATACGTTCAAGTATCTATTTTATTAGGTTTATCTTTATTTTATTCTATTTTTTTTAATTTTAATAGGTTAGTTTTATTATTATTATTTTTTTATTATTTTTACTTTGAGCCTTTAGTAATTTAGAGGTTTGGAATTTAATTTTTTAAGTTTTAATAAATTTTAATTTTACTCATAGAATTTTAAGTTTTAAATATTTTATTAAGTTTTATTTTATTTTGTTTGTTTTATTTTTTTACAATCTAAATACACATACACCCTACACCCACACACACCTTATTAATCCTCTATCATCTCTTCTACATTACAACCAGCCACACAAACTAACATCCATACCCACCTCAGTTGAAAACACCACCAGCCATAGCCAATATCTTCGGCAACTTCGACACTAACCGCTTTACTTGTCGGTGACCCCACTGCTCTGGTCAAAGTAACTTAACTTGTCGCCGACAAAAACTCAATACCCGACCCAAACCAATAGCGAACCCTACCTACCTTATCCCTCCAAAATTCGGCGGCCACCCATTTCTCGTCGGTAGCCATTAAACACTGAACTTACTTCCTTACCCAAACCACCCATTTCCGGCCATACCCGACCACCTGTTGAAATCTAAGACTTAACACCCATTTACATTATACCTGGATCCACCATAACCTGAATTCGAAACTCCATGGCTAACACCCTCGACTCTTTCCGGCAACCCCACTTCGGCCACAACTACCTACAAACCTACCAGGTCCATATACCGATTCTGACTCGGGATTCACACCAGCGATGTGAAAATCCGGACACAACTCGAGCTCCCACACCTGCTCAAAACGATTTGTTAACCCAAAACCTCCATATCCATCTTCAACCCAGCAAGTTAACCCCAAGCTACCCATTTCCAGCCTTTACCTGAACCTGTCATCCAAACCCGGAACCTCCGAACAAAACTAGTCCTCATCTCTCCCTTACCTGCCAAGTCACAATTCAAAGAAAACCATGTTCCAATCGCTTTGACTTAGCCAAAATAAATCCCAAAAATCTCTAAACAAAAAAATTAACTTGTGGGTTATAAAAGAAAGTGGAATCAGCTCAATAGAAGAAGACTCTCACGCAGAGAGAAAATAAAGAGAAAAAGGCAGTTCCTTTTCGTATAGTTTAGGAATAAAAAAATATGTTCAGAAAAATAAAAAATAATTAGAATAGGTTCGGAATATTTATTAGGTTTAGTTTTTAATTTCTTTTAGGGTGTGTTTGGCAGCCTAATTCCAAGCTTTGGAATTGGAATTGGGAGGTCCAATTCTAATTTTTTTATTTTGTACATTAAAAAAGCCCATTCATTTGAAATTCATTTATAATTCTCTTACGCCCAATTCCATAAATCAATTCCATTTCATTTTGTAGATATTTTGAAATCCAAATCTCATTGGAATTCAGATCGGGACACACACTAAAAAAAAAAAAAAAAAAAAACTCTCCCCTCTTGCCTCTCTCCTCCCACACTGGCAGGTCCGATCTTCGACAACCAACTCCCGTTGAAAACACTCACGCCGGCAGCTAACTCACGCCAGCAACTATCTTTCCCCCTATCCGGTCATTTTTCAGGTAGAACTCAAATCCCCCGTTGTTTATCTCCGATCTCAAATCTCCGGTCCTAATCTCATCCGGCAGCCAAATCTCCGGTCGCTAAACCTCAAACGTCAATATATATATATATATATATATATATATATATATATATATATATATATATATATATATATATATATATATATATATATACATACCACATATCTGATTTTTTTTATATGTGATTTTTTTTTAAATTCCAAAAGAATTCTGTAATTGATCCAAATAAGGGATTTCGAATTCTGCTAGAAATCCAAAAGAAATCCACACTTGAACCAAACAATTGAAATGGAATTGAAATTCCTTGAATTCCAATTCCGTGCCTCCAAACGGACCCTTATTGTAATCCACGGATATTTGTGGAAGAATTTAGATGCACTTCAATTCGACAGGGAAATATTACATATTGTGTTTCTATCTTCCTACTTATATTTATGTCTATATTTTTCTTGAATGTGGTTTATGTTCTAATATGAGAATGTTAGGCTAAACACCCCGTTCAAGGGGTGGGATGAAACGCATATGATGTTAAATTAATTAATTAATTTATTTAATTGCTATATTTCTAGGCTAATTAATTTAGAATTGTCACAAATTAATTTATGTAACAAGAGTTAGTAAATTGATTTTAAAAGTTAATATTTGATTTTGGGAATCGAACTAGAGATAGGTTTTTCCTAAAATTAAATATTAATTCGGTGTTGAAATTCGAGGATTCATTCAATGTTTCTTAAATTGATCCTAGTGGGTGTGACATTACTAAATTAGTTTTATGAAAAATATACTATTCAATTTATAACTATAACTAGAGTTAAATTATGAATTTAATATTATCTCAAAATATTTCAATTTAATAAATGATGAAATTAAAAATAACTGAACTCGCGGTGTAATTCCATCTCTTGAACCTTCTCACATTTATCAAACTCGGTTACATGTCATTTTTAGTTATTTAGTCACTTCAGATTTTTAGCATTAATTAGTTAATTTTCCCTTCAAATTGTTTTTAAAAATATATATAAAAAACTTTAAAAACAGATTTTGATAAAATATTAAAATTGCAAGTATTAACGTTATTTGTTTCACCTTGAAAGTTGGATTGATACCCGTACTTACCACAATACAAGTTGTTTAACAAGTTTTGTAGGTATCCAAGGGATTTTGAGACTAGACTTTTAAAGACAACGACCATACGCAAAAAGTCAGTCATCAAATGGCGTCATTGTCGCTTTCTTGACGAGTAGACGAAGTGAAGACTTGTATTTCATTTGTAGTTACTTTTTTATTTTATTTTATTAGTTGTATTTATTTCGGTGTATTTTGACACTGATTTTTTGTAATAATTATTCATAATAAAAAAAAAGCGAAAAGGGAAACGAGACAAAATAGAGAAAGAGAGCCCTTGGAGTGTATTTTCAAGCCTCTCTATTTTGGGTCCGTAAGATTCGCAGGGACGACTGAAATTAGGCAAACTTCCCCCCGGTCGACTCAACTCGGTCTTCACCCCACATGTGTAAAAGTCGTGGGAGGTAAATTTCTTCATAACTAGCGAATCCCCTGCATGCGAGTTAATTTTTTATGTGATTATTTGCTCATATGTGTTTTTAATTTTTGCATCGCACTTAATTTAAATGGTTTAATGAATTAATCTACCTAAGACCTAAAGCCGATCATTGCAACGAGTTGGGATTTCATCACCCACTCAATTCGTGCTATCACTTAAATTAAAATCAATCAACTAGCATGCCAAGTAGGATCGGTGTTTATTAGGACCCTTTTGTAACGAGACACTCGAAGGATACTCTAGTGAGTCCTTTCCACCCCTGCCAATCTTTAATTGACTTTCTTATGATAAATTGTCTAAGAAAATTGGGTTTTAAGTGATGTCGTCCAGTAAAACAGGTTTGCGCTTTCCCCAGCATGGTACCAGATAGTCGATTGTTGTAGTACCTAGTATGGTGAGTCTTAACTAGTAAGCCTCTTGTTCTCTCGAGAATAAAGTAGGAGCACAATTTTTTCAAAGGCGACGTATGGCTCCGTATTTTTCTCGCCCGTGGATTAATTATAAATTTGATTATTCTATCACTTAATTGAAGATAATCATTGTCTACGTGATCGTTAGGATTTTTCCTTTACTCGTACATGTCTAATTCAACTTTTTTGGTAGTCGATTTTACGCTCCGTCCTATTGAGTTTCAAAAACGAGCCCATTTTATCCCCTTTACCGAAAAATCTCAAAAATATTTTCTATTTTTTAAAAAATATTTTCCAAAAAAATTGCAAAAAAAATTTCTTTATTTTTCAATACTCAAAATGCCAAAAATATTTTCCTTTTCTTATATTCAAAAATCACAAAAAGATTTTCTTTTCTTTTGAAAAATATTTAAAAATCCAAAAATATTCCTCTTGTTATGGCTGAAGAACGTCCTTTATGGGAATACTTTGGCCATTTCTCATTATCTCGAAGCATGTTTGACATTGAGCCCGAGTCGAACCTCCATACATTACTTCGTGGCTTTAACTCTCTCATACCCACTGTTGATACTCTTGTGTCATTCACGCACACATCTTATATTCCACCACCTCTGTGATAAGTGTCAACCCATCCAATGCTTTCGTCATGCTCCCACTGCTTTCACGTCGATCACGTGTCCCATGAGTGTCCTTACCTTCCAAATCCATCCAAACTACCCATGGCCCAAGTGTATCCGTATGACACTATTTCGGAACCACCATCGGCATATTGTCACGACATATCCAATGTCGTGTGGTGTGAACAACCAAATTATTCGTGGCAAATTGATCACGCTCCCACGCAATACGAATCCCAACCCCATGTTATGGATTCTCACACGTTATAACAGTTATCATGGCAACCGAGGGCACCCCATCCCGATCAGTCCCCTCACTACGCTACCCATGATTATCAACATTTTTTTCTCTCATGGAGACGCTTCTCCCGTGTATGAACAACTTGACCCCGTTCTTTACACTTCATATGAGTATTCTCCTTTTCTTAGTGTCAATAGCGAGTTGTGTCCACCTCAACCATAGCCGCCACCTGCCATCACTTCACCATCCACATCCGCTCTCGAAAGTCTCTTGCAAAAGTCCATCCTTGAACAAGAGCACACTCTTCAATCTCAAACTAACACCCTTTAACGGCTTGAACAAAAATTAAATGAATTTGACTATATGAAAGAGTCGGATTTCACCCTACTTCCACCCATTATTGCATCGTGGAGTGATGACGAGTCATCTTATGACATGAATATTGAGTGTGACTAACCCTATCATCCTGAGATTCTTGACGTTGAGACCGCACCATGGTCCAGGCCCCAAGTTGAGAATTGTGTTGACTTAACCAATGATTGTGAGACTAATTAAATCGGGCCTTCTCCTAACGAAGCCATCATTGAGGTTTCGATTCCCGTCCCGATGAATCCAACACTACGACCGAGTTTCCACCTTTTAATCTCACTGTGTTTGTCCTTGAGGCACCCATTTCTTATAGGTTAGCTCTGGCTACGAGTGTTCACCAATTTCATGAGATTGCATCCGAGATAGTTCCTACCTCTCTAGATATGTATCATGTCCAAACATGCTTGGATCACTTTGAGTATGGTTTTAATGTTGATTCTTACATCTTGGATTTGAATGCCTCATTAGATATTTCCACCACCTCGGACGGTGACTTATGGATGGATAAATTTATTTCTCCCTCCTTTACTTTCACACTCCCTCTTGCGAGTGCCCCAGAGGATAAATTCGGGCTTCCTGATGAGTGTGTGTTCCCTACTCTTGAGTTAATTCATTTCCCCTCACCCTTTGTCCCACCCGACCCACCCATTATCCCTTCCACCCCACCACCAGGCTTAGACCTTGCTATTATACCTACCATGTTCCCATCTATGCGCTTAGGTCTTCACCTCCGCCCTTGCACTCCACTATCCTTTTCACAAGTTTTTAATCCACACCAACTTTTATGAGACTATTTGTGATACTCTCAACTTTCATAACACCGAGCTTGTTCTTTCATGCCCACCACTCGTCTGTCGTGGTGATTGTTATCCCCGTTAGCTCATTGATGTGTCACGAAACGATCATTATCACCTTGCATTTATAGAACGGTCGTGCGCTTTCTCTGAGGCCCACCCCATCACTATTGCTAAACCATTTTACCTCCCAGTCCAATTTGGGCATCATGCTTATAGAGCCCTTGTCTCCCTCACCTTTATGCTCAATAAGGCCCATGATCTGTGCCTCTTCATCCTCATCCTTACTTGTCTTCGCCTTACCTTTATCCATACCCACCCTTGATCCACTAATGCTTTGAATTGCGTGAAACACTTTGCCATTCAAGTGCATTGACCTTATAGCCCATTTTATCAAGATCGACTATTCAGTCTTGTTTGGTGGTGATTCCCATCACCCATTACATTTCTACTACCCCGATCTATCCTAGGTTTTATCTTAATTTGGGGTGAGTATCGATCGGTCTGGCTGAAGACATTAAACTTAGCGCTACCGAGAGGCAGCTCGTCCTATATTATTTCTGAGTATGAGTCATATCATGTTTAGGGGTGCTGTTTTGTCCTCCCCCAATGATTTTCACATGCTTTATAGACTTGTAAATATTTTTGTGTACCATGTGTTCTTTAGGTTCCACCTTTCTACCATTGTGTGGTACATTTTCACTGCGATTAATTATGGTAATATCTTTCCTTCCTTGTGCCTTTTTTCATATATATAGTTTTAAACATCAGGGACGATGTTCTCTTTTGTTTGGGGTGGAAAATTTATCAAAATCATACATCTTTTGCAAAAAATTTAGACACAAGTCATTTTACTTTTTTTATGTAGTTAAAAATATTTTTTTTTTCATGAATTGTTTATCATCCATCTTTTAAAAATCTCAAAATATCCTTGTTAGATCCTAAAATTACGCTTTTTACACATTAAATAATACCTTTAAAAGCGTACTTGCACTATGAATTCCTAAACTTGACAAATTTTCATTATCACGTTTTCAAATCAAAAGTTGAAGAGTAACCACATTCTCAAGAGAGTCTTAAAAGATCACTAGTGGAGACTTAAACTCGTGAGGTTTGAGCTATTCACATTTTTTAGGGTTTTCCATAATCTCTGAGACACAAGTTGACTCGACTTTCTTTCGATACCGCACTTAGTCACTTCACGGTCTCATTATTTTTCAATTTAGTCATAATCACTGAGAATGACATCATTTTCGAGTTGTAAGAAACATTTGTCTCGTAGTTATCCCGAGCATTGAACCATTTTTTACCATACACTTACCATTTTTCCATATCACATCGTCAGCCACTTCAACCATTATCATTCCATGTTTCCCTTATCCACATATATTCTAGACATCATTCATATATTATTTCCCACCATTACTTCATTTTCAAGAAAAATAATGTTTGAAATTGTCTTCATTGGTGCTGTAAAAAGAAAAGTGAATCGCGATAAAAAAAAAAGAGAGAAAAGGGGGAAAAAAGAAAAAAAAGAAAAAAACAAAGGAAAAAAATAAAAAAGAAGAAAAAGAAAACATGCGATCATAAATTTATAAAGTGAAGACATTAGTTATTCAAATTGTGTTCCACTCTTCTCAAAACACTACCATCATGCCATTCATCTTCTTCATTTTCCCCCTCGTGCCTTTCATAAACCCCATTTTCACCTTTGGTTAGTTATTCGGGCAAACGAGATGTCTATATGGCGAATAACTCGACATTCTCAACACAGTGGTTATCATTCCTTCGTGTATTTTTCCTTTCTTATAAGTGTGTGAAATGTTTGACGTTGTTTAAATTTTTCTCACCTCCTCACACACTAGAGAGATATACTTACCCAATTCTCAGAATGTTCGATTCAGAGAGATATATCCAGTGAAAATTGCAGTCAAAGCGTTGAATCTATAAAGGCGATCTAAGAATTACTTTAATGATACTTAAGTTTGTTTCACACAACGCATGCTGAGTTTTAGGAAAGATTATGCTTTTGGTATTAAGTAATTTTATGCTTTACTTTGATACTTGAACACGGTGTTCCTTGATATATTTTTATTTGGGTTGTATAGATTTTCATCATCAAATAAGAGTCTGTCTTTAAATAAATATTTGAATTTTGTGGGTACATTCACTACAAACCCTCACAATACAACCCTCGTCACTTAGGGTAACCTATAGGTTTTGACGGCTTGTTTCACATGCTAAGTGCAATTGCAAGTGCCTGCGAAAATGACACACTTTTGGTCAATCATCTTTATTTCTCTCTATTTTTACTCGAGGACTAGCAATGTTATGTCTGTGGGTGGTGTGATAAGTACCCAAAAGTATCTATTTTATCCCCTAAATATGTGCATTTTAATCGCTCGATCTCAATAAAAATGGCCTTTTGTTCGTATGTGTCTATATTGCAGGTCAATAAGAAGTCGCTGTATCAAATGGTGTTAAATCGGCATAATTGCGTCACAGTAGCGGTTAAAAGCATTCAATGAAGGAAATCAAAGTGGTCGTGAAGTCAGAAGTCATGTTTGAGCTTTCCCCGATGAGTTTCGATGTAAACCGAGCCTAAGCCATCACCCGAGCCTTTTTTAGATTATTGTTTGAATAGTATATATTTTCAGGATTTTTATATTTTATTTGTGTGCGTATAGTTATAAATATCAGGGTTCGTATATTTATTATGCGTCGATTGTTTTTATATGTTCAAGTGTCTATTTTATTATGTTTATCTTTATTTTATTCTATTTATTTTTAATTTTAATAGGTTAGTTTTATTATTATTATTTTATTATTATTATTTTTACTTTGATCCTTTTAGTAATTTAGAGGTTAGGAATTTAATTTTTTAAGTTTAATTAGTTTTAATTCTTAATCATAGAATTTTTAGGTTGTAAATATTTTATTAATTTTTATTTTATTTTATTTTATTTTGTTTGTTTTGATTTTTTTTACAATCTAAATACACACATACCCTACTATATAGTACACCCACACACACCTCATTAATCCTCCCTCTTCTATCCTCCATTACAACCAACCACACAAACTAACATCCATACCCACCTCAGTTGAAAACACCATCGGACATATCCACTATCACCGGCGACTTCGACCCTAACCGCTTTACTTGTCGGTGACCCCACTTCTCTGGTCAAACTAATTTAACTTGTCACTGACGAAAACTCAATACCCGATCCAAACCAGCAGCGACCTCTACCTACCGTATCCCTCCAAAATTCGACGACCACACATTTCTCGTCGACAACCATCAAACACTAAACCTACTTCCTTACCCAAACTGCCCATCTCTGCCCATACCCAACCACCTGTTGAAATCTAAGACCCATCACCCATTTACCTTTTACCCAGATCTACCAAAACCCAAATTCAAAACTCCATGGCTAACACCCTCGACTCCGTACGGCAACCAAACCCAAACCGATAACCCCACTTCGACCACGACCACCCACGAACCTACTAGACCCATATACCGATTCTGACTTCCGATTCACAGCAGCAATGTGAAAATCCGGTCACAACTCGAGATCCCACACCTGCTCAAATTCCGGCCTCGAACCAAGTTCGGGCAAATCAACCATAACCTCAAACCGATTTGTAAACCCAAAACCTCCATATCCATCTTCAAGCCAGCAATTTAACCTGATGCTACCCATTTCTAGCCTTTACGCAGGCCTGTCATCCAAACCCGGAACCTCCGACCACATATACCCACAAAATTTGGATAAAACTCACCCTCATCTCCTCTTTACTTGCCAAGTCACAATTCAAAGAAAACCCATGTGCCAATCACTTTGACTTAGCCAAAATAAATCCCAAAAATCTCTCAAGGAAAAAATCAACTCGTGGGTTATTAAAGAAAGTGGGATCAACTCAATAGGAGAATATTCTCACGCATAGGGAAAATAAAGAGAGAAAGGCGGTGCTTTTTTGTACAGTTTAGGAATAAAAAAATAGGTTCAGAAAAATACAAAAAAATTAGACTAGGTTCATAATATTTTTTAGGTTTAGTTTTTAATTTCTTTTATTGTTGATAGTACAAATATGGCTCCTTGCCGCCGAGAATACTGCATCTACAAAATCTTATAGGCCGCGGACCCCACTAGGCAAAGGGTGCGGCCCTATCAAGTACAGGGCGCAGCATATGGCACTTGGCCTTATATACAGGCCGCAACCCTACCTCGTACAGTGTGCGGCACCTCTGGCTTTAGCCTCATGCAGGATGCAACACTCAATATGTTTGCCTTACAGGTCGCATCCCTCTCTAATACAGCAACTCCAGACTTGGTATACGTCACGTGCTCAGGGCACGTGACGCAGCTCACTTACCTCCTATAAATAGAAGATCACACCTCGAAATAAGGGATCGATTTCCCCCTTTGGGCAGATTCTACGATACCTGGCGGTACCTTGCCAAATTCTCTCTACACAACCTCAACATACAGCTTGGGGGTTACACATCTACATTGCAGTTACCTCTCCGGCACACCGGAATACTCACTACTACCAGGTCTTGTCCTTTATACTCATATTTGTACGCCTCTTTAGGTAAGATTATATTGTACAATTCAACGTATATAACGAGAATGGAGCAACACAGTGGACGTAGGCCTATTTTAGAGGCTGAACCACTCTATATATTACCTTATTTCTCTTTACTCGCTTTATTTGTTTATTATACACATTATACTTGATTTGCTAATACGAGAACGAACTATGGGCGATTTCTCGTATCAACAATTGTAATCAGCGAATATTTGTAGAAGAATTTGGACACAGTTCAATTCGACGGGGAAATATTACGTATTGTGTTTCTATCTCCCGACCTATATTATGTCCATATTTTTCTTGAATGTTGTTTATGTTCTAATTTGAGAATGTTAGGCTAAACACACCGTTCAAGGGGTGGGATGAAACACGTATGATGTTAAATTAATTAAATAATTTATTTAATTGCTATATTTCTAAGCTAATTAATTTAGAATTGTCACAAATTAATTTATGTAACGAGAGTTAGTAACTTGATTTTAAAAGTTAATAGTTGTTTTTAGCAATCGAACTAGAGATAGGTTTTTTCTAAAATTAAATATTAATTCGGTGTTGAAATTCTAGGATTCATATATTTTTTATTAAATTTATCCTAGTGGGTGTGACATTATTAAATTAGTTTAATAAAAAATATACTATTGAATTTATAATTGTAACTGGAGTTAGATTATGAATTTAATATTATCTTGAATATTTCAATTTAATAAATTATGAAATTAAAAATAATTGAACACACGGTGTAATTACATCTCTTGAACCTTCTCACATTTATCATACCCGGTTACGTGTCATTTTTAGTTATTTAGTCACTTCAGATTTTTAGCATTAATTAGTTAATTCTCCCTTGAAATTATTTTTAAAAAAATATAAAAAAAGATTTTGATAAAAAAATTGAAATTGCAAGAATTCACGCTATTTGTTTCACCTTGAAAGTTGGATTGATACCCATACTTACCATGATACGAGTTGTTTAACAAGTTTTATAAGTATGTAAGGAATTTTGAGACTAGGTTTTTTAAGACAATAACCATACGCAAAAAGCCAGTTATCACTAACCTTCCATTAAAGTTCTGATGTGGGGTAGTAAGTTCTTCTTCATAATGCTTACCTGCTCTTCTTCTGATGGCTGGTTTATCATAATATCTTCTTTCTCCCTCTATCTTTCGATAAAACTGCTAAACGATTCTCCTGGGTTTTGCTTGAGTAGGTCTCGATGGGTAACTTGGCTCTTTATTATACTTATATTAAGCCATGAATTCTTGGGCCACATCTTCCTAACTACGGATTTTAGATTCTTCGAGGGATAGGAACCATCAGAGGGCACCTTCTTTGAGAGCCCGTTGGAACTTCTTAGCCATTATCTCTTTTGACGCTCTCAAGAGAGTAATGTCACGGTGGTAACTATGTAAGTGCACAATTGAAAGTTCGTTACTTCCAAACTTCTCGATGTTTGGCATTTTGAACTTCTCTTATAGTCGGGCTTTAGGATAGGGAGACATGTGTGTGTAATCCACATAGTTCCCTGGGATGTTGACTAGGTCAAACCTTTTAGAATTTGACCTTGTTCAACTCTTCTTATTTGGGGTCAACTGGTACTAGCAGATTACCCCTAACTGGACAAGATTCTGTATTAGTAACTGAGTTAGTGGGGGCACGCTGGACATGACGGTACTCTTTCGTAACCCACACTGGTTCTGGAGCTTGTGCACCCATAGAATGAGGAAAGAGAATTTCGGTCTCAAGAGCCTCGGGAGTCTGAACTCGGTGTCATTGCATTTTCTTAACTTTTGCATGAAGATTGTCGATCTTGGCATTGAGCTGAGCAAGGACTGTCATCTGATCTGGCCAGGCATTTACATTTTGGTCAATATTCTATATGAATAGTTTTTGGAGGGATTGCTTGAATTATCTAGAAGAAGCAAAGGAAGCAGTGGAGCTTCAGATAGTTTGACGGGATATTTGATCCAAGAGGGAGCCAGACCAAGATTAGGGTATGGGATCGCACCTAAGAGAGAATGATTTTTGCATTGAGCGAAAAATAATATTTTTCTTATACATGTTTTTTTGAAAAAGGGGACAGTATTTTTGGTATTATTAAAAAGGGGGAAAAAGGAAGTCCTCAACATAGTTATTATTATTATTATTATTATTATTATTATTATTATTATTATTATTATTATTATTATTATTATTATTATTATTATTATTATTATTATTATTACTATTATTATTATAATTATTATTATTATTATTATTATTATTATTATCAACTTATATTATGTTTCGTCTAGGGTGCAAGTGAAATGCCAAACAGGATCCGAGTGTGGGTAAAAGATAGAATACACGAGACTAGATACGGTTTGGCATCTATCCAGACTCACATACAGGGTCATATTTTATAAATAGACAAAATAGCACAAAAATTCGGGTGGTAAGGCGACCCAGAATTTTGGCGGAGCTTTGCATTGAAATCGATAGACTAAGTGTGAGTGTCCTGAGGAAGATGCGTATATGATATTGATTCATTGGTGTGTTAGTGGAAAGGTTCCCCCTTGGCATGACTTTCACGATATACTTTTTGCCTATAAGGGCAATCATTCATCGCTACCTATGGAAAATCCATTTGATATACCTGAGTGTATGCGAAATGCCTCACGATATACATCGTAGATAAGGTACGTGCGAGACAGAATTCGATATACTCGACGTACGTGAATGAGTTCCCTGATATATACCTCCCATCGTGAGTTTGGCCAAATGGTATGATGCGGGGGGAATTGTTCGATATACATTGAAGGTACTAGGCCAATGGAAGGTGGGAATCATATCGCTTAGGTTAACCGCGCCCCGTATGACCGGCATCCATCACGAAGTGACCCCCCATTACGAGATAAAATTTTGGTCAATATAGTAATGCTCAAGAAATGTGGTGTGCCAAATTGCACGAGTCTTAATTAGTATTTTATATAGAGTTTTATGTATGCTAAGAGAGAGAAATACTAGAATTGTGACGGAGAGCATATAATATACAAGTTGCATGAAGAGTAAAACTAGAAAATACATACATAAAGCATGGGGATGGTATATACAAAGCATGGTGATATGTGAATGTACATAAATGGATAGGAAATATGTGCAAATTGAGGGTGGCACGGGAATATGTGTGAATGATGAAAATATATGGATATATACAAGGAAGAGAAATGTGGAGGTGTGTACTAGTGAGACCAAGAATGTATATTTACAAGTGGTGTGAGAATCATATAATCAACATATGGCTATGTACAAGCGAGAAGAATGTGAAAGTGTGTGTTAGTTTAACTAAGCATGGATATATACAAGTGATGTGGATCACGTGTAAGTGAGAGTGTGGTAGTGAGACTAAGCATATATATCTTACAAGGAATGTGAATCATAAGCAAGTATGAGTAAGTAGAGTGAAACCCAGTAACTATATACAAGTGAATAAAACGTGAAGCATGTAACAGGGAGACGGTATATACATATGATGAGAAAAGAGCATAGTAGAGAGAATGACATAAACATCGTGATACGGACAAGGCATATATACAACATGTAAGTATGAGACTAAAAATAATATATAAGTGGAGGCACATGTACGCATGTAGAAAAATAGATAGGAATGAGAGAAAATGAAGCAAAACCCATGTGAAATAGAGTCCAGACCTCTAAAAAATGCATTCCCCGATAGAATCGCCACTGTGGCTATCTAGGGATTCCTCCAGCGAGGGGGGGTCCCAAAAGGAGAGAGAAAATGGGCAAATCTCTCTCGGCATATGGGAATTCGAGGATAAGAGTCCTTTTTTCGCTACTCTTTTTCTTCTTTTTTTCCCGAATAAGGCTCGACTCACTCCGTCGTTCCTCCTACACTCGCGGGTCTCGAACCAGATTAACGAAAGCTAAGAGAAGAGTTGGTTTCGAATGTCGTACCAGGGACAGGTTGGTCTGTCTGTTCACATGAAAAGAAGACACCCTGCCGAAGCAAGCCGACAGGGACACAGTTACCGACCTGATCTTTTGTAAGGACATATTTTACATAGTCCATTTACATTAGAGTATGTCGTATACCGCTACACCCGTTGAAGAAAAGTTTAAGTTCATTCATGCATCAAGACGGATCCGGATATCAACAATCTTCAACAAATAAGCCTATGCGAAATAAAATTTGGTAAGGTTGTGTTTAAGTCCCTTAATATTTCATTTAAAGTGTTGGGATAATTTTTCTAAAATGTTTTTAAATATTTGAGGCGTCATTTTTTGTCAAACTAATTTTTCTAAGTCTCGAGACGGAGTTCTAAAAGAAAATAATTTTTTGTTGATTTCGTTCAAACGACATGTTAATGTCATTCAAATGACAGGAACAAGTCGTTCAAACGACTGTTTCAAGCGATAGAGCATCTCACGCGATACCTAGTTTTAAGCTCACTTGAAGTGTTTGATCTAACGACATGCTACTGTTTCAAGTTTTTTAACCTCGTTAGAAGGTCTCGCAACCCCTGGATCGAACAACATTTGAAGTCCGTCGAGCAACCTCCCATTGTCGTTCGAACAAATCCGTTGACTCGATTTTTTTTATAAATAACTGTTAAATGATTCCATTTTACTTGAGAAGACCTTGGAGTTTCAATCTACGAAAATTGAAATCTGCAGAGTTTTTGTCTTATTCTTTAAGGTGTTTTAACTTTTTTTTGATTCATAAATCATTCAAATAGCTTGAATGAATTATTTTGGAACCCAAGATACATCTTTGTTGAAGTTTCTCTTTGTGGAGTGATATCTCTACGGCTGACTTGGTGGTTCTTGAAGGAATTGCTCGCTGATGACTGTGGTCACTTGGGGATGCGTGAGGGCGTGCCTTGCTGAAGATAGAGTTGTGGTTCTTGTGGGTTTGTTGTGGTCAATCCATTATTGATTCTAGGTTGAGGCCTATGTGAGTGTTTTGCGGAATATTCATTGCAGATTTCTGCAAGTGTTGTTACATTTATTGAAATAAAGGTTTTGCCCTTTCGGGGGATTTTTTTCTTTTGAAATCTGTGTGTCAAAAATTTGTGTTTATTTGTGATGGCATGATTTACACACCCAAATGCATGTGTTAGGGTTTAATTAATTTGGATAAAAAATTGACATCTAATTAAATATGTCTTTAATTGGAAATATGCGAATCCATAAACAATCGATATCACACAGCATTTGAATTGGTATCAGAGCTTTTCAAGTGATCTTACTTTCTCAAATTGGCATCAAAGTTGTTTAAGCAATCTTACCATTTATAATTTGGTATACGAGTTGTTTAAGTGATCTTACCTTTTACAAATTGGTATCAGAGCCGGTTTCCCTAATTTATTGAGTGATCCTTATTTTTGTAAAATTTTGTGATATTGATTTTTTAGAAAAAATTAATTTTTTAAAAAATCGCAATGTTTCCGAATGAAAACTTATATAATCAGTTGCCAATTTTTGACGGGTCTAATTATGCCTATTGGAAAGCTTGCATGAAATCTCATTTAAAAGCAATTGATGAGCGAGTTTGGTTTGTTTGTGAAAGAGGGTTGTAAGGACAATTTGTCCATCTTTATGTATATGTTATGTCATACGCCGTTACAAGATTGATGGTTGAAAAGATCACATCGTCATCAACGAAATCCGAAATCCGAAGATCAAAAGAAGAAGGAATCTGGAAACAGTCAGCGGGACCGGTCCGCCCCAAAATAAAAAAGAACCGATCCGACTGCGGACCGATCCGCCCAGGACCGGACCGCACCGCCTTGCAAAATGAGTCCAGAGAGCACCGAACCGATTGCGAACCGAATCGGCTTCAAATTAAAAGAACCGATCCGCCATCGGACCGATCCCCCTGAGGCCCGAACCGATCCGCCCTGGATAAACTCTGCCAGATTGTGTAGCAGATTTTTTAGGGTTTTGACTCCTTATTTAAACCACGATCAGTAGTTGGTTTCTATAAGACTTTCCCACATTTTTCAGAGCATATCAACCCTAAAGTCTTCACCTATTGAGTCCTATGATTCTAGGTTTTTAGATTCACATATCTTCCATATCTATGTGAATCAAGTTTGGTAACCCAAGAACACCATTGCTGTTGTTCAACCCTTGTGAAGTGGACCGTTTCTTCCTCTTCATTGCAGCCCTACTGGAAAGGGATAATTCCAGCCGCGACTACAGAATCCGATACCTGAGGGTAATTCTTAGTCAACTTGTATTTTCATTGTAATCCGATTGTAAGCCGTTTTCTTACAAATTATAGTGAAAATAACTGGTTTTGCCCCTGTGGGGGATTTTTCCTCAATTATGTGTGTTTGAATAACTCGTGCATGATTTCATATTGTTTCATTCACACCTAGTTGCATGTGTAGGGTTTGTTTTGGTTAAAAGGTGTTTTAAATATAATTTGATCTTAATTGAACGCAAGCGCCAACTCTTTCAAATTGGTATCAGAGCGGGTTACGCTAATTTATCGCGTGATCTTGATTTTTCAAGGATTTTTTTTTTATACAATTTGACTTCTCAAGTCGTCAAATTGGTATCAGAGCAGGTTGCGCTAATTTATTGCGTATTCATATTTTTCGCAAAATCGTGTGATATTGATTTTTTTGAAAAATCAGTTTTGTGAAAATTCGCATTTTTTCTTATGGAGCACTTATATAATCAGATGCCTATTTTTGACGGGTCTAATTATGCCTACTGGAAAGCTCGTATGAAATCGATTTTAAAATCTATTGACGAGCGTGTTTGGTTGCTTTGCGAAAATGGTTGGACTCCTCCCACGGTCATTGTTAATAACATCACCACTTTAAAACCCGTGTCAGCCTGGACTGAAGATGATTATAAATTGTCCAATTTTAATTCCCGTGGTCTGAGTGCTATTTCTGGAGCTGTCTCTCCTGATGAGTTTCGCCGAATTATGACGTGCACCACGTCTAAAGAGGCTTGGGATGTTTTGAAATTGACACATGAGGGTACGAACGCGGTTAAAGAGTCAAAATTACAAAATTTGGCCACCCAATTTGAGACTATCACCATGTCTGAGTCCGAATGCTTTGATTATTTTTATGCACGATTGTCGGACATTGTTAACACATGTTTTAATTTGGGTGAATTGATTGATAACACGCGTGTCGTTAAAAAGATTTTGAGATCTCTCCCAAAACGCTTTATTCCTAAAGTCACTGTTTTGAACTCTTTGGGAAATTTGAAATCACTTAAGTTGGAAGAACTTGTAGGAGATCTTCAAACCTATGAGATTGACATGTTTCCCAAAATCACTAAGGCTAAGGATAAAGGCATTGCTTTAAAGACTCATTTTAAGAAAAAGAAAGAAAAAGTTTGTGAGTCCGATTCTGAGGGAGATTTTGATGATATGGCCTTGTTTGCGAAAAATTTTAAAAAATTCCTCAACATGAACAAAAATAATTCTTCCAATAAAAAGAATTTTTTTGAGAAAAATAAAAGGAAAGGAAAGGCCAAAGAAAGTGGTGAGAGGAAAAAAGAGAATGACTCCGATGAGGAGTGTGAGGAAGATTTTGAGAACGTCACTTGTTTTGAATGTGGGGGTAAGGGACATAAGTCGTTTGAGTGTCCTACGTGGCTTAGAAAGAAAGGAAAGAAAGTAGCCATGCCTGCCACACTTAATGATAGTGAGGGTGATGAGACTAGTGGTGAGAAGTTTGTAGCTTTTTCTAGTCGTGTGAGTACACCCACCTTGTCCCACAATAGTGCACACGAATGTGATAGTGATGGTTTGAGCGCTTCAAGTGAGGGAGAAAGTGAGAGTGAAAGTGGAGATGAAAGTGAGCTCCAAAAAGCTTTTAGAGATTTGTACACCGAGACCTTGAAAACAAAGAAGTATAATAGGGATTTAGGTCGTCGGGTTTTAGATTTGGAGAAAGAGAAGGAGGTTTTGAGAAAGGGGAAGTGTGATTTGGCCGACACGTTGTCTAGTCTGACGATACGTGTATCCCAACTCGAGAGTGATCTCGAATGTGCCCGGGAGGTCAAAGTCAATTTTTTGAACGCACCTAAGAAGGTTGAAAAGGTGGTTCATAAGGGTAAAGGTGAGAAGCTAGGAATAAGTCATGACGGTGCTTCTTCTTCCCAATTAGCACCCGAGCCGGTTCCCACTTTAGTGACTGTTTCACATGTGTCTCACCCTAACCCACTTAGGCGTCCCATTCCTATTAGGAAAGTGCGTCCTAGATTTTTTGAGAGAGGTGTTCCTAGGCCTATTTATGTTTGCTCACATTGTAAGAGGAGAGGACACCTTAGGGAATTTTGCTTTAAGTTGGGGTATGTGTCACGTTTTGCTTCTACACGTGTTTCTGGCACACATGCACCCACAGATGACACATTACATGCTCCCGGAGACTACATGAGAGAGTTTGCACATTTAGGTGAGCAAGTTAAGTTTTTAGTCAAATCTTCACAAGAATTGATGGAGGTTTTTCGTAAGTTGTCACCACCTTTGGAAAACCCCTCCGCACCTAATGATTGAGGTTTGACTTGTTTACTAGCATAGGGTGATTTGCATGATGTCATTGTTTGCCTATTGCTAGTATGTATCATTTTTGTATATATTTTTGTTTTGAAAAATACAAAAAGATTTTATTTTTTCAAAAAATTTTTTTGAAAAATCCAAAAAGATTTTTTGTATTTTATTTGCACCGTTTATGGATGAACACTTAGGATGACCGAGTCACAACATCATTCCATTATTTTCATGTGACTATTTGATAGTGTTTTGAGACAATAGGTCAATTCATCCATGTGCTTTATAATGTTTGGAGTCATTAAGATGTAATTAAGTGTTACTTCCTACATGTTTGACTCATGTTTCCTTTATTGCACACATGCACGGATTTGTTTGATTATTGTGCTTGTCTTATCACATGTTGGTTGGGTGTTTTCACTTCAATCTTGTCCTTAAAACGAACCAAGCGCGATAAATTTTGATAAGGAAATTGTGCATATAAAAACCGTTTTTTGAGTTTGTGTGCTTTGTTTAATAACGGGGAGGGGCTGCGAAAGGTAATTATCTATCCTTTGCGCAAAATCCACCGTTAAAAAGGACCTAAAAAATTGAGGAATTTTATAATCCGAGGTCCAAAGAGGTTAAAAGAGCCCGAAAAAATTTAAAGGCAATAAAAAGAAATTCATGCCAATTATGGGCCATTTAGGTTTTTGCACCAATTCTCCAAAGTTTGAGAATTTAGATTACCTCTAAAAGAAAATATATATGAGGGAGTTTGGTTGGAGAATTAAAACGGGTTTGCACGTCCTTGAAATTCTTGAAAATGCGCTATATAGTTTTGGACGTTATTGGTGTGGAAATCATTTGACTTTGATTTGTTGATTTGCATAAGACGATGTCATCTAAAGTCAACAATTTTTTACACCTAAGGATACTTTTGATGCTCATTCGTTAGGGGTACACATATGCATCGTGCACATATGATTGATTGAGTTGATTTACCTATCGAATTTGTTCACACCCATTCATTCCGTTTCCATGACTTGGTTGTTTTATGTTCATTAATGGTGTGATTTATACCTTGTGTCACCCCGGTTTTTGGTTATTTTATTTCTCTCATTTTGTTTATTTGGGGACATCATAAAAAGGGGGAGAATGAATTATCTGATTAGAATGAATTATCTGATTATGGGGGGAGTTTTGAAATTTGAGGTTCATCATAAATCTGGTATATATGTATATATGCATATGTTTATTATCTCATTTCAAACTCGATACGTCACTTGGTATTTGCTTTATCTCATGTGTGTAGGTACATCCTTGATAATCCCATGATACACACCCTGATGAGAAAAGCGTAAAGATTCCTGAAGAATTGAAGAACAAACGATGCAGCCTTAGTTATATGTACCTCTTTCAATTTTGGGTTCATGGAAGGGTAGATTTGTATAGGCATTGTTCATACTTGATAATTCGGATTTTTTATGTTTGTTCCGGCATAGACATAGGGGGAGATTTGTAAGGACAATTTGTCCATCTTTATGTATATGTTATGTCATACGCCGTTACAAGATTGATGGTTGAAAAGATCACATCGTCATCAACGAAATCCGAAATTCGAAGATCAAACGAAGAAGGAATCTGGAAACAGTCAGCCGAACCGGTTCGCCCCAAAATAAAAAAGAACCGATCCGACTGCGGACCGATCCGCCCAGGATCGGACCGGACCGCCTTGCAAAATGAATCCAGAGAGCACCGAACCGATTGCGAACCGAATCGGCTTCAAATTAAAAGAACCGATCCGCCATCGGACCGATCCGCCTGAGGCCCGGACCGATCCGCCCTGGATAAACTCTGCCAGATTGTGTAGCAGATTTTTTAGGGTTTTGACTCCTTATTTAAACCACGATCAGTAGTTGGTTTCTATAAGACTTTCCCACATTTTTCAGGGCATATCAACCCTAAAGTCTTCACCTATTGAGTCCTATGATTCTAGGTTTTTAGATTCACACATCTTCCATATCTATGTGAATCAAGTTTGGTAACCCAAGAACACCATTGCTGTTGTTCAACCCTTGTGAAGTGGACCGTTTCTTCCTCTTCATTGCAGCCCTACTGGAAAGGGATAATTCCAGCCGCGACTACAGAATCCGATACCTGAGGGTAATTCTTAGTCAACTTGTATTTTCATTGTAATCCAATTGTAAGCCGTTTTCTTACAAATTATAGTGAAAATAAATGGTTTTGCCCCTGTGGGGGATTTTTCCTCAATTATGTGTGTTTGAATAACTCGTGCATGATTTCATATTGTTTCATTCACACCTGGTTGCATGTGTAGGGTTTGTTTTGGTTAAAAGGTGTTTTAAATATAATTTGATCTTAATTGAACGCAAGCGCCAACTCTTTCAAGGGTGGACTCCTCCCACTGTCACCGTTAAAAAAGTCACTAATCTTAAACTTGTGACAGACTAGACTGGAGATGAATTTAAATGGATCACTTTTAGTTCTCGTGGGCTAAGTGAAATTTATAGAGTCATCACCCCTGATGAGTTTTGACGTATCATGACATGCACCACATCAAAAGAAGCATGGGATGTTTTATAAATTACGATGAAGGCATGAATGCAGTGAAAGAGTCTAAATTGCAAAATTTAAGTACTCAATTTGAAACGATTATCATGCTTTAATTTGAGTGTCTTGATGAGTTTATGCACGTTTGTCTGATATTGTCAACATTAGTTTCAATCCTTGTGAGTACATTCCTGATGCACGAGTGGTTAAAAAGATTTTGAGATCGTTGCCTAAATATTTTATCCCGAAAGTGACTGTGTTGAATTCATTGGAAAATTTGAGCAATCTTAAGTTATAAGAATTAGTAGGAAGCCTCCATACATATCAAATTGAAATATTTTTTGATACCGTCGAGTCTAAGGATAAATGGATAGCACTTAGAGCCCAGTCTAAGAAAAGTGAGGAAGTGTCCAAGAGAGAGAAGAAAAAGTAAGGGAAATTTTATGAGTCCGAGTCTGAGGGCGAATTTGATTTTGATGATGTGGCCATGCTTGCAAAAAAATTTAAAAAGTTTCTCAAACTTTCAAAAGGAAATTCTTCCAATAAAATATTTTTGAGAAAAATAAAAAGAAATAAGAGGCCAAGGAGAGCGGTGAGAAAGAGGAAGAGGAAGAGGAAGAGGAAGAGGAAGAGGAAGAGGAGATATGTTTTGAATGTGAGGGAAATGCACATAACGTTTTTGAGTGTCCCACTAGGCTAAAGAGAAAAGGCAAGAAGATTGTCACGCCAGTCACTCTTAGCGATAGTGAAGAAGAGGTGAAGGATTTCGGGGATGAGTCTTCACATGGGATGTGTGTCACCTTTTTAGCTAGTCACGTGAGCACACCTAGTTTGTCCCACAACGATGAGGATACTTAGGGATGGCAATTTTCCCCGAAATTTCAGATCCCTGCGGATATTAAAAAAAAATCACCGAAATTTCGAGAATCGGGTCGGGTTCGGGGAGTAAAAAAAATTCCCGAAAGATTTTGGGTCGGGTTCGGGTATACCCTCGGGTATCCACGGGGATACCCGAATTATATATATATATATATTATAACAAATATATAAGTATAAAGCATCTAAAAATAAATAAACCCTAAATCTCTCACTATACTCACACCGGTCCATCTAAAAAAATAAACCCTCTGAGTTCCTCACTCTTCTCCCTAGTCCCGTACTTTCTCTCACGTCGCTCTCCCTCATCTGCCTCATCTTTTCCTCACGTTCCCGGCATTACTGCATCACTGCGTCATCTTTACTCATCCCCTCATCTGTGTCGTCCTCATCCCCTCACGCCCCTGCATCGCTGAGTCGTCAAGCAGTCTTATAAGGTAAACTCCACGATTCCCTCACTCTACTGTTACGATAATATATAAACTGATTGTCAAGGGCATTGATTTTAGTTGATTGTTAGGGATTTTGATTTTAGTTGAAGATGGTTTAGTTGATTGGTAGTGATGTTACAAATGTCAAAATGATCCATTTATGAAATAGCTTTCTCTTCAACAAGCTAACCAACCAAAATAAAAAAAAATCAACTACTCCATTTATGAAATCGATTCAAACTCCTAATCAAAATTTTATATGATTAAACCAGAGAGAGAGTGAAGATTCGATACCCGTTTTAAATGGGGACAGGGATCCCCAAACCCGTTATAACGGGGAACGGGGCGGGGATGGGGATGGGGATACGGATGGGGAGTTAAAACCCGACCTCGAACCGACCTGTTGCCATCCCTAAGGATACTTGTGCACGTGAAGGCCCTAACAATGATTTGAGTGTTTCTAGCGAGTGTGAAAGTGAGTGTGCTAGTGAAGGTGAACGTGAGATCCAAATAGCGTTTAAAGATTTGTACGTCGAGACTAGGGGTGCACATGGTTCGGTTCGGTTCGGTTCCACTACGGAACCAGAACCAGAACCAAAATTGATTGGTTCCATGGTTTTGGAACCAGAACCAGAACCAAAATTGGTCGGTTCGGTTCGGAACCGAACCATCGGTTCTCGGTTTGGTTCGAGTTGGTTCATGGTTCTGGTTCTTGGTTCTGGTTTGCAGTTCTGGTTCGCGGTTTGGGTCGTGGTTCTGGTTTGCGGTTCTAGTTCGCGGTTCTGGTTCGCGATTTTCATTAATGGTTCTGGTTAATGGTTATGGTTATGGTTATGGTTAATGATTCTGGTTAATGGTTCAGGTTCATGGGTCGGTTCTCGAGTAGGTTCTTTGGTTCAATTTTTTGGTTCGGTTCCATGGGTTCGGTTCTCGGTTCGGTTCGGTTTGGTTCAGGTATAAAATCAAGAACCGAACCGAACACTTCGGTTCTTAATTTTTTGGAACTAGAACCAACCCGCGGAGAAAAAAACCCGAACCAACCCAACCCACGAAGGTCGGTTTGGTTCGGTTCTTCGGGGTAAGGGTTTTTTTGCACACCCCTAGTCGAGACCTATAAGACGAAGAAGTTGAATAAGGATTTAGGTCTTATGGTGTTAGAGAGAGAGAGAGATTTTAAGGGGATTTGAGGCATCGGCGAGTCAACTCAAGAAGGTGAAGGTTTCTTTGAGTGAGCAGTTAATCATCGTAGGTTGGGAAAAGAATGAACTTTTAGCTCGTGTGTCACAACTAGAGAGAGATCTTGAACGTTCCCGGTAGGTAAAAGCCACAATAGAGGACACATTTAAGAAGGTTGGAAAGATTCTCCTCGGTCCCGCTTTGGATAATTTTGAGACACTAGGAATAAGTCATGGCGGTGCGTCTACTTCCCATGTTGCATCAGAGATGGTACCCGAGTTTGTAAGAGATCTGTATGGCTGTCAACCTAACCCACCTAGGTGTTCGTTACCCGATAGGAGAGTGCTTCCTAGACGATTTAGGAGAGGGGTTCCTAGGTCCGTCTGTGTTTGCACTCATTGCAAGAAGAGAGTACACATTGGGAAATTTTTCTTTTAGTTGGGTAGTGTGTCGCATAGATTTTTGTCACGTGTACCCACACACGCACCCAAACATGATGCTCACGGTGATTACATGAGAGAGTTTGTACATATTAGCGAGCAAGTAAAGTTTTTGTTCAAAATTTCACATGATTTGATGGATGCTTTTCATAGGATGTCACCACATTTGGAAAACTCCACCGCACCTAACGATTGAGGTTTAGACTTGTTTGCTAGCATTGGGTGATTTTCATGATGATATTTTATGCCTATTTCTAGTGTGTACCACTTTTTTATATATATTTTATATTTTTGATATATTTTTTGAAAAAACAAAAAAGATTTTTGTTTTTGAAATTTTTTGGAAAAATACAAAAATATTTTCTATTTTTTGAGAAAATTTTGAAAACGGCCACAAAGATTTTATTTGATAAAAATTTTGAAAAAAGTCAAAAAGATTTTGTATTTTGTTTTGCACCGTTTATGAATGGACTTTTAGGATGACCAAGTCACAATATCATTCCATATCATGTGACTATTTGATAGTGATTTGAGACGCATCGTCATTTCATTTTTGTCATTTATAATGTTGGGAGTCATTAAGATGTAATTTGATATTACTTTCTATATGTTTGACTCTTAGTCTCCTTAAATGCATACTTGGACGGATTTGTTTGATTATTGTACTTGTCTATCACATGTTGGTCGAAGTGTTTCCATCTCAATCTTGTCTTTAAAACGAACCAAATGCAATTAAACTTGACAATGAAAGGAGTGCATGTAAGATTCGTTACTCGTGAAGATTTTTTTATTTATATATGTGAAAATAGGGAAGGGCTACGAAAGGTATTCATATATCCTTTGCGATCAAGCCACTATTTAAATCGGACCTAAAAAAAGTGTGGCGTTGTAAAAAGTAGCCAATTTCCAAAGAGGTTGAAAAGAGCCCGAAAATTTTAAGGCAATAAAAAAAGATAAATATGCCAAAATGGGCCATTTGGTTTTAGATCACCTCATTAGAAAAATAAATTCATTATTATTTATGAGGGTGTTTGGTTGAAAATTAAACAACGGGTTAGCACGTCCTCACAAAGTCTTGAAAAATTATTACATAGTTTTAGACGTTATTGGTGTGAAAATCATTCTTGACTTTGATGTATCGATTAGATTGAGTTGATGTCATATAAATTCACATTTTGACACCTAAGGATGATTTTGAGATTATTCGTTACGAGTATCCACATTCGTCATGCACATACGTTTGATTGCATTAATTTTCCTATGAAATTTTTTCACACCCATTTATTCCGTTTATGCGATTTGGTTATCTTGGTGTAGATTCATGGTGTGTGATTTAATTTGTAAATTATTTTTGCATTTGTTGAATGTAACACCCCGTATTTTAATTAATTGACTTTGATTAATTTGGAGAAAAATAAAATTTTGGATTTAATAGCCTTTAAGAATTTAACTTGATTTTATTAGTAAATTTTCAATCGGGAATTAATTTGTGTCTATTATATAAAGGTTATAAGGATTTTTATCGCTTAACTAGAAGGTGCGTTTTAATAAATATTTATCAAATTATAAAGTCAAATTTTAAAAGATTACATTTTGGATGTGGGGGTCGTTCAAACGACAGCGTATATCGTTCGAACGACGTCGTATGTCTTTCGAACGACAGCCGTCCTCATTCGAGCGACAGTGAGTCGAAGGATGATTAGACTCCTAATTGTGTTTTAACTCCTAAACCTTTTAAATAACAAACTTTTTTGGGTTTGGGATACTTAAAATCACTTTTCTCTCAAACTTTCTCCAGAAAGCTTTTCCAAAACTATTTCCTCTCATCTTGACCCCCTAGCCACAACTTTTAAAAGAAGTGAATGTTCCTTGGGTGTTTCATCTAGAGGATTTCAACAGTCTATTCAGATTTTGATCAAATTAATCGCGGGCATGAATACTCTATTCCTTTCCTTTAGTATTATGCGTTTTAAGTGTTACTTAAACCTTAATCTCATGTTTTTTTTCTTCTTAAAATCAATTAGCCATCTAATTAAAGAAAGTGGACACTTAAAACTTGGGGTTGTTTTTATGAAATCTTTTTATATGAATAATATTTATAACCCTTGGGTACGCAGGATTCATGAGTGAATTTTGGGTTTTGTTGGTGTGGGTTGCATGTAAAAAAACCCTAGTTTTGGGATAAATGGATTTGGGGGCGTATAAATCATGTAATTTGTGTTGAGATAATGAAATTGTAATTTTGATATATTAATGATGAAATCTTGGTGTATTTTAATTTAAAATAATTAAACGAGATTAATTGGGTGATCTGTTTATTAAATTTAGATTTAATTAAATCGAACTATCATGCGTTGTTTTACATGTTGATTTATTTATGTGTGATTACGTAACTTGTTGGTAATATTAAATTGCCATTGTGATGATGGGTTATTGGGTATCTTATGCTCACCCTATATTTTAGGATGCCTTCTAGGTATGGGACTAGTGGGTAGGCCTTTTGATGATTTACACCTTCTAGGTATGGGACTAGTGAGGGTAGATTATTACGCTAGTCTATGCATGAGACTAGGTCGAGGTTTATGTTGGTGATTTATACTATATGTAGGATATGACGTATGTATACTTAAGGACCCTTGGGTATGGGACTAAGGGATATTTTGAGGATCTCACATCGATAAAATGGGTTGGGTGATTTGATAGTTGTAAAGTTGAGAAAATGAGAATTAATGCCTAAGGTATAAACAGGTATTAAAAATTGGTGTCGACATAATGTGTCAGGGAGCGACAGTTTAACCGAGTCAGCTTGGGTGATTTATGTCGTATCGTGTGTGGAACCTTATCATATTGCGGGGGATCGGCGGTTTAAACGGATTCGACTGGCTATTGACAAGAGAAAGTGTGACACTTTGGTGGAAATTACCACCCGTGGCGGGTGGACCGCCATAATAAAAAGTGAGAACATTAATTAATTTAGTTAAATTAACATCGTGGGACTTAGGAATTTAAAAATCATATTGGTGTGTGCTTTTAAAATGGGGATCACTGCGGGTAGTTAGTGATTTACATTTATCGCGTTTAATAAACTCGTTTGATTTAAAATATTATATTGTGATATTTATTGTGTATAATGCTACTGTCTGGATTCAAGGATCCCATTTGAGGGGAGTAGTGCGTATTCATGCTCGAGGCTCTGACCTCGTGCGTTGACTAACTTTTTCAGGATAAATTTTGGAGAAGTTGCATAGGATTATCGGAGATTATCGTTTGGAGGTGCAGCTAGAGTTCATTTATTTTATTGCTTTATTTAGTTAGACTTTCTTTTTCAGGCGTATTTAATTATGACACTTCATTTGAATTTTATTGGGTCATTCGGTTCCAAAGTTGTTTAGAAGATTTCAGTTGGATTATTCAGTCGGTTTATTATTTAGAATTTGTTTAATCATTATTGGAGAATGGATTTAATTAGAGTTTTAGCATGTGAACGATTTTTTTTAGCTCAATTGTTTATGATCATTTCGGATTAATTCAATTATTTATCTCATGGACTGATTTTTTTATGTTACATATGTCTCATGCTAAGAATGGTATTTATTTAGTTCACACTCGGAGTAGTCCGACGGCGGTGGCTGGCCACCCCGTCTGTCGGATTGCACGGGGTGTGACATTGAAAAAATTAAAAAAATCAAAAATAGTTGGTGGAAGGTTTTGAGTTTATTCTTGGATGATTGTAGTTGATTTTCTTTGCTTGTCGTGACACTCCATGCTTACTTTGTTTATTCTTTTCTTTGTCTATTTCATACAAATAAAAAGTGGGAGAACAAATTGAATTATGGGGGAGATTTGAGATTTATTTTGATTTATGTTTATCTCATTTCAAACTCGATACTTCATGAAGTTATTTATTTTTTGTCTCATGTGTGTCGGTATAAATTTTTAGGATCATTATTTTGCACACCCTGATGATGACAATGAAATGTAACACCCCGTATTTTTGGTACATTTAATTTAATTAATTCGGAGATTCTAAATTACTTAGTGTGTTGTAATTTAATGAATTAATTAGAACAGAATAATGTATATAAATATTAATCTGGGATTGAATGGTTAATATTTAGGGAAAACTTATTTACTAAGTGAATAGTAATAATGTAATTACGTCGCCTCGAGTATTAGTGACGAGGAGGTACTTATCACATTCGGAAGTCGGTATAAGACTATATGGGGTGGGGGATAAGTATTTTTATAAATTAATTCGGATGCAAATTCTGAGGGTACAGTTGAGTCCGGATGGGCCGAGATAGTCGGAAAAGTGTACCCGGGGGTAGTGAACGGGTCACGGGACGTTTTTAGACATAGCCGGGCCCACTCGGGGACATTTGGGTCACTTGGGCTTGGCCCATTAGTCAAAAAACGGGATTAAGTTAATTAATCTAATAAAAAGAAATAAGGGGGTGGCTGAACTTAATTAGAGAAAGCAAATTAAGGGTTAGGAAACTCTAACAGCAGCCAAAGCCAAATTGGGGATCAAAGAGAGCCATCAGAGGTCATCTTCAACCTTGGGATTTAGCTCCAATTCAGACTCTACGAACCTTAAGGCAAGTGGATAACTTGCAATAGCATTAAATCTGTTTTCGATTCATATTCATGTGTAGTGATTATGTAGAAATCCGTTTTTGGGTGTTAATGGAATGAATATGGGATTTTGAAAACTACAATTCTGATTTACGAAACTTGGGTGATGATTCTTGTAAAATATGATAATGGTGAGTTATTGCATATCTGATAAAATGTTATCTGCATATTTGGAAACGAATCTGATGATGAAATTTGGGGTATAAATGGACCTAGGGTTTATGATGAAACTTTCCCCAAATCTAGAAACTGGAGTAAATGGACGAATTATTTATGTTGAGGAATATTTTGGAGATCCCTAATGAGTTTCCTAATATGTACAAATGCTAAAAGAGACTTAGTTTCAGTGTAGAAGGAAATTAGGGTTTGCAGATTTTCGCCCATGGTTGTCCGTCTTCGCGAAGAAGACGAGTACCTGTTCGATCGATCGATCGACGCCATGAAGTCGATCGATCGACGGTCGGCAGACACGGACAGTTCGCCCAGTTTATTTATATAGGATGAGATTTATATAAAAAGTTGTTATGCAATTAATTATTGTTGAGAAATTAATGCATGGGGTATACCAAATTAAATGTGAGTGAATTAATTAGGAGATGGGAAGGAAAATTTGGATGACACGTCAAAATTGGTTGAGTGACATCGAGGTAAATTATATTACGTAGTAATGGACTAGGAAATTTAGAGTCGGGATTTAGACTCGGGTGAGGTTAATTCGGGCTATGAGATTTAGTCCAATTAAATGGTGAGGGCAACATTAAAAGTAACTGAATTTATTAATGTGCTATTATTAATAATTCGAGTTGGGTAATAACCTCATAATAAAAATGGAATAGGCTTGTGTCACGGGTTAGTACACGGTGTAGCTGGAACATTTTTATGTATGTATATATATATACGGTGTGTAATAGTATATATATATAGTGTATGCCTTAATATCAGTGGTTAGATATTATTATACTCTAGTGCTATAGGGGGAGGTTACGCGCAGTGGATGAATCCCCTAGCTTGAGGAGTAGGGCGAGTAGATTCCCAGGTCATAGCGTCCGTTGCAGGGGGTGAGGGGCATCTCACTTTCCGGGAAGGAATATGACCGCCTCCAATCGTATACTAAACCAAGTTAGTGAGCGATTCTAACTTGGATAACTAGGATATGTGAATATACCTAGTGTACTAGCACTTTAGAGAAATTATATCCGGGGAGTACTTTTACTCGGGTGGATGTTGGTGTTTTATGTATTTCAGTATGTGTGTGAATGCTGCAATATTTTCTAAGTATATAATTAGGTGATTATTATATACGGGCTAAATAAATACAAGCATGAGTTGTTGTATATGTATAACGAGTGGAGTAGTTATATGAATTAAAAAGGGAAATGATTTAATTAAGTTGATGGTACTAATGACTTAAAAATCATAATCACAGTTACTCATATTGGAGTAGAAGGGATTTAAGGGACTTTAATAATTATCTAGTCATGAGATAGATAACTAGGTGATGATTAAAGCGTTAGTGGTGCACATTAGAGGAGGGGCAAGGAAAGTTCTCAAGAGAGTGCGACACTAACTAAAATATGAAGAGCATGCATATTTATTATTACTGCAAGTTAATCATTTGCTAAATGTTTTCAAATGTTTTGGGTACTAACCCTTGCTATAAAAAATTTTAAAAACCTTTTAGGTGTCCAGCCACAGGGACGCCAGACTTGACTCGATTCCAGGAAATCCGTTGCTGCAGCATATGTGGATGTTGCGGGACATTTGATAGACGCCTCCTTCTTTCATTCATAATGTAGAGACTCATTATTAGTTATTCGAGCATGTCGCTCACTTTCCATTTATTTGTTTTAGACTTGTTGGGATTTCTATTCTTGTCTTTATGGGATTTATTATTTGGACCGATGGTTTATTCGGTTAATTCTTTTTATTTGTGGAATGATTAGTTCAATTATCTGTGATGGTTTTATTGCTTTAATTTTCCGTATGGGTTTTAGTTTAATTAATGAAAGATAAAATTGGCACTAGTCTGGTTTTTCTCACTTAGGTGGTTAGTAATTTAAATAAACGACAGTGATGCTAAGAATGGACCAAATGAGAAACCTGTTCTAACTTGATTTAGGACCGATCAACCGGGATTAAGGTGGGGTGTCACATGAAAAGTTAGAGATTTGAAGTTTGAAGAAAGTTTAAAGACTTTTAATTTTAGTACCTTTGCATTTTTGGGTTCATGGGAGGGTATTAGATTTGTATAGGACATTTGATTTGATAATTCAAATGTTTTTAGTTTGTACCGTCATAGACATAGGGGAGATTCGTAAGGACATATTTTGCATAGTCCGTTTAAATTAGAGTATGTCGTATACCGCTACACCCGTCGAAGAAAAGTTCAAGTTCATTCATGCATCAAGACGAATCCGAATATCAACAGTCTTCAACAAACAAACCTATACGAGATAGACTTTGGTTGGTTGTGTTTAAGTCCCTTAATGTTTCATTTAAAGTGTTGAGATAATTTTTCTAAAATATTTTTAAACATTTGAGGCATCATTTTTTGTCAAAATATTTTTTTCTAAGTCATGAGGCGGAGTTTTAAAAGAAAATAATTTTTCGTTGACGTCATTCAAATGACATGTTAATGTCATTCAAACGACAGGATCAAGTCATTCAAACGACTATTTCAAGCGATAGAGCATCTCACGTGATACCTAGCTTGAAGTTCGCCTGAAGTGTTTCATTTAACGATATACTACTATTTCAAGTTTTTTAACCTCGTTAGAAGGTTGCACGATCCCTGGATCGAATGACATTTGTAGTCGTTCGAGAAACCTCCCATTTTTGTTCGAACAAAGTCGACGACTAATTTTTTTTATAAATACCTGTTAAATGATTCCATTTTACTTGGGAAGACCTGAGAGTTTCAATCTACGAATACTGAAATCTATAGAATTTTTTCCCTCTCCTTTTAAGTTGTTTTTAACTTTGTTTTGATTCACAAATCATCCAAATAGCTTGAATGAATTGTTTTGTAATCCAAGATATAACTTTCTTAAAGTTTCTCTTTGTGGAGTGATATCTCTACGGTTGACTTAGTGGTTCTTGAGGGAATTGCTAGCTGGAGACTGCGGTCACTTGGGATGCTTGTGGGCGTGCCTTGCTGAAGCTAGAGTTGCGGTTATTGTGGGTTGGTTATGGTTAATTCATCGTTGATTCAAGGTTGAGGCCTATGTGACTGTTCTAAAGAATATTCATTGCAGATTTCTGCAAGTGTTTTTACATTTATTAAAATAAAGTTTTTATCCTTTCAGAGGATTTTTTCCTCAAACCTCTGTGTCAGCAGTTTATGTTTATTTATAATGGCATTATTTATAAACCTAGATGCATGTGTTTGGGTTTAATTAATTTGGATAAAAAATTGACATCTAATTAAATAAGTCTTGAATTGGAAATTTGCGAATTCATAAACAATCGATATCACACAGCATTTACAAATTGGTATCAGAGCTTTTCAAGTGATCATACCTTCTTAAATTGGTATAAAAGTTGTTTAAGCTATCTTAACTATTATAAATTGGTATTAGAGTTGTTTAAGCGATCTTACCTTTTACATATTTGTGGGCTATCATGGATATAAATCGATCATAGTCAAAGGGGAGGAAAATATAGAAAATGGAGTTGCCAACCTATTTTACTAAAAATAATAAAAGAATGTAGCCGTTCCCGAAAGAATAACATCAAAAAACAAACTGATGCATATGAAACCAAGTGAATCGAGGGTTCAGGGACTAAGTTATGAAAAGGGAAGGTTTTAGCCACCCATTTTGTGCTTTCGGTCTCTCCTGGGCTATAATAATGTTCTCATTTTTCACCAAGATGTGACTCATGGTTATAATATGTGTGATGTGAAAAATAAGTGAGAAAGAGAAGTCATCTTACTTACATCATGGGAAGGACGAAGATGAGTCATTTTAAGGAATATACCGAAGAAAGAAAATAATAGGAATATATTATGTTAGTGACCACTGAATCACAATTTACTATGAGAAAGTGAATGTGCATATCGGGTCAGAACACTAACATGTAGGCGTGTGCATACACGCAATACTACTAAATTTCATATATAAACAAAGGTAGCACAATGAGTAAAATATGACATGAATCCCAATAATGACTTGGAACGCCTACGTAGTCATAATAGGCATCAAAATCCATATAGTTCGACATAACACAAGGATTGGGTTTAACCCATAAACCCAAATCTAGGATTCCTCTGTAATTGTTTTGGAAAGAGGTTCTCGAGTATAAAGGTGTGGAGAAAGTGAGGAAATCCTACTTTGGGAAGTGAACCCTCTTTTATGAAAATATATTATATGAATACTAGTTCTAAAAAAGGATATTGGTTGATGTGAGATAATGTAGTAAGACTAAAAGATATCAAAAATGGAATAAAAGTAAAGAAACCACACTAATTAAATGAATAGAAAAGAGTAAAAGTAGACCTCCAAGAAGATTTTAGTTGTGATTTTTTAAGAGGAGTAGGCTGATTTTATGGTGGTGGGATGATGGAAAGTAGGGTGAGGTAAGTGGAAAAAGGTGATGTGAAGATAAGGTAAGAAAGGTGAAAGGGATGTTGGAAACTTGGATTTTTTGAAGTGGCGGCGCACTGTTTTCGAGGAAGGAATGTTCTGATTGCTGAAAAGGGGGTCCTTGAGAATGAGGTCATGGCCTTTATAAATAGCCAAAATTATGGTTCGGGGAAATGTCGATCGATCGTGGATTACTGGCGAAGTAAAGTACACCCTTGCCTATACGCAGGGGTCTGGGGTGCCTATAGAGAGTCCAAAAGGACATTTTCAAAAAAGTCTACGTAAAATGAAAATTGTAAGTCCAAATTGTGCACGGCCGGGACCATTGGAAAGGTTATTCAGATACCTATGAAAATATATAGGAAACTCTCGATTTCAAGAGTTGACTAAAGTCAAAAGGGGCTAGGGAGCGCTCGATGGCCTCTCGACATGGGTTCTTAAAGTAAAAGGTGAGTACGTGCGAATCGTGAGGCCGATTCGTGCACGGTATGGACCATTGGAAAGGGTATTTAAAGCTTTATAAAGGTGAAATAATCTTCACTCAGGTTGGATATTTGACCAAAGTCAAACGGGGCTTCGGAGTGCCTAATGACATCTAGATCAAGGTTTAGAGTAAAAAGGTGAGTATGCGCGAACCGTGGGTCTAATTCACACATGGTATGGACCGCAAAATAGGGGATTCAAAGCCCTATGAAGGTTTGATGAGCTTCAATCAAGTTAGAGAGTTAATCAAAGTCGAACATGGATCGTTAGCACTCGATAGACTTTGGTTCAGGGTTTGGAGTCAGAAGGCGAGTCTGCGCGAATCGTGAGGTCGATTCGCGGATGGTGTCGACCGTTGGAAAAGGGGATTAAACACATTATGAAGGTTCAATGAGCTTACCTTGATATTGAGAGTTTATCGGAGTTAAACGGGGCTCGAGAGTGCCTAATAACCTCTGGTTAAGGCTTTGGATAAGGATCTAGGGTCTTAGGATGAGGGGAGAAGTGTTATGGACCTAATGAGGTATTTAGAGGGTACTAGGATAGGGTGTCTACACCTTATGTCTCGGTGAACATCATATAAAAAAAACACCAACCGAGATGACCACACGTATATTGAACATCAATAAAATACATGACCATTTGTGTGGTTACCTCAGATTGGCGGTTTGGTATCAATGTCGCATTCAAAACTTAAGAATATTTACATAATGATATTTTACAAAATGTGAGTGATAGGAAAGCAAGTGTAAGATAAATAAATACACGAGTAGGATATACACATACATAATTAAAGACATGAGTTGTTACAATACATACGATACAAGTAGGGTTTCCATACAATAGTTAACTAGATCACAATAGTATAATGTTTCAAAACTCAATCTTCATCTAAATCAATTAAAAGAATGGTCAAATTAGGATTATCATCATGATAAGACTGGAACTCTGTAGGGGCCTTTAATGCGTCTACTTAAGTAGTCAAACCCTTTGGTGCATGCATAATAACATATCAATTGTCGTCGTTTATGCAGTTAGAAAAGAATATATTCTTGACGTTTTGAAAGGCACAAATAAAAGGCTCGCCGATCAAGAGATCTTTACTTTTCATCCAGATAAATCTATCATTACAAGTTTTAAGGGAGGATCAACTTTATAACCATTTGTAGTGTCCTCCACCTTCACCTAGTCACAACAGAAGATGATTTCTTCGAAATCTAAGTAATCTTGTTTTAAGATTTGTTGGAGAATCCCATAATAGATCATCACAGTGTCTTTTGAATTTTTATCACTTTTGCTAGCTACACAAGAAGTCAAGGCATAAATTGATATTTTATTATTTTGCACATATAGCTTTTCCTCACACGGTTATGAGACGAAATCAAAACTATTGAAGCGAAATTTTTTAAACTCCTTCCCACAAAAACTATGACCTTTGGCTAAGCGTGCAAGCCTTGAAGACACATCATATTTTTTAAAAGTTTCATTCTTAATGGCTTTGTATTAGGCCATGTTTTACAACACATAAATAAATAATTTCAATAGAAGAGGTTGTAATTACCTCTCTCGATACCCATGCCCTAAAATCATTTTTCTTCTGATTTATGGCCATTTTGCGATCACACTTCCTAAATATGTTTATGAAATTTTAGAGTTTATATGGTAATATCTAGAATACAAGTAATCAAACAAAAATAAGTTATATATATAGTTACTCTCTCTAATCTTAAACTTCATCTTGTGATTCTAATACATAAGGCGTTGCTTGCTCGTATTGTAGATTGGTGAGTCTCACCTCTTTAGGGTTCCCTAAAGGCAATTCATCCTCAAACTCGCCAGGTTCCTTGATCACTCATTCTCCACATGTCTCGAAGTTATTTTGGAATTCAAGTCCTTTGTTACTTACCATTTAAAACATTTTGGAGTCTTATTTCCATGCTTAGTTGAAGAAGGAACATTTTGAAGTTTTGTTTCGTGGAAGGAAACAATCGTTGCATTGGATTTAGATTAGGATATTATGATGTTAGTATCATATTCACGCAAGTATGCGTTGTATTATTATTAGCGTTGAATAATTTGAAGGCTTTAGTTAATGAATTTGTGTTCTATTATCTTTTGATTCATGGATGGCATAGTGGCTAAATATTTATTTCTGGAAATATAAATAGGTTTGAAAAATGATCAATTTTTTTTATGCAGAAAATTATTTTTTTTATTTTTTTATTTGGTCACGATTTTGGATCGTGAACAAAATTGTGACAAAAATATAAATAATAATATTTGGTCATGGCTAAGGACCGTGACCAAATATAATTTTTATATAATTTGGTACTAGTTTTTGTCACGACCCAAAATCGTGACCCCCTAATGTGGAAATTTAATGTTGTAAAATATTTACTCACGATCCACACCTGTGACTAAATATTTTACAGGTATAAATTGTCACATGAGGGGTCACGGGTTTGGACCATGATCACCACTAACACAACTTTGAATGGTCACACTATGGGTCATAATTTTGGACTATGACCACTGGGTCGTGATCATATGTTAGATACCATTTCTCCTCCCTTTTGTTCAGAAATAGACAAAAAATAAGGTGCACAATAATAAACCAATTCCCCCCCCCCCCCCCCCCCCATAATGATAAAACTTGTAAACATAAGGAAATAAATTATATCATGCAATGGTGTGAAACAAGTATGCAACGACAAACAATTCGAAAAGACAAGAACAAATAATCCAAACTATGGACAAACGGTTCCAACTAAGACGCAAATATTTAAGTATGGAATATCAAGATGATCATAACACATGCCAATTTGAATCAAAGATTAAGCATTAGGCAAACGTGGATTAAATGAAAAGGCAAATACTCAAAACACTATATATATATATATGACCATAAAAGACACAAACACATAAGCTTTATACACTCGCATAGTATTAATGTATCTAAATAAAGGTGGTACAGAGTGAAGGGGTGTAAACTAGTAACAAGTGAAAAATTGCCCAGTCACTAAAAAATGTCTACGTAGTTCTATTTTACCTCAATAATTTATCAACATTCGAATTAACCTCACAAGTTAAATTATAAACTCAAAAGGACAAACAAATACAATGCACACTAGCCTATAATTTTTAATTATTCTCGAATCAATAGTGTTAAAATAATTTGGCTCAATTAGGAGTCATTGTGCAAATCCATTGATCTTCAACAAAGCACCCTAAAAAATAAACATATATATTTTTCTCTCTATTTCTTTTAAAGATGTCTATTTTTAAGCATCAATGCAAAAAAAAAAATTGACCTTGGTAATATAATATTTTCTTTTGCATCTCTTTTCTTTTAAGCTCTTGCCAACGGTGACCTTTCATGCAAGGGATATTTATCCTTATGTAACCCTTTTTCACGCACACTTATATTTTTCAATAGAACTACAAACTTAAAGGCAATGCTTTATACATGCACAACTCCCCCATAGTAAATTTTTTATGTATATGAAAAGATTGATAGTAGAATATCTCGCTTAGCTCATGTAATATATGAAGCTAAAATCCAAAAGAGCTTGTGCAAAATGTGTGCGAAGGCATATACAAAGTGAATCCATAATGCAAATAAATTTTGAACTACTCCATGAAAGCATAATTAAGAACAATCTTAATTATAAAAAATCATACTCAAATGTCCTGGTCACATGGATATATGGAATGAAGTGGATTCGAACACACTAATTTGCCACACAAAATGTGTAAAACCAAACTACAAGTTAAAAAAAATCTTTTTGAGTTTTAAATATCTTTTCAAAACGACTCAAAAGAAAAATAAAATCTTTTTATATTTTTCTAAATAAGACCCCCAAAAATGGAAAATAAAAATACAAAAGATAAACATCATACGATAAGCAAACACACAAAATCTAGTGTATGAAAATATGGAACCATAATCACTCATGAGATATAATATGTGAACAATCGCATGATATTATGCAAGAATCAACAAGTATACAATTAATTTCCTCCAAATACGATCTCCTAACCAACATAGGTATAATGAGATGATTTAGGGGTTAAGAAACCTTATTGACACTAATATTAGACTTACTAGGACTTTTTCTAAGATCATAATAAAAATGCCTAGGGTTACCTTTTCGACCACAATGTGTGAAAGTGTATACATGAGAAATATTACATTTGGGTTGACCTTTTCTAATATCCTTAAAAATAATTAACTCTCTTAAAACTTTGGTCTTGGCTTTAGCAATGGAAATATTTATATCATTGAATCCAATTTCAAAATTGCCATATTTTACTTGGACGGTGCCTAACATCTTATCTAGTTTCTCCAACCTAGATTCAAAATCAAATTTAACATGACTCGAGTCTCTCACTTTCTTCTCTAACTCCATAATCATAGAATTAAGTAAATGCTTACACTCTTCTAACTCAAGGGAATCCTTCTTCAAAACTTCCATTAAATAACGAAGGTTATCTCGATCGCACTCGACATACTCGAGATTCTCCTTGAGAGTCTTCTCACTTGACCTAAACTCCTAAATTAATTTACCATCGTCATTTCCTACGGCACATTCTTTCATCTTAGCTTCAAAATGAAAGTTGGCCTTTTTTTAACCTCAAATACTCGGCGTACAACACCCAAAATGCCACTTGAATCTTAGTCTTATCTTCTTCTTCTTCTTCTTATTTCTTCTTCTTCTCCTCACTACTTAGTGTACAACACCCGAAAGTCCACTTGAATCTTAGTTTTTTCCTTCCCCTTCTTCTTCTCCTTCTTTGCTCCTCACTTAAAAATTACGAGACTAGCCTTCAGAACCATCATGCAATTGATTATCTTCAATGATGAAAGACTTTTCATCTAAGACCACATGAATAGACATGAATGCGGTGTAGTTACGCTTAACGGGGCAATCACATTCCTCTTCTGACTCACAATCACTCAGGGTGGAATTATACACCTTCAATTTCTTAACTTACTTCCTTAGTTTAGTGGCACACTCATGAGAATAATGCCCAAAACTTTGGCATTCAAAGCACTTGTCCTGGTTACCCACCTTCTTAGGACTATCCCTTTTCTTCCTATCATGATCATTTAAGTTCTTAGTTCGTTTCTCAAAACTATTGTCTTCTTTAAGCATCAGAAACTTCTTAAACTTCATAGCAAATCTAACTATCTTTTAAACATCAAGCTCACTATCATTATTAACATTCTACACGCCCTCTTTTGGGGATTTCAATGTAATGACCTTCTCTTTCTTTTTATTCTTTTTCTTCATAGGGCATATTTTTGTCTCATAGGTTTGAACATCACCTACAATTCTTAAACTCCCATAGTGTCGACACCTCCTAGGGAATTTATGATTGTGACTTTGTCGTTAAATCTTTCAATCAAAGACCTTAAGATTTTTTACACCACTATCATCTCAGGAATAGGCTCACCTAAGTTAATGAGGAATTGACAATATCTGATAACCTATGATAAAACTCATCAAAAGACTTAATTTTCTAGAATATTAATCATCTCAAAGTTAGTCGTCGTATTTTTAATTTGGAAACCTGATAGTATTTCTACACTCGTGTGTCGAGCGTAAAATATCCCAAGCATCCTTCGTGCTCTCACGGGTCATAATTAGTTTAAACTCTTCAGCGGTCACAATGTAAAAAATAATTTTTACACCCTCAGAATTAAAAGGTGAGGCATTATTTTCATCAATTGTCTAATAGTTGAAAGTTTTTAGAGCACCATTGTTGTATGTAAAAATTACACTCCCATGTGGACCAATAATGAATGTACATCTGTCCCCTTACGTGGCCGACCAACCACCTTGATCGTCTTTAGAGACACTTAATCGGCTGGAAGGCCAACCAACAGGAGTACCAATAGTTACTCTGATAGGATGCCAACAAACACTAAATTCCAAGAGTTTAATTTATTATACACAGTTATAAATGCTTGGCAATATAAAGGCGATCCATCTCTAGGATTTTGGACTATTATAAATATGAAATACTCCCTTAGCTCAAGGGACAACTTGAATCATTCATATGCACACCATACCAAGCTATTATAAACCCTACTAAATAAAACCAACAGTGGATGTAGGTTATTTTACATCTTAACCACTCTAAAAATCTCTTCTTTTGTGTGTGTGATTTGAGTTACTTACTATATTATTATTTGTGATTATAAATCTAGAATTAGTCCATTTTTAGACATCAATAGAATGGCGTCGTCTGTGGGAACGTTTATCTGTCATCATTCTCTACCATTTGTTTTATTTATTTGCCTTTAGAGAAATGAATGACCCATAAAATAGTCCTAGAAATGAAGGCAATGCTATCATTCCATCTTCTCCTCTTATTGCCACAGATCTACAAGGAATTCTGCTCAACTTTTCTAGAAGGCAAGAAGCCATGCAAGAATATGTTAAGCAATTGGCCTGCACCATGCAAGGTAAGTCTTATAGTTCTAGAAAGGATATGCCACCTCCCCTATCAAGAAATGACGGGAGTAATCATTCTCGTTCTTCTCATGATAGGTCATACTGTCTTGGATTAACTTCTTTATTTCGATCAACGAATTACTATGATGGTAGATATTTTCCCAAAGAAATACCAAGTGTCTTGGAGAGGCTAAGTAGGGAGTATGATTTTGATCGTCTAGGCCTTCGAGTAACTAGAGGACATCATAGGGAGCAGGAGCACCATTATGAATATAGAGAAGGGTCCATAAGATCTAGGGACAGTATGAGGGGCTCTGTGCATGACGAGCAGACCTCTCAGGAGGAGAGTTTAGCACATAGATATAACAAAGCCACTAAATCTACCTCGGCCAAATCTAAGCTAAAATAATAACCCTGGAAGGGATCTATTCAGTGGTTGGAAGATCGACTAAGTGATATGGCAAAAACTAAGAATCCATTGCAAAGGAGTTTCATTAAAGGCTCACATTTTATTTTGATTATCGTGAACTACCCTACTCCATCCAAGTTCAAGCCTCGAGTGGTAACTCCAAAATAAGATGGTAAAACTAATCCAGTCTTGCATGTAGAGCAATATCAAGCTGCTTCTGACATTCACTCAGTGCCCGCCGAGATGAGGTATAGAGCTTTCTTCAGTTCTATCACATGGTTAGTCCAAATTTGGTATAATAATATCCCATGAGGTAAATTCTCTAGTTTTCATCAGTTAGTCGAATTATTCATAGATAACTTTTATTTTGGGGCTAAGACGATCAAGAGTGTCGCTTATTTCTTGATTGTGAGACAAAAATCGAGAGAAAGAACTAGAGAATATATTACATGCTTTAACAATGAAAAACTAGAGGTGGTGGACTATGAGGAAAAAACAACCATTGCAGCGTTTATGAGTGGGTTGCTCGTTAAAGATCTCTACTATGCTTTAGTGAAGAATTCGCCCAAAACCATGACAAAATTAATGGCTAAAGATGGAAAAATAATGAATGTCGAGGAAGCTATCATATCCAAGGAAGCTCCTAAGACCAAGAGTAAAGGTCAGAAAAATAATTATAATTCTATCAAGATGGACCAGAAAGACAAAAAACTAGAACCGATCAAGAAGTATGATGAATATACCCCACTCAACAAGATCGTTCATCATATCTTGGAGGAGATCAAAGGGAATATAGAATTGAATTTTCCTAGAAAGTTGAAGACGCCCCGCAACAAGAGGGATAAGTCCAAGTACTGTGATTTCCACTGGGATCATGGGCACAACACCAACAACTATATCGTGCTAAAGAATGAGATTAAAAATCTAATTCGGTTGGGAAAGTTAAAAATGTTTGTTGATCAAAATTTTAATCGAAATGATTGAAAGAGGTCCGACTCACCGGCCTAATCAAGGTATGATAATAAAGGAGTAAGAAATAATAATTTTGAAGAAGATCTAAATTTACCGAAGAAGCCTGATGAGCCAGAGGTGGAGGTTGGCATAATATCCTTTGGATGCCACTTCATCCTAGAAGGGATGTTGGAGGAGGAAACGCAATAGCAGAAAGGAAAGATTATTTGAATGAAGTCAATGCCTGCCAATTGTCAGACAGATTGATATGGATGAATCTTGTGATAGTCGGCTAAGAAAAGCCAACAAAGACAGGCTGGTGATCAGATTCTCTAAAAATGATTTGAATGGGGTCCTTTATCCTCATGATGATCCGTTAGTTATCACATGCAGAGTTGCAAGAGTATTGGTTGATAATGGGAGTTCAGTTGATGTAATATTCTATAAGTGTTTCCAAAGCTTAGGGTCAGAGGGTAGTAAGTTATAACCATATCATGAACGTCTCATTGGATTTGTAGGATAGAAAGTATACCCCTTAGGAACTATCAAGCTAGAAGTTTTGGTCGATATCTGGCCGGTGAGCAGGAGAGAAAGAATTCATTTCTTTGTGTTATAAAAAATGTCCCGTTAGCTTACAATATCATCCTGAAAAGAGTGGGAATAAAGAAGTTAGAGGTTGTGCCATCTACAGTGCATCAATGTATGAAATTTTCAACACCAATGCATGAAATTTCCAACAAATTATGGAATCGACATAGTAAATGGCAATCAGAAAGAAAACAAGGATTGTTATTCTACATCGGCTGACCAACGAGAGATACAAATAAAGGGCACAACCACTTTCCACATCGACACTCTATCCTCGGGAAGAAGAGAAGTTGGTAAAGGGGAAAGTTATGGAAGAAACATAAGTTGTTGTACTAGACGACGAGAAGCCAAAATAAACCACGCAGATCAGTTCAAGGTTATCTCCTTCTCTCAAACAGGAATTAATTACATTCCTTAGAGAAAGGAAAAATGTGTTCACTTAGAGCCACGAGGATATGATGGTAATTGATTCAAACTTCATGTGCCACGAGCTTAATATTTATCCAAGCTCTAAGCCGATCAAGCAAAAGTAAAGAGTCTTAATCCCCAAGAAGAATATGTCAATCCAAGAGGAAGTGGAGAAATTACAACGAGCATAATTCATTAAAAACGTCAAGTACCCTAGTTGGTTGGCTAATGTGGTAATGGTTAAGAAGAAAAATAATAAATGGTTCATGTGTGTAGATTTCACATATCTCAATAAGGCATGTCCAAGAGATCATTTCCCTTTACCAAGGATTGATCAAATGGTCGATGCTACAACAGGCTATGAGTTACTCAGTTTTATGGATTCTTATTCTGGTTATAATCAGATTAAGATGAAACTTAAAGACAAGGAAAGCACTTTCTTTATTACCAGCCGAGGAACTTATTATTACAATATCATGCCTTTTGGATTGAAGAAGGCTGGAGCTACCTATCAGAGACTAGTAAACAAGGTTTTTAAAGACCATATCGGTAAAAACATGGAGGTATACGTAGATGATATGCTCACTAAGAGCAAACACGTGTAACACCCCGTATTTTTGACGATTCAAATAATTATGTGATTAATTATTATTATGGGAATAAGTATGTATTTAATTATTGTTGTTGGATTAATTAAATTAAAATGCGAGAAATTAATTTGTTATTAATTCGGATTAAAATAATTATTAACTAGCGTGCCAAGGTTTAATACTTATTGTTGATAATTTTTTAATATTACTGTGTGATATGTAATATGGAATTATGATACTTGATAAATTGTCGAAAGTGAGAAATACGGCAGTTTGGTAATTTAAGTCTGACACGTGTGAGAGTCGTGTCGGGACTAACTGAATAGAATAAAAAATGAATTTATTTTTATTAACTCGTATGGTCATTTCGAGTGCGTTTTTGAGTCCGGAAGAGTCGAGATAGTCAAAACAGTATACCCGGGTGTTTAGTTTGGGTCCCGAGGCGATTTTATGCCTAACCGGCACCCCGAGAGGGCATTATGGTATATTGTTTTTTTGGGCTAAATCAATGGACGAAAATGAAGAGTAATTATATCAGCCAAGGAAAGTCCATTAGGGTTAAAAAGTTACAGGAAGTTAAGAACGGCTATAGGAGGTGTGAGGGAGAGCTAATTCCAAGAGAAAAGGGCCAAGATAACACCCCTTTGCACAATCACCACCACCACCGTGTAGATCGGGACAAGGGGAACACACCCATACCAACATCACCAACGGATCAGCCCGTCATATTCGAGGCAAGTGTTTATTACTTGCTTTCTTTTAGCAATAATTATGCTCATGTTAGTGTAGGTGAAATTAATCATGATTTACATATGAATTGAGTGAAAAATGGAGATTTAAATTATGATTAAGGACTGGTTTAATTAGTGGTTGAAATTCCTTCATGTATGTAGAGGATTAATCACGGAATTGGATTATATATTGATGAACGAATCTGGGTTGATTAGGTTCTTTAAATGAAAATATGGAAACTAGGGTTCATATGAATTAATTTGGGGATTTTAAATAATTATGATGTTTAATGACGAATTAATGATCCTAGGATGTTGGGAATGATTTATAATCCATTAGGTGTTGATGGGTATTGATGATGAGGCGTTGGGTGTTGAATCTTAGAGGTTTTTAGGTCCAAAAATGATAGAAAACGTTGAAATTTTGTGAAGAAGATGAAACAGTGGGTCTCGCGCGAAGTGGTTCAAACGAGATGGGGATCTCGCGCGAAGTGGTTCGAACGACATGTGGAAGTGGTTCAAACGAAATGGGGATCTCACGTGAAGTGGTTCAAACGATATGTGGAAGTGGTTCGAACGACTTGTTATTCTGGTTCGAACGACATGTCATCGGGTGCAAGCGACATAAGGAATTTGTGGAAATTTTCTTAGAGTCCAGTTTTGAGTTTATCGATTTATTGGAGTGAGAGAAACTTCCAAATAATAAATTTAAATAAGATGCAACTTCGGGAAAGTATGTGAGAATAAATACTTTAATTATTTCATTATAGAGAGAATATACCTTGGATATTACGAGAGAGATAGTAATCTAAATATTTATACTATACGTAGAGATGAGATTAAAATACGTATGAGGAGTATATATGTAGGTTGGAGAAATAACTATAAATTATAATAGGATGTGTGTATGCCTATTATGGGAAATTATTGTTAAGAGTATATATGTAGGTTGGAGAAATAACTATAAATTATAATAGGATGTGTGTATGCCTATTATGGAAAATTATTGTTAAGATCACTAATGGGTGATAATGAGTGATAACTCGGGGGTGCAGAAATTCTATTATTAAGTGTAATAATGGGTTATAACCCGGGGGTACAAGGATGATTATTGTTAGGTGCACTAATGGCTGATAACTCGGGGGTGCTGGATTATTATTAATAGGTGCATTAATGGGTACTAACCTGGGGATGCAGGATTTTCTTAATAGGTGCACTAATGGGTCTTAGTCCGGGGGTGCAGGATTAATATATATATATGTATAGGGATGATGTGACTATATATATATGAACTTGTGAATATTTCTACTGTGTGAAATTAGTAGACTGGGTAATAATAATAATCATTACTTTGCACCGAGTGGTCTTAACCTAAGGGTGCATGATTAGTGTATATATATATAGGGATGATGAAACTATATATTATGTATAAGTGTACTTCGGTAACTTTCTACTTTGTGAAACTAGTAGATAAAATGGAAATGAGAAATAAAATAATCTTAGTGGATAAAAGATTAACAATTCAAATGGTGAATAATGAAACTTAGTATGTGAGATAAACTATCTGAATAACGTATTGTATGGGCGATATGGGAATACTACTAGTGAGCATAGTTAGTATTAGTATGGTTTCTGACTAGTTAGACTGGGAGGTATAACTAGGGAGAGATTAGATGTACGTTTGGCGTGCACAATAGACTAGAGGTGAGTAACTCATGTGAGAGTTCGATAACTAACATGCGTATAAGACGTGTTTTAAGAACCAGTTTTAAATACTTGCTAAATCATTTTTAAACCTCGGGCTCTGACCCGTTTCTTGTATTTCTTCTCTCTTTTGCTATATATATATATATATATATATATATATATATATATATATATATATATATATATATATATATATATATATGTATTAGTACAGATGCCTAGCCAAAGGGACACCGGTTCTAGATATTTGGATGGGTTGTCGAGCTGCAGCTGTTGTGGAAGTTGCGGGTCATTGAGATTAGACGCTTTTCTCATTTTATTCAGTTCATAGTTCAGATACTTTAGTTCGGGCATGTGTCGCCCATCCTCATTAGCGGGATTGTACTTAGTTCCTTTGTAGTTCTTTTCTGTTGGATTGAGTATTTATTTTGGTTTTGTTTGTGACTTGAACTATAAGATTTTTATGCAGTCTTAATTATTCAGTATTTAATTTAATCAGCATTCATTTCTTGTGTGTGGTTTATAATTGAATGTTCAGAAATTGATTGAATCAATTGGTTTCAAATTAAATTGGGAAATGTTTTGACACTAGCTTAATTAAATGTTAGGTAATTAATTGGATTTAAGTTTTCGACAGTGATGCTAAGAATGAACCAATCGAACATTCTGTTATAAATTTTATAAATGACTGATCACCGGATATTTAATTGGGCAAGGTGTCACAACATGTTACCGACCATATTGCGAACTTGGCTCAAACCTTTGATTAATTAGGAAAGCACCAGATGAAGTTCAACCTAACCAAATTTATCTTCGGAGTACAGGAAGGAATGTTCCTAGGGTATATCGCCAATCAAATAGGAATAGAATCCAACCCTGCCAAAATTAAAGCCTTGCTTGAAATGCAGTCCTCGACCAACAAGAACGAAGTTAAAAAATTAACAGGGAGAGTAGTTGCTTTGAACCGTTACATCTCCCGAGCAACTGATAAATGTCTTTCATTCTTTAAGCTGCTTATAATTACCTTTGAGTGGAATGATGAATATAAGAAGGTTTTTCTGGATTTGAAGAAGTACTTGGTCTCTCCCCCACTCCTTCCCCGACCAGTTCTGGGAGAAAAACTGTATTTATACTTGGCTATTTCAAAGTCAACTGTTAGTTCAACGCCGATCCAACTGGATGAAGGAGTTCAAAGGCCAGTATATTATACTAGCAAGGCATTCCAAGGAGCATAAATTAGATATCTACGCCTATAATAGTTAACCCTAGTTCTTATTAAAGCCTCTATGAGGATGAGGCTATACTTCTAAGCCCACACCATTGTTGTCTACACAAATTTGACTGATAGGCACTGCATAAAATAGAAAATTCTTGAAGGTTAATGTCTTGGGCAATTGAATTGGGAGAATATGAAATTGTGTATGAAACTAAAGTTACAATTAAAGGCCAAGCAATGACAGACTTTATTGCCGAATTCGAATATGCATAGGAGCAGTATAATCCACATTTGCCTATTGAGCAGACTTCAACAGAAGAGAGCTTAGCTCAAAAGTAAACAGAGATTGTGGTTAATGAACCTGACTCGTCGACTGCTCAAGAAATAATTCAACAGAGCAAGAAGATATTCAAGCATGGAGTGCTAGCAAAAGAAGAGTTCTCTGATGACATTCCAATATGGCAGTTATTTCTAGATGGATCCTCATGTGTTACTAGAAGTGGAGAAGGACTCATCATCAACACTCCAGATAACTTGGATGTGGAATATCGTCTGCGATTCCAATTAAAGGCTTCTAATAATGAGCCAGGCTACGAGGTATTGATTATAGGATTAGAACTGGCTTCATCACTAGAGGTTGGCCATGTATTGGTATATAGTGATTCTCAACTGATTGTTAATCAAAATGCATCAAATCTATGGCGTCAAATGGGAATTTATGATGAGACTCATAAAAAATCAATAAAGGTTTTTTCTTTGTTCCTTTCAGTTAAGATGGTGAGGATTCCCAAGCTACAGAATGTCCGAGCATATGCTCTTGATCGGCTTGCTTCGATAACTCAAACAGAACTTAGGTGAATAATTATGGTGGAGATTCATTCCCATAGAAGCATTGATGGGATGAAAATCAGTGTCATATTTGTGGAGTTAAGTACCTCATAGGTGGACCCGAATAGAGAGTATATTAAAAGAGGAAGCTGCCATCCGACCAGAAGGAAGCCAAGAAGATGAGGTACAAAGCAGCCAATTATACATTAGAAAAAGGTATCCTGTACATGCGAGGATACACTATTTCTTTACTTCGTTGTATTCATCCAAACAAAGTGAATGATTTGATTAAAGAGGAGAATGAAGTCTTGTGTGGAGCACACACAGCCGAGAGGTCTCTAAGACAAGGGATAGTTATGCAAGGTTACTACTAGCCGACGATGAAAGCAGATTGTGTTGCTTTCACCAAGAAGTATGATAAATGTTAAGAGTTTGCTACTATCCACATAAGACCAGGAGTAAGTCTAACACCCATCACTTCTCCATGGCCTTTCGCTATATGGGTAATTGACTTGGTCATACCACTGTCAACCACTAAAGGAAGATTAAAGTACCTGGTTATAGTTGTTGATTATTTCATCAAATGGGTAGAGAATGAGTCCTTAATTGATATGCCTTATTAGAGGTTTTCCAGTTCATATAGAAGCTATCATTTGTAAGTATGGAATGCCTGATAGCGCGCGAGAGGTTTGCGGGTGTAAAGCGCACAGTCATTATTTTCTGTCTCGCCGTGACTATACAAACAAACCTAAATTACTACTACACTCAACTAGTGAGTATAGCGGTAAGTCGGGTATCGAAAATCCACAAGGGCAAGATGCTAGAATTTATATGATTTAATATTTCGAAATAAAAAGCGTAAAAGGTGATTACAAACTAAAAAGTAAAAGATGTATAAAAAGAAATATTTATCTAGGCAAGGGAAATGAAACTAGATTAACAAAGCGAGTAAAGCTATAGGTTGCGTCGAATATCCCTCACCCGGGTTAATTTGTATAAAATGGTTACATGGGTCGACGAGTTATTTAGAATGCGTCTCGTTTCGACAGTTAATTGAACCAAGGGTTGTCACGCCCCTAAATCCGCATAAAAGCCTAATATGATTTTGGCGTCAATAAATATCCCAAAAATTGCGCACATAAGGTCATAAGCACGGGTCATACATGATATCCCCGTCAAATCTCCTAGGCGTAATAACTATGACAACGCACCCAAAATAGACCCGTAAACACTATCACCAAAGCCAAGCAACGTGTTAACCCAGGTGAGTTCCATTCAAACACAACCTAATTTAATTTACCTAGAAAGCATGTTAAAAACGCGGTAAATAAAGCGAGTAAATAAACGTGATAAATCTATACTAGAAAGTGTGTAAAGAAAGCATGTAAATCTAATTAACAAAGCTAGTAAATTACACTACAAAGCAAGAAATAAGGAAATACAACTATATTAAAGGAAGAGGATGATGAATAGTGTAACTTACAACCCAATTGGGTGTCAAACCAAGACGAATCAAGCCAAACTCTTCAAAATCCTCAAACCCTAAGCTACCACTCTCTAAAATCTATTCTAAATCTAAGTATATCTTATTATTACAACAAAAAACCTATTTATAGTAAGTGGGAAAAAGTAAAGGAAAAAAGGAAAGAAAGAGGAAAGAGCACAAAATATCTGGCACCACCGGTCGATCGGTTGTAGGGGCGCGGTCGACCGGTCCCTTAGGCAAAAGCCTAATGTCTCCTTCCCACGGCAAAACGTGAAACCGCGGTCGACCAGCCCCCTGGGAGCGGTCGACTGGTACTCTGTTTTCAGGAATCCTTTGGTCATCACAAGGAAGAAAAGGTTGATTACGGAAATGGCTATAACTTCACCGTCCGGACTCGGAATCGTGCACCGTTTGCCTCCACGCGAAGCTTGCTCAATGAACTACGCATCCTTAGAAATTTCATGATCCGAAGATGAAATATAGATTGAATAAAATGCCCTTAAAGTAGCGTCCAATGACGAAACTTCTCCGAAATCCAACGGATCTTCACTTTTAGCGTTCCAATACCTAAAAAAGCACAATTAACCCCTGCAAAACATATATCTATCCAAATCCAAGGTTGTATGGTTAATGAGCATAAATATAGGCAATTAGGACCGTAAAAGTGCTAGAGTCCATAAAGAAATAGGGGAGAAATATGCAATATTTGATACGAATCACACCCCTAACTTAAACATTGCTAGTCCCTAGTAATGAAACAAACAAAACCAGACCACAGAAGGTTGTACCCAACGTATATATGCATCGAAATATAAATGCCACTTTCGTAGGGAGCAGGATTGCATTTAGCATATGCAATAAGCCGTTAAACCCCTAGGTTACCCTAGTGGACGAGTGTCGTCTCGTGAGGGTTTTCAGAGATGGTACCCACAAATATCACATGGTTTCCTCAAAATATGCCCAAACCAACATGCGACAAGCCCAATAATAGCGAAAAATATTTCATATGCATTATTAGCAAAGTGAATGAATCCACACAAAAGTCCGATTTATTAACATTATAGAATGCACCTCATAGAGTTGAAACCTTAAAATGTGGGAGGGGAACGAGCACATGCAAAGTATGAGTTGGCGAAAAACTTATATAAATCGAATAAATATTAAAGCAAGTATAAATTCAATCCTCACGGGCATTACACTCATCAAATGAAATTCACTCAAAACAGGGAGGTAACACACGGAACATGCGGGCATAAAGAGTAAATGTAAATGGAAACTAGGCCACACAATATCACAAATGAAGAACGCTATATATAAACTGAAAAACTGTAATCTCAATGAAAGGATACCGCCCATTAAAGGAGGCGAAATGCATTTTCACAGATTATCAAAACTATTATGACTTTTAAATTACATCAACTAAAGATCACATTGGACTTTACTAGGGTTGTAATGTAGGCTAGGCTAGGGTACGAAATGAAGGATATGTATGTACGGATTCAAAGTGTTCGGAATGAAAACTCGGGATAATGGGGAAATGCGAGAAATATCAAAATTGGAAAACAAGTTCCAAACAAGCATTAGATATATCATCAGGGAGAGTAATCAAAGCTTATTAAACACTATACAACATTTACAACTTTCTCTTTCTTTTTCTCATTTTTTTCCTTTTGTTTTCTTTTGCTTTTTGCTTTCTCTTTTTCATTACTTTTTTTCATTTTTTCTTTACTTTTCAAACTCTCAAATGCCTAAATTGCAACCGACATCATAACAGCAACATTCAATCCCAAGCAACATTCCAAAGAAAGGTAAGGAAGGTGTATATATGGGCTAAAACTCCAATGCGGAGTTGGTTATAGGAATGGGGTTATGAAACGAAAGGCTAATATTGGGCTCAAGGGGGTTAACGATGGGAAACATATAAGGTGAGGTTAAGGCTAATATGGGTGATATAACAAAGAGGGCCTATGATCATTTCCAAAAGTTTACGCAATTCTCGAATCAAAACAATATATGAAAATCATGATCAAGTAACACATTTCAAGTATGAACTCAATTAGTGAACGATCAAATGAAAGAATAGTGAGATTACCAATAAATTCAACGTTTTCAATGAGAAAAGAATAGTGTATACACTCACAAACGACGAAAGGTATAAAGCTTACTCGGTGTAAGTATATACAATGCAACAAAAGATTACCGAGTTATAAAAATCTTAAACCAAATCAATATAACAATAAAAGTGCATGTGCTCATGGGATTAAAGTTTAATTCATGAAGTTATTCATAATATCAATAAGTGAGACTAAAGTCTAATAACTTCTAAAATCGGGAACATGCATCATTGAGTTGTCTATTGGATCGGGCAATTATTTAAATTTATCATCGGAAACAAGGGCAAAAAGCCTAAAAAAAGGAGAAAAAAGAAAGAAAATATTTTTAAAATTTTCAATTTTTCTAAGAAAAGTATACTAAGTAACTAACATGTGAGCAAAAACATGGACTAACTAAAGAAATGGGTAGAATATCCCACACCCCCTAACTTAAAACTTGACATTGTCCTCAATATTAAGAACCAAGTTAAAGAGAGGAAAAAAGTGATATTACCCAAAGTTGGAGCGATCCCCATAAGAACAAGTCCAAAGAATCTATAAAACAAGTTAGTACCAAGCATAGAAAAAACAAATAACAAAAGTTAACTAATTACAAAAGACTAAAAATAAAAAGAAAGAAAGAATAAAAAGCTAACTATATACAATCTACTATTTAGGCCTCACACTAACTATACACTAGAAGTCTAAATAATTGAGGGTCCACCGTGAAAATGATTTGACTTTGGAGGATAACCGGTGTACCCTCACTCACAAGCATGCCCTCCGAAAAATATGAATTCCATTTTAACAACGGAAGGCATGTGTAAGGCCTAAGAAAGGAACCATCGCCAATTAAAAGTTTTGGAGGGACAATGGGGGGTTTGGATTGAACGGGTGACAAAAACAAGTGGGGACCGAGAAAAGCAGAATATCCTCCCAAATATTTTGAAATTGGAATGGGAGGTGGCGCACACAAAGGCAAAGATGCGATCATGGGGGGCGACTCGAGCAAGTACTCCTCATCGGCGATAGGGTTTAAAACATTAAAGTTTGAAATCGAATCATCGGGTACTTGTGACGGTGTGATAATAGGGAATGAAAATGGGGATGACAGAAATTAAAACTCATGAGATGAATCATCATCGCATGAAGTTTGAGTTTCAAATGAAATAATATCATTTTCAATGAAATGTTCTTCTTTGGGGGGAAAAGAATAAATCATTTCATTGCAAATAGATATTACGTCATTATCATCCTCACTTTCAATATCTATTACGATATGGGCAAAGTCAAGAATGGTTTGTTCCAAAGTAGGTACAAGTACCTCATTTGGTCCAAACCATTCCTCGACGTCGAAAGTCTCGGAAGCAAAATCGTCGTCGGACTCAAAAAGTAAATCCAAGTCATGTTCCCATGAACGATTTTCTTCCTGATAACTATTTTCAATTTTCCCATTTTCATACATACGCAAGCCCTCACCGAATGTCATGGGTCGAGGTGCGGATGCATGAAAATGGAAACTTTGAAAATTACCATCGGACTTAAACGAAACCTCGTTATGATAGGAATTTTGAAAACTATTCGAATTCATTTCAAAATTCCTATTATAAGGAGGTAAAGGCCAAAAATCATTATCATCATCATCAAAATTCCAATAACCTAAATTTTGACTTTCGTTATACTCGCCCAAAGTCATATTTGAATTTGTTATACTTTGGGATTCTAAGTATTCACCGAAAGTCATAGGTTTGATGGAATTGTGAGAATTATAACAATGATTACCGAAAGAATTGGAATAAGACATGCTTACCCCAAAAATGGCTCAAGTGGTGAATTCCATAAAGTAAGTGCGCGCGGGAAAAATTCGAGCGTTTCTAAGTGCTCAAATGTGGAAATCCTGCAACAAGTTAGCAAATAATACAAATAGAAAGAAAATACTATGAAATACTAAATCAAATAATGTCTAAAACAAACTCATCCCCGACAATGGCGCCATTTTAATAGCGCGCGAGAGGTGTGCGGGTGTAAAGTGAACAGTCGTTGTTTTCTGTCTCGCCGCGACTATACAAACAAACCTAAATTACTACTACACTCAACTGGTGAGTATAGTGGTAAGTCGGGTATCGAAAATCCACAGGGACAAGATGTTAGAATTTGTATCATTTAATATTCCGAAATAAAAAGGATAAAAGGTGATTACAAACTAAAAAGTAAAAGATGCATAAAGGGAAATGTTTATCTAAGCAAGGGAAATGAAACTAGATTAACAAAGCGAGTAAATCTATAGGTTGCGTCGAATATCCCTCACCCGGGTTAATTTGTATAAAATGGTTACATGGGTTGACGAGTTATTTAGAATGCGCCTCATTTCGACAGTTAATTGAACCAGGGGTTGTCATGCCCCTAAATCCGCATAAAAGCCTAATATGATTTTGGCGTCATCAAATATTCCGAAAATTGCACACGACAGGTCATAAGCACGGGACATACATGATATGCCCCGTCAAATCTCCTAAGTATAATAACTAGGACAACGAACCCGAAATATACCCATAAACACTATCACCAAAGCCAAGCAACGCGTTAACCCGAGTGAGTTCCATTCAAACAGAACCTAATTTAATTTACCTAGAAAGCATGTTAAAAATGAGGTAAATAAAGCGAGTAAATAAATGCGATAAATCTATACTAGAAAGCGTGTAAAGAAAGCATGTAAATCAAATTAACAAAGCTAGTAAATTACACTACAAAGTAAGAAATAAGGATATACAAACTATATTAAAGGAAGAGGATGATGATTAGTGTAACTTACAACCCAATTGGGTGTCAAACCAAAAAGAATCAAAGCCAAACTATTCAAAACCCTCAAACCCTAAGCTGCCAGTCTCTAAAATCTATTCTAAATCCAAGTATATCTTATTATTACAACAAAAAAACTATTTATAGTAAGTGGGAAAAAGTAAAGGAAAAAAGAAAAGAAAGAGGAATGAGCACAAAATATCTGGCACCACCGGTCGACCGGTCTCTTAGGCAAAAGCCTATTGTCTCCTTCCCATGACAAAATGTGAAATCGTGGTCGACCGGCCCCCTGGGAGCGGTCGACCGGTACTCTGTTTTCAGGAATCCTTTGGTCATCACAAGGCAGAAAAGGTTGATTACGAAAATGGCTATAACTTCACCGTCCGGACTCGGAATCGCGCACCATTTGTGGCCACACGAAGCTTGCTCGATGAACTACACATCTGTGGTAATTCCATGATGCGAAGATGAAATGTAGATTGACTAAAATGCCCTTAAAGTAGCGTCCAATGACAAAACTTCTCCGAAATGCAACAGATTCTCACTTTTAGTGTTCCAATACCTACAAAAGCACAATTAACCCCTGCAAAACATGTATCTATCTAAATCCAAGGTTGTTTGGTTAATGAGCATAAATATAGGCATTTCAGACCATAAAAGTGCTAAAATGCATAAAGAAATAGGGGAGAAATATGCAATATTTGATACAAATCAATGCCCTATCCCTTCATCACCGACAATAAAACTCACTTTAATAATGAAGAATTTAAAGACTATTGTATTCGGTCAGGCATCCAAAAACTTCATTCAGCACCTGGGCATCCACAATGCAATGGCCAAACAAAAATCACCGATAAAACCTTGCTAGATGGGTTAAAAAAAAGGTTGAATGAGTCTAAAGGCAACTGGATTAATGAACCCCATAACGTCCTTTGGGCATATAGGACTACTCCCAGAATAACAACAAGGGATACCCCATACATGTTAGCTTTTGGCACTGGGGCAGTAGTAGCAATGGAAATAGGTCTGCCGACTCACAAGGTATTGAACTTTGATTCATCCAAGAGTGACCTCATGAGGCGACTAGATATGTACATGATAGAAGAAGTCTGAGAAGATGTTGCTATTAAAATGGTTGCCTACCAACAAAGGACTGTAACGTCTTATAATCGAAGGGTGAAGCCAACTAACCTAAAATAGGGAGATCTGGTACTTGATATGCCCTGAATGTACCCCCTCGGCTCAGAGACATCAACCTCGGCCATGGAGATGGCTGATGTTAGAGGAACCTAGGATCATCAATTAGCGGTCTCGTCCTAGGCAAGGTCAGCCACGGCTGACGTTACTAGCTACCTCGGCAAGAGGTCACCATGATCCAAAGGAGGTTATCCACCTGGTCTTCTAAGGATTGCAACCTCGGCTCGGAAGATAAAGAGGTTACCCGTCATCCGCATCAATCTCGGCTAGGGATCGGCAGACGTTCCTGCTTTGCCACCACTACCTTAACCCAGGCCGACGTCATAGCTCAACATGTCTTACTTCAGCTCTCCCACTGAACCAAAGTCACCACCTCGTCCACTTTCGGGCCGAGGTTGTGACCAATCACAGATGGCCGAGCTCTTTTGGGCATATATGGGGCTAGGAACACGTGTACACAAATCAGTTATAACCGACTCATTCCCTCCACGTGAGGAAATATTAAGGTCATTATTATCTACATGAGATCAGCCAGGTGTCATTCTCACACTGGTTCAATCCTCATGCACATACTCATTGCATGCTTGGGGGGTACACTACACACCCCAGGCACTATATATAGAGGGCATCCTCTACCTTGAAAAGGATTCGAAATCAGCAACCCCAGCTAAAACTCTGTCTAAATACATAGTAGAGAGAGAAAGCTTGAGAGTTTGTATCTATGGCCATTAGAGACCTTATATAGTGATATTAATCACACACTTGCGCAGTGGACGTAGGCCTTCACCTCACCTCTTTCTACTAAATACCCTTATACTGCCATTATTGATATTAAATTGAGCTTACAAATACCTTGAAGGGGTGGTGCTGTTTCCAGCAGCATCATTTTAGCGCCGTCTGTGGGAATGAGAAGCTGTCTTTTCCTCTTTATTCACTTAACCTCACCGGAGACTCTAGTGAACCAGGCCTCCCCCCTTGCGCGGAGCTATTTCACCATTAAAAGAGGTCCTGTAAGGTATTAAGCTCATTTACTACACCAGCACTTTTGTGTTAACACATGGCACCGGAATTACCACCATCTCTTTCGCCACCTGGTGCGGGAGGCCCTAGCTCCAGCCAGGCATCGCCCCAATCTAAAATGGCGGAGGTGGCCGCAGCCTTGAGGTCTTTGGCTGCAATGCAACAAGTAATGCAGGAGCAATTTGCACAGCTCGGCTAAAATATGATGAGGCCACCTGGAGTCTCACCAAAGATGATCACCCCGGCGACTGTTCAGCCCCATCACGACGCCAGGGGACCACCCCAGGCATCGCAAAAAGATCAACCTACACCCCAGCGGAGGAGGGATGTTACTAACCCTAGGGGCTTGGGCCTGGAGAGGCAAGGAAACCCTTGCCATGTGGACAGGTATGATGATCTAGAGGAAAAAGACGTCCCAGAAGACTGTTGGGAGCCATACGAAGTTTCGAACAACACAGTTCGCCCTGCCAACCGAAGCCAAGGTTGTGGAGGCTGAAGGGGTGATGAAGCCCAACAACGAGGATCAGCTTTTCATCGAATGTGTATAGGGACAGCCTTTGAAAGGCTCGGCCCAGTAAACGACCTAAGACAAAGGTTGTCAAGGTCGAGAAGTGCAGCAGGCTCACAAAGGGAAGAAAGGAAACGTCGGCCCCAACCGGGACGAGGAAGAGACTAAAAAGAGGTCAACAGCAGGCGTTGTGTCGTGGATGGGGAACCCTCGATCCACCCCTTAGAGGTGGCAGGGGATAACCTCGGTCAGGCTGATGTTGCAAGACCATGGAATGACTCCATCCAACATCTTGAGGATAAGATAGGAGACCTCATCAAAAGTCAGGATCCACTGCAAAGAGGTTTCTCAGAGGGCTCTCCGTTCGTGGCTAAGATGGTAAGCTTCCCTACCCCAGCTAAGTTAAAGCCACCTAAAGTAACTCCCAAGTATGACGGGAGCACCAATCTTATACATCATATTGAGATGTACCAGTCAGCGGCGGACATCTACTCGATACCAGATGAGATGAAGTGCAGAGCCTTCTCCGGGACCTTGACGGGAGCTGCACACATATAGTTTACATCTCTTCTGAATAATTCAATTGAGAACTTTAAAGGCTTGGCTGAACGGTTCATTCACAATTTCTGCTTTGAGGTAAGAACTTAAAAGAAGACCACCCATATGTTGTACATCAAACAAGGCAAGCATGAGAGCCTAAGATACTACATTGCCAGGTTCAATAAATAAAAACTTAAAGTTGAAGATTACAAAGAGAATATTTCCATGACCGCCCTCATAGGAGGTCTTCAGAAGGGAAAGTTATTATGGAAGCTTGCGGAAGACCCTCCAAAGTCCATGGCGGAGCTATTGACAACTGCGGGGAAGGTCATGAACACTAAAGAGGCCATGGCCGGCAAGTATGAGGATGAGAACGGTGGTAGCAGCGGAAAGTTCTAAAGAAAGAAGGATGGAAAGAAGAGGTCGGTTGATGATAAGTTTTTGCTTTATACCCCTCTTACGATTAACTGCGAACACATCCTCAATGAGATCAAGAATGACCGATCCCTAAGATGGCCAGAGAAATTAAAGGCTCCTCCACATAAGAGGAACGAGAACTTATGGTGTGAATTCCACCAAGACCATGGCCATATAACAGACAAGTGCTTCGCCTTGAAGGATGAGATCGAAAAGATGTTAAAATCTGGAAAGTTGAGGAAGTATGTTGATGGGAAGATCCTAAAGGAGGAAGAGATGACCCTAAAAAGAAGAGGAACGGCAGATGTCGTGAGGACACCACAGCAAGAAGAGACAATGGCACGGATGACGATGATGAAGACGATCCGGACCTCCCACCAAAAGATGACAACACCCCGGTGAAGAGGGTTGGTATGATCTCCTTTGGCATTAGCACCATATGCGAAGGACTTGCGTGGGGTGGATCCGAGGTTGCTGGTAGAAAAGATCATGTGGCAGAGGTCAAATCAGTGGCCAAACTTGAAGTGGTAAACCTGCCGTCTTTCGAGACTACGCAGAAGAGAAAGAAGGTAGACATGGACACTCATAGTTGGGTTCTCCCGACTCGACTTCAAAGGCATCTTAGTTCCACATGATGACCCTTAGGTGATCACGACAAGAGTTCATGGGTGTGAGGTGCAAAGAATTCTTGTAGACGGAGAAAGTTCATCAGATGTGATGATCTGGCCCTGCTTCAAAAGCCTAGGCCTGAGTAGAGCTAGGTTGGTACCCTATCATCATCCGTTAATGGGGTTCAGCGGTGAAAAGGTCCATCCGCTGGGCATGTATGAGATGGACGTGCGAATGGGCGATGAGTGGCCTAAGAGGTTAACTCGAAAGATCAATTTTTTTGTTATGGACGAAAATATCTTCTCGGCTTATAACCTCATCATAGGAAGAGTCGCCCTTAAGGAGTTTGAAGTCGTGCCGTCGACGGTTCACCAGATGCTAAAATTCTCGACCCCCTATGGGGTAGGAGAAGTGCAGGGTGACCAGACCGTAGCACAAGAATGCTACTTTAACTCAGCTGAAGAGAGAGAGGCTCATAAGAGAGAAACTACCACTTATAATATCGATACACTTGACCCTAGAGATGAAATAAAGTTGAAGAAAGGAGAGGCCGGGGAAGAGGTAGAATCCATTGTCCTCAATGAGGACAAGCCAAGAAAAACTATCCAGGTCGGTAAAGCCTTAAAAGCGGAGATCAAGGAAGAGCTGATAAACTTCCTGAGGAAGAGGCAGATGTGCCATAAACTCAACGTATCTAAGGATGCAAAACCAATAAAGCAAAGACAAAGAGTCTACTCTAGGGAGAAGTACGACGTCATCCGGGAAGAGGTCAGAAAGTTATAAGAGGCAAAATTCATCAGGAAAGTGATATATTCTGAGTGGCTATCAAATGCAGTCATTGTGCCCAAAGCTAATGGAAAGTGGAGAATGTGCGTTGATTTTACTGACCTGAATAAGTCTTACCCAAAAAACAGTTATCCCCTACCCCGGATCGACCAGATGGTAGATGCAACTGTAGGACATGAGCTCATGAGCTTCATAGATGCGTATTCAGGATACAATTAGATCTTCATGGATGCTGAAGACTCAGAAAAGACAACCTTCATTACTGACAAAGGGACGTATTGCTACAAGGTGATGCCCTTCAGATTGAAAAATGCAGATGCAACATATCAACGTCTTGTGAATAAAATGTTCAAAGACCAAATAGGCAAGACTATGGAGGTGTATGTAGACGATATGTTGACGAAAAGCTTAAAGGCCTGCACTCACGTGGCAGACTTGGAAAAGACCTTCAATACTATGGACCTGTACAGGATGAAACTCAACCTGGCAAAGTGTATCTTCGGGGTAGGAGCTAGGAAGTTTCTTGGATTCATCATCAATCAAAGAGGAATAGAGGCAAACCCTGAGAAAATCAAGGCTTTGCTCGACATGAAGACACCTAGGAGTATCAAGGACGTTCAGAGGCTCGCTGGAAGAGTAGCTGCGCTCAATAGATTTATTTCTAGGGCGACTGACAGGTGTCTTCCATTCTTCAAGGTGCTTAGAAAGGCCTTCGAGTGGGACAAAGAGTGTGATGAGGATTTTGATCAACTCAAGTCATACCTTGGGTCTCCCTTGATCTTATCTCAGCCAATAGCGGGAGAGAGGTTGTTTGTTTATCTAGCGATCTCTGAATCGTCTATAAGTGCGGCCATTGTACGAGAGGACGTTGGGGTTCAAAGGCCCGTATACTTCAACAGTAAGACCCTTCAGAGATCTGAACAGAATTACCCTCGCATAGAAAAGTTAGCCTACGCCTTGATACATGCCTCTAGGAAGATGAAGCCCTACTTTTAAGCCCATTTTATGGTCGTCCTCACGGACTCCCCACTAAGACAGGTCCTCCATAAACTTGAGAAGTCGAGAAGATTGATGGCGTGGGCCATTCAACTAGGAGAGTATGACCTTACCTATAAGCCTAGGACGACCATCAAAGGGAAGGCGCTTGCAGACTTCATCACAGAGTTCACATGGGAAGAGGTCGAAGTTGAGAATAATTAAGAGATTGTAAAAGAGTCAAACAACGTCTTTCGACACCGAAGTTATGACCAAGAGAGTTAGAGATGGAATAGTTGAGAATGAGGAAGATCGATACCTCTTCAGGCAGGGAATAATGTTAGAAGGTGGCTTCTCATCAGATAAAGACATCTGGAACCTCTTTGTCGACAGGTCCTCTTGCGAAAGTGGGAGCGATGTGGGGTTGATACTCTCAGCCCCGGATGGTACTAATATCGAATATGACCTAAGGTTTAACTTCAAGGCATCAAACAATGAATCAGAATACGAGGCCATGATAGCATGCCTCTCCTTGGCAAGGACCATTGGTACAAAACGACTCCTCCTTCACAGTGACTCAAGGTTGGTTGTTAATCAAATATTGAGAGTTTATGAGGCTAAGGACGAAAGGATAGCCAAATCCCTGAAGAGGGTGAGAACGATACTGTAATATTTTGAAGAGGTAAAGATGAAGAGAATACCTCGACAAAACAATAGTCATGCAGACGTATTAGCAAGGCTAGCTTCGGCAATAAGGACAAATATCAGAAGAACGGTCCCTGTTGAGATCTTACCCAGGGCAACCATCGAAGAAGAAGAGGCCAGTAACCCTTGCCTCAATTTGAACCTAGGAGACTCATGGATGGATCCCCTTATCAGATACATCAGAGAGGGGGTGCTACCGGAGTCAAAGTTAGAGAGGAGGAAATTAAGGTAGAGAGCTGTAAAGTTCTCAATAGTAGGAGATGTCCTGTATAGGAAGGGATTCCTCTTACCTTTCCTCAGATGCGTTTATCCCACCGAAGTTCCCCACGTCCTACGGGAGGTACATGAGGGTTATTGCTCCAGTCACATCGGAGGGAGACCTTTGGCAAAGAGGATTCTCACACAAGGATATTGGTGGTCGACCTTGGCAAAAGATGCTGCAGCTTACGTGAAGAGGTGCAAAAAATGTCAAAGATTCTCCATAATCCCCTATCAACCTCATCAGCTTATGGCATCTATCAGTTCCCCTTGGCCATTCGCAATATGGGGGATTGACTTAGTAGGTCCCCTGCCAAGGGTCGTAAATAATTACCAATTTCTGATAGTCGCCATTGATTACTTCTCCAAGTGGGTAGAGGCAGAGCCGATGGTCACGATTACAGAGCAGAAGACCTTCTAATTTATTTGGAAGAACATCATATTCAGACATGGCCTCCCAAATACCCTCATTTCGGACAAGGAAACCCAGTTCAAGAATTCTTCCCTAGAAAAATACTTCAAAAGAGTTGGGATAAAGCAATTTTTCTCTTTTCTTGGCCAACCTCAGGCAAATGATCAAACCGAAGTCACCAACAGAACAATCCTCGATGGGATCAATAAGAGGATGAAAGAGGCTAAGGGAAGATGGACTGAAGAGGTTTATGCTGTGTTGTGGGCCTATAAAACGACGGCTAGGACACCTACGGGGGAGACCCCATTTATGTTATCACATGGCTTAGAGGCCGTTATACCCACAGAGGTAGGACTTCCTACTCATAGGGTTCAGACCTATGACCCTAAAAAGAATAGAGAGGAAAGAAGACTCGATTTAGATCTGATTAAAGAGAAAAGGGAAGACGCAGAGATCAGACAAGCAGCTTACCAGCAGAGAACATAGAAGTTCTACAACCAAAGGGTGAAATCAAGACCCATTGCCGTGGGAGACCTGGTACTGAAGAAGACGTTACAGAAGGCGAACAAGCTTCACCCAAATTAGCATGGTCCTTACAAAGTAATTGAGGAGGTTGTATCCGAAACGTACAGGCTAAAAAACCTCGAGGGGGAACCTTTTTCCAATCCCCGGAATGTTGATCATCTAAAGAAGTATTACATATGATGTTGCAAGAGAGTGTGTAAATGTATCATCTTAGGAAGAGATTATTAATGAGAATACCAGTTTCCATGTCAATTCTTGGTTCATTGTGCTCTAGTGGGAAAATTTTATGGGGATAACATCTTAGGTGATGACCCCAGTCCTTATAACATCATTAATTTGGTGAAAATTTTATGGGGATAACATCCTAGGTGATGACCTCAGACCTTATAACATCATGATTTGGTGACAAGGTCTGAGGTCAGACATCATACTTGGATGACCTCAGACCCTTAACATCATTAATTTGGTGAAAATTTTATGGGTATAACATCTTAGGTGATGACCTCAGTCCTTATAACATCATGATTTGGTAACAAGGTCTGAGGTAAGACATCTTACTTGGATGACCTCAGACCCTTAACATCATTAATTTGGTGAAAATTTTATGGGCATAGCATCCTAGGTGATGACCTCAGACCTTATAGCATCATGATTTGGTGATAAGGTCTAAGGTCAGACATCATACTTGGATGACCTCGGACCCTTAACATCATTAATTTAGTGAAAATTTTATAGGGATAACATCTTAGGTGATGACCTTAAACCTTATAACATCATGATTTGGTGACAAGGTCTGAGGTCAGACATCATACTTGGATGACCTTAAATCCTTAACATCATTAATTTGGTGAAAATTTTATGGGGATAATATCCTAGGTGATGACCTCAGACCTTATAACATCATGATTTGGTGACAAGGTCTGAGGTCAAACATCATACTTGGATGACCTCAGACCCTTAACATCATTAATTTAGTGAAAATTTTATGGGGATAACATCTTAGGTGATGACCTCAGTCCTTATAACATCATGATTTGGTGACAAGGTCTGAGGTCAGACATCATAGTTGGATGACCTCAGACCCTTAACATCATTAATTTGGTAAAAAATTTATGGGGATAACACCTTAGGCGATGACCTTAGACCTTATAACATTATGATTTGGTGACAAAGTCTGAGGTCAGACATCATACTTGGGTGACCTCAGACCTTAAAAACCATTCATTTGGCTCAACAAAGATATCATTGTACCGAGACCTGAGAACTGAACATACATTGCATGGAAAAGAAAATCATTCAATAAATAATTCAGCAAGTGAAGAAATAAAAGCCCCCCTCAGAGGTTGACAGATTAAGTTGGGAGTTACAAAAATGCAAAGATACAAAGTAACAATGTTTATCATGGGTTACAACAAATCAAGAGTTACAAAAGATTGCTTAAAGCTTCACAAGAATTAAGTGTTTGCAGCCTCAGGGTTAATGGCCATGTCTACATGTCCCTGGCCGAGAATGGTTACCTCTACCCCGTCATCTTGGGCACCAGCATCTTGAGTCATTGTGTCTCCTTGGAGGGCAGTCTCAGTAGGGGCGGCACCTCCCCCTGTAACACTCCGTATTTTTGACGATTTAAATAATTATGTGATTAATTATTATTATTATGGGAATAAATATGCGATTAATTATTGCTGTTGGATTAATTAAATTAAAATGTGAGAAATTAATTTGTTATTAATCCGAATTAAAATAATTATTAACTAGCGTGCCAAGGGTTAATACTTATTGTTTTTAACTATTAAATATTACTGTGTGATATGTAATATTGAATTATGATATTTGATAAATTGTCAGAAGTGAGAAATACGGCAGTTTGGTAATTTAAGTCTGTCACGCGTGTGAGTCGTGTCGGGACTAATTGAATGGACTAAAAAGAGAATTTATTTTTATTAACTCAGATGGTCATTTCGAGTGTGCAGTTGAGTTCGAAAGGGTCGAGATAGTCAAAATAGTATACCCGAATGTTTAGTTTGGGTCCCGGAACGATTTTAGGCCTAACCGGCACCCCGTAGGTGTAGTTTTGTAATTTGGGATTTTTGGGCTAAATTAATGGACGAAAATTGGGATTAATTATATCAGCTAAGGAAAGTCCATTAGGGTTAATAAGTGACAGGAAGTTAGAACGGCCATGGAGGGTGTGAGGGAGAACCAATTTCCAAGAGAGAAGACTCATTTGGTATCACCTTGCATAACCGTGACCACCAACGTGTAGATCGAGAAGAGAGGAACGCGTATATACCAACATCACCAACGGATCAGACCGTTATATTCGAGGCAAGTGTTTATTACTTTCTTTCTTTTAGCAATAATCATGCTCATGTTAGTATAGGTGGATTTAATCATGATTTATATGTTAATTGGGTGAAAAATTGGAGACTTAAATTATGATTAAGGATTGATTTAATTAATGGTTGGAATTCCTTCATGTATGTAGAGGATTAATCACGGAATTTGATTATATGTTGATGAACGAATCTGGGTTGATTAGGTTCTTTAATTGGAATTTTTAAAATTAGGGTTCATGTGAATTAATTTGGGGGTTTTATGAAATTATGATGATTAATGACGAATTAAGGATCCTAGGATGATAGAAATGATCTATAACCTGTTAGGTGTTGATGGGTATTGATGATGAGTTGTTGATAATCGAATCTTAGAGGTTTTTAGGTTTAAAGATGGTGAAAAACGCTGAAGTTTGGTGAAGAAGACGAACAGTGCAATCTCGCGCGAAGTCGCGCAAAGTGGTTCAAACGAGATGGGGATCTCAGGCGAAGTGATTCAAACAAGATTGAGATCTCGCGGGAAGTCATTCGAGCGAGATGGCATTTCGCGTGAAGTCACTCGAGCTACACGTGGAAGTCGTTTAAACGACAACCCTTCTGGTTCGAGGGACAGAGGGAATTTTTGGGAATTTTCTCAAAGCTTAGTTTTGAGTTTGTCGGTTTATTGGAGTGAGAGAAACTGTCAGATAGTAAATTTAAATAAGATGGAATTTCAAGAAAGTATGTGAGAATAAATACTTTAATTATTTCGGTTTAGAAAGAGAGTAAACCTTGGAGATTAGAAAGAGATAGTAATCTAAATATTTATACTATACGTAAGTGATGAGGTTAAAATACGTATGAAGAGTATATATGTAGGTTGGAGAAATACCTATAATTTATAATAGGATGTGTGTATGCCTATTATGTGATATTATTGTTAAGAGAACTAATGGGTGATAACCCGGGGGTGCAAGAACCTTATAGTTAAGAGCACTAATGAGTGATAACTCGGGGGTGCAGAAACTCTGTTGATAGGTGTACTAATGGGTGATAACCCGGGGGTACAAAGATGATTATTGTTAGGCGCACTAATGGGTGATAATCCAGGGGTGCTGGATTAATATTGATAGGTGCATTAATGGGTGCTAACCTGTGGATGCAATATTCTATTGTTAGGCGCACTAATGGGTGATAACCCGGGGGGCTGAATTATTATTGATAAGTGCATTAATGGGTGCTAACCCGGGGATGCATGATTTTTCGGAGATATGCACTAATGGGGCTTAGCCGGTGGTGCAGGATTAGTATATATATATATATATATATATATATATATATATATATATATATATATACTAACGTATGCCCGTGCCTGAAGGCACGACGAAATTTTCCAAAGTACATAATCGCGAAACGATAATAACTTTTCAAAGTATGTAATAGCGAAACGCAAAAATTTCAAAGTGTAATTTTAAAACAATGTCAAATAGTCCAATAACATTCAAATAGTGATTCATGAAATAAATTCACATATAATACGAAATATACAATATTCATCCATCGAATTCACATTGTCTCAAAAAAACAAAATGTCAAATTTTAAAAAAATTTGGACATAATATCCTTTGTTTATGGCGCTATTCACCCTGTTTAACAAATAACAAATAGTCCAACATCCAAATTGTCTAAATTCTTCAAACAAAATTCACATATAAAATCAAATATACAATATTCACCAATCAAACTAATTGTGTCTCAAAAAAACAAAGTGTTAATTTTTTTAAAAAAATGGGCATAGTCTCCTTTGTTTATTGGACTATCCACCCTATTTAAGGGGTAACAACAAATCCAACAAATTTAAAAAAAAAATCCCAAATTCAGAGATGGGAGCTAGAAGCCAAGGGAAGGAGAATATTTGGGACTTCCTCAAAATGTCAGTGCCATGGTGCTTCTGGATTAGGTGTTACGACTGCTGTCTTCCCATCCTTCTTCCCACCTCTAGCCATGATCACTCTCTCTCTCGGTTTTCTGTACGATTTGACAAACAATAAACATAATTAATCAGTTTCTCAGACAAAGATACAGTCACCTAAGTAAATATAAAATCAGTAAAATGAAATATACAATCACATCCAAATTGTCTAAATTCGAGATTGATTCAGCCGGATCCAATTGGATTACCTCTTTTATACAAAAATGCAGTTTCGAGTTTGATTCCATCATATTTGGTCTACAAATAAAACAAATAACAATATTAGGAGAAAGGAACTATTTGAATAAGTGCATATCCAAGTCTCCAAAAAATAGTACACCTGATGTAGTGCGAGTGTGTGCGTGTGCGAGTGGGGAAGGGGGGAGGGGACGGGTCAGGTATGCATATATGCGCATATATGCGCATATATGCATATGCTTATATGTAGTGCGAGTGTGTGCGTGTGTTCGTGCGTGTGCACGTGTGTGAGTGGGAAAGGGGGAGGGGGCGGGCAGGGGGCGCGTGTTTGTGTGTGTGCGTGTGAGTGGGGAAGGGGGGAGGGGACGGGAAGGGTGAGGATGTGTGCATGTGTGTGTGTTTGTGTGCACATGTGTGCGTGTGTGAGTGGGGAAGGGGGGACGGGGGAGGGGACGGGGCAGGTATGCATATAAGCAATCTTCACACACACAGCATATATGCCTTTGTTTATATGCATATTGAGGCATATATGTCAATGCTGGGTATGTGTGTGTGTGTGTGTGTGTGTGTGTGCGCATGCATGTGTGTGTGTGTGTGTGCGCATGCATGTGTGTGTGTGTGTGTGTGCGCGCATGCATGTGTGTGCGTGTGTGTGAGTGGGGAAGGGGGACGGGAAGGGCAGGGGGCGCGTGTGTGCGTGTATGTTTTTGCGCGCGTGAGTGCAAAAACATTATATTTGCAAACTAAGAGTAGCTTTAAAAACTAAAACAGAGGTATTAAATCAAACACATATCTAAGTTATCTCATCAAATCAAAACTAAAAACTTAAACAGGGGTATTAAATCAAAACAAAAGTCAAAAACCCATCGCATACCAAAGGCAGGGCAGGGCAGCGGCAGGGGAAGTGGAGGGAGAACAGGTTGGGAGGGGGGGGGGAGGGCTTTTGCACATACGCATATGCATATATATGCAGATTGCATATATATTCATATGCAGCTGCAGATATATGCAGATTTCATATATATGCAGCTGCCATAAGTTGGTTCCAAAATTTATCCTCAAACTGCCATAAGTTGGTTCCAAAATTTATATAATACAATATATTTCCAATATATTTAGTTACATCGTACAATACCAACCATCATATATCCCCAAAATATAGGCAAACATAACAATTCTACAATGTAACGATAACTCGATAACTCGATATTTCTAAAAAGAACAAATTTCAAAGTGTATCGAAAATATATTAGATTGATAAAAAATAAAGGATCTTTCAAACATCTGTTAATAACAACATTACCAAACAGAAAACAGAGTACGTAGCAAATGGAACCTTGTAATGACTAAACTCTTAACAACACTGTTATATGAGTACCTAGTTATTCATGTCTGATATATGAGTAACTACTATATGATATATGGTTTTTGATGTCTGCTATATCAGTACCTGCTATATGGTTTTTGATGTCTGATATATGGTTGTTGATATTTGATATATTGTCCATTGAGAAAACAGTTATAAAACTTATGTTATAACAGTTTTGTTGCAATATAACTATACTACTATCTAAATCTACATAATTGTGAATTGTACTAATAAGTTGCATTGTTCTCATCCATTAGATAGTAGTACAGTTGTATACCAAGATATATAAGTAGTTAAATTTTTAATTGCTTATTGTATACAATTGTATGAATTGTAGACAATTGTTTATAAATGGCATAAATCATTTTGTTCCATAACCTGAATGTCTGCTATATCAGTACCTGCTATATGGTTTTTGATGTCTGATATATGGTTGTTGATATCTGATATATTGGCCATTGAGAAAACTGTTATAAAACTTATGTTATAATAGTTTTGTTGCAATATAACTATACTACTATCTAAATATACATAATTGTGAATTGTACTAATAAGTTGCATTAGTGTACTACTACTAAATCTAAATAATTGTGAACTGTTTAGACCTTATTATCCACCAAATTGCTACTGGTAGAATCTATTTTAGCCAGATTATACTCTTGATTATAATGGATAAGTGACATTAGTGTACTATAGGCTTGAATAGTAACTGTGAAAAATAATAAGGATTTTCACACTCATATGTCCCATTAACCATTAACAGTAGAGAAATGATGTTTGACCGCATTAAAAGAACTTGTTACCAAGCAACTATCCTTGGCGCATTATAAAATTTGAACCGCTAAATAACAAATTAATACCAAATGAAACAGCAATACCACGTGTGTCTGCAATATGTCCAGTGTTGTGCCTAAAGCACTCCCCATGTGACTGCCTCATGTCTAGTTCGGGGCCCAAGGCATGCCTCATGTTTGAGACAATATACGCATGCACCAAATCTGCAAAAGCCATATCATCTTGAGGTCTTTCTCATTTACGGACATGCATTCAAATCTGCAAAAGCAATATCATCTTGAGGTCTTTCTAACTTGTCGTGTGGTTGGTGCCATAGAGACATTTAGATACAAACATCAGACTAAAAATATGAGATTACCTATTCAACTTTTAAATATAAATATGTAATTGTTCTTCAAAGCAATTATCGTTGAACATTTAAATGGTTTTGATTTGTAGTGGTGTTGGGTTGCACTCCTCTTGAAAAGAGGGGTAATTCCCCCAACTAATTCATGCTATAGGAATCAACTTTATATGGCAATGTTACTCTAGTTGTAGGCTGCACTCCTCCTGACCAAGCCATGATACAGTTGAGATACTCATTGTGAGCATTTATAGGACTGAAATGGAGAACAAAGTTAGGATGAGAAAAATGCTAGATTCCAAGTAATATTGTGAACTGGAGAGACAGTATTGTGAGCATTTGTTTTCATAATGCAAGCTACACACCAGATGAGACAATATTCTCTTCAATTCAAGCATCGAACTCACTTTTAAAAAAATATTATTTTGCTACATTTAGCTAGACACCGTGTTAAAGATTCCTATTGTAAGCACATGTGGAACTCCAGTCATCGAAGAATGTTTATAATGTTTATAATGTGTAAATAGTATACTAATGTTAATAATGTTTATAATGTGTAATTACAGATGTTTATAATGTTACAGATGTTTGCAAATAGTATACTAATACTAATGTAATTACAGATGTTTATAATTTTAATAATATTTATAATGTGTACAAAAATGATAATCCCTCAATTATAGATGTTTATAATGTTTAAAACAAATTACAAATTATTGTAAAACAAAAGTAATTTGTACACATTATAAAAAAAAGTATACAAAAGTAGTAGCAGAGTATACTAATTTGTACACATTATAAACAAAAGTAAGAACGTTATCAGTTCATCAATTAATATACAAAAGTGATAACGCTACATGGTGTGGTTGGTATACATAAGTGTATGATTGGGAACAAAAGTGATAACGCTACATTAGTATATAAAAGTGATAACGCTGCATCATATACAAAAGTGATAACGCTAAATTCAGAGAAACATATAATTGTATGAAACATTCATAAACTTATGTTAACTTGAATTATTTTCAGTCCCAAACACAATGCTACATGGTATGGTTAGGAAAACATGAAAATTTTGAAAACTTACCAGGCTTCCAAGCAGGTCTCGGACTCCAGTGTAACATATAATTTCAGGTATATATATTAGATGAAGAGAAACATCCACAAATGCTCAAACAGTTGAACTGCTATCCATTTATAATGAGACTTAATGTTAGGGATGACAGTAAAATGCTATCAAACAGTTAAATTCTATTAAATGCCATAAAAAATATATAAAAATCTGAAAATTCAACCAACATTTAAATAGAGATCAACAAAAAAACTAACTCCACATTATATTGAACCAAAGGCATCACAAATCAAAACATACGTTGATTACCGAATTCAGGACAAATACATAGCATTGGTTGAAAAGAAACGATATTAAGCACTCAGATCTGAACAAATGCAACCCCTGTATAAAATATAGTTGGAAAAAAAATAAAATGAGATTATAGCATGAACAAAAATTGATTAGACATATAATCAAACACATATTGTGCAAGTTGAGCATGGGTGGTAGACCACCAATTGAGGCTTGGGAAAGCAATTCCTCATTGAGGCCTAAATTTAAACAATTAATGATAACAAAAACTCCATCATAACAGAGTATTGCACAAATCGTAATTAACCTAATAGCATTCAATAGAATAAGCATAAAAAGTTTGAGTCCTCATATCCCATTTACTCCAAAGTTCGGCCAATGAATAAAATCATTTACTAATGTAAGAATGTATAAATTGTTTCAAGAGATGTATACCTTCGCGAGACAAAGGGATTAATACCGCATCAATGAAGTCAGAAGTCCCATCCTTGCAAGTGATGACCGATACTGATTATAATAAAAAGGAAATACCAAAGAGATAAATTTGAAAGCATCTGAAAAGGTCAAATAAGCACAAAATACCACTATAAGTGGAAATATATAATGTAGAGGTCATACCACGTTAGTACCTGAAAAAACTAAAGAAATTAACAAACGATGCCTATATCGACTTGAACTTCAAACACACATTGTTGTTTCTTGATAAATCTGGAATCAAGAACCCAGAAAAATATAATTAAAACTCGTTAACAGCACTCTGAAATTCAGCCAACACGAATGAAACACCTAAACAAATAATGTTAAACAATTTAAAACCAAAGACCAAACAACCAAAACAAACCTGGAATTGTGTTGATTTTAAACTTCTTAAAACTCCTCTAGACAACCTTTCTTTTGACCCTGAAAAAAAAGAGTATAACACCACCTCAAATATTAGAGTATGTAAAAGTACAAATCTGAGTGTTGGATTGGACTGTACAAATCCAAATACAGCCATATATATAGAGGGATGATAGCAAATAGAAGAAAAAAACCCAAATCGTTGATTGAAACTACAAAACGAAAATTCCTAATTTAGTTATGCAAAAGCGAAAAAAAAATACCTAAAAACCCAAATGGCAACGTCAACGTGAAGAGGAGAAGGGGGCGACAGCGGCAGCGTGAAGAGGAGGAGGGGGCGGCAGCGACAGCGTGAAGAGGATGAGGGGGCGGAGGGAGAGAGGATAGGGAGTGGAGCATGGTTTGTTAGAGGGAGATAGTGAGGAGAGGGGTAGGGGGCGGCAGTGTGAAGAGGAGGAGGGGGAGGGGGAAGGTTTGGGGAAGCATTGGATGAGAGAGACGGGTGAGGGTGAGAGTGACCATGTGCTTGTGTAAGTGTGAGGGGGGAAAGTGGAGAGAATGTATGCGGGACCGAGGGTTTCGTGTGTGAAATGATAGAGTCTTCCAAAAATACCCCCATTTTTGAATTTTAGGGTGAGTTTGATAAAGAAAAAATTGGGGGAAACCAAATAATTGAGGGGTAAGTTGGTAAAAAAGAAAGGGAGGTGATCTGAACCATTAAAATGTGTAAAAATGTGTAAGGAGGTGGCATCGATCTAGACCGTTAAAAATGTACACATTTTCAAAAACCAAGCTCCCATATTATATGGATATATATATATATATATATATATATATATATGGACTTGTGAATATTGCTACTGTGTGAAATTAGTAGATTTGGTTATAACAATAATTATTACATTGTACCATGCGGTCTTAACCTAAGGGTGCAGGATTAGTGTATATATATATAAGGATGATGAGACTATATATATGTATGAGTGTACTTGGGTAACTTTCTACTTTGTGAGACTAGTAGATAAAATGAAAATGAGAAGTAAAATAATCTTAGTGAATAAAAGATTTAACCATTCAAACGGTGAATACTGAAATTTAGTATGTGATATAAACTATCTGAATGGCGTATTGTATGGGCGATACGGGAATACTACTAGTGAGCATAGTTAGTATTAGTATGGTTTCTAACTAGTTAGACTGGGAGGTATAATTTGGGGGAGATTAGATGTACGTTAGGCGTGCACAATAGACGAGAGGTGAGAAACTCATATGAGAGTTCAATAACTAACATGCGTATAAGACTTATTTTGAGAACCAGTTTTAAATACTTGCTAAATCATTTTTACACATCGGGCTCTGACCCGTTTCTTGTATCTCTTCTCTCTTTTGCTATACATATGTATTATATCAGGTGCTCAGCCACAGGAGTATCAGATTTAGAGATTTGGATAGCTTGACATGTTCTAGCTGTTGTGGAAGCTGTAGGTCCTTGCAGTAGACGCATCTATCCTTTCCATTTAGTTTCATTTAGACTTCTTGTTTAGGGCATATGTCTCCCACTTCTAGTTGTTTCATCAGAGATATTGTATTCAGTTTATTGTATGGTTTGGAGTTTTGAACTGGGTGGTTTTATCCAGTCTTATTTATTTCAGTACTTGATTTATATTCAGTATTTATTTACATTCCTATATGTGGTGAATGATTTATATTTTAAGATGGAAAGAAATGGATTTACTTGGTTTCATTAAAATTGGAAATGTTTTGACACCTAGCTTAATTTTATAATAGGTGATTAATATGTTAAAAAGTTTTTCAACATTGATGCTGAGAATGAACCAACTGAATATCCTGTTTTAAATTGGTAGAGGACTGATCACCCTATATTTAATTGAGCGGGGTGTCACAGGTGGTATCAGAGCATCAGGTTCTAGTGTCCTTAGGATCTGTACGGATTATTACGTTTCAGCGTATCGTTCTTTGATGTAGAGCCTTATGATAGGATTATTGTGTTCCCTTACGTATGCGACTTACGTTCTCCTGCTACGAATTATAATGGATGTGACTCATTATACGAAATTTAGTGTGATTCAAACACCGAACATTTAAGCACGACCAGCGAGGGCCGTAAGAAGAATTGCGGGAGAAGAGGCTCAACAGAAGACATAGAGTAATCGGGGAAGAGTGATCGGACAAAAATTACCACGAGAATTACTTAAGTAAGAGATAGTAAAAAAATTATCACTCGGGAACTGTGGGTTCCCAGGACACAATCATAGATAACGGTGGGATGATTTCAGGACCACCTAACATAGTCGATAAAGGGGAAATCAGAGGGACTCTTTTGAAAACCCATCGGTGAAGATGCAGAAAAAGAAATTGAGAAAGTGTAACAGATTAGGGGAGGTAGAAAATCCGAAGGCAATTGTGTAGAGTGGGGCGTGAAGACACTCATAATTAAATTTGGAGTTAAAATTTATAGCTCTTAGGAGCATCATGGAGTGAATAGAGACAATCACCATATATGAAGAAGTGTTTAAAATTTCGAGAGAATTTTGGGTATGATTTGACCGTGAGGTCTTCCATTCGACGTGGTAACATAATGGGAGTGAAATGTTAATATTTAAAATGATGGGTAAGATAGAAACCGATCATGAGAGAGAGGTTGAATTGCATAATGAACTTCGTACCTGGCAGAGGGGTATAAATTATCCAAAGGGTTTATAGTTGATAAAGGATCCGTGAGTAGAATACCAGCATGGATGATAAATCCAACTAGGATGACTAATGTTGATGTCATCAAAGTTATACGGTTGCTAGTGATTGCAGTCCTTCCAAGAGAAGGGAGTAAAGAGGGTTAACGAACCTACTGAAGAGCAGAAATTGAATTTAATGGTGTTAGTGAAACCCCACATGAAAGTATACCCAATAGGGAACGCAATTAGATGCTGTTAAGTGATTAACTTCAAGAGGACGATGAATTCAATCAGGCTGTAGAGGCCAACCATAGTTCCGGATAGCTAGCGTAGCCAAAGGGACAGTGGAAGAACAATTGTGAGTTGAAACTGTCGGTCCGAGAGAAGGACATTCCCAAAATGGTCAGTGGGACCAGTGACGGGAAATATTTCGTGAAGTTTTCCTTATATAAAGGAAACTAAACTGCAAGTGTTGAATGTGTCCACAATTGAGAATTGAGACCGAAGAGATTAGAAATGGTAAATCGTGCCGGTTAGGCATAACGACTGGAGGAGCGAGACTCCCAGCGAAAGAATTTGGGGTCAAGGGAATTAGGCCCAGGAAATTTATAACCCGAGAATGATGGGTTCAGTCTGGACCAGTAGAGTCCTCCTTAATAATAGCATACAGGATGTCAGGGTCTACGGGACCCGAGATGTAAACGGGAGCTTAATAAATCTATAATTGAGGCCTAGAGAGTTTGGGCCAACGTTTTAATAATGGGCGTGAAATCCACATGATGGAATAAATTGTCCATGATGAAAGAGGACAACTCTAGGATGAAATCCTAGGATGTATGACGATTGCAGATATTCATAGGTCGTAACGACAGCTATGTGCTGAGACCCTATGATTTGGCGAGACTGTAAGGTTTTGCTTCTTCCTTGTGAGTAAAGGATAGATTCTAGTGACATGGGTGTGCCACAAATTTTATGTAAATTAGAAACCCTAAACTTCGTGTGCGGTTCGAGTTTAGTGGGAACGTTAGTTTTAACAGTCTTGTTACAAACGTATTTCTCGTTGTTAGCAGGGAATTTTGATGATTTCCCGTAAGTGAACCGGGTGGGCCCTAAGAATGTGTTTTGTTGTTACAATTTACTACTGCATTGAGTCTGCTTCAGTAGATTTTATTATGGTAATGTGTAGTGATTAATTACCGTATGGTTAAACGATAGTATAAATATATTAATATGACTGTCGTGCTGGATACTCCGGGAGGAGTGATCCTTATTTTGTGCGGCGCCACCCGAAATAGGGTTGGGCCCAGATATGAGTATATATGAAACTTTTATGGTATTATAGACCTCAGCGAGTATAGTGTCTAATTATATGCGATTCCCGAGCATAGGGATTTATTCGTCTGTTAAGACTTAGAATACATTGTGTTCTTATCGAGCAGCGAAATATAGCTCGTTATATATCTATAGCGCCAAGTACTTGGGATAGTGAGGGCGTCATGCTTCATGTAACATTTTTAGGGACATGAGAGTGGATGAGTAAAATTTTATATCATAATACGTAGGTTGTGGGAAAGTACATAGTATGCACTGAAGACCTTACGGACCTCGACAACCGGCTAAGTTAGATAGTAGTGTATCGGGGGGGTTCCTTGTTTGGATTTCGCTTTGCAAGACATCCCACGCAAGAAACTGGCAAACGTCGGGAGTTGGAGAGAAGTTTGGTCGATAGTACATAAGTTTTGTATGTTGGTTATTGTAACTATAAAGGAATATACTTGAGAATTGATAATTCTTTTATAACTTAAGGCCAATAGAGTAGCCTGGCCTTAGTATTTTTTGGAATAGATGAATGATGCCATTAAAGGATTGATTAAGTTTTGACTAGTAAGGTGGTTGAGTGTACCCCTACCACATCAACATACCGAGTGTGCAAGAATTGAAGTAAGCAAATTTTATGTCTTTTGTATAATGATGCACGAGGCATAGGGTGTATGGGCGCCCTGGGTGATTGAATCAGGTAGTGGATCATGATTAGCACGTGAATTCGATAACATGTAGTCGGGTAAGCCGAAGTTTATTCATGAAGTTTTGTCAGAGACTTACGTTTCAAGATAAATTGAAACTTATTCAAGAGAGTATAAAATGTATCAGAATACAAACAACAGTGGTGATGGCTTACGATGTAGGTTAATATTGCAAGGAAAGTCTTGCATTGGATCACCTGACGGATTGAAAAAGGGTGGACAATTCGAAACCAGTAGGGGATTCTTCCACTAGAGAATGGAAGAGTAGCCCATGGATCTTCTCATGTAGCTGAGATCGTGAGATTATTGGTACTAAGATGCGATTGAGTACGGTCTAATACCCACAGAGGGATGGGCAGGACAAACGGTCTAATCGGATGCGGGAGAGAAAAAATTTATGTGAACCCTGTGATCTAAGAGGAGGACGGGAGCAGTACCTTCCACTAGTGGAGTTTGTGTCTAAATAATTCCTGTAAGTTCACGTTCGGGCAGAGTGCCAGTGGAAGTATGGCATGATAAACTTGGTTGTTGTCCTACTTAATAGTTAAAGGTGAGGGACCAGTTATGATTACAAATGTCAGAGAAGAATCGATATTATCGTATATATTGTGTGTGAAATGTATATTGCACGGCGAATTTACTTGTATGAACGACACGATATGAAGTCGTATGTATATGAAAAGAGGATAAATCTACTAAGGTGCAAATAGTAGAAGGCTAGATAGAGAATATCTAAAGTAATGTTGAAGTAGTGAAACTTAAGTAGAAAGGCTTGGGAAGGAGCCTATATGACAGGGTAACCTGGAGTTTACAGTAAACACATGTGAAGTGTTCATTATTAAGGGTATTCGATAGCGTACTATATGGGTGGTACGGAGTAGCTTACTTGTGAGCGCCGGGATGCGATGCGCAATATTTTTACAGCGTTGTCTGTACTTGGTATACTTTTTTTGAATTTCGGGACGAAATTTCGTTGTAAGGGGGGAAGTATGTAACACCCCGTATTTTTGACGATTTAAATAATTACGTGATTAATTATTATTATTATGGGAATAAATATGCGATTAATTATTGTTGTTGGATTAATTAAATTAAAATGTGAGAAATTAATTTGTTATTAATCCGGATTAAAATAATTATTAACTAGCATGCCAAGGGTTAATACTTATTGTTGTGAACTATTAAATATTACTGTGTGATATGTAATATGGAATTATGATATTTGATAAATTGTCGGAAGTGAAAAATACGACAGTTTGGTAATTTAAGTCTGTCACGCGTGTGAGTCGTGTCGGGACTAATTGAATGGAACAAAAAGAGAATTTATTTTTATTATCTCGAATGGTCATTTCGAGTGCGCCGTTGAGTTCGAAAGGGTCGAGATAGTCAAAATAGTATACCCAGATATTTAGTTTGGGTCCCGGAATGATTTTAGGCCTAATCGGCACCCCGTAGTTGTAGTTTTGTAATTTGGGATTTTTGGGCTAAATTAATGGACGAAATTTGGGATTAATTATATCAGCTAAGGAAAGTCCATTAGGGTTAAGAAGTGACAGGAAGTTAGAACGTCCATGGAGGGTGTGAGGGAGAACCAATTTCCAAGAGAGAAGACTCATTTGGCATCACCTTGCATAATCGTGACCACCAACGCGTAGATCAAGAAGAGAGGAACGCGTATGTACCAACATCACCAACGGATCACACCGTCATATTTGAGGCAAGTGTCTATTACTTGCTTTCTTTTAGCAATAATCATGCTCATGTTAGTATAGGTGGATTTAATCATGATTTATATGTTAATTGGGTGAAAAATTGGAGACTTAAATTATGATTAAGAATTGGTTTAATTAATGGTTGGAATTCCTTCATGTATGTAGAGGATTAATCACAAAATTTGATTATATGTTGATGAACGAATCTGGGTTGATTAGGTTCTTTAATTGGAATTTTGAAAACTAGGGTTCATGTGAATTAATTTAAGGGTTTTATGAAATTATGATGATTAATGACGAATTAAGGATCCTAGGATGATAAAAATGATCTATAACCTGTTAGATGTTGATGGGTATTGATGATGAGTTGTTGGGAATCGAATCTTAGAGGTTTTTAGGTTTAAATATGGTGAAAAACGCTGAAGTTTGGTGAAGAAGACGAACAGTGCAATCTCGCGCGAAGTGATTCAAACGAGATGGGGATCTCGCGCGAAGTGGTTCAAACGAGATGGAGATCTCGCGCGAAGTCGTTCGAGCGAGATGGCATCTCGCGTGAAGTCGCTCGAGCTACACGTGGAAGTCGTTCAAACGACAACCCTTCTGGTTCGAGCGACAGAGGGAATTTTTGGGAATTTTCTCAAAGTTTAATTTTGAGTTTGCCGGCTTATTGGAGTGAGAGAAACTGCCAGATAATAAATTTAAATAAGATGGAATTTCGAGAAAGTATGTGATAATAAATACTTTAATTATTTCGGTATAGAGAGAGAGTATACCTTGGAGATTACGAGAGAGATAGTAATCTAAATATTTATACTATACGTAAGTGATGAGGTTAAAATACGTATGAAGAGTATATATGTAGGTTGGAGAAATACCTATAATTTATAATAGGATGTGTGTATGCCTATTATGTGATATTATTGTTAAGATCACTAATGGGTGATAACCCGGGGGTGCAAGAACCTTATAGTTAAGAGCACTAATGAGTGATAACTCGGGGGTGCAGAAACTCTGTTGATAGGTGTACTAATGGGTGATAACCCGGGGGTACAAAGATGATTATTGTTAGGCGCACTAATGGGTGATAATCCAGGGGTGCTGGATTAATATTGATAGGTGCATTAATGGGTGCTAACCTGTGGATGCAATATTCTATTGTTAGGCGCACTAATGGGTGATAACCCGGGGGGCTGAATTATTATTGATAAGTGCATTAATGGGTGCTAACCCGGGAATGCATGATTTTTTGGAGATATGCACTAATGGGGCTTAGCCGGTGGTGCAGGATTAGTATATATATATATATATATATATATATATATGGACTTGTGAATATTGCTACTGTGTGAAATTAGTAGATTTGGTTATAACAATAATTATTACATTGTACCATGCGGTCTTAACCTAAGGGTGCAGGATTAGTGTATATATATATAAGGATGATGAGACTATATATATGTATGAGTGTACTTGGGTAACTTTCTACTTTGTGAGACTAGTAGATAAAATGAAAATGAGAAGTAAAATAATCTTAGTGAATAAAAGATTTAACCATTCAAACGGTGAATACTGAAATTTAGTATGTGATATAAACTATCTGAATGGCGTATTGTATGGGCGATACGGGAATACTACTAGTGAGCATAGTTAGTATTAGTATGGTTTCTGACTAGTTAGACTGGGAGGTATAATTAGGGGGAGATTAGATGTACGTTAGGCGTGCACAATAGACGAGAGGTGAGAAACTCATATGAGAGTTCGATAACTAACATGCGTATAAGACTTGTTTTGAGAACCAGTTTTAAATACTTGCTAAATCATTTTTACCCATCGGGCTCTGACCCGTTTCTTGTATCTCTTATCTCTTTTGCTATATATATGTATTATATCAGGTGCTCAGTCACAGGAGTATCAGATTTAGAGATTTGGATAGCATGACGTGCTGCAGCTGTTGTGAAAGTTGTAGGTCCTTGCATTAGACGCGTCTATCCTTTCCATTCAGTTTCATTTAGACTTCTTGTTTAGGGCATATGTCGCCCACTTCTAGTTCTTTCATCAGAGATATTGTATTCAGTTTATTGTATGGTTTGGAGTTTTGAACTGGGTGGTTTTATCCAGTCTTATTTATTTCAGTACTTGATTTATGTTCAGTATTTATTTACATTCCTATGTGTGGTGAATGGTTTATATTTTAAGATGGAAAGAAATGGATTTACTTGGTTTTATTAAAATTGGAAATGTTTTGGCACCTAGCTTAATTTTATAATAGGTGATTGATATGTTAAAAAAAATTTCGACAGTGATGCTGAGAATGAACCAACTGAATATCCTGTTTTAAATTGGTAGAGGACTGATCACCCTATATTTAATTGGGCGGGGTGTCACACCTCCTCCTCATCCTCCTACAGAGCCTGAGCAAATTTAGTGTCGGCATAACCTAAGCCGACGAAGTCAGCGGCCTCGAGGCTCCCTGGTTCCTTCTCCTTCATGGTAGCCCATTTGCCAATAGCCTTGACCCCTCTCTCCAGGTATTCGAAGTCGAAGCTGAAAAACTCATCAGAGACCTTGTACTCCTCCAAGATCTTCTCGGAGGCATCATCCAAGGCATCCTTGACAGCCACACTGACCTTACGCTGGAGAGAGTCAGCCTGAGTCTTCAGGGCAGTGTTATGATCTTCTCTTTACTTATATATATCCTTCTGTAGTCCCCTCACATCGCTCTCAGCCTTCTTCAGAGCAGCCTTCAGACGTTCCACTTTAGCGTTTAAAGTGATCTCAGTCTTCTCGGCCTCTTTGCCCTTCTCAATCAGAGGAAGTTTTCCTAAGGTCCAGTTGACATAGTGATGCATGGTGAGAAGACCCGGCAGAACATGTGCAGAGATGTCAGTCTAAGATTTGATATGGTTTAATGCCGATGTTACACTTAAATAATTCATAATCAAGAGTTAAAGTCCTTACTTGGATGGAACGGTGGAGGGAGAATTCAACCAGTAGAGGCTTATCTAGTGAGCGATAAAAGCGCTTGTCAGACTCGGTCATGACATCGCCGATTGCATCAAGGGCCTTCAGACTTTGGCCAATGACACTGCCACCAATCTTTAATTGCTCAAGACGAGCAATCAGCGCATCCTCATAAGAAATGGGGATGGCACGGTCCCCCTTCTTGCTTTTCTTCGGCCTCTGATCTTCAGGGGCAGGGTCGACAGGTTTTCTTTTATTAGTAGCCTCGGCCCTTGAGGTAAAGGGAGGGGGAGGAGGGGTATTCAGACCAGCTTTCTTCATAAGCTTCGTGAGACTGGGGGCTGCCATCTCCCAGAGTTCGTCAGATATTCCTTTTGGGCGCTCTGCAGAACATAAAGGTCTGACTTAGAAAATCAGAGATACATAAATTCAGAGGTAAAACTTATTGGAATAAAAAGCACTTACGAAGTTCTGTCAGGGGACTCCCCCCAAGCCCAGTCTTAGAGAGATAGTAGGGGGTCATCAGGTGTTCGAATTTGACGAGCAGACCATGCTCCCCCTGATCTTGAAGGTATTTGACCTTCTGAAGATTCCGTTGGCTTAGTCCAGGGTCGGACCTGGCAGCCATTGTAACCTTTTCCCATCTCAGGGGTATTCTCGGCTCTAGTGAGGAAGAGGGAGCACATAGACCAAATTCCCATGGCCCCGATACAAAGAAGTAACGTGGCTTCTAATTATGGTTAGAGGTTTGGGTGATCTGCAGCATCTTTTAATTTGACTTTCGAGCTAAAAATTGATAATAGCTCGGATGATTCCTGGCAGACGAAGGGACATAACACCTCGTGAAGACTTGGACTGGAAGGTCTGTGTGATGGACAACCCTCCATAGGACAATAACACCAATTATCACCCTCCAGGCATTGGGTGACAACAGGGAAGGAGCCAAGTTAATGTAGGCCAATATAGCCCTGACGATGGGATAAATGGGCAGATAAAAACCTAACTTAAACATCTGCTCATATAAGAAGATCTCACTGATATGCCCCAAGTGTAACCTCGACCAAGAGACACCAACCTCGGCCTAGAGACACCAACCTCGACCGATATTATGGCCGATGTTGGGCATGTCTTGGACACGCAATATCACCCCTCGGCCATATCAAGGTCGGCCCAGACCGACACTACCATGAGCCCCTCTAAGGGACATCACAAGGATCGACAGCATTCTCGTATACCTTGGAATGGCAACCTCGGCCAGGTGTAGGCCGAGCTCGCAGGAAGCCACCAGCAACCTCATCAAGCCACCAGTTCAACCTTGTCTCAGGCTGACCTTTCCCATTGTCTCGGCCAGGATTAGGCCGAGACCTCCACGGAATCCTCGGACTGAACAGGTATCAAGACTCACCAACCTCGGCCTCACCAAGGCCGAGGTCATACCCCAGACGCGATAGGCGAGAACCTGCTGACATCTAGATAAGGACACGTGGACACAAGTCAGTTATAACAAGATTATTCCCCACACGTGGGGAGAATATGGCATCATCATTCGCTACATGTGACAGTGACAGATGGCACTCCCATATTGGTGAGGTAACCACACACATGCTCATTGCATGCATGGGGGTATATTACACCCCCTAGGTACTATATATAGAGGTCATCCTCTACCTTACAAAAGGATCCCATATATTCAACCCTAGCTGAAACTCTGTCTAGATACACAGTAGAGAGAGAAAGCTTGAGAGATTGTATCCATTGCCATTAGAGCTTTATTGCAGTGAGATTATTCACACACACACAGTGGACGTAGGCCAATCTAGGCTGAACCACTTATATTCTGGTATTGATTCCTCATCTCCTCACCTCCTTCTACCATATATATACCTTTATACTGCCATTGTTAACACTGAATTGAGCTCACAAACCCCTTGAAGGGTGGTGCAGTTTCCTGCATCATTATTTTGGCGACGTCTATGGGAACGAGAAGCTATCTCTTCCTCTTTTCCTGATTAACCTCACCGGAGACTCTGGTGGTGAACCAGGCCTCCCCCTAGCGCGGAGATGTTTCACCATTGAAAGGGGTCATGTGAGGTACTAAGCTCATCTGCTACTTAAGCTCTATAGTGTTAACATATGGCACCAGACTTACCACCGCCTCTTCCGCCGCCCGGGGGTGGAGGGCCTAGTTCCAGTCAGGCACCCCCCAGTCCGAAATGGCGGAGGTAGCTACAGCCTTGAGGTCTTTAGCTGCAACGCAACAAGCTATGCAGGAGAAATTTGCACAGCTCAGCCAAACTATGATGAGGCCACCTGGAGTCTCACCGGATATGATCACTCCGGCGGCTGTTCAGCCTCATCCTAACGCCAGGGGACCACCCCAGGCACCAATGAAGGACCAGCCTACACCCCAACGGAGAAGGGACGTTGCTGACCCTAGGCGCTTGCGCCTGGGGAGGCAAGGAAATCCTTACCCAGAGGACAGGTATGACGATCTAGAGGCAGAAGAAGCCCCGAAAGACTGCTGGGAGCCCTATGAGGTGTCAGATAACACTGTACGGCCTCTTAGGCAGAGTCAAGGTTATGTCGGCCGAAGAGGTGAAGAGGCCCGACAAAGAGGGTCGGCCTTTGATAGGTTGAGCAGAGGGTCGGCCTTCGAGAGACTGGGCCCGATAAATGACCTAAGACAGAGACTGTCGAGATCAAGGAGCGCAGCAGGCTCTCAGAGAGGGAACAGGCAGGTTCGGCCAGACCAAGGCCGACCCTGTGAAAGAAGAGGCAGGGAACAAGAAGAGGTCAACAGCCAACGTGTCGTGGCAGGGGAACCCTCGGTCCATCCTAGGGAGATGGCAGGGGATAACCTCGGCCAAGTCGATGGCCGAAGACCATGGAATGATTCTATCCAATGACTTGAGGAGAAGATAGGAGACCTCATTAAAAGCAGGGACCCATTGCAAAGGGGTTACTCAGAGGGCTCCCATTTATGGCTAGGATAGTGGGATTCCCAACCCCAGCTAAGTTCAAGCCTCCTACGGTGTCTCCCAAGTATGATGGCAGCACTAACCCTGTACATCATATCGAGATGTACCAGTCGTCAGCGGACATCTACTCGATACCCGATGAGATGAAGTGTAGAGCCTTCTCTGGGACATTAACAGGGGCTGCACACAGTTGGTTCACCTCCCTTTCGAAGAACTCAATTGAGAACTTCAAAGGCTTGGCTGAGCGATTCATCCACAACTTCTGCTTTGGGGTGAGGCCTCAAAAGAAGACTACCCACCTGCTGTATGTCAAGCAGGCTAAGGGTGAGAGACTAAGAGACTACATAGCAAGATTCAACAAAGAAAAGTTGGAGGTCGAAGACTATGAAGAGAACATAGCCATGACCGCCCTTATAGGAGGTCTCCAGAAGGGGAAGCTATTGTGGAAACTGGCGGAAGAGCCCCCTAGGTCTATGGCGGAGCTGCTGGCAACCGCAGGGAAAGTAATGAATGCGAAAGAGGCAATGGCCGCCAAGTATGAGGATGAGAACCGTGGTGGCAGTGGAAAGCCCCAAGGCAAGAAAGATGGTAAAAAGAGATCGGGCGATGACAAGTTCGCTCACTATACTCCTCTTACTGTGAGCTGTGAGCACATCCTCAACGAGATCAAGAATAACAGGGCTTTGAGATGGCCAGAGAAGCTGAAAGCTCCACCACATAAGAGGAACAAAGACCTATGGTGTGAGTTCCACCAAGATCATGGTCACGTCACAGATAGATGCTTCGCTTTGAAGGATGAGATTGAGAAGATGTTAAAATCTGGGAAATTGAGAAAATATGTAGACGGTAAGGCTCCTAAGAGTGGAAAAGATGACCATAAGAAAATGAGGAATGACAGATGCCGTGACAACGTCCCGGCTCGAAGAGACGATGATTCAGAAGGTGACGATGAAGATGATCCGGATCTCCCACCAAAGGGTGACAACACACCGGTAAAGAGGGTTGGTATGATCTCTTTCGGTGTTGGCACAATATGCGGAGGATTTGCAGGTGGTGGATCTGAAGTAGATGATAGGAAGGCTCTTGTAGCCGAGGCCAAATCAGTGGCCAAGCTTGAAGTTGTGAATCTAACGTCTTCCGATACAGTACAGAAGAGGAAGAAAGTAGACATGAACACCCTCGTAGTTGGGTTCTCCAGACTCGACTTCAGAGGTATCTTAGCCCCACATGATGACCCTTTGGTCATAACGACAAGGGTGCATGGGTATGAGGTGCAGAGGATCCTCGTGGATGGGGGGAGCTCGGCAGATGTGATGTTTTGGCCTTGCTACAAGAGCTTAGGCCTTAGTAGAGCAAGACTGGTCCCCTATCACCACCCCCTGATAGGCTTCAGTGGTGAAAAGGTTCACCCCTTGGGCATGTATGAGATGGACGTATGGATGGGTGACGAATGTCCTAAGAGGTTGACCGGGAGTATTAATTTCTTCGTGATGGACGAGAGTGTCTTCTCGGCCTATAACCTCATCATAGGAAGGGTGGCCCTTAGGGAGTTCGAGGTTGTGCCGTCAACGGTCCATCAGATGCAAAAATTCCCGACTCCTTATGGAGTAGGGGAAGTGCAAGGTGACCAGACCACAGCGCGAGAATGTTACTTCAACTCGGCCGAAGAGAGAGAAGCCCATAAGAGGGCCATCACCACTTATAGCATTGATACTATTGATCCAAGAGATGAAACAAAATTGAAGAAGGGAGAGGCCGTGGAAGAGGTAGAATCCATCGTCCTCGATGAGGACGAGCCAAAAAAAACCATCCAGGTCGACAAAGCCCTTAATTCAAAAATCAAGGGAGAGCTGATAAACTTCCTCAGGAAGAGGCAGAATGTCTTTGCATGGAGTCACGCAGACATGCCTGGCATCAATCCTGAAGTGATGAGTCACAAACTCAACGTAGCCAAAGATGCCAGGCCTATCAAGCAGAGACGAAGAGTCTACGGGAGAAATACGACATCATCCGAGAAGAGGTCAAAAAGTTAGAAGAGGCCGAGTTCATAAGAGAGGTTACCTACCCGGAGTGGCTCTCAAATGCAGTCATCGTGCCTAAGGCCAATGGAAAGTGGCGAATGTGTGTGGATTTCACTGACCTGAACAGATCTTGCCCAAAAGACAGTTACCCCTTACCTCGGATAGATCAGATGGTGGATGCTACAGCAGGACATGAGCTCATGAGCTTCATGGATGCGTATTCAGGCTATAACCAAATCTTCATGGGTGCCGAAGACTCAGAGAAGATAACTTTCATTACAGACAAAGGGACGTACTGCTACAAAGTGATGCCCTTCGGTCTGAAAAATGCAGGGGCAACATACCAACGTCTTGTCAATAAGATGTTCGAAGAGCAAATAGGTAAGACCATGGAAGTGTATGTAGATGATATGCTGACAAAAAGCTTAAAAGCTTGCACTCATATAGCAGACCTTGAGAAGACATTCGATGTGATGGACTCATACAAGATGAAACTCAACCCAGTGAAATGTGTCTTCGGGGTAGGAGCCGGGAAGTTCCTGGGATTCATCGTCAACTAGAGAGGTATCGAAGCGAACCCTGAAAAAATCAAGGCGTTGCTTGACATGAAGACTCCTAGGAGTATCAAAGATGTCCAAAGACTCACGGGGAGAGTGGTTGCGCTTAACAGATTCGTCTCTAGGGCAACGGACAAGTGTTTTCCATTCTTTAAAGTTCTAAGAAAGGTCTTCCAATGGGACGAAGAGTGTGAAAAAGCCTTCAACCAACTCAAGTCCTACTTAGGGTCTCCCTTATTGCTGTCTCGGCCCATCGCAGAACAAAGGTTGTTTGTATATCTGGCAGTCTCTGAGTCAGCCATCAGCGCGGCCATCATACGGGAAGAGGATGGGATCCAAAGGCCTGTATACTTCAACAGTAAGGCCCTTCAAGGGTCTGAACAAAATTATCCCCGCATCAAAAAGTTGGCTTATGCCCTAATACATGCCTCAAGAAAAATGAAGCCTTACTTCCATGCTCACTCCATGGTAGTCCTCACTGACTCCCCACTAAGGCAGGTCCTGCATAAACCGGAGAAGTTCGGGAGATTGATGACCTGGGCCATCGAATTAGGAGAATATAATCTTACCTACCAGCCTAGGATAGCCATAAAAGGGCAGGCCCTTACAGACTTTGTTGCAGAATTCACCTGGGAAGAGGCCAAGACAGAAAAAGGCCTAGAGGATGCCGAAGAGACAAACCGTAGTGTCTTCCGAAATTCGGAAGAGACGGCACCAAACGTCTTCCAAGATCGGGAAGAGGTCATCTCAGGCAAAACCCGGGGAAGAATAGAAGAGAACGAAGAGGATTGATACCTCTTTAAGCAAGGAGTTCTGACAGAAGGGGTCTTCTCATCAGATACAGACGTTTGGAGCCTCTTCGTTGATGGCTCTTCCTGTGATAGTGGAAGCGGTGAGGGACTAATACTCTCGGCTCCAGATGGCGCCAACATTGAATACGCCTTGAGATTCAACTTCCAGGCCTCAAATAATGAGTCCGGGTATGAGGCCATGATAACAGGCCTCTTATTGGCAAAGACTCTTCGCGTAAGACGTCACCTGCTCCACAGCGACTCAAGGTTAGTTGTCAATCAAGTGCTGGGAGCCTATGAGGCCAAGAATGAGAGGATGGCGAAGTACCTGGAGAGAGTTAGAAATATGTTAGAATATTTTGAAGAGGCAAAATCGAAGAGAGTGCCTCGACAAAGTAACATCCACGCTGATGCATTGGCAAGGTTGGCTTCGGCAAGGAAGACAGAGGTTAGAAGGACCGTTCCGATCGAAGTCTTAGGAAAGGCAACCATTGAGGAAGAAGAGGTATGTAACCTTTGTCACAATTTGAACCTAGGAAACTCATGGATCGACCCGCTCGTCAGATACCTAAGAGAAGGAGAGCTGCCTGAGTCCAAGCTAGAAAGGAGAAAGTTGAGATATAGGGCTGCCAAGTTCTCAATGGTAGGAGACGTCTTGTACAAGAAGGGGTTTCTATTGCCTCTCCTCAGATGTGTGCATCCTAGGGAAGTTCCCCGGGTCTTACAGGAGGTTCATGAGGGTTCTTGCTCTAGCCACATAGGGGCAAGGCCCCTGGCCAAGAGGATCATCACTCAGGGATACTGGTGGCCCACCTTGTCCAAGGACGCTGCAGAATACGTGAAGAGGTGCGACAAATGCCAAAGGTTCGCCACTATACCTCATCAACCCCATCAGCCTATGATGTCAATCTCTTCTCTATGGCCATTTGCGGTATGGGGAATTGACTTGGTAGGACCTTTGCCAAGAGCTATCAACAACTATAGATTCTTGATAGTTGCCATTGACTACTTCTTAAAGTGGGTGGAGGCAGAGCCGATGATAACAATCACAGAGCAGAAGACCTTCTAGTTTATTTAGAGGAATATCATATGCAGATATGGCCTCCCAAACACTTTCATCTCGGATAATGGGACCCAGTTCAAGAACTCCTCCTTAGAAAAGTACTGGCTAAGAGTAGGGATTAAGCAGTTCTTCTCATCTCCTGGTCGACCTCAGGCAAATGGCCAGACCGAGGTTACAAACAGAACTATCTTGGACGGAATCAAGAAGAGGTTAGAAGATGCGAAGGGAAGATGGACTGAAGAGGTCTACGCTGTGTTATGGGCCTACAGAACCACGGCAAGGACACCAACAGGAGAAACCCCGTTTATGATGGCACATGGCTCAGAGGCCGTCATACCAACGGATTAGGACTCCCAACTCATCGGATTCAGACCTACGACCCTGGCAATAATGGAGAAGAGAGGAGGTTAGACCTAGATCTTATCGAAGAGAGAAGAGAGGACGCAGAGGTCAGACAAGCAGCCTACCAGCAGAGGGCAGCGAAATTCTACAACCAGAGAGTGAAGTCAAGACCCATTGCAATAGGATACCTAGTGTTGAAGAAGACCCTACATAAAGCAAGTAAGCTTCACCCAAACTGGCATGGCCCCTACAAAGTGACAGAAGAGGTTGTGCCTGGCACTTACAGGCTAGAAAACCTAGAAGGAGAACCTTTCACTAACCTGTGGAATGCTAATCACCTAAAGAGATATTACATATGATGTTGCATAGAGTTTTATGTAAATGTACCATCTTATTATGAAGAGGTTATTAATGAAGATCAGTTCCCATGACAGTTCTTGCTACATTCTTAAATTAGAGATTAATTATGAGGATAACATCTTAGGTGATGACCTCAGACCCTCATAACACCACAGTGGTGACGAGGTCTGAGCTCAGACACCATAATGAGATGACCTCAGACCCTTAACATCATTAATTTGGTGAAATTCATTATGAGGATAACATCTTAGGTGATGACCTCAGACCCTCATAACACCATTTCAGTGGTGACGAGGTCTGAGCTCAGACACCATAATGAGATGACCTCAGACCCTTAACATCATTAATTTGGTGAAGACCCTTATAACATCATAATTTGGTGACAAGGCCTGAGGTCAGACACCATAATGAGATGACCTCATACCCTTAAACATCATTTATTTGGTGAAATTCATTATGAGGATAACCTCTTAGGTAATAACCTCAGACCTTCATAACACCATTCATTGGTGACAAGGTCTGAGCTCAGGACCATTGGTTGAGTTTAAACAAGACCATTGCAAAAAGACAAGCTAAGAAAGAGGACTTCAGAGGTTAAAGCTCAGATTACAAATTAATTTTTAGCAGACACCATAACAATGGAGCTAAGAATGAAAAGCATCACATGACATTCAATGAAAAGAAAGTGAAGATGGTCCTCATCAGAAGTTGATATATATATTCAGAAATTACATGTTCAATGATTACAGACAAAAGTTCCACAAAACAGTTAAGTTACAAACAGTGATTAAAATATCCTAAGAGTCTGAGGGGGGAACGTTGACACCCTCGGCTTGGTTAGAGACGTCGGCCGCATCATCACAAGGGTCTGCCCCTCCAACCTCGGTGACCTCTAATATAGCAGTCTCTTCAGGAGCGGCAGCCTCTTCCTCAACCTCTTGAAGAGCTTGGGCAAATTTTGGATCAGCAAAGCCAAGACCCACGAAATCAGAGGCCTTCAGAGTGCCGACCTCTCTCTCTCTGATGTCAGCCCATTTAGTAGTGGCTTTGATACCTCTTTCAAGGTATTCAAATCCAAACCCTATGAACTCATCAGAGGATTTGTAGTCAGCAATTATCTTCTCAGAGGCGTCCTCAAGGGCGGCCCTGACAGCTGAGTTGACCTTTTACTGCAGAACGTCGTCCTTAGCCTTTAATGCAGCAGCATGATCCTTGCCGAGCTGGGAGATGTCCTTCTCCAACCCCTTCACCTTCTCCTCAGAGCCCTTTAGCTCAGACTTGAGGCGCTCTATCTCTGCGTTTACAGTACTCTAAACTTTCTCATCCTCTTGCCCCTTTTGGATGAGAGGCAACTTCCTCAGAGTCCAGTTCGATAAATGGTGCATAACGGTCAAACCCTGCATGTTTAGTGATTATAAGTAAGCTGAAGAAGAATCAGATGTTACACTTAGAAGAATTTGTAATAAAGGATCAAATCATACCTAAACGGCTCTGTGAAGGCCGAACTCAACCAGCAGTGGGGTGTCCATAGACCTGTAGAAGCGTTTGTCAGCCTCGGTCATTACAGAGCTGATGGCATCCAGGGCCTGCATGCTGTGGCCGACTACACTATCGGTTAACTTCAACTGATCCAGACGAGCCGACAGGATGTCAGCTGAAGAGATAGGGATGGCAACTTCAGTAGTCTTCTTCCTCGGCCTCTGATCCTCAGGGGCATGATCTTCGGGAGCCCTCTTCTTTTCGGCTGGGAGCTTAGAGGCCGAGGGAGCTGGGGGAGGAGCGTTAAGACCTGCTTTTTTGGCAAGTCTTGTCAAGCTCGGTGCAGCCATCTCCCAAAGCTCGTCTGGAATATCCCTTGGTCGCTCAGCAAAAAATTAGTAGACCTGAGTTAGATAATCAGATATGAATAAACTCAGAGGTTAAACTTGCAAAACAAAAATGCTTACCAAGCTCGGCCAGGGGACTTCCACCCAGACCTGTCCCAGAGAGGAAGTGGGGAGTCATCAGATGTTCAAACCTGACAAATAGACCATTTACCCCCTGATCTTGAAGGGCTTTCACCTTCTGGAGGTTTTGTAGACTTAGGCCAGGGTCGGCCCTGGCAGACATGGTGACCTTACCCCACCTCAAGGGCATCCTCTGCTCCAGATTGGACGAGGGAACACATGGGCCAAACCCCCATGGCCCTGAGGCAAAGAAGTACCGAGGCTTCTAGTTATGGTTGGAAGTCTGGGTCACCTGAAGCAATTTCTTCTCAGGCCTCCGAGCTACAAAATGGTAGTAGCTCGGATGATTTTTGGCCGAGGAAGGGACGTAACAACCTACAAAGACTTGAACTGAAAGGTCTGAGTGGTGGACAGCCTTTTATAACACTATGGCCCCTATTAGGATTCTCCAGGCATTAAGAGAGAGTTGGGAGGGGGCCAAATTAATGTAAGAGATGATGGACCTGATAATGGGGTGAATGGGCAGACGGAACCTCAGCTTGAACATCTGCTCGTACAAACAGATCTCGCCGTCTCGGCCATGATAAGCCCTCTGTTCCCTCAGAGGTCTCCTAAGTTTTATTGAGGGGCTGATAGAATACAGATATCTGAAGCAGAGAAGGTCTACCTCAGTAATAGTACTCTCGTGATCGGCCGCCTCAAAGACGTCGACATCGCTCTCAACCTCATCATCATCCAACTCAACGTCGGCTGGAGCAGATATTGATGGGTTACTCGAAAACCTCTGAGCGAACTTTTCCCCGGTGACGGCCGATATAAGGATGGCGTCAATTGGTGGTGGAATGGCCACACTTGGCTCAAGAATCTCAACCTCCGAGGACGACCCTGAGCTGCTTGAGTGGGTATGGGACGAGGCTCGGCTAGAGACCTCGGCATGATCAGGGGCTTGATCAGGCCTAGGTGTGAAGTCCATGGCCTCTTGAAAGGAATCCACAGACATGGGGTCTGAGGTAGACGATTCAGACTCAGACATAGGTATGGGATCAGTAGGAACCTCTGTCTGATAGAAGTTCTTCGGGGGGTCAGGATATATCACCTTCAGGGGTGGTGGAAATATGGGTCTAATGGGAAACTCTTGTGATCTACGAGCCTCCTTCTGTGCTCTTTTTATTTGCCTAATCTTTTCTAAAGTCTTCTCTCTAAGAGAGGGGAACTCTTCAAGAAGCTGATATAAGGGTCTGAGCATCAGAGGATGACACTACACATAGGGGTTTTCCTAAACTCTAAAAATTACAAACAAGATTGGCTGATAAAGAAAAGGAATCTAAAGATCAAACTACATAAATTTGGCAAGAAAAGCTCGCCTGAAATTATGGTGGTCTCGCCGGAAAGCTAAGAAACTCGCCGGAAAGTACGAAAATAAGGGTGCTTGCAGGAAAAATGAAGGAAAAAGTATGGTAAACCTTACCTGAGGATGAAATGGTAAGGAAGAGAGGAGAAGACGCGAGAAATCACCACCCAAATGCCTTGAACCAAGATCTTTCTAGAGAGAGAGAGCTGCAGAAACGCTAGCGGCTGAAATGGAAGAAATGAAGAAGAAAGAAGGAAAGAAGGGTTCAAAACCCTTATATACTCAGGCACAACTCCCAAGGCCCATCATTGCCTTGGGAGCCCTAAAGGGTGGCTGACAGCACACGCCTACCAAGCAAGAATGTTCCAGCATTGGACAAGTGTCAAGCAAGTATTGGCTTGTAACAGACAGGCCTCGGAGGTGTAGTAATCCCCTAGCCACTTGCTCTCACATATGACTAAGGGCTGGGGGTGATTGATATGCCCCAAGTGTAACCTCGGCCAAGAGACACCAACCTCGGCCTAGAGATACCAACCTCGACCGATATTATGGCCGATGTTGGGCATGTCTTGGACACGCAATATCACCCCTCGACCATATCAAGGTCGGCCCAGGCCGACACTACCATGAGCCCCTCTAAGGGACGTCACAAGGATCGGCAGCATTCTCGTATACCTTGGAATGGCAACCTCGACCAGGTGTAGGCCGAGCTCGCAGGAAGCCACCAGCAACCTCATCAAGCCACCAGTTCAACCTCATCTCAGGCCGACCTTGCCCATTGTCTCGGCCAGGATTAGGCCGAGACCTCCACGGAATCCTCGGACTGAACAGGTATCAAGACTCACCAACCTCGGCCTCACCAAGGCCGAGGTCATACCCCAGATGCGATAGCCGAGAACCTGCTGACATTTAGATAAGGACACGTGGACACAAGTCAGTTATAACAAGATTATTCCCCACACGTGGGGAGAATATGGCACCATCATTCTCTACATGTGACAGTGACAGATGGCACTCCCATATTGGTGAGGTAACCACACACATGCTCATTGCATGCTTGGGGGGTACATTACACCCCCTAGGTACTATATATAGAGGTCATCCTCTACCTTGCAAAAGGATCCCATATATTCAACCCTAGCTGAAACTCTGTCTAGATACACAGTAGAGAGAGAAAGCTTGAGAGATTGTATCCATGGCCATTAGAGCCTTATTGCAGTGAGATTATTCACACACACACAGTGGACGTAGGCCAATCTAGGCTGAACCACTTATATTCTGGTGTTGATTCCTCATCTCCTCACTTCCTTCTACCATATATATACCTTTATACTGCTATTGTTAACACTGAATTGAGCTCACAAACCCCTTGAAGGGTGGTGCAGTTTCCTGCATCATCACTCACCATCACGGCCGTCATAAGCTCTCTCTTCCCTTATAGGTCTCCTGAGTTTTATTGAGGGGCTTATAGAATATAGGTGTCTGAAGGCCAAGAGGTCGACCTCACTGATAGCACTCTCTATATCGGTCGCCTCAAAGGTGTCAACATCACTCTCGTTACTACCATCATCATCCGGTTCAACGTCGGCCTGAGCAGACGATGGGTTACCACTTGGGAGCCTCTGAGCGAACTCAGCACCCGTGACAGCCAACAGGAGAATGGCTTCAAGAATTGGTGGAAAAGCCACACTCGGTTTAACAACTTCAACATCTGAGGAGGACTGGGATGTGCCAGACTCGCTATGGGACGAGACGCGACTGGAAACCTCTGCTTGATCAGGGACCTGATCTTGCCTAATTGAGAAATCCATGGCCTCTTGAAAAGAGTCAACAGACATAGGGTCTGAGGTGGATGACTCAGACTCATACATTGGATAGGGTTCAACTGGGACCTCTACTCGGATAACTGGCTCAGATGGTTCAGGGTATATGACCTTCAGAGGTGGTGAAAAAATAGGCCTGAGGGGGAACGCCTCTGCCCTACGAGCTTCCTCTTGAGCTCTTTCTATTTGTCTAATTTTATCTAAGGTTTTCTCCCTAAGAGAGGGGAATTCCTCTAAGAGTTGGTAAAGGGATCTGAGAATATAAGGCAGACCCTACACTTGTGACTCTTCTAAACAAACAATGTTGGTAATTTGACTAAGGATCAAAACTGGGTTTTTAAGCAAAAATAATGAATGAACAGTTCGCCAGAAAACTCATAGGTTCACCGAAAAATGCTTAAGCTTATCGAAAAATACAAAGAATGGAAGAATGAGGCAGAAAAATGTAACAAAAGAAGAGAAAGGGGAGATAAACGATACCTGAGAAAATTCATAAAGAAGAAAGAGAGAGAGCTGCAAGAAAAAGCCACCAACAGTTCCTTAAGCAAGCCCTTGTAGAGAAAGAAAGAGTTCCAGGCGAGGTAATGTAGAAATAAAGAAGAAATAGAAGAAAGGGGGGTATAACCCTCAAAACCCATGCATGCATCCCAAGGCCCATCATTGCCTTGGGAGCCCAAAGGACGGCTAACATCACATGCTTGCCAGACACGCCTCACACTTCAGCAATTGACAAGTGTCAAGGGAACATTGGCACAAGGCAGAAAGACCTCGGAGTTATAGATCCCATAGTCACCTGTTCTCACATGTAACTAAGGGTTGGGGGTGATTGATATGCCCTGAATGTACCCCCTCGGCTCAAAGACATCAACCTCGGCCATGGAGATGGCCGATGTTAGAGGAACCTAGGATCATCAACTAGCGATCTCGTCCTAGGCAAGGTCAGCCACGGTCGACGTTGCTAGCTACCTCGACAAGAGGTCACCATGATCCAGGGGAGGTTATCCACCTGGTCTTCCAAGGATTGCAACCTCGACTCGAAAGATAAAGAGGTTACATGTCATCAGCATCAATCTCGGCTAGGGATCGACCGACGTTGCTGCTTTGCCACCACTCATAGCTCAACATGTCTTACTTTGGATCCCCTATTGAACCAATGTCACCACCTCGTCCACTTCCGGGCCGAGGTTGTGACCAATCACAGATGGCCGAGCTCTTTTGCGCATATGTGGGGCTAGGAACAAGTGTTCACAAATTAGTTATAACCGAATCATTCCCCCCATGTGAGGGAATATTGAGGTCATTATTATTTACATGAAATCAGTCAGGTGTCATTCTCATACTGGTTCGATCCTCATGCACATACTCATTGCATGCTTGGGGGGTACACTACACACCCCAGGCACTATATATAGAGGTCATCCTCTACCTTGAAAAGGATCCAAAATCAACAACCCTAGCTAAAATTCTGTCTAAATACACAGTAGAGAGAGAAAGCTTGAGAGTTTGTATTTATGGCCATTAGAGCCCTCATACAGTGATATTAATCACACACTTGCACAATGGACGTAGGCCTGATTGGCTGAACCACTTATATTTCGGTGTGAGTCCTCTTCACCTCACCTCCTTCTACTAAATACCCTTATACTGCCATTGTTGACATTAAATTGAGCTTACAAACACCTTGAAGGGTGGTGTTGTTTCCAGCATCATCAGTACTCAAGAAAGTAATCCATAAGAGCAACAAGTTGGAGCCTAATTGGCATGGTCCATAACATATCTCGATGGTTATCCGACCGGGAACTTATCGCTTGGAAACTCTGGAAGGAGAAGAAATCAAGAATCATTGGAACGCTGACCATCTGCGCAAGTATTATCAGTAATTCAGTTTTAAAAATTCTATCCTAAATGTAATTGGTTATTAAAGTTAATGAAATTTCAGGTTTTCTCCATTATACATCCTTTTTGAGTTTATTTTTCGGAGTATGGTGGTCATACACCCTTAACCCGTAAATTAATGAGCAATTTTAATTTTCCAAACGTTTCCAACTTCAGAAAAGTTTCCAAAAAGTTCCTTGTCAAAGATCATGGTTCAAACTTTTCTAAACTTTTCCAACTTTAGAAAAGTTTCCAAAAAGTTCTTCGCCAAAGTGCATGATTCAAACTTTTACAAACTTTCCAACTTCAGAAAAGTTAAACTTCATGTATGATTTATCCTCAGCAAATCACGAACAAGAAGGAAGTAAAATTTCTTAATTAGAGATTTCAACCGACCAGGTTAAAATACTGGAATAATTATACATTCCTAATATACTTGGGCGCCACTAATAACTAATGCTACAACTTCGTACAATAAAGCTATTTATAATTTATTCTAAGTGAATTAGTCGAATCTAAGGCCGTATAAATGATTCAAAGATGAATCAAATATAAAGTATTTGAGCAAGTTACTTAGTCTATAAACTGATTAACTAATCATTATACAGGTTACCTAGTCGGCAAAAAGATTAATAATAACCATAAGCTTAAATAAACAGAACTCGATAAAAAATAACTTCATTCCATTGATCAAAATGTATTACAATAGCAGTAATTGATCAGAATACAGTATAATAAGTATAAATTTGTTCTTCAGGATGCTTTCCTTGTGCCTTATCCATTCCAGCAGGTTGATCATCAAGGGTTTATGGAGAATTGATTGTGTTAAAATCTCTCAACATTTGCCTATTGTTGTTGCTCGGCCTATCAAGCAAGTGAGGAGGATAAGTTATCTCACACTCATCATGGAGACCATAATCCACCCAATTTTTATTTATTAGGCATTGAGGAATGGCATTAGGAGGACTTCATCTCGTGTCCAATTTGAAAGGAGGTTTGCCACAATCCAAGAAACCTGGATCATTCCAGTGTCATAAGTCATTATTTTGATCATACTTCAGCAAATTTGATAAGTTGGTCCACCCCCATTTATAGCCTTTACGATTATTTTGAACAAGATGATCATCCATGTGAGTTAGGTCCTTGTTATAATCCTCAATCCAGACTTCCCTTGGTTACTTGTGAAAGTGAAATGTCAACCTATCTCCTTTATTTTCAAGTTTTTAAGGATAATATTTTTGGAATTCAACTGGGAAGCTTGGTCGGAAAGAGAAATATCTTTGGTTTCCAACTGGGTAGTTTGGTCGGCAATAGTTTTCTTAGTCCATTCTTCCTCAATAGTGGGATGAACAACTATCATCTTCCTAGAAGTTTTCGAGGCTTGGTCTTTTTCTTCTGTAATGATTTCAACTCCTCCAATAGTCTTGAATTTTCAGTCTCTAAAAATGAAGCACCTTTATCTGGACCCTTAGTAGTTGGTCTCTTCAGACTATCAAGTTCATCTTTCAGGGCATTATTTTCTTTCTCCAGCATTGCATCAATTGATTGAGCACTCTCTAAATCTTGTTTCAAAGGCATTTCCTTCTTATTCAGAGCATAAGTAATGTCTTTAAACTTCCTATCAAAACCCCAGCCTTCACTTAATGCTTTATGCTTAGCCTCATAGACAGAGTGAAGCAAAGCTAGGGACAGTTTGTGATCTTCTCTTAACTCCTCAATTATTTTGTAATAAGTGATATCGTTAGTTATGAACATGTTTAAAAGGCAATGAAGATGGATATATGACTCATTAACTTGTTCGGAGACATCTGGGCCAAGCAACCTTGTTATTCTTCTTTAGACATGGGAATGTGCTAGCCTTCAGAAGGTTTCTACTCCGCCCGAGTAGGTCGGATTCAATCGAAATTATAGCCCTCTTCCTAGCATCAAACTGTAAAGTTACAAATATATGAGTTTATGGGGCAAATCCAAATAAGTATACAACACACATAATAACAAACTAACAAGATATCCAGAACATTCAAAGGCATAAAGAGTTAAGACAAGGAAAGTTATTATTTCATTGATTAACCGTTGAAGTACAAGAGTTGATATATCATCAAGAAAAGAAAGACAAAAAAGTAAACTTGCTACACCTTCTCATTATCCTTGGCAAAATCTTGACTAGCAGTAGGTTGGTCAGCACTAGCATCTAGAAATATTGAAGAACTAAGGGCCATCATAAAATACTCTCCAGACCCCTCCTCATCATCAAATCCTCATCCAGGTTAGGAGGAGTGCCAGGATCATGCATTTGGAAGAATTTAAAACATTCTTCTGTGGTGACCAACTTCAGGTCCTTAATCCAACCTTCCTTAAAGGATAACATTTTGGCATACTCAATTTGAGCATAGGCAGTAAAAATAGCCTTCTCCCAACCTTTTTCAAAGGCAGCTTTGCCTTTGGCCTTAAAAGAACTCACCTTAGAGTTCAAGCCAGCCACCTAATCTTCAGTAACTTGCACCCTAGTTGTAGCATCTGAAAGCTTATCCTCGGTAGATTTAGCCCTACCTTCAACATAATCTAGCTTCTTCTTAGTAGCTTTAGCTATTTCCTCGACAGTATTTATTTATCCTTCAGCCTCAGTGGCCCGATCATTGGCCTTCTTAAAATCCTCTGCTCAATTTTGCGTTGTCTCCAAAGCCTGTCACGTTGCTTCCAAAGATTATTTTAGAACTTTAAAGGCCTCTTTAACTTCACCAAGAGAGGACCTCAGTTGGTCGTCCTTCTCTATCATTTGGTTGAAGTCAACCAAAAACTGTAAAAAGAGCAAAAGATAATATATCAGAAAAAGTTCATCAATATGGAAAAAGGAGCAAAAAAATGAGAAAAATACCAATGCCAAGTTATGGCAAGCTCTATCAGTCAGTCTGGACCTAGGCATGGGGGTTGACGCAGCTCTATCGACATAAATTATGATATATATAATCAAACCCATGGCCAGTCCCAAGCTAACAATAACAAAGACTGACCCAATGTCAAGGTCACGCTGAATTTTTCTTACCAACTCTTGCTGGTCGGCATTTTTCCTAGCATCCAATGCCTATTGGTCGGTTGGTGTTTTATGGGCATATTTTTTAGGATCAGGAAAACTTCTCCTCAACCTTTTCAGTTGAGGCTCAACAGTTTGAGTCTCATCAGCACTAATAGGCCTCTTATCACTGGCCTGAGACTTCTTTTCAACTGGCTTCTTACCAGCATCAGTGTTTTTTTAGGAATGGGAGATAAAGGCCCACCAATCAAGTTAGGCATATTCCTCTTGGTCATGTCTATTGAAGGAGAGGGGAGGATCTCAGAAATATCGAATGATTAAAATGAGGAAAAAGTTCCCCCTTGGATGCATTCAGCACTAGAAGACTAAGTAGGTAAAGAGGTTGGTACAGGTTCCTCCTCAAGGTTGACAGCGATTTGAGGCAGAACAAGTGTAGGTTGGGTAATAAAGAAAGTGATGGAACTTTTATATTCCAACAGCAAGGAAGATAATCGAGGATGTTCCTCTCCAATCTTCTAATTTAATCCCCTCGGGAACTTAAGATCGTTAATAATGATTTCCCTTTCCTTGAGGCACCTCTTCTTACTTTCCTCTATATAAAAAAGATGTGGTTGATTCGTATCAAATATTGCATATTTCTGCCCTATACCTTTATGCGTTCTAGCACTTTTACGGTCCTTAATGCCTATATTTATGCTCATTAACTAGACAACCTTGGATTTGGATATATACATGCTTTGCAGGGGTTAATTATGCTTTTGTAGGTATTGGAACGCTAAAAGTGAGTATCCTTTGTATTTCGAAGAAGTTTCGTCACCGAACGCTACTTTAAGACCATTTTAGTCAATTAACATTTTATCTTTGGCTCATGGAATTTCCACGAATGCATAGTTCGTTGAACAAGCTTTGCGTGGTCGCAAACAGTGCGCGATTCCGAGTCCGGACGATGAAGTTATATCCGTTTCTGTTTGCAACCTTTTCCCCCACTTCATGGACCAAAGAGCTTCTAAAAATAGAGTGCCGATCAACCGTGGTTTTGCATTTTGTCATGGAAAGGAGACAATATGCTTCAACTTGAAGGCGCGATCGACCGTGCCCCTGCGACCGGTCGATCGCGATCACCAGATATTTGTTGTTTTTTCCTTTTCTTTTATTTTTCCTTTATTTCTTTTCCAACTTACTATATAAAGGAATTTTGTGTAAACAGAAGAGATAATTAGATTTTTGATAGTTTAGCTTAGGGTTTGGGGATTTGAGAGCTCTTCTTCTTCCTCTCTTAGTTTGACACCCATTAGGGTTTGTAATTGGTACTTTCTTCTTCCCTCTCAATTAATATAACTTGTATTTCCTTTATTCTTGCTTTGTAATTAGGTTTACATGCGTTATTTACATGCTTTCATTTAGTTGCTTTCTAGTGTAGATTTACCTCATTTTTAATATGCTTTCTAGCTAAGTTAATCTAGGTTGTGCCGGATTGAACTCATTCCGAATTGACATGTTGCTTTGATTTGGTGATGGAGTTTACGGGTCTATTTCGGGCGCGTTATCCTAGTTATTACGTCTAGGGGATTTGACGGGGCATATCATGTATGTTCCGTGCTTACGACCTTGCGTACATAATTTTCGGGGTATTTGTTAACGCTAAAATCTTATTAGGCTTTTATGAGAATTTAGGGGCGTGACAACCCTTAATTTAATTAATTATCGAAACGATATGCAGTCTTAATAACTCGTCGACCCATGTAACCATTTTATACTAATTAACTAGGGTGAGGGATATTCGACGCAACCTATAGTTTTTACTCGCTTTGTTAATCTAGTTTCAATACACTCTCCTAGATTAACCATTTCCCTTTTGTGCATCTTTTTCCTTTTTGTGTATAATCATCTTTTACATTTTTATTTAGGAGCATTAAATCCTACAAATTCTAGCAACTCGTCTCTGTGGATTTTCGATACCCAGACTTGACCGCTATACTCACCCGTTGCCCATTGAGTGTAGTCATAAGTTTAGGTTTTTGTATAGTTCAGGTGAGCCGAATTCAAAACGACCGGCGCGTAGGTGACTCTCGCGCCGCGGCGAAATGCCTGCCTGTCAAATGGCGCCATTCCCGGGAACTAGTTTGTTTTAGACTTTATTTGATTTAGTATTTCATAGTATTTTCTTTATATTTGTATTTTTTGCCTAACATTTTTGTAGAATTTCTACATTTGAGCGCCAATAAACGCTTAAATTTTTCGTGCGTGCATCTACTTTGTGGAACTCGCCACTTCGAGCCATTTTTTGGGTAAGCATGTCTTATTCCAATTCTTTCGGTAATCATTATGATAATTCTCAAAATTCTCGCAAACCTTTGACTTTTGGTCAATACTTAGAATCCCAAAAACCCCAACATCTAAAATGACTTTGGGCGAGTATTACAAAAGTCAAGCTTTGGAGTGCGTGTATTTTGTGGACGATGATAATGATTTTGGACCTCTACCTCCTTATAATATGAATTTTGAAATGAATTGCAATAGTTTTCAAAATTCTTATAATAATGAGTTTAACTTTAGTGCCGATAATGATTTTCAAACTCCTCATTTTCAAGAATTCGCACCTCGGCTAATGAATTTCGACGAGAACGAGAGGTATGAAGAATGTTATCGGGAAGAAAATCGTTGTTGGGAGCAAGACTTGGATTTATTATTCGAATTCGATGATGATTTCTCTTCTGAGACTTTTGAAGTTGAGGAATGTTTTGAACCAATTGAGGACTTTGTGCCTAAATTGGAACAAACCATTCGTCGCTTGGCCCATCTTTTAATAGAAAATGAAAGTGAGGATGAAACAGATGTAGTATACATTTGCAATGAGATGATTTCTTCTTTAGATCCCAAAGAAGAAAGTTTCATTGAAAATGATCCTATCTCTTTTGAAATTCCAACTTTGAGCGATGATAACTCATCTCTTGAGTTTGAATTTATTTCCTCCGCATTTTCATTTTCTGTTATCACACCGTCACAAGTACCCTATGAATCGGTACCGAACTTTAAAATGTTCAACCCTTTCACTGACGAGGAGTACTTGCTCGAGTTGCTTTCCATGAAGGCATCTTTGCCTTTGTGTGCGCCCCCTCCCATTTCGCTTGTTAAATCCTTGGGAGGATATTCGGCTTTTCTCGGTCCCCACGTATTTTTGTCGCCCATTCAATCCAAATCCCCCATCATCCATCCAAGAATTTTAATTGACGATGGTTCATTTCTTCCGCCTTACACATGCCTTCCGTTGTTCAAACGGAATTCATATTTTTCGGAAGGTATGCTTGAGTGTGAGGGTACACCGGTTATCCTCCAAAGTCAAATCGTTTTTGCGGTGAACCCTCAGCTATTTAGACTTCTAGTGTACAGTTAGTGTGAAGCCTAAATAGTAGGTTGTATATAGTTAGCTTTTTATTCTTTCTTTCTTTTTATTTTTTCTTTCATTTTTAATTTAATCTAATGTAGTTAGTTAACTTTTTGTTATTTGTTTTATAAACTATGTACCAATTTAAAATCACAAGTGTCGTGTTAAACAATTTACCAATTTTAGTCTTGACTTAAGTATGCGTCCAGGTGATTGTAATTAAGAATAAGTTAAACAGCAAATCATAACACAATGATGTACGTGAAAAATCCACAACGGAAAAAAACTTAAACGATCCAGACACACAAATCCACCGCGATATAGGTCTATATACAAGGACAAATTAGACTTACTCACAGACTCGATGCTTCAAGCCTTGACACACTTCTTCGTCCTTTATCATCTTTTTCGTAGCCAACGTTGGACGCCTTCCAAAAGCCACACAACGCAGACGCTTTCTGACGTCTCGGTATCCTACCGATCTTATTTATCTCGTGACCAGTCCTGTCACCACACAACACAAAAACGATGTCCACCGCTGAAAACTCTCTTAAAAATGGAGCAAATCACTTTAATGCAACACAAATGAGATCTCAAATAAACATATGGATGTATGATTCTTGAATCTCAAACTTGGGTGTAAATTAGCGTTTGGGTTTTAAAAGTTTATCATGAAAGATCACATAAACACGGAGTTCTTTTTGAAAGAGTTAGGTAACTCAAAAGGCATGAAAAAGTCTCAATTAAAACTGTTGCTTTACAACCCTATTTATACTAGGTCTTCCAAAAATGAGATGATGATGAAAAGGTTTAACTCAAGTCTCAATTTAATGAAAAAATGTATTGGCTCATTCAAACCAAACCAAACCAATCTCATTCGAATGAAGCCACACATCTCGTTTGAACTAGCTTTTAATGACATTTCAAATGAGAAACCAGTGTAGAGCAAAAATTGGGTCATTCAAAGTTCATTGGATGTTGTTCTAACGAGTTACAGAGGCTCGTTCGAATGACATAGTCAATGTCGTTCCAACGACATGCTTATTTTTTTAAAAATATTTTAAAATTAGATAAAAACTTTTTAAAGCATTTTTATAATACCAACACCGAAAATTAAATTCAGGGATTAAATATAAATATGCATTCATACCTCAATGGGATCCCTCGAATATTTAATAAGAAATTTGGCTCAAAACACGATGTGTACTCGATGTCTCTTGACTCAAAACCCTGCCTGAAACCACCATCGTCAGGTCGATAACCTCCAGATCTAAATCTCTTGGCCGAATCCCCCTGCCGGGAATCCTGCCCCTGGTGCCTACCCGTCTGCAGCTGTAGTGCTCTGCTAGCACTGTTCCCTCCTACCTTTCCCGGTTGGCTAGGCTCACCCCCGCTCTTGCTTTCCTTTAGATGGAAGTGATGATCCTGATAATAAAGTAGCGCAATATTGACAACCGCAGTATGAGTCCTCAGTGCGGGGTTGCCTATCAAGTGTTCGTGATCTTCCAGGCTAGTCCATCCATAAACTTTAGTTTCTTTTTCTCTTCACTATTCACCTCGTCAGGAACAAAATTATATAGGCTGGTGAACTCCTCATCGTACTCATCTACTGAACAATCACCCTGAAGCACGTCATTAAACTTCTTCCGCGTCTTTGTCTCAACGATGGACGAAAAGTACTTACAGTCAAATCGCACCCAAAACTCGACAATAGGCATAGTGTCCCTCTCCTCGACAGTGGAAATAGACTCCCACCACTTAAAGTTGCTCCCACACGCCTAAAAGTGACCAACATCTACCTCTGCATGTCACTACAACTATTTATGCGAAGGTGGCACTGAATATCCTTCTTCAACTGGGAAGCCAATATCACGTTATAACTACCCTGAAACTTTGGTGGGTGGCCCTTTTGAAATGTATCCCTCACTCTTAGCCAATCTGACAAACCAGGGTGGGATTGGACAACTGGTCACACTGACTATTGTGGTGGTTGGGTTGGAGGAAACTGGAGTGCCATGGTAGTCATAGCAACATCAACTGCCTATGCCACAATAGCGGCCACCTCTGCGGCCGTCACTGTCCCCTACGGTGGCTGTGGTTGTGGTGTCTGTGTCTCCTGCAGAGTCTTTCCCTTATCAGCTCTCGCTGCTGCCCTCGACTGTCGTCCTCTTATGGGTGGCATCTGAAATACGATCGAACTGTATGACTTCACAATTAATACAAATATAATAACATAAGAACATAAACTCAAATATGTAAAAATGAATGCAACAGTCCTAATAATAGGGCCCTATATCAAAGGACGTTACGTTAAAATCGCAGTAAGCCGTATAGGTCCTATGGACTCCAGAACCTGATGCTCTGCCTATTTCAACCACGGTTGATCAGTCCATTATCAAAATAAACGGGAATCTCATTTGGTTCATTCTCAGCATCACTGTCGAAAACCTTTTATATTACTAACCACATATGTTAAATTAAGTCGGTGCCAAATTTTATCGTCCATTAACATATAACAACATGCGAAAATTAAAATAATATAACTCAACCATCCACACAATTAATATTAGTCTGAACCATCACAGAATAAGTAGATAAATGATAAATACCAAATAAACCATTTATTCCCAAAACTAATATCCAAATCGTAAGTCTACGAAAATAAATCTAAATCCAAATACATAGTTTGATAAATAAAACTGAAAGAATGTATCAGCTTAAGGGGCAAGATGCCCAAATGAAATGTTGAATCATAAATCCTAATTTAGTAATGAATAATTGAAGCGTCTATACAAATCCTACGAGCCTTCACATGTGCTGCAGCTGCGCATCCCTGGAATGAGTCATCAAGCTTGGCGTCCCTGTGGTTAGACACCTAAATTATTTTGGAAAATAAATTTAACAAGGGTCAAAGCCCAAAACTTTTGAAAAACATTTAGCAAGTATTTAAATTGCTGTTATTAGACACATACGTTAGTTTAGCGTACAGTCCCTTGAGTTTCTCACCTCTCATCTATAGTGCACACATAACGTCTCCTATTTTACCCACCTAGTTAGGCTACCCAGCCTAACTAGACATAAGTATCTAACAAACCACAACCGATTTAGCTCCCCTATATCGCCGACACGATACGCTACCGCCAAGCCAATAATTCATATTAATAAAATATTATTATAATTATTACACCATTAATTAAGTTTCTCATACTTAAATTACTTTTAGGTATACACTATTTATCTTTTCTGCCATCACATATAAGTATAATGATCATACTTGTATATATTTATCACACTATAATATATACAACTACTATCGCATCTTTGAACATAGATGGGTATAGTAAATAATATTAACGAAAGATGGGATTATAATTAATACAATGGAAATAAGAAAAAAGCTTTTATTTAAGAGATGACTGGCATCTTATTACATATCAGAGTCTCGTAAACAAAAAAAATACATTATTACTTATTCGGGCGTACATAAACATAAAATACTGAAGAACATTGGAACTTCATAGGAGCCGATAGGTTGCGGTATAGATTTTCCAATGAGGCTTGCCATCTTTGTCCGTTACTGCCCACACATATGTAATCGCGAATATTGACGAAGGTAAAAATGAATAGAAATTCAAAGGGGGAGACAGTAATTGGTCGTCTTCAGGGTCGTTGTCCATCTGGAAGGAAAACAATTATGCAAACATGCCAAAAATCCCCAAACTTTACATTGGGATTTCTCTCAACTGATGTGAATTTGACTGGAGGGGCAAAGGGTATTTATAGGGTTGAGCCAGGGGAGTGGATTGGTGGAATTATAGGTGAGTTTTGGATTGAGGTTACACAAGTTTCAAGTTTAACTTCTTGGAAGCTTAAATGGGTATCACTATGAAAGCACATGGTACAAGCCATGCTGATCATCCAGCAGGTGCCATGTCACTGGGGTGAAAAGTGTAAACAAGTTCAAGTTTTAGGTTGGGTCCTTAAAGAATTTTCATGTATATTTTAAGGACTAAAATGTATTTAATTAAAGTTTAGGGGCTTTTATATAATTGTGCAAACTTAAAAAGATAAATTGGGTAATTTCTAAAATGTATAGATCTTTAGGTGCAATATAGTGAAAAGTTAAGATGTAATAGGCATAGGAATATGTCAATTAAGATGATTTTAAGTAGAAAGACATTTTTGTAAATTAGAAAATGTAGGGTTATTCTTCGAAATTTATTGAAGTACTGAGGCTATTTAGTAATTAAGAGTGGTTTGTTACATTCTTCCTACTAAAAGAAAATTTTATCCTCGAAATTACTTGTAAAAAGTGCAGGGTATTGATGTCTTATAGTAGTTTCTGGTTCCCAGGCTGTTTCTCCAAATCCATAATGTTGCCAAAGAACTTTGACTAAGGGTATGGTTTTATGTCAAAAAATTCTCTCTTGTCGATCCAAAATCTGAATAGGAACTTCTTCAATCTCGTGTTTAGGTTTAACGTTGATATGTTTCCAGGTAATGATATGTTTGGCATGGGGAATGTATTTTCGTTGCTGCGATACGTGGAACACATCGTGGAGATGAGAGAGCTTGGAAGGTAAGTCCTAATGATAAGCTACTGGACTAATACGTTCTAAAACTTTGAAGGGGCCAATATAAAAAGGTGACAATTTACCCTTGATTCCAAAGCATGTTATTCCTTTAAGTGGAGATACTCGTAAGAATAGTTGGTCGTTAGTTTGTATTTCCAATGGTGTTCATCGGGTGTCAGCGTAACTCTTTTTTCGGCTCTGGGTTGCGAGTAATCTTTCTCGAATAAAGCGTATCTTTTCTGTGGTTTCGATGATAATTTTGGGTCCAAGAAAATGATTTTCACCAAATTCATTCCAGCATAGTGTTAAAAGACAACGGCGACCATATAATGCTTCATAAGGTGTAGTTTGAATGTTGGTTTGATAACTATCGTTATAAGAGAATTCGATTAAGGCAAGATGTTGGTTCCATGATCCTGAAAATCTAACGTACATGCTCATAGCATATCCTTTAAGGTTTGAATTACTCGCTCTGATTAACCATCAATTTGCGGGTGAAAAGATGTACTTAAGTAGAGCTTGGTTCCTAAAGCTGTTTGTAATGCTTGCTAAAGTTTTCCTATGAATCTGGGGTCTCGGTCGGATACAATAGAAATAAGTACACCATGTAATCGTATGATTTCTTTGATGTAGACTTTACTCAACTGTTGAAAGGAGTCTGTGGACTTGACTGGTAGAAAATTAGTAGATTTTGTAAGATAGACAACGATAACCATATTAAATTAAAACCTTGAATTGTCCGGGGTAATCCGTCGACAAAATCCATATTGATATGGTCCCACTTCCATTCGGGAATATGGAGTGGTTAGAGTAAACCGCTGGGATGTTGATGTTTAATTTTCACTTATTGACAAGTTAGACACTTGTCTATGAAGTGTACAATATCCTTTTTCATGCCAGGTCACTAATACTGTTGTTTAAGATTTTGGTACATTTTTGTGTTACCGAGGTGAATCATAAATTTAGAATGATGAGCTTCATGTAAAATCTTTTCTCGAAGTGTTGGGATAAAAGGATCACATACGCGATTTTTGAACTTTATTTTGCGTACTGGATCTAGGGTCCAATCTCGCTGAGAGATGTTGTTTCAAATTTCTTTTTCTGAGAAAATAAAACTCATCTTGATCTTGAAGGTCTTTAATTTTTTGGTGAAAAAGGGGCGAACAATAATATTATGTAACAAGATTTGGGTGCTTGAAGGATTTCGTTGTCAATTAAAGTCTCCAATAGTTTCCAGAAATATAAAAATACTGTGAAGACTTCCTTGATTTTTACGGCTTAAAGCATCGACAACTATATTACCTTTACCTGGATGGTAGAGTAAATTAAATCTATAATTTTCTATGAATTCTATCCATCGTCGTTGGCGAAGATTAAGATCCTTCTGGGTGAATATATACTTGAGGCTTTTACACTACACCAAAATGGTTAAATTGACACCCTTCAACCGGGCAGCCTTGTCACGATCAATGACCGTGATAAGTCCGTGATAAGGGCTTGTCACGATCATTGACCGTGACAAGTACAGTTGTCACAGACTTATCATGATCAATTACCGTGACAATCCTATAAAGTTGTCACGGTCAAGGACCGTGATATGTCCGTGATAATTCTGTTAGTAGAAAATACCTCCCTCTTCTTTTTTCCCACCGATTCAAATTCCCTCCATTTCTCTCTCTCTCTCTAGCGACTGCACTCTCTCTCTCTCTCTCTCTCTCTCTCTCTCTCTCTCTCTCTCTCTCTCTCTACGACTCTGGTACGTTTTCTCTCTCTATTTCTCCTCCATTTATGTATATGTGTATGTATATGTGCGTGTGTGTATATATGTGTGTGTAAATGTGCGTGTGTGTGGGGGGGGGGGGGGGAGGGGGGGGGGGAGGGGCAGGGCTGGGGGAGGGGAGGGGTGTATGTGCGTGTGTATGTGTATGTGTGTATATGCGTGTGTGTGTATATGTACGTGTGTATGTGTGTGTGTGTGTGCACGTGTGTGGTGGGAAGAAGCAGTGGGGGGGGGGGGGGGGCGAGCCTAGGGGTTGGGGGGCAGGGGGTGTGGGGTTGTGTGTGTGTATATGTGCGTTTATGTATTTTTTTAATTATTTTTTATTGGTTTATTAGATATTGCCCCTCATATTGTAGTGCCCCTTGTAAAATAATTTATTGATTAAATATTGACTCGTTGTTAATTTTTTTTGTAAATTAATAATTAGTGCCCCTTTCATATGCAAGTAGGATTTCCCCTCATTATAAATTAGTAAATTAATAATTGTATACTTTAATTGTTAGTTTAATTGATGAAAAGAATTAATTGAGTAAATAAATTAGGAGGAGTACGGGATACACGTTTGTTGTTGCCATTGCGGTTGGATTATAGTGGATCGATGTTGGGTTGGTTAATTTTAAAAGTTGCATGACCACTGGATTATTGTCCATATGGGGGTGGAATTTTTCAACTTTTTTTAAAAATTACTTTGTATAACGAACAATATATATATAGTATTATAATTAAATAAAACATACTTGAAATTACATATAGTGCGCATAGATACTAGCCTTCTAGTTCTTATGCGTACGCATTCAATAGCCTTTAGACCTGTTCGAGAGTCATTACCCCTGTAATGAGATCTCTCAAATTGTCCGTTTTGGACAGTTTTTGACTGCATAATTTCTGTATAACAATATTCTTAGTGGCTTAAAGTTGTTACTTTTGGAGGAAGTTCCGCAGTCGTATCCTAATGTTCTCTGGGTACATACTAGATTGATAAGTGTGACTGTTATTTCAATTGATCAATTGAAATAACACTCACACTTGCCAATCTACGTCGTGTACTTGGAGAACTACGGGTATGCTACCGAATTTTTCTCAAATCCTAACAATGTGCATGAGTTGTTAAGTATATTACAGAAAAATACGGTCTTGAATGGGATAGGACCACTCACCCTTTAGAGGAGATGGAAGAAATAGAAATTTCTATTATAAATTGAATTTGAATTTGAAATTTAAAAGTCGAATATAAATAAGACATAATTAAATGAAACATACTATAAATCTAAGTTTTGTTTATACTAATCCATGAATATACATTTGTCCGTGTGCTAGGTGTAAGAATGGTAAGGTGTTTGAGTGGAAAATAGTTGAACTACATTTGTTAAGATGGGGTATGCAAGATATTTATCGATTTTGGAGTTTTCATGGTGAATAGAAAGTTCCTTTTGTCCCCGAACAACCTTCACAACAACCTTCAACAAGTAGGATAGATGTAGAAGGGGACGACGTAGATCATAATATGTTAGAGGATTTAGTTGATGATGCGTACCGAGTTTATGAAGCGGAGGAGAATGAGGTTACTGATGATGTACAAGGTTCAAGTGCTCGTGAAGATATCACGATAAACCTTGACGATGACTACCAAAGTTTAAAATTTAAGACGACCCAACCATTATACTTTGGTTATGAGAAAGATCAAACAACTTTATGTGCCATAGTTGGTTTACACAGTTTGAAGATGTAGTATGATTTGTCTGGCAATAGCGTGACAGGAATTCTAAATTGGGTGAAGGGCTTACTACCCAAGGAGAATACGCTTCCAAATAGCTATCATGTTATGAAGAACAGTTTGAAAGGTTTGGGAATAAAGTATAAATCGATTCATGCTTATGTGTATGACTGCATACTATACCGAAAGGAGTATGAAAATCTCGATCGTTGTCTGGTATGCAATGAACCTATATATGTCTATTATACTGGTAAGGAAGGAATAAGCCCAAAAGTGCCTCAAAAAGTATTGAAATATTTTCCCGTTGGGCCTAGATTAAAGCAATTTTCACAGTACCATGGATAGCGGAGGAAATGACATAGCAATTAGGGGTAATCTCATGCGTCATCCTATTGATTTTACAGCTTGGAGGATGATGAATTATGAGTATCCTGATTTTATCCGAGAACAGTACAACATTCGTTTGGCTATATCAAAAGATGGTTTCAATCCAGTTGGAAATCTAAGCACCAATCAGAGTGTATGGCCAGTGATCCTAGCCCCACTCAACCTCCTTTATTCACAGTGTATAAGACCTGAATTTTTGATGATGTCTTTGTTGATACTTGGGCCAAAGGCACCAAGTGATGACATCGACGTCTACCTGGCTCCTTTGGTAGAAGAATTAAATGAGTTGTGGGAAGAGGATGTGCAATCATTTGACTCTTTTAGAAAAGAAGAGTTTACGCTGAAAGCTATGTTGATGTGGGCAATTCATGATTTTCCAACTTATGGGACATTATTCGGTTGTGTAGTACAAGGTTATTTGGGGTGTCCTATTTGTGGAGAGGATACTGAATCTCTTCGTCTATCCGCTAGCACAAAAAATGTATACCATTTCCATGGGAGGTTTTTACCCCCCGCTCATAATTTCAGATTTGAGAAAGGTTCTAATTTTTTATTGAGCGGGGTTGAACATAGGCTACCGCCGAGATAATTTTCAGGTTCAGAAATTGAAAGTAAATATTCTGAATGTGGCCCTAATATGCCAGGTAAGAATCCTAAATTTAAGAATGTCAAGCATAAGAAGACCCCAACTGGGAATGAAACTGTGACAAGAAAGGCATGGTCTAGGAGGTCAATTTTATTTGACTTGCCTTATTGGAAGAATAACTCGGTGCGCCATGTATTGGATGTGATACAAGCAGAGAAGAACCTCGTTGAACATATAGTGGGCACTTGCCTTGGGGGGAGTCATTCGAAGGATGGAGAAAATGCACGAAAAAACCTTAAATCGTTGAAACTTAAGCCACAACTAAGGTTGAAAGAAAATAGTAGGGGAAGGACAATAATTCCCCCTGGTGCATTTACTTTGACGAGTGGGGAAAGGAGGGTGCTTTTAGACACAATGTATAATTTGAAGGGCCCATCTAATTTTTCGTCCAACTTGCAAAGGATTGTGAATTATGTTACTCATGATTTACACAAGTGTAAGTTCCACGAATGGCATGTGATCATGCAATTGGTTCCTCTATTGTTTAAGCACTGTTTCTCCAAGCACAAGGATTTACGGAGGGCTATTATGCAAATTTGTATTACCTTCTCACTCTTGTGTGATAAGGTAGTCAATCGAGAACACATAGTGGCCGCAAAATTAGCGGTGACGAAGCGATTTGTGTATTGAAGAAGTACTTTCCCCCAACATTCTTTGACATAAGTGTTCACTTATTGGTACATCTATGCGACGAGACACTTCTTTGTGGTCCAGTTAGATATTGGTGGATGCATTCATTTTAAAAATTGATGAAAGTTTTTAAAGATTACGTCAAAAATACGCGATATATTGCATGATCAATTGCAAAGGGATACATGACCGTGGAGTCATCAATATATACTCGGGAATATATGCCTGACTCGACCAGCGTTGATGACACTGATGAGTTCGTCGATGATGGTGGTCATGTGATGGGAAAACGAGTGAAATTAACGAGTTTGCAACATGAATAAGTAGCTCGTTATCTATTTGACACACATGAAGATGTCGAAGAATGGAAAAAGAAAGTTTAAATTATTTTAAGTTTTAGATTATTTTCTAATATTTTAGATTATTTTATACATGATTAATTTTGTAATATGCAGAAAATATGAATCCCGTGAGAATAATAAAAGATGAAAAATAATGGTACAATCAGACAGTGAATTGAGGATGTAGTTGTCACAAGAGGTAATTATAATGAAAATGGTCGTTATAAGACATTACATTACACTCAAACTTTACAACTAATCTAATTAATTTATCTATATTCTCAGCTCTTAAAGATGGGTGATGCGACATCAAGGCTTGCTCGTCTAGCCACTAGACCCTTGTTCGTGGCACAAGAGTACAAAAAATATCGATTGAATGGTTACGTATTCGGTGCAAAAGTGTACGAGGAAAGTACAAATGTATAAAATTCGGGCATTTCATACAAGGCTCTTACTTTCTTTCGAGCGAGCACAAAAGATAAAAACCTCGTTGAAGCTTAAATGACTTACTATGGTGTAATTCGAAATATATTTGAATTGGACTATATAAGCTTCAAAGAGGTTGTATTTTACTGTGACTGGGTAAGAGTTAAGGATAAAAATGCTTGTAAAGTTGATCCTGTCACCAATTTGATCATGGTTGACTTGTCCAAGTTGAAGAGCAACGACCACGTGAGTGATGAGCCATTTGTTTGTGCATTTCAAAAGGTTAACCAAGTGTTTTACTCGGAGTATATCAATAACGAGCCATGGTCAAATGTCGTACACATGCCAAAGCGTCTAAATAGTAGTGTGGATGACTTGGTTGCTCCTACCGAATATCAATCCATTTTTTATGATAACCCGAATTTGACACAATTTTTCAATTTGTAATAAATATTCCAATTTGTCCTTTATCAATCCATTTTTAATGCTTTTAATTAATTTGCACTTTATCATTTTCACTCTTGTGTAGTGTGCGTGTGCGTGTGTGTGGGCAGTAGGGGTGGGGATGTTTCAAATTTTTAGTAATTGTACATATTATGAGCTAGATGTTGTTGTTTTGGAATTCATAATTGAGGTGTTAAATAGTAATAATTCATTTGGATTTGTACTGATTGTACATATTTGGATGTCTTCTTCTAATTCATTTTGATGTGTACTAATAACAATATTTTCTTATACAAAATGTCTCCTTCAAGTATTAAGGCGAGGATGATAATGCTGATTATGATGATGTCGTCTGGGCTCGGTGGCAGCGGAGGCAACGAGGGCTCCTCGGCCCCTAGGCTCCCCAAATATAGCAAATTGGGGATGGCCATCGAGAACAAGACGGGTTTATTAGCGAGATCCCTCGAGCTAGTAAAGACGATCATCGGCCCGGGGTACACTAGTTGGAGGGAGGTGCCAAATGAGCACAAGTTAGCTATTTGGGTGTCACTACAGGTAATCTATTTATATTTAAATTTATATGAATATTTTAATTTCAAATTCGATTTCGATTAAATTTTAATTTCATTTTATATTTATATTTATATTTATGTTTATGTTTATGTTTATGTTTATATTTATATTTATTCGCAACTAAAATTGTATTTGTTGGACAGGAACAATTCAGTCTGGATCCAAAGCTACGCGATTCCATATTGGAGCAGTTTAGGGAGCAACACAAGACGTGGAAGAAAAATATGCGGACCCGGTACTTTGAAAAGATATGAGAGTCTGTTATCCGAATGCGTGAATCCGTCCCGCCTAAGGAGCCGACCTCATTAGCACAATGGCAAAAGTTCATTGACAATGAGATCGGGGAGCAAAAATTGGCATCTCGCCAATCGAGGAGGGAAAATCGGGGGAAAAAGACGGACGTGCACTACTCCGACCGGACGTCTTATGCCGAGGTGGAGCATAGGATAATGGTAAGATTTAATTTTTCTATAACTACAGAAATATATTATTCTGCATTATTTTACTTTGCGGGGCCGATACTAATTTTGCATTATTTTATTTCAGGGGACAGAGAGTGGCCCTGGGGTAGGCCACATAGGCTCGATACTTATGTGGCTATTCGGAAGAAGAAGGGGAGGGATAAGGAGGTGTCCCCAAGCCTCGCGACCACGATTGTAAGTAATCCGACAGTTTACTTTTGTTAATCATGTTATAATTTTTTTATTTACTTATTTAACTAATCATGTGCTTTTTGTAGTTTCAGGCAAAGCTTAAGGAAGTACATGAGTCGCAGTCTGATGCCAACAAGGCATCTTTATCCATAGACTCACTCAGCCAAGTGCTTGGAGCTAATCGCAAGGGGAGGACAAGGGGGTGAGCTCGTGGGTGGCCAAATCTAGGATCATCGGATTGGAGACGAGCGACACCGGGTTGGCTCGAACGGTGGACTCGCATGATGCGAATCTGTCCCGTTTATCGGCGACGGTCCAAGATATGTTCTCATTCATGAAGTCTTCGTCGGGGGAAAACCGTAAGGGTAAAGGGAAAGAGAAGGTGGTATAGGAGGAGGTGGTGGAGGATGAGGTACAGGAGGACGAGGATGTGGACCTCGCTGCTTCATCACCGACACGTGCGAACTTTGATGATCCAGTCCCCTATTTGGCTCCCTTCGACCGACCGATGTTGACACTTGGCTGGCCAAGCGTGTTTATACTGGACATATTTGATGGCTAGCGGATAGGGCGGGGGTTGAGGGACCCGAATACCGTTCAGGGTATGCCAGTTCATAGACGTTTACTTCAAGACATCGAGTCCAAGGTGCTTATCATACATGTGATACCTGGGAAGGAGAATTCCCTATTGTGGTTGCGCGAACAATGCGGCACAATATATATTGATGGGTGTGTTAATTCGTATATCGTGTGGCCTACTCACCTCCTCAGAGATACCCCTACCCCACACATGTAGTGACATTATTTGAATTGAATTGTTTTAAGTTGTTACATTTGAATTATATTTGGATTATATCGTGATGCATATTATTTTGAATGTATATTTGCATTATCTCTATTTTATTTGGATATATGATGTTTGAACAGGTATAACATTGCTATAACATGTACAAATATACTGCTGGGCAGTGGCAGTGGCCATACTACCCAATAGATTTTTTTCAATTCTGCCCAGAATTATCACGGTCATTGACCGTGATAAGTCCGTGACAAAGGAAACTTATCATGGACGTGCCACGGTTATTGGCTGTGATAATATTTTATTAAATGTCATGGGTTTGTCACGATCCTTAACCGTGACAAAACTTGTCAAGGACCGTGACATGACCGTGATAAGTCTAATGAACATGTCACGGTCAATGACCATGATAAGTTGTGACAACAAATGTTGTTACCCCCAGAATTGTCACGATCATTGACCTTGACAAGTCCAACTTGTCAAGGTCAATGACCGCGACAATCCGGTAGATTTGGTGTAGTGTTATAATCAGAGAAAACTTGAAATTCTTCTTTGTATAGGTATAATCTCTAAATTTTCAAGGCAAAAACAACGACAACCAATTCCAAGTCGTGTACTAGGTAATTACATTGATGAGTCTTTAGCTGTCGATACCCATATTCTATTACTTTCTCTTGTTGCATTAGGACACAACCGAGTCCTTGTAGAGAGGCATCAATGTAAACATCATAACTGATATTATTTGAAGGAATGGTTAGGATAGGGGCAATGGTTAATTTCTCTTTCAAAATGCAAAAAACTTGTTCACAGTCTGGGTTCCATGTGAAATGAACATCTTTTCTTGTGAATTTGAGTAAAGGTAAGGCTATTCGAGAAAATCCTTCGATAAAATGTCGATAATATACGACAAGTCCTAAAAAACTTTGTAGTTCGGTAACGGTGGTAGGTTGAGGCCATTCACTTACTGCGTTGGTTTTTGTCGGATCTATTTGTATTCCTGTTGCTGTAACCACGAGTACAAAAAATTTCACTTCTTTCATGATGAAATCACACTTATTGTGCTTTGCGTAGAGTTGATGCTTTCGAAGTGTCTCTAGTATAATACACGGATGATTCTCATGCTCAACTTGGGTCTTAGAGAAAATTAGAATGTCATCGATAAATATGATCATAAACTGATCCAGGAAAGGTCAAAATATTCTGTGCATAAGGTCCATGAAAGTATTAAGGGCATTGGTTAAACTAAAAGACATAACTAGAAATTCAAAATAACCATAACGGGTTCGAAAAGTTATTTTCGATATATCCTCCTCCCTTACATGTAACTGGTGATATCCCAATCGTAAATCAATCTTGGAAAGTATTTTCGCTCCTCTCAGTTGATCAAACAAATCACCTACTCGTGGCAAGGGGTATTTATTCTTTATAGTCACCTGGTTCAATTTTCAGTAGTCGATGCACAACCGAAATGATCCGTCTTTTTTTCGCATAAATAACACCGGGACTCGCCAAGAAGATGTATTAGGTCGTATAAATCCTTTATTAATTAAGTCATCTAATTGCATTCGAAGTTCTCATAATTTTAGAGGGGCCATGCGATAAAGAGGTGTTGAGATAGGGGAAGTGTTCGGTAATAGGGTGATAAAAAATTCAATTCTCGAGGTGGAGGCAGTCCAGGTAAATCTCCAGGAAACACGTCTTGATATTGATTTAAAATACGAGAGAGAGAAGATTTGGGTTTGTCACTCAGTTAAAAAAGCAAAGATTGGCGAGTTCTTCTTCCTTGAAAACAAAATGGGGTTTGGTGAAGAGGATGGAAGGTTGTTGTTTTTGTGTGACAGTCGATATGAGCGTGATTTTGGGATAAAACATCCATTCCTATAATTATGTCAAATTCGGTTAGGTCAAGGATAATTAAATCCAGAATTAATGTCCTGGGTCCAAAATGTAAAACATGTGATGTACATATTTTATTAGTAATAACTATATTTACCGTTGGCATACTGATAGTAAAAGGGTGTCCTAATATTTTATAAGACAATTGCAATCTAGTTAGGCATTTTTTACTAATGAAGGAGTGCGTGGATCCATAGTAAAATAATACATGTACTGAAATATTAGTAAAAGAGGAAGATTACCTTCAATCACGTTGTGGGAATTTGGATTTTTCTCTAGGAGATGTGGGAAGTTCGATTTGGGATTTATAATAGCGGATTCCTACTTAATATACCGGGGGTTGAATTGTGGCGGACGAGGAAATGTATTGGTAGGATGCTTGAAAGAATGTTTTATGAATATAGGGAAAGTAGATGGAGAAGGCATTCGAAGTTTAGGACATTGTGGTCTTGTGTGTCCCACTTGATTACATTCATGACAACGCATGAGAGGTATATTGGTGTTATGTTGAATTTGACTAAAGGTTTTGTCATCTGGGTGCCGATTATAAGGGTGGTTACTTTGATTTGATTGGTTTCTTATTGCATAAGGACCGCGGGTATTAGGAGTATGGACTGAAGTATTAATTGTGGGACTTTTCTCCATGAATGAGGATGTTTCGACCATACGGTTGAATTCTCGAATCTTCAGAGGGGTAATAAAGGATTTTATGGTTTGGCCAAGACCTCGTTCGGAATTCTTGCATTTTATTGCTTTAGTGTCCATATATTCTTAAGCATAGAGAGATAGTTCGACAAACTTGGCTTCATATTAGGCCACAATCATTTGTTGTTGTTGTTATAGACTCAGAAAATCTACTGTTATTTGATCTCTTATCGTCTCTAAAAAATACTTATTATAGAAGATTTCTTCAAATTGTGCCCATGTTAGCTCAATTATAATTCTAGATCGTGTAATAGATTGCCATCAAAAGTCGGCTTCTCCCTCGAAAAGATAGGAGGCTAATTTAACCCTTAGTTCGGGAATAATTTCGACTCCATCCAGTACTTTGAGGGTTTGGCAAATCCATTTTTCGGTTTCTACTGCGTCAGGTTTCCAAAAAATGCGGGGGGCTTTTGTCGTAAAAATTATTTGAGGGCATTCGTTCTTTAAGTTTCATCCGAGATAAGAGATAAAGCTATGGGATGTTATTGTTGAGTTAAGGTAATCATTTCTCGAAGGCAACGTAAGATTTTTTCCGAAGTGATTAGAGTTGACATTTGAGGGATAAACTGTTCTTCTTGGGTTCCACTAGTAGTTGCACGGGTAATAACCATCCTATGTCAATAATAATGAAATAAATGAATCATATATAAGGATGTAGAAAAACTTGCCATACTCTAATACATTCAGATTCTTTGTTACATAGTGAAAAAGAAAAAAACAAACAGTAGTAAAGATACATAGGCATTAGTCCTATTTTACACATACAAAACATAAAAAACTTCTAGGTCATTCGGTGATGGTGGGATTCTTAACGTGCACTCAAACTTTTATTTATATACATCATCCCTTGGTGATTAACTCGAGCCATTTAGGGAACTACTGGCTCATAATCGCGGACATCGTCTTCGGAGGGATCGGAGTCATCGGATGAGTTGGGAGATGTGGTAGTGTTAGTAGGGGTAAAAATTGTGATAGCAGGGAGAGTGATCCATAGTCGATGGGGGAATTAGGAGGACTTATGGTAACTTCATTAGGTGGCACCACGTCCCATGTGAGGTGAATTGCTTGTTGAAGGATTTCTGGGTCTTTCGAGAATCTTTTGGCTTGTCGAGATGCTTGTGCTTCTTCCATTAAGCAACCGATAAGTAGACTATGCTTGATTTTTGGGGTTGCAATTGCCTAATCTCTATCAATACTTCTGATATGTTGGCATAATTTGGCTTAAGCCCCATATCTGATAGCTCTTTCGAAACGTTCGTGAGTAGACTCGTGAATATCAAGATATATGTCGTCCCAAATATTCATGACTGCAAAGCAGTATAATAATAAAATAAGAATATATTAAAATTATAAATGTTGAGTGAAGGTGGAGATGAAGATTTCCCTTATTGTCCTGCATAGGCATATAATCCGGTTAGGCTTTGATACCATGCTTTCGTATCCTTAAACGTGGATGGGTATAGTAAATAATATTAACGCGAGATGGGATTATAATTAATACAACGGAAATAAGAAAAAAGGCTTTTATTTAAGAGATGACTGGCATCTTATTATATATTAGAGTCTAGTAAACAAAAGAAATACCTTATTACTTTTTCGGGCGTATATAAACATAAAATACTGAAGAACATTGGAACTTCATAGGAGACGATAGGTTGCGATTTAGATATTCTAATGAGGCTTGCCATCTCTGTCCGTTACTACCCACACATATGTAATAGCGAATATTGACGGAGGTAAAAGTGAATAGAAATTCAAAGGGGCAAGCGGTAATTGATCGTCTTCAGGCTCGTTGTCCATTTAGAAGGAAAAAAATTAAGCAAACATGTTGAAAACTCTCAAACTTTACATTGGTATTTCTCTCAACTGATGTGAATTCGACTAGAGGGGGAAGCAGGTATTTATCGGGTTGAGCCATGGGAGTGGATTGGTGGAATTATATGTGAGTTTTGGATTGAGGTTACACAAGCTCCAAGTTTAACTTCTTAGAAGCTTAAGTGGGTATCACTTTTAAAGCACATGGTACAAGCTATGCTGATTAGCCAACAGGTGCCATGTCACTGGGGTGAAAAGTGTAAACAATTATAAGTTTTAGGTTGGGTCCTTGAAGAGTTTTCATGTATAGTTTAAGGACTAGAAGGAATTTAATTAAAGTTTAGGGGCTTTTATGTAATTATGCAAACTTAAGAAGTTAAATTGGGTAATTTCTGAAAAGTATAGATCCTTAGGTACAATTTTAGTGGAAAGTTGAGATGTAATAGGCATATGAATATGTCAATTAAAATGATTTTAAGTAGAAGGGCATTTTGGTAATTTAAGAAAATATAAGGCTGTTCTTTGGAATTTATTGAAATACCAGGACTATTGAGTAATTTAGAGTGGTTTGTTACAACTACAGCATCCTCAAAATGGCCACCGCGATGCATGAATACTTTGCAATAAAGTCCATGTGCCTCTTGTATCAAGATGAGGGACTATCGACTCAAAATGTCTCCTCGAACTATAAATCAAACAACACATAATGGATGCGAGCACAATTATAAGCCTTTCGGCTACGTACATACCTACCATGCCCAAATGACCTTCCAATCCCACTAATACACTGTACATAGTGAGCCGCCCTAAGTTATATATTCTGGAGCACATATTCAGACCTCGCTGGAATCGCCAAGGTGGGATCGTCCTCCGTGCGGAACCTCCCGTGAGAGCAGACAACGTAGGTATGTTCACACACATAACAAATTACATAATAGATATTCACACAACTTATTCATATATATCTCCAATATAGGTATAACACAACCTATAATATGTCCCGTGCGTAGAATTTACACCTCTCGAGTACTCAATGTACTAACCATTCACACGTATTATTATTTTTGTATTTTTCGAGTATCACTCACTACCCAAAGGGTCCCAATAATCCCTTAAGTAAATTTCGGTAGTAAAATATCACTATCCTACTGGTATTGGTCTCAGGTTATAGTTTACTCTTCTCGTAACCCAATTTGTTAATTCTCGATAGGCAACATAATCGATTAACTCTCATCGCTCCTAATCCCAATTTTACACTCGTTAAGATTAAACTGTGCCTTAACTATTTGTCTAGCGGTTTCCTCTAAGTCTTTATATAGTTAAAATTACATTCCCAAAGTCCCCAACGATCGTTGGCAAGGAGAACCATTGAAGTAAATAAAAGAGCCCTAAAACAGCTTCGGTCGATCAATCGACAAAAGTTGGTCGATCGATAGATCCATCGATCTATCGACGTCCTCGATCGATCCTAGGTTTTTCTCCGTGGTTAATACCTCAAACCTCCATGAATCCTTTCAAAACTCCCATACAACATACCTAAACTTCATATATATATATATATATATATATATATATATATATATATATATATATATATGAGGAAGGCTCACCTACATCATGATGTATGCATCACACCATACATCACATCTAGTTCTAGGTCCTAAGAAACCTTTTCTCCAATTTTTTTATTTTTCCCTTGAAATTAACCTTCTAATCAATCCATATTAAAAGAATTAGCTCAAAATAGATTTTGTAACTATTTTTAAAAAAATCACAAAAAACTGTTCGCACAAACCCTTATAAATAAGGTATTTTGAACATTTTTTTGTGAATTTTTTAAAAATAGCTACAAAATGTATTTTGACCTAATTTTTTGAACATGGGTTTATTGGAAGGTTAATTTCAATAGAAAAATAAAAAAAATTGGAAAAAAAAGTTTTTTAGGACCTACAACTAGGTGTGATATATGGATGATGTATAGAGCATGATGTAGGTGAGCCTTCTCAATATATATATTTTATATATATATATATATGGACAATTTCTAATGTAATCAATATATCAAATCTAAAAGAAGTCCATCAAAGAACCGATTAACTCTTAAAATTCATAAAACCCCAGTTTATGGTGTTCTTAATGCATATTCATCACTATACCCAAATTTCTTTCAAGTTATTCATCACATATTCTATAATTTCGTATTATCTACATATAGGGATTTATTATATGTGAATTCCTACCCCAAATCATGAATTTCACCCATCTAAATCGCAAGAAATCATTTAAATCATGATATCGAAACCCTACACTATATGGGTATTATAACACGCTTAAAATAATGAAAGATAAACACTTACCTTGAAAAGCAGGTCTAATTTTTGTCCTAAGACGATGAGGTCGATCTTTCCTTGCTCCGATCACAAATCCGACAATATTGGTGATGCGAAAAGGTGTCGGATGGGCTAGGTTTCTTCTCCTCTTCCTCTCCTATGCCCTCATCTCTTTCCCAAGTGCTGTAACCCTAGACTCTAACGCAAAGGGAAAGATATAACACTCAAATCGCTTCGGTACCCAATCAGTATACCAGGGTACACTATTCTGACTATTTTGACACATTTGGAATCAACCGTGACCTCGAAATTATCACCTGAGTCACTCTACATAAATTTCCTATCTCGACCTCAATATAGTATACACGCGACTTCCGGTTGAGATATAACACATTTACGTCGATATCACTCGTTGCGACGCATAATAATTATCACAAGTTATTTACCACTCACTTATTAATTTTATTTCTTAAATATTAATCATTATCTCTCCCGATTTATATTTTAATAAACACATGACAAGTAATTCAATTAAATTACGACACACATGTAATTTAAAAAAAATTGAATTAATTGAATTAATTAAATTAATACAGGGTGTTACATATGGGTAACGAGAGTTTAATTTAGCGAGTTGGTTTTAGCAAGAGACCCAACCCATATTCAACGCGCAAATAAATTGGCTCTGCCCATGTTCAACCCATAATGGGTTGATTTGGGCAAGTTATCAAATATGGGTTGTGTTTGCTAGTGCTAGTGTCATGTCATGTTTGTGTTGATCAAAATACTATCGTGTCTTGTGAAAATACGACACATTAACCGGAATTGTCACATCTAGTGTGGCCCGAAAGGTAAAAAATGAGGCAAAAGATATATTAGGCCGTAACCAATGGCATAAGCATCCCTATCAATTTATGAGTGCTTCCTCCCTAGCCACCGTTGCCGTAAGTTTAAAAAAAATCTACGAATATAAAATTGTTTTTAAAATTCGGGTTTTTTGTTCATTTAATCGAAACATTTTTATTTTATTTCAAAAAATCCTTGACCGTATAAAACATTCACAAACACTCTAATCTCTTATCCTAAATCCTAAGAAAAAATTATCTCAAAATAGATAAGAGACTTTTAGGTGAAAAAAAATGAAGTGGACTAAATGTAATATATAATTAGCTCAGACTATTATAGTTATCTCTATCTCTATCTCTACTATTATAAAAGAGGGAAGTTCATCTTCAAATCTCAAAGTACTAAACTATCCTTATTAAATTAATATTTCCTATCATACCCTTAATATTAGTCTCACAAATTCATTAAATTAATTTCCATGAATCTTAACTTGATACGTTATCTCTCTAAATACATTCATCTAACAAAACTTTCAAATACATTTATATAACAAATACTTCTAATTTTTTACTCCTTTTTCATTTGCCATTAAAAGTATGATTTGTTAATTTGAAAGCAAATACATGATTTTTTTAATTATATCTATCTCATTCATGAATATTTTCTTCTATTCATGTTTTATAATATTTCTAAATTCAATGTTAATTTCAGAAAAATTATATATATTTTTTAAGTTAAAGAATTACCAAGTTCACACCTTATTAGATTATTGTTTTTTATGCATTCATATGTATTTCCCAGTTGGACATATTTGTATTCATGTTTATTTCTTAAAGATTCTAAAAATTCTTAAAACACTCCAATTACCTTTTAAACGACAAACTTGCCGTTTTCTCCAAAGATCAAATAAATATTTATTTGTTTGTTAATTTTTTTTCGATAAAAAATAGTATTTTAAATTGTTTTTTAAAACATTTTTTTTTAATTTTTAAAATTAAAAAATAACTATTTTCTATAAAAATTGTTAAAAAAAGTATTATGATAGTTTTAAAAACCCTTTTTTATTTTAAAAACGATTATGATACTTTTATAGAAGTTTTTATTTAAGATAGATTTAACAATTGTTTTTTTTTTAAAAATATTTTTTACATAAAATTGGGAAAAAAACTAACAAAGAAAAAACTGTTTTTTAAATTGAAAATTATTTTTATAACCGAACACGACTCAAATAAAAGCAACTCGACATAACACGAAACGACACGCAAATTTTTTTTAACCAAACATGAATGCGATCCTAATAAAAGTGACATGACACAACATGAAATATTATTTTTTTACAAAACACGAACACGACCCAAGTAAAAGTGTCACGCCACAATATATGTTATTTTTTTTAACCAAACACGAACCCAACCAAAATAAAAATGACACGACACGGCTCAAAATCTTATTTTTACCTATAAAAGTAATATGACACAACACGAAATCTCATTTTTTACCAAATACTAACACAACCCACTTAAAATGCAACACGACAAGTGGGTCGTGTTCGCATTTCGTAAAAAAAGAGATTTTGTGTCGTGCCGTGTCACTTTCATATGTTTCATATTCATTTTACGTAAAATTAAGATTTTGAGGTGTGTCGCGCCATGTCGTGTTAATTTTATTTTGGTCTTGTATTATAAAACATTTTAAATAAAATGTACAAAAAAAATAGTTTTAAATAAACAGTTTTTTAAGTGCCTAAAGATTTTATTTAAAAAAATTAAGATTCTAATAGTTACGGTTTTGGAACTACTGACTTTTTATTTTTATAAAACAATTTTTATAACTATTAGAATTTTTTTAGCTATTAGAATTTTTGTAACAATTTTCTTAAAACACTACCATGCTTAGATTTTACTTTAATTTTTTTTTTTAATAAAATCTTTAGGCACTTAAAAAATTATTTAAAACTGTTTTTTTTTGTACATTTTATTTAAAATGTTTTATAATACCGCCTACACATACCACTGGCGCGTACCAAGATACTAAAAAAATTGTCCCCGCCTATGCGTACCGCTGGCGCGGACCATTTTTTTAAATAGTAAAAAGATTATTTTTGAAATTCCTCTGTATTGGAATTTTTTCACACTGTATGGTTCAATGTATTCATTTTGTCTCTCTACATATATATATTCTTCTTATTAAGTCTTACGTCGGTTCCGGTTGTAACTCCCCCAACTAAGAAAAACATAACTTCCAAGAACAACCAAATAAGTGAGCAAAATGAGTCCAAATTACCTTACTGAAGCTGCAATTACATACATTGGTTGAATTATCTTTGTCAACTCAAACACACACTCTAAACTGTATCTTTAGCATCTTTAGATATATAGTGTTCAAATAATTTCAGTTTTATCTTCCCTGCTCTTAATATTTAGTACTGAGTGTCACTTATTTAGTTCATGGTTTATGGATACTTATGGAATACATTGCACTTATTCAAGACCATAATTTTTTAAATTTTTTTAAATTAATTTACAATTGTTGTTTTCAATTCATCTTATTGTTGAGTAAATTATTTTAATTTCTTGGAAACTTAGGTTTGGCCATACTTATTAACCGGATGGATTCTCTTTGTTATTTTGTAATTTCTATTCAATGAACATGAATGCAGTTTCTCTGTCTCACGTAATTTATCTTTGAAAGTTGTTGTATTGATATGTTAAGACTGATAATCCATCCATCATATTATGTAAATGTAATGACTAAAAAGAACAAATACCTTGTTTAACTTCATAGTGATGATTAAGTAATTAAACATTTGTGTATCAATTCCTCACTTAGCGATTTCCTTATAAGGATTGACAATGGGACGGAAGCATCAACACATGATGAGGTCCCCGAATAGTCTCTCATTGACGTTATCTTGCCATCATTAAATATAAATGCCAACTCACCAAACTTCTTGACAGATCGAGTAATTCTTGCAACAACAAATGAGCATGTAGACTCACTCAATGATATGATGATTGATATGTTCCCCGGAGAATTGAAGACACTAAATAACTTTGATGAAGTTGTAGATGACACGCACAACTATTACCAAGAAGAATTTTTAAATTATTTGATGCCGAATGGATTGCCACCACACGCATTGAAACTTAAACATAATTGTCCAATCATTCTTCTACGTAATATAAATCCATCAATTGGATTATGTAACGGAACAAGAATGTTGTACAAAGGTTCTTCGGATAACGTAATCCATGTTCGTTGCTCATAAAGTTGAAGAGGAAGAAGAACCTTTGAATACTAACAAACGTGAAACGTAACATATTTAAGCATTAAATTTTCAGTTTTTAGGATTACACACTGTTTTTATTAAATGTCATTTTTCAATAACTGCGATTTGGAATTTACTTGCTGAAGCTTTTTTTTAACTTTTTTTTAATGATATTTCACTATAAATCATTTCAAGCTAATTTCATTGTGATATATTTATTCGGATTATATATACATACATGTTTGTATATATTTCTTCCTGCTTTTGAGTAGGGAGTTCTGAATTCGTTTGTGATAGATTTAGAGTATTTACAGGAATATCTTGTATAGTTTACAGTTGAATATAGGTTTGGTTTTGGGGGCAATGATCGATGCTTCGTACTAGGTACTTTATGTTATATTCTAACAAAACAGATTCTACATAATATATTGCAAGTATTTTTATTACTTTGTCCTTCACAGATTTGCAGTGGAAGATTAATATCTGAAAACGACCACACGTGCAACGCACGTGGGCAAAACTAGTGAGATTTAAAATGATGGTTTGAAGTAGGAAGCCAATGGTTGCGGATCCACCCCATCCCGAAGGCGTGCGGCCAGAATGGTTTGTTTTCATATAGTGTTAAAAAGAAAATTATGGACCTATGGTAAGTTTTTCAAACTATGGGGGCGAATATTGTAAATAGACATAAAGAAAAGAAACAAAACCTATTTTTCACTCCCTCTCTCTCATTCTCCCAGCCGCTCCACCCCTGCCCTCTACTCTCGGACAGACCCTCCCCACCCCGGTCCGGCCTCCTCCCTCCCCTCTACTCCACTCGCAGGTCAAAACAGCCACTTCACTCTGGTAATATTTTTTTTAGTTTAATTTCTTATTTTATGAGCCCAAATTTTATAGTTATTGTATGGAACATTGTTGCTTAAATTTTCTTTCTTAGATTGTATGAAACTTTGTTGCTGAAATTTTATCAATATTGTATCAACCTTTTATGGATAACGTGTGTAAATTTTTATGTATGTTTTTTTTTCGTTTCATTTTTCATCCCCTAAGTTTATGATTTTTTTTTAGTTTAATTGTTATGGATGTGTAAATTAATATAAATGTTTAAATTAGTTTGATTTTTTATCCCCTAAGTTTATGGATGTTTAAATTAGTTAATTTTTCAGCCCCTAAGTATTAGTTTGCTCATTGTTGGTTTGTTAGGGCAATATTATGTTGAAATATTATATATAAAAAAATGGGGCATATACCAAATAGTCCCTCGAACTTTTTTTAATACACGTTTAGTCAAAGCGTTTTTATTTTGCACCAAAAAGCGCGGGCCTTTAAAGATAAGAGAATAAGGGCTTTTTGGTGCAAAATAAAAGGTTTGGACTAAATGTGTATTAAAAAATGTTTGAGGGACTTTATGGTATTTGATCCTAAAAAAATTCACGAACAAAGTAGGAGTCCAAATTTAGTTAATTAATATCTCAACATTTTTAGCGTAAAAAAATTGCAAAAAAAATAAATAAAAACAACCCAAAAATTCGCCTTCGTCAAACCTTTTTGCACCCATTGACTCAAAATCCTGAGTCTGCCACTGAGTCTGCCACTGGTTAAACCCTAATTATTTTCCTTCTTCACACTTCCGGCAATACCCCCTCTCTCAAGTAAGTTTGGGGTTTAAATTTGATTTGAATTTATATGCTCAATTCGTGTGTGGAACTGAATTTATATGCTAAGAATTGGGTGATTTTAGCTGTGTATAGATTTCACATGATGATATTGATGAGAATTATAATACTTTTGCTTTTGTTTTTGTATTATTAAATTCGTCAATCTTATTAATTTTATTTGTTATTGATAGAGGAGCAGGTTGAGGTAATGGGTTACGAACCTCCAGCCGAATTTCAGAAGGATGGGAGAGATCCACTCATTGACCTGAATATAACAGACTCAGCTGAACTTTGGCTCATTGAGTGGCCTATTAATCAAGTAATATGTCTTATTTATACTCCCTCCTGGTTTCCTTTTTAGGTGGTGTTCCTAAAAATAGTGCATAACACTTGGTGAGATTACAAACTTAATACTTATAAGAGAACAATGATCCAAATGCATGTCTTGCAATTAAAGGTATTCGTCATTTTTAAGAGGATAAATAGCGAAAGTAAAATTTCTGACTTTCAAATAGCGACTATTAATTTGGGACGGGAGGTAGTATTGATTTTGAGGGAGTGAAACACTGAAGTTTGTTTGATGTTTTTTTGAGAACTGCAGCCTCCTGATTTTGATGGGCAAGAAGTATCACTGAAGCTCAATGGTGATGGACATTTGGGCAGTTTTGAGGGATCTTCTGGCAAGTAAAAATTTACAAATCATCATACCTTTCTGTTCCTGTTCTGAATATGGCATATTCAATTGAAGATATAAGTTTTTGTGTTTGAACAGAAGTTCATTGCGTGTGAATTGTTGTTACTCATGGTGACAGGAAAATCGTATGATGTGGTTAGTTTCGCAGCCCAAGATATAGATGCTTCAGTTTTTCTATCTTCTGCATCTGAGTCAAAAATTGGTATGTTTTTGCATGCACTCAATCCAAAAATTTATTTTTGATTCATGTCTATCATGACAGCGTTGGGGAGTTGCTTACAGATTATGCAACCCGTTCCTTGTTTGCAATTATTTAGCTCTACTTGTGGTGCTCATGGTTTCAGAATACACTATTGCTATCGGATGATTTCTTTTGTGCCTTTTAACTCATTATTGGTTCTTAAGGTCGTCTCCAATGGTGTCTTCTATGATTAGGGTGGGAAATGGGCAGGCTGGGCGGTTCAATATCGGGTCAATGCTCAATGGGTCGGGTCCAAACACGCCCACTTAAATTATCAGGCTAAAATGGGTTGGGTCAAGCTTGGGTAGGGTTGGCTCCCGATCAACCTATTTGACTCGTTTATATAAAAAAAATCAAATCCTTTACTCTCTCTGAAAAGACTCTCTTTCTAAACTCCTATCCTCTCTCTCTAATAAATTTTTCCCCCTAAGTTCCTCTCTGTAAAACTCAACAATAAAGATAATTCATCTCTCATGTTTATCTCTGCAAAAAGTTTATTCTCTAAAGTGTAAACCTTTTACCCTCTCTAAAAAGTTCATATACCAAAAGTTCTAACATTTCCCCGTCAAAATATTGCCTCTTCAAAATTCCAATAAGTTTCCCTATCTAAACTTCAGTTTTAGGAGTGCAAGAGAGCACACTTTTAGATAGAGAAACTTTGTTAGATGGACAAAAGGGTTGGCATTTTAGCGAGATAAAAATTAGTTTAGAGGAAGAAAGAGTTCACAATTTCAGAGTAAAAATAATTAAAATTTAGAGTGAGAAACTAGTGTAGAGAGATAAAAATTACAATTGTAGAGAAAGAAATGGATTATTATTTTAGAGGGAAATTAGCATCGTAGAGAGAAACATGTGGGGATTGATTGGGATTATAGTTTTAGAGAATTAATTCACATGATATAAATTGGGTTATTGGGTAACCCATTAAAAACCGAACCCAATCCAATAAGTAAATGGTTATTATTGATTTTATCCAATAAGACCCATTTACTTAATGAGTTGGGTTGGGTCTGGTTTTCATTGGCGGGCTGGATTGGCTAGACGGGTTGAGTTTGTTTTGACAATCCTATCTATTAAGGTTGTTTATCCTGTGTTAAGGTTATGTAGATAGTCTCTACAGTTGGCACTTTTTATTTACTTCCAGACAACAGTTTGAAATAACTCCAAGTGTAATACTACGCTACTCACTACCACTGCAATGAGAATAGCTATCATCCTAGCGAGGTCAGTGTAGTTAGCATATATATTAACCATGAATATAAATAGGGCCACTACTAATGTTGAAAATTCTCATTAGTAAAAAAAGGGACTCGTATGGAAACTATATCAATTCAAAGTTGTATAGAATTCACTCATGCCAAGCTTGATTCCATCTCTTGTATCATGCAATTATAACTCCACCTTTGAACTCCACACCAATGGCTATCCACTCACCTTGAAGATCTCAAATAGTGGAGGATGAAGATGATCTATAGGCTGTGTACTCAAAAACTCTCACAAATCTCTCATAAAGATGGACTTGAATCCATAGGTTTTGATCTAGAGAATTAGGGTTTGAATTGCATCAAGCTGTTGTTGAGATACTAGGCCCATCGAACAAAGATCCTGACTTTGAAACTGAGAAAATGTCAACCCATTTGAGAATGCGTCATGAATAGGGTTTCATGAATTAGGGTTGGAAACTGGCCTCTTAAGCCTGTTATTTATCATGGATTGCTGATTTATATAATTCTGTTACCCGGGGAACCTAGCTCCTGGAGCTGCTGTTGCCTCTGCATTTCTTGCAGCTGCCTCAACATGCCACAATATGTGAATGTCATTGTGCCGAGACTGCTGTCCATGCTGAGGTTGTTGCATACCATATCATTCTTCCTTGTAAGAGTTACCGCGTCCAACCAAGAAAAATAGAAAAATGGGCAAAAGGTGTGCTGATGTTCGCAGAATTCACTATAATTTATGTTCACAAGAACACTCTCTAATTATAGGTAAAGAGAAAATTCCGGGGAACAGTCTAACAGGCAGTTCGTACAAGTATTTTGGGTTTGTTCAAATAGGCCAACAAACTTGCCAACTTATATGATGCAAAAGCAGTGCTAGCAGTAAATGGAGGTATTTGAACACCTCACAGCCACTCTGTCCAATGCCAATAACCTGAATGTTTTTTAGCAGCTAGAAGAACTTAAGAAGAAAAAGTTTTACGCAGTTGTGTTAACAGGGAGGCCAGCTCGAACATTCAAAAATCCGGGTGGAATTGTAATTTTGCTGGTTGGATGTGGTCCCGAGACAAAATGATGAAATAAAGTAAAAGTCGCAGACAACTAGCTTAGAATAAAAAATCACGTGGAACCTATATTTATAAAACAATGTATAGGTCAAATTAATATATGGTTTCTAAGGCCATATAACTGTGATGTGCACATAGAAGTAGGCCCTTAAGGACTGGTTGAATATAAATAGAGGGTGGGGATACTTAGGATTATTAGTCTGATATTTTAGTTAGCAGAATTAGACAAAATGATGAAATAAAGTAAAAGTCGCAGACAACTAGCTTAGAATAAAAAATCACGTGGAACCTATATTTATAAAACAATGTATAGGTCAAATTAATATATGGTCTCTAAGGCCATATAACTGTGATGTGCACATAGAAGTAGGCCCTTAAGGACTGGTTGAATATTAATTGAGGGTGGGGATACTTAGGATTATTAGTCTGATATTTTAGTTAGCAGAATTAGACTGGAATATTTCTTATTTCTTATTTTATATTTTGATTATTTATATTAATTATGTCTTTAGCTCACCAAGACTTGGGTCCTATAATTAAATGCCCTATATTCTCTTAGTATTAACTTATCAATGATATTACTTTAGTGTAAGGGTGCACTTATTGTAAATGTTCCCGTTGTTTCTATCAAAATTTATCCTAGATGGGATCTAACCAATTGATGAGTGTATATTTTTGGCTGAGGCAAATCAAACCCGAGAGGAAACAGGCATCTAGACAAACGTAACAAGGAGCCAACCAAAGATCGTTGGCACGGTTAAAACCAACATTGAAATAACATAGTTACAATCTTCGGTTGTATTCTTTTTCATAAATGAAAGTTTGAGTGCAATTTTTGTTACTGCCCGAATACTGCAATTGCCCTATTCTGTCATTGTCATGTCAATTTGACATTGTCCTGTACATGTAGAGGGAGTTATTGTATATGTCTATATTCTAGCTCCGTGATTTGTCTAGCGATGGGCCATAGTTGTCATGAACCGGAAATTCAATGAATCGAGAATCGTGAATCGAATTGTAAGATGCACTATAAAATGTAAAAAAAATGTTGTAAATGATAAATAAGTATATATAGAACACCTATATATAGTAAGTGTCCTCGTCCAAGCTACGGTTGGTCTCGGGTTCGAGACTTGGGAGCGGTATCTTCATATTATAAAACAATATGGGGGTAAGACTAGCCGACATCTACCTCTCCCAGTCTCGGCAATGAAGCGGGATCCTTGTGCACTGGGTACAACCTTTTTTACACAATACTTATGAAGTACGGATACTCTTGGGAGGTAGCGCATTCTTTTTTGACACGCATGGGATACGGGATATGCTCGGATACGCGAATCTGAGAGTATTCTATTTATTTATTTTTTAAATAGCCTAGATACGTTGGGATACGTTTTAGGATACGCGCAGAAAAAAAAAAAGAACACCCATCTAGGGTTTTCCCCCCTTTTCAACCCTGATTAACTCAGACCCGTCTAGGGTTTTCCCCTCTTTTCAACCCCAAGAACAATTCCGACTTGGGTTTCCCCCTCTTTTCAACCCCGATAGCAATCCGACCCAATTCCGCCTAGGGGTTTTCACTTCCGACCTCAATCCGCCTAGGGTTTTTAACTCAGGTATGCTTTTTTCTGTTTACTTTCATTGGGAGCATTTTTTCTCCCCTCTTTTAATGATGCTGTTTTTTGTTTCTTAAGCTATGCCTTCTTTATATATTTCGTTAAAATGGCATTTAATTCTGCTGTTTTTTTTTTGGGTCTAATAAATCAACTGTTTTTTTTCTTAAGTTTTTTTCATTCTGCTGTTTCATTCTGAAATGGCATTTCATTTCATTTTAATGTCTTAGTCATGTTTGACCACATCATTGTATTTGATGCTTTACTGTTATCTAATTTCATTTTATTCAAGTTTATCATTAATATATATATATATATATATATATATATATATATATATATATAAAATAAAATAATAAATATTTAATGTATCCTAGCGTATCCGTATCCTACATTTTGAAAAAATCACGTATCCCGTATCCCAAATCGAGTTGTATCCCGTATTACGTGTCGAGTCCGTACTCTATAGGAGAACACATTAGAATATGTAATAAACATATTATGACCTGAACCAATCTTTAGGACATGCATACATCGTTTGGAGGTACGGCGTGTGCGTTTTTTTGGGCATAAAATGTGAGTTCAAAAGCAAAATGTAAGCCCAACATTACAAAAAATATTCAAATAAAAGAACAAAAGTATAGGAAATAAGATAAACAAAATGAATTTTTGTCTTCATTACTAGGATAAAGACTCAATTTAAAAAATTCCCAATGATCATAGACAAAATAATAATATTCCCTCCGTCCCGTAGTTCTACTTTCCTTTCTAATCCATCCCAAAGATATTCACATCTTTTTATTTTCATGTTTGAATTACAAACAAAGTGATGTAAACTACACGTCAATGGCTAAAAGAAATAAACCAAACCGTAACTTTTGGAGAGAGAATCAAAAGGTGTCTTGTATTTCAAGAATGGAAAAGTATCTTCAAATGAAGATTACATGAGGTATTAATCTTCAAATGAAGCTCATCAAGCAATTAGCTAAAATGACTAAAAAGGACAACTATTAACAAAAGAATACCTAATTAGTCCCAAACATGCTTGAAGACCAATTAAAGGCTAATAAGAAAATAAAAGAACTAAAATAAGAGAAAGACTAATACAAAATATTAAAAAATGACAATTAAAGCGCAATATAACCCATTTCAATCATTCTCCCCGTCTTCAAAAAAGTTCGTCAAAAGGTAAGCGGTCAACATGGTTAGGCGTCCTTCCAAGAATTCTTCAATTTGATGCAGGAGGTGCCTTCGTATGCGACTCGCGTACTTACTTTCAAGAAACCCTAAAAATATAGCCAAGAATCGTGAGGGTTTAGTTTTCTTGATTTTCTCTCGTTGTCGAGGGACTCGAGGGTTTCTGGATTTTGGCAGAGGGAGATGGGAATGGTCGTCCAGTTCAGAATTTTTTTGACAGCCAGGTGGATCTTCTTCGGAAGTCTGTCGGAAGAGGGAATTGCCAGAAAATTCAGCTTTGCCTAATCCGGCTGTAATTCCAGGAGCAGGTCCGGCTGGAGTTGTTGAACTGTTAGTGTAGGCCCTTGCTAGGGCTGTGTGCGCGGCCGGTGGTTTTTGGTAGGCAGAATAGATTGGATTGGTTTAGGGCCGGAAGCAGGGCCAACAGGGATTCCAGCCAGGCTGAAGGTGTTTGGCTTGCCACCTAGAGCTGGAATCGGACTCCCCCCTCCGTGGGCTGACTTTTCATCAAGGCTCTTTGCCGAGTCTATGAGGGACGAGTTCCGGGGTGCTGGGGTTTTGAATGGAGGTGGGGTTTTGAATCTTGGAAGAGAAGAGTTGGAAAAGAAGATCCAACTTCATGCTGAATTTTAGAGTTTGGTGATCAATCTTTTGTCTCAATTGCTTGCCTTCAATTCTTAGTTGCTAACTTTCAATTCTTGATCGCTTTGACTCATGAATCTGCTCTTGTCGTTGCTTGGATTTCTTTTGAGCCATTAAAAAAGTAGTGTACGAATTTGATATTCTACACACACCGATACACACTAAACCCAATGTTTGGAGCGACACCCGCTCTGATACCAATTGACGTAGACTACATGTCAGTGGCTAAAAAAAATAAACCAAACCCTAACTTTTGGAGAGAGAATTAAAAGATGTCTTATATTTCAAGAATGTAAAAGTATCTTCAAATGAAGACTACATGGAGATTTACATGGGAGGGATTACTTGCTAATCAAGTAATTAGTTAAAATAACTAAAATGGACAACTATTAACAAAAGAGTGCCTAATTAGTCCCAAATATGTTTGGAGACCAATTAAAGGCTAAAAAGAAAACAAAAGAACTAAAATAAAAGAAAGAATAATACAAAATATTAAAAAATGACAATTAAACCCTTATATGACCCATTTCCATCACAAAGACTATCAATTTGGGATGGATGGAGTATATTCAAAAAACAACCACAATGTATTCTTAACCATTTTGATTTGATATGATGAAAACACCACCAATTGAGTCCAAAGAAGAGAGAAAACAAGCACAAATCTGAAAATTGTATTATCAACCAAAGAAAAATATACATTTCTAATCCATCCAAATGAAGAGCTAACACAAGATCGATGCGGAGAGGGCCATTGATGCCAAATTTCATCCAAATTACTCGTGATGAGCCTCCGTAGCATCAAATCATGTAAATGAGTCACGGAGCGCTCCTCATAAGTAAATCCAAAAAGGGTCCACAAATCCCACACCAAACGTGATCACCTCACTTAACATATACTCCTCAAAGGAAACAATCACTGAACCATCGTCACAAAACTCATCATTGTGACCAAAAATTGGAAAGAAATATGTCAAATCAAATATTTCCACCTCGCGATAGAGAGTGCGAGTCTCCCAACCGTCTTCAACAAATAAATCGAAAAAATCACATAGAAAGTACCCATCATCTTCTATCCCAAAGATAGGAATGAAGTCCACAATCTCAAATGTCTCCAAATCCCTATGTCGAGTACGAGTGATCCACCAATCCTCCTTAAATATGGAAATAAAGTCACAAGGAAGGAACACGTAATCACTATCAAGCACCGTCGGGTTCTCAACAACCTCGGAGACATCCTCGTGCACGTACCCATTGTTCACGTGCCATCTCCATTTGAAGGTACTCGGCTCGACACCTATTTTGGTGTTGACGGTACATCTCATACTTCCAGATGGAGTAAGCACTATAAGCGAATGTGTGAAGCTTTTGAAATAGATACGAATCCGTTGCGGCCCTAGAATCTAGAAGACTTTGGAGTTTCTTGATGATGACACAACTTACCTTGTCGAAATTGACACATGCATTCATTTCGAGCCCGTATTTGGTACCATCCTACGATAATTTGGAAGAAAGGTATTCTTCGTGTGGGGGAGGGATTGAATCGTAGGGTCTTAATAGATTTGGGGCAGATTTGTAATTTTTAGAAAATTCCGGGGGTGAATTGTAATTTTCATAAATTGGTAGGGGATTAGTGTGTTAAAGAGGTCCGGGTGGTAGGAAAGTTTGATTAGGGGTTGTGATGTTGTGGGAGGTTGTCGAGGTTCAATATGAATGCCTATTAGGGTTAGGGTTTTGGGGTAAATAGGGTTTGAAATCAATTTTTTTTTTTGTTGTTGAATTTGGCTAGGGTTCGCATTAGAAATGATCTTGGATTGGGTGGAAGTAGTAGGCTATGAATCTTGGTTGTGATTAAGGTCCTGATTGTTCTTGATTTGATCGGGGTTGGTTCTTGAAATTCCGGTGGATTTCTTGGGTTGATTGGAGGCCAAGAGTAGCTTGGTCCCGTAAAATTGGGCTGTCGACATGCAAAGTGGGTGGATCCGACAAGATCGGGGCTGTTGAAGAGTCAACAGGAGGCTAACCCGTATGGGTCGGATTGGTGCCTGCTTCGGCAGAGAATCTGGTCAGATTCTGGGGGCACTCTGCCTCATTTTGAAGGCTGCTGGCCTGATTAACACCTACTGTTTCTCTAGCAGGTCCGATAATATCGTATTTCTCTTGGTGACATGTTGGAAGTATTGATTGACCCGATGTTTTCTGCTTAACGGCTGTGATTGTATTGGTCTCCGGCTGTCTGAGGATAACCGCCGGCAACTCGCCGCCGTGGGTGGCCTGGGAGTACTGTCTCGGGGCTGTTTTAACAAGGGACCCTTAGTCCGCACTTTTTCTGATTGCAAATACGTTTGGAATTGGTGGGGCGATCAAGGAGAAATCCAGCCGATCCTCCCTCTTTATCAAGGCTGCGATTTAGGGTTTCAAGGGTGAGTCGGATATCATTCGGATGAACCCAACTTGAATCCCAATCTTCGATAAACATGTTTGTTTCTAAGAACAAACTGAGCTCTGATACCAATTTAAAGTAATCTAGGGTGTGGAATTGTAAAAAAAAAGAAGTCATCTACACAACAACAATAACAAACAAACAAAAAAAAGGATCAAGGGTCTCTTATTTCTCTCTTTAGTCTCTCATTCTCAATTAGGCAAAAGTGATACAAATGAGGACCTTAAAGCTATTTGTACTAAAGGTACAAAAAAGGTAAAAATAACAAGAAATTAATAAGAAATGCAAAAATGATGAATAGGTCCCTATGTTCTTGCATGAATTTGATTCAAACACCACCAATTGGGTCCAAAGAAGAGAAAAAACACGCACAAATCTGAAAATTGTATCCTCAACTAAAGAAAAAATTACATCTCTCATTACATCATCACCTATTTATAATATTAGTAATCCTACTTTAATTAGGAGAGAATTAAAAGACTAAAATACCCTTTACTTATTCTAATATCTATTAAAGAGGACTAAACCCCTTTTATTACATTTAAAACTAACTATTAACAAAACAAAACATTAAAACCTACTCTACATTAGTACTGGCAATTTTTTGAAGACTGGTCCAAATATGGGCTTGGCCAAATATGGGTGGATCAAATATGGGCAGGGCCAGCCCATTTTTTTCCTATCCAAAGTAAGTACTACAATTTCAAGTAAATGTAAAAGAAACATATATTACTCGTACTCTTAAAGATGGACTCTATATTTGACTCATATTTTCAAAGTAAACCCTAGTTCAGTTCAAGTAAATTCTACTTCAATCCAAAACGAATCTCTGAAAGGCTTCCATTTCTTTATCATCCAAGGTCTTTGACGCCGATTATAAGTGGAGAAAAGATCAAAGTTGGGAGAAGGAAGGGTTTCCAGGTTTGTAGGTTCTAACCTCTGTGTGTGGAAAGGTAAGCCGCAATCTGTATTTTGCTTAAAATTGCAAAAATGTGTTGGGGTTACTTTTAAAAGAAAAGATTAAATAAAAGCACTTAAAACAATTTCTGAACGGGCGAGGGAAAAGACCTGAAATCGAATCCAGGACTCAAAATCAGAACCGAGTCGCGAATTGCACTGATTCACGATTCACAAGCTAAATCAAATGATTAACCCCTTCCAGAAGCCTTGCGATTCTTCACCTGATCCGTATCTTTTTTTCATTTGAACCGATTCGAATTGCTAATCGTATGATATTGACAACTATGCCATAGGCACATAAACAACCTCATGGGAGAAGATAATGCATTTGACTTGTCTGACATAGACAATGACTCTCTTAGCCCGAGACTGCTGTTACAATAATCCAATCTAATAAGTTATTATATTCAAATTTGTTGTCGAGGCTCATATACGTTTACACAATGGGTGCAAGGTGGTTCAATTAGACCTGAAAGCGGAGTTATTTGAACTAACATTGGCCGCTTTGTGGATCACTAAAACCAAATTAGATCTCATAGTATGGTACTCTCGGTGTTTTTCATACATGTGAACGTTAGACATAGACTGTTTCATTTAATAATATGATTACAATGTCATGTGTAGATAACATTAATCTCCCATGTACATTCTATAGCAGTGCATACACGAGTTTATGTGCACTTGCTTGATTTGTTTATATATATTTTTAATCTTATTGACAGTGGGGAAGATTTCACGGCGTGTTTCCCTAGTTCATTACCCAGAGCCTAGTGAATTCCAGAAACAAAATTCGCATAATCTGAAACAGATGTATGAGAGGTCTGCTGCAACGTCTTTGACTAATTCAGCTCATCCTTTTGGAACTCCTACGCAAGGCATGAGGCCGAGACGTTCACAATCAGGCAGTGGCTATGCAGCCGCCTCCACACATAGTAGTCGACGTAAAAGCTCTTTATCCGAGTTAGGAGAGCCATCAACAGCTCAGCCCACTAGGCCCATGGAAATGTCGGCCCATGACTCAGGGCTCAGTCATCGTGGAGTCACATCATCGGGATCTTTGGGGCATTCTCATGAAAAGAAATCAAAGAAGAAAAGAAAAATTGAGGGTTAATGTAATCTTGATATTCTTGTTCTCAATTACCTCTTTGTAAGCATAAGCCAGTTTTTGAGGGTGACAGGAGTTATTGGCCTCTTAGCCCTGAATATTAATTATTGCTGCTCTGGTGGCTTAATGACAAAATTTTGCATTTTATCTCATTGTTTAATCATTCCAGCATGTATCAGGGAAATGTTTGGAATACACAGATCACTAGAATTAATGTATGGTTTGATTTATTTTATTATAATAATTATTGAAATATTTTGCTGTTGTTGCATTGAGCTGGTGAACTTATTGTTCCCTTAATTTATTCTCTACATGCCTTGAAAATTAAGCCTACTGTGGGAGATGAGTTTTCACACTCGTTATTACAACTGTTGCTAATATTTGTGAAATTATATGGTGGATCCTGAATTAAAATTACTTCTTGAACATGATTATTTGCTATTTAGAAGCAATAAATAATAAACATGGCCGTATGAGATTTCCGGCTAAAGATGTATCGACTTCGCGTCTAAAACTTGGACATGAAGAAACCCAATATAAGTAGAAGGAAAATGTTAATATGTGCCGTGAGGGCACATGTTTTGAATTTCAAAATGGCAAGTATGAAAGTTTTACACGAGTATTTGTGTGCTATTAATTGTACGTCGGAATTTCATTCTTACTATTTTTGGATTCTAAATATGTGCTCTTAGAGCACATGTTATCAAGACCCTAACTAAAATAGTATGAGAAGAAGGATGTATTGGTGCTTGATTCTTGTCTATAAGAGTAAAAGCAGTTTCAAAAACACATGGAAACTGTTTTTTCGCCTCAATTATTCTTAGTTGTTTAGTTGCTTTGCTTTTCCCTGATTGATTAAACTTCAAATCTCTACAGCTTTTTGGTATCTGCGCGGGAAGTGTATATATTGAAATTTGAAACTAGACAGTGGCTGGAATTCTTAGAAATTAATGTCACGTGAATATTGTGCACCATTGCATTTAACTTTGGTCCGCCCACGTAAATCTCATTCTCGTTACATTTGACCTCTTCTTAGAGCAGTACGGATTGCTTAGGTGCAAAATGCACACGAGTCATTAACTCCCCGGATATAACAACCCTTTACTCATTACTTTTTCACCTAAGCAATCCATATTGCTCTGAAAAGAGGTCGTCAAATGTTCGAGTGACTGCATCCCCACCCCTTTGTAATAATATAGGCCAGAGTGGGATTTCTTGTGTGTTTAAAATAAAAAAAACTAAAGTCTTGGTACGAGAACTAACATGTGCCCGCTACCTGCCCGGCCCTGGCCAGGTCCAGAATTTGTGGGCAGGTTTCCCATAGCTCTATCATTTTTAGCTGACAATTTATTTGGTAAATTAATTTAATTTCAAAATTAAATTGATTCCAATTTTAATTAATCTAAAATCTAATTCAAATATGAAATGGGGGCGGAGCGTTTTTTTTTTTATCTTCGGAGATTTTTTTCCACTCTACCAGATTGCCCTACGTGGTCAATACTTAGCCGGACCTTTTTTTTGTTCCAACGAATCCTAGATAAAATAATAGATTTTTACGGTCTAGTCCCTTGACCGGACATTTTGGACTTTTTAACCGGATCAAACAAATTTTAAACGATTAAGTCCATATAAAAACCTTTTACGACATTTCATTCATTTTGTTATTATTGACCTAATCAGTGATTGATAGCATTTTCAATAAGCACGTCTTTCTCTTTCTTCATTCCGCTTCTATCAAACAGGTTCGTTCTCTCCATTAACTTAGGATCTTATAATTTCTTTTCACTTCTTTTCAACGAGTTTTGTTCTGTTAAAGAAAAAGTTATCAATTTGTTTGAAGAAATCACTCCTTTGCGCCTTGTTTAACCTGATTTTCCTTGCATTTATTCGATCATTTGTAAGTTTATACTTGTTATGAAGAAATATTTTGCATGTCGATCAATTAAAATAGCTTGATGTATTTGTTTCGTTTAATCAAATCATTGTAATTGTGTAAATCATGCGATGAATTAACTCGAACACTGAATGAATGATTTGGTTGTGTTTTTATAATTGTATTTTAATTTTATATGAATATATTTTGACTTTGTGTTTTGATTTCGTAACATGTTGTGTATTTATATGTTTTGATTGTGTTCATGTGTGTGAACTTTATGTATATACAAGTTGTTCATGCATATACCTCAAATGATCATTGCAGTAAAGTACATGTAATTTGATGTAAAGTACACGTGAATTTTGGACTTGATTATTTTTGATTTTTTCTTTTGACATTAATTTGGAATAATGTTAATGTGTATTTACTTTGTTAGTTTTGACTCATTACATAATAGACTTGTCATCTGTTAGATGAGCATGTGTTTGTTGGTCCGCGCTAGCGACATTAACCAATTTTGATGTTTTAATAGAATAATCATGTCTTTGTTGGTTCGCGCCAGTGACATTAATTAAAATTGAACTTTAACAAAACCATTTTTATGTTTTAATATAATACAGGTGATAATGGAAAGTTGTCGGATTGCTAGGTGTTGTCATTTAGATAATATGGCTTGCATTGAAAATTTTGAAGATAGCTCATTAGATTTCATATGCAATGAGTTACGTAGTAGGTTTATGGATTTGAAAGCTGAATCTTTTTCATTGAAATATGGCTTTGGTGATGAAAGTCGATTCATATTGCTTTGCGATAAATATGTTCGCTGCATGTTACGGTCTCAAGTGATCCTCAATGCTGATTTTATTTGGATATATATTTTTGATTCAACAGCTTTTGCCAGTTGTAAGAGGGTTGAATGCCGTGGTACAAGTAGAGAAATGGTAGACTATATATCATCATCCACTGTGATTGATATTAGTATTGGTGTTGAAAATGATGTTTATATTGGAGGTGTGCAGTCGAGTACGTAAAAAGTTTATCTCTCCAATGATTGAAATACATATATTAGTCATGAAGAGCAGTGTCTCAAAGGAGGTGTGGTTGAGTTTCGTGATAACTAGCGAAAGTATACTGTTGAGGTTGGTTTCAAGTATATATATTTGAAGAATGATAAAACTCGGGTGACAACAGAGTGTTCTAAAAGGAATACTGAGAATTGCATATGGAGAGTTCATGCTTCATTATCAACATTAAATGGTTACTTTTATATAAGAAGTCTGAACAATGAGCATACTTGTAGGGGTGTATATCGTAGTCCATTAAGCAAAATGATGGACTCCAAATTGGTTTCTACATTGCTTGCTGATGAGTTAAGGGATAAAACATTGTTGAGACTAATTGATGTTGTTAGAGATATGAAGAAGAACTACGGTCTTGATATAGGTTATCATCATGCATGGCGTGGAAAAGAAATGGTTGCTGTTGAGTTGCATGGTGATGAGAAAGTTTCGTATGCATTAATCAATGATTATAGGGAATTTCTATTGCAGTATAATCCAAGATCACATTGCATTCTTGACGTCGAACCGGAGAGCAAATTATTCAAAAGAATTTTCGTAATGTTTGCAGGATCCATTAATGGATTTCAGTACTGCAGACCTGTTTTGTTTCTTGATGGTGCCTTTTTGAAGAGCAGGTACTATGGAACGATTTTATCGGCAACTGCAAGGAATGTGAACAATGGTAAATGTGAAGCATTGAAGTTTACTTGACAATATTATGCCTTTATTTTGTAATCCTTTGTATGTTCTTTCAACAAAAAATATAGTACACGCATGACATCACGAAGTACACGTGAATATATGCGTGTACTTTGGGAATTGTGCGTGTACTTTGAGGTCTGTTTTTGTTATTTGTATTAAAATCCCAAAGTACACATAATAGATAAAACAGTACACGTGCATTTATATTCTATGTCACGTGTACTTTGTGATGTCATGTGTGTACTTTTGAATTTCTTGTAAAGTACACCCATTTTATCACTATGTACATGTGACATCCCGTTTACACTTAATGTTTACATTGTAATGTTTTGCGTGTGCTTTGTGATTCTTTATTTGTTATTGTCAAATGAAACAATCATAATATGTTTATAATTTACATTTGTGTAACCTATCACTACAAATATATTTATTCTCTTGTATAGCCTACATGTTTATTGGTCCGCGCTAGCGGCATCATTTTCAGAGTTCATCATAGAATCTGTGTGTACTGATATATGTCATTATAATACCAGGCCTTTATCCTCTTACATATGCAGTTGTTGATTCAGAGACAGAGGATAATTGGATGTGGTTTCTCATTAATTTGCGTGATGCCATAGCTCATCAAGATCGAAACATCACATTTATATCTGATCGAAACAATGGTCTTATTGAAGGTGTTTCTAACATTTTTCCAATGTCTGCACATTGCTACTGTATACATCATTTACAAGAAAATATAAAGAAAAAAATACGGGGTACTGCGAACTTCCGAAAGAAGCTCGTTCAAGATTTCATGCGTTGTGCATATGCTGTAACAATTGATGAATTTCAGAAGAACATTGATACCCTGAAGAGGGAAGGTGGAGTTGCTGTCGCTGACTTTCTTGATAATTTGCCTCCGGAGAATTGGTCTTGTGCATATTTCATCGGTAAGCGTTATGGTGACATGGCATCAAGTGTTGCGAAATCATTCAACTCTTGGATCCTAGAGGAAAGGCTTTTACCGATAATTAATATGATAAATAAAATGAGGATCAAAATTATGAATTTCAATGCAAACAAACTTGTTGAATCTGAAACATGGTAAAAGGAGTTGTGTTCTCATTTTGATAAATTACTGACTGAAAATTGGAATAAAGGGAGACATTGTAATATTAGCCGCTCAAGTACACATGTATTCGAAGTTCATTTAAATGTGCGGGCCACGACTGACTTAGAAAAATGAATTTGCTCTTATAAGAGTTGACAACTATGATGTTTTCTATGTTCTCATGCTGTTTTTGTCGTAAGGAATATAGGTGGAAGTATTTATAATCATATTGAGAATTATTATAAGGTTTTTTTCTACAAGAAATCATACTCATCACCTTTAATTCCTTATCCTGATTTGATGTCCCTAAAGATTCCATTACCTGAAAATCCATCAATCCTCCCTCCATTAACAAAGAGACCGACAGGGAGGCCAAGAAATAAGAGAATAAAATCTGTTGGAGAGGTCATAATAAGAGAAGTAACTCGTTCTAGGTATAGTAAAATAGGTCATTACAGATCCACGTGTAAAGAACCAATTTGATTTCTCTTAATATTGTTCAATTCATTCATTGTAACATGAGTTTTATATAAAATCAATGAACATTCACATTTGAATAAATTATTGTAATTTTATTGTTGAGTGTTCATTTCTGTATTATTTGTTTTCAAATGGAATCAACATAGAGTACAAGCATATTTTTATAAAGTACACGAATACTGATATGACCAAAATATAATTCAATATGTGTACTTTATACATTCTACATGTAATTTTATAAAGTACACGTGTATAAATGCGTGTACTATCTAGAAAATAGTTTTGGACAGTACAATGTGCTTGTATTTTATAAAAAACACTTAGGTCACTCATATTGTTAAATTCCTATGTGTATTATGGTCCGCGCCAGCTGATTATATAATATTTCAATATGCGTGTACTTTATAAAGTACACATGTAATATATAAAGTACACACATTTAAATAATGGTTTGGGACAATACAATAAATGAATTGACAATACAATCATACTTTGACATACCAATTTTTTTACAATAAATGAATGTAATATTAATGTTTACATTTTTGACATACCCATTTTTTGACATACACATTTTTTTACATATCTGGACAATACAATGTGGTTAGTTCTTTTTTTTAATGTGTATGTAGCAGTTCAACAAAGTACACGCATTTTTAGTAAAATACACGTGATCATTTTTCCTAATGTTCACGTGTACTTTACCATATTTGCGTGTACTTTACATTTTTACGCTATGTCATGGTTCGAGACAACACTATATTATGTAGGTTTTGATGTATGATATAAGTCACAATACATGCATGAAAGAAACAATATTTTTATTAAAACAAAATAATAAAGTACAATTTTTTCACATAACAAAAGCTGAAAAAAAATAAAGAACGCTTTTATCAGGGAAATCGGTTAAAGGCATCTATTTTCCTCAATTTTCCTTATTTTTTTTATTTCTTTCATCTTTGTCAAGAGCAGCTTGCAACTTTTCAGCTGGGATACTCATTATGTAATCTTTACCCTAGATGTAATGGTTAAGAAATGAACAAATAATACTCTTTTATAGTAAAAGTTAAATCTATTTATTTCTTTGACCAAAAGTAGTTGGGATAGTGAGTGGTTGAGCTTAATAAATTATTTTTGGTTATTGTGTCCTGCTGAATAAGTATATACAGTAGTTTTATTCCTACGTGTTGAATGGTCTGCGCCAGCGGCACAATTTTTTTACTATATATAAAGTACACGTGTAATATATAAAGTACAAGAATTTAAATAATGGTTTGGGACAATACAATGAATGAATTGACAATACAATCATACTTTGACATACCATTTTTTTACAATAAATGAATGTAATATTAATGTTTACATTTTTGACATACCCATTTTATTGACATACACATTTTTTTTACATATTTGGACAATACAATGTGGTTAGTTCTTTTTTTTATGTGTATGTAGCAGTTCAACAAAGTACACGCATTTTTAATAAAATACACGTGATCATTTTTCCTAATGTTCACGTTTACTTTACCATATTTATAATTTTTTTACTAGAAATTATATGAAACTATATTGAATAAAAAATATATATATACAGAAAAAAATTACAATCATCTGTTATGAAAAAATTTCAAAAAAAATTTCCTCCTATTAACAATTATGGAATAAAAAATTATTAGCTATATATGCTCTTTGTTGGAGAATTTCGTCATCTTCAAATGATATTTTGAGAGCATTTTCTTTGACAATTTGTTCCATGTAGTATATAAAATACACCCCACAGCCAACACCGAAATTAAAATAAAACAAGTATATCAATTAGCATAATGCGAATGAAATTTGTTGAAATGTTACTTGATGAATTATGCGTGTATTTATTCAAGATTGTTTGGTCTTACCTATTATTTTGTCTCGGGCATTCATTATCTTTGAGTAGTTCAAAATTTATATCATGACTGAAGAGCCAGTCAATTGTTATTTTTTCCTCGTTGGATAGTTCATCTTTCAATTCTATCCCTTCAAAGGATCTTGTTATTGTACCTCTTTGACTTATTTGTGGTGCTTGGTCCTTCAATTTGTACAACTTTTCTTTAAAAACAGAAAACTTTTAAGAGGACAAACCATGAGTATATAAAATATAAAAGTGCATGTAATGTAAATAAGTTTAGGATGTAACCATTTTATTGGCCTCATTGTAGGATAATGAGGATTGATTATGGACAACTTTATTTGTTTCTTTGTAGATAACTAACAATGAAAAATGGCCTACATCACCTACAATTGAATGTTTAATGGGAATAAAAAGACTATAAGAAATTCTAAAAAATTCTAAAATGTGCTTCTCTATTTGTTCTTTCTGCATTTCATGATCATTAAGTCGAACAAACTCCTGTTTAAAGTAATAGATTTGTTAGTAAGATAAGTATGATAATATATATTTTTAAAATGATGGGCAATACTTTAAGTTTTGTTTTCCTTACCCAAGCATATAAGTTAAAAGCGTGCGTAGGCCGAAGACAATTTTTCTTTATTTTTGTCTCGGGAGAAGCATTGAATTATCTGGTTCGATATTTCTTCGCCTTTCATTAATTCCTTAATATCGTCCGCGCAAACAAATGCATCCTCCGTCCTAAAGAGACAATTGCTGAATTTCAATACAGAAAATAATGTTAGAAGAATAATGGAAACATGTATATAATCTATGATCATATAATAATATGCGTGTATTTTATCTTTATGCGTGTACTTTATAAGTACGCGCATAAAGTTCAATACAAAAATGCGTGTACTTAATAAAAATAAGTATGTACTTTATGAAATGGTTGTACTTAATAAAGTACACGCATAAAGTTAGATACAAAAATGCGTGTACTTTATGAAATCTGCGTGTACTTTATAAAGTACACGCATAAAGTTCAATACAAAAATGCGTGTACTTCATAAAAATAAGCGTGTAGTTTATAAAGTACACGTGTACTTTATAAAGTACACGCATAAAGTTCAATAAAAAAATAAACAATTAGAAGATTTACCCTGAATCCTTCTCCTCCATCAAATATTTTTTCAATTTATTCTGGGTTCTTCTTTAAGGTGTTTTGAACACTTGTAAATTTTCAGATCCACTTCATGTGTTCCATTTGTTCTACCCTTTTTATTCTAGCCTTTATTGTTCTGCCTTTTTTTCTTTTAAATGTGATAGTAGAGGCCTTATTGTGTTCATCTCCTTTTGACAAACCATGAATATGATTGTGAATATACAAAATGTTCATCAATTTTGGGCTTCCTGTCAACTCTTTCCTGGATTCTCAAAACCATTGAGTTTTGAATTGAATTTATTTCTTCATCCTTTTTAGATAAGGATGATGATAAATCTTTTATTTTTTTTCTTGGGATTATTATTTTCTGCTTCCTGGTGAAAAAAAAATATCATGTTTAAATATTAAACATGCCATAAACCTCAATGATAGTAAACAAAATGTGCGTGTACTTTATCAAACTATGTGTGTACATTCATTATTTGAAAAGAAGACCAAAGTACATGTGAAAAATTTCAAAATACAAGTAAATGTAAAAATAATTCCACGTGTACTTCTGGATGATATGTGTGTACTTTGTTTATAAAATTACTACTTGTACTCTATAGAAAAATGATACAATTGTATTTTAATCAAAAGTATCCGTTCAACTCTTTTTAATTCTGACTGCTGAAGATCCAACAACAATGTCCCCTTTTCTACATCTCCATCTCTCAATTTTTTCACTACATATTCAAACATATTTTTGAGATTTTCATTACTGTCAGACATATATGAATTTTTTTGTTCTAAAATTCTGGATGTTTCAGCCTGTTTTTTCAATAACTCATCCAGTTGTTTAATTCTATCTGAGTCATTCATCATGGCTTGATCAATATTTTCTTTCAAAGAATGGTTTAATAAGACAAGCTGCGCATATCCACCTCCAACTTATTTATTAACTCTTTTTCTTTCAAAAGGTTGAAATTCTTCACCTTCAACATCTTTATTTCGTCTTGAGCTTCCAACGTGAATTACTATCTACCTGCAACTGTACATTCATAATGGTAAGATTGACACTCTCCACCTCCAAAGAGGCCACCTTCTTTAGTGCACAATCAAGGTCTTCAGCTGCTTTAGATAGTTGGTTATTTTTTTCCAACAATTCCCTTTTCAAACTAGCAATTTGTTCCTCCAAATTAACCTTCTCAGGCATTTCAGCATCTGTTGGTTTAACAATTTTCTTTGGTTGATCATTTCCCTTCTTTTTCTTTGGACTTACAATGTTTTTAAGGGAAATATTCCAACCTGATGAAAAATCATTTTCATTAAAATCTTCAGCAACTTTTTCTGATGATGAATCAACATATATAGGACTTCCTGTAGAAATGTTCAAAGAGTAACTGGGGCCTTCAAATTGAGATTCCCTTTGTACAGAACTGCCCTTACATGCTGATTTATTTGTAGCCTCCTTTAAATTTGCTGTTGCGATGTCATTTACCGCAAACCAATCTCTCAAAGAAGAAAATTTCCACCTAAGGAATTTTGGCGTCTTCTCTTTAAAATTTTCAACAGGAGGAATAATATCAAATTTCTCACATGCCCAATATTGTGATCCTGCAAAAAACAAAATGATATTAATAATTGTATTACCTAGTTATTCATAATTGAAAGTACACGCGATTTTTACAAAGTACACGCAAAGTTACACGTGTACTTTGTAAATATAACAAGTGTAATTTGAAAGTACACGTGATTTTGACAAAGTAAACATGTACTTTGTCAATATAAGTTCACGATAAAGTACACTTGTTATATTTACAAAATATATAACAAGTGTATTTTAAAAGTACACGTGATTTTACAAAGTACACGTGTACTTTATAAAGTTCACGTGTACTTTATAAAGTACACATGTTATATTTACAAAACATCGTACACGTGTACTTTGTAAAATAATATGCGTGTACTTTATAAAGTACACATGAAAATATCACGTGTATTTTCAAAATACACCTGAAATTAATAAAGTACACGCGTGAATTGGTTTAAATATCACGTGTACTTTAAAAAAATCACGTGTACTTTAATAGTACACGTATTTTTACAAAGTACACGTGATTATTGTTTGTATATTTATAAATATCATGATGTTGTTTTGCTCACCAGTAGGTAAATGACACATCTACTTGCTGTGCTAGGTTTTGAACTTGCTGTTTTGTCAAGTGAATTTATGAGAAACTCAAGCATAGCGGATGCCCAATCATAGCCATTCATTTCATCAATAATGTTGATGTATTTTATAAAAAAATCTGCTAGTGTGAAGTTTGAGTTGGAAAAAATAACATGGTCAAGAAGTGGAGACAAATAAGTTTTACAAAATCGGCAATGCCTTCGTCGGTGTCCAACTCGACCTATTTCTTCAAACCCGCAAATATTTTTGACTTTTTTTTTTGAAGTATCGTGCAAGTAATCCAGGTTTTTGAGACATAGTCCGTCTCTTTTTCAGTTCTATTGATTTTATCCCCTTAACCATTGGTATGCCAAATATTTCACTTATATCTATTGGCCTTATTTCAATCCTACTCTTCATATGGAAGCTTTTGGTTTTCTTATTGTACAACTTGATAATTGATAAAATATTTATATAGGTCTTCTTGTGGTCCACTTCTACCACTTTCCCACTGTAATAGGGAATAAAAAACTCCCAAAATGGAGTCTTCTTAAGCAGTTCAATATGTCTATTGTTTATTTTCTCTTTAATTTGACCAAAATCATGAAGAAAGCTAACAACATTTGATCGATACTGGTCATTTTTCTTCGTATCACGTGTAAATTTTAATGCAACACTAGAACTGGATGAAGAACTATCTTCAGAACTGCTCTTTTTTTCGTTATTTCCTTTTCTTGCCTTCATCTTCATCACCATTCTATTGATCTATAAACAAAATTTAAATTACTAACCTATAATGATAATTACATTTACAAAAAATAAAATACATGCGAATTAGAATAAAACATAGATAAATAATAAAATACAAGCGTATTTAACAAAAGTACATGAAATATTCTCACAAACAATTCATACAAGTCTCAATAAAATACATGCTAAAGGCGATAATATATATCGTCCATTTCATGGTAATACCTAACAGAGGTTGTTCGACAAGTCAAAAATTAAGATTCTCTATTCCTAACATATTCAGAAAAGAAGTGATACAATAGCTCCATACTACAAGCGCCAACCTTTTCAAACTTCTTAAGCACTACTGCTCAGTTTGTTTAGCTAAATCCTTCGCTTTCGATTCAGTTACTTGGAGTTGTTTCACATCAAAAGTGAACTTAATGTCTTCATAGTATTTGTAGAAACAAAGTAACCTTTTAGCTCTATCATTCATGCGAAGGAGAAAATGAATTTCTTCATCATTAGTGCTATTGACTGTCAATGTGAAAGGTTTTGTAATGTTAAGATCTTCAAAGGTGCAAGCAATAGTTTTGTAGTTGAACATTCTTGATGTATGATTCCTAAATAATAACACAATAATATAAAAAAGTACACTCATAATACATAATAGTACACGGATATTGGATTGGACAAATTCAATTTCAATGTGTGTGTACTTTGTGATTTTTGCTTGTACTTTAAAAAACTAGAAGCAAAAAAGCAAAAGTACATGGAAAAGTCCCAAAGTACATGCAATAATTCAGGGCTTTAAAATACAACAACTAATATAATAAAATACATCCAGCCACAAATAAATGCCGCTGGCGCGGACCACAATTAATATAAGAGATATACAAATACATCATGACATTATTTATTTAAAATCTTTACAACTTTTGATATAAAATACACTTAAACTGTGTACAAAAATCTAAATAACCCAAAGTAACCATCACATTCTCTAATATCTTTGGCCCCACATGTAAGAAATTGAGAAGTTCTCTATTAGGCAATCCCAAAGTCGACTATCTCATTCACTGCGCGCTCTAATTAGTTTTATAGATAGAGGGATAAATATATTTCATACTTGCATCGTAATACTTGCAGTTCCTTGCCTGACGACGTTTGGATGTTGAATCAATGCTCTTTATCTTGATAGCCCGCATAGATTTACATCATGGCATATTTTATTTCACAGAGTACATGTAATAAAACAGGGCAAGAAGAGCACCTAAAATTACATAGGATTGATCAAATATGGATTTGAAATATATTTTAAATAAAGTACACGTATAAAATAAAAAAGTACACGCATATTGGATAACAAATTCAATTTCAATGTGCGTGTAATCTATTGATTTTGCGTATACTTTTTGAAAGTAAAGGAAAAATTCACAGAGTAAACGTAATAAAATAGGGCTTGTACATGTACATTATTCCAATCATGAAAACAATGTGTTTGGCATTTAAAATCAGGGCAATAAATGTATTTTTTCTGATGATGAAGAATGTGATTTCATCAGTCCATGTGTAATGTCTACAAAATTTTACATATGAGAACACAAAATACATAAGGACAAAAATGTGATATCAGAAATAAAAATACTAAGAACACAACATATACATAGTGAATGGTATAATCTTAAGTAGAAAACTTAAGAACATGTATATGAGAATGTTTCCATACTTATTAGTGGTGTTTGGAAGAATTTGATTGAGAATGTGAAATGGTTGTTAGAACTTCCACGATTAGGGTTTGCTCCCTTTAACTTCTGTGAAGTTTGTTTGTATGGTTAGGATTATATGTGATTGTTGATCAAATTTTGATTGAGGGTGAGAATCGTTTTGGTGTTTTGATCGAAAAGACAGTAGGGTTAGGGAAGGCTTTGACGTTTCGATTTTACGCTTTGATTTCTGAAAAGTGGGTTTCGGTTTTCATTTCGTGGTATTTAGTTATTGGACCTAATCGTTTAAAATTTGTTGGGCCCGATTTTTTGGTCCAAAATTGTTAGTCCAAGGATCAAATCGTAAAAGCCCCATAAAATAATTTATCTGATTGGAAAACAAAAATGCTTGCTATTAAAGAAACAACAAAAAGACAAAGGACTATTTCCTTTCTTATTATAGAATATAAAAGTGTCATTTCTTATAATTATTTCTTCCTTTTTTATTTACTTGAGGACCTTACTAGAATTAAAACAATGAAGCTATGGATTCTTAAACAATCTATTTGTATGTTATGATTTCAGCGGTTTTAACGAACTATATCTATCAAAACTCCTCCAACAAAAGAAAAGATATAACTTGTTATTTAGCGTGATGTATTCAGAAAACTCGATTTAAACGCTATTTCTAAACACAGTTTAAAATTCAATTTTTTGTGTTTATAAATATTGGTGCGCGTTTGGCAAACTTGTTTTTAAATATTATTTTTTAAATTTTTTATAAAATTGGCAAACATATATATATATATATATATATATATATATATATATATATATATATATATATATATATATATATATATATATGTGTGTGTGTGTGTGTGTGTGTAATGATATTGCATGTATAATTCACAATAAAATTATATAAATACATGATTTATAATATTTTCTAATACATATGTTGTCACAACCCCGACCCAAAATAGTAGTAGGGAACGAGTGTTTTGACATATCACCAAGAAGACAAATATTTCCGACCTAAATTGTTTCCTTAAATAAATTCAACGAAAATACAATCACATGGTTATGAATCGTAAAATACTGAAAGTGAAAGAGTTACGTCCTCAGAGTGCTCTAAAAGAAAACTTCATATATATTAAAAGTAACAACGAGTTATAAATTAAGACAAAATTTAAAACTTAATGCAAGAAAGACAAATATGCTCTAAATGATAAAATAAACATTTTACTTAAAGTAACAAAAAGAGCTCTAAAAGCTAAATTTTCAACATAGTCCTTTTACCTTCCATCAGTGAGCCTAACATTTCCTGAAAAATGGTTATTTATACAACATGAGCTAAAAGCCGAATGAGGTTCAATCTCCAGACATTCCAGGATTTTTCAAAAAATTGATACATATTCAATTTAGAACAGAAAACATATATATAGAGAGATAGGGATTTATAGTAATATATATAAAGTAATTGACAATATATATTTTCAGAATAAACAGTTCAGAACATAACAGATAAAGCAATTAAACAATATGTCAATTATTCAGTTATAACGTCCATGTACGTTCTAATACCCAGACAGATAGTGTTACCAAATGTTTCCACTCGGTAACAACACAAATAGAAAATCATGATTTCTGGAACAACGCCTTGTTTAGGGCACACCGACGATAAACCAGCTGAGAAGGTACCACCCAAATATTTTCATCCGGCATGAAGGCCAAGAGAGTTTCCATAGGCCGAATCAATCATTTCAGAATTCAAATTAGATGTTTATATCGAGAGATATGCATATATAACAAGCGACGAAATCATCGGTATCAAATACATTTTGAGAATAAAAGCAGTTTACAAAATATATATAGTTTGCATAATATCATATAATTAAAATACGCAAGGAATGTCATTGAGTACTCACCTAAAATAAAGGTTCGAAGTTACAAGTATTGAGTCTTGGATCACCTCGTTGAGATGAAACTTTTTCTTAAACTTTTCCATAATTTTTCTAACTATTTCTTAAGAAATTGGTGCGAGTTCAAATGATCCTAAAGGGCCTATTTCTAGTTTTCCAAAGATATCACAGCGTTGACACGTGTCTAGTTGATCAAGCTTTTACAATGGCGAGTCAGCATTGAAGTGTCGCGTAACGGAGGGATCTTGTAGTCTTATTTCACCGAACGACGACACGTGTTTTAGCTTTGTCTCTAAAGACGACACGTCTTTAAGCTTTATCTATATGGATGACACATGTAAGGTGGTGGTGACAAAATAAAGCACGAGGTGGAAATGTATTACGGGTATAAGGGTCATTTTACACATAAAGAACATTTTGGTAATATCACAATATATATTTTTAATATTTCTTAGAGGTCCCTGAAAATATTTTTATTTACAAAAAGGTCATTTTTATTTTTTATTTTGGTCCCTGAAACTTTCTTAATTAAAATCAAGTCCCTAAAGTCTCATAACATTACATTTTTTTACCCCAAAACTTATCATTTAACGTAGGATGAATCATAAAACTTCAATTTGACCAATTTTACAATTGATTATTCAAATTAAAAAATGCGCTTTGTCATATTAAGAACTCAGAATATCATATTTGTAATAACATAACAATTATAAAATATTAAGTAACGCACAATTGTAAAAACACTCTATATACATGTGAATATAAACACGGGGTCATTACAAATGTACTATATGTATATTTTATATTATTTCATACAATAAAAATACATGTATAAAACTATATATAAGTATCATGTATCGATTGAAAATATTATTTAACATATGAATCTTAGTATATTATATAATTTAATAAAATATAAATATATGTAATTTTGTCTACATATACACACATATTTTTTATTTATAAGAATTACACACATATTAATGTATAATGTATGTATATTATATATTAAGGTATTAATGCATTAAAATATTAAGCATGAATAATTATGAGTTTGAAAAATAAAAAACAGAAGTTATAAAACATCCTTTTGGTGTTTTATAAAAAACTTGGCTATAACATAAAAATATTATAATTCAATGCTTAAACATAGGTGTGCCAAATGCAAACTTTTATCAGAATTGTATTTAAACACACAAAATAAAATTATAGTGGCAAACCAAACAGGCCCTTAGTTATTTAAACGAGCTCTCTTTTTCGAATCTCATTAAATGAAAATTCCCTCACGAAAAATGTCAACACTTTAATTTTCATAATTCTTTTATGATCCTATTTTAATTCCGCCTAATTCTCCTGTTCGATAAAAGGTCCATTTTTATATAATAATCGCATTATAGCGGGTATAGTTTACTGGTAAAAGTATGATTCATTCTATTGACCATTAAGGGGTCTTTCGATTGGATTCACATTCTGATCAAGAAATTTATTTCTTAAAAGGATGTAATCCTTTACCTCTCAATAACATATTAGAGATAGATATACATCCTCGCGATTTGTATCCAAAGCCAAAGGTCACTTAAAAATGAAAATTTTAGATTATGAAATTGTGGGTACCCAGAATTAAAACCACGGGCCTGGGCGAGTAGCCCAGTTCTGGCGACCCAAAGTCCAGGCCCCCCACCTCTTATTTTGATCCGGTCTCTTCCCACGTTCCCCCTGAAGGGAAGATATAGGAGAGATGGAAGACGTGGGGGAACCCATCACCCCCACTCACCTAAATGTATATGTATATATTAAACCCTAGGTCCGGGGCAAAAAGGACAAGTTGTATTCTCTGTAATCACTCTCCGGAATACAAAGAAATAGCATCGAATGCACCACCGTGGACGTAGGAACTTCTTTGCTGAACCACGTACATCCTTTGTTGTGTGATTATCATTTTACATTCCTTTTTCCTACTTGGTAATTGCCTTTCTCTTATCTATTTGTGTTACATAATAATTGTCACCGTAATTGGCGCCGTCTGTGGGAGTCGTTCATCTTTCCCTGAGAAGAGCCCACACCAAGAAAGGAGTTTAAAATGTTTGGTCACAGCAGCAATGCCCCCCAGGCAGGGGATATTCAAGAACCACATGCTCCTCGCAGGATCAGGTCTGAAGTTCGACGTTCAGATAAGAGGGCTCGCTTGGAAAGGACAGCCTCAGAAGAAAGCCAGGGACCAGCGAGGTCCACACATATATTCAGATTGATTGATGCATACGAGGCAAGGCTCCACGAGCAGAGAGAGTCTTCTCACAGGTACGAGGCTGAGAATGCTCGCCTGAAAAGAAGAGTGGAAAGACAGGAGAGGGAGCTTTGTCCTGATAACAGGAGACGTCCATACCGCACTCCTAGACCTCAAGCGAGCAAGTCTCATAGCCGAGGAAGGAGCCCTAGGCGAGGATCTCAAAAGTTAGAGGGAGACGAGTCAGACGACGACCTCCACGAGCAGCTGCGAAGAGCTCGCCGTTACCAGAGCCCTGCTCACAGCGACGAGAACATATGAAGTCTGGTTCGCAGGGAAATAGACCAACATCCTGCCCACCATGGTACCAGATCAACCAGAGAACTCACAAGCCGAGCTCTCAAAACCTAGATGAAGTCACCCTTTACGAGGGAAATCGAAGAAGAAGAAGCCCCCCAAGAAATTTGCCATTCCAAGGTTCAAGATTTATGACTGTAAGACTGATCCCATCGATCACGTCAGACAATATCGACATGCCATGACCCTCTAGAATCACCGGGATGCACTGATATGCCGCATTTTTCCCTCGAGCCTGCATGTTGTGGCGCAGAAATGGTTTGAAAGACTCCCCCATCGGTCCATCAGAAGTTTCAAATCCCTGGCCGAGCTCTTTACGGCCCGGTTCATCACTAACAGTTCCCATCCCAAAAGGATGGATGCTTTACTGACAATGAAGAAAACGCCTCAAGAGACACTCCGAGACTACGCGAAGAGGTACTGGGAGTTATTCAATGAGGTCGAAGATTGCTCGGAACAAGTGGTAGTGGCCTCTTTCAAAATCGGGCTACCCAGCTCCTCCCTTCTATACCAGTCCCTGATAAAGAAGGAAGCTATAACTATCGACGACGTAATGGCTCGCATCGAGAAGTACGCTAAGGTGGAGGACGTCACTCACCTCAGTTGAGGAGAAAATGGTCGAGCTAAACTCACTACAAAGGGAAGTGAGAAAACTGAGAACCAAAAGAAAGGAGGAAAGAACGGGGGCAAAAATTGCTCCAAGAACGGATGGAACCATGAAGCGTCGAAAGCATTCCAGGCAGTCAACATCGTCTTCAAAGAACCAATTTACAAAATTCTCGCGAAGATCAAAGATGAGTTATTCATCAAGTGGCCCAGGAAGATGGGAGGAGATCCCTCGAAGAGGAATAATGCATTAAGATGCGCTTTTCACAAAGAGGGAGGACATAAGACCGAGCACTGCAAAGCTCTTAAGTCTCACCTCGAGGAGTTAGCCCAGTCTGAGAATTTGAACGGGTTTGTGGATAAGAAGGCAGAGAAAGCGGCTTCCAACAGAGAGGCGAGACCTGACAACGTGCTGGAAGATGATGCTGGACATGAGTTCGCGGTAATCCACGGAGCATCTGACGCCAGGCAGATACAAGGAAACTCAGCTCGAAATGGAAATGAAAAAACTCACAGCGGTAATGCAGGCTTTTCAGATCGATCTAGCAAAGTCACAGTCAGGAAAACATCGACGAGCAGATACCATCGACTATAACAAGCATATTGTCTTCACATATGAAGATCTGGTGGGAGTGAGGACCCCACATCATGATGCTCTGATCATTACGCTCAGGATAGCTAACTTTGACGTCGACAAATTGCTCGTCGATCAGGGAAGCTCGTCCGAAGTAATGTATCTCGACCTATTCAGAAAGTTGAAGTTAAGCGTTACCGACCTAAAGGAAGCTACTGTCCCTTTAGTTGGCTTCACTGGGAAAATAACTATACCCCTGGGAAAGATTGTACTATCGGTGTGCACTGGAAACATCTCCAAGATGATCGAGTTTTTGGTAGTCGACATTGATTCGCCATACCAGGTCATCCTCGGCAGGGGATGGCTTCATGCGATGAAGGCAGTCTCCTCGACCTACCATAAAAAACTCAAGTATGTAACCGAGCGAGGTGTAGTGGAGATTTACGGAGACCAAGAAATGGCAAGGAGGTGCTTCATAGCAGCCATCCGGCCAAAGCCAGAAAAGAAGACTGATCAACCCGGCGAGAAAGTTGAAGAAGGTGTGACACCTTCTAAATAACAATTAAAGTATGGGAGACCTCGAGTAGAGGAGACCAGGATCCTCCTCTCCGAGAGGGTCATCGAAGACCTGGTAGAAGTTACGGCTGGAGATGGTGACAGCAACAGAGTCTTCTTGATTGGAGCGTCTCTCACCGATCAAGAACAAAAGGAATTGACAATCCTATTGAGACGAAACGTAGACGTTTTCGCGTGGTAACCATACGAGATGCCCAAAATTTATCCTAGTATGGTCTGTCATCAGCTGCACGTCAATCCCATCTTCAAATCGATCACGCAGAAGGCACGGCAAACTGCACCCGAGAAGGCTAAAGCGGTCGAAAAAGAAGTTGAAAAACTGCTGAATGCAGGATCTATACGGGAAGTACAATTCCCCAAGTGGTTATCCAACCCAATAGTAGTTTCGAAGAATAATGGGAAGTGGAGAGTTTGCATCGACTTCACTGACCTCAACAAAGCATGCCCTAAAGATAGTTTCCCCCTCCCGAAGATAGACCAACTAGTGGACGCCACCGCAGCTCACAAGCGAATGAGTTTTCTGGACGCATACTCAGGGTATCACCAGATCCACTTATATGCCCCCGACCAGGACAAAACGGCGTTCATCACAACAGTTGGGTTATACTGCTACAAGGTCATGCCCTTCGGGCTCAAGAATGCAGGGGCAACCTATCAAAGGCTAGTCACCAAAATGTTCAAAGGTCAGATGGGAGACACCATGGAGGTCTACATCGACGACATGCTCGTTAAGAGTAAGAAGAAGGAAAATCACCTCTCCAACCTGTCAAATACCTTCGAAGTCCTCAGGAAGTACCGAATGAAGCTTAACGTGAGCAAGTGTTCCTTCGGTGTCCAGTCAGGAAAATTTCTTAGATACTTGGTCAGTAAGAGAGGCATAGAGGCTAACCCAGACCAGATCGATGCAGTCAACAGGGTGCAACCCCCTCGCACAATCTGGGACGTACAGAAGCTCACTGGTATGCTCGCTGCCTTAAATCGATTCATCTCCAAATCCTCCAAGAAGTGCAAGCCTTTTTTCCAGCTTCTAAAGGGGAGTAAAACGATAGAGTGGAGCCCAGATTGCTCGTGAGCATTGGTCGAGCTCAAGTCCTACCTAAGCTCTCCACCACTGCTTGTCATACCACAACAAACGGATTCTTTGTACCTGTACCTCTCCGTATCCAATCACACTGTCAGCTCTGCGCTAATATGCGAGGTTGCAAGAATCCAACACCCCGTTTATTACGAGAGCAAGACCTTACTAGACGCCGAGCAAAGGTACCTGCCATTGGAGAAGCTTGCCTTTGCGCTAGTAATAGCCTCGAGGAAGCTGAAGCATTATTTCGAAGCTCATACTATCATCGTCTTTACATCGCATCCCCTTAAGGCAGTCCTAAGGAAAATGGATTTATCGGGCAGACTGTCTAAGTGGTCAGTCAAGCTCGATCGGTTTGACATCCAATTTCAACCAAGGACAGCTATCAAGGGTCATATCCTTGCTGATTTCATAGCCGAATTCACAGGCGAAGAACCCTCCGACCAACCTCAACCAACAAGGTAAAAGGAGAACCCAATAAAAGAGGAAACCTGGAAACTGTTTGTTGATGGAGCCTCCAACTCCAAGGGGGCAGGGGTCGGCATTGTCCTCATTACTCCAGAGAACACAATCCTTGAACAAGGAATCAGGCTTGGATTTTCAGCCTCCAACAACGAAGCAGAGTACGAAGCCCTAATAGTCGGCCTCCAAAAGGCGCATACTTTAGGAGTAAAACATTTACAGGTGTTCGGCGATTCCCAACTGGTCTCCAATCAGATAAGTGGAGATTACAATGCAAAGAATGAAAGAATGGCAGCCTACCTCGCCTTAATGAAAAAATTGATGTCAAGCTTTGAAGAGATCAACGTCCAACAATTTTCCAGGGGGCAAAATAGTCACGCTGATGCCTTAGCAGCCCTGAGTTCGGCAGTTAACTCCGACCTAAAAAGAGTCATCCCCATCGATTTCCTCACTTACCCGAGCATCGACAACAATCCACCAAGCATGAAACAGGTACTCCAGGTAGGGTCAGCCCCCAGCTGGATGGACCCCTTAAGAGAATATTTAAAGGATGGCACGCTCCCGGATGACAAGAAGACCGCCCACCAGAGTCAAAGCTGCTCGCTTTCACTTATCCTCAGAAGGCAACTTGTATAAGAAATCCTTCTCCGGTCCCTACCTCCGATGCGTCCACCCAGGGGATGTCGAGCAAGTGCTACGCGAGCTTCACGAAGGAATCTGTGGAAGCCACACCGGAGGAAGGTCTCTAGCCTTTTGAGCAATGAAGGAAGGCTATTGGTGGCCATATATGCAAAAGGACTCTGTAGTTTATGTTCGCAATGCCTAAAATGCCAACTCCACGCTCCTATGGTCCACCAACCCGCCAGAGATCTAAAGTCCCTGTCCAGCCCATGGCCATTCGCCCAATGGGGAATGGACATCGTGGGACCACTGCCTACCGCTGCTGGCAATCGCAAATATCTATTGGTTGCGACTGACTACTTCACCAAATGGATCGAGGCAGAACCCCTGGCGAACATCCGAGACGCTGATATGATAAGGTTCATATGGAGGAATATAATCACTCATTTTGGAATCCCCAGAACTATCATCACCGACAATGGAACACAGTTCGAAAGTGGATCCTTTCAGAACTTCGGTGACGAACACGGTATCAGACACCACTTCAGTTCGATGGCCTACCCTCAGAGCAATGGCCAAGGTGAGGCTTCCAACAAAACTGTTATCGATGGATAGAAGAAGCGATTGGAGCGAGCCAAAGGCGCATGGGTAAATGAACTACCTCACATCCTATGGGCATATCGGACCACTCCTCGGCGAGCAACAGGAGAAACCCCATTTTCGCTGACATATGGCATGGAGGCAGTTATCCCACTCGAAGCAGGTTTGACGACAATGAGGTCTAACCTTGTCGACCAAGGCCATAATGATGTAGCATTACTCGCTGAGCTCGACCTAGACGACGAGCGCCGGGAGCTAGCCCTAGTGAAACTAGCGAGCTACCAGCAACAGCTCGCGAGGCATTACAATAAAAGGGTTAACCTGAGGGAATTCTGAATTGGGGACTATGTTTTAAGGAAAGTCCTGGGCAACGCAGTGAAACCATCAGACGATAAGCTAGCTCCTAACTGGGAAGGACCCTTTAAAGTAACCAGAGACGACCTGCAGGGCGCCTATCACTTGAAAACGATGGAAGGCAGAGAAATACCACGAGCATGGAACGCAGCTAATCTCAAGAGATTCTATTTTTAGATCTTTCTATTGTATTCTTTTATTATACAAGTGCATTTCCCTTATTATTAATGAAAATTATATAATTGGTTACACTCTGATTAGTAACAGCTGCATTTATCGCACATCTTTTCCAAGTAACAAGCACATTGGTCACTATACTATAGCAGGGGAATACCCCTCCTCAGGTCATCGTCATGAAATACGAAGAACCTCTTGGCATTGCCCCTGGAAATATATAAAGCCCTACAGGGGATCCTTAGGCAATACGACCAAGTTTTATACTGGTCATAAAAACTCCTTTGATTGAATAAAATCCTGATCAGATGGAACATCCAACCTCAGGTGTGTCCTCGCCAATTGCCCCACTTAGGCCTAAGGGAGTGTGACGACACAACCTAAAAGGTAAAGTGATGCACAATGGTATCTCGATATTATACTCGACTGGGAGGACACTTGCATGAAAAATAAACATAGAAGATTATAAAGCAGTAAGAATATGAAGAATATGATGCACACGTTTAGTCGGCAAGATTGCTCAAAACACAAACTTTTCATTAATTCATCACGTTTACAACAATGGTGATACATGTTTATTCAGCGAGCTCGCCCAAAGCATTTACATTATCAGAAATACAAAAAACAACAACTGGTAAAATTTTAATGGGGGTGATGCCTCTGAGCGAGATAATAAGCCACTCGAGATCTTCGTCCGTCATCAGGAGCAGGAGCTAATTCTTCCTCAACCTCATTCGCATCCGACTCCAATAACTATCGAGGGATGGCATCGATGGGGATCCATCGATCATCCCTTCGAAAGGGGTTAGGCATCAGGGTAGAGGGAGAAATCTCATGGCGATACCAGAGCATAGAATTCCTCGGGACCTGTAGCTCTTTCAAAGCACTCAGCCACCCCCTGATAAAGGAAAGCTCTTTGAACTTCGATAACCTCGTTAGAGCATCTGACCAACCCTGGTCGTAGCCATCAGCCCACACTTATCGAGGACCTTTTTTGAACAAGTGCCGCAGTCGAGTAACGTCCCTTTGAAGCCCAGTAGCAATTACATATGCTCGCTGAACATCACCGCGGAGTTCTTCCATTTCCCTATCTCGAAGTTCTTTCGCTTCCCTGTTTCTGCTCCTGGTGCTCCTACCAGCTCGCGGAACGGGTGGGCGAGTGGAACCCCGCGACACAGGAGGAGTAACATTATGACCAGCTCTAGTTCGCGATGATGAGGAACCTTGTAATACTGCTGGAACAGTGCTCGACGCATGCTCCCTAAGTCGTAAGACTTCTCTCCTCAGGTCCTTATTCTCCTGCTGAAGAACCTCCCCAACTTGGTTGACCTCGGAGGCCTCTAATAGTTTTGTTCTCAGCGCATTGACCTCCTCTTGCACTGAAGCACCAATGTCCTCCATCTCCTGGAGCCTGTCCTTCAGCTTGGCCACAAGTTCAGATTGCTTCTTATACTTCTGATTCCTAGATCTAAGGGATTCGTAAAGCTTAACGAAGGCCTGGCAAACTTCGAGACTCACATTGGGACCAAGAGTCCTGCCCAATTGGGAAGTAGCAAGAATGTAATCATCCACATCAACTAACTACAAGCGAGAGAAAGATAAAAGAGAGAAAGATACAAATCAGTGCGAGCAGAAAATGAAGCCTTTTCATTAATAAAGGATTAGAGTTACATCGAACAGTAAAGAAAAAATTTACAGACAGAAAAAACCAAAAGTACAGAGCAATCCTAGTAGATAACTAGTTGACAACCTCAGGTGGCCCAGAGGTCGATGGCCCCTTCCCCTTGTCAACATCAGCAGGAACACTGCCCTCAGCAGGGGTAATCTTTGTCCCCAGAACCAGAGAAACGTCAGCATGGGTCGCTTGAGGAACAGGATCAGTGCCTTCAACAGCTGGGGCAGGAACTTCATCCACGGTTGGCTTCGAACCTGGGTCATGCTCGTCAAATAAGGGAGAATCGATGTCGACGCCAGCAGCCAAAAGGGCCTTGTTCCAGCCTTTCTTGAAGTTCAGACGACTAATATAGCCTATCTGAACTTCAGCATCCTCATATGCTGTAGCCCAACCAAAATTGTATGAGTCCTCCTTGGCAGTAACAGCCTCAGACTCCTTCTTCAGTTCTTCGGAGAGCACCATGTTCTCCTCCACGATAGTAAGTTTGCTCGAGCAAACCAGGTCGTAGGCCTGTCTCAGCTCCTTCAGACCATCGACTGTCGCATCCTTCTCCTTGTTAGCAGTGGCAAGAGCCAAGTCGGATGAAATCCGAGCAACGTCAACGACTTTAAAATTAGCCTCGAGCTCTTTACCTTTCAGCTTCAGACCGGAGTTCTCTTGCTCCAGCTCGCTGTTTCTCTTCACCAGCTCATCGCGTGAACGATACAGCACGACGAAGTCAGTAATAAACTGCAGAAAAAAGAAGGCATTAGAAGAGGAAAATGAGGGAATTCAGAACAACATAGGAGAAAAGGGAAACACCTTACCAGAGCAAGCCTTTGACTAGCCTGAAGGGCCAATTGCTCCGACCCTACCGCCCTTTGGCGATCAGCCGGGAGGATAACTCTTTCAAGCAGAGCTGGGGCCAACTGGGGAGAAATTGCCACAGAGGCCCCCTCGGGCGGTGCGAACACCGGGACTAAGGCCTGCCCGGCCTTCATCCTCGCTTCTGCCCTCCTTCTCTCCTCCTCTTTCTCACTCTCATTCTTCTTCCTCTCCTATACCCTCCTCTTCTCTTCCATCTTCTTCCTCTCTTCTTCCTTTTTCCTCTCTCTCTCTCTCACCTGCTCCTCTTCCTTCCTCTTCCTCTACTGCTCCTGAGCAGAGGATCGGGAACCAGTAGCCATAGCCCCCAAGCTATATTTTTGCTTCTTTGACCTTTGTGCGAGAAGCATATGGTCTTCATCATCATCATCCCGAATTAGGTTCTTCCGGGGTGGAGCCATCTCTTCACTCGAACTACTGGATGTGCTCGATAACTCTTGAGCTTCAAAAATCTCCCTACGATCAGAGGAACTGCTACTGCTAGAGCTCTCTCCCTGTAAATCACTTACAGCTCCTGTAATGTCACTCTCAGAGCTGCTGTCTTCCTCGTCCAACTAGATAGGACCCGCAGCAGTCTCTTCAAATAAGTTGAACTCTGGGATACTGTCCACATGCCTAGCTATAAAGCTGGAACCAACATTCTTATACTAGAGAAAAAAGCAGCAGATCTGAGATGCTCTCCGTCACCCAAGGGCTCCCTGATATTCCAAGCTTTTATCAATTCCGAAAGACGAACCTCGCTAAGAGCAGGTTCCAAGTTCTTTGACCTCGCTGTAAAATAAGAATAGAGAAAAATTAGAAGGACCACAAATCAACAAAAATTAAAGCAACATGAGCAATGTCTACCTATGTATTCTTCCCCACAACCCCTCAAATTGGGGAGAAAACTGCCAATTTCTGGCAAGGAAGCCTTCTTGCCAATAGTCCTTATGAGAATCAGGTAGGTTTACTACCAATACCCTGTAAGGACTTTTAGCTTTGAGATAAAAAGGACCCCAGAGCTAGTTCGAAGAAGGAATAGCAAAAATAGACCTCGGCGAGTCCTAACCTAGTGCCATACAACTGATTTATTCTATGTACGCCATTAACTATTTTCCACACATTGGGCGAGCATTGTGCAGGAACAATATTGAAATAGCCAAAAAAATGCAAGAACAAATCGTTAGGAGGAAAGGTGAGCCCCCCTGAGAAAGCAACAAAACATGGATTCAGTGGGCGTCATCTATCCCTCTAACATTTCTAGGAGGGGAAACGCAACACTCAATATCCACCCAATCAGGGACGTTATAAAACTTCCAAAATTCAGAGATTGACCTATTTCCAATCTTCGCCATTGGAAAACTCTAAAAAAGCTACAAACTCAAAGAGAAATTATAAAGAAAGGGCACAGGAAACTTACAAAATAGAAGATCGATTCAAGCGATGAAGAAGCACGAGCACAAAAAACTAGGAAGTAATGAGAATGGAGATTGAGAGAAGAAGGAACGAAGGGCTAGAGCTCACAGAAAATAGAAGAATGCTGGAAAGACTGAAGCGACGGTAGAAAAGTGGCTATTCCAACAAACCTTCAAATTCTGCTAATCATAGTGCACAAGAAACGAAGCGGGTGCCGCCAAAATCAACTTCACAGCTTTCGAAGAATTGCAAAAAAGCCATTATGGCTAATCATTTAAATTTATTGAGCCCATGAACATGGCCCAACAAACTTAGGGGAAATTGTGGGTACCCAGAATTAAGACCACGGGCCTGGGCGAGTAGCCTTGTTCTGGCGGCCCAAAGTCCAGGCCTCCCACCTCTTATTTTGATCCGGTCTCTTCCCACGTTCCCCTGAAGGGAAGATATAGGAGAGATGGAAGACGTGGGGGAACCCATCACCCCCACTCACCTAAATGTACATGTATATATTAAACCCTAGGTCCGGGGCAAAAGGACAAGTTGTATTCTCTGTAATCACTCTCTGGAATACAAAGAAATAGCATCGACTGCACCACCGTGGAGGTAGGCACTTCTTTGCTGAACCACGTACATCCTTTCTTGTGTGATTGTCATTTTACATTCCTTTTTCCTACTTGGTAATTACCTTTATCTTATCTATTTGTGTTACATAATAATTGTCACCGCAGAAATTACGAAACATAATTTTTGAATTGGATCAATACTTTCAATTGAATGAGTATAAGTAAAGGATCCATGGATGGAGATAAAAAATTAGATTTCTAATCATAACTAAATCTTCAATTTTGGTTTTGATTTGCTGGGATGAAATTGAAGCAATATAACATATCTATTAAATGATGACTTTAGTTTACTAGAGATATCGACATATTATTTTAGCTCGGTGGAAACAAAATCCTTTTCCTAATGATTATTTCAAATAGAAATAGAGAAAGAATCAACTAGAAAGATTGTTATAATCACCTTCTTCTAGAAGGATCATCTAAAAAGTGAATCATTTTGAATGTATTCAGACAAAAAGCTGACATAAATATTATGGTACAATTTTGTTTTTTATTTGGTTCACATCTTAGATCTAGGAATTTATCCATCTTTGATAAATGAGTCAAATGAAACCTAAGTTTTGTGTTTGATTTTGAATTAAAGATGTTTAACATGCTGAACCGACGTCGACTATAACCCCTAGCCTTCCAAGCTAACAATGCGGGTTCGGCCCCAAGGTCGAGTGGTTGTATTAGCACTAGGACAGTCCCATACCCTCTACGACTTAAAGTGAGTCCTCTTAATATCCACAAACCTCTGATACCTCTTTGGGTCCAAACCCAAGTGCAAACTAAGGCACTCAGTCCCAAGGATAGTCTTATAAACTTCATATGTGGGATAAAGGTACCAAGGAAGTACTCTGAGAGTCTCTCATTGTTATAATACCTCAACAATCCTCCATTTATCTTAACAAAACGTATTGAAAATAAAAGAGCCATGGTATTCACATTGATAGCTTAAATTGTTAAGTCAGATTTGAACTTTACGCAGTGCAAAATCATAAAAAGTACAACAAATTAAAATTGATTATAATGCATACTTAATTATCAATGTGAATACCATGGCTATAATGCATACTCATCACTATGACATTAAGTACAACGGTAAACTGATTATAATGCATACTTAATTATAGTTATTTTTAGGTATCTCACTGTCTTGCTTATTGTATGCCCATATTTCATACTACGTTTACTAGTGCAACTATATAAGACTCATATTGCATTAGAAATATTAGGTCTAGTGCAACATCTTGCATACCTTACTGACACAACACAACACACCATAACCCTATTACCTACATATATCCTAAACCATAATTCATTTTTCAATTCTTGATTTCATACCATAATCTCATATTAAAACAACAGAAATCAATATTTTGAAGCCTCTTGCCAAATCAAAACGATTATTAAAATACTTTTACCTTTATAAGTGGTTATAAATGATGGATAAACTTATTTACATCATTTACGTTTCACAAAACCCTATTTTCCCATCTCTTAACTTCCATCGATCGTCCTAGCAATGACAATAGACATCTCAACATCGGAAAAACGATATAAATGGATATTAAGAGCTAATTATCCCAATGAAAGCTGTACTAAAATATCATTGTGAGAGCGTGCGGCTTTCGGTGATAACTATCCGATTAAAATTATTTTTAATTAAAAAGAAATATTTTTCTTTAATTTAAGTTCGGGTAAAAGTTAATCATAATGTCTAAGTGATAATTATGTAATTTACAAAATTAATTATATCTTTAACATATGATCATTAAGCATATAAAGAAATTAAAATACATAATATTAAATCACACACTTGAGAAGAGAATTTATACGAGGAAAAAATCCACAACATGAAAAATATTGGGCCAAACCGACACCTTGCACTAGCATAGGTAAAGTATTACAAGAGGGAAGAAATGACTAATAAACTTGAACCACTCCTAGAATTAATAGTTCACAACCCCCCAAATCGACTTTTTACACCTCGTACTAGCAAGAGCAAACATGGATCACTTTCCGACCACTTGCCATATCACTGGTATCAGCGTTCGTTGATAATGTCGCGCTTGAACCTTTCAACAAATCTTATTTTAAAGTTGAAGATGAACTTTGCTTCAAGTAAATCAAAACCACGAGACGCCAATGAGTAACAACTAAAATATTTAGTGGTGTAGAAAATGTTTGGGCTTAACTAACCAAAATAATCTTACATAATCTTCATATTCAATAACAAAATATTTTGAAAATTAGATATTTTCAAATTTATCTCGAGTATGAAAGTATTACTTATAGATTGAAGAATGAATCAAAAGGATTTTAAAATTTTTGCTCTTAAAAGTTAAAAATAATTTCTCTCAATATTATTCTCTTCTTCTCTTTCCTCAAGTTGGAAGAGTGTTGGACACATGAGTATAGACTAAGTGGAGACACTACGGTGACTTATAGCTTATGTGTTAAATACATAAATATTCAAGGGTTAATTTAATGGATGATAAACCAAATATTTGTCCTTGACACACCTTCTAACGAGATCTTATGGAAAGATATTCTACAAAGTGCAATCTACGAAAAAAGTACCAGTCTATTCACTAGAGCAAGTCTATGCCTCGTTGTAGCGAACCCGAGCCAAAGCAAGTTACGATATGAGGCAGAGTACTTTCACCTGGACCAAACTTGGCTTCGCTGCAACAAATCACGACTTCATTACAACGAACCTAAAGGATGCAGGTTGATCCAAAGCTGAGAAAGGGAAAAATGTCCAATTTTTCTTTTAAAAGTTTGGGAAAATATTTTAAGCAAAACTCCAAAATATGCTTTACTCAACCAAGTAACACATAATTTAAAATACACCAAATATGATTTTTCTAATAAATAAATTTATATAAGAAAAATATATTGCATCATGTATTTGACATTCCATAAAACATTCACAAAGTTAATTTTCAAAATTATTTTTCTTTTTATGAAAATAATTCAACATGGGGTAAAACTGAGTCCGCTAAGTCCTTTTACCTTAAATCCTAAAGTGTCATTCTCATGGATATGGAAGTGAATAATATCGGGATGAAGATGATGAAGTCCAGTGAATAAGTCTTCACTCTAAGCTTTGTCGAAACGACCTATTGAACTAAGATTTAAATTGGTGTTTAAAAATGGAAAAGGACAATACGAAGCCCAAGGGCACTTGATTATACATATGCTCATACACATTGCATAATAAAATGTACCGAATCGTACCCATATATATATATATAAGTCGTGCAAACCATTTTTTTAAATAGTAAAAAAATGATTTTTTGTTGATTTTTTAGATGATATCCATACTAAGGATATCATCATCAACAACAAAAAAGATCATCAGAATATTCAATTTAAAAGTAGGTGAGATGATCATCAAAAGTTTTAACGGCTAAAATTGCACATATTCATCATTTTTGCATCTCACTTCATCTCACTCACTTTTGGATTGATTTTTTGTAGATGATCTTGCCAACAGAGAGAACATTTACACACAAATCGTTAAAAAGACTTTTACCAAAAAAAGGTATGTACAAGGGGTACATATTTATGAGATATGTACATGAGACTATATATATATATATATATATATATATATATATATATATATATATATATATTGTAAGGACATTTTTGTCCATTAACAATTTATATGTCGCACGCCGTTACACCGTTGAAGAAATTCAAGATTCATACATTCATCAACGGATCCGAATATCAAAAGAAGAAGAGGAATCAAAGTCTGACAGACCGGACCGGTCCGCCTGCAATAAAAGAATCGATCCGGCTAACCGGACCGGTCCGCCTCAGACCCGGACCGATCCGTTTGCTGAAGGCCAGTATACCCCGGACCACAAGCGAACCAATGAAGCCTGGAATAAAAGAACCGATCCAGTAAACCGGACCAATCCGCCCCCAAGCCGAACCGGTCCGCATGGGATAAATTCGGCCAGATCTGTTAGAGATTTTTTAGGCTCAAAGTTTTCTTATTTAAGCCAACTTCGGGGAGTTATTTTCCGAGACTTTTCAAGACGATTTTCAGAGTCCTAAATACTCTAAGTCTTCACCTATTGAACCCAAGACTCTAGGTTTTTGATTCACACAATTTACAAATCCTTTGTGAATCTTTTTGGTAACCCAAGAGCACAACTTTGAGTTTGTTCAACCCTTGTGGAGAAGCCGCTCTCTTCTTCATTGCTGCCCTCCTGGAAAGGGAAACTTCCAGCCGCCGACATAGGAACCGACACCTGCGGGTATTTCTGTGTCACACTGTTTCTAGCCGTTGCTTTAAAGGTTTACCGAAGACACCGTGCGTTACACTTGTGGGCGATTATCAGGTTGTATGTAAGTCAATGGTCTTGTAAATTCTTTAAAGTTCTAGAAATAAAAGGTTTTGCCCTTCGGGGATTTTTCCTTAACTTTGTGTCGCATGCTTTATATTTGATGGGTTGATTTTATTGGGTTTAAAAGTAGACGCTAATTAAATAAGGGTTACTTGGAAACTTGCGAAATTTAATTTAAATCAATTATCACACACCGAACCTATTCGGTTTTTCAAATTGGTATCAGAGCGGGTTGCGCTAATTTATTGCGTATTCCTATTTTTCGCAAAATAGTGTGATATTGATTTTTTTTTTAAAATCAGTTTTGTGAAAAATCGCAATTTTTCCTATGGAGCACTTATATAATCAGATGCCTATTTTTGACGGGTCTAATTATGCCTACTGGAAAGCTCGTATGAAATCGATTTTAAAATCTATTGACGAGCGTGTTTGGTTGCTTTGCGAAAATGGTTGGACTGCTCCCACGGTCACTGTTAATAACATCACCACTTTAAAACCCGTGTCAGCCTGGACTGAAGATGATTATAAATTGTCCAATTTTAATTCCCGTGGTCTGAGTGCTATTTCTGGAGATGTCTCTCCTGATGAGTTTCACCGAATTATGACGTACACCACGTCTAAAGAGGCTTGGGATGTTTTGAAATTGACACATGAGGGTACGAACACGGTTAAAGAATCAAAATTACAAAATTTGGCCACCCAATTTGAAACTATCACCATGTCTGAGTCTGAATGCTTTGATGATTTTTATGCTCGTTTGTCACACATTATTAACACATGTTTTAATTTGGGTGAGGTGATTGATAACACGCGTGTCGTTAAATTTTTTTTAAGATCTCTCCCAAAACGCTTTATTCCTAAAGTCACTGTTTTGAACTCTTTGGGAAATTTGAAATCACTTAAGTTGGAAGAACTTGTAGGAGATCTTCAAACCTATGAGATTGACATGTTTCCCAAAACCATTAAGGCTAAGGATAATGGCATTGCTTTAAAGACTCATTTTAAGAAAAAGAAAGAAAAAGTTCGTGAGTCCGATTCTGAGGGAGATTTTGATTTTAATGATATGGCCTTGTTTGCGAAAAATTTTAAAAAATTTCTCAACATGAAGAAAAATAATTCTTCCAATAAAAAGATTTTTTTTGAGAAAAATAGAAAGAAAGGAAAGGCCAAAGAAAGTGGTGAGAGGGAAAAAGAGAATAACTCCGATGAGGAGTGTGAGGAACATTTTGAGAACGTCACTTGTTTTGAATGTGGGGGTAAGGGGCATAAGTCATTTGAGTGTCCTACGTGGCTTAGAAAGAAAGTAGCTATGCCCGCCACCCTTAGTGATAGCAGTGAAGGTGAGGGTGATGAGACTAGTGGTGAGAAGTTTATAGCTTTTTCTAGTCGTGTGAGCACACCCACTTTGTCTCACAAGAGTGCACACGAGAGCGATAATAGTGATTTGTGTTCTTCGAGTGAGGGAGAAAGCGAGGAGGAGAGTGGAGACGAAAGTGAGCTCCAAAAATCTTTTAGAGATTTGTACACCGAGACCTTGAAAACAAAGAAGTATAATAGGGATTTAGGTCGTCGGGTTTTAGATTTGGAGAAAGAGAAGGAGGTTTTGAGGAAGGAGAAGTGTGATTTGGCCGACACGTTGTCTAGTCTGACGACACGTGTATCCCAACTCGAGAGTGATCTTGAACGTGCCAGGGAGGTCAAAGTCAATTTTTTGAACGCACCTAAGAAGGTTGAAAAGGTGGTTCATAAGGGTAAAAGTGAGAAGTTAGGAATAAGTAATGACGGTGCTTCTACTTCCAAATTAGCACCCGAGTCGGTTCCCACTTTAGTGTTTGATTCACGTGAGTCTCACCCTAACCGACGTAGGCGTCCCATTCCCATTAGGAAAGTGCGTACTAGAGTTTTTGAGAGAGGTGTTCCTAGACCTATTTATGTTTGTTCCCATTGCAAGAGGAGAGGGCACCTTAGGGAATTTTGCTTCTAGTTGGGTTATGTGTCACGTTTTGCTTCTACATGTGTTTCTGGCACACATGCACCCACACATGATACTTTACATGCTCCCGGAGACTACATGAGAGAGTTTGCACATTTATGTGAGCAAGTTAAGTTTTTAGTCAAAACTTCACAAGAATTGATGGAGGTTTTTCATAAGCTGTCACCACCTTTGGAAAACCCCTCTGCACCTAATGATTGAGGTTTGACTTGTTTACTAGCATAGGGTGTTTTTCATGATGACCTTGTTTGCCTATTGCTAGTATGTATCATTTTGTATGTTTTATTTTTTTTGAAAATTTTGAAAAATACAAAAAGATTTTATTTTGATGAAATATTTGAAAAATTCAAAAAGATTTTTGTATTTTGTTTGCACCGTTTATGGATGGAAACTTAGGATGACCGAGTCACAACATCATTCCATCTTTTCATGTGACTATTTGATAGTGTTTTGAGATAATAGGTCAATTCATCCTTGTGCTTTATAATGTTTGGAGTCATTAAGATGCATTTAAGTGTTACTTCCTACATGTTTGACTCATAATTTCCTTTATTGCACAGATGCACGAATTTTTTTGATTATTGTGCTTGTCTTATCACATGTTGGTTGGGTGTTTTCACTTCAATCCTGTCCTTAAAACGAACCAAGCGCGATAAATTTTTGATAAAGAAACTGTGCATATAAAAACCGTTTTGTGAGATTGTGTGCTTTGTTTAAGAACGGGGAGGGGCTGCGAAAGGTAATTATCTCTTCTTTGCGCAAAAGCCACCGTTCCAAAGGACCTAAAAAATGGAGGAATTTTATTATCCGGGGTCCAAAGAGGTTAAAAGAGCCCAAAAAAATTTAAAGGCAATAAAAAGAAATTCATGCCAATTATGGGCCATTTAGGTTTTTGCACCAATTCTCCAAAGTTTGAGAATTTAGATTACCTCTAAAAGAAAATATAAATGAGGGAGTTTGGTTGGAGAATTTAAAACGGGTTTGCACGTCCTTGAAATGCTTGAAAATGCGCTACATAGTTTTGGACGTTATTGGTGTGAAAATCACTTTGACTTTGATTTGTTGATTTGCATAAGAAGATGTCATCTAAATTCAACAAACTTTTCACCTAAGGATACTTTTGATGTTCATTCATTAGGGGTACACATATGCATCGTGCACATATGATTGATTGAGTTGATTTACCTATCGAATGTGTTCACACCCATTCATTCCATTTTCATGACTTGGTTGTTTGAGTCTAAATCCATGGTGTGATTTTTGTATCATATTTGTTCATATTGGTATCCTATCTTTGTATGAAAAATTTGAAAAATAAAAAATAGTTTTTGCATTTATTTCTGAGCATCTCCTTGCAAGAGCACGTTTGCAATTTGATTGATGCCTTGATTTGTATACCGTGACACCCTGATTTTGCTTATTTGATTCATTCTTCTCATTTGTCTATTTGGGGACATCATAAAAAGGGGGAGAAATAATTAATATATTATGGGGGAGTTTAGTTTGTATTATGGGGGAGTTTTGAGAGTTTGAGTTTGCTCATAAATTGGTATATATGTTTATCTCATTTCAAACTCGATATGTCACTTGGTATTTTGCTTTATCTCATGTGTGTAGGTACTACATGGATTATCATTGGATTGCACACCCTGATGAGAAAAGTGTTGAGATTCCTGAAGAATTGAAGAGCAAACGCTGTAGTCTTATTCAATTGTATCTTTCCAGTTTTGGGTTCATGGAAGGGTAGATTTGTATAGGCATTTTTAGTTGTTTGATAATTCAGATGTTTATTTTTATGTATGTACCGGCATAGACATAGGGGGAGATTTGTAAGGACATTTTTGTCCATTAACAATTTATTATGTCGCACGCCGTTACACCGTTGAAGAAATTCAAGATTCATACATTCATCAACGGATCCGAATATCAAAAGAAGAAGAGGAATCAAAGTCTGACAGATCGGACCGGTCCGCCTGCAATAAAAGAACCGATCCGGCTAACCGGACCGGTCCGCCTCAGACCCAGACCGATCCGTTTGCTGAAGGCCAGTATACCCCGGACCGCAAGCGAACCGATGAAGCCTGGAATAAAAGAACCGATCCGGTAAACCGGACCGATCCGCCCCCCAAGCCGGACCGGTCCGCATGGGATAAATTCGGCCAGATTTGTTAGAGATTTTTTAGGCTCAAAGTTTTGTTATTTAAGCCAACTTCGGGGAGTTGTTTTCCGAGACTTTTCAAGACGATTTTCAGAGTCCTAAATACTCTAAGTCTTCACCTATTGAGCCCAAGACTCTAGGTTTTTGATTGACACAATTTACAAATCCTTTGTGAATATTTTTGGTAACCCAAGAACACAACTTTGAGTTTGTTCAACCCTTGTGGAGAAGCCGTTCTCTTCTTCATTGCTGCCCTCCTGGAAAGGGAAACTTCCAGCCGCCGACATAGGAACCGACACCTGTGGGTATTTCTGTGTCACACTGTTTCTAGCCGTTGCTTTGAAGGTTTACCGAAGACACCGTGCGTTACACTTGTGGGCGATTATCAGGTTGTATGTAAGTCAATGGTCTTGTAAATTCTTTAAAGTCTAGAAATAAAAGGTTTTGCCCTTCGGGGATTTTTCCTTAACTTTGTGTCGCATGCTTTATATTTGATGGGTTGATTTTATTTGGTTTAAAAGTAGACGCTAATTAAATAAGGGTTACTTGGAAACTTGAGAAATTTAATTTAAATCAATTATCGCACACCGAACCTATTCGATTTTTCATATATATATATATATATATATATAACGACTCTCATACATACTAAGTATACATATTTTTTAAATATTAAAAAAAATATTTTTAGTTGAGTTTTTTATATGGTATTTAAACATTTCAAGGGGATCAATATAAAAAAATATATGCTCAAAATAACATTTTTTGCTATTTTAAAAAAAATTGATCAAACTTTCGCAACTTTTAAAGCACTTTAAAAGCTGTGAAAGTTTGACTGATTTTTTAAAATAGCAAAAAAGGTTATTTTGAGCTGATTTTTATATACGGGTTCCCTGAAATGTTTAAACGTCATGTAAAAAATTAAGCCGAAACATAATTTTTTTACTATTTAAAAAAATAGGTATGTGTACTTGGTATGTATACTTAATATGTATCGGAGCCTGTCTAATATTACCCTTGCCTTTTTGTGGTGGAGATGAAGTTGTTGGGGTAGCTTTCGAACCTAAAAATTCAATATGTATTAGTAACTCGTAACAAAGAAATCTATTTAACATCATTTATTTCATTTAGCTCACTTGAACACTTACTTTCGTAGTCTTCCATTCTTAAGAATATTTAATTACGTATATGAATTCTTGTAAAACACATACCATTTTACAATGCTTCCAAATACGCCAATGCCACATAATCATCCGTACTAAGTGTTAATATATACTAATTATACCTTAATCGTACTTAACCTTTAATTAAGATATTAACAATCAAAATTGTGCAATTGTAATCCTTGCAACTTGTACCATAACTTTAATTATAGGCCTTATACATCATTGTAAATGTATCATTCAATTCTATATTGGTCAATATGGATTTTAACCTAAACCCAACTGAAATCATATTCGAAATCAGTATCATGAGCCCAATTGATTTCAAAATAATAACAAATAAATTTGATGATAACAATTCAATTGATATATTATGAACTAACTATATATTATGTCTAATAAGATTGCGTATTAGAATAAAATTACTCGAGATATGATGAGGACACCAAAAAGAAAGGAATCCATACAAGAATAAAAAAATCTCATTACAACCAAGACTATATCTTGGAAGAACATTCACTCTTACAATCATGAATAAGGCTCCATCACTCAAGCTTTGACAAATATCAATAAAGGGAACACAAGGCTATAGCAAATATTAATAAAACAAATCAAAATTTAACCCATCAAGTCCAAGCTCATTTAACCAAAAATAAGTGAAATACTCAAGCAAGCTCTCACAAACAAAGTATCTCTCACTTCAACAAAGACTCAAGGATAGGTAAAGATACATCAACAAGTCAAATTTTATAAGGCTTCAAAAATACTCAAGAGACCAACAAAAATAATTACATTAGATTTGAGAGTTTTAAGAACCAATTGTAAGGTATAACACTCTTCAAATTGATCAAACTTGACTCATAAGATGTTTCACACACCCACACAAACTTAAAGATATTAAAAGTATCAAGGACATATTTAAAAATGATTTCAGCAACACAAATATACCAAATTCAACTAAATGAGTAAACTGCAAAAAGTTTGAGTAAACTGAATTAGGCAACCAGGCCGCTCAAAAAGTTTTAAAAAATGTAGTAGATCAATTCGACTCATCATGGATTGAGTCAACTCAAAGTAAATTTGGATTCGACTCAACCACATTTAACTCAACATAGTTTGTTGGGTGTACTACAATAATGAATAATTTCACCAATTTCAAGAAGCAACTTTATGAACTAATCCCCAGTGACTATATTTCAAATGTTGTAGTCTGCTCAAAATTTTACCCCTAACACAAAAGAATATACAATGCCTTTATGCATTATGGGATGTTTGGGAGAAACTATTGGGGTACTTATAACACCACATTATATATACTTCATTTAAGAACTTGTAAACACACTCAAAAGCATACACACATAGACAAAAGACGCAAAGACATTAATTTCACCAAAGATTCATTGAAAGTTCCATTGAGATTTTCAAAGTTCCATAATAGCTTTTAAAGTTCCATAAAAGCTTGCAATGTTTCATCAAAACCTTTCAAAGTATTCAAAGTTCCACCACACACATTCTAGATACACTCATTGATCCAAATTTCATTATTTTAAGAGAGTATTATACTATTAGAGAGTATTATACATTAAAAGAAAAGTTTGTATATAGTTGTCATGCATAAAATTCCTCTTAAATGTCTATTGTATCTTCAAGGCTAGTAGTGCCTTTGTATCAAGCTTATAAAGAGATATTGATTCCCTTGGATGTTGTGGTTGCAAGGAGGTTCGAATTTCCTTTCCAGCAAATGGTTCCACCACATAAAACCGAGATAGTGGAATACCATAAATGTCGTATCGAGTGTGGATATACATGGAAGGTCAAACCATGTAAAAATAGTTAGATTTGAAAGTTTTTCTTCTACTCTTTATTCATATGTATTGATTGATTTTGTATAAATGGTTTATACATACATAATAAATACTTGCTTTTGCACACTTCAATTAGAACAAATTAAACTTCGATTAAAACAATCTTGCGTGAATTTTTCAAATTGACAAATTTTATAAAAACTAACTTATCCCCATCTTGGGTAATTTTCTAACGAACATTGTGGGGGAATTATCTTGATAATTCGAGTTATTCAAATTAGGTGACACCTGCATGCCCAGAAGCACATGTAAGTATTGTGGATTAAAGATGAGAACAAAGGGGAGTCTGATCAGTTAGAATCTCGGGAGCCTGATAAGTTCGATCCAGTTGAAATTAAATCTAAGTCTCCTAGAGTCCTGAATGGATCCTTCACCTTCTATTACCTATAAATATAAACCCCATCCATGGAAAAAAGGGGCATGTTGCGAACTTATTAATAAGAAAGAGAGAAAAACCCCATGGACGTAGGCACGTTGTCGAACCACGTATATTCTTTTGTTGTGCGATTGTGTGCTTTATTTTTCCTATTTGGTTCTAGTTGTTTGGAATTATGACTCGTAGGATTTTTGCTCCTACAATTGGCTCCGTTTGTGGGAAGAAAGTTTTTTTCCCTAGCCAATTAGAGCTTACAAATAGTCATGTCTCACCCGCATAGAGGTCCATCCCAACACGAGTCATAACACTCCTAACACACGTTGTCATAATTAGGAGGAACACTCTGAGAAAAATAAAGGACAACCTAGATCTACCCAGACGTCACGATTAGTTGATGTATACGAATGGCGTCTCCTTAAAAAAGTGGAGGCCATACGCCTCCAATAAGAGGATAACGCATATCTGTAGCATAGTCTAGAAAGTATGGAGCGAGGGATCCACGGGGATAAGCACAAGAGTAATGACCGAACGACTAGCCCTTAGGCGAAGAAAACTTGCAATCGAGGAAGGAGTTCATGCCTTAAGAAAAATCCCTCCATGCAGGGGAGTTCTGTGAAACCCCGCCTAATTAAATACCGGGTGATCAGTCCTTTATTAAATTATAATCAAGGTGAACGGTTGGTTCATTCTCAGCATCACTGTCGAAAAATAAATTTTCCAATTTAAACACCCTAATATTTAAACTAAGTGTCAAAACTATTTAAACCTTATTACCATTTTATTTAAATCCAATTATAAAACCTTTGATAATTAACAGTTTAAGAGTCACACAATAATAGTAAGAATGTAAATGATCATTCAAGAATTTAACCATCAATAGTAAATCCCAACTTCAAAATACCAAAGAAAAACATTCTGACAGTAATAAATCCCAAAGTAAAGCTACTGAAAGTAAATAAATTACAATTCCTCACAAAACCAACTAAATAATGAAAAGGGCGACACATGCCCAACTAGATAAATTAGAACTAGAAACAGAATCAATAATGAGGTCGTCTAAGCACAAGGCCTGCAACTCCCACAAAAGCTGCAGCACGTTCCATATCCAGAGAATCCTAAGCCTGACGCCCTTGTGGCTGGGCCCCTGTAATACACATATATATATACAAGAGAGGAGAGATAACAGTACACGGGTCAGATCCCGATTATAAAACAGTTTAAAAATTTAGTTTAGCAAGTATTTAAAATGTTTACTGGCTAATGCAACAACATATTAGTAACGACACTCTGTTGAGAAAGTCTCACCTCTCTTCTAGTGTTCACCCTACCGCACTATTAATCCCAAAAGATTAACTTAATTCAAATTCCTCATTAGATTCCATGCCAACAATTTCTAGGACTAAGATAATTAAATTCCAGGAATTTAAGGTTTTCACATAACTCTTATTTGATTAAAAAGTCTTTCAACAGTGTCACAACATTTCAACCATATATAAATAAACCAGAATATTTATCCATTAATTAACTTCTTTTAGTCTCAGTAGGAAGTTATAAATTTCAAGACTATATATATATACATTAATTACCCATCTAATATATATATACTACTGGCACCCCACATAATATATATGGTGCTGGCATACTCTGCTATCAAGTCCCCGTATCACTCGTACTAAGGGAAATACTAGTTCGGAATCACTCTCGAACTGTATTAATACAAATAAACACAAATTGAGGCGAAGCATAGTTCCAAGTCACTAAGAGGTCAGCACATACCCTCACGTCTCTTAGGACCGTCTGACTATCAATCAGATAGCCTGTACCATAGATTTCTCTGTTCTAGGGTACGAGTCAATATCCCCCATAAAGATCCCATCCAGATAAGACTATCCCAACGCGAAAACCTCAGCGATAGCAAGTAGCGCGGGCATGATTTGTTTACACGTATATAAGATGTATGCTCAATCACAGAGTCATATAGATATATATAACTATTCACATTCATAAGTTAGGTACGCCCACGGCCCAACATTATATTATTCCAGTCTTAGTACATTTTTATTCGATTATTTCTTATAACGGACTTATTCATTTTATTTTCGAAATTTAATTTATTCCAACTCACTTCTCATCTCTCGAAGTATTCCCTTTACCTAAGTACAATTTTAGTAGGCCCTCACTTACCTTCTAATACAACTCACAGACATTTCGATTATTAAGTCTACGCACGTTAGATTTCTTAGGTATGAATATTTCCTCGTTTACCCTTCATTTTCCCATTTCATTAAAGTTCCACTTAACGGGGTTTACCTTGACCCTACTGGTAATTTTCATGTTTCATTATGTCCTAATAACATTAATCAAGGTTTATTACTCATTTACTCGGATTAAGTCAACACAAGAAAAAATCTAGTTTTCCCAGAAGGGGTTGATCGATCGATAGAAAGGGGTCGATCGATCGATCAATCAGTCGATCGATCGATGCTCTTGGCTCGATCGATCGATCATGCAGGTATGGCAAAAACTGCAGAATACCAGTTACGGGAATTATCATCCAAAATCATCCAAATCCAAGTCTTTAACTCCCAAACTCCCAGATATTTATACCACCAGCATTATAAACCCAAATGAACAATATTCTACGTAAGGCATGCGAGTTTTCATCAAGTATCATGAATTAAAAGGGCCAAAATCAATATAAATCTCGTGAACCCTAAAAATTTCTTTAACTTAGTTCTTCTCATTCTTTTTCCAGAATTTCTACTTCTAACCAAATGTAAATTCGTGGTTCAACCTCTACATGTATGTTTATATCTCTACAACATGCGATTTCTAACCTCCAACATAGGTTTTCTTCCATAAAAACTCATCCTAATCAACCCTAAAATAATATGAATAAAGCATTAACTAAATTAAGCAAGATAAATACTTTCCTGAAAATTTTTGTTTCTGATTTGTGGATGAAATCAGTGTGGTGGTGATCCTCGTTGCGCGATCTAACGTTTGGCGGTGACGGCGGTGCAAACGGAGGAGTTCTTGGCCTAGAACTCCTTGGTAAGCTCTTCCTTTCCTTCTCCAATGTCCGACTTTTATTTTTGGTTGTGTTAACCCTAGGAGACAACCATAAGCATCTGATATAACCTAGAAAATTCGTAGGTTTCCAAGCCCAAAAATACAAAATGCCTAAAACGCCCTCCCGAGGTGTTAATTAAGCCTAAAAACTCCCCGAGACCCAAACTAAACCCCCGGGTACATTATTTTAACTATCTCGACCCTTTTAGACACTTTGGCGCACTCGAAATGACCATACGGGTGACTTATAATTTATTCTCTTTTATTAATCAAAATTTAGTCCTGACACGGCACGGGCACGTCCCGACTTAAATTTCCAAAATTGTCATTTTATTCACTCGTGAGATTTAATAGAACCAATATTATATATTACTTTGCTCATTAGTAATATTCAACAAGTTTCCAATAATTACTAACTCTCGTCACGTTAGTAATTAAAAATAATTAATTTCTGGATTTATATTAAATTAATAACTCACATCAAATTTAATAAATCCCCAAATTTAGAAAGCATAAAAATACGGGGTATTACAAGTTCTCCAACAAGATGAGATTAGGATGAAGGCCATCACAGACACGATCTACGCATTTTTATTCGAAAAGAGATGGACTAACACCCCGCACATTATGGAGCAAGGTCCACCAAAGAATTGTCCAGGAGGTCCCTCATCAGTCAGATGAATTGTTCAGGAGACATTGATGAGGATATTACGAGTAGAATATCAGTTGATTGGATGATATGGAGATAAGCAAGTGGGGTGTTATGCGATAAAAGGATAAATAATGAATTAAAAGGAAAATTTAATAGAACAATTGTTAGGCCAACGACCCTATATGGAGCGGAGTGTTGGGCCTTAAAGAACAAGCATGAACAAAGTATCCATGTTAGTGAGATGAGGATGCTCCAATGGATGATAGGAGTTACTAGAAAGGACAAGATTAAAAATCAGTATATGAAAGAAAAGTTAAGAGTTGTAATACCCCATACTTTTGGCTATATTTATTTTTGGGATTAATTAATTAAATGCGTATTAATTGGAAATTAATCCGGGTTATAAATACTAACGAGATGCGAGTTGGTAATTGATTATGTGCATACATGTTTTGATATATGTATTTGGTATTATAAAGGTTGTCGTGAGATTTATATACGGCATTTTAGAAATTTTGTTGAGACGCGTGGGACCGCCGCGTCACGGTGTAATATTTTGATTATAAAAGTGAATTTAAAATCTATAAACTGTATGGTCATTTTGAGTGCGCCAACGCGTCCGGAAGGGTCGAGATAGTCAGAAAACACTAGCCGGGGGTGTAGTTTGGGTCCCGGGGTATTTTTAGGCCATACCGGCATCATAAAGGGTATTTTGGTAATTTTACATTTTTAGGAATTAAAAGTGACGAAAATTAGAGATGTAAATCTGATGTGGATTAAACCCACTAAGCCCATTAACCAAACCATATTAACCTAGAAGGCTACGTAGGTTATTAGAAGAGTTTTCTAAGTTTCCCAAATCAAAACCCTAGCCACCTTAAGCCACCATTGGAGAGGAAGCTTGGAGAGAAGAAAATCTGCAGAAATCTTCACCAAACCAACACTAAAATCAGAAATCCAATCAAGGCAAGTGACTTTATTCCATTTAATTTCAGAGAATGTCTTTTCCATGTTAGAAATTGAGGAATTTTAATTGTTCTTGAAAGATGAATGAAAACCCATGTAGTTGGAGTTTAGAACTTGAAAATTTTGAAGAGAATTGCATGTAGAATAATAGGTAGATGATTTCTCTCATGATAATTGTGATTAGAAGAAATTAAGACGAATTAAATTCTGGGATTTGATGATGATATAAACCTAGGGTTCTTGTTCTTGAAATAATTGGGAAAAAGGTGTAGAGATTTATATTTTGATTGATGTTAAAGAGATTTAATCCTTGAAAACATGTTAGGAGTTGACTTGAATATGTTTAGGATGAATTAGAGACCCTAAAACGTTGTTGGGATGAACTTTGGAAGGGATTTGGAGTGATAAAAATGGATAAAAACGAATTGGGGAAAAATCTGGGCCGAAACTGGTCAGTCGTTAGAAGAAATCCCCAGGTCGTTCGAACGAGCTCGTTCGAACGAGCTTCTAACGAGTTGACCAGTCTCTTCCAACGAGGGGTAGTTTCGTTCGATATCTCGTTCGAACGAGATATCGTTAGAAGGTACAGTTCGTTCGAACGAACTGGGATCTCGTTCGAACAGCCTCGTTCGATCGAGGCTTCTAACGAGCTGACAGTCCAATCTCGTTCGAACAGCTTCGTTCGAACGAGACTTCTAACGAGTTGATAGTTAGGTCCTTTTTGGACTGTTTTGATTTTTGGAGTCCCGGAAACTTGTTCGAGTGTAGAGTTAACATTCCTTGATGATGTATTGATGGATTTGGGACTTTTGGGTTATTATGAGGAGTAAATTATATACGAGAGTTATATTAAATGGACGGTTTGGGTTGAGACATGAGTGTCTACTACGACGTGAGAATGTATTATGGCGCGTATAATTACAAACCGGAATAGTATAAATTGTGATAATTATAAGTTAGTACGAGATAGCGATATGTACTACGATTAAACTACGGGATTACTAAGACGTGTGTTTACTTAGTATTGGTATATGAATTATGTGTATGACATACCTACCATACTTGCTATCACGGGAGGTTTGCGTTCGCTTAGGGCCCTCTAATCCTTGTGTTGCCCGGATTTAGACTGGTTACCTTGATGAACATAGGTCATAGAAAGACTTATTGGGATATTAATAAGTCCGCTGATCGTAGGAGCGTAGGTATGTGCGTGACCTATGTGATGTGACTGTGTTCGCCTCCATTATTTGTGATGTTGTTATCTGTGAGCTATTCCTGAGAGATTCGGAATATGTAATCCTTATGTACGTGATGTACCGGGATGGATAGCAGAGTATGTGTTCACCACAGCTTAGTTCTCGGGGTGCTTATATTGTATATTTATGATGTGAATAATATACTCTTAATTAATGGGAACCTCCATGTTAATGTTGTGAATATAATTACGGCATTGTTTCGAGAAATATAACGAGTTAACTGATAGTGTTATATATTGCATATTGAGCATCTGAGTTTACATTAAACCCTACTTAATTTCGAGCGTTATTATGTTAATAGAACCGAGTAATAAGGGTAGGACCTATGACAGTCTAGCTAGATATGTTGGTACTTAGCTAGTGGTTTGCGTCGTTATAGATGGGTACTTACGTTAGGAGTGCACAGTTAGACGAGAGGTGAGAATATCATGTGAGTGCACGTCCCAACATGTACTTTGCATTTAATGTTTTAAATGTTTTTAAAGCACTTGCAGGTTTTTAAAATATAACTCCACTTTCGGGCTCTGACCCGTTTGCTTTTCAAATCTATTTTTCTTTGTAAAACCATTTTAGGTGCCCAGCCACAAGGACACCAAGCATAGGATACTCATTCAGGTGACGAGCTGTAGCTGGTTGTGGAAGCTACAGGGACTTTGCTTGTAGACGCTTCGATCTTTTGGATTCCAGAGTTATTATCTATCAGTTGTAGGGCATGTTGCCCATTTCTATTAGACATCTTTCTATTTACAGTTTTCAGACTTTGGCATGTATCGTTTTAGTATTCGGTTTACTTTTTCAGTTGTGGGATTGTAGTGAGGAGTTTTTCCTCCAGACTTTATTTACTGTTATGTGATGGTTATTCATTTTACTTTAGTATGGTGAATGGTGTTATTATTCTTTATTACACTTGTTGCATGTTAATCAGACTTTAATTAAAATTTGGCAACTTACTTTTTAAATACTAGGTGGTTAGTAAAATTAAAATGTTTTCGACAGTGATGCTATTAACTGAGCCAACTTGGCATTTTGAATTAATTTAATAAAGGAGTAGCTACCCGATATTTAATTAGTCGGGGTGTCACAAGAGTATCTCTTATTAGCGATAAATTAAGAGAGATTAGACTTAGATGGTATTGACATGTGTTGCATAGAGCAATACATGCATTTATAACATGATAATGAATATTAAAAATAGAGGGTAAAAGAGAAAGGGTTCGACCTAAGCTATCATGGGAGAAAATTATTAGGAGAGGTCTTCAGACATTAAACTTGAATAATAATATTGCTTATAATAGATTTAACACCCCGCGTAGTCTAACAAGCAAGGTGGCCAGCCGCCGCCGCCAAACTACGTCGGCATCACTAAATAAGTAATCATTCTTAACACGTGACACATATGAGACATAAAAATTCATTCCACAAGATAATAATTAAATCGATCTAAATAATAATAGCCATTCATACAATAATAAAATCCATCACCATGCTAATCTCCAATGAATATAAATTCGAATAAAATATCTGAAAAAAATCATAAACATTTGTAGAACCAATTGGCCCACCAAATCTATAAATAAAGTCTTATAACAGAAATGCGACGGAAAGAAAAATAAATCTAAACTACTAAGCATCTATCATAAACTCCAGCTGCACCTCCAAAATATCTCTAATATTCCCCTGCAGCTACTCCAGCGCTAAACCTGAAATGTTAGTCAATGCAATAATGGGTCCGAGCCCACCGCATGAATACAAACTACTATCCCCAATGAGGGTCCGTGAACCCAAACAATAGCATTATACATAATAAATACCACAACATAATATTTTAATTTAAACGCGATACTTATAAACTTGTGAGTAAAAGTAAACAGCAAACACTTATCCCCGAAAATAAGCGACCCGAAAGTTTAATTCTAACTTATGCTATCAAAATCTGGTAATTACTCTATATTCATCATCTTTAAAAAAAATTGATTTATCACATCATCATCATCATTATTATTATTATTATTATTATTATTATTATTATTATTATTATTATTATTATTATTATTATTATTATTATTATTATTATTATTATTATTATTATTATTATTATTATTATTATTATTATTACGGTGCCGTCATAGCCAGCCGACCCTACAATATTTTCTGCATTTATTCGGGCCCGTCTCAAGTTTTACACCACACACATTTCTCCCGTAATAGCCAGTCATCCCGTATTCTGTCAGTCATGCACTTATTTTCGAGGTTCCATGCACGACACATCATAATAGCCAACCAACCCGTTTAACTGTCAGCACTGCACTTATTACGACGCCACACACCCACACATCGAAATAGCCAACTAACCCGTTTAACTGTCAGTTCTTCACTTATTAACGACGCCAATATATTTTAATACTTGTTTATTATCTTAGGCATTAATTATCAATTTCTCAAGTTTTCATTATTTTAAATTAATCCCACCCTATTATAGAACATAATCCTCAAACTTACCCCTAGTCCCATACCTAAAGGTCTCTAAAACATAAACATGTCCTACCCTACTTTGTAGGATTAATTTATATCATTAATCTCTTCCTAGTCTCGTGCCTAGGCTATCCAAATCAACAGAACGACACCAAAATCAACCCACCCCAGAATATCACATCTGTAAAAATCTACACTAACTAGTCCCATACCTAGAAAGTGTTAATCGCAACTAAGACATATCTACTAGTCATATACCTAACAAGTATTCCTAAAATTAAAGTGAAAGCATACTATCCGAAATTCCTTCGTCCCCGCGGTGATTAATATAGTTAACACAATAAGTCGCACAATCCAATTTATCAATAAATACACAGTTCCTCATATAATCATAATTGATCAACAAATATAATCTAAACATCATGTGAATTTATGAAGCGCATAACAATAATTCATTTTGATCATACCTATAAAATTTCATATGATTATCCAAGTTTCTTTTTAATTTAAAATAGTGCAACGATGATTTTCTACATGCAAACCTAACCCCCATAATAATAAAATCAAATCTCTACCCTAAGCACACAAGGGATATGAGTCTTAATTCAGATTTATATTTTTCAAAAAAATAGTCCCAAATTAGTTTTCACTTTTCCTTTTTAAGGTCGCTAATTTATTTTAAGAGGAACATGTAATTAATGTTTAGTCGACATTTAAAATGCATAATACTAAAGAGAGAGAATATAAGTATTCATGCGTGCTGAAAAGTCCTTTAGAAATTCTTATCAGACGGTTATAATCCCCTTGAAAAATTAAGAAAGATCCGTTTTTGAACAATCTTGAGAAAACACCAATTAAGCCATCAAAACTTGAGTTGAATCTTGATAAAATTTGGGGCTAGAGTTTGTAGTTGAAAGGGAATAAAATTGTAGGAGTATTCTGGTTGAAAAGTTGACGGAAAAGTTATTAGAAAAGTCTAACCCCGTGTTAATTTAATAGGGAGAAGATTAAAGTTTAATTGCAATTAGAATCCTATTAAAACTAAAACATTGTTGCTGCCGACCTAGGCGAACCGGTTCGGCCTACCTCCTGAACCGGTTCGGATGCCCCGACATCCAAAAATTCCCCATTTCATTATAAAAACTGTAATACTTATAATTTAACCCCGATTTCAATTTAGATTAAAACTTTATTTTTTTATAAATAAAATCTAACATTCTTACTAAAAATAATTAAATCCAAAAATTTTATTTTGTCGAATTTTGAATTAATTTATTTTAATTTCCAATTTAATTTAATTAAATACCGATTTAAATCTACGAGTGTTACATACTTCCCCACTAACACAGGAATTTCGTCCTCGAAATTTGAAGAAGCGTAAATGCAAAAAAGTAGAATACGGCTTACATATGTCTACCCATAAATGCCACGATTAGGCGCCCATACACCCAATCCTACCTGCACGAAATCCCCGATCAAAAATACAATATATTTATATAAGTATCTAGGTAAATAATATTTACCGTACGTTTTGGCTCCTGTGACGCCTGCCATGCCTCAGGCTCTTGAGTCGGAAGCATGTAGCACCTACCCACTGCGGCTACCGCTGGTGCTGTGACGCTCCCTATACACCCGTCACTGCCGGTGCTGGAGGCCCTTGGCTCTGATAGCCCTTAGTCACTTGGCCCTGTCGGCCCTCTCTCTAAGGACACCTGTAAGCTCGATGCCTTATCTCTCCACAAACAAAACATGCACCCCTAAAAGGTTCGAAATTCCTACCTAGGTTTTTCTCACCTTGCGGTCCCTTCCCCTGAGAGCTCTGCGGAACACTACTGCCCTGCTACTCCTGACCTGTCCTCTGTGTCTTCCACGCCTGGTCATTGCGACCCTTATTCTCTCCTCCCTAACCATTAGAATCTTGCCTTTTCCCAACTTCTTTTGATAATATACCTTCTCGTGCCAAAACAATATCGCAACGTCCACCACCTGAGTGTATATAGTATTCGCCGGATTCCCAAACACCATCTCCCTGATAAACCAAGAGAAGCCTTTGATAAAACACCTCATCTTCTTCGCCTCAGTATTGACCTCCTCTGGTACAAATATCGATAAATTTGTAAACGCCTGCTCGTATTCAACAATCGATGTCGATCCCTACTCTAAGTCCACCGCCTGTTCATTGTGCACCTAATTGTATACGAAAAATACTTATTATTAAACTTTGTAAAAAAATCACCATAATTCAAACGATCCCTATCCTCTGATGTGGTAACACTTTCCCACCACTGTAATGCATCCCCCATCAGCTTGAATGTAGCCAACATCTGCTTTTGCACATCAGTGCAATCAACCATCCTCAAGTATCTCTCCATGTCTCTCCTCCATTGGTGAGCAACCATTGGGTCAAATCCCCTACAAAGGTGGGAGGATTGCCCTTGTAAAAAATAGCCCTCACCCTATCCGGAGTCGAAGCGAGTGTACCCGAATGCTGCGCATCTAAATTCACCCACCTCTGTCTCCTTTCTTCGATACCGACCATCATGGCCTCACGTACAATAGCCTCTAACTCCTCGGAATCCAATATAAACTGCCTCGGACTCTCCTGACTTGCTAAACCAGAAAATGAACCCTCTCCCCTCTCTCCATCCCTCCTAGTATTCGCCATTTGAAAAGATACGAACAAAACAACATCAGACTCGGAATAACTAAGAGTACAAATCATTAAAAGGAATAAAAAATAGCAACTCGGAAGCTAAAACGGACTTAGAACCTATGATACCTAAGACAATACTTTGATACCATTTGTAACACCCCGCGTAATCTGATAAGCGAAGTGGCCAGTCGCCGCTGCCTAACTACGTCGGGCATCACTAAATAAGTAATCATTCTCAATATGTGACAGATATGAGATATATAAAAATTCATTTTACAAGATAATAATTAAATCGGTCCAAATAAGAATAGCCATTCATGCAATAATAAAATTCATCACCATGCTAATCTCTAAAAATTCAGTCTCCAATGAATATAAATATGAATAAAATGATCTAACTATAAATATCTAAATAAAATCGTAAACAACTGTGAAACCGATTGGTCCACCAAATCCATAAAAAAAGTCTCAGAATAAAAATGCAACGGAAAGGAAAATAAATCTAAACTACTAATCATCTATCTTAAACTCTGGCTGCACCTCCAAGATATCTCTAATATTCCCCTGCAGCTACTCCAGCGCTAAACCTGAAATGTTACTCAATGCATTGGGTCAGAGCCTACATCATGAATACAAGCTACTCTCCCCAGTTAGGGTCCGTGACCCCAGACAGTAGCATTATTGATGTGACTAAGAATGTGTCTCAGAAGTGAGTACTCTCTAGGCTCAAGTGCAAGCCTGTCGCTCAATTAATAATTTGATAAGTTGGGTATCGATCCTCAGGGAAATAGGGCAAACGAGTTATAACGACGTTGGACGGACGAAGGAACCCTAACTCTGACTCTAAAGAAAAGGTAAAAGTGATTTTATTGTTGGAATAACTACAACTAGATGCAATTTTGAAAAGTGTTAACTAATGAACTAAAGTATGAATAGAAGGGAACTATTCTAAATTACTTGAAATACTAATGATGATTGAATTAAAATTTGAACTATATGATGAGAAAAAGAGGATGGGAATAAAATCCCTCAACCCTAGAGTATTGATGGTATAAAACTAATCATAAATTTAAGTGATTAATTAGACCCAAAATTTAGTACTCCCAAGCATTACATATATGAGGTTCAAGCCCGCACCATACATAATCAGATGACGAGTAAATCGGTATTGCAATAGTGACACTCGAATTGCATTCTGAAGCACCCCCATTACCCTGAAGCAAACGAGATCCAAAGAACTAAAATTATCGCGTTTATACGCGATACGATCATAGTAAATCATTAAATTTATAGGATTAATTCATACACATGCAACTACCACATGACGTTGAGTTCATGCATCCCGACCTTAAAAATCTGGCCGGACATATGAAAACTTGAAGACAACACGTTTGGAATGAAAAAAAAATATTTTTAATACTGAATAAAGATGAAGAGAATAAAAAAATACTTACTAACAAAAGAATTACTGCAATAAGAAAAGAAGGAATTGCAAGAAATTTACTTGAATTGCAACTGGAATCAAAACTAGGGTTTATTGTTCTTCTCTAAAATTGATTACAAAGCTTCCCTCACGAATCAGAAGCCTTCTCTTAATGTTTTGGAGGAGTTACAATTTATCATCTACGAAATATCAGAGTTTGAACCAAGTAGTATTCTAATTTTTACAAGTGGATAAGTTCGGATAATCGAGAACATAACCGATCATGTTAAGGGGTTCGGTTCGGTTCGGTTCTGTCTTTGACAACCTTTACGAGAATTCTTCGAGCACCGGATCGGTTCTTTATTTCCTTCCTTCGATTTGGTTCCATCTTGTTAACTCTTCATAGGAAGTTTTTCAGGTGTAGGATCAATTCGTTATTTCCTCCCTTCGGTTCAGTTCTGTCTTGACAGTCTTTATAGGAACTTTCTCAGGATGGAATCGATTCTTTTTCTTTCCACTTAGGTTCGGTTTCATCTTGTCATCTTTTGGAGAAACCGTCCCTTCTTGTACTTCTTTGAAGTTTTGGTACGGAACTCGGATTAAAACACTAAACACCTGCGAAATAGATGAAGAACACACGAAACTTGGCGTACTCATTAGAAACTTGTCAATAGTAATGATATGATATAAATCCACTTGAATTACACTTTGCGGAGCGATAAAAGCCTCTAAATTAAGGGGATAAATGGGAAGAATTTATGCCTAATCAAACCCCCATAACTTAAAACTTTGATCGTCCCGATCAATATAAAAGAATCAAAATATGGTCTAACTCAAAAATGGGATATAATACCTCTTTTGCGGGTGAGCGATTGCATTTAGCATATGCAACAAGCCTTTAAACCCCTAGGTTACCCTGGTAGGACGAGTTGTACCTCGTGAGGGTTTATAAAGAATATACTCAAAAAATTCGACTCAAAGAAACTCAAAATACGCAAAAATTGTATAATTCAAACTTTTCCAAAAAATAGTCATTATCAATTCATGTTCAATAGTCTTAAATCATAGTGAGCGTGTGTGAAGCCAAAAATTTAACCGCGAATTTCCACCGAATGATCATTGCATTACTTATCCGAAAATTCATTTCAATTTCAATTTCTCACAGATTCACTCACAAACGAATCACTCGGATTGTGGCTATTCTCTCTGTATGCGTAATCTATAAGAGTAAATATAGTGAAACCAAGTTCACGCACACAAGTAGAAAGATGGAATTTTATGGTAACTAGATCTCATCATTGGATTACGGATATAAGAAAATGGGGACATTGCCTCTAATTAGTATCTTTGATCTCTTTTATTATCTTTTTGTGTTTTTGCTCTCCACGCGGTAACCAATTTCGCAATTTGGACTCGGTTAGGACTTTTTCGGGCTAATGGTGTATTGGGTAAAATGGGAGTGGTACGGAAAATTTGGAATTGGAAAGTTTTCTTATGATGTCCGTTAGTGCGTTTCCGGGTTTTTACTAATTTTTTCTCTTTTTTTTTTTATTTTTCACGCTTTTCTTTTCTTGCTATTTTTGTTGAGCATAGCTATTTTTTTCTTGCCCCTTTTTCTGCACTTTTCCGGACTTAATTTCTGGGATTGTCCCCTTTTCACAATTCCAGGTCAACTGGGATTTTTCGGGTTGTCAAACGAAAGGGAAAAATTGATTTGACTCAATTTGGGTTACAAAAGGGATAATTTTTCACTACTTTTTCTGGCCAATATTTTTGGGTGACAAACGAGGGCCTACTTTATTGTCCAAAATACTAATTGCGTTACCATATGCATTTTGAGATGAATTAAGTTTAGAGATCTATCTTGGCACGTTTTTCAAGACAATACCACACATTTTCCGTAATCGATGAAAGTGAAAGAATTGAGATCCTCGACGACTTATTTGACGCTGAAAAGAACTTTGGGTTAACAATTAACTCAGATTGATTTATAAATTTCATAAAAATGAAAGGCTCGAATCTCACCGGGGTTGTTAATCTCCACATTTATTCGTTAAGTCGCCTACGTTCGCTCAATTTCCATCTTTGGTCAATTTTGGCTTTGTGCATTTTTGAATTTTACAACTTGAGACTTTAAACCGACTTTTAATGATATTTTTGAAAAATTTGAATTCCAATTTTTATTTATTTTGAAAAAAATATTTTTGGTTTTTTCAAGATTTTTTGATTTTTTTGAAATTTATGGGCATTTTTGGAAATTTGTGAAGTTTTAGAAATACACACTTGCGCCCCCCCTAACTTAGACTTTTGCATTGTCCTCAAGCAAAAAGCACTAAAATCTAACTCAAAGCGAATAAAAAGTGCGAGAAAATAAAATAAACAAATGAAACATAAATGCAACATTTTTATAGATAAATAACATCTGAGTTACAAAAGGTAGGGAAGAACACACAACCAATAATGTTCAAACAACCACCACAAACACACACAAACAGCTAACACAAACAAGGGCTTCATTGGGGCGGCGGATTTGAGGGCCCGGGTGCGTTGGGATCGTAGGGATCATAGAAGAAAGTGGGGGGCGGCCCATCAAAATTGAGCTCGTATGGGTGGGCTTGGAGCTGATGCATCATGCTCATGTCCCTTCGGTAGGTGTCCTGATAGGGCTGCTTGGTCTCGGTTGTATTGGGTGATGAACCCGTCAAAACGGGATTCCACCGCTGCAAGGCGCCTATCAAAATTCGCACCCGGGGGATCAAAATTTGAATCATCGTCCTTGTTGTACTCTTTTTCTTCAGCCTCGTCCATCTCGACATCCTCAACCTCTGGCTCTTCAACAGGGATCTCCTCCTCGGCCTCTAAATTAATCACCTCCCGGGCTGCTCGAATGGAAGCCCTTTACTGGGCACTCCTAGTGCGTGATACCTTCCCAATGGGCTTAGGGAGGCGTGGGAAAGCGTGAGGTGGATGGATACCATCATCGATAAGGAGGGAAGTGATGAGGCAGCCATAAGGGAGGGGTACCGAAACTTTTTGCTCCCAGGTCGCGCAAAGGATATCAGCGTAAAGCATGCGGGCCAGATTTAGGGTGAAATTTGGGTCGAAAAGGTGGTACACGAGTGTGGCTTGGCGAGGGAACATCGCCGAGTCGTTTGAGGTTTGAAATAAGTTGGCGCACACAATATGGAAGGTGATGCGAGCCTTTTCGTTTAGGCGACCCACGGGGAAGGTACCCCGTTCCCAAATATCGTTGTGCGCAAGCCGGTCGATGCATTGTTGTTAGGGAATGGTGGGGGTATTGGTTGGGTAATCATAGATTTCTGGGTGGGGGATGCCCTTGTCAGCAAGTTTGCGGGCGAGGATGGCCAAGGAGAATGGGATGGGGCGACCGTCAACAAAGGCTTGGCACTCGAACTTGTCCGTGTGGACGAGAGCGCCATAGAAGGATCGGACTTCGTCCACCCAAATGACATTGTTGGGTTCTTGGAGGTATTGCGTCCACCCCCTCCGGCTAAAAGGGGTAGTGACGGAGCGGGGCAACTCAGCCCAATTGACAACTCGCTCAATGTGTAGTTGGCGGGAGTGGCTAAAAAAAGTTTCGCACCATACGCGGTCCATGTGGGAGAGGTATTCTCCATTGTCGTTGGGCAGAATCTCGGTGGACATATATTTAGCGGGAACAACGGGATTGGCCATGGGGAAACCCGAGAATATTGGAGATGAGAGAAAAAGGGTTGTAGAGAGGGAAGGTAGAGTGGAGGTGTGAGTGGAATGGTAGGGTTGGGGTGGTTTTTATAGGTGGTGGGGATTGTTGGGTGGATGGATTTTTGGTGGGAAAGGGGAGTGAATGTTTTGGGGGGGAAAGGGGGAAGAATGGAGGGAAGGGAGAGGATAGGGGGAAGGAATAAGCTCGTCAGGAAGAACCAAAATCGCAGAACCCGAACCGATCCAGTTCAGGGGTGATTCGGTTCGGTTTTGGGGATTTTTTATTTTGCGATTTTTCAAAACCGAACTGATCCGGTTTGGGGATTCGGTTGAGTTCCATCTTTAGCAGAACCCTCTTCTCAGATTGCTGCACTAGAATACCAACCCCTCAACTTTGTGGACGCTTTCTCACTTATTCACCCACTTGGATTTCTCGACGCCCTCGCGAAGTGCGTGTTGGAATGCGTGATCTTAACCCTAAACTCACATAACCTACCTACGAACTCAATCTAATCTATCTAAGCTCAACTACTATAAATAAGAAATCACCCCTTACGTTTCGGGGGTGCGACGCCTTCTCTTTCAAGCTCATTCCACCCCATAAATGGGGTCCGACAACCAAACGGTGTCGAATTCTTCCACACACGCCTCTAGATATGGATTTAGGCGTTGTCCATTAACCTTGAATGTATTTCCCCCTTTTAAATCGTCTAATTCCACAACTCCATGAGGGAATACATTCTTCACAATGAAAGGGCCAGACCATCGTGACCGCAACTTTCCAAGAAATAGATGAAGTCGAGAGTTATAGAGAAGCACTTTTTGTTTAGGAAGAAACTCTTTGCGTCGAATAATGTTATCATGAGCGAGTTTCATCCTTTATTTGAAATTTTTTGCGTTCTCATACGCATCATTGCGTTTCTCTTCTAACTCGTTTAGTTGAAGCTTGCGTGCTTCACCGGCTTTATCCATGTCATAATTCAACTTCTTAATTGCCCAATACGCCTTGTGCTCTAATTCAACGGGAAGATGGAAAGGTTTTCCATACACAAAGCGGAATGGGGACATGCCTAGTGGATTTTTGTATGCGGTTGGATAGGCCCATAGTGAATCGTTCAATCGAAGTGGCCAATCTTTTCGAGTGGGATTGACGGTCTTCTCGAGAATGTTCTTGATTTCCCGATTGGCTAATTCAGCCTGCCCATTCGTTTGTGGGTGATAGGTCATTCCGACCTTGTGAATGTCGCCATACTTTCCCATGAGCTTCGTGAATGGCCTGTTGCAAAATTGCATGCCATTATCACTAATTATCGCCTTCGGAGCACCGAAGCGGGAAAGTATATGTTCCTGTAGGAACCTAATCACCACTTTTTTATCATTCGTCATGGTAGCTATAGCTTCCACCAATTTAGAAATATAATCTACCGTGACCAGGATGTATAGAAAACCAAAAGATGGGGGAAAAGGGCCCATGAAGTCAATACCCCAGCAGTCAAAGATCTCAATAATGAGTATTGGGGTTAATGGCATCATATCTCGTCGGCTAATCGGCCCCGTCCTTTGACACCTATCGCAAGATTTGCAACAATTGTTCACATCCTGGAAAATTATGGGCCAATAGAGGCCGCATTGAAGAATCTTAGTGGCCGTCTTTTTCGTCAAAAAGTGGCCTCCACAAGCTTCCGAATGACAGAAATGGATGACTTTTGGAATCTCGTCATTCGGTGCACATCTTCGGATGATTTGATCGGCGCAATATTTAAAAAGGAAAGGATCATCATCGAAAAACATGCGCGACCAAGTGATGAATCTCTTCTTATCTTGCGGTGTCCAATCGGGAGGAATGACACCCGTGACAAGATAGTTCACTATATCCGCAAATCAGGGCAAAGAAGAGGTGGCAAAGAGTTGCTCATCTGGAAAATATTCATCTATGGATGTGGGATCACTAGGCACATATAAGTGGTCGACAATGAAGTTTTCTACTCCTTTTTTGTCTTTAATGGAGAGATTAAACTCTTGTAAGAGTAGGATTCACCTTATGAGGCACGACTTTGCATCTTTCTTTGCAAGTAGGTATTTCAATGCCGCGTGGTCGGTGAAGCAAGTGATGGGAGAACCGATAAGATAGGAACAAAATTTATCAAGAGTAAAAACTATCGCTAGCAACTCCTTTTCTATAGTGGAGTAATTGAGTTGTGGTCCGGTAAGAGTCCGACTAGCGTAGTAGATGACATGAGCCTTATTGTCTTTCTTTGGCCCAAAATATCCCCTATCGCATAATCACTAGCATCACACATAAGCTCGAATGGTAAGGACCAATCCAGAACTTGCATGATGGGAGCATATACAAGCCTGGTTTTTAGTTTTTCAAAAGCACTGTGGCATGCTTTTGTCCCCTCAAATGGGGTATACTTCATAAGAAGGTTGCTTAAGGGTCTAGCGATGGCGCTAAAGTCCTTAATGAACAGTCGATGAAACCCCGCGTGGCCCAAGAAGGAGCGCACGTCTTTGAGCGATTTTGGTGGGGGTAGATCGGTTATGACATCTATCTTAGCTCTATAACCTTCAATCCCCTTGGATGAAACTATGTGGCCAAGAAATATTTTCTCAGTGACCATAAAATGGCATTTCTCCCAATTTAGCACTAAGTTCTTCTCCACACATCGGGCGAGTACTTTTTCCAGCTTTTCCAGACAAAGATCAAAAGAGGTGCCAAAAATGCTAAAATTGTCCATGAACATTTCAAGTCCTCTCTCAACCATGTCGTTAAATAGGCTCAACATGCACCTTTGAAAGGTCGTGGGTTCATTACACAAGATGAATGGCATACATTTGCAAGCAAACGTACCAAAAGGGCAAGTGATGGTCGTTTTCTCCTGGTCAAGTAAATCTACCTCAATTTGGTTATATCCAGAATAACCATCAAGGAAGCAATAGTAAGGGTGTCCCTCTACTCTCTCAATCATCTGATCAATAAATGGTAAGGGGAAATGGTCTTTCCTAGTTTTCGCATTGAGTTTTCGATAACCAATGCAAACGCGCCACCTGGTGGTGGTACGTTGGGGAACTAGCTTTTCCTTAGCATTCTCAATCACTGTCATGCCCGACTTCTTCGGGACAACTTGAATAGGGCTCACCCACTTGCTATTCGATATTGGGTAGATAATCCCTGCATTCAATAACTTAATGATTTCGGTCCTCACCACTTCATTCATATTGGGGTTTAGCCTTCTTTGCATTTCTCTCGAGGGCTTGACATCCTCCTCGAGGTGGATCTTGTGGGTGCAAATCAAAGGACTTATCCCCTTCAAATCAGCAATACACCAATCAAAAGCACCTTGGTTCTTCCTCAGAATCTTTAACAGTTTACCCTTCTGCTTTTCGTTTAGGATAGAGGAGACAACAATAGGAAATGTCTCGTCCTCTCCTAGGTATGCATATTTAATATGGGAGGGTAGTTTCTTCAACTCGAGAGTCATAAATTTGTCACTGGAGGGAACCATGCGTGCCTCCCTTGGCGGTAACTCCTTGAATCGAGAAACCAAACTTACATCTCTCGCGTCCTCGTCCAACGTTCTCTCATCAAGTAACTCTCTCAAATCCTCAACTTCCCTCTCAAATTCAGTATACGTCACCTCACTCTCGTGGCTCGACACTAAATAGGACCCTAGGGAATCTCCACAATAATTTTCCTCAAAGTACTCCTCTACGATCTCGTCGATGAAGCTCACCGCATGAAGATCATCTTCTTACCCCGTATGTTGGGTTATATGGAAGATGTTAGTCTCTAATGTCATGTTCCCAAAGGTGAGTTGCATCTGCCCATTTCGAGTATTGATAATTGCATTAGTCGTAGCTAAGAATGGGCGCCCAAGAATGATGGGAACATGATTGCTTGAGGCGAAGGAGGGTTCCATGTCCCAAATGACAAAATCTACCGGAAAGTAGAAAGTGTCAACTTGAATAGTCAAGTCCTCAACTATACCCCTTGGGATCTTCACGGTTCGATCCGCTAACTGGAGAGTGATCTTTGTGGGCTTAAGTTTGCCTAGATCTAGTTGCCTATAGATGGTGTAAGGGAGGATATTGACACTTGCTCCCAAGTCAAGTAAGGCTTTTTAAATTTTATTTTCTCCAATGATGCAGGAAATTGTGGGTGCACCGGGATCTTTGAATTTTGGTGGGAGATCATTAAGTAGAATGGAGCTCACGTTCGGTGCTAGAAATACGTTTTTCTTTACCTTCATCTTCCTCTTCACTGTTAACAAGTCTTTGATGACTTTTGTATAAGCAGGAATTCGCTTAATGGCATCGAGGAATGATAAATTTAGCTTTACTTGCTTTAGCACGTCTAGCACTTCATCACGGGGGTTTCCTTTGTGGGAAGGAACCCGAATTTAAGGAAACGGTGCCGTGGTGGGTGGTTTCACTACTACCTCGGGCTCACTAGTGTCTTCTTTATCACTCTCTTTCAAGGGAACATCTTCGGCCTCTTTCGTACCGGGCGAAATCTCCTTGTCTTTGGTTACGTCATGTGGGGGAGGTGATAAATCAACGAATCTCCCATTACGAAGAGTGGACACAACTTGAAATTGCTCCTCATGTTTTGTCAAGGTGGAGCTAACACTAGTTTGACCTTGGGGCGGTCGTTGACCCTGGGCAGGAAATTTTCCCTTCTCTTAGATACTCTGATGATTGCATTTTTGAAATATTTGCATTTATGTCGCTGATCATGCGATCATATCTAGCATTGGTTGCATTCTGGGTATTGATAAATTGGTTCATCGTATCCTCGATATTTCTTTGCAGTGGAGTGATATATGCCCCTTGAGGTGGTGGTGCTTTCACATGTCCTTACATGTGTGGAGCTTGTTGAAAGTGCGATGGTGGAAGAGGGGCAACATGTGAATTATGATTCATCACAGCATGTTGTTGTCCATAGCTAAAACCAGGATGGTTTTTCCCAGAAGGATTGTAAGAATTTCAGTGTGGTGCACCGAAATTACCCTTGAATCCTCCTATACCACTTACTTGCTCTTGAAGAATCACTTTGTAGGCGGGTATTGTCGGGCATTCCACTATTGAATGACCCGCCTCACAAATCGCACACACCTTCTCGATGGGGTTTGGGATGGATCCAGTTGGTCCTCTTCCACATACCTCAAGTATTTCTCATATTCCTTTCTCAAGTAGATCGGGTCGGCTGTCCATCATAACATTCTTTTCCACGTGAAATAGGCCGGACGCCAATGGAATGGTGGTCGCTTGGCGAGTTCGATTTTAAGCACTAGGGTCGGATGTATCCTAAGATTGGGCAGTCTCGACGACATACCTCAGGTGAAGCTCAACATCGTTGGCGTCTAAGTCGACAAAGGTACCATCACACATAGTCTCAATGAGTTATTTGGAATTCATATTCAGCCCATTATGGAATAAGGAAATGATTTGTAGTTTATCAAGTCCATGATGAGGTCACGAAGTGACTAACTCATTAAAACGTTCGTAACATCGATCGAATGACTCATTTTCTAGTTGTCGAAATGTTTGAATTTGATCCTTGATAGAGTTCGTTCGATGTGTAGGAAAGAATTTCTTGAGAAATTTAGATTGTAATTCATTCCATGATGAAATCCAGTTTGGGGGTAAAGACCATAGCCAGGTCTTACCTTATCATTTAGCGATAATGGAAAGAGTTTGAGGCGGATTACATCTTTTGTGCAAGTTTGATTGCTGAGGGTCTCGCACGCCTCCTCAAATTCTATGATGTGGAGATATGGCTTTTCTGAATCCATTCCATGGTAAGTGGGAAGTATTTGTATCATCCCATTCCTAAAGCGAAATTGCCCTGCATTATACAGGAGTAAAATGCATCCCTGAGTGACAGTGCGCTCGAGATATAAGAGCTCTCTCAAAGGGCGGTACGACGCCTCTTCTTCACCGGTGGCTGTACTACCGTGTTATGACATATCTCTCTCACTCAAAGAATCTGTGTCCTCACTGGGTATACTCCGAGCGTGCTCTGAAGTGTGTCCTAAGAGGGAAAACGGAGTGTTATTTACAATTGAGTGTGACGGTGTGGAAGGTGGAATTCAGAATTGTGGGGCGTTAGGGGTGTGAGGGCTATAGGGGTCGTACTCAACTATCGAGTTTTCGTGAATGTGGGTTGGGGTATTGTGGCGAGTTGGAGTGAGTTCAAAATTTTGCATTAACAGGCTTATGAGAGATGATGAGGAATATTTTTGTGCTTTTAAATTTTTTTATGTTTTTGGATTTTTTGAAATTTTTGGTCAAAGCTTTAGATTGACTTGATCTAATCCTAAGTCTACCTAAGTCCCCGACAATGGCGCTAAAAACTTGACGCGACTAAGAATGTGTGTAAGAAGTACGTACTCTCTAGGCTCAAGTGCAAGCCTGTCTCTCAAGTAATAATCTGATAAGTCGGGTATCGATCCTCAGGGAAATAAGACAAACGAGTTATAACGATGTTGGATAGACGAAGGAACCCTAACTCTAAAGAAAAGGGAAAGGTGATTTTATTGTTGGAATAACTACAACTAGATTCAATTTTAAAAAGTGTTAACTAATGAACTAAAGTATGAATGGAATGCAACTATTCTAAATTACTTGAAATACCGATGATGATTGAATTAAAACTTGAACTATATGACGAGGAAAATAGGACGGGAATACAATCCCTCAACCTTAGAGTATTGATGGTATAAAACTAATCGTAAATTTAAGTGATTAATTAGACCCAGAATTTAGTACTCCCAAGCATTACATATATGAGGTTCAAGCCCGCACCATACATAATCAGAGGACGAGTAAATCGATATTGCGATAGTGCCACTCGAATTTCATTCTGAAGCATCCCGGTTACCCTGAAGCAAACGAGATCCAAAGATCTACAATCGTCGCCTTTCTACGTAATACGGTCGTAGTGAATCATTAAATTTAGAGGATTAATTTTATACACATGCAACTACCACATCAGGTTGAGTTCATGCGTCCCGACCTTAAAAATCTAGCCAGACATATGAAAACTTGAAGACAACACGTTTGGAATGAAAGAAAACATTTTTAATACTGAATGAAGATGAAGAGAATATAAAACTACTTACTAACAAAAGAATTACTGTAATAATAAAAGAAGGAATTGCAAGAAATTTACTTGAATTGCAACTGGAATCAAAACTAAGGTTTATTGTTCTTCTTCTCTGAAATTGATTACAAAGCTTCCCTCACGAATCAGAAGCCTTCTCTTAATGTTTTGGAGGAGTTACAATTTATCATCTACGAAATATAAGAGTTTGAACCAAGTAGGATTCTAATTTTTACAAGTGGATAAGTTCGGATAATCGAGAACAGAACCGATCCTGTTAGGGGGTTCGGTTCGATTCTGTCTTTGACAACTTTTACAGAGAATTCTTTGAGCACCGTATCGGTTATTTATTTCCTTCCTTCGGTTCGATTCCATCTTGTTAACTCTTCACAGGAAGTTTTTCAGGTGTAGGATCGGTTCGTTATTTCCTCCATTCGGTTCGGTTCTGTATTGAAAGTCTTTACAGGAACTTTCCCAGAATGGAATCAGTTTTTTTCTTTACACTTAGGTTCGGTTTCATCTTGTCAGCTTTTGGAGAAATCGTTCCTTTTTGTACTTCTTTAAAGCTTTTGGTACGGAACTCGGATTAAAACACTGAACACCTGCGAAATAGATGAAGAACACGAAACTCGGCGTACTCATTAGAAACTTATCAATAGTAATGATATGATATAAATCCACTTGAATTACACTTTGCGGAGCGATAAAAGCCTCTAAATTAAGGAGATAAATGGGAAGAATTTATGCCTAATCAATTATACATAATAACTATCACAATAAAATATTTTAATTTAAACGCGATACTTATAAACGTGCGAGTAAAAATAAACAACGAACACCTGTCCCCAAAAATATGCCACCCCAAAGTTTAATTCTAACATATGCTATCATAATCCGGTAATTACTCCAAATTCACCATCTTTTTAAAAAAAAATTATTTATCACTTTATTTTATTATTATTATTATTATTATTATTATTATTATTATTATTATTATTATTATTATTATTATTATTATTATTATTATTATTACGATGCCGTTATAGCCACCCGACCCTACTGTATGTCCTACACTTATTCGGCCCGTCCCAAGTTTTACACCAAACATATTCCCCCTGTAATAGTCAGCCAACCCATATTCTGCCAGCCCTACCCCTATTTTCGAGGTTCTATGCACGACATGTCATAATAGCCAGCCAACCCTGCACTTATTACGACGCCACACACCCACACGTCGTAATAGCGGGCCAACCCGTTTAACTGTCAGTCCTGCACTTATTAACGACGCCAATATATTTTAATACTCTTTTATTATCTTAGTCATTAATTCTCAATTTATAAAGTTTTCATGATTTTAAATTAGCCCTACCCTATTATAAAAGCATAATCTCCGAACTTACCCCTAGTCCCATACCTAAAGGTCTCTAAAACAAAAAAACGTTCTATCCTATTTTGTAGGATGAATTTCTATCATTAATCTCTTCCTAGTCTCGTGCCTAGGCTATCCAAATCAACGGAACGAGACCAAAATCAACCCCACCCCAGAATATCCCATCCCTAAAAATTTACACTAACTAGTCCCATACCTAGAAAGTGTTAACTGCAACTAAGGGATACCTACTAGTCCCATACCTAGCAAGTATTCCTAAAATTAAGGTGATATCATACTACCCGAAATCTCGTCGTCCCCGTGGTGATGAATATAGTTAACAATAAGTCGTACAATCTAATTTATCAACAAATACACAGTTTCCCATATAATCACAATTAATCTCAATTTAATTGATGCAATCCATCATCGTAATTTAACACAATTCATTTTATTCAACAAATATAATCTCAACATCATGCGAATTTATAAAGCACATAACAATAATTCATTTTGACCATACCTACAAGATTTTATATGATGACCCAAGTCTCTTTTTAATTTAAAGCAGCGCAACAATGATTTTCTACATGCGAACCTACCCCCATAGTAACAAAATCAAATCTCTACCCTAAGCACACAAGGATTATCCATCCTAATTCAGATTAATATTTTTCTAGAAAAACAGTCGCAAGTTAGCTTTCACTTTCCCTATTTAAGTTTGCTAATTTATTTTAAGAAAAATATATGTGAATAAATGTTTAGGTGACGTTTAAAATGAATAATACTAACGAGAAAGATTATAAGTATTCATGCCTGCTTAAAATTCGTTTAGAAATTCTTATTAAACGATTGTAATCCTCTCGAAAAATTAAGAAAGATTGATTCTTGAACAATCTTGAGAAAACACCAATTAAGCCTCCAAAACTTGAGTTGAATGTTGATAAAATATGGGACTAGGTTTTGTAGTTGAAAGGGAATAAAATTGTAGGACTATTCTGGTTGAAAAGTTGATGGAGAAGTGATTAGAAAAGTCTAACCCTAAGTTAATATAATAGGGAGAAGATTAGAGTTTAATTGCAATTAGAATCCAATTAAAACTAAAACACTGTTGCTGCCGACCTAGGCGAACCGGTTCGGATGCCCTGACATTCGAAAATTTCCCATTTCATTATAAAAATTGTAATACTTATAATTTAACTCCGATTTCAAGTTCGATTAAAACTCTATTTTTTTATAAATAAAATCCAACATTCTTAATTACTAAAAATAATTAAATCGAAAAATTTATTTTGCCGAATTTCGAATCAATTTATTTTAATTTTCAATTTAATATAATTAAATACCGATTTAAATCTATGGGGTGGTACGGTATATTACAATGGAAAAGGAGAATCCATGTGGTCGATCCCATGTGATGGGATTAAGCCAAGGATGAATATGATATTCCACATTTATCATGCTAAGAATTATGGATACCTTTGAAATGCAACATATACACTTGGATCATCAATTATCTATAAATATTGGTGGGATGTGTAACTTTACAATTTCACCTCTTTATATACTTTTTTTAGAAAGTGAATTACGAATTTGAAACAAATAAATATTAAATTAGAACAAGAGAGTAATATATTGATTTCCAATGATGACCCTGTCATAAGACATCTAAGAAGCAAAGTCAACCTATAGAAGGAGTACTAAAGGTTCCATATCCTTCACATAAGTCCACAAGTTAAGAGTTGTTAGACTAAGCTAAATATTTCGATTACAAATGTAAAATGGGAAAAAGAACAAAAATTTAGTCTTATTTTTCACGTTTAAATAATATGAGTCCCAATGTCTTTTGTTTTAACGTTTCGGTATTATATAATAATTTTCAACCAACATGTGGGACAAATCCTCCTCGTTAGACCAAATTACCTGTAACAAAATTGGTTGACAACCCCACAATCTCTACGGGCAAGAACTGATCTCAGAAATAACGAGCCACTATAATTTATCAAAGTGTTAACTATAAAAAAATTAAAGAGATATTATATGACTAAACAAATGAGGTAGATTTTTTTTTATTTTGTGATGTTAAAAATGTAGAGACATCCCCCAACAAATTTGGAAAGCCCTCAAAGCCTATTGTTAACTCAACAAACAAAACAATTGTGTGGGAGTGCAGTGTAAAATAATGTACTAGGACACCCTAACCAACAAACAATCACCTGAATATAACAATTCAAATAACGAAAATAGAAAAAAGATGCAAGAAATATATGTGGTTCACTAATTTGGCTACATCAATAGGTGATCCATTTCAATAATAGAAGGAGATTATAAATGGAACGACACAAATAATATATCTTCTCACAAATAATATAACCCTCTCATAATAATTGGAAGACTCACACAATCATTAATATCACCACACAAGGCTCATATATTCTACCCAAATCGTCAATGGAGAACACCCAAAATTGATTCCTAAATCAACCAGTCTAACAGAAATGTGAACACTCAAGCTTCACTCATAAATGATCTATTTTGTAATATAAGAAGAGAATACCCAATTATCTCTCTAACACAAGAGAAAGAGAAAGAGCAAACAATACAAAGTAATGGTTGCTCAAAACTAGGGTTAGAAGCCCTAATATGTTATATTTATATAGAGGAGAAAACATGGGAGAAATGCCCAAAAAACTCACAATTAAACCCATTTTCCACACTTTTTTATCCTTTTTCGTTGCAACGAGCTTGGCGTTGCTGGCCGCGACCTCCACAAGGCGACAACCGCTCGACCTCCATCGCTGCAGTGAGGATAATCGTTGCTATAACGAAAAACAGGGGCAACAGGTTATTGATCCAAAACTCCATAAATCACCACCTTGGCAAACACAACCACCACACTAAAACGAGTCTTCCAAAAAATCCTACATAGAGTGAGGGATATTAACAAAATACATAATCGCCACCATCGAGACACTAATGAAGATTTCTGACTAGGTTTCCTCAAACCTAAGCCTCGGTTTACTCTTTAATCGATGCATATCTTTCTTAACCACGTGAATGCCTCAACCATTTTTGTCAAGACCACAATGCTCCATATCACCTTCGGAATCTCCTAATTGAACATCACACCTACCAACCACCGTCAATCGCCCCTTAACCACCGGTTGCTAACCGAAAGTCATCTTCTCCTGTCGTTAAAGAATTGGACATCCCTAATTTTCCTTTGCATCTCTATCATGACCGAATGTTTGCCTACCATTCATCTTCGTGGATCCCGAATGGACTAATTCAAAGCCATTATGACTTCCACAAGCTAATGGCATGCCTGTCCTTATAAGTTTGCCTCTCTTTAAGGACTATTGTAATTTCGGTTACCACCTCAAAGCGAATTTTTTTCTCCCGGAATGTTATGCAGTCCCCTCATAACCCTAATGAGAGTAAAGATCACAAATCTTCATAAAATGAAAGCCCCACTTGCCTGCTCCTCCGTTGCCATGATTCAAATGCAAAATTTCACTCTCCAAAATGGAAGACCCCAAAAAATCTCCACCCGTTGTCATACTACCTAGGAGAACATATAAGTTTCGCACCTTGGTGCCCCTATACACTATAAGTGTAAATGCGCTTGGGCATGATATTAATTTAAGAGTTCACAATATATTAATGGATTAAACTTATTTAATTAAATGTCAATCTCCAAATAAATTCCAATTTCATTAAGCCCTAAACATGCAACTAGGTGATTCAAAATAAGCATGTAAGAAAATCACAGATTCAGGAAAAATCCATGCAGGGAAAAACCTTTTATTTCACTAAAGTTGGCAAATCGCAACTTACAACACAATGGAGAAATACAACAACGAATTCTCACAAGAACCCACAAAGATCACAAACTTCAATCAACAATGATTCCCTAGAGAACCACAAGAACCTCAGTCATTCTCCTTCAGGAGTGTATACCCTCGAGTATCCCCAAGATCAGCAGTGAAGAAAGCTCTCCACAAGAATAACTTCGATATATAAGTGTTTGGGTTCCAAAGATGATTCACAAAAGTATTTGGATCATTTGTGTGAATCAAAAACAAGTTTTGCCCTAAAAAAATGAAGACTTAAAAGCAAGAGGTCTGCAATTTGCGTAAATAAAAAGTCTTAATAAATTTATTCACGAAAGCAGGTATTTATAGGCAAATAAAAAATTTGAGGTGGGTGAATATCGTTCGAACGAGTTACAATGGTCGTTCGAACAAGATGTCAATCTCGTTAAAAGCGATCATCTAACGACCTAAGAAACAATCATCTAAAATCAAAACAATAAGCTTTTGTTTAATCAAAAGTCAATGCAGTCAAAAAAATGATGCATCAAACGACATAACAAAATCATTTGAGCGACAGTGAGATTTCGTTTAAACGAACTAAATGAAATTTTAAAACTCCCCCTACAGTAAACTCAGAAAACATTTTTAAGTTTGAAAATGCCTCATGTTAACAAAAACCAGTTTAGAAAAATATCCCAACACTTAGCAAAAAATCTACGAGACTCAAAATAACGACCATACCAAAATGACATCAAGTCGTAGCATGTTGAAGATGCTTGATATTCGGATCCGTCTTCTTGAGTTTGTGAACTTAAATTGCTTTGAAAAATGTAATGGGATACACCATACGGGATGTAAACTAGACTTTAGGGATAGTGATGGAAAATATGTCATTGCATCTCTCCCTATGGCTATTTTGGTACAAAATAATAAATTAATATTATCAACATATCCTATACAAATCTAATACCCTCCCAAGAACCCAAAAATTGTGAGATACTAAACATGCAAGTCTTAAAAAAATTTAACTTTAAAATCTTCAAATCTATGGCCTTCTCTTGATCTTCTTTGAGAACTTTGTCATCTTTGTGGTTTTCAATTTCTCAACAAAGTGTACCTACACACAATAGAAAAAATAAATCTACCTTCGTGACGTCACTACACCAAATCTGCCGAAATGTCACAGTCATTGACCTTGACAAGTTGGAATTGTCATGGTCAATGACTGTGACAATTCTGGGCGAGATAACTGTTTTTGTCAAGGTCATGTCACGATCTTTGACCATGACAAGTTCGTTAGAATTGTCACGGTCATGTCACAGTCAGGGATCGTGACAAGTTTTGTCACGGTTTAAGGCCGTGAAAAAGCCTTGACAATGTTAAAAAAATTAACACGGTCAAAGACCGTGACAAGTCCGCGATAACTTCCTTTGTCAAGGACTTTACACGGTCAATGACCGTGACAATTCTTGGCAGAATTGAAAAAAAATCTACTGGCCAGTATCGCCACTGCCACTGCCCAGCAGTATATATGTACCTGTTATAGCAACGTTGTACATGTTCAAACATTATATATCCAGATAAAATAGAGATAGTGCAAATATACATTCAAAATAGAAACAATTTCATACCTTTTCAAAACTTCGGCATTCTCCACAAAGTACCTCAACTGTTCAACTCCATTGTTCGACCCCAATCCCGTAATTTTGATTGTCTTTAGGTGTGATCTCAAACAATCAGGTACATACCATTTCAACCACGATGCCCCGAGTTGTTCACAACAAAATGAAAAATCCTAATATAAGAAGAAACAACATCACCATCAATTATCTCAAATTTACAAACTATTTAGCTGGAAGTGATGTTATGAACCCTTGACGTACCTCAAAGATAAGAACCTCTAGAAGAGGACAACTTTTGAGAAAATCCAGCACCAATTTCCAGTTCCAATTCCACTATACGAATCAGCCACTGCTAGACACTGCACAAGAGTGTGGTGCCACCTAACAAGCAAATATTCATAAAAATCGAAATCGAAATTGAAATTTAAATATTCATATAAATATAAATACATTAGCTGTAGTGCCACCCAAACAGCTAACTTGAGCTCATATGGAACCTCATACCAACTAATGTATCCCGGACAATCGTGTCAAATATAATTCCCTTCATATCTGAACACTAAGAAATGCCATAATCCTATGAAGTTATGCTCTGTGAATTCCTTACAACTGTTGTGTAGCCAAACATCATCAGTTGAAGTTATCAATTCCACTTTCCATATTTTCCCATGTTTTTCTAGAGGTTCCAAGTGGTGGGGTATGGAAAATGTAATTGACAACTTCAACTGGTGATGTTTGGATACACAACGGTTGAAAGGAATTTGCAGAGCATCACTACATAGGATTATGACATTTCTTAGTATTCGGATATAAATGATAGACGAAGAGATTGAGTCTCCTCTCCACAAATTGGACACCCCAAATAACTATGTACTAATCACCTATTAAAGGTAAGAAGCGTATATTCATGGATTAGTATAAACAAAACTTAAATTTTAAATTCAAATTCAATTTATAATAGAAAATTCCTCCAAAAGTAACAACTTTAAGCCACTAAGAATATTATACAGTCCCAAACTGTCCAAACGCATTGGAATATCTCAGTACAAATTGGAATATTTATTACAAATTGAAAAATTGTTTAAAATTCGGGTTATCATAAAAAATGGATTGATATTCGGTAGGAGCAGCCAAGTCATCCACACTACTATTTAGACATTTTGGCACGTGTTGGACAATTGACCACGGCTCGTTGTTGATATACTCTGAGTAAAACACTTGGTTAACCTTTTGAAATGCACAAACAAACGACTCATCGCTCAAGTGGTCGTTGCTCTTCAACTTGGACAAGTCAACCATGATCAAATTGGTGAAAGGATCAACTTTACAAGTATTTTTATCCTCAACTCTTACCCAGTCACAGTAAAATACAACCTCTTTGAAGCTTATATAATCCAATTCAAATATATTTCGAATTACACCATAGTAAGTCAGTTCAGCTTCAACGAGGTTTTTATCTTTTGCGCTCGCTCGAAAGAAAGTAAGAGCCTTGTATGAAATGCCCGAGTTCTGTACATCTGTACTTTCCTCGTACACTTTAGCGCCGAAAATATAACCGTTCAATCGATACTTTTTGTACTCTTGTGCCACGAACAAGGGTCCAGTGGCTAGACTAGCAAGCCTTGATGTCGCAACACCCGTCTTTAAGAGCTGAGAATATAGATAAATTAATTATATTAGTTGTAAAATTGCATTTGTGTTGTAACGTTATATAACAACTATTTTCATTATAATTACCTCTTGTGTCAACCACAACCTAAATTCGCTGTCTGATTGTACAATTATTTTTCGTCTTTTATTGTTCTCATATTCTTCATATTTTCTGCATATTACAAAATTAATCATGTATAGAATAATGTAAAATGATGTTAAACATTATAATAATCGAAACTTACTTTTTTCCATTCTTCGACATCTTCATGTGTGTCAAATGGATAAGGAGCTACTTGTTCATGTTGCAAACTCGTTAATTTCACTCGTTTTCCCATCACATGACCACCATCATCGACGAACTCATCAGTGTCATCAACGCTAGTCGAGTCAGGCATATATTCTCGAGTATATATTGATGACTCAATGGTTATGTATTCCTCTGCAATTGATCATGCAATGTATCGCGTATTCTTGACGTAATCTTTAAAAACTTTCATCAATCTTTCAAATGGATACATCCATCGATATCTAACTGGACCACAAAGAAGTGCCTCATCGCATAGGTGTACCAACAAGTGAACACCTATGTCAAAGAATGCTGGGGGAAAGTAATTCTCCAACACACAAATCGCTTCGGTCACCACTAATTTTACGACCACTATGTGTTCTCGATTGACTACCTTCTCACACAAGAGTGAGAAGGTAATACTAATTTGCATAATAGCCCTCCGTAAATCCTTGTGCTTGGAGAAACGGTGCTTAAACAATAGAGGAACCAATTACATGATCACATGCCAATCGTGGGACTTACACTTATGTAAATCATGAGTAGCATAATTCACAATCCTTTGCAAGTTGGACGAAAAAGTAGATGCGACCTTCAAATTATACATTGTGTCTAAAAGCACCTTCCTTTTCCCACTCGTCAAAGTAAACGCACCAGGGGGAATTATTGTCCTTACCTTACTATCTTCTTTCAACCATAGTTGTGGCTCAAGTTTCAACGATTTAAGGTCTTTTCGTGCATTTTCTCCATCCTTCGAATGACTCCCCCCAAGGCAAGTGCCCACAATATGTTCAGCGAAGTTTTTCTCTGCATGCATCACATCCAATACATGGTGCACCGGATTATTCTTCCAATAAGGCATGTCAAATAAAATTGACCTCCTAGACCATGCCTTTTTCATCTCAGTTTCATTCCCAGTTGGGGTCTTCTTATGCTTGACATTCTTAAATTTAGGATTCTTACCTGGCATATTAGGGTCACATTCAGAAGATTTACTTTCAATTTCTGAACCCGATAGTTGTCTCAACGGTAGCCTATGTTCAACCCCGCCCAATAAAAAATTGGAACCTTTCTCAAATCTGAAACTATGAGCCGAGGGTAAAAACCTCTTGTGGCAATGGTATACATTTTTTTAGCTAAAGGATAGACGAAGAGATTCAGTCTCCTCTCCAAAAATAGGACACCCCAAATAACTATGTACTACACAACCGGATAATGTCCAATAAGCTGGAAAATCATAAATTGCCCACATTAACATAGCTTTCAGCGTAAACTCTTCTTATCTAAAAGAGTTAAATGATTGCACACCCTCTTCCCACAACTCATTTAATTCTTCTACCAAAGGAGCCAGGTAGACGTCGATGTCATCACTTGGTGCCTTTAGCCCAGGTATCAACAAAGCCATCATCGAAAATTCAGGTCTCTACACTGTGAAGGAGGGAGGTTGAGTGGGGCTAGGATCACTGGCTATACACTCTGATTGGTGCTTAGATTTCTAAATGGATTGAAACCATCTGTTGATATAGCCAAATGAATGTTGCGTTGTTCTCGAGCAAAATCGGGATACTCATAATTCATCCTCCTCCAGGAAGTAGAATCAATAGGATAACGCATGATATTACCCCCTACTTCTATCCTAGCATGCCAAGTAATTGCCTCCGCTATCCATGGTACTGTGAAAAATCGCTTTAATCTAGGTCCAACGGGAAAATATTTCAATACTTTTTGAGGCACTTTTGAGCTTGTGTCTTCCTTACTAGTAGATTGGACATATCTAGGTTCATCGCATACCAGACAACGATCGAGATTTTCATACTCCTTTCGATATAGTATGCAATCATACACACAAGCATGAATCGATTTATACTTCATTCCCAAACCTTTTAAACTGCTCTTCATAACATGATAGTTATTTGGAAGTGTATTCTCCTTGGGTAATAATCCCTTCACCCATTTTAGAATTCCTGTCACGCTATTGCCAGACAAACCATATTGCGTCTTCAAACTGTGCAAACCAACCATGGCATGTAAAGTTGTTTGATCTTTCTCATAACCAGAGTATAACGGTTGAGTCGCCTTAAATTTTAAACTTTGGTAGTCATCATCAAGTTTTATCGTGATATCTTCACGAGCACTTGAACCTTCTACATCATCAGTAACCTCATTCTCTTCTGCTTTATAAACTTCGTACGCATCATCAACTAAATCCTCTAACATATTATGATCTACGTCGTCCCCTTCTACATCTATCCTACTTGTTGAAGGTTGTTGTGAAGGTTGGTTGGGGACAAAAAGAACTTTCAATTCACCGTGAAAACAACAAAATCGATAACTATCTTGCATACCCAATCTTAATAAATGTAGTTCAATTGTTTTCCACTCAAACACCTTACCATTCTTACACCTAGCACACGGACACGGAAACTCTTCATCATTATGACATCTCTTTGCATATTTCACAAATTCGTTAGCACCTCTGCGAAACACATCCCCCATTCTATATGTCTCACCCATCCACTCTTTGTATTTCGGATATCCCATCACAGCTACCATAATTAATCACCTATTAAAGGTACGAAGCGTATATTCATGGATTAGTGTAAGCAACACTTAGATTTATAGTACGTTTCATTTAATTATGTCTTATTTATATTCAAATTCAATTTATAATAGAAATTTATATTTCCTCCATCTCCTCTAAAGGGTGAGTGGTCTTATCCCATTCAAGACCGCATTTTTTTGTAATATACTTAACATCTCATTCGGCAGCATATCCCCGTAGTTCTCCAAATACACGATGTAGATTGGCAAGTGTGAGTGTTATTTCAATTGATTAATTAAAATAACAGTCACACTTGTCAATCTAGTATGTACCCAGAGAACATTAGGATACGACTGCAGAACTTCCTCCAAAATTAACAACTTTAAGCCACTAAGAATATTATACATAAATTATGCAGTCCCAAACTGTCCAAACGGGACAATTTGAGAGATCTCATTACAGGGGTAATGACTCTCGAACGGGTCTAATGGCTATTGAATGCATACGCATAAGAACTAGAAGGCTAGTATCTATGTGCACTATATGTAATTTCAAGTATGTTTCATTTAATTATCATACTATATATATATTGTTCGATATACAAAGTAATTTTCAAAAAAAGTTGAAAAATCTCACCACCATATGGACAATAATCCAGTGGTCATGCCACTTTTAAAACTAACTAACCCAACATCGATCCACTATAATCCAACAACAATGTCAACAACAAATGTGTATCACGTACTCCTTCTAATTCATCTACTCAATTAATTCATTTAATCAATTAAACTAACAATTAAAGTATACAATTATTAATTTACTAATTTACAATGAGGGGTAATCCTACTTTCATATGAAATGGGCACTAATTATGAATTTACTTTCATATAAAACTATACAATTAAAGTTACAATTAAATCTATACAATTTATTAATTAAAGCTATACAATTGTTGAGATTGCCTCACCACACACACACACCACCCCACCACCCCAGCCCCTCCCCCAGCCACAGCCACACCAGCGCACACACACATAGACACCCTACCCCACCCTGCCTCACTTACCCCACCACACACACACATACCCCACCTCTGCCCCCACCCAGCCCCCTGTCCCTCCCCCCACCACGCACACACATGTACATGCACACACACACGTGCACACCCACCCCACCCCTACCACCCCCTCCCCCCACCACACACATATATACACACACATACACACACATATAGAAATGAAAGAGAAAGAGAGAAAAAATCATACCTTAGAGAGAGAGAGAGAGAGAGAGAGAGCTCGAAATCGCTTAGAGAGAGAAAGAGAGGAAAAACCAAAAACGGTGGGAAAAAAGAAAGCGTTGGGCTTTTTTTACTGAAAAAATTGTCACAGATGTGTCACGTTCCTTGACCATAATAATATTATAAGTATTTGTCACGGTCATTGACCGTGACAAGTACAATTGTCACGGACTTGTCACGATCAATGACCGTGACAAAAAACGCGTGTTTTTTTGTCACGATCAATGACCGCGACAAAGCTGACCGGCTAAAAGGTGACAATTTAACTTTTTTGGTGTAGTGCGTATCGAGTTTGAAATGAGATAAAAAATCATAAATCAAATATCAAATCAAATCTCCCCCATAATTCATAATTCGTTCTCTCCCTTTTTATTTGTCCGAAATAAATGATAAAAAGAATCAAAAGTAATAAACCAGAGTGTGGACAGCAAGCATAGCAAATCATCACAAACATATATCAAATAAGCTCATGCAAGGATAATATCAAAAGGTTCCACAACCTATTTTTGATTTTTCAAGCAAAAATAATTTTATAAAAACAACACATACCATGAACTAACGCTAAGATAACCAAATCATGGAAACATAATGAATGGGTGTAAACAAATTCAATAGGAAAATTAATTCAAACAATCATAACATATGTGCACGATGAATACTGGCTATTCCTAATGAATGAACTCAAAATCGTTTTTACATGTAAAAAATGTTGAATTCATATGATATCGACTCAATCTAATCAACAAATCAAAGTCTAGAATGATTTTCACACCAGTAACATCTAAAACTATGTAACGCTTTTTTGAGACTTTTTCAAGACGTGCGAACCTGTTGATTTCCAACCAAACTCCCTCAAAAGACAAACATGATCATATTTTTTATTATTTTCTTTTGAAAGATCAATCGAACTAAACTATTTGGCCCCCTTTTGGTAGAGTTGCTCTTTTTATCACCTTAATTTTTTCCTTGGGCTCTTTTCAAATGGGGGCTTTCACGATGATTTCACTTTCCTCTCGCATCCCTTTCCCGTGTACGCTCATATTTTTCAATACTAAACCAACTCTCATGAGAAACGGTTCTTACATACACTATTTTCATTATCTCGTTTTATCGCATTTGATTCGTTTTAAAGACGGGATTAGGATGAAAACACTTTTACCAACCTATGATAGACAAGTGAAAAAATCAAATAAATATGTGCATGTGTGTATTAAAGGAGACAATGAGTCAAACATATAGAAAGTAATCGTTAATCACATCTCAATGACTCGAAACATTATAAAGCACATGGATGAAATGATGTTGTGTCTCAAAATACTATTAAAAAGTCATGTGGATAATGGAATGATATTGTGACTTGGTAATCCTAAATGTCCATTCATATATGATGTAAAAGGAAATACAAAAATCTTTTTGCGTTTTTCAAAAAATTTATCAAAATAAAATCTTTTTGGCTTTTTCATTTTTTTAAAAAAATAGAAAATCTTTTTGTATTTTTTCAAAAAATTTCAAGAAAAACAAAACTCTTTTTGTATTTTTTGAAAAATATATCAAAATGAAAAAAGATAAATACAATGGTAGTACACACTAGCAATAGGCATAAAGATATAAGCATAAAAATTAACCTATGCTAGCAAACAAGTCTAAACCTCAATCGTTAGGTCCAAATGTGGTGACATTCTATGAAAAACATCTATCAAATCATGTGAAGCTTTAACTAAATACTTAACTTGCTCTCGAAAATGCTCAAAATCTCTTATATGATGTGCGGGAGCATGTGGAAACACATGTAGTGGTATAACATGGTAAATACCTATGAGACACACCATGCAACTTAAAGTAAAATATCCTAAGGTGTCCACTTTGCTTGAAATGGGAACAAATAAACACATGCCGAAGAACACCTCTCTCAAAATGTCTAGGACATGCTCTCCTAAGGGGAAACGGACGCCTAGGTAGGTTAGGTTGAGAGCCATAATGATCTATCACAAACTCGAGAACCGTCTCGGGTGCCACATGGGAAGTGGATGCACCATCATAATCTATTCCTAGTCTCTTAGCATTACCCAAAGCGGGACCTAGGAACATCTTTCCAACCTTCATAGATGTGTCCTCTATAGTGACCTTGACCTCCCGGGCACGTTCGAGATGTCTCTCGAGTTGGGATACACGGGTTTCAAGTTTCTCACGAGTCTCCATTGAAGATTGAAGATCTCCCGTAAGACTAGCCACGGTGTTGGTCAATTCACTCTTTTTTCGGCCTAAGATGATCAACTGCGCACATAAAGAAACTCTCACCTTCTCTAGTTGACTCATCGACGCCTCACACACCCTCAAAACTTTTATCTCTCTCCAAATCTAACACCTTAAGAGACAACTCCTTATTCATCTTTTCTGTCTTCAATATCTCGGTGTACCAATCACTAAAAGCTTTTTGGAAATCACCTTCACCCTCACTTGCAATCTCACCCCCATACTCACTCAATTGGCTCGAAACATCATCGAGGCTCTCACGTTTACAACTGTCCTCATCATCATGGGACAAAATAATGTACTCATGTGACTAGCCATGAAAGCAATGCACTTTTCACGTGGTGATTCATTCACGAAATCTTCCAACTCGATGTTGTAACACCCCGTATTTTTTAATATTTAAAATTGAATTAATTGGATTAAATTAAATAGCACATGATATGTAATTTAATGAAATAAAATATTATGTGGTGACTAAATTATTAATCGAAGAGAGAATGATTAATATTATTAAATATAATTACTAAGTGAATAGTAATTAATTATTTGTATATCATAATGAGTGGCAGTGACGTGACAGTGGTACATCTCAACCAGGGGTCGTGTGTAGACTATATGAGGTCAAGATAGAAAACTATTTTAGAGTGACTCGGAGGGTGATTTTGAGATCATGGTTTATTCCTAAAGGGTCTAAATAGTCGGAATAGTGTACCCGAAAGTAGTATTTGGGTCACGGTGCGATTTTAGTCCAAACCAACACCACAAGAGGGCGTTTCGATCATTCGGGAGTTTGTGGTAGAGAGAACTCTGAAGATTAAAAGAGTATATCAGCCCATAGGATGCTAGGGCTAGGGTTATATCAATCTTGAGAGAAAGGAGGCCACAAGGGAGGAAGATAAGAGAGTTATTGGAGGTGCAACACCTTTTCTCTCCTCTAAAGTTACCGGAATCGGGATCGGAAGGAAGGGAATACATCCTCATCACATTCAAAACGAAATCAGACCTGCTACTAATAAGGTAAGTTTTTATCTTGCTTGTTTTAATGAGTTATAATGCCCATGTAGTGTAGGGATCTCGATTTGATGATAATTAATGATATTCTAGTAATTTAATGAATAAAACTTATGATTTGGGGTAGGATTGCATGTAGAATGAATGCACACATGTAGAAGACACGAAATGAGAAGATATGTGAAAATCATTGTGGAAGAAATTTGGGTAAACAATTTATTTTGAATGAAGAACACCATAACTAGGGTTTGTGTAGAAAACCTTGATGAAATCTTGAGATTTATAGATTTAATGATGTTTTAACATAAAATTCATTAGAAGTGTTATACATACTCTTATATGATGTTGGGATAGATTATATTGGAGTTTGGGTGCATGGCATGAGGATTTGTGGATTAAAAAGGGTGAAAAACATAACTGTGTGACGAAAAAGACCACCTGTAGCATTTGAATCGATTCGGCACAGAGAGCAAATCGATTCGGTCAGCGACTCAATTCGCTCAGTGAATCAATTCAGCCTCTTCATCGAATCGATTCGGCTACCCATATTTGCCTAGTTTTTCTTTATTTATTCCCCAAATTGCGAATAATCAATCGAGGGACTTTTGGGATATTTTTTAACTATAGAGAGGAACATAGTGAATATCAGCTTGGTTATGATGGGGTTAAGTTTTACCCAAATTGAGGAGAATAAAGGCTAGGGATTATCCGACCTACATTCATAGTTAATGAAAGTGCGAGAATATCAGGAATCACAGCGAGATAAGTGAACCAATGGGTTAGACCCATAGTGTATATGGATAGTAGGTACTGATATTTATTAACTAGTACCCTTCGGGTAGTGAGCGATACTTGTAAATATATAACAAGAGGTTATGATTGGAATGTATTGTACGTTGAGTGTGTAAGAGATATATATACTACGTACATGAGATATACTTATAGGTTGTATATATATAGGTTGTGTGAATAACTATTATGTGATTTGATTATGCGTATGAACATACCTACGCTGCCTGCTATTCGGAGGTTTTCGCGTAGAGGGCGATCCCACCTTAACGATTATAGTGAGGTTTGGATGTGTGCGCCAGAACATAAAACTTAGGGCGGCTCATTATATGTGTGTATTAGTGGGACTGGCGAGTCGTTTGTGTACATTAGGTATGTATGTATCTCAAAGGCTTAGAACCATGTTTGCCTCCATTGTGTGTTGATTGATCTTGGGTTCGAGGAGACATGTCGAACCATTAGTTCTTGATTTGGTACAAGAGGTATATGTACATGATAGCAGAGTATGCCAGCATCACGAGGGGCCATTTCGGAGATGTTATAGTTGTATATATTATACGTGTGATGGATATATACAAATGTGATATATCTACTTATATGCGATAGTAAAACTGATAGATTGTGTACATATAAAAATAATTAAGTGGAGAAACCTAATTAATTAATCAACAATAATACGTGGAAAATATTACTTATTGATATTATGGTAGCATTTCGTATGGGTATTGCAAGAGAGCTAGAAACATTAAGGTTATTAGATACGTTATCTAGCTTCGGATGGGTATCATAGCTAGATAGGGTACGTTATACGTGCACATTAGTTGAGAGGTGAGGATCTCAAGGGAGTGTACTTGGAACTAACATTTGTATCTAATAACTAATTTAAACTGTGATTTAAACACTTGCAAAATATTTTCAGACTGTTTTCTTGGGTTCTGACCTGTGTCAAAATATTTTTAAAACCTTTAGGTGTCCAAGCTCGACGATTCTATCCATGGATGCGTAGCTGCAACACTTATGGAGGCTTGCAGGCAAAACATTCGACTTCTAGATAAGATTTCTTTCGATATTTCATTTGGGCATGTTGCCTCTTCAGACTATTTATTTCTTCAGTTTATATATCAAACTGTATTAGGATTCAGTTTAATTATGTCAGACTTGTATTTGGATTATTTAGGAACCGATGGTTTATTCAGTGTTATTTATATACATAGTTGTCGTGTGATTGATCAGATTATTATTGTGTGGATGGTTTAGTTAACTTCGTTTATTCATTTATTCATGCATGATGTGGTAATAATGAAAGACAACATTTGGCACCAACTTAATTTAACATAGGTGGTTAGTAAATTAAAAAGGGTTGTGAGTGATGCTAAGAATGAACCATATGAGATTCTTGTTTGTTTTAATGAAGGATTGATCACTCGTGGTTAAAATAGGTGATGCGTCACACATGTCACTATCGCTAAGAGTGGTCGTATTAGCTATTTTCTTACCCTTTCTCTTTAGCATAGTGGGACGCTCAAATGCTTTGTACCCTTTGACCTCGCACTCAAAACACCTTATATCTTCTTCTTTCTCGCTGCTATCCTTGACCTCATCTTTCTTTTTGTTTTTCTCAAAAATCTTTTTATTGGAAGAATTTTCTTTGGAAAATTTGAGAAATTTTAAAAAAAAATCGCAAATAAGGCGAAGTTGTCGAAATCATACTCTCCATCAGAATTAGACTCACAAACTCTCTATTTTTTTGTTTTTCTTAACTTGAGTCTTTAAAACTATACCTTTATCCTTAGGCTTCATGGTTTTGAGAAACATTTCGATTTCATACGTTTGAAGGTCTCCTACGAGTTCCTCTAACCTAAGTGAATCTAACATCCCCAATGAGTTCAAAACAGTGACCGTAGGAATAAATTGGGACAGGAGTGACCTCAAAATAATTTTCATGACTCTCAAATCATCAATTTTCTCATCCATATTAAAACTCGTGTTAACAATGTCCTACAACCTATCATAAAGCTCATCGAATGACTCGAACTCTAACAGAGTGATAGTCTCAAACTCAGTGGTCAAATTTTGTAATTTAGACGCCTTAACTGCGTTGGTACCCTCATATGTAAACTAAAGGATATCCCATGCGTCTTTTAACGTGGTACACATCATGATGCATCACAACTCGACAGGGGTGACGATTTCGAAAATAGCACAAAGGCTTCGGGAATTATAAGTACTCTACTTAAACTCATCATTAGTCCAATCAGACACAGTTTTTGAATTCGTGACATTATTAACGGTGACAATGGGAGGAGTTCACCATCTTTCACCTACAAGCCAGACTTTTTCATCAATTACTTTTAAAGTGGATCTCATATGGGCTTTCCAATATGCATAGTTCGATCCATCGAAAATTAGCATCATATTATATAAGTTTTCTATCGAAAAAATTGTGAGTTTTCAAAATCAATTTTTCAAAACGATTGATATCACAAAAAAAATTATGGAAAAAGATCACACGATATTTTGCTGAAACCTGCTCTGATACCAATTTGTTAATGCGCTGGGGTGTGATATCAATTTAAGAGTTTGCAATATTTTAATGGATTAATCTTATATAATTAGATGTCAATATCCAAAAAAATTCCAATTTTATTAAATTCTAAACATGCAACTAGGTGATTCAAAATAAGCATGTAAGAAAATCACAGATTCAGGAAAAATCCCCGCAGGGCAAAACCTTTTATTTCACTAAAGTTTGCAAATCGCAACTTACAACACAATAAAGAAATACAGCAATGAATTCTCGCAAGAACCTACAAAGACCGCAGCCTTTAATCAGCAATGATTCCCTCGAGAAGCATAAGAACCTCAGTCCTCCTCCTTGAGCAGTGAATACCCATGAGTATCCCCAATATCAGCAGTGAAGAAAGCTCTCCACAAGAATAATTTCGATATAGAAGTATTTGGGTTCCAAAGATGATTCACAAAAGTATTTGGGATTGTTTGTGTGAATCAAAAATAAGTTTTGCCCTAAAAAAGTGAAGACTTAAATGCAGTAGGTCTATAATTTACGTAAATAAAAAGGCTTAATAAACTTCTTCAGAAAAACAAGTATTTATAGGCAAACAAAAAATTTGAAGCGGCGGAATGTCATTCAAACGAATTAGACAAGTCGTTCGAATGAGATGTCAATCTCATTAGAAGCGACCTAAGAAACAACCAACAAAAACCAAAACAGTAAGCATTCGTTTGATCCAAATTCGATGTAGATAAAAAAAGATGCATCAAACGACATAACAAAGTCGTTCGAACGACGGTGAGATGTCGTTTGAATGAACTAAACGAAATTTTAAAACTACGCCTACAGTAGACTCATAAAACGTTTTTAAGTTTGAAAGCGCCTCGTTTTGACAAATAACAGTTTAGAAAAATATCCCAACTCTTAGCAAAAAATCTACGAAACTCAAAATAACGTCCATACCAAAATTACGTCAAGTCGTAGAACATGTTGAAGATGCTTAATATTTGGATTCGTCTTCTTGAACTTATGAACTTGAATTGCCTTGACGAATGTAACGGGATACGCCATACGTGATGTAAACTAGACTCTAGGGAAAGTGATGGAGTCCTTACAATAAAATCTTCCACGATCCTTATACCTCCACCTGATGCTATCACCTTATAACCCATGGAGTCTAGCACACCCACAACATAAGTTTCACCCAAATACCTGGAACATGTGAACGCCACATAAATTTCTCACCAACCCATCATATGTCTTTATTTTGATTGAAATAATTCTCAAAATTTTAAAGGCACTCCCATCGGATATCAAAACAGAACCAACTTTCACTTCTTCGTAAGGGGAGAAAGAATCCCCATTAGGACACATATGAATTGAACAATCAGAATCAATAACCCAAACGTTATTAAATGACTCACCAAATTAGGTTGACGTGAGAGAGAAATCATCGACATCCTCCAATTCACTTTCATCCGCCATCGTTGTTGATGCGTTTTGAACCTTCTCATTGCCCTTCACATTTTAATCCTTTAGTTTGGGATAAGAAGTAATGATTTACCCAATGTCATGACAGTAGTAACACTCCTAATCCTTGTGCCCTTTTGACTTGGACCTTGAGCTCTTAAAACCTCGATTCTCCGGTCTTCCACGAACGACTGGGCTTGCGGCATCACTGTCACCCTCGACCACTTTTTTCCTATTTTCATTGGAGAGAAGTATTGATGTGACCTCATCCAAAAAGATACTCTTCTTCTTATACATCATTGTAGTCACCAAATGATCATACCTCTCGAGAAGAGAAACCAATAAAACTTCAACTTTGACCTATTCCTCCATATTCACCTCCATGTTTAATAGTTTCGAGATAATCATATTAAACTCATTGGGGTGATTTTGCAATGAAGTACCCGAGCCCATACTAAAATGGTAAAATTATATTTTGAGATTAATTAGATTTTTCAAAGACTTCTCCAAATAAAGCTTCTCAAGCCTTTTCCAAATCACATAAGCGGAAGTCTTTGTTATAACATTGTGTTTAATCTCCTTAGACAAACACAACCGAATCATGGAACATGCCTCCCTATATATATTCTTCCACTCGTCATCCTTCATTGTGACAAGTTTTCCCTCTAAAGCTAATTAAACCCTCTTTAACGATGGTGTCCGTCACTTCAACTTGCCAAAGGGCAAAATTATTCATCCCATCAAATTTCTCCACATCAAACGTTATCTTGGATGCCATAATCAAAATAGAGGCCCTTGTTTGCAACCTAAGCTTTAATACCAATTTGTTGTACGGGAGCTCGGTGTATAGTGATCAACTAGGGCACTGTGACCAACATACAATCACCCAAATATGGCAATCCAAATAAATCGTATTGAAAAAAAAATGCAAGAACACAAAATATACGTGGTTAATTAATTTGGCTATGTCCAAAGTCGATCTGTGTCACTAATATAAGAAAATTACAAATGGAGAGATAATATGTCCCTTCCTCACACACAAATAATCTCTCTTTCACCAACAAAATAACCCTCACACAATAATTAAGACTCACACAATGACTAATCTCACCACACAAGGCTCTTATATTCTACCTAAATCCTCAATAGAGAATATACAAAATTCATTCCCAAAACAACCAGTCTTGCACAAATGTGAACACTCAAGTTTCGCACACAAGTTTTCTATTTTGGAACACAAGAAGAGAATAGCCAATTCTCTCTCTAACACAAAATCAAGAGCAAACAATACAAAGTAATGGTTTATCAAAACTAGGTTTGCAATACCTAAAATGTTCTATTTATACAAAGGAGAAAACATGGGAGATATGCCCAAAAGACCCTTATTTAAAACCCATTTCTGGCACTATTTTAACCCCCTTTTCGCTTCAGCAAGCTTGGCGTCGTTGTCCGCGACCTCCACCAGACAGACCACTCAAAACTCTGGATAACCACGTGACCTCCACCACTGCAGCAAAGAATCATCGATGCAGCGAGGCCCATCACTGCAGCAAAAAACAGGGGCAACAGGTTTTGAGTCAAAACTCCACAAAATCCTCATCTGAGTTGCTGAATTTTGGCCTATTACTAATCTGGTTTATAATATATGTCAAAAGTCTTGGCTAATAGATTGTGATGTACTATGCCTAGAAAGTCGCAAAGTGCTTTTGTTAATTGGTATAATATTTTAGATAACATCATTGTGGCCTTTGAAAAATGCATTTTATGAAGCCAGAATCAAGGGCTCGAAGGGGGCATTGGGTTTATTTTAATTGGGAAATGGAGGCATTGGGTTTTCATTATGTCAGGAATAATTGGGCGATTCAATGTTTTACAACCGTTCATTACTCAACTTTTATTAATTGGGTGACAGTTGGTAATATTGTGCCTTTATGTGGTCTAAGACAATGCGATTTACTATCACCGTATCTTTTTAGGGTTATTTATATATAGATCCCATTATAACAAAGTTTCCCCATATAAGTTATATTGACTTTTCAACCACTAAATAGGTCCTATTCCAAATTTTTTGGGACTTTTTTTCACAATTTTATCCTTTTTAAAATCAATCATCCGTAACTTCCTTGAGGAAGTTACATAGGTGGTTGGATTTTTTTTTTAATCTTAAAATGATCATAACTTTTGATAGACAAATCCGTTTTTCGCAAAATTACTCTTTTTGGAATCTGCTCGTCGAGATCTATGATCCATGAAGCTTATAAAATTTCAAAGTAAAAAATTACGCATACAGTAAACTTTACTATATGTCCTAAAATATGTAATAGTTTTATATGTGTGACATTTTCATATACAGTAACATTTACTACGTTAATATTACACAGTATATATATATATATATATATATATATATATATATATATATATATATATATATATATATATATATATATATATATATATATATATATAGTGGATCCAAACCCCCTTTTTTCCAAAATTACCTTATATATAAAGGTTCGCGCTAGCGGCATCCAATCCTCACCCCCATTGTCGAAACTTCAACGACCTTCATCGAAGCTCCGATTTGGGTTGGGGTGGCATGGGGGTGCCGTTGGTGCGGACCTTTGAAAATTAGAGACTACTGGATAAATGAGATTTGGATCCACTGGAGCTCAGGTTTGGGGTGAGTAGGGTGGCATTAGGTGCCGGTGGCGCGGACTTTTAAAAATAAGAGCATACTGGATAAATAAGCGTTTGAACGACTAAATGAGTTAAACTAAAAATATGTATCTTTTTAATATATATATATATATATATATATATATATATATATATATATATATATATATATATATATATATATATATATATATAGAGAGAGAGAGAGAGAGAGAGAGAGAGAGAGAGAGCGGTTCTCATGCATACCCCAGTTTGCATACCGCTGGCGCGGACCAATTTTGATAAAATAGTAAAAAAAATATTTTTGATGTAATTTTTTTTTTATAGTTTCTAAACATTTCAATAGGACCATAAAAAAAATTCAACTCAAAATGAATTTTTTTGCTATTTTAAAAAAATTGGTCAAACTTTGTCAGTTTTTAAGTTGTTAAAAACTGACAAAGTTTGACCCATTTTTTTAAAATAGCAAAAAAATTCATTTTGAGTTGAATTTTTTTTTATGGTCCTATTGAAATGTTTAGAAACTATTAAAAAAAAATCAACCCGAAATTATTTTTTTTACTATTTTAAAAAAATGGTCCGCACGGAGGGTATGCAAAGTGGGTATGCATGAGATCATATATATATATATATATATATATATATATTAACACAATAAACGTTATTGTTTGTGAAAATATCACAGATATTAAACTTTAATGTATGCACCAGAAAATGAAATAGTTTTATATCTGTGATATTTTCACAAACAATAACATTTACTGTGTTAATATATGAAATAGTTTTATGTATATAACATTTTCACAAACAGTAACATTTACTGTGTTAATATATGAAATAGTTTTATATATATAACATTTTTACAAACAGTAACATTTATTGTGTTAATATTACACTATATATATATATATATCACTGTTCTAAAAAATTCGCCTAGGCTTGAGGCTCGGGAGAAACGACTCGCCTTAAGCTTTTTACGCCTTATTCTTGGTAAAACCCTTAACGCTCACTTTTTTTCTAAAAACAACAATGCTTTAGTGAAACGATATCACTTTTTAAAGAATTTTTTTACTAACCGGACCATTATCTCATCCAAAATAATCAAATAGTATTTTAATTTGCATATATTCAAACATATTTTTATGATATGTACAAATTTAGTATTTTAATAACCTTGTTATGGTTAAAAAATATTAAAATATATTAAGAAGGCGTAAACGTCTTTTCACGCCTAAGGTCCAGCTAAGCTTCTAAGGCTTAAGGCTTGGCCTCCACGCCTCGATCACGCCCCGCGTTTTTTAGAGCCTTGATATATATATATATATATATATATATATATATATACGGTGGATCCAAACCTCTTTTTTTCGAAATTACCATATTTTTAAAGGTTTGCGCTAGCGGCATTCAATCCCCCCCCCCACCACCACCCCATTGTCGGCGCTTCAACGACCTCATCAGACCTACGATTTGGGGTGGGTAGGGGTGGTATAAGGTTCCGTTGGCTCGGACCTTTGAAATTAAGAGAATATTAGATAAATGGGGTTTGGATCCACCGGAGCTCCGGTTTGGAGTGAGTATGATCGAAAAAATGTTACAGATATAAACCTAACCCAATGTCTTATATAAGGTAATATCGAAAAAAAAGGATTTGGATCCTTCGTATATATATATATGTATATATATATATAATGTCTTATATTAACACAGTAAATGTTACTGTTTGTAAAAATGTTACAGATACAAACTTAACCCAATGTCACCCATAATCACCCCAAACCGGAGCTTCGGTAGATCCAAACCCCATTTATCCAATATTCTCTAATTTTCTAGGGTCCGCGCCAGTGGCACCCCATGCCACCCCAAATCGGAGCTCTGATGAAGGTTGTTGGCACTCCGATAATGGGGGTGGGTGATGGTGCAAATTGGATGCCGATAGTGTGGACCTTTAAAAATAAGATAATTTCGAAAAAAAATGGTCTGGATCTCTGTGTGTGTGTGTGTGTGTGTACTGTGTGATATCAACACAGTAAATGTTACTGTTTGTGAAAATGTTAGAGATAAACCTTTTTCTCTGGTATATACAGTAAAGTTTACTGTCTGTGTATTTTTTTTCTTTGAAATTTATACGTTTCATGGATCTTGTTTGATAGATCTCGTCGAGCAGATTTCAAAAATAATAATTTTGCGAAAAACGGATATGTCAATCAAAAGTTATGATTATTTGAAGATTAAAAAAAAAGGCCAACCACTTATGTAACTTTTTCAAGGAAGTTACGGATGGTTGGTTTTAAATGGGTAAAATTGTGGAAAAAAAAATCAAAAAATTAGGAGTAGGACCTATATGGAGGGGGAAAACATGGTGGAACTAGAATGAGTAAAAAAATGTCTAATAGGACATATATGCAAATTCCCCATCTTTTTATTCTTTACACTGATGGGCTGATTTCGTTAATTAAATCCTCAAAGAATTATAGCACTTTAAATGGTATCTCCATTGCTACACATATCACGGTCGTGTCTCATCTTTTATTTGGTGACGAGTATATCTTTCTGAGATGCCTAACGGATGAATGTGGTGTTGTTATATATATTCTCCTCCATTATGAAGTCACCTCGAGTCAATCGATTAAATTGGGTGTATATTATAGTCCTAATGTTGATGCGCAGGCTAAAGCGACGTCTTCCAATATCTTGGAGGTACCAGTTATTCTCGCTCATTCAAAATATTAGGACCTAGAGTTATCGGTGGGAACAAAGCAATGCCTTTTATGAAAAGTTGTAAGGGTGGAAGGAGAAAATCTTTTCAAAAGGATATAAGGAGGTTATAATCAAAGTTATTCAATTCATCCCAACTTACTATATGAGTTGTGTACGAATTCTTTTATCTTTACGTAAGGAGCTTGATAGTCATTCTGCCAAATTTTGGTGGGATTGAAAGATCCATTGGGTGAACTTAAAGTAGATGGTGGGCTCACCTTTCAATCACTCGTTAACTTTAATCGAGCTTTACTTTGGAAAACAAGCCTAGAGAATTTTGCAATTTCTCAATTCTCTTTTTTCCAAAGTGCTTAAAGGGTGGTACTTCCCCAATGGTAGCTTCATTAAGTGATACATTGGGTCAAGACCCTTCCCAATTAAGGATAAATATAGTGTGGGGTAAGGAAATGATGGATGTAGGGTTCAGATGGCGGGTCGACAATGGATCACAAATTTCGGTATAGAAAGATGCTTAAATTATGAGTGGTGAATGGTCACTTTATGCATTTTTTGGATTATTTGGAGCGAGATGAACAAGAGGTTCTTTGAGGGCGAAGAGATTGAGCTTGCAAGGCTTCGATTTATTTTTTTGAGTCCTTTGCATGTATGGTTTAAGGACACGCGCATCCTACAATTCAGTGCTAGTTAAATTTTTTTCGAGGAGTTGGGGTTCTAATTATCATGTTTCGTGGCATGCGATGCGAATGTGGGGAGGGTTTTTGTTTCCCTTTCCCCATTTTTCTTTTTTTGCCTTCTAATAGACTTTTTATATCTCTTGTATACAGATTTCCGCTCCTTTATGCGATTATTTCATTTAATATACTTTGCTTACTTATAAAAAAACCTATGAGGGATTCTCCTTCGAAAGTTATATCACGTAAGACTATCCCCTTTGATGTTGTTGATTTTATTCGAGACTCAAGTGGAATGAATAAATTATTATCGACCATTTAGTTAGTTGGGAGGCGAGTGATTTTTTTTTTTTTTGGGGTGGGGTGGAGGGCATAATCACTAAGGGTCCGTTTGGTTGTTAGTGGGCAAAAGCGTGGGCATGGCAAAATTTGCCTAGGTAAAATTTGCCTAGGCAAATTTTACCTATGCAAATTCAGATGACGCTATCAAACAACATTAGGCGAAACTAAAGTCAATCCAATTAATTTATTTAAAAACAATTTTTATATTATATTCAAAAATGTTAAAAATAGTTTTTGCAATATTTTTATATTACAGTTTTTATATTATATTCAAAAATGTTAAAAAATTTGTAAAACATTCTCTTAACAATTTTTTATAATATCAAAAACAGTTTTTAAAATATTACAAAACAAATTTTAAACATTCACAACAGTTTTTTTAAACTCTTTAAAACAGTTTTAAAAAATATTTTTTAAAACTTTAAAACAGTTTTTATAATATATCCAAAACAGTTTTTAAAAATGTTAAAAACTGTTTTACAATATTTTTATATTACGGTTTTTCAAAAAAATTGTAAAACATTCTCTTAACAATTTTTTATAATATTAAAAGCAGTTTTCAAAACATTACAAAACAGTTTTTAAACATTCACAACAGTTTTTTTAAACTCTTTAAAACAGTTTTAAAAAATGTTTTTTAAAACTTTAAAACAACTTTTATAACATATCCAAAACAGTTTTTAAAAATGTTAAAAACTGTTTTACAATATTTTTATATTACGATTTTTCAAAAAATTTGTAAAACATTCTCTTAACATTTTTTTATAATATTAAAAGCAGTTTTCAAAACATTACAAAACAGTTTTTAAATACTTATAACAGTTTTTTTAAATATTTAAAACAGTCTTTAAAATTATTTTTTAAAACTTTAAAACTGTTTTTATAACATATTCACAACAGTTTTTAAAAATGTTAAAAACAGTTTTTACCATATTTTGTCAATACGGTTTTTTAAAAGCAGTTTTTTTTTTACAATATTTTGTTAATACGGTTTTTTAAAAAAATTATAAACATTTTCTTAACATTTTTTTATAATATTAAAAACAGTTTTTGAAACATTACAAAACAATTTTTAAATATTCATAACAGTTTTTTAATTATTTAAAACAGTTTTTAAATTATTTTTTAAAATATTAAAATCGTTTAAGAAGTTGGCAAATTTGTGGGCAAATATTTCCCACTCAAATAGGTAAGCAAAATTTGCCTACAGATTGTGCATAGGAGGTGTTGTACATTGACAAATAATGCCTAGGCAAATTATGCAACCAAACAGCCAAAATGTGGACAAATTTTCATATTTGCCAACTTTTTAGTTTGGCAAAATGCGCATATGGGAGTTTATTCAATCAAAAGTGCTTATAATGTGCTCTAGAATTTTAGTAGGGATATTTCAAGTTCATCTCGTGGGTTCTCTCCTTGGTGGAAATCGCTTTGGAAGATCAATCTCCCTTGGAAAACTCTCATATTTTTTGGCGAGCTTCTCTAGATTGTTAGTAAATTTTTATGGTGATGAATGGTCATGGGAGCGTGAAGTTGTGTGGCATGAGAGTCCAGTTGGACGGTTGTATTCAAAACTAAGACATTTGGAGTTCATAGATGCTTTATGGAAAATTTTCACCTCAAACAATATACAATGGATTAATTTGGTTGTAGTTATAACTTGGCAATTTTGGTTTGATAGAAACAAAGGCTCCTTGGGTGGTACCTGATGCCTTCCGCAAGTGATCATAGTGAGGTCTAAAATGTTTTTGGCCTCCTATATGTCCTTTCACGGAGTTGGCAACATGGTAAATGATGCAAATGGCCTCCCCATGCAGAATATTTTAATCTTAACACTGACGCTGCAGTGTGTCTGGACTGAAGAGTAATTCTACATTAGTTGGTGTGTATGGTACATATGGGGTCGGTCCATTTGAAACACCAACCAATATATTGTTGATAACTCAATCGTGGCTATTTGGTGGGTATCATTTGAGGGTTCCATGTAGAATTACTCTTGGTTGAAATGGCTACGGTTTTGAGGGATGCTAATGGCATGGTCATTTTCGCCATGGACAAAAGTCTTTCATTTTTTGAGGTAGCTGAAGCCTATGCTATTGTGGAAGCTTTGAAGATGGTGGCTAACTGTGAGCTTGTTGTTTATGAGATTGAGAGTGATGCCGTGAAGGCCAAGTTAACAACATTAATGCCTCATCTTTGTCGGTAATTTAATTGAAGATGTAAAGGTCTTGACCTCTCACTTTGATGAGTTATCTTTCAAATTTGCTAATACAAACTAGGGTTAGTTAGGTCCCCTAAACTTTATCTCCCGTCATTTCGAACATTCAGTTTTTTCGCTTAGCCTTCTAAACTTTGAAAATGACTAAAAGCAGCTAGTTAATGTTAACATTGTCAATTTTTTGGACGAAAAATTTAGACATGTGTGTGGCACGTGACTGAAAGTGAAGGCATTTTCGTCCTAACATAAAATCTTAAAATAACAGCAAAAACATTTAAAAATTAAAAACAGTACTAAAAAATAATTTTAAAATATAAAAATTCCTAGGAAAAAAAAAACAAATTTTTTAAAACATTTGGAAATTATGAATATATATTTAAAAATTACCAAAAAAAATATTTTTAAAATCTGAAAAATTATAATAACATTAATTCAAAAAATATATTTGAAAAATGCTAATGAATACTGGAAAAATACATTGAAAATATAAAAAAATAAATATATGAAAAATCGTTAAAAAAATATAAAAATCAGGAAAAAACTAAAAACAAAGAATGAAATGACAAAAAAGCATTTATGACATAAAAGGAAAATACATTTAAAAATATAAAATATTGTTTTAAATTATTTGAAATTAGGATAATTATAAAAACATTAATTAAAATTCTGAAAATTACCAAAAAATATTTTAAAATCTTGAAAACACTTGAAAAACTTAAAATTCAAAAAATATATTTAAAAATTCTCCCTTAACGAAATGCTTTCACCCGTTTAGATTTTTCAAGATTATATCGGTCCCTGAACCAACATCACAAAGGGATCTTGCCAACAATTTCAGAGATATTAATATATTAGAAGAAAACGACTATAGTCAAAGATTAAAAGCGAGAAATCTAGTTGTTCAATTAAATGAATGAAAGAAAAGACCTGAATCATGAAAGAGTAAGGCCAGTAAATATAAAGGAATTAACATGGCAAGAAATACTCCTCAAATGTGAAGGAAAAAAAGATGAGATTTAATCTGGTAGACTTGAATCTGTTTGGTTTGCAACTATAATTCTATTTTTTGTGTTTAAATACAATTCTGATAAAAATTTGCATTTGACAACCCTATTTTTAAACGTTGAGGGTCTGTTTAGTTTGCAACTATAATTCTTTTTTATGTCTTTAAATACAATTATGGTAAAAAATTGTGTTTGGCAACCTGTTTTTAAATACTGAATTATAAGTTTTTGAGAAAATGACAAAAAGGTGTTTTCTAACTTATGTTTTTTATTTTTCAACTCAGAATTATTCATTCTTATTATTCTAATGCATTTATACCTTAATATACAATATACATACATAATACATTAATATGTGTGTAATTATTATAAATAAAAAAATATATGTACATGCACACAAAATTATGTATATTTATATTTATTAAATTATATAATCTATTAAGATCCACATGTTAAATAATATTATCAATAAATACATGATACTTATATATAGTTTTATACATGTATTATTAGGCATGAAATAATATAAAATATACATATAGTACATATGTATTAAAAAATACTATCAATTCATGTATGTCTATAGTTTTATTCTGAATTTATACATACAATATCATTATATAGTGTGTGTATGTGTGTGTGTGTGTAAACTCCCCAACATATCTCATTAAATATACATTAAAATACATAACAAATTGATGCATTTATGGTGTATGTATGTATGTATGTATGTATGTATGTATGTATGTATGTATTTATGTTTGTATATATGTATACATTCATGTATCATGTATGTATGAAAGTTTTATACGCATATATATATATATATATATATATATACACACACACACTCACACAAACAAACATATATGTATATTATAAATATACATGTCTGCCAATTTTGTCAAATTTTCAAAAAACTGTATTTAAAAACAAGTTTACCAAACGCGCACCAATATTTATAAACACAAAAAACTGAATTTTAAAATTGTATTTAAAAATAATGTTTAAATCGAGTTTTTGGAATACAAAACAAAACGGGCCCCTTAAGATTCTAAACCAACTAACCTAAAACAATCAACCAACCACTAATTCCTAATACAACTCCAAACCCTTCTCAATATGGCCCCTTAATCATTCACTTTTTACCAAATTCACCCAACACAGTGATTCACCCCCCCCCCCCCCCAACCCCCCAAATCCCGATTGAATTCCTCCTTCCCCCACCCCCGATTGAACGCCCCCTCCCTCCCTCCCCCCACCCCCACCACCACACACACACCAACCACCCTGAGTCAACCCTATATCTGTTTTCTTTTTCTATGTGAGTGTGTGTGTGTGAGTGAGTGAGTGAGAGAGAGAGAGAGAGAGAGAGAGAGGAAGATGAGAGAAAGGTGCGGATGAAAGAGAGAGTGAGAAAGAGAAAAGGTTAGGATTTCTTTTAAAATGGTAAAATACCCAAAATGTCCCTTCAGAAGAGTCAAAATGGTTGTCACCAGGGATGGTAATGAGGCGGGTTTTGGTAGGGACCCGATCCGACTCTGTCCCTGATGGGGGGAATTTTGAGTATATAAACGTGGTGAATTCGAGGTCGGGTTTGAAATAAAAAAAATCGTCGGGTTCGGGTCGAGGTCTGGGTCGGGTTTAGTATTTAAAAACCCGAACCCGTCTCGTTTAGGGGTATTATTATAAAATTTACCCTTTATGAATATATATATATATATATATATATATATATATATATATATATATATATATATATATATATATATATATATATATATATATATATATGTGAGAATAATGTTTAGGGTTTCATTTTTACTCTTGCAATTCAGCCGCTCTATTTCTCTCTCACTCACGCTGCTCTGCTCCCTCTCTACTGTTCTGCTCGTTCTGGACATTATTCTGTCACGCTCACTTTGCTCTAATCGTTCCGTCCTCCGGCCACCGATAAGCAAATGTTTTCTTTCAATTTTTCACACTCTCGTTTTGCATTTTTTTGTACAAATTTGTTTTCATTTTTTTTCCTTACATTTTTCCACAAAGTTTTCATTTGTTTACTGAAAATACCCAAAAGTTTCCTTACTTAAATGGGGCGAGGACGGGGTGGGGTAAACGGGGTCGGGGTCGGGGTCGGATTTGACCAAACCCGCCCCGTTGTCTTCCCTAGATATCACATGTCATTTTTCGTCAAGAACTTAACGATGTTAGCGTTAGGGGGCTACTTGTTGCCGTTTTCAAAGTTTAGTGGGTAAGTAAAGAAACTGAAAGTTTGAGAGTGAAGTGACATGGCTAAAATTCAAGGGGGCAAGTGTAATTAACCCTAGAAACTATAATATGGTTGCCCATTCTCTTCCTAGGTTCTCTTGATCTTGTGATGATGTTATTAGTTGGGTGGATAGGATTGTAATTTTGGATAATTTTTAGTGTTCGATGAATTCCTGTACTAAAAAAAGAGTGCTCTTATTGGTACAATTAATTGTGCTATTGTTGTGAATTTTTAAATAATCATAATAAGTTAAAAACCTCAATTAACCACACATAAGGATAATAGTGTAATTATCACAATTAGCTGATTCTTTTTCCCTTTTTCTTTCTTCGGTTACAACACAAGCCATTAGTTCAGTTAAGAGGGTTCAACCAAAAAAATAACTGAACCAATGGGACTTGCAACATTTAAAAAAAACATGTGATCAAAGGCATACAATAAGATATAACTGTTTATTAAAAACTATATGTATATATATTACTGTAAAACTATATATATATATATATATATATATATATATATATATATATATATATATAGAGAGAGAGAGAGAGAGAGAGAGAGAGAGTTCTATACATCATGCTTCTTACATACTCATACATCACACCTAGTTCTAAGCCCTAAAAATATTTTTTTCAATTATTTTTTTATCCATGGAGTTAACTTTCCAATCAACACATGTTCAAAAAATTAGGTCAAAATACAATTTCTAGCTATTTTTTAAAATTCAACAAAAAACTGTCAAAAATACATTATCTATAAGGGTTTGCGCCAGCAGAATTTTGTGAACTTCTTAAATATAGCTAGATAATGTATTTTGACCTAATTTTTTGAACATGTGTTGATTGAAAGATTAATTTCAAGAGAAATATAAAAAATTTAGGAAAAAAAAGTTTCTTAAGGCCTAGAATTAGGTGTGATGTATGCCTTTATATATATATATATATATACTGTAAAACATAATACAAAAGTTAATTCTCCTTCGTAGCTAAGGTGTCCACGTAGGCACATATAGCTGTTGTCATTCTTTGTTATCTTAAATTCATTAAAACCTTCTATTCTCCCAAAAAATCTGTCGTTTGTCTTTTCAATTTTTACTTCCCCCAATATAGCTACTACTATCGTTCATACGTGCCTGTCCATTCCTCTTCTAAGAGTTGAATCATCAACATCTCTTTATTTAAACCCTAAAACACATTTGGCTTTTTACTCCTATCCCTTTTTTATGTCGCTTTCTCTAAATGAATGTTTTGTTGCAACCCTTTTTGTTTATTCGTAATTGCATGTGCCAAATTAAAGTGAGGGTGTTGATGTGGTCTTTGTTGGGGGAAATGGGGAAACTATAACAACCCGAATTTTTAAATGAGTATTTTTTTAAATAAAAATTGGAATATTCGAAAAAAATAAATTTTTGAATTTTGTAAATTTTATTGGTTAAATATGTTGGTTATGATTTTAGAATAATAAAACTTCAAGCGGAATTGAAATTGGATTTAAAACGGATTTTTAATCGAATTTTTAATATTTTGCCTTATGACATTTTTAGGGGATACTGTCAGATTTTTTGCATGATCGATCGATCGATGGTCCCATAATCTGTGCGCAACATTGCGTCATTTTGACGAAATAAAGAAATTTTATTATATTTTTAACCCTCAAACTTTACTATAAAAAGGAAGCTCGGATTATGATTTCTAACACGCAACTTTTGCAAACCCTTAACAGCCAACAAACCTTTCTCTCTTCATCTTCCACCTCCAAAACCCAAACCTCCATTAAAACAGTTTTTCAAGCTTATTTTTGGGGGTCAAAACAGAATTATTTCAAAGTGGTGCAAGAGAGTTTTTCGATCAATTTTTCGAGGAGAACCCGAATCTCTCATCAATTTCAACATCTAAAAATCAGGCATGTTTATCCTATTCTTTTCCTTTAGTGATATATGTCTTGATTATAACATCTATTACAACTCATGTGTTCTAAAATAAATTAAGAACATAATATATTGAAGAAATTAATTATGGGGTTGTTTTTGTAAAAATAAATAAATAATACCAAATAATTATAATTTTGTTGATATTTGGATTGTAATTACTTAGTTGGTGATATTGTGGACATATACATGTAGAGGACCCCTTAGTAATTTAAATTAGATGTTTATGTAAATTCCTAGAAAAAATAAATTACTTGTGCTAAGAAATAAATAACTATTATGGAAGTTGCGATTAATAATGATTCGGAAAAATCATAATAATTACGTGTTCTTAATTTCCCCTTATTCGGATTAAAAATCAATTATTGGGAATTTAGTATTGTTGAGAATATTATCAAATCGTTACTTATGTCAATTATGAAATATTATAATATTGAATATTTCGAGAACGTTGGTATTTTAGATAATTGATTTTCACCCCTCGTTATAGTACACTTGTTGGGTTGGGACTAATAAGTGGGCCTTAGTTGCGATTTATGGTAATTAGGTATGGGACTAATTAAAATAAATCTATTCGGGGTATATAAATTGGGGTGGGGGCAAATTCTCTAGTTTTACTGTTGTTGTGATAACCTAGGATTGATATCTAAGTGAAGTAAAATTGTTATAATCATCATTTATTAATGATGGGATGAAATTGTATTTTTGGGAACTTTTAATTGGGACTAAGGAATATTTTGAGGATTTTTACATCGCTATTAAGGGTGGAAAAAATTCATTGTGAATAACTAGTGTGAGAAATTTTGGGAAATTAATACCGCAAGACTAAAACTGGTATTAAAATTGATGGCGACATCATGTGTCCAGGGCCGACAGTTTAACCGGGTCAGAGGAAGTTTATGTCGTGTCGTGTGTGTAACCTTGTCATATCGCGAGGATCGCAGGATAAAAACGGAGCAGACGGCGAACTTGATAAGGGGATGTGTGTGTGTGTGTGTGGAACCTTGTCATATCGCGAGGATCGTAGTATAAAAACGGATCAGACGGCGGACTTGATAAGGGGATGTGTAGTAATATTAATCTATTTTGGTGTAAATCACCCACGGCGGGAGGACCGCCATACCTAATAATAATGTGAGAACAAATCATCCTGGTTAATTCAGAAACATTAACATCGTGGGGTTTGAATTAAATTTAAAATAATATTAGTGTGCCATATTTAAACCTTGGGGGTACTTAGAAAATCTAATTGTTAAGGATTATAGACTTTCTTTTAATTAAAATATTCTATTGTTATGGTCGATATGTATAGCACTATTATCTGGGTTCAAGGACCCTAATTGAAAGGAGTAGCCGGTATTCATGCTCAGGGCTTTAGCTCTGACACATGCGTTGACTAATATTTTCAGGAATTAAATTGGAGTAGATGCATAGATATTTTTAAGATCCTTCGGAAGTGCAGCTGGAACTATATTATCGCTCTAGTCATTTATTTCTTCTCCTTTTCAATCGTATTTATTGTGAGACTATATTTGATTTTTTATTGGGCCTTTCGGTTCCAAAGTTGTCTTAAGAGATTTCAGTTGGACTTAATTTATTGTAATAATTAAGATATTTGGAGGTTGCATGTAACGGACTTTATATCGCACTTTGATGATAAATCAGTTGGATGTCCTTAATATTTGGGATTGATTTAAAATATTTATCTTGTGGATTAAAATTTATATGTCTCACATCTGTCACATGCTAAGGATGATATTCAATTTATTAACGCTTCGCTTAATTTTGGTGGCCGCCGACGCCAGAATTTAGCGGGGTGTTACAGAAACGAGATTCGACGGTGGTTAGGTTTTTGAAGTAGATGACGAGAATGATGTTCGTAGCAGATGATGACGACGAATGAGCGGCCTTTAATTTTGGTGGTTTGATTATTGTGGTGTTTGGTAATAAAAGCAGAGGTGTTGATGAGGGTGTACCACAACTTGCATATAGTTTTCAATTTCAGCAACGATTTCACATGAAGCCTTGAAAGAAGCTCACTTACCAAATCTTCCAAAATAACACAATGGCCTCTCTCCTTATTTTACAAAATATTAAGGCTATGTTGTCTCTGTTACACGTTTAGCTTTAAATTTAGGTTTTATATCACTTTTCTCTCTATTTTATGGCTATCATTTTATATTTTGTCAATATAGTTTGTTATTATTGAGTAAATATAATCTGAATATATTTCAATATCACAGTATACCCTAAGATACACAAAAACGAGGAGCGAAGAAAAAAAAGGCGAGGATAGAGACTTTAAGGTAAATTTTCTGTTTTTTAAATTAGGTGTTATTGACTTAACATGCCAGAATAATATTGCAAAAATTGTACACCGATTCATAAAGTCACTTGAAGGTCTCGACTCGGTGGTGTGGCTTCGTTTAACTGGAGCTTTTATGTGAAATTGGCAACCCACGTAAACCCACAAAATTAGCTCTTAACCGATGACGTTCGTTTGGTTTCTTAGTTGGAAAGAACTATGGAATTGGAGTTTGGTGGCTTAACTTCTCATGACGGCTATGCCCCGTTACGAAAGATTGCTCCGAGAGAGGAAAAATATGATAACGTAGTTTGAGGTTTTTGAGTTTGAAATGATTATTAGAGTATATGCACTATCCCTTTATTATTTTTATACATTTTACTTTTTTCATTTTTTTTCCTTCTTGATTATTGTCCACCAGAGTGATGGAGCAAAGATTTATGTTTCAATAATCTACTCAAATTTAATATTGCAAATAACCAATATGCTTCTTAATGTAGTATGATCCATTACACAATACATCTGGTTGATGCAATTGATTTGAGGTATTTTCATGTTAAGTATTGATTTGATTGACTAATTCTAGAATATAGGGCAGACAAGTTAGGAAAGTTTAGTTATTGTAGTTGTATGAGTTTGAATAGTCTATTACGCTAACTTACATATAAAGCATTCTACAAAAATATGAATGTAATGAAGTTTTAGTAAAACCACATTATACAAAGTGTTGTAAACAAAAATGACAAAGTACTTGATAAAATGTCTGACATAGTAAAATTTTAGTGTCAAAATTTGTTCATTGCCTATCGACATTGATTTTGTCAAACGTGCAACACATAAGTTGTCCTTTACTTTTACTTTCAATAGTAACTTTTAGAATTATGTTGTTTTTGTATAATCTACACTTTGCAATGAATGTGTTAGTGTTATTGTTTAAATAGTTCTACTATTGCGTATGTTGTTGTATATTGAAAATTTAAAACCATTATAAATTTTATTCTACATTTTGTTTACTGCTTCTGTTTTTCATGAATAATTTAACTTTAAATGAGCTCTAAATCTAACGCACTATGATTGTTAGATCAGTAAGTTCCCCACAAATCATTGCCTTTACCATTACTTTGTCATGTATTCAATGAAGCTTTTTTGTAAAAGGCTTATTATGAATTGTAGGTTAAATGTGATTGGTTATTACCTGTTAGTGTTTCACAAGAATTATCATGATGTCAAGTGTAAGAGTTTGTTCAAAGGATTATGAATCACAAAGAGATTACAATGTCATCATGATTTATAGAGTTCGTTTCCTATTTCCATGTAGACCATTTTTATTCTTCTTGGAGTTTTCTTCTAGGTTTCCCTATTTATTTATAAAGGTGCTTAAATTTTTGTTATAATCCAAACATTTGTAGAATATTTGCACTTTTTGTCAAGCCAACATCATCTTTAAATTAGTTTGTCCGCTCATTATACTTCTTCCTATTACGATTTCTGATTACATTTTTTCATGGACGATAGAATACGTTTGAATTATTTTTTTCCGTTCATTAGTGATACAAAGCTCTTCTGTTCTACGTACTCTCTACACAATTACAAATATCTATTTTCCTATATTATCGGATTTATGAACTCATCCACGCATCGCGCGGGTCTACACTCTCTCTCTCTCTCTCTCTCTATCTATCTATCTATATATATATATATATATATACACTCTTCTACAAGACTTTCTACATGCGTTCCTATTTGAAGTGTCAACTGACCCACTTTCTCTCTTTAAATATTAGTGCCTTTATTCTCACCCGACTTTTGCTTTTACACACCCTTAGAATGTCGTAAAAGTGTAATAAAAAATAGAAAGAAAGGTGGAGTTTAAATCAAAATAACCTTGAATATAATTCTCATGTCAGATAGGAATGGGCACCATTAGAAACACAATTTTTGAGTTCTATTTTTTAAGGTCAAATAAAGTGGCATGGATGGAAATTTTTGCCAAGGCTCTAAGAAAGTTGACAAAAAGGTGGTTATAGAAAAGACCATTGGAAATGGCCTAATTTCGGGTCGTTTTATGCCTAAATTGGCTCCACACAGACCCCTTTCACAATCGTGTAAAGTTTCATTTGTATTGTGGTTTGTGTAGTGTAAAACTAAATTCGGGTCACGAAGTTGTGGTTATATAAAATAAAATAAACAGCTGACAAATAGACTAAAAGATGGTCTTCAAAGTTCAACCCCTGAGTACACTCAACATAACAGCTCTTAGTTCTTTTACAAATGAAAGACCCAACTCCACATCACCTGAAAAATTGTTTTCATTCAAACACATCCAACCCATGAATTGAAATTAAATCTTTCTTTTGTCAGACAAACTAGGTTAACATACACAATTTGAAAATTGAACCAGGGTATTAGAACAAAGAACAGGTGGACCAATCATCGTAAGATAACCCATTCCACCACGCGGATCAATTGGAGAAATAATAACTAAATACTTTTCTGAAATCCACAATCTGCAAGCGAAACGATAAAGCTGGTTTGTCATCAATCCTTAAAAAACAAATTCTAGCCTACAACCATCTCAAATTATAGGGTGTGAAAATATTTAGGTTTAGCCTACATGAAAAGACTGGAAACTAAATTCACTGTTCAATGCTAGGTTCTCGCATTGATGTCACTAAAGTAGGCATTCGTTTATTTAATAGAGTGAAATGTGAAAATCCCCATTAACTACACAGATTTTGCAAGAAACCTCTCAAACATTTTTTGGTGCAAAAATCCCCATTAACACCGACTTAACCCCCATTTGTACTTTATGCATTGACTAGCTTGTACCTTGTGCATACGGGGGTAAGTCTAATTATTGAACATTTAAGGGAATATCTCATAATACAACATTATCTCCAGGGGTAAAGTCAAAGAAACACTAGTTTTTATGCAAAAAGCTCCCTGAACTAGGCATTTTTTTTGTGTATAAAGACCTCATGTCACTGAAAAAAACTTCACTACTATGGAGAAGAATGGTATCTTTACTTTTTGGAATTAGAGAAGAACTCCCCATGGTCTTCACAAAAAAAAATGCGTAGTTCAAGGGGTTCTCTCAAAAACTGCATAGTCCAGGGAGTTTGTTGCACGTCTCCTTTAATTTATTTTATTTTATATGTTTATTAATTGTGCACTTGGGGGTAGCTGTAAACTTACCAATATTGGTAAGCATAATGCACTAACAAACTCAAAACATCCCCCATTCATGCTCATGTGGGGCATCGTCTTCATCGACTATAGAGTTGACAACACTTAGTACAAGCCTGCAAATTAGAGTACCGATCAGAACTAAGGGGGAGGTTGCAGGAGACCTTCCTTTAAGGAGGCACATAAATTAAAAATCATTCAATATAATCTCCAAATTAACCAGCCCATTTATTTTAGTTATTTTTACATCATTTAATTTTGTCACTTAAGTATTTAGGGTATTTTCGTCTTTTTAGTCCTTGGTTGGTTTGAATTCTTAGCATTATGTTACAGAGAGTTTAAAGGTCGTACCTTGGTGTGATGGCAAGTGTCCTCTCCCAAGCTACGATTGGTCTCGGATTCGAAACATGGGAGCAACTTTTTCATATATGTATGGAGGTAAGGTCAAACGACATCTACCTCTCCCGGACCCTCCAGTTAAACGAGAGCCTTGTGCACTGGGTGTGACCTTTTATGTTAGAGAGAGTTTAGAGAGAATTTATGGACATTTCTTATTTCATTACTTTATTGGTGTGTGTAATTAACGTATATATTCCGCTGCGTTTACATCAAAGTGGTATCAGAGCCAGATTCTTTTCTGGAAACCCTAATAGCTAGTGATTGGGATTTGGATTGGGAAGCTACACCGGTGGAAGGTGTCTGAACAAGAAAGGAACCCCACCATCATGGGGGTACTGCTGCATAGGACTGTAAAACAAATCAAGCTCTTCGATCTCGACTCGTGTTTGTTTGGATAAAAGCTCGTTCAAGCTCGACTCGTAAGGTAAACAAATCATACTTGAACAAAATTTTAAGCTCGTTACCTTATTGAGCTTGACTCGAATTCGGCTCGATTACAAATAATCATACAAAAATAGTGCAAAAAATTCAAGCTACTCGAGCTCGGCTCGTGAAGTAAACAAACCAAATATGAATACATTTTTAAGCTCGTTAATCTTTTCAAACCAAGCTTGAGCATCCTAGTATTTGGCTCGGCTCGACTCGTTTACACCCCTACTGCTGCAGACAGCAGCAGAGGGGAGAGGGGAGGTGCACCCTGATAGACACCAAACTCTTACCGACCAAAAATGTAGCCATTCCGACCAAGGCCCACTCCAACAGACCCCATCCCCATAAACCCTTATCGACCAGCCCCACTCCCGCACCCAAACCTAGCCCGGGTGAAATCCTACATGTCGAACCCTCAATCCTAACCCAACCCAACCCAGATGCGAAGTCCCCCTAGCCCATGTCAGCCTTAATGCGACCTAGTCCTTCAATCTGAGACCTGGCCTGAAGAAAATCTAACCGAGATGGCTACGAAAGGCCTATTCCCACTCACAAGTCATTCATTAAGCCTAAAACCCATTGACCCGGTTGTCCCGACTAGTATTCGTGCATCCATTTACCTTAGGTGGATAACCCACAATCAAACCCCAACTCTGTTTACTAAACAAATCTAAAACCACTCCGCTTCCACCCCCAAACCGCCCCCAATGGCCAGCCAGACCACGGCTGCCCCGAACCCCACCACAACCCGCCAAACACCGTGCCCTCATCCTCACATTTGCCCTCATGTCCAATTCCGTTGTGGCTTTCTTGCCATTGCTCATTCTTCTTTGAAGCCGCAAAATGATAGTGAGGCAACAAGGATCCCTTGGTGGCAACAGGCCATATTTGAGGAATTGCCAATCTTGCAAAAGACGGTGTTCATTACCATATCAAATAGAGAGACTACTCTTGGTATCGATCTGAGAAAACTTTTGCCCCACTGGCAAAGGTTAACTTTTTTTCTCGAAGTGTGTTGTGAAGGGGAGTTTGTGTAATATCATAATCGATGGTGGTTCTAGTGTTAATTGGGTCTCTCGAGAGATGGTGGCGCACCTGGGTCTTCGTGTGGAGCTGCTCCAGAGCCCATGTAAAATTAGTTAGTTGCTATGAAGCACGGACACTCTCCCGGAGCCAACGAATCGGGTTTGAAAACAGTTTTAAGTAAAAAAAAACAGCCAACAATCAAAACAAAACCCTACCTCATATGAACATTGCAGGCCTCATTTCCTACAAACAAACCCAGCCGCAAGCCTGCTGCAACTGAGTATCCATAGAAGGCAGGGAGAAAAAGAAGAGAGGTTGGGATTGGTAACATTGAAGAGAGAGATAGAGAGAGGGAATACTAATCTTTTTCTTCTTGGAAGTGGAAGTGTAAGGACTGAGTATTTTATGCGTACTCACTTTATTTTTGAGAAGTGGAAGTGTAAGGACTTCTTGGAAGTGTAAGAGAGGACTTAACTTTATTTTGAGAAGAGTGTGACAGCAGAAGAGTGTGTCAGCATAGCTGTTTACTTCTTTTTTTGTCTAGACCCAGGTTCCCCACGCCTTTGGCGTGGGACTAATCCTGTTTGAGCCGGGTAGGACCACAAGGGCGGCAAAGCTCTCCCTCCCAAATTTTAACACAGTTGCATTCCCAAGGCTCGAACCCGAGACTTTGGTTAAGCTAGAACAACCCCTTACCAGCTGCATAGCTGTTTACCAACCTTTCATTTAATAGCTGTTTACCAACCTTGCATTTAATAATTGTTTGCATAGTGTTATCAGCATATGCATAGCTGTTACCAACCTATATGTGTGCTGATTTGGTTAACTTTTGGACTTGAGAATTCAACTTTTATTTACCCAGACCTAACTAATTAATTAAATATTTCATTAGTTGACATGCCATAATTACTTACCTTTTTTATCCTTATTGGTACCTATTAAAAGATATTATATAATTCAATAACAATTTTTTAATTTCATGTTAAGTTTGCTCTAATAATGCTTTTTATGGAACAAAATCAATTTTATATCAATATTATATATATTTAAAAATATATTATATATTATACGTATCCTAGTGTGTCGTATCCTACTTTTTGGAAAAATCGCGTGTCGCGTGTCGTGCCGCATTCCGTATTACGTGTCGAGTCCGTGCTTCATAGGTTAGTTGGGATCCCCGGATGAAGTGCGCCCTACGGGCCAATGTCGAGTACCATTCACCATTGGTCCATATTCGGATAAAGTCATGTGTACGATAGTTGATATGAACTTGTGCCACCTTATGTTAGGCCGGTCATGACAGTTTGATCATGCTAGCATGCACAATGGTCGTGTTAACACTTATTTATTTATAGACGAGAGTCGTGATGTCCCTGACCATGAAGCTTGTACTCCTTACCGATGCCCCCGAGCAGGGATTGTGTTATGGCCTTGTTAGTCCCTTGGGCGTTGCGTCGACCAGTGTTTCACATACCCTTCGTGATATCTTATTGTTCCAGGATGTGTGTACGTCGTCTGATTCCCTTCCACCGTTGAGGGATATACAACATGCGATTGATTTTGTTCCAGGCGCCCAGTTACCCAACCTCCCCCATTACAGGATGTCACCTGTCAAGCACCCTGAGCTACAGCGAGAGGTGTAGGAGTATGTCCCCTTGTGCTGTGTCTGCTTTGTTAACACCGAAGAAGGGTGGTAGTTGACAGATGTGTGTAGACAGTCGGACTGTGAATAAAATCACAGTCAAATAACGTTTTTCAAACCTGAGATCAGAAGACATGATTGATCAGCGTCATGGGGCCACGGTGTTTTCCAAGCTCGATTTGAAGAGTGGGTACCATCAGATTCGTATGAGGTCTGGGAATGAGTTGAAGACCGCCTTCAAGACGAATAACGGATTGTATGAGTGACCGGTCATGCTTTTCGGGTTGTCCAATGCCCCATCCACGTTCATGCATGTTATGACACGGATCCTCCGTCCTTTTTAGGGAAAGTTTGTTGTGGTGTGTATTTTAATGATATTTTTATCTATAGCCGAACCGGTGAGGATCACAGTGAACATGTCAAATGGGTATTAAAGGTTCTTCGGCACGAGAGTTTTTATCTCCGGCAGAAGAAATGTTCTTTTATGGTGCCAGAGGTTTCCTTTTGGGGGTATATAGTCTCGGGGGAAGGAGTACGTACGGATAGTGAGAAGGTTCAGGCTATCCGGGAGTGGCCTAGGCCGACCACTGCCTCCCCGGTCCACAGTTTTCCCAGGTTGGCCATTTTTTATCGACGGTTCATTAAGGGGTTTAATTTCGTGTTGGCTTTTATTACCGCACTGATGCGCATGTCCGTGAATGAGTTTGCCTGGACTGATGAGGCTGATGCGGTATTCCAGCTCATCATCCCATTTTAGCCCTACCAGACTTTACCCAGTTGTTTGAGTTGACTTGCGATGCCAGCAAGTCCGCGATTGGTATAGTTCTCAGCTAGAATGATCGCCCCGTTACTTACTTTAGTCAGAAAGTTGACAGGTTCGTTAGCAACTATTTTGCCTATGATTTGGAGTTTTATGCGATGGTGCAGGTTGTCAAGCTTATTTGATTCATCAGGAGTTTGTCACTAAATCGAATCACGCGGCCCTCCATTTTATGAACTCCCAGAAGAAGATTAGCGATCGACGGACCAAGTGAACTAGTTTCTTACAGCAGTTCACCTTTCATCTACAGTACAAGTCGGGTAAAGAGAACCTGGTTGCAGATGTCCTGAGCCGGAGGTCTCATGCCCTAGTCACCATTTGGGCATCGATTTTCGAATTTTTTGAGATTTGTATGCGACAGACACCTTTTCTGGGCCTATTCTGGAGGCATGTGCCTGTCAACATGGCGTTCGGGCTGATTACTTGTTGCAGGACGGATATTTGTATCGTAGATTCATAGCACTACATTGTGCATCCCTGCTTCTTCCATGCGGGAGAAGATCATCACAGAACTTCATGGTGAGGGCCTCGCTGGCCATTTGAGTGTCGCTCGTACCTCAGCTACACTACGCAAACGTTTTCATTGGCCCACCATGCGGAGGGAAGTTAACAATCATGTTCAGCGTTGTTACACTTGTCAGACCGCAAAGGGTCAGTATACTAATGCAAGGTTGTATGCACCCCTTCCCATCCCTGATCGGTTGTGGCTCGATGCTTCTATGGATTTTTTGTGGTGTTACCCAATACGGCCAAGGGGCATGATTCGGTCTTTGTGGTAGTTAACAGATTCTCCCAGATGGCACTTTGTATTCCCTGCTCGTGGACTTCGAATGTTTCACATGTTGCCACGCTCTACTTCCGTGAGATTGTCCGTTTGCATGGAGTACCAAGGAGCAACACGTCTAACAGGGATGTTCATTTTACGAGCCTCTTTTGGCAGACTCTTTGGAAATTGTTACGTTACACGCTTCAATTTTCCACATCTTTCCATCCACATACCGAGGTGGTCAATCGAAGTTTGGGAGATCTTTTACGATGCTTAGCTAGTGAGGAACGCACCGAAGACTTAGGGGGTTGTTATTGCTCCGGCGGAATTTACTTTTAACAATTACGTCAATCGTTCTACGGGTCTGTGCCCTATCAAAATTGTACTTGGGTCTTCTCCGTTATTGCCCGTTGACCTTATCGAGACTCGACCTACTATGAAAACTAGCCCCGTCGCCACTGATTTTGCGGCCAAGATGTTATCCATTCATGATGATGTGCGGATGCGATTACAGCGTATGTATGCTTACTACAAAGAGCAGGCGTATTCTCATCGTCGGCCACCTGTTTTTTAGCCAGGGGATCTTGTTATGTTATATCTTCGGTGTGAGCAACGGGCAGCAGGTGAGGAGGGCCACCAAGTTACAGATGCGCAGCTTTGGTTCTTTTTCTATTCTTCATCATTGTGGCGATAACGCATATGAGCTAGCCCTATCCGAAGGTTTCAGGACCCATCCCACAGTTAATGTGGCCCATTTGACCCCATTTCAGGGTTCCCATGTTCCTCCGATTCCAGTTCTTGTGGCCCCGACACAGCCAATTAGCTCCAATGTAGATCGTATTGAGGGTATTTTAGACTTTGAGACTACCACGACGCCTACAGCCCCCTTGTCAGTTATCTGATCCGTTGGTTGGGTCCCCCCTGAGAGTGATGATGCATGGATTCCTGAAGCCACGTTACAGCATGTCGACCGTGACTTTTATGACCATTTCCAGGAGGATATGGCCTTGCTTCGTAGGAGGGGAGAGTGACCCAGGAGCGTCCTATTTATTTTAATTATTTTTATGTCATTTAATTTTGTCGCTCAAGTATTTAGGGTATTTCATCTTTTGAGACCATGTTCTTATAAAAGGACTCCTAGTTGGTTAGTTTGAATTATTATCAATATGTTACAGAGAGTTTAGATAGAGAATTTATGGAGATTTCTTATTTCACGACTTTATTTGTGTGTGTGTAATTAACGTGTGTATACTCCGTTGTGTTCACATCAAATTCAAAGGCTCCACTACAAGATTGAGAAAAAACATGGGATATCTATGTTAACAGTTTCTAGACAAGAATCTGATTTTATGGTAAGTTAATATACCAAATCAACTGAGCATATGTATATAGATGGATATATCAAAAATACCTTTTTCTTCCCAACTTTGAAATAAAAAGTTCAACCTTTAAATTTGGCAGCGATCCCCTTAATATGCATATTTTGAAATTTCTACATCGCTGATCTAATCAGGCAGAGCATAAAAGGACGGAAACATCACACGTGTTTTTATTGTGGAGTTCACTACTGTAAATTTATTACCATGTAAAGATACAACCAATGGCACAAAAGAAGTAAAGCCAAACAAGACTAAAATATTTCTATAAAAATATAAATAATGGCCAAGTGGGTTACATCATAGATATTCATAGATAAAATTAATCTTAGTCTCTAAGAAACCCTATAGAGGCTAAAGGATGAAAAAGGAATAAGAATATTGAATGGGAAAGGGAATATGGGGATGTGACAAAAGATAATTACAAATCAACTCTCTTATTTGCATCATACTCCCGCCATTGAAAAAGAGTTTGACCATGAACTAAAAGTGGAATGTCATTCGTATCCGAATGAAGAAGGTGCGTGATGAGCACATCTCGGCGATCTCGGCGATCTCGCTGAATAGAATACTCCTCAATCTCCTCGGCTCAATATCTACCTCAGTGGTTACCAACACTGCGGTCTCTTTCCTTTGGGGGAACTCCACGACCTGATACACGAACTGGCCACGTTCAAAACATTGGAACGTAGTCAAGAGTGTGAGAAGTATCGTCAGCCTTTGCTACAGCAGTAGCAAACTGCAATGTCAGAGGGGTCCTCTCTAATTTTTCCTGCTTGAAGTAATCCTCCAACCGAATAACATACTTGATAACACGCTGTAATGTAGAACTGTCGCGTAAACCCAGCTTGTGGCGGATGCAAGGCTGTAAGTAGATCAAATCATACAGAAATGATCGAATATACCCTGAAAAAGCATTTGGTAAATTTACCAAAGACTAAAATGATTTATTTGATATTATGGATGGCTGGTTCGTTTCATTTTTGTAAGCTGGTCCAAGTTATTGCTCAAAACCTTGAACATAATGGCCAATGTTGCTCCTCAGTTTCCTGCAGGGCTTCCCGAATGCATAACAGTCGAAATTGCTTTGTGTAAACCTGCACTGAAGAGAGGGATTGTCTGACCTGGCCTATCTCAAAGAGGTCGCGCTCCTAAAGGGGCGGGAAAATCTATCCTTCAAGTGTTTCTCCATATTCTGCCACGAGCGAACGGCATTCTTTCCCTTGTCCGCTCTTTATCTCAAATGAAGTAGTTCCACTAGCCCTCTTTTGTAGCTTCTTGTCACGAGTTGACACTGGAAACATGTTTGTACTCGAACATTTTCTTAATAGTATCAAGCCAATCGACAAATGCATTCAGGGGCCATGCGGCCATCAATGGTAGGGGCATCAACACGAATATCACTATGTAAACTCATAAACGCGCATCAGACGATCGAGTTCATCAATACCATCCCACAGCTTTCGCCTCATCACCACTATCATCATCCGATGAAACATCAAGGGCCCCCAAAGAGCAAGGGCATTATATCTCGGCCCTCAATTCGCAGCTGCCTGCAATTCCCGCGAGGAATAACAACATCCTTCACCTTCCATGGGAGGCGCTCCTTGCCAACACAAATGAAGCATGTTCGTTGTTACAATGGGACAAAAGGATTTACCGTAGGGCCTGTATGGATGGAATCAGAAAGCGATTTCACCATGTCAGGAGGTTGGGGTGAATGTAACTAGAACAATGCTCTGAGGTGGTCCGGAATCAAATAACTCTGCACTATCGTCATATGGTGTACCCTATGAAGCGCAAACACTCTCCCGAGACCTCGAATACTTGTTGGACTCGAGTCGGACTCGAATTCGTTGGGTACACCCTGACACGCTAGGATAAGTGACTCCAAGAGTATCCTTTTTTATTTTTAACCAAGGGATACGCTCAGACTCGTGGTGGACTCGTTCCAAGAGACATGCTCCACCACCAACAGAAGAGAGAAAACTATAGAAAAAATTGTCGAGAAGAAAGAAAAGTTGGTCGCATCATCTTGTCAAATGTTTGTCCAGTCTCACTGTTCAGAAAAGAAAGTTCTTTTTTCTACAAACTTGAAGCGAAAATAAAATACACAACTATCTCTCACTAATGACAAAATAGCTATTATCCATTTAATTTATTCTTTTTATTTTATTATTAAAAATAACTTATAATATATCCAAATTATATGGTGTAGCATTGCCAATACAAAAAATTAAAAATAAATAAATAATGATATCCACCTATTTTAACGTGACGCGTGTTAACTAGTTTTAAAAAATTAATCAAATAAAAATTTAATAAATTCCACATAAATTTTCTTTAATTAAAATAAGTTCATATAAATATATTTCACACTTGATTTATTGAATCCATATATAATTATAACAATTTCACTAAAATCCGTTATATCTCACATAATTGGTTCCTAATTCCCAAATAAAATTTGTAAACAATTATGACAATTGATCTAATAATATTTTATATTAATTACCCAAAATACGGGGCAATTTATGTTTCCTCTCTGTATGTATTTCTGATTCTGTTTCTTTTTAGAGGGGTTCGCAGCTGGAAAAATGAGGATGAACAAAAGGCTAAAAGTACCGCGTAAGTAAAAGAAGGAAGAGGTTTTGGAGGGAAAATGCTTGTGTCTTGGAAGACAGCTCAACTCAACAACTCAACAAAGCCTTTTCTTATGTACTGACAACAGCCTTTTTTTTTTGTTACAACTGGAAGTCATAACAATCCAAAGTGAGCAGAATTACTTCTATTATGTACTGAGTTTTTTTAACACATGGTAAATAAATAAATAAAAAATGTTGTCTAAAATTATTAATATTAAATTTTAAATATTAATAGTTTTTATTTCACTAATATACATATTAGTATATAAAAATCCTATACGTATCCGTATCCTACAGTTTGAAAAAATTACGTATCGCGCGTCGAGTCTGTGCTTTTTAGGGTGTACTCCAAAAGTTACTGAAGATCAGAAGGGCCCACTGGTGGTGGCTAGAGCTGCACCCACACCAGTACGCGGAGGCCATAGTCACGGTCCCACTGCCATGGGTCGGATGGGGCATATATTGTGGATTAGGTGTCCATGGTCACGAGGGCATTTTCATAGGGACTTTCTTCAACAAGCATGTCAGTCAAGGATGTGTCGAGGATTGGGACTGTCATTGGCCACGGTGGGGTGGATAAGTGGGCCGAGGCAGTGTCCCTCGTCAATGAGTTATGGGCTCGATGGTGGAAATTTTTTAGATCGTAGGATGGAAATTTCTTGCAACAAGGTCAACGCGACTTGTGACTTGTGACTTGCTGATGGCAACAGGAGCGTTGGGTTGGGCAGCACAAGGTGGGTGGGGTTTGTTTTGCAGAAGGCAACGGTGTGGAGTGTGGTTGTGTAGGGTTCAATTGTGGCAAGATGGGTCGAGGAAATGACCAAGTTGAAGTGGGATGTGAGGGTTTTGCGGCGGGAGGATGCAAGGGAGAAGCAACATGAATCACTGTCGAGGAGAGGCAGCGGGCTGTGAGGGTGAGCAATCAGCAAACACAGCTATGATACCCATTGACGTCAAATTGTCAATGGCATAAAAGAAGTAAACACAAACAAGACTAACACCATTCTACCATAATATAAATGATGGCCAATAGGCTTCAAAAATAGCTATTAATATATATAAAAAGAACATACGTCGCCAAGAAACCCTATAGAGGCTACAGTACGAAAAAGAACTAACAACATCTAAAGGAGTATCCCTTGTAGAACATGCCTAACAATAGGATTATATTACTACTATCTACTAAAAGGGAAACGGAATGTCGGAATACGTCAAAAGATAATTACAAATCATCCCTCTTATTTACATCAAGATATTTCCAAAACTAATTAATTACTTGGAAGATTGCGTTTAACAGAGCAAAATGGAGAGAGAATTCATGTGGCCGACCTCAAGTAATGGGAAAAAGGCTTTGTCAAGTTGAGTTAAGTTAATTTCTTGGGACACTGTTTCAAAAAAAATTACTTGGGACATTATACTTATTTTAATATTTGGGTTAATCTAGGCGTTCTCAGAACAACCATTTTCACTTCTACACTTTAGTAGTTTCACATCTAAATTCTGTTTAGGACATCAATTTCATGTGGAGACCAAAAGGATTAAAACCGGGTTAAGAATTAGAAGTCAGGGTGGATAATAAATTTAGTGGTAAAGAGTAAATGCTTATAAATCATATGGACCTAGAAAAAGGAAGAAACATTCTTAGATGAGGAACAGTGCCATAAACACAACTATTCAAGAAATTTATCAGTAGTGCAAACTGGAGTCACAAAATCTTCAAAATTACAAATACATTTGGATCAGTTAAAATTTTCAAAATCAATTAAGAGAGAGAGAGAGAGAGAGCGAAGAAAATTTATGATATAGATAAGTCTATAATTCAAGAAAAGAAGAGCGAATGTCTAATTCTTCATTGTTGGTATAGAGGACTGATAGCATGGTGGAAAATGTTCCTGCAGCAAGAGTTCTAGAGGTCGCAGTAGCAATAAGAACTTAAATTAGCAAATATGAAGCAAGATTTGAATAGAGCCCACTATTTAAGAAACACAACAGTAATATAAAATAGAGGATCTCAAACAAACCTGATGATGACTAAGACAAATAGAAGCAAGTAAAAACCGAGTTTGATGATTCGATACTTCTTCTCAGCACTAAGAAATCTGAAGACTTCGGTTACATCGATAAGATGCTTGCGCTTCATGAACCTGAAACATATAAAAGAACAAATATGACAAAATAAAATATTTCGGGCTCAAGAAAAAAGTACCAATAGCTGGAAAATGTCACTATTGGATAGAAGTCTTTTTCTTTTCCAATGCAAGTCTTGCAATACTTACGAATAAATCAAAATATATTTATTTATTTATCTTTTTGGTGCATGAAGGCATAATTTTGTGTCTGAGATTATTAATTAAATTATATCAAATTCTCAATGACTCGAAGAAATGTCGTGAAATACCTGTTTTTTCAGAATGGTCAAAAGACCAAGGAAAATGTTGTTCAAAGGCGTCATCAAAGGAAAAAATATTACAAGGAGCTTGCTTCATAATATAAAAACAACAAATAAATATAATATATAGAGAGGTTATAGAGAGATCTCAGTTTCTTTGTGGGCTTCTCCCATGAAAGCTTTTAGAGAATCTCATTTTCTTATTTACAGAGAGATTGGAGGGCCTTTTCCACTAAGATTATATCATTTGTTTTTTGTATCTAGGTTTCTCGAGGACGTTGTCCTCCTAGTATATTCTTTCACCATTACCAACATATTTCCACTCTTATCCCGGGGTGGGGATAAAACATCACTGGCAACCAAATTAACCAAGTGGTTAAAAAGGGAAGTTCATTTTAAAAGGCGGAAAGTTGGAATTCAATGGTCACTTGAACCATGATAATCAATTTGAAATCATAGAAATTAATAATAATGATGATGATGATGATGGAATTTGGTGTGGAAAGAATATAGAGATATGACAAAATTACCTTTTTTCTTCTTTGGTGCCTTTTTTGTAGGAAGAGTGCTTTTCATTTTCAGACAATGTATTTTAAGTTATCATCATTTTAGTGAATTCAATTTCATCCAATCAAATAAGAAGCCAATTAGTTTTTTACAATTATATATATATAGGTTACATATATAAACTGGGCTCCAAGCTCAAGCAATAAACATAAATGTGCACGGGTAGTTGGACGGGCCCAAGGGAATTTTCGGTATTTATGGGAGAATTCTATATGTAACCTTCTATTATTTATTAGAAGTTAGTTTAGGTAGTAGATAATTAATAAGATTATCATCCATTTACTTGGTTTCCTAATTGAATTATTTTTCCTTCGTTTTAGTTTCCTTGTTTATCAAGGGTAACATAGCTAACACTGGCAAAATTAGGGGCCGGGCCTAATTTGGGCGGGTCAAATATGGGTTGGGTTAAATGTGGGTCGGGCCAAATATGGGCGGGCCAAATATGGTTTGGACCAACCCATTGTTTTTCTACTAAAATAAGTATTACAATTCGAGGTATATGTAAAAAAACTCATATTTTACTCGCAACTTTTAAAAATAAGTATTATATTTGATTTGTATCTTTTAAAATTGGGCTCTATATTTGATTCCTAGCTTTCAAATATGGGCCCAATATTTAACTCATAGCTTTGAAATATGGGCCCCATATTTAAATGACTGGGATAATATGGGTTGTTTTATTATTTGGGCCACATTTTGCCACTACTAAACATAGCCTATGGATAAAGTGATTGCCTCCTTTTATAATCACTCAACTTTGAATTTTGAATTTGATTATCAATGAGAATGATGATTGAAGAAAGAATTGAGGTATTAAACTTTGATTCCTTGTGTGTTATTGTGTATGTAAACTACCGTGAGTTTACGTCAAATTGGTAACATATCATGGTTCGCTCTCGCTAATTGTGAGTTTTCAGTTAGGAGCCATGGATAGAGCTCCGAGCGACTTATTGTTTGGCGAGGGCGTCGACAATAAATGCTTCAAATCCGGACCACACAAGAGATGGAGTTCTATTTCGAGATTCTAAAGATCCATCGTTAGTTTGGTAACATGAAACTCTTTTTAAGATTGATAAGGGACTTCAACAATGTAACGACATGAAGACAGAATAACCCCGAAGAAGTGCAAGAAGATGAAAGTCGTTCAAAACGGAATAGCATAATTATAGGACCTGGGTTAATATTGGTCCACTCAATTCACACGTGTACCATAAATTTTTTTATATATATAAATACAAATTTCATTAAAAGAAAACGTCAAAGGGGTGAAACTCATATACAGGAAGTAAACATAAAAACAAACAAACCCGTGGGTCTATATGCCCTCACGAGATAAAAACAAAAGAGCAACAAATCAGTCCCGTAATCGCAAATCATCCAAAAACTCAATATAAGACAAACGGATCCAAGGGAACTAGCTATACACTATTAATACAATGTAGATAACATCTTCAATTGAGTCATGAGCAGAAAGTCTCCGAAAGTCTCCATATCCTGGAAACATCTATTATTCCGCTCTCTCCAACACATGGGAGAAGCATCGCAAGCCACCCGCTTTTGTCTACTGACCGGAGTAACCTTCCAACACTCAACATCTCCTCAAACGAATTGAGACAGCAAGCAAAATCAAATCTTGTATTGGGAATCAAGTAGTGGAGACAAGGCCAAATAGGGCTAAAATCAAGGGCGACGAAGTCTTGAGCGTGTACCTCATTCTCCGCTCTGGCGAGATCCAACTTTATGGCCACATTGAGGACGTGAAAAAAGATGGCATTGGCGATAAGGCTACACGGGAGGCTGATGTCAAGTATGTGGTCAAAGACAGAGCCGAATGTGAGGAAGGGAGCAATGAAGAAATTGGTGACATGAATTTCGAGGAAGGACACAAACTCAAGGAACCAGCGACGCTCAGCCTCTACGACGACTGCAAAAAGAACATCACACAAATGTGTGACGAGATCGCTGCCAAATAGATTATCAACGAGCAAGAAGATTTTATGACGAAGTAGCACCATTTAAAGACTAGTTTTAGTGAGAACGCAGGTTGGGAGGCTGAATGCAGTAAAGATGAAGTCCCGGAAGTTGTTCCTTATTGCAAACTAACTTTTTTTTTTGGAAAGGGTTCAGTGCTTGGCATCCCACTGATATTCTCGGTGTTTTCCATCCATTGTGCGATCTAGGTGGGCAAATGGGGTTTTTGTGGATTGTCTCATTTGGTTGTGACTTAAAAGTAAGAGTGGGCCATGGGTTTAAAGACAAATGGGGTGGCATGGCCCCTAATTTTATAGGAAACTGGGTTGGATGCATGGCTTTTTGCCCATTAGAATAGAGTGGATGGAAAATTTTGGCCCCATTAAATAAGGGGGATGAAATGTTGATTTTTTGGGCCTAGATTTTTTTTTATCCAGCTTATTACATATATGATCTTGGGGTCTAAAGAACGTGAAGAAAATTATTTTGTGCCAACTCAAAAATCCTAAAATTTTCAAAATAATTGAGGATTCGGCACGGGCTTTTGCAATTTTCCACGAAAGCTCGTGGGCGAGCTTTTTAGGAGGGAGGAATATTGTGCACGGCACAGTACTTGGATTGGCATAAGGGAATTTTCAAATTTTGTGGGAGAATTATATTTATAGGATTATAATCTATTTAGTTAGTTTTCTATTAATATTATATTTCCTTAATTTTTTTTTTTTAGCATACCATGAGCTGTCCGGCCAGCTTGCTCGCACCTCGACTAATCCCCATTCGCAGTTCATGGTTTCCGTTGGCCAAGCAATATTTTGACAGTGCCGGGGATCGAACTGGGGACGAAACCCAATCCACCCCCAAGAGTGTCCCAGTGGCAGACTCATACCACTGGCCAAGCATTGTTTATCAAGGGTTAAGGTTATCATTAACCTATAAATAAGGCCATTGGCCTCCCACCTTATGTAATCACTTAACTATGAATTTGATTATTAATGAGAATTGAGACATTGAGCTTTGTGTGATCGTGTGTACATTGTTCGCTTCCGCGAGTTAACGTCACACAGCCTATTTCCATCCCAACAAATGATTTGAAAAGGGACGCTCAAAGATAAGCCACAAATTAATTATCTCCCATACCCAGTCCTTTTTCCTCATCTCAAATAACTTGTTGCGCTCGGTCCATATTGTCCAAATGTAGCCATCACCACACACCTGCACAGGCTACCCAATTAAGATCTATCCCATTGTCTTTCAATTCACATAATTAGAGATCCTACTGCTTACACTGTAAAGCATAACCAAGTGAAACTTTGAGAATAAATTCATTCACAGTGAGTATACAAATGGACAATGAATGAGGATATCGTTCAATTTTTTTACCACCTTCCTTTGTAACGGCAGCATTGAGGAAAGATAAGTGCACGGCCTCCTCCTTTCTAGCATATGGCGAGTGTTAACCTTGTCGTCAACCACTAACAAAGAAAAAGAACTTAACTTTTGAAGGAAGACTAGCAGCCCAAATTGGAGATTCAAAAAGGGACAAAAAGATTGTCAAACAAGGAAAGGAAGTAGGATTTGCAAGTGAACCCCTCACTAGTCAAATTATAGTTTTTGCTATCCCTCATCCCCGGTTTGAGAAGATACCCATCAATAATGCCCGACAAGGAAATAATTTCCGATGGTTCAACATTATTTAAGTTCCTCCTATATGACAAATTCCAAGAGGCAAAAGAGTTGGAATCCAAAGAGGAAAGGGAAGCAATGGACTTGTTTTGGTTAAAGGGAACTCCGTATAGGTGTGTATAAAACGACTGAAAAGACCCACCCACACATATTCTTCCAAAAGCAATATCTTAGTTGTAAAAATCGTACAATTAACGATTTGAATGATTTCGATTGAATGATAACAAAATTCAAATTGCGTACAGAAGTGGTGAGGTACACTGAATCGATGAAAATGGTACAAATTGGACATGAGAATTATGAATCGAGATTCGATAGCAATTTGGTGAACCTGGGTCTTCTTTTGGTTTTCGTTTGACATGAGAAGAAAAAATATGAGTTTTAATTGTTTTTTGTTTTTTCTTTTAAAAGCATCACCTTAATGGATAAATTAACAGACCCCACCTCTTTAGAGACATCGATTGTTTGTTCACACTTGGATCCATCATGCACATTGGGCAATTTCATTGTTGGCTTTATTAAAGACTACATTGAACAACTTTGGACCATGAAACTATTGTTTATTGCAACTTTTGAACACCATACTTTATTCTAAAGCAAGGGTTCATGAGACAACATAAGCACAAGGGCGTGAATGGTTTCTTCTTCATCTTCATGTTTATTCTAAAGCAAGGGTTTGGTTATTTCTTTTGTTCCCCCTTCTTATCAGAAACAAAAGATATTTATTTATAAAGATAGGACATAATCGCTATTATTCATAGTTATTAAAGGTGCAATGCGCAACAAGGGCCCAATGTCTCCCTAGAGCCTAGGCGCAAGGCGACGCGCGCGCTTGATCGAAGTGAGGTGCAGGTTATACAAGACATGCAAAAATTGTATATCTATAACAAGAAGATTATTTTATGATCTAAATTTTGAAATATAGCATAAATTACTATTATAAAAGGTTATGAAGAGACACATAAGAAAATATATCTAATATACCATATAGAAAAAAACATAAAATCAAATATATAAATTTATTTAGGATTTTAATTATCAAATAATCAACAAAAGCAAAGATAATAATATATTTTGAAACATATGTACTCCAATGTGTGAAAAAAAAATTAAAATCAATCGAAGACGCAACAATGTTAGACATTTTTTGGTTTCTTTTGCATAAGTAGTGACTAATGAGAAAGATAAAGTTTCACCACAACTTATGCTCGACTTTGGTTACTTTTTGGGTAGGAAATGGTTCAACTCTCCATATTTCATTGGCAAAATACAGAATGTCAAACATATTAGTTGATCCATTCTTGTATTGGGGGAATTTTCTAGAAAAAAATTACAAGGCACGCCTTTAGCCTTAGGCGCACCTTAAGCCTGGAGACTAGGCGTGCACCTTATTAAAGGGGCCTTGCCTGAGGTGAGGCGAGACGCCAATGTTGCGCTTTGGTGAGCCTGGAGCCTAGACGCGTCTTTAACAACTATTCTATTATTTGCAGACGAGTAGTCCACATACAAACAAAATCATCGAAATAAAAACAAAAAACCATACTATAGTAAAATGTATACAAGCATTCTCAACAACCTTGAGAAAATCTCCCTCAGACTACAGAATAGCCTTCTTTTAACTCAAGTTAATAAAGAAGTTATCAGTTTTCTCTTAAACGATTTGGAAGATACGGCCCATAAAGATGTATTGAAGTTCCTTTCCCAAACCCATTCTTTGTCTCCCTCTTTTTCTTCAAAAATTCTATTATTACATTCCATCCAAATGTACCAAAGATAGCAATAACTGTGCATCTCCAAAGGCAATCTAGTTTCGAAGAATCCCCCAAGCCTTCCCATTTCCAAAGAAGGGCATCGATCCGTTTTAAAGGCAACGATCCAATCAAATTCAGCTCCCTAAATAATTTCTTCCATAAGAAGGTAGCGACCAAACAATGAAGGAGGGTTTTGGTTGTTTTGTGAGCCTTTATTCTCTCTTGGCTTCTCCTACTCTTGGTTCGTTATTTCTTATTATTGTGTTGTTTGCCTTGTTGGTTGAGAGGATATTTGTTGGCTGCTTGGCTATTTTGGCTTAGCTGCTTTGCCTTGTTGGTTGAGAGGATATTTGTTGGCTGCTTGCCTATTTTGGCTTAGCTGCCTGGATATTGTTATTTCTTTGACAAAATGGTTAGAAAGAAAATAAAACAAATAATAATAGTGATGATTGGAGTCATTGTACTAAGATATATGAAGAAAAAAAGAAAGATGCAACTATATTTTTATCGAAAATGAGAACTTTTATTAACTTGAAATGGAAAGTTGCAGGATACAAAGAGAAAGTGGACCAGCATTCCATAGATGGAGAGAATATGTAATACCACATAAATTAACTAATTAAATAGTGATTATTTAATATTAAATAATTGCATAGTTGTGTGATTGTTTGAAACATTGGTAGCATGTTGTAAATAAATTTAAATTGAGAGTTTAAATTATATAAAACATCTCATGACTTAATATTAGTATTTGGAATTTTTGTATTGCGAGTGTGTACCATCTCTAAGGGATATAGAGGCGTGAAATAGTGTTAAAACCATGCTAAGTTGGGCCCGATGGTTGAGTACCTTTGGGCTAAATTTTAGAAGCACGAGGGTAGTATTTGGGGCTCATTTAGGGGCTCCAAGTTTGCTCAAAGAGAACTTGTGAAATTTAGGAATTAAATAGGATCATCAACTCATGAACAACTAAGGAAAAACCCTAGCTACAGAGGAGAGGATTGGGAACAAGGGGTTTCACCAAAGAGAACCAACACGAATTAGCAAGAGATACTTATCTTTCTTGCTTAGTAACCGCAATTATTTATGTTCATTGTTATGATAAGGAACTCCGCCTGTGTTGCGCTTAACTTCTTATATTTTTTTTGGACACTGTCGGTCCCAAGCCCGGATAAAGGAGGAGGCTTGTGTTAGGTAGCTGACAGCCAACGTCAAACTTTGTTAAAACTTTAACAGATCCTTATGAACATGAATCCTATGAATATATGCGTTAATGCTAGTGCATTGCCCTTGAGCGATGCGTCTGCCACTGAGTGTCTCGAAAAATAGTCAAGGGGCGTTGCGCCTGCCACTGGGTGTCTCGAAAAACAGGTAAGGGGCGTCGTATCAGCACCCGAATGCGACAAGAAATACGCAAGGGTTCCTGCAACAATCTGGACGTGTGCGGGTAAAGAAGCTAGTACATGACATTAGACTTAGGATAACGACTTGAAACGTAGGGAATATGACGGGGAAAGGGATAGAGTTGGTAGATACCATTATAAGAAGAAAAGTTAACATAGCTTGTTTATAAGAAACTAAATGGGTCGGTGAGAAAGCTAGAGAAATAGAAAATACAGGGTTTAAATTATATTATATATGAAAACAAACAAATAGGAACGAAGTTAGAATAATAGTAGATAAGAATTTTAAGGATGATATCGTAACCGTTATTAGAAAAGATTATAAGACTTGTACTTGTAAAACTGGTATTAGGTGAAAATATAATTAATATTGTTAGTGCTTATGCACCCTAAGTAGGATTAGATGAGCGCACTAAAGTACAATTTGGGGAATGGATGAACTATTTCAAGAAATACCCGTAGGTGAGAAAATCAATATATGGGGAGATTTTAATGGCCATGTGGGAGAAGTTCTTGTGGGATATGAGATAGTGCATGGAGGATATAATTTTTGGAGATAGACGGTGGAGAGTCTATCTTAGATTTTGCGATGGCTTATGATTTTGTATTAGTAAACACATGTTTTAAAAAGAAGCTTGAACACTTAAATACTTATAAAAGTGGAACATATAAGAGCCAAATAGATTTTTTCATTACTAGAAAAGGAGACCGAGTAACGTGTAAAGATTGCAAGGTTATCCCAGGAGAGAGCTTAACCTCACAACATAGGATAATGGTGTTGGATATAAATATTAAAAATCAATCACGAGTGCGAAAAGAGAAGATTGACCCACGAACTAGGTGGCGGAACTTATAAGGAGAGAAATTAGATCTGTTTAAAGATAAAGTATTAAATGAAACATCATGAAATATTGAAGAAGAGACTAACATAATGTGGAATAAGATGTCCACATGCATTAAGAGAATATCAAAAGAAATTCTTGGAAAATCAAAAGGCAAGGGGCCATAATCTAAAGAAACTTGGTGGTGGAATGAAGAAGTACAAAATATAGTAAAAATCAAAAGCAAGTGCTTTAAAATATGGCAAACAAATAGAAATGAAGAAAATTCTGAGAAATATAAATGGGTTAAAAAGGAAGTTAAGAAAGTGGTAAGAGATGCTAAGTTAAAAGCGTATGATGATCTTTATACAAAATTAGGAACATAAGAAGGGGAAAAAAGTATTTATAAGCTTGCTAAACTTAGGGACCGGAAAACAAAAGATAATAATAATGTTAAGTGTATTAAAAGTGATGATTCGAGATTCCTAGTCAAAGATGATGAGATTATGGAAAGATGCAAAAACTACTTTGAGAGGTTATTAAATGGAGATAATGAGGATAGATTAGATATACAAACTTAGAGAGACTCGAGAAAATATATTTTTTCGCAGAATTAGGACAACAGAAGTTAGGATTGCTCTAAAAAAATATGAAAACAGGGAGGGCTTTAGAATCAAATGGTATCCCTATCGAGGTTTGGAAGTGCTTAGGGGAGGAAGGAGTATCTTGGTTTACAAAATTATTTAATAGAATTATAATGACTAATAGGATGTCCAATGAATGGAGAAAGAGTGTTTTAGTACCTATTTATAAAAATAAAGGGGACAAACAAAGTTGTTCAAATTATCGTGGTATTAAATTAATGAGTCATACAATGGAACTTTGGGAGAGAGTGACTGAATATAGATTGAGATTGAAAACAACAATATCGTGGTATCAATTTGGATTTATGCCTGGGAGATCAACACTGGAAGCAGTTTCTTTATTAAGGAGATTAATAGAGAAGTATAGGGAGAAAAAGAAGGATCTTCATATGATTTTTATAGTATTGGAGAGGGCGTATGATAGGATACCTAGAGATATAATATAGTGGATTCTACATAAAAAATGAGTGACTCGTAGATATTGATGTGATCAAGGTTATGTATGATGGGGCTATGACTACAGTAAGAACATCAGTTGGAGAAAGTAGTGAATTTTCAATTACTGTAGGACTACACCAAGGTTCAGCATTAAGTCCTTATCTCTTTGCTCTCATTACAAATACAAAATGAGGTGCCATGGTGTATGCTATTTATAGATGATATTGTTTTAGTGGGTGAGACTAAGACGGGGATTAATGCTAGGTTGGAATTGTGGAGGGCAACCCTAAAAACAAGAGGTTTTAAAATAAGTAGGACTAAAACAGAATATGTGGAGTGCAATTTTAGTAGTAATAGGAAGGCAAATGGAGATGTGGTGAAATTGGAGGGTCAAGAGATACCTAGAAATGATCATTTTCGTTATTTAGGATCGATTATCCAAAAAGATGGAGATATTAGTGATGATGTTACTCATAGGATTAAAGCAGGCTGGGTCAAGTGGAGAAGTGCTACCAGCGTATTGTGTGATAGGTACACCTTTAAAGTTAAAAGAAAAATTTTATAGGACGGCCATTAGACCCGCTATATTATATGGGACAAAGTGTTGGGCAACCAAAAAACAAAATGTGCAGAAAATGAGTGTGACGGAGATGCGAATGCTGAGATGGATTTGTGGTAAAACTCGAAAGGATAAAATTAGAAATGAACAAATTCGTGAAGTGGTAAAAGTAGCTCCTATAGAAGATAAATTGAGAGAAAATTGACTTAAATGGTTTAGACACGTCAAGCGTAGACCAGTGGATGCTCCCGTAAGGAAGAGTGATTTAGTTAGTATTGATAGTAACACAATGATGGAGTTAGGTCTAAATTGACTTGGTGGGATATTTTAAAAAATGACATGATATCACGTGGTTTAACCGAAGATATTGCGTTGGACAGAATGGAATGGAAAAATAGGATTCATGTAGCCAGCCCCAAATAATTGGGAAAAGGCTTTGTTGAGTTGAGTTGAGTTGAGTTGAGTTGTTATGATAAGGACCCTAATTAGGTTGAATAATCATATGATTAAGACTGAATTAATATGTATTCGTGGAGGCTTAGATTGATACTTTAGTTCATGATGAATCTGTATATCTAAGGGAGAACTTAGATTATTACGTGTTTCACATGTTTATACATGGATTATGGAATCGAAATGGTTAAATTTGGATATGTGGAGGAACCTAATTGATGAACCTAAATAACTAAGAAGTAATCTTTGTTGGACGCTTGAATCATCCCTTATATTGAACTTATGATGTTAACTACTTGAAACCATTATAAGCCACTTTAGGTTGTTATTGGGACTACGTAGAGGTTGGGAAACCCTCTTATGGAGGTTTTAGATGAATAAAAATCCATTGGAGAAGTGTCGAAGTCGTAACGGTCAAAACTAAGTCGTTTTGAAGGGTTCGGATCAATCATGGGAAGAGCTTAATCGATATGATATGGGGATAATACGGTGTCATTTTGAAGAGGCATCGGATCGATCCGGACTAGGGCTTGATCAATCCGATTTAGTAGATTTCTGCAGTTAGCTCTTTTGGGCCTCTTTTTGGAGGGATTTGTTTGGTATAATTTAATGGGGTCTTAGAGAGAACTAATATGAATTAATGAAATTATATATGTGTGTGTGTGTGTGTGCGAGCGCGCGCGCTCGTGCGTGTGTGTGTAATTAAGCATACGCAATTTTTTGAGAACTCGGGAATGGTTGGGGGAATGTTTAGCCGACTGATACGGTTAGAGTTGTAGACCGTTGTTATGTGTGTATCGTATGTTGTTGTGTGTGGACATACAAGGGTATGTGAGTTGACTCGTAACGAATATATCAGTGGGGATTTGATAATATTGTTCGCAGGACAGCGTACTATGCCCCTCGGTGTTCTAAAAGGCGCGTCTAAGCGCGAGGCGTAGAGTAGGTACCTCGCCTAGGGACTAGGAGGCAAGAAAGCAGGCCAAAGTGAAAAAGTCGTTATTAAAAAAATTCTCAGTTCTAAATAGAAAGGACATAGTAATACAGATGCATAAAAATATACATGGAAATATATTAAATAAATATATATATATATATATATATATATATATATATATATAGTTAGGCTCTCCAACATACCTCATTAAACATACCTATGAACATACCTATTTTTTTTAAATAGTAAAAAATAATAATTTTGAGTTGATATTTTTTATATGGGTTCACGGTATTTCAGTGTGCCCCTGTAAAAATATTCAGATCAAAATATTGTGTTTTGATATTTTTGAAAAATAGGTAAAAAAACTGACAATTCTAAAGGGTAAAAACTGTCAATTTTTTGACCTATTTTTTAAAAATAACAAAAAACATTATTTTCATTTGATTTTTTTTTACAGGGGCACACTGAAATATCATGAACCCATATAAAAAAATCATCTCAAAATTATTTTTTTTACTATTTTAAAAAAAGGGTATGTTGCTAGGAGGTATGTTGGAGAGCCTGACTCTCTCTCTCTCTCTCTCTCTATCTATCTATCTATCTATCTATCACATGTATGAATGTTGCTCTGTATATATACAATGATTACAAAAGCCTTTTTTTGCGTAATATTTTTAAATGTTACTGTTATATCTCTATTATACTTATATTACGATAGTAGTTGGAATTAATATAGAATAATTAATATGGAGAACTTAGCATTTATGATCATTTCATCTCTATGCACAACTCCCAACATAACTTTTGATATTCCTATAGTCTAATGCTTCGATAACCAAAAGGCCATTTTGTGGTCTTGGACAATCAAAAGACACCACCAAATTCTTAAGCCCCATTTTAACCCCAACCTACATAGACCAACAGTTGATACACAGCGTCAGACTTTCCTATTATTACTTCAGATCTACATTTAAAAAATTGTCCTAATCGTTGATCCAAGATATAGAGAAATCTCGAAAGGGAAAAAAAAAGGCAACGCAAAAGAAGAATACTGACTGGTGAGAGGATGGCGAGGGTTTCAGAGAGCCTCAACTAAGAAAGGGTCGATTATGGATGGGTCCTGGTCGATATTTGTTGGTTGTGGAGACGAGTCCATGACGTGTTGATTTGTTACCTTCTTCTATCTCCTCGCCTTAGTGGATAGGAGGGTAAGGGAAGGTTCAAGAAGAAGAAACTTCCCTCTCTTCCACACTCCCCTGCTTCTTATCCCAACCTACTAAATTGAGAGACAAATAACCAGACAAAGGGAAGACGGTTTCTCAGGTTTATGCATTGGTCCTATTCTCAATTTCATGCGTCAAAGTTGAATCATATATTAGGGGTGTTCATATAAGGGGTGTTATCTTCTTTTTCTCGAAATATTTTTCTGGTAAAAAGCAACTTTGTTCCAATAATAGTCTAATCTTTGTAGCTCGAAAATAATCTTTTTGTATGAAGTATTAACATGATATGAGTTTTTTGGTTTATGTTGTATATTGGAGATAATTGATGGTAATATTTGGGCAAGTTTGGACATCTTTTCAAGGTAATTTTTATTTTTAAACTGATTAATTTAATAAGGTTAGGACCACCAAGAAATCGGACCGTCCCTATAAATAATACACCGACTAGGACCGAGTGATAGAAAAAATTCAACGTACAATTTTTTCGAAATTTTTGTTTATAAAAAATAGTTTTCGAGGTAAGCAAAAGTTTTCAAATTTGTAAAATTGTTTTTTATATAAATAAAAAAAAGTTTTTGGTCATAAAAACATTTTTAAGATTTTATTCATACAAAAAACTTTAAGTTTTTATCTATAAATGTCAGAGTTTTTTACATATTTTCTAAATGTTTTATTCAATATTAGTAAGACTTCTAAAATATTTTTTTTATAATAATCCTATTTTTTTAAACCTTTTTTCAATGGGTCTCTTAGTATTTAGTCCCATTTGTAAAGATTTATTTGTGTCCACTCCCATGTTCTTATTTTTTTTTTTGTGGTTATGGAACTTTTTACAATTTTAAAAACATATGGGAGTGGTACCAAACATATATTTGTACACGGGACTAAAGCCAAAAAACTATTTTCAATAATGTTCAAACATATTAAATATTTTTGTATTATTTTCAGAACTTCTTCAAAGTTTTTTTCAATAATTTCCAGATCTTTAAAATATTTTTTTTGTAATTTCCAAATAATTTTCTACTATTTCCAGATTTTTTAAAAATAAATTTTCATTTTTTTTTTCTATTTTTCAAGATTTTTTTAAAGTTTTAAAGAATATCCTTCATACTTTCTATAAGCTTTTCTATCTATAAATTCTAAAAAAAATAGTATTTTTGGATTTTTAAATTTTTTTAATTCATGTTAGTTTTCATGATTCACGAATTTTTACAATTGTTAGCTTTCGAATACAGTTGATATGCATCCGGGCATCGCGCGGGTTACATGCTAGTATCTATAATAACATTATTATTTATGTGTGAAATATTTCTATATTTTGTTTTAGGAATCAAATATCAATTGCACAAAATATTTTTGTGTGGAATATTTATATTCTTTGTCAAAGTGTTGTCTATCTTTTATTTATGCATCGGATTTCAAAGATATGTTAGTGATATTAAAAGTGTCGGATTTTAGGTATTGTTGACAGTGCTCATGTGTAAATCAATTTGGATATAATATGATACTTATGAATCGTTGTGATTAATTAATTGAGTAGTATTTTATCTATCATAGTGAATTTTGATTGGAAATATCTTTTATTTATGTATGAGAATTTAAAGAGATGTTAGTATGTTAGAAGTAAATCAATATTAATTGTTCGTAACTTAAATTTCAAAGTATACTTGGTTTGTGTTTAAAAAAAAAAAAGTGCCTATGCCTACCGAGACCTAAGCGTCCATCCCACTCGTGCCTCGTGCTCATTACACATGATGCATGTTGCGTACAGGTCTAGTATCGCAATCCTACGTGTTGTGGGTCAACCGTCTCGTGTGAGGGAGACATAGGAGGCTGGATCCTCTCATGGTATGTGGTTATACGATTGGTGAGTCGGCGTAATGATTTCCCTTTCGTGTGTTTTTTCGAGCCATTAGGAGTGGGACCTCCTACGGAACAATCATAAAGGCACGAGAGTTCCCCGAAGGATGTACCTTCTTGTTGTGCTTATATGATATAACTAGTCTGGTGATGGACCTACTTATACAAGGATATTGTGTTATATTTTAAAAGGTACCGTGATGTGCTTACCTTATAAGATAGTGACAAACTCGCCTCTCGGCCTACCATTAACGAACACCGAGAAATTGATTGAGCTCACACAACCCATAATCCACTCCTCTACCAACCTAAAAGGCCATTTTTCTCCATAACAAAATCAAGAAAGCTCCAATTAACATGACCGTAAGCTTTTCTGATGTCAAGTTGAACACCAACCCTTCTTTCTTTTTCTCCCTATATTTCTCCGTAGTTCATTAATATGCTTACCCCTAACAAATACGCCTTGTGACCCACCTCGAATTAGTGTATTTTAGCACCTCGTTCAATCTTACTTGAAGGACTTTTTCCAACGCTATAAAAACAATAATTTTATATGTCATGTACACAAAATCAGTTGATATATCTCTTGAAGCGATTTATAATGAAGAAACCAGGCCATGATTAAGACAAACATATCACGTACTTCCAAAATTTCCTAGTCAAACAAATTGTATGATGGTTGCAAAGACAATATTATCTTTCAAAAAGACTTTTTAAACCAGTTGTCTAAAAGGCGCGCCTAGACGTGAGACGTGGGAGAAAACCCCGCCTATTCCTTATGTGTGGTAGAAGGTGGTCAACGCGCGTGAAAGGCGTGGTCAACAGCGCCTAGGCGCGTTAAGGCGCTTTTTTATTATTTATTATTATTTATTTAAAATGCTTTAGCAAAACGACGTCGTTTTTTAAAGACATTTTTTTTACAAACCAGACCAATAGATCGTCCAAAACAATCAAAAGATGTAAACCCAAACCTCTCGGCATCTTTTTACCTCCCGACAGACTTCCGACCAAGCCCATCTCTGCCTCTGACTGACTTCCGACCAAAACTTCCTAGCATCCGACACATTTTCGACTCCAACCTTCCAATTTTCTAATATATCTCTCTATTTTCTCATTTTTTTTTACTAATCACTTCAGTTATTTTTGGTTTCCCTATTTTCAGCCCTCAGTCTGAATCCGAACTGAAAAAAATATAAATATTTTCAGTGTTTTTTTTATTTGTTCCATTCGAAAGCTGAAAAATACATTTCTCATATTGAACCATTTTGTATTGATTATTGATATTGATATTAATAATTGAATGATGACAACCAAACATATAGATATATTTTCAAATTTCAAAGTATGTATTATTTTATTGTTTTACTAAACTTAGAATAATTACAGTATAATAAAAAAAAAGGAAAACGCCATTTTACGCCTAGGCTCCTAAGGCTTGAGGCTTGACCTCTACGCCTCACGCCTTTTAGAGCCTTGTTTTAAACAACTATTAAGACCAGATTTTACTAAGTTGTCATTTGATAAATTCTAGGAATCTATTCGAGTGATCACTCACTGATATGCATACAAAAACACATGTGTGGGGGCAAAATATATGCCTACGGAATAGCATGACGTGTGAGGAGCACCCCGGTGAAGATGGCGACGTGCCAGCAATATAGGGATGACTAAAGTCCTTAATAAACGAGAAGACCGAGGAGCAGGATCTGATTGGAATGAAACTCCACGAAGATAGGGCTCATCCATATTTGCTACACATCCATATTTGTAACCCTAATGTAACCCCTAACTCTATATAAAGGGGACACCCCCCATTGTGAAAGGGGGCTTAGAAGTTGGAGAAACACTCTCATATAAAACTCTCTGATCATCTAATGGAACACACCAGCAGCCCCGTGGACGTAGGCCATTCATGGTCGAACCACGTAAATCTTTGTCTCTCTCGTATTTATTTTTATACTTGTATCGTGATGAATTGACACCCTCCGACGGGTGAGATTTTTTGCACCTACAATTGGCGCCGTCTGTGGGAACCGGTACAAAAAGCCTTCCCTTTCTTGCTAGAAGAGATTTAGATTTACGTTCAAGGACATTGATGCCTACGCTATGCACATAATCAAAGATAAGTTTTCTTTTTTAATCTGTGCACGAGCAGTTATACGTTTCAGATATGATTATTTGTTTTGTACAAATATCGTTTCAGTAATGTTTGGTTTTCGTATATTTATGTTCATATATTCTTTACTGGGTGTGTATATTCATCTGAAAATCTGCATAACCATTCTTTGTTTTTGACGAATCTCAATACTGAAGATGTGAGAAGAGTCTCCAAATATTTGGACTCTTGTAGGTCAAGCATATACGATCACGATCTGGGCATGCTCTCTCTCTCTCTCTTCCGAGATTTTTGGAAGCATATGCCAAATATCTCAATTACTGGGTCACGTAACACCCCCTTTTGAGGCGGGCATCTTGGATATGCCATCTTCCAGTCGGGTACACGGACACGCCCACTTGAGATAAAAGGAACCGTCGGAAACTGGCCCATCATAGCCATCGTCACCAACCCATGGAGATCCAATCCTCATCACCGACTTTACATATCATCCGCCCCTGCTGGTCGGATTTCATATGCAACAAGAATTTCCCTCTGGTTTTCTCCACGGTCAACGCCGTTCATCCTCATCAGGAGTCATGGGGGATTTACACCCAACACTATTTTTCGATCGGCCCGTGATCACCGACCTCTTCGCGACGACCATCATCACAAATCAGCGGAATAAAATCTCTTGGAGGATGATTTAGATCGGAAACACCATCTTTCCTCTGTCTGGTCGGCAGCCACTGCGACGAGCTCAAAGCAGATCATCTAGCATCGACGACCTCACCTCCGGTTGTTCTCCGACCTGCAATCTCTCTGGTCGAGAAGGCCCCTGTGGTCGGCGACCTGTTTGCGGTCATAATCGTTGGTCGACCAGAGGGCATCACGGTAAAGGCAGCATCACCGGAGCCTTTGGTATTCGGCGACCAGCTTGCGATTACCATCAGCTGGTCGGCGGTAGGGACGAGCAAGGAGAAGCACATCAGCTGGTCGGCGGCGAGGACGAGCAGTGACGAGCTCGCCCCCGTGCAAAGTTTATAACACAGATTGGGGCTAGTTTTTCTTCGGCGACAACATCAGCTGGTCGGCGACCATGGCTTCACCATACCACCATCTGGTGATCTTTGATCGGAGGCAAAAGCTTGAAAGACAGCAACAGTGCTGAGAAGTTGGTTTCTCGCGTACAGATGGCACATTGAATGAGTTTCCAACCATACTTACTTCAGCAAAATCAGCATTTGGCTTTTCTTTTTTGCAGAACTTTACGGTGGAAACGTATTTGTGAAACCAACTTAATTGGATATTTGCTTGAGTCCAAATATTTTTGCAAAAAATTCTAAATCAGCCCTGTGTCTTACGTTTAAGATATATTTGACTAATTTTTGCATTGCTTCTCTCTAAAAATAAAATTATTTTAAGGGACCGTGTGATTTTTTACAATGATTTTACTTGGCACTTTTTTATGCGACCTTATTACAAATTATTTTGCTCACATAAATAAGTGGGACGCAGTGATATAGCACTCATGTCATTTATTCGAACATTTTAATTTTCAATATTGTCATCCAGCTACAACAATTTAATCTCACCAGAGCGAGATTATTGGTTATTTAGCTCAGCCCCGACGGATGCTCGGGCCCAGTTATCACAGTGAGATTTTTATGATAAAAATCATTGGATCTTTATTACATTCATGCGCGACTATGAATTTTTTCCTCGACAATATAGCACTCATGTCATTTATTCGAACATTTTAATTTTCAATATTGTCATCCAGCTACAACAATTTAATCTCACCAGAGCGAGATTATTGGTTATTTAGCTCAGCCCCGACGGATGCTCGGGCACAGTTATCACAGTGAGATTTTTATGATAAAAATCATTGGATCTTTATTACATTCATGCGCGACTATGAATTTTTTCCTCGACAAATGGTCGAGCGGATGCATATCTTATATACTTCATAATAACTTCTATTTTGATTTAGCCTCAACAGATGGTCGGGGAATTTACTAACTTCCACAGGTACAAGATTCAGTCTCGACGGATGCTCGACAATAATCTTAAGTCCCTGGAAATCTCATCGATGTTTTGACGGATGCTCGAGCACGAATTGCTCGCTATATCTACTTGGTATTCTACAACTTTTCCCCGGCGGACTATCCAGGCACCATTCATTTTATTAATGCTCCGACAGATAGTCGAGCACACTATAGCACCTTAGACCCAAAGAAACGCTTGGGCAAAATTATTATTACTCCGACTGAAGCTCGGATTCTATGATTCGGTAACCTGAAGGACGGTCAGGCACATTTGAGATTCATCTTGGCAGATAATCGGCAAAATATTTCTATATATTTAGTCCCGAAGATATTTTCCTCGCATGTCGCATTTTATCCCCAGTGGATAGCTGGCCAGGATAATTCTTGTATTTAGCGCAACCCCACTTGATGGATACATACATTTATTTGTACATTGTTCGTTTCCATCTCATAATACTTCATTTGCTCACAAATTATGCTCACGATTTTTATCATCATAAATTTGTTAGCAGGGGGCTATCTATACTCTATACTTTACATGAGAAAAACAATTGATTGCCACTACACAAGTTTTCTGTGAAAACAATTTTTTGAAACCGAACTTATATTTTAAGTATTTGCTTAAATCTACTTGCACAAATTCCAAATTAACTCCTGTGCCATACATCTGGATATATTTGATAAATTTTGCATCTTTCATTCGACTTTATTACAATTATTTTGTCCACATAAATATTGGGGCGCACTTAGAAGAGCACTCATGTCATTTATCCGGTCATTTAATTTTCAATATTGTCGTCTAGCTATTATTGATTATACCAATGAATGGTCGGTGTAATATCTTTACTTATACTTAGCGTAGCCCCGACGAATGCTAGGGCGCGGCCATCCTCGTGAGATTTTATCACAAAAATTATGGGATAATTCATGTCATTCATTCAATACTATGAATATTTTCCTCGACAAATGGTCGAGCGGATGCACATCATATTACATGATAAATTCTATTTGAATTAGCCTCGACAAATGGTCGAGCAACTTATTAACTTCTACAGGTATAAGATTCAGTCCCGACGGATGCTCGGCAAAAATCTTAAGCTCTCGAAAGTCTTATTAACACACCGATAGATGCTCGAGCGCGGATCGCTCTCTATATCTACTCGGACCTGTACAACTTCGCCCCGGCAAACCAGTCTGGCACCACTTATTTTGTTCATGCTCCGACAGATGGTTGAACACTTTACACCACTTTGGACCCAACACATGCTTGGGCAATATTATTTATAACAGATAGATGCTCGGATGTTGATATTTCTTGAATTTCAGAATGGGTTATCTGGTTCTATGATTCCTGACCTGCAGGATGATCAGGCATATTCAAGGCTCATCTCGGCAAATGCTCGGCAAAATATTTCTATATATTTAGTCCCGAGGGTATTTGCCACACATGTCGCATTTTATCCCCAACAAATGGTTGGTAAGGATAATTCTTGTATTCAGTCCCAACAGATGGTTGGCAGAGTCAATTAATAATCAACATTGCATTTATTGGAAGGTTAGTTTTCACTAACAATACAGGATCATTCGTAATACTTGCTCGGTCCTCTTTGCCTCGACGGATGCTCGAGCATGGATCACCTGCAATATCTACCAGATCCTCTATAGTTTTTGCCTCGACAGGCATTCAGGCATCATTTATCTCATCAATACTCCGACAGATGCTCAGGCATGGATCGTTCGCAACATCTACGAGGTCCTTTACAATTTTGCCTCAACGGACCCTCAACTTCGATCGGTAGTTGACATTGTGTGATCACGTCTCAAGCTCCAATAAACAGTTGGGCAATACAGTTCTTATTTAATTCAACCTCGTCGAATGAAAAGTTGAGCGATCTGTACCACAAAGATCCAATAACACATAAAGCAGCATGAAGAGCGACGATCAACTATATTTATCAACAAGGACGAATCCAACTTGTAAGAAGTCACACGTCCAGCAAAATCACAGTCGACGAGCAAGACATGTTGATAACAACACTAGACCATCCTGAATGTATCGAGCGACATCGTTAGACAACCCATGGTGATCGAAGATCACCAAGCAACGAATTAACGCGTCATCAACACTAAGATATCCACTTCAGAGGAACAATGTTTCTTGAACACCATATCAAATCAACGGCACAAGGATGCTTTGAACTCCTATCAATCTCTTTAGGTGCACGAGCCATATGGAGTCTTCCACAGCCTCCTGGAACCACCATGTATGGTCAGCGAACAAGTGTGCCCCAAGGGACGATACAATACGTGAAGTCATACGAGCAAGATAATCCTTAAATATATCCAGCTTGACGAACGATCAATGCGATACTCTTTAAAGCAACGAAGCCTCGAGGAGCGATCGGGCACACTTATCATCCCGGTTATACAAATCAGACGACCCGATGGACGGTCAGGCAGCCTTCCCTTCACAAGCCCGATTGGGGGCTCTATAGCAGCGATGACACGTGAATTGATTCACTACAACATTCAAAGCAAAAGAGAAGAGGTCAACTCAGGACAGATGCCAACATGGTTAGCACCGGAATTGGTCTTTCAAATGACGATCATGATCAAACTTGATTTAGTTACAACGGCCTTCTTGCTTATTCCCACTAAATTAAGTACGTCTACAGGCCTTTGGTATCTTCAAACACAAATGGCCTCACGAGTTGCCCAGGCAACAATAAAAGCCCTACGGGGGATCCCTAGGCAAAAAGCCAACTCAGGTTGGTCGCCAACTATGTTGGTCGGTTAAAATCCTGAACGGGTGGATGACCCTCAAACCAGGTGCATTTTTGCCATCGCTTTTTAAGCCTAAGGAAGTGTGACGGCACAACCTAAAAGGTAAAACAGGCGGATATTTACATGCGAGGCATTAGAAAATGGAAAAATGCAAACGTAATTGGTATTACATTAAATTGTGGGAAAAACCTAAGGCAGGGTCTTACCCTTACTAGGTACATGCTCGAGCAAGGCTCGACGCATAGGCTTTTGGTCGGCCTCTCCAATTGGACCATATGAAAAACCTAAGGCAGGGTCTTACCCCTACTAGGTATATGCCCGAGCAAGGCTCGACGCATAGGCTTCTGGTCGGCCTCTCCAATTGGACCATATGAAAAACCTAAGGCAGGGTCTTACCCCTACTAGGTATATGCCCGAGCAAGGCTCGACGCATAGGCTTCTGGTCGGCCTCTCCAATTGGAGCATATGAAAAACCTAAGGCGAGGTCTTACCCCTACTAGGTACATGCTCGAGCAAGGCTCGACACATTGGCTTCTGGTCGACCTCTCCAATTGGACCATATGAAAAACCTAAGGCAGGGTCTTACCCCTACTAGGTACACGCTCGAGCAAGGCTCGACGCATAGGCTTCTGGTCGGCCTCAACAAATGGACCATATGAAAAACCTAAGGCAGGGTCTTACCCCTACTAGGTACATGCTCGAGCAAGGCTCGACGCATAGGCTTTTGGTCGGCCTCTCCAATTGGACCATATGAAAAACCTAAGGCAGGGTCTTACCCCTACTAGGTACATGCTCGAGCAAGGCTCGACGCATAGGCTTGTGGTCGGCCTCTCCAATTGGACCATATGAAAAACCTAAGGCAGGGTCTTACCCCTACTAGGTACATGTTCGAGCAAAGCTCGACGCACATGCATGTGGTCGGCCTCAACAAATGGACCAGACGAGACCAAAATACAGGGAGACGCCCTAAACTTGATGCACGCTCGATAAAGCCTCAGCAAACAAATTCTGAACAAGCCTGTGGTCAGCCTCACAAATTGGGCCATACAACAATGAACTACGTTCGACCTGATCCCAAGAGGGTACGTAGGCAACTCGACACTCTCGAGTCCGGTCCCCATATCGATTGAACGCCTCTCAACTCAAGCCAAGCATTTATCTAAAAACCTATGAAGGCGAGAAGATCAACCAAAGAAGGCTTAAAAGTTGAACGACAGATCAAAGAATGCCAGTCCAGTTCACACCACCAGCTGCATATGTTTAAAGAGATTGTGGACCAGCTCCCAGCTCATCTCGGAATCAACTCAGCTGAACTGTGACCTGTGGGGCTATTGTGGGGGCAAAATATATGCCTACGGAATAGCATGACGTGTGAGGAGCACCCCGGTGAAGATGGCGACGTGCCAGCAATATAGGGATGACTAAAGTCCTTAATAAACGAGAAGACCGAGAAGCAGGATCTGATTGGAATGAAACTCCACGAAGATAGGGCTCATCCATATTTGCTACACATCCATATTTGTAACCCTAATGTAACCCCTAACTCTATATAAAGGGGACACCCCCCATTGTGAAAGGGGGCTTAGAAGTTAGAGAAACACTCTCATGTAAAACTCTCTGATCATAGGCCATTCATGGAACACACCAGCAGCCCCGTGGGCTTAGAAGTTAGAGAAACTCTCTGATCATCTAATGGAACACACCAGCAGCCCCGTGGACGTAGGCCATTCATGGTCGAACCACGTAAATCTTTGTCTCTCTCGTATTTATTTTTATACTTGTATCGTGATGAATTGACACCCTCCGACGGGTGAGATTTTTTGCACCTACAACATGTAATATCAAGCCAGAATGAGGAAGAACTACCTTCACATAACCTTTTATGTGCACGTATAACTCTATTCTTTGATTCCAATAAGGTTTTCATAAACCCGAAAGAAAAGGAAAAGGAATCAAATTGAAAATCTACCTAGTTTGACAGCATAAATTTGACTTATAGAATATATAAATACAATATTAATTGTTAGATAAGCCAATCATTATGAGGCCATTGGGTAAAACATAATATGGTACTGTGGTACACTTTTCACCCTCATACTTTGGTGCAAGTTTCAATTTGTTCCATTAGTTTCAACATGAAGCTCTGGGTTCCATGTGTTCAACTTGAAGCGATAAGAACCATGCGACATTAACAGGAAACTATAACCGTGATACCGTAATTTACCCCAAATGCAAAATTCAATTACACATGGGGTGCATATGAGAGCTCCAATTCCATGATTTAGAATTGGAATTGAAGCAGTATTATTTCAAATTTTAAAGTAATTTTGCTCCAATTTCAGTTCCAAACCTCGGAATTAGAGTTCCCAAACACATTCTGTGTGCAAGAAACAGTAAATCTGACAATTTCATAGAGTCTAAATTCTCAAGGGACCGATGAAAAAGAAACTTACAGCATCACACTATAGCATGTGATGGGTAGCATAATCAGGAACATGAACCAATGCCCTGTCACAAGGAAAAGAGTGCAGAATACACCATTCACCACCATCTCGGGGACAACCACAGCATTAATCCGAGATGATGACTCGTATGGGTTCATATAGTCAGCCTCCAAATCCGATAAGCACACAATCTGCACATATCATTACATTTAGTCAAGAGAGAAACGTAGGGGAGACATGGGGGTGGGGGGTTGGGGGGGGAATGTAATTAAAGCAATAGTTTGAAGCATCTTGTGCCCGCTAACATATGATATAACCTATACAGATTTCAACACTATAAAGCAGTTCTCAATGACACAGAAACATAGGGGATAAAATATGCCCTTTATACTGACTAAAACGGGGAAACATTGTCAGTTTAATGCATTTGCTGACAAGAAACATAATGATACAAAGTCAAATTATAATGCAACAGAATTCTTCAATTTAATTTTAGTGACTTTGAATGCTAAGTAGGATGCACCTTCATTGTGTATAAATGGAAGAAATCATAAAGATACAATACACGATTCACAAATAAAACGATACGAATCACTCAATCATAATTCTATATCACGTACTTTGTATCCCAATCGTATCTTACGATACACATAACGATACAAAATTAGAAATTTACATAACTATACAAAATTAGAAATTTACAGGCCAAATTTTGAGCTAAAAAAACTCTGATTCCAAACTCTTTTGGGCTTCAAATTGTACAATTCTTCTCTTGCCCGAAAAATAAAAAAATAACAAACCTAGAATAATTCTAACCCTTTTCTCAATTCCTTCTATTGTGCAATCCACCACTTCCTTCCCAGCGTGTGAAACCTCCCCCCACCTTTTTTTTACTTTTGCAAAACTCATTAAGCTGATTTCATTGGATTGTTTTGCTTTCATGAAACTTTTATATGAAGTTTTATGTGTCATTATTTTGTTTTGTTAGCTTAGTGTTAATTAATCATGGGATATTGAAGCTAACTAGTCTGAAGCGCATTAGTATACTCACTTAGATAATGCTATCATATTATATAATGGTTTTTAATTTATTTAATGTCCACATTATTAATCTTATTTTTTTTTAAATCTTTATTTCTTTAGAAATTTATTGATTCTTTATATAGCGTGTCACTGCGGATCGCATGATACCGCGACCGAGATTTTGAACCATGAATTAAAAGGTCCAATTTGTTTAATTACTTACATTTGTTGTTTATTTCATGTTGCGAAATTATCAATGACGACAAACTTCTTACTATCGGACAATGTAATCATGTCATAAAATTGGTTTAAAACCAGAACATGTTGTATTTGATTGTAAAGTGTTTTATATGGAGCTACTTAGTTTTACAACATTTTTTATTTTTTGTCCGTATCTTACGATATGTATCCCGATACGATTCACGAGACGCAATACATAAGGTTTTCGATTCACGATATGTATCTCAATTTGACAATTATGCCTTTGACTAGTAATATAGTTAATATACTGTAATGAACAAAAATACCCGTATTTAAACACTGAATAAAATATTTAAGAAAATAATGAACGCATTAGATCAAAGTGTGACGCCTTACTGTTGTCGAAACTGGGAAGAATAGTATTTGATTGGATTCCAAAGCTACTACCAAATACTGAGTTTGTATGGATTCCCTTTAATAGGATGGTGAGAACACACATTGAGGCCAACCTGTGTCTATCCCTTTTTAGTGTGTATCTTGTGAAGAGGAAGACAAGAACATTTATTGCACTTCACTTCATATCATATCCACGAATTTATATGGGACGCAAGGTCTTTAAGAGGAGTTTGAGATTGTGGAAATCTCCATATTTATAAAATAACTCGAAGCTTACACCTTGAGGCGAGGCAAAAAAATCTCGCCTTCGATGCTTAAGCCTCAAGTGCCGAAGGAGAGGCTTATGCCTCGGAGCTGTGAGGCTTTGAGGAGCAAATTGGTGTGTGTGTGTTTGTGTGTTGGGGGGGGCACACACGCGCGCAATTTTCTTCTTATTGTCGTGTGTTCGTTCTCTTTCCATAGTCTTTGAGCTGTAAATTTTATTTTTGGGGGACCTTGTCTTCTATTGGGCTAGCAACATGCAAAAGGCCGAACAATCTTGGAAATGATTTTTCTGAAATTTGAGCATAATTTTTTAAAGGGAATCAAGTAGTTTGTTTGGTATGTTTGTTTCCATTTTTAATTTAAGTAAATTATGTGTGTGTGTGTGTATACACCCCGTTCTCCTTTAGTGATTTTGATTTAGGCTTATTTGACGATGATGTGAGGTTATACTGATTTTATTATGTTACATTATGTTTGCGTTTTATCAGTATTTTTATAATTTTTTATCAAGACCTACGCCTAAACGTGCCTCGAGGATTACCTCCTCCCCCTCCTGCCTTTTTGAACATTGGGGAATCTTCCTAAAGATAAGATGGCTGTGGATTTCGCATGATTGATTGCAATATCATTGGGAGAAAAATAGCGTTTGATTTTTTTTATTGGAGAGAAATGGGGCTATTTTTTAGGATAACAAAGTGGAGAAGGAAGAGATTTAGAAAAATTTAATTCTTAGTTTCACTATGGATCTCATCAACTTAAGCTTTTCACAGCATTGAGGTGGCATACATCTATATTAATACAATAATTCCAGGATGAGGATAAGTGTTTTGTTGTGCACACAAAATCACTATAATAAATTGATATAATTCGAAAACTACCAATTATTAATGATGTGTTAAAAATCTCTAGGATTAAATTTTATAGTTAATAACATTCAAAATTTCATCAATTATATAATTTTTTATATGTAAATATATGAACATAGATATATTTTTCTTAAGCATCCAGTAATAGGGAGTGTATATGGTTTAATTGCATTACTCCCTCCCTCTGTAGCTGTTGTTTCAGAGTCAAATAATTAGATATAAGGTTTTTAGAATATTAGGGTTTAAAGAAAGCGTACCTGGTAGAGATTTGATGCGATGAGGAGCATGTTCATGAGGAAGAATATCACCCAAAAAATTGGTTCCCACGCCATGTTTAATTACCACTGTGGATTGGAACTACCTTACGTAATCATAATCATACCCACTCTGTATAACGCAAGTTTTCTCTTCTGGATTTAAATGAGCTTTCGCTCCTTTTACTTTGTCGCTAGGAAAAGTGTGTGACGAAGAGCTCCGTTGTCGTTAGGGGTGTTCAAAAAATCGACTGCACCGAAGGATCGAATCGAATCGAGACGAACCGACACTTTTTTTTTGTCTTTTTCCTTAATCGGTCCGGCCTCGGTTTATTTTTTTGGCGGACCGACCTAGTCAATCCGGTCCACGGTTTACAGTTTTAAAAATCCTGTTAGGACCGACCCAGATCGACTTTATATAAAATAATATTTTTTACATATATATATGTGTATATATAAGATAAATAAATAGTGAAAATATATATTTTAATAGTTTATGAGTTTAAATTATAGTTTAATCTAATACTAGGTTTGTTTTAATTGCAAATTTTGGTATTTTGTAGGTTTTAATGTTTGGAAAAAAATAGAGTCGGGTATATTTTTATTATTATAAATGATGTAAATCATTCATGTGAGGACCGACGGGTTAGACCGGATCGACCCTATAAAAAACCGAACCGACTAGGGTCGGTTAACCGACATTATCGGTCCGATCTCGGTCCATTTTTTTGGAGGACCGACTAAATCGGTCCGGTCCAAAAAAAACCTCAAAACCGAACCGGACCGGACCGCGAACACCCCTAGTTGTGGTACACCATATTGCATTTTTATTTTCTAATTTACATCAAAAAAATAATATCATGGACGCCATTTTAAGGGTCTATTTGATTTGCAACTATAATTCTGTTTTTTGTGTTTAAATATAATTCTGATAAAAAATTGTGTTTGGCAACCTATTTTTAAACACTGAATTATAATATTTCTGTATTATAATCAAGTTTTTCAGAAAACAGTAAAATGATGTTTTATAACTTCTCTTTTTTATTTTTCAACTCAAAATTATTTATTCTTAATATTCTAATACATTTATACCTTAATATATAATATACATACATAATACATTAATATATGTGCAATTCTTATAAATAAAAAATATATATATACACGTACACAAAATTACTTGTATTTATATTATTAAATTATATAATATACTAAGATTCATATGTTAAATAATAATATGAATAGATACATGATGCTTACATATAGTTTTATACGTGTATTATTAATGTATTGAATAATATAAAATATACATATACTACATATGTATTAAAAAATATTATCAATTCATGTATGCATATAATTATATTATGAAGTATACATGCAATATCATTATATAGACACAAACACACACACACACATATATGTATGTGTGTAGCTAAACCCCCCAACATACCTCATTAAATATACATAAAAATATATGATATTAAATGTACATGTATATAATTTATGATGTATGTATGTATATAAATATGTATACATTCATGTATCGTGTACGTATGAAAGTTTTATGTATGTGTTTATATATATACACATATATGTATAATATAAATATACATGTTTGCCAATTTTGTCAAATTTTCAAAACACTGTATTTAAAAACAAGTTTACCAAACGCACACCAATAATTATAAACACAAAAAACTGAATTTTAAAACTGTATTTAAAAACAACATTTAAATTGAGTTTTCAGAATAGAGAACTAAACAGGCCCTAATTCTTTTACCCTGTGTTGTTTATTCTCATACTACCTTTTTATTCTTCCTTTATTGGCATTAGCATCGGCAGAATAGTGGGTTGGGTTGAATTTGGAAGGGTCAAATATGGGTTGGGTGGGCCAGATATGGGCTGAAGTGACACACGGGTCGGGTTCGGGTTGGACTACCCATTTTTTATGTTTTTTCCTATTCAAATGAACTTATGATTGCTGAAATACAACATAAACAAAACTCTCAATGATAAACGGGTAGTGTTTGTTTATAAAAAGGATAAAGTAAGAGAGAGAGAGAGAGAGTTATGTAAATTTTCATCTTTATCCCCACCGATCTAGTGAGAGAAAGGTGTTTTGGAACTAAATGATGCTTAGGAGGGTTTTTAGCTTATATATGGTCTTCGTTTATGTTCTAATAACCCATGGAGCCATAAATATGGGTTGAGAAAGAATGGCGACCCACTTTATTTTTTGCACCCAAATTTTACCCGTGGTTTATAAAAATGGCCCCCAAAAATTAAAAGGTGGGCTGATATGGGTGGTTTCTCTCTATGCGGGTTACTTTTGTCAGTACTAATTGGCATCCATGCTGGGAAAAGATGGAAACTTTAATGAGGAATTTTTTATGGTACGAGAATGAAGATGACTTCAAATATAGTTTTTTGAGTTGGGATGTGGTATGCAAACTGGTTAGGGAGGGATGAGGGGGTCCGAAATTTGGCTTGTTTTAATAAAGCGTTGTTGGAGAAGTGGTTGTGGAGGTTATTTGTTCAGGTTGATAGGCTTTAGAGAAGGGTACTGGTGGAAAGTTTTGGGTTGGCTCACAATAAGTGGTGATCGGAGGAAATGCATTTTCCACACAAGGTGGGATGGTGGAAGTACATTGCAGGGGGTGAAGGGAGCTTCTAAAGTACACCAACTTGTGTACGGGGAACGAGGAGAAGGTTAGGTTTTAAAGATACATATGGGGGAGACTGATCTTTAGAGGATATGTTCCCAGGGTTATTCGCGAGTGAGAGGGAAGGATCGGTGGCAAGGCATATTTGGAGGGATAGGGATAGAACGTGATGGAATCATAGGTTTAGAAGGAGGCTCATAAATTGGGAGTTAGAGGAGGTGGAGGATTGTGTGTGGTGGAGGGGTAGCAAGAAAGGGATTTTCTTGGTCCGGTCTTATTATGCGAAGTTAGTGGGTAGCGGAGGGTTGGATTTTCCTTGGAGTGACATATAGTATACGCGGGATCCACCAAAAGTTGCTTCTTTATCTGGACTGCGGTGTAATTTTGACTATGAACGGGCTAACGAGGAGAGGTAGGCATATGACTAGTAGGTGTTGAACGTGTAAGCATGTCAAGGAAACGATCAATCATTTATTATTGCATTGTTGGGTAGTAAGGAAACTATGGAAATCATTTATTCCATTTTAAGGTGACATGGGTGTGTGCGAAGTCATTAAGAGACGACCTGGAAGCTTGAGGATATAGGGTAGGGGAGGGAGGTTCGTTATGTGTGGGAAATGGCTCCTTTATGCATTATTTGGAAGGTTTGGTTTGAGAGCAATAAGAGGTGTTTTGAGGGCGAAGAGGTTGAGCCAGCAAGACTCCATTACACACTTTTAAGCTATTTGCATGCGTGGTTAAAAAAAATAGTCTCACTCTACGCTTCAGTGCTTGTTAATTTTTTTGGATGAGTTAGGGATGGCGGACTAATTTTTTGTCAAATGGTGCTCTTTAGTGTTGAGGCGGGTTCATAAAGGTTTTATTTCCTTGTCCCTTTTTTTTGTTTTGGGTCTTCTTCAAGACCTTAGTATATCTTGAAGGTCCTATACTTATAGGGATCTATATGGATAGGGTACAAAAACATAGAAACCACTATTTTTTATTTTTCTCAAATTTAAGTTCAATTAAACAAGTTGATGCAATATAAACTTTTCATCAATTAAACAAATGTTATGTGAAAACAGATTAACCAATTTTATCTTTATCCTAAAATAAGCATCTAGATAATAGCAAGATAAAATAAATCAATACACGACACGCGGATGTACAAGTAAAACCCACAACGAAAAAACTTCGGATAACCTAACCACACAAATTCACTATTTATGGGCTTACAAAGTACACGACAGTAGACTTACACGACGACTCGACGCCCTCATAATCCTTGACACTCTCTGTTCCTTCAACCTTCACACAGCGACACGTAAGAGTCTACCCGCGCAATACTCACAACGTGTGAGTCCACACACACCTCGATATCCAACGATAAGGCTCGATAACCATCTACGAATTGGAATATGGAATCCACCGCTTCTTCACTGCGACACCATAACACGGAGTCTGTCGTGCCTAAACGGAAAATATGGAGTCCACCGTACGAAATGTTTCTCAACTAGATGTAGAGAATAAACTTTGGTGCCCACAAACTAGATCTCAAAGCATATATATGATGAAACTTGGATCTAAAACAGTTTGTGTGTAAGTTAGTGTTTTAAAAAAGTTGATCATAAGTGATCACATAAACATGTAGAACTTTTTAGAAGAGTTTAGGAACTCAAAAGCATGAAAAAATCTCTCATAAAACTGTTGTTTCGCACTCCTATTTATAATAGGTTTTCAAAAAACGAGATAAGGCCAAAAAATAATTTTGCATTAAAAAACTTGTTAGCTCGTTTGAACGAAATTGTATCTCGTTGGAGCGAAATAACACTTCTCGTTCGAACACCTTTCTAACAAACTTCTAACGAGAAACCAGTGCAAACCAAAAACTGCCTCGTTCGGACTTCATTAGAGCATGATTTAACGAGATGTGCAAACTCGTTCCAACGATATACCAAATGTTCGTTAGAATGACTTCAAAAATCTTCCAAAAATATTTTAAAACTCATTCAAAATAATTTTTCACCTAAGTAAGATACTCAAGGATCAAAATATTTATGCATTCATACCTGAGAGATCCTCGGAATATGAAGACAAAAATAAAGCGCGGAACTCAGCACAATGGTGTGAACATGATATCTTGATCGTTATGTCATCAATCAAACATGTTATAGGCTTGAAAGGCAAACTAACTCAAGTTCTAACTTATGACTCAAAGGTTTTGTCCAAATACGAAATAAGCTAAAATACATACAAATTGACTCTATCAAAAATTTATCCTTTCACATATCCCATTTTGGCTATTCCAGGACAAAACACAAAATAAACAAATTATGGGCATTCAAGCTCTCTAAAAGACTCAATCCCCAACCCCAAAAGAAAAATATACAAACACTTGACAAACTCTCATTGAGTAGCTTTGCTCTTGTGTAAACTCTGTCGCATCGTTGCAAACCTGCACACTTAAATACACCTTCAAATGCAAAGAAAATATATAACAATATAAATCCGCATAAGAATAAACCATCCCCTTGTTTAACAATCTCTACCTAAGTTAGGACGTCACCCCCTTAGGCAAAATTCTCCCCCAACTATAAAGATTGAGATACCACTTCTCCTTTTTTTTGTTCAGGAATAGACAAAATCGACAACACAATCACAAAGAATCCAAACCACTTGAAACTAAAATAGAACATATGTCATACATGGATTAAACGCAATCATAAAGACTCAAAAAGAAACGATACGCACACATGCACACACACACACACACACACACACACACACACACACACATATATATATATATATATATATATATAGAGAGAGAGAGAGAGAGATAAAGACTACAAAGAAGACACAAAACACATAATTTTTCCTCACTAGTGTAGTATCGATGTGTCTAAACATGTGGTACAGAGTGAAGAGGCGTAAGCTAGAACAAGCGAAATATCTCAATCACTCATAATATGTCAAATGAGTTTTATTTGACTGCAATAACTTTATCAAACGCAAATTTAGCCTCATAGCCATGGATAAAGTGAACTCAATAATGGACAAACAAGCATAATGTGCAGTGGCCTAAAAAATATTGATGATTCTCAAATTAATATCATCAAACATTAATTAACTAGGACTCATTATGCAAACCCATTGATCTTCAATTTAAAACACCCTCGAAATTATATATATATATAACATTTTTTTCACTCTCATAATTTGAAAACATCACACTTTTGAAGAATCAATGCTAAAAATTGGCCTTGGCAATATTTTCTTTTCTTTTGCCTCTTAATTTCGGTGGCCTTTCACAAAAGGAAAATTTCTCCCTTCGTATCACTTTTCCGTGCGCACTCATATTTTCAATAAAGGTACAAACTCACGGGCAATGGTTCTTACATGCACGAATCTCCCATAGTAAAAAGGATATATGTAATGACAATATTAATGGGAGAACACCTCACTTAGCCCATGTAACATATGAAGTTAAAATCCAAAAGAGCTCATGCATCTGTGTGCGAATGCATATTGTGGCCATCCTCGAGAGAGAATTCATTCCCTCATCTCCCCGCGTGGGCTGATTCGGGAGGAAAGATAGGGAGGAATAAAAGTCTCATGCCCCGCCACTACTCAAAGGGGGTGCTTGGGCCGTCGTCAGTGTGGGGTGATGTAAAGAGATAGAGTCGTTAGCCTATTTAACACAAAACATGCAAAAGAATATGTCGCTGCCTTGAGAGAGCGACATCAAAGACAAACTGATGCTTATGAAACCAATAGTTCAGATGTTCGGGGGCTGAGTTACAGAATGGAAAGGTGCCCCATCCCACCATTTCGGTCTCTCTTGGGCTTATGTTACTATTTTCCTTAATTTCTTTGTGAAGTGTGTCTGTGTGTTTATATAAGTGGAGATTGGAATCATTCGACTCGCGTCATGGGAGAGACAGAGTGAGGTCATCCATAGGAATGTTCTAAAATAACAATTAAAAATATGATATGTGCGCTTATCGAGATATTGATCATTATGGTGAAATGGCAATACATGTTAGATAAGAAGCAATTATGAATCGCAAGTATGATATATATGAAATAATATATGAATAAGGAAAAAAGGGGAAATAGGGAAATGAAAAAATAGGAAAAATGAGTAAACATGACTCGAGTCTCGAGTTTTAGCCTGAGACGCCTACGTAGCCTATAAAGGCATCAAAGTCCACTTAGTTTGCATGCGGCATAAGGGTGGGGTTTATCCCGTAAATTCAAACGGGATCTTATTATACGTGTGTGTGTGTGTATAAAAAAGATATTTTTAGTTTTGAGAAAATATGATGAAGAATCCCGTCAAAATTTATAGGTGTAACCCTTTTTTTCTTGTTTTAAATTTTTATAGAAAATAAATTATGTACAATATAACTAATAAAGGATGAGATGTTAATGTATGTGATGAAAATCTAAATTAAGAATTCATATAACTAAAGTGAAATTAAAAGAATTTCAAAAGAGAGAAGAGTATTTGGACCTTCTTTAGAGACTTGGAGATTGATCTTGATTGATGACGAGCTTCCTTGCAAGTGAAGAATGTTGGAGAATTTTTGCTAAATTTGATGTGAAAATGATGGTAATGACAGGTGGATAAAGGTTTCAAACAAGGAAACCTCGCTAATTTGAGAATGTTGTTGAGATCACTAAAGTTGATATCTTTGAGGTGTGCCTTGGAAGTGAGATCATGCCCTCCTTATATAGGGTAGGGGGATGCCGATTATCATAGCCCTTGCCCTACCAATCGGTAGGTGACCCTAGACACGCTACCGATAGGTAAGGAAATGAACCTGTCAATTGGCAGTCTCGTGCAGTTTTTTTCCAAAAAACGATAATAGAACGCAATTCGTAAATCCCAATTGCACATGGGGCATACCTTTATAAACGTAATTTAAAGATATTTGAGAATAATTTAGGATGATCCCGGGTCTGGGGATTGACTTTGCGTCAAATGGGGCTCGGAAGCCCTCGGCGGTCCTTTGGACAGGAAATCGTCGGACGGTAATGGATCATTCATCCAAACGGTAAGTTCAAATTTCGAATGGGGTAGACCATTGGAAAGGTTATGCGAGTCACTTTGATGTTTGAAAGAGCTTTGCTCAGTTTGGAGAGTTGAATTGGTCAAAAGGGACCCGAAAGCGTCCGGTGATCTTTCGGAGTAAAACGAATCATTCACCCATACCTTAAGGTTGATTTATGCACGGGGTGGATTGTTGGAAAGGGTATTCAGTGCCCTTTGAAGATTCATCTAGTATCATTCAAGCTAAAGAGTTGAATTTTGGTCAAACTGAGCTCGGGAGTCCCCGATGGCTTCCGGATCAGTTTTTAGGGGAAACGGATCGTTCGTCCAAACGGTTATGCCATTTCGTGCATGAGGCAGAATATTGGAAAGGAGTTTCAGTGCCCTTCAAAGATTCATTGAGCTTTCACTTTGACGACGAAGTTGATTAGGGTTAAATTGAGGCCAGGGAGCGTATAGTGGCCTTTAGATCGATTTTTAGTAGTAAAATGGTACGTTCGTCTGAACTGTTATGCCGATTCATGCACGAGATAGACCGTAAGAAAGGGGATTCAGAGCCTTTTGAATATTCATTTATCTTTCTCTCTGATAATGAAGTTAACAGGAGTTAAACGAGGCCCGAGAGCACCTAATGGCCTCTAGATCGGTACTCGGAGTATAACCTAGGGTTTGTGTTGAATGGGGGAGGTGCTAGGACGTGAGGAGAGACTTAGAGGGTCCGAGAATGCGGTGTCTATAAATCTCCTCAATGGTTGAGCTTAGAACAAGTGAAAGTCATCGAATAGACATCACATGATGTTTAGGAAAGAGGTTATTTTTTAGGACCTAAAGGGATGAGGATGACTGATTTAGAGGGTCGAGGTTCATTCTGAGGATCTAAGACAATACTGGGATGGCCGATTCTGCGGGCTGAGGTCAATTATGAGAACCTAAAGTTGGGGCGACCAATTTTGCAGATCAAGTTTAATTCTGAGGGCTCTGAGTATCGAGGTCAATTCTGAGGACCGTAAGTCGAGGCGATCAATTCCAAGGGTCAAGGCCAATTCTAAAGACCTTAAGTCGGGGTGACCAATTTTAATAGTCGAGATCAATTATGAGGACGTTAAGTAGGGTCGACCAATTATAAGGGTAGAGGTCAATTCTGAGGACCTTAAGTGGAGTCGACCAATTCTGAGGGCCTTAAGTAGGGGCGACCAATTATGAGGGTCGAGGTTAATTTTGAGGACCTTAAGCGAGGGAGACCAATTATGAGGGTCGAGGTTAATTTTGAGGACCTTCTACAACGTCTTCTTCAGCACTAAGTCTCCCACAGCTATAGGTCTTGATTTCACCCTTTGATTGTAGAATTTTGTTGTTCTCTGCTAGTAGGCTGCCTGTCTGATCTCTACATCTTCCATTCTCTCTTCAATTAGATTCAAGTCAAGTATTATTTCTTCCTCATTCCTCTGAGGATCATAGGTCTGAACTATGTGGGTGGTGAGTCCTACTTTTGTAGGGACGACAACTTCTAAAACATGTGCTAGCATAAAAGGAGTCTCTCCCGTTGGCGTTCTTGCAGTCGTCCTGTAGGCCCATAACACAGCGTATACCTCTTCTGTCCATCTCCCTTTTGCCTCCTCCAACCTCTTCTTTATCCCGTCAAGGATTGTTCAGTTCGTGACCTCAATCTGCCCATTTGCTTAGGGTCGGCCTGGAGAGGAGAAGACTTGCTTGATTCCCACTCTTTCACAATATTTTTCTAAGGAAGAATTATTGAACTGGATTCTTTTATCTGAGATAAGGGTATTTGGAAGGCCATATATGCATATGATGTTTTTCCAGATGAACTGGAAGGTCTTATGTTCTAAAATCATGATTATCGGCTTAGCCTCTACCCACTTAGAGAAGTAATCAATTGCCACCTCCAAAAATCGATAGTTATTTACAGCTCTTGGCAAAGGTCTTACTAAGTCAATCCCCCAAACCGCAAACGGCCAAGGTGAGATAATTGACGTCATAGGATGATGAGGTTGGTGAGGGATGGTGGAGAATCTCTGACATTTATCGCATCTCTTCACATAGGCAGTTGCATCTTTGGCCAAGGTCGGCCACTAGAACCCCTGAGTAATTATCCTCTTAGCTAGAGGCCTCCCTCCTATGTGACTTGAACAAGAGACCTCATGTACATATTTCAAGATCTGAGGAACCCCTGAAGGGTGTACACATCTAAGGAAAGGGAGTAGGAACCCCTTCTTATACAAGACGTCTCCTACAATTGAGAACTTATCGGCCTTAAACCTTAGCTTTCTCCTTTCCAATTTTGATTCTGGAAGATCTCCCTGTCTGATATATCTGATGATTGGGTCCATCCATGAGGCTCCTATATTCATATTAAGGCAAGTTCTGGCAACCTCTTCTTCTTCGATGGTTGGCCGGGGCAAGATTTCAACTGGTACCGTTCTTCTTATATCTGTCCTTGTTGCTGAGGCCAACCTAGCAAGCGTATCGGCCCGACTATTTTCTTACTGAGGTATCCTCTTCATCTTTATCTCTATAAGCCTTCTAGTGTCGTCCTCACCCTCTTCAAGTATTTGGCCATCCTTTCATCTTTGGCCTCATGCACCCCAAGAGCTTGGTTGACAACTAACCTCGTGCCACTGTAGACTAGGAGTCGGCCAATACTAAGGGCTTTTACCAAGGAGAGGCCCGCTATCAATGCCTCATACTCTGAATCGTTATTTGAATCCTTAAAGTTGAACCTCAGTTCATATTCAATATCGGTACCATCCGGTACTGACACTATCGGCCCCGCTCCGCTTTTGCTTTCACAAGAAGACACATTAACAAAGAGGATCCAAATATATTCATTTAGAGAGAAATTCCCCTCTGACATGATCCCTTACTTGAAGGGGTACATGTCTTCCTCATTTTCAGCTATGCTTTTTTCGGACTTACTTGACCTAACCTCGTTCAGACCACGAAAGATGTTACTGTCTGGTTCATCTGCAATCTTTTAACTATTCTCAATGTCAACCTCTCCCCAGATGAATTCTGCTACAAATTTTACAAGAGCCCGCCCTTTGATGGCAACCTTGGGTTGATAAACAATATCATACTCCCCCAACTCGATGGCCCAGGTCATTAACCTGCCCGACTTTTTAGGCTTGTGGATGACCTGTCTTAGTGGGGAATCAGTGAGTACAACCATAGAGTAGGCTTGGAAATATGGCTTCATCTTCCTAGAAGCGTGTATCAGGGCGTAGGCTAACTTCTCCATTCGAGGTAGTTATGTTCAGACCCTTGAAGGGCCTTACTATTGAAGTATACCGGCCTCTACACCCCATCGTCTTCTCTTACTATGGTCGCACTAATGGCTAATTCTGAAATAACTAAATACACATATAACTTCTTCCCCAGGATGGGACGAGATAAGAGCAGAGGAGACCCAAGGTAGGACTTTAGCTCCCTAAAAGCTTTGTGTCATTCCTCGTCCCATTCGAAGGCATTTCTAAGAACTTTGAAAAAAGGAAGACACTTGTCTGTAGCTCTTGAGACAAACCTGTTAAGTGTTGTAACTCTTCCGGTTAGCCTCTGAACGTCTTTGATAGTTTTAGGTATCTTCATTTCAAGCAGATCCCTGATCTTCTCGGGATTGGCCTCTATTCCCCTTTGATTGACGATGAATCCAATAAACTTTCCTGCTCCTACTCTGAAGACACACTTGGCAGGGTTGAGCTTCATCCTGTATAAATCCATGGTGTCAAAAGTCCTCTCTAAGTCGGCCACGCGAGTGTCGACCTTCAAGCTCTTCGTCAACATATCATCCACATATACTTCCATGGTCTTGATAATCTGACTCTCGAACATCTTATTTACAAGACGTTGATAAGTGGCCCCTACATTCTTTAAGCCGAAGGGTATGACCTTGTAGCAATAGGTCCCCTTATCGATGATGAACGTTGTCTTCTTTAAGTCTTTTGGGTCCATAAAAATCTGGTTATACCTAGAATACGCATCCATGAAGCTCATGAGCTCATGCCCTATTGTGGCATCCACCATCTGATCAATTTGCGGCAGGGGGAAGCTGTCTTTTGGACAAGACTTGTTCAAATCAGTGAAATCTATGCACATCCTCTATTTCCCATTAGCTTTCGGCACGATGACGGCATTAGATAACCACTCAAGGTAGATGACTTCTCTGATGAACTTGGCCTCTTCAAGCTTTTTGACCTCTTCCCTAATGACATCATATTTTTCCCTTCAGTAAACCCTTCTTCTTTGTTTGATGGGTTTAGCGTCTTCTAAAACATTGAGTAATGGCACATAACTTTAGGTTCAATACTCGACACGTTCGCGTGGATCGAGGTAAAGACGCTCTGCCTCTTCCTCAATAGCTTCACTAGCTCCTCCTTGATCTCAGGTCTTAGGGTTTTGCCGATTTGGACATTTTTTTTGCTCGTCCTCATTATGGACGATGGATTCTACCTCTTCCGTGACTTCTCCCTTCTTGAGCTTTTTCTCATCCCTGGGATCAAGTGTGTCGATGTTGTACTTGGTTGTTGCCCTCTTATGAGCCTCTCTCTCTTCCGCAGAGTTGAAGTAGCATTCACGTGCTGATGTTTGGTTACCCTACACTTCCCTTACCCCATAGGGAGTCGAGAATTTTAGCATTTGGTGGACCGTTAACGGCACGACCTTAAATTCCTTGAGGGCTACTCATCCTACGGCGAGGTTGTAGGTCGAGAAGACATTTTCATCCATCACGAAAAAATTAATCTTCCGGGTCAACCTCTTAGACCACTCATCCCCTATTCGTACATCCATCTCATACATGCCCAATGGATGGACCTTTTCATCACTGAAGCTAATCAACGGATGATGATAGGGCACAAGCCTAGCTCTGCTGAGGCCTAGGATCTTGAAACAAGGCCAAAACATTACGTCCATTGAGCCTCCCCCATCAATGAGGATTCTCTGTACCTCACATCCATGCACCCTTGTAGTGATTACTAAAGGGTCATCGTGTGGAGCTAGGATACCTTTGAAATTAAGTCGGGAGAATCCAACTATAAGAGTATCCATATCTACCTTCTTTCTCTTCTAATTAGCCTCTGAAGACGCCAGATTCACAACCTCTACTTTGGTCACTGACTTAGCTTCTGCCAGCTAGTCCTCCACAGATGGTGTTAACACCAAAGGAGATCATACCATCCCTCTTTACAGGGGCATAATCGTCTTTTGGTGGGAGGTCAGGGTCATCCTCCTCCTCATCATCTGAATCCTCAGCTCTTCTTGTTGGGGCTTCTTCCCGACACCTTTCGTTTCTCTTCTTTTTCGGGTCGTCTTTGCCCCCTTAGAATCTCTACCAGCGACATACTTCCTGAGCTTTTCGGACTTTAACATCTTCTCAATCTCATCCTTCAAGGCAAATCACCTGTCAGTCAGATGACCATAGTCTTCGTGGAACTCTCACCACAGATTCTTATTCCTCTTATGCGAAGGAGCCTTCAGCTTCTCCGACCATCTCGGGGAACGATCATTTTTTATCTCATTGAGGATGTGCTCGAATCTCACATTTAGAGGAGTATAGTGTGCAAACTTGTCATCTACAGACTTCTTTTTTTCGTTTTTCTTCCTTTGAAATTTTTCGCTACTACTTCTGTTCTCATCCTCATACTTTGCAGCCATTGCCTCTTCAGCGTTCATGACCCTTCCTACAGTTGCTAACAGCTCTGCCATGGACTTGGGAGGGTCTTTAGCAAGCTTCTACCGTAACTTCCCCTTTTGGAGTCCTCCAATGAGGGATGTCATATCTATATTCTCTTCGTAATCTTCAACCTCCAATTTTTCTTTGTTGAATCTAGCAATGTAGTCTCTTAGGCTCTCTTTCTTGCCTTTCTTGATGTATAACAGATGAGTGGTCTTCTTATGAGGTCTTACCCCAAAATAGAAATTGTGAATAAATCATTCAGTTAAGCCCTTAAAGTTCTCAACAGAGTTCTTTGGAAGAGAGGTAAACCAAATATGTGCAACTCTCGTTAAAGTCCCAGAGAAGGACCGACACCTCATCTCATCTGGGATTGAATAAATGTTTATTGTAAACTGGTACATCTCAATATGATGCACAGGGTTGGTACTACCATTATACTTAGGAGACACCGTAGGTGGCTTGAATTTAGCAGGGGTTGGGAAGTTCACTATCCTTGCCACAAATGGGGAGCCCTCTGAGAATCCTCTTTGCAGTGGGTCTCGGCTTTTGATTAGGTTCCCTATCTTCTCTTTTAAACGTTAGATATAGTCATTCCACAGTTTAGCAACGTCAGTCAGGCCGAGGTTGTCCCCAGCCACCTCCAAGGGGTGGGCTGAGAGTTCCCTGGCTGCAGCGCAACGTCGGTTGTTGACCTCTTAGCCACAACCTCATCCATGAAGGGGTCGGCCATATCGAGGATGATGTTCACCATCTCCCCTTTGAGAGCCAACTGTACTTCTTGACCTGGATAACCTCTGCCTCAGATCATTGACTAGGCCGAGCCTTTCAAAGGCGGACCCTCTACTCAAGCAATCAAAAGTTGATCCTCTTGGCAGGGCATCCCCAACCTCGGCCTTTCTGGATCCGCCACCTCGGCTCTGCTATATAAGACGTACAGTGTTGTTTAAAACCTCATAGGGATCCCAGCAGTCTGCTAGAGCATATTTTGTATCGATATCATCATATATATCCTCAGGGAAAAGGTTTCCTTACCTCCTCAAATGCAAATGTCTAGGGTCAGCAATGTCCCTCCTCCGTTGAGGTATAGGTTGGTCTTTTCGCGGTGCCTGGGGTGGTCCCTTGGCCTCTGGATGTGGTTGAACAGCCGCCGGAGTAATTATTTCCGACGAGATTGCAGGTGGCCTAATCATATTTTGGTTTAGCTGGGCAAATTGTTCCTTCATTACTTGTTGCGTTGCAGCCAATGACTTCAAGGCTGCTGCCACCTCAGCTATCTCGGACTGGGGTGGGGCCTAGTTAGAATTGGGTCCTCCAACACTAGATGGTGGAGGAGGTGGTGGTAACTCCGGTGCCATATGTTAGGGCTAAAGAGCTTGTGATGAGAATATGAGAGCTTAAATACCTTAAATGACCTGTTTCAATGGTGAAACAACTTCACGCGAAGGGTGAGGCCTGGTTCACCACCATAGTCTCCGGTGAGGTTAAGCTAGGAAGAGATGAATCTTCTCGTTCCCATTGACAGTGCCAAAATGATGATGCTGGAAACAGCACCACCAGATAAGTTGTTGACAAGCCCAAGCAAGTGATAACAATGACTATATAGGAGAATATATGTATATATATATGTAGAAGGAGGTGAGGAGAAGAGGATGGATGATTAAATATAAGTGGTTCAGCCAATCTGGCGTACGTCCACTGTGAGTGTGTGTAAGTAATATCACTGAATGAAGGCACTAATGGCTATGGATACAATCTCTTAAGCTCTCTCGCTCTACTGTGTAAAATGACAGAGTTTAAGCTAGGGTTGTATGTAACACCCCGCCTAATTAAATACCGAGTGACCAGTCCCATACCAAATTAAAACATAATATATAGTTTTCTCATTCTTAGCATCACTGTCGAAAACATTTACAACTCACCTAATACCCAATTAAGCTGGTGTTAAAAACTTTCCAAATTTTAATTCAACAAAATCCATTTTTAGTTTACAAATAACACAACACATATTATTCTACAACACTAATAACCGAACAACTAATATAAAAGAATTTAAATGCAATTGGAATAAACATTCCCAAATAATTAACCAATACAGTAATCCCAACAATAATAAATGTATTAAAATGACACGAGTATAAGAGTATTTGACTTAGATAAAAAAGAGATAATTGAGTTCCTTTGGACGACATGCCATAACTAAGAGAATACCGTGAATCAAAAGAAGATAGGCGTCTAAGCAATACTCCATAGCTCCATAGCTCGTCATAATCCACTAAGGTTGGCGTCCCTGCCGCTGGACACCTGATATAGAAGGTACAATAGAAAAGAAAATATGCAAGGAAACGGGTCAGAGCCCGATTGTAAAAATGATTTTTAAAACAACAAGCATTTAACAAGTGCAATAAAGCATTTATTATGTACATGTTAGTATCCAACTCTCACTTGATATTCTCACATCTCATCTAGAGTGCACACTTAACGTTTCCTATTAACCTCCTAGTTAATGGTTCCTCCTCACTAGTTTCCATATTATGATTCCATCCTATATCATAACCCCGTATGCCCCATACCATACGTCATATAATTATTCATATACGTTTCTCATTAACATGAATCGTTTCTTATTAATATGAATTAAGCTTTTCAATTCTATAAGAATAAACATTCATTAACTTAATTCCATTCTCTTTCTCTATTCACCGTTATCTACAATTATCACACGGTAGATAGATTTAACCACTATATACATTCATTTAATTCATTATATATATATATATATATATATATATATATATATATATATATATATATATATATATATATATATATATATAATACGGTACCCCGAGTCACAGCCGCGATGCAATGCATTACTCTACTATCATATCCCATCATCGCTGGTCGCCGAATAGGGGACTAAAGGTTCGGTAAGGATTCCTCGAACCACAAACAACAACATACAAATTGGAGGCGAACATAGTTCTCATACCCATGGGCCACGCACGTACCTACGTTTCCATAGTCAGCGGACTTATCAACTCCCCGATAAGTCTTTCATAGACCTATGTTCTTGAGCGACAAATCAAAGATCCCATGGATTCATTCGGATATGACTGCCCTCACGCGCAAACCTCCCATCGATAGCAAGTAAGCTAGGTATGTCATACACATAATTTATTAATCAATCAAATAGGCATTATCATACCTATAATATATTATCAACAAGGTAATCCCACTACCCTTCGATAATTCCCATACGTAGCATTATCTCTCTAACATCCTACGCATTAAAATATTATAGCTTTACTTTTTAATTTAATAATCCCCGAGACTCACTCATTACTCAAGGTTCAAACAGGTTTTTCCTCAACATTATATTCAGTAAGAAATCACTAATATCCTACTGGTCCATATCATCATATCTCCCGAATCACTACGAATTAATCTCCCCTTTAAGTAGGTTTAAAACCGATAGTTTCAAATCTCTTATAAACACATCTTCTTTCACTTAGGATTAAACCCTCTTGTAAACTAAAGGATACCCAGGTGTTATATTCAATCACCCCTACTGGTCATATCTTTAATCCTCATGCATACCAATTAGAATCCAACAAATAAATCTAGCAACTGAAATTCCTTTCAATTTGATTATCATTATTCTAATCAATTAAATCCCATTCAAATTAATTCAAATCTTATCTAGGGCTTGTTGATCTTCTCTAAGTCCCATAATATTAAATTAATAATCACCAAAGATCTACAAAAGGTTTGGGATAAGAACCAACATTAAAAATAAACAACTTTAACAATTCTGGGGAGGTCGATCGATCGAAGGCAGGGGGTCGATCGATCGATCGCCCAGGTAACAATCCAGTTTTTCTACATTTCTTCTACTACGGGTTTAACCATTTTTGATCAATCAAACCTTCATATTAACAACCCAAATGACTTATAAACCTTACTACATGATATATTGACATATATAATGATTCCTACTGCTCTAAACATCCTAGAATCATCAAGAGATTGAATTAAAAGCATGTTTATATCCTTTTTTTCTAGACAATTGTCAACATAGTATCTTAAAGAACACATTAATGGTTTTCAGAATTTCTTCAACAGATTTATGATTATTTCGTGGATTACTATCTACCTACAACATGAGTTTGATACCTACATAGTTCCATTTTCCAGAAATCCATTTAACAACTCCATTATTTCTTCCAAACATGAAAAATCTCATCTTTATAGAACTATACTAACATGGACAATATACAAACTTAGATTGCAATTATCAAACACTTGCCTCTAATGAAGATCTGATCCTTTGGGGTTGTATATCACAGGTGGTTCTCCCCTTTCTCCAGCCACTTTCGGTGGTGGTGGGTGGTGGTGACCTTTAACCTTTGGCTCTTCTCCTTTCCAAGCAAGCTTTTCTCTTCCCATGCAACCTTTCACTCTCTCTAAGAAGATGACCGTTCAATTTATGTAGAAGAGATGAATGAACCCACAGTCAACTAATATCCAAATACTTATAATAAGACAAAATCAAAATACACTATTCACCCCTTGTAAAAATGACCAAAATACCCTTTTGGGTTGTCTTTTCATTTTCAAATGACCCGAGACCCAAATTCAACATCCAAATAGACTTTTCTGACTATTTCAAACCTTCCGGACGCAACGACGCAGTCAAAATGACTATAAGGTTGATATAAAAATAAATCTCTATTTAATTTAACAAATTAGTCCCGACACGTCCCATACCGCGCCTGACTAAAAATTCAAATTACTGAATTTATATCACACAATAATATCAATAATCATCACATTCATATATTACCTAAATATCTTTAAGTAATATTCAGAATCATACATTTTAATATCCAAAATTCGGATAAAACCCAATTAAATTAATTTATAATAAAATCCAATTAATCCATTAATTTAAAATATAACCCATTTTAAAATCATTAAAATCACGGGATATTACATTGTAATTCTGGATCCCTTTACATGGTAGGGGATGACCTCTATATATAGTGCTTAAGGGGTGTAATGTACCCCCCAAGCATTCAATGGGAATGTGCGTGAAGATCCAACCAGTGCCAGGATGACACCTGGATGATCTTAACTAAATAATGATGACTTCAATATTCCCTCACGTGGAGGTAATGATTCAGTTATAATAAATTTATCTACGTGTTCCAAGCCATACATGTACTTATAAATGCTCGACTGTCTTTGATTGGTGCCAACTAGGGGTGCAACCGCTACGGGTTTTTACCGTATCGTACCGTTTTGGTCCCAAAAAAAATGGTTTTGGTTTCATATTATGAAATATCGAAAACCGTTTTTACCGAAACCGAAAATACGGTAAAAAATTTGGTTGGTTTTGGTTTTTAGATACAAAAAACTGATTTACCGAATTTACCGTACCAATATCGTACCAAAATTACCGTACCGAAATACCGTACCAAACTTTTTGTGGAGTGTCAAATTATTTTGGGTATCATACTACTTCTATTTATTTTATTTCTCATGAGTGAGTTTTTATATTCTCTTTGAATTTAAATTTATTTATTTGAGTATTTGGTTTAAGTGTTAAATAATCATGTTAATTAAACATATATTTTGTTTAATTAATCAAACATTTAACACAAAATGAATTAGGCAGCATTTTGTTAAAATAAAAAGAGTCGTTTGTTTTGTTGGCTATATTTTCGTTTTACCCTTATTTCGTTTGGGCTTTATATTGTGGTTTGTGTAGAGATCTTTTTTTAGGGTTTCCATTTCATTTTTTTACCTCTTTCTCTCTCAAAAAGTGTGGCCGTCATTTTTGTTTGAGCTCTCTCTCTCTCATTTTTTTTTCTTCTTCAACCTTGGGTTGATTTTGAGAAATAATTTTTTGGGGACTTTTATTTCAGAACACCATTTTTTTGTTTTGAGATTTGGCTTTTGATTTGGTGTGGTTACTTCGTTTTGAGATCGGGTTTTCGGTGACAATTTTTTCGGCGCCAGCTGTATTCAGATCTGAGTTCCCTCCGTATTTTTCGGTGATTTTTTTCCCCGATGAGTTGGCTTTTCCGGCGAAGGTTTGTTTTTTCGGTGTTGGAGGTGTGGATGATTTTGACTTTCCAGCGAACATTTTTTGAGGTAACAGCTCCCTCATTTTTTGAGGCTTATCATCTTGGCTCACTCTCCTCAGGCACTAGCTCCCTCATCTCATCTCACTCTCCTCCGACTCCGACAAAAGCAAATCGGTTAGTTTGGTCTCATATCTGTTTAAATCTATTGTTCCAAATGCTACAAATGCTAGAAATTGTACCTGTTTGTGTATGTTTCTAATTGTTCCAAACAACTAGAAATGATAGAAATTGTAATAGCTAGAAATGCTAGAAATTGTAACAACTAGAAATGGGTATATCAAAATATATACCGGATTTACCGAATGCATAAACCGATTTGAAATTCTGGTATTTACCGGGAAAAAACCGAATTGAAACCGAAATTACCAAAACCAAAAAAACTTGAAAATACCGAAAAAATCAAAAAACCGGTCGGTTTGGTTTTGGTTTTTATTTTGATGTACCGATCAGTAAATTGGTACGATACGGTTTTACCATATAGAATGTGGTTTTGGTACTGGTAAGGGGTCGTTACTGACCATACCGTACCGGTTGCACCCCTAGTGCCAACCTTGGCCTGGATGAGTACGAAGTTGGTGAATTCCGAATGTTCATTTGCCCGAGATCAATATTCATGTGGACCTTGGCCAGGTCGGTTGGCCGAGGTAGATGCAACGTCTGTCAGGACTGACCCGTGTTATGATGATGGAGCCTATGAGGGTCTGCTGACTGGCTGATAAAATATAACGTCGATCAGGGCCGATATTGTTTATTAATGGATACCCGAACACATGTACAAGCCTTGCTGACATCGGTTGATGCTCAGCCGAGGTTGATGTATGAGGTAGATGTAACGTCTGCCAGGGCCGACCCTATGAGAGATGATAATACTGAGTTATTATGAGCTTCTGCCACCTCGGCAGAGGTTACTGTCTATGAGTAGGAAGGTGTACTTTGGGCATATCAATCGGTAGGGAGAAGATTTGTGCCTATGAATACCATACTCATCGACCAATTCTATGACTTATGCCTTAAAATATAACTTCTTATCTAATACAAACTCATAGGGAACCTAATATCGGCATATGATGTTTTTTTGAATGAACTTGGCTAATTTTTTGGCATTCAGTACTGCATATGACTCGGCTTCGACCCATTTAGTGAAGTAATCAATGGCAACCATGATGAACTCGTGCCTATTTGAGGCTCTAGGTGAAGCTTTCCCTACGATATCAATGCCCCATTTGGAGAATGACCAGGGAGAGGTCATGTTGTATAATTTTCGAGGAGGCAAGTGCTGGAGATTGGCAAACTGTTGGCATTTGAAGCATCTCCGAGCATAAGTAGTGTAATCCTGAACCATGGTGGTCTAATAGTACCCTTATCGGATAATCTTCTTAGCGAGCATATGGGCGTTCGTGTGAGTTTTACATTCCTCGCTGTGGATATTCTGCATCATTTCTTTAATGTTATCCCCTACGATGCAGTATAAATAGGTTTCATCGAAGTTTCTCTTAAATAGTGATTTATCGCATATTATGTATTGGGTACCCAATTTGCGAAGTGTCGCATAATTTTTCATGTTTGCTTCTCGGGGATCCCTACCGTGCTTGAGGAGGTGCCAAATATCACAATACCATAACTCGGCCAAATCGGAGTCCTCTTTTGTGACGAGCTCGATGTGGTAGCAGTGGGTTGGCATATCTTGTTTTTAGACTTGGAAAGGGGCCATCGTTATTTCTTCGGGCATGTTGACTATGGAGGCCAGGGTAGCAAGGTCACTGGCTAAGTTGTTCCTTGCTCGGGGCAAGTAGTGAAAGGTGATATGTCGGAACTGGGAGGCCAGCTCCTCTAGGTGGGCGTGGAAGGGTATGAGTTTTTTATCTTTGACTTTCGATCTTCTAAGGACTTGGCCGATGACGAGGGCAGAGTCTCCGTAGACGTCTAGGTATTGGATTCCTTTCTTGAGAACAACTTTAAGGCCTACAGTGCATGCCTCGTATTCGGCCATGTTGTTGGTGCAAGGAAAATTTAGCTTGATGGTAATGGGAGTGTGAGAGTCATTAGGGGCGATCAATATTATCCCAGTACCATTTCTTTTCTTATTGGCAATGCCATCAAAGAATATTTTTCACCGGAGGTCTTCCTGGGCGGTGCAAAGGATATCTTTATCCGAGATTTCAGAGATCCAAACGTCGGCTTTGTTCATGGGGTAGTCAGAGATGGATCTCCCTTTCACGGCTTTGTTCATGGGGTAGTCAGAGATGGATCTCCCTTTCACGGCTTTTTGCGTAACATACATAATATCAAACTCGACTAATAACATCAACCATCGGGCCATTAGACTAGACAGGGCAGGTTTCTCAAGCAGGTATTTGATAAGATCAATTCAGGACACAAGTCTAATAGGAAAAACGAGCATGTAGTGTAGTAATTTCTAAGTGACCCAGATAAGGACGATACATACTTTCTCCAATGAGTGTAGTTGGCTTTGTACCCTGCCAATTTGCGGTTGACACAGTAGATGGCCCTTTCTTTGCGGGACTCTTCAAGGTATTGGGCTAGTAAAGCCTCAGTTACGGTGTCTGTTACGTTCAGGTATAAGAGTAGAGGGAGACCAGGATGTGGTGGCATGAGTACTGGAGGTCGAGTTAGATATTGCTTGATTCGGTCAAAGGCTTCTTGACAGGCCTCATCCCAAACTTTGGTTGAATCTTTTAGCAGGAGTTTAAAGATCGGTTCACAAATGAAAGTTAATTGGCTCATATATTATAATTTTTCTAAAAGTTCTCGAACTTCCTTCGCCATTATGGGTGGTGACATTTTGAGTATATCTTTTGGTTTGGTAGGGTCTGCTTCGATTCTATACTCGCTAACCATAAATCCGAAAAGCTTTCCTTTGGTGATGCCGAACATGAATTTCTAGGGGTTAAGTCGTATCTGGTATCGCCACAGTCGTTCGAAGAGCTTTCAGAGGGTGGGAACGTGACCTTATCAAGTCTTGGATTTAATTATCATATCATCCACGTAGACCTCGACTTATTTATGCATTAGATCATGCCAGATGGTTGTGGTATCCCTTTAGTAGGTAACCCCTGTATTTTTTAGCCCGAATGACATAACTGTGTAACGAAAAGTTCCCCAAGGTGTGATAAATGCGAGTTTTTCTTGATGATCATGGTACATATTGATTTTATTGTATCCGAAAAACCCATTAACAAATGATTTGAGAGGATGCCTAGCCGTGTTGTCTATGATCATATCGATGTTGGGTAATAAGTAATCGTCTTTCGGAGAGACTTTGTTAAAATATCGGTAATCAATGAACATGTGAACCTTTCCTCCTGATTTCAACACGGGTATAATTTTGGCTAGCCATATGGGATATTCAATCACCTGGATGAGGCTTACATTCAACTATTCAATCGCTTCTTCTTTAACCTTAAGCGACCATTTGGTGCAGAGCTTTCGCAATTTTTATTTGACCGGTTTGCATTCCGGGAGAGTTGGAATCTCATGTCGGGCGATCTCAGGATCGATATCTGGAATGTCATAAGATCATGCGAAGACGTCCATAAATTCCTTCAGCAGTTCTTTGAGTTGCACCTCATGCTCGTCAAGGCTTGACCCAATCCTAATTTCGCGCTATTGGCTACTAGAACCGAGATTAATAACCACACTTTCACCTTATTAATTTAAACGTAATTTTGTTATTTATTATTAACCTTAGAAGATCAGATAAGAATTATTCATTTTTAAAATCATCATCATCAAGAGTTTCATTAGAATTAAGACAATTAATGTAAGGCATAACAAGATACGCAAAATCATCATTTATTTCATTCTGAGGAAAAACAACATTGAGAACCTCGTCAAAAGAGGTCTCAATTATATTATTATTAGAATAGGGAGGAACAACAAAATAGGAAGAAATATGATAAGCATATAGGGTGGGTTGCATTCCAACAGCTGGAACTGGTACAACATTCCAGTTGAGGAGGGGTTCATCAGCAACCTTGATCAGGATCGACGGATCCGTTGATGTAGCACCTGAGTGGATCATGTAGAGTCTCAGCCCTAGTGTCTATAGATTGAATGAGTCCTTAGAGTAATTTACCTCAAAAACTTCCGTAACAGCTTTAGCTTTCTCAACGAGAGGTTACACACGATACTAGGAGTCCTCGACCCAAGAGTAACTGTCTTGAAAGAAAATATCCATACTTGCCTTCTTTTTCTTGTCCACATGATCATACCACAGTTCAAGAAAGTCACAAAAGGGAAAATTTTCACCCTCTTTGATGAATCTTTCGTTCAAAGATTCTCCTAAAATAGTCTTGGCACTTTCAAACCTTTGCTTCAATCGGGTTTGGTGGAGCATTCTGAGTTCTTCTGATGATGGTTGATAATCCAAGCCACATGGAGGAAAGGCATTCTTCAGGACTATGGGTTCCATTATCCCTTGTTATCGTTGTCCCAGCCACAGTACGAGCATGAGGTGCATATTCTTGAACATCTATATTATGTTGACATTGCCGTGAGGGTTGTGCTCTGGGATGACTCATTTTTTAAAATCATCCCCAGCTGGAAGTGGAAGTGGTTCAACTCTAAAGTTAGACAGAAGCATGTCATTCATCCGATGTTGTATTTCTAGTATCGAATTATCGGTGCTTGCATTCTCAGTACTATCATCGTCGCCCAAGATAGTGATGACATGTCCCTTGGCGAAGAACTTTAGTTTCTAATGGATAGAGGAGGATACCCCCTTGATGCTATGAAGTCAAAGTCAACCAAGCAATAGGTTAAAACAATCAGGTATGTCGATAACTTAAAACTCAGTAACGGGATTGATAGGGCAAGTCCATACTGTGAGTGTTATGGATCCCATCACCTCTCGATGGATGTTGTCATAGGCATGCACTACGACATAAGTTAGAGCAAGGTTGCTTACTTTCATACCCAGACAGTTGAAGGTTCTTAACGGGAAAACATTAAGTGTTGATCATTATCAACGAGTAAGAGCGGGATTGTCTTCCACATCACCTAAATAGAGATGTTAAGGGGGTAGTTGTGATTAAGACCGAACTTTGGGATTTCTTCTTCTAAAAAGGAGAGTAATCTTGTAGAGGTTAGGATCCGACCAGGTTTACATCTTCTTCTGGCATGGTCGAAGGAGGGACTGTGGGCCAAGTAATCAGTTTTATCAAAGCGTTTTAATATAGTTGGGAAGACATGAAGAGCCCCCACAAAGTGATGTTGACTTGAGTTTTCTTGAGCTGGTCGAGGATCTTTCTCTCCTCGATGGTTATTTCTGGCATGAGGAGTTCCTTGACGACTCCCTTTAATGTATCTATCCCTGCTAACTGAGGATTCGAATTCTTGTAGTGTTTTTTATATCTTGTCATATGATTCACGACGTTTCTTCATCTACTTCGGGATGTACAACTACTTTGTTGATTTCCCTTACCAGATATTCAAAAGACATTATCCCACATATAATGATTATCGGGTTAACATTTTCTTGGTTTGGTTTTTCATTCACACTATCAAACTCGTCCCCTCACCCGGAGGCAACGATATCGTTTTACCATGAGAAGTCAATGCATTCCACAACCTCAGCGACTTCTTTATATAGGTACTACTACTCAAGGGGGAGATGCGTAAGTGAAATGACCAATCACTCTTGTAGTTTCAAAGCATCAAGTAGCTCCAACATACTGCAAATCTCACCGGTCTGTCAGAACATGTGTGCTATAATCTGGAATGCATCATCTAAACTGACTTCGTCAACGGGTACAATCTAATTATCTGACTCCCGAGTCCACTTTCAAACTTTCATGAAAAGGATGATAAACTTTTAACAGTTAATGGTAATTTTAGAGGGCAATTTCTGCCCGAACTCTATGAGTTGGTTCAGTACTGCTGGTAATTACATATCTTTCCCCCCAAAACGAGTATGGACAATAATGCATGCTCTTGTAAGAAGTGACAAGGCTTGGTCAGCAAAATAGGTAGGGTGTAAGAGAAAATATGGGCAAACTTTAAGGGGTTTAGGTGAAGATACGGGTATAATGGGTGATTTACTGGGTCCAATCTGGGTAGAAGGGTTAAATTCTAGATTATTTCTAGGAAAATGAAATTCACATGATTTGGGAGTGGATTGTGAGTGGTGTTGGGTTTGGGATTAGCTGGTGGGGCCATGACACCCAGGTCAATCAAATCGTGGATTACATTCCAGAGATGGAAGCAGTGATTAGTGGTATGGTCGATATTTTGATGGAAATCACAATGGACATTGGGTTTGAAATTTTTGGGAAGTGGGTTTAGTAGTGGATGAGGGTTCAAATGCTTGATGAGATTTCGGCTCAATAGGGCTTGTTAAACTTTAGATAGGGTCACATGAAGCTCATTGTATTTTTTTTTAACTGGGCTTGCCCAATTTTCTGGTGCCCATGAAGTGTCAGGCTATGAGACTAGGGGTGCACAATGAAACCAGTAAAATTGATTAATCGAGCTATACCGGTGGTATTGGGTTGGTTTGGTTCAATTTTTTAGGCTATTGGTTCGGTCCCGGTTCCAAAAAAAATTCGATTGTTCAGTTCGATTCCCGGCTCCAATATAAAACCAACCCGAGCCGATTTGTGATTCGAACTGATCCAAAATGTTTTATAAAATTGATTATTATATTAAAATTTTAACACCTAACTCCAAGTATAAATACAGAAATTTGTCCCAAAACCCAAAACTTTTCATTCCACAAACAACGAACATATGGCTATCAGCACAAATTCACAATCAGCCATCCATCTCCCTCTTCTCCTCTACCCTCTCCATCCCCGCCCTGACCTGAACCTAGCTGCCTCATCTACACCCCAGCATCCTCTATTTTACTCAGTGGAAAACCCACTCGGCCCAGCATCTCCACCCCGCCTCATCTCCCACCTATATTTTCTGAGTATAAATATACTCAGGGGCAGCCAATGACATTTGTTTGAGTTTGCGTGGCTAAGATTTTTGTTATAAAACTAAGCTAGACATCTTATTTGTGTTCACATATGTCTTTGTTTGAGATGTCTAGCTTAGTTTTCTATTCACAGACATCTTATTTTTTATCATAGAAGTCTAACTTACTTTTGCAAATCTTATTTAATTTCAAAATACACTGATTTTAATATTTCACTAAGCATTAAAAATGTATTTGGAACCAAAAACCGATCCGAACCAATCCAGGAACCGTTGGTTCGATTTAGTTCGGTTCTCGACAATCTCGGTTCTGATTTTGATTCCAAAAATTTAAAACCGACCCATCCCAATTCGATTCTCGATTTAGTAGCAAAATCGAACCAAATTGAACAGTGTACACCCCTAGTTGAGAATGTGGTATTTGCAGGCTTGTAATATTTTCTGGGAGTGAACTGTCCAGATGGATCAACTTCTGTCTTTACAATACTTTCTTTAATCTCCACTTCTTCTTCCCGAAGAGCTCGAAAATGTGGGTAATATTGTCCTCCCATCGCCGCTCGGAGATGGGGTAAGAAAATTTTCTTCATAATACTAACTTGCTCCTCTTCGGAAGGACAATTGGTCATAGCAACCGCTTTCTAACTCCTCCTCTCTATGAAATTGCTAACAGTTTCTTTGGAATTTTGCTTAAGAAATTCTAGATCACGACGTGTAACCCCCAACTCCTCGTTGTATTTATAGTGCGTCATGAATTCACGTGAAATATTTTCCCAACTGTGAATTCTGGATTCCTCAAGGGTTAGAAACCAATGAAGACCGCTATCCTTCAAAGTCTGTTGAAATATCTGGGTCATTATTTCCTTGGAGGCACCTAGGAGAGTCATGGCTTGGTGGTAGCTTCGGAGATGAACAATTGGGGTCCACTACCCCCGAACTTCTCAATGTTAGGCATCTTGAACTTTTTCCGTAGCCTTACTTTAGGATAGGGAGATATATGGGTGTAATTTATGTAGTTCCCAGAGATTCGAACCTGGTAAAACTTCTTGGTTAACACCTTAAGGTCCTCCTTGACCTTATTCAATTCTTCTTCCTTCAGATCGATGGATAAACGACAGGTTAGCCCCTGGCTAGGCAAGATTCGACATAGGGAGTTGAGCTGGCGGTGTTCCATTAACAGGCGAGGCACATAGAGCGTGCGAATATTCTCTCGGGACCCAAATAGGCTCAGGTGCGGGTAGAACCATAGCATGAGGAAAGATGACATCGGGAACTGGGATTCAGTTTTTCTTTTATTTCGTGAACCTAGATTTGTAGGTTATCAATCTTCACGGTAAGTTGGACTAGAACCGTCATCAAATCAGGTTACACATTCGGTACTTGGTATGCGTTCTCCATGGAGAGAAGGTTAAGGCGGATTCCGAACTCGGAGGAAGTAGCAAGAGAACTGACAGAGTCTCAGGGAAGTTCTGCGAAAGACCGAAGCCAATAGGGAGCCAGGCCAAGGGTTGAGTATGCGATCGACCCGAGAGGAAAAATATTCGAATTTATTTTTGAAAGAGAAGATGAAGGAAAATATTTTTGACATTTTTTTGGAAAGGTAAGGACAAATATTTTTGGTATATTTTTTATGGAAGGAGGGAAAAATGTTTTTGACATACATGATAAAAGGAAGAAAAATATTTTGGGTTTTTTGATAAATGAGGGGGGAAATATTTTTGACAATTTTGGTAAGGAATGAGGACAAACGAGAGAAGGGTCTCAATATGATTATTATTTATTATGTTTTTACATGTGTTAGGTTTACCTAGATGTAAAAAGAAATGTCGGACGGGACCCGAGCCTGGGAAAATTGGGTTTGAAACATATATAAAACATGGTTTGACTTGTTGCCAGGCTCATATATAGGGTCCCATTTTTAAAAAAACTCAAAATTGCGTGAAAATTTGGGTGGCATGCCAACCCAGCATTTCGATAGAGCTTTGAGTGATAACCGACAGACTAAATATGAGTGCCTTATGTTTGACGCCTATATGAGGGTATGGAGTTGTTGGGTTAGTGAAAAAGTTCCCCACTTTGGCGTGATTTCCACGATATACGCTTTGCTTTTGAAGGAAATCGATACTTATTGACAAGCCATTTGATATACCTGAGTGTACGTGAATTGACTCACTATATACCTCATGGGGATAATGCGTGTGAGATCTAATTCCATATACTTGACGTACGTGAATGAGTTCCCTGTTATATACCTCCCGTCATGACTTCGGTCAAGCGGTATGATGCGGGGGAAACCATTCGATATAATTCGAAGTTATTTGACCAATGTAAGGTGGGAGTCATATTGCTTAGGTTAACTATGACCTGTCGGACTAGCGCCCGTCACAAAGTGAACCCCCCTAGTACGGGACAAAATTTTGGTCAATAACCATGCTCTTGGTAATGTAGTGTGCAAAATGCATGATTCTTGATTAGTATATTATGGAGAGAGTATTTTATGTGGCACGATGAACGCTATATTAATAAGGAAGAATGTACAAGTATCACGAAAAGTAAATCTAGCATGGAGATTATACTAAGCATAGATACGTGAGAGTGTGTGATGTGTGAATATCTACAAGTGAGTGAGTGGTAATGAACCTAAGAATGGATCGACTATAAGTGGCATGTGATAAGTGTGAGTGAACATGAATATATATAAGTGTGATAAGTGTAGGTGTTTGCTAGTGACACTTAAGCACGGATATTCTAAGTGGTGTGTGTAATATGTTGATATAAGAGATCCTACGTGTAAGTAGTGTGAGGTGTACATGGAGAGTATCTACAAGTGCCACTACTAGAAAAATGATAATTAAGGACAGCTAATTTGCTGTCCCAAAAGCTCATTTGCTATCCCAATAATATTTAGGACAGTCATAAGGACAGGAAGAGCTGTCGTAATAGATGGGTGTCATAAAAGGCTAATAGGACAGGAATTGTTGTACTTTTTAAGTATTTAGGACAATAACTACCGTCCTTTTTGTTTCGTCCCTTTAAATCCAATAACTACTATATGTCTATAAGGACATATGTTGCTATCCTTTAAAACAGAGTGTTAGGAACAACAGTAGCTGTCCCAAATAGGCTTCGATGCATAAAATGTGGGGTCAAATTAATATTTTAAATGACAGTTGTAGCTGTCCTAAAAGATAAATCTATATATTTTAAAAAACTATATTTATTATTTGAAAACAAATCAACAAAATCAAAAAATTTCAAATATGAAAGAAAAAAGATATTTATTATTTGCAAAAAAAATAAAGAAAATTTATAAATTGTGAATCTGACACATTGTTGATAAACTAATGTACATACAAATTTAAAAATATTACAAGTCTTAATAGTTAACATAAAAAAAAATTGGACACAGTTTTCTTTATTTTCTGAACATTATAAAACCTGTTAATACAAAACCTGCGTAATGTAAAGCCTGCACGACAATAAAATTTAACAATAAAATTACAAAAGCCTGTACGACCATAAAAGTAAACAAGTCCACACAATCATAACACATAAACAATCTCCCTGTTGTAAACCATTGACTTCTTCGTGTGTTCAATGTGAATAAAAGCTAACGACAAAATATTATCCTGTAAAAAATAAGACACAAAAAAGAGATGATATCAGTAATCAAATAATTTTTTTTAAGAATCATATTTGATATGAAAAATTGCATATAATTATCGTCATACTAACAAATTATCATCATATTCTCAAACCGAGAGTCCCGTGACCACACGATTAGTTACTGCGAGTTACATTGATCACGTGCAAGGTGTTCGTGCCTCTCACGGGGCTGTTTTGGGGTTGTTTTGGATTTTCGCCCTCTAACGGCATGTTTTTAAGCCTAAGTCTAGATATTTTCAAATTATCGTCACATTCTCAAATCGAAAGTCCCGTAACTATACCATAAGTTCCTACGACTTACATTTGTCCCGAACGAGGTGTTCGTCCCTCTCATGGGGCCATTTCGAGTTGTTTTGGGTTTTCTCCGTTTAAAGGCCTAAGTTTAGATTTTTACAAATAGTTGTCAAATACTCAAACCGGAAGTCTCGTGACTACGCGGTCAGTTCCTATGAGTTACGTTTGTTCTATGCGAGGTGTTTGAGCCTCTTACGGGGTTATTTGGGGGTTGTTTTGAGTTTTCTCCCTTTGAAGGCATATTTTTAAGTCTAGATTTGTGCAAATTGTCATCAATTTCTCATACCGGAAGTCCCATGCTACGCGATCAGTTCCTATGTCTTATATTGGTTTCGTGCGGGGTGTTCGTGCCTCTCACGGGTCCGTTTGGGAGCATTTTGGATTTTCGTCCTCTTATGGCATATTTTCAATCATAAGTCTAGATATTTTCAAATTATCATCGTATTCTTAAATCGGGAGTTCCGTGACTACGCGGTCAGTTCTTACGTGTTACATTGATCCCGTGCGAGGTGTCCGTGCCTCTTACGGGATTGTTTGGGTCTGTTTTTTTGTTTTCACCCTTTAACGACATATTTTTAAACAATTTATAACTTCTATTATTTTCAAATTTTTTTGATAGAATTTCCTTTGTTATTTCATTAAATCCAACCTATTTTAACATTTAAAATCATCTCAACAGCAACAACAAATTCCACAACCAAACCACCAACAAATCCCTTCCATCAATTTAACTAAATAAGGTCTTAAACTAAGCCATTTTACGTTCGACTACTTTTTGCTGCTATTTCAGGCCATTTTGCCATTTAATGCTAGAATTTTGAAAGAGAATTTGAGACATTCTACAGAATAGAAATTACATGAGCATACGATTCGAATGTGATATTTAACTAAATGTTCAAAGAGTTGCAATCACTTAAATAACATCTATATGCTGACACGTGATTCAAAATAAAACAGTGAATTACAATATCATAAAATTAAATTTAAATAGATATTAACAAGTGTATGTATAAGGGAACAAGATTAATATACAAACTGTTTATTGGACAAATCGTTGAGTCCATTTTGCTATCATCATCAAATAATCATAAAAAACTAGAACAACAACAACAACTAGAGACTGCTTATAGTTTTGATAGTAAACAAGTTGGGGGGAAATTTGCTTGCAAGGTTAGTAATGTGATAACCATAGGCTGAGTACCTAGAAGATTTCATCTTTATTGGCTTGTTTAATGTAGATGTATAATGTTTGGTTTTGTGACCTGTTTGTTTACTAGAATCTGAAAGAAAATAAGAAAAGGGAAATTGAAATGAGGATGTTTTAATTAGTTCCAGTGATTCTTTAAGATAATTGAGCCCCAACTATTTATTTTTGTTCGAAAGTCAGCCTAAGATGGACTAGGCGGACCTTGGGTGATATTTTTCTTTGAATTCACACAAGATAATGCTATATTTACGGATACACGGGATGGCAGTTAAGTTAGCCATGTAATTTTCGGGCTGTATTCGTTTTATTTAAGTACTCGTAAATTTTAAAACAAATAACGAATTACAATTATATATCATAATGTATATTAAATAATATACATTGATAAATATACAATATATATATATATATATATATATATATATAAACTAGAACCCAAAACCTAAAATATAACACAGTTACAACTGCATCACATCTGGACAATTAAATTGAATCAAAACCATAAAAACTAAATGAGAATAAAAGCAAACCTTGTCATGGCGTTTACACTCGCAAATTATGGAATTAGAATCAGCATAGATGAGGAGAGTTCGACTTTGTCGAACGATATCAATCACGCTTCACATTAGTATCCGAATCTTCGCCCCACATATACTCACGCTTCTTCAACTTCCTCACCTTCAACATGGAGATCAAATCAGACGGTGAGTCAATTAATGTTTGTTGACAGGCTTCTACATATTCACACAAAATTCAAGAATTTTCTTGTATCTGAAAAGTAAAAATGGTTGAGGTAAACTCCATTGGTGCGTTGCTTGTGAAAACATGATATGTTTTAAAATCCTTTGGCGTGTTGCTTGTGATTGCAAATATCGATACAAAATTTTTGCAATTAACACTACTGTTTGAAGCCTGGTTTGAAACCATAAATACTGTATTTCCATTCCTTTATATATATCACTATTATTTGGTAACGTATATTAAAGAGACATTCCATTTAATTGATAATAAGCCAACATGCCAAGTAGTGGTTACCGGAGGTACTTTGGGCGGAACAACAACAATATTAAACAACTCATTTAAGATATATAGAGCAAATGAATTATTCGCCTAGTATAGCAATTTATAAATACCCCATACGAATAATTTCAATGGTAAAGCTGGGAACAAAATAAGAGAATACTAATGATACCACGCGTCGGATTTTATCGTTCTCGACTACATTCATAATACAAATATCTCAACTGATAAAGCATGGAACATAATGTTACAATATGTTTCCTCTTCATTTATAGCTAATTTATCTATGAGGGAAGTTAATAAGCGGGCTAATTTATCTATGAGGGAAGTTAATATCTCAACCATTTTTACTTTTGTTCAACAGTGATCAATTTTGTTTCAGCAGTGTATTTATGTTGATTTATGGGAATATCTAATTTTTTGTTGAGGTAAATAGCATTACCATAATGGTCCGATGCTGAGAATATGAATTGGTTGGGTACTGAATTATCAAAATCTGAAGTCTTGGATCATTATAAAAAAAATTATTTGGTCCATTAGAGTCTAATTCACTTGAAATCAGATAAGGGCAAATACCATTACGATAATGCTATTTACCTCTATCTGATATCCCAAATAATTCTTTGGTTACTAAAATGTATGTGTAGATTGACTCTATTTAATAGAGAACGAGGCACCATAAACATATATACAAGGTGAGAAAGTCATTGATAGCTTTAGGCAATCTCCTCGAGTGATAAAAACAACAGTTACAGCATAAACTACAACTTTTGAGCTCAAACTTAAGCTGAAAATCAAGGTGGACAGATGCAATTCCCATTGTGTATTGCATAACCATTTCACGATAAGTCTTCTCCCCTCCCAAGGTTTGTTAGTACCTGAATAATATGTGAAAAAGAATCCATCAATTTTTATAACCCAAATAAATGGAAGTTAGGGTGGCTCTCAGAGCTATAAATTTTGCCACCACTTGTGGTTTTTTTTCGCTTTGATACTATCTAAACATAATGTGTCATTTGAAACGATTGGCAGAGGACTGCATATCTCTTAAATTCTACATTGTATAATTATACAAATGAAAGATCCAATAATCGGGCACAACAAACATTTGTGTATTATCATTAACTTATATAGACGAGGGAAGACTGTATGCTAAAATTCAAACAGTAATACAGAAGATTTCCAGGGTGGTATCCTTTTAAAAACTACTATTGGTATGTAAGTGCCCAAACCATAACCTCCAAAGAATATTTACATAAACAAAATTGAAACAAACAGAGGTTTAAACTGACGAAAATTAAAACAGAGGATTAAACCATACCTACTATTAGAACATAAATTTTTTTAATCACAAACTACAAGGTTTGTTATCTATTTCTTTTATTCATAAACAAGGTTTGTTAGTATGATTGAGAAACCATAAATAAACAAGGTTTGTTAGTTTTAATACTTGAAAAGACTTCAAATTTCGTACTCCATACATAGTTGAGCGATTACCCTAATGTAATGGTGGTGGCACCTCGACCAAAGATTTAAGGGGAATGATTATCAGCACGTTAATCTTGTGTAACAGAAAAATGATTTAAGGGGAATGGATTGGCGTGTAAATAAAATATAAGTAACAAAATTTGACTCACCCAATATATTCCAGCGTCAAACACAAATAACTAGTGCATCATGGAAATATAATTTGAGAGTCAAAACAAAGATAAATAAATAAATAAAGATTGGTTGAATGTGTATCCAACGTGTCAACCTAATCCAGCATTTACTTTAACGACCATTTCATTAAAAACCTTTTTGTAGTGTCTTGATCCGATTCTTAAGTGAGAAAAACAATTCGTAGACAAGAAATATAAAACAAATAAGAAAACCAGCAGTAGCAGCAATGGTGGTGGAACCTCGACCAATTTCAAACTACTATTCTCTATTCACTTCTATAAAACATCACCCAATTTTTCATATCTCACATTCATTTCTCCCTTGTCAATCTCACTTCCCACATGGACGAAAAGAACATAATCGCATAAAGAACCAGTCTTTTATGCTTCATTCAATTATAAGGTAGCTTCTTGTATGTTCCTATTACCAGCTTTATTATGTTAATAAGTAAATGAATGCAGAAATTAGTATAATTTTTTGCAGAGTAGAGAGTTAGAGTTGAATCACACTGAGGAAGAGGAAGAATCCAAGCGGAACAGATTGAGAAACCATACATAAAAAAGGTTTATTAGTATCTGTAGAAGAGGTATTGAGAAACTAATCCTTCTCGGCTAAAACCTTCAATTCAAAACCCTCTAAAGTGTTAATAATGATTAGGTACATCCTCATACAAACCATATATAAACGGTGTAGATATAGGAAGATATATAGGAACCTGAGAGGCAATTCATATTGGTTGAAGAAATCTTCTACTACGTTGTAGGATTAGGAGAAGGTTGTTAAATCTCTCTACAATCTCGATCAACTTCGATGGAAAACCGTCTGTGTGGGTGGGTTTGGGAGGGGGTAATCTAAGGTTTGGGGTGCTTTATCTTCCATGTTGAGTAGTTCGTAAAGGGATATTGGGAAGGGGTAATCTAGGGTTTGGATTTGCTCGAGTGAGGAGAGGAAAGAGAAGTGGGTGAGTACGATTTGAGTAAGAGGGAATGAAAAAATATAATATGGAATGGAGGGAAAAAAAAGGGAACCAAAAATTCTAAAGGACAACTATTTATTGTCCTATTAGACCTCTTATAAAAGACATCAAAATTTTGATCTCCCTAAAACTATTATAAAGGACGATTAAAAAATTAGTTGTCCTTTATTGTAGATTTAAAAGGACAGTTATAATTTGCTACCCCTTATATATTTTTTTAAAGAACAGCTTAAAAGCTGTCCCTAATACCAATGTCCTTAATTGTCATTTTTCTAGTAGTGTGTGTGAGTGATGAGTGATATAAGCATGAGGTAGATATACAAAAAGTAAAAAGAGGGAAAAGGGAACATATAGGCAGGTGAAAATGCACACAGGCAGAAAATGATAACACCCATGGAAATAGAGCCTAACCCTATTATGACAAGTCAGTCCCCAGCAGAGTCGCCACTGTGGCCATCCCCGAGAGAGAATTCCTTCCCCTATGTCCCCGCGTGGGTCACTTTGAGAGGAAATAGAGGGAAGAATAAAGGTCTCGCGCCCCGTCACTACTCAAAGGGGGTGCTTTGGCTGTCGTCGGTGTGGGGTGATGTAAAAAGATAAAGTAGCTAGCCTATTTTGCACAAAATAGGCAAAAGAATAAATCGTCGCCTCGAGAGAGCAACATCAAAGACAAATTGATGCTTACGAAACCAATAGTTTAGAGGTTTTAGGGCTAAGTTACAGAATGGGAAGGTGTTAGGCACCCATCCCGCTATTAAAACCCTTCGTGGAGGAACCATCCTGGTTCTACGGGAAACAACATGCTGCGTTGCATCCTAATTCACACGTTGCCCCACCTCCCCCTCCACATTTCCAACACGCTGTACATATGTAAGCACATATGCAAGCACCACCTCCGGCACCGTATATCATCCCACCGTAAATAAATCTCGACGATATTATAAATTAATGCCTCCAATCCCAAAATGCAGCCAATTCTAAGTATGACCGCATGTTTATCGAAATCAATGTGAATATCTCTAGGTTGCAGTCATCTTTAAGTATCCAAGAGAAGGATAAGTTTTCGGCCCAAGGTCGAAGACCTCCCCAAGGTCAAACTAGTGTTAGCTCTACTTCCAATGAACATCAAGAGTAATGTTAATCCCTTACCACTATACGTAGTGGGCGAGTTGTTGATTTATCACCTCCCCCACACGACACACCTAAAGACAAGGAGGTTTCGCAAGGCACGAAAGATGCCAAAGATGCCCCCTTGAAGGAGAGTGACAATGATGACACTAGTGAGCCTGAAGTCATAGTGAAATCACCCATCGCCGCACCGTTACCTCAACGGTTGGTCCCTCCCCAAAAAAGAATTCTCCGTAATGACGTGCTAGATGTCTTTAAGCAAGTCAAACTAAATTTACCTTTTCTTGATGTGATACAACAAATTTTCGCCTATAATAAAGTCCTTAAGGACTTATTGACGGTGAAAAGAAGGCTAAAGGTGAAAACGAACATCTTCCTAGCATAAAATGTGAGCTTCGTTCTACTTAATGACCTTCTACCAAAATTTAAAGATACGGGTGCACCTACCATTTCATGCATCATTGGGGAGAATCCAATAGAAAAGGCCTTACTTGATTTAGGGGCGAGTTTCAGCATTCTTCCCTACTCCATATATAGGCAACTCAATTTGGGGGACCTCAAGCCCACAAAAATCACTCTCCAACTCACGGATCGTACGATGAAGATACCGCAAGGCATTATTGAAGACGTCATAGTCCAAGTTGACACCTTATACTTCCCGGTAGATTTTGTCATTTGGGACACGAAACCCTCTATCACCCCAAGTAATCATGTTCTCGTCATTATTGGCCACCCATTCCTAGCTACGGCTAACGCCTTGATTAACACTCAAAATGGGCAAATTCAACTCACTTTCAGGCACATGACCTTAGAAACAAATATCTTAAATATCGCGAGTCAAGTGGGCGATGAGGATGATTTTCACTCAGTGCATCTTATAGAGGAGATAGTAGAGGAGAACGTAGAGGAGAATTTCAATGGGAATTCCTTAGGATCATTCCTTATTTCGATTAGTGAGAGCGATGAGATGTACATCGATTTTGAGAGAGAGAGGTAGAAGAGTGGATATCGGCATTAGATGAGGGAGCGTCAGGTGAGGACATGAGAAACATAAGTTGGGTTTATAGATTCGAGGAAGTTGCACGCAGTTCCCTCCGATGAAAAATTTCCCACCCTTAAATTAAAGAAACTTCCTTCCAACATTAAATATGCTTATTTGGGCGAGGACGAAACATTTCGCGTTGTTGTCTCCTCTAGCCTAGATAAAGAGCAAGAGGGTAAACTTTTAGCGATTTTGAGGAAGGATCGAAGTGCTTTTGGTTGGTTCATAGAGGATTTAAAAGGTATAAGTCCCTTGATTTGTACTCATAAAATCCACCTCGAGGAGGACGTGAAGCCCTCGAGGGAAATGCAAAGAAGATTGAACCCCACAATGAAAGAGGTAATGCGAGCTAAAATTATTAAGTTATCGAACGCCGAGATCATCTACCCAATCTCATATAACAAATGGGTGAGTCCTATCTAATTTATCCCGAAGAAGTCGAGAATGACTGTGGTAGAGAATGCCAAGGGTGAGTAATTCCCCAACGTACCACCACCGGGTGGCGAATTTGCATTGATTACTGAAAACTCAATGCGGGCATAAGGAAAGATCATTTCCCCTTACCATTCATCGACCAAATGCTAGAGAGAGTAGCGCGACACCCATATTATTGCGTCCTTGACAGTTATTCCAAATATAACCAAACAGAGTTAGATGTTCTTGATCAAGAGAAGACGACTTTCACATGTCCCTTTGGCATGTTTGCCTACAAACGTATGCCATTTGGATTGTGTAATACGCTTGTGTACTTTCAAAGGTGGATGCTTAGTCTCTTTAGCGACATGGTTGAAAGAGGCCTTGAGGTATTTATGGATGATTTTAGCATTTTTGGCCCCTCTTTTGACCTTTGTCTTGCAAATTTTGAAAAAGTACTTGCCCGGTGTGTGGAAAAGAACTTGGTTTTAAACTGAGAAAAATTCCATTTCATAGTAACCGAAGGAATAGTTCTTGGACACATTGTGTTGTCGAAAGGAACTTAAGTCGATAGGGAAAAAATAGATGTCATGGCCGAGCTTCCCCCACCTAAATCACTAAAGGATGTGCGCTCATTCTTAGGTCATGCGGGATTTTATTGAAGGTTTTTCAAGGATTTTAGTGCTATTGCTAGACCCTTGAGTAACCTCCTTATTAATGATCCCCCTTTGAGTGGAAAGAAGCATGCTAAGGTGCTTTTGATAAATTGAAAAGCATGCTTATATTCGCCCCCATCATGCAAGCTCTGGATTGGTCCCTTCTATTCGAGCTTATGTGGGATGCGAGTGATTACGATATAGGGGATATTTTGGGCCAAAGAAAGGATAAGAAGGCTCATGTCATCTATTACGCTAACCGGATGTTAATCGCACCATAACTCAATTACTCCACCATGGAGAAAGAATTGCCAGTGATAGTTTTTTCCCTAGATAAATTTTGCTCGTACCTCATTGGTTCACCCATCACATGATTTACTGACCACACGACGCTAAAATATCTCCTTGTTAAGAAATATGCTAAACCGTGCCTCGTAAGGTGGATCCTACTCCTACAAGAGTTTAATCTCTCCATCAAAGACAATAAAGGAGTAGAAAACGTCATTGCCGATCATTTGTCCCATTTTCGTCTGACGTGCCTAGTGATCCCATACCCATAGACGAATACTTCTGGGATGAGCAATTATTTGCCATTTCCTCTCTCCCCTGGTTTGCGGATATAGTTAACTACCTTGTCACGAGAGTTGTTCCTCCCGTTCATTACTTGGTCATGCATGTTAGTTTATGATGATCCATTCCTATTTAAATATTATGCGGACCAAATCATTCCACGTTGTGTACCGGGTGACAAGAATCATAACGTCATCAAGATATTTGATTGCTAGGGTATTGACTTCATGGGATCCTTCCCTAATTCCTTTGGCTTCCTATACATCCTTGTCGCGGTAGACTATGTGTCAAAATGGGTTGAGTCCATAGCTACAAGGACAAATGGCAACAAAGTGGTGATAAAGTTCTTATAAGAAGACATACTCTCTCGCTTCGATGCTCCGAAGGAAATAATTAGTGATAACGGTAAGCAGTTTTGCAAAAGGCCATTTTAAAAGCTTATGAGAAAGTATAGAGTCGTCCACAAGGTTGGGACGACTTATCACCCCCAATCGAATGGGCAAGTTGAGTTAGAAAATTGTGAGATTAAGCAAATCTTATAAAAAACCGTTGATCCTAATCGAAAAGATTGGTCCCTACGCTTAAACGACACGCTATGGGCTTATTGAACCGCATACAAGAACCCCCTCGGCATGCCCCGTTTCTCTTTGTGTATGGAAAGCATTTCCATCTCCCCGTAGAGCTAGAACACAAGGCATATTGGGCCATTAAGAGGTTGAACTATAATTTGGATAAAGCCAATGAAGCACGAAAGCTTCAATTAAATGAGTTGGAAGAGCTGCACAATGATGCGTATGAGAATGCCAAAATATTCAAGGAAAGGAAGAAACTTGCCTATGATCGAATTATACATTTATCGTCACACCCTTCACTTCTCTCTCTCTCTCTCTCTCTCTCTCTCTCTCTCTCTCTCTCTCTCTCTCTCTCTCTTATTTTTCCAACAGCCCCACTTATTTCCAAATGGCAAACAGTGCTCTACGCGTAAAATACACCTTCGTTGAAATCCTCCCTGATGGAAACGCGGAGTTTCGTTCACGTCTAGAGTGCCTATGGTGCGATCTATTTTTTAGTCATTCCCCCAAATTACACATCGAGCGTCAAGTCAAATGGAAAGCGTTACCTCCCTCCGTCACTAACCTTTTCCTTCCAGGGGTGGTGCCAATTTTTCAACGAGCCACATGAAGTGGTGTGGGAGGATGAAGTGCGTTCTTTTTATGGCTCTCTCGTCCGTACGAGCCAGTTTGAAGCTTAAGCTTATGTCTACGTGACCCCAATCCCCTTGTCATTGGAAATTATGTCCCGAAAGCTAGAAACCAAGGGGGTTACGAGCCCTGACCGGTACGAGTACCCGACTAATGCCCCCATAATTATGAAAAAGTACGTGCATATCCCGCCTTGCACCTGGAGAAAATTTGGGCTCGCGAGACTTTCATGGTGGGAAACCTTAATGAAAAATCCCTGTATCACGTTCCAAATCGTATGCACCAACATATTATAAACTTCAAACGATTCAGCGATGCGCCGTCGCCAAGCCACCCTTGTCTATCACCTCTTCGATCCCCATATAACTATCCATCTTCCTCGAACCTTCTACACCGATATTCTTTATGCGGCCTTGGATCAAAAGGTAAGGCCCCTCTCCCATATCCCCGCCTCATCACCTCAATCCTCTCCGATGCCATTATTCCCCCCCTCCCCGAGCGGTTCCCCGTCTTCCAAAGCCCATTGGGCAGGAATCCCGCACAAGGAGTAAAAAGCAAAGGGAGGTGATACGAGATGAGAGGGTGGAGGATGATGATGAAGAGGAGGAGGAGGCTGCGGATGTTTAGATGGAAGAGGGTGAGGAAGAGGAGTATGACGAAGAGGATGATTCAGATTACGAGCCGACGGGAGCGAAGATCACTCGTCGCATTGAGAACTTGGAAATGAGTTTCAATGACTTTTTAAGGGATTATAGGGTGGACCAAGAGGCATACCGACGTGATACTAGCATGATGGTCTGCCTTCAAGCGAAAATGTGCAAGCTCCAAGTAAGTGAGGGGGTACCACTCCACACTTACTTCTATGACCCCTATGATCCCAACGTTCCCGGTACCTCCCACCCACCCCCACAGTAGGCCATGTTTTCTTGATGATGTACTGTCTTGGTTTCCTTTATGTAGTTCGTTGTTTGTTTTGGAATTTTACTGATTTGTCTATACGAGCTATGTATCTCTTTTTCAATTTTTTGTAATCCTTGTTTAGTAATACAAAAATTTTAGATTTTAGTCCTTTTGCATAAGGACTTTGCAAAATTCTAAGTTAGGGGGGTACGCATGAGCTTTAAAAAGTTCAAAAGTCCAAAATGCCCAAAAAAATAGAAAATTTCCCAAAAAAAATTGAAAATTTCGAAAAAGCCAAAAATATTTTTCTTCGAAATAAATAAAAATTGAAATTTAAAATTTTCAAAAATATCACTAAAATTTTATATAAAGTCTCAAATTGTAAAAATTTAAATGCACAAAGTCGAAATTGAGAAAATATGAAAATTAAAAGAAAGTTAATAACTTTACGAATAAGTGTGGAGATTAATAAACCCGGTGAGATTTCGAGCCTATAATCTTTGTGAGTTTTTATATCAATCCGAGTTAAAATTAACTCAAAGTTCAATTTTGCTATAAAAAAGTCGTTGAGGATCTCTATTCCTTTGCTTTGATCGGTTATGGTAAACGTGTGAGATGTTGTCTTGAAAACGCGCTAAAATATCTCTAAACTAAATTAATCTCGAGACGCATATGGTAAAGCAATTGACAATTTGGACAATGAAGTAGGCCCTCGTTTGTTTACCCAAAAATATTAGCCATAAAAAGTTGTGATTTTTTTTCCCTTTTGCTAACCCAATTGAGCCGAATAAAATATTTACTTTTCGTTTGATAACCCGAAAAAAATCAAATAGCCCGAAATTATGAAAAATGAAAAATTCAGAAATTAAGTCCAAATGGTGCAATAAAAAGAGGTAAGAAAATAAAATAATGCTCAGCAAAAATAGAAATGAAAAATGAGAAAAATGAAAAAAAAGAGTAGAAAAAAAGATAAAAATGAGCAAAAGCCCGAAAAGTACTAAAGGACATCATAAGAAGGTTTTCTAATTCCAAATTATCCAACCATCTCATTATACCCAATACACCTTAACCCCAAGAAAGTCCTAACTGAGTCCGAATTGCGAAATTATTTATCGCGTGGAGAGCTAAAACACGAAAAGGATAATATGAGAGATTAATTAGTGTGAAAAAAAGGCGATGTTTTTCATTTCCCAAGGACCGTATTCTGATAAAGAGATCCTTTGACACAAATGAATTCGTCTTTCAAATTGAGTGCATGAACTTGTGTCCTTTATGTTTACTCTTTTATATCATGCATACCGAGCGAAATAGCCACATCCGAGTGATTCGTTTGTGAGAGCATCTCGTGAGATTTTGAAATCAAAATGAATTTTCAAAAAGTAACGTAATAATCAATCAGTGGAAACTAATGGTTAAATTCTCAGCTTCGCAAACACACACACACACACTAAAAATTGAGACTATTAAATACGTGTTTACACTAACTATTTTTTGGGAGTTTAAATTGCACGATTTTTAAGTATTTTGAACTTTCTTTGAGTCGACAATGAATTTTGTGGGTATATTCACTGCAAATCTTCACGAGACACAACTCGTCCTACTAGGTAAACCTAGGGGTATAAAAGCTTGTTGCACATTCTAATACAATATCTTGCCCGCGAAAGAGGTATTCTATCCCAATAAAACATTTGATAAGAGTTTGACCTTCTTTTGATTCTTTTACATTGCTTGAGACGATCAAAGTTCTAAGTTAGGGGGGTTGATTAGGCATAAATTCTTCATATTTATCCCTTTAATTTAGAGTCTTTTAGCACACTGTGCGGTGTAATTCGAGTTGTTTTATTTCATATCATTGCTACTGACATTTTCTAACGAGTACGCCGAGTTTCGTGTATTTTTCATCAATTTTATAGGTATTTATTGCTCGCAAAGAAAGTAAGAAACCGGAAGAAAGAAAGAAGAGAAAAGAAGAAAAGTCAAAGGGTAAAAAGCATAATTTTACATATAAAATTGGGACAAGAAGACAAATGAAAGTTGAATACCTTGAGTCCATGAGCATTTTGGAAGAAACGACATCCAAATCCGAGTCCCAGATCAAAAGTTATGAAGCTTCAAAGTTGAGAGAAAATCACAAGAATTTTTTTTTGGAGGGAACCGAACCGATGAAGAGGAAAAACGAATTGGCTAGGTATGTTGGTAAATCTTCTGCATAAGGCAAACCGAGCCCATGAAGAGGAGAAACGAACCGATTCGATACTGCCAGGACTTCTGTAAAAAGCGAACATAACCAATACCCCTGTCCCGGACCGATTTGGCTGAAGAATTTTCGAATTATCTTTCTTCTAAATTAGAGTTGTGAATGGGCCAAAGTCTTGTAAAAACATTGTGTTTTTATTCCAACATGTTACCAGACATTGGAGAGAGTTCCTTTTTGCATAGTTTTAGAGAGAGAAAATGGCCAAGAACCCTAAGAACTCAAGTTTACAATTTTATAGTTTGCAATTCAAGATTTCTGCACTAGAGTTTGTTTCTTCTCCTTTATTGTATTGAAGTTTATAATTCATTCATGCTTTGTTTATTTACAAAAGTTCTTAGATTATCTTTCTTATCTAGGTATAATATTATAATAGTTTTGATTATATGCACAATAGAAAACATAGCTTTAATTAATTATTAGCTTTAATTAATTGCACCATGGTAGGCTAGATTTTTAAGGGTTGGGATGCATGAACCCGATGTGGTTTGTATGAATATAAAATTAGTTACCCGAGTTAAATAAATGATTTAATCATGTTGTGTAGTAGTTGCAACCGTCGTAGGTATTTTTACCTCATTTGTCCTAGGTAACCGGGGTGTTTAAGAGTGCGACGTGCATGGTCGCTATTTCGACACCGCTTTATTCTTACTCTTGATTATGTATGATGCGGGCTAGTACCCTCATATATGTAATGCTTGAGATCGATAAAGACTGGATTTAATCAATTATCTAATTCATGACTAGTATCCGGTAAACATATTAGGGTTCGGGGGATTGTAGTCCAACTTATTTTTCTCATTCATATTTAGTCAGTCACAGTTAGTTTACTCTTGCATACATAGTTTAATTATTAATTTAATTACTTTGCATTTAGTTAGTAGATATAAAACTCCAAATCATCACATTTCCCTTTTTCTTTTCAGAGTCAGTTTAGGGTTAACCGTCTTACCTATCGTCGTCACGTTCCACGTCCTATTTTCCTGAGGATTCGATCTCGTCTTACCGGGTTTATTACTTACGCGATCGGTTTGCACTTGAACCGTAATTAACACGCAGTAGAGACACATTTTTAGTCATGTAACCTAACAATCAAGTTCTATCCAAGTGATGTGAACTAAGTAGCTGCTCTTTTAACTTCATATGGTTACTGCCAAAGAAGTAACTCAATTTATATTAAGTTAGATGATACTCCTAGAATCATCAGCAAAGCTATTAAGATAGATCTTCTCAATTCTCAATCTTTTAGAATTTGATGTATAGATTGTCTTTGATATTTTGTAAGCCATCTAGAGAGGATTATTCTCTCTTTATTCAATAAATCTTATATTTTATTAAAAAGAATTCAAGACATCGTGTTCACTGATTGTCTAATATACCCGATAGTCTCTCACTAGGAAAAATTCAAGTCCAAAAGCTATCTTTACTGACGCCTCTCATTTGCATTGATACTCTCCCTAATTGGTCTTCATGTTCATTTGATTCTTCACCCAACTTTCATTCTTAAAGGAATTGTTGAAAAATATTGTGATTTTACACAAATTATTATTTGACCAAATTTATTTTTGGGCAAATTTGAGCCATTATAAAAGCGGAAGCCACACATCAAACGTAGTGGGACCAAGTACGTATGTATTTCTTATAGGAAGACAAGTCAACTAGTATATTCATTTGTTAAAAACAGACAAATGATGAATGAGAAATTTGATTTCAAAGTTCCCCATAAATTTATGAAACTATTGAGAATTTTATTTAATTTACTGGGACGAATGCTATTTAATTTTTTGTATGAATTTTTTGAACTGTCGTTAAAGGTTTTACCGTTAGTTATATATAGTGGTTGTTTTTCGAAACCGTCTCTAAAGGTCGGGACTATCCACCATTATTTGTGACTGTTCGTGAAAAATGTCCCAAAATGACTGTTAACAAAAAAAACAAAAAATTTCATGAAAGAACACATTGCTTCGTATAAATTGAATACTTGTCCCCATTTTATTAAATAGAGAAAAAAATATATTTTTCAATAACTTCATTCCTAATTGAGTTGGATCGATTATCAAACATCATTGGTTCATAGAACATGCACATGGAAGTGCTTCTTGGGAGTGTCGAGATCATTTTATCTTAAGCGGCAGACACACATTGATTTCACTCGTAAGCACCATTAGCGACATAAATTTATGTCTTAAGGAGATATTGTCCAACATTAGACTTTATCTGTGTCATCTTCTCCGTTTGTAAGTTTTCTATTGGATTAATTTTTTATTTTCCCAAATATCATTTGTTTCATCTTTTAATTTGATAAAACACAAAAGCATATAATTATTGAGAAAGCGTGATAATAGGGTGTGGTCTAAACACAAGTCCATTTTTATTTTTTTTAGATTAAATATTAAAGTTAAACAAAATTACCTTAAATTACACTTTGCACCAATTTTAAACCGATTATTGTTTTAAAACAGATTAACAAATTTTATCTTTATCCTAAAGCATGCATCTAAGTGATAGCAAGATAAAATAGATCAATTCACAAAACATTCCGATATACATGGAAAACCTACTATGGAAAAAATCTCGAATGACTTAGCCACACAAATTCATTATGTATGGAATTACAGGGACATGGCAACAAACTTACAACATAGACTCGACGCTCACGTAAGCCTTGAGTCTCTTTGTTCCTCAACCCCCACACAATGGAATGCAGAAGTCCACCTGTGCAACTGCCACAACGTATGAGTCCACATATGCCTCTGTGTACAACGATATGGCTCAGTAATTGTCTATGGATCTTAAACACGAACTCACTGCTTCTTCACCTCAACGACATAAACATGGGGTCCATTGTGTGTGAACAGTAAACAGTATGAAGTTCATTGCACAAAACAAATGCTTAACAAAGATGAAGAGTATAAACATTCCCGGCGCCCACAAATTAGAGATGTCAAACTAATATAAAGATTTAATCTTGGATATCTAAGAATTTGGGCAAAACTAGGGTTTGAACGCTTTTGAATTCTTATTACAAAGTGATTTTTGCTAAAATTCTCAACTTAAAAAATTCCCAACATGCCTATTTATGGAAAACAAGATTTTTGAGGCGACGAAATCGCGTTCAAACAAAAAAATGTGTTCATTCGAACGAAAAAACATATCTCATTTAAACCAAGACCAAACTCGTTCGAATAAACAAGTCATCTCGTTCGAACAAACTTCTAACAAGCTTCAAACACTATTTGTTATGCTAACAGAGAAATCTCATTCTATGTTCGTTTGAATAAATAACTACACCACCTCTGAATGAAGACTGTAAGGTCGTTCGAACGACTTTGCTCAAAAACAAAAATTTTCTTATGAAAAAACCTTTATGAAAAATAGCCTTAAATATATAAAACAAATACCCAATGATATCCAAAAATCAAACTAAAATGCATCCATACCTTTTTGAGACTCCTCAGATGTTGAAGACAAAACATAGCACTAAACAGAGTAAGATGATGTCATAGGCTTGAAAGGTCAACATACTCAAGTCCTAACCTAAGACTCAAAGGTTTTATCCACATACAGAATAAGCCAAAATACATACAAATTGATCTATCGAAAGTCCCCCCTTTGGCTATTTTGGGAAATGACATAAATTAAGAACCGATGAGCCATCCAGATCATCTAATAGACTCAATCCCAACCCCAAAAGGAGAAAAAGTACAAACTTGACAAACACATACTCTGAGTAACTTTGCTCGCTTGTCAACTTTTCCACATGTAGTAAACTTGCACACTTAAACACACCTTCAAATGTAACTTGTATATATAACAATATAAACAACATAAGAATAAAACCCCCCTATGTATAATGATCCCCACCTAAGTAAAACTTCTCCCCCTAAGATAAATATACAAAGAAAGAATACATAATAAACCATTTCTCCCCTATAAAACATACCCCCCCCCCCCCCCCCCCAAAAAAAAAGTGATAACGTATGATATCAATTGAAATTAAGGAAGAAATAATAATATCATGCAATGGTGTAAATTGTAACAAAAAAACATGGAAACACAAGCACAACTAATCCTAACAGTGATTAATCAATACCAATTTTGATGCAATAAATGATACCAACTTGAATATACAATGAAACATGAGATACCAATGTAAATAAGCAGAGACACCAATATGATTATATAGCTTGCCAATTTGATTCAACAATAAAGCACATGGCAAATTTGATTTAAATTCAAAAGCAAAGACTTAGAAATAGACGATATCATATATATAAATATACATAATATCTTAATGACAAACATGCACATATATAGGTATAAACGACAACAACATAACACAAAATACATAAGTTTTACACACTAGCATAGTATCGATGTGTCTAAACATATAGGATAGAATGAAGGAGCGTGAACTTGTAACAAATAAAAATGACCCAATCACTCAAAAATATCCAAGTAATTCTATATGACTACATTAACTTTATCAAACAAAGATTTAGCCTCATAGTGATAAATAAAGTGAACTCGTAATAGACAAACCGACACAATACACACTAGTTTAGAAAATTTGATGATTCACAAATCAATAGTGTTATATATGGAATAACTAGGTGTGACAACCCGCCTAATAAGATACCGAGCGATCACTCCAATATTAAATTAAAACAGGAGTCTCATATGAATCATTCTTAGCATCACTGTCGAAAGTCCATTTAATTACTAATATCCTATTAGGTGAGCGTTAAAAACTTTTACTTAACTACTATTTTTACGATCAAATTAAAACATCCACAATTATATGCGTAAATGAAACTGAAATAAATTAAAATAACCGAACACTCGGTTCAACTATACAACCATATCGAATGCTGTACTGAAAGAATAAATAAATGCAATTGAGCCATTAGCTCGAATGTTTATACAGTACCTCCTATCTAGAGTACAAGGATGGAAGCGGCTATCAAAAACCTGCACACATCCACAGCTGCTGCAGCTGACGTCTGACTCGAAAGAATTTTCATCCAGGCGTCCCTGTGTCTGGACGCCTATATATATACAGTATAGAGAAAGAAAGGAGAGTAGACAAACGAGTCAGAGCCCGAATGTTTGAAAATATTTTGCAAGTGCATAAATGCTTTATTTAGAAAAATAGTTTTATCTCATATTTAAGTTTGGTATCGCACTCCCATGAGATACCCCTCACCTCTCCGCTAATAGTGCACTCCTAGCGCATCTATCTAGAACATTCTAGTCAAGCTACCCTGCTAGACTAATCTAACACCCAACCACTATCTACCCTAGATAGTCCAAGTAATGTACTAAGGGCTAAGCTTCACCCCAGTCTCAACGCTATGCCATGTTCGTGCGTGGGGTGTCTCGCAAAGCGAAATCCAAACAAGGAACCCCCCCGATACACTACTATGCGGCACGGTCGATCGTCGAGATCCATCAGTCCCTCAGTACAGAAAGATATATATAACTATATATATACCATAAACATTTATAATATTAGAGCACTAAGGATTAAACTTCTCCCCAGTCTCAACACAATGCCATATTCGTGCGTGGGGTGTCTCGCAAAGCGAAATCCAAACAAGGAACCCCCCCGATACACTACTATGCGGCAAGGTCGATCGTCGGGATCCATTAGACCCTCGACACTCGATTTATCCATATATACATATTCATATTATAATATACATCCGGATCTATCTCCCGGACTGAGGATTTATATACAAGTATTTATTAATACTATTCATTTTCTCAAAACTTCTCATTTCCCTTTTTATACTCAGGAAATGTAAATATAAAAGCCAATTCATTATCATGAATTTCTTTAACAAATCTTATACTTTTAAAAGCCAGTTTTATTATCATAAAAATGCTTTTCCTTTATATCATCCCATTTCCCTTTTTATACTCAGGAAATGTACCCAAAGCCATTTCCATTATCATGAAAATGCTTTGATCAAATCATGCTTCCACATCCCTTCTTCCATCCGGGAGTGTTACCGAAGCTAAACCTTTATCCCATTTCCCTTTTTATACTCAGGAAATGTAAATTGAAGCCAATCCATTATCATGAATTGCTTCAATAAATCTAAGACCGCCCCTCCGGGTTTCCCCACTGGACGCGCCCCTAAATGGCTATCATCTTCCAGGGCCTCCAAGACAACCTGGGAACCTAACAACGTCGGGAAGCGGCCATATTGCATGCGGGAAAGTCAGGACCACACCCGGAATCCCCTAACCAACGCAGTAATACAAATGCCCATATGGCCTAGGGACTATATCCAACCTGCTCAACAGCCAGGAAGGCTTCACCACAACGCGCGCAACTTCCCTTATGATAGCGATTTAGGGAGGTGTGTAACCATAATTTATTAATTATGAAAAAATATTTTTCATTCCATTTTGAAAATATTCATTTTTATATTTTCAAAATCATTTCCATCATAACATATATATATACTTAAATCACACAGTATATACATATCCTATATATTCTTCCTAGAATATATATAAACAGCCATAGTGGCCTATAACATCTAGCGATGACCACAAATCCCAAGGATTCTCTCAAAGAATCATAATCATGCATTCATATATGCATGATACTAAACCCAAACTATTTTCTTACTTTTATAAGTATTATATATCAAAATCCTATCTATGGATTCATTTGGATATCTCCAATTATGCTAATTCACTCTAAGTGAATATACACATATATACACTCCAAATTCCTCAAGTCCTTTAGGACATAACCCTCCATAATTTCTAATTTGGAAGGGCCTTAAACATTAAACTCAAAAAGGAGAAATAATCCTAATCTCCAAAATCTTGGGCTGAAAACAGGGGACCGGTCGACCGGTCTTAGACCCCCGGTCGACCGCGGGTTGTAAATAAGCCTACGAAACAAAGCAGTAGGCCCTTTCTCCTTGACGCGGTCGACCGGCCTTAGGGGCGCGGTCGACCGGTCACACCAGGTCTCCCAAATTATTTTTCCTCAAATCCTTTTATCCAACAACCCAAATTCATTTTCGGGGTTTCTAAACTACCCCAAAAATTATCCCAAACATCTACGCAATTAATCCTAGCCGTAATTTTTCCAATTCCCGATTTGATTTCCGAGTTGATGATTTTAACCCGGAGCTGTCATCTTGTAAAAATCATATCAAATCGTAGAAAAATTAGAAAAATACGCGGTTAGCGCCCACGCGACCGTATCGAAAATAGCTACAACTTTTGTGTTTTGGATGAAAGCTAAATCAATTCTTTTCCTGGCCAAAAAGGACCCCTAAGGTGACGGGTTTACTATTCATCACCTTCTTCAAGAAGGTTTCGGCCATTAAAGCTTCTCCCAAGCTTTTGTCACCTCACCCAACGTCCTACAACCTCAACCAACTACAAATACACATATATTAAGGGTTCTAAACATCCTAGAACCCAAAACCACCAATTAATTTAGATTAAAACCTAAGTTCCACAATTGAAATATTATTTGGGGTTTAATTGTTTTAACTCCCAAAAACCCGTTTTATCCACGATAACCCACCCCAAAACCATTAGGGTTTGTTTATACCAAACTACGGTATGAGATATTTATGCAAAAAGATAAATAAAGCAAGTAAACACTTGCCTCGTGGATAAAATCCGACGACCTCGAGTCGAATCCGGCGGAGTTTGGCCCGAATCTCCATTTCTCCTCCTCTTTCTCCTTCCTCTCTCTCTTCTCTCTCTTTTCTTTCTTTCCTTTCTCTATTTCTTCTTTTCTTCCCCTTTCTCCCTCTTTAAATAAGAACAAAAGGGTTTTAAATCCTTAAAACCCAAAAACGACTCGTTTACCCAATTACGAGTTACTTTTACCTCTAAAATTACCCGAAACTCATTTTCGACAATCGGACACTCTTTTCCGACTATCTCGGACATTCCGAGACTCACGACGCAGTCGAAATTCCCATTCGAGGTACTTGACCGCAAATCACTATTCCAACCCAAAATAAATAAATGCGGGTTTTCCAATTAAAAATCTTACCTCGTGTCGCTTTACTCAACGACGACATATAATTAAAATATTTCGACCTATATAGTCCCAAAAATAATTACAGCACCCATCGAAAATCATTCAATCCTCAAAAATCCCAAAAATTACTATTTAGGAAAATCCCCCAAATTCCAATTTATATCCAATTATGGAATTTAATGGTCTCCAAAAGGACGGGTTGTTACATACTCCCCCCCTTACAACGGAATTTCGTCCTCGAAATTCAGATACGACCTACACCACCAATCCTAGGATCACTCCAAATCCTAATACCTCAAAGGGAATGACACTAACCCAATGGTTCCCAACCAGGTACAATACGACTACCACGATCGTAAAGTGACTCTTATACGTCACTTAATACACATCATCTATAATGCCTATCGGCATGAATTTCAACCTTATATACTACGCCCATTCTATTTCAGGCGGTATATAAACCAACTTACCAAGGTGCCCATACACCTTTCTAACTTGTGCACATCTGCACATCCGTAGTGAACGTCTGACACGTAACACTCTCTCCCAATAAGGGTCTCCTTTCCTCGATGCAATACTCATCTATGGGTCCTCCCGACCCGCGAAATCAATTCTCCCAACCTCGGCGCCACTAACTCTAGAGAATCTACATCCTACTAATGCTACGGTCTAAGCGTTACCCTATTTAAGCGAAACGAGTATCCTAAATATGTCCCTAGTGCCCAGGGCCTCTCTCGAATCCCGACATTTGCTCGGTTTTGTGCGCGGGACGTCTCGCCAAGGCGAAATCCAAACAAGGAACCTTCCCGTTACACTACTCCCTCGCGTCGTCAGTCATCGAGATATAACGGCCCAAGGCACACCAGCGGGACGTCCTAAATCCTGCCTACGCTAACCTACGAACGCATTTCTAGAATCTTATCCTTCGGCCCATACGGAAGGAAACCTAACCAATCGAAGTGCCCACTTTCTGTAGAAAGTGTCACAAACATAATACCCAAAATGTATCTTCTCAAAATTTGCCTTTTCATTAAGGCTGGTTATATTCCTCAACCCAATTTCTCCAAATTTGCCTTCTTATTAAGGCAGGGATATCATCCTCAAATCAAATTCTCTGAGTCCCACTCCACCCAACTACTTGTGGTGAGAGGACCAATTTAGTGCTTTTTCATAGCACACTATTTCCATAAACATACCATCATCACAGGGCTCGTAGTCTATAGTGGTTCATCCACACTATAAGACTAACCCACATCCTTGCATCCAATAACAGCTCTCCACGCCCGACGCCGTTAAGAGTCATGTGTGGAGTGTCTCGCAAAACGAAATCCAAATAAGGAACCCCTCCACACATTAACCCTTGACTTCGTCGGTCACGGAGTCCCGTTATTTCAGACATGCAACCGGGATAATCCTATCCCTAACAACAAAAGGTGGTCTGAACTCCTATCTCTGACTAAGAGTCACACCACCCAGCGCTCGCACTATTTTTAAGTCCTTGCGCAAACCGGTACTGAGCTAAACCTTACAGCTCAACAATAATCCTGTGGGCCTTAAATTATATCTATAAGGTTGCCACATATACCAACCAAAATAAGGAAGCCTCTGCTCATTGAGGTTCCATCATTCCATAATAATAAAGGTGAACTCAACCTTTATCAAGGTGAGACACCAAAATAACAACCTGTTCCCTTCAGGAACCATGGACACGATAGACTTGCCATCATTAGCCTGCTATCGTTCCGAAAATACCAATAACATAATATAATCACCATAATACCATACTCGTATAGACATATAAAACGAGTATCACAACCCAGATATATATATGTATATAGATATACGTATATATACACAATATATCAACACCCGCCTCTATGGCGAATGAAGGAAAAATAAAATTCCGCTATTGCGGAAAACGCATAAACACATATGATATTATGTTATCGTGACCGCCATAACTCAAATTACCCACACGAGTCCAGGGCTAACTAATACCGCGACTTTATCTAGTCACGCCAAATATACCTCCTCAAAATTGAGGTAAAATTCATAACAACATCTTCGCCTTTATTCACTGTCGGCCTCTAGCCGAACCTTATGAGAATAACCCAAAACAGCATTCTTCTCATCCATGCTGAATCATGGGGACTCACGGTTAGAACTATCCGTAAAATCCCTTTGGAACCCTTATCTCCACGGGGTAATCCAACTTGAGTACCACTTCCTATCACAGTAGTACTTGGTTGCTCATAACTACTATACTTTAGTAGTCGTCGCAACAATCCTTAGCATTTACCACAAGGAGAGTGGCATCTACTAAGGTCCTCGTCCCCAACTTCTACCAGCTTCCCCAGCTAAGCTCCAACTCCTGCTGCCATTCGAGCTCCGCACACGATTCTCAACGAGCGCGCAAAAGATTTTTATAATCTTCTAACATGGCAGGAGAACGCAATCTCACAAGAGATATCAACAATCCTAATCCTCGGGCTCTATAACAAATCGAGAGCAACGCTGAAAGCTTAGTACGTCCGCACAGATTCCTAAGGACACTAGAACCTGATGCTCTGATACCATCTGTGACAACCCACCTAATAAGATACCGGGCGATCACTCCAATATTAAATTAAAACAGGAGTCTCATATGGATCATTCTTAGCATCACTGTCGAAAGTCCATTTAATTACTAATATCCTATTAGGTGAGCGTTAAAAACTTTTACTTAACTACTCTTTTTACGATCAAATTAAAACATCCACAATTATATGCGTAAATGAAACTGAAATAAATTAAAATAACCGAACACTCGGTTCAACTATACAACCATATCGAATGCTGTACTGAAAGAATAAATAAATGCAATTGAGCCATTGGCTCGAATGTTTATACAGTACCTCCTATCTAGAGTACAAGGATGGAAGCGGCTATCAAAAACCTGCACACATCCACAGCTGTTGCAGTTGACGTCTGACTCGAAAGAATTTTCATCCAAGCGTCCCTGTGTCTGGACACCTATATATATACAGTATAGAGAAAGAAAGGAGAGTAGACAAACGGGTCAGAGCCCGAATGTTTGAAAATATTTTGCAAGTGCATAAATGCTTTATTTAGAAAAATAGTTTTATCTCATATTTAAGTTTGGTATCGCACTCCCATGAGATACCCCTCACCTCTCCGCTAATAGTGCACTCCTAGCGCATCTATCTAGAACATTCTAGTCAAGCTACCCTGCTAGACTAATCTAACACCCAACCACTATCTACCCTAGATAGTCCAAGTAATGTACTAAGGGCTAAGCTTCACCCCAGTCTCAACGCTATGCCATGTTCGTGAGTGGGGTGTCTCGCAAAGCGAAATCCAAACAAGGAACCCCCCCGATACACTACTATGCGGCACGGTCGATCGTCGAGATCCATCAGTCCCTCAGTACATAAAGATATATATAACTATATATATACCATAAACATTTATAATATTAGAGCACTAAGGATTAAACTTCTCCCCAGTCTCAACACAATGCCATATTCGTGCGTGGGGTGTCTCGCAAAGCGAAATCCAAACAAGGAACCCCCCCGATACACTACTATGCGGCAAGGTCGATCGTCGGGATCCATTAGACCCTCGGCACTCGATTTATCCATATATACATATTCATATTACAATATACATCCGGATCTATCTCCCGGACTGAGGATTTATATACAAGTATTTATTAATACTATTCATTTTCTCAAAACTTCTCATTTCCCTTTTTATACTCAGGAAATGTAAATATAAAAGCCAATTCATTATCATGAATTGCTTTAACAAATCTTATACTTTTAAAAGCCAGTTTTATTATCATAAAAATGCTTTTCCTTTATATCATCCCATTTCCCTTTTTATACTCAGGAAATGTACCCAAAGCCATTTCCATTATCATGAAAATGCTTTGATCAAATCATGCTTCCACATCCATTCTTCCATCCGGGAGTGTTACCGAAGCTAAACCTTTATCCCATTTCCCTTTTTATACTCAGGAAATGTAAATTGAAGCCAATCCATTATCATGAATTGCTTTAATAAATCTAAGACCGCCCCTCCGGGTTTCCCCACTGGACGCGCCCCTAAATGGCTATCATCTTCCAGGACCTCCAAGACAACCTGGGAACCTAATAACGTCGGGAAGCGGCCATATTGCCTGCGGGAAAGTCAGGACCACACCCGGAATCCCCTAACCAGCGCAGTAATACAAATGCCCATATGGCCTAGGGACTATATCCAACCTGCTCAACAGCCAGGAAGGCTTCACCACAACGCGCGCAACTTCCCTTATGATAGCGATTTAGGGAGGTGTGTAACCATAATTTATTAATTATGAAAAAATATTTTTCATTCCATTTTGAAAATATTCATTTTTATATTTTCAAAATCATTTCCATCATAACATATATATATACCTAAATCACACAGTATATACATATCCTATATATTCTTCCTAGAATATATATAAACAGCCATAGTGGCCTATAGCATCTAGCGATGACCACAAATCCCAAGGATTCTCTCAAAGAATCATAATCATGCATTCATATATGCATGATACTAAACCCAAACTATTTTCTTACTTTAATAAGTAATATATGTCAAAATCCTATCTATGGATTCATTTGGATATCTCCAATTATGCTAATTCACTCTAAGTGAATATACACATATATACACTATAAATTCCTCAAGTCCTTTAGGACATAACCCTCCATAATTTCTAATTTGGAAGGGCCTTAAACATTAAACTCAAAAAGGAGAAATAATCCTAATCTCCAAAATATTGGGCTGAAAACAGGGGACCGGTCGACCGGTCTTAGACCCACGGTCGACCGCGGGTTGTAAATAAGCCTACGAAACAAAGCAGTAGGCCCTTTCTCCTTGACGCGGTCGACCGGCCTTAGGGGCGCGGTCGACCGGTCACACCAGGTCTCCCAAATTATTTTTCCTCAAATACTTTTATCCAACAACCCAAATTCATTTTCGGGGTTTCTAAACTACCCCAAAAATTATCCCAAACATCTACGCAATTAATCCTAGCCGTAATTTTTCCAATTCCCGATTTGATTTCCGAGTTGATGATTTTAACCCGGAGCTGTCATCTTATAAAAATCATATCAAATCGTAGAAAAATCAAAAAAATACGCGGTTGGCGACCACGCAACCGTATCGAAAATAGCTACAACTTTTGTGTTTTGGCCGAAAGCTAAATCAATTCTTTTCCTGGCCAAAAAGGACCCCTAAGGTGACGGGTTTACTATTCATCACCTTCTTCAAGAAGGTTTCGGCCATTAAAGCTTCTCCCAAGCTTTTGTCACCTCACCCAACATCCTACAACCTCAACCAACTACAAATACACATATATTAAGGGTTCTAAACATCCTAGAACCCAAAACCACCAATTAATTTAGATTAAAACCTAAGTTCCACAATTGAAATATTATTTGGGGTTTAATTGTTTTAACTCCCAAAAACCCGTTTTATCCACGATAACCCACCCCAAAACCATTAGGGTTTGTTTATACCAAACTACGGTATGAGATATTTATGCAAAAAGATAAATAAAGCAAGTAAACACTTGCCTCGTGGATAAAATCCGACGACCTCGAGTCGAATCCGGCGGAGTTTGGCCGAATCTCCATTTCTCCTCCTCTTTATCCTTCCTCTCTCTCTTCTCTCTCTTTTCTTTCTTTCCTTTCTCTCTTTCTTCTTTTCTTCCCCTTTCTCCCTCTTTAAATAAGAAGAAAATGGTTTTAAATCCTTAAAACCCCAAAACGACTCGTTTACCCAATTACGAGTTACTTTTACCTCTAAAATTACCCGAAACTCATTTTCGACAATCGGACGCTCTTTTCCGACTATCTCGGACATTCCGAGACTCACGGCGCAGTCGAAATTCCCATTCGAGGTACTTGACCGCAAATCACTGTTCCAACCCAAAATAAATAAATGCGGGTTTTTCAATTAAAAATCTTACCTCGTGTCGCTTTACTCAACGACGACATATAATTAAAATATTTCGACCTATATAGTCCCAAAAGTAATTACAGCACCCATCGAAAATCATTCAATCCTCAAAAATCCCAAAAATTACTATTTAGGAAAATTCCCCAAATTCCAATTTATATCCAATTATGGAATTTAATGGTCTCCAAAAGGACGGGTTGTTACACTAGGACTCATTGTGAAAACTCATTAATCTTCAATATGTAACACCTTTAAAATTTAGATATATCATTTTTTTACCCTCATGTTGAAGATGACAATTTAAATGAAGAATGAATGAAATAAATTTTTTGCCTTGGCAATATATTCTTTTCTTTTGCCTCTTATTTTTTAGACTCTTGCCAATAATGGCCTTTCAGGCAAGGAAGATTTCTCCCTTCGTATCCTTTTTCCCTTGCACACACATATATTCAATAAAAGCACAATCTCGTGATCAATCATTTTTAAATGAACAAATACCTTAATCAAATATATATGTATAATAGCGATATTATTAGGAGAATAACTCACTTATCTCATGTAACATATGAAGTTAAAATCCAAACGATCCCGTGCATGTCTGTGAGGATCCATATGCAAAATTAATCCATTAAGCAAGTCATTTTCAAACTACTCCGGGAAAACATTTGTAAGGACATTTGTGTCCGTTAGCATTTTATATGTCGTACGCCGTTACACCGTTGAGGAAATTCAAGAATCATATGCTCATCAACGGATCCGAATATCAAAAGGAGAAAAGAAATCAAGGGAACAGACCGGACCGATCCGACCCAGATAAAAGAACCGATCCGGTTCATCCGGACCGATCCGCCTAAAGGGACCGGACTGATCCGCTTGCTGAGGTGAAGCCAGTGTGCCCCGGATCCATAGCGAACCGATAAAGCCAAAATGCCGAACCGATCCGATGCCAACCGGATGGATCCGGTTTCAGAAAAAGAACCGATCCGAGTTAACCGGACCGATCCGCCTAAAGAACCGGACCGATCCGACGAGGATAGACTCTGTCAGATCGTGTAGCAGATTTTTTAGGGTTTTGACTCCTTATTTAAACCACGATCAGTAGTTGGTTTTCTTAAGACTTTTCAACGATTATCAGAGCATATCAACCCTAAAGTCTTCACCTATTGAGTCCTATGATTCTAGGTTTTTAGATTCACACATCTTCCATATCCTTGTGAATCAAGTTTTGTAACCCAAGAACATCATTGCTGTTGTTCAACCCTTGTGAAGTGGACCGCTCCTTCCTCTTCATTGCAGCCCTACTGGACAGGGATAGTTCCAGCCGCCAGCCCTACTGGAAAGGGTTTCTTCCAGCCGCGACTACAGAATCCGATACCCGAGGGTAATTCTTAGTCAACCTGTATTTCATTGTAATCCGATTATAAACCGTCTTTTACAAATTATAGTGATATACAAATGGTTTTGCCCCTGTGGGGGATTTTTCCTTAAACTTTGTGTGTTGAATATTTATTGCATGATTCCATATTGTTTCAATCACACCTAGTTGCATGCTTAGGGTTAATTTGGGTTAAAATTGGTATTTATTATATTATTTCTTAATTGAACGCAAGCGCCAACTCTTTCAAATTGGTATCAGAACAATCTATGCAACTCATAATCAAATGTCCTACACACATGTAAATATGGAAGGAAGTGGATTCAAACAAACCGAAATGCCACACAAAATGTGTAAAACTAAATTACACATAAATTAAAAATCTTTGTGAGTTTTTAAACATTTTTCAATGTGAAACCAATTTAACACACACGAACTCAAAATAAAAACAAAATATTTTTGTATTTTTTTAATAAGACCCAAAAAAGGAAAAATCAAAATACAAAAGGATAAACATCATATGACTAGCAATCACATATAACATGAAGTACCAAATCTAGTGTATGAAAAATATGCAAGCAATCAACCATAAGATATAACATGTGAGGAGTTATGTGCAAGTATGCGAGAATTGACCATTCTAACTTTTAGCGCCTCCCAAATCGATTTCCTACCCAAATAAATGATAACTTAATGTGTCATGTTTTGGGAACCATAGTGACATTATACTTCAACTTCCTAGGGCATTTTCTAAGATCATAGCAAAAATACCTAAGGTGACCTTTCCTACTGTAGTGTGTGCACGCGTAGACATAAAGAGGAATGAGACCTTTGGATTGAACTTTTCTAACACCCTGGGCTGTAGTTGACACTCTAAAATAAACGATGGTCGTGGATTTAGCAATTGAAGAATTCGAATTATCGAAGCTAGTAACAACACTACTTAAGTCTTTTAAATCATCTTCTAACTTCAAAAATCTAGACTCAAGCAAAAACTTAGACTCCCTAAACGTTAGGTACAACTTCTTAAAAATTTCAATCATTCCTAGAATATTATCTCAGGCCCCTTTAATGTAAGCGAAGTTATACCTAAAAATATTCTCACTTGCCTTCATAATATTTATTGATTTATCATTATCCTTAAGGGCACGTTCATTAATCCTAAAAATGTTAGGGTCCTCTAATTTATTCTCTAAAAATCGGAGGTTTTAAAATCACATTCCAAGTCCATGAGTTTCTCATAATGGATATCTCTTTGAGTTTGAACAGTTCGCAAGAATTTAATTTTAGCTTTAAAATAAAAAAAATTCTTTTTTCAAAAAATTTAATTCTTTTTGCAAACTTCAAATTCAAGAGAGCTAATTTTTTTTGCATGTTTATGTATCTCAAGTATCAAAATCATCATCATCGCTAAATGCATCGAATAACTTATCACCAGAATGACCTATCGAGAGAGAGAGAGAGAGAGAGAGACCCAAATAATCCTAAACAACACGAAAAGATGGATCTACACTATGATTTAAGGTTCCCACTCTGATACCAATTTCAAAAAGCATGCTAATGAGGAGTGGTAAAAACATAAGCCATTTTTTTTTCAAATTAAATATTAAACTTAAATATAATTATCCCAAATTAGGCTTTGCACCAATTTTAAACCGATTATTGTGTTAAAATAGATTAACCAATTTATCTTCATCATAAAGCATGCATCTAGGTGATAGGAGGATAAAATAGCAAGCCACACAACACACGAATGTATTAGGAAAACCTATAACGGGAAAAACCTTAGACGACCCAACTACATAAATTCACTATGTATGGAATTACAATGACGCGATAATAGACTTACAACACAAACTCGATGCCCTCTTAAGCCTTGATGCTCTTTATTCATCAATATTCACATAGTGACATGCAAAAGTCCACCTGCGTAGATGGCACAATGTGTGGGTCCACACATATCTCGATGTCCACCGATAAGGTTCAGCAACTGTCTACGAATATGGAATATGAACGAATTATTTCTTCACTGTAACACTACAAACACGGAGTCCACCGTATCTAAATAGCAAACATTACGGAGTCCATTGCATGAAACAAATACTCAACAGAGATGAAGAGTATAAACCTTCTTGGCGCCCACAAATTGGATATCTCAAACTAACATAAAGGTTGAATCTTGGATCTCAAAGAGTTTAAGTAAAAATAGGGTTTGGACACTTTTGAATTCTGATTAGAAAGTGATTTTTGCCAAAATTCTCAACTTAAAAAGTTCTAGCATGCCAATTTAAAGAAAGCACAATTTTTGAGGCAGAAAATCTTGTTCAAACGAAAATAAAAGTTCGTTAGAATGAAATAACATATATCATTCAAACAAAAATCAAACTCATTCGAATGAACATCTCATCTCCTTTGAACAAACTTCTAACGAGCTTCAAACAATATTTGCTCTCTTAACAGAGGTATATCGTTTGAACGAATAACTGCTTTTTTGAACGACTTTGTTCAAAAATAAGTTTTTTCTTATGAAAAAAAGCATCAAACATATAAAACAAACATCCAATGATATCTAGGAAAACTAAAATGCATTCATACCTTTTCGAGATTCCTCGGATGTTGAAGACGAATGGTGGAACTAAACATAACATGATGATGTAGTCTCTAAAACTTCCTCGTTACATTTTCTAAAAAACACATCATAGGATTGAAAGGTAAACACACCCAAGTCCTAACCTATGACTCAAAGGTTTTTTCCAAACACATAATAGGCCAAAATACATAAAAATTTACTCTATAAAAAATTTGTCCTTACAAATATCTCCCTTTGTCTATTTCGGGACAAGACACTAAATAAAAACCTATGGGCTGCCAAGCTCATCTAATAAACTCAATCCCCAACCCTAAAAGGAAAAAAATATATAATTGACAAACACATACTGTCAATAACTTTGCTCGCTTGTCAAATTTGTCCTATGTTGCAAACCTTGACACTCAAATACACCTTCAAATGCAACTTGAATATATAACAACATAAATTACATAAGAATAAAACTCTCCCTATGTCTAACGATCCCCACCTAGGTAAAATGTATCCCCTTAAGATAAAGATACAAACAAAGAATGCATAATAAATCATATATCCCCTATAAAACATATCTCTCCCCCCCCCCCCCCCCCCGTGATAACATGTGATATCAATTGAAATTAATGAAGAATTAATAATATCATGCAATGGTGTAAAGTGAAACAAACACACCATGAAAACACAAGCATAAATAATCCAAACAATGATAAATTATTACCAATATTGATGCAATAAATGATATAAACATGAATAAAAATGAAGCATGAGATAACAATGTAAATAAGCAACAAGAGATACCAATATGATCATATAGCATGCAAATTTGATTCAACAATAAAGAACATTAGAAATATGGATTAAATGCAAATTCAAAGAGTTAAAAACAAACGATACAATACATATAAATATGAAAAATATACCAATAACACACATGCACGTATATATATGTATAAATGACCACAACATGACAAAAAACACATAATATTTACACACTATCATAGTATCAATGTGTCTAAACATATGGGATGGAATGAAGGAGCATGAATCAGAAATAAATAAAAATGAACCAATCACTCAAAAATGTCCAAGGAGACTATATTAACTTTAACAAAAAAAGATTTAGCGCCATAGTGACAGATAAAGTGAGCTCATACTGGACAAGCAGACACATTGCACACTAGCCTAGGAAATATTGATGATTCTTAAGTCAATAGCATCAAACATGAAATAACTAGAACTCATTGTGCAAACCCATTGATCTTCAGCTTATAACACCCTCAAAATTTAGATATATCATTATTTTACTCTCATATTAAAGATACTAATTTAATTGAAGAATACATGAAATAAAATGTTGGCCTTGGAAATATATTCGTTTCTTGTAGCCCTTAATTTTTTAGGCTCTTGCCAATGGCGTCCTTTCATGCCAGGAAGATGTCTCCCTTTGTAGTGTGACACCCCGCCTATTCTAATACCGAGTGGATAGTCCTTTATTAAAATAGAACTCGAATATAGTATGATTTCATTCTTAGTATCAGTGTCGTAACAAGCAATATAAATATAAATCGAATAAAACCATACATATAATAAAATAATATAGTAACTGATATACATAAATAAAATAGTAACTGATATACATAAATAATATAGTAACTGATATACATAAATAATATAGTAACTGATATACATAAATAAAACCATACATAAATAACGAGAACCGAATAAACCATCGGTCACTACAAATAACTATCCAGCATAAATAAAAATTGATTAATACTAAATATCTATGACATAAATAAAAGCAAATCCAACTATGGGAAACACTTTCAAAATAAAAATACTAGAAATGAAACAAATCCTATCAAGATAGAAAGAAGCTGAGGTGGCTAAATTAATATCGTAGCATCCACAGCTACTGGTCACAACGACATGAAAGATCTAACCCCGCTGTCCCTGCAGTTATTGCACACTCGAGTTTTGAAAGAAAAAAATATTTGCTAGCAGGTCAAAGCCCCAAAAAAGATTGAAAATATATTTCAAGTATTTAAATGCTTTAAATAAAAACATGCGGTGTATTACTTTCGAAATTAATTCACCAATCGCCCTCACATAAAACTTATCCCCACCTCCCATATATAGTGCGCACTTAACGCATTCATTTTATTATCCTAACCATACTATCTAGTATAACTTGGACAATAACTGCTATCGAAGTCCATCCCACTATGACCACTATTACCTAACCATATGCTTGTGATGATCGTGCCCGAGATTGTATTTCCCATCCTTATAAATTTTCTGCCGTTGGACCACAAACTGAATATAATAGATGTATGTCTATTTTGAAGTATGATTATGGCCTTTGTGCTATCAAAATGGAATTGATTGACTTGAAATCTATATAAGAAATATAGGGTTCATTTTAACGAAAGGCTCTATTGTTCAAATGAGATAGCTAGGGTTGTTTGAACGAGCTTCAAATGACCATCAAATGAGGAATACCTGTTCTTTTTTTCCCATTATCTGGAATCTCATTGGAACCCCCATCTGAACGGTTCATTAGAACATAATATGGGTTGTTGTTCGAACAGTCATGTTTTCTAAGCCTTGTTTGGCTCTCGTTATAACCCTCTTTTGAGCGAGAAGGCATGTCATTCGAATGGGAAGGAAAGTCGTTTGAACGAGGCATAAAAAATAAGAAATTTTTAAGAATTTTATGAGATACTGTGACGTGGGCCGTTGGATTAGTTGAGCTGTCAAGCTCCCAATGGTGCATATCAGATCGTGGGTCAAAGATTGTTTGACTTATGGTTAAAGGGTAGTGAGTTTTGGGCATAAATAGGAGAGAGAGGGTGTTGTAAGGGTCGTTTCCAAAAACTCTCATCACATTTTCAAAGTTTTTATCTCTCCCTAATTCGTCTCCCTCCATTTCCAACCCACTTCCACCAACACCAAGCTATGAACCTTTATTCTTACTAATATTATCCCATTTTCAATATTGTAACACCCATTTCAAGACTTAACTAAGGAATAAATTGGGTTGGAGATTTATTTTTGAATATTTCAAAAAGGGTTGGAGCATTCTTGGAGCTTTGGAGAATTTGGATCTATCTTGAAATTTTGGAGCTTCAGAGTCATCCTTTTTTTGTTTTCTTCTCTTCAACCTCAATGTAGGTTTTTCCTCACCCTATTTTCAAGATTAAAATCTAAAAATATATTAGGGTGCATGCTATAATAATCTTACAGAGATATTTTTGGTAAATTCATTAAAGTTTCTTGCAAAAATAAAAGTTTTGAGAAAACTAGACTTAAATGGTTTATGAAGGACAAATGGTAATTTAATCTTGAAATACGAGAAAGGTACATAAAAATATATTTCCATGTTAATAGTGTGTTTAGGTTCATATATATGGATTTCTAGGCTTAAAATCCTTCCAAACATGTGTTGAACCTTGTAGTAGGATGGTAGAGAACATATAAACACTTTGTATGAAGTTAAAAATGGTTTTTATGATGAAATAAGAAAGTTGGAATAATCAGACCTAAATGTGTTGTAGATTGGGTGGAAAAATGAGAAAATGATTATATTTAAACAACTCAAGATGACAAGGTTACAATGGACATTTTGGTGAAAGGGCCTCAAATTATTAAATGTATTTCTTGTTAAACAAACCTAAAGAAATGGGATTTTCTTGAGAAAGGAGGAGGAAACATGATTTTTGAACATAAAATCATGAAATGCGGTGTTTCATCATAAAATGATCGTGTATGACGCCATAATGAAGAGATTAAGTTTTTCACAAAGTTTTAGCAAATGTAAGGTAAAATGATACTATTGGCAAGATACATGGTCCTAGTGGTTGGACTTCCTCATTTAACCTTATCGGTAGTTTTTGTGAAACACGAATGAAATAGATACGGTGGCACAAAAATGGTATAAAATATGAATGTGAACCATAAGGATGATAAAAGTGGTGGAATAGTGTGGGCATTGGATAAAATATTAAAACACATTAAAATAGACTCAGATGCAATCGGGAAGAATTAAGAAGGGCCTGAAGACCTAGGGTGAAAGATCCAAAATCACTGGCTAGAGCATATGGTAGCGTAGCCGGTGGTGTGGAGCCCGTTAACGTATGCAATTATTTGATAAATTCTGAGAAAAAGGTAATGTTGATAACGGAATCAATGGGAATGAGAATATATAAGGTTATACTTAAACAAGTAATAAAGAAAACCTCGTGAAAATATTAAAAATGGAGACTAGTGAATAAAGGTGATTAAACGGTCTCTAATTACGTGGGAAGTTGGTGTAATTCGGCTAAGTGTGGGAAGGAGCACATAACTTGGGTTGCATTGCATGGTAGTTGCATTTATGTTCTCAAAATGATAACGTATACTGAATTGCTAAGTAAACATTATATGTATAATATTTTTGACATAGAAAATGTATGGCTTAGTATTTCCCACCTTGCTAAGAGTTTTGCTAATCGATTAATTGTTAATTAATTTATAAAAAAAATTAATTAATTAATTGTTAATTAATTAAATTACTTAAAGTGACAACTTTTTTTATAACTTCTATTCCGTATAAAGTGATGCAAATTAAATAATTTTCTTCAATAATAAAATTGGACTTATCCTCCCACCTTAACACCTTGACTCGGGTGTAGGCTGACCCAACGGTAGGTCAAATATAGGTTGAGGAATTACAAATGGATCAGAGCATTAGGATCCCCATGTGTGACAGAGTGTTTCATATTTTCTTAGTAAGTTTCCTTATGCTTTCGTTACAGTATACCCTTCGCTTTCATTTTCGTCACCATGTTGTATTGAACTCTCATTTATTATGTAGATGATTACACATCGCACTGGTGCTAGCAAAATAAAGAACATCGAGCTCAAGCATATGGACCAGGCCATGTGTCAACTTATCGACTCCTTCTTCTTAGAAGTAGAGAGCCAACTGCAGTGGGATGGTTGAGAGAACAACTTCGACCTCCATTATGAAGGATTTTAGGAGGCTGAACCCACCCACCTTTAATAAGGCAACTATTCACGATGCCGCATAATAGTGGCTAGATTATGTAACTAGAGTCATGGAGATTCTTGACGTGCCACCTAATTATAAAGTCAAGATAGTCACCATTCAGGTCATCGAGCAAGCCCAGCGCTAGCGGGGCAAACACTCATACAGTACGATGAAAGTCGTAGATTGGGAAGGCTTCAGAGTTGCATTTCTGGAGCGACATTTCCCTCAAGCATTTAAATATGCCAAGAAGGATGAGTTCTTTTAACTATTTGTCAAAGGCCTTAATCTTCATATTTGAGGGATCATGGTGGGTCCGGATATGACAAGCTTAGGGGTGCGGTTAACACATCCATCAGGCTTAAGCTTAAAGCAGAGGATGGTAAGGCCACCTGTGAGAAGAAGAGGGAGACTAGTGAGTCACAGGGAAGTGGCCATAAGAATTTTAAGAGTGGTGCTCGAGAATTATTTATGAAGCTTAAGTCCTCTATGGGTGTTAGCTCGTCTTCCTCTCAGTGCATCGGTGATCAACACCTAATAGACCCTACCGAGAGGGTATGTTTTGCATGTGGGTACCCTTCCCATTTCAAGAGGGACTTCTTACAGAGAGATTCTGGGAATTAGTAAGGCAATCAATAGACTATCAATTATGTACCAGGGAGGAGTTTCACTTACACGAGTCCCACCCATCCACAACAGTTTTCATCCGATTATCATCAGTTCACAAGGCACACCGTGGATGATTAATGTCCTAGTTAGGTTCAAAGCATCCGTGGTTAGGGTCAGGTACCCAGCGGCTAAAGCAGCGAATTCAATCCCGAACGCGCTTGTGCCATGTCCTTGCTTGCAGTTACTTCTAGTGATCTAATGATCATGGAAGGTATGATTTTATTGTTCAACACATGGGTTAAGGCATTATTTGATTCAAGCGCATAACATTCATGTATCTCGAGATCTTTAGCATTTATTTTGGGATTAGAGGTAGATCAGTTTCATCCTCCTATCTTTATTGGACTTTTGATCGATGGCGATGTAGTTCTCGATAGGGTCTGCCGTAGTTACATGGTTATGGATGGAGATTTTGTTCTGGAATATGACTTGATTCTCATGGACATAGATAGATTCGAGGTGATCCTTGGTATAGATTAAGTGTCGTATTTTGATGCTACTATCGAATGTCATCGGCATAGTGTCTCGATTTCTCTCCCAGACTGATCTCTCCATCATTTTAGTAGCAAGCAAGATATGGGTTATCCTTGAAAATTTTCTACCATGCGAGAGTGAAAGTTGTACTTAGGTGGTTTAGCAGTATGGTGGCTCAAGAGGAGCCCAATCGGATGTTGTTAGATTATCCTATGGTGTGGGAGTTTCCCTAGGTGTTCCCTGACTATCTTTCGGCTTTATCACCACACTAGGAGGTAGATTTTTCCATAGAGGTCTATCAGGGTGTCTCGCCTATCTCTACACCACGTCATAGGATGGCTTCGAAATAATTGTAGGAATTGAGGGTTCAGTTAGAAAATTTGACCAATAAGGATTTCATTCATCCCAATGTGTCCCCTTGGGGAGCTCCAATCCTCTTTACCAAGAAGAAGAATAACTCCCTACGTATTGGTATCAATTATAGACAATTGAATAGGGTGACTGTACAGAATAAATACCTTATGCCCCGTATCGATAATTTTTTCAACAAGTTACTTGGATCGAGGAATTTTTTCAAGATTGACCTCAGGTTCGGGTACCATCAGTTGCGTGCTAAAGAGGAGGACATTCCTAAGATTGCATTCCAGATGGGATATGGGCATTGTAAGTTGTTAATGACGCCCTTTGATTTGACGAATGCCCCGATAACATTCATTAAAGTTAGCTGAAGTCGTGTTTGCATTAAAAATCTAGAGATACTACTTATATAGTAAGCGATTTGAGGTATATACATACCATAAGATCCTGTGGTACATTTCACTCAGCGCGATCTAAATCTTCATCAAAGAAGATGGATTAACTGGATGCAAGACTACGATTTTTCCTTAGAGTATCAACCCGATAAGGCCTATATGATGGCGGATGCTCTTAGTTGGAAATCTAAGCTTACGCTAGAAGCAGTGAGGTGTTACCGAGCGAAGATGTTTGCTAAATTACTGAAGTTTGAATTATATATCCAGCGGGGTTGCGATAAGGCATACCTTTGGGGAGTGGTAGCTAGACTGATCATTCAATAGAAGGTGTTAGAAGCTCAGTCTTGTGATCCTGAGTTTGCACACTATCACGATCGCATTCAGAGCGGTGAGGTGTTTGATACTCTTACCGTGGACAAGGATGGGGGTGTGAGATATAAGGGAAGACTGGTTGTTTTAATTATTAATGAGATTTAGGATGAGGTGATGGTGGAGGACCATCACTCACGCTTTAACATACATCCCGGTGCCACTAAGATGTATAAGGACCTATGAAGAGATTTCTATTGGTCTGGTATTAAGAGAGATGTGGCATTGTATGTGTCGAAGTGATATATGTGCTAGAAGGTGAAAGCAGAGCATAAGAAATCGACAGGGCTGTTGCAACCACTACAAGTAACGCAATGGAAGTGGGAGCACATCACAATGGACTTTGTCATTTCCTTACCACGTTCTGGATGTGGTCATGATGCAGTCTGGTTACAGTGGATCAAATTTCAAAGTTTGCGCATTTCTAATGGATTAAGGTCACGGATAGTGTGGCTAAGTTGGTGAAGTTATATATCCAAAATATAGTCCACCTTCATGGCATCCTACTCTTAATTATCTCGGATATGGATCCTCAATTTGTATCCCACTTCAAGATGAAGTTTTTAAAGGAATTAGGTATCGAGTTGAATATGAGTACAACTTACCATATCGATACATATGGGAAGTAAGAGCAGAATATTTAGATCTTAGAGGATATATTAAGGTCCTGTGCGCTTGATTTCTAGGGTAGTTGGGTGAAGAGTCTACCTCTGGCAGGGTTCTCATACAATAATAGGTATCAAACCAACATTAGTATGGATCCCTATGAAGATCTATATTGGAGGTCGTGCCGCTCTCCAATCTGTGGGGGAGAAGTGGGTGAGAGGCATCTCATAAATTGGGACATAATCAGGGAGATGATCAATAAATTTAGATGATTTGTCAGAGATTTATGATGACTCAGAGTCGACGGAAGAATTACACTCATAATCGACGGATACATCTAGAGTTTGACATGGGTGACCATTTGCTGTTAAAGTTTAGAGTAAGAATCAATAATTAGCGATTTGGCTAGAAGAGGAAGCTTGCCCCTTAGTATATTGGTTCCTTTCAGATCCTGGCATAGATCAATGATGTATCATACCACTTGGCGTCACCTACTCAGTTATCCCACGTCCATTGTGTGTTCCATATTTTCATAATGAAAAAGTACATTTCGGATCCTCGACGCGTCATTAATTAGAACCACATCAAGTTAAAGGAAGACGTTACATTTCCTATAGGACAGGTGTCCATCCTAGATCACGAGGATAGAGTTTACGCAACAAGGTCATCCCATTAGTGAAGGTTCTTTGGGAGTTTCAATGTGTAGAAAGTGCGACCTGGGAGCGCGAGTCAAAGATGTGTGAAAAGAGCCCCTAGCTCTTTCCCTAGATTAGCCGTGTTGATTTCGGGGATGAATATGCCTAAGAAGGGGAGAATGTGATGACTGTGCTCGAGATTGTATTTCCTTTCCTTGTAAATTGCTTGATGTTTAGCCATAAACTGAATATAATGGATGGATGTTTATTTTGAAATGTTCATATAGCTTTTGTGCCATTAAAATGGAATTTATTGGCTTGAAATCTATATAAGGAAATCTTGGGGTCATTCGAACGAATGGCTCCGTCGTTCGAACGAGATAGCTAGGGTCGTTTGAACGAGCTCCGAACACGATCAAACAAGGAATACCTAATCTCTTTCCACCGTTCTCTAGAATCTCGTTAGAACCCTAATTCGAATGGTTGGTTCGAACGAGGTGTGGGTTCCCGTTTGAACAATCGTGTTTTCTAAGCCTTGTCTAGGTCTTGTTAGGACCCTCATTTTAACGAGAAGGCATGTCTTTCAAATGAGAAGGAAATTTGTTCGAATAAGGCATCGAAAATAAGAAATTTTGCATAATTTTATGTGTTGTCACGATGTGGGCCTTTAGATTTGTTGAGTTGTAAAGCTCGTAATGGAGCAGATCAGATTGTGGGTCGAAGGTAATTTTACTTATGGTTAAAGGATAATGGGTTTATGGCATAAATAGGAGAGAGAGGGTGTTATTCCTAACTCCTCTCGTCAGATTTTTAAAGTTTTTCTCTCCCCCTAAACCTTTTCCCTCCATTTCCAGCCCACTTCCACCATCCATAAGCTTTAAACCTTCATTCTCAGTAACTTTTAGCCTAATTCTAATCTTGTAACACCCATTTCAATCCTTAACTAAGGAAGAAATTGGGTTGGATATTTATTCTTACAGCTTTCAAGAAGGGTTGGAGCATTCATAGAGCTTTCAATAAGGGTTGGAGCATTCTTAGAGCTTTCTTGGAATTTTTGGAACTTTAGAGTCATCCTTTTCATGTTTTCTCCTTTTCAACCTCAAGGCAGGCTTTCCTCAACATGTTTTCAAGATATAAATCTAAAAATATATTAGGATGCATACGGGAATATGATTTAATCTTACAAAGATATTTTCTAGTATGTTCATTAAAGTTTTCTTGCAGAAATGAAAGTTTTGAGAAAACTAGACTTAAATAGTTTTTGAAGGACATATGGTATTTTAATCTTGAAATATGAGAAAGGTGCATCAAAATATATTCCATGTTAGATTCATATATATGGATTTATAGGCTTGAAATCCTCCTAAACATGTGATAAACCTTGTAGTAGGATGGTAGAGAACATATAAACACTATATATGAAGTTAAAAATGGGTTTTATGATGAAATAAGAAAGTTGGAATAATTAGCCCTAAATGTGTTGTAAAAAGGGTGGAAAATGAGAAAATGATTATGTTTAAACAACTTATGATGACAAGGTTGAAATGGACATTTTCGTAAAATGGCCTCAAATTATTAAATATTATTGTTGAAGAAATATAAAGAAATGGGATTTTCCTGAGAAAGAATGGGGAAACATGGTTTTTGAACATAAAATCATGAAATGTGGTGTTTGAACATAAAATTATGGTTTATGGTGCCATAATGAAGAAATTTATTTTTTCACAAAGTTTTGGCGAATGTAGAGTAAAATGATAATATTGGCAAGATAGAGGGTCCTAGTGGTTGGACTTCTTCTTTTGACCTTATCGATCATTTTTGTGAAAAGCGGATGAAATGGATAAGGTGGCATGAAAACGGTATGAAATGTGAATGTGAACAAGGATGACAAAAATGGTGGAATAATGTGGGCATTATATGAAATATTAAAACACATTAAGATGGACTCGAATGCAATCGAGAAGAATTAAGAAGAGCTCGTAACCCTAGGGTGAAAGGCTCAAAATCACTGGCCAAAACATATAGTAGCGTAGCCGACGGTGTGGAGCCCGTTAAAGTACGCAGTTATTTGGTAAATTTTGAGAAAATAATAATTTTGATAACAGAATTAATGGGAATGGAAACAAATAAAGTTTTACTTAGAAATGTAAGAAAGACAACCTAATGGAAATGATAAAAATGGAGACTAGTGAATAAAGGTGACTAAACGATCTCTAATTATATGGATAATTGTTGTAATAGGATTACGTGTGGGAATGAGGATACAACTCGGGTTGCATTGCATGATAATTGCATTCATGTTCATAAAATGATAACGTTTTCGGAATTTCTAAGTAAGCGTTATATGTATAGTATTTTTGATTTAAAAAAATGTATTGGTTAGTATTTCCCACCCCGCTGAGCCTTTTGCTCACCCCTACTTTTTATGTTAAAAATTCCACCCCTAGGTACTTCTGCTAAGAATGCAGGCAAGGACGTTGGTAAGGCTCCTGAGGGTATAAATCATCGTCAGCGCTCTGCCGTGATATTTTAAAAATGGTATTTGAGAACATTTAAATCAATGGAAATTTGAACAACTTTTATTCGGGCCTTGGACCAATTGTTTGTAATTATACAGGGATTTATGATTACTTCCGCTATTATTATTATTATTATTATTATTATTATTATTATTATTATTATTATTATTATTATTATTATTATTATTATTATTATTATTATTATTATTATTATTATTATTATTATTATTATTATTATTATTATTGTTATTATTATTATGGAGTTTTTCCTAAATAAATCTTGTTAATTAATTAAATTACTTAAAGTGATAATTTTTGTTAACTTATATTCCTTATAAACTGATGTAAATTAAAAAAATTTCTTAAATAATAAAACTGACCCCCCCCCTAACACCTTGACTCGGGTGCGGGTTGACCCAACAGTAGCCCAAATTCAGGTTGGGGCGCTACAATGCTACCCTCACCAGTTATACTTTCATAAAAAATAACATAGCTACACAATTGCTATAAATAGATGTACATACGGGATAATGCATTAACTACTTTCATGCTATAAATAAATATTCGCACAATATAATAACATAGCTACACTCACGCTATAACTAGATATGAGTGCAATACATATGTTGTAGCCTAAAATAATTGGACCATATGGACCATGAAAGGAGTAACACATGTCACCACGATTAATGGGCTCTCAAGTTACATATGAGTGTTGTTGGCTCAGTTATTTTGTTGTTAGGCCATTTAGCCGACCATCCGCACGAATATGAAGGGCCATTAATATGAACAGACACATGTGGAATATTCAACAGTCACCATGCATATGCACGTGAATAATATTTAGTTGACTATTATTGTGTAAAGTTTTAAATATCTAGTGTATAAACATATTCCATCTCTTTAACTTCCAATTACTATAAATATATTACTACCTCTCTCAGCTAGGGGATATAACTACTTTATCCAAACCTTAAAAAGTTCTTGAAAGAATTGTAATAAAGCCTACAAATATATTGGCATTATACCCGTGGATGTAGGCACCATATTTGGACTGAACCACGTGTAATATCTATGTCTCTCTATAATTATCCCCTCTCTATCTTATTGTTATATATGTGGTTATTATTATTGGTTAAATTGAGCTAAGATAATTTCAAATCACCAAACCAATTTTAGACACCAACATATTGGCATCCTCTTTTGAAATTGACAAGTTATTGCTATTTCCTTCCCATTTCCTCACTTTTCAATCACATCACTGAAACATGACAGACATACCAGAAAGTAGCCATGTCGCTGGCAACAATTTTAGTCCTTCAGCCCCTCCTGGTTTAGTAGATCTTCAAGGAATCCTACTGAACAATGCCAAAGGGCTTAGAGATGCAAGAAACAGTAAGGCAGCTTACTTAGACATTTCAAACCAGGACAGTTGTTGCGCCATCCTCCAAAAGAATTTGTTTCCCCCAACTCCTAGGAATGAGAGAAGAAAATACACACATTTTAGGTCCTCCAATGAACATCTTATCTCCCTAGCACGACTTCTTCCCTCAGGTCCACTGATTACTATGATGGGATTTCCCTCTCGCAGGAATGGTTGAGCGCCCTGGACAGACAAGGCAGGGGCTTATCCTTTAATCATTTAGGTCCTCGAGAAATTAAGGCCCAAAATCGTAGGGAGACATCTAGATATCAAGATCGTCGAGAAGGCTCTGTCAGATCAAGAACCAATATGTGAGTATCTGCGCATGCCGAGCAAACTTCCAAATAAGAGAGCTAATCACAAATTCATGTTCAAGATGTTAAGACTGTTTCAATAAAAACTAATCCAAATGATTATCCCTGAAAAGGTTCAATCCAATGAATGGAAGATCGCTTGGTGGAAATAGCCAAATCTAAGAATCCCTTACACATGAGTCATGTGAAGGGATCACCCTTTGTCCCAGTAATTGTGAACTTCTCAACACCTGCTGAATTCAACCCACCCGTGGTTACTCCCAAATATGATGGTAAAACTGATCATGTCCTTTATGTGGAGAAATACCAGGCTGCCGCTGATATATACTCTGTCCCAAATGGGATGCATTGCCGACCATTCTCAAATACTATTACTGCATCGATGCAAATTTGGTACAACAAGTTGCCTCATGGGCAAATCTCTAGCTTCCAGCAACTTGTCGAGCTATTCATCAGTAATTTATGCTTTGGATAAAAACCAATCAAGAAAGTATACCACTTAGTGAGTGTTCACTAACAACCAAGGGAAACCACTCGCGAATATATCACTCGTTTTAACAACGAGAAACTGGTGGTGGTTGACTATGAAGAAAAGATAGCAGTTCGTGCTTTAATGAGTGGTTTGCTTCTTGAAAAGTTATATTATTCTCTAGCCAAGGATCCCCCCAAGACCATGACTGAATTGATGGCTAAAGTTGGTAAGATTATGAACGCTGAGGAGGTTGCGGTAGCTAATCAAGCCCCTATATCTAAGATCGATGACCATAAGAGATCTGAAAGAAAGATCAGAAATATAATAAGGCAAAAAATCCCAAGAGGTATGAAGAGTGTACTCCCCTCACTGTTAGTGTACACCACATCTTAGAGGACATCTGAGGAAACATGGATCAAAAATGTCTTGGAAAATTGAAGTTTCCCCATCGCAGGAGTGATAAATCCAAATATTATGAGTTTAACAAAGACCACGGGGATACTACAGACAAATGCATAGCCCTAAAGAAGGAAATAGAAAGTCTGATCTGACGCTACAAGCTTTCTAAGTTCATTGACAGGATAGAGGAAATAGACACCAGAAGGCGATTAAAGTCCCGATGCAACGTAAGAGATGCCAAGACAAGAGGCAAAGATGGCGACTTCGATGATGACCCAGACTTATCGAAAAAACCACTAGATCCCAAGCTCGAGGTAAAAATGATTTCTTTTGTTTGCCATTCATCACAGGTGGTGACGCTAGTGGTGGCGAGAAAATTATCAAAACAAAATCTTACTTAAATTAAGACAAGGCATGTTCAAACATTCGACAAATCAATCTATTTAAAGACCTTAATGGTCACCCAAGAAAGGTGAATAAAGACAAGTTGGTGATAGGATCTTCTAAGAATGACCTATTTGGGATACTCTATCCCTATGATGACCCTCTAGTCATCACTATGAGGGTACGTAAATCAAGAGTGGCCTGAATTTTAGTGGATATTAGTAGCTCAGCCGACATCATGTTTTACGACTGCTTCAAAGGATTGGGACTACGAAATAGAAAATTGGAGCCTTATCACAAGACCCTTATAGGATTTTTGGGAGAAAAAGTGTATCCTTTACGAACAATCAAGTCAGTAGTCCTCATTTATACATGGCTAACCAGCTGAAATGAAAGGATCCATTCTTTGTCTTAGACAATAATGTTAGATTGGCTTATAACATAATCTTTGGCATAGTAGACTTGAAGAAATTTGAAGTAGTGCTATCTACTGTCCATTAATGCCTGAAATTCTCCGCACATTATGGGGTCGACGTTGTAACTGGAAATCAAGTGGAAGCCAAATAGTGTTATTACACCTCAATCGACTAGGAGGAGGTAAATAAACTAACCACCACTTACCAGATTAAGACCCTAGATCCCCGTGAAGAGGCTAATTTGGTTAAAGGACAAGTAGTGGAAGTGACAGAGACAATCATCCTGGATGAAGATCTCCTAGAAAAAACTATATAGATCGGTTCATCCCTCGATTTAATTCTTGAACAGGAATTAATAAAATTCCTAGATAGTAGAGGAGTGTGTTTGGTTCGAGCCACAAGGATATGCTAGGGATTGAACCATGATTCATATGTTATGAATTGAACATCGTCATTGATGGCAAGCCGATCAAATAGAAACGACATGTATTTAGTCTTGAGAAGAATGTGGCTATCCTGGGTGAGGTGGACAAATTGCAGAAAGAAAACTTTATTAAAGATGTCAAATACCCTAATTAGTTAGCCAACGCAGTAATGGTAAGGAAGAATAACAACAAGTGGTGTAAGAATGTTAACTTCACAGATCTCCACAAGGCTTGTCCAAAAGACCATTTCCCCTGCCTTGAATTGATCAACTAGTCGATGCTATAGCTGACCATACATTATTCAGTTTTATAGATGCATACTCGGGGTATAACTAGATCAAAATGAAATAAAAAAACAAGGAGAAAACTTCATTCATCACTAGTTGAAGTACCTACTGCCATAATATTGTGCCCTTTGGACTAAAAAATGCTAGAGAAACATACCAAAGGTGGTGAATAAGGTTTTTGCGGAGCAAATTGGTAAAAACATGTAAGTATATGTGAATGACATGATCACTAAGAGAAAGAAGGCAACTGACCATATCATGGACCTGGGACAGACGTTTAATCAGTTGGAAAAGCATTGTATGGTGATCAACCCAATACGTACATATTCGGTATACAAGAAGGAATGTTCCTAGGGTTCATTGTAAATCAAAGAGGCATTGAAGCCAATCCAGACAAGATTTGAGCATTGATAGATATGCAGTTTCCCACCAACAAGAAGGATGTCCAAAAGTTAACTGAAAGAGTAGTTTCCCTTACTAGGTTTGTCTTCCGAGCTACTAACATGTGTTTACCTTTCTTCGAAGTATTGATAAATATATTTGAATGGAATAAGGAATGTGAGAATGCCTTTTTAGAGATAAAGAAGTATTTAGGATCTCGATCACTACTTTTTCGATCACTCATGAGAGAAACATGATATTTATATCTGGCGGTATCTGAGTTGGTAGTTATCTCGGTGTTAATTTGACTAAAGAATGGGGTGTAAAAATAAGTTTATTATACCAGCAAGGCCTTTTGAGGAGCCAAAATTCGGTACCCACATCTAGAAAATCTTATTTTAGCCCTCATTGAAGCTTCACGGAGAATGAATCCATATTTCCACGCCCACATTATTATGGTTTACACAGACTTACAATCATACCAAGCCATTCACAAACCAAAAAAGATAGGGAGATTAGTAGCATGCACAATGGATCTCAGAGAATATAATATACATTATGAACCCAAGACGGAAGTGAAAGGCCAGGCGGTAGCAGATTTCATTGCTAAATTTACTTACGAAGAAAAACTTACCGAGCAGACTTCTTAGGAAGAGATATTAGTAGTAAATCTTCCCGAGAAGAATTTTCTAAAAGATAGCTCCATGAATTATAGACCAAAAACATTCAGTGCACGAAAAACCACCGTGCGATACTCAGAACAAAGCCAAAAAATATTCAAGTATGGGTCGCTGGACAAAAGAGACTTCAATGAAGAATTTTCCATGTGGAAAATTTACATGAATTGGATCATCATGTGCTACAAGTAGCAGCACCAGGTTGATAATCAACATTCTTGATGATATAGATGTGGAATACGCACTCAAGTTTCAATTCAAGGCTTATAATAATGAACCAGAATATGAAGCATTGATACCAGGTTTCGAATTAGCTCTATCATTGGGTGTCAAGCCGATAATGGATCATAATTTTTCCCAATTAATCATTAATCAAATGATATATGGGATCATAGATAAATAAATGACAAGGTATTTAGCTAAATCTCAAGACAAAATATCCAAATTCCTAGTGGCCAGAATGGTCAGAATACCTAAAATTAAAAACACCCGAGAAGATGCACTTACTTGGCTCGTTATGCAACTAGGATAGAGTTAAGGAGGACCATTCTTGTAGAAATTATAGTAAACAGGAGCATCGATGAAGAAAATGTCCATCTGGCCAAGTTAGATTTAGTCCCCTCATAGATGGATCCCATAAAGGGAAATATTGAAAATCCCCATCAGACATTCTAAAAGAGTCTAAAAAGCTGAAGTACAAAGAAGCTAGTTACGTTGTAGAAGGAGGAGTCCTCTACAAGAGGGGATTCATTATTTCATTGCTCAGGTATGTTCATCCCTCATAGGTGCAAGGTATGATTAAGAAAGTGCATGAAGGATCTTGCGGAGCTCATTCGACTGGAATATCATTGGTCCGACGAATGGCCACCCAAGGATATTACTGGCCAACTATGAAGGAAAATTATGCTGCATATGCAAGACAATGCAACAAATGTTAGATGATCGCAACAATCCATAGGACCCATGGGGTTTCACTTACACCAATTACATCACCATATCCTTTTGCTATGTGGCGGATTGATTTTCTCGACCCGTTACCGAAGATAAGGGGAAGGTTCAAATACTTGGTCATCGTTGTAGATTATTTCACCAAATGGGTGGAGGTTGAGGCCCTTGTTAACATGCCCTATGAGAGAGTCTTCCAATTCATATGGAAGAATATCATATGCCGATACACCTTTATCACTGACCACGGGAATTAGTTTGATAATTAGGAGTTTGAAGATTATTGTATCTAAAAAATTGCACTCTTTTCCAGGAAACCCTCAGTGTAATGGCCAGAGAGAGATGAAAAATAAAACTCGCTCGATGACCTACAAAAAGACTAGATGATGCTAAAGGGAACTTGGTCAATGAGTTACAAAGTGTACTCTGGGCTTTCAAAACCACGCTGAGGATGACTACCGACAAAACTCCTTACATGTTGGCATTCAGGACAGAAGCTTTAGTCCCCATAGAATTCGGTATGCCCAGTCATAGGGTACTCAATTTTAACTCTTTAAAGAGCGACCTCATGAGAAGACTAGATTTAAACTTGGTTAAAGAGGTTAGAGAAAATGTTACACTATGTGTGGTAGCTTACCAGAAACGTACTACTCGATTCTATAACAGGAGGGTAAAGCCGAGAAACTTAAAAGAGAGAGACTATATTTTAAAGAAAGTGATTAAAAAAGGGAACAAGTTGGATGCAAATTGGCATGGTCCCTCTCGTATTTTTGTAGTTATCCGACCAGATAGTTATCGCCTAGAAACCTTGGAAGGAGAACAATTTAAGAACCCATGGAATGTCGAACATTTGAGGAAGTATTACTAGTAATCATCATGAATGGAAACTTTCAATGTTTATGTAGCAAGTCTTTTACAGTTTCATTGAAAAACATTCAATTTATCAGAAGTTGTTTCCCTTTTTCATGTTTGGTTCTTTATCAGGAATGGGAGATGTATAAATATCAATAACAAATAACAAGAATCAGGACAATATTCAAAATCTTACAACCATAGACTCAATCCTAAAACTTCAAATATAACTTCGTCCTTAACAAGCCACAAAAAAGAAGTTCCTAATCCTAAAACTTCCCGCATGAATCCTTAACGTCAAGACAAGAAGTTTTACCATACCATCTTAGGGGAAAATTTTATAACATTTGGTTTCCAATGGTAACCAACATAAACACTTGGTCAAAATGACATTATCCATTTGAACGACCATAAGTACGTTAGTAAAACTAAACGCTGGATAAATTATATTCATCCAAACTTGTAATTGGTCAAGAGATTAGTTGGCTAATAGCCGATCACATAATCATAATGCTAAGATACTGGTAGGCTATAACCATATAAAGGAACACAAAGCAACAATGCATATTTTATTAAAAAAATAGATCGTTATTTCTCTTGCATTACCAAAAATTATTATTCATCACTTCCTTTCATTATAAAGAAAACATAAAAAGTTCTCATTTTGCCGGGCACTTTCCAATAACTTTCTCCATTCCTTTAGGAGGAACATCCATAGTTAAAGGGAGAATAATAGACCCCAATTCTCTAGCCTATCTTATCTACTAGAGTTAGGCCTATCCACTAGGTGTAAAGTCTGACTAAGTGTATATTCCTTATGAATGCCATAATCCCTCAGATATTTCCTGATTAGACTGATAGGGATAGCATCATTAGGGATACACTTAATGTCCAACTTAAAGGGAGGAGTAGGATGAACCAAACACCTTGGGTCATGCCAATACCACGAAGGATCTTTTGCTGGCACTTTTAAGACTATCAGGGCATTGAGCCAGCCTAATTTATAACCCTCTCTCCTAGATTGGTCCAACTCTTCATCCATGTGCACAAAGGCTTCATCGTATCCTTTTATACAGAGAGTGCATGATTGTTTATGGAAATGGTAAGTTAGACGATCAACCCTCTCACTCAATCTCTTGACGTTTGCAGATCGATTTTTATCAAGTAGTCCTGGTTGGCCAGAGTCTTTTTAGTCCTTTCTTCTTCAACCGGGGGGGGGGGGGGGGGAGCAATTATAGCCTTCCTAGATGACTAGCCACCCTTGGATTTCTTCAATCTTTTTATTTCCTCCATTAACCTAGCATTCTCCTGTTCCAAAGATGAGTCTCCCTCACTTTGATCAACACTAGAGGACTTCTTTAGTCCCTCTAACTCATCCCGTAGCATATTACTCTCATACTTCAACAGACCAACCACTGCTCGAGCACTGTTAACCTCGAATTTCAGCATAAACTCCTTCGTAATAAAAGTATCCTGAAATTTCTTATCAAATCTAATTTCACTACTGAGCCGAGAAAACTTCTTCTCATAATTAGATGATTGATTAGAAAGATCTTCCTTATGATCTTTCTGTATCCAGATTATTATTTTATAATAGAAGGCATTGGTCGCAACTACTTGGCTAAGCATCCAGTGTGAATGAAGATACACTTTTTTACCTCGGTCAAAAATGCCTAAGCCGATAAGTTATTCTAGCTCTTGCTCATTAATATCTTCGAGACATGTCCCAAATATTTGAACACTCCTCTTAAATAGGTCACTTTCGACGGTTGCCAGAAAAGCCTTCCTAGAATTAAACTGAAAGAGATAAACATGGCATGAGTTTGGAAAAGTCAAAGAAAATTCACAGCAGACAACAATGCTACTAGAAAGGGAGAGGAAACTTCATTAAAATTATTGATGAGAATTACAAAAGACAACCAATTCGAATTACAAGAAAACCAATATTACAAATAAAAAATCATAAGGACAACCCAATATATTTACACCTTCTCTTTGTCCTGGATAACTTCATCCTCAGGACGAGCAGTGATTAGAGCCATTTCTTTAGGTATCGATGACTTGGACATCCCCTCCTCATCATCAAATTCCTCTTAGATCTTTGGAGGAGTGCTAGGGGTGTGTTACAAGAGCTCAGAATCTGGGGCAGTGCCGACTTAGGTTAGAGAAGCATCCCACCCTTCTTTAAAGGATAATTTCTTTAGATATTGCACCTGCACGGTGGTAGTGGAGAATATCTTGTCCCAACCCTAGGTGCAATCATTTTCCTTCTCCTTCTTTACCTTCATCTTCAAACCCAGATATTTACCTTTAGCATCCACTACAGCCTTCTCGTCCCTCTTAACAGCAACACCGATAATCTTCAAGATATCATTCTTATCCTTTTCCATCTTCTCCACAATATGCTTCCACTTATTTTGATCATTATCATTGGAGTTCTTGGTAGTATATAGATACTCCTTCAAGCCTTGGAAGAAAAATTAACATCCATGGATGATTTCCTCAAGTGGTTATCCTTTCTCAAAATTTGGTCGTAATCAACTAAAAATTGTAAAGTCCAAGAAAATTAAGAAATTCAGTAAACCACATGACAAGAATACAAACAGATAAAAGAGATCAAGTGAAAAGATATTTACCAAGATCAAATTATGATTACCTCTTTCTAGCAATCTAGCCCTAGAGAGGGCAGCAACTAGGCCTATAAATTGAGCTGCCGAGGCCTGAAGCCCGCCCGTTCGACCTGCTATTTTCTGTCCGAGCTTTATTTGAGTTTGAGTCGAGCCGAGCTTGAACCAAAATTTTAAGCCCGAATGAATTTCGGGCCGAGCTTGAGCCGAACTTTGCCAAGCTCGAATTGGGTCCGAAGCCCGAACTTCAAATTTATAAATAAATAAATAATTTATATAATATAACATATTTATGTTAACCTTGTTTAATTAAGTTTCGTTCTTTTATTTCATTTACTACTTTTTTTTAAAGTTTCATTTGTCATAATCCATTAAACTACATGAGATTTTCATTTTTGTGATTTTATTGTTAACCTCATTATGGGTATTTTATTTATTAATTGCTCAAGTCACAATAGACCCTTGTTAGTGATCAAATAATGTAGGGGTGGACAAAAAAAAGACGGACCCGATTGACCCGAACTGGACCCACATTTATAGGCTTTTTTATAATTCGGTCCTAAATTAAGAGACCCGAATATATTCGGGTCTGTCCAAAATATCATTTTTAAATTCGATCTTAGGACCGGACCGGACCGCTTATTTTTGTATTATATAACATATATTAAATTTGATATATATATATATATATATATATATATATATATATATATATATATATATATAAAAATAGAGAACAACAACCCTAAAAAAACACCTCCACTCCCTTTCTTTCTTCAGCCGTCCAAGTTCCAACCCAAACCAAAACACTCTCCTCTCTCTCATCACGCAGTCACACTTCACCTCCAAGTTTCCTCTTCTATTCTCATCAAAATCTCTCAACTCAATACTCTGAATTTTAACATCAACACAACACCGGACTCTCCCATTGGCGATGACGGGTTTCAATGGTGGTGGCGATGATAGAACTCTCCCAAGTTGGGCGGAGATGACAGACCGCCGGTAAGAACGACCATTGTTAGTAGTCAATATTTTTTATCTACTTCATCTTTATCTCTTATTATTGCTGAACTATTTCAGTTAAATTTAAAATCCTTCCCAATCCCTTTTCCTCCTTAGTTGCCAACTCAATATATAAGTTGTTGAACCTGAACTATTTCATAAAAATAGAGTTTGGTTTGGCTTGGTTTGTGGTGATGTCTATTCGTATATATAAAATAATTTCCTATATCACAATTTACGATTTATAATTTCAGTTCCTTCCCCCTCGATTGTCCAAAAAAAATAGAGCAAAACAACACATTAACTGGTTCAAAACAGCACCTTAAAAGCTCAAAACAACCCCTATTTTTGTTTAAAAAAATCGAATTTTACCAGGAAAAATTACTAAATAAAAGTAAATTTGAAACGATTATTACCCGAACCGGACCGAAAATAGCCTAGACCGAATATATAGGCTAAACTGATTAAATCGGTCTAAATTCGGTCTTCCCAATTAAAGGACCGAATAATGCGAGCCGACACTAAAAACGGCCAAAACCCGGATCAGAACGGACCGCGCCCACCCATAAAATAATGCTAAATGTATGAAATTTAATAAGCATTTGTAGGTTTTCACTCTTATTTACCATGTTTTAATTTAATATATTTCATAACTATATATTTTATTTTATGAAATATCAATTAGATTTTAGTGTGTACATTTTGTCCATGATGAAAATACAAGAAAAAAAATACCAATTCAAACTTTTTTAACAAAAAAAATTGAAATCGAGCCTGTCCGAAAATGGGCCAGAATCCCATAATATTTATGAGCCGAGTTCGGGCTTAGGTAGGAAAAATTTGTTCAGGCCAAGCTCGTGATTGAGCATGGGTAAGTGAGTTCGGGCCGAGCCTGAGAAAGACCAAGCTTCGCTCACCCAACCCGATTTACAGCCCTAACAACAGCAGTAGCTTCATTAGCAGGGAGAACCCACTAGCCTATCAAACCTCGAGCAAGGCTAGGGTTCACTATCACAAAAGGGGCACCACCTAAGCCTTGGTTGACCTGGTTCTTCCTTAGCATCTCTAGGAGATCAACAAGGCCTTTCTCCAGCCTCTTAAATTGAGGCTCCCGGGTCTTCACTTCATCATTCTCCACCACCATAGGCCATTTGAAGATTCCCTCCTCAATGTTCCTTTTTTCAGCTGGAGGAGGGGACTTGACTCCCACAAAGAGGTTGGGAATCTTCTTTTTCACCATTTCTAGAGAAGGAGTGGTGGTAGGCACTATGTTGATGTCTAAGGACTCAAAGGAGGGAGAAATCCCTCCAACAGTAAATAATCCCTCTAACTGGGAAAATGGTTCTGAATCAGCAGCCAAGGAAAATGAGGCTGGCTCCTCTAAATCAATGGGTACTAAAGGAATGTATTCGGCTAGCCGACCAACATATGAGGTAATGGAAGTGTGGCAATCCAAAAACACAGATGCCGAACGAGGATGACTTTCCCTAATTCTTTATTAGATATACTAGACGAGCTTTAAATCAGTAAGATTCACTTCGGACAAAGGGGGTATGTCCTTTCTCCTCTCTATCAAATACAAAAACAGGGACATTAATCAATAACTGAATAAATTAAAAGGAAAAACTAGGACAATATATACAAAGAGAAAAAATAAAAGATGCCGACCTATGCCAAGCCCTTCCCGAGGGCAGTGTGGCCCAATATATTCTTCATCCTCAAGAAGATGGGCAAATTGCCAATTCTTAATAAATAATAAATAATCTCAATAATATTTATTGGAGTTGGGCAAATTAACTACTAAAGCCCTGTTAGAATATCTGGTCTTCAAGTAATAAATATTATCAGAGGTGGCTCCCTACTGTAGCAGTATATTAATTTCGTTATTCCTATCTGGGTTCCATATCATTCGTTAATATGATTGACACCATTTACTACTCTTCAGGTATTTGGTGCCACTTGGGTTGGGACCACATCGAAATATAGACAAAATTCAAGGAATAATCGATTTGGTGAGAAAGTAACTCCATGCTCTGCTATAAAAATCGTGGTAAGCTAGTGACCTTCTTCTAATAAACAGAAGACATAAGGACTTGTAACTAGCTCTGTTTTCACCCACTCGGGATTCCTACGGGCTATTCTGAACTCTTGTAAAGAATCCTGATCAACAATATGCACCATTGTAAAAACTCAGAAAGGAAAATACAAGAAAGAGATAATTCTTATAGTAAAGTACACAACAATAGTTCCCTCAAATAGCAAAGTAAGAGCTAAAAAATGAAGAAAATAGTTTGAAATTCAAGGAGGTAGGAGATTGAGAGGGAATTGACTTTTTATAGGAGCCGTGACATCTATTGGTCTATAAATTTTTAAATGATTATGTGTATCATCGTTTCAGATATCGATGGAGTCTCATTTCCCTCGAAACCCAAATGACCAGTGTACCCTTAGAAGGTTCACTATTTTTCCAACTAATTATAAAATTATTACATGATGAAATTTATAAGTCCCGAGGGTCGGTAGACAACTAGACTCCTCCAGATAGCCGAATAGCTTATGATTGATAATACTCCATCCTTTCACTCGTTATATCATTCTTATTAAGAATGAAGTATTGGTGGATTTTGTTGTAGACTAAAATAATTAGACCACTAAAGGAGTGACACCTATCACCACGATCAATAGGCTCTCAAGCAATATATGAGTGTGGTTAGCTCAGTTATTTTATTGGTCAACCATTTAGCCGACCATCCCCATAAATATGAAGGGTAAGAAATATGAACAGGCACGCGTGTGATCTTCAACAGTCACCATGAACATGCACGTGAATAATATTCAGCCGGCAATTATTATGTAAAGATGTAAATACCTCTTATCTAAAGGTATTCCATCTCTTTAACTTCCAACTTCTCTAAATAGATTGCTACCTCTGTTAGCTAGGGGGCGTAACTACTTTATCGAAACCCTAAAAAGTTCTTGAAAGAAATGTAATAACCCTATAATAATTGTGGCATTATACCCTTGGATGTCGGCACCATATTTGGACTGAAAAATGTAAAATCTTTGTGTCTCTCTATGATTCACCCCCTCTCAAGCTTATTGCTATATCTGTGGTTATTATTATTGGTTAAATTGAGCTCAGATAATTCCAAATTAGCAAACTAATTTTAGACACCGACAACATACATATATATCACTCATTATATACAAACAACCACATCCCCATAGTCGGGACCTCGTGAATGCATCCCTCGTGTGCTATCAGGTATCAGACATATCACGCATCACACTTAGCCACCAGTTTGAAATCTTCTCACCAAACCCAAATGTAAATACGAACAACGAAGGAGGTCATAAACATACTTTCGGGTTTCACAACCTACTACACTAAAATTAGTGGATAGTCACGGCATCCTAGTCACGGCCCAAAGCCTTGACCAGAGAAAAAAATGCATGATCAGTTCCATGAACATATAATGTTGTAACCCGAACTAGATCTAGTCACAACCATGAGCCATGATTATGGTGGGTTATGATGATAATCCGTGACCAAGGCCTAACCAACATGGTTACAAAATTGAACCTGATTTCCCTCCAACTGTGGTTACGGGTTATGGTCGTGACCACATCCATGACCAATTCCAAAATTCCTTCCAAATGGGTCATGACTTTGGGTCGTGATCATTTTGAATTGGTCAAGAAGATGGGTCAAGATTCAAGGTCGTGACTAGTTCTATTGTAATGTGATGATCACAGATGCTGGCATGGGAAAAAAGTGGGTTACAGCTGTTCGTCACGACCCAAAGCCGTGGCCAACCTCTTTATTTAAAAACCCTCCAAACCCTTTCTGTTGTTTTCACACAGACTCTCTCACTCTCTCTCTCTCTCTCTTTCTAAAACCCCCAAACCCTTTTCTCTTCGGTTGTCTCGCTCTTTCTCCGACTTCCTCTATCTCTTAGGTAACATTATCTCTATCTATATATATGTGTGTATTTATGTATATATATGTGTATATATATGCGTGTGTATATATATACCGTGTATATATGTGTATATACTCTGTGTATATGTATGTGTGTGTGTGTATATATATATATATATATATATATATATATGTATATATGTATATGTGTGTGTGTATATATGCAGTGTGTGTGTATTTGTATGTGTGTATATGTTAATGTGTGTTTATTTTAACTCTAATTAATATTAAACCCTAATTTTCATGTATATGTTAATGTCTGTTTATTGTAACCCTAATTAAAATTGAAGCCCTAATTTTCATGTATATGTTAATGTGTGTTTATGCAACACCTGCTAGTCAGGGATAAGTTCTGTGACAAGTGGTTTTTATCATGCCTTTTTTGGTCACGGGTCGAATCCATGACCCCGTGGGCCTGATCACAACCCGAATTTGTGACCATTTGCCTATTTTGGTGCAGCGACCATATCACATTGCACCCCACCGATCTCTAAACCAACACCTATATTCACACATGGATAGTGTCTATGGAAAAGTACTACGACCTGGGGAACCAATCCCACACCTATTGGTCAATGCGAGGGTGGATTACCACTATGCGTAACCTCCTCACGATAGCACTACTGAGTAGTAGGGCTGTAAATCAGGCTGGGTGAGCCGGGCTTGGTGTTGCTCAGGCTCGGCCCGAACTTATTTACCCATGCTCAAGCCCGAGCTCGGCCCGAATTACTTTTTCCCACCTAGTCCCGAACTCGGCTCATATATATTACGGGCTTCGGGCCCGATTTCGGGCAGGCCCGATTTCAATTTTTTTTATTAAAAAAGTTTGAATTAATTTTTTTTTCTTGTATTTCCATCATGGACATAATTACACATTAAAATCTAATTGATTTTTCATGAAATAAAATATATAATTATGAAATGTATTAAGTTAAAAAGAGGGAAATAAGAGTGAAAACCTACAAATGCTTATTAAATTTCATACATTTAGCAAAATTTGATCACTAACAAAAGCCTATTGTGACTTGAGCAATTATTAAATCAAATACCCATAATGAGAATAACAATAAAATCACAAAATTGAAAATCACATGTAATCTAATGTATTATGACAAATGATTTTTTTTTAAAAGTCGTAAATGAAATAAAAGAACGAAACCTAATTAAACAATGTTAACATAAATATGTTATATTATATAAATTATTTATTTATTTATTTATAAATATGAAGTTCGGGCTTCGGGCCCAATTCGGGCTTGGCGAGGTTCGGCTCAATCTCGGCCCGAAATTCATTCGGGCTTGAAATTTTGGCTCAGGCTCTGCTCGGCTCAAACTCAAATAAAGCTCGACCCGAAAATAGTGGGCCGAACGGGCGGGCTTCGAACCTCGGGCGCTCAATTTACAGGCCTACTGAGTAGTATGTTTAAATAATTACACATCAATCACACATGTATATAACGTACTAGTCTACCAAATCCTGAAGTTCGAACGTACTTCTCGATTTTATATATAAGTGTTTACTCACTTGAATTTTTGGTTCATCTCACCCGAACCCATCTAACCCTTGGCTTAACATATGTACCAAACCCCTAAAAAAATTCCCTAATAGTACCACTCTATCCCGGAAGCCCATACATCCATTTCCCAAGCACCAATGCAACAAAACATCATGTAACAAAAATTTGGATAGGCCAACAAATCGAAATAATTTTCTTGACAAATCGAGCCGGTTCGCTAGACCGAACCAATTCATCCTCCAGCAAACCCGTACGGTTTGTTGGACTATTAATCGTCTTGTTCCTCGAGTTTTCACCTTTAAATCCCTCTATTGGAGCTTCCAAGGCTCCCAAAACCTCAAATTGATTTCCCACATCATTATATAACTACCTAGAAACATTCTAACATATAAATATTCCCGAATCCATAATCACAACGCAAGGATTCCTAAGCATAATTCAATTATTACAACTCAGAATTAATCAAACCTCGAACTTTATTGATTTCTAACACCCGATCAATAATATCATGTGCTTAATCATAAACCCATAATTTAATTACAAAATTCTTAACTATTAATTGTCAATCATCGTCAACTATGATCAGAGGTTAACCCAAACTAATTTCAATTTGTCAATTCTAAAAATCTTTCATCTTTTAAATCTTAGATTTGTTCCTAATTAATTATGAATGTAATTAATCACAAAAATTGAAATCTAAATCAAGTAAACAATTTCCTTTAGGATTTGAATCTGAAGTCTCACACGTAGGAATGATCTGAATCCCGACGATTGACTCTTTTTTTTCTTCTCCAAGGTTCTTATCTCTTTTCTTCTCTTCATATCTTCTCTTAATGTATTTTTTAATCCCAATTATGTAGAGGCCAAAAGTGAGGATGTCGCTCACCTACCTAAACCTTATATATTCCTTAATTTCACTCTAACAAACCTTAGGTGTAAAAAGACCAATATACCCCCATACGGACCTTACTACGCCTAAAAAGCCCTTGAGACCCAAATATGACCTCAGATACCTATTTCAAATTATTTTAACCCATTTTGGATCACCGGTGCACTCAAAAAGGTCATTCGAGCCACCCAAATAAAAATGCATCCTCATCGCATTAACTATCCCCATATGTTCGTATAGTATGCATCGTCCATAAACTATATAAATCTGTCGATGTAACTCTCTACCGACATAATATAATAATTCATCACTTTTCACTCATAATGTCATATAATAAATGACACTTATATTTACTTATCACACGCAAGTAAATAATATTAATGATTAATATTAATCCTTAACTCTCTAATTAATATTTATCGAAACCAATATAATTTTTCCAGTTCAATGTGCACCTCTAAATTAAATACTTATAAAATACGGGGTATTACATTCTCCCCCCTAATAACGGAATTTCATCCCCGAAATTCAAACGAACCTTCCATAAAGAGCTCTAGATACTTTTCCCGCATGTCATCGTTGCGCTCCTATGTCGACTCGATAACATTGTGGTGTCCCCATTGTACGCGAACTAGAGGTACCATATTTGGCCGAAGCTTCCACTTATTATGGCACAAAATGACAATAGTCTCTCCTTGTAGCAAATATCAGGCTGTAGTTCTATCTCCTCCAATGCTATATATAGATAAACCACTTCATCCCTGAGATACCTCCTCAATGACGACATATGAAACACATCTTGAATCCATTGTAAATGCTCCGATAAAGTGAGCCTATACGCAACTGGTCATACCCGATCAATGATGGGAAAAGGCCCAACATATCTAGGCACCAACTTTCCATTTTTCTTAAACTGCATCACTCCCTTCAAGGTAGATACTCGTAATAACACCTAATGGCCCACATCAAATTCTAAGTGCCTTCGGTTCACATCGACGTAACTTTTCTAATGGTCGTGAGCTACTTGAATATGATTCTTGATCAACTAGATCTTTACCAATATATCTCTAATCATGTTCGGCCCAAGAAGCTTGTTATCCTCCACCTCTATCTAATAAGAGGGAGAACGATAAGGTCTCACGTATATAGACTCAAAAGGTGCCATGCCAATAGTAAACTGTAATGAGTTATTATATGCAAACTCTACCAACGGTAAATACTGCTCCAAGTTACCCTTAAAATCCTGAATACACATCCTTAGCATATCCTCCAGTATCTGATTCACCCTCTTTATATGCCCATCGGTCTACGGGTGATATGCGATGATCAAATGCACCTCCGTCCCCATTACCTCCTAAAAAATCTACTAGAAATGTAACACAAAGATCTTATCCTAATCTAAAACAATGCTGAGTGAAACCCCATGCAATCTCACCATCTCTGCAATGAAAAGTTGGGAAGACTTTCCTATCGTGTAATCTGTCACACCCCAAACTTACTTTAGTTTTTGGATACGGAAACAAACTTGCCTTAGTTGCACTTTGCTAAGGTAAGTGAGTTGGAAAGAAGTGATGGGATCAAAACGAAGTTAGGTTGAATATTTATGTAGCTTGCGATCTTTTAGCAGTTAATGTCAACAGCTACCACTGTGGATTTTTCATTAAGAACATATATAGGGGGTCCTCCGAGGCAGAACTTGCACTTCGTCCATAGGCGCTCCTAGGCTTATGGATTATTCATGGGATATGTGGGATTGTTATAAGACCAACGGGGGATTGGTAGTGCATGGATATTGGGTCGTGATCAGGGAAATCTTTCTGAATCACACTTGTGTTGGATCAAGTTGCTATTTATGTGGGTAAAGCTTGTTGGAATCAAGGTGATGGTGTCCATAAATGTGGGAATAATTGTTGGTTGCATTTAGGTATTAGTTGGGCATGTCTTAAAGTAATATTGGGTAGTTTTGGGAGCAGTTACATGGGTGAAGAGGTGGCTACACAGGTTTCCTCGAGTTTGGAAGGAGAAAATGTTGATAATAACCTCGTAACTTTCCAAAGACACATGTTCAGATGACAATGCAGTAGTTACTTGGATCAGTTCTCATGGGACATGCTGGTAACTTATTTTCTAGACACATGTACCTAACAGTTGGCGTTGTCAACTGTATATTGCCTTGTATTTAAGCATTGTAACCCGATAAACTAGGGATAGAGAGAGACCTAGACGATTTTGTAAAGGTTCCTTATATTTTGTGAGTAATAAAATATTGGGTTGGGGAGTTTTTCCCTATAACTATTGAGTTGCCTTACTTATTGTGATTATGTTTATTATTTTGCGTATTATTATTGGTTTACTTGGATGTAAACGCATCACAGGTGTGAGAATTCTGAAAAAAAAATCTAACATGTGACATTTGGTGTCAGAACCAAAATTTTGGCATTTTTGGGTTGCAATGGACAGTAGAAGTTCTACTGAAATAAGGGAACGTGTTTCCAAGTTAGAGAAAATCGTTGGCACTCCTACTAAAGGTGTTAAAGTTGTCCCTCTTCATGACCGTTACGAGTTGTTACAGGATGAATTAAAAAATTTGAGTAGAATTTTGGAGGAGCATATACGATAAAGTGATGATTCTCACTCTACGATCAACACTGAAATTGGTGATGTCTCAAATGATGCTAAGTCTCAGTTGAACCGAATTCATGGGGAAATCAAGTTATTAAAGGTAGCATTCAACAATGCTGGTAGTGGGATAATGTATTCGTTGCCTAAGATGAAGGTACCTAAACTTAAATCATTTTTTGGCGACCGAAATGGCAAGGAAGTTGAAAACATTCTTTGGGATATATTGCACTACTTCAAAGCACTCCGGACACTGGATGTTGAGAAGGTGGATCTTATAAGTATGTTCTTGACTGGTGATGAAGAATTATGGTGGTGTACATGCACGGAGGACAAATACCATTCTCAAATCATAACTTGGGAATCGTTGGTTTCTGAAATTAGGGAGCCCCTACAAACACTGTTTGACAGGCTCGTGATAATCTGCACAATTTTGAAGAAAATCGGTTATATGAGAGAGTATGTCAAGGAGTTTTCATACTTATTGTTGGATATCAAAAGTATGCAAAGGAAGACAAGTAGTTCAACTTCATGAAAGGCCTTCAAAATTAGGCACATGCGGAACTGTGTTGGCAAGGTGTTAAAGACTTGCCCGTAGTGATGGCTGCTATTGATGCACTGGTGGAATACAAGATTCAGGCTGGTTCCGTGAACAAGGAAGGGGCAAATAATAATGGGAAGGAGATGAAGAAACAAAAGTGGAAGAACAAGAAGAAAGACAACGATAACGTCGGTTCTACCCATTCTAATGCTGCTGCCCAGTCAAAAGATAAGACTTCTTCCAAGAACATACATTATTTTATTTGTGAAGGTCCCCATTATGAAAAAAATTATCCCAAAAATGAGAAGTTAAATGCCCTGGTTGCGAAAGATGGTGATGGTAAAGGTGGGGGAGAGCCTACTCGGGTCAACCCTATTAAACTTCTCAACTTCGTTCATCGAGAAGAGACACCTGTTGGGGGAAAGGGGTTAATGTACATTCATATTCAAATGAATGATGTTATTGTTATGGAAATGGTTGATATGGGTGATACCCATAGCTTTATTTATGATCGAGAAGTGTAATGGTTGAAATTGGCATCGACGAACGATAATAGTAGAATCAAACCAGTCAATTTAGAGGCAAAATCTATTGGTGGCATTTCTAAGGATGTTTCGCTCAAAGTTGGTGAATGGTGTAGTACGCGTAGCGTTATAGTTTCAACCCATTCTAATGCTGTTACCCAGTCAAAAGATAAGACTTCTTCCAAGAAAATATATTATTTCATTTGTAAAGGTCCCCATTATCCGAAAAATTATCCCAAAAATGGGAAGTTAAATGCTCTGGTTGCGGAAGATGGTGATGTTAAAGGTGGGGGAGAGCCTTCTCGGGTTAACCATATTCAACTTCTCAATGTCATTCATCGAGAAGAGGCACCTGTCGAGGGAAAGGGGTTAATGTACATTCATATTCAGATGAATGATGTTACTGTCATGGCAATGGTTGATATGGGTGCTACCCACAACTTTGTTTTTGATTGGGAATTGCAATGGTTGAAATTGGCATCAACGAACGATAATAGAAGAATCAAAGCAGTAAATTCAGAGGCAAAACTTGTTAGTGACATTTCTAAGGATGTTTCGCTCAAAGTTGGTGAATGGAATAGTACGCGTAGCTTTATGGTTGTGCCTTTAGATGATTTTCAAGTCATTTTGGGCTTGGAATTTTTCATAAAGGCAAAGGATTTGGTGATACCTTATTTGTAGGTCTTGTTCATTTTCGACACGCCCCATCCTTGTTTTGTCCCTTTAAAGAAGTCCTACGATGGAGTTGAAATGTTCTCCGTGTTGTAAGTGAAAGATGACATTAGAATAGGGGAAGAAGCTTATTTAGCGATACTGTTTGCGAAGAAGGAGCAGTTGCTTGCTGGTGTTCTCGATTCAATTAGGGATATTTTAGAGGAATTTAAGGGTGTTAGGCCTGATGAATTACCTGCTGAGTTACCACCTCGACGAGAAATCTATCACACTATTGTGTTATTACCTAGAGTGAAACCTCCAATAATGACTCCCTATTGAATGGATCCAACAGAATTGGCAGAGATGCAAAAGCAATTGACAAAAATATTGAAGACAGGGCAGATTCAGCCTTCAAAGGTACCTTGTGGTGCTCCAGTATTATTCCAAAAGAAGAAAGACGGTTCAATGTGGATATATGTTGATTATCATGCACTGAACAAGGTGATCGTAAAGAATAACTATCCGACTCTTATTACGGATGAGTTGCTTGACAGATTGGGCAAGGTGAAGTACTTCACCAAGATGGATTTGCATTCTGGATACTACCAGGTGTGGATTGCAGAAGGAGATGAACCAAAAACTTCTTATGTTACATGGAATGATTTATTTGAGTTTTTAGTTATGCCATTTGGCTTGACTAATGCTCTTGCTACCTTTTGTATGTTTATAAATAATGTTTTTCGAGAGTATTTAGATAAGTTCATGGTGATATATTTGGAAGATATAGTCATATATAACAACAGTTTGAGGAACATGTTGAGCACTTGTGGATTGCCCTAAAAAATTTATGTGAAGCGACTTTGTATTTGAAGGTTAAAAAATGTGAATTTGGCCAGAAGGAAATTATGTTCCTTGGTCACTTAATTTCTGAGGGGATAGCGAAAATGGACCCAAAGAAGGTTGATGCAATTGTTGATTGGCCCGTGGCAACAATGGTGAGTGAATTACGCAGTTTTTTAGGTTTGGTTAACTACTGCATATTTTTTTTGAAGAGTTTTTCAAAAAAGGTAGCATGCCTCATGGATCTTTATATGAAAGACTAGACTTGGAATTAGACCCATGAATGCTAGGAGGCATTTAACAAATTAAAGGCGATAGTGATGTGTCACCCTATTTCAAAGCTTCCAAAGTTTGATAAAGCTTTTGAAGTTCACACCGATGCGTTTGATTTTGCATTGAGGGGTGTCTTAGTTCAGGATGGACATCCAATGGCACTTGAAAGTAGAAAGTTTAATGACACCGAACGGATGCATTCGGTTCATGCGAAGGAGATGACAATGATAGTTCAATATATTCATACATGGATACACTATCTTTTGGGGCATCACTTTATGATTTACACGGATAATGTTTCCAATAAATGCTTTAATTCGATGAAAAAATTGACCCCAAAGCACGCTAGATGGAAGGATTTCATGTCTATGTTCGATTACACGTTGCTTTACAGACCGGGAAGTGCAAATCAGGTAGCAGATGCGTTGAGTAGAAAGCTTAATGTGCAGGAAGAAGGAGATTCCAACACAGCGAGTATGTGTATTCTTACTTCCCTTTCCTAAATTGTTAGTGACTTGTTGCCTCAAATTAGGGAAAGGATCGCAAAAGACCCTGTTATAAAGGTCTTATTACAACAGATTAATGAAGTTGTTATTCACAGATTTTGGGTAGATAAAGGTGTTATCTATGCAAAGCGGAAGATGCCATATGTTCCAAAAACTGGGGGAATCAAACCGAGGATATTAAAAGATACACATGATGCTTTGTACGCAGGGAATCCAGGGCAAGATAGGACATTTTCCTAATTATCTGAAAATTCTTATTGGCCTCGAATGGATTCCGTTGTAGAGTGGACGTGAGAATGTGTATGGTTTGCCAACAGGATAAAACGGATAGGAAGAAAGCAGTGGGAACCTTAAAGCCACTCCCGGTCCCTAAAAGACCTTGGGAAAGTGTATCTATAGAATTCATCAATGGATTTCTAAAAGTGAAAGACTTCACTTCAATAATGTTGTTAGTCGATCGGTTCTCCAAGTATGCTATGTTTATTCCAGTCCAAAGATTTTTTCAACGGAAGTTGCAGTAAATTTGTTCTTTCGGTACGTGGTTAAGTGGTGGGGATTACCACTTGACAATATTAGCAATCAAGATACGAGATTTACGAGGCATTTTGGACCATTTTTTTCGAATTATTAGGGTCACAGTTTATATGCTTTCTTTCTAGAGTAATGGACCCATCCTCTAGAATTAAGTTTAGTCTTTGGGTTTGTAAGCTTCGGAGAGGATTTTTCTCCTATATTATATAAATAAAATGGGTGGGGGTTCCGTCCCTCTTTGATAAAAAAAAAATTAGGGTCACAGTTGATGTTCTCAACAGTAAATCACCCTCAGATGGATGGGTAAACAAAAAGGGTGAATGCGTTATTGGAGGAATACTTATGATATTACGTAACTTCCAAGCGACAAAATTGGGTTGAGTTACTTGATGTTGCTCAGTTTTGTTATAATCTGCATCAAATGTCATCGACGGGGCAGAGTTCGTTTGAGCTTGCAATTGGGCAACAACTTCTCACTCCTCATGAGATTACAAAACAAAAATCCCAAGGTCATTATCCAGCAGCATCTAGATATACACGAGGAAGGTAGGAACGGGCAGAAGAGGCAAGGGATATTTTGGCAAAATCAGTTTGAAGGATGAAGAAATGGGCTGACGAGAGTAGGCGCGATATGAAATTTGATGTTGGTGACATGGTAATGCTAAAGCTCACTCCGCAAGTTTAGAAGAAGGTGAGATGAAAAATTGCACATAAGGGTCTAATTCAATGGTATGATGGTCCATTCAAAATCACAAGGAGAATTGGAAGATTATCTTATCAGTTGGAGCTACCTTTCCGGTTAAAATTACACCCTATTTTTCATGTTAGCTTCTTGAAGCGATTTTATGAAGACAGCTAAAACCTTAACCGAGAAGGTCAGGTTAGGGTGCGATTGATAATAAGGACATAATATTCTGAGGTTGCTGAAAGGTTTCTAGATCACCGCACGGAGGGAAAAAGTAGGAAGAATATAAGAACTTTCTATCTTGTGAAGTGGAAAGGGAAGGCAATCGAGGAAGCTACATGGGAAAAGGATACGATGTTGTGGTAATTTGAGAATGTAATTCACAGTTACTTGGAATCTATTTCGATAAGGGCATCGTCAATTCGAGTTGGGAAGGGTTTGTCACGCCCCAAACTTAATTGAGTTTTTGGATACGAAAATAAACTTGCCTTAGTCGCACTTTGCTAAGATAAATGAGATGAAAGAAGTGATGGGAGCAAAACAAAGTCAGGTTGGATGTTTATGTAGATTGCGATCACTTAGCAATTGATGTCAACTGCTACCATTGTGGATTTTTTTGTTAAGAACATATATAAGGAGGGGGGTCCTCCGAGGCAGAATTGACACTTCGTCCATAGGTGCTCTTAGGCTTATGGCTTATTCGTGGGATATGTGGGATTGACCTAAGACCAACGTGGGATTGGTAGTGCATGGATATTAGGTCGTGATCGAGGAAATCTTCCTGAATCACACCCGTGTTGGATCATGTTGTTATTTACGTGGGTAAAGCTTGTTGGAATCAAGGTGACGGTGTCCAGAAATGTGGTAATAGTTGTTGGTTGCGTTCAAGTATTAGTTGGGATTATTTTGAAGCAGTTTTGGGAGTAGTTACATGGGTAAACAGGTGGCTACACGAGTTTTCTCGAGTTTGGAGGGAGAAAATGTTGATAATAACCTCGTAACTTTCCAAAGATACCTGTTCAAATGGCAATACAATAGTTACTTAAAGCAGTTCTCATGGGAAATACTGGCAGCTTATTTTCTAGAAACATGTATTTAGCAGTTGGGGTTGTTAACTGCATGTTGCCTCGTATTTAACCATTGTAACATGATAATCTAGTGATAGAGAGAGACCTAAACGATTTTATAAAGGTTCCTTATATTTTGTGAGTAATAAAATATTAGGTTAATGAGTTTTTCCCTGTAAATATTGTGTTACCTTACTTGTTGTGATTGTGTGCATTGCTGTTCATATTATTGTTGGTTTACTTGATTATAAATGCATCCAAGGTGTGGAAATTCGAAAAAACATTCAGACCTGTACCTGTGATATTATCCACCCGAACTGGTAGGAAATGAGCCACCTTAGTCAACTGATCCATAATAACCCTTTTGGAATTGTGACCTCTCTTCGACGTTGATAACCCTATGATGAAGTCCATCGACATACTCTCCCATTTCCACACTAGAATCTCCAATGGCTATAAAAGTTCGACTGGTCTTTGATGATCAACCTTTTCCATGTTATAAGTGGTGCACCTATAGACAAACTTTATTATATCCCATTTTATATCGTCTCACCAATATTGCTTTCTCATATCCTGGTACATCTTATCCTATTTGGGATACATCGAGAATCGTGACCTATGTGCCTCCTCTATAACTGTGCACCGTAGATCCTCATTGTTTGGGAAAATAAACCTCATATTAAAGCATAACCCATCCTCATAACTGATTGAGTAAAACTCTGCTCCGCTTGCCAATAACTGTTATATCCTCTCTTAACATGGAGGATTTCCTGTGTGTGCCTTCATAACCCTAAAAATGATCTCGATTATGATGATCATCATTGCTATATAGACCCATACTACCCCCTCCTCCTAACGACACTCAGTCCACTTTGCTTTCCAAACTGCTGCCAATTACCCCGCAGGCATACAATTCAACGCATCTGTAACCACATTAGCCTTTGTCAGATTACACTAAATGTCGAACTAAATGGGTGGCCCATACACCCTATACCATGTGAACATGCACAATGAAAAACACATACATCTAAAAATCACCCACACATACCATGCATAACCATACAGTAAAGGTATACTCAATTACCCTACTAATCATGACAAAACTCGTCTTGATATTGACCACTTATTCAACTAGGGGTGCAAACCTCCCTTTCACGACGTTGCACTCATTGGCTTCGCTGTCCTTAAATCATATAATAACTCGATGTTCAATGTGTTACATATTCACACTACAATGCCTAATGTATTGAACCAACATCCTAGAGCCCAAATGTCTCTCAAATATGGACACTCACTAAGCCTCATGCATGGGACATCTCACAAGTGAAATTCAAATAAGGAATCTCGATACACTATTGCCTAACTTAGTCAGTTATCGAGATTCATTAGTGATGATGCAAGAAATCATACATATATCATTCCCAACCATCATATCAAGTATAACAGTATAAATAAAGCAAGCAAGAGGAGAAATACACAGGATATAGAGTGGTCCATCTATAAAAATGAGCCTACGTCCACTTTGTTGCCTTAGTCTCATTATGTATGTATAATAATACAAGATTGTGATGCCATTAGGGGTGCATAAGAGAGGTAGGGGAAAGAATACATGAATATAGTACAGCTGGGCAGCCAGAGTTACGGCCTGTGGAAGAGGTCTCTCGATAGTTACAGCTAGGTAAGCCCTCAAACATATAGAAGCTTGTAAAGTGAGGTAGAGTTGAGATTTTGGCAAGGCGTCGCTGCCAGATTCATCTTGGTATTTGTGACGTGAGCACTTATATTTATAGAAGTCAAAAGAAAATGTCACGTGCATGAAGGACTTGACAAGTTGATAAGTTGTGCTACCGTGGAATCTTTTTAGAAGTTGGATAGATGTTAAGTGTGTGATGACGTGCAGATGTCCATGACAAGTTGTACATCTTGGAAGGAGAAAGTCGTCGCTACCTGTTGGAACCCAGGCAACGACTAGTCAAGGAGATGACTACGGCCTATTTGTCCCACACAGTGGTGTCACGTGATCCTTTGAGATTAGCCGCAACATGTCTGTTCCCAGACAGTGGAATTTCACTCGATATCCGTAGCCCCCGGTGTCAATATTGGGCATATCAATAAGCCCCCAAGCCTCAATGCCAAGAGGTGGAGAGTTGGCACTACGATTATTTTCTATACCCTTAGCCACGGTGTTATTATTCATGACGTGTAGCTTGTTTGTCTAGGATGCGAAAGAGTGCCACGCCTTATCATATAAATGGTAGGACGCCGAGGCTTTCATTACCTTAGGAAATTTATTGAGAGAAAATTAAGATCAAACCTCTGAAACTTTTATTTTTTGTTTTTTTGTGAGGTTCCAAGACTATTTTATGGTGGTTGAAAGTTGTGGTAGGTGGAGAAACCCCTGATTCTTCTAGCTTTCATCGATTTCCAGGTAACCATACCTTCTAATTTCTTTCCATACTATAATTTCAATTTCTGCGCATGTTTGAATCTCTTCCCATGCTAGAACATTAGGGCCTTTTGGTTTGATTATTACTTTTAATTTTTTGGATAATTTTTTGGAAATTTCTAGGTTTAGAATGAAGTTGGATTCGAATTGAAGAAGTTGGGATTTTTTTGGGTTATTAGCATGCCATTTTAGGCTAGCAATGATAGGGTTTGGTATTTGTTGGTAAAATCTTTGCTTAGCCCTTATTTTGGAATTTGTTTTTGGTCAAGACCACCAAGAACATATTCTTGGTGTTCTTGACCAAAGCCCTAGGGTTTTTGGCTTTACTTCTTTGAAAGTTTGGAGTATTTTTTTTTACCTAGTTATCCCTTGGCTGCTGCTTGATAGTGGATTTTCACTGGATTACTGCGGCCTCCTTTCAATCCTTGCTTGCCTAAATTTCTCGTGGTTGCAGCCATTTAGTTGGCTTGAACTGACGTCTGCAGCCTTTTTTTTAAGCTTGTTCCTAGGTCAAAGTTCCCATTAGTTGTATCATATTAGGATCTTTAGGTTAGATAGTTGCGACCTTTAGTTTGAACTTGATGTTTTTTACGTCCATTGGCTTCATTTATGGTATATTCTTATGGCTGCGACCACTTTTTTCTTGTAAATCTTTTCACTTTTAGGTTCCGTTTGTTTATCAGGAAAGTTAAGCGGGAAAATGATTCCCGAGAAAAGTGAAGTGAAGTGAAGTAAAGGAAAAGGAAAATCATTTTCCCGTGTGTGTTTGGTTGACAACACTTTCCTACAGGAAAATCAAAGAATTGTCCGTTTGGTTGACATGAAAGTCGCCGGAAAATTGCATGAAAGTTTCATATTTTTAATTAAATAAATAATTTTCAACACACCACAAATAATTAGAAAAAATAATAAATTATTAACCTACATTAAACATATTAAAATCGAGGTTCAAATCCACTCAACAAATTATTCAAAATCAAATAATAAACATCCTAACATCAATAAATTAAAGAACTCGACAAACTAATCAATCGCTAAAGAACTCAAAACCGCTACTAGAACTATAAGCACTGAATCCAGAAGATCCAACACCATAATGCCTCTGTAGAAAAGTAATTCGCATGTCTGGAGGATATGCCATGAATTCCTTGGCCTTGATTTCGTCTGCTAGAAGACCTTCAAAAGAAACATAAGTATCTTCTTGGCCCAATACTTCAAGTTCTTGCAGTGTCTGTAACAATATAGATGGGTCTATTGCAGCTCTACGTTCATCTAATTTTGTTTTTTTAGCTTCAAGTTCACTTTTTCGTTCCATTGCATCTGCCATTTGTTTAATGCTCGAAGCCACTAAATTCATTATCTCAAAATATGCGTCAACATTTTTAAAGCGACGACCATGTTTTCTAGTAGCTGACCCTCCTGATGAGTTTCCTCGACTACTCCGAGCGATTGGATCTCCGAAGTCATTTGTTTGAGTATTATTTCCAGCACCAATTGTGTCCTCGACGACATCAAGATTTGTGTCATCTACAGGTGCATCAGATTGGCTATTATAATTATCCTCAGCCGCGCGTCTAGCATTAATATCTGGCCCCCCTCGACACCATTCACCAGTTGCTCCATCATTCCCACAAACGATTCCCAATTCCTCAAGCATTTCTATACGTTTATACCTCAAATTCTTCACCTTTGGATGTGCCTATAAAATGAATTGCAAGTTGTGTATATTTTTAAAGAAATTTAATAAGTAGTAATAAAACATAGCCACAAAATTACCTTAACATAAGTCTCCCACACTTCATCACTACACTCGACCTTTTTGGTTGAATAGTTAAAAGTAAAACCACTTTGGCTAAGCATCTGTTCAATATCTCTGTAACCTTTCTTGATTGTCTTCATACGGTTGATAACATTATCTTTGTTAATATCAATGTGAAAAGTTTATTTTAATGCATTGGCAGCGGCCACATATGCTACCTCCTTAAACCCTCCCGTCTATTTTGTTTCCTTCGTTACATTGAATGAGAAGCACTTCAATGAGACATTGATCCATTTCAGGAGTCTAGGTGGTGTTTCTCTTCTTTTCTTTCCCCATTGGAGTAGGTTCCTCAAATTTTTCCATATTTGCTATAATATATTGCATTTATAAATGTTAATTTCAACAGATGCATAAATCAATTACAGAATATCAAGTTAATTTAAAAGAAGAGGCACACAAAAGATATCAAAATATTTAGAAATAAAATTACAGTTAACACCGTACTAACGACGACCATTATAATCTTGCCACATATTATTCATTATAGTATCCCTAAGTATCTTTCCTGCTCTGCCATCCTCATTCCTCGAAATATTTTCTGCATGGCTTGGGGGAGCTTGTTGCTCCAATTCCCTATCCACATCATCTAACAAGGAATCATGGATCATTACTCCTCGGATATGGTTATGAATGATGCAACAAGCAATCACTAAATCAGTTTGGGTTGTCCATGGGAACATTGGTTCCTCTCGTAAGATGGCAAAACGCTTCTTTCCAAATGTGCGCTCAATTGCATTTCGTAGAGAGGAGTGCCTATGATTAAAAAGCTCCTTAGCAGTTGTTGGAGTGCGTCCTTTAAATTCATTCAAATGATACCTTGTACTACGAAATGGTGTAATAAAGTGTTTCAGTAATGGAAACTCCGCATCCGCAAGATAATATTTTCCTACAATTAATTTAAGAACACAAATTAACGATGGAATATATTGGTTATTTAGGGAAGAACATGACAATAAAATTTACCTGAAGGACAAGTAATTTTATGGTTTCTTGTGAGCGCACAATCTAATATCCTAGAATCAGAAGTCGATCCTTCCCAACCCGATATGACATATGTCACTTTTAGATCAAATGAATAAGCAACTAAAACACTCTGTAATGTACAACGTTTTCGATCACGAAATCGTACTATGACATCATTTGATACTTTAGCGTGAATAAGTGTTCCGTCAATCGCACCCACGCAATCCTAACACATAACAAAAAATAATAAATATCTTTTTTTTATTAATGACATTTTGAGTAGCTTTTTAATGGAAATATAGTCTAAAAAATTACCTTAAAATACGGCATAAACCTTGGGTTATCTCGTATTTCTTCTAGTACTTCTTCTCGAGGTGATTTGATAAAATCGTCATCTAATGAGATAATAGCGTACAAAACCTCATTAAAATAACGACTAATTGTTTCCCCTGAACGTCTAAAATAACACTTTAAAGCACGGTTCTTCTCATTGTGTGAAATGGTGTGGAGAAATATAGCTACTTGTTCCGCAACTTTCAGATGTATTGTATCATGTAACCTACCCGTCCCCTTCAGAATATATACTAATTTATCAAATGCTTCCACATTCATCCTCAACAAATTATAGCAATGCTCATTGGACTTTATTACATCTTCACTAAATTGTCTATCTGTTAAATATTTATTACGAGGTGGATCTTTGTCGAGATACTCCAAATAATTTTTTCCACTTGTTAATAAAGCAACAACACTAGCCACAGTGATACACGCTACTTCCATTTCATCATCAGAATCTTCCGGTGAAGCCATCTACCTATTTTTTTTAATTGAAGGGCATTAATAATGTTACAATATTATTTTAATAAAAAATACCAAAATTGAATAAGTAAAAATACACAGACATATATTTTTAAAATTAGAATCGAATCGATTATGTCTAGAATCAAATTAATTCAAAATATTAGGAGCATGCACGTAATTTAAAAAAAAAATTTAAATCTAATTTTTTTTATGTTATTACTTATAAAAGAATTATATGTGTATTAGTATACTATTGAGCGGTATACTATTGCAACACGAAATGACACTTTTTCACAAGAAATATTTTTTTACTAAAGATTTTATTTTAAAATAACAGGACATGACACAAAATATTATTTTTATTATAAGTGACATGTCAGTGTATCTCAACAGAAATATTATTTGAAGTGGGACATGTTCGTGTTTGATAAAGAAATGAGATTTCATATCGTGACATGTCAGTTTTATACGAGTCATGTTCATTTTATGTAAAATAAAATTTTGAGGGGTGTAACACCATGTCGTGTTAATTTTATTTTGGTCGCATTCGTGTTTAGTTTAAAAGAATAACATATTTTATGACGTATCTCTTTTAGTTAGATCGTGTGCATGTTAGGTAAAAAAAATAATATTTCGTATCGTGGCATGTTGTGTTATTTTTATTGTGTTTGTGTTCTGTAGCGGACAAGGACTCAATGTGCGTGGTAGTGGCACTCAATGTGGATTGAAAATGGAGTGCCATCAGATTCTGGGGAGTGTTATTTTTTTTTATTTATGGGCATTAATAATGTTACAATATTATTTTAATAAAAAAATAAACACACCAAAATTGAATGAGTAAAGATACACGACCACATATTTTTAAAATTAGAATCGAATCGATTATGTCTAGAGCCAAATTAATTCGAAATATTAGGAGCATGCACGTAATTTTTTAAAAACATTTATATCTAATTTTTTTATGTTATTACTTATAAAAGAATTATTTGTGTATTATTATACTATTGAGCGGTATACTATTGTGCAATTCTTTTAACAGGGACAAAAAACTGTATAAAAGCAATTGAAATAACATATAATCCACAAGCTATTTTTTTTCGTTCTACAGGTGATACACAAGCAATTGAAAAAACATATAATACACAAGCTATTTCTTTTGGTTCTACAGGAAGATAAGCACAAGCTTGACAGTTGACTTAAGACATCTACAAGTTCCATTTCTTTTGGTTTTATAAGCAATTATGATCCTTAAGAAAAAAAAAGAGTAATAACAGTTGTACGAGTTGACAACAATGAAGTGAACTTATATTTGTCATCAGAGATGACGTGAGGTAGAGATAGACACAAAATCCTACAGTGATAGAAATATATATCGAGCTACAGAGAAGGCAACTCATTTTTTTACTCATAAAAGATACACATATAATAGCTATTATTTTTGAGCTAGAGAGAGAAATATCTGCTTGCCTTTGTATGTTTGGGTTTCTCCAATATGATCAAATGGGTTTCTTCATGCCACTGCAAAATTTAAAGTAGAATATAGATTGAGTTTGCAACTTATTCCCCCCGAAAAAAAAAGTTTCAAGCAAAACTATATGTATACAGTATAAATTATGTTTTTACTCATAATTTTTTTCCCGCAGATCTGAGAGATGAGAATCAATGGAGCTTTGTAGTTTATTATATAGTAATGGGTTCATCTACGTTCAGCTATTTGTGTGGGACTTCGTGGAACCACCTAAACAAAGCAAGGAATTTTTCAAAGATTAGTCAGAGGTATTTTTTGAGGATTTTGTGGGAAGTGAGGGAGAATAGGGATGGGTTTTAGAATGGTTTTGGTGAGATACGTTTTCCCGTGACCCATTTTCCAAAGGTTTTGGTCAGACATATTATTCGGGAAAGTGATTCTTGCGGGAAAGTTAATTTCTTACGGGGCCCACCATTTTCCGATAAACCAAACAGCAGAATTGTGCAAGAAAATTATTTTCCGATCATTTTCCATTCCTTTTCCTGTTAAACAAATGAAGCCTTAGTCTTTACATAGTCGCGACCTCTTCAATGGACTTCTGATCATAATGGTTGCGATTAGGGGTGTTCACGGGTCGGTTCGGGTCGGTTTTGGACCATAGTTCAAACCGAACCGATCGGTTCGGTTTTGGAAAAGGCCAGACCGAAACCAAACCGACTATGAAAAAACCCGTCAGTTTCGGTTCACGTCGGTTTCGGTTCGGTTCGGTTTTCGACGGTTTCATATTTGGGCCGGTTTTTTTAAGGGCGGTTTTCGGTTTGGGTCGGTTTTTAAAGGTGGGTATTGGTTTTTGGATATAAAAATATAAGTTATTTAGTTTTTTTTTAATATATATATTGGTTCGGGTCGGTTCGGTTTGAGTCGGTTTTTCCCACGTATAAACCGACAACCGAACCGACATGGTCGGTTTTTTATATCCGTAAACCGTAGGCCGAACCGGGCTAAAAAAAACCGGCGGTTTCGGTTCGGTTCGGGCCGGTTCGGTTCGGTTTTCGGGTCGGGCGGTTTTTTTGAACACCCCTAGTTGCGATAACTAACTGTGGAGTCCTTCTGCTTTTTTAGGTCCTTTCAATGGCCTTATGCATCGAAACACTTGGGAATATTTTAAGGATTTTTGGAAGAGGCACTTTGGGATTCCTCCTCCCATCATGCTCGACGTAAAACCCCTAAAAACCATTGGGTCTTGCAAACTCAAATATTGCCCAAATTGCATGACGATAGACTTTGACTCCATTGACTCATCTGATTATAGGGATCCTAGGGGGACCGCAACAAATATCGAGGAAGATACCCATTCAAGCAGAAAGCTCCCAGCTGAGGTAAATGCTAGTGGTAAAGAATATTGAGGTCAGGACTTCTGGCCATGGCCAATCTACCGATAAAATTCCTACGTCACTTAACCACCATTGTATCATGAATGAAAAGTGGTTAAGTTCCATAGCTGTGGCCATTGAGTTCCCACAAGGAACTGTTTGTACACTTCCTATTGTGGAGAAGAGGTCATGATTCATAGTTCCCAATGACGGGGTGTGCTTCCCTTTTCATGATTTTCTCATGGGTCTCTAGTTGTCAGTCCCTATTCTAGTGAGGAGACTTATGAGCGCCATGAATTCGGCCCCAGACCAACTTAACCAAAATAGCTGGAGGACTATCCTTGATACCATTATCAATCGGAAGAAATATTTTGAGAAGGATATCTGTGCCACAGAGTTCTTTGAGTTTTACAGACCGAAAGAGAACTCCCTGGATAATTCGTGGTACTATTACTTCGGTCTGCGGAAGGGGGGCGATATCAAATGATGAGAAAAACTTTCAGTGTAAACAACTAGAAAGTCAAATTAATTTTCATTTCTGGTGACACTGGGAGACCCACTCCAAGGAAAATGAGAGGAAAAGAGTAATTTAGTTGCCACGGCAATGAAAGCGCCCCTCCAAAGAAGGTAAACTTTTTTGGTTGCTTTTATTTTTTCCTTATATCATTCAATGCAACCTATCTTTTAGAGTTTTGTGTATTTTCCAGGTCTTCTATTAACTCTTTATAAATACAACTTTTACAGGCCTAAAACTTAACAGTAGGCAGAGGAAGAGGGTTGAGGACGCGGGCCTCTTGGGCGATGAAGAGAAACACTTTCCTCGCATAGTAACCTCTTGGAAGATTTTCAAAAGAGGTTACTTTCCATCCAAGGATGTTCCAAAAATGACTGCGAAAGGTATCTATTTAAATTCTTTATCGCGATGTGTATTTGGCACTTGAAACTAATTTTACCCAATTTTCAAGTGATGCCGAAAAAATTAACCGTGAGCTACTCATTGCCCAACTCAATGAGACAGATGAGGCTAACCTTGGCCTCAACCAAGCCTCTAAAAAGAAGGAGAATAAGAGAAAAAATGCATCCAAGGAGGTGGATCCTGAGGCTGAGAAGGAATCAACTTTTGCAGCTGGGGTTGAGTAGGCTAACCCTCCCACTAAGAAGGAGGTATCCCCTGTCGATGATGTTGTGGATGATGTGCCGCAAAAGCAAAAATTAATGATGATATTGGTGCTGAGATGGACGTGGTACTCCTAACTTTATCTACAGGGGACTTTCATGGAGGTTCCAACCCATTACATTTCAAACACTGCATCCCCTCCGTGGATTGTCATGAAAGTTAATGCCAACTTGCCCACTCCACAAAGTAGGGCTAAAAGGGATAACCAAAGGCCTACCACAACCTCAATAGAGGAAACCTGATCCTAAATCCCTATGGAAGTGGATAATAAGGTGGAGGCCATAACCACTACTTAAAAAGAGGCTGAAGATAATTTTAAGCAAGTTGTAAATGCCTTGAAAGCCTCTGAAGCCAAAACTCTTAAGGTAACCAGGAAAGTTATCTCTCTTTAAGAAAAGCAGACTCCAACTAAGTCATTGATCCAAAGGTTGATAACAAATTATACTGCAGCCTTAAAGTAATTTAAAGAGAAATATGCTGAAGCCACCAAGAAGAAGGATAAGGAGCATGCTGTGGCCCTAGAAAATGTTACTGAAGGTGCCGTAGCCTAATTAAAAACTTCCAAGGACTTTTTCATGATTAATAATAAGGCCTATCTCTGCGGCTTCCAGGAGTTAAGGCACAGGGTTGCGAAAAACTTCCCAAAGGCCAAGGATGCCGTATTTTCTTGGAAGCTCAGGGACCCTGAGCATATGGAGTGCGAGACTGAGCTGAGAGCCACAAATGAGTTGCCAAGAAAATGTCTTGAGGAGGCTGCTGCTGAAGATGATGAAGAGACAAAAACTGCAACTGATTATACAGATAACGATGTTGAAGAGGATGCATCCTCTTAGTTTCTCCTTTTTTAAGATTGTAATTTCCTTATAATTTTTTCCCTCCGTGGATTTTAGCAACTATTTTTAATTTAGGGTTATTTTGTAATTTTTTTTTAACTTCACAGGGCCCTCCGTGGCTTTCAAACACTTAATTATTTTTTTGCATGTAATAATATATGGCTGCGGACACATTTCCAAATGTTGAATGCCATGTTGTTTCTTCCACCATATTTTTGTTGACACACCTGAGTTCATGGAGGAGTTTTGAACACGTAACGACCTTTTATTGCTTAATCTTGAATTTTGTGTACAGTAGCTTTAGACATAGGTTGTAACCTTCATATATAAACTTTCACTTTTTAAGATAGGGTGCAGTAATGTAGACTTTGTAGAAAAATTAGCTCTGGACTAAATGGTCATGGCCATGGACTTTAAATGTTTGATTCTTCAGTCTTCATTCTTTATATGAGTGTCGTGGTTATTGCCAAGATAGTTGGGGTGTAAAATTACCCTTCCGCGATCTTTAAAACTTAGGCCCTTATAGAATTATTGTTGCTGTTATGCTGGATTATTACGATTTATTGGGAAAACTTTCCCTTACTGCGGATAACAATATCCTTGTCCCACCCTTCTTATTTGACTGCGGCTTATTTCACATAGTTGGACCTTTTCTTACTTTTGGGGCATTTTTAAGCCTCCCCAGACCGAGTTATCAATAAGCCACCAACGGTTGTACGGGTATTTTTAGGCCCCCCTACGTTAGGTATCATCAAGCCTCCCCAAGTTGGGTATTTTTAAACCTCCCCAGACTGGGTTGCCAATAAACCACCCACGACTAATAATGAGAATTAGGAGCCCTCAAGGATAATATAAGAATTCTGTATCTTTAATTTTGAGATTAGGTATTATGAGCCCAAAGACTAATATAAGCATCCCGTATCTCTAAATACTTTTGTAATGTGAGGGGTGTTACAGGCCAATTAAGGCCATCACCCTTTCTCCTCTATGGACACTTGCTCCCGTAATAAGTAATCTTTCGAAATAATTATTTTTTCCTTTGAAATATGACAAGCCCGTCAATCTCATTTTTAGAGTGAAGCTGCGATTTTTGTTGTGGCCGTGGTCTCAGTGAAATTCACACCATTTGGCCCGATCCCTTTTATGTCGCGAGGACTTAAGCTTCTCAGGACACGTGAGCAGTTTGTCCTCCTTGATTCTCTTTAGCATATCTTCAAGACTGGAGATCAGAAGGGTGTAGTCTTCATAATCTCTTTCGATTTTTGTCCTTCATGTTTCCTTTTTTCCATAGGCACGATTGCGACCTTATCTTCAATGGTCGTAGACTTTTGCTGTGAGGTAAAGGCTACGGCCTCCAGCATCACGACCCTCTGTGACAGGAGGTTGATCTGGCCCTAGAGTGAGGCCTGATTGTTATAAAGGTGGTTGATGTAGTTCAACAGTTGGGTAACATCTTCATTCTTCCGCGATCCTGATCCAGGTTTTCCTTCTATGACTTATGTTATGCCAATCTTTATAAACTATCTCTGAGATGAACTAAATAATGATGAGATAATCAAGGAATGTAATGAGAAAAACCAATGTATAGTCATTGGGCAGTCTTTTTGTGACTAACTGCAGCCCTTCATTTGCAAGTGGGTAGTTGTAGTCTTGAAAGGCAGACAAGGGATAGACCACGACCTATGATACACGTCTAGTTACTTCCATGACCTCCCCAAGGAATCATTCACCAAAGTTTAATTCTTAGCATAACTTATATGTTTAAGCTCTTTTCTCCAGGTGGTGAACTAAAAATTTAGTGAAAATATGCTAACTACTATAAAAGGGATGTGAACTATAGGCAATTGACCTTATAGGCCACATCCAATCAGAGGGAGGGGGGGTGATCTAAAAAATAAACATAAAACTTGGGTTTCACCCACAAAACTAGGAGCCTACTAAAGACATAAAAAGTGAAGTGTAATATAGCACAAATTTGGCAGTGAAAACCAAAAGAATGGGGATAATAATGGATCTAACTAAATGAGTGCATCCCTAGTTACCCACCTTTATGAGGCCATGGCCTTTTGTATTCTTCAAGACTAACTAGGTAGGTCAATTTCATTGGTGCATAGAAAACAGATCTAAGGCCATGGAAAAAAGATCTAAAAATAAATCTAGAAATAAAGAACCCTCTTATGGAGTTTACATGTAACATATGAGCTCAACGACCAAAATATTACCCAGGGGATAATGAACTCGAGGTCCTCGTTGATGAAATAAGGTGCAAGAAACCCAAAATAAGTGGAAACTAGGTTTAATATCCTGTTTCCCATAGACGGAGTTAAAATGACGATGCGAGAAATCATACATATATCATTCCCAACCGCCATATACAGTATCACAATATAAATAAAGCAAGCAATAGGAAAAATACATAAGAGATGGAGTGGTTCGGCTATAAAAATGAACCTACATCCACTTTGTTACCTTACTCTCATTATGTATGTATAATAATACAAGATTGTGATTCCATTAGGGGAGTATAAGCGAGGTAGGGAGAAAATACAAGAATATAGTATAGCTGGGCAGCCAGGGATGTGGCCTATAGAAGAGGTCTCTAGATGGCTGCATCCCGGTAAGCCCCCAAGCATCTAGAAGCTTGTAGAGTGAGCGATTTGGCATAAATATTTCATATTTATCCCCTTAATTTAGATTCTTTTATGATCCCATGAATTGTAATTAACCCCGATTTATCTCATATTTATGCTACTAAACATTTTTTGGCGAGTATTTCTTATTTTGTGTATTTCTCATGTGTTTTACGAGTATTCCATGCAAATGAATGCGGGAGATAAATTGAAACAGTGAAGGAAACAAAGAAAGAAGTTGAAGGGCATATTAGTAATTTTCAGCCATAACCCAGAGGAGGAGCCAACTGGGAAGTTGAAGAACGTGAAATCACAAGAATTCTGGAAGAAACGACACCTTGATCTGAGCTGCGGTGAAGAAATCACACAAGTTCAAAGTTGAGAAGAAAATCCAGGGGCAAACGAGGAATTGTGGAAAATAGACATGCGAACCGGTTCGCCTGCACACCTAAAACTGTTCGGCTCACTCGAATGCAAATTTTTATTTTAATTCGGATTTTCTCTCGGAGTTGTGTTAAGGTAGGACACTTGCAAAAACGATTAGAGTTAGTTATAGATTCATATTAGAGTAACTTTTTATGAGTTTTAATATAGTTTTGAGAGCTTTTTGGAGGTAAGGAACATAGAAGGCAAGAAGATCATCAAAGATTATTATTTTACCATTACTCTGCACTATACTCTTCAATATAAGTATTTTTTCCTTCAATTGCTTTCAAAATCCATGCTATCTAAGTTATAGTTGTGATTTCTCATGCAATAGTGATTAAATACATGTTTGTTTGCATTATGTACGTCATCATGAATCTATGCAAACTAGAATTCATGCTTAAATTTAGATTTACCATGTCTAGTTAAGTTCTTAGAGGGCTGGGCTAATGAACCCAACCTAGGTATTACGAATGGATTAAAAAGTTGATAAAATATAATTAATAATTCAAAGGTCTGAAATCTTATTGAAACAAACATCGTAGGTCTTTTAATTTCGTTTGTCCTAGGTAACCGTAATGTTTAAGAATATGATACGAGTTTCGATAATTTATCATTCCTATTAAATACGATTTTTGATTTGATATTGTGAGGATTTAAATCCTCATATGCCGAATGCTTAGAAAGTATTTAATGTTTTTTTTAATTATGAATTAAGTTCTTAAAGGTTTAAGTCCTAAGTAATTACAAACGGTTCGGGGGAGTGTACTCCAACTCTATTTTCTCGCATATAGATTAAAGATCAAATAGTTATTCTTGTATGCTTACTTAATTTATAATTTTTATTAATTTGCATTTGTTGATAGGAAAGTCCCCAAAACAATCATTTTTTTTCTTCGAGTTAAACGTAAGGTTAATCGCCTTTCCTACTCGTCGTCACGTCTTATGTCATATTCCCTGTGTTCGATACCCGACTTGTTTGAATTATTACGTACACAACCGGCGTACACTCGAGTGGTAATTCACACGCATTAGAGACACATTTTGAGTCACGTCAAGTTTTTGGCGTTGTTGCCAGAGAATTAGGTAGATGTTTAGGTTAGATCGAATTAATCCAAAATTTGACTCCAATTCATAAAAAATTTAAAAAAAATCAGAAAAATTCAAAAATCCAAAAAGAAAATTTGGGAGTGAAATCGACTTCGTCACTTTTGCCAAATATAGAATCTCTCAAATACTTACATGCAAAATCCTCAACCAACTCCTCAGTCTACTCCTACCAAAATTCACAAAAATCCCATAGTGGAGTACAATCCCGATAGCCCACACACTCCACGCGTTCCACATTTTTAGGTTCCAACTCCTACACAACCTATTTCCATCATGAGTCACACGTCTAAAGAGTCCGGTGAGGGGCGCGATAGTATTATTTTGAGCGTGATGTCGTATCAAGGTAGTTTTAGTACGGGTGAGGGTGAGTTACCATATCGCTCTATAAGAGACCTCTTATATCCTGAGCGAACCGTCACTTTGGGATGCATTATATTCCCGTATAATGCGGGGCAGTTTCATTTTCAAAATGGGATGATTCAAATCCTCCCTACATTCCATGGTATGGGGTCTAAAAAACACTACCTCCACATTAAAGAGTTCGAGGAGGCGTGCGATAACTTCATCGATCAAACGTGCACTGCAGATGTCGTTCACCTCAAACTTTTTCCCTTCTCCCTGAAGGATAAGGCCAAGACTTGGCTATGGTCTTTGGCACCAAACTCTATTGGAATGTGGAGGGACATGCAAGTGAAGTTTATCCAAAAATCCTTCCCCCCACATTTAACCAATTCCATTACATCTCAAATTGAAATGTTTAGACAACTTGAAAATGAGCCTTTTGATAGATGTTGGTAGTGTTTCAATGAGTTACTTAATAGGTGCCCGCACCACGATTTTGAGAAGTGGAGACTCTTCTACTTTTTACATCATGGGCTAAGATTAAGTTCCAAATAACTCGTTGAAACCATGTGCCCCGGGGAGTTTCTATGGTTAGACACGAACTATGCTGAGGCTCACTATAAGCATGTCGTTGAGATTATTTAATCGTGGGACACATCTGATCCAAACATTCAATCCAAGATAAGACAAATGTCCATGGTTCCTTCCGCATCTTGAATATATCAATTAGATAAGGAAGCCGAATTAAAACTCTAAATTAATCAATTAGTAAAGAGGCTAGAGGATGTAGTCGTGGATAGGGGAGAGACGTATCCGACTCCACTCGAGCATTGAGAAAGAAGGTGTGTGCTATTTATGAGGCGGGACATTCAACGAAGGAATGCCCGACGATACCCGTCTATAATGTTATGCTCTAAGAGTAAGTGGAAGCGGTAGGATATTTTAAGGGTAACTTTAATGCCTCAGATGGGAATTATTATAACCCTTCATAGTGGAACCATCCGAGTTTTAGTTACGGGCAACCAAATGCTGCAATGAGTCTGAATTCGATTGTTGCCCACCACCCGCCACCACTTCCGCCTTTCTAACAAGATACACCTATACAAGCACCACCTCCCGCATCCTATTATACCCCCAGCTAAGAAGCCTCTAGGACACTTTGAATCAAATCATGCAACCTCAGTCAGCGATTAACGCTCAAAACGCCCAAAATTTTGCTGACTTAAAGGCGTCGTTGTCCAAGTTGAAATCTTCCCTAAGTGCCCAAGAGAAGGGAAAGTTTCCTTCCCAAGGCCAAAGACCTCCTCAAGGTCAAAACTTTGTTAGCTCTAACCCCGATAAAAATCAAGAGCAATGTAGTGCGGTAAACACTCTACATAGTGGAAGAGTTGTTGACTTGTCACTTCCTCCACACTACGAGTAAAATGATAAGGATATTTTTCCCCAGCACAAAAGAGGCCGAAGATGTCCCATTGAGAAAGTGTCGTAATGATGAAACAATCAGGCCCGAGGTGGTTGTGAAACTTCCCATTGTTGCTTTATACCCTCAACGGTTAGTACCTCACTCCAAAGAGACTACCTGTGATGATGTTTTAAATGTTCTTAAGCAAGTAAAAATTAATTTACCTTTCCTTTAAACTATAAACCAGATTCCTGCATATGATAAGTTCCTTAAGGACCTACTCATGGTGAAACATAGGCTAAAGATAAAGAAAAATGTGTTCTTGGCACATAACGTCAATTCAGTACTGTTGAGTGACCTTCCATCAAAATTTAAAGATCCGGGTGCACCGACTATTTCGTGCATCATGGGGAAAAACCGAATTAAAAGAGTGTTAATAGATTTAAGGGCGAGTGTTAAAATTTTTCCCTACTCCATCTATAAATAATTATAATTGGGGGACCTTAAGCCCATAAAGATAACTCTCCAATTAGGAGATCATTCTGTGAAGATACCTAGGGGGTCGTTAAGGACGTGGTCATCCAAGTTATCACTTTCTACTTCCCGGTGAATTTTGTCATTTGGAACTAGGAGCCCTCTGATCTTCTGAACAATAATGTTCCCGTAATACTTGGACTCCCATTCTTATCTATGGCTAATGCACTAGTCAATACTCACAATGGGTAAATTTAACTCACATTCGAGAATATGACTCTCGAAATAAACATCTTACACATCACCAAGCACGAGGGTGATGAGGACGAAGCACGAGAGATGGATCTGATGGAAGAAATAGTGCACGAGAACGTTGAGAGGAACCACACGAGAGAACCGCTATGGGTATATCTTATTACGACAAGTGAGAGAAAAAATTCCAATGACGAGTGAAAGGTAGAGGATACGTGTTTAATGACTGCTATTGAGAGGGAGAGAGTGCACGTAGGCGTGAATGAGAGATAGATCCATGATGAGAGTAAGAGAGAGTATTCAGAGACCGGGGAGAGAGAGAGAGTTAAGAGATATGAGCCTAGAATACTTTGAGAAAGAATTCGGGCTGGTGAAAGAGAATCTCAATATCTAAGTCCGATTGTTATCGGACTCTTTTTGTCACTTAGAGGAGAACGAATGGAAATATCGGATAGATAAATTCCTTCTTTGTGACCATCTGCCCATGCCACTTGATTTCTCAGATACGATCGAAGAGAGGAATAGTGTTTCAAATGATTTAGATATCCATCCAAGTAATCTCGAGTGTTAAGGGAATATAGGTTTATCATGTACCTCCAATTTCCATCAAGATGCTCTCTCTAAGTCGGGACAAGTATGCTGCGATTCGATTAGGAACCACGAGGATCTCATTCACTTCAGTCATCACGATCCTCGAGATGTCCCCCATACCTATGGATATGACCCCAACTTATTCTGATTATTAGTTTACGATGTGAGTAAGATGGAGACAAAGAGAACAACTGACCCCGTACATGGGGTTGGGTGAGTTTTAGGACAAATAGAGAGGACATTGTACCCCCAATGTGTATGGGGTGAGTAGGTGTTGTATAAGAGTGAGTAGAGGTAGTTTTAGAGTAGTTTAGAGGTCCGTAGAGGTCGTGATATAGGAAGTTTTTGAGCACCACATTGAGTTTTCATGCACTGGAGTGCACACGCATTTAGAGAGTGATATGGAGGTGTCACGGGGTCCCGAGTATTTAAAGAGGCTTGAGATACATTAGAGAGGAGAGGGTGAGGTTTAAAACACTTAGAATGTGAAAAAACAAGGCAAATTTGAGGTTTAAGGCAGCGAGTTTGGCCGAAACGTGGGCTAAACCGGTTCGCATGCAAACTGGTTTGCCTGCACATCGGAACTGGTTCGGAAGACCTAAGCCGAGATTCGCTGCCCTTTCCCAAATTTCTTCCCCCCTTTACAAATTTTTTTACCCTTTTCCAAATTCCCTCCCTACAAAATCCCCCACCCCCCAACCTTCCCCCCAACCATTTTTTTACACCTTTTCCCTTCCTTCCACCTTGTCCCATCTCTACCGTTTCCATTTCCCCCCAAATCCAACCCCTTCCAACCCTTTCCTTCACACCAAATATCCTTTTCTCCTCTACTCTACAATTCCTAATATCTCCACTAATAAATTCTCCACGGCTCCCCGTCGCACCAACCGCGTCCACAAATACGACTCCACCACCATCCTCCACAAGGGGGTCAACCATGAGTTTCGTTCCCTCCAAGAGCGCGATTGGTATGACGCTTACTTTAAGACAACATGCAAAATTCATATCGAGCGTCGTGTCAATTGGCTGGAGCTTCCTGCCGAGGTCACCGCCCTCTTCCACCACCGAGGGTGGTGCACATTTTTCAACCCTCCACTCGATAGGGTCTATGATGAGGACGTACATTTTTTCTATGCGACACTAGTTCGGAAATCCCCTACTCTCCATGAAGCCTTCATGAACAACATCCACATTCCTTTCTCTCTCGCCATAATCCAAGGGAGTAGGTGTGATCGAGGGGTCCCTCTACCCAAGACTTTGAAAATGGTGCGCTACTACCACCTCATCACTTTTGGAACAATTCTTTACACCACCAATGACTCGGTGGTCCGTCAATGCCATGGCAACTTCCTCTACCATTTTCTCGATGCAACAAGTATGATCAACCTTGACCAACATTTATACATGGAAATCCTTCATGCCGTGTATGACGAGATGGGAAAAGTCTCTCTTCCTTATGCACGTCTCATTACTGGAATCATGTATGACACCGGGGTGCAGGTCCTTGACTCGCAAGTCAAATTTTCAAAACTGATTGGGACCACTTCCACCACCCGAAGTGCCCGTCAGAAGAGAGTGGCCCACCCCTACCGCCAATTATTGATGATGAGGAGCCAATAGATCACGATGCCCCATTGCGCGATGCGGGTGGTGATCCCAAGGAGGAGGAAGAATAAGACTCCGCATACGAGCCCCTTAGTGATTTTGATGAGGGGAGTTTTAACACCACGGTTATCCACCATCAGATAGACGCATTGGAAACATGCTTGAATGGATTCATTTTTGAATATCTGGCGAATATGAGACTCTATGAGCGAGACACTTACATGATGGTGCGTCTCCAATCAGAGATGTATCGTCTCCAAATGGGTCCAAATGCATAAACTCTGAACTACTTCTATGACTCTTATCCCCGTGATCCATTTGCGCCCGACGCCTCTAATGCACCACCACAGTAGCTCTCCCCTTTAGTTATTTGGTGTTCAATTATGTAGTTCTTAATTGAGTCATTTTGCTTACTCTTTGCAAGAACTATGTAATTTATCCTTTATCACTTTGTAATAACTTGTAGTGGAAATGAAAAAATTGCATTTTAAATATTTGTTTATTTTATTCTCGCACTTATTATTTTTTCTTATTTAGATTTTAGTCCTTTTGATTGAGGACAATGAAAAAGTCTAAGTTAGGTGGTGGTGGGGGGGGGGGGGGGGGGGACAAGTGCATCTTTTAAAAACTTCACAAATTTTTAAAATGCCCCCCCAAAATTAAAAATTTTCGAAAAAGCCAAAATATTTTTTTCAAAATAAATAAAAATTGGATTTTAAAAACTGCAAAAATATAACTAAATTTTTTATTTAAAGTCTCAACTTGTAAAAACTAAATGCACAAAGTCGAAATTGACCAAAAATAGAAATTGTGAGAAAATTGACGACTTAACGAATAAATGTGGAGATTATTAACCCGGTGAAATTTCAAGCCTATCATCTTTTATGAGTATTTAAATCAATATGAGTTAATAGTTAACTCAAAGTTCAATTCAAGGTTAAATAAGTCGTTGAAAATCTCTATTCCTTTGTTTTGATCGGTTATAGGGAAACGAGTGAGATGTTGTCTTCAAAACCCGCTAAAATATCTCTAAATTAAATTCTTCTCGAGAGGCATATGGTAAAATAATGAGTAATTTGGATAATGGAGTTAAGCCTTTGTTTGTTTACCAAAAAATATGAGCCATAAAAAGTTGTGAAAAAAAATCCCCTTGTAAACTCAATTGAGCCAACTAGATTTTTGAAGTTCGTTTGATAACCCGAAAATACCATTTAGCCCGGAGTTGTGAAAAACGAAAAATCCATCAATCATGACCAAATGGTGCAATAAAAAGGGGAAAGAAAAGAAAAAAATAGCAAAATTCCCAAACAAAAAATCGAAAAAGAAAGAAAGAGCAAATGCCCGAAAAAGTGCCAACGGACATAGTAAGAAAAATTTTCCAACTCCGAATTTTCTAACCAGCCCATTTTTCACCCGATATACCACAACTCGAAAAAAGTCCTAACCGAGTCCAAATAACGAAATTAATTACCGTATGGAGAGCCTAAGATACGATAAGATAATAAGAGAGATTAATTGATGCGAACTAAGAGGCGACGTTTCTCGTTTTACAATGACCGTATTCCAATGATGAGATATTTTCACCATAAAAAATCAGTCTTTCAAATTTGTGTGCGTGAATTTGTGTTCCATCATATTTACTCTTTATATCATGAAAATCGAGAGAACTAGCCACGTTTCGAGAGATTATTTTGTGAGATTATCTTGTGAGAATTGAATCAAAATGAATTTTTAGAAAGTAATGTAATGATCAATCGGTGGAAGTTAGCAGTTTAATTCTCGGCTTCACCCCCCCTCGAATTGGGAGTCTTGAATAGGAATTTATGATGACTATTTTGGGGGAATTTAAGTTGTAGATTTTTTAAAGTGTTTTGGTTTTTTCTTTAGTAAAAAAATGAATTTTATGGGTAAATTCGCTGCAAACCCTTACAAGACACCACTCGTCCTACGAGGGTAACCTTGGGGTTTAACAACTTGTTCCACACGCTAAATGTAATCGCTTGCCCGTGAAATAGGTATTATATCCCAATAAATGTTTACAAACATCTTTAACTCATACTCTTATTCTTTTACATTTCTCGGGATGCGCAACGTTCTAAGTTAAGAGGATTTGATTAAGCATAAATATTTCATACGTATCCCCTTAATTTCAGTTCTTTTATGATCCCGTGAATTCTAATTAACCCTATTTAAATCATATTTATGCTACTAACCCTTTTTGGCGAGTATTTCTTATTTTGTGTATTTTCTGTGTGCTTTATAAGTATTTCATCCAAGTGAATGAGGGAGAGAAACCGAAATAGTGAAAGAAATAATGGAAAGAAAGTTGAAGGGTATTTTAGTAATTTTACATCCATAGCATGAAGGAGGAGCCAACTTGGAAGTTGAAGAATGTGAAATCATAAGAATTTTGGAAGAAACAGTGCCTCGATCCGATCTGCTGTGAAGAAATTACGTAAGTTCAAAGTTGAAAAGAAAATCAAGGGGCAGAAGAGGAATTAATCAAAATAGACATGCAAACCGGTTCGCCTGCACACCCGAATCGGGTCAGCTCAACCGAATGTTAACTTTTATTTTAATTATAATTTTCTGTAGGAGTTGCGTTAAGGTAGGACTCTTGTAAAAACAATTAGAGTTAGTTGTAGATTCATATTAGAGTTAGTTTTTATGAGTTTTAACCTAGTTTTGAGAGATTTTTGGAGGCAAGGAACATAGCAGACAAGAAGATCATCAAAGATTAACATTTTACCATTATTCTGCACATTACTCTCCAATATAAGTATTTCATCCTTTAATTGATTTCAAAATCCATGCTTTCTAAGTTATAGTTGTGATTTCTCTTGCAATAGTGATTAAATACATGCTTGTTTGCATTTCGTACGTCATCATAAATCCATACAAAGTAGAATCCATGCTCAAATTTAGATTAACCATGTCCAGCTAAGTTCTTAGAGGGTTGAGGTACATGAACCTAGCCTAGGTATTATGAATGGATTTAAAAGTGGATAAAATCTAATTAATAATTCAAAGGTTTAAAATCTTATTGAAAAAAATATCATAGGTCTTTTAATTCCGTTTGCCCTAGGTAACCAGAATGTATAAGAATATGATACGAGTTTTGATAATTTATCATTCCCATTAAATAAGATTTTTAATTTGATATTGTGAGGAGTTAAATCCGCATTTTTCTAATACTTAGAAAGTATTTAATGTTTCTTTGAATTATGAATTAGGTTCTTGAAGGTTTTATGTCCCAAGTAATTACCAACGGTTCGGGGGAGTGTACTCCAACTCCATTTTCTTTCATATAGATTAAAGATCAATTAGTTATTCATGCTTAGTTAGTTTATAATTTTTATTAATTTGCATTAGTTGACAGGAAAGTCCCAAAACCAATAATTTTTTCCTTTCTTCCTTTGAGTTAAACGAAAGGTTAATCGTCTTTCCTACTCGTCATCACGTCTTACATCCTATTCCCAGTGTTTGTTACCCAATTTCCTCGAATTATTACTTACGCGACTGGCTTATACTTGAGTCGTAATTCACATACATTATAAACACATTCTGAGTCGCGTCAGTGAGGTAGAGTGGACATTTTGGCAGGGTTTCGCTACCATATTCGTCTTAGTACTTGTGAGGTGAGCACTTTATGATACCCCGACCAATTAAATACTGGGTGATCAGTCCTTTATAATTTTAAAATAGGATATCTGGTTGGTGTTCATTCTTAGCATCACTGTAGAAAAATATTTTTCTTTATTAATCACCTAATAATTAATTAAGCTAGTGTCAAAACGTTTAACGCAATAATTAATGTCAATTAAATTAAACCATTTAATACATTCCCCAATCTCATGAATAGATAAAAAAATGAATAAAACACCATCTAACCGAATATAATAAAACTGAAATAGTCGACCCACTTAAAAGAATTCAAAACCATCAAACATAATAATGATAAATCCAACTGAATACTGAAATAAATGAGTACAATGTCTCTCTGACATAACTAAAAAGAGAATGGGCGACACATGCCCTAACTGGAAAGCCTAAATAATAGAACTGAGATGATAGATGTGAAGGCGTCTAAATGTGAGGACCTGCAACTCCCATAATAGATGTAACACGTCAAGAGGTCCGACAGTCTAAGCTTGGCGTCCCTGTGGATGGACATCTAAAAATAATTTCACAAGAAAAAGAGATTTTGCAAGAGACGGGTCAGAGCCTGAGTGTAAAATAATTTGAAACAGTTTAGCAAGTATTTAAAAATGTAATAAAGAAATATAATACACATGTTAGGTTTCGAACACTCACTTGATATTCTCACCTCTCAACTATTATGCATGCCTAACGTACCTCTAAACTATCTTAGTTATTGTCATCACTTAACTATAACGTAGACATCCACTTTTCAACTATCACTCGTGGTAATAACCCGTATTTCCCGCAAACCATTATTATTAAATGTTCTTGCTTTTGATATTACCGTAAGAGTTTCACAATGAGGTTAATTGTTCACATACTTAAGTCATTTAATATATATATATATATATACACTATTACGACACCCCTAGAATCAGGTGTGGTGGATACAACTCTGCTATCAAGTCCCGGTACATCTTGTACTAAATAAGGACTGATGATTCAGAATTATTCACGAACCACAGAAATACAAACCACACATATTTGGAGGCGAACATAATCCTAAGCTTTTGGGTTATGCACATACCTATGCACCCAAACGATCATTCAATACCATTGTTCACATAAATGGCAATCCAACCTAAGTCCGATGTTCTGAGGTAGAAGTCTAAACCCCCCCGAAGGCGCCTCAAGATAAGACTGTCACCTTCACAACCTCCCGCAATAGCAAGCATCGTACGTATGTCATACACAGAATAAATCAATTATATAATAGGTATTCATCTCACCACACACATATATATATATATATATATATATATATATATATATATATATATATATATATATATATATATATATATATATATATATATATATATATGTATGCTCACGTCCCATATCATAATTCTTATACGTAGTATATTATTATCCCGAATATCCTACGTTTACTTGGATACCAGTTTCACTCTTTATCGTACGCTCTCGAGTATTCCTTCACCACTCAAAGTGTACACATTATTCTACCCAAAATATCAGTAGGTACTCACTTTGTCCTACTGGTCTTAACCATCGTTGTCCTCGAATTCCCGTAACCAGAATTAATCTCCAAATTAGGTAATTCCCTCACGTTAACCCAATGACGTTTATCCTAAATACATTATTATGAGGTCAAGGCTAATACCCAACCTAGGCCTACTGGTCCTCTCACATATGCCCAAGTAATTTAAAATAATTCCTAAGAATAAATTCTAAATGGATTTCTAACCATAATTAGCCAAAGGAGAAAATTGGGCAAAACTGGGGAGCCGAATCGATTCGCCCCTACAGGTCTGGAAAATCTGCACTTATGTTCTTATGGATTTCATTAATTTCCAACTCTAAATCTTGATTCTAATCATCCAAAACACCAATTCAACGTTACTAAATGTTATACTAACATATATAAATAAGTTCTAATGATTACCGATCACAATTTCGTTAAGACATCAATTTATTTGGGTTTAATTCAAGAATAATAATTATGAACCCTAATTTGTCATCTTCTTCAATCACTTCCATAAAAACTCAGATTTGTTCATCAATTTAAATCAAATTTTGTGGGTAATCATCTACCTATCATGGGGAATCAATCCTGCGTAATTTTCAGTCTTCAGTTATGATTTAATTTCTCCAATTTTATCAATTTCACATATGATTCATAATCAATTTCAACCTACACTAACATGGGTTATATTATTGCTCTAATTAAGCAATATTTAAACACTTGCCTTTCGTAAGTAGGTCTGATCCGTTGAAGAAGACGCTGGATTTATGTTCCTCCTCCTTCGATCTCTAATCCGGTGCTGGTGGTGGTGCTAAGCGATGGTTCTAGCCTTAGACTCTCCTTCCTCTTCCTCCTATGGCCCCTCTGTGGATTTCTTCTAATTATCATGTAGTTTAACCAAATCCCCTTTTCCCCAATCAAACATAACCCTATGGAATTTCGTAGGCACTATTCACCCAAAAATGTAGATTACCAAACTGTCCTCCCGGGATGTCGATTTGGCCTAAAATTATCCCGGGACCCAAACTAAACCCCCGAGTAGACTTTTATGACTATTTAGATCCTTGCGAATACATTGGCGCACTCCAAATGATCATACGGGTGACTTATATATAATTTAATTTTTATTTTATAAATTTAGTCCCAACACGACTGATCCGCGCTTCTTGTCTTAATTACCCTAATTGTCGTATTTCTCACTCGTGACATTTCTCATAAATTCACAATCATATATTACTTTATTTACGCAATTGTTGATACCAAAATTAATATGCTGATGTGGACGAATAATACGAAGACACGTGTCAATCTACGTGGCACAATAGCAGCGAGGAAGTTCATTTCCCGACCAACCATGATTCTTTCCGAGCAACGAGGATACACCGAGGAACTCTAGCGCAACGAGGAACTCTAGCGCTCCGAGGTACTCTAGCGCTCCGAGGAACTCCTGAGCAACGAGCAACTATGGCGGTCCGAGCTGCACCTCGGTCGTATCATTAATTGCCAGATAATCAACAGTTCAAATATTCATTGAATGCTTATATTCTTGACGCGCACGCTGCATTAAATGTATTACCCTTTCACATGTATATCATTTAATGTATCGAACCTTTCATGTACAGCCTCAAGGCTATAAATACCTTGTATCAACCCCATTCAAGGGGACCGGAATTTCTTGAGAGAACTTGTAATCAAGAATTCTGCAAACATTCAGCAATAACATAACAGTGGACGTAGGCTTTATTCCTAGCCGAACCACTTTAAAAATCTTTGTCTTATTTATTTATCTGTGATTGAATAATTAGAGCAATCTAGTTTTTTACATCAACAGATTGGCGCCGTCTGTGGGAAGCGACTGTTATTATCGTTTTTCATAAAAAATCATTTATCATCAATGGCAGATAATCCAGAATCCAGTAATCGAAATGCTGGAAATGCTGGAAATCTTCCAAATCCATCTGCATCTCCAGATTTGGCCGGAATTATGACAAATCTGGCTCAAGGACAAACCGCCATGCAAGAATCTATGAGGCAACTCATTCAAACTCTTCAAGGCGGTGCACCTACCTATTCAAGGCAAAGGAGTGACCATGGCCAATCGCGATCCAGATGCACTGGGTCATATCGCAATGAGGAATCTAATGATTCTTCTTATCAACCTGGGCGAACTTCATCAATACGGGCCACGGATACAGATCAACGTATCACTCTCTCTCCGGAGAGAACTAGCGCTTTAGAAAGATTAAGCAGGGTGTCTCCTTTCAGTCGATTAGGACCAAGGAGGAATATGAGTCCAACTAGAGCTCCATCGAGAAGTTTACGGCCACCATCAGGTTTGAGAGAAGGATCAGCACAATCACGACCAGCTACTCGTCGTGATAAATCTCAGGAAGCTATGTCAGAACAATCAATTGCTCGGACTAGGCAGCCTGAGGAAGGGAATGAAGCATGGAAAGGTTCCATTCAACGGTTGGAGGAGAGATTGGGAGAAATGGCTAAAGCGAGGAACCCTTTACAGAGAACTTTTGTTCAAGGGACACCTTTTGTGCAAGCCATTGTGGATTTTCCAACACCATCGAAATTCAAAGCACCTGTAGTGACCCCTAAGTACGATGGAAAGACAGATCCGGTACTTCATATAGAACAATACCAAGCTGCTGCCGACATCTATGCCGTCCCCGACGAGATGAGGTGTAGAGCATTCTCGATAACGCTTACCGGATCTGCACAAATATGGTACAATAATCTTCCTCGGGGTAAGATTTCAACTTTTATTCAGTTAGCCGAGCTGTTCATTGGCAATTTTTGTTTTGGAGCAAAGCCCGTAAAGCGAGTAGCACACTTGCTAAGTGTTAGGCAAAAATCAGGTGAAAGTACTAGAGATTACATAACTCGTTTTAATAACGAGAAGTTGGAAGTCATAGATTACGAAGAAAAAACAGCGATCACTGCTTTAATGAGTGGTTTACTACCTAACAAGATGTACTACACCTTGGCCAAAGATCCACCTAAAACTATGTCCGAATTGATGGCAAAAGCAGCCAAAATCATGAATGCCGAGGAGGCTATGTCTGCGAAGAAGAATATGGATAAAGAAACTAAGGTGGAGGTCGACAAGTCTAAGAAGAAAGATAAAAAAGGTAATGGTGGTGACAAGCACTCCAAGAATAATAGGACGTCATGGGAAGTCCTAAAGAAGTACGATAATTATACTCCATTGAAAATGGGTATTAATCATGTTTTAGAAGAAATCAAGAACAGCGAGGAAATCAAGTGGCCAGAAAAACTGAGGACAAATCCTGATCTGAGGAATAAGGCCAAATACTGCGAGTTTCACAAAGATCATGGCCATATGACCAAAAATTGCATAGCCCTTCAGAACGAGATTGAAACGCTCATCCGAAGAGGAAAATTATCAAAATATGTAGATCGCAGGGGTGAGAGGAAGAATGATGATAGAACTAGAGAAAGATCTAGATCTCCTCGTCGTGCAGAGGAGAAAAAGAAGAGGGACCACGAAGATGATCCGGATGATGACCCAGATCTTCCCAAGAAGCCAAGGCAGCCTGAACGAGAGGTATTTTCCATACGTTTTGGGACATTTGATTGTAATGTTATTACAGGCGGAGATGCAGGGGAGGAGACCTTACTGCAGAAAGAAAGGCTTACCTCGGGGAGGCTCAAGCTTGTTCGTATATTCAGCGGATAAATCTGGCCGAGGATGATCGTCCGAGGAAAGTAAACAAAGAGAAGCTAGTCATTGGGTTTTCAAAAAACGACTTGGTAGGTATTCTTTACCCTCATGACGATCCTTTGGTGATCAAAATGAGGATGAAAGAGGTGGTGATTTCAAGAGTGTTAGTAGACAACGGTAGTTCGGCAGACATCATGTACTATTCATGCTTTGATAGCTTGAATTTGAAATTATCTCAATTGGAACCTTATCATAGGCCCCTTCTGGGTTTTGCTGGCGAGAAAGTTTTTCCACTTGGGACGATCAAGTTGGATATATTCATTGGAACCTGGCCTGCTTGTCGAACAGAAAGAATACGCTTCTTCGTGATGGATAAGAATGTGCAGTCAGCCTACAACATCATCATGGGAAGAGTTGGTTTGAAGAAATTCGAGGCAGTTCCATCTACGGTACATCAGTGCTTGAAATTCTCAACAAACTTTGGAGTCGGAGTTGTGAAAGGTGATCAAAAAGTAGCTCGGGAATGCTATTACTCGTCTGCCGAGCAAGAGGAACTTGAAGAATCAAGGAAAAAGACCACTACTTACCAAGTGGATGAAGGTACAGAAATTGAAACTCTTGACCCTAGGGATGAATCTCAACTTGTAAAAGGACAGGTGGTGGAATCTACAGAAAATATTATTCTGGACGACGAGCATCCTGAGCGAGTAACCCAGATAGGATCGTCGCTGGATGTTTCAATAAAAAAGGAGTTGATAACTTTCTTGAGAAATAGGAAGAATACTTTTGCTTGGAGTCATGAAGACATGCCAGGAATAGATCCAAACTTCTTATGTCATGAGCTCAATGTGAATAAGGAGATCAAGCCTGTGAAGCAGAGGAGAAGAGTGTTTAGTCCCAAGAAAAACCAGGCCATACAAGAGGAGGTCGAGAAGCTCCAGAAAGCCCAATTCATTGAAGATGTAAAATATCCAGATTGGTTGGCAAATGTGGTAATGGTAAAGAAGAAGAACAATAAATGGAGAATGTGTGTTGATTTCACTGATCTTAACAAGGCATGCCCAAAAGATCATTTTCCATTGCCCAGAATCGACCAACTAGTGGATGCTACCTTGGGACATGAGCTGCTCAGCTTCATGGATGCATACTCTGGCTACAATCAAATCAAAATGAAACCTGAAGATAGGGAAAGTACTTCTTTTATTACCCCAAGGGGAACTTATTGTTATAATGTTATGCCTTTTGGTTTAAAAAATGCAGGTGCAACATATCAGCGGCTGATGAACAAGGTTTTTGCCGAACAAATCAGTTGCAACATAGAAGTCTATATCGACGACATGCTCACCAAAAGCAAGAGAGCAACTGATCATCTAGTTGACTTAGGCCAGACCTTTGATCAATTGGATAAATACCAAATGAAGCTCAACCCGACGAAGTGTACCTTTGGCGTACGAGAAGGAATGTTCCTCGGATACATCGTCAACCAACGAGGTATTGAGGCAAATCCAGAAAAGATCAAAGCTCTTTTAGGGCTTCGATCCCTAACGACGAGGAAAGAAGTACAGAGTCTTACAGGACGAGTTGCAGCGCTCAACAGATTTGTATCCCGAGCAACTGATAAATGTCTCCCATTCTTCAAAACACTGCGAAAAAGTTTTGAGTGGACTGATGAATGTGAAAAGGCTTTTCAAGACTTGAAGAAGTATTTAGGAGCACCACCATTGTTGTCCAGGCCAATAAATGGAGAGAAGCTGTACTTGTATTTGGAAGTATCAGAGAATGCAGTTAGTTCAGCATTGATCAGATTGGAGAATGGAATCCAGAAACCTATCTATTACACAAGTAAAGCTTTCCGAGGTGCAGAAATCAGGTACCCAAAGCTAGAAAAATTGGCATTGGCATTAATTGAAGCAAGTAGAAGAATGAGGCCATACTTCCAGGCCCATACCATCATCGTGTATACCGACATGCCATTAAGACAAGCCCTTCACAAGCCAGAAAAATCAGGAAGATTGATGTATTGGGCAATAGAACTCGATGAATATGATATTGTGTATGAACCCAAATCATCATTAAAGGGGCAAGCTGTAGCAGATTTTATAGCAGAGTTCACGTACCCTGATACCCCCGAGGAGCAAAAAGTGCTTGCTGACCTACCTGTGGACGATACAGGATCAACAGACACAGGTCCAGACCAACCAAGGTTGGTAAAAGGACTTGTGGATGTAGAAAAATCATCATATTCAAACCCAGACCAACTCCGGTTGGTAAAAGGGCACGAAAATATGACCAACGAGGAACGAAAGATACCAGGGGATGATGAAAGAAAACAACAGATATTTTACCGAGGAGTTCTGACAGATAAGAAATTTGAAGACGAGTTACCTACATGGAGATTATATGTAGATGGATCATCTTGCACAGCTGGTTGTGGAGCAGGGATTATTTTAAACACCCCCGATGATATTGACATGGAGTATGCCTTGCGATTCCAATTCAAAGCCTCCAATAATGAGGCTGAGTATGAGGCCTTGATAGCAGGTTTAAATTTAGCGAAATTTATGGAAGCACGGCAAGTAATGGTGTTCAGTGATTCTCAATTAATTGTGAATCAGATGATGGGAGTATATGCAGTCAAGGGAGAATTAATGGCGAAGTATCATGCAAAGGTGATGGAATTATTGGTAGAATTTGATGCCATTCAATTGGTGAGAATACCGAGGATGGAGAATGCTAGCGCAGACGCATTGGCCCGATTAGCGTCAGCTACGCGCACCGAGCTACGAAGAACAATACCTATTGAAGTATTAGAAAGTCGGAGCATAGAAGAAGACCTGATGGTGAATATAATAACCCTTGATTTAGTACCATCTTGGATGGATCCTATCAGGGCATACATTGAAGAAGGAGAATTACCGGAGGATAAACTAGCTGCCAAGAAATTGAAGTATAAAGTTGCTCGGTATGTGTTAACTAATGGTGTTTTGTATAGACGAGGAATTATGGAAAGTTTGTAGAGATGTGTACATCCATCAGAAGTCAAGGAATTGGTTGAAGAAATCCATGAGGGATCCTGTGGAGCTCATGTAGCAGGTCGGACACTTTTGCAAAGGGTGATGACACAGGGATACTACTGGCCGGCGATGAGGGCTGATTGTATAGCCTATGACAAGAAATGTGACAAGTGCCAACGCTTTTCCTCCATCCGAAGAACTCCACAAGCATTGTTGACACCCATAACTTCACCTTGTCCATTTGCTATGTGGGGGATTGATTTGGTTGGACCATTGCCGACGACCCGAGGAAGGTTCAAGTACCTCGTGACAGTGGATTATTTTACCAAGTGGGTGGAAGCTGAACCACTGATTGATATGACGTACGAGAAGGTTTATCAATTCATTTGGAAGAACATCATCTGTCGATATGGTCTCCCTCATGCTTTCATTACAGATCATGGAACATAATTTGATAACGAGGAATTCGCTGCCTATTGTCATCAATCGAACATTTTGAAATTTCATTCAGCACCAGGCCATCCTCAAAGCAATGGACAGACTGAGGTGACGAACAGAACATTATTAAATGGGTTGAAGAAAAGGCTAAGTGAGGCTAAAGCAAATTGGATTAATGAGCTACAGTCAGTTTTGTGGGCTTACCGAACAACTCCCCGAGCAGCAACTGGAGAATCACCATACATGTTAGCATTTGGAAGTGAGGCTGTAATACCTGCCGAGTTGGGTCTCCCAACACATAGAGTACTGAATTTTAACTCCCCAATCAGCGATTTAATGAGAAGACTGGATTTGTATATGCTCCAGGAGGTTAGAGAAGAGGCATCCATCAGAAATGCTGCTTATCAACAACGAACAGCTCTGTTCTACAACAAAAGGGTGAAGAAATGCGATCTAAAGGAAGGAGATTATGTGCTGAAGAGGGTCATTCAGAAGCACAATAAACTCGAAGCAAACTAGCATGGACCTTATCGAGTTGTGGAAGTTGTAGGAACTTACAGAATAGCAACTCTAGAGGGAGAAGAATTTAAGAATGCATGGAATGCTGAACACCTGCGCAAGTATTATCAGTAATGTAAAATGTAAAGCATTTCCTTCAGTATGAATAAAACGAGGATGTTTCACCATTTTCTTTCTGTTGAAAGTTTATCGGGGAATACTAGTGTTGTACACTACGCTGAAGACTATAGTTCAGACCCACAATCAACTCCGGTTGATAAAAGGGCGAGAACCAAAAAATACTCCTTTGGTTAGGAGGCGACACTAGTGTGACCAACTACGGTTGGTAAGATATCTAGTGGACAGCTCGAAAGAGCCAAAAAATACTCCTTTGGTTAGGAGGCGACACTAGTGTGACCAACTACGGTTGGTAAGATATCTAGTGGACAGCTCGAAAGAGCCAAAAAATACTCCTTTGGTTAGGAGGCGACACTAGTGTGACCAACTACGGTTGGTAAGATATCTAGTGGACAGCTCAAAAGAGCAAAAAAATACTCCTTTGGTTAGGAGGCGACACTAGTGTGACCAACTACGGTTGGTAAGATATCTAGTGGACAGCTTGAAAGAGCCAAAAAATACTCCTTTGGTTAGGAGGCGACACTAGTGTGACCAACTACGGTTGGTAAGATATCTAGTGGACAGCTCGAAAGAGCCAAATATAGTTCGAAAGAACCACTACTACTCCTTTGGTTAAAAGGTGTACACCAGCATGATCAATTACGGTTGGTAAGATAAAAATATACTCTCACATTACAACTTATGTTGGTCGGGAGGTAAGATTATTACAAAAAGTTCCTCAAAGAACAAAACATTCCAAAATGAACCAAGTATGGTTGGTCGGGGATAAAAACCCACTACCTGTAGTTGGTCGACGAGGATAAATTATTGACCTTAGTTGGTCGGACACATTTTTGAAACTGGTCGGGGATAAAAACCTATCAACTGTAGTAGGTCGACAAACATTATTTATCCACCTTGGTTGGTTGGAAACAGTTGGAACAATTTATACTCATTACTTTATTATTAAGTGATTGAACAACCTTGATACTTGTAACTTTTTATTAAGTTGCTCAATAAAAAGTATTATTGTTATTTTTTTTAACAGATACATATGCATAAGTGTAAAGTGTTTGATAAACACAAGATAATACCAATACAGATTTACAAACAAAAATGAAGTCTTTCATTAAAAATTCAAAATAAGTTACATATTACATGTATGTGCTAACTATTACATTAAGATTCCTATTCTATTGGTTTCTTGCCCTTTGCTTTAGAAATAGGCTCTTCGCCAGCAGGAGGATCTTCTAGGCAAAGGGGAGAATTAATAAAGTTCAAGTCCTTCAACATTCTGACATTCATTATTGAAGGTGTATCCATTAGATGCTCTGGACGAGATACTTCTATTTGGGAATGAAGGCTATAATCACCGAGGTATTTTGAAATTAGGCTACGAGGAATGGAACGCGTTGGGATCCAGGCCATGTCCAATTTGAAAGGTGGCACAGGCAAGTCTAGTAACCCTGGAGCATGATAGTCCCATAAAAAATGCCCTCGCTCCAATTTTAATACACCCAGGGCGTTTAACCATCCCTGTTTATAACCTTCATTGTTGGCATGTTCAATACGAGCATCCAAGTGAACAAGAGCCTCATTATATCCAGCCATCTAGAATTCCCTGGGTTGCTTATGAAATTGAAAGGTTAATCTATCCAATTGTTCGAGAAGGTTTTTGGCAAAAAGATCCTTAGTATGTAGAGCAGACTTCGTTGCAGTAAGTTGATCTTCCAGGGATAGATTTTTCTTGGACATTTCTGATAGAGCCTGATCTTTGACGTTTAATTGGAATGCTTGAGTTTCCAAAGTAGATTGGGTACGAGCCTCTTCAACATTGCGACTAAGAACTCTTGATCGGCTCCGAGAAGCGACTGGAGAACTTTGCTCCTCGGCAACATTTTGAACAGCTCTTCCTCGCCCTCGAGAACTTCTACCTCATCCCCGAGCAGTCCCCGAAGCAACAGATCTTCTTAAGTCATCCAGTTCTTGCCTTAATTTGGCATTTTCGACCTCTAAGAATGAGAAACCTTCATCAGTAACGGGCACTAGAGCAGTGGAAGATGACGCTGCAGATTCATATTGAGCCAACTTTTTCTGTAAATTATTATTTTCTTATTCCAGGATCTCGGCAATCTGCCTGCAAGCTTCAACTTCACCTTTTAGGGTCCCTTCCCTAACATCATATCCAGCAATGATCTTTTTATGGCCTGTTTGAGAAGAAAGTTGTTGATATCTATTTTCATAATCCTTGTGCAACGAAGCCATTGATGCACTGTGTTGATTTTGAAGATCCTCTATGGAACCATGAAGTTCCTCGATCAATTCGTAGTATGCCACATTATTGGCCACAGATCTATCAAGTAAATCCTTTAGGTACCGGTAAGCCTCAACTGCTTGTTCTGAGGCATCGTGACCAAGAATGTCAACAATCTCTGATACACTTAGGTCTGTATGACCAGCTTTATAATATCCATTGCATTGTCGCATCAACTCAGTATCAGGAGCAGATATCATATCCATTCTGGCCAAAAACTAATAACGAAGAGAAAGCAGTAGTTAAATAAAAGCAGATAAAGGATCAACAATGAAGAGGAGCGAAGATGTATTTTATTAGATCACAAAAGGATTACATTGTTCGATTACAAGTAATGAAAGATAGAATTAATGCCGAACAACTTCACACCTTTTCCTTGTCTCCCAAGACTTTCTCGGGAGGCTGGGACGAGGAGCTCGGTTGCTCGGTAGTAACAACGGCTTGATCGAAAGGAATCTTCTCGGGGGGAGGAGGCATGGAAGAAATGTCCTCGATGACAGAGGGTTGAGAAGCAGAGACTGGGTCATCCATAGCCATAGAAGATTCATCTGAGACAGGCTCATCTTCTTCTTCTTCCACAATTATTGGAGGAGGACCAGGGAGGTGTCGTTGGAATAGCTCAGAATCGTCTTTGACCTTCAACTCTTGCAAAGCAGCTACCCAGCCATCGTGGAAGTATTTCAACTTCCCATATTGGACTTGGGATGTCATTGCAACAATCCCCTTATCTCATTCTTTCTCCCAACCAGCACTTAAAGATTTCTTGACTGCAACCTTTCTTCTCAACTTCTCCGAGGAGAGCTTCACATCCAATTCCTCTTTTTTGACCTTGATATCTCGCAGGGTAGATAACTCTTCCTCTGCCTTTTTCAGCTGGCCATCATATTCCTGATGTTTAACCTCTAAACCTTTTACTTTATCCTCCAAATTCTTGGAGGTTTAAGCCATTTTCACCTTCTCAGCTTCAGCCACAACCAACTTTTCCTCCCAAACAGCTTTTTCCTCAACATACTGTTGACGAGATTCCTTTAAAAACTGGGCCAAACCCAACAGAGCATCCTCTACACCTGACGAGGAGCTTGAAGCTTTAATAGCCTCATCCTTCTTCACAATATTATTGAAACAGTTCACCAGCTGAAAGATGAGAGAAATAGTAAAGTCAATACAAAATGCAAGCATTCAGAGAAAGAAAGAAAAACCAGAAGTATGAGAAATTTACTGAAGCAAGGTGACGAGCAGCTAAGGATGTCAGTATATCCCTAGGAATTTTTTCATCAATACCATGGACCTCGGGTACGACCGAGCTCATTGCAGAACTTGGAAGAATGATGTTTGGAACATCAGTACCACCAGCAGGTAGAGAGGAGGCAGTTTCAGTCGGAGTAACAGAGGATGATTTCCTCAATCTCCTCAACGGGAGTTCAGAACCTTCAACCAAAGAAGTCTTGGTCGGAGAGAGTGTAATTACATCTACAGGAGCATTTTTCTTGCTCGGAACCATTGGGAGCTTCTCGGTAGCTTTAGAAGACCCAGCATCCACTTTTTTAGTCCCCTCTGGGGCATCAGTTTTGCTTTTCTTGGCCCCAGCAGCAGAAGAAATATCATCAAATAGAGCAGGAGGAGCTCTTTTCTTGCCCATTCTTTGAGATAAAGGGATGTGAGAATCCGAAGAAGAATCTTCTGGAGTTGATGCTGGCTCAACAGGACGAGCAGTATAAGAGGTTGTATAGCTCTTATACTGCAGCAAATATGATGCAGACCTGATATGCTCGTCAGCAATCGTCTTATGCAAACCCCAGATAAGTTTCAGATGTTTAATATTCACTTCTGACTCTTTTGGAGTTTTTCTTTTGCTATCAACTGCAGATAAACACATAACAAAATATCAGTCATACATTTTGTCAAACACGATAAAAACATAATTTTATAAGTAAAATAAAATGAAAAATAAACCTATCCCATTGCCATATGGGGGGCATCTGGGACCGTTGTATACTTCATCTCCAGTTAAAGGGGCATATTGCCAATTTTTTATGACCAACCCATGCTCAAAATAATCTCTATTTGAGTCAGGGAGGTTAACTACAAGAGCCCTATTCAGAAACCTAGTTTTTAAGTAATAAATATTATCTAGAGTGGCCCACTTATAGCAGTACATAATCTCAGGGATCCCAATACGAGTCCCATGAGTTAGATTTAATTTGTGCACCCCATTAATTATTCTCCATGAATTGGGGGCTATTTTTGCAGGGACAAGATCAAAATATTGACAAAACTCAAGACACAATGGATTTGGTGGAAAGGAAAAACCACATTCAGCAATAAAAAGACTGGAGAACCAATGTCCCTCAGCCAGACGAAAATAATTTTGAGGTTCAGAAAGTTCCTCCAAGATTACCCAAGATGGGATGGAAAAGTCAGAGCGGAACTTTTCAAGAGATTCAATAATGTAAACCATGATGAATAAAAGAAGAAGGAAGAAAATCTTACAGGAAGGAAGGAGGTCTGCTGACAACTAACGAAGGAAAAGATGAACGCACAAGAGAGAAGGAGAGAATAGAAAGCTTGAAGGCAGAAAATTGGAAAACGTAGAAGACGGTATGGTTACCTAAGAAGTTTAAATACTTTGCATTGAGAAGCGGCGAAAGAAATGATTACCAAAAAGAAACTACTGAACTTCCGGCGGCTAAAAGGACAAAAACTGCACGGAGATCGAAGCGCTTATAAAAAATGCAAAAAAAAAGGCGGAAGCTGCGAAATGAGAAGGAAATTTGAACACAATGTTCCTGAAACCCAGGAAAGTCATTTAATATTGCCATATACCGAGAAAGAATGTTCCATACTCCTCAAAGTTCGAAATATGAAACATTGGGGGCTTCTGTTGATACCAAAATTAATATGCTGATGTGGACGAATAATACGAAGACACGTGTCAATCTACGTGGCACAATAGCAGCGAGGAAGTTCATTTCCCGACCAACCATGATTCTTTCCGAGCAACGAGGATACACCGAGGAACTCTAGCGCAACGAGGAACTCTAGCGCTCCGAGGTACTCTAGCGCTCCGAGGAACTCCTGAGCAACGAGCAACTATGGCGGTCCGAGCTGCACCTCGGTCGTATCATTAATTGCCAGATAATCAACAGTTCAAATATTCATTGAATGCTTATATTCTTGACCCGCACGCTGCATTAAATGTATTACCCTTTCACATGTATATCATTTAATGTATCGAACCTTTCATGTACAGCCTCAAGGCTATAAATACCTTGTATCAACCCCATTCAAGGGGACCGGAATTTCTTGAGAGAACTTGTAATCAAGAATTCTGCAAACATTCAGCAATAACATAACAGTGGACGTAGGCTTTATTCCTAGCCGAACCACTTTAAAAATCTTTGTCTTATTTATTTATCTGTGATTGAATAATTAGAGCAATCTAGTTTTTTACATCAACAACAATAATATTCAGTATAATTCTCACTAATAAATACTAACCCTTATCTCGCTAGTTAATATTTATTTAATCCAAATTAATTATAAATAAATTTTCCATATTTAATTTAATTAATCCAATATTTGAAAAGCATAAAAATACGGAGTGTTACACATTTCTATTTATATAAATCAAAAGAAAATGTTATGTGCAGGGAGCACGTGACAAGTTGATAAGTTGTGTGATTATGGAATTTTTCTAGAAGTTGGACAACTGTCAAGCGTGTGATGATTTGATGATGTCCGCGGCAAGTTGTACATTGCAGAAAGAGAAAGTGGCCGCGGCCTTTTTGAACCCAAGAAACGACTGTTCAAAGAGATGATTGAGGCTTGTCTCTCCTAGGCAGTGGTGTCACATGATCCTTTGAGATGGGACACCTGTGTATTCCCAAGCATCAGAATAAGAAACATATTCTGCACTGGAATAGTAAACACGATAGTCCTACTATAACAGTACACCATTGTTTTGTATGTCGCTAACCAATCCATACCCAAAATAACATCATACTCGTATAACTCTAACACGAGAAGATTCTTCACTAAGCATAACCTCCCAATATCCACACCTATTCCCCTATAGATGGAACGAATAAGAGCCCCACTACCTAATGGAGAATCTATGATCATAATGATAGCAGACGTTGTATCTACTAAACCCATCTCATGCGTGAATTTAGTGCTAACAAAATAATATGACACTCCCGTATCAAGTAAAACCCACCCCATGTGCCTATGGATAGGAAACATACACTCAATCGCTGGCGGTAAAATTGGCCTATGACAATAATAAACATGCCCAAATTGCAACTGCCCCTACAAAGGCGGCAATGCTGGAATTGCCAGTGGGGATGGAAATTACTATAACTACTGCCCCATTTGGGCATCCCGCTGTTGATCTCTATCCCTATTCAGCATGTACACCGCATGTGGCCCTTCTTTCCACACACGAAACATCTCCCTATAAAATATACTAGCCTCTGGCCCTGCTGACCCTAGCGAAGAGGCCCATGCCTCTCGCCCTACTAGTCCTGATACCCTACTGGCCTCCAGTCTTGTTCTCTTATACCTATTGATCTTGAGGAGCATATTACTGGCCCTTCTTGTAAATACTGTTACTCGGCTTGAACCTCTTAACTGAGTCCCCCTGCTGGGAACCCTTCCCTTGCTGCGTACGTTACTGTTGTGTCTCCTCGCTGGAACTGTTGCCCCAAGTCTTACCCTGCTGGCTCGACTTTCCTGTCCTATTTACTCCTCTCAGATGGAAGCGATGATCTTGGCAGTGAAACAATGCGACGATAATGACATTAGTATAAATCCTCAACGTCAGGTTTCCTAACAAATTTTGACCGATCCTCCAAATAAGCCTATCTATAAACTTGAAAATATTCTTATCATCACTGTTCACCTTATCTGGCATAAATTTTTTTAGAAGAGTGAATTCTTCCTCATGCTCGGCCATTATTCGTCCCTCTTGCGTGAGATCCAGAAATATTATCCTTATCTCTCTGCACGGATGACGAAAATAACTTGTGGTTAAATCGCACCCAGAACTCCTGAATTGTCATTAAATCTCTCTCCTCCGATATGGTCATTGACTCCCACTACTGAAGAGCTGCCCCAACTAGCTTGAAAGTATCTAGTACCTACTTATGAATGCCACCACAATTAATCATACAAATATGCCTCTAGATGTCCTATTTCTATTGGTTAGCTGCTTCTACGTCTGCACTACCCTAAAACTCTGGCAGATGACCTTCTGAAAGGCCTTCTTGACTCGCTCCCACATGGACAACAATGGGTGAGTCTGTACAAGTGATGCCACTGGAGGCATCTGTATGCACGGATGACTGAAAGAACTTGTGGTTAAATCGCACCCAGAACTCCTGAATTGTCATTAAATCTCTCTCCTCCGATGTGGTCATTGACTCCCACTACTGAAGAGCTGACCCAACTAGATTGAAAGTAGTCAGTACCTACTTTTGAATTCCACTACAATTAATCATACAAATATGCCTCTGGATGTCCTTCTTCTATTGGTTAGCTGCTTCTACGTCTGCATTGCCCTAAAACTCTGGCGGATGACCCTTTTGAAAGGCCTTCCTGACACGCTCCCACATGGACAACAATGAGTGAGTCTTTACTAGTGCTGCCACTGGAGTCCATGGATATTCTTGGGGAAAATGTTGTGCTATGGATGTCATGGAAGCATTAACTGCTTGTGCTACTATGGCTGCGATGTTTACCATGGTCACAGTCCCCTGAGTGGCATACGACTCCAGTTGAGCCTCCCCTTCTGCGCCCCCTTCTTCGCTACACGTCCACTTTTCTTAGAGTTTAGCATCTGAAACCAAACTAGAATTTTATGAGATTCTTCTTGAATATATACATTATCATAAGAACGTAAACACATAATATGAAACAACAGTCATAAACATTGGGCTCTATATCAAAGGAACACAAAGATGATAATGTAACAAGTTCACACAGATCCTAAGGACACTAGAACCTGATTATCTGATGCCAAATGTAACACCCGACTTATTTTAATATCGGGTGGAAAATCCTTTATTAAAATAAAATAGGAATTCAGTATGATTTCATTCTTAGCATTAGTGTCATAATAATCAATATAAATATAAACCGAATAAAACCATACATACAATGAAATAATAGAGTAACTGATTGCATAAATAAATAACATGAACTAAATAAACCATCGGTCACTATAAATAACCATTAAACATAAATTAAAACTGATCAATATTGAATATCTCTAACAGAAATAAAAGCCTTTTCAACTATGGGCAATATGCTGAAAAGGAAAATACTGGAAATGAAACAGAATCATATCTTAGAAAGAAGCCGAGGCGGCTAAATCAATCTCATAGCATCCACAACTACTGGTTGCAACGACATAAACGATCTAACCATGTTATCCTTACTACTCCGGCGCACACCCAGGTTTTAAAAATAAGAAAATAGATTTGCCAACGGGTCAAAGCCCGATAAATGTTTGAAAATATTTGCAATTATTTAAATGCTTTAAATAAAAACATGTAGTGTATTACTTTCACAATTAATTTACCAGTCTCTCTCATATGAGAATTTTCCTCATCTCTAATCTATAATGCATAGCTAACTCATTCATTTTATTATCCTAACTATACTACCCAGTCTAACTAGGATATTAACCGCTATCAAAGCCTATCCCGCTAATAATCACTATTAGCTAATGACTAAGTGGTGAAAAGTAGCACGTGTCAAAACGTCGATCATTATTTTCTGTTCATCGCCTTAATACAAAAACCTAAACTTATGACTACACTCTTTTAAGGGAGTATATCGGTTAAGTCCGAGTATCGAAAAATTCACAGAGACTAGTGCTAGAATTTATAAGGTTTAATATTCCTAAAAAAAAGTGTAAAAGATAATTTTTAACTAAAAAGAAATGAAAGATAAAGTAGGCATGAGTGTATTTAAACTAAATTAACAAAGAGATTAAAAACTATAAGATGCGACTGATATCCCTTACGTCGAGTTAACGCATATAAATGGTTACATGGGACTACGAATTATTAAGATTGCGTCTCATTTCGTCAATTAATTAAATTAAGAGTTGTCACATTCCTAAATTCACATAAAATTCCAATATGATGTTGGCGTCAATAAGTACCCCGAAAATTATGCACGCAAGGTCGTAAATACGGCGCATACATGATATACTCCGTTAAATCTCCTAGGCGTAATAACTAGGACAACACACTCGAAATAAATACGTAAACACCATCACCAAAGCGAAGCAACACATCAACCCTAAATGAGTTCCATTAATCGCACCTTAATCTAAAGTAGCCGCTACACATAATTAATAACATAAATAAAATCAACTAATTAATCAAAGCAGAATAATTAAATTAACTACACAATTAATCTAGGCAATAAATAATAAGTAAAGCATGGAATAAAAATAAACAAAGATAAGGAAAGTAGGCAAAAGTGACAATAAATAGTAAACTTACATTAATGGAGGAATTACACAAAGAAAATGGAGGAGAGCGGTGTCTCCAAAAAATCCCCCAAAATACTACTCAAACCCTAACCTAAAAACTAAGTAAAATGAAGAGACAAGACAAAAATAACTAAGTCTTGTATTTATACTAAGTGGGAAAAAGGAAAGAAAAGAAAAAGAAATAAGAAAAGAAGTTAAGGGGATAAGTTCTAATTTAAAGACTAAAAGAAAAAAGAAAAAGAAAATAAAAAAGAAAAGGAAGGGGGACAGGTATCTCGGCTAAAAATGAAATAGCAGGATCGGTCGACCGCGACAAATGCCGGTCGATCGCGTTTGTAATACCCTGCTCGCCCGGGGAGAGCGAACGGAGCGCTATTGTCGATAAAACTAACCAAAATCCACAATATAACAAGGTATAGAGTATTTAAATCCCACAATATAAAAAGAATCCACTAATCTCAAATCTCTTCAAAATACAAATACAACAATTCTCTTGAATAAATACAACAACTAAAATGAATCTCCAATGCTCTATACATCAAAATGAATAAATACAAGTCTTCTCATATTGTATTAAAAATCTTTCCAAAATAATCTTCGCTAAAATCAATCTCCATAGCGCCCTAAAATCCGCGCTAACCTGCCGCTAAAAGAAAATATGGGGAAGTACACAATACGACAGGAAAGATGCTCAATAAATATGTTAGCGTTGAATAAAACGTAACAATACGAATACGAATATTCAAATCAAATTCAAATCTGAATAGAATTTTATCAATAAATTTCTCAACAACACATTAACCGGGTCACCAGGCCTCACCCCATTCGCATATGCTTTATCAAGTCATAGCCCTTGGAAGTAGGAATTTTTGGCGGGTGCCCAACGTCCGTGCAATATTAAAATCTCATGACAACATGCTCAACAACAACATGAATAATACCACATGAATCAAAATAATTCCAACAATTATTTTTCCAGATTTCAATGAATTTAACAATTCAAAATTTGAGTTCAATTAAGAAGAATTCAACGGAATAAATAATTGCGAGATTTAGGAGCATATTGTGTTAAATCCCATACCTCAAAATCATCACATAACTCAGCCTCAAAATCTAATCACACCATCACGTTCTTCTAGAAAAAATAATCAAATCTCGTTCTAGCCCAAACTCTAGAAAACACCAAATAATCCTTATAATCTAAGGATGAAATCTTGAATAAGTTTGGGGCTATGGCTTGTAGATGAAAGGGAGTAATTTTGGAGAGGTATTCTGGTTGAAAAGTTTGAGAAAAAGTGATTTGAAAAGCCAAGCCACGAATTTGTTGATATATAAAGGATTAAGAGTTTGATTAAGAAAAGAGTTCTAATCAGATATAAACACAAAAAAATTATTTCGGACGATCGGACCGTTGGAATAGGATGAAATTTTACGAAGAACTAGATGAAGACGAGAGGAAGCTGTCCAAACAATTTCAGCTCGATTGGACCGTTCAATGTTTTTAAATATTTTTTTCGAGAGAGTTTTATGCTCCGAGGACTCTTAGAGAGTTTTATGTTTTGAGGACTCTTCTATATAATAAAAATGCAATTAAAACTCCATTTTAATTTCGATTTTGAAATCGTTTGAAATTCTCGCCTTTAAAAATAATAACCAACATACTTGAGCAATAAAAATAATTTTATCTCAAAATTTATTTTTTTCCTCTTAATTTCAAAAATACCCCAAAAATTACGCGGATTATTACACTTCCCCACTAACAATGGCATTTCTCCCTCGAAATTCGCCGAATGCCTAACTCTAAAAAATCAGGCCAACAATCTCCAAAATAAACTCGTCACCAAAAATAAATTCCTCACATCTAATCTAGATGTCTAACACGAAACGATCATCTAAAGATTCTATCTCCAAAAATACGCGCCACAAAAACACAACAGACCCAAAACCCAAGACCCGAGGGTTGTCGTATACCTAAGCTCTGATACCATTTTGTAACACCCCGCTCGCCCGACGAGAGCGAACGGAGCACTACTGTCGATAAAACTAACCAAAATCCATAATATAACAAGGTATAGAGCATCTAAATCCCACAATATAAAAATAATCCACTAATCTCAAATCTCTTCAAAATACAAATACAACAATTCTCTTGAATAAATACAACAACTAAAATGAATCTCCAATGCTCTATACATCAAAATGAATAAATACAAGTCTTCTCATCTTGCATTAAAAATCTTCCCAAAATAATCCTCGCTAAAATCAATCTCCATAGCGCCCTAAAATCCGCGCTAACCTGCCACTAAAAGAAAATATCTGGAAGTACACAATACGACATGAAATATGCTCAACAAATATGTTAGCGTTGAATAAAACGTAACAATACGAATACGAATATTCAAATCAAATTCAAATCTGAATAGAATTTTATCAATAAATTTCTCAACAACACATTAACCGGGTCACCAGGCCTCACCCCATCCGCATATGCTTTATCAAGTCATAGCCCTTGGAAGCAGGAATTTTGGCGGGTGCCCAACGCCCGTGCTATATTAAAATCTCATGACAACATGCTCAACAACAACATGAATAATACCACATGAATCAAAATAATTCCAACAATTATTTTTCCAGATTTCAATGAATTTAACAATTCAAAATACGAGTTCAATTAAGAAGAATTCAACGGAATAAACACTCGCGAGATTTAGGAGCATATTGTGTAAAACCCCATACCTCAAAATCATCACATAACTCAGCCTCAAAATCAAATCACACCATCACGTTCTTCTAGCAAAAATAATCAAATCTCGTTCTAGCCCAAACTCTAGAAAACACCAAATAAGCCTTCTAATCTAAGGTTGAAATCTTGAATAAGTTTGGGGCTATGGTTTGTAGATGAAATGGAGTAATTTTGGAGAGGTATTCTGGTTGAAAAGTTTGAGAAAAAGTGGTTTGAAAAGCCAAGCCACGAATGTGTTGATATATAAATGATTAAGAGTTTGATTAAGAAAAGAGTTCTAATCAGATACAAACACAAAAAAATTATTTCGAACTATCGGACCGTTGGAATAGGATGAAATTTTACACAGAACTAGTTGAAGACGAGAATAAGTTGTACAAAAAATTTCAGCTTGATCGGACCGTTCAATATTTTTAAATATTTTTTTTTCTAGAGAGTTTTATGCTCCGAGGACTCTTAGAGAGTTTTATGCTCCGAGGACTCTTAGAGAGTTTTATGTTTTGAGGACTCTTCTATATAATAAAAATGCAATTAAAACTCCATTTTAATTCCGATTTCAAAATCGTTTGAAATTCTCGCCTTTAAAAATAATAACCAACATACTTGAGCAATAAAAATAATTTTATCTCAAAATTTATTTTTTTCCTCTTAATTTCGAAAATACCCCAAAAATTACGCGGGTTATTACAGAACAGTGTAAGGCATACTGTCTCGGAACCACGGTAAAATAAGAAACTCAATCGACTCCGAGTTGACCGTCGATTGACCGATCACGCCATCCAAGTCCACTTCGCAGCAGCAGCTGTATCTAGCCGAGACCCAACTACCTCCATTAATGTATGTCGAGACCTCCAAACCGTGTACCTGCTACCACATATGGTTAATTCCCAAAAACCGAAATCAAAATCCTCAAAGCTCCAAAAATGGTGGCGACCACCAAACCAAAACCCAATTCTCCAAAGCACACAAGACCCATATGCGTGTGTGGTCAATATTCAAGCTCCAATTTCGGACAAAAGTCCTTAATTTGAGACGAATTCAAACTTGAGAACAAATCCGAGACTAGGGCCAAATTTCTGTATCTGAAATGTGAGGTTGCTGCAAAAACAAAGAGAAAGGAACATGGAGGGTATTATTAGAATTGTTAGTTAATTAAATAAAATAATAATAAAAAGTATTCTTATATTTATTCTCCGATTAAAGGGCCATGTTTTCTTCATTCGGACTCCGATTTGCGGCCACGCGAAGCTTGGCCCGAGAGCTACAACTTCTGTGAATTCTTCGAGCTAAAATCCTTAAGTGTGAAATTACCGAATTGCCCCTGGACGTGCGAATCACGACGAAACTTTATCGAAACGCGCTCAAACTGCATACTAAGCGCCGTAACAGCTATAAAAGCTCAATAATACCTCAAATAACATATTAGCACATAAAACGGAGGATGTATGGTTAATGAGCATAATTATAGCAATTACGATACCCGAGGGGAGTAAAATGCATAAGTTTGAGGGTAATGAGTGCTATGATTCGGGACGAATCAACTAACCATATGCTACCCTCACCAGGTATACTTGAATAAACAGTAACATAGCTACACACTTGCTATAAATAGATGTACACACGATATAATAACATATCTACACTCGTGATATAAATAAATATTCACACAATATAATAACATAGCTACATCCATGCTATAAATAGATATGCAAACGATATAAATATATATTCCTGATACAAACAAACAAACAAACAAAAAAATAATATATATATATATATATATATATATATATATATAACTGCGTACAAAAAGCCGGGACCTCGCAGGTGCATCCCTCATGTGCTATCAAGATCTAGGCATATGACACATCACATTGAGCCACCGGGTTAAAATCTCACCACCGAACTCAGACATAAGTACAAACAATGAAGACAATCATAAATATACATTCGGGGGATGCAATCGTACCACATCGCATCCTAACGGTTTCCAACCCAACACCCATCCTGACACATGGATAGTGGCCATGCAATAGTACTATAACACGGGGAACCAATCAAACACTTACTAGTCAATGCCAGGGTAAATTGTCCACTACGCACAACCACCTGATGATAGCACTACCGAGTAGGTATGTTCAAACAATTACACAACAATCACATGTGTATATATATATATATATATATATATATATATATATATATATATATATATATATATATATATATATATATATATAGGTAACCCACAATACATACAAATATATAATATGTTGATTACGTATGAAAATCCCACAGTATACTAGTCTAACAAATCCCGTAGTTCGAACTGAATTTTTGATTTTATATGTAAGTGTTCACTCACTTAAATTCCCGGTTCGTCTCGCCTGAACCCATCTAACCGTTGGCCTAATACACGTAACAAACCCTAAAAATATTCTCCAGTAGTCCCACATTACCTCATAAGCTCATACGTCCATTCCCCCAGAACTAACGGGTAAAAACATGTAACAAAAATCTGGGCAGGCCAATAAATCGAACCGGTTCATTTGGAAAACCGAACTGATTCGCTCCCCTAACGAATTCGTTTAGTTTGTTGGGTTGCCAATCGCCTTTATCCTCGGGTTTTCACCACTGAAACCCTCCAATGGAAGTACCAAGCCTACCAAAATCTAAAATTGATTTTCCACATCATTATATAACTATCACAGAAACATTCTAACATCAAAATATACCCAAATACATAATCATAATGCAAGGATCCCAAAACATAATTCAATTCTAACAACTTATAATTAACCTAACCTTATTGTTTATAGATTCAACACCATATAAATAATATCACGTGCTTAATCATAAACCCATAATTTAATCCCTAAATTCTTAACTATTAATTGTCAATCATCATCAACTATGATTAGAGGTTAGCACAAACCAATTTCAATTAATTAATTCTCAAAAGATTTTATCTTTTAAATCTCAGATTTGTTCCTAATAAATTATAAACTTAAATAACAACAAAAATTGCAATCTAAAGAAAGTAAGCACTTGCCTTTTGGATTTGAATCCGAAGTCTCACACGTAAGGATGATCTGAATTCGGAGATTGACTCTTATTTATCTTCTCCAAAGTTCTTCTTTGTTTTCTTCTCTTAAGATCTTCCTTAATCCTAATTATGCAGAGGCTAAAATGAGGTTGTCATCCACCTCCCCAAACATTATATAATCATTAATTAAACCCTACCTCATTTTTAGATTAAATCCTAGGTGTCAAAAGACCACTATACCCCATACGGGCCTTATTACATCTAAAAAGTTCTCGGGACCCAACTATAATACCCGAGTATATATTTTGAACTGTTTCGACCCATTTTGGATCACCAGTGCACTCAAAAAGGTCATCTGAGTCACCCAAATAAAAATATATCATCTTTTCATTAATTGGGCTTGACATGCACATACCGTACACGTCTCCCATAAACTATATAAATCCGCCGATGTAACTCTCCATCGACATAATGTAATAAGCCATCGCTTTTCACTCATAACGACATATAATAAATCACACCTCTTTTTACTTATCACGCGCAAGAAAAAAAATGACATTGATAAATATTGATCCTTAACTCGCTAATTAATATTTATTGAAATCAATTCAATTTCCCAAATTAAATTAATAATAAATGCACACACGAAAATTAAATACTCATTAAAGTATGAGGTATTACACATAGCCCTTTTTCGTGCACACTTATACTTACAGGGTGAGTGTGTCTGGTCGACCTTGCTAGGAGGTTGAGGTCGAAGAGGACTTTTCCTTACAAGACGTTCCTTCCCTTTCCCTTTCCCTTTCCTTTAATACCCTCCTCACTAGACAACATGAGTAGACAAACCATAAGACCGATTAACTTGGAAGTTACGAGAAACAACATGAAAAAACAATTGGCCATGAACTAAAAGGGCGACCGAACTTCCTCTATTAATGACCAGAGAAAGAGGAATCAGGTCACTCTTGGGGAGAAGAAGTCTTACCTACTCGGGTGCCAAAAGGGTGGAGGTCGAATAGGTAAAAAAGAAAAAAACCGATAAAACTCTTATTAATGGTTGTTCCAAGATGCCAGCTCCACCTAGCCGGTCGATGGTTATCAATGAAGCCGACCACCGGTAACATTCAAGGACCGCTTCCCTCCCTGTAAATCAGAACCATCCATGGGAGCTTGACTTATTTAAGGGGAAAATCCTGTAATGGCCAGCGATTCGATTCACAGGGAGTTAGAGGTGGCCTTCTCTATTTCACAGGACGCGACGCTACCGTTTGACATGATAAGGTTAAGGAGCTTCACTTTATATAGGCTCCACAAGGAGGGCCTTCGCCACAGTGTGATGGTAAGGTCACGCCTTTCTCTTTCCCATGTTTCTTGTTCTAATAAGTTTTTTAACACATATTTCTTTATTAGTGCAGAGCAAGAAAGTTTAGTTGGAGCCATTAAGCCGAGCTTCTTCTTACTAGAAATCGCTTGAGGGTGATAAGAAGGAGAACAAAACCCTTAAAAGCCAAATGAAAAATTAGGGCCAATAAGTCAACGACATGATTAAGAAGCTGAAAGAGCAAATTGAAGCCCGTAATAAGGTGGAGGATGAGGCTGACCGAGTCCAAAATAAGTTCAACCGAGTTAACAGTCAGCTCACCAAGCTCATAGTCTTCCACCAGTGCACCCTCTTAGAAGATCACTCTCTCTAAGTTGAGGGCGCAAACGTAAAAGACCAGAGAAGATGAACTAGATAAGGCCTTTGATGATGGGTATAATGCGACCATCCAAAAGATTGATGCCCATCTAGACTATTATGAGTCTGTTGCCTTTAACAAAGGCTGGGTAATGGGGCTCAAAATGGGCAATATTAATGAGAGCGATCCTGCTTATGACGAGTATACTCCTTTGACTGCACTTCCTGGGGATTCGTCAGCCCCGTTCTCCATCGGTCTGCCCGCTTTAATTGATCCCCTAGCCTCAATCGATCTTCCCTTTGAAGTGGCTGTTGGGCAGACTGGCTAGGCTCCGGGCTTTTTATTATTTTTTCTTTGTACTTTTTGCTGACCATTAGTGGTCTTTGGTTCAGTATCAATGAAGATTACTTTCTCATTTCTAGTATCGTGTATTGCTTTCTTTTTTTTTTTTTTTTTTTTTCATCCACTAAAAATAAAGTACTCTTAGTTACTGAACTCTAATCACCCTAAATGAAATGACTAAAGCAACATTAACTAATCTAGGCAACTGGCCAATGCCAGTCTGGGCGATCAACTAAATCACCCTTGAGTACAATTAGTTGGCAAAAGCTACGTTAGGTGACTAACTAAGTTAAACTTTTAGGCAATTTTTAACTAGTGAAACAGTTAGCCAAAGTCAATTCCAGTGCTCATCTTAATTGACCTTGAGTAATTTTTATGTGGTAAGGTAATTGGTTAAAGTTTTTTCAAGTGTTCGGCCTAAACAAACCTTGTTTCAACCAATTAATATTTTGTCCCAAGACATTTCAAATGATTAGATAAGTTGACCTATTTAAAGTTTCTAATCAATTAACCATTGGAAGAAAGTCATTTTAAGTGATCGGTTGAGAGGTTTAAGCTTTTCTTTAGGCCAATCCATTTAAATTTACCATTACTAGGTTTTAATTGACCATTCCAGTTCATTCCACATATATAAGGGGGTTTTCTATCTTTTTCATGCCATTTATAAGAATGAATTTTAACCGACCTTTCCCAAATCATACGACTTATATAGGTGGGTTTTTCTCCTTTTCTAAGCATATCTAATTTAGATCAAACCATTCATAAGAATGGATTTTAACCAAGCTTTCCCAAATCGTACCACTTATATAAGTGTTTTTTTTTGCCTCTTTTAGGCGATCTAATTTAGATCACACCATTAATAAGAATGGGTTTTAATCGACCTTTCCCAGATCGTATCACTTATACAAGTGAATTTTTTTGCCTCTTTTAGTCCTATCTAATTCATATCATACTTTTCATAAGAATGGATTTTAACAGACCTTTTCTCGGTCGTACTATTTGTACAAGTGGGTTTCTTTCACTAAGACATTTTATACAAGGCAGTTTAAACAATTCAAGATGATTGGATGCTAAACGTTTTATTGCGCATATGTAAAGGAGTTTAACTAACCGTTCATTTAATGATAAAATTTCCTAAGGTTAATAGCATTCCATAACGTTGAAAATACCCTCCAATATAATTCCTCTAAATGATACAAACCCTCATACCCTTTTGAAGCTATACGGTAAGACCCCTGTCAGTTAGGTGCTAGCTTTCCATCTGATGGTTACATTAAAGCAGGTAACAACTTCCAAAGAATAAATTATTAACTTGGAATTCTCTGACTTTGACTTTCTTGTCCTATTGGTTTGCCAATTCCCACTGGTAGGTGGCTAAATATATCAGATCTTGCACCTTATTTTCTTCATTTAGATCCAATAAGTGGGCTATTCGTTCATCATCCTAACTGTCTTTAAATATTTCTGATCTGAGCATTAGTAGGCCAATCTTTAGAGGAATTACTGCTTCCATACCATAACTAAAGGAATATGGGATTTCCTTTGTCGACTTCTTTGGGCTCGTCCGATACGCCCATAAAATGCATGACAGTTCGTCTAACCATCGTCCCTTTTGCATTTTAGTCTCTACTTGATGCCTGATAGGAGGTTTTTCTTGGTGATTGTTGATGTAAAAAATTAGATTTGATCTAATTATTTAATCACAGATAAAAATTAATATAGAAATATAAGACAAAATATTTTTAAAGTGGTTCAGCCTTATAAGAATGACCAACATCCACTGTATTTGTTATTGCTGACCGTTTGCAGAATTCTCGATAAAGGATTTACTAAGAAATTCCGAGTCCCCTCCTAATGAGGGGGTTACAATGTATTTATAGCCTTGAGGCTGTACAAATGAAAGGACAATGCGCTGTTACCCAGTACACATGTACATCTGTACTATATTAATGAGCATTTAATGCGCAATTATATCCTGGATTCTCTTGATTTGGATACGCTGTACACTTATATAGCTCGGACCGCCTAAGCTGCTCGACACGCTTGAGTTGCTTGTCACACTTAAGTTGCTCGAAACTCATTAGTTGCTCGGAGAGCTTGAGTTGCTCGTCTGGAGTATTCGTATTTACCATATAAATTGACACATGTCTTCATGTGATTGGTCCATGTCAGCAGACTAAATTTGGTATCAATAGAAGCCCCCAATGATTCGTAGTTTGACGTTGAAGAAAAGTATGGAACATTTTGCTGCTTAGATTTTCGGTTTGTATGATTTTTAGGAAAGCATTCGTTGTATGTAGCTCCTTTTTAAATGCACAGTATCAGATCTCCTAAATATTTTGAATTTCCATAACCGCTTCGTTTTTTGTGCCCCTTTTCTTCTTTTTACCACCGGATACGTAAACGTCCGTCTTGGTAATCATTGCTTTTTTTATTCCCGAGGTAAAGTATTTAAACACGACAAAAAATCCTATCGTCTTTTACTTTTCAAACCTGTGTCTTCAAACTTTTTATTTCTTCTCCATCTTGTGCGTTCGTTTCTTTCATTGTTCATTGTTAACTGATTCATTCTTCCCCTGTAAGATCTTCTTCCTTCTCTTTTATTTTTCTTTGATCATCATGGTTTATGTTGTTGAATCGCTTGACAAATTTCGTTTTGAATTTTCAATTCCTTCATGGGTCATTTTGGAGGAACTTTCTGAACCTTCTGACTATTTCTCTTTGGCTGAGGGACATTGGTTCCCCAGTCTCTTTGTGGCCGAATGTGACTTTTCTTTTCCTCCAAATCCCCTATGTTTGGAGTTCTGTCAATATTTTGACGTTGTAGCTGCAAAAATAGCTCCCAATACCTGGAGAATAGTTAATGGAGTCCATAGGTTAAACCAAATTCATGGAACCCATTTAGAAATTCCAGAAATTATGTTTTGTTATAGATGGGTTGTCAGCGATAGTACTTTTTATTTAAAAACTAGGTTTTTAAATAGGGCTTTAGTTGTCAATCTCCCAGATGCCAACAGGGATTACTTCGAGCATGGGGTTGTTATGAAAAATTGGCAACATGCTCCATTAAATGGAGATGATGTATATCAGGGTCCTAGGTGTCCCGCTTATGGCAATGTAATAGGTTGTTTTTATTTTTTGAAATATTATTTTCTTGGTGTTTGACAAAATGTATCACTGACATTTAATTTTTACTATTTATAGTTGATAGCAAAAGAAAATATCCAAAGGATACAAAGGTTAATTTGAAGAATTTGAAACTTATCTGGAGTTTGCACCAAACTGTGGCCGAGGAGCACATTAGATCGGCCTCTTATTTGTTGCAGTACAAGAGTTACACTTCATCCTTTACTGCTCGTCGAGTGGTGGTTAATCTTTACCAAATAATAGATGCTAAGTCTAGTGCGGAGGGTTCTTCCTCTGAATCAAGTATTCCTATTGGTGACATAATGAAGAGAAGAAAAGTTCCTTCCTTTCTCGACAAGTCTGATTCTCCTGCTGTGGAGACAAAGAGAAGTAAAAAAGATGTCCCAGGAGAGGGGATAAAGACTGTAGAGGTACCCCTTCTGATGCTACCAAGAAGTTTAGCGAGAAACCCCCTGTGGCTCCAAACAAGATAGTTGAAAATCCCCCTATGGCTTCGACTAAGGCCGTTATTGTTTCTCCTCCAAGCGAGGTCATTGCTATATCACCAACCAAGACAGCATCTTTGGTTGAGAATGTTCCTACTCCTACGAGGAGATTAAGGAAAAGTTCTTCTGAGAGACCAGTAGAATCTGTCTCTTAGTCGTTAAATGTTGAAGGTGGTGTTCCCACTTTTGTTCCTCCGAGCTTTGCTATAAGCTCGATGAAGTCTTGGATTATCCCAAAAGTCCAAGGTATTGAGGACAATCTTTCTCGTGACAGGGTCACTACCTTGGCTGCTCAACATATTGCCTCAGTAAGTATTATTAATCTAAATTTTTATTTTTCAATGTTATGTTCCTGTACTAACTTACAGTTATTTTATTTTTCCAGCTGGTAACATGTTTCAACACAATTCTGAAGAAGGATGAGGTTATCAAGGCTTCAATCTCCTCGGGAGGTGTAGAAGAAGCTTTTACTGGATTAACCCAGTCTTTGAAGGAATCTCAGCAGAAGTATGAGGAGAATAAAATTGCTTGGGAGAAGCAGGTTAAGTCTGTCGAGCAAGAGAGAGATCGAGCTGTGGAGGCCTCCAAGGATTTGGAGAAGAAATTGGGGGAGTTTGAGAAGAATAATAAAGAGCTTGAGGAGAAACTCAAGAATGCTGCAGAGCTTGAGAATAAACTCAAAGCTGCTGAAGAGGAGGTTGGTAGACTCCGTGATATTGATCGCCAGAAGCAGGAGGTGGAGGAGAAGCTAAAAACTGTCGAGAAACTTCTTACTGAGAGGACTTCCTCGGAGAAGGTTAAAAGGAAGAAATCTGTTAAAAAATCATTCAGCGTAGGTTGGGATAAGGGCTGGAATAAGTGTTTGGCTGCTATGTCATCACAAATGGAATACGCCAGCCTGAAGTACTTTAGGGACGGATGGGTGGCAGCTCTACAAGGGCTGAAGGTTGCTGGAGATTCTGACTTATTTCAGCAACACACTCATGCCCCTCCTCCCTCTTCTGGAGAAAAAGAAGAGGACGAAGCTGCCTCCGAAGAATCTTCCATGATAATCGGAGATCAGGCCCTTCTAGCTATTCAATCATGCTCCAAGCAACCCCAACAAACCATTATTCCCGTCGAGCAGGTTTCTTTGCCCTCTGAGCAACCAACCTCTTAGTCCAAGCCTCCTGAGGAAGTTTTAGGAAGCAAGTAGAAGGTGTAGAGTTGTTCAGATCTTTCTTTTGCTTTTTTGTTGAATGTAATTTTGGACTATGTACTTCTCTTTATGATGAAATAAAAATTCAAACTTTGGGTTGTTTGTCTTAACTTTTTCTTCTACTTGCTTTGTTTGCATTCTTATTAATTCTTTCTATCTCTTTTCTTTACTAGTTTATGGCTAGAATGGGGCTCTTATCAGCTCACGATACTGAACTGATGAAAAAATGCAATGATTACTTCAAAGTTGGCCATGCTGATCTAAATGAGGCTCAAATCATTGACATCCTTGGTACAGATACTTTTGAACGAGCAGTTGAAGCCTACCAATATTTGAAGTGCTTGCTCGATCGTGCAGTTGCCAATAATGTAGCATATTACGAGATGATTGAAGATCTCCAAGGTACCATCGAGGAACTCCAATAACAATACAAGGAATCTTCTGCCCTTTTGCATCAGGGGTATGAGAAAAAATATCAGCAACTAAATACTGACAAAGGATATGATAAGTTCATCGCTGCTTACGATAAGAAAGAGAAAATTCTAAGGGTTGAAGTCGAGGAGCATAGGCAAATCGCGAAACTGCTGGAGCAGGAAAATAATGTTTTGCGAGGAGAGATATCCCAACTGAAATCTGCAGCATCTACCTCGGGAGCCTTAGTCCTTGTCAATGACAAAGGTTTCTCTTTCTTAGAGGTCGAAAATGCCAATTTGAGAGATGAATTGGAAACCTTAAAGAGGACTGGACCCTCTACTTCTGCTCGCGAACGAGCAAGAGCTTCTCGGGTTACTATTGAAGAAGCTAGAACGCATGCAGCCTTAGAGAATCAAGCATTCCAGTTGGTGGCGAAGAATCAAGATTTATCAGAGATGTCCAAGAAGATTCTGAACCTTAACGAGCAACTTTCCACACAAAGCTCTGCCTTGGAGAATAAAGAACTTTTAGTGAAGAACCTCTATGAGCAGCTGGAGAGGTTAACTTACCAGTTTCACAAACAACCCAGGGAGTTTTGGATGGTTGGATACAACGAAGCTCTTTATCATCTCGATGATCGAATCCAGCAGTCAAATAACGAGGGTTATAAGCAAGGATGGCTGAATGCACTGGGGGTGTTACAGTTGGAGCAGGGCCACTATTTATGGGATTATTATGACCCTAGATTGCTCGAGTTATCCGTGCCACCTTTTAAACTTGATATGAGCTGTATTCCTGCTCGGGCAATTCCCCAGTGCTTAATTTCCAAGTATCTCGGCGACTACAGTCTTCATTCTAATTTCGAGATATCTCGCCCGGAGCACTTGCTTGATCAGCCATCTGTGATGAATGTCAGGATGCTTCAAGATATGAACTTTATAAATTCCCCTTACACCTTAGATGATCCTCCTGCTCGAGTAGAACATGTTTCAAAGGCAGAGGGAAAGAAACCCATAGAGTAGGATTTTTATGTAATGGTTTTTTCTTTTTTCATCATATATAATCCTTCTCAATTTGAATGAAAAGTTTTGGTCTTTTGTCATTTCATTTTCTTCTAAGTAATTTGTAGAATGTCTTTGCTTGTTGGTTGGTAAGTATATATATGTTTATGACATACTTATCTCATTGTAGTGATTTTTTAATACTAAGCAATAGAACAACTTACACCCCATGGTATTGCTTAATTTAAACAACCGGAGTTGATTAAAATTGTCTTACCGACCAACCGGAATTGGTGGATTTTTATTCCCGACCAACCGGAGTTGGTGGATCTTAATTCCCGACCAACCGCAGTTGGTGGATTTTTATTCCCGACCAACCGAATTTGGTGGATTTTTATTCCCGACCAACCAGAGTTGGTGGATTTTTATTCCCGACTAACCGGAGTTGGTGGATTTTTATTCTCGACCAATCGGAGTTGATGTAAAAAATTAGATTTGATCTAATTATTTCATCACAGATAAAAATGAATATAAAAATATAAGACAAAAGATTTTTAAAGTGGTTCAGCCTTATAAGAATGGCCTACATCCATTGTATTTGTTATTGCTGACCATTTGCAGAATCTCGATAAAGGATTTACCAAGAAATTCCGAGTCCTCTTCTTTCAAATCACACTTCTTTACTCTCTTGTTGTAGAACAGAGCTGTTCGTTGTTGGTATGAAGCATTCCTGATTGCTGCTTCTTCTCTAACTTCCTCGAGCATATCCAAGTCTAATCTTCTCATCAAGTCACTGATAGGAGAATTGAAATTCAGTATTCTGTGCGTGGGCAAACCCAATTCAACTGGTATGACGGCTTCACTTCCAAATGCTAGCATGTATGGAGATTCTCCTGTTGCTGCTCGTGGTGTTGTACGATAAGCCCACAACACAGAATGTAGCTCGTTAATCCAATTTGCCTTTGCATCGTCCAGTCATTTTTTCAAACCATTCAGCAGCGTTCTGTTTGTCACCTCTGTTTGTCCATTGCTCCGGGGATGGCCTGGTGTAGAGTGGGTTTTCAATATGTTTGACTGATGATGTGGGGGACACTGATTGTTTGTCAAATTGTAGCGCTGAAAATCTAGATGAAGAATATAATCAAGATCATTAGAAAATGTACTTGTTTGTAGGAGAAGAAAATTATGATTATCATGTTCCTATTATTGAGGAATTGATTATGTTTTTGGAGAAGATGGATCAAAAGATTAAAAGGACCAGGGAGAGTAAGGAGGAGAATATCCCTATCCAAGAATTACTAATCAGTGGCAGTAAAAGTGAAAGCAAAAAGAAAAAACAAGATCCTATGTTCATCAGATGTACGAGATCTCATACCAAAATTAGCAGAAGCTCCAATTCTTCCAAATTCCAATGTTAAACTTCATTGTATGGAATATTAGAGGTGCAAGGAAATCATTAACTACTCGTAGAATTAAGTCCCTTTGCAGAATTTATAAAATACCCGTGTTAGCTGTGCTAGAGCCCATGGTTGATAAAGTTAAGTTGGATTTGTATAAAATGAAGTGGGGATTCGAAGGTGGAATTAGTAACTGTAATGGTAAAATATGGATTTATTGGAGATTCAATATGCAAGCTTAGGTAGTTGTGGATCATGACCAATTGCTGGTTGTGAAGATGATGCATCCAGGTCTAAAATGTCAGGTATGTGTGGCAGTAGTGTATGCCAAATGTAATAAAATAGACATAAGAGATCTTTGGAGTCATATGGATGAGGCTTCCTCTGATATGGCTGGTATGCCTTTCATCATTATGGGGGATTTTAATATTGTGGCTAGTCAAGAAGAAAAAGTTGGTGGAAATGATGTTATTGCAGCAGCAGTGTATGAGTTTAACCAAGCATTGGATAGCTGTGGGCTGCTTGATATGGGGTATCTCGGATCCAAATTTACATGGAGTAATAACAGAGGAGAGGTTGATCTAATAATGGCTAGGCTTGACAGGTGTCTCTACAACAGCCAATGGTTGCTTTCCTACCCCAAATCTTCCATTAAGCACCTTAACAAAACTTCTTCAGACCATTCTCCCCTTCTTTTGTCAGTAGCAAACAAGGATAAGGTAAGGTTTTTTGTGTTCAAATTTATTAATTTCTGGACAACTCATCCAAATTTTACACAGATTGTTACAGAGTCATGGAGTGAATCCACCCAAGCATTGGGTTTGTGAAATTTCTCTGTGAAGCTGAAAAGGCTAAAAGGAGTTCTTAAAAAGTGGAGCAAGGATAATTTTAAGGATGTTAATCAAAATGTAGTGGATTTAGAAGATGAAATATGTCAGTTAGAGCTTAATTATGAACTGTCTAGCTCTGAAACTAATAGAGAAGCCTTGAGTAAAGGAAGGGCTAGGCTACAATCAGCCTTACAGATTCAAGAGATGTTCTGGCAGCAAAAGTCATCTATTAAATGGTTGAAGCTTGGGGATTCTAATAATAAATTCTTTCATTCTAGTACCAAGGCTAAAAACCAAAAACTCCATATATCAGGGATTTAAGATGAGTCTGGGGATTGGATAGTAGATGAGAATTCCATTAAAAATCATATTGTCATGTTCTTTAAAAACCAATTGACTTCTGAGCAGAATTTAACTGAAAACTGTAAGGCAGATTTCATTCCCAAATTGATCAATCAAGAGCTTAACTCAGATCTAGAAGATTTCACATGTAAAATAGAAGTTTGGGAGGCTATCAAAAGCTTGAGTCCGGAATCAGCTCCAGGACCTGATGGTTATGAGGGAAATTTTTTCTTCTTATTGGAACATTATTAAAACTGACCTGTTAGATGCTATTAATTCCTTTTTTGCAGGTGCTGAGTTTCCTAAAAGCTGGACTTCAACTTCCATTGTGCTTATTACCAAAATCAAGAATCCTTCATCTTGTGGGGCTTTTAGGCCTATAAGCCTTTGCAATTTTTGTTATAAGATAATCTCAAAGATCTTATGTACAAGACTTGCTAAGGTCCTGCCTATTATCATATCTCCTAATCAAAGTGGATTTACTAAAGGAAGATCAATTCACGATAATATTTTACTAGCCAAAGAGATGGTGCATAATCTGGGAAAGAAGACTCATGATGGAAACGTCATCATAAAGCTGGATATGGAGAAAGCATATGATAGGCTACAATGGGGATTTCTAATCAAAGTTCTCAGAGGTTTTGGGTTTGGAGAAAGATTCATTGATTTGGTTTGGAGAAGTATATCAAACAACTGGTTTTCTATTGTTGTCAATGGTCAACCAAATGGATTCTTTAAGTCTTATAGAGGGGTTAGGCAAGGAGATCCAATATCCTCGAGCCTTTTTATTATTACAGCAGAATATTTGAGCAGGGGTCTAGATGTTATGATGGAGAATAAAATGATAAATCCTTTCTACTTACCAAGTGGAAGTCCTCTTATTTCTCACCTGGCGTTTGCAGATGACGTGATTATTTTTTGCAGGGGTGACAAAAGGAGTCTGAAGAAAATCAAGGCCTTTATGCTAAGTTACTCAAGGACTTCGGGGCAGAAAATTAATTACTCAAAAAGTTCCTTTTCAATTGATTCTAATATGCCTCATAGGTTTAAAACAAAGGTGGCTGAAGTTCTGGGATTGAATGCAAGAGACCTGCCTATTAAATATTTGGGTTGCCCTTTATTTAAAGGGAGGAATAAGGTTATATACTATGATCAGTTAATTTCCTCATTGAGATGTAAAATAGCAAGATGGAAGGCTAAGCTTCTTTCTATAGGTGGTAGATTAATCCTCATAAAGCATGTCCTGTCATCCATTCCTCTATACATGTTAGCTGCAATAAACCCTCCGAAGATGGTGATTAATAAGATTCATGGGATGTTGAACAAATTTTTCTGGAGTGAAAATGAAGATCAAGGCTGGAAATATCAATGGAAGAATTGGGTAGATTTGTGTAAAGATCAAGATGAAGGAGGTTTGGGCTTCAAAGACTTTGGAATTCTCTCCAAGACTTCTTCAATGAAAATGTATTGGAAGCTTAAATTTGAAGATTCATTGTGGTCCAAATATTGTGCTAACAGATATAATAACTGGAACACTAGAAAAGGTGGTTCGTTGTCTTGGAGACAAATGAAGCAGGTGGAGGAAGATTGTTTAAAGCAGATGGTTTTAGTGAATGATAATCTGATTTGGAAGGCTGATAATTCTGGTGTTTTCTCTTTATCTTCAGCATATGAGTGCTTAAAGGTTCATTCATCTACATCTCTTGTTCACAGTAGATTATGGGATTCAAAAATTCCAATCAAAATCTCTATTATAATGTGGAGAATTATTCAAAAGTGTATTCCTTCAGATTAAAATGTGAAGCAAATAAGCATTAAGATGGGATCGCGATGTCATATATGCTTTAACAATGAAGAAAATGACCCTCATTTATTTATTTCTTGTTCAGTTGCTTCTCAACTATGGGACTACTTTTCGAATTTGATGGGTATTAATCTTGATTGAAATAATGTGTCAACAGTTATTCTTAGTTGGTGGCTGCAAGCTGGGAGGTCTGACGCAGATCAGTTCTTAGGTAAATTATTCCCATGGCTGTGATGTGGGAAATTTGGAAGGCCCGGAACAGATCTTTATATGAAGGAATTAATTGCAATTTGAATTTTGTTAAGAATCAAGTTGTTAATTTGATTTCAAATAGATGCAAAAGCCATTCTTTTGAGAGAAGGTTTAATAGATTTTCTCAAGGCTACATAGAGGTGTTTGGAGTGAATTTTTGCTCAAATATGATGCATTGTGTTAAAGTTAAATGGAATGCTCCAATCAGTGGAAGACTCAAGCTTAATATTGATGGGGCATGCAAAGGCAACCCAGGAAAAGGGGGTGTGGGAGGTATTTTGCGAAATGACAAAGGAGAATTGGTTTTTGCTTATGCAAAAGAAGAAGATTTTGAATCTAACTCTGTTATGGAATTAAAAAGTCTAAGTCTTGGTACTAAGTTATGTATGCAGAAGAATTTTTTAGAAGTTGATATCGAGTCAGATTCTTTGTTCGTGGTGAAATTGATCAAAAGAGAGTGGAAACCGCCTTGGCGATTAAAGATTCTAACTGAAGAAATTTTGTCAGGGCTTAGAAGTATTAATTATTAAATTAGCCATTGCTTTAGAGAATCAAATATGGTTTCTGATAGATTAGCTAATATTGGAGTTAATTTACAAGGGGTTAAACCCTATGAGGCCGTGAAGGATCTTCCACAGATGGTCAAAGGAGCTTTCAAGCTTGACAAGATTAGTTGCTTTTATATTAGATTAGTTAAACTATGAGGCTTTGTAATGGGATTAGTATTAAATACAAATTTTATTTTCTCTAGCTTTGGGCCTCATGCCCCTCTAATTTTCTTTAGCTCGTAGTGCATGGAGAGGCTTTTTCTCCCTAATTATAATAAGTGTGGGGGTACAATCGCTCTTCCATAAAAAAAAAATAATACGCAGCAAACTCCTCATTGTCAAATTAGGTTCCATGATAAGTAATGAATGCATGGGGAAGACCATGTGACACCACGCCTAATTAAATACCGGGCGATCACTCATTTATTAAATTAATTCAAGGTGAACAGTTGGTTCATTCTTAGCATCATTGTCGAAAAATAAAACTTTTCCAATTTAAACACCCTAATTAATTAAGCTAAGTGTCAAAACCATTTAAACCTTTATTCTCATTTTATTAAATCCGGTTTTAAAACCTTAAACCATTAACGTCTAAAGAGTCACACAATAAGTAGAAGAATAAAATGAACATTCAAGAGTTTACCCAACAATAATAAATCCCAACATTAAAATACTAAGGAAAACATCCTGACATTAAAAATCCCGAAATAAAGATACTGAAATTAAAAGAATTACAATCTCTGACAATATCAACTAAATAATGGAAAAAGGGCGACACATGCCCCCACTGGATAAAGCTGAACTAGAAGTAGATTCAACAATGAGGTCGTCTAAATAATGGCATGCAACTCACACAAAAGCTACAGCGCGTTCCATCCAAAGGATCCTATGCAAGACGCCCCTGTGGCTGGGCACCTGTAATACATACATATATATACAAGAGAGAAAGAGAAATGGAAACGGGTCAGAGCCCGATAGTGTATACGATTTAAAAATTCGTTTAGCAAGTATTTAAATTGATTACAAGCCAATGCAACAACATATCAGTGCGACACTCTCTTGAGAAATTCTCACCTCTCTTCTAATGTGCACTCCTATCGCACTAACCTTCCCAATGGTTTATCTCATCATATATCACACTATCTTTTCCCAAGGATTTAACATATCTTAGGTGACTCTCAAGATTTAAGATTTAACAACATCATGGTTTAAAAGGATAATTTCATTTTGAACAAAAAGCTCATTTTAACTTTATTGATTCATAAAGTTTTTCAATATCATATTATACTTTTCAAAACAAGTATTTCCAATTTGAGTCATTACACATGTCTTACTTACCATAACATAGTAGGCAGTTTCCCAAATTTCAGAAGTTCATATATATATATTAAATACTCGTACAATATATATATTCTAACAACACCCCACATAAAAATTATGGTGCGGGCATACTCTGCTATCCAACCCCTGTATCAATCACACTAAAGGAAATACAAGTTCGGAATCACTCTCGAACTGTACAAATACATACACAAACAATATTGAGGTGAAGCATAGTTTCCAAGTCCAAGAGGTCAGTACATACCCTCACGTCTCGTAGGACTGTGACTACCGATTCGATAGTCTGTACCTAGGATTCTATCTTCTAGGGTACGAGTCAATATCCCCCATAAGGCACACGAGATAAGATCGTCCCAACGCGGTAACCTCAGGGATAGCAAGTAGTGCGGGCATGATTTTTACGAGTATATAATATATGCATACACAATTATATAAATATACCACTTTTATTATATCCATTTAGGTTTATCCAATAACCCACATTCACAACATTTATCCTTATTTTCCCATTATTATTTATCAAGTATAATGGTTCGTTTCTAACTTTAATTCGAAGCTACGTAACCTTCATGGACTCTATTCTTCCAAATGTACAATTCAGTAGGTATCCATTTATGTTCCAACGTAACTCTCTCTTATGTGTCTCTCCCCTTTAATATATACTTACATTGTCCCTTATATAAAATATCCCAAAAATATAGATTTCGCATTACATTAAAGGTCTCTTATTCATTAATGAATCTTACTGGTCATCATTATCTCCCAAATTATCTTAACAAGGATGTCTAAGGAGTTTTCTTCATTTTGAATCAATTCGACAATTTTAAAAGGGGAAACTTAAGTCTACCAGGAGGGGTCGATCGATCGAGGTTAGGGGCTCGATCGATCGAACCTTCGATTGATCGAAGCTCTGGGCTCGATCGATCGATCAAACAGGTATTGCGATTTCTGCAGTTTTGCAGTTACGGGTTCTAACTCATATGTTCATCCAAATTCAAGTTTTTCATTCCCAAATGTCCAAAGATTTATACTACTAACATCCTAACATAATATTATGCATTTCCTACGTAAACCATGTCAATTTTCGTCACTAAACATGGATTAACAAGCCAAAATTCATTTAAAACTCAAGAACCCTATAAATCTCTTAATCAAGGTTCTAATCTGTTTTTCCCAGAATCTCCTTCTTATACAACATCAAAATTTCGTGGTTTAATTCTCTACATAACCAAAGGTTTCCAGAATATCATTCAAGTCATCACTACATGCAATTTCCTATCTCAAATTGGGTTTTTCTTCCATACAATTCATCCTAATCGTTCCTAAACCAATATGAAAGATGCATCAACGAAATAAGCAAGATAAAAACTTGCCTGGGATTTTTAGAAGACTGGTTTGGTGTTGAATTTGGTGTGGTTGCGTTCCTCGTCTCGCGATCTACGCGTTGGCGGTGGCGGCGGTGCAAACGGTTGAGTTTTGAGACTTGGAATGCCTTGAGAGCTCTCTCCTCTCCTCTCCTCTCCAATGGCCGTTCTAGTGTTTTGAGCTTTCTAACCCTAGATGATAACCCAGATATCTTATATAACCCTTTTAATTTTCGTGGGTTTAATTACCCAAAAATACAAAATGACTAAAATGCCCCCCCGGGGTACTAATTAAGCCTAAAATAGCCCCGAGACTCAAACTAAACTCCCGGGTACACTTTTCTGACTATCTCGACCCTTCCGGACACGTTGACGCACTCAAAACGACCATACGGATAACTAAAAATATTTCACTTTTATTAATCAACATTTAATCCCGAAGCGACACAGGCGCGTCCCGACTTAAATTTCCATAATTGTCATTTTATTCACACGTGACAATATTATAAAAACAAATCTCATATATTACTATACTCATCCAGTAATATTCAACAATTAACAAATTTCCAATAATTAGTAACTCTCGTCACGCTAGTAAATATTTAAAACAACATTCCGGATTAAAATTAAATTAATTTATCTCAATTAAATTTAATAAATCCCATAATTTAAAAGCTATAAAAATATGGGGTATTACATACTTCCCCCCTAATAACGGAATTTCATCCCGAAATTCGGAAAGTAAGGCCTATCAGGTAGCACAATTCTGGATATCCTTTTCCGTACACAAACTAACTACACATTACGGCGCTCAATCACTATATCCCTTTCTTCACAGCAACACTGTTTTACATTCTCATTGGAGACACTTCACATTGTGCTCCCAACCGACAACATTCGCATAGGTCACGCCTATACGTTATAAATTTCATTATCTCACTATCATTAGGAGGTCGCACCTCACTAATGACAAATACTCGGATTTATTCATATACAAAACTCCCATTCTGAGAAAATATTACGAACATTTGATCGCTCTTGCTCGCCTAAAACAGTCGTGGAATTCTACCACAGTTATCGGATGTTCTCTCGACCGATCCAAAAACTCTGATTATCTACTCACCTCTAAACATACGGAAGGAGAATAGTCGAGGTTCTTCCATGACAAAACCTTAATAAGAACCTTGTACGCGACAAACGGGTACGAGTGCTTCTACCGAGCATTCCTGAAATCATCGTACCAATATTCTAAAATCTCCTTCACGTGGCTCCACAAATCTTTAATTACTGTGCGCCCATTCCCTGGCTACGGGTGATACATCCTACTCGAAACGAAACCTTATCTCCGATGGTTTTTAAAATCCCATATCAAAGGTGGGATTCACCAATCTCATCCCGATTTAGAAATTTATACTGCGCCGGATCATGCACTGGCGCGATCCTTCCTTTCAAAGGAAGTCTGGGGCATACTAGTTAATATTGTAAACCAGCCCAAAGGAATATCAATCACTTCCTTCTCGGCGGCTTAATTCACATGTTCGGGATGAACCCTTGATCTTGTTTTGAGGATGGTAACCCATCCAAGGACTGTACCAACTTTACCGACCTCTTCCAATTTCAGCAATTGTAGATATATACAAAATTCCTTGGTATATGCCGGAGGTTCCACCCGTGCTCTTCTCTTCACGAAGCGTACTTCTGGACCTCTTATACCATACTAACATCATCACCCTTTATATGTGTGAGTCGCTCTCACATTTTGATTACTAACAATTTCTGCTCCGAGTGTTCTTCATAATCATTTAATTCTGCTCCATTCAAGGAATACTCTTCTTAAATGGCTTCCCACAGTTTTCCAATTCAAATTTGGGTGTGCTATTCTAATTTCACACCTATGTATGGATTATCTACCCTCATGTGACGTTTAATCCACTATATCACTTCCACTTCGTTCTGTTAGCCCCACAAACACATTTTCCACACGTCCATTGCCACGCCCCTTCATCTCGGACGAGTTTCAACATCAGTTAACCAGGATGTCTACACACCCTAGAAACCGGGCATACTAGCGTAAGCATCACATACGCTCCATACTAATAAACAAATTCTTGGTTTTCCTTGGTGCTTGCAGTGTGATTACAACACTTTAATCATCCTAAAAATCAAAATTTTAAATCTTCCTTATTATCATTCCGCCCCCTTAACTCGTGGTGACAAAGCAAAACTTTCAATGCTTTCTTACCACACAACCGGCTCCAATGGCTTTAAATCAAAATTTAACTTCCCACTTAAAGATATAATCACTTGATTCCCTTTCGATTGGGGTACCGAACTCATGGAATAGTGACCAAACGTCTCCCTATTTCCAACCTTACACTAAGTTTCATGCGTGGGATGTCTCGCAAAGAGAAATCCAAACAAGGAACCCTCCCAATACACTACTGCCTAGTATTGTCGGTTATCAAGATCCGTTAGGTCCTCCTTCCATACCATTTACCCTTTTACTCCGTCTTTTGGCAGAAAAGTTACATTTCCTCCCGTAATTACACTTAACAAAGAACATCTCACCAATTGTGCTATCGTTCAGAATTGGGTGTTGGAAATTGCGTTCCATGAATCTCGAATACATACAATCGGAATTTGAAACTCCTTCCCCTAATAATAGGGGTACATCTCTAAAGGATAAATATAACAATGCACTTTTCCTATCACTAAGTTCGGAGTGCTAAACATAATACTGAGTCAAATCTTTTCGCTCAACGGTAAATCCCGATACATACGGAATTATACTGACAAAGTCTATACATACTTTGGCATCGAATATCTCGAGCCCACTATCTCCTCCGAAGTCTCTAGGATAGATAAGATAAGTGCGAGTCCAACTTTCTTACAGGTAAAGCCTCGCCAAAACAAACATAAAACATGCTGCGCTAATGCAACCACTCCGATAGCCTTGCAATAAATGCTCATTATCGTACTAACCATTTCTATAATGTTTTAACAAAGATAATATCATACTCGTATATCGCATCACTACAACGAGTAGTCTCAATAAAATACGTAAAACTGTTAATATACACATTCATCCTCCGCGGATAGCACCAAAGAAAAATCCCGCTACGCTAGGGAAAAATACTCACATAATGGTAACATTTATAACTATATGAATTAAACTCGTCTCACGTGCTAATCTAGCAATGAACAAAATATGGTGACTCGCTTGTGTCACATAAACACGCCGCATCCTCTGAGGATACAACTTACACTTCTACCTTGTCAATCGTCTTGACTGCGCAAATGGTTTCCGGATGTAACACGTCTACTCAAACCAAACAAAATTACTTTAATCGTTGCCTTTTACTAGGCACCGTATTCTTGTCCTTTTTCTCACTTTGGAACATATTATCGCGAGCGATCTCACTCCGCACAAAATACCTCAACACATAATCCACTTATCACCTGTCCTACTAACCAGGTTAGGATTGTCCTTCTCTCGAACTTTAGTAAACCCAATTCCTGTTAGCCATCCCGGTTGTTCCCTTATCTTTTTAGGCCATACAGATCATGTTACTATCTATAATAGTACTTACTGAATTTACCATCACTTGGTAAGAATTTAACTATCTGAAGCCTTTAAATGGGTCCCCCAATGTGTATCCACATCCCTTTGTGGTGCTACACTACCACCCTCGTATTCAGTCTTATTCTCGACTAACTTCTTCGATTCCTTTAAGCTTCCCACACAAGGATCATTATCATCTTTATTGACAAAATACAACATTGTCAACCTCTGAATCAGCCGTCCATCAGAATTTACTCCTCGAGTATTATCAATTATTATTACGAGTTGGTCTCCCACTTGGAGTCGTTTCCTCCACTCGTATCTACATCTTCCGATACAAAATTTGCTAACGATTTGGATTCATATTCACAACTGGACTTCTGTCATGCCCTCCCGCGATGAGTTCAGAACCACGTTTGCTTCTCATCCTGAACAGTTGAGGAAGGAACATAGGGTCAACATTGTACCTAAGGTTCTCCTATAGGCATAGCATTCCACTTCTAAAATTGGTGGTTGACTCCAACCATTATAACTTCGTCTCGAAAGCCAAGAAAATTTTCTCTAAATTTTCACTTTCAGTTTTCCACACTCCTTCCTATATCTAAACCTTTGGATACTTTACCTCCTTTGGTAAACACAAACAATTTCCGCATTTTTTTTGAATTTCCCACTAACAGTCTCTACACGTTTTTGTAATATGTTGGGTAAGTTTACCCTCGCACTTCATTTGACTATAACAGCATTTGGAAATCATTTTGCGCCTTAGTCTCCTTTCTAGTCTTGGCTTCTCGTGCCACAATGGAGGTGACCTCAACTACGGTCATCATCCTCGGATATATTTTATAATCTCAACTGAGCCCTGCCTCCTGATGTACGCTTAACGGTCCTCTTCTGACATCCGTCATCGCTCGGCACACGCATATATCCGAACGAAATTAGAATTCACTAATGTATACACATTATAACAGGAGAACGAAATCTCGTCAAAGGAATCGACAATCCTAAAGATAGGGCTCTGTATCAAACAAAGCAACGCTGAAAGCATAATAAGCCGTACAGATCCCAAGGACACTAGAACCTGATGCTCTGATACCACCTGTGACACCCCGCCTAATTAAATACCAGGCGATCACTCCTTTATTAAATTAATTCAAGGTGAACAGTTGGTTCATTCTTAGCATCACTGTCGAAAAATAAAACTTTTCCAATTTAAACACCCTAATTAATTAAGCTAAGTGTCAAAACCATTTAAACCTTTATTCTCATTTTATTAAATCCGGTTATAAAACCTTAAACCATTAACGTCTAAAGAGTCACACAATAAGTAGAAGAATAAAATGAACATTCAAGAGTTTACCCAACAATAATAAATCCCAACATTAAAATACTAAGGAAAACATCCTGACATTAAAAATCCCGAAATAAAGATACTGAAATTAAAAGAATTACAATCTCTGACAATATCAACTAAATAATGGAAAAAGGGCGACACATGCCCCCACTGGATAAAGCTGAACTAGAAGTAGAGTCAACAATGAGGTCGTCTAAATAATGACCTGCAACTCCCACAAAAGCTACAGCGCGTTCCATCCAAAGGATCCTATGCAAGACGCTCCTATGGCTGGGCACCTGTAATACATACATATATATACAAGAGAGAAAGAGAAATGGAAACGGGTCAGAGCTCGATAGTGTATATGATTTAAAAATTCGTTTAGCAAGTATTTAAATTGATTACAGGCCAATGCAATAACATATCAGTGCTACACTCTCTTGAGAAATTCTCACCTCTCTTCTAATGTGCACTCCTATCGCACTAACCTTCCCAATGGTTTATCTCATCATATATCACACTATCTTTCCCCAAGGATTTAACATATCTTAGGTGACTCTCAAGATTTAAGATTTAACAACATCATGGTTTAAAAGGATAATTTCATTTTGTACAAAACGCTCATTTTAACTTTATTGATTCATAAAGTTTTTCAATATCATATTATACTTTTCAAAACAAGTATTTCCAATTTGAGTCATTACACATGTCTTACTTACCATAACACAGTAGGCAGCTTCCCAAATTTCAGAAGTTCATATATATATTAAATACTCGTATAATATATATATTCTAACAGCACCCCACATAAAAATTATGGTGCGGGCATACTTTGCTATCCAACCCCCGTATCAATCACACTAAAGGGAATACAAGTTCGGAATCACTCTCGAACTGTACAAATACATACACAAACAATATTGAGGCAAAGCATAGTTTTCAAGTCCAAGAGGTCAGTACATACCCTCACGTCTCTTAGGACCGTGACTACCGATTCGATAGTCTGTACCTAGGATTATATCTTCTAGGGTACGAGTCAAAATCCCCCATAAGGCACACGAGATAAGATCGTCCCAACGCGGTAACCTCAGGGATAGCAAGTAGCGCGGGCATGATTTTTACAAGTATATAATATATGCATATACAATCATATAAATATACCACTTTTATTATATCCATTTAGGTTTATCCAATAACCCACATTCACAACATTTATCCTTATTTTCCCATTATTATTTATCAAGTATAATGGTTCGTTTCTAACTTTAATTCGAAGGGTTTTTCCAACTTACTACGTAACCCTCATGGACTCTATTCTTCCAAATGTACAATTCAGTAGGTATCCATTTATGTTCCAACGTAACTCTCTCTTACGTGTCTCTCCCCTTTAATATATACTTACATTGTCCCTTATGTAAAATATCCCAAAAATATAGATTTCGCGTTACATTAAAGGTCTCTTATTCATTAATGAATCTTACTGGCCATCATTATCTCCCAAATTATCTTAACAAGGATGTCAAAGGAGTTTTCTTCATTTCGAATCAATTCAACAATTTTAAAAGGGGAAACTTAAGTCTGCCAGGAGGGGTCGATCGATCGAGGTTAGGGGATCGATCGATCGAAGCTCCGGGCTCGATCGATCGATCAAACAAGTATTGCGATTTCTGCAGTTTTGCAGTTACGGGTTCTAACTCATATCTTCATCCAAATTCAAGTTTTTCATTCCCAAACGTCCAAAGATTTATACTACTAACATCCTAACATAATATTATGCATTTCCTACATAAAGCATGTCAATTTTCGTCACTAAACATGGATTAACAAGCCAAAATTCATTTAAAACTCAAGAACCCTAGAAATCTCTTAATCATGGTTCTAATATGTTTTTCCCAGAAACTCCTTCTTATACAACATCAAAATTTCATGGTTTAATTCTCTACATCACCAAAGATTTCCAGAATATCATTTAAGTCATCACTACATGCAATTTCCTATCTCAAATTGAGTTTTTCTTCCATACAATTCATCCTAATCGTTCCTAAACCAATATGAAAGATGCATCAACGAAATAAGCAAGATAAAAACTTGCCTGGGATTTTTAGAAGACTGGTTTGGTGTTGAATTTGGTGTGGTTGCGTTCCTCGTCTCGCGATCTACGCGTTGGCGGTGGCGGCGGTGCAAACGGTTGAGTTTTGAGCCTTGGAATGCCTTGAGAGCTCTCTCCTCTCCTCTCCTCTCCAATGGCCGTTCTAGTGTTTTGAGCTTTCTAACCCTAGATGATAACCCAGATATCTTATATAACCCTTTTAATTTTCATGGGTTTAATTACCCAAAAATACAAAATGACTAAAATGCCCCCCCGGGGTACTAATTAAGCCTAAAATAGCCCCGAGACTCAAACTAAACTCCCGGGTACACTTTTCTGACTATCTCGACCCTTCCGGACACGTTGACGCACTCAAAACGACCATACAGATAACTAAAAATATTTTACTTTTATTAATCGACATTTAATCCCGACGTGACACAGGCGCATCCCGACTTAAATTTCCATAATTGTCATTTTATTCACACGTGACAATATTATAAAAATAAATTTCATATATTACTATACTCATCCAGTAATATTCAACAATTAACAAATTTCCAATAATTACTAACTCTCGTCACGCTAGTAAATATTTAAAACAACATTCCGGATTAAAATTAAATTAATTTATCTCAATTAAATTTAATAAATCCCATAATTTAGAAGGTATAAAAATACGGGGTATTACAGACCATATCTACAAATGATATTCTTCCAAATAAATTGATACACCTTGTCATATGTCATATCAATAAGAGGCTCAGCTTCTACCCACTTAGTAAAGTAATCTACCGCGACCACGAGATATTTAAATCTTCCCCTGGTCGTTGCAAGTGGCCCGACCAAGTCTATTCCCCATATGGCAAATGGCCAAGGTGAAGTAATGGGTGTTAACAATGCTTGGGGAGTTCTTCGGATGGAAGAGAAGCGTTCACATTTGTCACATTTTTTGGCATAGGCTATACAATCAGCCCTCATCATTGGCTAATAATATCCTTGCATCATTATTCTTTGCAAAAGCGTCCGACCTGCTACATGGGCTCCACAGAACCCTTCATGGACCTCTTCAATCAAATCTTTCACCTTGGAGGGATGCACACATCTTTGCAAACCTGTTATAATTCCTCGTCTATATTAAATATCATTAGTCAATACATAACGAGCAGCTTTAAACTTCAGTTTCTTGGCTGTGAGTTTATCAGTTGGTAAAGCCCCTTCTTCAATATATGCCCTGATGGGATCCATCCAAGATGGTCCTAAATCAAGGGTAATCAAATTCATCATCAGATCTTCGTCTACGCTCCAACTAGCTAAGACTTCTATTGGGATTATTCTTCTTAGCTCAGTGCGTGTTGCTGAAGCTAACCGAGCTAAGGCATCCACTCTTGCATTCTCCAATCTTGGTATTCTAATTAACTGTACTACGATCAGGCTTGATACAATCTCCATTGATTTTGCATGATACTTGATCATTAATTCTCCTTTGGCTGCATATACCCCCAGCATTTGATTTACGATCAATTGTGAGTCACTGAATACGATAACCTGCTCAGCCTTCATGGTTTTTGCCAAACTAAGACCAACGATCATTGCTTTATATTCAGCTTCATTGTTAAAAGCTTTAAATTGAAACCGTAGAGCATATTCCACATCGATCTCATCTGGGCTGTTTAAAACAATCCCTGCTCCACTGCCTGTAGTGCACGAAGAACCATCTACATATAAATTCCACACAGGTATCTCATTATCAAACTCTTGGTCAGACATAGTTCCTCGATGGAATATTTTATGCTTCCTTATATCCTCCTCCAGCTCTTCTTGCTGCTCGTCGACCATCTTCTCTTGCTCGTCTACCGACTGAGGTTGGTCGGAGTTTAAGTTTGATGATCCCATAACATCCACAGGCTGGTCGGTATTTAACTTCTGCTCTTCGGAGGTATCTAGATAGGTAAACTCTGCGATAAAATCTGCCACTGCTTGCCCTTTAAGTGACGACCTAGGCTCATAAATTATATCGTATTCACCCAATTCTACGGCCCAATACATCAATCTTCCTGATTTCTCTGATTTGTGCAGAGCTTGCCTTAATGGCATGTCTGTATACACAACTATAGTATGAGCTTGGAAGTATGATCTCATTCTTCTACTTGCTTCGATCAATGCCAGTGATAACTTTTCTAGCCTTAGATATCTGATCTCTGCTCCTCGGAAGGCCTTGCTAGTGTAATAGATTGGTTTTTGCACTCCATCCTCCACTCTTATCAGCGTCGAGCTTACTGCATTTTTTGAGACTGCCAGATACAAGTATAGTCTTTCTCCCATCACTGGCCTAGATAACAATGGAGGTGCTCCCAGGTATTTCTTTAATTCTTAAAAAGCCTTCTCACATTCGTCGTTCCACTAAAAAGTCTTTCGGAGTGTTTTGAAGAATGGGAGGCATCGATCAGTTACTCGTGACACAAATCTGTTAAGTGCTGCAACTCGCCCTGTGAGGTTTTGTACTTCCTTCTTCGTCGTTGGGGATCGTAGCTCCAATAGAGCCCTGATCTTTTCAGGGTTCGCCTCAATTCCTCGTTGATTTACGATATATCCGAGAAACATGCCTTCTCGTACTCCGAATATGCACTTGGTGGGATTCAGCTTCATTTGATATTCCCCTAGGTGATCAAAGGTTTGGCCTAAGTCAACTAGATGATCAGTAGCTTTCTTGCTCTTCGTTAGCATATCGTCAACATAAACCTCCATGTTATGACCGATTTGCTCTGCAAACACCTTGTTCATCAACCGCTGATAGGTAGCACCTGCATTTTTAAGTCCAAAAGGCATAACATTATAACAATAAGTTCCCCTTAGGGTCATAAATGAGGTACTCTTCCTATCTTTAGGCTTCATTTTAATCTGGTTATAACCAGAATAAGCATCCATGAAACTTAATAGTTCGTGCCCTAAGGTAGCATCCACCAGTTGATCAATTCGGGGCAAAGGAAAATGATCCTTTGGGCATGCCCTGTTAAGGTCGGTAAAGTCTACACACATCCTCCATTTATTATTTTTCTTCTTTACTATTACCACATTTGCTACCCAGTCAGGATATTTAACATCCTCAATGAAAGAGGCCTTTTGCAGTTTCTCTACTTCCTCCTGTATAGCTTGATTTTTCTCAAGGTTGGACACTCTTTTTCGCTGCTTTACTGGCTTGATTTCCTTGTTCACATTGAGCTCGTGACACAAGAAATTCAGATCTATTCCTGGCATGTCTTCATGACTCCACGCAAAAGTCTGCTTTCTTCGCCTTAGGAATACTATCAATTCTTATTTTATTGATTCATCCAAGGATGCACCAATTTGAGTTATTCGTTCTGGATACTCGTCGTCCAGAATGGCATTCTCAGTAGCCTCCATAACCTGTCCTTTCACGAGTTGGGACTCGTCTCTAGGGTCAAATGTTTTAATCTCCGCATCTTCTATTTGGTAGGTAGTAGTCTTCTTTCTAAATTCTTCATGATCTTCCTGCTCGGCAGATGAATAGTAGCATTCCCGAGCAACTTTCTGGTCGCCTTTCACAACTTCCACCCCAAAATTGGTTGGGAATTTTAGACATTGATGCACAATAGATGGTACTGCTTCAAATTTCTTTAGACATACTCTTCCCATGATGATGTTATAAGCTGATTGGACGTTTTTATCCATTACAAAAAAGTTTACTCTTTCTGTTCGACAAGCAGGCCATGTACCGATAAGCATATCCAACTTGATCGTCCCAAGTGGAAAAACCTTCTCGCCAGTAAAACCAAGGAGGGGCCTATGATATGGCTCCAACTGGGCTAGTTTTAGATTTAAACTGTCAAAGCACAGATAGAACATGATATCTGTCGAGCTACCATTATCCTCCAGTACTCGTGAAATCACCACTTCCCTCATTCTCATCTTGATCACCAATGGGTCATCATGAGGATATAGTACACCTGCCAAGTCGTTCTTAGAGAAACCAATGACCAGCTTATCCTTATTCACCTTCCTTGGGCGATCATCTTCAGCCAGATTTATCCGCTGAATATACGAGCAAGCCTGAGCCTCATTGAGGTAGGCTTTTCTCTCAGCAGTCATATCTCCGCCTCCTGCATCTCCACCTGCAATGACATTACATTCAAATGATCCAAAATGGATAGAAAATACCTCACGTTCTGGCTGTTTTGGTCTTTTAGGGAGATCGCGGTCGTCTTGGTCATCATCCGGATCCTCTTCGTGACTTCTCTTCTTGTCTTCTTTTGCTCGACGAGGAGATCTAGACCTCTATCTTGCTCGGTCGTTGCTCTTTCCATCATTTTGACGATTAACATACTTGACCAGCTTTCCTCGTCTGATGAGTGCTTCAATTTCATTTTGAAGAGCTATGCAATTTTTGGTCATGTGACCATGGTCTTTATAGAACTCGCAATATTTGGTCTTATTCCTCTTGTCAGGATCTATCTTCATTTTCTCTGGCCAGTTTAACTCCTCGCTGTTCTTGATTTCTTCCAGAACGTGGTTTATGTCTACTTTCAAAGGAGTATAATTTCTAAATTTCTTTAACAGTTCCCATGCTGGCTTTGCTTTTGACTGCTTGTTACCACCATTGTTCTTATGCTCTTTCTTTTCAGCCTTATCAACCTCCACCTTGGTTTCTTTGGTATCCATATTCTTCTTCGCAGCCATAGCCTCCTTGGCGTTCATAATCTTCGCTGCCTTTGCCATTATCTCTGCCATGGTTCTAGGCGGATCTTTGGCTAGAGTGTAGTACAATTTATCTGGCAATAGTCCGCTCATCAGAGCAGTAATTACTGTCTTTTCCTCGTAATCAATAACTTTGAGCTTCTCGTTATTGAAACGAGTTATATAATCCCTGGTGCTCTCACCTGCTTTTTGTCTAACACTTAACAAGTGTGCTACTCGTTTAACTGGTTTTGCTCCAAAACAGAAATTTCCAATAAAGAGCTCGTCCAGTTGAAAGAAAGTTGAAATATTCCCCTGAGGAAGATTATTATACCATATTTGAGCACATCCAGTAAGAGTTCTCGAAAATGCCCTGCATCTCATTTCATCTGGCACGGCATAGATATCGGCAGCAGCTTGGTATTCTTCTATATGAGGGACAGGGTCAGTTTTTCCATCATATTTAGTAGTCACAATAGGTGCTTTGAACTTTGATGGTGTGGGAAAATCCATAATTTCCTGGATAAAAGGTGTCCCTTGGACAAAAGTTCTTTGTAGAGGATTCTTGGCCTTAGCCATTTTCCCTAATCTATCCTCCAACCTTTGAATAGAGCCTTTCCATGCATCATTTTCCTCCTCGGTCTTGTTGGTTCGAGCAACTGATCGTGTTGAATTTGCTTCCTGGGATCTTTCATTACGAGAAGTTGGTCGTGATTGGGCAGAACCCTCCCTTAGATCGGATGGTCGTTAAAAGTTCCTCGACACAATCGTAGGAGGACTTCTATTCCTCCTAGGTCCCAAGCGATCAAAAGGAGAGACCCTGCTTAACCTCTCCGATGCACTAGTCCTTTGTGGAGAGAGAATGATGTTTTGTTGAGTATCTGTAGCTTGTACTGATGAAGTTCGACTAGGTTGATAAGAAAAATCATTAGATCTCTCAGGGTGATATGAATCGGTAAGTCTGGATCGAGATTCCTCTGGGAATAACGTTCACCTAGTACGCCAAGAAGGTAAACGGGTGTTTCTTTGAACGCTTCGTTATCCTGAATGAGTAGATACTCCACCCTGGACAGTTTGTATGAGTTGTCGCATAGTTTCTTGCATGGTTGTCTGGCCTTGGGCTAGATTAGCCATTAAACCAGCTAGATCTTGAACATTTGGGGGAGCAGATGGATTTGGGGGGTTTCCAGCATTTTGATTACTGGATTCAGGATCATCAGCCATTAGTGATGAATTATTTTGGTGAAAAACGATAATTACAGTCGTTTCCCACAGACGACGCCAATCTGTTGATGTAAAAAATTAGATTTGATCTAATTATTTAATCACAGATAAAAATGAATATAGACATATAAGACAAAAGATTTTTAAAGTGGTTCAGCCTTATAAGAATGGCCAACATCCACTGTATTTGTTATTGCTGACCGTTTGCATAATTCTCGATAAAGAATTTACCAAGAAATTCTGAGTCCCCTACTAATGAGGGGTTACAATGTATTTATAGCCTTGAGACTGTACAAATGAAAGGACAATGCGCTGTTACCCAATAGACATGTACATCTGTACTATATTAATTAGCATTTAATGCACAATTATATCCTGGATTCTCTTAATTTGGATACGTTGTACACTTATGTAGCTCGGACCGCTCAAGCTGATCGGACCGCCTAAGCTGCTCGATACGCTTGTGTTGCTCGGAGAGCTTAAGTTGCTTGTCACACTTGAGTTTCTCGGAACTCATTAGTTGCTCGGAGAGCTTGAGTTGCTCGTCTGGAGTATTCATATTTACCATGTAAATTGACACGTGTCTTCATGTGATTGGTCCATGTCAGCAGACTAAATTTGGTATCAACAGTGATCTTTGCCTACTCGTTGCACTAGGGGAAGACTACTAATGCATATCTAATCTTGATTTTGTATTGGGCATACAAATCTCAGAATTAATCGTTGTCAAACTGGGTTCCATTGTCAGTTACTAGTTCTCTTGGAATGCAAAATCTTGCGATGATATGTCTCCAGACGAATCTCCTGGCATTTGGCTCTCTGATATAGGTGAGAAGTTCGGCCTCAACCCACTTGACGAAGTAGTATCTTCAATTTTCATGTTCAACCACAGTGGCCCCAAAATGTCCACCCCCCATCGAGCGAATGACCATGGGCTTTTGAGAGGAATGAGATATTTGATAGAATTTTTGATCATTGGCGAGAACATTTGGCACTTTAGGCATTTTTTAGTGAATTGTGATGAATCTTTGTGCATATATGGCCACTGGTACCTTTGAGAGATGGCTTTGCAAGAAATCTATCTCCTATCTGTATGTGCTTCGTAGCTTCCTTCATGCATCTCTTTCAAAATCCCTTCAACTTGAGTTGGGTGAAAGAATTTCAATATTAGTCCCATAAATGATCTCTGGAAGAGTTTTTCATCTGACCTGAGGCAGAATCTAGCCTCTCTAATCTTCAACTTGTTTGCTTCCTTATCATCTAGGGGTAGTTCACCGATTTTTAGAAAAGAGATGATAAGGTCCATCCATGACGGGGATAATTGTACTAAGAAGATGTTATGATCAATCACTACTTCTTCAATGCTTAGTCTGTCCACATATTCCACCTCAATTGTCCTCTTCAAGTCGACTTCAATAGTAGAAGACAAATTTTCCAATGCATTCGAATGGCTATTTTTGTTCCTTGGGAGCTACTTCACTGAGCCACTTAAACTGCTGAAGTAGTTCCCTAGCCTTATTTCTATAGACTACCATCCTGGGATCTCTTGGTTCAAATCCCCCATTGAGCTGGTTTGTAATCATCTTGGAGTTACAAAATAAAGTGATGCATTGTTAACTTATGCTAATCACCCTTCGTAGACCGTGCACCATGGCATCGTACTCAGCTTTATTATTTGACCCTTTAAACCCTAATTTGATGGCTTGCTTGATCAGACTGCCTCATGGGGTTCAAAAGACTATTAACTCCAATGACTTTATCATTTCATGAGCCATTGTTAAAGAGTTTCTTTCGTTAATCGTTCTCTGTAACTTACAATGCTTCTAAGATAGGTGGCGAATGCTCCGCTCTTAGAGATGCTGAGAATTCTACGATGAAGTTTGATAAATCTCAGCCTTTGATCACTATTTTAGGTTCATGCTTGATGTCAAATTGGGCCACTTATAGTAACCACTTATTCATTCTGTTTAAGAGGTAAGCCTTTTCCAGAGCATCTTCTAAGGGATAGGTCATCGGGATGACTATAATGTAGGCATCAAAGTAATTCCTCAACTTCCTTAAAGAATTCATAAGTGCCATAACCATCTACTCTATGGGCATGTATAATTTTTATGCTTCGAGAAGAGTACGACTCATGTCTTAGATCAGATTTTATTCTCTATCATATAGACGAATTAGCATTGCATTGGTTGCATGATTTGTAATGGCCAAGTAGAGTTACAAATCTTCCCCATCTTTAGAAGTTGATAGTAAGGGAGGAGATCCCAAGTACTGCCGAATTCCTTCTAGGGCTTAATCGCACTCTTCTATCCAAATGGTAGGTCTTGTCTTTTTTAAAGCTTGAAAGAAAGGGCGATGCTTGTCAGAGAATCTTGAAATGAGCCGATTAAGGTCCTCCATCATTCTAGTGATAACCTGAATATTTATAATGGTGTTCGACCTTCTGACATTTTAGAGAGCTTTAATTTGATCTGGATTTGCTTCAATACCTCTCTGAGTAACTAGATATTCTAGAAACTATTGAATCTTATATTGAACACACATTGGATGCGTGAGCTTTATCTTATATTTTCTAAAAATATTGAAGGTATTCGTAAGGTCTTTCAGATTATTCGTGAAATACCTTTTTTTAACAAGCATGTTATCTATATAAACCTCCATAGTAGAGCTGATCAGCTTCTTGAACATCTTGGCTACTAGTCTCTGGTATGTTGCCCTCGCATTCTTTAAATCAGAGGGCATTACCCTATACCAGTAATGCCCTAAGGTTGTGACGAACGATGTCTTATCTTGATCTGGGGCGAACATGGGTATCTGGTGGTAATCAGAGTATGCGTCCACGAAGGTCATTTATTAGTCCCCTGCCGTGGAATCTACCAGCTAATCAATTCGACGCATTATAAAATTATCCTTTGGGAAATTCTTGTTGAGGATGGTTAAGTCGATGAAAACCCTCCATTTACCACTTTTTTCTTGACAAAACGGTGTTAAAGGCCCATTCTAAAAATTGGACTTCCCTGATGGATTGTTAACTTCAGTATCTACTGCTTTTACCTTTTCTGGTGATGACTTCCTAGGTTTCTTCTTGGTCATTTTGGCATTTAGTTTCACATGCAATCGGTGGTAGGAGACCTCTGGGTTAATCCCCAAAAGATCATGAGGGTGTCAAGAAAAAACTTCAGCGTTTTCTTTAAGGAAGTGGACAAATTACTCGTTTTCTTTGAGGAAGTGGACAAATTACTCTGCTTTATCTTTGGGCAGCTTTGATCCAATGAAGAAGATATTCTTTGGCTGTGAGGAAGCTAAAGGAATCGAAATCAAGTCCTCCAGCATGCATTCAACAGGGGACAACCGAGTTTATTCAACCCCTGGGTGAATTCCCTTTCGTTGCTACTTGAGTCGGTCATCCTCAGAGTAGTCTTCGCTTTGATTATTCTTGGACTGCGACTTACCTATCTTGATTATTAAAATGAAATAGATTTTTTTTCGTGCTTGATCTCCCCTGATTTCTATTATCCCTTAGTACGCCACAAACTTGAGCTTTTGATGAAGTGATGAGGGAATAACCATCATGTCGTGCATCCACCCTCTGCCTAAAATGCCATTATATGGTGACTCTAAATGGATTACATAAAACTCAACCTCTTTATTAGTTGGACCGAGATTGACTGACAACTTAATTTTTCCTAGGGGTGATTCCACGTTTGCATTGAAGCCGATTAACGAGTTAGCGTTGGTATTTGTATCCTTAATACGGTAGATAAGCTTGTAGAGCATCGTTAGGTACATAATCTTATAAGAGTTTTCTTGGTCGATTAATACTCTTCTTGCGTCAAAGTTTGTAATTTGGAGAGTAAGCATCAGATCATCTTTGTAGGGCAGGTTTATGCCGACCAGATCGCCGTTAGTGAACATGATTTCTTGATCAATATCGAGCTCTTTCTTTCCCTCTTAACCAGGGCTGACTTGCTTAGGTCCACCTGGAATGCTTGTTGAACGCTGGTTGCTACCCTTACCTTCTCCCTTAGCCTTTTACCAGTGTGATGGTCTGGGTTGACATAGCCATGAATGACAATGACCAATCCTATCGATATAAGATCTTCATATGCTTTTTGGACTGTGTTGACCTTGGTTACTTAGTTTTGGTTTTGATGTGTTGATGTACTCTTTGAGATTCCCTTCTTAGATAAGTTCCTCTAGGTGCTTTTTATACATCTTGTAGTCTTCTTTGAGGTGCTCGTGGTCCTGATGATAACTGCATATGAGATTAGCATTTTTGGCACTTGAGTCGCTAACCATCTTGGAAGGCCTTTTGAATAAAACTTTGTGTTTGATCTGATGAAGGAGTCTAAAAATAAGCTATTTGAAGACTGTTTCCATCGCCTTATAGCTACTCTCGCTGGCCTGAGTCTTGGAGAGATTTTTGTAGGTTTCATTCATAGTTGCCTTCACGACCAAAGATGGTTATTTTCCTCTTTTAGGGGCCTTCTTAGGCTCGCTCCTCTTTTGATTGGTTGGAGGGGCTGTATTGTCGAGTTAATCATCTACTTTTCCATATTTCTCTATACGAGACATAAGATCGTCCATCAAAGATGTTGGCTTCTTCGTCAAAGACTAGTAGAGATCATGTGACCATTCTAGACCAAACTTGAAGAAAATAATTGCTAGTTGTACATTGCATTCACTGTTCTAAAAACCCTCTTAAGCTCCGCCTAGGCTTGAGGTTTGGGAGAAACGCCCCGCCTTAAGCTTTTTACTCCTTATTCTTGGTAAAACCCTTAAGGCTCATTTTTTTTCTAAAAATAACAATGCTTTAGTGAAACCATATCTCCTTTTAAAGAATTTTTTTTACAAACCGGACCATTATCTCATCCAAAATAATCAAATAGTATTTTAATTTGCATATATTCAAACATATTTTTATGATATGTACAATTTTAGTATTTTAATAACCTTGTTATGGTTAAAACTTATTAAAATATATTAAGAAGGCCTAAACGACTTTTCATGCCTAAGGCCCGCCTAGGCATATAAGGCTTAAAGCTTGGCCTCCACGCCTCGATCAAGCCCTGCATTTTTTAGAACCTTGATTGCATTCGTCAGTTTCGTTGTATAGCTCCCAGCACCTTTGAGTGTACATCCTGAGAGTTTCTCCAATCTTCTTTTTGCGAGATTTTAGTGAATCTGCCTCCCTAACCACTATGCTACTCGTGATAAACCGAGTTGTGAACTGCTCGACAAGCTACCTAACTGTGGAGTTTGACCTGGGAGATAGTTTCACGAACCATTTTAGTCTTCCGGTGCTTGATACGATGAGATGGGTCTGTCTTCCCTTCATACATTATGACTATTGGCATGGATAACTTCTTTAGAGGTTCAAAGGATTCTATATGCTCGGTGAATGGTTAGGTTGCGCCATGCCCAGTGCTTTCCTGGCCAGATTCTTGGGGGTCCTATCAAGGTTTAGGTTCATCCTTCCCTTCATCTCTAGGCACATGAGTCACCTTAATTCGTTTGTCTTCATCTGATTTAGATGTTATTCAGAGTGAGTTGTCTTCCTACTCTTAGCCGACTCTGACGAGCGAGGTCGATGATGGCCATGGTTAATGGAATTCTTTCTAGGTGAATGATCTCATTATTTATGGTGATGAATTATATGGGGACTCCTATAACGAGAATCTCTAACGAGTTGATTTCTTGGGGAGCGAGGTGCCCTTTTGTGGTGCTGCCGATTACGCAAAATTGAGGTATTACCCTCGGATTATAGAGATGGCTGGTGAGGTTCCCTCCTGTGATGAGGCTGAATATGTGAGTTCGAGGTATCACCCTCTGACTGTTAGGTGAGCTGTTTCCTCGGACGGGTGATCTCCTGATCACAACTATTTAGTTTCTCCTTGTAAATACTGACCAAACGGGAGATAACTTTTCCTTGTGCATGGATAATCTTCGGCTCTCGATGCCACCGACTGGGTCCATATTTGATAGGTAAACGTCCTCTAGATCTTGATAGTTGATGGAGAGGAGACATTCGAACATGAGTTTGTTCCCTACTTACGATGCATATTCCGAATCTTACGCTACTCCTTTCTTGGGGGGGTGAGATTGTTCTGCGCTCATGGTGAAGTTTAGAGATTTTCCTGACTTTGAGAGTGGTTAGGGCTTCGTTTTTCACAGACGGTGCCAAATTATAGGAGATCTTTCCCATAATATTACATGAAATATCAGGAATGGCCCCCCATATAATATGAATTTAGAATGCGAGAAAAAAGAGAGTTGTTTATGTGGTTCGACCATGAGATCGGCCTAAGTCCACCAGGGTAAAAGGGAGTGTTTTTTTATTGTGAATGTGTGTGTAAAACTGATTAAACCAAATTCGCAAATTTTCAAGTTAACCTTATTAAATTGGTATCAATTTTTAATCCAATTTTATTCAGCCCTAAAAAAATGCAACTACATGTGAATAAATCAACCCAACAAGAATAATAGCTGACACACAGATTTCTGGAAAAAACCTTTCGGGTAAAACCTTTATTTCACTATAATACTTACAATGATTACAATGAAATCTGCAATGAATTAACCACAGAAAACTCACATAGGCCGCAACCTAAATCAGCAATGGAATTCCGCAGCAACTCCACACGAATCACAGTTTAGTCAGTCCAGGAACACCCACGAGCACTCCTTATTGACACGTAGTCAGTTGATAGAGTAGCTTTTAGTATGTCATTGTGTAAAGCTCCTCTAATAAAAAATCTCAATTGCCTACAAAAATATACAACAAAAGTAGAGAATAGTGGTAAGTGAGGTATCAATCCAAATCAACGGAGTGAAACGAGAGGAAAACTAATGTAATTTATTTTTTGGACTATTTTACTTTTTCTAATTTTTTAGCTTTTTCAATATTAAAACAATTTTGAGATTTAAGGTGAATATAAACTAATAACTAAATAGATAATGATAATCAAACTAAATTAAAAGTATGAAAAACATAAACTAGTGAGTGATGAAAATGAGTGAGATGTAACTAAATGAGAGAAAATATTCAAGGGATGGAAAATCCGCCCTCAATTCACACAAATCAATCTCGCTTGCACTATTTTAATTTCATAAATTTTCAAAATATGCATTTAATTCAAAAGGTAATTCTCATTACACTAATGAATTAATTGAATATTCTTTTAGAAAAGAAAGCTTAATTCCCACACACATTACTCTAATTGAATTAAAATTAATCAAATAAATCACCCGCTAGGATCAATTCATTCAACTAATTTTAATTAGACAATAATGAAGACAAGAGTAGATAAAAATTATACTAGCATTTTAATCAAGTGATAAGCCTATCTGTAGTTTGAATCAAATGAGCAAATGATATTACAATTTTCAATCCTTTCTCAAGGATTATTTTCCATTTCTCAATGTGAAAATAAGTAGGAATGAAATTTATTAATCAAAGGAAACTAACAAAATTAAAGTTGACAAATTAAATCAGATTGAATTCATGAGGGTTTTAATTCATCTCTTGAATGGGATGATTAGCCCTCAATAATCATCATCATATAAAAATAATAATCAATTAAGAGCATAAAATGAAATATTAGAGAAGATTAATCAAACCAAATTCCAATTGAATTGCAAATAATCTCCACTTCTTCTACAAATCTCTCAAATAATTACAACACTCAATTATTATATTTTTTTCTAAACTAAAAAAAAACTAAACTACTCTAAAAATAATGGGATTCTTCCTCTATCTAACTCTAGAATTCTCCTCTCTCAAAACTCACTTAGGGTTTCTAGGTGATGTCCCTTTTTATGGACTTGGGTCTTCTTATATAATGCACATGGAGCTAATGCGTAGTTTGGGTAGAGATAAGACGTGCATGGGGTGTGTGAGGCAAGGGTGAGGAAAAAAAATCATATTTGTCAAAAGGGTATTTTGGAAGAATGAGGGAATTAAGTTAGTTAGAGAGTTTGGGAGTAAAATGGGATGATGGGAATAAGTTGGCATTTAACACATGTGGGGTAATTTTCGTTTTTGGTCTCTTTGGTATTGGTTTTTAGCAGACACGGTTTTGGCTCATGGAATAAATGAGTCTTAGGTAATGAAAGGATCAAGCAGGTGGTATGTGGTTTGGGTCGAGCAGATTAGGCTCCGGGTTCAGTGGCTGCTGGGGGGACGTGTGAGAATCGGGTTAAGGCCGGGTTCTCGCCGAAGCAGGTGGGTCGGGGGTAGGGGATTAACTCGGGTTTGGTTTTATGGTGGTCGCGGGTTAAAGGAGAGGTCCGAGTTCGGCTCGGTTTGAGTTGGGACGAATATGGCTGGGTCGAAGTTGGGTTAAAGGTATCCGAATTCGGGTTTTGGGTTAGGCAGGTCCGGATTTAACTCCGGGTGATGGGGGTTAGTGGGTTTGGGATTAATAGGTAATGAAGGGTGGTGAGTTATGGTGGATGAGAGGTGGGGCTAGGAGAGAATGATGGAGGTTGAAGATGATGATGGGGGGGGGGGGGGGGGAGTGTAGGATAGAATGGTGAGGGTGAGTGGGTTAATGTGGTGAGTTGGTGTGTAGAGGATTATGTGTGCGTGTATGTGTGTTAGTGTGCATCTTAGAAAAAACTCCCTAAATAAAAAAAGTTAAAGTAAATAAAACTAAAAAATAAATTTTAACTCAAAATAAAAAATAAAAATCAAACTAAAAGAAAATAAAAATAATGAAAACTATTAAACTAAAAAGACTCTCAATAAAAATTATCAATCTAAAAACAAAATCTGATAAAAATAAAATAAAAAAAATAAATTCCAAAACAAACTTATCCTAATAAAAATAAAATAAAAACTAAAAATCAAAATAAAACAACACTAAATAAAAAGAAATATAAAAAATTACAATTAATTCCTAAAAACCCTAAAAGTATAAAATCTAAAAATAAATAAAATAAAATCTATTAAAAATAAGTTCCTAATCTATAAAATAAAACTCAAATAATAAAATAAAAGAAAAAAAAACTAAAAACTAAAAATCTAATAGAAATAAAAACTAAAGTCCTAAAAAAATAAAATCTAATAAAACTAAAAATAAACTCCTAAAAACTAATCCTAATAAAACAAAAATAAAATAAAATTAAATAAAGACTAAAAACTAATAACTAATAAAAACCAAAATCAAAATAAATTACACTAATTAAAAAGAAATATAAAACTAGAAAATAAATCCTAGAAAATTATAAATAAATCTAAAATAAAACCTAGAAATTAAAACGACACAAAGTAAAAATCTAATAATAAAAGTACAAGCACAACACACACATTGGTTTCGATTGTGGGTTAGGCCATGTCTGGGCTAGGTTAGGATTACGGGAGTGGTGTATTAACCATTTCTTGATGCCACTTGCCTTGAAACAATACTTTTTGCACCTGCAAATGCAATCAAGCCTGCACAGTAGACAATTATGCACATAAAACCCATTTTGCCGAGAATTACTAATTAAAAACTGTTTATTTGGGGTATAAAATATACACTTTTGGGTACTGATCATCAGTCAGCCTAGTACCTCCCTCAAGTGGCACCTAGATCAGCAGTAGAGATCTTCTCTACAAGAGAAACTTCACAAAGATGTATTCTTGGGTTCCAAAACAATTCACATAAAGTACTTAGGACCTTGTGAATTGAAAAACAAAAAAGGATTAAAACCTTAAAAGTGAGAAGACAATGATTCTGCCAAAGCAGTTTTCGTATCTGATAAAAACGCAAGTCTTCTTTAAAAAACGAAGTTGTTTAACATGCTATATATACAAAATTTAGGGAGGTGCGTCGCTTGAACTAGTTGTCAGTGTCTCTCGAACGATAACACGTGTTGTTCAAACGACTTCATGTGACATCATCATGTCGCTCGAACGAGCTGCTTCTGTCGCTTGAATGAGATAAGAAAAAATAAATTTTTTATTTTGTCAAAAACTCTGCCTTAACACTTAGAAAAAATTCTTTGGCAAAATACTCTGCTCCAACACTTAGAAAATATTTTAGAAAACTTATTCCAACACTCTAAGTGAAATGCTAAGGTACTTAAACACAACCTTTCCCAAATTACTCTTGCGGAGGCTTGAATGTTGAAGAACTTTGATATTCAGATTTATCTTGATGCATGATTGAACTTGAATAAGTCTTCGACGATTGTAGCGGTATAAGACATACTCAAATGTAAACAGGACAATAAAATAATGTCCTTACATTTATTAAAGAAGGGAGATGGAAATAACCGAAGTGCTAGTGTTGTTAGTTGAGAGTCCGGGCTATTGCGTGTTGATTAAAATTAGTCTTTAATGTCAGCTAGATTGCCCCTATTTATTAACTTAGTGTCCCACACCCATAGGCTAATTCGTGATTATCTTTATCTCTACTGATCTCTTTAGATTTGATCATATTAAAATCTTTACGGACCGATTACTCCATATCCATTCTCTTGGTAATTCACCATGCATTCGGCCACGTGTCTCGAGTCATGTGACTGATTATTCTTGCTCTTTCACTCACTATATAAGATATTTAGATACACAATGAGGATCCATACCCTAGTGCTTGAGTAGGATTTATTAACACCATTTTCTCTCTCTTTTTCCCGATACAAGAGAGTGGAAAAGACATAAAGTCGATACCCACTTACTTTAGTATTAAAATATTCAAAAGGAGGTCATTTTGTTCTATAATTACTTGAAATGTTCTTGGTAAACATCCTTTTTCCATTAGGTATGACTCCAAATATAATTAAAATAATTAAACCCAAGGGATTGGTTGAGTGATTGATCAGTCATAACTATAAGATTTGCATCGCAAGGTCCCGAGTTTGATTTCCCTAACCAACTTGGGATCACAGGCTACAAAGAGTAATCTCTGTTTTGCGAGCCTTGTTCGGAATAGAGGGAATAGTCTAAGATGCGCGTCAGCTGGCTCGAGATGGATAACCTTTAGTACAAAAAAATAATAATTATTTCAATAAAATATCATAGATATAGACTTCCTCTTCCATTATACAAAACAGTGTGATCCTTGCTTAGATAATGGGATGTAATCTCACAGTGTATTATAACCCTCATCTGCTTAAGGCTAATGATTCAATAAATGGTCGAAAGGCCTTTACAAGAACTTAATTGCAATTTATTAATTTAATATGGGAAGTTATGAGGGAGAACTTGGGTCTTGTTTGGTTATTTATTTAGAAAACTCGATTTAAAAAACTTTTTTAAATTCATTTTTAATATTTAATTTTTTGTATTTATAAATATTAGTGTGCGTTTGGTAAACTTGCTTTTAAATATAATTTTCTGAAAATTTGAAGAAAATTGGCAAACATGTATATTTATATTATACATATATATGTATATATATAAACATATACATAAAATTTTCATACATACATGATACATGATGTTGATGTAAAAAATTAGATCACTCTAATAATTCAATCACAGATAAATAAATGAGACAAAGAATTTTAAAGTGGTTCAGCCTTATAAGAATGGCCTACGTCCACTGTTGCTTTATTGTTGAGTGTTTGGGGAATTCTCGATTACAAGTTATCTCAAGAAATTCCGGTTTTTCCCTCCTTTTACAATGAGGATTGTACAATGTATTTATAGCCCTGAGGCTGTAATGTGAAAGGGTAATACATTAAATGATGTACATATGAAAGGGTAATACATTTAATGCCCTCTTTGCGTGCGCGTCCAAATGATAAGCATTTAATGAACAGTTAAACTGTTGGTATTCTGCTTCGAGGTGCAGCTCGGACCGCCATGAGTAGCTCGGCCTGCCTAAGCTTCTCGATATTTAAGAGTTCCTCGGAGAGGCATTGTTCCTCGGAGCTAGTGGGTTCCTCGGAAGTGTTTGTTGTTGCCATGTAGATAGCCACGTGTCTTCATATGATTGGTCTATGTCAGCAGATAAATTTTGGTATCAACAGAAGCCCCCAATGTTTCATAGTTCGAAATTTGAGGAGTATGGAACATTCTTTCTCAGATTATGGTAACTTTAAATAGTCTTCCTGATTTTTAGGAGCGTTTCCCTTATATTTATTTCTCCTTCCCAATTCGTGGAATCATGCTTTTTTGGAATTTTTTGCGTGCTTCGATTCCCGTGTTACTTTTCGTCTTCTTGGCCGCTGTTGTCCGCTTCGATTCCCGTGCCACTTTTCCTCTTTTTAGCCGCTGTTGTCTGCTTTGATTCCCACGCTACTTTTCATCTTTTAAGCCGCCGGTAACGTAATCATCCTTTTTTGTAATCATTACTTCACCATTTCTCAAGGCAAGGTATTTAAACTTCACAGACGCTCCCATCGTCTTCTACCTTTCAAATTTTTATCTTTGAGTTTTACGTCGTCTCTTCCTACTCTCTTGTGCGTTCATCTTTTTCGTCGTTCGTTGTCAACAGTTCTACTCTTTTTCTGTAAGACCTTCTTCTTTCTTCTTCATTTCTTTTATTCATCATCATGGTTTACTCTATTGAGTCTCTTGAAAAGTTTCGCTCTGATTTTTTCATTCCCTCTTGGGTTGTCCTGTAAGAGCTTTCTGAGCCTTCTGATTGTTTCAATTTGGCTGAAGGACATTGGTTCCCTAGCCTTTTTATTGCTGAGTGTGGATTTTCTTTTCCACCAAATCCCTTGTGTCTGGAATTCTGTCATTATTTTGACATCGTTCCTGCTAGAATAGCCCCCAACACATGGAGAATAGTTAATGGGGTGCATAAATTAAATCAAGTCCATGGAACTCGCATAGGAATTCCAGAAATCATGTACTGCTATAGATGGGCGGTTAATGATAATATTTTTTATTTAAAAACTAGATTTTTAAATAGATCCTTAGTAGTCAATCTCCCTGATGCCAATAGGGATTATTTTGAACATGGGGTTGTCATAAAAAATTGGCAACACCCTCCATTAGCTGGAGATGAGGTTTACCAAGGTCCCAGATGCCCTCCTTATGGCAACGGGATATGTTATTTTTATTTTATTTTATTTTGAAATCATGTTTCTTTTGTGTTTGATAAAATGTGCCACTAATAACAATGTTTATTTATTTGCAGTTGATAACAAAAGAAAGTGCCCAAAGGAAGCAGATGTTAATGTAAGACATCTGAAACTTATCTGGAGTCTGCATCAGAGTGTTGCCGACGAGCACATTAGGTCGGCCTCGTATCTGCTCCAGTACAAGAGCTACACCACTTCCTTCACTGCTCGTCCAGTGATAAGTGAACCAGAGCCAGTTCCTGCTTCCACAAGCTCATCACTTGAATCCCATATTCCTTTAAGTGAAAGGATGAAGAAGAGAAAACCTTCTGCCCTGTTTGAGAAGACTTCCTCTGGTTCTGGGGAGGTAAAAAGGAGTAGGATTGATGTCCCGAAGAAGATTGATGCAGCTCCTCCCGCTGCTCCTATTAAATTTGTCGAGAAGCCTGCAGTGGCTCCGAGCAGGTCTGCTGCTCCTGGAGAGGTGATTGTGATATCACCGACCAAGTATTCTTCCTTGGTTGAATCGGTACCTGTTCCCCCGAGGAGGCTGAAGAAGAGCTCCTCGGTCCATTTGGCTGATACCATTGCTCAGCCCCCAGTTACTGGAACTGGAGTTCCAGCTTTTGTTCCCTCGAGCTTTGCCATGAGCTCGGTAAAGTCCTCGATCATTCCCGAGGTACAAGGTACTGAAGAGAACCTTACTCGGGACATGGTCACCTCACTAGCTGCTCGCCACCTTGCTTCTGTAAGTCTCTTTACTTTGAATTTTTTCATATTTCCTTTGTCATTTCTGTTTCTAACTTATTTTCTTTTTCTGTTCACAGTTGACGAGCTGCTTTAATATAATCCTGAAGAAGGATGAAGCGATTAAGGCTTCTTGCTCCTCGTCCAGTGTGGAGGGAGATTTGAAAGAAGCTACCAAGTCTCTAGCATATTCTCGCTAGAAATATGTTGATGACAAATCTGTCTGGGAGAAGAAGCTTGCCTCCACCGAGCAGGATAAAGCTCGAGCTGTTGAAGCCTCCAAAGAGTTAGAGAAGAAAAATAATGCCTTGGAGAAGGCAAATAAAGAGCTCGCAGAGAAGCTCAAAACTGTTGGAGAGCTTGAAGATAAGCTCAGGGTTGCTGAGGAAAGGTTGGGCCAGCTTCAAGAAGTAGGTTAGCAAAAGGAGGAAGCAAAAAATAAATTAAAGGCTACTGAGAACCTGCTGTCTGAGACACTTTCCTCGGAGAAGCTGAAGAGGAAAGCTGCTGTGAAGAGGTCCTTCAGCTCTGGCTGGGACAAGGGGTTGGACGCCATGGTGTCGCAAGTGGACTATGGTGGTCTTAAATATTTTAGGGATGGATGGGTTGCCGCCCTTCAGGAGATGAAGGTCGACGAGTCTTCCGAGCTCTTCCAGAGACATATCCCTAGTCCCCCTCCAACTCCAGAAGAATTAGAAGAGGACGAAGCTACCTCTGAAGAATATTCGATGGTGATGGGAGATCATGCCCTAGCCATCCAGCCTGCTGATGGGGAAAATCAACAAATCATTTCTTCCTCCGAGCAACTGCCTATTCTCCCCGAGTAGCTATCTCTTCCCTCCGAGCAACCTACCTCTTCGTCCCAGCCTCCCGAGAAGGTTTTGGGAGATAAGGAAAAGGTTTAGTGTTGTTCGGGTTTCTCTTTATTTTGTTTATCTTTATAAAATGTAACTCAGAAGATGTAACTCTGAATTATGATCTAATAAAATTTGAACTTTTTTGCACACTGTTGTCTATCTTTCATTCATACTCTGCTTATTCTTCTTATTGATGATTGCTCTTCTTTCTCTGTTAGTTTCTGGCTAGGATGGAACTGCTCTCTGCCCATAATACAAAGTTGCTGCGACAATGTAACGAATACTTTAAGGCTGGTCACACAGACCTGAGTGCTGCACAAGTTGCCGACATCCTCGGACAGGATGCTTCAGAACAGACAGTTGAAGCATATCAGTACCAGAAGTGTCTACTTGACTGAGCAGTGGCCAATAATGTGGCTTACTATAAAATGATCGAGGATCTCCAGTGCACCCTCGAAGACCTTCAGAATCAATACAAGGAATCAACTGCTCTGTTGCATGAGGGTTACGAGAAGAAATACAAACTGATCATGGCTGACAAGGGCTACGAGAAGCTTTTTGCTGGATATGATCTGAGGGAGAGAACTTTAAAGGGTGAGGTCGAGGAATGTAGACAGATTGCCAAGTTGCTGGAGCAAGAGAACAACAACTTGCAAAAAGAGCTATCATAATTGAAGTCTGCAGCCTCCACTTCCAGTGCCTTGATCCCAGTGACCGACGAGGGATTCTCGTTCCTAGAGGTTGAGAATGCCAAGTTGAGAGACGAGTTGGAGACTTTGAAGAGTTCTGGCACCTCTACATCTTCTTGCGGTCGACCAAGAGCTCCTCGGGGACGAGAAAGAGCAGCTCGGGTTCTTGTCGAAGAACAGAGAACTCAGTCTGCGTTAGAGAACCAAGCTTTCCAATTAATGGCGAAGAACCAGGCTTTGTCTGACATGTCAAAGAAAATTAGGGACTTGGAAAAACAACTCTCTGCGCAGAAGTCCGTCTTGGAGAATAAGGAGCTTTTCATCAAGAATCTCCACGAGCAGCTAGAAAGGCTAACCTATCAATTCCACAAACAGCCCAGGGAGTTCTGGATGGCTGGATACAACGAAGCACTATTCCACTTGGACGATCGTATCCAGAATGCCAACAATGAGGGCTACAAGCAAGGTTGGCTGAATGCCTTATGTGTGTTGAAGCTCGAACAAGGTCATTATCTGTGGGATTACCATGATCCCAGCTTGCTCGACTTGCCTGTGCCACCATACAATTTGGAGATGGAGTGGATCCCTGCTCGGGCCATTCCTCGGAACTTAATTTCAAAGTATCTCGGTGACTACAATCTTCACTCTCAAATCGAGGTATCTCGTCCCGAGCATCTCTTAGATCGACCATCCGTGATGAATGTCAGGATGCTGAAGGATCTTAACTTTATCAATTCTCCTCAGTCTTTAAATGATCCGCCTGCTGGCGAGGAACCTGTGTCAAAAATAGAGGGGAAAAGACCAGTAGAATAGGTATTTTTGATGTAATAGTTAGTGTACATGTCAATGTAACTGTAACTTAATTATCAATGTAATTTATTTTGAATTCAATGAAAGACTTTCATTTTTGTTTGCAAATCTTGATTGCTATTGTCTTGTATTTATCAAACACTTTATATTTATGCATATCTGTAAAATAACAATATTGTGTTGTCTGTCGACCAACTCAGTTACAATTAAAAAGTTATAAGTATCAATACTGTTGCTCGATCACTTAATAATAAAGTAATGAGTATAAAAATGTTGTTTAAAATGTTTCCAACCAACCAAGGTTGTTAGATTCTCCATGTCGACCAACTACAGTTAGTGGGTTTTTATCCCCGACCAGCTATAGTTAGTCTTTTTGAAATAATTTTACCCATAAAATGTTTCCGACCAACCAAGATCGGTAAATTTTGCTTGTCGATTAACTACAGATGGTGGGTTTTTATCTCCGACCAGCCATAGTTAGTAGACTTTTTTCTTAAATGTTTCCGACCAACCAAGGTCGATAAATTTTCTTTGTCAACCAACTACAGTTGGTGGGTTTTTATCCCCGACCAGCCATAGTTAGAAACTTTTGCACTTTTTGGAATGATCTTAACTCCCGACCAACATAAGTTGGCATTTGCGAGAATATTTTGTTTCCTAGCCAAACAGGTTGGCCAGCCATAGTTAGTAGACTTTTTTCTTAAATGTTTTCGACCAACCAAGGTCGGTAAATTTTCTTTGTCGACCAACTACAGTTGGTGGGTTTTTATCCCCGACCAGCCATAGTTAGCAACTTTTGCACTTTTTGGAATGATCTTACCTCCCGACCAACATAAGTTGACATTTGCGAGAATATTTTGTTTCCTAGCCAAACAGGTTGGCATTTTTAGGAATATTTCGTTTCCTAACCAAACAGGTTGGCATTTTTAGGAATATTTCGTTTCCTAGCCAAACAGGTTGGCATTTTTAGAAATATTTTGTTTCCTAACCAACTGAAGTTGGCATTTTTAGGAATATTTTGTTTCCTAACCAACCGAAGTTGGCATTTTTAGGAATATTTCGTTTCCTAGCCAAACAGGTTGGCATTTTTAGGAATATTTTATTTCCTAACCAACCGAAGTTGGCATTTTTAGGAATATTTTGTTTCCTAACCAACCGATGTTGGCATTTTTAGTAATATTTTGCTACTGAGCAGTCTGAGTTTTGCCGAGTAGTGTGTAGCACTAGTATTCCTCGAAAAATTCTCAATAAAAGGAGAGACTTTAGCAGAATATCTTCATTTTATTCATACTGATGGAATTGTGTTACATAAACATCACTAATAATACTTGCGTAGGTGCTCTGCGTTCCATGCATTCTTGAACTCTTCCCCCTCTAGAGTTGCTATTCGATAAGTTCCTGGTCGAAAAACTTCTGTAACTCGATATGGTCGATGGCAGTTTGCTTCCAGCTTATTGTGCTTTTGAATTACTTTCTTCAGCACATAGTCTCCTTCTTTCAAGTCGCACCTCTTCACCATTTTGTTGTAGAACAAAGCTGTTCGCTGCTAGTAAGCAGTATTTCTAATGGATGCTTCTTCTCTAACTTCCTCGAGCATGTCTAAATCCAGTCTTCTCATTAAGTCGCTAACAGGAGAATTGAAATTCAGTACCCTGTGTGTTGGAAGGCCCAACTCGGCAGGTATGACAGCTTCACTTCCAAACGCCAGCATGTATGGTGATTCTCCAGTTGCTACTCGGGGAGTAGTTCGGTAAGCCCAAAGTATTGATTGTAACTCGTTGATCCAGTTCGCCTTTGCATCATCCAATCTTTTCTTCAAGCCATTTAGCAGCGTCCTGTTTGTCACTTCAGTTTGTCCATTGCTTTGAGGATGGCCTGGTGCTGAGTGGACTTTCAAAATATTTAATTGATGATAATAGGCGATAAACTCCTCGTTATCAAATTGTGTTCCATGGTCTGTGATGAAGGCATGAGGTAGACCATATCGACAAATGATGTTCTTCCAAACAAATTGGTACACCTTCTCGTACGTCATGTCAATGAGTGGCTCAGCTTCTACCCATTTAGTAAAATAATCCACTGCGACGACGAGGTACTTGAACCTTCCTCGGGTCGTTGGCAGTGGCCCAACCAAGTCAATTCCCCACATGGCAAATGGCCAGGGGGAAGTTATGGGTGTCAACAATGCTTGTGGAGTTCTTCGGATGGAGGAAAAGCGCTGGCACTTGTCGCACTTCTTGGCGTAGGCTATACAATCAGCCCTCATCGTCGGCCAGTAGTATCCTTGCGTCATTACCCTTTGTAAAAGCGTCCGACCTGCTACGTGTGCTCCACAAGACCCTTCGTGGATCTCTTCAATTAACTCTTTCACCTCGGAGGGATGTACACATCTCTGCAAACCTACCATAATTCCTCGTCTATATAAAACACCATTAGTTAATACATACCGAGCATCTTTAAACTTCAACTTTTTGGCAGCGAGCTTGTCAATTTGCAATTCTCCCTCCTCAATATACGCCCTGATGGAATCCATCCAAGATGGTCCTAAATCAAGAGTGATAAAGTTCATCGTCAGATCTTCATCTATGCTCCGACCAGCTAACACTTCAATTGGGATTGTTCGTTGTAGCTCGGTGCGAGTAGCTGATGCTAGTCGGGCTAGGGCGTCTGCTTTCGCATTTTCCATTCTTAGTATTCTGACCAGCTGAATAGAGGCAAATTCTGACACCAGCTCCTTTGCCTTTGCCTTTGCATGATATCTGATCATTAATTCTCCTCTAACTGCATATACTCCCATCATTTGATTTATGATCAATTGAGAATCACTGAAAATAATGACTTATTGCGCCTCCATAATTTTTGCTAAACCAAGTCCTGCAATCATGGCCTCATATTCAGCCTCATTGTTGGAAGCTTTGAATTGGAAACGCAAGGCGTATTCCATATCGACCTCATCCGGAGTGCTCAAAACTATCCCCGCGCCACATCCTGTAGTGCAAGATGAGCCATCAACATATAGTCTCCATATAGGTAACTCGTCTTCAAATTTCTGATCAGTTAGAGTTCCTCGGTGATATATTTGTTCCTTCCTTTCCTCCTTGGATTTTTCTTGCTCTTCGTCGACCATTTCTTCTTGCCCTTTTACCAACCGGAGTTGGTCTGAGCCCGAAGTCAATGATCTTGTAACATCCACTTGCCCTTTTACCAACCGGAGTTGGTCTGAGCTAGTGTTTGTTGATCCTGTAACATCCACAGGTTGATCAGCGAGCAACTCTTATTTCTCGTTCGGAGTCCTCACAACTATCTCTGCGTCACATCCTGTAACATCCACACGCCCTTTTATCAATCGGAATTGGTCTGAGCCTGTGTTTGTTGATCCTGTAACATCCACAGGCTGATCAACGAGCAACTTTTGTTCCTCGGAGCTATCAGGATAGGTGAACTCCGCTATAAAATCTGCTACAGCCTGCCCTTTAAGCGATGATCTGGGTTCATAGATTATATCATATTCACCGAGATCTATTGCCCAGTACATCAATCTTCCTGACTTTTCTGGCTTATGCAGGGCTTGCCTCAATGGCATATCAGTATATACTACTATAGTATGAGCCTGGAAGTATGTCCTCATTCTCCTACTCGCCTCAATCAGCGCCAATGCCAATTTCTCCAGCCTTGGATATCTGATTTCTGCTCCTCGGAAGGCTTTACTTGTGTAGTAAATTGGCTTTTGTACTCCATTCTCCACTCTGATCAACACCGAGCTAACTGCATTCTCGGATACATCAAGGTACAAGTATCATTTTTCTCCCATCACTGGCTTGGACAACAGTGGAGGTTCTCCCAAGTATCTCTTCAAGTCTTGAAAATCCTTCTCGCATTCATCATTCCACTAAAAAGTCTTTCTGAGTGTCTTGAAGAATGGGAGACATCTATCAGTTGCTCGTGACACAAATCTGTTGAGTGCCGCTACTCGTCCTGTGAGACTCTGTACTTCCTTCTTCGTCGTTGGAGATCGCAGCCCTAATAAAGCTTTGATCTTTTTAGGATTTGCTTCAATGCCTCGTTGATTGACAATGTACCCGAGAAACATGCCTTCTCGTACTCTAAAGATGCACTTCGTCGGGTTCAGCTTCATTTGATATTTATTTAGTTGATCAAAAGTCTGACTTAAGTCAACTAGATGATCGGCAGCTTTCTTGCTTTTCATCAGCATATCGTCAACATAGACTTCCATGTTGTCACTGATTTGTTTAGCAAAGACCTTGTTTATCAGCCTCTGATATGTCGCACCTGCATTTTTCAAACCAAAAGGCATAACATTATAACAATAAGTTCCCCGAGGGGTAATAAAAGAAGTACCCTCCCTGTCTTCAGGTTTCATTTTAATTTGATTGTAGCCAGAATAAGCATCCATGAAGCTCAGCAACTCGTGTCCCGAGGTAGCATCCACCAGTTGATCAATTCAGGGCAATGGAAAATAATCCTTTGGGCATGCTTTGTTGAGGTCGGTGAAGTCCACACACATCCTCCACTTGTTGTCCTTCTTCTTTACCATTACCACATTGGCTAACCAATCTGGATATTTAACATCTTCAATGAAACAAGCTTTCTGGAGCTTCTCGACTTCCTCCTGTATAGCTTGATTCTTCTCGGGACTGAATACTCTTCTTCTCTGCTTCACAGGCTTGATCTCCTTATTCACATTGAGCTTGTGACATAAGAAGTTTGGGTCTATCCCAGGCATATCTTCATGACTCCACGCAAAAGTTTATCTTCTTCTTCTAAGGAAAATTATCAATTCCTGTTTTAATGAGGCTTCCAACGACGAACCTATTTGAGTAGTTCACTCAGGGTGCTCGTCGTCTAGAATGATGTTTTCAGTAGCTTCCACCACTTGACCCTTCACGAGTTGCGACTCATCTCGAGGATCCAATGTTTCAATTTCTGCACCTTCATCCACTTGATAAGTAGTGGTCTTTTTCTTTGATTCTTCCATTCTTCTTGCTCGGTAGATGAATAATAGCATTCTCGAGCTACTTTCTGATCACCTTTCACAACTCCTACTCTAAAGTTTGTTGAAAATTTTAGGCACTGATGCACTGTAGATGGTACAGCCTCGAACTTCTTCAATCCTACTCTTCTCATGATGATATTGTACGATGACTGGACATTCTTATCCATTACGAAGAAACGTATTCTTTTTGTCCGACAAGCAGGCCACGTACCAATGAATATATCCAACTTGATCGTCCCAAGTGGAAATACTTTCTCGCCAGCAAAACCAATGAGGGGTCTGTGGTAAGGCTCCAGTTGAGATATCTTTAGATTTAAACTATCAAAGCACGAGTAGAACATGATGTCTGCCGAGCTACCATTGTCGACCAGTACTCTTGAAATCATGACTTCCTTCATTCTCATTTTGATCACCAGCGGGTCAACATGAGGATATAAAACACCTGTAAGGTCATTTTTTGAAAAACCGATAACCAATTTCTCCTTGTTCACCTTTCTCGGGTGATCTTCCTCAGCTAGATTTATTCGCTGAATGTACGAGCAAGCTTGAGCCTCACCGAGGTAAGCTTTTCTTTTTGTAGTAAGGTCTCCTCCTCCTGCATCCCCTCCTGTAATAACATTACAATCAAATGACCCAAAGCGTATTGAAAATACCTCTCGTTCTGGATGCCTTGGCTTCTTGGGAAGGTCGGGGTCATCCTCTGGATCAACTTCATGGTTTCTCTTCTTGTTCTCCTCTGCTCGACGAGGAGATTTAGACCTCTCTCTAGTTCGATCGTTGTTTCTTCTTTTGCCTCCTCGATCAACATACTTTGCTAGCTTTCCTCGTCGGATGAGTGTTTCAATCTCATTCTGAAGAGCTATGCAATTTTTGGTCATATGGCCATGATCCTTGTGGAACTCGCAATATTTTTCCCTATTCCTCGTGTCAGGGTCTGCCTTCATTTTCTTTGGCCAGTTTAACTCCTCGCTGTTCTTAATTTCTTCTAAGACGTGGTTGATATTTACCTTCAAAGGTGTGTAATTATCAAATTTCCTCAAGACCTCCCATGACGACCTATTTTTGGATTGTTTGTCACCACCATTGTTCTTATTTTTCTTCTTCTTAGCTTTATCACCTTCCACCTTGGTTTCTTTGGCGTCCATACTCTTCTTCGCAGACATGGCCTCCTCGGCATTCATAATCTTGGACGCTTTTCCCATCAGATCCGACATGGTTTGAGGTGGATCTTTGGCCAAAGTGTAGTACAACTTATTTGGCAGTAGTCCACTCATCAAAGCGGTAATTGCTGTCTTCTCCTCATAATCAATAACTTTGAGTTTCTCGTTATTAAAACGAGTTATATAATCTCTGGTACTCTCACCAGCTTTTTGTCTAACACTTAACAAATGTGCTACTCGTTTAACTGGCTTTGCTCCAAAGAAGAAATTCCCAATGAATAGCTCGGCCTTACCCCGAGGAAGACTATTATACCATATTTGAGCAGATCCAGTAAGTGTTCCTGAGAATGCTCTGCATCTCATCTCATCTGGGACAGCATAGATGTCGGCTGCAGCTTGGTATTGTTCTATATGAAGGACAGGGTCAGTCTTCCCATCATACTTGGGAGTCACAACAGGTGCTTTGAACTTTGATGGTGTTGTAGAGGGTTCTTGGCCTTAGCCATTTCCCCTAATCTATCCTCCAGCCTCTGAATAGATCCTTTCCATGCATCATTTCCTTCCACGGGCCTATTGGTTCGAGCAACTGATCGCGTTGAAGTGGCTTCCTGGGATTTATCTTGACGAGTAACTGGTCGATCATAGGATCTATTTTGACGAGCAGCTGGTCGCGACTGGGCAGATCCTTTCCTTAAATCTGATGGTCGTCGAAAGCTCCTCGACGCTGCATTAAGAGGAATTTTGTTCCTCCTAGGGCCTAATCGGTCGAAAGGAGAAACCCTACTTAATCTTTCCAATGCGCTGGTCCTTTCTGGGGAGAGGGTGACACGTTGTTCAGTATCCCTGGCTCGCACCGGAGAAGTTCGCCCAGGTTGATAAGAGAAATCATCAGATTCCTCATTGCGATGTGAGTTAGTACGCCTAGTACGCGAAGAAGGCACACAGATATTTCTTTGAATGCTTCGTGGTCCGGAATGGGCTGATGCACCGCCATGGAGGGTTTGGATGAGTTGTCGCATAGTTTCTTGCATGACTGTCTGGCCTTGAGCCAGATTTGCCATTATTCCAGTTAGATCTGGAATAATTGGTGGAGCAGATGGATTTGGAGGGGTTCCAGCGTTTCGATTGCTGGATTCAGGAATATCCGCCATTGATAATGGATTGATTTTGATGAAAAATGATATTATCAGTCGTTTCCCACAGACGGCGCCAATCTGTTGATGTAAAAAATTAGATCACTCTAATAATTCAATCACAGATAAATAAATGAGACAAAGAATTTTAAAGTGGTTCAGCCTTATAAGAATGGCCTACGTCCACTGTTGCTTTATTGCTGAGTGTTTGGGGAATTCTCGATTACAAGTTATCTCAAGAAATTTCGGGTTTTCCCTCATTTTACAATGAGGATTGTACAATGTATTTATAGCCCTGAGGCTGTAATGTGAAAGGGTAATACATTAAATGATGTACATATGAAAGGGTAATACATTTAATGCCCTCTTTGCGTGCGCGTCCAAATGATAAGCATTTAATGAACAGTTAAACTGTTGGTATTCTGCTTCGAGGTGCAGCTCGGACCGCCATGAGTAGCTCGGCCTGCCTAAGCTTCTCGGTATTTAAGAGTTCCTCGGAGATGCATTGTTCCTCGGAGCTAGTGGGTTCCTCGGAAGTGTTTGTTGTTGCCATGTAGATAGCCACGTGTCTTCATATGATTGGTCCATGTCAGCAGATAAATTTTGGTATCAACACATGAGTACACACATACCTACACATATCATATGTTTTTTATGCATATTTAATGAGATATGTTGGAAAATTTGACTATATATACATAATATACATGCATAATACAAATGTATACATATATGGATACATGAATATATGGATATGTATATATGTTTATATTATGATATTGCATTTATAATCCACAACAAAATTATATACATATATCAATTGAAAATTTTATTTAATACATATGTACTATATGTATTTTTTATATTATTTCATACATTAATAATACATGTATAAAACTATATATAAGTATTGATAATATTATTTAACATCTGTATCTTAAGTATCTTATGTAATTTAATAAAATATACATATATGTAATTTTCTGTACATGTACACATATATATTTTTTCTATTAGAATTATCCACATATTAATGTATTATGCATAAAAATATTAAGGAGGAATAATTTTAAGTTGAAAAATAAATAATAGAATTTAGAAATCTTCTAAAAATTTTGATTATAATATAAAAATATTATAATCCAATATTTTGAAATATGCGTGCCAAACGAATTTTTTTATTAAAATTTTATTTAAACACAAAAAATAAAAATAAAATTAATGACTAAAGTGTCTCTTATTTGCAAATTTTGTGATTCAATCTTTCAATATTAACAAAAAATTATCACCAGTTATTTTAATATTTGTTTAGTTATTAATTTCTGTTTAAGAAAAACACAATCTCATGTGGCAGCGTCTGAAACGGAAATAAATATAGAAGTAGAGCTACGGCTTGTTTCATCCCTGTTCCCATCGCAAAAATAGAAATTTAATCTAAAGAAAAGTAGACTGACACAACACTATATTTAACTTTCAATAAAATAATCCACCAGCTGTTGGTGTTACTTAAGCAAACAAGTCCGCAACGCAATCTTAAACCATCCAATCCAAATCCCTTCCCACAAACAAACCATGGGTATTTTTTCTCACAGTCCCATCCAATTATTAAGCTCAATTATAATCCTTTCCTCATTACTCCAATCCCAATCCTCCACATCCCCAACCATCCAACTCCCACACTCTCTCTCCGTCACAGACTACGGCGCAGTGGGAGATGGCGTCCACTACGACACAAAACACATCCAGGCCACCATAGACGCTTGCTGCGGCTACTGCCGCGTACTATTCCCTCCTGGAACCTATCTAACAGCCACCATTTTTTTAAAATCCGGGGTGGTGTTAGATATTAAAGAAAACGCCACGTTACTTGGAGGGACGAGGTTGGAGGATTATCCGGTGGACACCAATCGGTGGTATGTGGTGGTTGCCGAGGATGCGAGGGACGTGGGGATCACTGGTGGGGGAGAGATCAACGGGCAGGGCTTGAAGTTTGTGGAGAGGTTTGATGAGAGGAAGAACGTGATGGTGAGTTGGAACAACACGGGAGCCTGTTGGGGAGACGAGTGTCGTCCTAGGCTCGTCGGGTTTCTTGGCTGTACTAACGTTAGGGTGTGGGATATTAAGTTGACTCTACCAGCCTACTGGTGGTGGGTTCTCTTCAAGGTACTATCTTATTTTTTAAAAGAAAAGAAAAATGCTAATTAGTTTCTCTGTTCCGATTCTGTATTTGCAGCTTGCACTTGGTGCAGTGCGAGAACACGTCCATTCACGATGTTTCAATTTATGGAGATTTTAATACTCCTAACAACGATGGGATAGATATAGATGATTCAAATAATACAGTCATCACCAGATGTAACATCAATACAGGAGATGATGCTATCTGTCCAAAGACCTACAACGGCCCTCTCTATAACCTAACCGCAACAAACTGTTGGATTCGAACTAAATCTTCAGCGATCAAACTTGGCAGCGCTAGTTGGTACAATTTTAAAGGCTTGCTGTTTGATAATATCACCATAGTGGATTCTCATAGAGGACTTGGATTCCAGATACGCGATGGAGGTACAGCTTTTTCTCTTTTTATTTTCCTATGGCCTCGTTACAGATGGATTATTTTCAGGAAATTATGAATTACGGACTAAATTGCAAAGCTATACTTACATAAAAATGTCTATGCAAGTTAATCTCGAATTCATAATTCGCTGAATATAATCTATCCAAAACGGGAGCTGTATTTATAGTAACCGCTGTTTAATTTTCCAGCATACTAACCATCTTATATTTGGGTCTTTTTTCAACAGTCACGAATTGGTTGTTGTGATGTACTTGTTGGTACGGGCTAAAGGTAGCCTTTAAGTTTTGGGGAACGGTATTTGTTCACTAGAAATAAAATATTATTTGAAAAAAAAATAGAAGGTGAATTAGAAATTTTAATGGAGTTTTACTCACCTTATCAAAAACATTACACAATACACTTTAGCTTCCTTATTTTGTTCAAAATGAACTCAAAAGTTGTGCGAGGATATGAAGAGAGACTAATATCATATGTGTCTTTCACCATCATTTTTCTTATAGCCAAATGCAATTTGATATCAATATGTGCTGGTTGATAATATATCAAAGATCTACAATCAAATGGAAAGAGAGAAAAAGAGGGGTTAGGGTTTCATATTGCCATACACTAGAATGTCTTACAATAAAAGGAAGAAGAGAGAATATATATAACCTACTACAACCACCTAATAATAATAGGAGAAGGGAAAATACTAAAATACCCTCAATGCTAAATAAAACTCTAATACCCCCCCTCAAACTCACGATGCTGCAGCGAGAAGCATTGAGAGTTTGCCAACCAAAAAACGAAAACGCTGAACTGGATGAGAGTTCGTAAACAAATCAGCTATCTGTGCGGAAGAAGAAACAAAAGGCAAAGTGATGGCGCCATGCGTAAGATGATGACGAGTAATATGACAATCAATCTCAATGTGCTTAGTCCTCTCATGAAAAACTGAATTGTGAGCAATCTGAATAGCACTCTTATTATCACAGTACTTAGGAGTGGGTTGAGAAAGAGAGACACCCATATCTGCAAGTAACCGACGTAGCCAAACAACTTCGCGAGTGGTAGAAGCCATAGCACGGTACTCGGCTTCCGTGGAAAACACAGAAACAACAACTTGCTTTTTGCTCTTCCAAGAAACAAGAGAATCACCCAGAAACACACAAAATCCAGTAACTGATTTGCGATCTGTAGGATCACCGGCCCAATCAGCATCAGAGTATGCACGCAGCTCCAAAGAAGAAGATGAAGGAAGTAAAAGACTCTGAAATCGAGTGCCTCTCAAGTATCGCAATATACGATGAACAGCTGCCCAATGAACTGTAGTAGGAGCAGTAACAAACTGACTAACAACATGGACAACATGAGCTATATCTAGACGAGTAATAGTGAGATAAACCAAGCTGCCCACAATAGTGCGATATAAGGTGGGATCAGGCAAAAGAACACCATCATACGGGGAAAGATGAACATTAAGCTCCAAAGGGGTATCAACAATCTTAGTACCAGTGAGGCGAGCACGCTCAAGAATGTTCCCGATGTACTTAGATTGTGAGAGAAGATAACCCTTTGGAGAATGATCAACCTCAATACCCAAAAAGTAACGTAGGGACCCCAAATCCTTCATCTCAAAACAACGAGATAATTCAGACTTCAACGTTGTAATTCCACCAACATCATCCCCAGTAATAATCATATCATCAACATACAAAGAGACCAGAATACGACCACCGGAGGTGCACCTGATAAAGAGAGCTGAATCATTCTCACTTGGAATGAACCCAAGAGAGGTAATCACGGCAGTAAACTTCTCAAACCAAGCCCGTGGTGCCTGTTTGAGACCATATAAGGCTTTCTTAAGCCTACAAACTTCACCAGGACCATGTGGAACACCCGGAGGAGTCATATAAACCTCCTCATGAAGATCACCATTCAAGAACGCATTTTTAACATCCATTTGCGATATATGCCACTGACGAACAGATGCAACAGCAATAAGAGTACGAATAGTAGTCAATTTCGCAACAGGAGCAAAGGTTTCGTCATAATCCATACCATATTGCTGAGAAAAACCCTGAGCAACAAATCTTGCTTTGTACCGCTCAATTGACCCATCTGACCTGGTTTTGATTTTATATACCCAACGAGATCCAATTGCCCGCTTACCAGCAGGTAAGGGGACCAAATTCCAAGTATCTGTCTGATGCAAAGCAGAGAGTTCCTCAGCCATAGCCTGTTGCCAAAGAGGATCAAGAACTGCCTCTTTATAAGACGAAGGCTTAGAGAGGCAGTGAACAGAGGATAAAAATGAAGCAAAAGAATCAGAATAACAAGAATAAACAAAATCTGGTGACTGAGTGGACTTACGTGGACGTTTTGGATAGCGAGAAGGAGGTTCCACCGTTTCAGCAGGTGCTTGGGTGGCCACACGAGAAGGGGGAGCATCAGGAACATCGGATGGCAAAGTACCTGCATCAGTAGAAATAATAGGAACAGGAGCAACATGGGGTGGCACACTATCGGTGGTGCAAGGTACTTCAGATGGCACACTCTCATCATTATCAGAGAATGGATCAATATTGAAGAGATCAGATTTAGTGAGTTCATGAGGGCTATCAGGAATAGAAAAGAAAGGAATATGCTCAAGAAACACAACATGGCGAGAGACATATAATTTTTTTGTAACTGGATCATAACAACGATATCCCTTTTGACCCTCACCATAACCAAGAAAGACACAAATAGCTGACTTTGGAGATAATTTGGTACGTTCCACACGAGGTCGAAGAACAAAACAAGTACAACCAAACACCTTTAAGGAAGAATAATCAGGGGCACACCCATACAACTTTTCAAAAGATGACAAACCTGAGCAATGAGAGGTCGGAATCTTATTAATCAGATTAACAGCAGTAAGGACAGCCTCTCCCCAAAACTCATTAGGGACATATGCAGATAATAAAAGAGAGCGAGCAGTTTCAACAATGTGCCGATGTTTCCTTTCAGCAACACCATTTTGCTGAGGAGTGTCAGTACAAGATGATTGGTGAATAGTTCCATCTAAATCAAGCAACTCACCGAAATTTTGAGAAGTATATTCCTCACCCAAATCGCATCTAAAGCATTTTATAATAGTAGAATGTTGAGTTTTGACAAAGGCACGAAATTTATTATAAATATCAAAAAAATCCGAACGTCGTTTCATGAGAAAAACCCAACAGTAACGCGTATAATCATCAATAAAGGAGACATAATATCGAGACCCTCCTCTTGTAATAATAGGAGACGGTCCCCACACATCAGAATGAATAAGATCAAAGGATGCAAAAGTAGAGGAAATACTTCTATTAAACGGTAAACCTGAAAATTTTGCAAGTTTACAACCGCTACAATCAGAGATATCATGGCAATGCAAATTTCCTAATTTTCCTGTAGAAGCCAAATATTTTAATCGTGAACCTGAGACATGACCAAGACGAGAGTGCCATAAATAAAAGCTAGACGAATCTGAACTCAAACGAAAGGATGACAAGTCAACACTGGAAGCTGCAACCATTGGTACATTAAGTTTCTCCATGATGTACAATCCCCCCTGCCTACGGCCTGTCCCAATCACCTTCTGAGACTGTGGATCCTGCACATGACAAAAGGTAGAAGAGAAGGAAACTGAGTAACCGGCATCACATAGTTGACCAACAGAGATAAGATTCATTGTAAGCTTAGGAATGTGGTAAACATTAGAGAGAGATAAGTTGGGTGAGTCAATAGTCCCAACACCCGTTGAGGGCATGGGAGTACCATCAGCAGTCATAACGGGCAACGAAGAAGTGGGACAAAAAGAACCAAAAGAGGACAAATTTGGTGACATGTGATTAGAAGCACTGGAGTCTAGAATCCAAATACCTGAGGACTTACCTGGTGAAGATATGGACATGGCGTGAGGCTGTGTGGCAAGAAACTTTTGAAACTGCTCAGCAAGAGAAGACATGGATGGAGTTAATGATGAAGAACCGGATGCAAATGAGTCTGATGGCGGTACAACTGCTGCAGTATTAGGCTGTGAAGGCCTATATGAACGCTGCTGAGATTGGTTATTGGATTTCCAACCAGAAAACTGCTGCTGAGATGGTCGACTATTTGATTGTTGTTGTTGTTGTGCTCGCAACTTAGGGCACTGAGACTTCCAATGACCCTTCTCCTTACAGTAGCTACATTCATCACTTCCAACTCTCGAATAAGGCTTGTTCTGATTACTGGAAAGAGGCCGAGAGGAGGCTGCGAAAACAGATGGATTAGGGTCCGAAGAAATTACCTTCCCTGACTGAGTCTTGAGACGAATCTCCTCGGCTAACAACTCGTGAACAACGGAATCAACAGTTGGAAGTGGACTACGATGAAGAATCGACCCATGAAGACCCTCAAAATCATCACGCAATGCCATCAGAAACTGAACCAGGCGTTGTTCCTCCCTATTGGCAACATATGGTGCAAAGGCCCGCAATTCAGCCGACTCTGTGAGAGCCAACTGATCCCATAGATCCGTCATAGCAGAATAAAACTCCTGAATACTCAAATTTTTTTGCTCAAGAGCCCGAATATCGCACTCCAATTGGTACTTTTTTGTGAAATTAGATTGGGTATACAATCTGCCCAAATGATCCCAAACATCCTTTGCATAATCATACTTAGCCAACTGCATACCTATAGAAGGTGCAACGGAGTTGTTGATCCAAGTGATGATTTTCGAGTTGTTTGCCTCCCAAACATCCAACAACTCTGCATATTTTTCAACGTTCGTCTTATCATTAGGCTTACTCAAATCGCCATTAATGTAACCTCAAAGCTTCTTCCCTTTCAAAAAATTCTTCATAACATAACTCCAATACGTATAATTTTTTCCATATAATCTGACACTAATTGATTGCAGCGAATCATCTCTTTCAGCAGCCATTGCGAAAATAAACAATCAAACAGTACCCAAACGGAACCAAATCAAACGAACTAAACAATTAATCGAACAAACAGGAGGAAAACGACCATAATTACCTTCAAAACAGTCGAGCGAACAGAAAAAGTACCTCCGAAAAAAATTGGGATCACAGGCTGCAAAGAGTAATCTCTGTTTTGCGAGCCTTGTTCGGAATAGAGGGAATAGTCTAAGATGCGCGTCAGCTGGCTCGAGTTGGATCCGCGGACTGTGTTGATGAGATTAAGCTTTGATCCCGCTCTGATACCATGATAATATATCAAAGATCTACAATCAAATGGAAAGAGAGAAAAAGAGGGACTAGGGTTTCATATTGCCATACACTAGAATGTCTTACAATAAAAGGAAGAAGAGAGAATATATATAACCTACTACAACCACCTAATAATAATAGGAGAAGGGAAAATACTAAAATACCCTCAATGCTAAATAAAATTCTAATACTGGTATATTGTCAATTGGACACAGAATATATACTGCTCTTCAAAAACGAGGAAAAGTCTTTACCATCTTGGCTCTATTTAGAAGATGGTACAATAAGTATAGACAGAATATATATTTTTATTTCATTAGCTTTATATTTGTTGAATGAATAGTCGATTATGATTTCATTAGCTTTATTTTTGCAGGAAATGTAAGCGATGTAACGTTCTCAAACATTAATATCAGCACAAGGTATTATGACCCATCATGGTGGGGCAGAGCAGAGCCTATCTATGTTACAACCTGCCCAAGGGACTCGGAAGCAAAATCGGGTTCAATATCTAATATTCTGTTTGTTAACATCACTGCAAATTCTGAAAATGGTGTCTTCTTATCGGGATCTAAAGGCGGAGTCCTGAGAAATGTGAAGTTTATGAATGTGGATCTCAACTACAGAAGATGGACTAATTATTCGGATGGGTTGGTAGATTACAGGCCAGGTTGTAGAGGACTTGTTAATCACAGCACAGCTGGGATGTTAATGGAGCACATTGAAGGTTTGGAGGTTGAGAATGTGAACATGAGGTGGTCTGAACATGAGTCAGGGAAGTGGAATAATCCTCTTGATTTTAGGCCTTCAACTGTCAATAATATTTCTTTTATGAATTTCCACTCAGGATTGTACAAACAATGAAAATATGGAGGGAGGTGGAAACACAGTTATTTTTTTGGTGGAAATAAATTCCGAGTCAGATTCAAGATTCTGCTTTCTGGTGTATTCTGTAATTTATAGTTCGACACTAGTAGTGACTTTTAACAAAAACGAGCAGTCAAAGATCGATTATATCTTTGAGCATTAAGTTACTATTACTAAGCTTGACTGGAATTTGTGTAAATTAACGGATAATTATATTGAAATCGTGGAAAAAATTTCCTTGAGCTCGGCTTGTGATCAGCTCTTTACACCCTTAGATCCTTCATTATTCCATTCTAAACTTATAATTGTGGCTCCATTTGGCCAGTTAGGTGCCTTTGATTGACATTACATGTATTTTTTTATGAAATATTCTTTTTCACTAATTGGTTTGTGTGTTGTTTGATTGCAAAAAAGGTTATGTGAAGGGCATTGTCTTTTGCTCACCCCTAAAAAAAATGGATTATATGAAAAATGTTGAAAAGTTAAGGGCCTGCTTAGTTTTTTCATTTTTCATTGTCACTTTTTGTTCTTTATCTTTGTCAATGGGCCATTAAGATGGGAAGGAGGAGCGAAAAACTATTTAAGCAATTTTAAAAAAAACGTGTATTTTATGATTTTTAAATTAGCTTAAGTTGAAAAACAAATTTTCATGAAATCACTTTTTTATTCTCATTTAGAGGGCATACTTTGTTAAATTATCATTCAAAATATGAAAAATGAAAATAGAAAACTATTTTTCACAATTAAACGCACCCTAACCCTTTCAATATTTCATACAATACATTACTTTCAACATATAGAGAAAAAGATGATTCCATTAACATGTCAAATGTATAATTACATTATATGAGAAACCTATATATAGTTAAAAGAGAGGGAACAAAGGGGAGCAAATTGACGACTGGTGGGATGCAGAGATGGTAATGGAGCATGTTTTGCTGATCCCGATCCCATTACCTTGCCTCAAACTTGTCCCTGCCCCTGCTCCCACCTATTTAAAAACTCCGCGGGGGCCTCGAACCCCACAGATCGATCGAAAACACTTTTATGATTTTTTTAGGGTTATTTTGAGTTTTCCTTCCGATTTTGTGACAAGTTTTGCAATACATTGTCACTTTCAAAAAAAAAATTCATACGCTCCCAGTCTATTAACTTTTCATCTAAACCGTCAGTACTATTTACATTTTATATTTTTCACTCACCTTTTTGACCAGTTTTGCAAAAGACCATTTAAAAAAAAATCATTCCAATCCCAAATTATTAGCATTCCAATTTTTTTTTATAATATGTTAAAAAATTTCAAATTTTTTTAAAGAAATTGAAAAAAATCCAAAAAAAAGGGAAAAAGATCAAAAATGGAAAATTTCTAATAGACATCTATTAAAAAAATCGGAATATTATAAATTCAAATAAGTAAATTATGTCAAAATACATGTCAATTATAAAAAGATGTTTTTCAATAAAATAGCCATCTTGATATTAAAAAATGTTTTCAATAAGATGACACTGTACTCAATCTTTATTTATAGAAAACAGTTAAAAAATTAAATATAAATAAAGTTTGGTTTTATAACAAAGATACATTTTTTTTATATAAAAAAGTCAATACAGTTTTTTTAAAAAGTTATATTTTAAAACAATTTTGACTATTTTAAAAGCTGTTTTTTAAAATAAAAACTATTTTTATACCTTTTTATTAAAAAAATATTGTTTAGTCTAAATAAAAAACTGTTTTTTTTATAAAAAGATGTTTCCTTAGAATACTGTTTTTATTGCAAACAACTTTACTGTTTTTATATAAAATAATGTTTTTATGTTATATAAAAACAGTAAAACATTAAAAGACGCTTGGGATACACTTGCACTTCTCACGAGGGCACTAGTACAATTAGGGCATCTAATCTACTAATCCTCACTACACAGTTTGAGACGATTAAGATGTTAGATAGTGAGTCGTTTGATGATTTTTAGGCTAGGTTGTCTAATATTGTCAACTCATCGTTTAACTTAGGAGAGAAGATTCCCGATAACCTCGTGATAAAGAAAATTTTCAGATCTTTGCCGAGTAGGTTTGATGCAAAAGTAACCGTTTTAAACTCCTTTGATATGCTTGATTCGATGAAACTTGAAGAGATTGCAGATCACTTACAAACCTATGAACCCGATATGTTTACCTCCAAGCAAGTGCCAAAGAAAGAAAAGGGCTTTGCTTTGAAAGCCCAGAAGGAGGAAACAAAAGTTTTGAATGATGATTCCGATTCCGATTCCGATTCTGATTTTGATTTTGAGGATGTTGCCTTGTTGGCAAAGAAAATAAAAAACTTTCTTAAGTTTCAAAAGCAATCGAAAGATGCCAAAAAGTTTAAGAAATTCAAGAACAACAAGGTAGATTCCACCACTAACTAGTTGATTATCTTCAACCCATTTATAAAATTCATTTGTATAATTATCTAATTCAGCCTTACTATACTTAGCAACGTACTTAACCCTAAAATTAGAGTAACCTAGTAGATAAAATTCAACATTAATTTCTTTCCTATTAATTGTAAAAACCATGACAAGGAAAGTGGATTAAAGTCTGACATTCATTTCAAACGGCGTAGAAAATTCTCTACTCTGAGAAGTATTCTTCTCATAAATACCACGGTGTATTTGTTCATTGGTAAAGATACCATGAAGGTTCATATCATCGTGATACGGATGGTTCCTAGGATTTTCTTCACTAACAGAATTGCGTGAAGTAGATGGAGGATAGGTAACAAAAGGGGCTTTAGAGGGATGATTCCTAGATGATTGACACCTATTAAATTTCCTGAAATTTAAGAAAACATCTTCATCTTTATCCTCAATTATATCCCTAATATCTTCATTTTGACGAGGTTGGGGAGGAACAACATTTTTTATAGCCCAAGTCTCTGGGAAATCAATTTCGTCCCAACTTATAGTTCTAGGTGTGTGAACATTAGAATCTATAAGGTGTGTGTCAATTAGCATAGTTTTACCAAAAGGACTAAATTTTTTAATATTGGGAGCCAAAGTATTCATTACCTTGTAAAAAATTCTATAAATAATCCCAATAGTTTCCGATCTCGGAAGAAAATTATAACCTTTGGTTTGAACTCTAAGACTTAAAGCTTTACGAAGGTGCATATCAGACAAAGACAAAGTTATATTTGAAAAGACATCAAAATAAACATGTCCATTACAAAGACTAGTTTCAATAGCTCCCATCAAAGATTGTCTAAAATTAGTACACCTACCATCACGTAGAGTAGCTTGCAAACAGACGTTCATGCCAGAAAGTGTCAAAGGTTTAAAAGCAATTTGTATTAAACCAAAATGAATTAAATGATAATTTTTATCTTTTATAATATCTTTAAGATCATCCCATTTAAAGAGCTCGATAGATTTATCTTGCTCGTTCAGACTAATGGTTTGTTCCATAGTCTTTATAGCGTACTTGCTACGGAAATTATACCAGTTAGTGTTATAAATAGCTTTAGGATGGACCTTAGGAATAGTCCACCTTTCAAATCCTTTTGAACATCAAATTCAATCAAGGAAGAGTTCTTCATGAACTCTTGTGAAGTGTGTGTATCTATGGTGTTTAATTCCATAATACAATTGTTAATATTTAGAATAGTAATAAATATATAATCTGACACAGGAAAATATTATGCAAATAAAAATCTAGATTTAAAAGAATATAATAAGATGAATTAGAAATCACTTCTGACACCCAGTGGTCAACGATTTATTCGGGAATAAGCCTCAACGCCTCACACGGCAACACAACAACCCATTACGCGACAAATACCAGTCCATATCAAAACCAGATTTATGTTTTTCCTTATTATTATCATTTAAATTAGGTTTTTAATGTGAACAGTAAATTACTATTCACGCCGGTGAACATTAATTTACTATTTAGGTGAATAGTAACTTACTGTTCCGATATAAATCTCAGACCATTATTATTACTAATCTAAACATTAACACACAGTTTAGCCAATCATGGCTCTGATACCATAAAAGAGAGGATCAATATAAACAAAATTATAATTGAAATATATTATAAATTAAAATAAACTTACAGACTTATAAGAGTCCACCGAAATATGGACGGAAAGTCCACAAACTTATTACAAATTTAGAGAGAGAGAGAGTAAAGAAAGATGTGAGAAATGAGGAAGAAAAGTCCTCAATTTATACAAATAAGAAAGGAATAAATAATTCCTAAGAAAATGACCCGTGGGTTCCTCCATATTCGAGGCTGACAAAGTCTTTTGTCTTGAAGCGTTGGCTGCTAGGTCAATGGGTCCTACCATATGTTACGAGGCGTCGGCTGCTGGGCCAGTGGGTCCTACCACTTATCATCGAGCTATCGAGATGGAGAAAGGTTTGTCTTCATGCGTCGGCGTGCTGACAACTGGGACCAGGTGGGCCAGCTATCTCAATTCATCTAGGCCATCCTCTGGGTCCGGGTTAAGAAAGCTACCGTCCAACCTTCGAGTTGGAAAAGCCGAACTCAGTGAGTTGAAGAAAGCCTCCATTGTTGTCTCAGTGGGGATGTTGGTGTAGAACATATCCCCGATAAATTCATTATCTTCTGGTTTCTGGAATTCTCCGTCCAGACAAAAGAATGGGTTGTCATTCTTGACTGAAGCCTGTAATACCCCGTATTTTTATGCTATATTAATTTGGGGATTTATTAAACTTAATGAGAATGTTTATTTAATAAAAATCCAGAAATTAATTATGTTATAATTATTAACGTGTCGAGAGTTAGTAATTATGGGAAACTTGTTGGATATTACTAATGAGCATAGTGATATACTATATTGGTTATATTGAATGTCATACGTGAATTAAATGACTATTTCGGAAATTTAAGTTGGGACGTACCTGTGTCACGTCGGGACTAATTTTGTTAATTAAAAAGTAAATATTTTATAAGTTGTTCGTATGGTCGTTTTGAGTGCGCCAACGCGTCCGGAAGGGTCGAGATAGTCGAAAAAGTGTACCCGGGGGTTTAGTTTGGGTCTCGGGGTGTTTTTAGGCCTAATTAATGATCCGGGAGGGCATTTTGGTCATTTTACAAAATAGGGTAATTAAACCCACGAATTTTAGCAGCCTTTATCAGCTGGTTAGGCTAGCCATTTAGGGTTAGAACATTCAGAACCCTAGAACGGCCATTGGAGAGGAAAGGAGAGACCTTTCAAGGAGATTCAAGGCCAAAACACCACCGTTTGCACCGCCGACACCACCAACGCGTAGATCGCGAGGAGGAGAATGCAACCACACCATAATCAACAGGAAATCAGACTTCTGAAAATCCCAGGCAAGTGTTTAACTTGCGTATTTCATTAGTGCAATGTTCATATTAGTTTAGGATTAATTAGGAATGTAATCCATGTAAGAAAACCCAAAATTTTGATAGGAAGTTGCATGTAGAGAAGATTAAAACCTTATGCTGGAAACTTTTGATGATATAGATGTATTACCCACGAATTTTTGATGTTATATTAGGAAGAAATTCTGGAGAAAAACTGAATTGAATCATAGTTATGAAAATTTTAGGTGAGATTTTGGGTTGTTTAACCATGATTAATGATGTATACACGCATGCTGAACGTTAAAAACGTCTGGAATTGTGTTAATATGTTAGTAGTAGAATTTATGGGTCGATTAGTGTTGGAAAATATGGAATTTGATGAAGAATTTTGATGAATCCCGTAACTGCAATTCTGCAGAATTTTTGCCCAGACCTGTTTGATCGATCGATCGAGCATAGAGCATCGATCGATCGAAGGTTCGATCGATCGACCCCTCCTGGCAGACTCCTATTTCCCTTGTTTAATTAGTTAAATTAAGTTTATCGTGAAATAATCTTTGGGCATCTTAAATAAAAGGATTTGGGAGACATTGAGGACCAGTAGGGTATATGGATAAATGTTAGAACCTTTAATATTCAACGAGAATGATATTTATGGGATATTTACCCTAGGTTGTTAGATTTATAAATTTTAAGGGTGAGGTGCGTAAGAGAGTTACGTTGGAATCTAATAAAGTCACTTACCGAATTTCAGATTTGTGGGGTCATAATCCACGAGTGTTAGGTAATAAGTGAGAAAACCCTTCGAGTTAAGGTTAGGAATAAAACCTTATGCGAAATTCTTTAAATGTGAAATTAAGAATAAATGGTATAATTACGGGTGATGAGAATAACCCACATTAATATGATAAGGTGGTATATTTATATGATTATGTGTACATATATTATATGCATGTGAAAATCATACCCACGCTACTTACTATCCCTGAGGTTTCCGCGCTGGGACAAGTCTTATCTCGATGGGACTTTTATGGGGGATATTGACTTGTACCCTAGGAGATAGATATCCTTGGTACAGGCTATCGATGTGATAGTTCAGACGGTCCTAAGAGACGCCGGTATGTGCCATCCTCTTAGAGACTTGGAATCTATGCTTCGCCTCAATATTGTTTGTGTATTTCTGTTAATACAATTCGAGAGTGATTCCGAATGTATTCCCCTTAATATGAGTGATATGGGGCTTTGGATAGTAGAGTATGCACGCACCATAGTTTTATTCGGGGTGCTGTTATATATATATATTATACGAATAGTTAATATATATATGAGATTATGATATTTGAAACTGTCTACTGAGATTTGATAAGTAGGACATGGTTGTTGACTCAAATTATTAAATTCTTGTTTTGAAAAAGTGTAAGATGTCACCGTAAAACTTTATGGATTTTATAAAGTTAAAATGGAGGACTCTGATTACTGTTTGGGAACATTTCTTTTAAAATGAAATCGTGAATTATAAATCTTGCGAGTAATCTAAGTTAAGTTAAATCTTTTAGAAAGACTAGTGCGTTAAATGATAAGTAATCATGGGGAAAGTTAGTGCGATAGGTGTGCACATTAGAAGAGAGGTGAGTATTTTCTCGAGAGAGTGACGTGCTAATATGTTATTGCATTGGCCTGTATCATTTTAAATACTTGCTAAACGTATTTTATAATCAAACACTTTCGGGCTCTGACCCGTTTCTTTTTTCTCTCTCTCTCTCTCTCTCTCTTGTATATATATGTATTTTCTGGTGCCCAGCCACAGGGGCGTCTTGCTTAGGATTCCTTGAGAAGAACGAGCTGCAGCTTAGGTGGGAGTTGCAGGTCACTTGAGTAGACGGCTTCTGTTATTGACTCCACTCCTATTACTCTCATTTATTGGGCATGTGTCACCCCTTTTTATCATTTCATTTGTTATTGGGACATTTATATTCCAGTCATTTCCAGTATTGTTCTTTGGGATTTATTCAGCATGGACTTATGATTTTTAGTTTTTATATGTTGACATTCGATTGACGAATGTATTGTATTATTTGGCTTATCATGGTGTGATTCTTAATCGTAGAAATGTTGTTTTAATTAAATAAATCTTTTTCTTTAATTAAAATTTGGAAGTTTGTATGAAAAATGTTTTTGACACTTAGCTTAATTATTTAGGGTGTTAAATTGGAAATTTATTTTATTCGACAGTGATGCTGAGAATGAACCAACTGTTAACCTTGATTTAATTTAATAAAGGAGTGATCGCCCGGTATTTAATTAGGCGGGGTGTCACAATGCCATGGATATATCATCATCTGAGGGAAGAGGAATAGGATTTGTGTCTTCTCCAGGGTAGTTGTAAGCCGATCTTAATTGGCTTTGAGTGTAGTCCGTTACCTTCTGTAGAAGCTCCTTCTCAGTTGCCTTAGGGAATTGCTTCTTTAAGGCCTACTTTAAATCCTTGATAGGATTAGCTCCTGGCGTCATCTTCTCAACTGGAGGAGTTGAATCTTCCACCACGGTCATGTAGTGTTTCAGGCTATCTTTTATTATAGAAATACCAGTATTAATGTCAATACCACTCCACTATCGATAATAAAAGATTCTTTCAAGTAGAGGAACATTAAGATGATTAACTCTACATTGAAGATCCCATCTAGAGATCCATGGGATACTGATTTCAGTAAAAAATAGTAGGGTATTAAGCCTTACTGGGACCTTATTCTTCCCTTTTAATTTTGGATGAAATTGAGGCTAAAGTAGAAAAAGGTTTTCCATGGTAATTTCATCAAGGAACATATCAATTCCTGGGCCAAATTTGTCCCACCAATTGATCACCCATCATGGGTAATTATCTTTTAAAGAGTTTGGGCACAATTTAAAAAACCAAGTATGTTTGTGCTCAGCGTTTTGATAATAAAAAGCTTTAGTCCAAGCCTAGACATAATCCCAGTAATTATAAGATCCAGTTTGCGAACTCAATTTTCGGGCTTTCAACGGATGAATTCCCTATTCTCGGGGAAAGATGAACTTCTTTAAAACCGCCCTGCTATAAGCAATAGGGGATTTGAAATTGTTCTGGTGTTTATTAGTATATGATTAAACACCACAGACTCCATTTCTTTGAGGATAGCCTCATATACCATCCGATATTTGCCTTCTTGCACATCATAATTATGTGTATCAAGGTAAAGGGACTTAATTTCTCAGGGAGAAGACATCTGCTTCTCGTCCTCTTCATTAAGGATGAGCATCAATTTCGAAGTCCTTTGATTAGGAATGAAATCTTGCTTAATGGTTTCCAAAACTTCTTTAGCAAATTTCTTTTTGCTAAAGGGGTTATGAGGGGATCTCAATTTTTCCTTGTTTTGCGCGCTCAAGCGAAGAAATTCTAAATAATCCTGCATCGAGGGATATTAATCGTCATTAATCATCATCTTCTCGTTTCCAGGCCTCTGGTGGGATTGCCCACGACCTCTGCCACGCCCTTTAGAGGGGCCACTCATTGATTCTGCAAAAATTCTCTAGTTAAAAAATCAGGAAGAGAATTGTTTTCACCTTTGATATGTTCAATCAAATGAGGATATATTTGCTTGCCATCTAGAAAAAATTTGTTTGGAAATAATATTTTCCACATCTTTTTGCAAAACCTGTTTTACCGCACTATAATCAATACGTAGTGAAAATTTCTGATTTAATAAATCATCCAGAAATTTGGAAATGCATTTAACAACCGAAAGAATTTCCTTTTTAGTGGTAGAGTAATTTTTCTGGGCATCTTTCCAAGATCCAGAAGTAAAACGAATTAATTCTTCTTTTTTAGTTAAAGAATTGATTTGTTTTAAAATCCCACCATATCCTATATCCGAGGCGTCAGTTTCAACAATTTTTGAAAATGAAGTATTAACTAAAGCTAGACAAGGTAATTGCTTGACTTTCAATTTAATTTTCTGAACAACTTTAGTGTGCTCTAAAGTCCAAGGAGCAGGGTTCTTTTTCAACCTGGTGTAAAGAATTGCACTGTCTTGTGCAAGATTCCTATAATAATCACCAATATAATTGAGACTACCAAGAAATCTTTGGAGTTGAGTTTTTTCTTGTAATTCATCAGGGAATTTAGAGGCAAACTCAATACTTCTATCAATAGGGAGTATTTTCCCTTCCCCAATGCTATACCCTAAAACTCTAATATTAGTTTGAAAAATTTTCATTTTAGGAGCAGAGACTAGGGGTGGACAAAAAAAAGACCGAACCGAATGGACCGAACTGGACCGAACCGAAAATTAAGGCTATTTTGAAACCGGTCCAAAAATCGGTTCACAAAAACTAAAAACCGATTAAACCGGTCCGGTCCGCGGTCCACTATATTAAAAGACCGATTTGGACCGGATCGGACCGATTCCCATATATATATAATAAAAATAATGTTATTGTGTTTCTTATGTATAGTTTTTGAATTAATGTATATAACTTATGAATTTAATTTGGAACATTTTATATATGTATAGACATTTTTTTATTTGGGTTAAAAAAATCCATGTAAATATCACTTGGAGTTTCGAGTATTATTTTTTTGTATATATATTTGTGAGACAAATAGATAAAAACATTCATAAAATGTACATATATATAAAATAGGGTCAGGACCGAATTTTACCCCGGACCGGACCGAAAAAAGCCTGGACCGAATTAATAGGTTAACCGAATTAATCGGTCCGGTCTCGGTCCAAAAAAATTGAGGACCGAATATTTGGTCCGGTCCAAAAAATAGGCAAAACCTGAACCGGACCGGACCGTGCCCACCCCTAGCAGAGACGACTAATCCATTAGCCTTAATAACATCTTTAAAATTTTTTAAATGTTTAAAGTGCTTATCAATCGATTGGGAAAAGACAAGAATATCATCAATATATACAATAGAAAATTCAGAATAAGGATTAAATATATCATTCATGATATTTTGAAATTCAGAGGGGGCATTCTTAAGCCCAAATGACAAAACATTCCATTAGTAATGGCCAAATGGGACCACAAAAGCAGTTTTATACCAATCTTGTGGGGGAATTTGGATCTGTCAATATCCAGATTTTAAATCAAATTTGGAAAAGATAGTGGCAGAGTTAAGTCGATCAAGTAAATCCTTTATATTAGGGATTGGATGTCTTATCCATTGCAAACCATTGTTAAGAGGTTTGTAATTAATTACAAGCCTAGGAACACCTCGTTCCTTTTCAGCAGCCTTATTAACATAAAAGGATGTACAACTTAAAAGTGAATAACTTTTAGTTATAAGCTTTTGATCTAAAAGACTCTTAATCTCATTCTTACAAAGGTCAAGAAATTCAGTCTTCATTTGACTGGGTCAGGCCTTGGTAGGGATGGATTTTTCATTAAAACCTGATACATAGGGAAGAGTAATAATATGTTTCTTCCTATCCCAAAAAGCATTAGGGATGTCACTGCAAACTTCAGTTATTAATTGTTGTTTAACAACATTATTTTTTTGCAGTGCATTAGGTTAAACCAATTTCTGTTTAATGGTTAAAAAGGAGATTTCTTTTTGAAGAAAATTTAAATGGTTTTCTTTGAAAATAATATTATTTGTCAAAGGGTTAATTTTCTTAATCTTTGGCTGAGTAATAAATTCAAAAACAATTTTTTGGTTTTGAATGGTGCTGTATATTCCACTAGAATCGATTTTATCTATAGGCATAAGCATAGATAAAAAGGAAGTACCTAAAATTATTTGTTGGGATAAATCGCTAATAAGCAAGAAGGTATGTCTAAACAAATTCCATTGTTACAGATGGCAACCTTAGTTAATTTATATTTAATGCCCATGATATCACCACTAGCATTAAATAAGGATTGAGTCGTCTTCTCAAACTATTAAGTGGGAATAATTCCTTCTTGAATACAATTCATATCAGCACCGCTATCAACGAGGGCAATGATGTTACATTGAGTAAATTCATTGTTGATAACCAAGTTGACAGTAGTGTACCATTTTTGACTAGGTACACGATTGATAACACCCAAATAATCCAGATTGATGAGTTTTATGCTAGGTTGTCTAATATTGTCAGCTCATCGTTTAACTTAGGAGAGAAGATTCCCAATAACCTTGTGATAAAGAAATTTTTTAGATCTTTGCCGAGTACGTTTGATGCAAACGTGACCATTTTAAACTCCTTAGGTATGCTTGATTCGATGAGACTTGAAGAGATTGCAGATCACTTATAAACCTATGAACTCGATATGTTTACCTCCATGCAAGTGCCAAAGAAAGAAAAAGGCATTTCTTTGAAATCCCAGAAGGAGGAAACTAAAGTTTTGAATGATGATTCTGATTCCGATTTTGAGGATGTTGCCTTGTTGGCAAAGAAAATCAAAAAATTTCTTAAGTTTCAAAAGCAATCTAAAGATGCCGAAAAGTTTAAGAAATTCAAGAATAACAAGGTAAATTCCACCCCTAAGAATAAGAGTGAGAAATTTAATAGGGTTGAGTCGGATAGGTGTTTTGGGTGTGAGGGGTATGGTAACAAAGTTATCGAGCATCCCACTAGACTTAAGAAAGAGGGAAAGAAACCGATAGCTTATAGTGCCTCCTTAAGTGATAGTGATCCGGAAGAGGGAGAGTGTTCCCCCAATGAGAGAAAGTTTTTTGCTTTCTTGACATGTCATGTGAGCGGCGATGATAAATATTCCCACAAAGATTCTCATGTGCCCCAGATATACTTGGTTGGCCAATAGGCCGATTAGCATCAAGAATGCGAACCACCAAGAATAGGAAATATCGTTCACATGGGGATATCAAAAGCCATTCCACCCGTGCTTTAAAAGATCAACGGTCTCATTTATTGCATATAGGCGTAAATGCTTGAATATATAAAAGGCTTTCCATCCATTGGTTTCCAGGACCACTATATATATATCATTTCCCTTATCTCAAGGCCAAGTCAATTGCGTACAAGAATGATTGTCCATAGTACTATGTAACTACTCTCAACAGTAATACCATAACCGTGGATGTAGCCTTTCCCTAAGTCGAACCACGTTATAAATCATTGTTGTCCTTTGTTGTGTTGTTTATATACCTCGTCATTACTTACATAGTTATATGTGATTATGAAATTGTTAATTCATAGCTAAGATAATATCTATACTAATTTTGGACATAAACAATGGTTTAACAACTTTGTGGTAAGTTTTCATGCAGTGGTATATAATTATCAATCACATAAATTATCTTATTAATTAGACGATAATTTACTAAACAAACAAATATATTTCTTTGGAAGTTCATATGATCCTTATCTTGTTGGTCGTATAATTCTTAACTAAGACATTATGCTCATCCAGACTGTTAAGGATGTACTTCTAGCTGATGATATATTCTTTCGTAGTTATTTAGTATGATTATACCATCTTTTAAAAATACTTCATGTATTGGCCCAATTTTCCTTATCCACCAATTTATTTAAACATGCTTCTGGTATAGGTGTATAGTGACCTCGCTGATCGTTGTGGCATCCCCCACTTAGCAAAGAAATTAAATCAGGTAAAACAGTCAAGAGTGAGTCACCTTAGGCCAGTCTGATATGATCATGAAAATATGAGATCTCATGAAAATATCAAGACAGTGATTCTAGGGTAGAAGGCACGCATTAATGTTGCACTAAATTTCTGATGCAAAAAAGCATGCTAGTTATGGAGACATAACTGAGTCAAAAGTAATTAGAAATTTATATATTCAAATTTTTTTGTACATTAAGCTTAAAATTGTTGCTGAATCAATTTATAGAATGTTCTTTTCATTTACATAGGGTTTTTTCATGTGAAGTTAGAAAAAATGTTTCCATTCATGTAATAACTTGTTAGTTTTACTAGTGCCTGTCGACTATTGAGGCTACATTGTCTTAGTACAATTCATGACATAAATTTCCTTATTTTGCACCGTCATAGAATCAATCAATAGGAAAATGGTTTTATTAAGTACACTATTTTGGTTGTACATAAACTTATCTTTTAACATAGAAAGCCAAGATGAGCAGTTATAATTTTTAGTCACTTTTACCCTATGCATATATTTTTAATGAGCAAGCTCATTCTCATGGGCTTATCTGATTGTTATCACTATCACGATGGTAAATGGGACACAAGGATGAGTTTGAAGCTACTTAATTCGCTCAAATTTGATGATAAGAATCTGAATATTGGATATACCAATGCCAAACCATGTATAGAACATTTGTGAGTGTGTGTCATGGTACCACCACCAGTTTTTGGACAAGGTAGGAAAGATAAAGAGTATGTGCCTCCGATGATGGAAAATAAAGACCAAAGTAGAACCTTTGTCCTCAATTTTTTGCAAGTTGATGGGACGATGCTGAAGGCCTAGCTTTGTTGATAAGATTGGTTTAATTGCTTCCACTCCAATTATGACTTGAATTCCTGAGTTGGCTAAGACAGTTGTGGAGTCACATTCGTTAAATCCCTACCTCTAAGACTCATAATTCAAAGTAACATGTACATTATTTGCCCAGTCTCAATATTTATAAAATGTAATGCTTTTTGTCATAAAAATATCATGCGGTAATCATATTTGATTTTCATTGTCTTTGGCATGACTTGCGTGTCTTAATTTCCACAAGGGATTTCTTACTTTTCAATTGCCTATAGTTTTTAATAAGTGTATTTTTCCAAACCCTTGGGACTGCATCTACTTGCTCCAACAGAGATTGACCTCCGACGTTTGTTGGAGTTTTTCTATGGAAAGAACGAAATATTTAAATTAATTTCTGCAAGGCATGTTCTGGGAACGCTGTCCTTTAGGCAAAATTTCTCCCAATTTGGTTGAGACAGAACCGCTAGTACACTATGAGTTTTATAGAATCTGCCTTCAGGATACAATGTAGTGTATGAACAGTTGTATAATTCAAACTATATACTCTTTGATCAAACCGAGAACACTCTGAATTTTTAATGTGATAATGCCAAAATGTAGAGGACGAAGAGAGGAGAAATTAGCAATTTTAGGTGTTTAAAATAGAGGCCTGGAATTCTTTTTATAGCCATTTCTATAACTGTTCTTCAACAGTCACAGCTCTTCATGTAGCAACTCAGCAGCCGTTGGATCGTGCCTGTTTGGAACAACTTCGATCTAATAGTTCAGAATAGGCATCCCATTGTAAGCCAATGGTCATCCCCTACACGAAACGCTACGAGTTCATCTAACGGCTCAGATCAAGTCATTTCGAGTTTTAAACCCTTTGATCAGATCGTTTAATCACAGTCATTGATCTGTTTTACTTCGTCAAAACTTTAGACTCCCATGCTCCCAGCGACGATGAGCACATGTGAAGTGCCAAGTGCGCGTCAAAGCGCGCAATTCCCCCTAAGTCGCCCAATTGCCTTTTCGCGCGCCGCGTGTAGCACTTACGCGTGTCGCGATTGGTGGTGCTTAAGTACCACCGCAATGCGTAGGATCATAGCCTCGTTTGACTTGTCAACTAAGAATCTTAGTTGTCCTTTAGTTGATATACCATTACTTTTTGTAGTATTCTTCCAATGTGGGACTTTAAGCACTCCCATATCTTTCACACCCATTTGCTCATGTTTCTTCCTTCTAAATATAAAACCCAAATTAAAAAAAAAATAAAACACCAATTAATATAATAAAAATAAGAACTAAATATTATATAATGTTATATTAATGTTGAAATTTATCCAACATTCCCCCACCAATTTCAATATACACGAGAGGATACAAATGATCGATTACAAGACAAAATAGAAAACTTTTGGCACTATCGCTGAAATCTAGTACATAAATGAGAAGTACCTTCCGAACTTGAACTTCCATATAGTGTAAACAATTCGAAGCTTCATCAAGGTGCTGTGGTGAACGTATCTTGAACCAAGGACCTTGTTGAGATGAGACGGAACTATCACACATACTGATTTATGAGTTTATAAGTGTTCTTCTAGCATTCACATTTATGGTCTTGTGCTAATCCCGATTTCATGAGCGCTTTATGATCGGTCTTGATTCCATAGAAAGTGACCACATTTTCGACACTCATATAGGTAAATCAACTTTAGTGATTCTGCGAGTCACACTTATATGATTTATTAAGATGTAACCTTCATCCTCTAACATGCAGAAAACCAACACTAGGCACATAGGAATGGAACTTTTGTATAAAATTCCTAGCGTTCCATAGCTATAATTTAATTTTTTTGTACCACATTGAACTCTATCTATATTTTCAAGATATGAGTTGGGTTCCCATTAAATTTAGTTGTGTTATTTAATAGACCTTATTCCCATTACTTTTGAGGTGATATATATTATCTCCCTAACAAGACCTTTAGTCAAAGGATCTGCTAAATTCTTATTCGTTTTAACATAGTTGACTGTAATTACTCCTTCCTTGAGTAATTTTCTTATAATTTGATGCCTTAGACTAATGTGTCTAGATTTTTCATTGTAAGTTTTGTTCGAAACTTTATAAATTGTGGCTTGGTTATCACAACTTATCATAATAGAAGGAGATGACTTTTTCCATAAAGGAATATCATACAACACATTTCTAACCCATTCTGATTCTTTACATGCATCTGTTAGGGCTATAAATTTAGATTACATTGTTGAATCTGACACACATGTTTGTTTCTTAGATCCCCAAGAGATATCTACTCCTCCTAGCGTAAAATCCAACCACTAGTTAACTTGGATTTCGATTCAAGATTATTCCAACTTCAATCACTATATCCTTCTAAAATAGATGGATAACCTACATAATGTAAGCCATAATCCAAAGTCCTCTTCAGGTATCTAAGAACCCTAGAAATTACATTCCAGTGCTCTTGTCCTGGATTATTTGTAAATCTACACATGACACTCACTGCATAAGCAGTGTCTGGTCTAGTGCAATGCTTGGCATACATTAAAATTCCAATAATACTAGCATATTTAAGTTGGTCCATAGCAGGCCCAGTATTTTTCATTAATTTGATACTAGGATCCACTGGTGTAGCATCTGTCTTAAGTTCAAAATGATTATATCTTTTAAGAACTTTTTATATCTAATGAGATTGAGATAATGCTAAAGAGTTATTCTTTCTCACAATTTTGATTCCTTAAATCACATCAGCTTCTCCAAGATCTTTCATATAAAATTTTAATGATAGAAACCTTTTGGTTTCTTCAATATATTTGAGACTAGACCCAAATATTAACATGTCATCCACATACAAGCAAATAATAACACCAACACCAACACCGTTTTCAAATTTACTATTTATACATTTGTTGGCATCATTAACTTCATATCCATAAAATGTTACAATATTATCAAACTTCTCATGCCATTGCATAGGAACTTATTTAAGGCCATAAAGAGATTTAACCAATTTAATATAATACCCTGTAATTTTATGGCTTTTAATTATGAGATTAATTAAATGAAATTGCTTTTAATTGTGTGATTTGTATTGAGACGGTTCCTGAGCGATTCGGAACACGTGATCCTTATGTACGAGATGTATAGATATTCGATAGCAGAGTATGCATGCACCGGAGCTTAGCCTTTGGGTGTCATATATGTTTATATGTATTGAGAGTGATTTATATATATATACTTGTGACTGGTTCACTATTGCTTAGTAGATGTGAATAACTAAGATATTTGAATGGGATACAAATATGAGAATTTAAATAACACTTGCGATAAGTAATTTAATGAATGTGGATGTGAGTTAAAAATATAACTTGTTTGTGTAATAAGAGTAGACACCTTATATTAGAATGTGATCGCAGGGGTTAGTACGGACTAGTTAGATAGTGGCATAACTAGGATGGGTTAAGGGTATACGTTAAGCGTGCACATTAGTTGAGAGGTAAGAAACTCATGTGAGAGTACGCAACTAACATGTTTATTATATGTGTTGTTTAATTGTAATTTAAACACTTGCTATATTTTTAAACTGTTTTCACCTCGGGCTCTGACCCGTTTTCCTCCAAATCTATTTTGTTTGTAAAAACCTTTTAGGTGCCTAGCCACAGGGACACCAAACATAGGAGTTTCATTACATTGACGTGTTGTAGCTGCTGTAAAAGTTACAGGATCTCGGTATTAGACGCCTCCACATTCTGTACTTGATTCTGCTCAGGGTTACTCATGTGTTAGAGATTTCATTCTCAGACTTTCAGTTTTCTTTCAGATATTGGTTTATTTATTCAGACTCTTGTATCGGGATTTATATTAATCTGGCATTATTATTGGAGTGTTTACTCCAGACTCAGTCTATTTATTTACGTTGGCTATTCATATGAGATTGTTTATGCAATTGATGGTTGATGATTTAATTCTTGGTTAATTGTTAACTTAGTTAATAAAATTTGGCATCTATCTATTTTAAATATTAGGTGGTTAGTAATTAATTAAATGTTTTCGACAGTGATGCTGAGACTGAACCAACTTGATATTCTGTATTAATTTAATAAAGGAGTAGCTACTCGGTATTTAATTAGACGGGGTGTCGGTATCTGAGCATCAGGTTCTAGTGTCCTTTAGGATCTGTGCGACTTATTATTCTTCCAGCGTAGCTTTATTTAATGTTGAGGCCTATGTTTAGGATTGTTGATTTCTTTGGTGAGATTTCGTTCTCCTGCTATAATGTATATGATAGTGAATCTTATTTGCATTAAGGTGTGTTCGTGTGCCTAAGAATGCAGTATGTTAGGCCAGAACAGATGGGCGGGCGGCAGGAGGCAAAGCTCAGTTGAGATAATTGGGTATATTCAAGGATGATGACCGTAGTTGAGGTCACCCCTATTATGGAACGGTAAGCCAGGGCGGTAAAGACGGCTAAACACAACATATGACTTCCAGGTACCACTATGGTAGAAAGTGGGGTCAAATTCGACTCACCCAGCAAGGTTGGATTGGGAGAGAGTCAGACGTAACATTTAAGAGAACCAACAGTGGAAATTCTAGAAATGCGAAAATGGCGTGTGTTAGCCAACGAAGGTAAAATATCCAAAGGCTTGGGCATATGTTGGAGTATGGCTAATCGAGAGTGAAAATTTAGGGTAAAATTTATCTTGGCTCATAAGAGCAGAGTTATAATGGTGTGAGGCAACCACCACACTTAAAAGTGAAATGTTTTGTCAGGAGAAGGAGCATAGGTATGGTTTGACCATAATTTCCTTCATCAGATGTTCAGGATAAGATGCGAACGTTGTTCTGAACTCACACCAGAGGGTTGGACAGAGGTCACTTTGTGAAAAGAAATTTAATTAATTAGCTAACCTTACACCAGATGAAGTAGGTGCAATGGGGAAGAGGACATTAAAGGGGAAAATTAACTTATAAGAAGAATTGCTAGCACTTTTGGGGAATTCTGCTTGGACGGTCAATGCAGATGGTAGGAATATCGCATTTTGTTAATATGGAGGCGAACGCTTCCTTGGGTGGGGAGCTATAAGAATCAAAGAATTTAGATAGAGTAAGACTGGGGGAAATGGTGTTGGTGAAGCACCACAAGGGGAGACCCATCAGGGAACCCATTTAAATGATTCGGATAGCAAAATTTTTACCGAGCGATGGTGATTTCAATAAGAATTGTCGAAGCCAGTAGCGTGTTCCTTAGGGCCATCAAAGCTAAAGGAAAAATGGAGGTAGTCATCAAAGTCGAGACTACCAACGTCCGAGAGAAGGACAACCCTAACATGGTCAGTGTGACCAGAGATAAGTGGAGCATGTGTAGAGGTATTTTGTGGGGAGTGAAATTCGTGCGTTAAATTTTTTCTGAAGTAAGTATAGGGATAAGGGTTTGGTACCTAGCAAGGGCAATAGTTATTGAAATTTTTGATTTGGTACGGACAGGTGTGTTAATTCCAAGAACCATTTGAGCAGCCAGGGCAATTGGCAAGGTAGAAGTATGAGTTACATCCTCAGATGATAATGCGTGTTGTATGTGACAGGAACGAATTACTATATTTTTATTATTGCTATATTCGCATGAGAGACGAGTTTAGTGCGTATATCGACAATGTTATTATTTATGTGAATATTTTCCATGGTATAGTGGGGTTACCTTTAGTGTTATCCGTGGAGGATGAATGGGTGTATCGATAGTGGTATATACTTTATTGAAATTACTCGTTTTAATGATGTGTTATACGAGTATGATATTATCCTAATCATGGTTTTATAATAATGATTAAACCGATAGTGTGCGGATATTTCAAGTCTATCGGGGTTACTACTTTGGTGTAGAATGTTTTGTTCTGGCGAGACCTCATCTGTGAGAGATCCGGGCTCGCGTTTATATATTTTATATATGTATATATATATATATATATATATATATATATATATATATCATCAAGACTTCGAAAGGTATAATGGTCTCGGATATTTGGTCTCGATATGTGTAGGGACTTTATTGATATGATTCGGAGTGTATTAGATTTACTGTTCAGCGGAAAGATTTAGCTGGTTATTATAATTAACGCTCAGGATGTGGTAATAGGAAGAGTGCATTGTTACATCACCCTTTAGAGACGTGGAAGTTGATACTCATAGTTGTATGTCTGGGGACGGGATTTTGAGAGCCTCGATTATATTTGCATGATGTTTATGGAATGTGATTACCATCAATGTTAAGAGACAGTGTCTTTCGGAAGAAGTTCCTTATTTAAGTGTAATTACGGAAGGAGATGTAACTTTGTTGTCAAGATACAGGGATATAGGGATATATGTTATGGACTGAGGGCCTAACGGATTCCGATGACCGACAATGCTAGGTAGTAGTGTATGTAGGGGGTTCTTTGTTTGGATTTTGCTTTGCGAGACATACCACGCATGAAACTTAGAGTAAGGTTAGTAGTAGGGAGAATGTCCATTCATCCATGATTTGGGTACCTCGGTCGTTATGAAAGTATGTAGTTATAACTGAAAGTTAAAGGGTAAATTACGATATAAGGCAGTAGAGCCAGTTGTGTGGTGAGAAAGTACTAAAAATTTTGTTTTATTCTGGAAGGTTGAAGGATGGAATGATGTTCAGGAGATTTAGAATTTCAAATTCGGGGGTGATTGAGAACTCCCAAGTGGTATAGCCACGTTACGAATGCAGGGGCAATAAAGAGTTTAGAGTACGTATAAAGCATATATGATGTTTAAACCAGTATGCACTATTTATAGGGGGTGTAGACACCCTGGTTTACTGATGTGATAATCGCCGGAAGAAGAGACATAGAGATGGGTGAAATTTATGCTTGTGGGGGATAATATGACAAAATTTAACAAAATGTAAGTGGTAGAGTGGATTGAACATCGTGAGAAGAACGACAATCTATATATTCATGTGTAATCAGAGTAACTCATCCGAACTTGGTTGAAAGGCAGTGGGAAGCCATTTAAAAATGGGGGTATCCCTTGAGAAGGCAAATAATTAACTATTATGGACAAATTAGAGCGGAGTTCTACCCAGTAGAATATTGTGAGTGACTTGCGCTTAAATAGAATACTGATGTCAATACGGTATAAAGAGTCCAGAAGTGCACATCGTGGTGAAAACTTTTGGTATGCGCCGAGGGAAGACGAGGGTTATTAAGTATCACTTAACGGGAAGAATTATAAGTGAAAGTCGGTGTAGAAAGGGGTATAGTAAGTAGTAGAAAAGATGGAGTAAGAGGATCAACCATAAATTTTGTATCAAGCCTACGATTCCAGTGATGGAAGAGTCAAGCTGGTAAATTTCTTTGAGGGGTGGCCAACTTATAGATAAGTAACGAGTTCCTTCGAATGTATGGAACAGGTTATCCAGAAGGAAAAAATTATTATATCCTTGGGTATTTACACTATTAGATAGTGAACGCGCCGATACGTGGTCCTACCCAGTATTATCTTGAACTAGGATGAGATTCTCGAAATCCACCTTCAACATGGGGTATCAGGAAGTAGTGGGGATAACGTTTCGTTTTGAGAAGGGTGTCTCACCTATAGCCCGAGGAGTAGGCACAAGGTGATTGACGACTGGTGGAACTGTATGGAAGTAATTTTGGACTCATTACGATCATTTCTTTTCCACAATGGGAATAGTCAGTAAGTGAAGTATAATATGGTAATAGGGAGAGGATATCACCTAATAGTAGAGTTGTGTGAAAACAACCATACCGATTTATAGTGGACAAGGTGCTTATAGATGTTTTGTGTAGATAAACCTTACTATCCTTCCTCTGGATTCTTAGAGGTGAGCGGATTATCAGAGTGTTGGGATCAGTCATAAGTTAGAGTCCGATGACTATAATGGGATAACCACCAACCGTCTTACGTGGATTTTCCTTTTGTAAAAGTCACACCACCGGGAACAAAGATTCGAAGAAAGGACAAGAGTAGTCATATATTCTATGGGTTCTCCGAGGATGGGTGTTCTGTGATTAGATAAACGCGGGAGTTGATATGAAGTGAGGTGCGAACTCCCAATAATATTGAGAAATGCGGCCAATGATGTATAGGCTATTCTTATTCTAATGTTATTTAGTAAGAGCACACGTGAGGTTTATTTATTGAGGTGTGACCCTATAACTAATAAAGTGTCGAGAGTGTTCAACAAGCTTGTTGTGAAGCGGGGGCTGTAGTGATTGAGCCTTTCTTTGTATTTTGTTTTGAGTATTGGAGGATACCTAAATTTTTCCAGGTATGCCTTACTTTCTGAATTTCGGGACAAAATTCCGTTATTAGGGGGAAAGTATGTAATACCCCGTAATTTTATGGCTTTTAACTATGAGATTAATTAAATTAATTTGGGATAATTAATTGGAAATAAATTCAAATTTAAATAACTAGCGAGACGAGAGTTAGTATTTAAATATGATGATAATTTTGAATATTACTGAGTGATTATGGTAATATGTGATTATTGAATTTATTAAAATTTTCGTGAGTTGAAAATACGACAGTTTCGGTAATTAAGTTGGGACGCGCATGTCAGTCGTGTCAGGACCCAATTTAATGGATTTAAAAGTATTTTATTTTTATGTCATCCATATGATCATTTTGAGTGCTCCAACGTGACCGAAAGGGTCGAGATAGTCAGAAAATACTAGCCGGGAGTTTAGTTTGGGTCCCGGGGCATTTTTATGCCTAACCGGCAACCTGGGAGGGTATTTTAGTCATTCATATTTTTGGTGAATAGTGACCTACGAAATTTAGTTTTTATTTATCAGCCAACATTTACGGTTATTAGGGACATTATTTGTTAAACACAAGAGAGAGTAACGTGAGAAGAAAGAAAGGGTTTCAGGAGAACTCCAAGGGTTTCCAAGGAAAAATAACCACCACACACCACCACCATCGCCGGATTTGTGATCGGAAAGAGAGGGAGAACCAACCAATACTGTCGTCAACGGATAAGAACTTCTAATAGGCAGGTGATTTATCTTGCGAATATTCAAGGCATATATTTTACATGATAGTTTAGATTTGATGATTTATCGTAAATAAGTGAAATAATTGTGAAACTGGACAATTAAACATTGAATATGGGTAGGCTTCACATAGATAAACTTCTGGGCATATACAAGTTATGAAACCATGATCCATGCGTAGGGAATTGTGAATTTATGTTGATTTATAAGAAGATCTTGAAGGAAATAGAAGAAATAGAGTTTTATGAAAATTGGGTGTTTTGATCCAAGAAACTGATGATCCATGATGATTTAATGATTCTAATACGTTAAAGATTATGCTAATATGTTAATAGGATGATTAGTGAACTTTCTTGGGAGTTTGGGACGTTGTAATGGAGGATTTGGGGTGTAAAATTGGAAGAACCCGTAACTGTCAAAGAAATTCTGGGCAGATAACTTCTTGATCGATCGATCGATCAAAGCATGTTGATCGATCGATCCATTTCTTCGATAGATCGACCCCTATAAAAAAGTGAAGTATTTTTCCTTTAAGTAATTGAATAACTTCCAACCTTTAGAACTCTTTAATGATGATTAATTGAGCTCATTGGTACTTAGGGAAGACCAGTAGGATGGTATTTGAAGCCCAAAAAATTATTAGATTTAATTGAGGTTAAGTGGTAGACTTATGAATATCCGATTAGTGAGGTACGATTGTAAGTTATGAGAACCTGAATATCTTTTGCTCCAATTATAATTTGAGGTTAAAGACTAAAAGTGGGAAACTTTAAATACTGAGAAAACCTTAGATACTAGCGGGGAATTTAGTAAGCCTTTTTGGAGTATGATATGTACTCGGGGCTATACGTCGAGAAATATCACGTTAAAAATCTATTGTGTAGAATAAATGAGACGATATCATTATATGTGTGAGACATACGACATGGGGTTGGAATATACCTATACTAAAACGATGATTACCTAAGTTGTGTGAATACTAAGTATATAGATGATTATGTGTATGACATACCTACTATAATTGCTATCACGGGAGGTTAATTTTTTAGAAAGGACCGTCTTATCTTTGTGTGCCTTCAGGGGGATTTAGTCTGGTACCTTAAGGACATAGGACTGTGAATGACTTATTTGTGAGTTGATATGTCAGCTGACCATGGGAGCGTAGGTATATGCATGACTTATAGGTATGTGAACTATGTTCGCCTCCAATATGTGTGATTTGTATTGAGACGGTTCCTGATCGATTCGAAACACGTGATCCTTATGTATGAGATTTATCGGGATTCGATAGAAGAGTATGCGTGCATCGGAGCTTAGCCTTTGGGTGTCATATATGTTTATATGTATTGAGAGTGATTTATATATAAATGATATGCCCAAGTATAACCTCGGCCAGACCTACCTCGACCGAGATGATGGCCGAAACATTGATCGATCCTAGGAAGGCCAAGGGCGCGCGATACCATCCCTCGGCCAGACCTACCTCGGCTCAGGCCGACACTACCATCTACACAGCCAAGGGGCACTGCGCGCATCACATGCATCAACAGCACTCTGGGTATGGCAACCTTGGCCAAGGGTGGGCCGAGGTGACAGGGAGCCGACCCTCAACTTGGAACCGGTTCAACCTCGGCTTGGGATGAGGTCACAAGAGGCCTTAGTAATCACCAGCATGGGACTATCCCTACCTCGGCTGGGGCCGACCTAGCATAATGTCTCGGCTGAGATCAGGCCGAGACTCCTTATGACACTTCTTGGATTGAACGGACATCAATCCTTTACAGCTCGGCCTCTCCCAGGCCGAGGTCATTCACCAACATGACTGCCGAGCATCTGTTGACATTTGGATAAGGACACCTGGGCACAAATCAGTTGTAACAAGATTATTCTCCACATGTGGGAGAATATTTCATCATCATTGCTTACATGTGACAGTGACAGATGGCATTCCCACATTGGTGAGGATATCACACACATGCTAATTGCATGCATGGGGGGTACATTACGCCCCCTAGACACTATATATAGGGGTCATCCCCTATCTTGCAAAGGGACTCCAGTTATTCAACCCTAGCCAAAACTCTGTCTAAATATACAGTAGAGAGAGAGAGATCTTGAGAGAATTGTATCCATGGCCATTAGTGCCTTCAATCAGTGATATTACTCACACACTCACTGTGGACGTAGGCCGGATTGGCTGAACCACCTATATTCCGGTGTTCATTCCTCATATCCTCACCTCCTTCTCTTATCTCTTTATATAGCTGTGCTGCCATTGTTATACTTCTATTGAGCTTGGAAACACCATACCTGGTGGTGCTAATTCTTAGCATCATCAATATATACTTGTGATTGGTTCACTATTGCTTAGTAAATGTGAATAACTAAGATATTTGAATGGGCTACGAATATGAGAATTTAAATAACACTTGCGATAAGTAATTTAATGAATGTGGATGTGAGTTAAAAATGTAACTTGTTTGTGTAATACGAGTAGACACCTTATATTAGAATGTGATCGTAGGGGTTAGTACGGACTAGTTAGATAGTGGAATAACTAGGATGGGTTAAGGGTATACGTTAAGCGTGCACATTAGTTGAGAGGTGAGAAACTCATGCGAGAGTACGCAACTAACATGTTTATTATATGTGTTGTTTAATTGTAATTTAAACACTTGCTATATTTTTAAACTATTTTCACCTCGGGCTCTGACCCGTTTTCCTCCAAATCTATTTTGTTTATTGAAACCTTTTAGGTCCCCAGCCACAGGGATGCCAAACATAGGAGTTTCATTACATTGATGTGCTGAAGGTGCTGTAGAAGTTACAAGATGTCGGTATTAGACGCCTCCACATTCTGTACTTGATTCTACTCAGGTTTACTCATATGTTAGGGCATGTCGCCCATTTCCATTTATAGATAGCATTCTCAGACTTTCAGTTTTCTTTCAGATGTTGGTTTATTTGTTCAGACTCTTATATCGGGATTTTATATTACTCTGGCATTATTATTAGAGTGTTTTCTCCAGAATCAGTCTATTTCTTTACGTTGGTTATTCATATGAGATTGTTTATGCAATTGATGGTTAATGATTTGATTCTTGGTTAATTGTTAACTTATTTAATAAAATTTGGCATCTCTCGATTTTAAATATTAGGTGGCTAGTAATTAATTAAATATTTTCGACAATGATGCTAAGACTGAACCAACTTGATATTCTGTATTAATTTAATAAAGGAGAAGCTACCCGGTATTTAATTAGACGGGGTGTCACATTTAAATACTTTCTTTTCTTGTCCAGGTAAAATAAACCCTTAGGATTGTTCCATATAAATCTCTTCTTCTAAATCACCATTTAGAAAAGCAGTTTTGACATCCATTTGATGAATTACTAAATTATGAATAGAAGCAAGAGATATTAATATCCTAATGGAGGTGATTAGAGCAATAGGAGCATATGTATCAAAATAATAAATTCTATATTTTTGCTTATAGCCTTTAGCAACTAATCTTACCTTAAATTTATTTATAAAACTGTCTGAATTTAATTTCCTTTTCAATATCCATTTGCACCCAATAGGTTTAGCTGGGGGGGGGGGGGGGGGGGTCGAAAAGAACCCCAGTTTAATTTGACAAAATTGAGTTCATTTCATCATTGATTGCTTCTTTCCCAAAAACAGCATCCCTAGATGTTACCGCTTCATGAAATGTAGTCGGCTCATCTTCTATATTAAGAAAAAATTTTGTTTTATTCTTAGTTTCATTTAAATCCCCTTCAACCAAATAGATAACAAAGTCGGGCCCATATGTTTTTTCAGTTCTTTGTCTTTTACTTCTTCGCGGTTCAACGTCATTTGTTATTTCTGAAGAAGATATTATTTGTGAATTTTCTTCTGAAGGTGAGGAGTCAATAGTCGGATTATTATTTTCTAAACCTTGATTCAAAGTACTAAACTTTTTTATATGTTCAAATAATTGTACATCTACCGGCTCAATGATTTCTTAAGTTTCAAGATTTAAAAATCTATAAGTCGTACTGTTACTAGAGTATCCAATCAAAACACATTTGTAAGTCCTATTTCCTAGTTTAGGTCTTTTCGGTTTTGGTTTTCTTACATAAGCAAGACATCCCTAAACTTTAAGACATTTAAGATTAGTCTTACGATTAAACCATAGTTCGTATGGTGTAATATCCTTATTTTTCAGTGGAACTCTATTTAAAATATAACATGCGAATAAAACCGCTTCTCCCCACATCGATAAGGGTAAACCAGAACTGATTAACATTGCATTTATCATTTCAACTAAATTCCTATTTTTACTTTCCGCCATTCCATTTTGTTGTGGCGTATAAGCCGTCGTAACTTGATGGATTATCCCCTGAGTATTAAAAAATTGTATAAACTCACTCGGGTAATATTCACCACCCCTATCGAATCGTAGGACTTTAATTTTTCAATTTTGTTGAGTTTCAACTTCTGCTTTAATAATAAAAAATTTCTCAAAAACTTCATCTTTACTTTTAAGCAAATATGTATATGTATACTTAGAGTAATCATCAATAAAAGTTAAGAAATATTTATTTTCACCACGAGTCATATTACAGTTCATATCACATACATCACTATGAATAAGATCCAGCATTTCAGATGTCCTCTCAACAGATTTAAATGACTTTCTAGTTATCTTCGATTGAGCATAAACTTCACATTTAGAGAGGTTATCAAATTTACAATCCGAAATTAAGACGAGATTATTCATACTTTTTATACTTTTATAATTCACATGACCTAATCTACTATGCCATAAAGAAATAGACTCAACCATATAACCAAAACTAATATAATTGATTTCATTAATTTTGATCATGACGTTATAAGAGTACCCTTTGCCAATAAATTGGCAATTCTTGGATAAGACAAACTTATCAGACTCATACACAAATTTGAAACGTCTCTTATTGAGAAAGTCCCCAAACACGAGATTTTTACACATATCAGGTACATGAAGTACATCAATTAGAGTAAGAGTCTCTCCAGAAGTTAAATTTTAATTCCACTGTGCCTTTCCCAACTACATTGGTACAAAGATTATTTGCCATCTTCACTTATTTTCCATCAAGTTCTTGATATGTTTTGAATGAAGAGCAGTCTTTGCATATGTGGACCATTGCGCCGGTATCCATCCACCATCTACTTTCATTATTAATTGAATTTGCTTCGCATACAGTAGCAATAAGTTCTTTAACATTATTGATTTCCTTTGACCCTTGTTTTTCCTTAAATGCCTTCTTTTTAAGACGACATTCTCAAGAATAATGGCCTGATTTGTCACAGAAGAAACATTTTCCCTTCTTTTTCTTATTTGCACCTTGGTTCTTGAATTTTGAATCATTATTTGCTTTAAATCTCGAGTCTTTCAAAATGTTGAATTTTTTATCCTCAACCAAATTGGCTTTTGAATGACCCTTACGTTGTTCATCCTTCTTTTCTCGAATACGAGTATCATCTTCAATACAAAGGTGACGAAGAAGGGATACCACAGTATAAGTCTTTTCATCATGATTAATTTTCTTCTTAAAGCCATTCCAAGAGGATGGAAGTTTTGAAACAATCACCCCTACTTGAAATTCATCTTGAAGATTAATTCCAGCGGCTTTAAGGCGACCAATAATCTGTTGGAGTTCATATGCTTGGGCAATGACAAATTTATCATTACTCATTCAAAAATTCATATAGTTTGAAATCAGAAACTTATGGTTGCTCTCTTCCTCATTTGGATACTTTGTCTCCAAAGCCTTCCATAATTCCTTTGCCGTCAGAATCATTCGATGATCACTATAAACAGTTTGAGACAAAGCATTGAGGATGTGTCCACGACACTTAAATTCGTCTTCTTTCCTCTTCACACTTTTTTTCTTTATTTCTTCGGTGTCATCGGGTGTGGGATCGGGAATTCGCTCAAGGTTGTCATTTAGAATGTATGCTAGTTTTAGTGATGTAAGGAAGAAAATAACTTTCTCTTGCCAACGGGTGAAATTTCCGCCATCAAAACGGTCGAGTCGGATTAAGTCTTGACTCATGACCTGGATAGATTGTGTCGCTGTTCCTTCCATTTGAGTGGCGTAACAAGTAATATAAATTTTTTGCCTAAAACTATTGGAGTTTTTCTATGGAAAGACCAAAATATTTAAATTAATTTCTGCACGGTACGTTCTGGGAACACTATCTTTTAGGCAAAATTTCTCCCAATCCGGTTGAGACAGAACCGCGAGTACACTATGGGTTTTATAGAATCTTCCTTCAAGATGCAATGCAGTGTATGAACAGTTGTTTGATTCAAACTATGTACTGTTTGATAAAATCGAGAACACTCTGAATTTGTAATATGATAATGCCAAAATATAGAGGACAAAGAGAGGAGAAATTAGTAATTTTTGGTCTCCAAAACAGAGGCCTGAAACTCTTTTTATAGCCATTTTTGTGACTGTTCTTCAACAGTCATAGCTCTTCATGTAGCGGCTCAGCAGCCGTTGGATCGTGCCTGTTTGGAACAGCTTCGATCGAACTATTCAGATTAGGCGTCCCATCGTAAGCGAATGGACATTCCCTACGCGAAACGCTATGAGTTCATCTAACGACTCACATCAAGTCGTTTTGGATTTTAAACCCTTTGATCAGATCGTTTAATCACAGTCGTTGATCTGTTTTACTTCGTCAAAACTTTGGGCTCCCATGCTCCAAGCAACGATGTGCACGTGCTAAGTGTCAAGTGCGCATCAAAGTGTGCAAGGCGCCCTAAGTCGCCCAATCGTCCTTTCACGTGTCGCATGTCGTGATTGGTGGTGCTTAAGCAGCACCGCAATTAGGGGTGTTCACGGGTCGGTTCGGGTCAGTTTTGGACCCTAATTCAAACCGAACCGATCGGTGCGGTTTTGGAAAAGGTCAGACTGAAACCGAACCGACTATGAAAAAATTATCGGTTTCGGTTCATAGCAGTTTCAGTTCGATTCGGTTCCGGGTCGATTTTTGGCGGTTTCATGTTTGGTCTGGTTTTTTAAGGCCGATTTTCGGTTTGGGTCGGTTTTTGAAGGTGGCTAATGGTTTTTGGATATAAAAATTTAACTTATTTAGTTTTGTTTTAATATATATATTGGTTTCGGGTCGGTTCGGTTTGAATCAATTTTTTCCCCGTATAAATCGACAACCGAACCGGCATGGTCGATTTTTTATATCCGTAAATCGTAGGCCGAACCGGGATAAAAAAACCCGCCGATTTCGGTTCGGTTCGGTTTTCGGGTCGGTCAATTTTTTTGCACAGCCCTAACCGCAATGCATATGATCATAGCCTCTTGTTTGACTTGTCAACTAAGAATTTTAGTTATCGTTTAGTTGATATACCACTACTTTTTGTAGTATTCTTCCAATGTGGGACAATGTGGGACTTTAATCACTCCCATATCTTTCACACCCATTTACTCATGTTTCTTCCTTCTAAAAATAAAACCCAAACTAAAAAAATTAAAACACCAATTAATATAATAAAAATAACAACTAAATATTATATAATATTATATTAATGTTGAAATTTTTCAACAGTTATGTTCAGGATGGAACTTTATTTGTGGGATATTATTATAACCTTAACTTTCTCATAATTCATGACAGAAGTGTTGGGATATTAAATAAAATTCATCAACATATTAGATTATTGAAATTACCTTATAAAATAATTATAGGAACTGTGTACCTGAATCCATAGTGATGATTAAGACTAGGGGGTTGGAGGTCTTCCACAGACTAATCCCCCTCTTTATGAGTTCTCTCTCATTGATGGGAATGAGGAGGAGAGTCTTTGAGTGAATTAGCCTTGGGGACCAAAACCCTTCATTATATTTATAGACATCTAATTAGAACCCCATAAATTCTAATTAGCTAACTCTTGAGTAACCATTAAGTGGCTCTTGAGTAACACGACTCTTGAGTAACTAAAAAGTGACTTTTGGGTAACCACCCATTTCAGATTCCATACTTACTACTGATGTCTTTTGAGCTACCCTAATTACATCACTTCATTTTCCCATTTAAAAATTAAAGCTCAAATATAATTACTATTTTAATATGTGAGCCCACATTAAATTATTTGGAATATATAAAATATTCCAACAATCTCCCACTTGGGCTACGTATTAATTCTGAATGTAATTATATTCAATAACCTTATATGCGCACCAAATTGCTTTCTATTCTTAAGACATCTCCCGAATCAATCTCGTCCATTTCCTATACCAGTATGAGACCAAAGAAACCTTCGTTACATTTATGTGGTAACTCGATCCATCGATGATCACCACACCAAATATATTCAATGACATAGATCAAGTATGGATGTGTGGCTGAAAATTACATGCACTGTGATCTCAGACATGCCTATTTCCAATTGGTCCTAACTTTATTCCGTAGTGAGATCAAACCTTAGTCTTTTAAACCTTATGTTATACCACAATTAAAAGACAATACATTCAGAGTAAACAACAAAATGAAAATACCATTAACTTTGTTCTGCAGAAAACTAAAACATACATAAAGTCTCTGATTAGTGTCAAATGAAGGAACATTAAATCGAATATAAACTCTCACTAAAGATGAATATCATCAAACTGAACAACACCCATATGGGTAGTGTACTCATGAAAGACCTCGGGTGATAAGCCTTAGTAAGAGGATTCACGAGCACGAAGTTTGTTCTTGTATGTTCAATAGACATTATCTTACTCTGAATTCTTTCCTTAACAACAAGAAACTTAATGTATATGTGCTTAGACTTCAATAAGCTTCTGTTGTTATTCGAATATAGAACTGCTAAATTATTGTCACAATATATCTGTAGTGGTCTTTCAATGCTATCCAAAATATGCAGCCCAATGACAAAATTTTGCAGCTATATCGCATGATTTGTTGCCTCATAATAGGCCATGAACTCTGCTACCATAGTGTAAGGTGCAATGAGTCACTGCTTATCACTCTATCGAATATAGCACCTCCAGACAATATGTATATATAGCGAGAAGTGGATCTCTCAGTGTCTTGGCAACCCGCAAGATCGGCATCATAATACCCAATGATCTCCAAACTATTCGACTTCCGATAGATGAGCATGTAATTTTTTGTTCCCTATAAATACATCATAACCCATTTGGCTGCTTTCTAGTGATCCATTCCAGGGCTACTCAGATATCTGTCTAACATACCCATTATGTACACTAACTCCGAACGCGTACATACTTGAGCATACAAAAGTCTCCCAATAGATAAAGCATAAGGAACCTTTTTCATTTCTACACTTTCAGTCTCATTCCCGCGGCATTGACATAGACTAAACTTATCTCCCTTTGTAGCAGGAGTATCTCCTTATGAAAAATCTTTCATGTTAAATCTAGAGAGTACCTTCTCGATATAACTCTTTTAGGATAATCCAAGGATACCTTGGGAGTGATCTTGGTGTATTTTAAATCCCAAAACAAAAGAGGCATCCCCAAGATTTTTCATTTCAAAATTCTTAGTTAGAAATCTCTTGGTTTTGTGCACTGAGCCTATGTCGCTACTAGCCAATAGTATATCATCGACATAGAGCACAAAGAAGTTAATTTTACCATATATGGATTTCTTGAGTTTGCAAACCATAGACTTTGGATCAACTGGGATCAACTGGGTCTAAGTTTTCGGGTTACACCACATACATGGTTTCCTTAATGTTACCATTGAGAAAAGCCATCTTAACATCCATTTGATGATGCAACTACAAATCAAAATGATCTATAACTGCTCATGAGGTTATTGAGGTTGCTCTTCTGGAATAATTTTTATATTTTGAGTAAGGAAGTCCTCATTGTTGTCTCCTTCAACACTGTCAATAGGCCGAACAATATTTGGGAGAGGAATTGATTTCTCTTCAAAGATAACATTTTTATTCTTAACCGTATTTTCCCCCTCAAACGCAACATCCTCAAGAAATCTCAGAATTCGCATCTCGAAAAAGGACTTAGTTGAGGGATCAACGGACTTAAAACCCCTCAACCGTTCAGTATATCCAACAAAATAGCAGCTAATAGTTCACGAGTTCAGTTTCTTTTCAATTGGCCTATAAGGCCTTGCCTCAGCTGGACACCCCCAAATGTGTAAATCTTTAATGATAGATTTTCAGCCTATCCATAGTTCATAAGGGGTTTTAGCTACTATTGTACAAAGTACTCTATTTAGAATATATACTGCAGTCTTAAGTGCCTCTCCCTAAAGTAAATTTGGAAAAGAAGAATGATCAATCATACTTTTTACCATGTCCTTAAACATTCTGTTTCATCTCTAGGAATTTGGCAAAAGGTTCTAGACGTTGTTCACCTGATATATCATATCTTCCATAGTATGCACCGCCACAGTCAGATTTGACAACTTTAATCTTCTTGCCTAGTTGATTTTCAACTTCGGCTTTGGATGCCTTACCACGTCCAGAGCTTGAGACTTCTCATGAATTAAATTTAAGTACCCATAACAAGAATAGTTGTCTATAAAAGTGATAAAATACTATTGTCCATTCCATGAAGTCATAGGGAATGGATCGCAAATGCCAGAATGTATCAATTCTAAGACATCTTAACTCTTTTTGGAACTTAATTTCCTTATGTTTGTTTGTTCCCCCCCCCCCCCTTTATATGCTCAATAAAAACATCAAATTTTGTGAAATTAAGGGGTTGAAGTATTCCATCTGACACAAGTCTCTCTATTCTCCTTTTGGAGATATGACCTAAACACTTGTGCCACAAAGCAACAGAATTCTCATCAGCTAATTTTAATTTTGTAAGGTTTCATTAAATTAAGCATTGGTGTTTAATAAATATAATTTATCAATTAAAGAACTAGTCGCAACCAAAGTAGAATTTAGAAAGAGAGTAACTCTATTATTTTCAACTGAACAAGAATAACTGTATTTGTCCAAAACAAAAAATAGAAACCAAGTTCCGTTTGAAAAATGGTACTACATAAGTCTTTATTAATTCAATAAAATGACCAGTTTTAAAAGATAATAAAAAGGTCCCAATTGCTTCAATTCCAACTATTTTGCCATCGCCCAGATAGATGAATCTTTTCGTATCATTTGACAGTCGGCTCCACAGGCAACAATGCATAGACACACTTACATGAGTAGTAGCACCCGAATCTACCCACCATGGCTAGGTACAAAAGCCAAATTAACTTCCGAACAAACCAAAATGAGAAGTGTACTTTTCTTTACACGCCATGTGGCGTAATTAGAACAATCTTTATTCACATGCCCAGGGTTCTGGAAAAGAAACAAGAAAATTGTGAATCCTGAACTTGTTTCTTTTATTGAACTTAGGTTTGGGTTGTGATGTTACAACTGCAGTACCCTCATCATTAGTCCTTTTCCTCTTTATGTTCCCTGAGGTAGATGCAATATGAGCAATTTCAGTTGTCTTTTCTCGCTTCAACCTTTCCTCTTCTTGCACACAATGTGAAATCAGCTCATTAAGAGTACATTTATCCTTTTGAGTATCATAACTCACATAAACTATCCATAGTGTGCAGGAAGAGATAACAATAACAGATGCACGAGCAAGTTACCATACAACTCTAACTTTAGTACTTTAAGTTTTGAAGTGATGTTAGACATCTCCATAATGTACTCCCATATTTTTTCTTTGCCTTTATACTTTATTTGGATAAGGTTAGCTAAAAGCGTACTTGCCTCAGCCTTTTCGTTATTTGCAAAATGTAATTCAATATCTTAAAGGAAACTTCTGGCAGTTACCTCATCAGACATACCGCCCCTGAAATCTTCTAGAACATTAAGCTTTAGCATCATTAGACTTAAGCGATAAGAACAATCCCACTTCTCATAGTTCACTTTATCCGTAAGAGGAGCGGGTTGCTCCTTCCTTATCACATAGTCTAAATTTATGCTACTGAAAACTATAAGAATGTCCTCTTTCCAGTTCTTAAAGTTTGTACCGTTAAGTATATGAATTGAGGTCATGTTGGCAGTAATATTAACAGAATAAGCAGTAACTTAATCCGAAAGAAAAAATAAATTACAAAAGCTCCAATTTAAAATTTATGTCATAGCATATTATAATAAAATAAACTGATAAATGCAGGACATAAATTTTATATAACCGTAATGGTGGAATGGTGGGCCCATCAATGAGAGACCTAGCACAACATTAACATTTAGTTTTTGAGCATAAATATTAACTTGTAAGTGGTACTCTCTGTCCAGAAAAAAATATTGATAATAAATCCGGTTAACTAACCTTCCTTTGGGATGATTAATTGTACATTATAGAATTCGATCAAACAAATAACCTTCCTTTGGGCAGATTAATTGTCAACATGAAAACTATAGAATTATCACATATTTAATTCTGCATGTATATTTATTATTCAGCCAAATAATAATCTTCCTTTGGGCCGATTATTATCCGCAGAAATAATAAATATATTAACATCATTTTTATATCTCAAAATAAATTAATCTATGTAATAAGCACCCAAAAGTGTACATTTTATACCCCGAATAGACGTATTTTAGTTGCTAATTCTCGGCAATTTGGTTCCTATGCGCGTAAATATTTAATTTGCAGGCGTGATTGCGTTTGCAGAGTTGAAAATCTTAATTTAAGGAAAATGCGCATCAAAAGGGGATAATCCCCTTGTCCCGTAACCTCACCCGAGCCTAAACCTGTCCCTAAACCTACCCCGGAGCCCATGTGTCTTTAGTTTGTGCTTTTTAGATTTTTCTTAGATTTTTAGTTTGAGTCATTTTATTTTTAGGTTTTATTTAGAATTTTCTAGGATTTATTTTCTATTTTCTTTTTAATTAGTGTGATTTTATTTTGATTTTGATTAGTTTTTAGTCTTATTTTTATTAGGATTAGTTTTGTAGGAATTCATTTATTTCTAGTTTTATTAGATTTTACATTTTTTAGGATTTTAGTTTTTAGTTTTATTAGATTTTTATTTTTTTTAATTTGTGTCTTTTATTTATACATTAGGATTTTATATTTTTTTAATAGATTTTAATTTTTAATTTTATTAGTTTTTTTTAGTTAGTTAGTTGGTTTTTTTTAGGTGTCCAAATTAAACACACACATACCATACACCCATACACTCACATACACAGCATCTCACACCTAAACACACTCACACCCAATTCCACACACCTAACACACAAACAAACCACACAATCACCCTCACACTATCCCCTACATCCTCACCCACACAATCCCACCAAAACACATCTTCAACCTCTATCTTTCTCTCGCCTCAAATCTTCCATTAACCCACAAACTCACCACCAACTCCACTCCCATGACACTCAAACATAAACCCACTTTCTCTCTCATAAACACAACATACCAGCCATACCGCCACCCTCTTGTATAAACCATCCCAACCACCAGAGCACCCCCTAACCCGCTCCCCTACTGTCAAAACCGTCGGCCATCCCTCTAGCTTAACCCCCTTCCGCCGGCGTTAAAACGCCTCAACCGGAGCGCCGATCGCGACTGTTGGAACCAACCCTCACACCTAAACCCGATCTCGGTACCTCCAAAAACCGAACCCGATCCCAAACAGGTGGTGACTCCAAACCCGACCCATTCCCTGCCCCGCACCGTGAAACCCGGATACATCCCGTAGCCATATTTCGACGATCCGAGACTTTGGCAACGTATTACTTTAATTAATTCATTTCAAGATATAATACAATTTTGGTATTTTTTTAAGAAAATACCCCGAATGGGAATCAAACTTTATTAAAAATCTGAAACCAAATGATTTTTAATTAAATATGCAAGTATTTGGTATACCTAATTTTACACTTTCCTTAGCCCCCCCCCCCCCCCCCCCCCACAAAAAAAAAAAAAATGCATTTGGAAATAATTCTCACACACACACAAAACAAACTGATTTAGAAAGAATTTCCATAAACATTGAGTTAGAATTAATTCCCAAAAAAAACTGAATTGAGTGCTCATTTATTTTTCCAAAAAAGGAAAATTTTGAGTAATCACTACAGTGACATAAAGAATCTCTTCAAGATCACTCTCCAATTCAGTGACATAAACAATCTCATCAAGATCACTCTCCAATTCATGGAATCGCAAAATCAATTTTTAAGCGAGAGTTATTAGCATTGACATTATTACCAAAAATGGCAAAAATGCATTTTTAGAGGTCTAAACGATGTCAAATTGCCGAGATAGGGTGGTGCTCATTGGTCTCAATGGGCTTTATTTATTTCGACGTTTCCAGGTGACCACCAAAATTTCGTAAAATTCTGAATAAGAAAACGAAATATGTCGTTAAAAACGTCCCTCAAAATTCTAAATCAAGATTTCAACAATTCTCATATTAATCTTGAAAAAAACTGAATTAATCCAGCCAAATCCATTATGAATTAAACCCTTTTGAGGAAAATAAAAAATCACCTTAGATTAACAATCCTTAATCAATTTGGGACTGTGATTATGAAAATTATCACAAATAATACATAAATTCTACAGAGAATCCTAAAAGTCATATGGGTTCTAACTAGATCATACGTATGATAAATCAAATAAAATCACTTCTAAATTACAATCACAGTACGAATCCCAATAATCTAATATGAAGAGTTTCTGATACCACTTGTTGGAATATTAAATAAAATTCATCAACATATTAGATTATCGAAATTACCTTATAAAAGAATTATAGGAACTGTGTACCTGAATCCATAGTGATGATTGAGACTAGGGGGTTGGAGGTCTTTCACAGACTAATCCCTCTCTCTATAAGTTCTCTCTCATTGATGGGAATGAGGAGGAGAGTCTTTGAGTGCATTAGCCTTGGGGACCAGACCCCTTCATTATATTTATAGACATCTAATTAGAACCCCGAAAATTCTAAATAGCTGACTCTTGAGTAACCAATAGGTGACTTTTGGGTAACCACACATTTCAAATTCCATACTTACTACTGATGTCTTTTGAGCTAACCTAATTATTGATACGAGAAATCGTCCACTAGTCGTTTTCGTACCAGCAAATCAAGTGTAAATTATAATAAACGGATATAATTAGTAAAAAGAGAGAGAAGACAAGATATAAAGTGGTTTAACTTCAAAAATAGACCCACATCCACTGTGTTGCTCCATTCTCATTATAGGTGTTGCATTGTGCAATATAATCAAGCCTAAAGAGGCGTACAAGTATGAGAATAAAGGAGAGTACATGGCCGTAGCAGTTTCGGGAGTGACGGAGATATGACTACGATGCAGGTGTGTAACCCCCAAGTTGTATGTTGAGGTTGTGTAGAGAGAATTTGGCAAGGCTTTACCAGGTACTGTAGAATCTGACCCCTTGAGCTCGAGGTGTGGATCTCTATTTATAGGAGGATCATGTACTGTCGTTATTGTAATGGATTGGGGTTACGGCCTGTTAGTGAATAGAATAGGGTCGCACCCTATAATATGTTAAGTTGAGAGCTGCACCCTATACTTTACAGGCTGCGGCATGTTAGTGAGACTAAAAATGTGGGTACCGCACCCTGTGATGATTGGGCCCGTGACCTATAAGCTTGTGTTGAGTGAATGCCGTGGTAGGGTGTTGTATTTTCACTATCAATAAGCCCCCAAGTCGTAGTGCCAAGAGATTTACGAGTGGGGCTGCGGTTGAGTAGCCAAGTACTCTCAAGGTGCCGCGGTACATCCAAGGCGACGCTTCGTCTTCCCACGCCCTCTTAAGTAAATTGTTCTAGTAGTGGACTTCATTACGTTTCCAAAAACCTTGAGAGAAAATCGAAAGTCGAACTCTGTCCGTTTCTTCCCTTGATCTTCCCGGTGACTTTTCAAGGCTGCGTGTGGTAGTTCTGAGGCTGAGCATCGTTGGTTTCTCCATTTTTAGGTAATTTTCCAACCAACAATCTCTTTAATAGCTTTTTCAGTTCATAATTCATCCTCTGAACTTCTGAATTTCTGCATTTATGAATCTCCTGATCTTGAATCATGTCTGCTGCTTTCTGAACTCGTATTAGATTTTTCTAGATTATATCTTCCATATCTGCTTCTGAGAAAAAAAACCAACTACTTGATAGAAAGTTAGGGTTTTGATTGAATAATCTGCCAATTTCCAAGAATTGAACACATCTGGATGATAAATAATTGTAATTGTTGCCAAATTATTCTTTGAATCAATCTTCATACGATGAAATGAACCTTTAATGTTATATTACTTGAATTATATGGCATGTATTTGTGTTGAATCGCATTGAAATCATATAACTGTTATTGATGATCTTAAACAAACCCTTCACATTCTGGGTCTTCAATCTTCGAATGAATCAACATTAGATACTCAACTATTTGAGTGAGTGGCCGCGGCATGATAAAATACCCCTTTAGTAATCTAGGGCTGCCCTTAATCCATGCAACATTCCAACATTGGTTTTAGCCCTAGCTGCGGCCTGTGGTAAGTGATGGCTGTGGCATGTAGCCTCTTTTTGATAGGGTAATCCCTTAGGTTCTTAGATTTAGACTCCACGACATTTTATCCCATAGTTTGATGACTACGGCCTGCTGAAATTAGTTTGACAATATTCTCCTTAGGTTCTCAAATTAGAGTCAACAATGTTTTAGCCCATAGTAACTATGGCTTGTAAGAAAATAACACTTTCCATCAAATCAATATGCCATGGAAAAAATTATCTTTTAGGGCTTAAAAACCCAACATTTGGTATACTTAGCCCATTTGGCTTAATATTTCTTGTTTGTCCTCAACTTAATATCATACTGGCTGCGGCACCTAACTGCAGATTGTGCTTTTCAGGTACTTCTTCAGCCATATGAACTTTGACCCAGATGAATTTTTGAGCAGCTTTTGGGGAAAACATTTTGGAGTCTCTCTTCCTGAACTTCCTTCAGTGCCTCCTTTGAAGTCAGTAGGGCCTTGCCAACTGAAGGATTGCCCCAACCGTGTGGTATTTACTTCAGACTCAAGCCTAGACTCCGCAGCCATGGAAGAAGGGACGAATTCTAGCAACCATTCGATGGATATGGATGAGAATTCCGCGGCAGGGGGTGTATCTAACGCTAGGGACGCACCTGCTAGCACATCTGGGAGGGCTGAGAGACCTCCTGATGCACTTGATATCCGCAGCATTATAACCCAAGAATGGGTTAATCAGGTGGCTGAGGCCTTCGAGTTTCCATAGAACTTGATGTGCTCAGCACCTACCGCGAAATAAAGGCCCTGCACGGCCCTTGCTGACGATGGGGTCTGCTTCCCCTTATACGCTTTTATTTACGGTCTGCGACTGCCTGTCTCTATTCCCATCAGAAGAATTTTTCAAATAATGAGATTAGCCCCAACCCAATTAGATCCCAATGGATGGAGGGCCATTCTTACAGCCGTCGTGCTACGAGATAATCAATTCAAGAGAAATATTACTCCCGTAGAGTTTTTCTACTTCTGCCGCCCGAAGGAAAACTCTGTAAAGTTTACTGGGTATTACTACTTCTCCATCCATAGCAGGGATGATACCCTTTACTCTGGAATGCCCACCAGTGTAAAAAACTAGAAGGGCAAGTACTTCTATATATATGGTTAAGGGTGGGAGATCCACCCTGAAGAGAGTGAGATGGAGAGATCATTTAGTATGTCGCGGCAGTGGGTCTAGCCTTCAAAGCTAGGTATGTACGGATGTAATGATTAGATATATGCCGCGTCCTATTTTATAATTTGCACTTAGCACTTTTTACTATACTGTACTAATATTGGCCATACAACTCTTGATAACTTACACCTTAGTGAGCGATAGGAGAGAAGGGTTGAAAAGGCTGCGACAGTTAAAGCTAAAGATAAAAAGTTCAGCACCTTAGTGACTTCTGCTTCCATATTTGAGGCAAGCTACTTCCCTAACAAATCTCATCCAACAAAGATGGCTGTGGAAGGTAATCAATCACCCTTCCTTAATATTCCACAACACTTGTCTTCCAATCATCAATACTTGAAATCTCTACTTTGTTTCTTCATCAGGCGAGGAGATAGATAGGGAGATTTTGAAAGCTCAATTACTTGAGATGAATGAGGATGCAGCTAACCTTAGTAATGCTGCCAAGAGAGGGAGGAGGAAGAGGAATAGGGCTCCTTCCACAATCCCAAATCATGTTGAGCCCACTATCATTAAAGAGGCAAATGTGATAAATCCCACACTTGGGAGGGGTGCAACACATGAGGTATTTGAGGGTGGTGCCGCAGCATCAGAAAGATAAGGCCAATACGATGATGACATTGGCGAACATCTGGTCGCGGCAGACCTTCTGCCCTAAAAAATTGACCATACTGGTGGACGCGGCACTTCACCTGTTATTTCTGCCAGCTATTCCCCTCCGCATACTATTATGGATGTAAATGCCAACCTGCCACCTCCTCAAGGTAGGCCAAGAGTTGGACCTGATGGCCATCCGTGTCCTCAGCTTAGGGAAGAAAATCCCAGTTCTTCTTGGGATACAACTGCGAGAGACGTCCGCAGAATGAGAAAGGTTCCAGAGGTTGTGGACCTGAATCGTCTAGTGGTAGAGGAGCACGAGGATTTAGAGGAGTATACCCTTCATAGCTTACTGCGGGTAACAACTTCTCCCACTTGGCTATTTTTTATTCGTTATTAATTTTTTACTTGTATTGACTCTTTAGAATTCCAACAGGCCGCTGACGTCGTTGTGACCCAAAAAATAAAGTATGAAGGGATTTTCAAGCTTTATAGGGCTGTAAATACTTCTCATAAAAAGGACTTGGACACATCCAAGGCATCTTCTTTTAAAGCAGATAAAATCTCATCTGTCGCAGCCCTTACGGCAGTTAAGCAAGATTTGGAGGTTGCCTTTAAGGTAAAGAATGAGGCTGAGAAGAATTCCTCTCAGGCCGTAGAGTCTTTATCAATTTCCAAGGCTCAAGCTCTTGAGGCTGCAGAATAAGTCACTGCTGCACAAAATAAGCTTACTAATGCTGGAAATCAAATGAAGAAGATGTCTGCTGATCATGTCGTGGCCCTCAAATGTCTTGAGAGCCAACATTCTGAGGCCAACAGACTGAAAGAAGATAATCATGCCGCAACCTTAAGCTAAGCTGCGGATCTTACTGTGGCCAACTTTAAGAAGTCCAAGGACTTTTTTTTATCAATAACAAATCCTTCCTTCGCGGATTTCAAGAGCTGAGGCACACAGTCGTCAAGAATTTCTCGGAGTCCAAGGATCAAATCATATCTTAGAAACTGGGTGATGCTGAGCACGACCAGTGTGTAGCTAAAACTAGGTCTGTAGTAGAGGAAAGGGAAAGGAAGATTGCTGAAGAGGCTACAGCCGAAGACGAGACTGAGACAGCTGCGGAGGGTGATGAAGGAGATGTCAATGATGATGCAACCTCATGAAAGCTTTACCATTTAACTTTTAATTTTTGAACTGTCGATACAGGGCTGCGTCCCTTAGAATCTTCTCGAACTTGCCATTTTTGAGCTGCTTAATTAATGTTGCGGCCTCTTTTAATGTTGACTTTCTGCTTCATTTTTTAGTAGCTTTTTTATCCTTCTGCTTTGCTTGCTTCAAAACTTGAATGAATGCTTTCTCTGTACATCTTTGATTGCTTGAACCATGCAGTTTCTTTTTTATTTAAAATTTCTTTCTTGATTGAATGAACTTGTAGGGCTAATAGATTAAGGCCGCGACACCATAGTATAAATGGTTTCTTCACATAGGCTGCGACTAGATTTCTTCACTTTGAACTTTACACTTGTATTCTTATATATTGTTGCAATCTTGCATATCTGATGGTGGCTGCAGTCTCTTCTTTTAAGTAAATTTATTGGGAATGGACCCATGGTACTTATTGAACAGGGTCGCGACACCTTTGAATGTTTGAATTCCCTTTTACTGTAGCTTTATAACTGTATCCTAATCCAAATGTCACTTATTTTTATAAAAAGGGCTGCGGTAGGTTAACAATCCTGCCGTAGTGATAAGGTTGCGATACCTTTCTATCCCTATAGGAAATTGAGGCCAACCTTCTGTAGCTTTGGCATGCTTCATGATCACAGTAACATTACCTCCTATAGTCACTTCGATTACCTTTTATGGCTTTCCTTTAGTCACTTCAATTGCCTTTCATGGCTTTCCTTCAGTCGCTTCCATTGGGTTATTATCATCCCCCCCTGAGCTAGGTATTATAAAGCTTTCCCAAGCTTATGTGGATATATATAAAGCCTTCCCAGGATATAATAGGATTATTCGCACAAAATGAAGTCTTTGGCCCCTTCAAATATAGGATTATTCGTAGACAATTAGGTCTCTGGCCCCCGTGGGTTATTTTCAGGCCTTCCCAGGCTAGGTATTATGAAGCTTCCCCAAGCTAATATGAGATCACCAAGTTAATGATGTTTAATCTCATATCCACCAAATTAATGATGTTTGTCGGGGGAGTAATCTCCCCGTGCTAATGATTCATCCCGAAAGCTAAGAACGGGTATTATAAGCCCTCGTGGCTAATGACGCATCCCAAAAGCTTAGACTGGGCGCTTGAGGCCCCCGTAGCCAATAACTCTTTTCCGATAACTGCTTTCGTGATTGTAGCTATTATATGCTGGGATATAGTCTTTATGAGTGATTATTGCAGAGCAATTCAGATAGATGCTATCAATAGTTGCTTTCATTATTTCAGATATCTTTTGCTTTCATACAATCATGCATCTTAACGATTGTTATTGGCCCATTTAGATATGATCATTCCCGATATAACATACTGTTTCGAATCGAGACCAGTTTAAGACAAAATGGTCTTTTATAAGATAACATTTCATGGAAATGAGAATTAAAATATGGCATTATAGGAGCAAATTTGATTTGACATATCTATTCATATATATAAGATTTTGATGTTCCAATACAAAGTTAAAACGAAACTATTCAAAAGAGTTCACTAAGAACAGAGATAGGTAAAATATGGAATGTGGTCATAAAATTGTCTAGCTAGGATGCAGCCCTCAGGAATCCTTGAGGAAGCGCTGCAGCATCCCCTGGCTTATGAGCCTCTCAATTTTATTCTTCAAAGCATGACACTGTTCGGTGAGGTGGCCGTGGCCATGGTGGAATTTTCACCACTTGTCTTTGTCCCTTTTATGAGGGGGAGCTCTCTTCTTTTCTAACCATTTAAGCAATTCCTCCTCGATGCTTCCAAGGATATCCTCCAGGCTAGAGTTCAGCAGTGTGTAGTTCTCACGTAGCTCCCTTTCTTCTTATTTTATCCTCCTCTTTAGGGCCCTGGCCACGGCCTTGCCTTCTGCGGCCAGTGCTTTTAGCTGGGGCACTTCCTCGATTTCTGATGTTACAGCCGTGACAGCGATAGGAGCTGCAATAATGATCTTAGGTGCCGCACCCACATTGGTCGTGACCTCTAGCATGAGGACCCTCTGAGTCAAATAGTTGAACTGGGTTTGGAGTGAGGTGTGGCTGTCGTAAAGATGGTTGAGGTGATTGTACAATTGCACAATCTCATCTTTGACTTCTGTGCTCTGGCTGGATTCTCCTTCCAATTTCTGCTTTTGTTAGTCTCTACAAAATATACAATTTGAGATAAAACTAGCAGAAGTGAGTAATCTCAGAAATATTGGAGTAACCAAGTAGGAAATGGGGATGCAATATTTGAACTACTGCATGATATTCTGTTGAGGCCGCGACCAATAAGGCACATAGGTGTACTGCCGTGGATTTTATATGATATTCACCAAGGTTGAACTGGAGACCATCTGAGTCCGTTCGTTAATGTTTTGAAGCTTTTGAAATGCAGTCGCGCTAGTAGAGTCCGCAGCCATAAAGGCATTTGAACTGCCAGGCCGCATCCTCTTCTAAGCAGCGAAGGGAAAAATCCTAAAATTAAAACCCAAAAATTGAGTTTTTCTCTCCCAACACGTGAAGAGCATACCCACTAGGGTCTATTAATGAGAGAATCCCCTCATGGTTCATAAAACGACACTGTTTCAATGATAAACCCTAGATCATAGGTCGAGAACTGCAAAAATGGGAGTAAATACAATCCTTCCCTAATCATTCACCTTTTCGGGGCTAAAGCCCATCATGCTTTTCAGCACTACCTAGATGAAATTATATCACAGGGGTATGTAAAATAGATCTAAGGTCATAAAATGAAAACTCAAGGGTAAATCTGAACATAAGAAATACCCATTTAAGGGTGTAAATATAAAATTGAGATTAACAACCAAAATTTAATCACGAGATGATGATCTAGAGGAATCCCCATGAATAAAATAAGGTATTTAAGAACTCAAAACATAGAGAAACAAGATTGAAATATCTCGTTACCATATAGGCCGCCAAATTATTGATATGAGAAATCATCCACTAGTCGTTTTCTTACCAGCAAATCAAGTGTAAATTATAATAAACGGATATAATTAGTAAATAGGGAGAGAAGACAAGACATAGAGTGGTTGAGCCTCAAAAATAGGCCTACGTCCACTATGTTGCTCCATTCTCATTATATGCATTGCATTATACAATATAATCAAGCCTAAAGAGGCGTATAAGTATGAGAATAAAGGAGAGTACATGACCGTAGCGGTTCCGTGAGTGCCGGATATATGACTACGATGCAAGTGTGTATCCCCAAGCTGTATGTTGAGGTTTTGTAGAGAGAATTTGGCAAGGCTTCGCCAGGTACTGTAGAATCTGACCCCCCCAAGCTCTAGGTATAGGCCACTATTTATAGGAGGATCATGTACTGTCGTTACTGTAATGGATTGGGGCTGCAGCCTGTTAGTGAACAGAATAGGGCCGCACCCTGTAATATGTTAAGTTGGGAGTCACACCCTATACTGTACAGGCTGCGACCTGTTAGCGCGGCTAGAAATGTGGGTGTCGAACCCTGTGATGATTGGGCCCGCGACCTATAAGCTTGTGTTGAGTGAATGCCGCGGTAGGATGTTGTATTTGCACTATCACTAATTAGATCACTTCATTTGCCCATTTAAAAATTGAAGCTCAAATATAATTACTATTTTAATATGTGAGCCCACATTAAATTATTTGGAATATATAAAACATTCCAACAAGAAGTAGATTCTGTGGCCTAAATATTTGGCAAAAAATGGGTAGCAAGTAGAAGAAAAGGTTCCTATAGTGTGTCTTCTGGTTCAAATAAGGAAGCAGGTAAGAGCATATATAGATTAACCGAAATAATTGATATTATGAGAATAGATAGTTGGACATGGTTTCCAGTTGGATGTGAACAAGTATTTGGATAAAGAACTTTATCAATTGTGTTAACCGCTTGAATCAAATAGAATGAAAAGAAAGGAAAGACAGAATCATCTTTCTCGAAGGCATCATCGGACATCATTTTTCTTAGCTAAAAATCATTTGTTTTTGGACTTCGATCATCTAGAGGCTACCGTGCCTTTTCCAAGTTCTTACCCCCACCTCCTCGAAATAGACAGGAAGGGTTATAGGCAATTACCTCTTTTGGTTAGAAATCAAGATTTTGAGGAGTTGGTGGGTCAAATGGTTTCTTAAGGTAAAGGACCTCCACCTCTAAGCGTAGGAAAAAAAGCTCTCACCAGGATTGTGTTTAGTTGATGTATTGTTGCATGTATGTTATGTACTCCGTTTAAAGCACACACGTCATTTTTGTTTGTAATGTACAATCTAAAATTTTGACTTAATTTATTAATATAATTTTTAAGTTATTAGATTAAATTTACATGGTTCAAACTCAAATCTAAGAAAACATAATCAAAATAAAGTTGATGTAGTGCCATAGACATGGGCATGGGAATGTACTAGTATGTAATATATTGCCAAACATCTCATTATATTTTTCTTTATTGTTACAGGAACTATTGTCTTCCAATAGTTTGAGTGGTTTTATACCAAGGTTTCTTGCTAAAACATGCAAGTAAAGTTTCTATACTCCTTAGAGCGGCGGGGAGGTGGAGATCGAGTTGTTGATAGCAACACGCCAGTCTAAGAGAATTGTAAATTTTTTATTACTTTTAAATAATTGAACTTTGAGTGTTAATGTAATTTTTTGAATTTTTTTATGAGTTACATTTCATTTATATAATGATATCAACAATGTTATTAAAAAGTTAAATGCTGAATATAATATCCTCATTTATGTCAACTATTTCTATGTGTTTGTTCTTGGATTTTAAATATTGTGTGGTAAGCATAATTAAATTTGTATAAATTTAGGAAGTATATATATTTTTTTATCATTTAAAGAAGGATCTCAGATCTTAAAAAATAAATATACATTTTTAAATATATATTAATGTTACTAACGGACCTTTATCGTTACAAAATCAAACAAAAAGCATTACAAAATCTATGTAATAAGGTAGAAATAGTAATAGAAAATTCCGTTATTAAATCAGAATTAGTAACGGTAAAATATCATTAGTAAATCCAATATTAGTAATGATAAAATACCATTCGTAAATCCAATATTAGTAACGATAGATATTTGTTACTAATTTTGGTCCCCACACCTTTTTTATATGAAAAAATATCGTTACTAATTATTTTTGTAACGGTAAAATACTATTACTAACAGCCAATTTTAGTGTACTTATATATATACACATATAAATATTCATAATACTAATCTGAGAAGGATCAAAAGAATATTATAGATGATTATACACACATGACTAGAGATTTATACACTGAAACTATAGATTTGCACACACATCCAACATTTATAGATGACTATACACCTATGATTACATATTTACAAATTTATACACACATAACTATATGAATATTATAGATGATTATACACACATGAATAGAGATTTATACACCGTAACTATGGATTTACACACACATCCAACATTCATAGATGACTATACACCTATGACTACATATTTACAAATTTATACACACATAACCATAGGTTTACACACACATAACTACATATTTACACACACACACACAATATATATATATATATATATATATATATATATATATATATATATATATATATATATATATATATATATATATATATCTTGACATAAGTTACACACACAAAAACATAACTAGAGATTGAGCATTATACCTGTCCAAGAAGAAGAAGTGAAAAACAGATCTCTGGGTTAGTAATGATGAATGAGAAACTGTAACACTGAAATTAATCCATTAACATTGAAATTGAATATCAACTAAAGTAATAATTGTCGAGGAAAAGAATATGGACCTAAGGTTTATGATTTTATGAATAGTCCAGGGAGGTAGAATTGAGATTAAACCTTTCTGTAAGACGAGGGAAGGAGAATTGTGTTAGAGCCCTAATTTTTTTTTGTACTTTTAAGGGACTATATTACACTTTTAGGTCTGGGGAATAGTAAAACCATAAATATACAATATTTTTTAACACTTCCAAATTTTATAAATGTCAAAAACCGTTGTTAACTTTATAAGTGTTATAAAACACTTAAAAAGTATATTATATTAGCTGCAAAATATCCATTGTGGTGTAGTGTGGCTTTAGGGAAACAAGTTGACTTTCATAAGTGCACCCCATGAATGAGGGACGTAGTTTGTGTGACATTTTGAGGGTTAGGGAAGTAGGTATCCATGATAAGTATCTAGGTTTACCTTCGGTAGTGGGAAAGTCTAAAAAGGAGGTGTTTATGGGGTTGATAGAAAGGGTGCATAATAAATTAAAAGGTTGGAAAGAGGTACTATTGTCAAAAGCGAACAAAGAAATATTAATAAAAGACGTCGCCAAATCATATTACACTTATTCCATGAGTTATTTTAAACTACCAAACTATATATGTGATGATCTTAAATCACCCATGTGTAATTTTGGTGGGCTCATGGGAAGAAAGAAAGGGGGATGTGTTGGATGAGTTGGGAGCAATTGTGCGAGACAAAATTTCAAGGGGCCTAGCTTTTAGAGATTTGAAAGCTTTCAACCTTTCATTCTTAGATAAACAAGGATCGCATGTAATCCAATTCACATGCTTTAATTATTAAAGCCAAATACTTTCCTAAGAGTTCCTTTTGGGAGGCACGAAAGGGGAATAACACATCTTATACTTGGCAAAGCATATGTGAGGCCAAAGAGATTTTTGATAAATGCATGAGGTGGAGAGTAGAAAATGGGAAGAACATTCAAATTTGCGAGACAAAATGGGTTCCAAGGTTGCACACTTTCAAAGTTATTTAACCCAAAAATCAATTACAAAGGGTCTAGTTTTATAAAATATCTCGGTATACCAAAAAAAAGGACAATGGGATCTAGATCTTATCTCTAATTTATTCTGTTTATATAGGAAGTTTAATATATTAAAAAAATTCCAATATCATCCACATCATCTTTTGACAAATAGATATGGCATTACGATAAAAGTGGCAAGTAAACCCCAACAATCGAATATAAACTAGCTTGGAGTATGGGACAATTTGACGAGAAACCAAGTTATGAGCTTCCCACATCTTCCTCAAATAGTTCATATGGGAGACCGATATAGACATGTAATGTACCTCCAGAAATAAAGAAATTTATATTCCAACTAAACTCAGATTCATTAACCACCATTGAAAATTTCAGAAAAAAAAAAACATGATTTCAAAGTCCTCAAGTTGCAGTGTGTACAAAAGGCTCGGATAGTATAAGGTATATCTTTTTCCAATGCCATCTTTATGTGGAAGTGATGAAATTTTGCATACTTAAACATGATCTTTAGGGGATGGATAGGCACAATGATAGACTGGATCGCTAAATTGGTTGGTGAGCTATCACAAGAGCACTTTGATTATATATGTATAATTTTATGGGCTTTATGGAAAGATATAAGTAGATATTTTCATGAAGGAGATCACCAAAATATGAGGAAGATTATTATCAAATACACTTTTATTTTAACGGCTATAAAGAAGCGTGGATGCGAGAGAAATTAACAAGTCCAATAAATCAAATATGGACAACCCACATAGCCAGTCAAATTATTATTAATTTCGATGTAATAAATTTTATTGATACATTCGAGATTGGGATTAGAATCATCATTCGAAATAGGAATGAAGATTTTTTGTAAGAATATCGAAGCGGATAAATCAATCTCTTCAAGCGAAGGAAGACGAAGCAAAATCATCTTTTGAGGGAACCAAATTCACCATTCAGGTGAGGTTTTCATATTTCAAACTTGAAGGTGATTGCCAAAATATAGTATGGTTGTAGCATGGGTAATAAGCTAATTACAAGCCTTATAATGAGTTAATAATTGTGATTATAAAAAGAGGATACGTAATTGGGTTTAATAGATTGGTTTGAATTGAGAGAGAACATTTCATATGCGCATTACACATGATGGTATCCCCAATCCCCATGTGCTGACTAGACTAGAGTGGATGCGTGGAAGATTTTATGCGTTGTACCCTATATGATGGTGGTCTTGTGCTAATGACGACATGTTTGGATATGGCGGCAATTTTATTATTTACGTTTTATCTGTGATGGTGGGCCCATGCTGATGATAACAATGTCTCGATGTGATGACGGTTACTGATAATACGCAAATATTGCGTATTTCATCCGTTAACATACGCGTTATAAGCCTCCTCGGGTATCTTATTCCCTATATTTATGCTCATTAACCAGAAAACTCATATTTCTATGTTAACATTCTTTGCAGGGGTTAAATGAGCTTGTATAGGTATTTAGATGCTAAGTATGAAGTTTGGACGCATTCCGATGAAGTTTCGTACGCAGTCGCATGTTCAAGGGAAATTTAGTCATTTCATAGCTTAGGCACTTGGCCTAACATCTTCACGGAAGTTGTAGCCCTCCTCATAAGCTTCACGTGGCCGTGAACGGTGCACGATTCCGAGTTCGAACGAAGAAGTTACGGGATTTTTAGCGGAAGGGAACCATAAGGAAACCAATGCAAGGCAGCTTGGCTCACACCTGCTTGATCGATCGATCGATCAAAACCATCGATCGATCGATCACCTTATGTCTCTGAAATCATGGGAGACAGTGGGCTGATATTTGATTGATCGATCGATCGATCCCCTGTTTTCAGAGATATTTTCCCTTTTTTATTTTCTTTCTTCTTTATTTTTCTCCTAACTTACTATATAAGGGATTTTTATTATAATAAATAGAATTGAGTTTTAATTCGTTTTAGGGTTAGGAAAGCTTAGGGTTTTGGGTTTTGAGAGCTTGGCTTTATTTCTCTTTGGGATGACAACCATTTAGGCTTTGTAAATTGAACTTTCCATTTCCTCTACCATTAATATAGTTGCCCTTGATTATTTCTTGCTTTGTTAATTAGTTTAATTGTGTTGATTTCTTGCTTTCTTAGTTTAATTGATTTAAAGTAGTTTAATTCATGATGTACCCTTAGATAAATAGGGTCGAGATTTCGTTCCGTCATTTACGGGCCTCGAGCTCCGAAAATTAGATTTTGTGCAAAATTGCGTCTAATTGAACATACGCGAATTAAAGTCGGATTATTATGAGTTTAACTTTCTCTGTTATGCATCGTTAGTGTTTATAGCGATAATCCGAGTTTAATTCGCGTGCGACCAATTTTCGATTAAATGTTTATTCACGCAACTTTGACTTAAATTCCTTATTGCATGAAGTTTATGATTAATTGAGGATGCTCGATTAAATTTCTCTCGAGATGGAATTCTGATTAATAGTTGTTTCGATCAGTATGGTTTGACGTTATCCCGATCCTCGCTTTACTTTTATGTGGACTTAACTTCTCTCTTTTCTTTTATTTACAAGCACACATCACCTTTTACACTTTTATTCCTGAATTAATAAACCGATTACGAGATATACTAACACTCCCTGTGGATTCGATACCCGACTTACCGCTATACTTGTATTGCAAGTGTAGTCGTAACTTAGGTTTTTGTATCAACGCGGTGAAACAGAAAAGAATGACCGGCGTCTTGACCGACGTCGCATTTCACACCTGATCAGTTACTATGTGTGCATAGTGCGTGATGATGGTCATGAGACGAGGATGGATGTTGATATTTTCTAATTAATTAAGAGATTAATTAATTATGAAACTTAATGTAATTTAAAGAGGACCATGAGATCCCGTTTCGTATTTTGTATTCATTATTGTAGGATAGACAATTGTGGAGATATCATTTATATTTATAATTTGCTTTGACTTGAGTAGCTTCAATATCTTGTCAGGCTCTAACCCAACTACATCATGGAATATTTGAGGTGCTTGAGCTGGGACTAGAAAATAACATTCTTTCCAGGTAGAAAAGAGTTGTACTTTCAATTCCGTTAATTACTTTAAAGGGTATCTAATGTAGATGTGATAAGTAGTTGTTTAGTTTATTTCTAATTGCTTGAGTTGGGGTGTACTCTTTACCGCTTTACTTTTATAGTTCATGGATTTGATGAAGCATGTAGACTTTTACTATGAAGTTATTGGTCTTTGAGGTATTATTAGATGTTTAGACTTTGGTTGTTTGTAGGTACTCTTATTATATCTTTAGTGATGGGTGATGATTCAATCTTATGCATTTGAGGATATTGCCATGTCACACTCTTTACTTTGTTACATCAATATTCCAATGTTTTTTCACATGTTGAGAATACTATTTGATTTGTATAAGCAATTTTTATATCCTAATATTTACACTTGATCAATCTAAATATCATAAGATACGAGTTATTACACATACGATCATTGCTCGTTCACCAAATATACCTCGGAAGTTGCCTTAAGCAATATGTCAAATTTATACTAGCTGTAAGAGGTAGATTTGATATATTCACGGTGATCACACTATATTTCTAATATATATTACTAATTTTATATCATTTGACTTATTTCGTTAATGTAGTACAAATCCTAGGTGCGTATATGTCAAACGGGTAAACCATATCCCGAGAGAGATATTGTTCCTCTAAAAGTAGGATGAACACCACAATTTACGACAAACGCAAGGCATACTTAGGCAGACTATGCACAATTTTTCTGCCATGCGTATTGACTTTCACTTTAAAAAATTATTATATATATATACCCCAGCTTCACGCGGCGTTCTATATGCCAGGTGTTCCTTCCTCGCGGCGTTTGGACTGCTGAGCCAAGGTCACATACATTGCTCCTAAAAGTGTAAAATCACGGGCATTTTGCTCTTGATTTTGAAAATTTGGAACAACTTCACTAGTTTACACAAATAATATGGAGAGCCAAATTTAAAGAATGGTGGAGCAAAAATAAAATTTTACTTTTGTGTGGAATGGGCCAAAAATGAAAGAAGGGACTTTAGTGTATTTTTCCTTAAAAAGAAATTTAGTCCATTCTGGGCAAAATGTTTATTTAGAATTTAACGTCCTTGTAGATAATCAGTTGGTCCAGTATAAATTGCAAGTAGGATTAGTTTAAAAGCTCCAATACACATTGTACACTTCCGGGGAAAGAAAATTTTAGAGAAAAAACACAAGAAAGACGTACAATGGTGAAGGTAACCAAGACAATCAAGTTGTTTGGGGCTTGGATTACTGCGGAAGTGGATGTCGAAGAAGAAGTTGAAACAGAACAGCAAGCCATGGAATCCAACATTCACCCAGAAAAGAATCAGGCTTGTTCTAAAAGAAAGGCTGAAGAAAACGCTGATTTCAAGAAACCAAAGAAGGTGACAAAGAAAAACAGCACCACCCCAAAAGTCCAAAGTGATTGTGGTTTCAAGAAGTTTATAACCCAAAATGGGTTCTCTGATCCCGTCTTGCTGCTACAGAACCTCTTAACCGACATCGATGGAGAGAAGAAAGAGGTGCAAGCTTGGTCATTTAGAGACGATGAAGGAGTGCTTCGATATGCTCTTATTGGAGTTTTGAGTGCTAACATTAACAAAGCAAGAGAAGGAAATGAATCCAACTGGTGGTGGTATTGATGATGGAAATTTTATGTATATTACTAGGTTTTTATCTCTATTTTGCTTTACGCATATAATACGAACTTGGAAGTTGGAATGAGTACCATAGTTTCCTGTTTTATTGCTTAATTTGTTCTAAAGACAGTTCGTTTTATATAGGGGTTCAATTTCAACAATTAAGTGATTAATCCTTACAATTCCTTATTTGAAAACTTTGTCCATGCATGTTGTCTTGCTGTTTATATGACTGCATCTTGAGTTTTTGATTTATTTAGGGATGGAAAATTTTCAGTTCCACTGTTATTGCAACGACTATTATATCTTGACGGGGGATAAGTGAATGGCAGGATCAATCAACGCTTCGTGGGAACATATTATAGATTATCAACCTTAAACACGAAGCTTGTGAACGAGGTTCAAGAATCCAAATACCATGGGTAAAAGTAAATCCGATAAAAGGGAAAAATTTATAAACACTCACAAAACTTCAACTCAACTCAACAAATCCTTTTCCCAATTATTTGGAATCGGCACACTCACAAAACTTACAAGAGTATAATACATCTATGGCCTCTTAACATTGAAATCTTAACTAACTATTTCAATTTTCACCCTGCATTTATTTTCGTAGCAATTCAACCCTTAAATTATCGTAAGGTTAAGTGGATTATCTTTCCGTGACGTTTTATTGTCCAATCTGATATGAATGACCCAAAAGTCCATTTTAGCTTCACATCACGAAGCGAGAGTTTTATTTATCTATATATGGATTTACAACTCTATTTTTCCTCAAACTATTATATGAGATTTTTTGTGCCCAGTACAATGTGAAATCGTAATTAATTATATTTTTATTAGACATACTGAATTGAATGATTCAACTTAAGACACTATTTGATTTCCATAATAGATTAAGAAATGTAAAAATTTGGAGTGTCCAAACAAGACCAAACCTTGATTTTAAAAAAATCGATACCTTATCTAATGTTATATCATTTATTACTTAAAATTTATATATATATATATATATATATATATATATATATATATTTGAATGTGTTTTGGATTCTTTAGAATACTTTTTGATGCCATTATATGGTTATAAAAGAACCAGATAAATGAACACATTTAGTAAGGCATGTAACACTAGTGAATTTAAAATGTGAAGAACAAAGAAAAAGACCAACCATTGTATGATCCACCCACTTATATCATTATACTTTTTAAGTTTCTTTGTGTTGCGTTTCATACGCACAACTAGCCACCGATATTGTTTCCAATTTAACCAATTGAGCTTAGCCCAGTGAAGGGTTTTAACCCAAAAAGCCTTGGTGCTTGTTAAAATTTCACACCCACTTAAGTATTGCATTTTGGACTCTGAATCTTTTGATATCAGGCAAGTATTTAATACGCAAGATGTTTAGAGTCCCCTAGGTGTCACCTAGTGCTTGCTCCATCGCCCATCAACTACTTGACACACCAGGCACGAAGCCTCTCCCCGTTGATGTCCCCGATTGAACCGTCTTCTCTAATACCACTGTTAGGTTCCTCCAGACTCATAATTAGCCACCGATATTATCCCCATCTTGAGCACTTAGGCTTAGTCTATTGTCAGGCTCCAGATGCATAATTAGCCACCTAGTATTGTATGTTGAATTCTACATATTTCGATGTAGGATAACTATTTGATACACAAGATGTTTAACACCCGCTATATGTCACCTCAACAACCACCTTGGTGGTGTCGCCCCCCTTATATCACATGCCGCCATCGTCGCAAACTTACCCCTCCTTTTTTCTTCCTTCTCGTTGAAGCAGGCCTTGTCATTCCAATGGGAGCCCGTTGTATTTTTTCCTAAGAATATATTACATCTTTTTCGACACCATTTACTCAATTGTTTGTGGGAAAGTCATCCCATTGGAGACCTTTGATTCATGGGATCAAGAAATTGTTCCCAAATGCACATTCAGACTTTTAGATCATAAGAACTTGCTGATTTTCACTAATTGGGAGGAGGATTTTGTGTCTCTAGATTAAAGAACCATGGTATGTTGGGATATATGGCATGAGGATCTTTAAATGGTCACGAGATTTTAAGACCAAATTTGAATATTTTCTAGAACATATTTAGATCTCCTTCCCATTGTTGCCAGTTTATAATTTATTCGCCCTGGTGTATGATGAGTTGGATATACTAAAACCTTGTTCGCAACAAGTGTGGGTTGGATATGGAAAACATGGGAATATGATCTTATATCTCCATATTTCCACGGCTGCTACAACTTGGGTCATAACAAGACATAATATAAGCTCACAACACCAGATATGACTCTGATCAGATTGGATAAAGATCATCATGCTTTGAATGATGTTGTAAACCACAATATTCCTACATGGTTGGATAACGTCAATGAAGTGGAGGAAAACCATGTTGCTAACCTAGAAGGTCACACGTTGAGGTCAAACTCTTTAATGTCGTGAAGGATCCTAACGTCAACCTGCCCGGGAGCCATACATATAAAATTATTGTTATTGAACCTAAGGAAGCTGATGGACAACACACAAATTCTCGTATTGCTGAAGCAATTGTTGAGGGCAAAAAATGTATTTTAAAATACACAAGTGGAAGCATTCAATCACTAATTTCGGTTAAAAAGAAAAAAAAAGTGAACTCACTTTGTAAAAGCTATGACACCCAATATCCCCACTATCCCTATTATCCACTAATTTCGACTGAAATTAAGGGGTAACTTCTCCCACTATACCCACTAAACCACACACTATAACCCACTTGCTTTCCTCTCTGATTGAACGACTATTTTTTACAAAGTTTATGCTTTGGTTATATAAGTGAGGAAGAAGTAAGAAAATTGTGCAAGAGGGATTTTCAGAGTTTGGTTTTGAGAAAAAAAAATAGTAGAGAAACCATAATAGACACAAAAATGGTTCTCTCTCTCCAAATTTTTATTCACTAGAAAATATTTTCTTCATGAAAATATTTATTCCTTTAAAATATTTTAGAACAGTTTGTTCTCTTCAAACTGATATTACGGAAATTGAGCAATTAATTTGGAATGGGTGTTAGAAGACATATAACTACGGTGCATGGTTATATGATGCAGAGGTGATTCTGGGCTTGTTTTATCCTGGGAACGACGTGACTGAATACTACCTGCACAAAGAGGGTACAGCCGCGAAACGTCTTAAAGAGAGCGACCTAGTCCGCGACTCAACCCAAGAATCGTCTATGACGAATTTATAAACGACTGAGGTAATATTGTTTATTATTTATTATGCAGTAAATATTTGGATTCAACGCTGCTGTTCATATTTTTCGATAATCATATGAGGTAATGATTTAATTTTGAGTAGTAAACTAAAATTAAATTATGATTTTTATTTTCGATTTCTCCATAAAACTCTTTGATGTGATTTTTTAATCACAATATCTAAATTGTACCAACAATTTTAAGACGAATCATGTCTACCATGGAGATCGAAAAATAATTCTTATGGGCATATATGATTATTTTTATGATGTCGAAATGAAAAAAGGCCAACTAAGTTTCTATATCTAGAAATTATAATTTTGACCTTTTACCTCTAGAAATGACCGTTTAGCCCCCGAACTTCCTAAATATTATATTTTGTGAAGTAGATATATAAATTTTAGTATTTTTGGTCAATTCGGAATCGATCTATAATTTCATGAGAAATTTGAATTTGAACAAAAATGAACCCCTTCATGAAAAACTTTTAAATTGGTCAATCCTATTTTTTAGTTATGAATGTGAAATATTATTTCACATAAGATGTTATTGTTGGAAATGGAATTGTATATTGTTTTTGGACAATTCATTTTGAGCCACTTGTGGTTAAGAAAACAAATAAAAATTTGTTATATGGAATCAAATTAAAAATTTGATATTTGAAAACAAATGAAAATTTGTTATATGAAAACAAATGAACATTTGTTATATGGATTCGAAGGGTAAGTTATAAACATTTTCACCTTGCGCTATGTTTACTACAAAAAAAGTTTCTTCAAATATTTTTTGAAGTGTTTATATGAAAGTGTAGTTGGGATTTTTCAACCACACTAAAGTGAACGATGATGAAAAAAAAAACAGCAATTTTTGTTATGAATTTTATTCGAATATCATCTCAGTTTTTTGATGATATATAAACTGAAATTTCGTGAATTTTGGCATGCATGTAGTATGTTGAAATTATAAACATTGGGCTTCGGAATTTCTGAAAAAAGAGTTGTATATCTTTTATTATGATTTTTTACAAATGAGATGCACAATGCTGAATTTTTTGGACAGCTTGTAGTAAAACAAGTTTATCTTCACTTGTACTTAATATTTTTGGGTCATTCTAATTTTGGATAAGACTAGACTCATAAATGATTAATTCTGAAAAATTTCATTAATTTTCAATAAGCGATTTGGTCGTGGTGAAATTTCAAACTTGAAGTTTTTCGGTTTGAGCAAAGATTTTGGATAACACTTTCTTAAAAAATGTATCATGTCGTGTTCCCAAAGGATTCAAAATATTTTGAAGCCTTTATAAATATCTTATTCAAGGATTTATGAAGTAATTAAAAAATTTGGACTCAAACTTATGAAAGATGAAGTTCATAGAAATTGTATAAGGACTTATGCAATATTTGAGTTTGAAGCGCAACCGCTCGAATTTTATATGAATAATTCTTTGTATTTATTCATTTATATGAGTTGAAAAATGTATAGAATACAATTGTATTATGCAATGTTGGAATCAATTTGATGTGCTTCATACGCGTGTAGAAATAATTTAGCTAGGTAAAATTATTTTGACCATAGCTTTGATTTGGAATAGAGGTTTAAACTCTAATACGCAGTATTATTTTATACATTGTGAAAAATTGTATATTATATTTTTTTATGAAATAGATTGTATAATCTATATGTGACTTTCAGACCTTTGAAAATATGAAATTATGACTAAAACAAATGAACATGTATTTTTTATTCGACTATACATGATGACATTAAGCATGTATTTATTTAAGAAATAAGATTAATTCTTATTTAATGTTCAAACTCTATAACTTTAGATTTCATTTTAAGAGTTGAAGATATAGTGGGGGCACATTATATGTTTCTTCTCAATACTATACCTAGAGAATAGTGCGAGCACTCAATCGAGTACCTCTCAACTATAATTAGAGAACATTTAATAGAATCTGAGACTTTGGTGAGAACTCTTATTTTTGGAGTTGTGAGTTAAAAATAAAAGCTCGCTTATGTTATTGAAAAGGATTCGAAAAATCCTTAGAGAAGTCATGTCATAAATGATTGATTGAATTCCTTGGAATAAACTAGAAATTAGTTTATAATTGACTTGTCTTATAACTATAAGATAATGAGGTGTATACACATCCTTTGAAGGAATATTGAGACAATTATCATTTATGAATATAAGCTTTATTTAATAGCCGAAATTCATCAATATAACTTAGTTATACATGTTTCACGTTAAATTATTTGTGACAATCCGCCTACTAAAATAATAGGTGGCCAGCTCAATACTCTAATAATCCCAGGAATCATAGATGGTCCATCCTCAGCATCACTGTCGATTAAAATAATAGTACGAGATAACCACCAATCATTTTAGAAAACGGACTGTCAATTTAAAATTTTGTAAATAAAAGAAAAACACTTAGACAATCAAATTTGCAAAAACGGTGGATACCAAAAATCAACGGGTAACGGAAAGACAGTATAATAAATAATAACCAAATAAGTTGTCGGTTAACAGACGAATACAAATAGTTACACCGAGTATTACAGTTTATTACATTATAATAAATGAATGCAAAGCTTGGGCAACACGCCCGAATAAATAAATTGAACATAACTAGAGTACAAAAGATAGAGGCGTCTAAAACAAATACCCTACAACATCCGCAATATGCTATAGCTCCATGACAACTGGAATGAAAATGTAAATACGGGTGTCCTTGTGGTAGAGCACCTATACGGCAAGGAGTATATGCAAAAACAGAGAGATATAGACGGGTCAGGACCCGGTTTGATATGACTACCATGTGACTAAAATACATAACAGTTAAGTGGGTAATTCTCTCGCAATATAATATAAAGGTTCTCACCTCTCATTCTAAAAGCACAACCTAGCGCAATATCAATGAAAATGCTCTAGTTAACCCAAGTACTAAGGGCTAACTTCTCCCCAGTCTCAACACTATGCCCTATTCGTGCGTGGGGTGTCTCGCGAAGCGAAATCCAAACACGGAACCCCCCCCCCCCCCCGATAAACTACTACTGGGCAAGGATGATCATCGAGATCCATTAGACCCTCAGCATGAAATCAATATATATATATATATATATATATGTATGGGACGTCTCATCTACAGCTACTCAAGGAGACACAAATAAATCCATTCACCATCAAAAGGCACAGTTCCTATTTCTTTCTTTAGGAATATACATAAATGGTAATTCATTTTATCAAATGTTTACCCATTAATCTCATTTCAAAACTTTATTTACCAATTTTATTTCCTTTCTTCCATCCAGGAAAAATATATAATTTAAAGCAAGTTTTATTAACATAAAAATGCTTTATCCTGTTCATTTCATATCTTTCCATTTTTCTTCTTCCATCCGAAAAATGTATTTAACGTCCCATTTCCCTTATTCCATCCGGGAAATGTAATTAAAGCCATTTCAGTATCATAAAATTCTTTAATACCAATAATGTCCCACATTATTGAACATAGTTATATATCAAATAATATAACGTATCTAAGACCGCTCATCTTGGTTTATCCACTGTGTGCGCCCCTAAATGGCTATCATCTTCCAGGGCCTATCACCAAGACAACCTGGGATCCTATCGAAACGTCGGGAAGCGGCCATATGCCTGCGGGAGAGTCATGACCACACCCAGAATCACCTCACCAGCGCAGAAAACATACAATAAACGCTCATATGGCCTAGGACTATATCCACCCTGCATTCATTAGCCAGGGGGCTTCACCATACGCACGCAACTTCCCTTATGATAGCGATTTAGAGAGGTGTGTATCCATAAATTAACATTTATAAAAATTATTTTTCCATTTTGAAATCATTCACTTTTACATTCTCAAAAATTATTTATTCTCAATGATTAAATACCAACTTTTAGAATATACATTTCTTATTCAATTAGTCATATTTTATTAATAACCTAGGACCCGAAGTGCCATTATCCTCAAACTAGTCTCCAAGAGTTCAACACAATATCCTAAGTCATCAAATCGAGTCTCCCTCAATAATTGTCTCCCAAAAGTCTCAACATTAACATTTTATCTTCTCATAAAGTTTAGGTTAACTTCCTATTTTATTCGGACATTAACCTATACAAACTAGCCCTCGGGGTAAGCCCAATTATCCTCATTTAGCCTAGGATATTAGTCTACCCAAAACAACCCTCTAGGACTCCCCATTACTTCGCAAAGGAAGGTTCCCAAACCTAGAACCTAAAATAAAAGGGCTAAAACAAAACTAGAAAAATCTCACAAAAACAGGGCAGCCTAATCGATTCGCCTGGGCCGAATCGATTCGCCCCTGGTTGCGAATCGATTCGCCCAAGAAGCGAATCGTTTCGGTGATTAAAACTAACTTTCTGCATTTTTCCTAATCGATTCGGTCTCCCAGACCTGTAGCCTACCCCCTAACTGAATCGATTCGCATGGGAGCCGAATCGATTCGACACTGCAAATTTGCCCAATTTGAGCTATAGGTTGAAGAACCCTAAAATTCCTAAACCCTCAAATCCTTGATTTTCTCCAACATCAACAACAATTATTTATACTACATCATTTCTATACTACCACTAACTGATATTTTCTCCTCAAATCAAATTAAACTACAAAGTTTAGGGTTTAAACACCAAAATCAACATAAACCCATTTATGGTTTAAATCTCCAAAAATTAACTATACATGCAAATTATCACATTAAATCAATATCTAGTAAGTAAGAAACTTGCCTCGAGGTTGTAGTCTCGGATCCTCTTCCGATGGCAACAGATTTTAGCCTCAAATCTCCATTTTTCTCTCTTTTCTCTCTTTTCTCCCATTTCTCCCATTTCTCCCAACTCTCTTCTCTCTCTCTCTCTGTCTTTTAGCTTCTAACATAAGAATGAGGGAAAATAAAAGGGGTGGGGGACTTATACGGGTTCTAAACATAAATGCCCCCTCTTTTAATTGCTAATACACCATTAAAATGACTCGTAGCCACATAATTGAGTCATAACTCACCAAAAGTGCCTGAAACTCAAAAATACAATTTTGCACTTATTTTGACTATCTCGACTATTCTAAAAACAACTGCTCCCCCTATTTTGGCATTCGGAGTAATGTGAACTATTTTTGTGTTCCAAGTTCATTTTATTTCAATAATTAGGCTCCAATTTAAATATGAGTCACAACCGTCGTTTAACATATAATGATGCAATAAAACACAACATAATGATATTTACCTTCTCATAACGGTAAATAGACAAAACATAGTAAATATTATCCCTTAATATCACGGGAAATAATATTTACTCCAACTTTCCCTATTTTATAAAATTAGCCCAACATGCAAAATAATATAAAATAGTCGCTCAAAAGCTTGGGTTGTTACATTATCCCCCCCTTAGAAGGGAATTTTACCCTCAAAATTCAGGCATACCCCATAATCATACAAAGGGTATACTATTCCAAACTATCGTTCTATCATTCTTAGCAAACCCCTTAGGCATTGCGGCGTCCCCATTGGACTCGGACTAAGGTCACCACTATTCGATCTCAGTCTACTTTCTCCGTGCTCTAACATAGCACCAAATCGTTCCTCATAAGCTATCGATCCTACCTTTCTACTACGGAAGGAGATACCTACAAACCTCAGCACAAATTACCTTTCTTCCCGAATCACGTTAGACCCTTGCCTGGGAATAATTACACTAACATATAATTGCTCACCCCAACATTACTTACTTCTATTCGCATTGGCGTAACCCTTAAAAATATGCGGCTCAATGAGCCCAATCCTTCCTTTAAGTCAACACATCCATTCAAGGTATGCCTTTCGGCATTTAGTTAACTTCAACCACTTATGGGTGGTAGGATATATCCCATATCCACACGGTTCCCATTTCATTATGGAAACTTTACCAATACCTTGACACGAACATCTCGTCTCGATCCAACACTGTTTTGACAGGCACCTTATACCGTCCCATAATTCCACCATAAAGAACCGGGCATACTCCTCCGTAATTAGTCTTCCCATATCAGTTGGATAAGCAGCGATTGGTCCAATGATCAACAGTTTTCTCAACTAGGATCATGACCGTTGCAATATCGGTAATTCGATAAAGATGTCCATGGATATACCCGTCCTCGTTCCACGCTAATCTCTTCACACTAGTAGGTGAAATGGTAAATCACGGACATGAATACTCTTGATATAGCATCCCCTAGGTTAAGCTCGTTCCACTTGGCATTCCATGCCTTCACTAATCTCTCCGACGGGTTCTCTACTCGACGCATTATTTACCCCATTCGCATTTCCTTAGCGAAAGAGAATATCCGATTGATAGTCCTTTACAAACTCCAACTTTTTGCTCGTGAAAAGACCAATTTCCTGCCCAGGAATTAGCGCCTCAGTTTCTTTAAGGCGAATACAATCGCTACGAACTCTACATCAAGCGTGGGATAACACTTCTCATAAAATTTAAGTTTGTGAGACACATAAACAATGGGTCCATGCGCCAGTATTAATATCTCCCATTCCTGGCAGAGACTCGCTCGTTAAATCCACTCTCGATCTCAACAACATGACTGCAAGAGTAAAAGTCAACTCATCCTTCAACTCCTCAAAAACTAAGTTACCGACGAAACTCTCTATCTAAGAGAGGCCCCACCTTTGATGGCCTAACATTCCGAATCACTCGAGATCTCATACTTCTTCGTTCTAGGGACCTAATCCTACTTAGAGTTAACCCACAAACCTATTGTGGTCAACTCCCTATCCCCTTCCTAAAACAACGTCACATATCCTAAGGGCCTTACGTCCTAATAATCCTAAAGTCGACCTATATCCTAATCAAGTTGTATAAATATTATCTGTGACACCCCGCCTAATTAAATCCCGGGCGATCACTCTTTTATTAAATTAAATCAAGGTGAAAAGTTGGTTCATTCTTAGCATCACTGTCGTAAAATAAATTTTTCCAATTTAACACTTTAAAATAATTAAGCTAAGTGTCAAAACCGTATTTAAAAATTTCTTTCCAAATTTTATTTAAAGAAAAATTATTTATTTATTTATTGACAACTTCTCAATAAATAAGAATCACACCACAATAAACCTGGAACATAATCCAATTAATTTAAAACATTCGTCAATCGAATGTCAACATGCGAAATCTAAAGTAACACACCCACTGAATAAATATCATAGTAACAGTACTGGAAATAACAGAAATACAAATGTCCAATAACAATGAAATAATGGAAAGGGATACACATGCCCATCTAAATGAAAATACTAAGAGTGGGTCTGAATGAACGAAGTCGTCTAATCAAGAGACCTGCAACTCCCACTTAAGCTGCAGCGCGTTCCTTCCAGGAGATCCTAAGCAAGACGCCCCTGTGGCAGGGCACCTGTAATACATACATATATATACAAGAGAGAGAGAGAGAGAGAGGAAAACGGGTCAGAGCCCGATAGTGTATATGATTTTAAAAATTGTTTAACAAGTATTTAAATTGATATAGGCCAATGCAACAACATATTAGTGCGACACTCTCTTGAGAAATTCTCACCTCTCTAATGTGCACACCTATCGCACTAACCTCCCCAACGGGTTGTCTTATCATTTATCGCACTAATCTTCCTAATGATTTAACTTATCTTATATTACTTGTAAGATTCCAAATTTCACGATTCAATTGTTTGAAAAGAATATTTCAATTAGTAACCAAAGTTCTCATTTTGACTTTATTAATCAATAAAGTTTTCCAATTTCATATTATACTTTCTCAAAACAAGTATTTACAATTTGAGTCATCAACCATGTCCTACATATCAAATCACAGTAGGCAGTTCCAGATTTCATAATTTCATATATATATATATATATATATATATATATATATATATATATATATATATATTAACTACTCGAAAATATATATATCAAAACAGCACCCCTCATAATAACTATGGTGCGGGCATACTCTACTATCCAAACCCCATATCACTCACATTAAGGGGAATACAAATTCGAAATCACTCTCGAATTGTATTAACACATATACAAACTATAGGTTCCAAGTCTCTTAGGACCGTCTGAACTATCACTGCGATAGCCTGTACCAAGGATACCTATACACAAACAATATGAGGCGAAGCATAGATTCCAAGTCTCTAAGAGGAAAGCACATACCCGCATCTCTTAAGACCGTCTGAACTATCATTCCGATAGCCTGTACCAAGGATATCTATGTTCTAGGGTACAAGTCAATATCCCCCATAAAGGTCCCATCGAGATAAGACTGTCCCAGCGCGGAAACCTCAGGGATAGCAAGTAGCGTGGGCATGATTTTCACACATAGATAGTATATGCATACACAATCATATAACTATACTAATATTACCATATCAATAATGGGTAAATTCTCAATTCCCATAATTACGTCTTTCGCATTTATTTCACATTATATAGTTATCACGTATAACCATTCACAATCTTACTTTAATTTGAGGATCTTTTCCACTTACTACATAACGCTTCATGGATTCTATCCTCCCAATTATAAAATTCAGTAGGTATACACATTTGTCCCAAAGTAACTCTATTACGTGTCTCTCTCTCTTTAAATCATAAATTTATCGACCCTTATGTAATCATCCCAAAATACAATCTTTGCCCGACATCAAGGGTCCCAAAATCTATTCACATGTCCTACTGGTCTTCCCTATCTCCCAAAACATTTTATTAAGGATGCTCAAGAATTATCTCACGATAAATTGAATTTAACTCATTTAAAAAGGGAAAATAAGAGTCTGCCAGGAGGGGTCGATCGATCGAGGTTTGGGGCTCGATCGATCGAACCTTCGATCGATCGAGGCTCTGGGCTCGATCGATCGATCAAGCAGGTCTTCGAAAACTGAAATTCTGCAGTTACGGGTTTCATCTCCAAACACCAACAATTTCCATATTGTTTAATCCCAATCATCCCAAAATTGATGCTACTAACCTTATATCATCATATTAGGTATTTTCAACGTAAAGCATGTGAATTTGTGTGATTAAATCATGAATTAACAACCCCAATTTCATACAAAAATCTCAAGAACCCTAAATTCTCTTAAACATGGTTCTAACAATTATTTCCCAAATTCTTTTCTTATACGCATCATAATTTCGTGGTTTAAATTCCTCTACATGGCAAGGGTTTCCAGAATTATCAATTAGACCAATACTACATGGATTTTCCTATCATAAATCGGGTTTTCCTCCATTAAAACTCATCTTAATTACTCCTAAACTAATATGAAAGATGCACCAACGAAATAAGCAAGATAAACACTTACCTGGGATTCTCAGAGGTCTGGTTTGGTGCCGAATTCGGTATGGTTGCGTTCCCCGTCTCGCGATCTACGCGTTGGTGGTGGCGGCGGTGCAAACCATTGAGTTTTGGGTCTTGAATTTGCCTTGAGAGCTCTCTCCTTCCTCTCCTATGGCCGTCACTTGTGTTTAGAGTTTCTAACCCTAGAAGGTAACCTAGGTATCTGATATAACTCCTCTAATTTTGGTGGGTTTAATTACCCAAAAATGTAAAATGACCAAAATGCCCTCTCGGGTTACTAATTAGCCCTAAAAATGCCTCGAGACCCAATCTAAACTCCCGGGTATACTTTTCTGACTATCTCGACCCTTCCGGATGCGTTGGCGCACTCAAAACGACCATCCGAACAACTTATAAAATATTCACTTAATTTAATTCACATTTAGTCCCGACACGACACAGGCGCGTCCCGACTTAAATTTCCAAAATTGCCATTTTATTCACACGTGACAATATTATAAAAATAAATCTCATATATTACTATGCTCATTCAGTAATATGCAACAAATAACAAATTTCCAATAATTACTAACTCTCGTCACACTAGTAAATATTTAAAGCAACAGTCCGGATTAAAATTAAATTAATTTATCTCAATTAAATTTAATAAATCCCATAATTTAAAAGCTAAAAAAATACGGGGTATTACATACTTCCCCCCTAATAACTGAATTTCGTCCCGAAATTCGGAAAATAAGGCCTATCAGGTAGCATAATCCTGGATATCCTTTTCCGTACACAAACTAACTACACATTACGGCGCTCAATCACTATAGCCCTTTCTTCACAACAACATTGTTTTACATTCTCATTAGAGATACTTCACCTCGTGCTCCCAACCGACAACATTCGAATAAGTCACGCTTATACGTTATACATTTCATTATCTCACTATCATTAGGAGGCCGCACCTCACTACATGACAAATACTCGGATTCATTCATATACAAAACTCCCATTATGAGAAAATATTACGAACATTTGATCACTCTTGCTCGCCTAAAATAGTCGTGGAATTCTACCACAGTTATCGGATGTTCTCTCGACCGATCCAAAATTCCGATTATCTACTCTCCTCTAAACATACGGAAGGAGAATAGTCGAGGTTCTTCCATAACAAAACCTTAACAAGTACCTTGTACGCGACAAACAGGTACGAGTGCTTCTACAGAGCATTCTTGAAATCATCGTATCAAGATTCCAAAACCTCCTTTACGTGGCTCCACAAGTCTTTAATCACCGTGCGCTCATTCCCTGGCTAAGGGTGATACATCTTACTCGAAACGAAATCTTTTCTCCGATGGTTCCTGAAATCCCATATCAAAGGTGGGATTCACCAAATCTCATCCTGATTTAGAAATGTATACTGCGCCGGACCATGCACTGGTGCGATCCTTCCTTTCAAAGGAAGTTTGGGGCATACTAGTTAATATTGTAAGCCAGCCCAAAGGAATATCAATCACTTCCTTCTCGGCGACTTAATTCACATGTTCGGGATAAACCCTTGATCTTGTTTGAGGATGGAAACCCATCCAATAACTTTACCGACTTTACCAACCTTTTCCAATTTCAGGAATTTTTTGATACACACAAAATTCTTTGGTTGATTCTCCTCTTTCAACCAAACCTTACCTATGGGCAGTGCATGTAGAGACTACTCACTACGTCTCGCTAAACATCGATTCTTCCCTTGAAATGTCTCACATTAAGTGACACGTAATACTCCCCTTCCTTCCTTGTATTATGCCTAAAGTTCCACACGTGCTCTTCTCTCCACGAAGCGCACTTCTGGAACTCTTATACTATACTAGCATCATTACTCTTTGTATGCGCAAGCCGTTCTCACACTTGACTAATAAAAATTCTGCTCCGGGTGTGCTTCATAACAATTAAATTCTACTCTATTCAAGGAATACCAATTCTCGAATGGCTTCCCACAGCCTTCCAATCAAGTAAGGGCGTGCAATTCTAATTGCACACTTATGTATGGATTATCGCCTCTCATGTGACGTTTAATCCACTCTACCACTTCCACTTCGTTATACTAGTCCCACAAACATATATTTCACATGTCTATTACCACGTACCTTCGACTCGGACTATTTTAACTGCATCTAACCCAGATGCCCACATTTTTGCAACACCCCGACCGCCCTGGGAGAGCGAACGGCGGCTTCTCTTATGTAGGACTAACTAAATTCAACGGAATAGAAGGAATAGGGCATTCAAATTCCATGACAATAAAAGAGGAATAATAATTCTCAACCTTCCTCAGATAAGTACAACAATTTTCCCAAATAGGTACAACAACCAAAATAAATCATTAACGCTCTATTCATCAAAATGATTACAGGTTATCTCTTTTGTATAGTATAAAGTTCTTTCCAGATAATCCATGCTAAAAATCATTCCAACTCTTTATTTACCTTGTGTTCTGTACGCGGTTATGACATTTGGGTACTCTCAATCACCCTAGAAATCAAAATTCTTAAATTCTCCTTATCATAGTTCCACCCCTCAACTCGTGGGGATAACTTTCAATGCTTTCCTACCACAAAAATCCGGCTCCAATGACCTTAAAACAAAACTCAACTTCCAACTTACATACATGATTACTTGATCCCATTTCGACCAGGGTACCGAACTCATGGAATAGTGACCAAACTTCTCCCTATTTCCAACCTTACGCTAAGTTTCATGCGTGGGATGTCTCGCAAAGCGAAATCCAAACAAGGAACCCCCCCGATACACTACTACCTAGCATTGTCGGTTATCGAAATCCGGTAGGTCCTCCGTCCATAGTATATACCCCTTTATTCCGTCTCTTGACAGAAAAGTTACAATTTCTCCCGTAATTATGCTTAACAAAGAACGTTTCACCAATTTCACTATCGTCCCGTATTGGTTGATGGTAATAGCATTCTATAAACCTCTGATACATATGATCGGAATTCTCGAAATTCCCCTTCCCTAATAATAGGGGTATAACTATTAACTCCCACATCTCTAAAGGATAAATATAACAATGCACTCTTCCTATCACTAAGTCCGGAGTGCCAAACATAATACTGCGTCAAATCTTTTCGCTCAACGGTAAGTCCCGATACATACCGAATCATAATGACAAAGTCTATACACACATTGGCATCGAATACCTCGAGCCCACTATCTCCTCCGAAGTCTCTTGGATAGATAATATAAGTGCAAGTCCAACCTTCTTACAGGTAAAGCCTCGCCAAAACAAACATAAAACATGTTGCACCAATGCAACTACTCCGATAGCCTTGCAATAAATGGCCACTATCATACTACCCATTTCTATAACATTTTTAACAAAGATAATATCATACTCGTGTATCGCATCACTACAACGAGTAACCTCAATAAAGTACAAAACTGGTTAATATACTCATCCATCCTCCGCGGATAGCATTACAGAAAAATCCCGCTACACTAGGGAAAAATATTCACATAATGGTAACATTTATAATTATATGCATTAAACTCGTCTCACATGCTAATCTAGCAATGAACAAAATATGGTGACTCGCTCGTGTCACATAAACACGCCGCATCCTCTAAGGATACAACCTATACTTCCATCCTGGCAATCGTCTTGACTGTACAAATGGTTTTCGGACGTAACACGTCTGCCCAAACCAAACCAAAATTATTTTAATCGTTGCCTTTTACTAAGCACCGTATTCTTGTCCTTTTTTTTCTCATTTTGGAACATATTGTCGTGAGAGATTTCACTCCGCACAAAAATACCCCAACACTTAATTCACCTATCACCTGTCCTACTAACCAGGTTAGGATTGTCCTTCTCTCGGACATTAGTAGACTCAATTCCTGCTAGACATCCCGGTTGTTCCATAGCTTTTTAGGCCATAAAGATCATGTTACTATCTATAATAGTACTTACTGAATTTACCATCACTTGGTAAGAATTTAACTATCTGAAGCATTTAAATGGTTTTCCTGATGTGTATCCACATCCTTCTGTGGTGCTATACCACCACCGTTGCATTCAGTCTCATTCTCGACTAAATTCTTCGATTCCTTTAACTTCCCCCACAAGGAAGCGTTATCACCTATTCTGATAAAATATGACAATGTCAACCTCTGAATCGTTCGTCCATCAGAATTTCCTCCTCGAGTTTTATCAACTATTATTACAAGTTGGTCTCCCACTTGGAGTCGTTTCCTCCACTAGTATCTACCTCTTTCGATACAAAATTTGCTAACGGTTAGGATTCATATCCACAATTGGACTTCTGTCATGCCCTCCTGCGATGAGTTCAGAACCACGTTTGCTTCTAATCCTGAACAGTTAAGGAAGGAACATACGGTCAACACTGTACCTAAGGTTCTCCTATAGGCATAGCATTCCATTTCTCAAATTGGTGGTTGACTCCAACCATTATAATTTCGTCCCGAAAGTCGAGAAAATTTTCTCTAAATTTTCACTTTCAGTTTGCCACACTCCGTCCTATATTTACGCCTTTGGATACTTTACCTCCTTTGGTAAACACATACAATTTTCGCGTTTCTAAAATTTCCCACTGACAGTCTCTACACGTTTTTGTAATACGTTGGGTAAGTTTACCCTCGCACCTCATTTGACTATAACAGCATTTGAAAATCATTATTGCACCTTAGTCGCCTTTCTAGTCATGGCTTCTCGTGCCATAATGGAGGTGACCTCGACTACGGTCATCATCCTCGGATATATTTCATAATCTCAACTGAGTCCTGCCTCCTGATGTACGCTTAACAGTCCTCTTCTGACATCCGTCATCGCTCGGCACACGCACACATCCGAACGAAATTAGAATTCACTAGTGTATACACATTATAACAGGAGAATGAAATCTCGTCAAAGGAATCGACAATCCTAAACATAGGGCTCTATAACAAACAAAGCAACGCTGAAAGCATAATAAGCCGTACAGATCCTAAGGACACTAGAACCTAATGCTCTGATACCACCTGTGACACCCCGCCTAATTAAATACCGGGCGATCACTCCTTTATTAAATTAAATCAAGGTGAACAGTTGGTTCATTCTTAGCATCACTGTCGTAAAATAAATTTTTCCAATTTAACACCCTAAAATAATTAAGCTAAGTGTCAAAACCGTATTTAAACATTTCTTTCCAAATTTTATTTAAATAAAAATTATTTATTTATTTATTAACAACTTCTCAATAAATAAGAATCACACCACAATAAACCTGGAACATAATCCAATTAATTTAAAACATTCGTCAATCGAATGTCAACATGCAAAATCTAAAGTAATACACCCACTGAATAAATCCCATAGTAACAGTGCTGGAAATAACAGAAATACAAATGTCCAATAACAATGAAATAATGGAAAGGGCTACACATGCCCATCTAAATGAAAATACTAAGAGTGGGCCTGAATGAACGAAGTCGTCTAATCAAGAGACCTGCAACTCCCACTTAAGCTGCAGCGCGTTCCTTCCAAGAGATCCTAAGCAAGACGCCCCTGTGGCAGGGCACCTGTAATACATACATATATATACAAGAAAGAGAGAGAGAGGAAAACGGGTCAGAGCCCGATAGTGTATATGATTTTAAAAATTGTTTAGCAAGTATTTAAATTGATACAGGCCAATGCAACAACATATTAGTGCGACACTCTCTTGAGAAATTCTCACCTCTCTTCTAATGGGCACACCTATCGCACTAACCTCCCCAACGGGTTGTCTTATCATTTATCGCACTAATCTTCCCAATGATTTAACCTATCTTATATTACTCGTAAGATTCCAAATTTCACGATTCAATTGTTTGAAAAGAATATTTCAATTAGTAACCAAAGTTCTCATTTTGACTTTATTAATCAATAAAGTTTTCCAATTTCATATTATACTTTCTCAAAACAAGTATTTACAATTTGAGTCATCAACCATGTCCTACATATCAAATCACAGTAGGCAGTTCCAGATTTCATAATTTCATATATATATATATATATATATATATTAACTACTCGAAAATATATATATATCAAAACAGCACCCCTCATAATAACTATGGTGCGGGCCTACTCTACTATCCAAACCCCATATCACTCACATTAAGGGGAATACAAATTCGGAATCACTCTCGAATTGTATTAACACATATACAAACTATAGGTTCCAAGTCTCTTAGGACCGTCTGAACTATCACTGCGATAGCCTGTACCAAGGATACATATACACAAACAATATGAGGCGAAGCATAGATCCCAAGTCTCTAAGAGGAAAGCACATACCCGCATCTCTTAAGACCGTCTGAACTATCATTCCGATAGCCTGTACCAAGGATATCTATGTTCTAGGGTACAAGTCAATATCCCCCATAAAGGTCCCATCGAGATAAGACTGTCCCAGCGCGGAAACCTCAGGGATAGCAAGTAGCGTGGGCATGATTTTCACACATAGATAGTATATGCATACACAATCATATAACTGTACTAATATTACCATATCAATAATGGGTAAATTCTCAATTCCCATAATTACGTCTTTCGCATTATATAGTTATCACGTATAACCATTCACAATCTTACTTTAATTTGAGGATCTTTTCCACTTACTACATAACGCTTCATGGATTCTATCCTCCCAATTATAAAATTCAGTAGGTATACACATTTGTCCCTAAGTAATTCTCTTACGTGTCTCTCTCTCTTTAAATCATAAATTTATCGACCCTTATGTAATTATCCCAAAATACAATCTTTCCCGACATCAAGGGTCCCAAAATCTATTCACATGTCCTACTGGTCTTCCCTATCTCCCAAAACATTTTATTAAGGATGCTCAAGAATTATCTCACGATAAATTGAATTTAACTCATTTAAAAAGGGAAAACAGGAGTCTGCTAGGAGGGGTCGCTCGATCGATCGATCAAGCAGGTCTGCGAAAACTGAAATTCTGCAGTTACGGGTTTCATCTCCAAACACCAACAATTTCCATATTGTCTAATCCCAATCGTCCCAGAATTTATGCTACTAACCTTATATCATCATATTAGGTATTTTCAACGTAAAGCATGTGAATTTCTGTGATTAAATCATGAATTAACAGCCCCAATTTCATACAAAAATCTCAAGAACCCTAAATTCTCTTAAACATGGTTCTAACAATTATTTCCAGAATTCTCTTCTTATACACATCATAATTTCGTGGTTTGAATTCCTCTACATGGCAAGGGTTTCCAGAATTATCAATTAGACCAATACTACATGGATTTTCGTATCATAAATCGGGTTTTCCTCCATTAAAACTCATCTTAATTACTCCTAAACTAATATGAAAGATGCACCAACGAAATAAGCAAGATAAACACTTACCTAGGATTCTCAGAGGTCTGGTTTGGTTCCGAATTCGGTATGGTTGCGTTCCCCATCTCGCGATCTACGCGTTGGTGGTGGCGGCGGTGCAAACCATTGAGTTTTGGGCCTTGAATTTGCCTTGAGAGCTCTCTCCTTCCTCTCCTATGGCCGTCAATTGTGTTTAGAGTTTCTAACTCTAGAAGGTAACCCAGGTATCTGATATAACTCCTCTAATTTTGGTGGGTTTAATTACCCAAAAATGTAAAATGACCAAAATGCCATCCCGGGTTACTAATTAGGCCTAAAAATGCCCCGAGACCCAAAGTAAACTCCCGGGTATACTTTTCTGACTATCTCGACCCTTCCGGACGCGTTGGTGCACTCAAAACGACCATCCGAAAAACTTATAAAATATTCACTTTTATTAATTCACATTTAGTTCCGACACGACACAGGCGCGTCCCGACTTAAATTTCCAAAATTGCCATTTTATTCACACGTGACAATATTATAAAAATAAATCTCATATATTACTATACTCATCCAGTAATATGTAACAAATAATAAATTTTCAATAATTACTAACTCTCGTCACGCTAGTAAATATTTAAAGCAACATTCCGAATTAAAATTAAATTAATTTATCTCAATTAAATTTAATAAATCCCATAATTTAAAAGCTATAAAAATACGGGGTATTACATTATCCTAATTATATCCCTAGTGTCCAAGACCTTTCTCAACTTCTGACATTCGCTTGGTTTCATGCGTGGGACGTCTCGCCGAAGCGAAATCCAAACAAGGAACCCTCCCGTTACACTACCACCTCGCATCGTCGGTCGTCGAGATGTAACGGTCGAAGACACATGATCGGGACTGCTAAAATTCTAACTCGTAACCCTACTAATGCACTTCTACTTCTAAGTCTTACCATCTTAAATTAACTGAAAATTTAACTAATCAGGCATTTACTTTCTGTAAGATGCCACAAATGCTTTATCCCAATATACATACCTACATCTTTTTAAATGGACTTCTCATTAAGGCATAATCATAAGTCTCTATCCGGCTTATTATCTTAGTCTCCCCCACATCGATCAGAGGGAAGGACTATTACAGTGCTCCTATATCGCACATCAACTTAGCCCTTTAATCACTCAATCATGTGATTCTCGGCTAAACCTTCCAACCCAGCATCTTAACAACAAAAGAAAGAAAGGAAAGAAAGAAAAAGAAAAGAATTACAACATCTCTCCCCTTCCAACGTCGTTAAGGTTCACACGTGGAGCGTCTCGCAAAAGCGAAATCCAAAAAAGGAACCCCTCCAATGCATTACTGCTTAACTTTGTTGGTCGTGGAGATAAGGCAACAACAAGCACAAACAAAGCAAACAAACAATCAAACAAAACAAACAAGGCAAACAAAACAAGTAATGAAAATTCCTCGCATACCTCAGACTACCTCTATAAAGTCTCAACATGTATCCAGGAGAGATATTGTAGAATAAATAGCTCCACTTTGAAACTAGACATAGGATAGCGTCGCGATTTATTCGCTTGCTATCGTTCCAACCGAACCAAGGTTATTCCACTCGTATAACACATATAATACGAGTAGCACATAACACACATATACATTTAAAATATCATCACTCGCCTTATAATGAGCGAAGGAAAATATAGAACCTCCCTACCACGGAAGTCATATAGATACATTCGCTATAATAATATCGATACTACCACAAGCTCGATTTACACACCCGAATTTAAGGTTAATATCATATTACTCCACCTTATCATAAGGTATTGCTCCACCCTCACCTAAGGTGGAACTCCTGCCAACATTCATGCCAATCTCTTTGGCCATCACTAATGGTTCCTAGACACATTATTCTATTCTTAACCGAACCAAACTACTCCCATCTATACCCCGCCTAGGCATCCTATTATTTCCCTTGTTCTCCAAATCGACAAGACCAAAATGCGTGGTTCTACATTCCACGTCAAAACCATTACTCCACCTCTAGCTACTCTGGCGATTAACCGAGTAGTTCCCCTAATTTCCTCAATAAAAGAGAACATGCTATCGGCCTCCCTTTCCTTAGTTCAATGAGTCGTCCCCGGTTGGATGTCCACCAATGGGGTCTCATGAACATGAATTCTCCTGAAGTGTTAACAACACTTACTCGTGAGCCTATCATTCCACTGAAGGCTCGTTCTTCCTTATACCTACCTTATTTCGGTGTATGGTTTCCTTACTCGTACCACTCTTTATTCACGGTCGGCCTCTAACCGAACCTCGTGTGAATATTTGAGAATCTCCCTTCTCTTCATTCCTGATATCCCAGAGAAACTCCTTGTTGAAAATATCTAACGGGTTTCTCCCTGGGCAAAACCTCCAACTCCACCAAAATATGGAGACTACCATTTTTGCCATTTCAGTATTACTCCTATGAGTGAAAGATTTTCCTTCAATCTTCACACCTGGGCACTTCTATACTCCTCTCTAGACCAAAGCTCCCGGGACTTATATTTCCACTGAATGAGGTTACACTTCCTCCATCTGACTTAAATACAATATGTGGTCCTTATCAAGGACTTTTCAACTCCAACTCGATGTCGCTAGGAATTACAAACTTAGTACCACTCTCTACTGGCAGCGGCACTTGAAAAACTATATCTACTGTACTTAGTAGTCACGGTAGGGATATTAGATAACGCTACGGAGGGAGAAACCTCCAAAGAGGCCCTCATCCTCGACTATATCTTACAGTTCTTAGAAATCCCATCTCATGACGCCTTCACAACGGCCTCCTCTGATACCCTTCCTCATACGACTTGCGAATCTCACACAAACGAGCAAAAGATTTTATGGGTTCTCGTATCATCGCAGGAGAACGAAATCTCACAAGAGAAATCAACGATCTTAATCTTAAGGCTCTATATCAATTCAAAAGTAACGCTGAAAGCGTAATACGTCCGCACAGATTCCTAAGGACTCTAGAACCTAATGCTCATCTGTGACAACCCGCCTACTAAAATAATAGGTGGCCAACCCAATACTCTAATAATCACAGGAATCATAGATGGTCCATCCTCAGCATCATTGTCGATTAAAATAATAGTACGAGATAACCACCAATCATTTTAGAAAATGGACTATCAATTTAAAATTTTGTAAATAAAAGAAAAACACTTAGACAATCCAATTTGAAAAAGCGGAGGATACCAAAAATCAACGGGTAACGGAAAGACAATATAATAAATAATAACCGAATAAGCTGTCAGTTAACAGACCAATACAAATAGTTACACCGAGTATTACAGTTTATTACAGTATAATAAATGAATGCAAAGCTTGGGCAACACGCCCGAATAAATAAACTCAACATAACTAGAGTACAAAAGATAGAGGCGTCTAAAACAAATATCCTACAACATCCGCAATATGCTATATCTCCATGACAAATGGAATGGAAATGTAAATACGGGTGTCCTTACGGTAGAGCACCTATACGACAAGGAGTATATGCAAAAACAGAGAGATATAGATGGGTCAGGACCCGATTTGATATGACTACCATGTGACTAAAATACATAACAGTTAAGTGCGTAATTCTCTCGCAATATAATATAAAGGTTCTCACCTCTCATTCTTAAAGCACAACCTAGCGCAATATCAATGAAAATGCTCTAGTTAACCCAAGTACTAAGGGCTAACTTCTCCCCAGTCTCAACACTATGCCCTATTTGTGCGTGGGGTGTCTCGCGAAGCGAAATCCAAACACGGAACCCCCCCGATAAACTACTACTGGGCAAGGATGATCATCGAGATCCATTAGACCCTCAGCATGAAATCAATTTATATATATATATATATATATATGTGTATGGGACGTCTCATCTACAGCTACTCAAGGAGACACAAATAAATCCATTCACCATCAAAAGGCACAGTTCCTATTTCTTTCTTTAGGAATATACATAAATGGTAATTCATTTTATCAAATGTTTACCCATTAATCTCATTTCAAAACTTTATTTACCAATTTTATTTCCTTTCTTCCATCCAGGAAAAATATATAATTTAAAGCAAGTTTTATTAACATAAAAATGCTTTATCCTGTTCATTTCATATCTTTCCATTTTTCTTCTTCCATCCGAAAAATGTATTTAACGTCCCATTTCCCTTCTTCCATCCGGGAAATGTAATTAAAGCCATTTCAGTATCATAAAATGCTTTAATACCAATAATGTCCCACGTTATTGAACATAGTTATATATCAAATAATATAACGTATCTAAGACCGCTCATCTGGGTTTATCCACTGTGTGCGCCCCTAAATGGCTATCATCTTCCAGGGCCTATCACCAAGACAACCTGGGATCCTATCGAAACGTCGGGAAGCGGCCATATGCCTGCGGGAGAGTTATGACCACACCCAGAATCACCTCACCAGTGCAGAAAACATACAATAAACGCTCATATGGCCTAGGACTATATCCACCCTGCATTCATTAGCCAGGGGGCTTCACCATACGCACGCAACTTCCCTTATGATAGCGATTTAGAGAGGTGTGTATCCATAAATTAACATTTATAAAAATCATTTTTCCATTTTGAAATCATTCACTTTTACATTCTCAAAAATTATTTATTCTCAATGATTAAATACTAACTTTTAGAATATACATTTCTTATTCAATTAGTCATATTTTATTAATGACCTAAGACCCGAAGTGCCATTATCCTCAAACTAGTCTCCAAGGGTCCAACACAATATCCTAAGTCATCAAATCGAGTCTCCCTCAATAATTATCTCCTAAAAGTCTCAACATTAACATTTTATCATCTCATAAAGTTTAGGTTAACTTCCTATTTTATTCGGACATTAACCTATACAAACTAGTCCTCGGGGTAAGCCCAATTATCCTCATTTAGCCTAGGAAATTAGTCTACCCAAAACAACCCTCTAGGACTCTCCATTACTTCCCAAAGGAAGGTTCCCAAACCTCGAACCTACAAGAAAAGGCTAAAACAAAACTAGAAAAATCTCACAAAAATAGGGCAGCCGAATCGATTCGCCTGGGGCCGAATCGATTCACCTGTGGTTGCGAATCGATTCAGTGAGTAAAATTAACTTTATGCATTTGTCCGAATCGATTCGGCCTTAGACCGAATCGTTCGGTCTCCCAGACCTGTAGCCTACCCCCTAACTGAATCGATTCACCTCGGAGACGAATCGATTTGGCCCTGCGAATTTGCCCAATTTGGGCTACGGGTTGAAGAACCCTAAAATTCCTAAACCCTCAAATCCTTGATTTTCTCCAACATCAACAACAATTATTTATACTACATCATTTCTATACTACCACTAACTGATATTTTTTCCTCAAATCAAATTAAACTACAAAGTTTAGGGTTTAAATACCAAAATCAACATAAACCCATTTATGGTTTAAATCTCCAAAAATTAACTATACATGCAAATTATCACATTAAATCAATATCTTGCAAGTAAGAAACTTGCCTCGAGGTTGTAGTCTCGGATCCTCCTCCGATGGTAACGAATTTCATCTTCAAATCTCCATTTTTCTCTCTTTTCTCCCATTTCTCCCAACTCTCTTCTCTCTCTCTCTCTCTCTCTCTCTCTCTCTCTTAGCTTCTAACATAAGAATGAGGGAAAATAAAAGGGGTGGGGACTTATACGAGTTCTAAACATAAATGCCCCCTCTTTTAATTGCTAATACACCATTAAAAAGACTCGTAACCACATAATTGTGTCATAACCCACCAAAAGTGCCCGAAACTCAAAAATACAACTTGGCACTTATTTTGACTATCTCGACTATTCTAAAAACAACCGCACCCCCTATTTTGGCATTCGGAGTAACGTGTACTATTTTTGTGTTCCAAATTCATTTTATTTCATTAATTAGGCTCCAATTTAAATATGAGTCACAACCGTCGTTTAACATATAACGACGCAATAAAACACAACATAATTCTATTTACCTTCTCATAACGGTAAATAGACAAAACACAGTAAATATTATCCCTTAATATCACGGGAAATAATATTTACTCCAACTTCCCCTATTTTATAAAATTAACCCATTAGACAAAATAATATAAAATAGTCGCTCAAAAGCCTGGGTTGTTACATTATTCTCATGAAAAGGAAGAAGCTTCATTTAATTTGAATGCCATTGATATTATATATGATGTTGAGTTAAAAACTAAATATATATAATAGTATTTTTTGAATGGTGACCTATGTAAGAAAACTTACATGGACCAACTTGAAGTTGAAAAATTAATATGGAAGGCACCAATAAATTTGATAAATCATCAAATGAGAATGAATTGAGAATAATATATGAATCTTGTTTATCACTAATCATGTTGAAATATGAATGCACTCTTATTTATTATGCAAGAATGATTAGCTAATATTTGGTTATAATATTTTGTTGCCTAGAAAACCAAATTCATGCTAAGTCAAAGTGTTAGTATAAAGAGTTGTAATGAAACAAGAATATTACTTGTTAATATTACAAGTCTATATGGATCAACTAATTGATCGAGTACATTGAAATACAAGAATATCTATTTAATTGATATATGATAATTGTGAACCATCTTGTACTCCACGTGATACAAGTATAAGAACATTATATATCGTGATAAGAAAAGATGAATATGCGAACATCTTAAGTAGTCTCAACTGAGCTACTAAATACGATTGACTTGGAATTATTTTTTGTGGGAGTACTATATGAAGGTTTATAATTAAAAAGTGCATTCTTATGCTATTGAGAAAGGTTATGTGTTTTGATAAAAACCACGAACCTAGAATTGATTATGAATCAATAATGGGTATGTGTCCAACACATATTATGATGTAATTTTTTGGAACTCCAAGAAATAATAATTATTGACACAATTAATGATGGAGTTTATGGTGACACCATTAGCTACGGCTAGTGAGTAAATGAAAGGTTAAAAGACCTATTATAAGATACTATTTATGGTATAGATTGTCACAGTCATTTTATCCACAACAATAGAATCATGGCTATTGTAAAATGTAAGAACTGTTATTTTAACGGAAAGAACGACAAATATGTCGTAAGAACAACATAGTTTGAGAACTTAAAACTAATGAGTTGTGTGTGTGGATTATGTTCGGACTGATGAGAATAAAACTTGACTTATCCTTTGACGAAAGGACTAGTGCAGGAGAAGGTGTTTAACACCTAGAAAGGGATCGGACTAAAGCCCGTTGATATTGAATCATTTGTGGTGGTAACCCAACCTATAGACTGGAGATCCCAAGAAATAGGTTCAAAGGGTAATAACAAGTCACAGTGACATGGGTTGAATCATGCTAATAATTATATACGGGGTTTTTCTTCGAGTCCATCCCTATGGAGCATGATATCCTGAAGCGAGTTAAGGTTGAGTTAATCATAACTCTTAATGAGGATCTATAGCTCTATTTTGAGTGGGGTGCCTAACTACAGGAGTATTCTTGATAGAATCACCTATGTGGATGTGGAAGTATGGCCGCTTCCTATGGTAATTTTGGGCAAAATTCCCTAGAGCGTTCACATACTGGGATAGAAGCACATGACCGTAACGTGTTGGCTTGATGACTACACCCAAGTAGGGTTGGGGGTGGGATGTTGTCACAGATAGAGTTCAGAACTACGAGTTACTCTAGTATAATCTGAACCATCATTACTACGTAAAGGTTCAAGTCGAAAGACACCTTTGCTTATGCACAACACTATAGATTATTGCTCAATAATTTTGTAAATTTTACTTGCGGGGGATTGTTACCGATGAATGTGTTTTTAAAATCCAAGTGGGGGATTGTTGCCAAAATTTATTTTAAAATACACAAGTGGAAGCATTCAATCACCCACCACACCCACTTGTACACTAATTTCGGCTAAAAAGGGAAAAAAAAGTGAACCCACTTTGTAAAAGCTATGACACCCAATATCCCCACTATCCCTATTATCCAGTAATTTCGGCTGAAATTAAGGGCTTACTTCTCCCACTATACCCACTAAACCACACTCTATAACCCACTTGATTTCCTCTCTGATTGAACGACTATTTTTTACAAAGTTTATGCTTTGGTTATATAAGTGAGGAAGAAATAAGAAAATGGTGCAAGAGAGATTTTCAGAGTTTGGTTTTGTGGAAAAAAAAGAGTAGAGAAACCATAATAGACACAAAAATGGTTCTCTCTCCAAATTTGTATTCACTAGAAAATATTTTCTTCATGAAAATATTTATTCCCTTAAAATATTTTAGAACAGTTTGTTCTCTTCAGACTGATATTACGGAAATTGAGCAATTAATTTGGAATGGGTGTTAGAAGACATATAACTACGGTGCATGGTTATATGATACAGATGTGATTATGGGCTTGTTTTATCCTGGGGACGACGTGACTGAATACTACCTACACAAAGAGGGTAGAGCCGCGAAACGTCTTAAAGAGAGCGACCTAGTCCGCGACTCAACCCAAGAATCGTCTATGACGAATTTATAAACGATTGAGGTAATATTGTTTATTGTTTATTGTGCAGTAAATATTTGGATTCAACGATGCTGTTCATATTTTGCGATGATCATATGAGGTAATAATTTAATTTTAAGTAGTAAACTAAAATTAAATTATGATTTTTATTTTCGATTTCTCCATAAAACTCTTTAATGTGATTTTTAATCACAATATCTAAATTGTACCAACAAAAATACCATTGAAACTTCTTATTATGTTGAGAATGAATCCCAAGTCTCCAAAGAGCATGAAATATTTTTCCAGATGCACGACATATTTTCATTTTTGATCTTGGGGTTCCTAAATCCGCTAAGGGGTTAATAAAGACCAACAGTATGGAATATTATAATACCAACATGATTTTAAAATATCTAGATTCTAGTGGACCAGCCCTACCATGAAGATAAATGGAGAACATGAACAAAATGGTGCAATACGCATTTAATAATGAAGAATCTACGAAAACAATAGCTACAACCCCCATAAGTGACGGTTTTATTAGAGTTCAACACCGAGTAAGGATGGAAAATAAGTAAGTCGAATCCTTAAAGATGGACCAAGTGTGACCACCATTACCAGGTCGTCTACTAAGACCATTAATAAAAAAAAAAAAAAAAATCAAGCATTGCCTACTAATACACCAATTTGGTATATCAAGGGTCATAAATAGTTGTAGCAAAAAAAGATTGAAGAAATTTATCTAAACTCATAATATAACTTTCTTGATGATGCTGGAACAGAAATTGCATTGTGATAAATTTGATAAAACCAAAAATGATTTAGGCTTTGATGGATATTTCGAAAAAATATCCGAGTACAATATAGGTGCTTTGTAAAGGCAATTTTAGACGTGACACTTTTTATATGACAGCACAATAAATTACCCTTAAAATTAAACCTTTTTTTTATGATCTCATCTTTGAAACTTTAGTCTATTCTAAATGTACCAATGGGGGGGAGGGAAGAACTGTTTAGGCATGTTATTTGGATTGCGTCAAACATGTCATCCTCATCGCTAGTGGGGAGACCTTTAATGTGGTTCTTGCTCTAGCAATAACCAACTAATGATTTCTTTAAGGCTATCTCAGTTTATATACAGTTTGAACGCCCATTCTTGGGTAATATGTTCACATGGTGTAACGGGTGGGGTAGTCGAACTCCTATTCGGACCAGGATAGAAATACTTTTTATTAATTTCTTGTGAATGATTATTCTACACTAAAACATGTAAATAGGCTTCTCTTGGAACACGCCCCACTTAAATTTGCGATTTCGAATAATCTTGCTCATAGTCGTAAGCCATTTTGATTTTTTAATGCATGGTGTAAGCATTTGATGATAGAAATGTGGTAGCATATTGATCTTAAAGATGCGGTTAAGAACAATTAGGACATGTTGTGTAATGAACCTACAGCTAGAGAATATCTTAATAAAGCATCAACGAATCTAAAGTATTGGTTGCCATGTGAAATCCTTTTGGTGCAAAAAATCCAAAGAATAATGGATGAAGTAAGGAGATGAAAGTATTTTGCTGACTTGGTTGGTTTGTGTATTTGGTTGTATGCGAGCCAGGCTAGGTTATGGTGTTACCAACTAATAGATTATCTTAGCCTTACGATAATTAGACGATTATGTACCGTTTGATGCTTTTTAATTAAAAAGACTTGTACTTCGCTTCAGAAAGAATTTACAGTGAATGCTAAGAAAGCTTAATTAACTCGAATATAAAGAAGAATGTGTAAAGTGCATAAATAAAGATGACGAGAAAGTTTAAACTAAGTAAAACAGTAAAATTAGGTTAAAAAATCAGAAAAAAAACGGTTACACTAAGAAATATAAAAAAAGCTGCACTAAGAAATGTAAAGACAGTTTAAATGTAAAGGCAAAGGAACTATTCATAAAATATAAAGAAAATTACAGTAAATCTACCATACGAACTACTTCGAAGAAGAGGAAAACTGTAAGGAAATGAAAAAAGAAGAAAATAAAAGGAAGGAAAAAGAGGTAAAATGAGTAAATGTAGTCTTTTTTTTATTGAGTGAGACCTCTTTACCTCGTCATTTAGCTGCTTATTTATAGAGTCCCTTGCCATGCAACTTCTATATGCAAATAATGGGTGGTTACTCACTTAAATTCTCCCGCCTAGGTGCACTCACAACACCATAACCGCTATTTAAGTGCTCACCCCGCGTTTAAGATTTTGACAAGTGTTAATTGCTTGAGTAACCATTTGTGTTAAAATGACCCGTTATGTTTTCGAATGTAATCATCGTCTTGTATTTGTACATGACTTCACTCTATTGGTCTGTAAATATGTGGTGTAAACATACCCCCCCCCCCCCCCCCTCCCGCACTAATTGATTTTTGAGAAAAATAAGTAAGTGGATTGTTAAACTTCGCACGTTTTACTCCCACGTTCAGTCATAATTACTTAGTGGTAAATGATCGATAAATAGATATCTTTTGGAAGTGAAGAGATCTCAATCATTAATCTATTAGTTTTTTGGCCTTTTAACTGAGCTACTTATCCCATCTCCTTACATCTTCTCCGTATTAATAATGGCTTTCGAAGAAAACAATAATGATAATCCTCAAGGAATTTTTTAATCTGGTTTAACTTTAAATCCCACGGGAAATAGTGTTAACCCATGGGAGTTATTATTTCCTCTTTAGATGAGTTTTGCAATTACAAATTTTATCCAGTTGGTGCCTGGCACACTCGGGGATAAGATGGTGTTACTGATCATGATCCGATTGTGTACACTGATGTCCCTGATTCACCTTATTTAGGTGGAATCTGTTATGGTATTACTGGTAGACCAGTTATGGCAATTTCAACACTCATGAAGAAGATCCTGACAGTGCCATGGATTTTGGGGATTATGATAACTATAAGGAAGAAGTCAGTGAAAACAAACCCAACTACAATTTTCATATTGAGTAAATTATTATTGCTAGTATCCCACCATGGTTCGTAGTGGTCCTTTTCCAACTCATACTTTTCAACCTGCATGGGAAGAACCTGTTCAATAAGCCCACGACACAACAGGCGTTGGTTATGATCGTACTCTCGCTCTTTACCGTTTTCCACTTAAGTATCGAACGCAAGTTACTTATCTTAATTTCAACTGTCATCCTAGGAGAGATCACGCCTGGTCTAAATTGGATCAACCCTTCTTCCTTTTTTATGCACGCCAGAATGCATATTTTAACCTCTTGGATGTCTGGCACTGTTCCACTTTCAAAGTGCCAAGATATGGTGTTACTGGCTCCCATTATCCTTACTACACTTTTATGCATTGCATAAATTATTTCCTCACCAATGGCCTCAAAATTTCCTATGATTAGGGATAGCTTCGACATGAGTGCCTTCGAAACTTGGGTGACTAAGTCAAATTTTTTACATTTCCCTTTCTGACATGGCTGTCTTCCTACATAAGTTGATTACAGATCCAATCCGGGATTTAGGGAAGCATGTATATGACACTTTGGACATCGATTATCCTTCATTAACTCATCATTCCATTGCCAGTAATGTTGGCTAAGCTTTTGAAGTTATTCAACCTTCTCTAATCTTTCCCCTTGGGTTTTGTTCAAAGGTCATTCTCAAGACAACTTTGTTTGGGCCTTTTTGATCATTCAAAACTTCGAAGCCTCTCCTCTAACTCCAAAAACTCAAATCATCTTTTTCTTTAAAGCTATACCTCTTTTATTATGAGGTTAAGAAAACATCATGCAATGTTTGAAGATTATGATGCTCGAATGGCCTTCCATGATGATCTTTATACTAAAACCAATACTGTCTTGGAGGATTGGAAGGAGTTTACTTATGTTTTCATGTATGGCTAAGATAACCCAAAGGATTAAGATTGTGGAGATCTTTCAGAGGAGATAATTTCCTTTAGATCCATGGTTCTAGAGGAGGCAGCTCGAGAGGTGGTCAGGAGATTTCAACACCACAATGTATTACTTTTGAAGATGGATCAAGATAACGCCTATTTAGATTCAGAACAAAAGCATATTATTTTCATGTGAAATACATTTCGCAAAATTGTCACTTATGCGTTCTCCCATTATTACTCACTCTAAAGAGAGTGATGCTATGATTTTTCTTATAATTATGAGCTCTAATTCTTAGTATCAATGAAAAATTACTATTGTTTTGGATTACTATTGAATGCTTATGATCTGAGCCAACATGTTGTGAATCGCCTTATTTCCCGTGATATAGGTTTTCATTTGTTTTGGTTGTTAATTTTAATTAAACCAATTTTGTCATTCCGACATAATGTTTATTTTAACCATTTAATGGGTATTTTATGCTATAACAAATTTTGGTATGCCCTTTGTACTTGGAATTGTTTTTGCACCTTTAGACCCATAAAAATTTCAATTTTTGTATATTCTGCATGCATGTTTTTTTATAGGTAGTGGTTCCACCGAATCCAATCTCATGTATGGATGTGTCCAAATAAAAACTTCTTATTCTTATTAGAGTAATTAATTCCCATATATGGACACTTTTTGTTATTCTCTTTAACCAATGTATTTGGCTACCTTGGAGGACCCAACACTAGACTCCAATTTCTTGGGCCATTAACAAGCCACAAATCTAATCATGAGATCATTTTGATTGATTTCACCCAGAATGACATTTTTTTATCTCTCAACTTCCCCATAACTTTTTTCCTTTTGGAGCGAAAACCTTATAAGACATGTGTTGGTTCTTACCTGCTACTATTCTTGCATTCCAACTGGTCTATTTGAGCTATTTAAACTCACATACGAGTTTCTCTTTCTTTTTACCTTTTCCTTTCTTTCTCCAAACATATTTTTAGCTATTTGGTTTATTTCCTCTTCCTCTACACTTTTTCATCACCAGATGGCTTCTAGCTCAGAAAATGCGAATGTCTACCCGAATGTGAAGGAGATATTAACAATTCATAGATGATAACTATATTGTCACTGGGTATATTATTTACCCCACTTAACTATCGTGTGGGGCTACCGTCTTCACTGTAGGCCAACTTTTTCAATATGCAATTCCCTTGAAGATCTTTGTCTTTTATCCCAGGTTGGGGATCAAACTCTTCCCATCAAAGACTCTACTATACTCAAAGAACATTACCTCCATTAAATTTATTGTTTATCCCAAAAAACTAGACAAAGACGAGTGGACCCAACAGGTGAACACATGCTCATAGCGAAGGTAAGATAGATGGAGAACACTGGCATTCTAGACCCTGTCAAATTAGCTTGACTGACATTGAATATGATCCGTTTGTTATTTTTAGTTCCATTCAATTATGGAATTTATCATTTAACTATTTTTAATTCAATTTTAAGATGGTTGGTCCCACAATGTTGGATATCTGCTAATTGACTGGATTCAAATTCGTTAAGGAGGATGTTTATCCTCAAATTTCATCCTCCAGATGACCTTTGTCTCTAAAGACCAAAAATTCCATCATATCATATTCCAACTTTATGAAATAACGTAGGAAGACTAAGGGAGTTGTGTGTAATATTACTATTTTCTCATGCTTTGTCTTTTAAGGCATGTATTTATTGTAAAATATTATAGGGTCATTTTGGAGTATTCTTTTTTGGCATCCATCCTTGTGGAGGGAAAGGAGATAGCCCTATCCCCATAACTCTTAGTCTCCTTTTATTAATATGTTGTGATATCCAAAGTGATCCCTCGAATGCCAATCAAGGTGGGTTATTGTGTGTCCTCCAAATATGATTGCATGCATATATCCCTGAGATTGGGAATGCCAAAGGCAAATATGGTCTTATTTATCTCAGTTATTTTTATCGATACAAGACTAGTAACAAGAGCTTCTAAGCTTTTATTAGCTTGTTCACATGTCTAATTTCTTGGAGACCAATGTTTCTTTTATATCCCTTGTTGTCGACAACACAAACCCCTCATTATATTGTTTTAATTTTTAATAAATCCTATTCTATTGAGGAAATAGACTCTTGATAAGGGAGCTTTTTTTATTCCCATGGATATGTTATGTGGTACTTACCCCCCCCCCCCCCCCCCCCAAATGCTCCTAACTCCAAATATTATGGGGAGCTCTATTTACCTGCCTAGTTTTCAAGACGATTTGGCATGTATCAAGCTATTCTAGTTCCTAGGAGGAGTGGTTCTAGTCTTACATCCCTAAAGCAACTATTTTAGCAAGGATTACAAACTTTGTTGCAATTCGAAGAACCTTTAGCATTGTTGGTGTTGAGTTTGATGTTGGAATGACTAAGTCCTTTTTAAAAGTGGTGTTATGTCATGTTGGGATTCATTTAAATCTATGACATTTTAGCTACATACCCCTCAATGCACCCTTCCCTTGGTAAGGATCCTTTCAATTTTCATAGCTTGTATTTATCTTTTGGCATTTGCTTATACATTTCATATTATAGGTGACCTCTCCTACTGCTTATATTTCTTTTCAAAGGAGGAAACTTGTCCTTGAGGATGAAGACAATCTAATAGAGGAAGAAAAGGAAGATGTTGTTCCTCTTTCTAGATAATTAAGGAAGAAACCTCCTTCTAAACTTCTAGCTAGTACTCACTCAACCACTCTTAATATTATTTAACCCTCTATATTAATCATGCTTAATATCTTAAGGAGGAAAAGAATTCAACCCATAGATAAGAATACGTTTGTCAAGGTTAAGTTGGCGGGTATACCAATATCTTATCCTGTAAAGTAGTCTCTTGTGCTTTGTTATTATCACACCAATAATCCTTACTCCGAACTTTTTTTCTCTTATCATATATCCAATTGGAACTTCAGCTGGTATGAGGGAACCTTTTACAACTGAGGATCTTAAGACTCATCCTTCGTATCTCCAATAATTGAACCAGTTAATATTCGTTATCAATGATCTACTCCAACTTTGAACCCAAATCCTGGAGTGGAATCATATCCAATAAATGTAGATTATCATGATTCAACTTTCATCCCTATAAATAAGACTGCTAGCAGTAAAAGTTTTATAGAAGAAAGACCTAAGAAAGAAAATAACCCTCTGAGTTCACTCCCAATTCTCCTGTCATTCTCACTTATTCTGAGGTTGCTTCAGAGACACGGGCTTCTCCTTAAAAGGAGACTACTCCATCAACTGGGGATGTTTTTGAGTTGATGAACCCTAAGGAAAGTCGATACTTTCCAATAAGAACTCCAACAATTGATGTCTAAAGCCTCCGTTCGAACATCAGATGCATATTTTCTAGCATGTAACAACAGCTGCAGCAACTTCTCCATGCCCAACTAGATCCTTTCTATTAGGAAATGGAGGCCTCTCAAGCTTTGAATCTTCTACAAAGCTTTTGTAGGGTACCATTTTAGTCCCTTACTGATTTTTCATTCCTTAGTGGGTTAAGGACAACCCGCTCTTGTATTTTTGAGCATGATGGCATGGAGGTAGCATCTAGTGTCTAATGTCTCAAGTGGATGTAGATGAAGGTGTTTTATCTGTTGACCAAGCCTAATATTCTCAAAACAAAGTTAAGGGATCTAGAGGACTTTAAGAGTTATGGATTATTCAAGCTAAAAGAGTTTCCAATTTTACTTAGAAAAGGGAATTAGAGAAAAGGCTGGATCAAATCAATGTTGAGCTGGAAGTGACTATCGCGGAGGATATTGACTTTCAATCAAGGTTGAATCAGCTAGTAGGGTACATGTCGATATATGCTAGAGGTGAAGCATCATTTGAAAAACGGTTGGTCCAAATTAAAACCAAAATGGTCATGTATAAAAAAAATTGGACTAATTTTAGGTCCTTTGTATATATACATTTATCATCACATAGTTGCCAAAATATTTTATTATGATTTTGTGCCTTTACATTCTTGCTTCCTATATAGTTGGATAATGTGCCTTTAATAATCTATCATTTATTTTTCTCATGTGTATATGAACATTTATTTCCTTCAAATGGTACGATCCGCCTTTAAATGTTTTATAAACCTGGAAAGGTCCTTCTCATTTTGCGAATGACTTTCCGTGGGCTGGATATTTTGATCCTAAAGATAAAATGATTTTACAAACCAAGTCTCCTTCATTTAAGGTCCTACGTTTCACTCTTTTGTTATACCCATCAACTATGTTCTTCTTTTGGACCAATATGTTGTTTAAGGCGCTGATTATATCCTCATCTATGTTTTATAATTCAATTTGCATAGCTTGATCATAGCCTTCTACAGTTAGTTAATTTAGGTTATTACTTTTAATAAATTTAGAGTGATTTTTACTCGTAGGACAATATCATAACCATAAGTCAAAGCACCTGGATTTACTCCAGCGCTTAACCTTTTAGAAGTTATATAAGCCCATAATACTTATGGCAGTAAATTGTAATGTTCCGTTCAAATTTTCTCATTCACTTTGCTCAGGTAGTTTTTAATTACATTATTTATAGACTCCGTCTACCCATTTGATTGAACATAATAGGGTGTTGCTTTAATCAAATTTATCCCTAACCTTGAAGTAAATTCTAACACCAGTTCAGAATCAAAGATACTTGCATTGTTCAACATTATACTTTTAGAATCCCAAACCTATATACAGTATCTTGCAGGAAGTCTACTAATTCATTCTGGGTAACTGATTCTAAACCTTTAGCTTCCACCCATTTGGTAAAATAATTTGTTTCCACAATTATAAAAAAATTCATCTTGGAAGATGGGTAATAAATTTTACCAAGACCATAAATTATCCAACCTCGAAATAGTCAAGGTTTCACCATATATTGCAAATAAATACTAGACACGTGTTTCAGAGGACTATGTTGTTTGCATTTTTTATATCCTTTAGCAAAGTATATGTAATATTTTAAAATGGAAGGCCAATAAAAATCATGCCTTTTTAACAACCATCTCATCTTAGGACCAGCTTGATGAGCCCCACATAGACCTTCATGGTAGTGGACAATGGCTATTAAACCTTCATCTTTACTTTAACACTCTCGAATCATTTTATTTGCACCTCGTCATAACATAATTGGTTGCTTTTAATTTGACAACCCTATCGGTCTTAATATCTAGGTCAATTAGATATTCAACTAATAGTTTTCTCCAATCTTTATGAATGTTTATACTTTCAATTTCAACAAAAGGCCACTTATTCTGAAATAGTGGCAAGATACAACTGATAGAACTAAGTTTTAATTTTTCTTTGAAGTTATCATCAGGCTTTAAACCTGAAGCTTTTTTAGCCATTTCATTGGAATCTTCATTTAAAAACCTGGGAACATAGTTCAATCTGCCTGCGTGCTGAACTCCTTTAGGGCATCCGATCAACCATCTTTATAGGAGAGCTTCTTAGTGTACTCAATTTGGATGGCTGCAGCAGCAAATGCCTTATCCCATCCTTTATTGGCATCCTCTTCCTTATATTTTTTTCTTTTAGCCATCAAAACAGTAATTCCAGTGTTTAGATGGAAGTCTAATCTTGAGCAGCCTTTGCCATAGTCTCAGCTTCCTTCATTTTTTGCTCTGCCAGGGTAATTTTACCATCGATGACCGTTATTTTTTCCTCTGTTGTCATTGCCATATCCTCGACCGTTGTAATCTTATATTTCCTAGTTTTTATATCTCTCTCTAAGGCCTCCCCAGATAACTGCAAGAAGTTCTGCAAACCTTCAAAAGCTTCCTTTGCATTAACCGAGGAAGACTTTAACTGGTTATCCTTCTCCGATATTTAGTTATAATCCACCAAGAATGAAAAAAGAATAAACATGCAACATAAGTACAAAACAAGTGCAACAAACATTATTAAAGATAAACAAAAAAGTTAAGTACTTACCAAGGCCATGTTTCGACTAGCCCTCTCAACCAATCGGGATATGGACATAGGGGCTACTACAGACCTATCTGCCGAAAGAGTTCCAGACATTCTCAAACCCTTGGCCAATCCAGGGTTGATTGCCAAAAAGGCATCTTCAATCCTTCCTTATTCGGTAGGGGATTTTTGGGACAACTCTTGGTGGTTGGATAGACCTTTCTTCAACCTCTTGAATTGAGGATCAATGGTTCGTGCTTCTTCAGCAGTGAGGATTTGAGGCCTCTTGTCTGTAGAAGTATTTTTTTTGACAAAGGGAGGTGATTTGGATCCATTCAACAAGTTAGGGATTATTCTCTTCATTATTTCTACAGTAGGTGAAGTAAAGATGAAGTCCTCCTTGTGCAAGTTCTCTCTCTACTCTAGTTGAGTCAGTATTCTAGCAGGACAGAATCTGCTCAGGGATGCTCCTCTCTTGCTATTTGGTGAATGGCCCACAAATATTTGAGGTCGTCAATATTAACCTCACTTTATTTTAGGCATTTCTTTTTGTGCTCCTCTACATAAAAACCAGATGAAATAATTAGTCGACAAACCTGTTAGTAAATAAAGAAAGAAATTGAATATCAAAATAAAGGTACGACCTATAACATGCCCTTCCTGAGGGCATCTGGGTCCAATGTAGGTTACCCCCTTAGGAAAAGAGGCATATTGCCAGTTATTTACTACAACACCATAATCCCAGTAATTTTTATTTGAATATGAAAAGTTAACCACCAATGCCATATTGGCCTACTTGGTCTTTATATAACAGCTATTATCACCAGTGGTTCCCCACTTGTAACAAGTGCTCAACTCGGTAATCCTAATACGAGTCCCATGGATTTCATAGAACCTATTCACCCCATTTATAACCCGCCATGTATTGGGGATACTCCTGCTGGGACGACATCAAAATACTGAAAAAAATTGAAGAAAAAGTGGGTTTGGGGGAAAGGAGATGCCACACTCAGCAATGAACAAAGCGAGGATCCAGTGACCCTTATCCAGTGACAGCACATCAATAGGGCCACTAGCAATCTCTAAACCTACCCAACCTTCTTTCCCTAAATTCCTCTAAATAACCTTCATCTACAATGTACGCTATGATTGAAAGATAGAAAAATCAAAGAAGGTAAAAGGCAAGAGAGCTTACAGAGATTGAAAATCGACGGCAAATAGCAAGAAACGAAGGCAAATAAGGAAAGCTAGAGAAGAAAGAGAGAATCTAAGTTCAGAAAGTTTGAGGAAAATAAAAATGGAGGGAAACATCGGTCCATTATAGGTTGCCTCAAAAATAGAGATAAAATGATTGAACTGAATGGACGATTGAACTATTTGCGACCGCACGGTTCCCAAATATGCGAAAGGACCAACATACCCTTTGGCAGTTCATTATTTTTCAAATTATTTACGAAAATGACACCGCCTAGTAAGCTGGTAAAAAAAATTACAAGTACAGGAGATCGACTGTCGACTAACTCCCAGATAGCACGCTGAGCAAGATTTTGGAGTAAATACTCCATACCTTCGATCAATCATCAATCATGAAGCAATGGGGGCTTTTGTTGTATGTAAAAATTATTCATCTACGTGGACCAATGAGAAATGGACACTTGTCTTCCTACATGAAAACTCTCATAATTCCTACTTTCTTAGTCGGCTCTAGAGACACTTGGCCGACTAACATCAAGAATACGAACCATCAAGAATAGTAAAAGTCACTCGGGTGGGATAGCTAACAGCTCTTGTACATGTACTAAAAAATATCAACAATCTTATCTATTATATACAAATGTAAATACGTGAAGATATAAAGGAATTCCATCTCTTTAATTCCCAACCACTATAAATACACCATCTCCCTTAGCTAAAAGGGATGATTTAATCAAGCACAAATATACTCACCCCTGAGTCATTGTAACCACTAGAAATAACACCAACAGTGGACGTTAGCTTTTCTCATAGCTGAACCACTTTAAAACCTTATTTGTTGTGTATTTGCCTTGCTTTATTATCTTTATTTATCTGTGACTATAAATTTGGATCCACTCCATTTTTAGACATCAACAAAGATATTTTTAAATAATTTTGATTTTTTTACGAGTTCGTTAGAACTACTTAAACTGTCATTTGAATGAGTTCTTGATGGTCATTAGAACGAGTCCATGTTGTTCAAACAAGATCTTAAGTGTCTCCTTTTTCGTGCATTTTGGAATGTTGTTCAAAGTTTTGTTGGAGGATGTTCAAACGAGGTCAGGGACTTCATGCGAACATGGTGGCAGTTCATTCGAATGAGTACGCGTGTTTTTATTTTTTAAAACAAATCTTTTTCAATATTTAATCTCTATGTCTTTGTAACAAATTTCCCTATTAATAAAGATGCGGAATTAGACTTTAAAAAAAATACCTTTTAGAGTTCTTTTTATGATAAAACTATATAATGTTTCCATTTAAACCCCTTGGATCTTTGAGGATTACTTTGCGTAACCAAGAAAAACCAAATATAAGTCGTATAGTGTCTGTCTAATCTTGAACAGTGTTGAATATAAAAAAATTTCGAAAGGTATTTTTCCTCTATTTCTTCTTCTTTCTATTTTGGTTAGGAATTTGGCTTCACATATTTGCATGTTTCACTTAAATTTTAGAAAGATAAAATTTGGAAAAAATTGAATCTTGTGTGTGAGATAAAAGATACAAGTAAATCCATATCGCCTTCGCAGTTTTACAGCTACATGAAGTTTATGCATGGGATGCTAGTGTAGGGGTTCCCTCCTTTGACATGACTTCTAGGATATAAATCCTAGCTACAAAGGAATCATTCATCAGTACTTATGAAAAAGCCATTTGATATACTCAAGTGTATGTGAATTGCCTCATAATATCTCGTGGTAACAGTACGTGTGAGAAAGAATTCGATATACTCAGCGTATGTGAATGAGTTATGTTATATACCTCCCATTGTGAGTTCGGTCAAGCGATACGATGTGTGGGAACCGTTCAATATACGTCGCAGGTACTTGGCTAATAAAATGTGAAGGTCATATCGCTTAGGTTAACAATACCCCGCAGAAATGGCAACCCATCACAAACCGACTCCCCACTATGAAAAAAATATAGGGTTAATATGTAATGCTCGTGTGTTGTAGTATAAAAATGCATGAGTCTTAATTAGTATCTTTTATGCAACTTTTTATGTATTACCACTAAGCATGGAATAAAGCATGGGAATATACATGAATGGCATATGATAAAAGAGTTATATACATAAGTGGGGTAAAGTGAGAAAATATCTACAAGTAACATGGAGTTGTACAAGTGAACAAAGAATGGTAATATGGACAAGGTGTGAGACATGTGGATATACACAAGTGAGATATAGCATGGAGGTATGTATAAAGTGAGGCTAACATGGGAATATGTATAAGTGGATAAAACATGAAGATATGTGCATGAGATATTAATCATGATGCATGTGATATATACAAATGATGTGAAGCATGTGATACATGAAGCATGTTGAATTTCTACAAAGGAACTAAAGCATGGATATGTGCAAGTGGCATAGATCATGGGAATGTGGATAAGTGAAGTAAGATATGGAACATATACACAAGTGAATATGAAACATAAGATATATTCAACGGAATAAAGTGTGGATATACATAAGTGACATGAAGCATGTGATAGAAAATATGGTATATACATGTGATAAGAAGACAAGTATGATGGAGAAAAGAATATACATAGATAGTGTAACATGAACATGGTGTAGGAGGGTACTTTAGATAAGATGGAGGCGTAACCCCTTTTGAGTATGGTAATGATAAGTTAATTAGCCAAAACCTTGGATTAATGATAGGACACACAAACACAAACCCAATGAATATAATCTCAGTTTAAGCTCACAAATCTCTCGTGTATAACTCAGAAGATGGTAAAGAACTTTAGAAGTTATTTAGCTAGAGGGAGAGAGAAGTAAGCACCCTAGATACACCTTGGTAGGAAGGTAGAAACACACCAAACACCCTCAAGAAAATCTGTCAAGTATTAAAAGCTTTGGAATAAATAACAATGGTGAGTGAGTAAACCCTCTGGTCTGCAATAACTCTCTCTGATTTGTATTCTCTCTAGCAATAACTCCTGAACTCCCAAAAGATCGATGACCTCCTCAAAGGTGGTTGGGGTCCTTAAATAGCCCCCCACACCACCCCCGAGGCAACTCAGTCATTAAAGACTATGAAAGACATCCCTCATACTTTATGTCACAATATTAAATGCCTGATGCACTAGTTGTCTCCACGTCATAAACATTAAATGCCAAGACATGCTTTTTGCCTAACCACTGTGTGTCAGGGGGCTATTATCACAGAGGTGGCTCACCAACTGCTTGATAGCCCCAAATACCATGGTGGTTTACTCAAGTGCAAGTTTGATATTGTTTAGCTGGCTAGTGACATCACCTACAGTAGATGTGACATTAAGTAGATGGTGGGTTGTTTGGTTCATAACTCAACGCCCGATGGAACTCCAAGCTGCTCCGCCTGAGGTTCCACGGTCAAGGTCCTTCAGTGTTTTACCAGGTATATTTAAGATGGTCAGGACAAAGCACCAACGGTGCCTTACTTCTCAATCCTCCAAACCAAGTCCCTCTAAAGTTCCCATGGCGAGGTCATTTGATCGAGCATGAAAGCTCTCCCAGGCCCTGCCAAGCCTGGTCTCTCGTGAGTACCGTTTGACCTCACACTAAAACTCGTTATTATCTTCGTTACAACATTACAACCATTACAACATTACAACCATTATAGCTTACAATAAATATAAACAAAGATACAATATGACTAACACAACAAGCTAAGTATGAGTTGCCACGCTGAGTTGTCTCGCTGAGTTGCCATGCTTGAGCTGCCTCGGTTGCTTAATCCCAAACAATGTTTGCTAATTGGGGAATTAACTTTAATCTCAGGATTACCTTCAAGCCCCCTCTACACATGGAATATATAAAATGTGAGTAAGAGAATAAATATAATATACAAATGAGATAACATATACACATGTAGAAAAAATGGAGAAAGGAAAAATTGGAAAACAAAGTCCGTGTAAATAAAGTCTAGCCCTTTAAAGATATGCCCAGTGGAGTCACCACCGTGGCAATCCCAGTTCGAAGTGATAAAGTGAGAAGGAGGGGGAAATCTCCTCCTTACTGATCGCGCGGTGTTCACGTGCCATAACGATATAAAGCGATCGTTGCCAAGATATGAAACTGTGTGAATATGTAGAGATTGGAGTCGCCAATCAGCCATCTCCAAAAATATGGTATAAAAAATACTACTGGTGCATGCGAAACTAAAATAATCGTAAGCTCAGAGATTATGTTACTAAATTAGAAGGTGTTAGGCCTCTATTACGCCCTTTTGGTTTCTCACGGGCAATAAAATGTTATCTTTCTCCTAAAAAAGTGTGAACATATGTGCAATGTGTATGGAGTGAAAAATATTTATACAAGTTAATTATTTATGAGAAGAGGAATAATTATGTCTGCATCATGGGAAAGATGGGAAAGAATCATTCTAAGGAGTAAGACTAAAATAAAAGGATAATATAAAGATAGCCAAAATATGAGTAATGCATTGGATCATGACTTACTATGGAAAAAGTGAATAACTGTGTCAACGAGACCGCTAAAAATGATAACATAAATAAAAGTGGCTAAACTATGAGTGATGTGCCAGATCATGACTCACTAGGAAAAGTGAATACATATGTCAATGGGACCGTTAAAAAGCGATAAATAAGTAAAAATCGATAAACTATGAGCAATGTGTCGGATCCTGAATCGCTATGAAAGAGCGAAAAGGCATGTAAACAAAATTGCTAAAAAGATGATAAAATAAGTAAACTAACTACGGGAGTAACATATATAAAATATATAAGTAGAATATTAATTATAAAAAATGAAATTGGTAAATGAGGACCCGAATTCAAAAATAGTATCAGGATGCCTACGTAGCCAAAAAGGGCATCAAAGTCCAGGTAGTTTGAATAGGGAGCAAGGTTGGGTTTAATCCACAATCCAAAATTAGAGTTTCTCTCTTTAGTTTAAGAAGAAGTGTGCAAAAGTGGGAAATGTGTGTGAAAAGTGAGAAAAAAAACTATAATTTAGGATTTATATGTTAAATCCTCTTTTTGGGTTTTTGATTTTATGAAAATAAGTTTAAGGATATATAAGAAATAAATATGTGATTAGTGGTGGGAGAAAACAAGAGTAAAGTAGACAATGTGGTAAAAGTAATAAAATACGAGAAATAGCACCAAATTGGCAAAGTAGAATGAAAGGGTTTAGACCTTCTAAATTTTTTGAATTTTTATTTTTGGAGGTTTTGAATTATAATTCTTTGGTGTAAAAGATAGTGGTGGAGTGATGGAAAGTGGTGGGAAACAGTGAGGTAAAAAGCTGATGTAAGAGAAATTTTTTTTGGAAGTGATGTAACATGATTGGTTCACGAATTACGAGACTGGAGAAATGGGAATGGTGAGATCAGGGTTTCCTTAAATAGGAAACCCTGAAACATCAAAATGACTAGGCTTACCCTGGGAGGGGACATTGGTTGATGTGGGTGTTGGCTTGCCTATTGGTAGGGGTGACAAACTTGGTGGCCAAGTAATGCCCCGCCTTCCATCAGGCACGGGGGGGGGGGGGGGGGGGGGGGGGTCAATTGGTAGGTTAAAATAGATTTTGTTCGGTAGAAAGGTCGTAAATGCAAACCATAAGTACGATTTTCACACAGAAGGGATCGTTGGAAATAGGGTTCGAATCTCTATGTAAGTATTGTGAGATACTCTTGAGTCTGAGAGTTTATCAAAGTCACACATAGCTCGAAAAACATCCATTTATTATTTGATTAGGTTTTTTTTGGTAAAATGGCCATAAAATGCAAACCATAAGTTCGATTTTCTTAAGTCCGGTACCATTGGAAATAATTTAGAGATATATGATAGTGTGTTTATATAATATCAAGTCCAATACTGACCAAAGTCAAATGGGGCTCGAAGAGCATCTAGTCATTCTTCGATTAGTGTTTGGAGGAGGATCATGGGTCCGATGTTAGAAGGGACTTTATTTAGACCTTGTAGATATGTATGGGGTTATTAGAATAGGATGTCTACATAGATATATATTCACCAGTCACCTATCTTATAACTAGGTGAGAACACCCATAGATTTCTATCAAAAGCATTATAGCTTCAAAGGATCTCTAGTCCCATTATGACAACTTCATATTCCACTTGAATATTAGAACATGTGTTTTCTTCCCATCTATATCGATGTTTGGTTTTAATATGTTTAGGGGACTCAATAATTATACATATTCCTGAAATTATTTCAGTCTTCCAACTACCAAACCATGGCTTCCAGAGGCTTAAGAATATATATATATATATATATATATATACTACTTCATATTCACCTTATCTTATCCTCACATGGATAATCTTCCAATAAGTCAACCAATGCTTAGCCTTTTATAGCTCGTTGAGGTACATAGTGTCGACAAAAATTATATAGAGCTAATGCCCATTTACCAATACTTTTACGTAAAGTAGGCATTGTTAACATATATTTAATCAAATCAAACTTCAAAATAACATATACTTCTCTCGTAATAAGTAATATCTTAGTTTTATTGATGTGAAATACAAAGTTAAACATACTTTTTCCATTATAGAGTATCTATATTCATATTTATACCGAAATCTACTTAGATAATTCACAACCTGCTCCTTGCTCTTCTCAAAATCTTGTGCCAACAACATTCAAATTGAGGCATTAGAGGCTGCAATGTACAACTTTTGTGACTTATCTTCCCTTAAAAGTGCCAAAACTGGTGGCTTAGCCAAGTATCTATTGAGTATCTATAAAGCTTGATTATGATTTTCCTTCTAATCCAGCTTTTCTTATTCTTTTAGCTTAAAAAAAATGAGAACATACTTTTGTTTTTTCGATTGATATAAATCTATAAAGGAAATTTGTTTGACCCAAAAACCTTTGTAATTCTTTTTTGCTCTTAGGAGTTATGTTTTTAATTATGGCATTGGCCTTATTCATATCAACTTGATTCCCATTTTAGTGTACCAAATACCCTAGGATATTCCTTGTAGAAACTCTAAAGGCACATTTAAAAGGATTCATTTTAAGTTGATAAAGTATCATTCTTTCAAAGGACTTTTACATGTGTGTTATATGATCAGTCATTATTTTTATTTGGAAAATATATCATCAATATAACATCCAAAAAATGGTCAACTATGTCATGGAAAATGATATTCAATCCATTTTGGTAAGTAACCGCTGCATTAATTAATGCAAATGGAATTTTAATCCATTCGAAGGTTCCCAAATTTCCAGGGCACCTAAAGGCAGTCTTATGCACAGCTTCTTCAGCTATTAATATTTGGTTGTAAATTAAGTGATCATCCATCATAGACATGATAGCATAACCAATAGATCTTACAACCAATAGGTTTACCACTTGCATTGGATATTCATCCTTTGGAGTGATTGAATTTAAGTTCCTAAAGTCATTTTTCTTAATAATTGTCACTATGTTTGAGAGTCATTCAACATACCTGGATGCTCTAATGAATCCAACCTTTAAAAAAATTTAATTTTCTTCTTTTATTTTCATTGTAACTTCTAGAGTCATTTTTCGTGCCAGCTGTTTAACATGCTTGTATCCTTCTTTGATTAAACCTTAATGCTCCACCAATTTTATAACTAAACTAGTAAACTCATCATATTCTAAAACAAAACAGTCGTTATATTGATGTAAAAGTTCCATAACTAATTGTTGGTATTCTTTACTAAGATTTGCATTAATATATGTCACCTTTTTATTTTGCTCGTTTCCTAAGTTCACTTCCAACAAAGCATATGATTGTTTTACCATGAGTTTTTCATATTCTATTGGAGAACTTTCTAGATAACCACTTTCTTGAGGTGTTTCATCCCCTCTATCTTCTTTGAACACATAATCAACCCAATTTATGATCCTTTCTTCACTAATTTTGGTATACATATCTAACTCTCCAAATTTGTATAATATAATGGCTAAAGTTTTATTGGATCTTTCCAAATCAATATGTGTGCTAACCATTAATCAACAATTTTATTTATTTAAGTTGATCCTATTAGACAAAAGTTAGTTATTCCCAAGCTTCATATGAGACTTATGATTGTGATGCCTATGGTATCAATGTGTCCGCCTTTACATGTCCCATATTTTCTTGGAAAAGCTCAACCTGAACACAATTAGAGATGGTATGGAGAGGTAGGGGATCTTCTTCCACCTCCTCCACATTTCCATCATCCTTCATTAATAGCGATTTCTGATGAATGGAATAAGGGATACATTTGTTAGAATGGACCCAATCCCTACCAACTAAAGCATTAAATATTGATTTACCGTTAATGATAAAGAAATAACTTTTGAAAATTTATATGCCTGCTTTAATATCTATTGGTAGTACACATTTGGTCGACCTTTTATCTCCAGTGATACTATAAATTATAATTTGAGTCTAAAATAATTTAACATTTTATTTATTTATTCTACAAAGTATGGAGTGTAACATTATGTTAATGGTTTCACCGTTATCTACTAATATTATATTGATTAGTACTTGATTCACCTAAGCCTTTATAAAAAATGGCTTATATGATTGGTCATATCCTTAGTAGGCTCTTAGACCCATATATTAAATCCAAAGCAAACACAAATAAGGCAATATTGTCAACCTATGATTTATTATCTTCATCTAACTCGATTTTTGGAAGTTAATATCCCTCTTCGGGTTCAAACCCATTTGGGAGGATCATAGACATATTAATTGGCACTTACTATGGTAGGGATTCGAATTGTATAAAATTCCGTTGAAAATGCCCTTGAGAAGGTCCTATTACATTAACAACCACCATTTCTACCTTTTCCTCATCACCAGAAGAACTATATCTAGATGTGTTATCTTCATCCATGTTCATGGCCTTTTGTAACTCTTTAATCTTCTCGACCAGAATGTCTGAAGAATATTAGCTTCCATCTTACTTTCGATATACATTGGATATGGATTTGAAGAAAAACACATAATTCCTTCTTAACTATTTAGGCATAAAATTTATGAGACCTCTTTCCAAGACCAATACTTTCCTTGAATTCTCCTTTGTTGAGTGAGAGGGATCATAATATTTGTCTCTCTTTTCTTCGATTTTGGTGGAAAAACTAGAAGCCACATCCCTAGACCTATTTACTGAGGCTTCACAATTTTTTACATCCTTGGCATCTCATTAAATTATTAGGAAAGCTTTAGGTCTTGAGCAACAAGCTAATAAGGTACTCTCTTCACCATAGGAAGTGATTTTGGAATTTTCATGAGCCTTAAAACTCTTATATAGTAGTGTGATTTTCTTCGTTGAAACCCGACCTGATATATTAGTATTTCCTTGGTGTCTTTGTGTTTCCTTGAGGATAATAGAGGCCAGTGAATAGCCTCATTTTCCCTAGGATATTATCTTGGAAACGCATGATTTTGGAATCCTTGAGTCTTGGTAGTATAATAACCATTTCCATTTTTCTTGAAGTTTTACGGTTATTTCCATTTTTTGACAATAAATTTCCCCATTTCAGCACATTATCCTCCCCACCCAATGCATAAGTTTTTCATGGCATTCTGATATGGGTCAGACACTGTTTTAAGCTTCGAAGTCTCAAACTCAAATTTTGTTTTCATTTTGAACTCAACATGCCCCTTATTTTCAGGTAGTTGGATGTATTGCTTATTTTTCCACATTTCTTTTACATTGGGAAATGGGAGTTCCTTAATTCCCATATTGTTTCCCTATTTTCCTATAAATTTGATTTTTTTTCTTAATCAACTCTTATATCCTGACGTGAAAAACAAAGCAAACATTAGTTGAATAAGATAATACATTATGCCATTTACAATATGTTTTTTCTTTTATTTCATTTGTGTTTGGAGATTTCACAGCATCGTGCAATATAACATTTTAAATTCTAAGATATAATAAAAAAAAAGTTCATTTTCCTCATAAACATCAAAGGAATATTTTTTTGAACATCACGTTTTATCTGGGGGTATAAGATTATTGATGTGTCATTTTGAACTATGGGTTCACATATTATGGGTTTGGTTTCAATAATTTTAGCATCATTTATCTCTGAGTTTAGGTCCTTATAATATGTGAATAAGTGTTTCTTTCCTGCTTCCTCCAAAGGAGCCTCATACATGGACAATTTGGCAATTAATTCCACCCGATCTTATAATTCAGTAGCATCAAACCTCTTTCAAAGCCTAAATTCTAGATCATTGTGGGCTAGCCAATTTGACAAATTTAGTCTAAGGAAACACTAGCTTGCATTTGTTCTTATCCCTTTTAAACCTATTTATCAAACCGATTTCTTTTTCATTTAGTTTTCATCCTAGTATATTCAAGTTATCCATGGATACTCTCAGTTTGAAAGAATGGGCATGAAACATATCTTCCATTTACTGCCAAGTTTGAACAATGTTAGGTGACAAACTTATAAAGTAAGAGAAACTTGCATCCGTTATCAAACTAGTGAACAAATGTAGTTTGAAGGATTCATTAGTTACTACATCATCACACTTACTAGTGAACCTTACTATGTGTTCCACTGTGGATTGACTCCCATATCCTGAGAAAAGAGAAAGTTTTATGAACTTAAATTCCTTTGGAAGTTTAATCTTATCCACCCATTTAGTGTATGGCTTCCTATAGACTGGAGTCTGTACCCCTGAGCCATTGGTCGAAAAATCTCATATATGGATCCATAATTTTATTTCTCTAAATTTGTCCAGATAAGAACCTATTTAATGGAGAAATTGTTTGGTTCATCATGGGTGTTGGTTGTACTAATGGATATGGGATCTATAGAGGAACATTTTGTTATGTTTGTAACGGTATTGGTTAATATGCCCAATGAACTTGGTTATCTACCTTTTGGAGGGGTTCATTTCCAAATCTCCTATTGTTTCCCAACCCCACACATTCATATTCGAACATAGGATTGTTAACTACTCAATAGTTTAAAGTTTTTGAAAAATCTAAATTAGTTTCATTGTAGTACGACATCGTCCTTCCTACTTATGGGACAGACGCTCTCCCAACTGGGTTATTATAACCCATTTATTGGTAAGTACTACATGTTCCTAAATCTTCTAGTGGGTTGTTCACAGTTAAACTAATGGGGTGTGTGTGTATAGTTTCCCGTTCTTAGGTTTGTTCTAATATTACTCTCACTAGTGTTGGACCTATAGTACATGAGCTGAAGATGTTTGAGTTGAGTAGGTGTATTTACACCAACTTGTGGTGGATATCCTTGACCATTGCATACTGAAATAATAGTAAGAGAGGATAACATACCAGTTGCTATTGTGATCATTATGCTAATATTCCGCATTATATTTCCAAGATGATCAAATACCGAGTTTAACTATTAGTTGATCTTGGGCATTTGAGGACACACCAATAATATTCATTGCAATGGGATTTTTGGTCCTTGGAACCGTTTTCATATTCAACTCTTGGTTTTGAGCAATTGGCCTCAACTCTTAAACAGTTTCAACCACTATTTGTTAGTAGTGGTGATATGTTGTCTAGTTTAACCAATTTCATCAACATTCTTAGCACCATCATCTCTTCTTCTTATTTTAGCCATGTTAAACAATTATATAGTACTAGGGTCCCACTTGGCATGCTAAAAATATTCTTAGATAGCTTGGTTAGTTTGTGTATTTGGTTATATACGAGAGTTTCAAGTAAGGTTACGGTCTTGCTAACCAATTGATTATCTTATCCTTACGATAATTAAATGATTATGTACCTTTCGATGCTACAACTAAGAATACTTGGTCTTCCTTTTAGGAAGACTTTACACAGAATGCTAAATAATTTTAATTAACAAGAATCTATAGAAGAAGATGTAAAGTGAAAAGGTAAAGATGAAAAGAAAGTTTGAACTAAGTAAAACAGCAAAGAAAGATAAACAAAGTAAAAGAAAATGGTTACACTAAGAATTGTAAAACAAGTTACACTGGGAAACGTAAACACAAGTTAAATATAAAGGCAAAAAGATTTTCATAAAATGTAAAGAGAATTACATTAAATATACCTTACAAACTACTTCGAAGAAGATAAAAATTGTAAAGAAATGAAAAGGAAATAAAAAGAAAACGAGGTAAAACGAGTACATGTAGTTCTTTTTGTTGAGGGAGTCCTCTTATTATTCATCCTTTATCTACTTATTTATAGAGTACCTTATCCTGCAACTGCTATTTGTAACTGTTGGGTGGTTACCAATTTAAATGCTTCCGCCTAGGTTCACTCACCCCCCATAACCACTATTTAAGTTCTCACCCCCGTTCTAGATCCTAACAAGTGTAAATTACTTCAGTAACCATTTGTGTTAAACTGAACCATTATTTTTTCAGTTGTAATTACCATCTTGTACTTCCACGTGTATGTATTCTATTGGTAGGTAAATATGAGGTTTAAACAAAAAGACTATGTTCTTTAATATTTACGAGAAATATATATTTCATAATATGTTTGTTCATAAAATCAAGGATCAGTTGGGTAATTGGCAAAAGGGGGAGGATATTAAGAAAGCTAAAATAAAAATTCTCATTTCTTAAAATCAAACCCTAAAAAGTTATTTCAAACTTAAACCTAACTTTATCACCACAAGAATCACCCCTAAACCTAACCCTAAATTATGTGAGTTCCATTTTAGGAAGTACCAATAATATTTTAATTTTATTTTTAAGGTAAAATTATTTTTCAAACCCTAACCCTAACTTTGGAACCACCATAACCCTAACTTTAGCACCGCCCTAAGCTTAACCCTAACATTGCCACCGATAATCTTTCCCCTCTTTCTTTGTCTCATGAAGAACTCCCTCCCCCTCTCACTCTCTTTATTTCATGCCCCAACACATTTTTTTGTTGATATCACTATATCTTTGTGTAAACATACACGAATCAATTTGTATATACGTACATTTGCGTATATAAACATATATCGAGAGGGATGGGTTAATAATAGAGAATCTCCGCGATAATTAATTGTGAATGAAAGAAAGAGTGGCGATACCAGATAGGGAGAATAAATTGAAAATGTGAGAGATAAAGGGATATAAATTATTGACTTTTGATCTAGAAAATATCTAAAGAGGATGGGGGATTGGGATTTTATAAAATGAATGAAAACTCAAAATTTTCTTTTTGTTTATTGATATATGAAGAGTCGATGTGAGTGTGAGAGAGAAATTAATCACATGATAATATAATAAATTTAATAAAGAATTTTGCAAATCAATAATATGTATGTGCTTTAGTTTTGTGGAAATAGAGGATGGTTTAGGTTTATAAAAAATAGCTAAATATCCTAGAGAGGGTGAATACAATATGTACCAATTTTGATTTAACCTTGAAATCTAGCACCCAAGATTTTAAAAAACGTGTAGAAGACATATTTTTAATCCAATGATTTTGAAATTGAACAAGTGTGAGGTATGTTTTATATCTTAAAAAATATTTAAGTGAGTAAAATTTCAAATCACACACACAAGGCTATATCTGAAATAATTAATCTCAATTAACTAGATTAAATATTTTAAGAGTTCAATTATCCTACCAAGTTATGATCAGCCCTAGCTTTAAGTATATATGTGTGAAATTTGAATGAAATTCACAATTTATACCACAAACAATCACACAAAAAAAGATCTACAAGGAAAATACTACCTAAGGGAAAAGTCATCGAGTGCGTGCATCTTTTTCATTCAATTTGAAAATAAATTTTAAAAAATGCAGGATAGTACCAATCACCCCATCCTTCACATGTAATTACCTACTCACATTTCATTTTTTTCTTATTCAACGAAATCATGCTCTGAACTTCACTAAGCACGAGAGGAAGTCCATTCTCCTCCGATGAATCAACACTTGGAGCCAATTCCTCCACTGAATTACTTAATCTAATTAGACCTTGTTTTATATTAAATCTGGAAATGATTATAATGTAAATTTAAGTTGAATATAAGATTTTATGTTTTGAAAAGAAATTTACTCGTTAAATCCCTTACAAGACATAGATCAAGTATGGATTTAGTAAATTCTCTCAATTTAGGAAGGGCATGAGTAATTACAAGAAAGTCTCTAAAAACCCTCAAAATGAGTTAGAATTATATCTAAAAAATTTAACTCATTTTTTCAAAATTTGGTGCCAAAAATGTATTTATATGAAACTCTAAAAAATAGGGCAACCCGACGCATAATGACGGATTAAATTTGTGCGCATGATACAGATCTTATTGGATATTATTAAGCCATGCAGTTATATACCATGTTCATTAAAACTGTGCACATGAATTTCACAATGAGACTAATTTTTAACTTTATGACGGTTTAAATTAATAAATCCCAAAAAAAATTAAAATTATTACACAATTAAAAATATTTTGCAATATATTCAATGTCCAAAAGAATATTTTGTAAAAAATGTGCATATGTAGCTAAGATGTCATAGATACTTCAACAGGATATAAAGTTTACATCAGGTGGGAAGCTTGTAGATGTATTGAGCCACTGATGAACAATGTACAAGGAAATTTAAAAGGATCAGGTCTCTCACCTATGATATTTACGTAAGAATAAAGTAACGTATTTTATTTTGCAAGACTCGACATTTTGACACACAAGATAGCCAATTCTATATACAAATGGATTACAATACATTTTCAATATCTCCCTTTGGGTATTAAATGGAACCCCTCCCCCACCCCAATTCCCCCAAAAAATCTTAGTTCGGACTATAATGTAAACCACATATAAGCCAATAATTACCATATGATAACCATAATACAAAATAAGTCCAATAAGTGACACGTGACAACCGAAGTCGGGTCAAAATTTGGGTCGAATATAAATCCATTATGTCAATACCTACAAAGCATGAACAAACAAGGAGCGATCACGCATGTATGATCACGTATGAAGAAATCGCCTTGCTCGAAAATTATTTATAAAAATTACCAATATGAAACAAGATGGTAAATAATAACAATTAATTCCTCCTAAATCATATCGATATAAACAAGTTATGTATTCTCCTTCTTATTAAAATGAAAAATTTGATATCTGCTTAATAATATGATATATTACCTTATCTTAGATTTTCTCCCCCTTTTTTACACAAAATAATAAAACTTAGGTGAAGAAGCAACATAGATGATGGGCACAAGTTATATAACACAACATAATATATGTTATGATAAAGAATCACAAGATCCACACAACGAAAGAGATACAATTTATTATAGAAAGAACAAAAGAGAGATAAAACATATATACAAGTGATAAACAAGCTAAAACATGAGTTATATGGGATATAATCAATAAATCATAATATACATTAAAAAAATATGACTATAAGAACAAGAAATCTATCCAAAGCAAGTAAGGAATTATAGAGCATAAACATGAAACATGTCTATATATATAAAGACATGATCTCATAAGGGAGCATCAAATAAGGACAGGATTTTTTTTTTTTTTTTAAATTTAGGGAGGGGGAGGGGGTTATAAATATTTCAAGGTACCGCTAAAAGATCAGGTCAAAATAATTTATTTTGGTCAATATTTGACAGGTTTTAAGCTATTTAAGTCAATTGCTTAAACTGTCAAATTTGATCCATTTTTTTAAAATACCAAAATAAATTATTTTGGCCTGACTTTTTTTAAGAGTACCTTGAAATGTTTAGAACCCCAAAAAAAATCACATATGGGGTCCCGTAAGTGATGCCGTATGAAAGCGCCCCACCTCACACACACACACACACACACACACACACACATATATATATATATATATATATATATATATATATATATATATATATATATATATATATATATATAGAGAGAGAGAGAGAGAGAGAGAGAGAGGCTCCCATACATCACACTTTATATATAATATCATACAACATACCTAGTTTTAAGCCTTAAGAAACTTTTCTTCCAAAAAATTTATTTTCCTAATGAAATTAACTTTTCAATCGGCACATGTTCAAAAATTAAGCAAAATAAATTTTCTAACTATTTTTTAAAAAATCGCAAAATTCTGCTCGCGCAAACCCTTATAAATAAGGTATTCTCAGTAGTTTTTGTTGGATTTTTTAAAAAATAACTACAAATTGTAAATTGTCCTAATTTATTAAACATGTGTTAATTGGAAGGTTAACTCCATGGGTAAAATAAAAAAATTAAAAAAAAAAGGTTTTTAAGAACCTAAAACTAGGTATGATATATGGTGATGTAGGAAGCATGATATATAGGAGCTTTGCTATATATATATATATATATATATATATATATATATATATATATATATATATATATATATATATATATATGAATAGAGTTTCTCTAACTAAGTCCTATTAACTTTTTAAGCATTAAATAGGCCATGTTCCTAATTTTTTGGACTATTTTTTATAATTTTATCCTTTTAAAACCAACCATCCGTAACTTCTCGGGGGAAGTTACATAAGTGGTTGAACTTTTTTGTATCTTATTTTTAATCTTCAAATAATCATAACTTTTGATTGAAAAATTCATTTCACAAATTACTATTTTTGAAATCTACTCTCCAAGATCTATCAAATAAGATCCATAAAGCCTATAAAATTTCAAATAAAAAAAAATTACACAGACACTAAACTTTATTGTATGCACCAAAAAATGAAATAGTTTTATATTTGTGATATTTTCACAAATAGTAACATTTGTTGTGTTAATATTACAGACAATAAAATTTACTGTGTTCATAAGAAAAAGAAATCTATATATTTATCAAAAAAATCCATGGAGTCCATAATATTTCAATGAAAAAAATTACATAGACAGTAATATTTATTGTGTACACCTTTGAAAATAGAACTTAATTAATAGTTGAATAGTCAATATAACTTAATTAAAAAATCTCAAAATAAGAATTACATATAATAATACATATTAACTGGGTTGTCACATTAGTTGTTAGTATTAAATAATATACAAAAAAATTGATAAAATAAATTGATCAATTAATGTATAAACCAATATATATATATATATATATATATATATATATATATATATATATATATATAGAGAGAGAGAGAGAGAGAGAGAGAGAGAGAGAGAGAGAGAGTCATATTTTTTGTCTAACCCATTTAGTTGCTCAAACACCCATTTATTCAATATTCTCTTATTTTTAAAGGTTCGTGTCAGCGGCACCCCATACCACTCCTACTCATCCCAAATCGGCGCTCCGGTGGATGCAAAACAATTTTTTCCAATATTATCTTATTTTTAAAGATCCGCGCTAAAGACATCCAACCTCCACCCCCACTCACCCCACCGTCAGAGCTCCGGTAGGCACAAACACTCATTTACTTAATGTTCACATATTTTTAAAGGTACGCGCTAGTGGCACCCAATTCCTACCCCCATCCCATTGTCAGGGTTCCAACGAACTTTATCAGAGCTTTGGTTGGGTGGGTAGGGGTGCATTGGGTGCTGCTAACACGGACCTTTAAAATAAGAGAATATTGGATAAATAGGGTTTGGATCCAACGGAGCTCCGGTTTGGGTGAGTAGGGGTGTCATTGGGTACCGCTGATGCGAGCCTTTAAAAATAAAAAAATATTGGATAAATGGGAGCAACTAAATGGATCAAACTAAAAATAAGTGTTTATATATATATATATATATATATATATATATATATATATATATATATATATATAGAGAGAGAGAGAGAGAGAGCGGTTCTCTTGCATACCCTGGTTTGCATACCGCTGGCGTGGACCATTTTTGATAAAATAATAAAAAAATATTTTTGAGCTATTTTTTTATGATTTTTAAACATTTCAGTAGGACCATAAAAAATCAGCTCAAAATGAATTTTTTTGCTAATTTAAAAAAATCGATCAAACTTTATGAGTTTTTAACAACTTAAAAACTGACAAAGTTTGATCGATTTTTTTAAAATAGCAAAACAATTCATTTTGAGTTGATTTTTTTTCATGGTTCTACTGAAATGTTTAAAAACCAAAAAAAAAAAATTAGCCCAAATTTTTTTTTTTACTATTTAAAAAAAATGGCCCGCACGGAGGGTATGCATGAGATCATTTCTATATATATATATATACTATTCACATTTTTAATAGTAAAGAAAACCATTGAACATATTTTCTCTCTCTCTCTCTCTCTCTCTCTCTCTCTCTCTCTATATATATATATATATATATATATATATATATATATATATATATATATATATATATATTTATTTTCGTCAAAACTGCTTTGATAAAACTTTTACATTCGTCCCTTGTTTCTTTATAACCTTATCTTTACATTTTTCATTATGTGAGAAATAATAAAGGGCTTGCATTAAGTAGTTGGTAAGTTGATTTGTCTCGCCATTTCATACTTGCTTTGGCAGTGGTAATTATAGTGTTTCAATTTTGAGCCATGATTTTCAAGCCCCATACATGTTATGATATAGTGTTCTCACATGCCTTTGTCCTTTGTGGCAATTGATTTTGATCACGTTGATATTGTAATACCACGTACATTTATGGATAATTAAATTACATGAGTGGGTGTAATTTAATAATTTGAGAATTTAAAGTAAACAGTGAATGTTAGTTGGAAAGTGACAGATAAATATTTGCATGTGTTATATTTACTTACGGGTATAAGTAAATGAGACGGGCTAATTATATTTCATGTCGCAGGTGAACAAAAGCGACAAGTGATGTTATTCTATTCGGAAAAATACGTGTGGAGATGTGTTGGGTTTAAGACGTGATTTTGTGTTAAGTGACTCGGATGGAGATTTTGAGTGCACGGTTGTTTTCAGAATAGCTGTAATAGTCAGAATAGAGTACCCGGGGGTAGTGTATGGATTCCCGGGACTTTTTAGTTCAGTAAGGACTCGCATTTGGGTATACGAGTCAATTTTGGGTTTAATAAGTAGATAACACTTATTTTCTCTCTTATAAGGCACGAGAGAAAGAGAAAAGAGGAAAGAAATGAAAGAAGAAGAAGAAGAAGAAGAAGAAGAAGAAGAAGAAGAAGAAGAAGAGAAAGGAAGGAAGGAAAGGAAGAAAAAAAAGGAGATTTTCGATCAAGCTCAGGCGAATTTCGGCATGGGGTCGTCGGATTTATCCAACCAGGCAAGTGTTTAACTTGATTTAATGATTTAAGTGTGTATATTTTTCATATTATAGTTGATGATGAAAACTATAAGATTTTGGGTTTGGGATTCTTGCACAAAAATGGGTTTTTGTGACATGATTTCATACAATTTTGATGAGATATTAATCCTACATGAAATCTGAGTTAAAATTCATGTTAATGGTGAAATTTTTGTGAGAAATTGGAAAGGGTTGAATAAAAACTAGGGTTTAATTAAGATAGGGTTTAAATCATAATTAACTTGATAAATCCCAAGAATAGATTGGTGTGTTGGGTATATTTAAGTGAGTAGATGTTTATAGAAATAGTTGGTGAGGGTAAAAATCATAAATTTTGGAGTTGAGAAGAAGATGAACTCCCGAACTGATCAGATCGTCGGATCGGTTCATTTTATTGATTATTGGTTCTGTTCATTTTTAGGACACCGGATCGGTTCATTTTTGGGCTATAGGTTCGGTTCGATTATGTCAGTACCGGATCGGTTTGTTTTAGGGCCATGAGTTCGATTCGGTTATGACAGAAAAATTTGAGAGATTTTCTTGGACTAAAAGGGATTGGAAAAGAATTCCTTTTGGAGATGAATATTAGGAGATCCAATATAGAAGTGTGATGACCTCTAGGTGATAAAGTTAGTGATGTATAAATCTCGGGTTAGTGCGAATAAGATCCAGGGGATGAATTTAAGGAGTGTTTGGGATGAATAGCACTCGGGAGATTATTTCAACGGTTATATATATTTGTATGCGTGTAGAATGTATATACCCATAGTATATATGAATAATATTCGATTGTGCGAGTAAGATGAAATTATAATACTAGCTAGTTGTAATAAGTTATTATTCAGGTATATGTTTATGTGAGAAATGGTATCATAAGTGAGTGAATACTTATAGGATTAAAATAAGTTGTGTGTATACTTATGAACTAAATATGAAATGGTATATTCGGGATTATAGGCTAATGCCGCGAGAGATAGGCATGATAGCTGGATTTGATGATATATATATACGGGTATAGAGACAATATATATATGATATGATTATAAGTATATCTGTGTGTGAATGGTATATTTATGTGAAGCATACCCCTCTAGTGCTATCATGGGAAATTATGCGATGTGGCTGAGGCCCCTAGCTTGAGGAGCAGGGAGCGTATAGTCCCCAGGTCATAGCGTCCATTTTTATATTTTGTGATTTTTATCAGAGGTGAGACGTGGTGGGTATATTTCGTTCTTATTTCCGGTGATGAACTATGACCGCTTCCCATATGTTGTGATTTGATTTTTACCATTTCGGTGTAAGAGTCCGACCATTAGTAACCTAGGATGGTATGTGAGTAATTCCCTGGAAGATGATAGCATTGTAAAGACTGCATCTATTGAGTTATAGCTCTGAGGGTTGGTTATTGTACTTATATAGTATGTGATATATAAGTATGGATATACTTGATATGTATAATATATGTATATATATATATATATATATATATATATATATATATATATAGGCATAATAAATAATGGAATGTGAGATAAATTCTAGATCATCCGGGAGTATAAAATACGAAATAAAATATGTGATATACATATATAAGATGAGAATATTATATATGAGATGATAACACTAAAATGTGAATACTGTAATAACTAGTGAAAGTTATTCATAATGATCAAGTAAATCATAAGTGAGAATTATAAGGAATAATCTCGGGAGAAAGCTTAGAATATTATATATGCGGGACTTGAGATAGCGTAAAATGATTTAGTTGCTGTGAGAGATTAGTTAGACAGGGTAGCTTAACTAGGGTGTTTTAAAATACATGCGTTAGGTGTGCACTGTTAGATGAGAGGTGATGGGTATCTCATGGGAGTGCGACACCAGTTTAAATATGGAGAGCATCATATTTTAAATATTAAAGTATGTTAAGCATTTGCTAAAATAGTTTTAAAAACCCAGGCTCTGACCCATTTCTATCTTTTCTCTCTATTCTCCTTTGTTATGCTTTTTAGGTGTCTAGACACAGGGATGCCTGGATGACTATTATTTCGAGTCAGACGTTGTTGCAGCAGCTGTGGATGTTAGCAGGAAATTGTTTAGACACTTCTATCCTTATGTTCTAGATAGGAGGCACTGTGGTAATATTTGGGCGTATTGCTCAACTGTTGTCGTTTATTTTATTTTGCGCTTTTCGTTGACGCCTACTCGTCATGGGGTTATAAATGTTTTACCAAGAGTTATCGATTATTATTTATTCATTTCACTTGTTGTCCATATATTTGTATGGATGTGTTTACTTGGATGTTTTAGTTAAAAAGATTAGATAGTTTAAAATTTGACACCATGTCTAATAGGTTATTAGTAATTAAATGGTTTTCGACAGTGATGCTGAGAATGAAACCGTTTAAGATTCCTGTTTAATTTGATATAGGACTGATCACTCGGTATTCTATTAGGCAAGGTGTCATAGGTGGTATTAGAGCATCAGGTTCTAGTGTCCTTAGGAATCTGTGCGAACGTGCTACGTTTCCAGCGTTGCTTTCTATTTGATATAAAGCCCTATGTTTAGGATTGTTGATTCCTGAGATGAGATTTCGTTCTCCCGTTATAGTGTATGATTATAGTGAATCTTATATGCATTCGGGTGTGTTTCGTAGGTCGACACGCGAAGGACGACCAGTGAGGGATGTTGGGAAAGCAGCAAGAGGCAGGGCTCAGTTAGAGTTGTAGAATATTTTAGGGTCTAGGTCACCCCTATTGTTGCTCGGGAAGAGGGGGCTGTAAGGACTGCTAGGGTGCAGCATATATTGTTGTACCGTTATAGCTGAAAGTGGTGCTAAATTAGTCTCACCCAGTGCGGATAGAATGGGATAGAGTCGGAGGAGTCTTTGAAGAGCACCACCCGTTGGAATTTTAGTAAATGCGGAGATTGTGTGTATAGCCAATGGAGGTCAGATACCTAGAGGCTTTAGTATATATCTGAGTGTAGTATACCCGGAAGTGAAATTAGGGTAAATATTTTTCTTGGCTCGTAGGAGCTGTGTGGGAATGGTGGGAGTAAATCACCACAATTGGTAAAATAGAGAAAAGAGCCTTTAAAGTGGGTAATAGACTCATAAGAGGAGTCGTCGGCACTTAAGGTAAATTTTGCTTGGAAGGTAGATGCAGATGGCGACTATATCATGTTTTGTCAGTAAATATATAAATGCTTCTTTGTGAAGGGAGCTAAACGAATTGAAAGATTTAGTGAGGGAGTAACATTGGATTTAACGGTGCTAGTGAAACACCGCTGGGAGGGGACCCGTTTAAATGATTCAGATAGATAGTTGAATTCCTACTAAGTGACGGTAGATTCAGTCAGGGCTATTAAAGCCAGCAGTGTGTTCCTTAGGTCTAGCGGAGCTAAGGGAACAACGGGGTTAGCCATCAGGGTCGAGGCTACTAGGGTCCGAGAGAAGAACAACACTTATACGGCCAGCGTGGCCGGAGATAAGTGGATTATGTGGAGAGGTATTTTTATGTGGGGTGTAGGACCTCATGCATTGATTTTTCCCGAAGCGAGAAATAGGGAAAAGAGTATGGTGCCTAGCTGGGGCAATAATTAAGATAGTTTTTTGTTCGGTTCGGACAAGTGTGTCATGTCCGGGAACCATTGGAGTAGCCAGGGCAATTGGCAAGGTAGAGAAATGAGTTTTAACCTTGGTTGTATGAGGTATGCTTTGGGTGGCACGAGCAAGTCGCGGTATCTTAATTAGCACTAGATTCACGTGTGAGATGAGTTTAGTGTGCATATCGATAACATTATTATGTTTATGTATTTTTCGTGGTATAGAGGGGTTATTTCTTGTTTCATCCGTGGGGAAACGGGTGTAGGCATAATGGTATATATTTGATGGGAATTACTCATTTTAGTGATATGTTATACGAGTATGATATAGCTCTGAGTGTTGACTGATTAGAACGATAGTGGGATGATATTGCAAGGCTATCATGTTTGCTATTCTAGGGTGGGATGGGTTGTTTTGGTGATGTCTCACCCGAAAGAGGGTTGAGCTCGCATTTATATTATTTTATGATAGAGACTTCTGAGAGTATAGTTGTCTCGAGATATTTGATCCCAGTGTGTAGGGACCTTGTTGATGTTATTTGAGGTATATTGGATTTACTATCGAGCAGAGAGACTTAGCTCGTTATTATGTTTGGCGCTCAAAACTTGGTGATAGGGAGAGCGCATTATTATATCACTCCTTTAGAGACGTGGGAGTTGAGATTTATATTTATACTTCTGGGGACAGGATTTTGAGAGTCCTGGTTAAGTGTTTGAGGTTTATGGAATTTGATTACCGCCAATGTTGAGTGATAGTGAATTTGGGGAAGTCCCTTATTTAAATGTTATTGCGTGATAAGATACGCGTGGACCTTGACGAACGTCCTGAGTAGAGAGACGTTGATGAATGCTAGGGCATCAGTTTTGAATGTTAATCAATAAACGTGCGGAGAAAACACTCTGGGCTGAGAATATAAGGCATGTTGAACTGGTAGTGCTGTGAGAGAGCACTGAAATTTTTTCTTCTCGCCACGAGTTATGGGGTGGAACAATGTCAAGGAGAATTAAATTTCGATTTATGGGGTGATTGAGAATACCCATGTGTTATAGCCACGTCGAGAATGCGAGGCCAGTTTTCAGGAAAGTGTATAATGTTTACAGTGTTATGCATATATGCACCGATTATATGGTGTATGGGAGCCCTGGTTAGTTGATTTCAAATCATCCGAGATAGGAGGACGTGGGAATACATGTGTAGAAAATATGGCCGTGGGGAAGTTGTAAACAAGCTGGCATGGCCTCATGGATTGAACGTCGTGTGAGAATGACGATAATCCACGTATATGTGTGCAATAAGAGTTAGCACACCCGAGATGGGTAGAAAGGCTGTGGGAAGCCATTTGAAAGGATACCTCTTGAGAAGAGGAGAATACAACTAGCTTGCGTATAAATAGAATGTTAATCTCTGTGAGATAAAAGGGCCCACAAGTGCGCATGTGGAAAAAGTGTAAGGGCTGAGACTTTTGGTACACCCCAGAGGAAGAAGGGGAGTATAAAGTACCACTTAATGTGAGACATTATAACTGGGAATTGGTGTTAGGTGAGACATAACAAAATTTTCTGCGAGTGCACCACTCATAGATGGAAATAGGTTAGTTCAAGAAAATCAACCAGAAAATTTTGTATCAAGCCGACGATTCCAGTGACGAAATGGGCGGACAGGTTGGTAAATAAGGATTGCACCAGTGCGAGGTTTCGCCTAATATTGTTGTAAATTAGGATGAAGATCCTTGAACCCCACCTCCGATAGGAATTTTCGGGAAGCAGTGGGCATAATATTTTATTTTGGACAAGTCGTGTAACCTAAGGCCCGATGAGTAGACGGGAGGTGATTGATGACTAATAAAGTAGTATGTATGTGATTCTGGAGTCACTGTGGTTAGTTTACTTCCACAGCTGACACAATGTGTAATTAAAGTAAAGCATGGTGCGGTGATTGGGAGGAGAAATTATCAATCGATAGAGTTGTGTGGAGCCATTCGTACCTATTTGTTGTGGAAAGGGTACCTATTGGTTTTATGTGGAAAATCCTGGTCATTCTCCCTCTGATTGTTTAGAGGTGAGCGAATAAATAGACTTTCGGATCGGACGCGACTTAGAGTCCGTTGTTGAGAGGGGCAATGACAACAAACTATTTTTGGAATGACTTTTGAGCGTCGTAAGAGTTACGTCACCATGAATCAAGATTTGAAGGACTAGCTGGAGTGGTCAGATGCTCTTATGATTTCTCTCAGAATGGGAGTTTTGTGTTGGGACGGACATGGGAAACTGGCACTTAGTGATATGCAGTCTTCCAAAAGAATTAAGGCGATAGAGACAGTGATTTATAGGATCATCTTATTTGGATGTCGTTAGTAGAAGCACAAGATGTGATGTTCCGTTATTGAGGTAAGAGCTTCTAACTGATGGAATATATCAGTATGAAGAGAATTGAACAAGCTTATCGTAAAGCTGGGGCTATAGTGTTTAAGTCTTTAGACAGGTGGGTGCCACTAGCAGGTGTATAGTGGAGTAACCCTTATGTTAGTATGATCTGATTTTGGGTACTAGATCATGTGGTGTGGATGAAATCCAAAGTCTTTAGTAATGATCTTATTCGAATTTCTAGGACGAAATTCCCTTGTAAGGGGGGAGAATGTAATACCCTGTACATTTATGGATATTTAAATTACATGAGTGGGTGTAATTTAATAATTTGAGAATTTAAAGTAAATAGTGAATCTTAATTTGCAAGTGACAGATTAATATTTACATGTGTTATATCTACTTACGGGAATAAGTAAATGAGATGGACGAATTATATTTCATGTCGTAGGTGAACAAAAACGACAGGTAATTTTATTCTATTCGAAAAAACACGTGCGTAGATGTATTGGGTTTAAGACACGAATTTTTGTTAAGTGACTCGGATGGAGATTTTGAGTGCACGGTTGTTTCTGAAATGGACGTAATGGTCAGAATAGAGTACCCGGGGGTAGTGTTTGGGTTCGGGGGACTTTTTGGTTCAGTAAGGACTCGCATTTGTGTATACGAGTCAATTTTGGGTTTAATAACTGGATAACCCTTATTTTCTCTCTTATAAGGCACGAGAGAAAGAGAAAAGAGGAAAGAAAATAAAGAAGAAGAGAGAGAAAGGAAGGAAGGAAAGGAAGAAAAAGAGGATATTTTCGTCCAAGCTCTGGCGGATTTCGGCACGAGGTCATCGGATTTATCCAACCAGGCAAGTGTGTAACTTGCTTTAATGATTTAAGTGTGTTTATTTTTCATATTATAGTTGGTGATGAAAACTATAAGATTTTGGGTTTGGGATTCTTGCACAAAAATGGGTTTTTGGGAGATGATTTCATATGATTTTGATAATATAATAATCCAACATGAAATCTGGGTTAAAATCCATGTTAATGGTGAATTTTTTGTGAGATATTGGAAATGGTTGAATAAAAACTAGGGTTTAATTAAGATAGGGTTTAAATCTTAATTAACTTGATGAATTCCAAGAATAGATTGTTGTGTTGGGTATATCTAGGTGAGTAGATTTTTATTCAAATGATTGGTGAGGCTAAAAATCATAAATTTTGGAGTTTGAGAAGAAGATGAACTTTCGAACTGATCAGATCGTCGGATCGATTCGTTTTATTGGTCTTCGGTGTGGTTTATTTTGGGGACACCGAATCGGTTCATTTTTGGGCTATAGGTTCGATTTGATTATGTCAGAACCGGATCGGTTCGTTTTAGGGCCGTGGGTTCGGTTTGGTTATGACAGAAAAATTTGAGAGATTTTTTTAGACTAAAAGGGATGGGAGAAGAATTCCTTTTGGATATAAATAGTAGCGGATCCAATATAGAAGTGTGAGGACCTCCAAGTGATGAAGTTAGTGATCTATAAATCTTAGGTTAGTGTGAATAAGATCTGGGGGATGAATTTAAGGAATGTTTGGGATGAATAACACTCGAGAGATTATTTCGGCGGGTATATATATTTGTATGCGTGTAGAATGTATATATCGATAGTATATGTGAATAATTTCCGAATGTGCGAATAGGATGGAATTAGAATACTAGCTAGTTGTAATAAGCTATTATTCGGGAATATATTTATGTGAGAAATGGTATCATAAGTGAGTGAATACTTATGGAATTAAAATAAGTTGTGTGTATACTTATGAACTAAAAACGAATCGGTATATTCGAGATTATAGGCAAATACCACGAGAGATTGGCATAATAGACGGATTTGATGATATATATATATATATATATATATATGGGTATAGAGACAGTATATATATGATATGATTATAAATATATATGTGTGTGAATGGTATATTTATGTGACGCATACCCCTCTAGTGCTATCATGGGAAATTACGCGATGTGGGTGAGGCCTCTGGCTCGAGGAGCAGGGAGCGTATAGTCCTCAGGTCATAGCGTCCATTTTTATATTGTGATTTTTATCAGGAGTGAGACGTGGTGAGTATGTTTTGTTCTCATTTCCAATAAAGAACTATGACCGCTTCCTATACGTTGTGATTTGGTTTTTACCAAGTCGTTGAGAGAGTCGTACTGCTGGTATCCCAGGATGGTATGTGAGTAATTTCTTGAAAGATGATAGCATTGTAGAGACTGCATCCATTGAGTTATAGCTGTGAGGGATGGTTATTGTACTTATATAGTATGTGATGTATAAGTATGGATATACTTGATGTGTATAGTATATTCTATATATATGAGATGTGTGTGTGTATATATATATATATATATATATATATACGGGCATAATAAAGAATGGAATACGAGATAAATTCTGAATCATCCGGGAGTATAAAATCCGAAAGAAAATATGTGATATACGTATATAAAATGAGAATATTATATATGAGATGATAACACTAAAATGTGAATAGTATTATAACCAGTGAAAGTTATTCATAATGATCGAGTAAATCATAAGTGAGAATTATAAGGAATAAGCTCGGGCGAAGGCATAGAATATTATATACATGGGACTTGAGATAGCGTAAAATGATTTAGTTGCTGTGAGAGATTAGTTAGGCGGGGTAGCTTAACTAGAGTGTTTTAAAATACATGCGTTAGGTGTGCACTGTTAGATGAGAGGTGAGGGGTATCTCATGGGAGTACGACATCAGTTTTAATATGGAGAGTATCTTATTTTAAATATTAAAAGTATGTTAAGCACTTGCTAAAATATTTTTATAAACCGGGCTCTGACCCGTATATGTCTTTTCTTTTTCTTCTCCTTTGTTATACTTTTTAGGTGTCGAGACACAGAGATGCCTGGATGACTATTCTTTTGAGTCAAACGATGCTGCCACAGCTGTGGATGTTGGCAGAAAATTGTTTAGACACTTATATCCTTCTGATCTAGATAGGAGGTACTGTTGTAATATTCGGGTATATTGCCCAACTGTTGTCGTTTATTTTATTTTGTGCTTTTCATTGACGCCTACTCGTCATGGGGTTATAAATGTTTTATCGAGAGTTATCGATTATTATTTATTCATTTCACTTGTTGTCCATATCTTTGTATGGATGTATTTACTTAGATGTTTAAGTTAAAAAGATAAGACAGTTTAAAATTTAACATCGGGCTTAATAGGTTATTATTAATTAAATGGTTTTCGACAGTGATGCTGAGAATGAAACCATTTGAGATTCCTGTTTAATTTGATATAGGACTGATCACCCGGTATTTTATTAGGCAGGGTGTCACAGATATGTCTGACCACACACCTATATATTGTTTATATATTTGTATTTAGCTTTTATAACAAAAACACCTCTGAGATTATATGATGTGCATCATTTTTTTAATCTATAATACTTATCATTAATTGTTATATTCTTTTTATTTATATCACGCGTGCCTTTATTTTTTATTTTATTACTTAATGGCATGATATGATGACTGTACCCAATGCAAACTTTGCATGTTAAACCATTTGGCATATTTACTTTTAAAATCTTTAGAGCCTTGAGACTCACGCATCATTTCTATCTCAGTACCTGCTAAGCTCATCCGGTCATATCTCAACTGTTATAGTGATTTGTTTTAATTCATTGGACCTTGCATCACATATAATATCAAGGTTCTAAAAAACGCGGGGCGTGATTAAGGCGTGGAGGTCAAGCCTTAAGCCTTAGAAGCCTAGGCGGGCCTAGGCGTAAAAAGGCGTGAAAAGGCGTTTAGGCCTTCTTAATATATTTTAATATTTTTTAACCATAACAAGGTTATTAAAATACAAAAATTGCACATATCATAAAAATATGTTTGAGTATATCAAATTAAAATACTATTTGATTGTTTTGGATGAGATAATGGTCCGGTTTGTAAACAAATTCTTTAAAAGGCAACATCGTTTCACTAAAGCATTGTTGTTTTTAGAAAAAAGTGCACCTTAAGGGTTTTACCAAGAATAAGGCGTGAAAAGAGTAGGGCGAGGCGTTTCCCCCAAGCCTTAAGCCTAGGCGGGTTTTTTAGAACAGAGTATAATATTTATTAGATATATTTTTTTTAAAATTATATTTATTTAACACCTTTTGTCTTGGGCCACATAAATTTAATAGCCTTTCATCCGAAAATGGCTGTCACTTACCTCGAGCCGCGTACTCTCTTAGGACAGCTGACTTGGTCAGCCTATGTCCATGTTTGACAAGTTATAACTATGCTAATATGTTTAGTATATATTTGAAACAACTTGGCATGCCTTCTACATACATATTATAATATTATATACATATGCTTTTATATATAAACATTTTTTTACCCTTGATTTATCATTTTATCAATTCAAACTTCCATCTGTTATATATTCACGAATCTGTCAGCCTTATTTATATATGAAAATTGTTATATATATACTCGTTTTATTCATGAGAAGACATTTTTTTTATTTCTTTTTGTTTATTTTTACGATCCATGTCTACTGCTTTAGGTCCCGTATTTTGATATCTGATTTGAGCAGAATTTATCCTTTATCAAATATAATACATCTTGTACGGTTAAATTAAGAGATGTCATTCTTCTATCAGTTAACTTTTTTTTTATATTATTCACCTTGGTCAAAAAAATCTTATGAAATTAATTTTCTAGTGCAAATCCATCAGTCTACCCTGTCAGTTTCTACTCGGTCAATTTTTTTTAAATATCTATCCTTTACACCTCGAGCCTTGGGAAGTTTATTATCCTTGATCAGATTTTTAATATTTTTCTGTTAACACGCAAAGACTTATTTTTTGATACTCTATTTTTAAAAGATACTATACTCAAATATGTTCCACAATTTTATATCTGAACAAAGATGTTATCTCTTATGCTTTGGTCATCATATATTTTACATTATTTGGTTCTGACAATGTATTTGTTGTGATTTGATAAAAGACTTATTTACATTTTATTCATTTTATATCTCAGAATATTGTATTTCTCTCTCTCTTTTGGACTAATATTTCTTTGCAGAACCCATATGGGCTTATCTACGAGAATCTAGTTTCAGTCCTATAATTTCAGAGTGTCGTTTCGTACTTCAACAACTACATTATTTTTTTGAGATGACAAATGAAGATTTGCAGATCATTTTTTTCGAGGTCAACTTTATCTCAACAAAATTAGGAGCATTTAATGCTCACAATACATGTCTCTAATAGCAAGTTTTTGAAGTTGTTACTTAAACATTCAAAGATCTGCATTGAAGACACAAGAATGAGACTATGAGCAAGAACTAGAGAATTTATTGAGAGAATTTGAATTTACTACTCAGTGACTACATCATTTAAGAGAGAAATTAAATTTTACATTTTGCTCAATCATTGATGATAAATTATGGATGATAAATTATGTGAATAAATTTATTCTTGTCTAGTTAATGCATACTATGGATGATAAATTATTTCTTTGAATATGATTTGATGAATAATCTATTTTTGAATATGATAAAATTGACATCTACGATTATATAATAGTATATCATTATTTGTCTTGATGTTTGTCTTTTATTATGACTATGACTGAAAATTTTAAATTGATAAGATAATGCATTTTGAAAAATTCGTGCTTTAATATTACTTTGTGTACCTATAACTTTCTTGGTATCAAAGATAAAATCTTCAAAGTTGTGTAGGTTGCATGTTGAAATTGCTTGTGGATTTTTGAAGCCTGTGATTTGGAAAGGAAGAAAAATTGAAATTTCATATATCATTGTCAAAAGATAAAAATGCTACACTTGAAAATTTTCATGGATACATCTTTGGTATTGGTAAGGTGGTAAGGAACACATTTCTTGAATTTTGAATATCATATGTCCCTTGATGATTTAATTTTATGATCTTAATTGATATTTTTCCACGCATAGAATATTTGTTAAAGCATATGAGCTTGTTGTTGATAACTTAGATTTTACATGTAAGTTTGTATATTTATTATTATTGATGATTTTATGATATAAGACATGCATTTAATTTTAATGATAAAATTTTGAGATTTTAATTCATTAGTTGTATCTAGACTCATTTGATTTTGATGATAAAACTTTTGAGATGGGAACTCATAATCTTTATGTGTTATATATCTTGCATATATTTGTTGTTAATAATATTTAATTAATTCATGATTTTATGGTGTATTGTTTTGAAACGAAAATGTCATGTGGAATTTGTTTGTTATATGTTCTATATGTTGATTTTGTGATATGAATTCGTTGATTTTGATCATATTAATCTTAGTGAGATAGATTTATGACATGCTATATGATTATTGCCATTATTTGAAGTTTTGTGATATATGTGCTTAAATAAAAAAAAAATGATTATTGAAATTTGAAATTATTTATGAATATATTGAGATTTATTGAAATGATTTTATGGAAACATGTATTGAAAATATAATATCTCATGAAATGGATGCACCAAATTTATTATATGCATATATGCCTTCATTGGTATCCCTTTGGGGGAGATAAAATGGTTATTGAAAATTATTCATAGAAAAATGCTTGATCATCCTTTTTGTTGCAATAGGATTGAATATTCCGAGAATCCTATACGCATATCTTAAAACGGCAAAGTATGAAAAAAATTGTGTCGCTATATTCTCTCACTCATGTTGTGCTTTATTAAAATTATTAGAAAAATATTGATTTGTGTGATCAAACGCAAATATTACGTATTTCATCCCTCGAACTGACGCATTTTAGCCCCCTCGAGTATCTTATTCCCTATATTTATGCTCGTTAACCAGACAACCTCGGATTTTTACGTTAACATATTGTGCAGGGGCTAATTGAGCTTTTATAGGTATTTGGATGCTAAGCGTGAAGTTCGGACGCACTCCGCTCGAATTTCATACACGATCGCATGTTCAAGGGCATTTTAGTCTTTTCATAGATTGGGCACCTAGCAGCCCTCCTCGTAAGCTTCGCGTGGCCGCGAACGGTGCGCGATTCCGAGTCCGTATGAAGAAGTTACGGCGATTCTAGCGGACGAGAAAGGCAAACATCCCAAAACAGCATGCAGGGGCTGATACCTGCTTGATCGATCGATCGATCGAAAAGATCAATCGATCGATCCTTCTCGACAATGGGCTAATTTATTCACCATCGATCAATCGACGGTTTGGGTCGATCGATCGATCCCCTGTTTACAGGAGATATTTTGCTTTTATTTTCTTTCTTCTTTTATTTTATTCCACTTACTATATAAAGCATTTTTGTTGTAGTCAGATATCAAGTAGATATTTCATTTTAGAGAGCTTTAGCTTAGGGTTTAAGGGTTTTTGGAGAGTTCTTCTTCATTTCTCTTTGGATTGACACCCTAATTGGTTTGTAAGTTGACTATTCATTACCCTCTCCATTAATATAGTTGTATTTCATTAATTATTGATTTGTAGAGTAATTTACATCCTTTCATAATTAGATTCACATGCTTTATTTACTTGTTTTCTAGTGTTTATTTATCGCGTTTATTTACCTCATTTTAATCATGCTTTCTAGCTAATTTAAATTAGGTTGTGTTTGAATGTAACTCACTCGAGTTGACGTGTTGCTTTACTTTGGTGATGGCGTTTACGGGTCTATTTCGGGTGCGTTATTCTAGTTATTGCGCCTAGGAGATTTGACGGGGAATATCATGTATGTCTCGTGCTTACGACCTTGCGTACACAATTTTTGGGGCATTTGTTGACGTCAAAATCTTATTATGCTTTTATGCGGACAACCCTTGGTTCAATTAACTGTCGAAATGAGACGCATTCTAAATAACTCGTCGACCCATGTATCCATTTTATACAAATTAACTCGGGTGAGGGATATTCGACGCAACCTAAAGTTTTACTCGCTTTGTTAATCTAGTTTCATTTTCCCTCGCCTAGATTAATATTTCCCTTTTATGCATCTTTTCCGTTTTAGTTTGTAATCACCTTTTACGCTTTTATTTCGGACTACTAAATCAGTTAAATTCTAGCAACTCGTCTCGGTGGATTTTCGATACCCGACTTACCGATGTGCTTGCCTCGCAAGTTTAGTCATAATTTAGGTTTGTTTGTATAGTGACAGCGAGATAGAAAACAACGACTGGCATCTGACACGCATCACACCTCTCGCGCGTCTATCAAAATGGAGTCGTTGTCGGGGATAAGTTTGTTTTAGCCTTTATTTGATTTAGTATTTCATAGTATTTTCTTTCTATTTGTATTATTTGTTAATATTTTTGCAGGACTTCCACATTTGAGCACTTAGAAACGCTTGAATTCATTCCTCGCGCACCTACTTTGTGGAATTCGCCACTTCTAGCCATTTTTGGGGTAAGCATGTCTTATTCCAATTCTTTCGGTAATCCTTGTTATAATCTTCAAAATTTCCGCAAACCTATGACTTTCGGGGAATACTTAGAATCCCAAAGTATTACAAATACAAATATGACTTTGAGTGAGTATAACGAAAGTCAAAACTTAGGTTATTGAAATTTTGATGTTGATGATAATGATTTTGGGCCTTTACCCCCTTATAATAGGAATTTTGAAACGAATTCGAATGGTTTTCAAAATTCCTATAATAATGAGTTTTCGTTTAAGTCCGATGGTAATTTTCAAAGTTCCCATTTTCATGTATCCGCACCTCGACCTATGACATTCGGTGAGGGCTTGCGTATGCTTGAAAATGAGAAAATTGAAAATCGTTATCGAGAAGAAAATCGTTGTTGGGAGCAAGACTTGGATTTGTTATTCTATTCCTACGACGATTTTTCTTCCGAGACTTTCGAAGTCGAGGAATGTTTTGAACCAAATGAGGACTTTGTGCCTACTTTGGAACAAACCATTCTAGACTTTGCCCATTGCATAATAGATATTGAAAGTGAGGATGAAAATGACGTAATATCTATTTGCAATGAAATGATTTCTTCTTTGGCCCCCAAAGAAGAACATTTCATTAAAAATGATATTATTTCCTTCGAAACTCAATCTTCATGCGATAATGATTCATCTCATGAGTTTGAATTTCTTTCATCCTCATTTTCATTCTCTGTTATCACACCGTCACAAGTACCCGATGATTCGGTTTCAAACTTTAATGTCTTAAACCTTTTCGTCGATGAGGAGTACTTGCTCGAGTCGCCCTCCACGATCGCATATTTGCCTTCGTATGCTCCACCTCCCATTACACTTGCTAAATCTTTGTGAGGATATTCATATTTTCTCGGTCCCCATATATTTTTGTCACCCGTTCAATCCAAACCCCCCATCGTCCCTCCAAAACTTTTAATTGGCGATGGTTCATTTCTTCCGCCTTACACATACCTTCCATTGTTCAAATGAAATTCTTATTTTTTGGAAGGCATGATTTTAAGTGAGGGTACATCGGTCACCCTCCAAAGTCAAATCATTTTCACGGTGGACCCTCAGCTATTTAGACTTCTAGTGTACAGTTAGTGTGAAGCCTAAATAGTATGTTGTATATAGTTAGCTTCTTTATTATTTCTTTCTTTTTATGTTTTCTTTCTTTTAATTTAGTCTCTTGTAATTAGTTAACTTTTTGTAATTTGTTTTTGCTATGCTCGGTACTAACTTGTTTTGTAGATTCTTTGGACTTGTTCTTATGGGGATCGCTCCAATTTTGGGTAATATCGCTCTTTTACTCTCTTTGACTTGGTTCTTAATTTACATTGAGGAAAATGTCAGGTTTTAAGTTAGGGAGTGTGGGATATTCTATCCATTTCTTTAGTTAGTCCATATTTTTGCTCACATGTTAGTTACTTAGTATGCTTTTCTTAGAAAAATTAAAAATTTCAAAAAGATTTTCTTTCTTTTTTCTCTTTTTTGGGCATTTTGCCCGTGTTTCCGATGATAAATTTCAATAATTTCCCGATCGAATTGACAACCCAATGATGCATGTTCTCGATTTTAGAAGTTATTAGACTTTAGTCTTGATTATTGATATTGTGAATAACTTCATGAATTAAAAGTTAATCCCATGAGCCCATGCACTTTTATTGCTATATTGATTTGGTTTAAGATTTTTATAACTCGGTAATCTTTTGTTGCATTGTATATACTTCCACCGAGTAAGCTTTATACCTTTCGTCATTTGTGAGTGTATACACTATTCTTTCCTCTTTGAAAACGTTGAATTCATCGGTAATCTCACTATTCTTTTATTTGACCGTTCATTAATTGAGTTCATACTTGAAATGTGTTACTTGAGCATGATTTTCATATATTGTTTTGACTCGAGAATTGCGTAAACTTTGTGAAATGATCATAGGCCATCTTTGTTATATCACCCAAATTAGCCTTGACCTCACCTTATATGTTTACCCTCGTCAACCCCTTTGAGCCTAAATATAGCCTTTCATTTCGTAACCCAAATCCCATAACCAACTCTAAATTGGAGTTTTAGCCCATACATACACTTTCCATACCTTTGTTTGGAATGTTACATGGGATTGAATGATGTTGTTATGATGTCGGTTGCAATTTAGGCATATGAGAGTTTGAAAAGTAAAGAAAACGTGAAGAAAAAGAGAGAAAAAGAGAATGAAAAAAGCAAAAGAAAACAAAAAAAAACATGAGAAAAAGAAGAAAAGAAAGAAAAGAGAAAGTTGTAAATGTTATGTATATAGTTCAATAAGCTTTTATTACTCTCCCCGATGATATATCTAATGCCTTTTGGAACTTGTTTTCAATTTTGATATTTCCCGCATCGTCCCATTATCCCGAGTTTTCATCTCGAACACTTTGAATCCGTACATACATATCCTTCATTTCGTACCCTAGCCTTGCCTACATTATAACCCTATACAAGTTCTATGTGATCTTAGGGTGCATTTAATTTAAAAGTCATAATAGTTTTGATAATCTGTGAAAATGCATTTTGCCTCCTTTAATGAGCGGTCTCTTTCATTGAGATTATAGTTTTTCATTTTATATATAGCGTTCTTTATTTGTGACATGTGTACGGCCTAGTTTCCATTTACTCCTTATGCCTGCATGTTCCGTATGTTACCTCCCTGTTTCGAGTGAATTCGCTTGATGAGTGTAATGCCCGTGAAGATTGAATATATGCTTGCGTTAATTTACTATCCATTTTTTTTAAGTTTTTTTCAAATCACACTTTGCATGTGCTCGCTCCCCCTCCCACATTTTAAGGTTTTAATTCTATGAGGTGCATTCTATAATGTTAATGATTCGGACTTTTGTTTGAATTCGTTCAATGTGCTAATAATGTGTATGAAATCCTTTTCGCGTTTGTTGGGCTTTCCGCATGTTGGTTTGGGCATATTTTGAGGAAACCATGTGATGTTTGTGGGTATCATCTCTGAAAACCCTCACGAGACGACGCTCATCCACTAGAGTGACCTAGGGGTTTAACGGCTTATTACATATGCTAAATGCAATCGAATCGCCCGCGAAAGTGGCCTTTTTCTTTTATACCATATTTTTGTACTATCTCCTGCTTTTGGTTTGCTTGTAGTTCTTGTTGCATCCTATTTCATTGCTAGGGACTAGCAATGTATAAGTTAGGGGGTGTGATCATACGCAAATATTATGTATTTCATCCCTCGAACCGATGCATTTTAGCCCCCTCGGGTATCTTATTCCTTATATTTATGATCATTAACCAGACAACCTCGGATTTCTATGTTAACATATTTTGCAGGGGTTAATTGAGCTTTTATAGGTATTTCTATGCTAAGTGTGAAGTTCGGACGCACTCCGCTCGAATTTCGTACACGATCGCACGTTCAAGGGAATTTTAGTCTTTTCACAGATTGGGCACCTGGCCTAACATCTATACGGAAGTTGTATCCCTCCTCTCAAGTTTTGCGTGGCCGCGAACGGTGCGCGATTTCGAGTTTTTATGAAGAAGTTACGGCGATTTTAGCGGACGAGAAAGGCAAACATCCCAAAACAGCATGCAGGGGGTTGATACCTCCTTAATCGGGATCCTCGACAATGGGCTAATTTATTCACCATCGATCGATTGACGATTTGGGTCGATCGATCGATCCCCTGTTTCCAGAAGATATTTTGCTTTTATTTTCTTTCTTTTATTCCACTAACTACATAAAGCATTTTTGTTGTAATAATCAGACATCAAGTAGATATTTCATTTTAGAGAGCTTTAGCTTAGGGTTTGAGGGTTTTTAGAGAGTTTTTCTTCATTTCTCTTTTGATTGACACCCTAATTGGTTTGTAAGTTGACTATTCATTACCCTCTCCATTAAAATAGTTGTATTTCATTAATTATTTCTTTGTAGAGTAACTTACATGCTTTCATAATTAGACTCACATGCTTTGTTTACTTGCTTTCTAGTGTAGTTTTATCGCATTTATTTACCGCATTTTTATCATGCTTTCTAGCTAATTTAAATTAGGTTGTGTTTGAATGGAACTCACTCGACTTGACGCGTTGCTTTGCTTTGGTGATGGCATTTACGGGTCTATTTCGGTTGCGTTGTCCTAGTTATTGCGCCTAGGAGATTTGACGGGGCATATCATGTATGTCCCGTGCTTACGACCTTGCGTGCACAATTTTCGGGCATTTATTGACACTAAAATCTTATTAGGCTCTTATGCGGATTTAGGGGAGTGACAACCCTTGGTTCAATTAACTGTCGAAACGAGACGCATTCTAAATAACTCATCGACCCATGTATCCATTTTATGTAAATTAACTCGGGTGAGGGATATTCGACGCAACCTATAGTTTTACTCGCTTTGTTAGTCTAGTTTCATTTTCCCTCTCCTAGATTAATATTTCCCTTTTGTGCATCTTTTCCGTTTTAGTTTGTAATCACATTTTATGCTTTTATTTCGGACTACTAAATCACTTTAATTCTAGCAACTCATCTCTGTGGATTTTCGATACCCGACTTACTGATGTGCTTGCCTTGCAAGTGTAGTCGTAATTTAGGTTTGTTTGTATAGTCACGGTGAGACAAAAAACAACGATCAACGTCTGACACGCGTTGCACCTCTCGCGCGTCTATCATTGTGATATATTCATCATTTTGTGTTTGATATTATTAATTTTATCATTTTGGTGATTTATGCATTATTTGATGATATTCATGTCTATCCCAAAATTCAAATACATGCTATGAGAATTTTTTTTAAATATGTGTTTATTGAAAATTAATGATATTCATATATGCCCCTTATAATTTGTGGTTGTATCTTATGCAAAAATTATTTTTGATCGGGAGATATTTCATTTTTTTTACCCTTGACACTTGATTTAAATTTTAAAAACTTTTTGATATTGTCAAAAGGAGGAGAAATATGTATGATTCGCTAATTGTTCTTAATTTAATCATTTTATGGATCATTGTGAATCATTGTTTGTCATCATCAAAAAGGGGGGATTGTTAAATGAAAATGTAATTAACCCCTTAATTAATATTTAATTAGTTTAATTGTTATTCATATACATTTTAGTTCAATATAATATATTGATTTTGATGATTCCAAACATACATACATATATATTCTCGTTAAACATGCTTTTGATAAAACTCTTACATCCGTCCCTTGTTTGTTTATAACCTTATCTTTACATTTTTATTACGTGAGAAATAATAAAATACCTACATTGAGTAGTTGATAAGCTGATTTGTCTCGTCATTCCATACTTGCTTTGGCAGTGGAAATTATAGTATCTTAGTTTTAAGCCACGATTTTCAAGCCCCATACCTGTTATTATATAGTGTTCTCACATGCCTTTGTCCTTTGTGGCATTTGATTTTGATCACGTAGATATGTCCGGCCACACGCCTATATATTGTTTATATATTTGTATTTATTTTTTATAACATAAACACCTCTGAGATTATCTTATGTGTATCATTTTTTTATATATAATACTTATCATTTATTATTGTATTTTTTTTTACATCATGCGTGCCTTTGGTTTTTACTTTATTCCTTGTTGGTATGATATTGTGGCAGTACCCAATGCAAACTTTGCATGTTAAACCTTTTGGCATATTTACTTTTAAAATCTTTAGAGCCTTGTCACTCACGCGTCATTTCTACCTTAGAGCATCCACAATGGTGGAGAGTTTGGACAAACGAATTTGTAAAATTACCAATTTGTAGACGTACAATGGGCATAGGCAGTTGGCCAAAATGGGGAGAGGAAAGGTAAAGGATTTGTAAAGTTACCGGATGTGTACTGAATCAGTAAAAACTTCTTACGAACTTCTGATGGTCGTAGGAACTTCTTACGAACTTCTTTTGTCCGTAAGAAGTTATTACGGACTTCTTTTATTCGTAGGAAGTTCCTACGAACTTCAGAAGCTCTTAAGAATTCCTACGAACAAAAGAAGTTCATAGGAAACCCTTTTTACTGCTTGTAAATCTAACACCGTTTGGGGCCTCTTCTTTATAAATAGGGCCAAGTTTCTCATAATTTATTATTATCACCCTTTATAAATTTTGAGAGTCCTCTGTTCCATTTTCTTATTTCCATTCTAAATATATTTTATTTCTATAGAAAATATGTCTTCCTCTCAACCGATTACTTCCGGTACATATCAACAACCTAATATGACTCCTTTTGAGGATGAAGTATTATATACCATTTATGCAAAATATACAGCTCGAAGTATTGAAGGAAACTCAATATCATCAGGCACATTTTGGGACACTGTGAAAGATGAGTATAATGTCACGCATGGAATTACAATTACTCGTAAGAGATCCATGCTATCAACACGTTATAATCATATATCGCATCAAATAATGCTATATATTGCAAAGCTTTCTCACCAAATGAAGAATATGGGAAGCGGGAAGAACGAATTCCGAGCGGTTACTAATTCACACAACGCGTACCGGGCCGAAACCAACAAACATTTTACGTTCGATAACTGCTATTAAATTTTAAAAGATTTACCAAAATTTAACTTGGAAAATACAACGAGGAACGACGACAGCCCTACACCTGTACGCGAAGATGACACTCCGGGGGTACGAGACGTACCGGATAGACCTCCAGGCAGCAAGGGTGAGAAACAACGTGCACGTCAACGAGCGCGTTCTGACAGCTTGGATTGTAACATGGCAGTACTCAAACATTGCGAAGACTTCAATGCAATGTTTAAAATCAAGCAAGAGTGGAAGAATAATCGTGTCCTTAAATTTGACTCTCAAATGGATGCGTTCATTCAGATGAAGCGAGCTGATCAACTCACCAAAAAGCATGATCAGCTCGTGCGCCTAGGACGAGAGCAATCGTACATCATGGAGCTGGATATGACCCATTTGAATGAAATACAAAAGTAGTTTCATTTTAAGAGGTTCAATGACTTAACATCGATGGTTGCTGCGATCAAAGCTACGATATCTGAGTTGCAATCGAACTCTGTCGGGTCGTCTGGTCCAAGCGGTTCAATTAATGACTAGTAGTATTTTTAAATGATGTATTGAACCCTCATAATTGTATTTTTTTTTTTTTCGATATATGGAGAGTGATTCACTATCCATCTTAATAAATGAAATGTCACCCTTAAATAGATGAAATGTGAGTATTGTTTAATAATTTTCCTCTTATATAATCTTGTCGGTTAAACCATTATTTTATACAGAATAACATGTATATGATCACTACGACAATCCTAGAAATACAAATTGATAATGGAACAAACAAAACATTTAACCACGGTTAAAATAAAAAATACAATAAATTCATCAACCGACCATTTCATCACCGTGGGTGTTCCAAATGTGCTCTACCAAATCATTCCGTAACTGTTGATGTTTAGTTACGTCTCTTATCTTAGCATCCCGTATGAGGTATTCGTAGAAATTAGTTTGGCCCCTCATAATTACAGGTGTTTCATCATTGTGTTCGTACTCATTTTGCCATGGACAATCTCTACGTTCATCGTCAATAATCATATTATGCATTATAATGCAGGATTTCATAATGGTTGATAGTGACGCCCTATTCCATAATTTACAAGGTTCCCGAACAAAAGAGAATCGAGCTTGTAATACACACTACACCAAATTTGCCCATTTGTTAAGGTCATTGACCTTGACAAATCCAACTTGTCAAGGTCAATGACCGTGACATTTTGAGGCGAGACAACTTTTTTTGTCACGGTCGTGTCGCGGTCGTGTCGCGGTCAATGACCGCGACACGTTTGTCACGATTTATAACCGTGACAAAGTCGTGACCCTTCTTAAAAAAATTGTCACGGTCATTGACCGTGACAATTCTGGGCAGAATTTAAAAAAAATATGATGGGCAGTATGGCCACTGCCACTATCCAGCAGTATATTTGTACCTGTTATAGCAACATTGTACCTGTTCTAAACATCATATATCCAAACAAAATAAAGATAATGCAAATATATAATAAAAATAGAAACTATTTAAGAAGAAACAACATCACCATCAATTATCTCAAATCTACAAACTATTTGCATGGAAAAGAGATTTTGTACCGCGACGCTCGGGGACACCTCCTTATCCTTCCCTTCTCGTCCGAATAGCCACATAAGTATAGAGCATATGTGTCCTACCCTTAGGGCCACTCCCTGTCCCCTGAATTGAAATAAAGTAAAATTAGTATCCACTCCTCAAATATAGATAAATATAAATCGTAATTGAAATCGAAATCGAAATTGACATATAAATATAAATACATTACCTGTAGTGTCACTCAAACAGCTAACTTGAGCTCATATGACACCTCCTTCCAACTAATGTACCCCGGGCAATCGTAGATTGGACATATCTAGGTTCATCGCATACCGGACAACGATCGAGATTTTCATACTCCTTTCGGTATAGTATGCATTCATACACACAAGCATGAATCGATTTATACTTCATTCCCAAACCTTTCAAACTGTTCTTCATAATAGGATAGCTATTTGGAAGTGTATTCACCTTGGGTAATAAGCCCTTCACCTATTTCAGAATTCCCGTCATGCTATTGCCAGACAAACCGTACTGCGTCTTCAAACTGTGCAAACCAACCATGGCATGTAAAGTTGTTTGATCTTTCTCACAGCCAGAGTATAACGGTTGGGTCGCCTTAAATTTTAAACTTTGGTAGTTATCGTCAAGTTTTATCGTGTTATCTTCACGAGCACTTGAATCTTCTACATCATCAGTAACCTCATTCTCCTCAGCTTCATAAACTCCGTACGCATCATCAACTAAATCCTCTAACATATTATGATCTACGTCGTCCCCTTCTACATCTATTCTACTTGTTGAAGGTTGTTGTGAAGGTTGGTCGGGGATAAAAGGAACTTTCAATTCACCGTGAAAACTCCAAAATCGATAACTATCTTGCATACCCGATCTTAACAAATGTAGTTCAACTGTTTTCCACTCAAACACCTTACCATTCTTACACCTAGCACACGGACACGGAAACTCTTCATCATTACGACATCTCTTTGCATATTTCACAAATTCGTTAGCACCTCTGCGAAACACATCCCCCATTCTATTACTCTCACCCATCCACTCTTTGTATTTCGGATATCCCATCACAGCTACCACAACTAAACACCTATTAAAGGTAAACAAAACTTAGATTTATAGTATGTTTTATTTAATTATCCCATCATTTAATTATCCTATTAAAGGGTAAGTGGTCCTATCCCATTCAAGACTGCATTTTTCTGTAATATACTTAACAGCTCATGCACACTGTTACGATTTGAAAAAAATTCGACAGCATATCTCCTTAGTTCTCCAAGTACACGACGTAGATTGGCAGGTGTGAGTGTTATTTCAATTGGTCAATTGAAATAACAGTCACACTTGTCAATCTAGTATGTACCCAGAGAACATTAAGATACGACTGCAGAACTTCCTCCAAAAGTAACAACTTTAAGCCAATAAGAATATTATACAGAAATTATACAGTCTCAAACTGTCCAAACGGGACAATTCGAGAGATCTCATTACAGGGTAATGACTCTCGAACGGGTCTAAGGGCTATTGAATGCGTACGCATAAGAACTAGAATGCTAGTATCTATGCGCATTATATTTAGTTTCAAGTATGTTTCATATAATGGGTTAATTCAAATACAAAAATAAATTCATGGGTTAATTCAAATACAAAAATAAATTCATGGGTTAATTCAAATACAAAAATTAATTCATGGGTTAATTCAAATACAAAAATACAAATTCATGGGTTAATTCAAATACACACACACACACACACACACACCTCCCTCCACACCCCCCACTCACCACATACACACATACACACACACACAATAGCCCCCCACCCACCACACACACACACACACAGTAGTGGCTGTCTATTTAAAATAATCTCAATATTAATTTCATGTATTGAATTTCTACTATTGTTTTGTGCTTTTTATAAATCATATTCAATGTTAGATATGTGTTTTGTTAAGATATCTAAGCTGTTCTATAGAATTATTTTTTGTATCTTGAAGTTTAAGTTCTAAAATAATCAACCTAAAGTTGTGGTTCATAAAGTATTATCACAAATATAAACTAAGAGTGATAAAATAACTTTGAGGCATATAAATTAATTGTGACAAAGTAAGATTATGCACCAGAACCTAAAATTTAAAAAAAGTGTTTTTATTTAAACCCCACTTTTCTTTCTATAACTCCTATTTTATTAAACTTTAAATATAATTAAGGGTGTATAGAAAGAAAAGTTAAATAGGAATAAAAATAACATTTTTAAAATATGAAGGGCTCACCAATTTGATCAAATTTTTCAACAACATAGACTAATTGATCTTTACTATAAAACAATTACTACAAATTTACGCGCATCGTCCGAATTCAAAAAGTAATTTAATGACTAAAGTAATACTTTTTTTAACTTTAATTATTCCCCACAAATCTTAAAAAATATTTTATTTTTCATGCTTTTTTAACTTCGGATGCTTTTAGCAACTTCGGATATCAATTACTACAAATTTACATTTTTGGATATTATTTACATTTACATTTTTGGAAATTTATAGAAAATTACTTATTTATTTACATTTTTAACCCCCTACCCCCACCCTGCCCCACCACCTACCCCCCACCCTGCCCCCACCCTGCCCCACCCCCCACACACGCACACACACACGCACATATATACACACATACACACATATATATACACACAAACATATATATAAATGGAAGAGAGAGAGAGAGAGAGAGAGAGAGAGCAACATCGAGAGAGAGAGAGAGAGAGGGAGGGAACGGCGCGGGAGGGAAAAAAGAAGGGGAAGCGTTTTTGCTGTAAACATTGTCACGGTCGTGTCAAGGTCATTGACCGTAACAATTATTTAAAGAATTGTCACGGTCATTGACCGTGACAAGTCCGTGACAAGTAAATTTGTCACGGGCTTGTCACGGTCAATGACCGTGATAATTTCTTGTCACGGTCGTGTCAAGGTCAATGACCGTGACACAAAACGCGTGTTTTTTATCACGGTCAATGACCTTGATAAGGGTGGGCGGCTGAAAGGTGACAATTTGGCCATTTTGGTGTAGTGACACCAAACGCACGTTCAACATCTTTTCTGCACGCTTCTTGGTACTGGCAAAATAATTTCTGTTTTTGTGTAATACCATTTTGGTTCCTAAATGTTTTTACTATTGAAGCGTACGGAGGGTAAATTCCATCTCCAAGGTAGTATCCCTTGTCGTAAGAATTTCCGTTAGCATTGTAATTAACGGGAGCTGCCGTCCCATTGCGCAATTCTTGAAAGACATTAGATCGGTGCAAGACATTCAAATCATTGCAAGAACCAGGCACCCCAAAGAATGATTTCCAAATCCAAAGATCGTAGGAGGCAACCGCTTCAAGGATTATAGTTAGTGACTCTTTACGACCATTATATTGAGCGTGCCATGCTGTTGGACAATTTTTCCAACGCCAGTGCATGCAATCTATGCTGCCTAGCATTCCTGGGAAACCTCTATTTGCATTTTGTTCGAGTAACCTTGTAACGTCGCCTTGTGTCGGATTTCTGCCGTACTGGGGACCGAAAATTCGTACAATTTCCTCTGTAAATCTAATAACAGTTTCTAATAGAGTGGTTTCACTCATAGCGTACTGCTCAGACCACACATCATGGGAACCCCCATTAGCTAACAGTCGAATTGCCCCCAACACTTTCTAATGAGAGCTTAAACCTTGACGACCGCAAGCATCATTCTTCTGAACAAAGTAGTTATCATAAAGGCAAACAGATTCAAGGATGCGATTGAAAACACTAGATTACATCCTGAATCTCCTTCGGAAAAAATACTCGTTATATACCTTATCTTTCCCAAAGTACTCTTCCCATAGTGTTGCATGTCCCCTTTCTCTCCTAAGATTCACTCGACGTCTCGTTTTGAGTTCTTTCCCATCGCGAATTATATTTTTTTCAGCACACCACCGGGTAATCTCCATCATAATAATCATTTCCTCGTCTGAATCATCGGATGATCCACCTTCATTAAATTATGCATATTGGAGAAAACGATTTCGTCCCTCATCTCTAGAACTAGAGGAGTCCATGATATAATATGGTTACAAATTAATTTAGATGTAGATGAAATATTATACTCTACCTGTATAGTTTTACGGTACACAGGTATTTATAATTATAGGTAAAATCTTATATAGGTAAGTGTGCTACATGTAACTGTGCTACAGATAAGTGTGCTACAGATAATATAGGTAAAATTTTAATTTATGTATCCTATTGGTAAGTGTGCAATACAAATTTATCTAGATCAGTGCGCTCGTTCAGCGTCAATAATATCTGTGTCCTTTTGGATTTCATGTGTATGTAATTTACCGTATGTAAATATACTGTATGATCTTGGTAAGTGTGCTACAGTTATTATCAGTGCTATTGGTAAGTGTGCTACATTTTAGGTTCAGGTTCTTTAGGCAATCAATATGTTGTATAGTTAATTTAGCAAGTTACTATGTGATAACTTCAATCGTCTGCAAGTTATTATTGTGCCTTTATATGTGCCTTTTTATAATTTATAAAATTATAAAATTACTATGTGATAATTTATCAGCTTTATGTGTGCCTTTATATAATTATAATATATTATTGCCTGCAAGTTTTTCTATAATTTATCTTTTCCATTGGTATGTGTGCCTTTGTATTATTATAAATATTTTTTACCATTGTAAAATAAAATTATATCTTCGAAGGTTTAAAATTACCTATAAATAAATTAGAAGGATTGCAACAATTTTTTATCTACCATTGTCTTATATTTCAAAAATGGCTTCATCTCCCTACTATTCATCCATTTGCAATAGCTCTTACACAGATATTGCTGGTAACGATTGGTATGGGAAAAAAATAATTTTCAAAACATATCCAATTGATACTTCTCGACGTTTTCTCAATGACTTTGGTCATATATTCATAATCTCTCCCAATTCGAAGCTTGAAGACGGAGTTGTGTATCCTTGGGAACACCTCACATGGCCAGATAAATATGATGAAAGGTGTGACCTGGAGGTGCTTTGCCATTACCATCACATATCCGTGCCAAAAAATCGGGCTACCACACTTTGGCCAATATCGTATCCCGAAGAAGCGGATATGTTTTGTCTTGATTTATTGGAGGAAGAGATATGGCAGATGGAGAGGCGCCTACAACCTTATCACAAAGCATAATGCGCGATGCTATCAGGTCGTCACATTCAAGAATAATTAATTAACATATATAACGACTCTACGTTGGCATCAGATAACGATATTTCCGACTACACTAATTTTGGTTATGATTGCCTTTCGGAATGCATATATGAAAATGATGGGGAAGAGTACGAACCAAATATATCAAACTACAACGAAGAATATGTTGATTCAGATACGCAACGATCTTACTTACCTAAATGTTTAGTGCGCAATGGGAAACCATATTGTTGTACTTCTACTAGGTTCGACCTAAGCGTTTGAACACATACTCCTAATAATCATTTTGATCATGTATTATTGTTTTTAATACTTAAGTCAATATTTCAATACTAATAATAAATGATATCAAAGCAATCGTAATAATTATTTGTCATCATTCTATGTGTAATAAATGGAAATAAATATGAGACATTACACATCATAACATTTTTCATAAATATGAGACATTATACATCATAACATTTATCATCACAATTAAATTGAGACAACAATACAAAATTTATTCTTAACATTTTTCAATTGTACATTATACATCACTGGCGCCCCGGGCCGAACTCAAAATCAGCACCTAAATCTGCATGTGAACCCGTGTAAGGGTTAGACCCAAATAAATTACCCCAACCTTGTTGCGCCTCATATGTCGGGACCGGGTCAGAGGGTGGGGCTAGGTGTGGTCTGTAAACGCTCGGACGACTAGAACTAGTACCACCCTCCGCAAACCCACGACTAGGCATAGTAAAACGTGATAGTCTACGCTCCAACTCATCAATGCGGTCATCACGTGCTTTGAGTTGATCCTCTCGCTGACGTGTCTCATGTAATATTAAATGACGTAGACCTCGAATGTTATCTGCTGCCTGGACGTAGGACTGACGCCATTCTAATTGCGTCAAAGATTGAGCTGGAGGTGCGTTGATTGAAAAACTCAGGTCTCGGCACATCTATAGTATATGAATCCCCCTCCGGTAGGCCTACGTCAACCGTCCAATTCTGCCTCGGTGGTTGGATGTGCGTAGAACCACCCACAGAGAACTGTGTCTCATACACATGCGGATCATTTGTCGGTGCTGGTGCTTGCGGGATTCTCAATGTCGAAGGTGCCACTGAACCAACTCCAATCAAATATACATTAACATATCTGGCAATCGATGGTAGTAATGGCCCGAGTGCTACTGCCTTCCAATATGCATTATACTCTTCTTGTGACACATATCTTACGTGTTGATTTGCGATAGGCCAATTTTGGGCGGCAGCTGCTTGAAAATCGTGTTCTGAGGCACAACACAAACTTGATGGTGGGTTGTCTGCTATACATATCCGCCTAGTCAATTGTCGGATGGCCCGATCACCCAAGTACCAAAAACCCTTAAATAAGGGCACCCAAAAAATCATCCGTAACCCCGATATCTCACGAGCATATAAGATGACATCAGAGTCACGGTAGCCAGAAGTCTCGTATGGCTGCCATATAATGGACTCGGATGACCGCATCTCAAGCTGATGTTGACTGCTTGAAATGTTAAACCGATGTGCTCCCTTTACTTTGTAAGGACAATTTGTCCATCTTTATGTATATGTTATGTCATACGCCGTTACAAGATTGATGGTTGAAAAGATCACATCGTCATCAACGAAATCCGAAATCCGAAGATCAAAAGAAGAAGGAATCTGGAAACAGTCAGCCGGACCGGTCCGCCCCAAAATACAAAGAACCGATCCGACTGCGGATCGATCCGCCCAGGACCGGACCGGACCGCCTTGCAAAATGAGTCCAAAGAGCACCGAACCGATTGCGAACCGAATCGGCTTCAAATTAAAAGAACCGATCCGCCATCGGACTGATCCGCCCTGGATAAACTCTGCCAGATCGTATAGCAGATTTTTTAGGGTTTTGACTCCTTATTTAAACCACGATCAGTAGTTGGTTTCGATAAGACTTTCCCACGTTTTTCAGAGCATATTAACCCTAAAGTCTTCACCTATTGAGTCCTATGATTCTAGGTTTTTAGATTCACACATCTTCCATATCTATGTGAATCAAGTTTGGTAACCCAAGAACACCATTGCTGTTGTTCAACCCTTGTGAAGTGGACCGTTTCTTCCTCTTCATTGCAGCCCTACTGGAAAGGGATAATTCCAGCCGCGACTACAGAATCCGATACCTGAGGGTAATTCTTAGTCAACTTGTATTTTCATTGTAATCCGATTGTAAGCCGTTTTCTTACAAATTATAGTGAAAATAAATGGTTTTGCCCCTGTGGGGGATTTTTCCTCAATTATGTGTGTTTGAATAACTCGTGCATGATTTCATATTGTTTCATTCACACCTAGTTGCATGTTTAGGGTTTGTTTGGGTTAAAAAGGTGTTTATTATATTATTTCTTAATTGAACACAAGCGCCAACTCTTTCAAATTGGTATCAGAGCGGGTTACTCTAAACTATCGAGTGATCTTGATTTTTAAAGTTTTTTTCCTGATACAATTTGACTTCTCACATCGTCAAATTGGTATCAGAGCAGGTTGCGCAAATTTATCGCGTATTCCTATTTTCCGCAAAATTTGTGTGATATTGATTTTTTTTTAAAATCAATTTTGTGAAAAATTGCAATTTTTCAATGAAACACCCGTTTAATGAGGAGCCTATTTTTGAAAAGATTCACGACCGTGATGAAAATTTAAAAAGTTTGAATTTTAAACTTTGCAAAAGAATTAAAGTTTTGGAAAAAGAAAATTCTCGTTTTAAATCTGCGATGGATCTTTTACAAACGGTTCAAAATCAAAGAGATTTTTATCGTGAAAAATTTATTTCCTTGGACCATGACTTTGTTTCTTTAAAATTGTCCAAGAAGGAGAGTGATGAAAGGGTCCTATTTTTAGAGAAAGAATTGGAGGACCTTAAAAATTCGATGGTTTGTGTTTGTGCCAAAGATGAAAGAAATATTTTAATCAATGAGTTTGTGGCACGTGAAGAGACTCTTAGGGAAAAGTTTGCTTTAATTGAGGGGGAGAGGGATACCCTTTTAGAAATTGTTGAAAATTTGAAAAAGCAATCCCTGTCTTGGGAAGAGTCTAATTTGTTGCTTGAATCAAATATTTTGAAGTTGAAAAATGATTTAAACGATTCAAGTAGGTTTGATTGTGATGGTAATGGCTCATCTTGTCTCATGCTTCTAGTGCTAAAGCCAAAACCATTATTTGTTTAAGAGGGTCAATTAATCCCAAGGAATTTAGAAAAGATCACACTTTAGGTTACATTCCTCTCGTTTACACATGTTCACATTGTGGTGGGAAAGGTCACCTTATGAGATTTTGTTTTGATCTTGGAAGAAGTCCTAGGATGTCGAAGTCTAGTGTTACCTTGGTTCCTAAATCCCCCACACGTTGTTTCACATCTATTTGGATTAGGAAATCACTTTTGGATACACTAGATTTTAGACAAGTCGATTCTCGTTTGCTTGCACATGATTCTTCTCTTGCCATATCATATAGATGATTGTGTTCGCATGTGTGTCATACGCTAGTTATGCTTTTTGATATATGTTTGCTAGCGTTGTGACATGTACTTTTTGTATAGATTTTTTTATTTTTGGAAATATTTTGAAACATACAAAAAGATTTTATTTTGATAAAATTTTTGAAAAATCCAAAAAGATTTTTTCTTTTGTTTTGCACCTTTTATGGATGAGCATTTAAGATAGCCAAGTCACAACTTCATTTCATATATCCATGTGACTGTTTGGTAGAGATTTGAGACGCTACATCATTTCATCCATGTGCTTAACCTTGATTGGAGTCCTTAAGATGTAATTAGTGATGTCTTCCTACATGTTTGACTCCTATATCCTTTAATGCACACATGCACGGCTATATTTGATTATTGCACTTGTCTATCACATATTGGCTTGAGTGTTTCTATCTCAATTCTGTCTATACAATGTACAATATGCGATAAAACTTGACAAGATTGGATTGCATGTAAAAACCATTTTGGTGAGACTGTGTGATAATTTGCATAACAAGGAGGGGCTGCGAAAGTTGATTCTTTATACTTTGTGCAAAAGCCACCGTTAAAAAGGACCTAAAAAATGGAGGAATTTTAATATCCGAGGTCCTAAGAGGTTAAAAGAGCCCGAAAAAAATTTAAAGGCAATAAAAAGAAATTCATGCCAAATATGGGCCATTTAGGTTTCACCATAAATTCTTCAAAGTTTGAGAATTTAGTATACCTCTATTATAATATAAATCTGAGGGAGTTTGGTTGGAGAATAAAAATGGGTTTGCACTTCCTTGAAAGTCCTGAAAAAGCATGAAAATCATTTTGGACGTTATTGGTGTAGAAATCACTTTGAGCTTTGATTTGTAGATTTGATATAGTCAATGTCTTATATTTCCAATCTTTTACACCAAAGGAAGCATTTGAGTTCATTCGTTAGGAATATCCAATATTCATCATGCACATATGTCATGTTTGTATGCTTTGATTTTCCTATCGAATTTTGATCACACCTCTTCATTTACGCTATCATCGACTTGGTTGTTTTATGTTCATTAATGGTGTGATTTATACCTTGTGTCACCCCGGGTTTGCTTGTTTATTTCATTTCTCTCATTTTGTCTATTTGGGGACATCATAAAAAGGGGGAGAATGAATTATCTGATTATTGGGGGGAGTTTTGAAATTTGAGGTTCATCATAAATCTGGTATATATGTATATATGCATATGTTTATTATCTCATTTCCAACTCGATACGTCACTTGGTATTTGCTTTTTCTCATGTGTGTAGGTACATCCTTGATAATCCCATGATACACACCCTGATGAGAAAAGCGTGAAGATTCCTGAAGAATTGAAGAACAAACGATGCAGCCTTAGTCATATGTACCTCTTTCAGTTTTGGGTTCATGGAAGGGTAGATTTGTATAGGCATTGTTCATACTTGATAATTCGGATTTTTTATGTTTGCTCCGGCATAGACATAGGGGGAGATTTGTAAGGACAATTTGTCCATCTTTATGTATATGTTATGTCATACGCCGTTACAAGATTGATGGTTGAAAAGATCACATCATCATCAACGAAATCCGAAGATCAAAAGAAGAAGGAATCTGGAAACAGTCAGCCGGACCGGTCCGCCCCAAAATAAAAAGAACCGATCCGACTGCGGACCGATCCGACCAGGACCGGACCGGACCGCCTTGCAAAATGAGTCCAGAGAGCACTGAACCGATTGCAAACCGAATCGGCTTCAAATTAAAAGAACCGATCCGCCATCGGACCGATCTGCCTGAGGCCCGGACCGATCCGCCCTAGATAAACTCTGCCAGATCGTGTAGCAGATTTTTTAGGGTTTTGACTCCTTATTTAAACCACGATCAGTAGTTGGTTTCGATAATACTTTCCCACGTTTTTCAGAGCATATTAACCCTAAAGTCTTCACCTATTGAGTCATATGATTCTAGGTTTTTAGATTCACACATCTTCCATATCTATGTGAATCAAGTTTGGTAACCCAAGAACACCATTGCTGTTGTTCAACCCTTGTGAAGTGGACCGTTTCTTCCTCTTCATTGTAGCCCTACTGGAAAGGGATAATTCCAGCCGCGACTACAGAATCCGATACCTGAGGGTAATTCTTAGTCAACTTGTATTTTCATTGTAATCCGATTGTAAGCCGTTTTCTTACAAATTATAGTGAAAATAAATGGTTTTGCCCCTGTAGGGGATTTTTCCTCAATTATGTGTGTTTGAATAACTCGTGCATGATTTCATATTGTTTCATTCACACCTAGTTGCATGTTTAGTGTTTGTTTGGGTTAAAAAGGTGTTTATTATATTATTTCTTAATTGAACGCAAGCGCCAACTCTTTCATACTTTCTTTATATTCCCCCTCGACCAACGAAATATGCGGGGCCACGCATCGATGGACGGATCGACGAGAATAGGACATGCCGTGGCCATGTACTCGTGATGTAAATACTGCAAAATTTATCAATAAATTTAATTCATTTGAATAAGTTGACATATATTGTAATGAAACATAAATTTTAATAAATAAGATGAAACGAAAATATACCTCGAGTATTTTGCCACATGCATTCAACGCTAGTCAACGATCGTCGACTGACTTTGTCCAAAGACCATAAAATACGAGAATAAATAGCCGAACCCCAATCATATGTGCCGATGGCAGGAATATCCTCCAGATAATGTAAATAGTCGAGGTCGGAAGTGGAGTGAGCATTTGGAAAAAATACACTCCCGAATACATAAAACTAAAATGCCCGAGCTATGATTGGGGACATATAATCTGGTAAAGGTTCAACCTTCACAAAAAATTTTATGCATTTTTTAAGGTCAGAAACTGGAATTCCCGCACCGGTAAATCTCTGTATATGAATTTCTGGGAAAAATTCATTTATGGTATTAACAAAATTTGTATATTGTTCAATTCGTAGATTTTGAATGGGTCGGCCTTGTCCAAATGGAATGCCTGCACGAAGGTTTAAAATTTTGTCATATATTTAAATAATTTTGAATATAAATACCATAAAATATATTTCAAAAAATCAATTATGAATTTAAGTACAACTAATTATTTTCACATATTGAAACATTAAGTGAATATAAATAATTATTTTCATATATTGACACAATCGTAACACGGGTACATTTTTCAATATTTTTGCCATATATTGAAATAATTATGAATATAATTACCTAAAAATATATTTCAAACAATTAATTATGAATTTAAGTACAACATATTATTTTCACATTTTGAAACAATTATGATGTCGGTACATATATTTAAAATTTGTCATATATTTAAATAATTATGAATATAAAAACCATAAAATATATTTCAAACAATCAATTATGAATTTAAGTACAACTAATTATTTTCACATATTGAAACATTAAGTGAATATAAATAATTATTTTCATATATTGACACAATCGGAATGCGGGTACATTTTTTAATTTTTTTGTCATATATTTAAATAATTATGAATATAATTACCTAAAAATATATTTCAAACAATTAATTATGAATTTAAGTACAACATATTATTTTCACATTTTGAAACAATTATGATGCCGGTACATATATTTAAATTTTTGTCATATATTTAAATAATTATGAATATGAAAACCATAATATATATTTCAAACAATCAATTATGAATTTAAGTACAACTAATTATTTTCACATATTGAAACATTAAGTGAATATAAATAATTATTTTCATATATTGACACAATCGGAATGCGGGTACATTTTTTAATTTTTTTGTCATATATTGAAATAATTATGAATATAATTACCTAAAAATATAATTCAAACAATTAATTATGAATTTAAGTACAACATATTATTTTCACAGTTTGAAACAATTATGATGCCGGTACATATATTTAAAATTTATCATATATTTAAATAATTATGAATATAAAAACCATAAAATATATTTCAAACAATCAATTATGAATTTAAGTACAACTAATTATTTTCACATATTGAAACATTAAGTGAATATAAATAATTATTTTCATATATTGACACAATCGGAATGCGGGTACATTTTTTAATTTTTTTGTCATATATTTAAATAATTATGAATATAATTACCTAAAAATATATTTCAAACAATTAATTATGAATTTAAGTACAACATATTATTTTCACATTTTGAAACAATTATGATGTCGGTACATATATTTAAAATTTTGTCATATATTTAAATAATTATGAATATGAAAACCATAATATATATTTCAAACAATCAATTATGAATTTAAGTACAACTAATTATTTTCACATATTGAAACATTAAGTGAATATAAATAATTATTTTCATATATTGACACAATCGGAATACGGGTACATTTTTCAATTTCTTTGTCATATATTGAAATAATTATGAATATAATTACCTAAAAATATATTTCAAACAATTAATTATGAATTTAAGTACAACATATTATTTTCACATTTTGAAATAATTATGAATATAAGTAGAACGAAATAAAATAAAATTATTACCGGAAAGCATTGTGAAGTCGATCGGAGTGAACGCAAGCTCGACATATGGTAGTTGGAAGGTATGCGTCGTGTCCCACCAACGTTCGATCATCGCCGTCACAATACATTGATCGGAATTGGGCATCACCATAGAAAAGAAATTCGACATAAAATCGACACTGTCGATAATTGTTTTGATATCTGGTTTTCTGTCTGAAATTAATTTGTACAATTTCATTGGCCTCGCCCAATTCCCCCGAAATTCGAATTTATTTCCGTTTATTATCGGAGTTTTGCCGTCCGACGCGTGTGATACTACGTCGTAAATACGGGTATAGTTATCAATTAAGGGATTCGACGATTGAATCGACGCGGAAGGATCGAGAATTGTCGTTGAAGTCGACCCGTGTTTTTTCGATATTAATATATTTCTTCCATTTTTTAGCTAATTCCATCGTGTTGACAAGATCTGATTTGGAGGATTTTCTATATCTAAATTGGGACTGATTTGAAATTATTTTTGGGAATAAATGGAATGATTTTTGAGAGTATATGAATAAATTTAGGAAAAATATATAAAAAGTTTGGACTGAATTATATGGGACTGATACGTAAAAATTTTGATTAAATAAGAAAAGAAGATGGAGGAAGAAGATTATATGAAATAGGTATCGATGAAAATGGAGAAGATGAAGATGCAGAAGAAGATGAAGATGAAAGAAGATGAACTGAATAAATATAAACGAATGCAGAAGAATGAAGAAGAATGATGAATGTTCCTGAATATATAAACGGAGGAATGTTACCGTTTAAATATGACCGTTAAGTTCTTACGAACTTCTATAGTTCGTAAGAACTTCTTACGGACTTCATTTGTCCGTAAGAAGTTTCTACGAACTATAGAAGTTCGTAAGATCTTTCCCACTACTTGCTGCCCAATTGGGCGAAAGGTAAAATACACACACGCGCCTCACACCTACCTTTCGCTGATTCCCATCATTAGGGATGCTCTTAGTACCTGCTAAGCTCATCTGATCATATCTCAACTATTATAGAGATTTGTTTTAATTCATTGGACCTTGCGTCACATATAATATATATATATATATATATATATATATATATATATATATATATATATATATATATATATATATATATATATATATATATATATATATATTTTTTTTAATTATATTTGTTTAACACTTTTTGTCTTCGGCCACACAAATTTAATAGCCTTTCATCCGAAAATGTTCGGTCACTTACCTCGATCCGCGTGCTCTCTTGGGACTGCTGACTTGGTTAGCCTATGTCCATGTTTGACAGGTTACAACTACGCTAATATGTTTAGTATATATTTTAAACAGCTTGTCATTCTTTCTACATACGTATTATAATATTATATACATATGCTTTTATATATAAACATTTCTTTTACCGTTGATTGATCATTTTATCAATTCAAACTTCCATCTGTTATATATTCACGAATTTGTCAGCCTTGGTTATATATGAAAATTGTTGTATATATACTCGTTTTTTTTTCATGATAAGCCATTTTTTTGTCTCCTTTTCATTTTTTTACGAGCCATGCCTACTGCTTTAGGTCCCGTATTTTGATATCTACTTTGAGAAGATTTTATCCTTTGTCAAATATAATACATTTTGTATGATTGAATTAAAAGATGTCATTCCTCTATCAGTTAACTTTATATATATATTTTAGGGGTGCACATCGAAACCGAAAATCCGATAAATCGAACCAAACTGACTGCATTGGTTCGGTTTGGATCGATTTTTTTGCTCACTGGTTCGGTTCCGGTTTGAAAAAAAAATGATACATCGGTTCGGTTCTCAGTTCCAGGGTAAAAAAACCCAATCCGATCCGAAAACCGATCCGATCCGAACCAATCCGGGACCGAACCGATTTATAATTACATATATATATTTATTTAATATATTTAACACTTGTAATTTATATTTTTGTGATTATTTGAGTTTCTAACTTAAGTTATCGAGGTCAAAATTAATTTTGACCTTAAAAAAATTAGTTATGAAACACATTAATCTTTAAAAAAAATAGTTATGAAATATGATTTTGGAACCGAAAACCGATCCGATCCGATCCGGGAACTGCTGGTTCGGTTTGGTTCGGTTCTGTATTAAAGTCGGTTTGGTTCCGGTTCCAAAAATTTGGAACCGACCCAGGTCGGTTCGGTTCTCGGATTAGTACCAAAACCGATCCAAACCGAACCGTGTGCACCCCTAATATATATTATTCACCTCGGTCAAAACAATCTTATGAAATTAATTTTTTAGTGCAAATTCATCAGTTTACCCTATCAGTTTCTACTCGGTCAGTTTTTTTTTTAAATATCTATCCTTTACACCTCGAGCCTTGGGAAGTTTATTATCCTTGATCAGACATTTTATATTTTTTTGTTAACACGCAAAGGCTTATTTTTTGACAGTGTGTTTTTAAAAGATACTATACTCAAATATGTTCCACAATATTATATCTGAACAAAGATGTTATCTCTTATGCTTTGGTCATTATATCTTTTACACGATTTGGTTCTGACAATGTATTTGTTGTGATTTGATAAAAGACTCATTTACATTTTATTCATTATATATCTCAGAATATTGTATTTTTCGCTCTCTCTCTCTTTTGGACTAATATTTCTTTGTAGAACCCATATGGGGTTATCTACGAGAGTCTATTTTCAGTCCTACAATTTCAGAGTGCCATTTCATACTTCAACAGCTATAAAAAAAATTTAGATGACAAATGAAGTTATGCAGATCATTTTTTCAAGGCCATCTTTATCTCAACAAAATCAGGAGCATTTAATGCTCACAATACATGTCTCTAACATCTAGTTTTTGAAGTTGCTACTTAAACATTCAAACAGCTACATTGTAGACACAATAATGAGACTATGAGTAAGAACTAGAGAATTTATTGACAACATTTGAATTTACTACTCAGCTACTAAATCATTCAAGAGAGCAATTAAATTTTACATTCTACTCAATCATTGAAGACTTGAGCCTATATCAACATCATTTATTGAACTCTCATTAAAGAAGAAGAAACTCAGATTATACATTGTATTTTAAGGAGTTTCAGTTTTCTACATTTTACCAAAAATTCATGTTTTTTTGAAGTGTTGTTAGAAGCTTGGATTGTATTCAGTAGCTCGGTTTTAGCTACGATGGTTGTTATACCGGTGATTGATTCTTACCCGTAAATTGGATCATGGTGTTTGAAGCTCGATTCCAGCTTACAAACGGATGTACATAGTGGTTTGATCCTACCATCAAGTGGATCAGGATTAGTGAAGCGCAAGGGAGTGGAAAGCTCTAGGCGCGTAGACGTAGGTCGGGTTTTGGCCGAACCACGTTAAATTCGGTGTCATTTATTTTTTCGCACTTTATTTGTTTATTTATTTGTGCTTGCTTTAATTTATATTTTTCAGCACTTAAATTTGCAAATATATTAATTCTGAAAATTGGTAAATTTATTTTAAGTTTAAAATAATTATTTTCAAATTAATTAATTAATTTCATAATATTAATTTGTATTATATACGAAAATTAATTAAATATATGTTGGGTGTTAAAATCTGCATTTTAGCTTGTTTAAATTAATTGCTTGCATTTATTTTATATTCACTGGTTTAATCATTTAAGATTTATTAATCTGAAATTTGGATAAAGTGTTTTAAATTAAATATTTTCTCTAATTTTAATATAACTCAAAAAGTTTGTAAATTCGCAATTCACCCGATCCTCCCCCCCCCCCCCCCCCCTCTTGAGTGTAATCTGGGCAACATATATATATATATATATATTAGATTATGCACTTTTAGGACTTAAAATAATATTGATTACGGATACAGGACAACGAACATTTCTTTTTCGTTTTTAGTCTCTATTTTCAAATTATCGACTCACGTGGCATGTTGTGTTGTGATTGGTTGACATTTTATGAATATCGGTCCGCGCAAGCGGCTTTATTCAAATATAGGTACTAAAATTATAAATAAAAAGTTTGTTGTCCTATTTACAAAATACATATTACAATAGGTCCTAAATTTACAAAGCCTCTTTATACATTAATTGACCCATTTATTTAATCAATTTATTTGTATTATTGTTTAATACTAACAACTAATGTGACAACGCAGATAATATATATTATTATATGTAATTCCTATTTTGATATTGTTTTTGTTTGTGAAAAATATCCCAGATATAAAACGATTTCATTTTTTAATGCATACAGTAAAGTTTACTATCTATGTAATTTTTTTTCCTTTGAAATTTTATAGGCTTCATGGATCTTGTTTGATAGATATTGGCGAGCAGATTTTAAAAATGATAATTTTATGAAAAACGAATTAGTAAATCAAAAGTTATGATCATTTGAAGATTAAAAATAACAAGAAAAAGAAGTTCAACCACTTATGTAATAAACTTGTGAAAAAAATTTCAAAAAATAAAAAATCTGACCTATTTAACTCTCATAGAAGGAAAAAAAAACTTACAAAACCTCTAAACAATATAAACTGAAGTACCCAATCAAAAGATACAAAAACAGACCTTATGGACCACTGATCTCTTTCAGAGAAAACAAAAATGGAAACTTACTAAATCAGAGAGAGGAGAGCCGAAATTGTATGGATACGAAATGGTGAAAGCATCATCATCTCCATTATCCTTCTCATCATCATCCTCCTCTTTAGCATGTGGAGGAATCATTAGAGCAAATAGAGGTACTGCAGAAACAAAAAAAAGAGTCGATGGTGCACCAAAGGCATCTAGATGTCTTTAATCGAGAACTCCTTTCGAAATTAATTTATTATCATATTGCATCAAGGCAAGCATGTCCGAAAAAGACTACTCAAATGAATCATGGCACCCGAGAATAGTCTCCTCAGCTAACATGATCAAGGAAAACTCTGACTCCAAGAATTCTCGGGTGTGTTGATGAACTTGAGGTGTACGGGAGTATGTGTAGGTGTATGCGTAGCATCCGCATGCAGAGAGGCAGAGACAGTGATGTCTATAAGAGTATCCACAATGGGGATGCATAATGTCAAAGAAATTTGTAATTTTACGGAATCCTTGGTCTGCAATGGTGGATAGTTCAGAACAAATTCTCTAACTCATTCTCTAGGCGTTCTCTAAAGTTACAAATTGGTTGCAGAATTTGCAAACACTTCTTACGAACTTCTAAAGTTCGTAACACTTCCTACGAAGAAAAGAAGTTCGTCAAAAATATAAATAATTATTTTTATTATATATTTTGGTTGTTACAAACAATAGTTGTCCGTAAGAGTTCCTACGAACTTCTATTGTTCGTAAGAAGTGTTAGTTTTGTTTCCTACGAACAATAAAAGTTCGTAGGAATTATTATGCAAATCCTTGCCCTTCCACCACTATAAGAGTTAATACTGATAAAAGGCAAAACCCACTTTCAAATTTGTAAAGTAACCTTTCGTGAGCATCCACCTCTATGGATGCTCTAAGAGGATCTATGACTAGTGGATTCTGAGTGAAGGGGGATCGAGTTGACCACCATTAGCATCAATCGTGGTAACTCCTAGTGAGTACAAATAGACTATGGTCATATGACCAAAGAAAAATGCATCAAGTGAACCATATTCTCAAGTATGTTGGATGACGATATCTCCCTAGTCTCTCTCACGACTAGAAATAAATAAGGTGATACGGTCAGGAGTGATAATGCTTAATGAATGCGGAGTAGAGGTATGATCCTCCACTCTGAGCAATACTAGATGTTGGGTTAGGACGTTAGATATGAGAATGATCTCATAATCTCGGACAAAAGATAACAACATCAGATGGTCCTCTAGTGAAGTAATGTTCATGAAGAACTCGCGAACAAGAGTAGGATTTTCCACAAAAAAGGGCAAAAGGAAATAGGATCCAACCAGGTTCATGATAGGTGCGGCATCATAAATACCCTCTAGAGTCCTATCCATATGATCGAGGTTCATGTCCCCCTTAGTCTAGACAACACGGGCAATATGGCCATAAAGAGGTGCTCCATCACGTGTAATGCGATTACTCTTATATAGTCTTTTCAATGAAAAGGTCATTGGGACGTACGCTCTCGAGATGAACATCTAGTTGCGACAGTGGACGTTTCTCCTGGACCACTGCGTCCAACTGGATAGGAGCAAGCATATTTTGTTGTGCCATCGATAAAAGAACGCAATAATGGAGAATGGATAATAAAAGAAAAGTATCAATCCAACCCTCATATTACCAAAATACATCTAATGGACAAATCACATCCAATGTTAATCAACATAAAATAAAGGTAATAAGCATGGAAATATGCACCCAAGTATATGAATAACTATTAAATGGATCATAATGTGGTAATGTTCATGATCAATTGTAATAGATATCTCTAGGAACTTAATTCTACACGAGAAATGAGTATAAAGATCTAAAAGAATCAGTTTTTGAGTTAATCATGTTAAGTTCCAAAATATATTAAAACAAGGGTTTCAACCCGTATACCTCACAAATAGGTTTCAAACTGATGAAATCTCAAGTATTAGTGATGGGAATGTGCGAAGGACTCAAAATTGACTAGGATATGAGATTTAGAGAGAGGGTCATAGATGAGAAATGATTTCAAAATAATCCAAATGAGTTTTAAATGTACTAAGAATACATAGAGTTGGCCTTTAAATAACATATAGAATAGATTTGGCATTTATATAGCATATAGAATTTTGAATCTTTGGCAAAATCCTGTGAAGGATCAAGTGTTGGAAAAATAAACACCTTGACAAAAATCCTCCAATGAATCGTATAGAGATGAAGAAATGAAGTTAAATCTAAGCTTTTATGGTTGGATAATCAATTCAATCATAAAAAGAATTAACAAGACATAAATCAAGTATGAATTTAGTAAATTTTATTATTATAGGAAGAACATGAGTAATTGCAATAGACACACTTAAAAACATTAAAAACGTGTTATAATTATATCTCAAATATTTAACTCTTCTCTATTTTTACTTGAAATTTGGTGCCATATAGGTATTTATAAGTAACTCTCAAAAATAGGTCAACCGTGTGAATGGTGAAGGATTCCACCCGTGAGCATGGTAAAGATGTTATTCGATATTATTAAGTCATGTGTAGATATCTCATGTTCATTTAAATCATTCTAATGGTTAGAGATTAGAGCTGCGCGCACTAGTGCAAAGTGAGACTAATTTTCAACATTGCGATGGTTTTAGGTAACAACGCCTAATAACTTTTGAACATCTTTACAAATTTCTAAAGATTTTTCAATATACTCAATGTCCAAAAGAACATTTTATTAAAACGTGCATATATGCAAATCTTGATGTCATGAAAACTTCAACCAAAAGGATATTAAAGTTTCATCCTGGTTATAGATGTGCTAGCCTCTAATTCCAAAAAATGTGCTAGGCAATCTAATAGGATCAGGTTTCTCACTTGCGACATCTACATAACAATGAAACGATGGGATTGATTATGAAAAATGAAATGTTTTGACATACAAGATAGCCAATTATAAATATAGATGGATTGCAATACATTTAACTTTCCTACATCCATTCTTTTATTGACACTCAAGAACTTCACAATCTTCAGTTCGGGAAGGAGTAACTAAAACCTTGAAACAAAACTTCCTTCTTCCTTGCCCAAGAAGATATGAGTAAGATAAAGGGCTATACCTCATTCCTGGACTTCAAACAACTACAACGTTATAGGTCATGAAGATACAATGAAGTTATTAAACCGTAAAGAAATTAAAAAATGAATGTGTATGAATAATATCTATTACAATGTTTTTAGAGTAAAATATATCACTAAATACGTGATCAATATTTCTTAAGATTGTATTGCTTATTCCTGCCCCAAAGTAAATATTTTCTTGAAATAAATATTATTTTTATCTTTGGGAGCGTTGTTCCAAGATATCATGCAACGTTTAACTGTGTGTATAAAATATCCAATTAAATGTGATGTGTGAATCTCGAGCAAAAGTCATACATATTCGACTAATTCCCATTTTAGTCGACTATTTTAGTTATTCTTGATACTACATTGAAGCGGAAAATCTTCATCCAATTTGAACATATTTTCCTTTGTTTTCTTTATTTATTTTCTTTCGATGTGGTTTTATGAGGTGAGGTGAGATACTAGGTTTTACTTCTACATCCCTTAATTTAACTACATAGGAGAGATAGTATTAAAGTCCTTTTTTCATTTGTTTTCCCAAAGAAATAACATCCTTATCTGAAGGTGTGAAAGAGTTGTACTATATGATTTTTTTTTTTGTTGAATCAAGTTATATAGACCACACACTTTTTCACCTTATTTCCTTTTACCTATTAATAATGAGCTTTCTTTTATTTATTTTATCTAGTTATATGTATAGACAAATATAGTAATTACTTCATTTTATTTTATCTATTGAATCCACTATGTAATATCATGTTTAGTGGTTGTTGATACTTCCACAAGTTTGAAATGGTGACGTGGAGAGAGAACATAATTGGTTTGTCTTTCTTCTCTTTCCCACTATGACTTTGGTATTCTTTGCAATGTGATCGATTCTTGAATTCGCGATTTTATCTTAAAAAACCATAAATGTTCTTGGAGAGAGAAAGTGAACGATAAAAAGAAAAGAAATTAAGAAACGAGCATAAGTAATCTCAAATTGATCGTTTGAAATGTACAGCAATATACTTATTCTTCTTTGGTATTGTGGGTACCTCATTTAATTATCTTGGCCAGATAAGTAGCCCGACGACGCCTTATCAAAGATAAGGAAAGTCCGGCCCAAAATCTAAGGTCCCATAAATGACTAATTCAGCGATGACCCATTCAACCCCAAAAATCTCTTAAGAGATAATCTAGGAGTTATGGGCCAACGTGGAGGTGCTCAACACCCCCACTCTTCGAGAATTACATGTATATATTAAACCCCCCAACCCGGGGCAACGGGCATGCAACTGTAAACACTCCCCTGGAGTAAAGAGAAATACAAAACAGAGAGCACCACCACGGACGTAGGCCATTTTTGCCAAACCATGTATATTTTGTGTCGTGTGTGATTGCAGCTTGTACACACCCCATTCTATTACCCCCTAACCCTCCTTACGCCCCTAGTACCTCCCATCATCAATACAAACCCAGGTCGTACCCCGAGTACCGACCTAGAAGCCATCGGGCACTCTTAGGCTCCGTTTGACCAAAAAGTCAAACTCTTCAGCTCGACCGAGGCTGAATGAATCTTCGAAGGGCACTAAATCCCCCTTCCAATGGTCCATCCCGTGCGCGATTTTGACTTACCATGCGGACGAACGATCCGTTTGCGTTCGAAACTTAATTCGAAGGCCACCGGGCGCTCTCGATTCCTGTTTGACCTAAGTCAACTCTTCAGCTCGAACGAGGCTGAATGAATCTTCGAAGGGCACTGAATTCCCTTTCCAATGGTCCATCCCGTGCGCGATTCTGACTTACCATGCGGACAAACGATCCGTTTGACTCTAATAGGTTACCGAATGCTTCCAAGGCCCGGTATACCAAAGTCAACTCTCCAAACCAGGTCAAACTCTTTGGAATGTCAAAGTACATCTCCTAACCTTTCCAACGGTCCGCCCCATGCACGATTTGAACTTACCATGCGGACGAACGATCCGTTTGCGTCCGAACGATTCCCCATCCAATGGGTCGACAAACGCTTCCGAGCCATATTTGACCCAAAGTCAACTCCCGAACCCGGGAGCAGTCCAAAGGACTTACAAAGGTATCTGAATTACCTTTCAAACGGTCTACCCCGTGCGTAATTCGAACCAACAGTTTGCCCTCGGCAGCCGATTTTCTGACAAGGCCTGAAACACACTGCCAATTGGCAGGTTCCAAACCCTGCCTATCGGCAGGTGCCGATAGGCAGGACCAGGCCTATGCCAATCGGTAGTGACTGGGGCCTATAAAAGGAGGCCTTCACCTCATTTGCAAGGGGAGCCCAGATCTGATAAAAATCGCTCTCAGCGAATCCCAAAAACCTCTCTCGAAGGCAGCGCGATTTCAACATCCAAATCCCTTTTTTACTTCCACTTTTCATCATCCTTTTCATCAAATTTGGTGAATTATCCACTCTCCACCATCATCCAAGTGGAAGGGCTTCTCTCCAACATTCAAGATCAAGATCAAGGTCTCCAATAAGGTCCATCTATCTCACCTTTCTCTTCAAATCCTCTTAAATTTGCAATAACTTGTTTTATTACTTAGCATTTTTATTATCTCATTTCACATATCCTAATATAATTTTTTATTTAGTATTATTGCACATCTCTTATTTTCATATAAATAAAACCCAAAAAAATAAGAAAAAGAGGGTTTGCTTATAAATTCCAAATAGGGATTCTCATACTTTTCTCACACTTTTCTCACAACTAAAACACTTTTTCCTACACACACACACACACACTCACAAATAAGAGATCCCCCATTTGGATTTATGGGATAAACCCCACCCCTCGTTGTGTATGTGAACTACGTGGACTTTGATGCCTTTATAGGCTACGTAGGCGTCTCGGAGTAAAACTCGAGACTCGAGTCCTTTTCTCACTTTTTCTCTCATTTTTTATCTTCTCTAAATCTAATTTCCTTATATTCTATATACTTGTTCATAGTGACGTATTACTCCATACGCGTTATCGTTCCATTATAACGATTAACGTAGGGGTAATCGCGTAAATCTTATTTTTTAATATTATTTTTATACCTTCCTACGGATGACTCGCTTTATCTCTTCCATGATACAAGTCGAGGATTCCTATCTCCACTATCTATATACACATGAACACATATCACGGGGAAAAATAAAGAAAAATAGCAAATATCCATAAGAGGCCGAAAGGGCGGAATGGGTGCCTAACACCTTCCCATTTCGTAACTAAGCCTCCGAACCCTTCTCGAATCATTTTGGTTTCGCATGCACCAGTATGTCTTTGGATGCCATCCTTCGGGGTGGCTTCCCCTTTTTCTTTTGTCTGTTTTGAGTAAAATAGACTGGCGACTCTAAACCTCTCTACATTTTTACACCTCATATCAAACGATGCCGGCCGAAGCGCTCTCGAGAGGGACGCGCGGGACCCGAGGATCCTTCCTCCACCCGCCCTCCCGTGGGCGAGGATCGGGGATGGCCACAGTGGCGACTCTGCTAGGGATATGTTTATTTTGAGGGCTTGACTCTATATATATGGATGTTATATTTGTTTATTTTTTTCCTATATCTGCATGTTCCCCTTTTCTATGTATATCCCATGCTTATGCTTCTGTTCACACACTTGTAGAAAATTCTCCATGTACACTTCACACCACGTGAACCTAGGATCACATATATCCACATGTTGCATGCATCACCCATCCATACTTGGTGTACCTTTGGTACTTGTACTTTGCTCCCTGTTTGGCATAATCAAGAATGGCATTCTCATCATAAGATACTAATAATGCAGGGACTGAGATTGAGAAAATAATGCAGAAAATCTACAGCGGGGAATGCGGGCCCCATATGAATGGTAACATGCTTGCCAAGAAGATCATCCGACAGGGTTACTACTGGACCACCATGGCCCGGGATTGCACCGCCTATGTCCGAAGATGCCTCAAATGCCAACAGTTCTCCAATCTTCAACACTTATCCCCACGAGAATTATACAACATGACCTCTCTCTGTCCGTTATCCACCTGGGGTATCGACATCATAGGGAAGGTTACACCAAAGGCTTCAAACGAACATGAGTTCATCCTAGTTGCCATTTATTACTTCACCAAATGGGTCAAAACTGAGTCATACGCAGTATTGAACGCCAAGAAAGTGGCCAACTTCCTTAAGAAAAACACCATCTGCAGATATGGGGTCCCGCACGAGCTAGTATTAGATAACGGGTTGCGCTTCGAAGCAGAAGTCACAGAAGTAGTCAACGAGTAAGGGATTCAGAGACACAAATCTTCTCCCTACCGACCTCTGACCAATGGTGCAGTTGAAGCCGCCAACAAGAACCTCAAAGCCATCATCAGCAAGATGATCGGAAGCTGTAGGGATTGGGCCGACCAGATCTCGTACGCCCTCTGGGGCTATCGAACCTCAATTTGAACCTCTACTAGGGCTACCCCTTACTCTCTGGTCTACGGCATGGAAGCAGTCCTACCTGTGGAGCTGGAAATACCCTCGCTACGCATCATGCTCGAAAGCAAAATTAATGAAGAAGACTGGTGCCAAAGACGTCTTGATGAGCTGACCCTCCTAGATGAAAGGAGATTGAAAGCTCTTTACCACATACAGGGGTACCATCACCGAATAGCGCGATCATTCAATAGGAGAGTCAAGGACCGCGATGTCCGAGAGGGGGATTTATAGAGTCAAGGACCGCGATGTCCGCGAGAGTCAAGGAGATAATAGAACCCATCTGGGACCCCAGAGGGAAGTTCAAACCCAATTGGAGAGGCCCTTATATTGTGAAGAAAATATTATCCGGTGGTGCCGCCATGCTCACTGACCTAGATGGGGAAGAGATGGCTCGTCCAGTCAAACTGGACCGTCTCAAGAAATTCTATCCCTAGTCTGGAATCTCGGCACGCTACGACTATTCTCATCCCCCTTCTATTCTAAAAAAAAGAAAAAAAAACTCTCTCTTCATTTCCCCCTACCCAGAACTACGTGGGCCTGATCCTATACAAAAACTATTTTCAAACAAATAAAAAACTTTTCAAAACCCCAGAGGTACGTAGGCAGATCATACATCTTACAGGAGCACGGCCCTTTCTTTTTCACAAAATACTATTCTTTTCTTATCTCCGAGAACGGCAATTCATACTAACAAATACTTGAACAAAAGGATTATGTATGCCTTAGCGATCGGTATAGATAATTCAAAAATACAAAATTCATAGAAAGGCACAACTGGATGATCAGAAACTTGCTTATTTTATTAATAAGAAATTACAGTACGGATTACATAAGAAAAGGAACGAATAACTCCCTTCCCCCTACTACCATAAAAAGCTAAATATAATCCCCACATTTATTCCCTATTACATAAATAAACTCTCCAAGAGTCCTACCCACAGCTACCAGAGGAGCTTGCACCCTCATCATCTACATCCTGAGGTCCCCAAGTGTCCCCTGCCTGAATATAATGTCGTAAACACTCCATGGACCGATGAACCTGAACCAGCTTCGAAAAGGCCACAACACCCCCTTCCATGGTGTTAAATAAAACAAATCATCTTTGTCCAGTCTCCACTGCCAACATATTGCTGACTACTTTCTTCCACAACCACTTCATATAATCTTTAGGGACATGCCAAACTCCCCCGACAGACTGAGAGGGACGAGTCGACGCCGATCTTCCCACAGAGATCCAAGCAATAAACGCAGGCGCTCAGTCAAATCTTCTACCAAAAAGAAATTTAGTGTCCGAGGTGGCACGACATGTGTCCAGCCAAATTGGTGCAGAAGCTGCCAAGGGAAATAAAAAGAGGTTTGCCTAAGACCAACCAGCCACACATATGAATACTCTCCTAGCTCCAGAACAAGCAGCAACTGTCCCCACCAAGGCACTGACCAGCGCAGACTCCGAGACCCATGCTCCACAAGCCAATTCTCCCAGCTCTCAATATACAGGCCAACGCTGATGAAGTAACGCGAAAAGAAGTTGGGTACAACAGATAAAGGATACTCTGGAGGAGTCGCAAAGCGGAGTCTTTCAGACAACCGCATAAACAGCATCACGGGGCTACCCCTCAAAAAGTCAGAACGACCTTCTCTCCAGGCATCCAGGCCATTCAGGGTCTTCGCCAGTAACACCGCCGCAGGATTGCGATGGTATGACATCCACGAAGTAATGGCTGCAAGTTGTGGGTCCACCAGCAGTTCCCCAGTCACCAGTAACAATTTTGAAACCAGGCCCAGAACAACGGCTCCAACATAGCCAGCATCACCTACATCCCGTAAATGCACGGACTGCAGCACCGTTGGGAGGGAGATCATTCCTCCAATAACCAATGATCTGGCCACCGAATGCGAAATAAGAAGAAGCTCGGCCAACAAATCCCTGGGAGAACGGGAAAATTTGGGCAAAGCCGCAGCAACACTGGGATTTACACCCAGCATGGCAGAAAACTCCTCGTAGGTAGGACAAATTTCATCCAACCCAAAGCGGAATAGATGGTCTTCGGGGTACCAGAATTGTACCGCCGCCATCAGCAGGTTCCACTCAATAGGTCGATTGCGCCACAAGGAGACTCGACGCATGTTAAAAGCATCGTAGTTGACATTATAAGAGAACATTGCTTCCAAGGCTTCGAGGTAGTTAGAAAACTCAATGCTCCCAGGGAGAGCCATCTTACAAGGCTAAGAGATAATGGGCAAGTAAGTAAGAATGCAAAGGTGTGATGAAAACACTCCACCCTTACCCCTTTTTATACTTGAGAACCCTCACAAGAGACATAATCCCTGCAGAAATCGGAGGGAATCCTACCCCACAAGGTACTAAAGGCTGAAGAGGGTACCAATCAAAGCTTTGAATTGATGGGACTAGACTGAACTGCCGATAGGTAGGACAAGGGTCTTGCCGATCGGCAACCCCCCCATTTTTAGAAATTTCCCTCTTTTCCTATTTTATCAAATCAGAAAACTCAATAAAAATAAATTGATATTCTCAACAGAATTTCAAAATCCCTTTTCCTCCTTATATAATTTCCCCTTTTAATTAAAAACTTTCCTTTAAAAAAATTCCAAAAATATTCATTTTTACATTCTTAGCAGCAAAGTAAAAAGTGCATGTGCATGCATTCATTCATCATTAATAAAAGATAATAAAAAAATCCATTGCATTGCATCTATTTGTCTTCTATGCTACATAAATTTTGTAGGAAATAAAAAGAAAAAGCAAAAATAATGAGACTCATCCCGAACCCACATTCTCTCTCTCTCTCTCTCTCTCTCTCTCTCTCTCTCTCTCTCACTAAGAGCTTCCACCCCTGCGGCGTTCTCTCTTTCCCCTACGGCGAGACGATGTGCCACCACTACCCGAGCCAGAATCCTCTTCGGACGAGGCAGGCGGCACCAAGTAAGAAGGAACAGGAACCGCATCCCAAATATGGGCAGTCGCCAAAGATATCCAGTCTCTTGGTCGACACTCGGACTTGCTGCAAGGAAAGGCAAAATCAGTATCAAAGCAGAGATGACCAAAAGAAAGAAAGAGAATAACAAAAAGGTATACCGCAGGTCAAAGGACCTCCTCTGTCAAACCCAACTCCTCCGGATCCATCTCATGAGGACGATGCAGCATAAGCACCATCCCTCCATCAGCCCGCCGAATATTGTACGAAGGGGTATGCAACCGCACAAAAGGAACCTATGAAGTTGTAGCCGCCGCAGATGTCGTCGAACCACCGCCACTGTGGGAAGATCCCACCGCCCGACTCGAACCCGTAGGAAGGAAAGGAAGGGAATCATATATGCTGGGCGCCATCAACCAACTCGTCACAAAGTCCATATAGTCATATGGCGCAGCCGTATCAGTGTACAACAAGTAGGACTCGTCGATCATCGCCGCGATCCTCGCATCCTCCGACAGCAGTCTCTCCCGCCTCATAGACGTAGGAGGCTGCGCAGGTATCACCACCATCTCCGCCTTAGCAATCTGACGAACCACCCGCTCCCCAAGATACCAAGAATGGCCGAACTCATGTGCCAGCAAATGCCTCATTCGCGCGTTCACCCCGGTCGCCCCCACATCCTGAATGGTTATCCCCCAAGGATAAAAGGTCACCTGAAAATATCCAAGCAAGCATAAATCAATACAAGATCAGAAGGTGCAAAATCCAAGATTGGAATGGAAAGAGCCTTAACTTACCACTGGTCATGTCATTCAAGACCTGACGCACCGCCTCCAAAGAGAGAGATCCCTTCGACTGTCGATTGGCCTTACGCCATCGATACAATCGACAGAAGTCCCCAACAGTGTCGTCCTTTAGAGCGATCAGCGGGGTATTGCACCCAATCACCTCATAGAACCACGTCTGACTTCACAAACAAAAAGAGACGTATAAGGAAAATGCGAATGCATGAAAGGAAAATGCGAATGCATGAAAAGAAATACGCAAAATAAAGAATACCTCAAGAAGGTACGTGGCCCCAGTAAAGGTCTGCCGACAGCACCGGCTGAATGCATCCAGAGAAGAGTAAAGGGTCGCCAAAGTCAAACTCCCCCAATCATAGAAACGGATGTTCGAAAACATCCTCAGGTACGACAAGAACCACAAATGGACTACGTCGTCGCTCGACGCCACCATGAAACCTCCCAATACCAGCAAAATGAATAACCGTTCCATCTGCCTCACCTGCAGCCCATCCTCCACATCAATCTCCCTACCGAACAGAACATCCTTCAGCAGGGATAGCTGAATAGAATCCTCAAAAACTATCCTCCCTACATCACCAAGTGCCGCACGCACTACCTCCGGTCTTACCCGCAAAGAGCGATCCACCTCTATCTGCTCTCCATCACAGTCCAGCCCCAACAGCTGTTGCATATCTATGGGAGTCACAGTCATCTCCCCAAAGCCGAAATGGAAGGTGTGGGTAGTATCCCACCACCTCTCCCCCAAAGCGCACAGGATCGCTGTCGAATGATCCGTCTCATCCAGCGTAGGTGCCAACCTCCCGAAACCCACTGATGATACCACCCAATGCACCAGAGGTGGGAGATGCTCCCAGACATCCCTGAGCCCCGTCGTCCCACGGGCGCGCATGTTCTTCAAGGAAATATCAGACTGGCAAAAAGAAAAAATCTCATCAGAGGTCAAGAAAGAAAGAAAAATCACCAAAAAAGAAAGGAACGCCAAAGGTCAGGTTACTTACATAACCGTCAGGATTCACTCTTGAAGAGCGATGATGTGACGGCTCCCGCAGCAAAGTCTGCTCATTCGCATCAAGCTCAAACGCATCAAAGGAGTTCTCACTCCCTAAATTAAGAGGCGCCCTGACCCTCCACTCCACATTCGCCCAGTCATCAACGGTCAACCACTCCCTGTGGACTGCAATGCTCACAAAAGTGGCCATTTCTTGAAGATCGGAATGCTAGAACGATTTGCAGAGAAATCACAGAAAGAGAGAAAGCAAAGAAGCTGTGAAAAAATGAAGGGATTCTCCCCCTTTATATAGGATGTCAAGCGCCATGCCGATCGGCACTTCCCCCAACCATACCGATCGGCACTGACTCCTTACCTTCCCGAGGTACTCCAAAAGTCTGTTCCACTGCCGAATGGCACCCTCCTTAAATTTCGTACAGAAATTCCCAGAAAATACCCGAAAAATCCTCAAAAATTTTCTAAAAATCCCAGGATGGATTTAAAACATTTTCACCAAGAAAATTTCACATTCCCTCAAGTGGAACCCCTCTGTCCCATCGGAATCCTCAAAAACCAAGTGAACCTCCTCCCGGCAAAGATCCGGAGGATCTCTAAGGGTCACCTGATCACTTCCCCAGCGGAGTTCTTTTACAACACCAAAATAGGTTGTTCCCCCCTGCGAGGCCTCCTAAAGAAACAAAAGCTTCCCCAGCTATCAGCTCCCCAGATCAGATCAAAATCACAAGGCACTTTCTCTAGCAGAATCAAAATCCAATCTTCATCCACTCTTAGGTCAGAATTGATCTCGGTCTTAGATCGTCACCTGAGTTAGGTCAGAATTAACCTCGGTCCTCGGTCGTCATCACTCTTAGATCAAAATTGACCTCGATCTTGGATCGTCACTTGAGTTAGGTCAGAATTGTCCTCGGTCCTCGGTTGTCACCACTCTTAGGTCAGAATTGACCTCGGTCCTCGGTCGTCACCACTCGTAGGTCAAAATTGACCTCGGTCTTGGATCGTCACCTGAGTTAGGTCAAAATTGACCTCGGTCCTCGATCGTCACCACTCTTAGGTCAAAATTGACCTTGGTCTTGGATTATCACCTGAGTTAGGTCAGAATTGACCTCTATCCTCGGTCATCACCACTCTTAGGTCAGAATTGACCTCGGTCTTGGATCGTCACCTGAGTTAGGTCAGAATTTACCTCGGTCCTCGGTCGTCACCACTCTTAGGTCAGAATTGACCTCGGTTATTAGATCTTCACCTTTATCTCATAGAATTGGATTTTACTCGCAAAATTAGTAATCCCCCCAGCACCACTTCAGGTCCTCAGAATCGGCCTCGGCCCTCTCAATCGGTCATACTCCCTCAAAAGCATCATGTGGTGTCTATTCGACGGTTATCATTTGTTCCAAACTCACCCATCGAGGGGCTCTGTAGACACCCCATTTTGTTACCCCTAACTCTCCTTAGGTCCCTAGTACCTCCCTTCATCACTACAAACCCAGGTCGTACCCCGAGTACCGACCTAGAAGCCACTAGGCACTCCCAGGCTCCGTTTGACCAAAAAGTCAAACTCTTCAGGTCGATCGAGGCTGAATGAATCTTCGAAGGGAACTGAATCCCCTTTCCAACGATTCATCCCGTACGCGATTCTGACTTACCATGCAGACGAACGATCCGTTTGCGTCCGAAACTTGATCCGAAGGCCACCGGGTGCTGTCGGGCCCTGTTTGACCTAAGTCAACTCTTCAGCTCTACCGAGTCTGAATGAATCTTTGAAGATCACTGAATCCCCTTTCCGATGGTCTATCCCGTGCGTGATTCCGACTTACCTTACGGACGAACGACCCGTTTGACTCCAAGAGGTCATCGAATGCTTCCAGGGCCCAGTTGACCAAAGTCAACTCTCCAAACCGGGTCAAACTCTTTGGAATGTTAAAGTACATCTCCTAAACCTTCCAATGGTCCGCTCCATGCACGATTCGGACTTACCATGCGGACGAACAATCCGTTTGCGTCCGAACGATTCCCCGTCCAATGGACCGACAAATGCTTCCGAGCTATATTTGACCCAAAGTTAACTCCCAAACTCGGGAGAGGTACAAAGTACTTCCAAAGGTCTCTGAATTACATTTCCAACGGTCTACCCCGTGCATAATTCTAACCAACGGTTTACCCTCGGCAGCCGATTTTCTGACAAGGCCTAAAACACACTGCCAAATGGCAGGTTCCAGACCCTGCCTATCGACAGGTGCCGATAGGCAGGACCAAGTCTATGCCGATCGGCAGTGACCTGGGCCTATAAAAGGAGGCCTTCACCTCATTTTCAAGGGGATCCCAGATCTGATAAAAATCGCTCTCAGCGAATCCCAAAAACCTCTATCGAAGGCAGCGCGATTTCAACATCCAAATCCCTTTTTTACTTCCACTTTTCATCATCCTTTTCATCAAATTTGATGAATTAGCCACTCTCCACCATCATCCAAGTGCAAGGGATGATCTCCAACATTCAAGATCAAGCTCAAGGTCTCCAAGAAGGTCCATCTTTCTCACCTTTCTCTTGAAATCCTCTTAAATTTACAATAACTTGTTTTATTACTTAGCATTTTTATTATCTCATTTCACATATCCTAATATACTTTTTTATTTAGTATTATTGCACATCTCTTATTTTCATATAAATAAAACCCAAAAAAAACAAGAAAAAGAGGGTTTGCTCATAAATTCCAAATAGGGATTCTCATACTTTTCTCATAATTAAAACACTTTTTCCTACACACACACACACACTCACAAATAAGAGATCCCCCATTTGGATTTATGGGATAAACCCCACCCCTCGTTTTCTATGAGAACTACGTGGACTTTGATGCCTTTATAGGCTACGTAGGCGTCTCGGGGTAAAACCCGAGACTCGAGTCCTTTTCTCACTTTTTATCTCATTTTCTATCTTCTCTAAATCCAATTTCCTTATATTCTATATACTTATTCATAGTGACGTATTACTCCATACGCGTTATCGTTCCATTATAACGATTAACGTAGGGGTAATCGCGTAAATCTTATTTTCTAATATTATTTTTATACCTTCCTACGGATGACTCGCTTTATCTCTTCCATGATACAAGTCGAGGATTCCTATCTCCACTATCTATATACACATGCACACATATCACGGGGAAAATAAAGGAAAACATCAAATATCCATGAGAGACCGAAAGGGAGGAATGGGTGCCTAACACCTTCCCATTTCGTAGATAAGCCTCTGAACCCTTCTCGAATCATTTTGGTTTCGCATGCACTAGTATGTCTTTGGATGCCATCCTTCGGGGTGGATTCCCCTTTTTATTTTGTCTGTTTTGAGTAAAATAGACTGGTGACTCTAAATCTCTTTACATTTTTACACCTCATCTCAAATGACGCCGGCCGAAGCGCTCCCGAGGGGGACGTGCGGGACCCGAGGATCCTTCCTCCACGCGCCTGCCCGCGGGCGAGGATCGGGGATGTCCACACAGCTATTTTATGTTCTTTATTTTTTTAGGGATTGCATTTGCGTATAATTTGTGTTGAGATTTATTGTCACCATAATTGGTGTCGTCTGGGGGAAGCGATTGTTCTTCCTTTAAGAAAGCCTTCACCTACAAGAACCTAGAATAGCTGGTCACAGCAGCAATGCCCCTTAAGCAGGGGATATTCAAGAGAAATCCATTCCTCATAGGGTTAGATTTGAAGTTCGACAATCAAATCCAAGGCCTCGTCCAGAACGGCAGGCCTCAGAGGAAAGCCAGGGACCAGCTAGGTCCACGCAAGTCTCCAGGCTGATCGACGCCTACAAGGCCAGGCTTCAAGAGCAAGAGGAAGCTACTCGCAATCAGGATGCCAAGAATGCTCACCTTAAGAGAAGACTGAAGAATGTGGAGAGAGAACTCCGTTGCACCAAAAGGCAATGTTATTATCGCACTCCTAGCCCTCAGGCGAGTAGATCTCGCAGCCGAGGAAGGAGCCCAAAATGTGGATCTCAAAGAATTGAGGGGCACATGTCGGATGATGACTTGCCTGAGTAACAACAATCATCTCACCGTTATAAGATCCCAGGTCGAGGAAACGATGACATATGAAATTTGGTTCGAAGAGAAATAGACCAACACCTAGCACATCGGGGTGCTAGGTCGACCAGAGAGATAGCCAGGCGAGCTCTCAGGACCCATCTGAAGTACCCTTTTTCAAGATAAATAGAGGAAGAATAAGCTTGAGAATGCGTGTAATATCGATTTAAATTAAATTCGCAAGTTTTTTCAAGTAACCCCTTTTTAATTAGAGTCTATTAAAACAGCCCCTACACATGCATCTAATCAAGATAAATCATTCAAGCCATGCATGGTAAAATAAAGACGAGCAATTGAGGAAAAAACCCCTTCCGGGTAAAAAACCTTTTATTTCTAGAACTTTAAAGAATTTACAAGACCATTGACTTACATACAACCTGATAATCGCCCACAAGTGTAACGCACGGTGTCTTCGGTAAACCTTCAAAGCAACGGCTAGAAACAGTGTGGCACAGAAATACCCGCAGGTATCGGTTCCTATGTCGGTGGCTGGAATTTTCCCTTTCCAGGAGGGCAGCAATGAAGAAGAGAACGGCTTCTCCACAAAGGTTGAACAAACCAAAGTTGTGTTCTTGGGTTACACAAAAAGATTCACAAAGGATTGGCAATTGTGTGAATCAAAAAAACTAGAGTCTTGGGCTCAATAGGTGAAGACTTAGAGTATTTAGGACTCTGAAAATCGTCTTGGAAAGTCTTGAAAATAACTCTCCCGAAGTTGGTATAAATAAGAAAACCAAGGAAAGAGTTTTCAAAAACTGGGACTATCCGTAATTATCCCAGGCAGACCGGTCCGGTTGATGGGCTGATCGGTCTGGTAGACCGGATCGGTTCTTTTAATTACAGGCGGATCGGTCCGGTTGGCATCGGATCGGTTCGTCTTTTTAGCTTAATCGGTTCGCTATGGATCCGGGGTATACTGGCCTCACTTTAGCAGTCGGATCGGTCCGGTCTCTTTAAGCGGATCGGTCCGGATTAACCGAATCGGTTCTTTTATCTGGGCCGGATCGGTCCGGTATGTTCCCTGATTCCTCTTCTCCTTTTGATATTCGGATCCGTTGATGAGCGTATAAATCTTGAATTTCTTCAACGGTGTAACGGCGTACGACATATAAAATGCTAATGGACAAAAATGTACTTACAAATCTCCCCCTATGTCTATGCCGGTACATACATAAAAACAAACATCCGAATTATCAAAATAAAAATGCCTATACAAATCTACCCTTCCATGAACCCAAAACTGAAAGAGTACAAGTGAATAAGACTGCCTTCAAATCTTCAGGAATCTCAACGCTTTTCTCATCAGGGTGTGCAATTCAATGATCATCAAAGTAGTACCTACACACATGAGATAAAACAAAATACCAAGTGACATATCGAGTTTGAAATGAGATAAATATAGATACCAATTTATGAGCAAACTCAAAATTTCAAAACTCCCCCATAAAATGATAATTCTTTCTCCCCCTTTTTATGATGTCCCCAAATAGACAAATGCGAAGAATGAATCAAATAAGCAAAATCGGGGTGTCACGGTACACAAAACAGCACAAACTATTTTTGAATTTTCAAATTTTTCATACAAAGAAAGGATACCAATATGAACAAATCTGATACAAAAATCACACCATGGATTTAGACTCAAACAACCAAGTCATGGAAATGGAATGAATGGGTGTGAACACATTCGATAGGTAAATCAACTCAATCAATCATATGTGCACGATGCATATGTGTACCCCTAACGAATGAGCATCAAAAGTATCCTTAGGTGTAAAAGTTGATGAATTTAGATGACATCGTCTTATGCAAATCAACAAATCAAAGTCAAATGATTCTCACACCAATAACGTCCAAAACTATGTAGCGAATTTTCAATAATTTCAAGGACGTGCAAACCCGTTTTAAATTCTCCAACCAAACTCCTTCATATATATATTCTTTTAGAGGTAATCTAAATTCTCAAACTTTGGAGAATTGGAGCAAACACCTAAATGGCCCATATTTGGCATGAATATCTTTTTATTGCCTTTCAATTTTTTTCGGGCTCTTTTAACCTCTTTGGACCTCGGATAATAAAATTCGTCAATTTTTTAGGTCCTTTTTAACGGTGGCTTAAGCGCAAAGGATAGATAAATACATTTCGCAGCCCCTCCCCATTTTTCAAACAAAGCACACAAACTCACAAAACGGTTTTTATATGCACAATTTCCTTATCAAAATTTATCGCGCTTGGTTCATTTTAAGGACATGATTGAAGTGAAAACACCCAATCAACATGTGATAAGACAAGCACAATAATCAAACAAATCCGTGCATGTGTGCAATAAAGGAAACAAGAGTCAAACATGTACGAAGTAACACTTAATTACATCTTAATGACTCCAAACATTATAAAGCACATGGATGAATTGACCTATTATCTCAAAACACTATCAAATAGTCACATGAAAATAATGGAATGATGTTGTGACTTGGTCATCCTAAGTGTTCATCCATAAACGGTGCAAACAAAAAATCTTTTTGGTTTTTTTCAAAACATTTTAAAAACAAAAATATATACAAAAATGATACATACTAGCAATAGGCAAATAATGACATCATGAAAATCACCCTATGCTAGTAAACAAGTCAAACCTCAATCATTAGGTGCGGAGGGATTTTCCAAAGGTGGTGACAACTTATGAAAAACCTCCATCAATTCTTGTGAAGTTTTGACTAAAAATTTAACTTGCTCACCTAAATGTGCAAACTCTCTCATGTAGTCTCCGGGAGCATGTAAAGTATCATGTGTGGGTGCATGTGTGCCAGAAACACGTGTAGAAGCAAAACGTGACACATACCCCAACTTAAAGCAAAATTCCCTAAGGTTTCCTCTCCTCTTGCAATGTGAGCAAACATAAATAGGCCTAGGAACACCTCTCTCAAAAACTCTAGGACGCACTTTCCTAATAGGAATGGGACGCCTAGGTGGGTTAGGGTGAGACACATGTGAAACTGTCACTAAAGTGGCAACCGGCTCGGGTGCTAATTGGGAAAAAGAAGCACCGTCATGACTTATTCCTAACTTCTCACCTTTACCCTTAAGAACCACCTTTTCAACCTTCTTAGGTGCATTCTCAAACTTGACTTTGACCACCCTGGCACGTTCGAGATCACTCTCGAGTTGGGATACACGTGTCGTCAGACTAGACAACGTGCTGGTCAAATCACACTTCTCCTTTCTCAAAACCTCCTTCTCTTTCTCCAAATCTAAAACCCGACGACCTAAATCCCTATTATACTTCTTTGTTTTCAAGGTCTCAGTGTACAAATCTCTAAAAGATTTTTGGAGATCACTTTCATCTCCACTTTCACTCTCACTTTCTCCCTCACTTGAAGCGCTCAAACCATCACTATCACTTTCGTGTGCACTCTTGTGAGACAAAGTAGGTGTGCTCACACGACTAGAAAATGCGAAAACCATCCCATGTCCCAAACCTTTATCAGACTTATCACCTTTATCACCCTCATCACCCTCACTATCACTAAGAGTGGCGGGCATAGCAGTCTCTTTACCCTTTCTCCTTATCCTAGTAGGACACTCTCTAGCTATGTGCCCTTTCCCTTCACACTCAAAGCATTTGATCTCATCCTCCTTGTCACTATCTGTCACGACCCCGACCCAAAAATAGTAGGGAACGAGTGTCTTGACATACCACCAAGGCATTCAATATTCTGGCCTTAAAATTTTCTCTTAATATAAATGCAACGGAATACATTCACATGGTTATGAGTTGTAACTAGCTGAAAAGGTAACACATCATCAGAGCTTCTAAAACATAACTTCTTATTCTCATAGATAAATAACTTCTATTACAAGTCGTGCCAGAATCACTTAAAGAGAAATAAATCCTCAAATATCTCATTCTACACTAGCATCTAGCCACACAATAAATCTAAAAATATAATCTTCAATTCAATCTTCACATACCCATCCTCATCTCTAACTATAACCTGAAAAAGGGTTATTTATACAACGTCAGCTAAAAGCTGAATGAGATTTAATGTCCTGACATTCCAAGGTTTTCAGAAAATAGATACCTATTCAAGTCAGAAGAGAAGGCATATACATATATGGATAGGAACTTGCAGTAAATAGATATATATTTTGAAATGATAGTATATATATCACAATTGGATAGCTCAGAATAAGAAGAATGCAACAAATCAAATGTGATATCTTTTTCTTTCAATCATATCATTTTGATGGCCAAGTACACTCTACTACCGTGTTCTTCTACCGTATTATACCCCGGTAGTTGAGGGTCAATCGAACTAGTTCGTCACAACGCCTTATTTAGGGCACACCAGCGATAACCCAGCTGGGAAGGTCAGTCAGTAAAGAGGTCCCTTAGGCCGAATCTTATTTTCAATAATCAATCTCATTTTCAATACTCATTTCAATCAGTATGTCTATATGGAGAGATATAAACATATCACAAATGAATCAATCATCGGTATCGGATGCATTTTGAGAATAAAAGCATTTCACAAAATACATAGTTTGCATAATATCATATAATTAAAATGAACAAGGAATGTCAGAGTACTCACCTAAAATAGAGGCTCGAAAATATAGATATTGAGTCTTGGATCACACGTTAATCTAATAAATACAATAAAGGTTTAATTATGTATTCTAAATAAAGCCCAATTTTAAATATTGTGTTTTAATCCTAAAATATCTTGCTGAAAAAGGTTACTAAAACCATTTTCTCAATTTTTAATATTCATTCATCGCATTTAAAGAATTTCAATTCATAGTTCTTCCTAATCAGTCGGTTCCCAGTAGAGATGGAGGGTCACAGGGGCACCACTTAAATACCATCTCATCTAGACAGAACATTTCCGGATTTATTCCCAGTAGAGATGGAGGGTCACAGGGGCACCACTTAAATACCATCTCAACTAGACAGAATTTCACCGGGACTGACTTTGGAATTACTTAAATGAGATTCCATAATACGAGCAATTGCTTACAAAAATCATTTTAAAAAGAGTATATATATATTTTTCAAACAAGTTGACATATTTTGAAAATAAAATCAATTTAGATTGTTTCCAAATTTTAAGTTTTGATTAGTAAAGTCTTTAGTTTATTTTACCAGCATAACTACTAAGTAAAGCTATAAAATACGAAATTAAAACTACAAAAATGAATTATAACATTTAAATAAAATCATACCTACGAAATGAATTCTTTCTTCGAAATTATAGAACTCCTTCTTAAGATATTTCCCAAGCTTTCTATCACTCTTTCTTACTATAATTCTCAAGGAATTGGTGTGAGTTTCAAATGAACCCTAAGGCCCTATTTATAGGTTTCCAAAAGTCTCACGGTGTTGACACATGTCCATGCTGACCAAGCTTTTACAGTGGGAGTCAGCGTTGACGTGTCGCGTAACGGAGGCGTCTTGCAGTCTTATTTCACCGGACTCCGACACGTGTTTTAGCTTCTCCTCTAACGATGACACGTGTTTTGGCTTCTCCTCTAACGACGACACGTGTATGGTGGAGGTGACCAGCACGTGGTGGAAAGGTGATAGGGGTATAAGGGTCATTTCACACATGAAGGGTATTTCGGTAATTTCACACTATATATTTTGAATATTTCTTAGAGGTCCTTGAAAATATTTTATTTACAAAATGGCCCATTTTATATTTTTATTTTAGTCCTTAAAGTTTCATAAAATTATATTTTCTACCCCAAAACTTATTATTTGCCTTAAGATATGCCATAAAACTTCGACTTGATCCAATTTACAGTTGATTCTTCGTAATTAAAAATGGGGTTTGTTATATTGATAGCCAATAATACCACATATCTAATAATACAATATTTATAAGATAATAAATAACACAAGAGTGTAAACATAAACTATATACATATGAGCACATAAAAGTGGGGTCATTACATCCTACCCTCCTTATGAAAAGTTTGGTCCCCAAACTTGACTCATATTAATTTACAAACAAGTATGGATATCTCTCCTTTATTTCATCTTCCCGCTCCCACGTTGCTTCTTCAACTGAATGATTTCGCCATAATACTTTGACCAGTGGAATTATCTTGGTCCGTAATATTTGATCTTTATGGTCCAAAATTTCTACCGGATGCTCAATATATGACAAGTCTTCTCTAACTTGAAGAGGTTTGTGACTTAAGATATGTGTTGGATCTGGGACATATTTCTTTACCATTGATACGTGAAACACATTATGTACACTAGAGAGTTCAGGTGGTAAGGCTATTCTATACGCCACAACTCCTATCTTTTCCAGGATTTCAAAAGGTCCTATGTATCTTGGGCTCAACTTCCCTTTCTTCCCGAATCGTAATACTCCCTTTGAAGGCGATACTCGTAAGAACACATAATCTCCTTTTTGAAATTCTAACTGTCGGTGTCGATTGTCAAAATAACTCTTCTGACGACTTTGAGCGATTCGAAGTCGGTCTTGTATCAATTTCACTTTCTCTGTTGTGATCTGAATCAATTCTGGTCCCAACAATTTTCTTTCTCCAACTTCTACCCAACATGCGGGAGAACGACACCTTCTACCGTATAGTGCTTCATATGGAGCCATTTGAATAGTTGCTTGATGACTATTATTATAGGCAAACTCCACTAATGGTAAATGATCATCCCAATTCCCCTTCAAATCGAGTACACAAGCCCTGAGCATATCCTCTAATGTTTGAATGGTTCTCTCAGATTGACCATCTGTTTGAGGATGAAAAGCAGTGCTGAAATTCAATTTTGTTCCCATGGCTGCTTGTAGGCTTTTCCAAAAGCGAGAAACAAATCTAGGGTCACGATCAAAAATAATTGAAATTGGGGTTCCATGAAGCCTAATAATTTCCCGCACATACAACTTGGCTAACTTTTCTAATGAATGGGTAATTTTAATGGCAAGAAAATGAGCAGATTTAGTTAACCTATCAATAATTACCCAAATAGAATCATTACCACTTGAACTCCTTGGTAAACCTGTCACAAAATCCATGGTAATATGATCCCATTTCCATTCAGGGATAGGTAGAGGTTGTAATAATCCTGATGGTTTCTGATGTTCGGCTTTTACTTGTTGACAAACCAAGCAGTGAGATACAAATTCTGCTATCTCCCTTTTCATATTATTCCACCAAAACACTTCTCGAAGATCTCTATACATCTTGGTATTTCCAGGATGAAATGTAAATCTCGAGCAATGAGTTTCCTCCAAAATTTGTCTCTTTAGTTGGGCATCACGTGGAACACACACTCTATTTCCAAACCTCAATATATCATCCCGTATCGCAAACTCAAATCTCTTCCCTTCAATAACCTCTTCTCTGATCTTCTTCAGTTGTGGGTCATTTACTTGTGCAATTTCGATCCTTTCCATCAACGTGGGTTGTACTTGTAAGGTTGCGATTATTCCTCCTTTGCTATAAATACGTACATCTATTTCCATACTTCTCAAATCCGCTAACAAAGGTTTCTGATTTGTAATGAGACATGCTAAATTTGTTGTAGACTTCCTACTTAAAGCATCGGCTACTACATTTGCTTTCCCTGGGTGATAATGAATATTTAAATCATAATCCTTCATCAATTCTAACCACCTCCTTTGTCTCATGTTCAATTCTTTCTGAGTAAATATATATTTCAAACTCTTATGATCGGTATAAATCTCACAAGTCTCACCATATAAATAGTGTCTCCAAATCTTAAGAGCAAAAATTATAGCAGCTAATTCTAAGTCATGGGTTGGATAATTCTGTTCATGTGGTTTTAATTGTCTCGAGGCATAAGCTATTACTTTCCCATTTTGCATTAGCACACATCCCAAACCATTTTTTGAAGCATCACTGTAAATCACCAATCCTCCTGTCCCTGAAGGAATAGTCAAAATTGGGGCAGTTACTAATCGATTCTTAAGTTCTTGAAAACTATTCTCAACTTCCTCAGACCATTCATATTTTACCTTCTTTTGTGTTAACCTGGATAGAGGTTTGGCAATGCTAGAAAATCTTTCAACAAATCTTCGATAATAACCTGCTAATCCAAGGAAACTACGAATCTCTGTTACATTAGTTGGTCTAGGCCAATCTAGTATAGCCTCGATCTTTTGAGGGTCAACCGACAGTCCCTCTTTGGAAATGACATGTCCTAGAAAAGAAACGCTAGGCAACCAAAACTCACACTTCTTTAATTTTGCATATAATTTCTCCTTCCTAAGGATTTGTAATACTATCTCTAAATGCTTCTCGTGTTCTTCAATACTCTTGGAATAAATAAGGATGTCATCAATGAAAACAACCACACATTGATCCAAATATTTCCTAAACACTCTATTCATCATATCCATAAAAACGGCTGGTGCATTAGTAAGTCCAAATGGCATCACAAGAAATTCATAGTGACCATATCTAGTACGAAAAGCTGATTTTGAAATATCATCTTCCTTAATCTTCAATTGGTGATATCCTGATCTAAGGTCAATCTTAGAAAATACTTGCGCACCTTGTAGTTGGTCAAACAAATCATCTATACGAGGTAAGGGATATTTATTCTTAATGGTTACCTTGTTCAGTTCACGATAATCTATACATAACCTCATCGTCCCATCCTTCTTTTTAACAAATAATACCGGAGCACCCCAAGGGGATATACTTGGTCTAATAAAACCCTTGTCTAATAGATCTTGTAATTGAACTTTTAATTCCCTTAGTTCTAAAGGTGCCATGCGATAAGGTGATTTTGAGATTGGTATGGCTCCAGGAAGAAGGTCAATTGTAAACTCTACTTCTCTACTAGGAGGTAGACTGGGTAAATCATTCGAAAAAACATCTGGAAAATGTTTTGCTATAGGGATCTCTTCTAAACTAGGATCCTTCAATTGCAAATCAATAACACTTGCAAGAAATCCTTGACATCCTTTCTTAAGAAAACTATAGGCTTGCATTGCAGAGACAATACACATGGGAGATAGGACGCCAGTTCCTTCAAAACTGAATTTTGGTTGGTTAGGAATTTGGAAAGTAACTCTCTTCTCAAAACAATCTACATTAGCATGATATGATGCTAACCAATCCATACCCAAAATGACTTCAAAATCTCTTATGTCTAAAACTATCAAATCGACAAATAGTTTATGACTACTGACATCTATAGGGCAAGATTTATATACTAATGAACCCGTCAATAAATCACCAGAAGGAGTAGAAACGTGTATGTTATGATTCAAGGGTTCGGGAATATTAGGAAAACGATTAACGAAACGTAAAGAGACAAATGAATGGGTAGAACCAGGATCTATTAAAACTTGAAAAGGTTGTGCACATATAGAAAGTATACCTGACACTACTGCATTGGAAGCCTTTGCATCAGAAAGATTAGAAATTCTACCTTGTCTGCCATGATCTTTATTGCCATTGAAATTCTTCGTTGGCGCCTTCCCTTTGTTAGGGCAATCTCTCATTTTATGTCCCTTTTGGCCACACCCAAAGCAATTTCCTGTTTCCAGGTAACATGGTTGCCCTCTATGAATATTACCACATCGTTGGCATCTATCAACATTAAAGGGTTTATTCACAAAAGGTCGCCCTGTATTGGGTATAGTCCTAAAGGGTTTATTATTGGGGTTCCTTCCTCTTTGTTCCCCAAACTTCCTCTTCCCTTCTCTAATCTGATTATATTCTTCACTGTCCTTCTCAGCTATCGTTGCTCTAGTCACCACGTCGGTATATGATGTCAACTTCAGGATGGAAATTCGACTACGAATGTTTAACCTTAACCCACGTTCAAACTTCTTGGCCTTTAAAGTATCGGTTATCACAACATGAGGTGCAAAACGGGATAACTCGGTAAACTTCGCCTCGTATTGACTAATCGTCATATTTCCTTGAACTAAACTCATGAAGTCGGCTGCTTTTTGGTCTTGTACCGTTTCAGGAAAGTATTTCTCGTAGAATATCACTAGGAATTCATTCCACCCTATGGGATTATTCCTTTCCTCGTATATTCTCTTAGTCATTCTCCACCAATGTTCGGCTTCACCTTCTAACATAAACGTTCCAAATGATACTCTTTGTTCATCAGTACACTTAAGAACATCGAGTATCTTTTCTATTTGCATCACCCAACTTTCTGCTTCAGTGGGGTTAGGAGTACCTTTAAAAGATGGAGGAATCAACTTCTTGAACTGTTCAATAGTACATTTACTTAGTTCAGGATTCCTTGGTACTCCATTATTTACCTGATGCTCCACAATCTTTGCTAGACTTTCGATCGCCTTGTATGCACCTTCTAGTCCTTCAATACTTGAATCACTAGTTCCCATAGATGATCTTCTCTTGGTCATTTTCTACAGTCATGGCAAAACGTAAGATCTACTATACTATATCAAGATTGCAAATTAAAATACCAGTTATAAATAATATAACACATAGGGAAGGTTATCACATAAATAAGATATTTAATACTATCTCCTAAGGATTGAAACATAAAATCTATAACGTTCGAAACCTATGTTCTGTAGTCTACGGGTTCATAACCTATGCTCTGATACCACTTGTCACGACCCCGACCCAAAAATAGTAGGGAACGAGTGTCTTGACATACCACCAAGGCATTCAATATTCTGGCCTTAAAATTTTCTCTTAATATAAATGCAACGGAATACATTCACATGGTTATGAGTTGTAACTAGCTGAAAAGGTAACACATCATCAGAGCTTCTAAAACATAACTTCTTATTCTCATAGATAAATAACTTCTATTACAAGTCGTGCCAGAATCACTTAAAGAGAAATAAATCCTCAAATATCTCATTCTACACTAGCATCTAGCCACACAATAAATCTAAAAATATAATCTTCAATTCAATCTTCACATACCCATCCTCATCTCTAACTATAACCTGAAAAAGGGTTATTTATACAACGTCAGCTAAAAGCTGAATGAGATTTAATGTCCTGACATTCCAAGGTTTTCAGAAAATAGATACCTATTCAAGTCAGAAGAGAAGGCATATACATATATGGATAGGAACTTGCAGTAAATAGATATATATTTTGAAATGATAGTATATATATCACAATTGGATAGCTCAGAATAAGAAGAATGCAACAAATCAAATGTGATATCTTTTTCTTTCAATCATATCATTTTGATGGCCAAGTACACTCTACTACCGTGTTCTTCTACCGTATTATACCCCGGTAGTTGAGGGTCAATCGAACTAGTTCGTCACAACGCCTTATTTAGGGCACACCAGCGATAACCCAGCTGGGAAGGTCAGTCAGTAAAGAGGTCCCTTAGGCCGAATCTTATTTTCAATAATCAATCTCATTTTCAATACTCATTTCAATCAGTATGTCTATATGGAGAGATATAAACATATCACAAATGAATCAATCATCGGTATCGGATGCATTTTGAGAATAAAAGCATTTCACAAAATACATAGTTTGCATAATATCATATAATTAAAATGAACAAGGAATGTCAGAGTACTCACCTAAAATAGAGGCTCGAAAATATAGATATTGAGTCTTGGATCACACGTTAATCTAATAAATACAATAAAGGTTTAATTATGTATTCTAAATAAAGCCCAATTTTAAATATTGTGTTTTAATCCTAAAATATCTTGCTGAAAAAGGTTACTAAAACCATTTTCTCAATTTTTAATATTCATTCATCGCATTTAAAGAATTTCAATTCATAGTTCTTCCTAATCAGTCGGTTCCCAGTAGAGATGGAGGGTCACAGGGGCACCACTTAAATACCATCTCATCTAGACAGAACATTTCCGGATTTATTCCCAGTAGAGATGGAGGGTCACAGGGGCACCACTTAAATACCATCTCAACTAGACAGAATTTCACCGGGACTGACTTTGGAATTACTTAAATGAGATTCCATAATACGAGCAATTGCTTACAAAAATCATTTTAAAAAGAGTATATATATATTTTTCAAACAAGTTGACATATTTTGAAAATAAAATCAATTTAGATTGTTTCCAAATTTTAAGTTTTGATTAGTAAAGTCTTTAGTTTATTTTACCAGCATAACTACTAAGTAAAGCTATAAAATACGAAATTAAAACTACAAAAATGAATTATAACATTTAAATAAAATCATACCTACGAAATGAATTCTTTCTTCGAAATTATAGAACTCCTTCTTAAGATATTTCCCAAGCTTTCTATCACTCTTTCTTACTATAATTCTCAAGGAATTGGTGTGAGTTTCAAATGAACCCTAAGGCCCTATTTATAGGTTTCCAAAAGTCTCACGGTGTTGACACATGTCCATGCTGACCAAGCTTTTACAGTGGGAGTCAGCGTTGACGTGTCGCGTAACGGAGGCGTCTTGCAGTCTTATTTCACCGGACTCCGACACGTGTTTTAGCTTCTCCTCTAACGATGACACGTGTTTTGGCTTCTCCTCTAACGACGACACGTGTATGGTGGAGGTGACCAGCACGTGGTGGAAAGGTGATAGGGGTATAAGGGTCATTTCACACATGAAGGGTATTTCGGTAATTTCACACTATATATTTTGAATATTTCTTAGAGGTCCTTGAAAATATTTTATTTACAAAATGGCCCATTTTATATTTTTATTTTAGTCCTTAAAGTTTCATAAAATTATATTTTCTACCCCAAAACTTATTATTTGCCTTAAGATATGCCATAAAACTTCGACTTGATCCAATTTACAGTTGATTCTTCGTAATTAAAAATGGGGTTTGTTATATTGATAGCCAATAATACCACATATCTAATAATACAATATTTATAAGATAATAAATAACACAAGAGTGTAAACATAAACTATATACATATGAGCACATAAAAGTGGGGTCATTACACTATCTTTGGCCTCCTCTTTCTTTTTATTTTTCTCAAAAAAATTCTTTTTATTGGAAGAATTATTTTTGTTCATTTTGAGAAATTTTTTAAAATTTTTCGCAAACAAGGCCATATCATTGAAATCAAAATCTCCCTCAGAATCGGACTCACAAACTTTTTCTTTCTTTTTCTTAAAATGATTTTTTAAAGCAATGCCATTATCCTTAGCCTTAATGGTTTTGGGAAATATGTCAATCTCATAGGTTTGAAGATCTCCTACAAGTTCTTCCAACTTAAGTGATTTCAAATTTCCCAAAGAGTTCAAAATAGTGACTTTAGGAATAAAGCGTTTTGGGAGAGATCTCAAAATCTTTTTAACGACACGCGTGTTATCAATCACCTCACCCAAATTAAAAGATGTGTTAACAATGTCCGACAAACGTGCATAAAAAACATCAAAGCATTCGGACTCAGACATGGTGATAGTCTCAAATTGGGTGGCCAAATTTTGTAATTTTGACTCTTTAACCGCGTTCGTACCCTCATGTGTCAATTTCAAAACATCCCAAGCCTCTTTAGACGTGGTGCACGTCATAATTCGGCGAAACTCATCAGGAGAGACAGCTCCAGAAATAACACTCAGACCACGGAAATTAAAATTGGACAATTTATAATCATCTTCAGTCCAGGCTGACACGGGTTTTAAAGTGATGATGTTATTAACAGAGACCGTGGGAGGAGTCCAACCATTTTCGCAAAGCAACCAAACACGCTCGTCAATAGATTTTAAAATCGATTTCATACGAGCTTTCCAGTAGGCATAATTAGACCCGTCAAAAATAGGCATCTGATTATATAAGTGCTCCATCCAAAAAAAATGCGAATTTTCACAAAACTGATTTTTTTTTTTTAAATCAATATCACACGATTTTGCGGAAAATAGGAATACGCAATAAATTAGCGCAACCCGCTCTGATACCAAATTTGAGAATGCGTGTAATATCGATTGAAATTAAATTCGCAAGTTTTTTCAAGTAACCCCTTTTTAATTAGAGTCTATTAAAACAGCCCCTACACATGCATCTAATCAAGATAAATCATTCAAGCCATGCATGGTAAAATAAAGACGAGCAATTGAGGAAAAAACCCCTTCCGGGTAAAAAACCTTTTATTTCTAGAACTTTAAAGAATTTACAAGACCATTGACTTACATACAACCTGATAATCACCCACAGGTGTAACGCACGGTGTCTTCGGTAAACCTTCAAAGCAACGGCTAGAAACAGTGTGACACAGAAATACCCGTAGGTATCGGTTCCTATGTCGGCGGCTGGAATTTTCCCTTTCCAGGAGGGCAGCAATGAAGAAGAGAACGGTTTCTCCACAAAGGTTGAACAAACCAAAGTTGTGTTCTTGGGTTACACAAAAAGATTCACAAAGGATTGGCAATTGTGTGAATCAAAAACCTAGAGTCTTGGGCTCAATAGGTGAAGACTTAGAGTATTTAGGACTCTGAAAATCGTCTTGAAAAGTCTTGAAAATAACTCTCCCGAAGTTGGTATAAATAAGAAAACCAAGGAAAGAGTTTTCAAAAACTGGGACTGTTTGTAATTATCCCAGGCGGACCGGTCCGGTTGATGGGCGGATCGGTCCGGTAGACCGGATCGGTTCTTTTAATTGCAGGCGGATCGGTCCGATTGGCATCGGATCGGTTCGTCTTTTTAGCTTAATCGGTTCGCTATGGATCCGGGGTATACTGGCCTCACTTTAGCAGTCGGATCGGTCCGGTCTCATTAGGCGGATCGGTTCGGATTAACCGGATCAGTTCTTTTATCTGGGTCGGATCGGTCCGGTCTGTTCCCTGATTCCTCTTCTCCTTTTGATATTCGGATCCGTTGATGAGCGTATAAATCTTGAATTTCTTCAACGGTGTAACGGCGTACGACATATAAAATGCTAATGGACAAAAATGTCCTTACAAAGCTACCAAGAAGTTCGCAATGCCAAGGTTCAAGATCTATGATGGAAAGACTGATCTTATGGACCATGTTAGGCAGTACAGGTAGGCCATGACCCTCTGAAAGCACAAGGACGCATTGATGTGCCGGATCTTTCCGTCGAGCTTGCACGACGTGGCTCAAAAGTGGTTCGAGAAACTCCCTCACAGATCCATTAGAAACTTTGAGTCCCTGGCGGAACTCTTCACAACTCTCTCCATTACCAACAGCTCCCACCCGAAGAGGATGGATTCTTTGTTGACTATGAAGAAAAAGCCTCAGGAGAGCCTCAGAAACTACGCGAAGAGGTACTGGGAACAATTAAACGAGGTCGAGGACTGCTCGAAGCAGGTCTCCGTCGCATCCTTTAAGATTGGCTTACCCACTTCTTGCCTCTTACACCAGTCCCTCACTAAGAAGGAGGCCACGACCATTGACGACTTAATGGCTCGTATTGAAAAATAAACCAAAGTTGAAGATGTGACCCATCTCAGTGTAGGGAAAATGGTCGCGCCAAGTTCATCGGTGAGGGCAGCGATAAAAATCAGAATCAAAAGAAAGGAAGTAAGAATGGCGGCAAGGGAGGCCCTAAAAATAGGAACAAGAGTGATGCCTCTAAAGAATTTCAAGCAATAAACACAGTTTTTAAAAAAAACAATCTACAAGATTCTGGCAAAGATAAAGGATGAACCGCTCGTTAAGTGACCCAGAAAGATGGGTGGGGACCCTTCAAAGAGGAACAACGCACTGAGATACGCTTTCCACAAAGAGGTCGGGCACTGATCAAGGGTGAAAAGCGGCGCGCTACAAGCGCCGATCGTTGTTTTCTGTTCACCACCTCAATACAAAAACCTAAACTTATGACTACACTCAACAGGTGAGTATAGCGGCCAAGTCCGGGTATCGAAAAATTCATAGAGACGAGTTGCTAGAATTTAATTGGTTTAATATTCCTAAATAAAAGTGTAAAAGATGATTATACACAAAACGGAAAAGATACACGAGGGGAAAATATTAATCTAGGCGAGTGTATTTAAACTATATTAACAAAGCGGTAAAAAATATAGGTTGCATCGAATATCCCTCACCCGAGTTAATTAGTATAAAATGGTTACATGGGTCGACGAGTTATTAAGACTGCGCCTAGTTTCGACAGTTAATTAAATCAAGAGTTTTCACACCCCCTAAATTCGCATAAAAGCCTAATAAGATTTTGGCGTCAACAAATACCTCGAAAATTACACATGAAAGGTCGTAAGCACGGAGCATACATGTAAGGACCCAAATTTCCAATTGAGTCCATGTATAGTATTGGCTTAATTCCGGAACAAAAACATTTATTCATAGGATAGTATTTTATTGTAATACTCTCAAGCCTATGAAGTGTTTGTTGAAGACGTAGCGGCAAAGAGTATAAAGCTTCATCAAATATGCCGGTTTACGTGCCTCATTTCTACGTCATCAATCATGGTTCCATGCTCCCAAGGTATGAATGCAATTATATATATATAGGAGCTTGGAACAAGTTTATTGGGTGTTAGGTTTTATAAAAACTGTGTTTTGTTTTAAGAAAGAATTAATTAAAACTTTAAATAAATGTTTATAAAGTTTTCTGGGCTAAAAATGAATTTTTCAAACTTTCTGGTCGTTCGTTAGATATGTCGTTCGAACGAGTTTTTTCGTTCGAACCAGATGTCGTTCGAACGAGTTTGCCAACGAGGTTCCAGTATAGGCCTATGATATGTCGTTCGATATGTCGTTCGAACGAGATATCCAATGAGATTCTAACGAGTTCAATCTGGAACGTCGTTAGAAGTCTCATTCGAACGAGATTTCGTTCGAACGAAATGTCGTTCGAACGAGATGCCAGGCGGGAACAGTTTTTGGCAGTTTTTTGGCAGTTTTGCACCCACTTCCCCACTAAGTTTTTAACTAACTTTTTCAGTCTTTATCATGTGCGGGAACAACATTTTCCAATCTAACTTTTCCAATACATTTTCATCTCTTAGAGAGAGTTTGAGAGCAAATTGTTTTAAGGAAAATGTTCATGTTTTGAGTGAAATTTTTAGAGAAAAATATCCATCACTCTAGTGTTTACACCCAAATAAGTTTATTCCAAGTTCTCATATACATATCAATTTCTTGGAGTTTGGCACCGGTTTTCTCTACACCGAATTGAAGAGACGTTTCGGGTTTTGCTTCTACCTCCTACGAAGAAAGAAGAAGTGTTTCTCATGTTGATTTACCCACACGGAGAAAGGCTCCATGTTTGGGTGACGGTGACCATATAAGTCCTATCGGTGGATTCCGAGACCGCGGTGGTGTTCCAAGGTTATCCGCTAGGAAGAGGTATCTACAAGAAGAAGCGTCGAGGCTTGAGAGGGATCGAGTCGTGCGTTGTAAGTCTATCTGTCTTGTGTGACACCCCGACTAATTAAATACCGGGTAGCTACTCCTTTATTAAATTAATTCAAAATGCCAAGTTGGTCCAGTTAATAGCATCACTGTCGAAAACATTTTAATGATTACTAACCACCTAGTATTTAAAAAGTAAGTTGCCAAATTTTAATTTAAGTCTGATTAACATGCAATAAGTGTAATGAAGAATAATAACACCATCACCATAACGAAGTAAATAGAATAACCATCACATAATGTAAATAAAGTCTGGAGGAAAACTCCTCACTACAAATCCCACAACTGAAATAAGTAATGAAAACACTGAATCAATACATGCCAAAGTCTGAAAACTGTAATGGAAAAGTAACTCTAATGGAACTGGGCAACATGCCCTAAAACTGAAGAATACTAAATACGGAATCCAAATGATAGAAGCGTCTAAAATCAAATCCCTTTAGCTTCCACAAACAGCTACAGCTCGTCACCTGAATGAGTATCCTATGCATGGTGTCCTTGTGGCTGGGCACCTAAAATGGTTTTACAAGAAAAATAGATTTGAAAGCAAACGGGTCAGAGCCCGAATGTGGAGATATTTTAAAAACCTGCAAGTGCTTTAAAAACATTTAAAACATTAAATGCAAAGTACATGTTAGGACGTGCACTCACATGATATTCTCACCTCTCGTCTAACTGTGCACTCTTAACGTAAGTACCAATCTAAAACGACACAAACCACTAGCTAAGTGACATCATATCTAGCTAGACTGTCATAGGTCCTACCCTTATTACTCGGTTCCATTAACATTATAACGATCTCAGTTAAATAGGGGCTTAACGTAAATTCAGGTTCTCATATAAAAGTAATACAACTCGTTAGATTATCCCTTTTATGCCATTCCATAGTTATACACACAATGCCATATGAAAGTTCTCATTTTACTAAATGGATATTTTCCACAACATAAATATACAATATAAGCACCCCGAGACTAAGCTGTGGTGCACACATACTCTGCTATCCATCCTGGTACATCACGTACATAAGGATCACATATTCCGAATCTCTCAGGAATAGTTCACAGATAACAACATCACAAATAATGGAGGCAAACACAGTCACATCACATGGGTCACGCACATACCTACGCTCCCACGATCAGCGGACTTATCAACATCCCAATAAGTCTTTCTATGACCTATGTTCATCAAGGTAACCAGTCTAAATCCGGGCAACACAAGGATTAGAGGGCCCTAAGCGAACGCAAACCTCCCGTGATAGCAAGTATGGTAGGTATGTCATACACACAAATTATATACCAATACTAAGTAGGCACACATCTTAGTAATCCCGTAGTTTAATTGTAGTACATATCGCATTCTCGTACCAATCTAATATATATACAACTTATATAATCCCGGTCCATATTTATACGCGCCAATATTTATTCTCACGTCGTAGTAGGCACTCACGTCTCGACTCAAAAGTCTATTTGATTTGATCCACACTTGTATAATCTACTCCTCATTATAACCCAAATGTCCCAAGTCTACTAATACACCATCAAAGTAATGTTATCTCTATCCTCGAACAAGTTTACGGGACTCCCAAAATCAAAACAGGCCAAAAAGGCCTAAACTTCCAGCTCGTTAGAAGTCTCGTTCGAACGAGGCTGTTCGAACGAGATTCCAGTTCGTTCGAACGAACTGTACCTTCTAACGACCTCTCGTTCGAACGAACGTATCGAACGAAATACAGTTCGTTCGAACGAAGGTATCGAACAAAGTCTCCCCTCGTTAGAAGCGACTGGTCAACTCATTAGAAGCTCGTTCGAACGAGCTCGTTCAAACGACCTGGGGAGGCCTTCTAACGACCGACCAGTTTCAAGCCCAGAATTTCTTAGTTACGTTTTTTCACCATTTCTACTCCTCAAATCTCCTCTAAAATTAGTCCCAACGATGTTTTAAGGTCTCTAATCAATCCTAAACATATTATAGTCACATCCTAATACGTTTTAAAGGATTAATTCATCCTAACATCAATCAATATACAAATCTCTACACTTTTCCCCCAATTTTTCAAGAACATGAACCCTAAACTTTTAAGTCCTCAATTAGTCCATTCTAAATCCGATTTTCTTACATCCAACATATATTAATATCAGAATAATCATCTCTATATGATTCTACATGCAATTTGTCCTCAATATTCAAGTTCTAAGTCCAAACAACATGGGTTTTCATTTATCTTCCAAGAATAATTGTAAATCTTCAAATTATCTAACATGGAGGAAACATTCTCTGAATTAAAAGAAATTAAATCACTTGCCTCGATTGTCTCTGAATTTGGTGTTGATTTTGTAAAGATTTTCTGCAGAATTCCTTCTCCTTCTCTCCCTCTCTAAGCTTTCTTCTCCAATGGCTATGGTGGCTAGGGTTTTTTTATGGAAAGTAATAGAACCTAATTCTAATAACCTACGTAACCTATTGGGTTAACATGGGTTGGTTAGTGGCTTAGCGGGTCAAACCCACATCAGATTTACTTCTCTAATTTTCGTCATTTTTAATTCCTAAAAATACGAAATTACCAAAATACCCTTTATATTGCCGGTATGGCCTAAAAATACCCCGGGACCCAAACTACACCCCCGGCTAGTGTTTTCTGACTATCTCGACCCTTCCGGACGCGTTGGCGCACTCAAAACGAGCATACGGTTAATAGAATTTAAATTCACTATTATAAATAAAATAATTATATCCTGACGCGACTGTTACACGCGTCCCAATAAAATGACCAAATTGTCGTATATCAATCTCACGACAAATTTCATAATTCAATATTCATATAACATCATATATACTCAATATAGTCAAATACCAACTCACATCTCGCTAGTATTTTACCCGGATTAATTTTCCAATTAATTCTCATTTAATTAATTAATCCCAAACATAAATATAGCCAAAAATACGGGGTATTACATCTTGTAATTGTAATTCCGTATCTAGTGGATTTGTGGCTAGAGCCGTCCGAGGTTGTTTCCCGTCTTGGGTTTTTCCTCGTACATCGCGGCGTAGTGTGATTGGTTTATTTTATCTTGCATAAATAATTTAGAACGCATGCTTAGAATAACTCAAGATAAAATTCGGTTTAAATCATCACACTCATTTAATTTGGGACTTATATTAAATATTGGGTAATTATTTATTTAATTCAAGTCACTTGCTAAAATTTGGTTTCGCCTAATTTGCTAATATTGATAAATATGACTTAGGCAAATTCTAGGACTTGGATTAATTAACCGGTTTAAGTGAATATATTAATTGATTAATTTTACTGCACTTGGTGTAATTTTAATTTGTTTGAGAAATTAAAATTTGGCTTTGTTTATTTTGTGAACCATCTTTCAACGCTTCCGCATCGAGTTTGTTTTTACAATAACAAGGAAATGATAGCTTTTTCAAATTGGTATCAGAGCCAAAAACGATAAATTATTTCGTTAAGATCCTTTAAATTTTTGGCTAAAATGGAATTTTCCCCATTTTCAAAATTTCCTATATATTTGATGGTTCAAACTACGCGTATTGAAAAGCGCGAATGAAATCGGCACTAAAATCTATCGACGAAAGAGTTTGGATGTCTGTTGTTAATGGGTGGTCCCCACCAACTTATTTAGTTTAAAATGAACGTGTTATCAAACCCGCCGATAGATGGACTGAAAATGAGTTTAAACTTGCTAATTTCAATTCCCGTGGTTTAAATGCCTTGTTTAGCGCTGTCACACCGGATGAATTCCGACGTATTATGACGTGTGAACCGCTAAAGAAGCTTGGAATATTTTACAATTAACTCATGAAGGAACTAGTGTCGTTAAAGCTTCAAAACTCCAAAACCTCACCACTCAATTTGAAACTATCAAAATGAATGAAAAAGAAACTTTTGATGAATTTTATGCTAGACTTTCTGATATTGTTAATTCATCTTTTAACTTGGGAGAGAAAATACCTAACGATCGTGTTGTAAAGAAAATTTTAAGGTCCCTACCCGATAGATTTATTCCAAAAGTGACCGTTTTAAATTCTTTACCCACTTTAGCCTCTACGAAATTAGAAGAGCTTGTAGGTGATTTACAAACCTATGAACTGGATATGTTTCCCTCTAAAACTGAAAAGAAAATCGAAAAGGGCGTTGCTTTAAAAGCCCGAAAAGAGGTCAAACAAGTAGTAGAGAGCGATAGTGATAGTGACTCAGAAGACATGGCTTTATTTGCTCGCAAATTTAGAAAATTTCTTAAAATTAACAAAGATAAATTTAAAAATGATTTTAAGAAATTTGAATCTTCTAAGCATGACAAGAACAAGAAGATTTCTAAAGCGGGGAAGATTCCTAAAGCCGAAAAGATCCCTAAACCTAGTAATGAAAATTTAGATAGGGACGAGTCTAATAAGTGTTTTGGTTGTGAAGGTTATGGACATAGGGCTTATGAGTGCCCCACTAAACTAAGGAAAGAGGGTAAGCGACCCATTTCATATAATGCGACCCTTAGTGATAATGATAAGGAAGAGAAGCCCGATTCCCCCACTAAGAAAAATTTTGTGGCTTTTATGGCTAGTCATGTCAGTGATAGTGAGAACTCATCGATTGATGAAACTTTAACTCATGACACTTCCAAGGTCATAGTTTATGATTCTCTTATTTTTTATGATAGTGAGAGTGGAGAAGAAAGAGAGAGTGAAAATGAAGAAGAGGTTAATGTGAGTGAACTTCAAAATGCTTTTCAAGAACTTTATAAAGAATCTATTAAATTGAAAAGAGCTAATTTGAAGTTAGAAGCTAGTTTAAGAGAGAGTGTCAAGGTCATTGATGAAAATGCTTTAATAGAAGACCTTAGGACACGTGAGAGGACTCTTCGAGAGAAGCTAGAATATGTAGAAGGCAAAAGAGATAGCCTTAAGGGTTTAATGGAATCCTTGAAAAAGGAGCTTCTTGCTTTTGAAGAGCGAAATGTTTTATTAGAGTCTAACATTTTAGATTTACAAAATAAATTAAAAGACTCTAGTAATGTCAAATTTGATTTGGAGTGTCGTTCGGAAAAATTAGATAAAATCTTAGGAACGGTCCAAATTAAAAATGACACTTGTGGTTTAGGCTTCAATACTTGTAATGAATTTACTCATAATGCCCAAACCAATGTTTTAGGAGAATCTACTAGGAATACATTTAAAGATCACTCCTTAAGTAAATCTTTTCGACATGTTTTCACTTGTACACATTGTGGTCGAAACGGTCATCTTAGGAAATTTTGTTTTGATCTTAAACTCATTCCTAGAAAATCCCAACGCAATGCATCAAATGTTTTTAAAATTTCTATACCCCAAGATAATCATTCTTCATTAATTTGGGTTAGGAAATCCGACTTAGCTGCCTTGTAAAATAGGGTTTTTGATTCTCATTTACTTTCACATGCTTCCTCCCTTGCTAAAACTAAAGGATGAATGTGTTAGTGTTTTATGAATACTCTAGCTTTTTGTGCTTCATATTATATATCATTGCTAGATGTATGCATGTTTAGTCATTTTCTAGTCATTGCCTTAGTTCATATCACATGCTAGAAATTAAGACTTGTTTATCTTTTTGTATTATATTTTGTGTTTGAATTAATTGAAAAATATAAAAAGATTTTTGTTTATCATTTGTGTTTTATTTATTTCATTTAAGCTTAATGAAAAATACAAATGATTTTTGTTTATTCTTTTGAGTATATATTTTTTTTTTGGTTAAAAATGTCAAAAACTCAAAAAGATTTTATTTTGTGTGTATTTTAGTTTGACACACTTTATGTGGCATATATTTGTGTCTGAATCCCATCCTTTACGCTCCCATGTGGCTAGAACTTTTGGTTTAGATTTTCAATCCTTAAAATGTCCTTTACCATATTTTATATGGAGTAGTTGGATTTTGTATTGTTTAAATGGATTCTATTTTTATATGCCTCTTTTCACACATGCACGAGCTCTTTTGAAATCTTAATGTCACATGTTATATTTGAGATTTTTGAGGTGTTCTCCTACCAATCTAGTCATCTACATACCTATGACCTAGGAGGACTAGTGCATGTCAAAATCCGTTGCACGTGAGCTTTGTGAGATAAAAAATTATATATTTAAATGTGCACGGGGAAGGGCTCCGAAAGGATGAATTAAATCCTTTGCGATAGTAAGCCACCGTTTAATGGATCTAAAAGAAATACGTGATCCAAAGGCCTAAAAATAGAAGATTTGGCATTAAAAAGAAAACAATTGCCAAGGCCTATGTTTGTTTGATATATTCATTCAAAAGCAAAAGAATATATATGCTTATTGAGGGATAATTGGATGGTATATCAACGGTTTGCACAATATCCGTTTATCCTAGTTGTCTTTAATGTCATGACTCTATTTGGTTTGTAGAATCATCATCATGCTAGGCTTGTATGCATTGTGTATGTTTGTTCATTGAGTTCAATCTATATTGTCACATGAGGTTATATTTAACTGTGATGAAGTTTGCAATCAAATGAGAACTCCGTGAACGTTTCTTAAGTGTTTGGATCTAAATTTAATTGTTGCTAGTTCACACCCCTACACTTTTGTTTCCATATGATACATTTTTGCCATACGAGTGTGCAAACTTATTGTATTTTGTGTCATGTGTGTGTTTATATCTATATATATATGCAAGTACTCTATTGGTATATTTCTAATATATATATATATATATATATATGATATTTGGTTGTCTTTGCCTTGCTTTTATTGCCCATATGCTTTCATGTCTTATCACTTTGAGCTTCCACATGCTGTTTATTAGTTCTTTATCCTTTGCCTATTCCTGAACAAAAAGGGGGAGAAAAATGATAGGGGGAGAAATGGTATCTAATCCTATTATTAGTTTGGGGAAGATTTATCTTAGGGGAAATGGTATCTAATCCTATTATTAGTTTGGGGGAGATTTATCTTAGGGGGAGACGTCTTTCTAAGTAGGTCATGTGTTTGATAAAGGGGAGAATTAATTTAGGGTGAGTAATTACTTAATTGTATTTAATATTTTGATATTCCCTATGCATTTGATGAGTTTTCTTAAGTGTGAAGGAATTATTCTAAAGCGGCATCTTTCAATGGCAAAGCGTTTGATCCTTGGGTTGAGTCAAGTTTGGGTGGGTTATATTTTGAGTCTAGTAGAACTTGACGGCCCTTTAGGATTTTTGTTTGGTTTTTGTCCCGGAATAACCAAAGGGGGAGATTTGTAAGGACACAAATTTCCAATTGAGTCCATGTATAGTATTGGCTTAATTCCGGAACAAAAACATTTATTCATAGGATAGTATTTTATTGTAATACTCTCAAGCCTATGAAGTGTTTGTTGAAGACGTAGCGGCAAAGAGTATAAAGCTTCATCAAATATGCCGGTTTACGTGCCTCGTTTCTACGTCATCAATCATGGTTCCATGCTCCCAAGGTATGAATGCAATTATATATATATAGGAGCTTGGAACAAGTTTATTGGGTGTTAGGTTTTATAAAAACTGCGTTTTGTTTTAAGAAAGAATTAATTAAAACTTTAAATAAATGTTTATAAAGTTGTATGGGCTAAAAATGAATTTTTCAAACTTTCTGGTCGTTCGTTAGATATGTCGTTCGAACGAGTTTTTTCGTTCGAACCAGATGTCGTTCGAACGAGTTTGCCAGCGAGGTTCCAGTATAGGCCTATGATATGTCGTTCGATATCACTACACCAAAAACAGGATTCTGGCACAGTTCAAAACCGTGTCAGATCAAATCTGGCACGGTTTTGAACTGTGCCAGAATCAGGTGTTCCAAAATGGGAATTTTTTTCTGGCACGGTTTAAAAGTGTGCCAGAATCAGTCAAACAGGAACACTTCTGGCACACTTTTAAACCGTGCCAGAATTTGATATTTCTGGCACACTTTTGGCACAGTTTTTAACTGTGCCAGATTCAGCAAAATAGGAACACTTCTGGCACACTTTTAAACCGTGCCAGAATTTGATATTTCTGGCACACTTTTGGCATAGTTTTTAACTGTGCCAGATTCAGCATAATTTAAAAAAAATCAGCACAGTTTAAAACCGTGCCAAAATATGATACACTTTTGCCACGGTTTTGAACTGTGCCAATTTTTTTTAATTTAAAAAAAAATATTTGAAAGCACAAAATTCACAAATAAATAATATTGCGCGTTATTAATAAACTAATGTACATACAAACTTCAAAATATTACAAGTCTTTAACTGATCACAGGCCCAAAAAAAATTGGGCAGAGTTTCCTCTATTTTCTGGACATTCCAAAACCTGTTAATACAAAACTTGAATAACATAAAGCCCGCACGACCACAAAATATAACAATTAACTTACAAAAGCCCTCATGGCCATAAAAGTCAATAATAAAACAATAAAATACCGTACGGTCATGACACAAAAAAATGGATTCATTAATAAACCCCTTGTTGTAAACCATTGCGTTCTGTGTGTTCCACGCGAATAAAAGCCAACGATAAACTGTTATCCTGCAAAAAAAATAGAATACAAAAAAGATACGATATTAGTAACCCAATAATTTACAAAAAAAAATACTCAAAACAAAAAAATTACATATATGAATGGAAATTAACGTCATACTCACAAACCGGGAGACCCGGGACTACGCGGTCAGTTCCTACAAGTTACATTGGTCCCGTGCGAGGTGTTCGTGCCTCCTACGGGGTCGTTTGGGGGATGGTTTGGGTTTTCACCCTTTAACGGCATGTTTTTAAGTTTAAGTGTTGATTTTTGCCAATTATCGTCCTATTCACAAACCGGGAGAATCGGGACTACGCGGTCAGTTCCTACAAGTTACACTGGTCCCGTGCGAGGTGTTCGTGCCCCCTACGGGATCGTTTGGGGGGTGATTTGGGTTTTCACCCTTTAACGGCTTGTTTTTAAGTTTAAGTGTTGATTTTTGCAAATTATCGTCATACTCTCAAACCGAGAGACCCGGGACTACGCAATCAGTTTCTACAAGTTACATTGGTCCCGTGCGAGGTGTTCATGCCTCCTACGGGGTCGTTTGGGGATTGGTTTGGGTATTCACCCTTTGACGGCATGTTTTTAACTAAGTTTGATTTTTGCAAATTATCGTCATATTCACAAACCGGGAGACCCGGGACTACGCGGTCAGTTCCTATAAGTTACATTGGTCCCGTGCGAGGTGTTTGTGCCCCCTACGGGGTCGTTTGGGGGGTGGTTTGAGTTTTCACCCTTTAACGGCTTGTTTTTAAGTTTAAGTGCTGATTTTTACAAATTATCGTCATATTCACAAACCGAGAGACCCGGGACTACGCGATCAGTTCCTACAAGTTACATTGGTCACGTGCGAGGTGTTCGTGCCCCCTACGGGGTCGTTTGGGGGGTGGTTTGGGTTTTCACCCTTTGACGGCTTGTTTTTAACTAAGTGTGATTTTTTCAAATTATCGTCATATTCACAAACCGGGAGACCCGGGACTACGCGGTCAGTTCCTACAAGTTACATTGGTCCCGTGCGATGTGTTCGTGCCCCCTATAGGGTCGTTTGGGGGTGGTTTGGGTTTTCACCCATTAACGGCTTGTTTTTAAGCTTCAGTGCTGATTTTTGCAAATTATCGTCATATTCACAAACCGGGAGACCCGGGACTACGCGGTCAGTTCCTACAAGTTACATTGGTCCCGTGCGAGGTGTTCGTGCCTCCTACGGGGTCGTTTGGGGGGTCGTTTGGATTTTCACCCTTTGACGGGTTGTTTTTAAGTTTTAAGCGCTGATTATTACAAATTATCGTCATATTCACAAACCGGGAGACTCGGGACTACGCGGTCAGTTCCTACAAGTTACATTGGTCCCGTGCGAGGTGTTCGTGCCCCCTACGAGGTCGTTTGGGGGTGGTTTGGGTTTTCACCCTTTGACGGCTTGTTTTTAACTAAGTGTAATTTTTGCAAATTATCGTCATATTCACAAACCGGGAGACCCGGGACTACGCGGTCAGTTCCTACAAGTTATATTGGTCCCGTGCGAGTTATTCGTGCCCCTTACGGGGTCGTTTGGGGGGTGGTTTGGGTTTTCACCCATTAACGGCTTGTTTTTAAGTTTAAGTGCTGATTTTTGCAAATTATCGTCATATTCACAAACCGGGAGACCCGGGACTACGCGGTCAGTTCCTACAAGTTACATTGGTCCCGTGCAAGGTGTCCGTGCCTCTTACGGGATCGATTGGGGGCCGATTTGGGTTTTCACCCTTTAACGGCATGTTTTTAACTCTAAGTGTGATTTTTGCAAATTATCGTCATACTCTCAAACCGGGAGACCCGGGACTACGCGGTCAGTCCCTACAAGTTACATTGGTCCCGTGCGAGGTGTTCGTGCCTCCTACGAGGTCGATTGGGGGCCGGTTTGGGTTTTCACCCTTTAACGGCTTGTTTTTAACTCTAAGTGTGATTTTTGCAAATTATCACCATACTCTCAAACCGGGAGACCCGGGACTGTGCGGTCAGTTCCTACAAGTTACATTGGTCCCGTGCGAGATGTTCGTGCCTCCTACGGGGTCGTTTGGGGGCTGGTTTGGGTTTTCACCCTTTAACGGCATGTTTTTAAGTTTAAGGGTTGATTTTTGCAAATTATCATCCTATTCACAAACCGGGAGTCCCGGGACTACACTGTCAGTTCCTACAAGTTACATTGGTCCCGTGTGAGGTGTTCGTGCCTCTTACGGGATCGTTTGGGGGCCGGTTTGGGTCTTCACCCCTTAACGGCATGTTTTTAACTCTAAGTGTGATTTTTGCAAATTATCGTCATACTCTCAAACCGGGAGACCTTGGACTACGCGATCGGTTCTTACAAGTTATATTGGTCCCTTTCGAGGTGTTCGTGCCTCCTACGGGATCGTTTGGAGGCTGGTTTGGGATTTCACCCTTTAACGGTAGGTTTTAAAGTCTAAGTGTGATTTTTGCAAATTATCGTCATACTCTCAAACCGGGAGACCCGGGACTACGCGGTCAGTTCCTACAAGTTACATTGGTCTCGTGCGAGGTGTTCGTGCCTCCTACGGGGTCGATTGGGGGCCGATTTGGATTTTCACCCTTTAACGGCCTGTTTTTAACTCTAAGTGTGATTTTTGCAAATTATCGTCACACTCTCAAACCGGGAGACCCGGGACTACACGGTCAGTTCCTACAAGTTACATTGGTCCCGTGCGAGGTGTTCGTGCCTCCTATGGGGTCGTTTGGGGGCTGGTTTGGGTTTACACCCTTTAACGGCATGTTTTTAAGTTTAAGTGTTGATTTTTGCAAATTATTGTCCTATTCACAAATCGGGAGACCCGGGATGACACTGCGAGTTCCTACAAGTTACATTGGTCCCGTGTGAGGTATTCGTGCCTCTTACGGGGTCATTTGGGGGCCGGTTTGGGTCTCCACCCTTTAACGGCACGTTTTTAACAAGTGTGATTTTAGAAAATTATCATCATACTCTCAAATTGGGAGACCCGGGACTACGCGGTCAGTTCTTACACGTTACATTGGTCCTGTGCGAGGTGTTCGTGCCTCTTACGGGGACGTTTGGTGGATGGTTTAGGTTTTCACCCTTTAACCGCCTTTTTTTAAGGCTAGTGTTATTTTTGTAAATGTTCGCAAAGTTCCTTACTTGTGTGTGTCCATATCCATTTGTGATCCATGTGTGGACACTTCACATCCAGCGAAGTGTCCGTGATTCCTAGTTGAAGATTGACTATGTATAATTGAAAGTGAATGTTGTCCTCCCCTAGGTGTCTGTGTATAATCTTAAATTTCATTTTAGTACTTAAAACTCATAGCATTCTAAAATATCTATCTAGATCAAACCTAAAACTTTGAGTTGAAACCTAAGCCTTCAATTCGAAACATTAGGGTACTTGTTCTTCTACTTATATCCTTGTGCTTATTCATTTCAATATTTTGGCATTCACATTCTTGTGTGTTTACTGCTGCGTGCAACATGAATCGTTGCATTTCTTAACGGGATTTACCTTAGCTATATCATAATTGTGAATTGATATCTAGTTGAAGGCACAATTTACGTCACAACATAAAGGAAGATCTATAGTGAATGAATTTTACAAGACTAAACAAAAAAATGATGAGGGTATACTGGTGCAAAATATTCACAAGGTGTAAATATTTATAATTCCAATCATCTTGTTATAAATATTATTGAAACTCACAAACAAATTTCTATGAATTCATGTGAATGGGAAGTTTTCTAGGTTGATATTTTCTTTAGTTAAGAGTTTTTGGTCGCTATTATAATGAAATTCAGATAATCACTAAAGCCTTATAGGTTGCTAGATATGTGATATGTGATATGATATTGAAAAGATGGATACATTACTAACCAGTAATCCAACAACAACACTGAGTAGTGCAATCCTATTTGTTCCAGCTCGTAGGTTGGCTGGTCCATTGAATGTTACTCTCGAGTTCTCCCTAGTACCATAGGCAGACCCTGTAAATTTAAGTTAAGTCAGAATTAAGCTGCAGACCACAAGCAACTAACAAGAGAATATTGTCCCAAAATAGTTTTTTATCTATTTAGTATAGGTCATGTCAGAATAAAATTTAACTAAGCTTACTATTGCAGTGTTGAAGACTGCATTTCTGCAATTAGTAAGAATGTTGGTGGACCTAGGACGCAAATCATAGTGCATGTTATTAAAATTTTGCTATATTAGTTGCATTAGTTTGCATGTAGTTTTGAAGTAGGCTCTTCGGAAGCATCATATTCAATTCAGCAAATTCAATTCAAAATGAAAATTCAGCAGTTATCAAAATGAAAATTCAGCAGGTATAAAAATGAAAATTCAGCAGCTATCCTAGACTCCAATACATTGGGATTTGTTTGCTACCCGAACTGACATTTGTCTCGATAACCTCTACCCCATTAACATAGTTAGATGCCCAGTCAAATCACACACTGATCCAGTATTAAACTTCAGTTCAACATTGTAAAAAACTATAGTCCTGCAAGTGTTTCATCTCATGGCAGATAATCCAGGTAATTAATAAGAAGCTAACAGATATTCTTAGCCACGATTAAGAACTTTAACCCCTATATCTAATCTTGATATTTTTAAATGAGCTCACATTCAAAATTTAAGATGCATTAGAACATAACCAAAGGGCATGGTTGGTTGAGAATTTTAATATATTATGATTTAAGGTTTTTCTCAAGCACATCAATATTGTACGAGAAACCACGCTGTAGGGATTTTTGAATACTTTCCTAGAATCCCAAGCCACTGTCGTTACACATGGAGTATCTGGTCATTGCCTAATCATTACTTCTTTATTTCCCCCCGAGCCTAAAAGACCTTAACCCTTTATTCGCAGACTATAATTTGAGAGGACCCAGTGAATCAATCGCTAAAGTAATCTGCAGACTATAACTGTTATAGTGGAGATGGTAAATTCCTACAGCTGATGAGGGTTAAAACTAGAATAGTGCTTCTCATGCCAGGTAGTATACTACAACCCAATGGGGACAAACATCACACTGTCAACCCTACAAGGAAAATTAGTAGAAAAGGATGTAAGTGTATCAACAAACACAGAAAATGGAAGATATAAAAAATATAAATCTTCCAAAAGACTAAACAAAAGTAGAATTAGAAACATTGATATTATTCTCTTCCACCAAAAGATAATTATTGTTATGATAAAAACTGCTACACTTCCCTCGTCGAATTGCAGTTCAGTCCAAAATAAGAAAGCAGGTTGATTTCCCACCATCAAAATGACATTGTGAAAATATGCAATGAAGACGATAAACTACACTGTGTCATGTTTCTAAACACTACGGATACAACATATAGATGAAAAATGTAGATTAAAAACCTAAAACAAAATATAGATTAAAAAACAGTGAGATTAACTTAAAATAATTTACTCACATAACTTATCTAAGGAAACCAAAGTCGACTTGCAAGTCAAAAGCCAGGTTAACTATATAAATAGTGAAAATTGTATGGCGAGGGATACAACATTATATTGCATAGACAAGCTTATTATACAATCTGATAAATGTGTAGCAAACTTTTTCTTGGCAGATACAGTTAAACAGTGATCACTACAAGTGGTGTATTGTGAGTCTCTCTCGTTTGAATGTAGACTGTCTATTTCATAATTGCATAGACTTTAAAAGCACAAATGAGACATCTAAAATCATTGGACATAACAATTAACATGAGGAGATTACTCAAGCATACAACCATAATGGAAGATCTCTCTCCCTCTCCTTGTGGCTCGTTGGGTTGGTATATTTTATTTCAATTTCTTTTAGGTACCTCTTCAACTGAATAGAAAGGTGTGAGTTTTTATTTTTCATTTTCATTTTTATGCTTCTTGGTATCAGGCATTAATGATGAAACAATAGCATGGTACACTATATTGTTAGTTAAAGTATAATTCTTAGGAACTATGTTGAAGATCCAACAGATATATCATTAGTGTTAGCTATGATACATTCGCCTAGATTTTTTTAGGTAAATAATTTCTAGTGAACTTGAATTTTTTGTATCCTCAGTTCCTCAGTCTACCCCGCTTCACATAGTTTTTTATCAATTATCATACTTAAATGAGAGAGATATTAACGATGGAACTAAAAGGAGCAACAAATTAATTACGGTATCAATTATCATACTTTTATAGCAATTATCATACTTTTATAGCAATTATCATACTTTTTTATCAATTATCATACTTTTATAGCAAACACTGAAATTACTGAGAAATTAATACACGCCCCCAACAATGCAGCCCACAAAGTTTCGTCGCGCTTCATCTCCATCCCCTCAATCTATATCTCTGCTTCCTCTACCCTTCCTGCTATCCCCAACATATCCACCATACAAGTGTAATGTTCAAGTCCAAGTTTCAATTGAAACCTACTTTATATCATCTCAAAATACTCCATCGCCTAATCAGTAAACCCACCATGACTACATGCAGTCAAAACTGCAGTAAAAGTCACTCCATTAGGGAGAACACTTCTATTTAGCATGCTTTGAAACAACCCAAACACCTCCCCCAAATTCCCATTTATCCCGTACCCCACCATCATCGCCGACCAAGTGATACAATTTCTCTTCGCCGTTTTTTCAAACACCCTTCTCACGCTAACCAATGCTCCACATTTCGAGTATATTGTTATCAGAGAATTTGAATTTCCTACATTCGAACAAAACCCGTTTTTTAAAATGGCCACATGAATTTGTTCGCCAAGTCAAAGGGACGATAGCGCGGCACAATACTTGAGGACAACCAACAAGGTGTTAGCATCAAAGGGTTTGCAGGCGACGAACAATTTGTGGAAAATGGTGAGAGATTCCGAGAATAGATTGACAGGAGTGAAGCCTCTTATGAGAGAGTTGTAGAGGAAAGTAGATTGGCAGTTGGTGAGAGAGAAAATGAAGGAGGCTTCAAACATTTGGGCACATGAATAATAGGATGAGACGAGTTTGGCTCGTATGAAGTCGTGGAGTGGGATTCTGACCATTATAATACGGGTATGTAGTTCTTTAAGTTTTCTCAAGTTCTTAGTAGATGATCAAAATTCAAGAAGTGAGGCGAAGACTGGTATGATGTCTTGAGGGGTGGGTATCACTGCAAGAACTAGTATACTCTTGAACAATGGGGATCAACGGTGCGATGGAAAGCCTGGAAAAAGAAGTAACAATGAATTGATCCTCCAACGAACAAAGAAAAGCCAAAGCACTAATAGAAAAATATAGTGGGATGAACATGACATTCAACATAATATTTTACATTTTTCTCTAATGTGTTCCCCTCATCGTGAAATCAGACGGTTCAAGATATAATCATGTCAATCCTATCTGAAATAAAGGGTTCTTAACACAAAATATTATATGTGATGTTAACTGATCTTTAAGAGATTAAAGAGACCTAAAGATTTCTCACCGATACATACCTAAGAAGCACGGACACATATGTGTTTGATACAATGCACGATACAGACACGCTGCCACAAAAAATGTAAAGAAAATAGGATACAACACGACTAAGCCTACCACAAATATTTTCTCTCTCAGTTCCAGTTCAATTAGCAGAAATAAATGCATGTAAACAATTAAACATCTATACAAACACACAAATAATTATACATCTTCCCTTAATTGATAATATCTTAGCACTAGGGGTGTGCACGGGTCGGTTCGGTTCGGTTTTGGACTGCAATTCAGACCGAACCGATCGGTTCGGTTTTGGAAAAAATCAGACCGAAACCGAACCGACGATGAAAAAAACCGCCGGTTTCGGTTCACATCGGTTTCGGTTCGGTTCGGTTTCGGTTCGGTTTTAACCGATTTTCAGTTTTGGTCGGTTTTTTGTAGGTCGGTTTTCGGTTTTGGTCGGTTTTGGAGGTTGGTTAATGGTTTTTGGATATAAAAATAAAAGATATTTAAGGGTTTTTAATATATAATATTGATGTCGGTTCGAATCGGTTTTTTCTTTGTCTAAACCGACAACCGAACCGATATTGTCGGTGTTTTAAATCCTTAAATCGCAAACCGAACCGGGCTAAAAAAAACCGCCGGTTTCGGTTCGGGCCGGTTCGGTTCGGTTTTCGGTTCGGGCGGTTTTTTTTTTGCACACCCCTACTTAGCACAATCTTCCTAAATGTTGCAATTTCAATCTCATACTTTGAAATTAGTGACCAATGTGTTTATGATCTCCCCAGTTATCATGACCCATATAGAACTGTTAATCATCCAATAGCTTGAACTTGTCTTGTTAGTTGATATCATACATACACAAACAGACAATAAGTTGTTAATTTTGCCATGTCTTTAGAGGAAAAAAATGGAGGTAAAACCCTAATTGACACTTAATCATTGAACTATGGCAGAACCTCAATCATTGATTATCACAATATATTCTCATCCAAAAACTAGTTCCATATTGTTCATGACCTGATCATTGACTGTATCATGTAAATGATACCTATGAAGTAGGTACAACGATGCGGTGATTGAAAAGAAAATTAAATGACGCAAATGCATTGTCGTCGCAATTCCTTAAATATGATACAATTACATTCTAATTGTGGACAAAAGGTTCTTCAATTTGGGCAATTGATGACAATATGGAACCCTAACAGAGGACCACGCTCAATGATCATCATTAAACTTCATTATTGACTTAAATCTTTTCTTACACTTCATGGAGGCATGGCTCATGTAGCATTGCAACAAATCAAGTACCTAAGTACCTCAATAAAACCAAAGCCACATTGAGCCCCAATAAACTTTCTCTGCTAGTCCATCTACACCTACCATCCAACCATAAAATATTCCTCCAGTGTTTATTTTTTCTGAGGAACCGACAAAAATAATGTGAATCTAAAGTGTTATGACCATCTTCTAACAACTGAAAGTTAATCTTTAAAAATTCCACACACAAATTAAAGAAAATCAAATTGCAAAGCATTTATATAATTGATAGTGTGCCTTTGTTCTTGCGGTAAAGGTTTACTAAAAACTAACCTATTGATAGAAAAGAATAATAAATTTCATCAATATCATTGTTAGAAAGTATGAGAACATAATATAACTCTGGTACACACAAAACCATAAACAATAATTGAGAGCTCCCACAATCCAGACCTTGCGAATGAGAACCTTAGGAGCAAGTTGTCAAAGATTGTGGCATATGAATTTCATTCAAAAGAAACAACATAATGCAAATATTAAGTTTCAATGCTTAAAAGACGCAATATATGGAGAAAAAATGAAAAATTCCACCTGTGAATTAGATTTTAATCCATCCTTTTTATCAGCACCTTCTCCGCTCTTTCCTGATCCCTTCATGTCACCCTGCCAAAATGTTAGGCGCATTAGTTATAATATTAAAATTTTACAACAATAATATCGAGACATTTAATAATTAGGCAATCTACATAGTAACATTCAGTTACCTCCAGCTGCAATAGCCCATTTATGGAGTACATAATAAAAACAAAAAACATCAATTAAAACTTGTACCATTACCCATCTTAGATTATTTAACTAATAATCTATTTTTTTACGAGTAATCTTAAACAACAATAACATATGAAATGCACTAAAATATTGAAAAAATTTACCTTTCCGTATCAATCCAAGTACACCTCGACTGGATAAAGATAATCTTCAAAATCTAGAGTTGGTATTGCCCACCAAAAAACGTCATCATTAATCGTCTTCCTATTGAATAACGACAAAACCTAAATAATTAGTTATCACAATATATTCTCATCCAACAAGTATCACCACAAATATCGATTTCTTTATATTTAATTTAAATAGTTTATATAGATAAATACATATAGAGAAAGAGAGGGAGAAAGAGAGAGAGAAAGAGACGATCGGTAGAGCAATACACGTTCTTAGCGGTTGAGAAGGAGAAGCGACCAGAGAATGAGAGATGAATGGCAGAGCAGCTGTGACCAAAATCTGAGAGAGAGAGCGAAGCGAGAAGTCTAGAAAATGAGAGAGATGAGTGAGTGGGAGAGTCTAAACTCAATAAGTGTAATTTTTTTTAGGGTTTTTATAGTTAGTCAAGTGTACTTAATTTTGGCACACTTTAAAACAGTGCCAAAATTTGGCACTGTTTTAAAATGTGCCAAATTTTCATTAAACCGTGCCAAAATTTGCCACAGTTTAAAACAGTGCCAAATTTTTAATACCAGGGTGTGCCAAATTGCTGTTTTTGGTGTAGTGTATGTCGTTCGAACGAACCTTCTGTTCGAACGAGATATCCAACGAGATTCTAACGAGTTCAATCTGGAACGTCGTTAGAAGTCTCGTTCGAACGAGATGCCAGGCGGGAACAGTTTTTGGCAGTTTTTTGGCAGTTTTGCACCCACTTACCCACTAAGTTTTTAACCAACTTTTTCAGTCTTTATCATGTGCGGGAACAACATTTTCCAATCTAACTTTTCCAATACATTTTCATCTCTTAGAGAGAGTTTGAGAGCAAATTGTTTTAAGGAAAATGTTCATGTTTTGAGTGAAATTTTTAGAGAAAAATATTCATCACTCTAGTGTTTACACCCAAATAAGTTTATTCCAAGTTCTCATATACATATCAATTTCTTGGAGTTTGGCACCGGTTTTCTCTACACCGAATTGAAGAGACGTTTCGGGTTTTGCTTCTACCTCCCACGAAGAAAGAAGAAGTGTTTCTCATGTTGATTTACCCACACGGAGAAAGGCTCCATGTTTGGGTGACGGTGACCATATAAAGTCCTATCGGTGGATTCCGAGACCGCGGTGGTGTTCCAAGGTTATCCGCTAGGAAGAGGTATCTACAAGAAGAAGCGTCGAGGATTGAGAGGGATCAAGTCGTGCGTTGTAAGTCTATCTGTCTTGTAATTTTAATTTCGTATCTAGTGGATTTGTGGCTAGGGCCGTCCGAGGTTGTTTCCCGTCTTGGGTTTTTTCTCGTACATCGCGGCGTAGTGTGATTGGTTTATTTTATCTTGCATAAATAATTTAGAACGCATGCTTAGAATAACTCAAGATAAAATTCGGTTTAAATCATCACACTCATTTAATTTGGGACTTATATTAAATATTGGGTAATTGTTTATTTAATTCAAGTCACTTGCTAAAATTTGGTTTCGCCTAATTTGCTAATATTGATAAATATGACTTAGGCAAATTCTAAGACTTGGATTAATTAACCGGTTTAAGTGAATATATTAATTGATTAATTTTACTGCACTTGGTGTAATTTTAATTTGTTTGAGAAATTAAAATTTGGCTTTGTTTATTTTGTGAACCATCTTTCAACGCTTCCGCATCGAGTTTGTTTTTACAATAACAAGGAAATGATAGCTTTTTCAATACATGATATTCCCCGTTAAATCTCCTAGGCGTAATAACTAGGACAATGCACTCGAAATAGACCTGTAAACTCCATCACCAAAGAAAAGAAACCTTTCTACCCAAAGTGAGTTCAATCCGACACAATCTAGATTAACTTAGCTAGAAAACATGATAAAACGTGGTAAATAAATGCAATAAAATCTACACTAGAAAGCAAGAAATGAAAGCATGTAAACCTAATTATGAAAGCATGTAAATTAACTACAAAGCAAGAAATAAGGAATACAAACTAAATTAGAAAGCTTACATACATCAAAATGGGTAAAACACCCAAAGGAAATAGATAGTAGAGAAAATCTCTCAGGACAAACCCTAAACCTAATGTAAAATGTAAGATACCCAAAATAGAAACCAAAAATTGGTTTATATAGTAAGTTGGAATAAAAATAGAAAAGAAAAGGAAAAAGAAAAAAAAAAGACAAGAAACAAATATCTGGTGGCCGCGGTCGACCGCGGCCAGGGGGACGATCGACCGTGCTTTCAATTAAAAGCCCACTGTCTCCTTTCCACGGCAAAACCTCAAACCGCGGTCGACTAGGCCTTTAATCGTGATCGACCGGTACTTTATTTTTGGTAGCTATTTGGTCCATAAAGAGGGGGAAAGGTGCGCAAACGCAAATGGCCATAACTTCACCATTCGAACTCCAAACGACGCGTCGTTTGCGGCCATGCGATGCTAACTCAATGAATTACGCATCCGTAGAATTTCCATGAGATGTAAATGAAATGTGAATTGACTAAAATTCCCTTGAAGTAGCGTTCGGCGATGAAACTTCTCCAAAATGCAACGGATCCTCACTTTTAGCATTCCAATACCTACAAAAGCACAATTAACCCCTGCAAAGCATGTATATATCCAAATACAAGGTTGTCTAGTTAATAAGCATAAATATAGTCATTTACGACCGTAAAAGCGCTAGAATACATAAAGATAATGGGAAAAAATATGCAATATTCGATACGAATCACACCCCCTAACTTAAACATTGCTAGTCCCTAGTGATGAAACAAATAAAACCAGTCCACAGAAGGTATTACAAGACGTATATATGCATTGAAATATAAATGCCGCTTTCTTATGGAGCACAATTGCATTTAGCATATACAATAAGCCGTTAAACCCCTAGGTTACCCTAGTGGACGAGTGTTGTCTCGTGAGGGTTTTCAGGCAGGAAACCCACAAACATCATATGGTTTTCTCAAAATATGCCCAAACCAACATGCCGCAAGCCCAACAATAGAGAACAAAATTTCATACACATTATTAGCATAGTGAAAGAATTCACACAAAAGTCCGAATCATTTACATTATAGAATGAAGTTCGTTGAATTGAAACCTTAAAATGTGGGAGGGGAGCGAGCACATGCAAAGTGTGATTTAGCAAAAACTTATATAAATCGGATAAAAATTAAGGCAATCATATATTCAATCCTCACGGGCATTACACTCATCAAGTGAATTCACTCGAAACAGGGACACACACGGGACATGCGGGCATAAAGAGTAAATGTAAATGGAAACTAGGCCGCACAGATGTCACAAATGAAGAATGCTATATATAAAATGAAAAATTGTAATCTCAATAAAAGATACCGCTCATTAAAGGAGGCGAAATGTATTTTCATAGATTATCAAAACTATTTCAACTTTTAAATTAAATGCACTTTAAGATCACATAGGACTTGTATGGGGTTGTAATGTAGGCTCAGTTAGGGTACGAAAGGAAGGATATGTATGTACGGATTCAAAGTGTTCGGAGATGAAAACTCGAGAAAATGCAGGCAATATCAAAAATGGAAAGCAAGTTCCACAAAAGGAATTGAATATAACAATAGGGAGAGTAAACAAAGCTTATTGAACACTATACACATTTACAACTTTATCTTTCTTTTCTTTTCTTCTTTTTCTCATTTTTTTCTTTTTTTTTCTTTTACTTTTTGTTTTCTCTTTTTCACTACTTTCTTTTCTTTACTTTTCACACTCTCGCATGCCTAAATTGCAACCACACAATAAAAACATCATTCAATCCCAAGTAACATTCCAAACAAAGGCATGGAAGGTAATATGTATGGTTTTAACTCCAATTTGGAGTTAGTTTTGGGATTTGGGTTATAAAACGAAAGGTTATATTTAGGCTCAAAGGGGTTGACGAGGGGAAACATATAAGGTGAGGTCAAGGCTAATATGGGTGATATAACAAAGATGGCCTATGATCATTTCATAAAGTTTACGCAATTCCTGACTCAACAAACTTTGAAAATCATGCTCAAGTAATACATTTCATATATGAACTCAATTAATGAAACGATCAAATGAAAGAATAGAGAGATTACCAACAACTGTAATGTTTTCAAAGAGGAAAGAATTGTGTATACACTCACAAACGACGAAAGGTACAAAGCTTACTCGGTGTAAGTATATACAATGCAACAAAAGATTACCGAGTTATAAAAATCTTAAACCAAATCAATAAAGCAAGAATGGTGCATGTGCTCATGGGATTAAAGTTTAATTCATGAAGTTATTCATAATATCAATAATTAGGACTAAAGTCTAATAACTTCTAAAATCGAGAACATGCATCATTGAGTTGTCTATTGGATCGGGCAATTATTCAAATTTATCATCGAAAACAAAGGCAAAATGCCCAACAAAGGAGAAAAAAATATCTTTTTGAAATTTTTTATGCATCTAAGAAAAGCATACTAAGTAACTGACATGTGAGCAAAAACAAATGGATAGAATATCCCACACCCCCTAACTTAAAATCTGACATTGTCCTCAATGTGAATTAAGAACCAAGTTAAAGAGAGGAAAAGAGCGATATTATCCAAAATTGGAGCGATTCCCATAAGAACAAGTCCAAAGAATCAACAAAACAAGTTAGTACCGAGCATAGCAAAAACAAATTATAAAAAGTTAACTAAATACAAGAGACTAAATTAAAAGAAAGAAAAAATTAAAAGAAAGAAAGAATAAAAAAGCTAACTATATACAACATACTATTTAGGCTTCATACTAATTGTACACTAGAAGTCTAAATAGATGAGGGTCCACCGTGAAATGATTTGACTTTGGAGGGTGACCGATGTACCCTCACTTAAAATCATGCCTTCCAAAAAATAAGAATTCCGTTTGAACAACGGAAGGTATGTGTAAGGTGGAAGAAAGGAACCATCGTCAATTAAAAGTTTTGGAGGGATGATGGGGGATTTGGATTGAACGGGTGACAAAAACATGTGGGGACCGAGAAAATCAGAATATCCTCACAAGGATTTTGAAATTGGAATGGGAGGGGACGCACATGAAGGCAAATATGCGTTCATGGAAGGCGACTCGAGCAAGTACTCCTCATCGATGAAAATGTTTAACACATTAAATTTTGAAACCGATTCATCGGGTACTTGAGACGGTGTGATAACAGATAATGAAAATGGGGAAGAAATAAATTCAAACTCAAGAGATGCATCATCATCGCTTGAAGATTGAGTTTCGAAGTAAATAAGATCATTTTCAATGAAATGTTCTTCTTTGGGGTCCAAAGAATAAATCATTTCATCACAAATAGATATTACTTCCATTTCATCCTCACTTGCAATATCTATTACGCGATGGGCAAAGTCAACAATGGTTTGTTCCAAAGTAGGCACGAAGTCCTCATTTGGTTCAAAACATTCCTCGACTTTAAAAGTCTCGAAAAAAAATCATCGTCGACTTCAAATAATAAATCCAATTTACGTTCCCACAAACGATTTTCTTCTCGAAAACGATTTTCAATTTTCTCATTTTCAAGCATACGCAAGCCCTCACCGAATGTCATAGGTCGAGGCATGGATTCTTGAAAATGTGAACTTTGAAAATTACCATCGAACTTAAACTTAAACTCATTATTGTAAGAATTTTGAAAACTATTGCAATTCGTTTCAAAATTCCTATTATAAGGAATTAGAGGCCCAAAATCATTATCATCATTATCAAAATTCCAATAACCCAAGTTTTGAGTTTCGTTATACTCTCCCAACGTCATATTTGAATTTGTAATTTTTTGGAACTCTAAGTATTGACCGAAAGTCATAGGATTACGGGCATTTTGAGAATTATAACAATGATTACCGAAAGCATTGGAATAATACATGCTTACCTCAAAAATGGCTCGAAGTGGCAAATTCCACAAAGTAGATGCGCGCGGGAAATTCAAGCGTTTCTTGGCGCTCAAATGTAGAAGTCCTATGAAAATGTTAGGAAAATAATACAAATAGAAAGAAAATACTACGAAATACTAAATCAAATAAATTCTAAAACAAACTCATCCCCGACAACAGACCCATTTTGATCGAGAGTGAAAAGCAACGCGCGTCAAGCATCGATCGTTGTTTTCTGTTCACCCCCCCAATACAAAAATCTAAACTTATGACTACACTCAATGGGTGAGTATAGCGGCCAAGTCCGGGTATCAAAAAATCCCCAGAGACGAGTTGCTAGAATTTAATTGGTTTAATATTCCTAAATAAAAGTGTAAAAGATGATTATACACAAAAAGGAAAAGATGAACAAAGGAAAAACATTAATCTAGGCGAGTGTATTTAAACTAGATTAACAAAGCGGTAAAAACTATAGGTTGCATCGAATATCCCTCACCCGAGTTAATTAGTATAAAATGGTTACATGGGTCGACGAGTTATTAAGACTGCATCTTATTTCGACAGTTAATTAAATCAAGAGTTGTCACACCCCTAAATTCGCATAAAAGCCTAATAAGATTTTGGCGTCAACAAATACCCCGAAAATTACGCACGCAAGGTCGTAAGAACGGAGAATACATGATATGCCCCGTCAAATCTCCTAGGCGTAATAACTAGGACAATGAACTCGAAATAGACCCGTAAACTCCATCACCAAAGCAAAGAAACATGTCAACCCAAAGTGAGTTCAATCCGACACAACTTAGATTAACTTAGCTACAAAGCATAAAATAAACGCGGTAAATAATCGCAATAAAATCTACACTAGAAGCAATAAATGAAAGCATGTAAACCTAATTATGAAAGCATGTAAATAAACTACAAAGCAAGAAATAAGGAATACAAACTAAATTAGAAAGCTTACATACATCAAAATGGGTAAAACACCCAAAGGAAATGGAGAGTAGGGAAAATCTCTCAAGACAAACCCTAAACCTAATGTAAAATGTAAGATACCCAAAATAGAAACCAAAAAATGGTTTATATAGTAAGTTGGAATAAAAATAGAATTGAAAAGGAAAAAGAAAAGAAAAGAAGACAAGCAACAAATATCTGGTGACTACGGTCAGGGGGCCGATCGACCGCTCCTTCAATTAATAGCCCACTGTCTCCTTTCCACGGCAGCATTGCTCACTAAACTTGTCCTAGCTGAAGAATGAAGGGAGTTGGCTTTAATGAAACTAGCAGCCTATCAGCAACAAATAGCAAAGCAATATAACAAAAAGGTCAATCCAAGAACTTTTCAAGTCGAGGATTACGTCCTGAGGAAAGTTCTTGGCAGCGCTGTAAAACCATCGGACTGAAACCTAGAACCAAACTCGGAGGGGCCATTCAAGGTGATAAGAGACAACTTATAAGGATCCTATCACTTAGAAACGCTAGAGGGAAAGGAGATACTTAGAGCTTGGAATGCAGCCAATTTAAAGAAATTCTACTTCTAGTTTTTCTTTTATCTTTTTAAAACTCAATGTTGAAACTTTCAATTCACTTCTGATTAATAAAGATTTGTGTGGCAGTGGCATTCTATGAAGTGTTGATTTTTCTCAACTACATTATAATTCATGCACCTTTTCCAAGTTACAGGCTCTCATATTAACACACAAAACTAAGATCACAAGATACGTATTAAAGCAGGGTCAATATGCAATAACACTCCTCAGGCATTCGTCAACAAACACGAATGACCTCCTGGTTTGCCCCTGGCAATATATGAAGCCCTACAGGGGACCCTTAGGCAATATGGCCAACCCAGGTTGGTCACCAACATTGTTTAGCTCAAAAATCCTGCTCGGATAGAACATCCAATACCAGGTGTATCCTCGTCATTGCCTCACTTAGGCCTAAGGAAGTGTGACGACACAACCTAAAAGGTAAAGTAAGGCAGAATGGTACAATAAAAGCATACTGTACTGTGGGGATACTCACTCAACAAACCAACTCTGCCTAAATCAAGTCTAGTCGGCTGAAAGAGCCCAAGATAGTTGAACAAGAAATCAATGAAGTAAAAGAAATACATAAAACATGTTTAGTCGATAAATTTCCCAAAACATAGCTATTTTATTACATCATTACATATACAAAGAGTTACATATGCTAAGTAAATTAAATCCTAATGAGAACTAGGTTGTTGAGCAAGATAATCAGCCACTCGCGTTCTTCGGCCATCATTTGGGTGAGGAGTTAATTCCTCCTCGACTTCGTCTGAACTTGGCTCCATGAGCTGCCTTGGGATTGCATCTATGGGAACCCATCGATCATCCTTCTAAATGGGTTAGGCATCAAAGTTGAGGGAGAGATCTCATATCGGTACTAGAGGACAGAGTTCTTAGGGACTTGCAACTCCTTAAGAGCACTCAACCACCCTCTTATGAAAGATAACTCTTCAACCTCCCTCAACTTCGTCGGAGCATCGGTCCAACCCTGGTCATAACCATCAGCCCACACCTGCTGGGGACCTTTCTTGAACAGATGCCTCAGCGAGATAACATCTTTTTGGAAACCGGCAGCTATCACTATAAGGATATATTTTTATAAATGTCCGTCACAATTAATTATGTCGTATACCGTTACAACCGTCGAAGAAGTTCAAGAGTAATTTACATCAAGACGGATCCGAATATATCAAGGTTCTTCATCAAAAAGCCTCTGCTAAGTTTACTTTGGTAAGGTTATGTTTTGAATACCTTAACTTTGCACTTAGAGCTTTGGGATATTTTTTCAAAATATTTTCTAAGTGTTGGAACGGACTTTTTTCGTCAAAATTTGAGAATGATTATTTCTCTAAGTCCTCTAGCGTTCCTCGATTTTGACGCCCAGGTCATTCAAGCGAGATCTCATCTCGTTTGAGCGACATGGAGATGTCGCGCGATATCGTTCAAACGACACGTGTCCTTCGTTCGAGCGAGATCCCTTTTTCGTTCAAACGACTGAGGCGGCACTATTTTCTATAAATACTCATTAAATGGTTTCATTTTCATTAAGAAGTCCCAGCGTTTTGAAAGACAGAAAACTGCGAATCTGGAGAATTCTATTTGACTTCTTCTTTTAGGGTTTAATCCCTTTTTATTTTCAATTCACAAAAATCTCATACGCTTTGGTGAATTGTTTTGGTGTTCAAGAACACACCTTGCTTTTGTTCATTCTTTGTGAGGAGAACTCTACAACCGGAGAGCTGCGTGCTATTGTGGAGGGAGTCCTTGTGGTATAGTTGCGTGTGAACCACTGTTGATTTCTAGCCGACGCTTTGAAGGTTTGACGAAGACACCATGCGTTACTCTTGTGGGCGAAAGCAAGATGGTATGTAAGTCAATGGTCTTGTAAACTTGTCAAAGTTCTAGAAATAAAAAGGTTTTGCCCTTCGGGGATTTTTCCTGAAATTTGTGTCGCATGCTTTATTTATTCATGGGTTGACACACGCACACACGTAGTTGCATGTTTAAGGGCTGAATTAATTTAGTTTAAAAATAGAATCTAATTAAATAAGTGTGCCAAATTAGAAATTTGTGAATTTAATCAATTATCACACAGTCATACGTTTTACAAATTGGTATCAGAGCTTATTTAAGCGATCACCATTTTTACAAATTGGTATCAGAGCAAGTTGCGCTAATTTATCGCGTATTCTTATTTTCCGCAAAATCGTGTGATATGGATTTTTTTGAAAAATCAGTATTGTGAAAATTCGCAATTTTTCAATGGAACGTTCATTTAATAAGGTGCCTATTTTTTATGAGAAAAAGTATGCCTATTGTAAAGCTCGCATGAAATTTAGTTTAAAAGTCATTGACGAGCGTGTTTGGTTGCTTTGTGAAAATGGGTAGACTCCTCGCAGTCTCACCGTTAAAAATATCACCTCTTTAAAACCCGTGTCGGCTTGGACTGAAGATGATTTTAAAATGTCTAATTTTAATTCACGTGGTTTGAGTGCTATTTTTAGAGCCGTCACTCCCAAAGAGTTCCGCCGAATTATGACGTGCACCACGTCTAAAGAGGCATGGGATGTTTTGAAATTGACACGTGAGGGTACGAACGCGATTAAAGAATCAAAATTACAAAATTTGGCCACCCAATTTGATACTATCACCATGTCTGAGTCTGATTGCTTTAATGATTTTTATGCACGTTTGTCGAACATTGTAAACACTAGTTTTAATTTGGGTGAGGTGATTGATAACACCCGTGTCATTAAAAATATTTTGAGATCTCTCCTAAAACGCTTTATTCCTAAAGTCACTGCTTTGAAGTCTTTGGGAAATTTGAAATCACTTAAGTTGGAAGAACTTGTAGGAGATCTTCAAACCTATGAGATTGAGATGTTTACCCAAATCATTAAGGCTAAGGATAAAGGCGTTGCTTTAAAGACTCGTTTTAAGAGAAAAAAAAAGTTTGTGAGTCCGATTCTGAGGAAGATTTTGATTTTAAAGATATGGCCTTGTTTGCGAAAAATTTTAAAAAGTTTCTCAACATGAAAAAAAAAAATTCTTCCAATAAGAGATTTTTTGAGAAAAATAAAGAGGCGAAATAAAGCGGTGAGAAAGAGAAGGAGAGAGAAAAAGAAAAAGAGAGTGAGGAAAATTTAGAAAGTTTGACGTGTTTTGAGTGTGGGGGTAAAGGGCATAAGGCATATAAGTGTGCCACTAAACTTAGGAGAGAGGGAAAGAAAGTGGCTATGCCTGCCACACTTAGTGATAGCGATATAGAAGTTTATGATTCAGGTGATGAAAAAGAGCACGATATGTGTGTCGCGTTTTTAGCTAGTCGTGTGAGCACACCCACTTTGTCCCACAATAGTGCACACGAATGTGATAGTGATGATTTGAGTGGTTCAAGTGAGGGAGAAAGCGAGAGTGAAAGTGGAGATGGAAGTGAGCTCCAAAAAACAGTTAGAGATTTGTACACCGAGACCTTAAAAACAAAGAAGTATAATAGGAATTTTGGTCGTCGAGTGTTAGATTTGAAGAAAGAGAAGGAGGTTTTAAGAAAGGAAACATGTGATTTGACCGATAAGGTGTCTAGTCTGACGACACGTGTATCCTAACTCGAGAGTGATCTCGAACATGCCAGGGAGGTCAAAGTCAATTTTGAGAACACACCTAAGAAGGTTGAAAAGGTGGTTCTTAATCCCGACAAGGGTAGAGTTGACGGGCTAGGAAAAGGTCATGACGGTGCTTCCACTTCTTTTGTCGCACCCGAGCCGATTCCCACTTTAGTGACAGATTCACATGGCCTAAAAATTAACCCACCTAGGCGTTTGTTTCCCGTTAGGAGAGCACGTCCTAGAGTTTTTAAAAGAGGTGTTCCTAGGCCTATTTATGCTTGTTCCCATTGCAAGAGGAGAGGACACCTTAGGGAATTTTGTTTTAAGTTGGGTTATGTGTCACGTTTTGCTTCTACAAGTGTTTCTGCCACACATGCACCCACACATGACACTTTACATGCTCCTGGAGACTGCATAAGAGAGTTTGCACATTTAGGTGAGCAAGTTAAGTTTTTGGTCAAAACTTCACAAAATTTAATGGAGATTTTTCATAAGTTGGCACCACCTTTGGAAAACCCCTCCGCACCTAACGATTAAGGTTTGACGTGTTTACTAGCATAGGTTGTTTTCCATGATGACATTATTTGCCTATTGCTAGTATGTATCACTTTTGTATGTTTTCCATTTTTTGAAAAATTTTGAAAAATACAAAAAGATTTTATTTTGATAAAAAATTTGAAAAATCCAAAAAGAGTTTGGTATTTTCTTAACACCGTTTATGGAAGGACACTTAGGATGACCGAGTCACAATTTCATTCCATTTATCCATGTGACAATTTGATAGTGTTTTGAGACAATATATCATGTCATCTTTGTGCTTTATAATATTTGGAGTCATTAAGATGTAATTAAGTGTTACTTCCTACATGTTTGACTCATGATTTCCTTTATTGCACACGCGCACGGATTTGTTTGATTATTGTGCTTGTCTTATCACATGTTGGTTGGGTGTTTTCACTTCAATCCTGTCTTTAAAAACGAACCAAGCGCGATAAAACTTGATAATAAAGGTGTGCATGTAAGAGCCATTTGTGAGTTTGTGTGCTTTATTTGAAAACGGGAAAGGGCTACAAAAGGTTCACATTTGACCTTTGCAAATACTAAGCCACCGTTATATTGGACCTAAAAAATTGAGGAATTTTATTATCAGGGGTCCAAAGAGATTTAAAAGAGCTCGAAAAATTTAAAGGCAATAAAAATAAATTCATGCCAAAAAGGGGCCATTAGGTTTTTGCACTAATTCTTCAATGTTTGAGAATTTAGATTACCTCTAAAAGAAAATATGCATGAAGGCGTTTGGATGGAGAATTAAAATGGATTTGCATGTCCTTGAAAGTCTTGAAAAAGCATTACATAGTTTTGGACGTTATTGGTGTGGAAATCACTTTGACTTTGATTTGTTGATTTGATTAAGACGATGTCATCTAAATTCAACAATTTTACACCTAAGGATATTTTTTATGTTCATTCATTAGGGGTACACGTATTCATCGTGCTCATATGATGGATTGAGTTTATTTACTTATCGAATGTGTTCACACCCATTCATTCATTCCATTTCCATGACTTGGTCATTTTAGTTTAAATCCATGGTGTGTGATTTTTGGTATCTTATTTTTTTACGAAAAATTTGAAAAATCAAAAATAGTTTGTGGATGTTTTTTTTAGATATTCCTTTGCATGCGCGTAGTTTGATCCATGTTTGCTATGCATTTTGTCGTGACATTCCTTGTTTTGATTGTTTCTTCTTATCTATCTATTTGGGGACATCATAAAAAGGGGGAGAAAGAATTATCATGTTATGGGTGAAGTTTTGCACTATGGGGGAGATTTGATTTATTAATGATTTATTCTTATATCATTTCAAACTCGATACGTCACGAAGGTTTTTGCCTTATCTCATGTGTGTAGGTACAAAGATTGAAGATCATTATGTTGCACACCCTGATGAGAAAAACTTTGAGATTTGATGAAATTTTTGAAGAACAGTTTGAGATCTTGAAAATTTATTCATGGGAGGGTAGATTTGTATAGGCATTTTGGTATTTGATAATTCGGATGTTTTTATGTATGTTCCAGCATAGACATAGGGGGAGATTTGTAAGGACATATTTTTATAAATGTCCGTCACAATTAATTATGTCATATACCATTACAACCGTCGAAGAAGTTCAAGCAAACGCTATATCAAGACGGATCCGAATATATCAAGGTTCTTTATCAAAAAGCCTCCGCAAAGTTTACTTTGGTAAGGTTATTTTTAAATAGCTTAACTTTGCACTTAGAGCTTTGGGATATTTTTTCAAAATATTTTCTAAGTGATGGAACGGACTTTTTTCGTCAAAATTTGATAATGAGTATTTTTCTAAGTCCTGTAGTGTTCCTCGATTTTGACGCCCAGGTCGTTCAAGCAAGATCTCATCTCGTTTGAGCAACATGGAGATGTCGCGCGATATCGTTCAAACGACACGTGTCCTTCGTTCGAGCGAGATCCCTTTTTCATTCAAACGACTGAGGCGGCACGATTTTCTATAAATACTCATTAAATGGTTTCATTTCCATTAAGAAGTCCCAGCGTTTTGAAAGACAGAAAACTGCGAATCTGTAGAATTCTATTTGACTTCTTCTTTTAGGGTTTAATCCCTTTTTATTTTCAATTCACAAAAATCCCATATGCTTTGGTGAATTATTTTAGTGTTCAAGAACACACCTTGCTTTTGTTCATTCTTTGTGGGGAGAACTCTACAACCAGAGAGATGCGTGCTATTATGGAGGGAGTCCTTGTGAAGACTTTAGACTGCGTGTCTGGACTGCGAGTCCTTATGGTATAGCTGCGTATGAACCACTGCTGATTTTTAGTCGGCGCTTTGAAGGTTTGATGAAGACATCGTGCATTAATCTTGTGGGAAAAAGCAAGATGGTATGTAAGTCAATGGTCTTGTAAACTTGTCAAAGTTTTAGAAATAAAAAGGGTTTTCCCTTCGGGGATTTTTCCTAAAATTTGTGTCCCATGCTTTATTTATTTATGGTTTGACACATGCACACACGTAGTTGTATGTTTAGGGGCTGAATAAATTTGATTTAAAAATAGACTACAATTAAATAAGTGTGCCAAATTAGAAATTTGCGAATTTAATCAATTATCACACAGTCATACGTTTTACAAATTGGTATCAGAGCTTATTTAAGCGATCACCATTTTTATAATCACGTACGCCCGGCGAACATCACCTCGAAGCTCGATAATCTCCCTAGCTGAGCCAATGTCATCAGTACCAGCTCGCGACCCAGTCGATGAAGAGGAACCACGCAAAACTCGAGAGCAATGCTCGGTGCATTCTCCCTAAGTCGCAAGACTTCTCTCCTTAGAGAATTATTCTCTTGTTGAAGTACCTCTCCAACTTGATTAACCTCGAAGGCATCATGAAGCTTAGCTTTCAAAGCATCCACTTCTTCTTGAATAGAAGCGTCGACCTCCTCTATCTCGTGACGCCTATCTTTCAGCTTGGCAACAAGATCTGACTGGTCCTTATAGTCTTGATTCCTCGACCTAAGAGACTTGCAAATTCTTACAAAGGCACGGCTAACTCGAATGCTCGCATCAGGACCAAGAAGTTTTCCCAATTGAGAGGTAGCGGGAATATTTTCCTCAACATCGATAAGCTACAAACCATATAAGCATTAGAGAACAAATAAATCAGTACATGGAAGGGAACAGAATTTCATTTTATTAAAAGGAAGTTCAAGTACATTAGCAAAAGAAAGAAATAACAATAGGAAGACAAAAATACATAAGTCCCTAAAAAGACTAGCTGGCAACCTCAGTCTGCTCCGAGGACGATGGTTGTTTCCCCTTATCCACGGAAGCCCCAGATATGCCTCCCTCAGATGGAGCAGTCACCATCCCCTGATCAAGGGGAACATCCCCAATAGTGTCGGGATAGCTGGGATACCTTCATTAGCAGCAGGAGGAGGCACCTCATCCACAACAGGCTTGGGGTCAGGGTCAGGGTCAGGGTCGTGCTCGTCCAAGAGGGGGGAATCAACATCCACCTCGGCAGCAAGCAAGGCCTTATCCCAACCTTTCTTGAAGTTGAGACGGCTAATATAGCCAATCTAATCCTCAGCATCCTCGTACACTGCGACCCATCCAGCATTTTACAAGCTCTCTTTGAGGGTGGCAGCCTCAGATTTCACCTTCTTCACCTTCCCAGCAAGCACCTTGTTCTCCTCAACCACCACCATTTTGCTCATACAGACCAAGTCGTAAGACTGCCTCAGCTCCTCGAGGTCTTTGGACGTCGCCTATTTTTCCTTGTTATCTTTGGCTAAGGCAAGGTCGAAAGACTTCTGAGCAGCACTGGCAGCCTTCAAACTCGCCTCTAACTCAGCATTCTTCCTCGTTAGCTCATCGCGACTGTGATAGAGGATGGTGAAGTCAAATATAAACTGCAGAAAGAAAAGGAACATTAGCAAAAGATACATTAAACGAAGAACCACGAAAATAGATAAATAAGAAGAGACTTACCAAGGCTAGCCCCTGACTTGCCTTCAGGGCTAACTGGTATGTCCTTATGCTTGACGACCTCTGGCGATTAGCTGGTAAGACTGCTCTCTTGATCACTGCCAGAGCCAGCTGAGGGGAAAGAGCAACAAAATCCCCCTCTGCTAAGGCAGACACAGGCACCAGAGACTGCCCCGCCTTGGCCCTCACCTCTTCTCTCATCCTTTATTATTCTCTCTCCTTCTTCTTTCTCTCTTCCTCTTTCTTCTTCTACTCTTCACTCTTCCTCACCAACGCCTCATCTTTCATCTTCATTTCTTGATCATGAGCCACAGTCTGGGAGCCAGTGGCAGTATCCCCACTCTCAGACTTCTCCTTCTTCAACCAACGAGCAAGTGCCACATTGTCTTCATCATCATCCTGCATCAGATTTTTCCTTAGAGGAGCCATAGTTTCCTCGCTAGAGCTGTTCGAATCCTCTGGGTCCTTCGAAACCTCTGAACCCTCCTCTGAACTGGAAGATTCTTCACCGCTTGAACTCTCCTCGCTATAACCACCCTCAGCTCCACCTTTGTCCGCTCCCTCACTCTCTTCACCAGAGTTGTTTTCCTCCTCGTCTAACTGAATAGGTTTAGTAGCAACCTCTTTTATGACATCTAGCTGAGGAATACTATCCGCAAGTCGGACGATGAAGTTGGACCCGATGTTCTTGTACTCCAAAAGGAACGCAGTTGATCGAGGATGCTCACCGTCAGTCGAATACTCCCTGATCTTCCAAGCCTTGATCATCTCAGCAGCTCGAATGTTGCGAAGTATAGGTTCTGAGTTCTTTGTCTTTGCTGAAAGAGGAAAAAAGGAAAATATAATAAAGACAGTACACTAACAGAAAATCAATAAGCAGAACAAGAGTTATGCCTACCTACGTACTCCTCCCGATAAAAGGGAATCATAGGTCCTCTATACCTCGCCCCTTCAGTTTGAGGAGGTAACTGCCAGTTCCTGGTAATAAACCCCTCTTGCCAGTAGTCCTTGTGAGAATCAGGTAGATTGACTACCAATACAATGTCAGGACTCCTAGCTTTCAGATAGAGGAGATCAGAGCTTGATCGAGAGAAGGAATAGCAATAATAAATTTCAATAATACCTAGATTGGTGCCATAGAGTTGAATAATTCTATATACACCATTGACAATCTTCCAAACATTTGGAGAGCACTGTGCAGGAACTATATAAAAATAACTAAAGAAATGCAAGAACAAGCAATTTGGGAGAAAAGTCAGACCCCCTTGTGATAACAGAAGAACATGAATCCAATGCTCGTCCTTAATGTCTCTAATATTATGAGGAACAGGGGAACATTCAATGTCCACCCAGTTTGGAATGTTATAAACTTCCTAAACTCAACTATCGACCTATTGCTTATTCTTTCCATCAGCAAAGAAAAACCCTAGCAGCGATAATGAAGAAATGTTAACAAAAAAAGAAGAAGAAGTTTGGAGAACTTACGAAGTGAGAATCAGCTTGAGACGATTCAAAACCATAAGCAAAGAATATGGGAAGATAAGGAAGAGCTCGAAGATGAAAGAAGAGGCCTGGAAATGAGAAAATGCAGTAGGAAGCATAGGATATCTTGAGAATTCGAGAGTTTGTGAAACGACACCAAGAATGGCTTCTACAAAACAAGTTTAAACCCTCTCAATCATGACGCACGGAGAACGAAGCAAAAATGTCGCCTGAATCTGCTAAAGAAAGACATTTTGATCCCCAAAGCATTATGTAATTCACAAAAATACCATCAGGGCTATTATTTAAAATTATTGAGCCCAAATTATGACCCAAAAATTTTAGGGGCAATTGTGGGTACCTCATTTGATTGTCTTGGCCCAGATAAGTAGCCCGACAAAGCCTTATCAAAGATAAGGAAAGTCCAGCCCAAAATCTAAGGTCCCATAAATGACTAATTCAGCGATGACCCATTCAACCCCAAAAAACTCTCAAGAGATATTCTAGGGATTATGGACCAACGTGGAGGTGCCCAACACCCCCACTCTCCGAGAATTACATGTATATATTAAACCCCCCATCCCATGGCAATGGGCATGCAACTGTAGGCACTCCCCTAGAGTAAAAAGAAATACAAAATAGAGAGCACCACCGTGAACGTAGGATATTTTGCCGAACCACGTATATTTTGTATCGTGTGTGATTGCAGCTATTTTATGTTCTTTATTTTTCTGGTGATTGCATTTTCTTATATTTTGTGTTGAGATCTATTGTCACCACGGGTATATAGCCACATAAAATTATTTAGCATTCGTAGTAAATTATTACCCAAGGTAAACACAAGTCTTCTTAATTGAAGCATCGAACGGTATACGATCATTTGATTTTCACAAGGCTAAGATAATAAATTGGTTGGCAAGACCAAAATCTTACCTGGCACGCTCACACAAAACCAAAACACCCAAACCAAGCCAGAGAATAAACAGAACCAAAGGCAGGTTAGTTTATGATCCAAAGGATTACAAGGTCATTGTTATCACCAATTCTCAATTCTTCGGAGGCGATTATATGATAGATCATAAATAGTTTTTAAAACTAGTTAGGATGAGACTATTCAATTTCTTCGATACCACCAATATAATGTGAAATAACACAACATTTTTATACTAGTGACCAACACCAGTATTATGTCGCCGTAGTGGGAGGGTTATTCGTTAGTCCCAAAGAGTCATTATGCCAAAAATTAGAAATGTTCACAGCAAGGTGGTCACATTTTGGATCGTAACTAAGGTGGTTATTGCCTAAAATCGTGACCATGTATTTTTTAATGTGATCCCATCCAGGAGTGATCAATACCACACGTTGGACATGATCAATGTCCCCATCCAAAAGAGATCTATACCACACGTTAGGCAACATCAAGAACCGGGACAATCATGGTCAGGATCCAAAATTGTGACCCAATCATGACCCTTATAGCGAGAAAAATGGTACTAAGTTAGTCATGTAACTAGTTACGGTCCACAATCATGACCATTATCTCAAGACCGTGACCAATACGTGTGAAATATAGTCACAATCCATAATTGTGACCCTCAATCATGACTATATTGAAATTTAAAATGGTTATAGACCGTTACCAAGTATTAGGAGAATTTTATGGGTCATGGTGTTCGACCATGACCGTTGTTACTAACTGTAACAGTTAATTTAGTTCAAAATGGTCACAGATCCCATCACGGTCCTAAACTGTGACCCCATTTCAGGTATAAATAAACCTTAACCTCTCTCTCTAAAAAAAACATCTACAACTGACCACTTCTCTCGGCTTCCACACCACCGATCCTCATCTCTTTCCCTACTATCTCTCTCACTCAAGTCACTATATCTCTCTATTATGTTTATGTATATGCTTATGTGTGTATATGTATGCTTATGTTTATGTTTATGTGTTTGTGTGTGTGTGTGTGTGTGTGTGTGTGTGTGTGTGTGTGTGTGTGTGTGTATGTATATGTATATGTATATGTATATGTATATGTATATGTATATGTATATGTATATGTATATGTATATGTATATGTATATGTATATGTATATGTATATGTGTGTGTGTACGTGTATACATATATGTATATGGCAAAATGTAACCGTAAACATTTGTACATTTCTAGGTTTTCATGGATTTAACATGTTATTTCATAATATTAACGTAAAATGTTATTTCATAATGTGAAGGCAAAATTTTATTTATCAAAATATTAGGGCAAAATTGTTATTTATAATGTTAGGGCAAAATGTTATTTCTAAAAATATTTGGGCAAAATGTTATTTGGTAATTGTAGGGAAAATGTTATTTCTAAAAATGTTGTTTGTAAAAATGTTAGGGAAAAGTGTTAATGTTGGGAATATGAATTACCCATAAATTGGGAATATGTATTGACCATAAATCGTAAGGGAAAAATATAAATGTTGGTAATATAAAATGCCCGTAAATTATTATTTAAATTGTGATGTGTAAATTGTTTAATAATTGTTTATGTATATGGTTGCGTATGTTGGGAATATTTATTATCCATAAATACTTTTAGAGTTGGTTGATGTGATGAATAAAACAATTATAGTTTTGACTTTTAATTGAGTAATATGTTAACATTTTTTCTTATCGTTTCATATCCGCATGCAATTCAAGAACAATTATTAAAGCTCAACTAATTATAGTTGCTTTCTTTATTCATTCAGGTAATTTACTTATATTTTCTTTTATGTAAAATAGTTTTATATATATTTATAATTACGTATTCTACTGTTGTGGTCGTGTTCACCCCTTCCTTAAGTGGTTGTTATTTAGGTGAAAACAAATTGGTGGAATGGCTTGATCATTAGTGGACACACAATAATTATAGGATTAATTAAATTAAAATTGAACTAAAATTTGACTTATTGGGTTTGATTCTTTAATTAAAAAATATTAATTACTTTATGTTGATATTGTACGAATGAAGTTTATCTTCACTTAAGGGATGATCCTTTATTTCATTGAGAGTACGTTATTATTTTATATCTTATTACTTCATATATCTTCTTAGTTAACTTTTGTGGCCACATTCACCCCTTCCTTAATTGGTTGATGCTTGGGTTAACACAAATTGGTAGAAGGGCTTTGTCATTGGTGGACACATAGTAGTTCTAGGAGAAAAATGTACTTATTTTGTTTGATTGATTAATTAGAAAATATTAATTACTTGGTTGACTCTAGTAATTTTAGGATTAATTGGAGGCTTTACTCCTAGTATTTGTATGTCGTGCCACATGTGGTGATATTTTTATACCTTTTTAATCTTCTCATTCACATTAGAAAACACTGGTCATATTCACACCCCTCCTTTTATACATATTCTTAGGAAAAATTAGTCATGGTAATAATTAGTTTTAACGAAACTCATTATAGGTTATATTTGGCCTACACAAAAATCATTTCTAGTAGTGCGCGCCATATCGAGGGGACTCATATTTACCAGTATGGGAATAGGAAAATTGAATTGTTTTAATTACCTTATAAATCATGAAGTTGATCTCTCTCAATTGAACATGTTCGATCATATACTATATTCCTTACTAGGATACTGTGACAAAGTAGTGGACAATATACTTCGCATTCATAAACTCGACGGTCCACTGAAGTCAGTGACATTATTAGAAAAGGCAGAAAAAATATTTATCCATTGTTAAAATAATTTTATAAATTGAGCATTCACTCTGATTGTTATATGTCACAACATATGCACATTAAATTTGATCTAGCCAAAAATTTAAAGAAGAAAGGATTTCAAGTCCCTTTCACAAACATTTACACGACAATCATAGATACGCTTTCACCTAGTTGGCTACTTACATCTTTTCACATATACTTAAAAAATAATAGTGTGTGGATGGAAATCAGACACATTGAGCATGTTTTAAATGCCTTGCAAAGGTATATACATGTATATGTATATATGAATATATAGAGTCTTAAACATGATCGTCACACACTTTTTGCTTAATTTATTTATTATTATTTATTTATAGGAAATGTCGAACCTCGAAAGAATTATTTATTGGTGTGGACATCAAGTGGTAACATTTTGGCGTTAAAAGATAAAGTTCCATTAAATATTGAAATACACGTTAGCGAGTGAAACAATATCTTGGAGAAAGAGGCCAGGGAGGAAAAACTTGTTGGGAGGAAGAAAAATAGAGAGAAAGGAAAAAAAGTTAATGTCCACAAACTTGGCTCCAAATCATATGATGATTTAAAGGATGAGTGTGTGGAAAGAACAAAGGGGACTCTAAAAGAATGGACAGAACCTAATCAGATCAACTTATACATGCATGCCCGATAGGATAAATAGACTAATAAATTCGTATACAAGATCACTCTGACTCTGGTGAGTTTGAATTATTGATCATAGACATGTTATAAAAAAATAATATTAAAATTATAGTTCTAAATATATTGTTATACTATAGGAGACGATAGAAGGCATGAGGAGCAGTTAGTTAGAGTGCAACCACTATAACATTGAATCAGGTGCCATATCGAAGGTACTTAGGAATGAAAAAAATGGGAGGATAAGAGGTATGGGCCCCAAAATAACGAGGACCAAATTACTGCATATTGCACTTGTCTTGGACGAGCTCACTTCAGTGAGGTGTCACATGTCAAAGGAGGAGGAATAAATAAGTATTATGAAAGAGGAAGTGTCAGCTCTTCAGAAGGACATGAGTTATGTTAACAATACCTTGGGACAACTGATGAATGAAATCAAGGGATTGCACTAAATGCTTAGTCAACAACAAAGTGGATCTAAAATTCTGCCTTAAGGTTTCCCTTTTCTTATGATCAAGATTTTCCCTATTATATTCCTCAAGGTTTCCCCTCCCGAATTCCCCCTCCAACATTCTCCTCTCAACCACTTATTGACCCCTCTTTCCGAGCATCATCATTGTCCATGCATAGTCAGTGACTATGTTGAGGAATATTATATGATGAACTTGGCCAATATTTGGTTCATTAGGCAGTGCACAATCGTTTCTATGATTTCAGGAACAAGTGTGAACAATCACTCTTTGCAAAAAGGTTAGGCTAAGATATTGGTGGTAAAAGTCTACTCGGGTTGCAAATAAGAGGGTGTGCATGTTAAGCACTTAGGTTAGAAGGCCCCATTTATTGACTATAAGAAGACATATATGGTATGGTCAATTTATTTATTGGTGAAGATTGTGTAATGAGCAATGTTTTATTTTCATATTTTGAGACAAGTTAGTAAATATTTTAATTTCATGGGACATGTATTGACATGTTAATTTGTTTTATTTTTATTTAGTAATTATTTTGAATGTGATTTCATCTTTAATCTTCAAATGAAGTTTGTAGAAGTAAGAGGCGTGTGTCCCAATCTTTTAAGTTCCTTTGGAACAAGCTATGTCTAAAGAAAATCTCAATTTTAGTTTGGAAGGTGTTATATAGAGCAGTGCCTCTTAACAAGGAGACAAAGAAAACTGGCATTAGACTTGATTCTCATTGTAGATGATGTCTCAATCAAGAAGAGTCTTTATACCACTGTTTCCTCTTTATCTCAAAAGTTTCTACTGTTTGGCAGTGGTTTAGAAGTCTTTTAGAGGTGAACTTGAACTACAATGCTCCTAAATCAATTTTGATTACTTGGTGGATTAAAATTTCTAAAAATGATTAAATTAAATTTATTCTCAACACTATTCCTCTTATCATCTTCTAAGATTTATGGAAAGAAAGAAATGAAAGCTTTTTGGAAGGAGTGTCCATGTTAGTAGAGCAGATAATATTACAAGTTGTTCATATAACTCAAAATATTGCAGCCACAAATTTCTTCAAGAATAAGTCTAGAAAGGACAATGAATGGATTATGAAATGTTTCAATGTCAAAGGTAAAGATCAAAATCCTAAGTTGCTGATCACAAGGTGGATTAGACCTGCCCTAAACAGATTTAAACTTAATGTGGATGGAACTTCTAGAGGGAATCTAGGGAATAATGGTATAGAAGGAGTCATACTTGATTATGAAAGTAGGTTTATAGGGAGTTTTTTTAATTTATTAGGACTAGATCAAGTCTCAATGCAGAGATTGAAGCTCTTCATAAAGGGATCCAATTATGTATTGAGATATGGATTTCTAACATTGTCATTGAGTCGGACTCTAAAGCTTCTATTAAATATTGTAATCATCTATGGAATCCACCTTGGATGATAAAGGGATAATAAAAGATATTTAAGAACTTTTGAGAAATCAAGGATACTTCATTCATCATATTTGGAAGGAATCAAACACGGTGGTGAACAGTCTTGTGAATCATGCTATTTGCACTAGCTCCTCTAGTATTTATCGATATTTTCATTATCTTCGTTATATTGTTACATGTTTTTTTAACTTAGGTAGTGTCAGTTTTCATAATGTTAAAGTCTTAAATAATTTATACAATACGATTATTTATAAAATCCCAAATTTATGCTTTCCTTGTCATCAATATTTTGGTCTCAATGATCGATTATTATTTTTGATTTTTCTCAAGCTTGCCAAATTTATGCTTTACTTTTATAAGAAGATGATAGGAAAAATTTTGGCTATAAAAGGAGTAGTGGAAACCCCACTTGTGGCTCACATTGTTTTACCCAACATGTGGCTCCAAATCCTTCCACGTATCCATTGCAAATTTAGAGACTAAGTAAGCTTGGGCACCACACCAAGTATTACATTTTCCACCTTGGACTTTGGCATTAATGGCTTGCCAATCCCAACAATATCCATCTTGGAAATCCATGACATGCCAACAACAAGACAATAACTAGAGCACTGTAACTGAGACTCCATCCGATGAGAATTCCCCCATCTAAATCTCCCTGGTTGTCACACTAACCAAAATCTCCACTATTGATCTTCCTTGTACCAATTACACCTATCCATATACCATTTAATGCCTATTCAAAGATCCAACATAACCGTGAAAACTACCCTTGGAGTATGCACCTCCCCTTGTATATATACTCATTGCACCTTGAAATTTTCAACTGTTCTTCTTGGATATCTTCTGAAGTAAAACACATAGGTTAATGCCTAAATATAGCTACAAACAGTAGGATATACCCATTGAATATAAAGAGGGACCTAGACCTCATCGCTTTGCTAGCGAGATTCCTGTCACCATCGTCTGTTGTAACATACACCCCGCCCATCGAATATAAATGAGAGTGTTTGAAAAGCTTTCCTCACTTGTGAACATTGTTTCTAAAAATATACCATCGAGATCAATTTTGACAACATTAATAAATCACATAAAATTCATACAATATCGTGTGATTAATGAACTCCACCTAGAACTGATCACTATTGTCCTTGAAATTCATCACTTCTGAAGATTTTGAGAATATCCCCAAAACTCCAGAATATACCGTTAACCATTTTGAGGTACTTTCCGAGCCATCGCCTTTCTTATTTCAAATACCTAACTAAGAGATGACTCATTTACCCACATGTAATAATGCTTATTATCCTTGGATGTAGACTTTCTATGACGATATCCTAGATAATTAAATTTACTTTGGGTGAAAATCAAATTGTATCAATAGACCTTGCGGGTGGCTATCACACCACTACCAATTGCATTCGTGCCTTATAATCACAACCTTTCCAATTGCATTTTGGATAAGCAATCAAAATCCCGTCGTTATCAGTCTCTCATTCTTCCACCAAACCCGATACACGACTTATGTTGACAAGAATAATATCCAGTCTACATCACTAAGAGTGAAGAAACCATTATTATTTTTCCCCCACCTTATAACATTGCTGCGCCTAATTGAATGTAAACGATCCAAGACTTCCAAACATTAGTAGTTTAACACCAAAATCTAAAAATTGACATTTGTTAAACACATTGTGTGAGCCAGGAGCTGTGATAAAGAGGAATGTTGTGCCCAATACTGACACCACAATCAACCAGATAGCAATAAATTGTAGATGAAAAGTAAATAACAAGAACAGAAGAGAGACAAATTATTTAACATGGTTCACCCAATATAGGCTACATTCACAAGAGGGAAAGTTTAATTTGACAATAAGAATAAATTGGTGTTTGAAAACACACTTACACACGATCAACAATTAAAGTCTCATTACAAATATATATACTCTTTAAATCCTCCCAAGTGTTTTCCGAGTATTTTTCATGTACCTAATCCAGTGTATCCCGCACTCATATAACTCGGTGAGGAATTCCCCGCATAATCCATTTTTAGCACACTTACCATGCATGAAACACTCACACCCACATTCACATCTACACCCACACCCACACTCTTCTTCCTCCTTTGAGTAATACCCATGGGTGAGAAAAATCCTTCACCTCTTACCCCAAACCCTCACCTTTGGAAGAAGACTCTCTCTCTTATTTGTCTTATGTTGGTGTATGTTCCTCTCCCACTTAAGTTTCCTTTTATCGAAAGATGATAGGACATTTTATGGATAAAATTAAAATGAATGGTGGTCAAGAAAAGGTGTGTGGATAAAAAGCTTATATGTGTCCACCCCACTTGTGGCTCATGTTTCTCCCCCCCCCCCCCCCCCCCCCAACGTGTGGCTCCAAAGTCTTCCACATGTCCATTGCAAACTTGGAGACGAAGCATGGGAACCACACCAAGTATTACATTTTTCGCCTTAGACTTTCGCATTAATGTCTTGCCAACCCCAACAAGGAATTACATTGCGAGGGTATGGTTTCAAACAAGAATGCAAACTCAGCGTATTGCAATGATTATCAAACATTTAAAAAAAATGTTTTTAACTTTACAGATTTATCCTTTTAAAGATGATGAATAACCTTAAATGGAAGATATGCACTTCAAAACATTGTTGGAATTACTTACTTTGTAATCTTACTATTTTATTAATTATATTTGGAAACATGACAATTAATTTGGGATGGATTAAAATGGAAAACACGACTAATAATTTTGGATGTAAGGAATATGCTCCATTGTACCAATCGTTATTATTTTTCTATGGCCTTAATAAGCAATATATTTGTCAAATGACAAAGATATTTTCATAGTAAATTATGTTAAACATTTTAGATTTCCCCAGTATTGATTAACATTATAAATTCAACCACAAGTGTAGCTGTTAGCTCTCCTATGTGCCTAAGTTAACATAGTTAAAGAGTATATCTCTCATTTATGGATTCAATGGTTGAATTACCTAGCTGAAAATCCACACTCATACACATGTAATTACCCACTATATGGTTGAATTTTGAATAGTGGAGGCCTTCAATAAGTTTTTTTTAAATATGAATTATTTATCCCAATAGCTAGAAGTTTGTTAAAAGATGTATGTGTGGAGTTAATATGTATATGCATTATAGTATATCAAACAACTCGACAATTGGTCGGAGTTTTGACTCTTACCAAATGAGATAATCCTACATACAAGGCATTAAGCACTAATAAAGAAAACAAATGTTTGCAATTAGTTAAGGAGCACTGTGAAAGAAATGCAAAATTGTTCAATTATAAAAAATTCTTGTTTGATCACATAAATCATGCAATATACTTCCATAGTTTTTCATTTCGCTACTTAAGCATCCTAACATCTCATAAATTTTAATTACTCAAGTATGAGATCTATATCCTTAAACAAACCTATGAATAAACCCTTTTTCTTCTATGCATCTCCACCTAGGATGCTTCATTAAATCCATCTCTTTCATTTTTTATATAGGAATAGGATCTTTATTGATATGTATAGGTGCAAATAATCCTCACATATGGCTTGCAAATATAAAAAGGAAAAAAAGTAAATGAGGCTCTGTATGAGTAGAGCCCTTGCATATAGAAGAAAAGAAACTGGAATCAAACATGACCAAGTCTAGTATAAGGAATTTGAAGCTTATCCATCCTTAAATGACCTTTGAACTTCCTGGGGAAAAGATTTAGCTGATAAGACAACAAGGATTAAGTGTGAATACTTTCAAGTTTGTCCAAGAAATCAGTTTCCATGTTAGCTTCTCTAGTGATATGATTGAATTTGTAAGAAAGGTGATAAGAAATTAATTGAATTTGATCTACATACCATCTAATTTTCCAAGGACATTTTATCTTCGTATCTAACACATCTATCATAATTTTAGAGTCTGATTCAATGAGAATTTCATAATCCTTTAAGTATTGATAATATATTAAACCTTGAAAAAGAGCGACTGTCTCAGCTTCCAAACTGGATATGTTTTCAAAGAACTTATAGAATGACCAAACCACCACACCTAGATGGTTTCTCAAAACACCACCACCACTTACACCTGGATTGCCCAAAGAACTACCATCCACATTTAATTTCAAGATTCCTTTTGGAGGAAGAAATAAATGGACCAAAATAGGTTTGAATATAGAAATAGAAGGATGGTCTTGGGAAAGATTAATACCCTCATGGATGTGCTTGGTAATGTTTGAAATGAAAAAGGAAGAGTTTTCATATTTGGTCTTGTTTTTATTGATCCACAAATGCCTGTAAATTCAAATGGGAGTAACCTTGAAGACTGATTTAGTAGTACTCTTTGAAGCTAACCACCAAGAAATAAGCCAATGTCTAAAAGAACCTAATTGAGACATCACCCCAAATATGTTATTGAAATGATCCCAAACTTTAGAAGTAGTATCACTAGAAGAGAATAAGTGATCAGTAGATTCTTCATAATTGTGTTTACAACACACACATTTATAGGGACCCCTGGTACCAATTTTCTTTAAATTATCATCCGTGGGCAGAAAACCTCATAAAATTTTCCACGTAAGAATAGACATCTTAAAATAGATAACTGAATCCCATATAAACTTGGCAGATCTAACCTTAATAGTAGTATCTCTAACTGAGTTCCATGATGAGGAGAAGCTAAACTCACCTGAATTATTAATGGTCCATATAATTTCATCTTGAAGGATGTTCCATCTCTGATCTTGAACAACTTGATACACCACATTATGAGGAAGAACTTGAGCAAGTTTGTTTCTATCCCATTGCCTATCACAATCCCAGAAGTTATTCACCTTGGATCTTCTAAGAGGAATAACTGAATCAATGAGAGGACTTGCTTCTAACCAGTTATCCTAAAGCATATAAATTTATCCACAACCCGGTCTCTATTTGATGTTTTCTTCAGCCATATTTCTGACAAGACATATCTTACCCCATATATTTGAGAAAGACTTATGAACAACTTCCACGGGGTGTAAATTTTTGCAGTACTTAGCCTTAATGAACTTAGACCATAGAGAATCAGTGGCTTCAAATCTCCACTAAAGTTTGATAGCCATGGACTTTTTAATATCCGAGATGTTTCTAATACCAAGACCTCCCCCACTACTTGGTCGGGAAATAAGATCCCATTTGCACCACTTCACTTCTTCAACTTTTAAAATTTTCACCCCAAATCTCAACACTATTTTGTATATTACTCAATGGAGTATAATATCCGACCTTATCAAATTCAAACTTTAACAGTCTTTAAGCTTCATATTCACTAATCTTTTAGTCCCAGTAAACCCTAGAGGCCACAAGAAGTGCCTCCCAAATCCTACTATCTTTCAAAATAACAATTTTCATAAAAATGCAAAATGCCTCTCATAAGATTCCGAAATTGACCCAAGAGATCCGAAATTCAAGTGAAATGATCGAAATCAGGATCAACACCAAATCTTTGTTTCATCAAAAACAAGACCACACAACCTTCACCCAATAAATCATAGTGGATACAAGAAGATAACAAACTCAAAAGGGTGACACAATCAGGTGCCATTCCTTCCTCCACCATTTAGTTAAAGAGATCAAACGCATCAAAACCCAGTCTATGGATCCCACACCCCTCAGTCATCGATGTCCATGTCATAAGGTCTCTATTAACCATTCGATATAACAAAATTCTTACAGAAGAATGCCGCAACGTCTAATAAACATCTTTAAGATAGAAGGTTCTAATGATTAAACAAGTTTCTTATAATGTATGCATAAGTCCCTTTGTCTAATCATAAAACATTCATAGAGCTATATGTTAGAATAAGTCATGTCGATGTTTCAGTAATAGGCTCAACACCAAAAGCTACCATTTGTCGGAGTAAGTCGACAACCTCTTTCAAACATTCATTATCAATAAAATCAAAAATCATAGCACTCCAAGTAATATTGTCTGAATGAGGTATTTCATTGAAAAATTGAACCAATGTCTCCAACTCCCCGCACTTTGCATAAAAATCCAACAAATAAGTTTTCAAAATATCGTCACAAACCTCGCTTTTAACATTAAGACAATGTATGTGTTTCCCTTGCAAAAAATGTTCACCCTCTGCAAACTCTGAAATTAGTTGGGTTAGTATTTCAATTTTGGGTACTATTTCACCATACATTTTGCAAAATAATCAACCAATTTTGTAACTTCTTGCCTCATAGAATAACAAGATATCATAATATTCCATGAAGCATCTCTTTTTCCAAAGTCTCTAAAGAAAATTTTTGCATCATTCATGCTCCTCATAGTAGTATACATTTTCAAAACTAAATTTTTCACCGACTGATCAATTACGAACTCTTTTTTAATCACATAACCATGAATTTATCTCCCTTTGGTTATACTTTCGTTACACACTTAAAACATGAAAATAATCATCACAGAATTTGGTTCCACTTCTATCTGATTTCGACAGAAAAATGCAAAAGCCCCAACACTATTCCCTTCAGAGACATACAGAAATCATTTATGTCCAAGAACCAAATCTCGTTGTGGCATATCACCAAACTATTGGATAGAAAACTAAATGAGTGACATTTAACATAAACCCCTATCATTGTATCATAAAAATATATACAGCAGTTTCAAAACCCATTTGAATTGGTAAATAATGGAGCGATTCCCCCATAATGATTATTATTATGCAACAACATAGCATTCACTTATCTCATTTGCTTATAAAGAGAATGAGTTGTTAGGAATATTTTATCCATTTAATAATTTCAAAATTATGAAATTTATAATTAATTAATGGGTTAAATAAAATATTCCTACTTGATGTGGTCCAACTAAGAAATCAGATTTGGTTAGAAGACCGTTAGATAATTCACCAGGATTTTAAGTGATTAAATGGGTTAGTCTCCTAATACAAGTCTAACTATGATGGATGGTAAAATTATAGTTTACATAGGTGATTCGGGTCCTTTCCCACCCTATATATTGTAGGTCATTCTCCATTAAATAATCTTCATAAACACACAAAATATTGGGCTGGAGAGAGAGAGTTTCAAAATTCCATTTAAGGGAAATTTTTAATTAAGGAAGAGAGATTATTGGAGCGATTAATCAAGACGATTAAAAGATACTTCTACAACAAACTTGATTAATGCATTAGATCAAGATAAGTCTTCTTTTCAATAATTTAGGCATATTTTATGAAAAATATAAAGATTAAATATAATTTTAATAAGAATAATTATATGTGTAGACACCACAATTTAGTACCTTCCCAAGACTCTCCTTAAGTCCCTGTCATTTCCTCATTCACCATAGAACCCTAGGTCACACTCCGAGTACCGATCTAGAGGCCACCGAATGATCTCGAGCCCTATTTGACTCTTGTAAACTTTCTCGTCAGAGTGAAATCTAAAATAATCTTCTAAGGGCTCTAAATACCTCTTCTAACGGTCTCCCCCATGCACGAATTGGCCTTACAGTTCGGACGAACGATCTATTTTACTATCGAAATTCGATCTAGAGTCCACCAGGCACTCTCGGGCCCCGTTTTGACCCCAATCAACTTCCTCTCCCAAGAAAAAGCTCAATTAATCTTTAAAAGGCTCTAAATTAACTTTTCAACGATTTGTCCCGTGCGTGAATTGGCTTTGTCGTTCAGACGAACGATCCGTTGTCCAAGAAAACTGATCTGGAGGCGATTGGGCGCTCTCAAACTCCGTTTAACTCCTGTCAACTCTTCAGATTTAATGAGACTAAATCAATCCTCAAAGGTAATTAAATACCCTTTCTAACGGTCTACCTCAGGCACAAATCAGCCTCACTGTACGAACGAACTACCCATTTTACTCTGAAGAGTCATCGAGCACTTTTAGGCCTTGTTTAGCCTAGGTCAACTCTCCGAGCCGAATGGGAATGAATGACTATGGGAAGTTCTCTAAATACCCTTTCCAACGATCCATCATATGCACAAATCGGCCTTACGATTCGGATGAACGATTCATTTTCCTCCGGGATCGGCCCAATGAATTCTTAAAAGGATATGGATACCCTTTCCAACAGTATCCCGTGTTTTCTATTCGAACTTGCGAATTGTGTTTTACAGTCGTTTTTCCAAGAAATCAGCATGAGGTTTTCGAATGGCACACCAATTTCCCTTCCTATCGACAGTGTGTCTGGGGATGCCTTCCAATAGGCAGGACAGGGACAATGTCGATCAGCACCCCCTTGACCCTATATAAGGAGAGCATGAGCTCACTTTGAAAACACCCCAGAAATATCAACTTCAATGATCTCAGCAACATTCTTCTAAAGTCAACAAAGTTTCCTTGTTTTAAACCTCTCCCCACCTTTTATTTCCGCCACTTTCACACCCAGTTTAGCAAAATCCCATTTCCTCTCATCTTACATTCCTCGTCCACTTGCAAGGAAGCCTTTTCAATAATTAAGATCGGTCTGCAAGTCTCCTAAGAAGGTCCAAACATATTCTCTCTCTTAAATTTCCTTATTTTCGCATTAGTTATCTAATCTTTATAATAGCATTTCATCCTTGTTAGTCCATACATATTAATAATCTCACTTTTTATTAGTAGTATTGCACATAACATATTTTCTATAAAAAAAACAAGAAAAAGAGGATTTTACACATAAATTCCAAACGGGAATCTTCACCATATTTTCTCAAATCAAAATATTTGTTTACTACACACACATCTAAATAAAATCCCCGATTGGATTTCTTGGATAAACCCCACCTTCATATTTCATGTGAACTACGTGGACTTTGATGCCTTCTTAGACTACGTACGCATTTCGGGTCAAAATCGAGACTCGAGTCCTCCTTGCATATTTTTTTAATCCTATATTATTTCTATATAGTGTATTTTGTGATTCTTATTCGTTCTTTATCTAACTTATATCATCGTTTCACCATAACAATCGATATCCAGATAAGCGCACACGTTATGTTTTTTAATTACTATTTTAGAAACACTCCTACGGATGATCTCACTCCGCCTTTCTCTATTACGTGAGTTAAGAAATTTCATTCTCCATTTATATATACTCACGCAAACACTTCACGGAGTTTTTTTAAGGAGAATAATAACACGTGCCCATGAGAGAACGAAGGGGTGGGATGGGTGACAAACACCTTCCCATTCCGTAACTTAGCCCCCCGAACCTTTGAACTATTAGTTTCGTAAGCATCAGTATGTCTTTGATGTCGTTATCTCGAGACGACAACATTTCTTATTTCGTACAAAATAGGTTGACAACTCAATCTCTTTACGTCACCACACATTGACGGTGGCCGAAGCGCTCATCCTAAAAAAGAGGCGCGAGACCTCCCCTGAGGAATGGGAAGGAAGAACGTCCTGGAGATGGCCACAGTATGCTAAAGTTTAATCAAGTTAATATGTTTATGATTAATATTAGGGTGTTCTTAAGAATGTTTTTACATATGGTATCAGAGCTAAAGTTTAATATCTCATAATTTTTCTTTATTAATGTTTGCCTATGATGAAATCTACATTAAATTGCTTTTGTGTGCCTGAGACTTTCTGTGACCTTTTTCTTCTGTTGCCAATACTCACTGGTTGGAATGAAATTTCAAAACTTGTTCGGAATTTTATAAAACTCACATGGTCGACTGGATACATCGAAATAAATAAAACCCATTGTAAACAATAGGCACCACCTTACTTACTTTTGTGTTTTAACGTCGTTTAGGCCCTTAAAATTATATTTTTACCTTTTTTGGTAATAATGTTGACATTAATATCTAACTCCAAAAAAATAATTTTTGAATTTTGCAAATTGTTTTGAGATCCTGGAGTAATTCTCTACATCCCTGTGGTGCTAATCAAAATTTTAATTTTTGGCTAAATTACGATTTTCCCACATACTATGTATTTTTCACCACGGGGGATGTTTTCTTTGTTCACGTTGATTCTATTATTCATGTTTATATTGAATTAGATGCCAAACACAGGCTATAATTCGTATGTATGGATATTAGATTTATAATTTCATTATTTTAATATCAATATTCATGTTTAGTTGGATTAGATGCCAAACACAGGCTATAGTTCATACGTATGAATGTTGGATGTACGGTTCATTGTTAATGCTAGTATTCAGGATAAGTTGAATAAAATGTCAATCACATGCTACAATTTGTACATGTGGATACTATATTGATGATTTCATTCGAAAACTAATATTCACGTTTAAGCTGGATTAGATGCCAAACATAGGCTATAATTCATGTGTAGATATTATATGTATGGTGAAAATGTTAACTCTAATGTTTATATTTGGATTAGATTAGATGCCAAACACATGCTATAATATGAAATTGTGAACATTAGACTCATCTATGAGAATGTTTTTATTATGTTCATTCACTTAATCATAATTAATATTGTTGGACATCAAACACAGATGCCACAAGTATGGTAGCTATGATTAACTGAATACTAATGGGTAACAAAAAAATTTATTGATAAATTATTGGACATCAAATATGGATGCCATGTTTTTTGAAATTAATTAGCATGTCACCGACTTAAGTATCCTAAAAACATTGTTGACTTAATGTTCTCTTCGATATAATAATATTGTTCATTAATACAACAATGAAGGGGTTTTGGATCAATTTTTATAATTTGGTCCTCATACATAAGTTTTGACATTACGCATGAAGAGGTGAAAATAAATTATTAATGTATCACTCATTTATTATTATTCACCCAATATGTCAAGCAAATCCCCTGTCTGTTTGATTTTCACATTATGCCAAATTAAAATATTTTGTGAATTTCAAATTAAGCAATAGACAATAATATAATTTCTTTATGGGTGGTTGAAAATTTATTTTATGTATCAAGAGTTAATTTTGACTATTGATTGAGTGTATAGTTAATTTATACAAAATAAAAACATAAACCCTTCTTTTGGGAGAATGGTGTTTTAAATTTTAAATTTTAAATTTTAGAATATATTAACTTTAGTTGGGGTCTATATAGGAACGAAGGAAATAATTGTATTGAGCTTAGGAAGACCACCTGTGCTAGAGTTGGAGACATCCACCTAGAAGGCAACCGATGTGCGGATTGATTCGCTAAGAAAGCTAGGAAGCAAGCGGATCGTTTTCTTGAAGTTGAAGATGCCCCGGACCAAATCCTCCAACTATTGGAGGAGGATGCATCGGGTTTGACCTTTGAAAGGGCACGCTAATCGTGTCATTATTTCTTTTTTCTCTTCCATCTTAACCAAAAAAAAAAAAAAAACTTGTGTTATTCCAAGCTTTATGGAATCTACCAGCCTTTTATGTTCCAGATCTTATTCTATTACATCCCAGTTTTATATTCTATTACATCCCAGTTTTGCTGGAAAAGGAAACCATCGAAGCCATCACTGTCGGGGCTTTCCCAAGCACTTTTAATTTTCTCTTATCATTGACCCAACTAAAGTAAGAGAGGAGAGAGGAACCTGACAGCTGACAAAGAATGCAAAGTCCCACATCGAGAGGTTGGCAAAAGAAGAGTTTATATTTATTGCATCGTCTCAGCATCATAGAGCACGACCTTACTTGAACAGGATCTGTTCTATAGGCTCGTACCTCTGTATCCTTGATTTCTAAGGAGACAGGAAACTAAGTCTGGTGGATGAATCATGATCGCATGATCAGAGCGTGATTAACGGCTCTATGGGCCCTCTCGTCCATGGTTGAGCAGTAGAGGATCGTTTCTCAGTTGGTTAAAATGGCTGAGAATGGTCATGCGATTGTCTGACAGACTTGCAAAACAATTTTGTTTTGCCAATTCTCCATTGAAGTGATTGAAACGACCTGGTGGAGAAATATATTGAGGCTTTGTTGCTATTAATGGTTTCCTCTTTTCTTCACTTGAGTTGGTGAAGATGAGACTTGGTGGGAGGGTGTGGTTTGAAATCAATGCATTTTTGTTCCATTGCATACGAAACTTACATCTATGTATGTAAAATATAAATAGACTGTTAAAAATGCTTTTAATTTGTGAACAGTTGTATATTTAATCCAACCGTGTTCGATTAACTCACACTATTGAAAAGTCAAAATTGTATAACAAAAATTAATCTTAATATATAATTGCAACTATAAGAACTTATTGTTATTGAATAGGATATATAATATTGATTTTCAAAATTGACTCTTATTTATCTACTTAATGACTTATTTAAGGGGGCGGTCTTAAAAGTAACATATGGTCGGACTAATGCCTTTGGGTCTCAAATTCGACTCCTAATTTGGGACATTTTAAATAAGAAAAAGTAACCTTTAACTTGATATGAAGGTGTATTTGTTTTATTTCCATCCTTGGGCTCATCTTCGGTACTTCCTCCATCCCAATTAAAAATTATTGTTCGATTGTCAAATATTTTATGATAAGTTTACTTTCCAAATTTATCATTCTAAACAATAAAGAATACTTTTTATTCCAAGATACGCCCTATGGAATATTGTTCTTTGATGTGTATTGTTCGGATAGAAACACGACTATTAATTTGTGGGTAATTAAGAAGGAAAGCAAAATTATTACTTTGGGATGAGGGAGTATGCTTCATTGCATCAATTGTTATTGTTTTTCTTGGCCTTAACAAGCCCTCTATTTGTCAAATAAAACCATTTTTTTCATAGTAAAATATGTGAAAGTGAAACATTTTACTTTGCCCCAGTACATTGATAAACTGTAGAAATTCAACCACGTGTGTAGCCATAAGCTCTCCAACGTATCAAAGTTAACATAGTTAAAAAGAATCTCATTTCTCCAAACAAATGAATGAATATAGATGTTTTTAAATGTAGGGTAGATTATCTCCTCACTACTGAAGTAAACCATATAGTGAGTGAAACAATGATAAAACTTTTTTATCAGCCGAAGATGCATATGTGTGTGTGTGTGTGTGTGTGTGTGTGTGTGTGTGTGTGTCTATATATATATATATATATATATATATATATATATACATTTGTAATTTAACTACAAAATAGTTGCATCTTGAATAGCAGAAGATCATCTTCACCCATTTGGTTGAAACACATTATTTATCCCTAAAAGTGGATGTTAAATGATAAATGTTTTAGAGCTGCTCTTGCTACATAATACATATCAAATAACTCCACGAGTGTGATAACTTTGTCGGATAACATAATCATGTATACAAGGCAAGAAGAATTGGCAAAGAAAGTAAATAATTGCAATCAGTTGAAGGAGCAATGTGAAAGAAATGCAAGAATGAATTAATTATCAAAATGCATTTTATATCACATAAATCATACAATACACTTCCCTAGTTTTGCATTTTACTAAAACATTCTAACATCTCATAAATTTTAGTTACTCGAGGATGAGATCTATCTCCTGAAACAAACCCATGAATCAACCCTTCTGCTTCTATACAACTCCACCCAGGCTGCTTCATTAAATCCATCTCTTTCATATAAATCCTCACTTCAACTTCAGCCCACCTCTTAACAATAGCTTGTACATTACTCAACAGAGTAATATCCAGCAAAATCAGATTCCAACTCTAATAGTCTTTGAGCAGCATACTCACCAGTCTTTTGGTCCCCGTAAACCCTATAGGCAGCAAGAAGTGCCCCTAAATCCTACTGTCTTTCAAAATCACCATTTTTATAACCATGCGCAATGCCTCTCTAAGCTTCCCCGATCGACCCATGAGATCCACAATGCAAGTGAAACAATCCAAATCAGGCTCAAACCAAATCTCCGTTTTATCGAATAGAAAACCTCACACCCTTTGCCTAATAGGCCAGAGTGGCTATAAGCAGATAACAAACTCAAAAGGGTGACACTATTTGTCGCAATTCCTACTTCCACCATCCGGTTAAAAAGATCAAACGCTTCAAAACCCATTCCATAGATTCCACACTCTTCAATCATCGACATCATTGTCATAAGATTTCTGTTAACCATTCGATCGAAATAAATTCTTTCAGAAGAAATGCTACCACATCTAATATACATGTTTAAGATAGAGGTTTCTAAGGGGGTGTGGTTTTGATTTGAGTTATTGAACAAATTTGTTATAAGGTATGCACAAGTCCCTTTGCCCAATCATAAAGCACCCATATGGCTATATCTTAGAATAAGGCTTGTTAAGGTTTTGGCAATAGGCTCAACACCTAAATCTAGCATTTGTCGAAAAAGCTAATGACCTCTCTAAAACACCAGTTATGAATAAAACCAGACATCATAGCGCTCCAAGTAATACTGTTTGAATGAGGGATTTCGTTGAACAATTGAACCGATGTCTCCAACTCCCCACACTTTGCATAAAAATCCAACAAAGTTTCGAAATATCGTCACAAACCCCACTTTTAACAGCAAGGCAACGTAATTGTTTCCCTTATAAAAACTGTTCACCATCTGCAAACTCCGAAATTAGTAGGGCCAGTGTTTTAATGCTGGGTACTACTTCACCCTGCATTTTGCAGAAGCAATCAGCCATTTTTGTAGCTTCTCCTCTCACAAAATAACAAGATATCATAATATTCCATGAAATAACATCTCTTTTTCCAATTTTGCCAAAAAGAATTTCTGCACCATTCATGCTCCCCATATTAGTATACATGTTCAAAACTGAATTTTGCACTGACTGATCCATTAAGAACCCTTTTCTAATCACATAACCATGAAGTTGTCTCCCTTCTGTTACACTTCCGTTACACGCTTGAAACATGACAATCATCATCATGGAATTGGGTTCCAACTCCATCCGCATTCAAGGGAATAACTCAAAAGCAGCAATATTATACCCTTCAGAAACATACCCAGAAATCATTAATGTCCAGGTAACCAAATCTCTCAGTTGCATTTCACCAAACAGTTGGAGAGCATAACTAAAACATTGACATTCAACATAAAGCTCAATCATTGTGTTACAAAAATATATATCAGCTTGAAAACCCGTTTGAATTGCTAAACAATGGACTGATTCTCCAAAATGATTATTATTATTATGAAGCAACAGAACCGCTCCGTTAACACCCGTAAATGTATAATTATCATGTGAGACATTCAATTGTCTCGTCCGCTTATCAAGAGAATAAGCTGAATACGCAAGACTCGAGTCAACATGGGTCTTAATGATTAAATTCCAGATAAACGTAGTGGGTTCTTTTAAGTGGTTAAAAACTGAAAGAGCGCTAGTGAGGCCATGAAACTGCGTATACAAATATATTAAATGTGAAGAAGATGAAGTTGAGATTATGAGAGACGCATGAAGATTATTTAGAGTTGGGAGGTCTTTGCATGGGGTTAGTGGGTGTGGGTTGAGGTGGTGAGAGTGGGTGATTAAGTGATGAGCGTGAAGGTAGAATTTCCAAGGCATAAAAGATAACATAAGCTACAACTTAGAAACCCATTAACAATGAGGGAAAGCGGTAGTGGTGATGGTGATATTTTTTCGAAAAACTTTATGGAGAAAAATATTTTAGGAATGTTTTGTGTGAAAATGTTAAGTAAAAGGTAGATTTTTCAAGGTTTTTGAAATTTAGGGCCTGTTTGATTTGCAACTATAATTCTGTTTTCTGTGTTTAAATACAATTCTGATAAAAATCTTCGTTTGGCAACCTGTTTTTAAACACAGAATTATAATATTCCTGTGTTATAATCAAGTTTTTCAGAAAACAGATTTTGGGTGTTTTATAACATCTGTTTTTTTTATTTTTCAACTCAGAATTATTCATTCTTAATATTTGAAAGCAATTATACCTTAATATATAATATACATACATAATACATTAATGTGTGTAATTTTTATAAATAAAAAATATATATGTACATATACCCAAAATTACGTATGGAATAATATGAAGTTAAATAATATTATCAATAGATATATGATACTTATATATAGTTTTATACATATATTATTAATGTATGGAATAATATAAAATATACATATAGTACATATGTATTAAAAAATATTATCAATTCATGTATGTATATAATTTTATAGTGAATTATATATGCGACATCATTATGAATATATATATATAAACTCCACAACATATCTCATTAAATATACCTAAAAATACATGTTATTAAATGTACATGTATATAATTTATGATGTATGTATGTATGTATACATTCATGTATCATGTATGTATGAAAGTTTTATGTATGTTTATATGTACATACATATATATATATATATATATATATACACACACACACGCATATGTATGATATAAATATACATATTTGTCAATTTTGTCAAATTTTCAAAAAACTGTATTTAAAAACAACATTACCAAACGCACACCAATAATTATAAACACAAAAAACTAAATTTTAAAACTGTATTTAAAAACAGTGTTTAAATCGAATTTTCTGAATAGAGAACCAAACAGGCCCTTAGGGTCTATTTGGTTTGCAACTATAATTCTATTTTCTGTGTTTAAATACAATTATGATAAAAAATTATGTTTGGCAACCTATTTTTAAACACTTAATTATAATATTTCTGTGTTATAATCAAGTTTTTCAGAAAACAGCAAAAGGGTGTTTTATAAATTCTGTTTTTTATTTTTCAACTCAGAATTATTCATTCTTAATATTTTAATGCATTTATACCTTAATATATAATATACATACATAATACATTAATATATATGCAATTCTTATAAATAAAAAATATATATGTACACGTACACAAAATTATGTATATTTATATCATTAAATTATATAATATACTAAGATCCATATATTAAATAATAATATGAATAGATACATGATACTTATATATAGTTTTATACATGTATTATTAATGTATTGATAAATATAAAATCTACATATACTACATATGTATTAAAAAATATCATCAATTCATGTATGTATATAATTTTATTGTGAAGTATACATGCAATATCATTATATATAGACACACACACATATATACATGTGTGTGTGTAGTTAAACTCCCCAACATACCTCATTAAATATACATAAAAATACATGATGTTAAATATACAAGTATATAATTTATGATGTATGTATGTATGTATGTATGTATGTATGTATGTATGTATCATATATGTATGAAAGTTTTATGTATGTGTTTATATATATACACATATATGTATAATATAAATATACATGTTTGCCAATTTTGTCAAAATTTCAAAAGAACTGTATTTAAAAACAAGTTTACCAAACGCATAACAATAATTATAAACACAAAAAATTGAATTTTAAAACTGTATTTAAAAACAGCATTTAAATCGAGTTTTCAAAATAGAGAACCAAACAGGCTCTTAAAGATTAAAAATGTAATAAAATCATACTTTTCATTAAACCTAAAATCGTCGCCTCTTTTTATTCTTTCCTAAGAGCTGCTACCTTCTCTTTCCTTTTTTTTTCAAGTTCAAAACCCCTTATTGGGGATGGGGAGGGGGAAGGACTCTAACGCATGACCCTTGATAGCCAAGGGTCCTACGGTAACCATCGGGTCAAGCCCCTTTGATTTCTTTCACTCTTTTCTTTATTTTTTCACATTTTCTCTTTCTTTGTTTTTCCTCATTTTCAAAGAAGGATTTGTGTTGCTAGCAACACCACCATCTCGGCCATTTCATAATAAGGAGTTGCTGCTCTAATCAATGTCATCTTCGGCTCCGGCTACGGCATTGACTTTTTCGCTTGTTTCGGATGAGTTCCTTTTTTTTAATTTGAAGTTAAATAAATGGTTAGTTATTAGAATAATGTAATATTTTCAGTTAAGTTAAGTTAAATTAAAGTAATACTTTAATTTATATATAATGTTTATATTAGTAAAACTAATGTTTATAATTTTTTCAGTTTATAATGTTTAGATTGGATAAATTGATGTTTATTATGTTTATAATTTTTTTAGTCATGGAAAAATATTTCAAACGAAAAATCAGGGAAGAAACATATTCCAGACCTGAAGATGTACTTCAGTATTTTCATAATATGTTTGATTTTGATGGAAAACAAAACTGCATTTTATGTTCAAGAATATTGACACGGAATATGAACTTCAGTATTTTCAGAATATGAAGTCGCGTAGGGGAATATTGTAAAAAAAATCGCTTGTGTTTACACTTTTTGGTCATGTACGAAATATTGCATATGAAAAATTCACACTTTATTGTATGGTTTCTTTGTTGTCAATTTTTTAGATTTAATTTTATTTGATTTTATGTTTGAAAAAAAATATTTGGTTTGCCCCCCTGAACTATAATCCTGGATCTGTCACTAGTGATGGTGATGGAGTTCTTCTCTTGAAATTATAGTAGATTTTAATAATCTAAACTAAAGTTGTGTTTATATTTTCATGAATTCCGAAAACTCAATTTGATGTTGAAATCTAAATCTGATAAATATGTTTATTTTTATATTGAATATACATGTGAATAAATGTATTTAGACTGATTCAGACTTAGATGTAACTCTACCTCTTAATCATTCAAATGCAAATATAGTCCTTAGCTTCTTAATCATTTAAAAACACTATTTGTTACCTTTTATGTTTGAATGATTCGGATTCGGACTTAAAAGGTAAAAGAAAACACCATCTAAAATAACAAAGTTGGTCTTAGAGAAAAGTTTTTCACAAAACATACTTACAATAAGCCCCTTTCAACTATTATTGTTTTCACTTTGACCCTAAATAAATAAAAAAATCTTATAATAAACACCTTAATAAATTAAACTAAAAAAAACAATGTGTTTAGCGCCGTTAACATATAATATTCAATTAAATTACATAAAAGTCCTTTAAAATTAAACTGATGATAATTTATCACCCGTCTATTATGATATTTTTTTCATAAACGAGGGGTTTTGTGTGATCGGTTCCTTATAAATGATTTGTTTGAGGGTCAAACCCGCGAGTTTTTAATTATGAGCAGTTATATGACTTTTAGGGTGGGGGTCATTTGACTTGTTTAATTAATTGATTTAGCTCATCAAGAATTATGAGACAACTCTACCAGGTAGAGTTATGCAAATATTGACCATTCATTTGAAAATGAATGTTCACGATTTCACCACATCACTATACTATTTTAGAAAATGAACTACTTTTGAAATTTATTTATTTTTTTATAAAATGAGTTAATCTTGTCCTTATATTTTGAAACAAAAGGTTGATATGATAACTCTATAATGTAGAGTTATCTCATAACTCTAGAGGAGTCGGATCCTTAATTAATTGATCTTCTTACTATAATGTACTTTGTGGGAAGGTACATATAATTGAATGTTTAATGAATTTCATTACCATAAAAGTAGAAAGTTTATTAGTCTACCTTGATTGAGATTCATGCGAAGAAATTTGTTATTTCTCAACAAAGGTATTGCTCACTATTTTATTTTTATCTTGTTCACATATTTTTTGGGTTGTAATTTAGTATGTTTGTAATGTGGTTCATAACTGATATTTTGATTGATTTGTTGTCATGTTTGTGATTTTATGTGTTTCTTTTTATAATAGAACACATATACATATTGTTACTTCTTCTTTAGTTGTTTGCTATGTTTGTTTCAATGTTTCTATGATGCATGTTAAAATTTTGCAATCGAGTTACTGTAAAATTTATTTTTTATTTATAATTAATTTTATTATGTTTCAATATTTAATTGTTTCATCAGTTTTAATGCAATGTAGAGTGTTGATAATGTGCAAGATATAATACTTCAAATGTTATCGTCCACAATACAAAGGGGTATGAGTGGCAATTCAGAATAGCGGGTCGTGTTTGGGCTTGACCCTACACGACACATTGTATTGTTTGTGTAGATTCAAATACTCAAAAGACAAACAAAATATTTTTCTTTTATTCACCGTAAGACCCAAAAAGGAAAATCAAAATACAAAAGACTCAAAATACGTATAACTAGCAAATAGAAATAGCATGAAGTAGAAAAGCTAGTGTATGTAAACATGTGAACATAATCAAACATTTGATTTAGCATGAAAAGTATAGCGTGCAAACATTCGAGAATAAAAAATTATAACATATAAAGCCTCCAAATCTAATTTTCTAACCCACATAGGTGTAATATGATGCTCTTGGGCTTTGAAAATCTCAGTGACTCTAGACATAGACTTTGTAGGACCATCTCTAAGATCAAAGCAAAAATGAACGTGTAGACATGAGTAATGTTACCACTGGGTTAACCTTTTCTAACGTTCTTAGCAATGGTTAACTCACTCAAAAGTACGATCCCGGCTTTAGTAGCGAAATCATTTGGATCATCGAAGCCAATACAAAAATAATCATCTTTGATTCTGATGGTGCCGAACATTTTATCCAACTTTTTTGACCTAGACTCCAAATCAAATTTGACATTACTCGAGTCTCTCAATACGTCCTCTAACTCGACAATCCAAAACTCGACCAATCAAAGAGAATCATTAAAAAAAACTAGAAAATCCTTCTTCAAATCTCCATTAATCCCCGAAGGTTATCTCGTACCCCCCTCAGCAAATGCAAGCTTCTCCCTAAGAGTCTTCTCACGTGCCCTAAGATCCTTAATCAAAAGACTCTAAGCATTCCCTATGGCTCGTTCTTTCAACCTAGCTTCCAACTTTAAGTTAGTGTTTTTTAATTTCATCATTTTCGCATACAACTCACGGAAGGCAATTTGAAGTTCACTATCCTCCTCCTCTTCTTTATCTTCTTCTTCTTCTTCTCCGTTCTCCACACAATCACTCATTAAGGTATCACAAACAATGGCCTCAAAATTGTCATGCTCATAATTATCTTCATCGGAAGATTTTTTATCAAGGCTCACATGATTATCCATGAACGCGGTGTAGTTACGTTCAATGGGGGAATCGGGTTCCTCTTCCGGGTCACTATCACTAAAAGTGGCATTACATGCAATCGATTTCTTTCCCTCATTCCTTAGTTTAGTAGGACACTCAGTTTTTCTATGACTATAACCCTCACACCAAAGAATCTATCTGACTCATCCCTCTTAAAATTATAATTACGATATTTAGGGAATTTTATAGCCTTGTTAAGGTTATTTTTCTATAACTTCTTTTCATCTTTCAATTTTTTTTCATTGGAAATTTTTTAAACTTTTTTGCAAACATAGCCATATCATCAAAATTGATGTCAAAATCATTATCTGAAACACGTGTTTCCTCCTTCTGGACTTTCAAAGTAATGCTCGATCTTATCTTTTTTTATTTTTTGGGGAGAAGACATGTCAAGCTCATAAGTTTGAAGATCACCTAAAAGATTTTCTAGTTTTATAGAATCTAAAGTACCTAAGGAATTCAAAATTGTCACTTTTGAATTAAATCTTTCAGGTAAGTACCTTAAAATTTTCTTAACTACACAAGGTTCGAGTATTCTCTCTCCCACGTTAAACAATGAGTTCACAATATCTGATAGTCTAATATAGAACTTGTACGAGGGCAGTTTAGATTAGATGGAGGCGTAACCCCTTTTGAGTACAGTAATGACAATTTAACCAAGAACACCCCTCATTAAATACAAGACACACAATCACAACCCAGTGAAGATAAACTCAGTTCGAACTCACAAATCTCTCGTGTATAACTCAGAAGATAATAATGAACTCAGAAGTGACTCATTTAGAGGGAGAGAGAGGTAAGTACCCTAGATACACCTTGGCAGGCAGCCAAACACACCAATCCTTAAAAGGTCTCTAGTCAGGTGTTAAAAGCTTCATAATAAATGACAATGGTGGGTGAGTAAAAGCTCCGGTTTTGCAATAACTTCTTCTTGATGATAATCTCTCTCCAACCAATAATCTCTAGCCAGAAAAACTCTAAGAAGCAGATGATCCTCTTATAAGTGGTTGAGACCAATAAATAAACCCCACACCATTCCCGAGATGCCTCAGTCATCTACCACTGTGAAAGACATCCCTCATAATTTATGTCACAAACATTAAATACCTGATGGATTAGTCAGCTCCACGTCATGAGCATTAAATGCCAAGACATGCCTTTTGCCTAACCACTATGCGTCAGGGAGCTGTTGTCACAGAGGTGGCTCACCAACTATCTGACAGCCCCAAATACCACGGTGGTTTACTCAAGTGCAGATTTGACATTGCCTAGCTAGCTATTTACATCACATAAAGTAAATGTGACATTAAGTAGAGGGTTGTTTGGTTCACAACTCAATGCCCGATAGAACCCAAGGCTGCTCCGCCTAAAGTTCCACGATCACAGGCCCTTCGGTGTTTTACCAGGTATATCCAAGATGGTCAGGACAAACCCCAACGGTGCCTCACTTCTCAATCCTCCAAACCAAGTCCCTTTGAAGTTCCCATGATGAGGCCATCCGATAGAGCATAAAAGCTCTCCCAGGCCTGGCCTCTCGCGAGTACCGTTTGGCCTCACGCTGAATTATCATTATAATCGTTATAGCTCACAGTCAATATAAATAAAATATACAACATGACTAAGTAAGACAACAAAGTTAAAGCATGAGCATTCTCGACCAGCTTCTTCACTGGAAGATCTCCCTGGGCTGCCACGGTGAGCTGCCTTAATCCCTTGAGTCTGTTGTATTACGTGGGGGGATTATCTTTAATCTCGAGATTATCTTCAAGCCCCCTCTACAGAACTAATCAAAGGATTCATTCTCATTCATCTTAATTATTTCAATCTTAGTGGTGAGGTTTTGGAGTTTGGAAGTGTTAACATCACTAGTACCCTCATGAGTAAGTTGGTGTATATCACAAGCCTCTTTAAATGCTTCACATATCATAATACGATGAAACTCCTCTGGTGTGACTGCACAAAATAAAACATTCAAGCCACATATATTATAGTTGGACACTTTATGCTCATCCTCACACCAGGTTTCAACGGATTTAGGAATTTTATAATCACCTAATAAGGATGAGGGTGGGGACTAACCCTTAACTACTGCTTGCCATACTCTCCCATCTATCGAATTAAGTGTTGAGTTCATACGTGTTTTTAAATACACCTAGTTAGAGCCATCAAACAAAGGTGGTCTAGAAATCAATTGACCCTCCATATAAGAACCGTTGGAATTCATGCCTAAGCATGAATCTAACACAATAACTTAGTGTTATAACTCTGATACTAATTGAAAAGTCCAATTGGTTATAGGGTTCTAATATGACAAAGGGTGCAAAACAAGCAAACCATCTATTTTTAAAAAAAATCAACTTTAAATTCAATTAAAAAGTTAATTAACCCAAATAAACTAAGCACTAATTTTAAATCAATTGTTGTGTTAAAAAAAATTAACCAATTTTATCTTAACCTAAACATGCATCTTGTGCAGCGTAAAATAAGTAAATCAACCACAATACCCGATGTACGAGAAAAACCTAAATAGAAAAAATTCGGACGACCCAGCCACAAAAAACTCACAAAGTATCGAATTATAAACGACATGACAAAATACTTACAACGCAGACTCGACGCCCCCTCAAGGCTTGACGCTATTGTAACACCTCGTACTTTTGAGTATTTAAAATTTAATTAATTCGATTATTTTAAATTACACGTGTGAAGTAATTTAATTGAATTAAATATTATGTCTTTATAAAATATTAATTAGTAAAGATAATGATTAATATTTGTCGAATAAAATCATTAAGTGAGTAGTAAATAATTATTTACGTCATAGCGAGTGAATAATTATTTAAATTTACGTCACTGCGTTATTTAAATTTAAATTTTTTTAATAATTATTTGCGTCACTGCGTTATATCTCAATCGGGAGTCGTGTGTAGACTATATGAGGTCAAGATAGGAAAATATTGTAGAGTGACTCGAATGGTGATTTCGAGGTCACGATTGATTACGAATTGGTCGTGACAGTCAAAATAGTGTACCCGGAGGTAGTAATTGGGTCCCGGATCCTTTTTAGACATAGCCGGGTCCATATGGGGGTATTTGGGTCATTTAGATTTGGCCCGTTAGCCTAATTTCGGGATTGGAGATTAAAATCCTAGGTTTAAGAGTTTGAGGCAACCACAGTTCATATTCTAAATACTAGAAATTGATAGAAGGAAGAAAAGAAGAGAGCTTTGGGAGCCAAAATCAAAGGGAATTTGGGAGTGCAATCATCAATTCGCTTTCTACAACGCGTGGTGGGTAATTAACTTGCTTTCAATTGAATTTGCAAAAACTCGTGTTTATATCATGGTAGGTGTAGACAAATTCGATTTTGGGGAGAGTTGTCACATGAAAAATGAGTTTTTGGTGATTTGGGCATTAGATGTAGAATTAAATGTCCAATTGATGTTGAAATACCATATGATATTTTTAAAATATGATTATATTCAAAATTCAAAAGTTTAAATCGTTCAATTAAGAAATTGTGTAATCAAATTTTGGTAAGTGGATTGAATAACCCTTATAAACCCAATTCGTAAACTAATTAATGAAAATAGGAATCATTGATGTTTAATAATGTTTATGATGATTAGAAATTATTTGAAATGTGTAATAAACTTTGGGTATGATTGGGTTGAATTTTGGGATGAATCCATGGAGGTTTGAGGAATAAAAATGGAGAAAATCGAACTAAGGAAGAAGCTGTCAGGGAAGCAACATCGATCGATCGATCGATTGACGATGCCTGTTTTTAGGCAGTTTCTCTTATTTTATTTTTTGGACTTTAGTTTTGAGAAAAAGTCCAAAGTTTATTTATTCAGGGTAAATGGGAGGGATATCTAATTGCCTAGGGACTATGGGTAAATATTTATGGGATGAAAAATGGTGAGAATTTCAAGAATGAATTAAGTTAGATAAATTCATAAATATTTAAAATACGAGTCGATTGGGTGAGTCCGATATTTATCAAGGTGAAGCCACATGGATTATTTTATTGATATGAGTATTAAATAAATCAAGAGTTTGGGGATAGACTCGTGGATTTTAGGCTAGTGCTACGGATGTTAGGCACAGTTTAACGGGATTTGTTTTAATTATATATATATATATATATATATATATATATATATATATATATATATATATATATATATATATATAGAGAGAGAGAGAGAGAGAGAGAGAGAGAGAAGCCCTCTCCTGTAAGGACTCCTTATGGTGCAGACTCCGGTACATACCATTTTTTTAAAATAGTAAAAAAATGAATTTTTTTATGAAACTTCGTGGATATGATCTCTATAGTGGGAAGATCATCTCCAATTTTTTTCATCAAAAAATTCAATTAAAAAAATCGTTGAGATGAAGTGATATGTAAAAAAATGGTATAAATATGCATTTTCAACCGTTGAAATGTTGGCGATCATCTCACCCGTTTTTTGATTGAATTTTTTGATGAAAATTCATGGATATGATCTCGATAGTGATAAGATCATATTCATAAAGTTTCATCAAAAAATTCAATCAATAAAGTGGCTAGCGTTGACCCAACATTTCAACGGTTGAAAATGCATATTTATACCATTTTTTTACTTATCACCTAATCTCAACGATTTTTCTATTGAATTTTTCGACGAAAAAAATTGAAGAGGATATTCTCACCATGGAGATCATATCCATGAAGTTTCATCAAAAAATTCATTTTCTTTACTATTTTAAAAAATGGTATGTATCGGGGTCTGCACCATAAGGAGTCCTTACAGGAGACTTTTTGTATATATATATATATATATATATATATATATATATATATATATGGGTACTTTATAAATATTGGTGTGCATAATATTTACGTGAAAACATACCCCTCTAGTGCTATCATCGTAGGTTGCGCGGTATGGGTGAATCTCTTGGCTAGTGAATGCAGGGATACTATAGTCCCCCTAGGTCATATCGCCCGGTATTTTATTATGTGATTTATTTTCGAGGTGAGACGCCTTGGGTATGATTCGATCTCACTCTCGAAGAAATATGACCGTTTCCACTACGTTTGCGATTTTATTTACTTATTTCGGTGTGAGTTAACCGAATTATGGTAATCGGGTTAGAGTGAGTATACCTAGGATAAAATAGCATTGTAGAGACAAACATCCAATGAGTTATTACTCTGGAGGATGGTTATTATATGCGACATATGTGTGATTATTGTAGTATAATTATACGTGTATAATAGTGTAGATAATTATATGCGGGTTAAATACATAGAGTGTGATTGTATTACATATATAACTAGTGTGAATGTTATATAACCAATTAAAGTGGAATTGATAAAGTAAGTTAATGAGTAAAATAACTTATGAATCAAAGGGATGAAGTACTCGGGATAGAATAGGGTGATAGAAAGATTTGTAATAGGTCTAGTTAAGTGGGGTAGTATAATTAGATGGATTAGGAGGTAAGCGTTAGGTATGCACAGTAGTTAAGGGTTGAGTAATATCTCAAGAGAGTGCGACGTCAGCTTAAATGAAAAGTATTAATGCATATTAAATTATTGCATCTTAAAATGTTTTGGGCTTTGATCCATGTCAAAAATATTTTCCAAAACATTTTGGGTATCCAGCCACAGGGACGCCAAGCTTAAGGACTCATTCTAGGGATGCGTAGCTTCAGCATTTATGGAGGATTGCAGGATTTTGTGTAAACGCTTTAGTTATTCATTCCTAGATTATGATTTTGATTAAGTACTTCATTTGGGCATGTTGCCCCTTTTAGTTGATACACTTTTAGTTTTATTTATCAGATGATGTACTTGGATTCAGTTTTATTTCTATAGACTTATGGTTTGGATTCTGTTTTTGGAACTAAAGTTTATTCGGTATTCATGATTTATTTATTTATTGTGTGATGATTCCGACTCTTATATTTGTGTGGATGAGTTATGTTATTTTGTGTTCTGCATGTGGTTACGTCAAAGAAAGATAAAATTGACACCGAATTAATTTAACATAGTTGGTTAGTAATTTAAAAAAAAATTTGGACAGTGATGCTAAGAATCAACCAAATGAGATTTCTGTTTATTTTGATAAATGACTAATCACCCGTGATTAAAATAGGCGTTATGTCACAACTATACATTTCTCAGCCTATGCCTAGTGTCACGTAAGAGTTCACTCATGTAATGCCACAACGTGTGAGTCCACATATACCTCAGTATCCACCGAACATCTCAGTACCCGTCTGCAGATTGGAATACGTAATTCACTATTTCTTCACCGCAACACCACATCATAGAGTCCACCATGTATAGACGAAAATGAATACAAATTCCACTGCACAAAACGATTCTCAACAAGGTGAGGAGAATTAACTTTTGGTGCCCAAAACAGAATATTCAAAGCATAATAAGATCAACACTTGGATCCTAAATAACTATTGTTTTAGAGAATTTTTTTATAAATCTTGGGGACTCAAAACATAAGTTTTTGCCTCAAAGAAAACTGTTGCACCAATCTCCTATTTATAGGAGGTTTTTCAAAAACGAGATAAGCATAAAATCATTAAAGAAAAATATAAAAATCTTGAAAAACACGTCGGCTCGTTCGAACGAAATGGATCTCGTTCGAGCGAAGCCATGCATCTCGTTCGAACACCTTTCTAGTGAAATATCTAACGAGAATCCAACGAATGGCAAAAATTGACTCATTTGAAGTTTCGTTGTAACATGATAAAATGAGGTACATAAACTCGTTCGAACGACATGCCCAATATCGTTCTAATGACCTTGCGAAAACAAAAAAAAAATCTTCTAAAAAATATTAAAAAGAGATAAAATCATTTTGAATATTTTAAACCAATTTCTAAAAACAAATGTCCAAGGCTCATCATAAATACACATTCATACCTGAGAGATCCTTGAAACATGAAGATGAAAATGAGCACGAAACACGGTACGATGATGTAGATCTTCTAATTTGTCAGCTAGGTCTTCAAGAAACCATGTCGTTGGCTTGAAAGGTAAACACACCCAAGTGCTAACTTATGACTCAAATAGTTTTGTCCAAACACGGAATTAAACAAAACATACAAATTAACTCTATTCAGAAATTTGTTCTTACAAATCTTTCCCTTTGACTATTTCATGATAAAACCAATAATAAAAACGGCCATCAAGCTCATCTAAGACTCAATACCCAACTAAAAAAAAAGAAAAAGTACAACTTTATCAACACATAAACTTGAGTATCTTTGCACGCTTGTAACTTTTCCACTTATTTCAAACTTGCACACTTAAACACACCTTTAAATGTAAAGATAATATTGCAATATATAAAATCTTCATAAGAATAAACTCCCCCCATGTCTAACGACTACCACCTAGGTAAAATGTCTCCACCTAAGATAAATATATCCTCTTAAAACTAAAGTGAAAGATATCATTTCTCCCCTTTTTTGTTCAGGGATAGATAAAGAAAGAATGAATAATAAAACATTTATCCCTCATAAATAATTTTTCCCTAAAATGTGAGAACATGTGATACCAACTGTAATTATAGAGGAAAGAATAATATCATTGCAACAAGAAATGACAAACAACTCGACAACACAAGCACAAATAATCCAAACAAGTAGGGGATGTTTACTCATAATAAAAGCAGTAACTAAAGAATTGCCCCTTAAATAATTATGAATACAGTGAAAGATTAAAGAAGACTAGATGTGCATGGTTAGGCATGGATATCGACTTTCACATATGGGGAAGGGAGGGAAACTTGTTTATTATGTATGAAGAACAATGGCGATTGGAGTGTTAGGGTTGTTAGCTGAGAGTCCACGTCACCACGTACAGGTTATAATTAATATCCTCATAATGGGTGAAGTCGCTCTTATTTATAAGTTTAAAGATCCTACTCATCTAGGTTTCTCCATGTTTATCTTAGTTATAGGTCATAGAGTCCTATAAGGATTGGTCTTCTAACCTGTCAATGTGATCTTTCGAGATTTGGACTTATCACCCTTTATATTCGTAGTCTTCCAATATTCGTCACATGATATCCACGTGACATGTGTTCATCCATTATCCCTTCAATTTCCCCCGAGGATGGGATAATCGTCTAACATGCTGTTTAGCCTAACCTTATTTAATTTGTTTAGCCACATGTTTTAAAATAGTTATTTGGACACGTTCCTAAGTCTGCACGCGTCTGTTCCTTAGGCCACACGATGGAATTTCAATAATTGTTCTGGGAATCATTCAACACATATTTCCACCCTTGGGACACACGATCTAACTTCAGTTTCCTAGGTAATGATAGCGCATGATCATATGGTTGTCTATCCTAAATGACGGATGGCGGTTGACGTAATAGGAGCCAGAGGTATAAGGCCCTTAAAGCCTCATACAAAGGTATTCTTACCATAACTTTCTATCTCTAAAGTTTTAGCTACCGGAAGGAATTTTCCTTGTCTTCTTCCTCTTCTTAATGTCCATGTCTAAGCATGGTAGAAAGTATGAGGTGTGTTTTCAACTGATAAATTTTGAGAATTTCATAATAAATATGGAATTCCTGATAATGTCAACATAAGGATATCCCCATAGTAAGAGGATATCATGGATCTCCCCTCTGTTAAGGTAGCTTTTATGATAGTTTCCATATTATAAAGGGGCTTGTTTTCCTCTTTACCCATTACTGGTGAGAGTACTCTCCTATTATGGAATACTCCCAGCTTAAGCAAACGGTAGATTCCATCGATTTGTGATGGGTACATTAGCCATCAACCAAATTTGTGGGACGAACCTAGGTCTTGAGGAAATCAGGTATTGATATGACTTAAGGTCTTCCCCAAGCTCAGATATGTACCATTTCCAGACCAGGGAGAAGTCCCAAAATTTGGTCAAATATTTGCCCCGACCACAAAAGGATATTGACAAGAATATCCTTATAGTATTGGGGGATCCATATGGAATAAACTACGAAGATCTCAGGGTTCTTGCCATAAAGGGGCCACTTGGTAGGTCGTCTAATTATTTTTATTTTTCTAAGTACTTGAAAAAAAAATTACTGACCGACTTGATTTTTGCGCAGGTCATTTTTTAAATACGAAGCCATCTAAATATCAAGTTAACGTTACAGATTTGGAGAAAGTTCACGTCAAACTCTAGAAGGTGTTCGTCCACATTAGAGGGCGGCTCATATCTTGCTCGGCTACAACTTTACTGTTCAGTTGATCAAATATTTCACACCCGAGCCTGAAGTTTTGTCACCAATTATTATGTGGTCAGTGATGAATCCATTCCAACTTCTACCCTCATTCCTAATGAGACCTCCATGGGGGTTTATTTGGGGGAATCTTCCTCTTATGTAATCTCAACCGAATCAGATTTTGAATAAAAAGAGGAAGAGGACATTGACTCGTTCTTCGACGATATCGACTCTCGCTTTTCTTACGATGTCAATATCTCTGGTTGTCCTTGAGAGGAGGTTGAAGAAGAAGAGAACCTTTGAATAAAAGATTTTTCATTCCCTTCGGTCCTTAGTGACCTGGAAGACATGTCTAGCAAGCAGAGGAAACTAATCGATCTAAGGGCTGCCAGAGATCAACTTAGAAAAAAGACGGCCAACAACAGTCAGGTCGAATATTTTTTTACTGAGAGGAAGAAGAAACTGGTCACTCTCAGGGAAAAGTAGGTCCTTGAGGTGGAAGGTCAGCGTCAGGAGGCTGAACGGGTGAAGCAAAGGAGGACGGACAAGAACCAAGCAGGTGCTCCGCCATCCCCAACTATTATTCCCAACCGACCTATGACGATCAACGTGCCTCAACGGCATCAAAGGGAATGGTCAAGGACCCCTCACCCAAGGGAACTGGGCTCGTCCTTAGGAGATCTATTTTTACAAAGGAAAAAAGCTAGTAACTAAGGTCGATTTGGCCCACGATTATTTAGAGATAGCATTCTCAGTTGCTCAGGCGGTAATGTTATCATTAGACATGCTTGATCTGAGGGGCTTCTCCTTAGAGAGGCTGAACAAGGAAGGCTTGTGGCATAATATTCTGTTAAATCACACGACTTTTTATTTTATTGTGTGCTCCTCTTTATCTATGCAGAGCATGTAGGTCGCTCAGGAACTCGTTGGCCGAGTTGATCTCTATCAGAAGAACAACGATCGGATGATGAAGACTAATACTACCCTGAAGGGCCAGATCGACACCCAATGAAATGAGGTGCACGATCTCAATAAAAATTTGAAGGTTGGGGTGGATATTGAGACAAAAGCGATTGAGGAAGTCAAGCGAACTCAAAATGAGTTCTGCTGGGTGGACACTAAACTATCTAAGTTGAAGACCTCCTTTCGGCGCAAGGTACTTCAAAATCTTATCCTCTAAAGGTAAAAATGCTAGATGGAGTAGTCCTGGGAGGACGATCTGGAAAAAGCCTATAATGGAGGATATGAGGCGACCGTTCAAGAGGTCATCTCGCAGCTGGACTACTATGAGTTCGTTGCTTTTAACAAGGGATGGATAGCCAGCCTGCGAAGAGGAAATGTTTATGAGGGCAATCCTATTTATACCAAAACATCCAGCTTTGGCAAATCTCGTGACTGACCCTTCAGTTATTAATCCTTTTTCCCATATCGTTGTTGATCAGTCTGCCCTTCTTATCGTTTCTGTTCTCATAGGGACTATCTCTGATCCATTAATATAGGATATTAGGGTCACCACTGAGAAATACCGTCTACCTACTACCGTCGATTAGTCTGCTCCTAACCCTTAATTTTTCATTTCATGTAATTTTAATTTTAACCCTTAGTGGTCATTTTTATAGGCATGTGGCCATTTTAATTATTAATGAAAAATCGTGTTCTCATTTGATTTAATTTATTGTCGTGCACTTGTTTAATTTTTGTAACACAACCAGGCTATTTGTTATTCTTATTGTCATATTATTCTTTTGAGATCATGTTTGGTGTCTACCCGATGTTATTTATCTTCCTAAGATTTTTTTTTCTTAACAGAAAAACACATAGTTTGTTTGTAAGTTTAACCTGGTTGGCCAATGTCACTTGGATTTGATCCTTGGTCGTCTTATGTATAGTTTTAGACTGGGCGATGTGTTAAATTTATGATCACTTGAGGTCGATTATAAACAGTCAATGATACGTCTAATCCCATTTTAGTCCAACCAAAAGTAAATGAAATGCCTAATTTGGGTCGATCTACTTTACGTCAAATCGGTTTTTACCTTTTCTAGGTCGATAGAAGTTAGATCGTATCATTTTACAAGTGGGTTTTGGTGCTAAATATAGGCGATCAACTCACATCTGAGTTGTACCGCGCAGTTCTTACGTGGATTTTTGCCTCTTTTAAGCCAATCTACTTTAGATCATACCACTTCTCAAGTGGGTTTTTGCCTTTTCTAGGCGAACGACCTTTTATATCAGTTTTTCTACTGTTTGAGTGGATTTTCGCCTTTTATAGGCCGATTAAGTTAGATCGTGCCACTTTACAAGTGAGTTTTGGTGCCAAATATAGGCGACCAACTCACGTCTAAGCTATACCACGTAATTCTTACGTAAGCTTTTACCTCTTGTAGGTGATCGACCTTTCTTATCAGTCATACCACTACTTAAGTGGCTTTTTGCCTTTTAGGTCGATCTAAGTTAGATCATACCAGTTTACAAGTGGGTTTAAAAAAAAGGTTTGTGATAAAGATTTAGAATAATTTTAACAATTAACTGACGATCATTTTATTGTGCATAAAGAAAGAAGAAAAATGTCTAACTTACTATTTAATGATAAAACTTCCTATGGTTCATGATATTCCATGACATTGGTACTACTTGTCCATCTAATTATTCTAAATGATATGATCCCCCACCCCTTTTTGGACTAGTCGATAGAGTCCTTACCTGTTCGGTGCAAGTTTTCCATCTGATGGCCTCTTTGCTCCGGGTAGCATCTTCCTAAGGACCAAATCTCTGACATGGAACTCCCTAACCTTGACCTTTTTGTCATGTTATTTTTCTAACTCTTGTTAGTAGGCGGACAAGTGTATCAGAGCTTAAACTTTCTTTCCTCGTTTAGATTTAATTTTTGAGTTATCCGGTCATCATTATAGCCATCTTCAAAGATTTCTGATTTTAGCAATAAAAGTTCGATCTCCAAAGGGATGATAGCTTTTATTCCGTCGGTAAGGGAGTATGGAGTCTCTTTTATTATATTTCTTGGTGTTATCATGTACATCAAAAGAACGGAGGGAGGCCCATCCACCCATCGTCCTTTGTCGTTCTCCAATCGTCGCATGATTCCTAAGAGAGGAGTTTTATTGGTTATTTTTTTTTGTCCATTACATAAGGGGGAAGACTACCAATGCATAGTGTATTTTGACTCCTTATTCTTCACAAAAATTATGAAAGGAGTTATTATCAAACTGCATCCCGTTATCGATAACTAGCGCTCTATGTATTTCAAATTGTGTGATGAGATTCCTCCAAATGAATCTCCTAGCGTCTGCCTATCTGATATAGGCAAGTGGTTAAGCCTTAACTCACTTCGCGAAGTACTCGATCGTAGTTATTAGATTCTTTATTTCCATGGTATAATAGGTAATGAGCCCACTATGTTCCTACCCTACTTAGTAAAAGACCATGGACTGGTGATGAGATTCAGGTCTTCCGTAGGTTTCTTAATAGATAGAAAAATAACTGACATTTGGCGTACTTTTAGACGAACCTAACAACATCCTTTTGTATGAAAGGCTACCAATATCCTTGAGAGATCTCCCTATAGGAGAGTTATCTCCCACCCGTGTGTGCTTTGCAGCTACCCTTGTGCATTTTTCTTAAGAGTCCCTCCACTTGATTTGGGTGAACACACTTTAGTAAAGGGTTTGTGAATGATTATCGGTATAATTTTAACTTGTGTGCCTCCTTGCCATCTGGTGCAGCTCCTTGGTCCTTAAATAGGATAATATGGCATCCATCTATGAGGGGTCTAAATCCACTTAGAGAACGCATAGATACTGATCTAGTTCTTCGATTCTAGATCGGTCTATGTATTCCACTTCGATCATACTTTTCAAGTCGATGTCAATGGCTAAATCTAGAGTGGCAAGGGTATCCATATGGCTATTAGTGTTCCTTGGGAGATACTTCATTGAAGAAGACCCAGACTGTTAAAGAAGACCTGCTACCTTATTCATGTAAGTTATCATTCTGGAGTTTCTTGCTTCGTATTCTCCGTTAAGATGATCCGCGATCAATTTAGACTCATAATATAAAATAATGTGGCGAGAACCAGACTGATCTCCCTATGAAGACTATGTACCATGGCATCATACTCTGCCTCATTATTTGAGACTTTGAATCCCGATCTAATGTTTTGCTCAATAAGACTGCCTTGTGGTGTCATAAAGACTATCCCAACTCCTGTCCCCCTCCCATTTGATACTTCATCCACAAAGAGCTTACAAGATCATTCATTCTCACCGGCTACCAATGAATCCAGAATGGGATTTGACTGTTCATCCTCGCCTCTTGGTGATATTGAAAACTCAACTACAAAGTCTTCCAAAACATGACCCTTGATCGTTGTCCTGGGTTCATACTCACTGTCAAACTAGGCCAGTTCTAGGTACCACTTGGTCAATCGATTTGAGACATCGACCTTCTTGAGTGGATCTGTCAAAGGATAGGTTGTAGTGATTATTGTATGTAAAAATTATACTCCCACGTGGACCAATAATGCATGCACACCTGTCATCTATCATGGCCGACCAATCTACTTGATCGGCTTCATGGATACCTAGTCGACTGGAATGTCGACCAACTCCAGAAGTCCAACTAACAGGAACATCAACAGTTAATCGGAAGGAATGCTAAACAACTACGAATTCCAAGAGTTTTACTTATTGTACACAGATGTAAACGCCTGGCAATATAAAGGCATTCCATCTTTAGGGCTTTTGCACCCCTATAAATAAAAATTAATCCCTTAGCTCAAAGGATAACTCGAATCACTCATATGCACACCATAATGACGTATTGTAAACCTTACTGAATAATAACAACAGTGGACGTAGGCTATTTTATAGTTGAACCACTCCAAAATCTTTGTCTCTTGTGTGTGTAGTTTGAGTATTTTATCTTATTTTTATATGTGATTATAAAATTGGAATCAGTTAATTTTTAGACATCAACATATTGGCGTCGTCTGTGGGAACGTTTGTTTGTTATCATTCTCTACCTTAAATTTTGTTTATTTATTCCTGAAGAAATGACTGATCCTGAGAATAGCGCTCGAAATGAAGGAAACACTGTCATTCCATTTGTTGCCCCTAGTGTGGCAGATTTACAAAGCATTACTCTCAACCTTGCTAAAGGTCAAGAAGCTATTCAAGATACTATTAAGCATTTGGCTCGCTTTATGGAATCTAAATCCTCTAGTTCCAGGAGGTAAATGCCACCACCACCATCAGTCAGGCATGAAAGAAGTTATCATTCTTGTTTTTCTCACGCTAGATCATATCATCCTGGTGCAACTTTTTCATTCTGCCCAACTGATTACAATGATGGTGGATCATTTTCTAAAGAAAGACCAAGTGTCCCAGAAAGGCTCAGCGGGAAATTCTCCTTTGATCGACTAGGCCCCCAGGTAACCATAGGAAATCATAGGGAACAGGATCATCGCCGTGAATATAGGTAAGGTTCCACAAGATCTAGGGCCAGTAGGAAGGGCTATATGCATGACGAGCAGACCTCTCAGGAGGAAAGTTCAGCACATAGGCACAAAAAAGCCACCAAATCTACCTCGACTAAGTCTAAACTAGAGGAACATTCGTGGAAGGGATCCATGAAATGGTTAGAAGATAGGCTAACAAAAATGGCCAAGATAAAAAATCCATTACAAAGGAGTTTCATCAAAGGGTCACCTTTCATCCAAGAAATTGTGGAATATCTCACACCCTCCAAATTCAAGCCACTAGTGGTTACTCCAAAGTATGATGGGAAAACTGACCCAGTCTTGCATATAGTGCAATATCAAGCTGATGTCGACATCTAATCAGTGTCGGACGAGATGAGATGTTAAGCTTTCTCTAGTTCTATTACTAGGCCAGCTCAGATTTGCTATAATAATCCCCCCAGAGGTAAGATCTCTAGTTTGCACTAGTTAGGTAAGTTGTTCAATGATAACTTTTGTTTTAAGGCTAAGTTGATCAAAAGTGTCACTCATCTATTGATTGTGTGATAAAATCCAGGAGAAAGCACTAGAGAATAAATTACTAGTTTTAATAATGAAAAGCTAGAGGTGGTAGACTATGAGGAGAAGACATGCATAGCAGCACTTATGAGTGGGTTACTTGCTAAATATCTTTACTATGCTTAGCAAAAATTCCACCTAAAACCATGACAGAACTAATGGCTAAAGCTGGGGAAATTATAAATGTCGAGGAAGCCATGGAAGCCAAAGAAGCTCCCGAGACCAAGGGTGAAGGTTAGAAAAATAATTCCAATTCCTTCAAAAAGAATCAGAAAGAGAAAAGGCTGGATTGAATTAGGAAGTATGATGAATATACCCCACTCAACAAAGGTGTTCACCATATCCTGGAAGAGATCATGGAAAACAGAGGCTTAAATTGGCCTAGAAAGATAAAAACTCCCCCTAACAAGACGGACAAGTCCAAGTATTGTGACTTCTATGGGGATCATGAGCACAACACCAACAGGTGCATTGCACTAAAAATGAGATTAAAAATCTTATTCGGCAGGAAAAGTTGAGCAAGTTTGTTGATCGGAATGGAAACAGAAATGATCGGAAGAGGTCGGAATCTCCAACTCGAGCAATGGATGATACAAGAGAGCAAGAAATGACGATTTTAAAAAGATCTTGACCTACCGAAAAAGCTTGGTGAACCAGGAGTTGAGGTCGGCATGATATCCCTTGGATGCCATTTCATTGCAGATGGTGATAATGGAGGAGGAGATGCCATAGAAAAAAGGAAATCTTATCTGATTGAAGTCAAAGTTTACCCAATTATCAGACAAATTGATATAGTGGAATCAAGCGATAGTCGACCAAGGAAAGTTAATAGAGACAGGATAGTAATTACATTTTCTAAAAATAATTTGAGTGGGGTTCTTTCTCCTTATGAAGATTCGTTGGTTATCACATGCAGAGTTCATCACGGTAAAGTTGCAAGGATCTTGGTTGACAATCGGAGTTCAGTCGATGTAACATGTTATAATTGTTTTAACAAACTAGGGCTGAAGATCACCAAGTTAGAATCGCACCATAAACCTCTCATCGTATTTGTAGGAGAGAATGTATACCCACTAAGGACCATCATGCTGGAAGTATTGGTTGGCACTTGATCAGCAAGTAGGAGAAAAATAATTCACTTTTTGTGTTAGATAAAAATATCCCATCGGTTTACAACATCATCATAGGAAGAGTGGGAATCAAGCAATTAGAGACTATGTCATCCACAGTGCACCAATATATGAAGTTTCCAACGAACTATGGAGTCAGCGTAATAAATGGTAGTAAAAAATATGCCAGAGAATGTTATTATACATCTGCTAACTAGGAAGAGATGCAAATGAAGTGCACAACCACTTTCCACATCGACACTCTAGATCCTCGGGAAGAAGAGCAACTGATAAAGGGACAAGTTATGGAAGAAACAGAAGTTGTGGTACTGGATGAGGAGAATCCAGAAAGAACCACTTACATCGGTTCTAAATTATCTCCTTCTCTAAAACAGGAGTTAATCACTTTTCTTAGAGAAAGAAAAAATATTTTCACCTAGATCCATGAAGATATGCCAGGATTTAATCTGAACTTCATGTTCCATGAACTCAATATTTATTCAGGTTCAAAGTCGATCAATCAAAGTCGAATGGTCTTTAGTCCAAAAAAGAATGTAGCAATCCAGAAGGAAGTAGAGAAATTACAGCGAGCACAGTTCATTGAGGATGTCATCTATCCTACTTGGCTAGTTAATGTAGTGATGATCAATAAGAAAAATGACAAGTGATGCATGTGTGTAGATTTTACAAATCTCAATAAGGCATGTCCAAAAGATTATTTTCCTTTGCCAAGGATTAATCAATTTATCAATGCTACAATAGGTCATGAGTTGCTCAGCTTTATGGATGCTCTTTCTAGTTATAAACAGATTAAGATGAAGCACGAGGACAAGGAAAGCACTTCCTTCATTACCAATCGAGGAACGTATTGCTATAATATCATGCCTTTGGGGTTGGAAAGCGTTGGAGCTACCTACCAGAGAATGGTAAATAAGATTTTTGAAGAGTAGATTAGTAAAAACATGAAGGTTTACGTAGATGATATGTTCACTAAGAGCAAACATGTTATTGACCACATAGCAGACTTGGCTCAAACCTTTGATCAATTGGAGAAGCACCAGATGAAACTCAATCAAACTAAATGTATCTTCGGAGTTCAGGAAGGGATGTTCCCAGGGTACATTATTAACCAAAAGGGAATAAATGCAAACCCCGATAAGATCAAAGCTTTGCTTAAAATGCAGTCCCCGACCAACAAGAAAGAAGTTCAAAAGCTAATAGGAAGGGTAACTGCGTTGAATCGCTTTATTTCCCAAGCAACTAATAAGTGCCTTCCATTATTTAAATTTCTTAAAAAGACTTTTGAATGGAATGAATGAATGTGAAAAGGCTTTCATGGAGCTGAAGAAGTATTTGGGCTCTCCCCCACTCATTTCCCGACTAGTTTTTGGCTATTTCAGAGTTAGATGTTAGCTCGGCCTTAATCCGACTTGATAACAGAGTTTAAAGGACAGTGTATTACACCAGCAAGGCATTTCGAGGAGCTAAAATTAGATATCCACACTTGAAGAAGTTAGCATTGGCACTTATTGAAGCATCTGGGAGAATGAGGCCCTACTTCCAAACTCACACTATTGTTGTTTATACGAATTTTCCTCTTAGACAAGCATTGCATAAACCATAAAAATATGGAAGATTAATGTATTGAGTAGTGAAGCTAGGACAATATGAAATTGTGTACGAACCTAGAGTTCCAATAAAAGGCCAAGTAGTGGCAGATTTTATTGCTGAGTTCACATATGAAGAGGGGCAACATAATCCACGTTTGCTTACCAAGCAGACTTCTACGGAAGAGAGCTTAGCTCAAAAGCAAAAAAAGATTGTGGCTGATTAACCTCAGTCATCGGCTGCTTAAGAAAAATTACAACAGAGCCAGAAGATATTCAGGCATGGAGTACTGGTGGAAGAGGAGTTCTCTGATGACATTCTAACTTAGCAATTGTTTGTGAACAGGTCCTCATATACTACTGGAACTGGAGCAGGCCTCGTCATTAACACTCCGGATAACTTGGATGTAGAATATGCTCTTAGATCCCAATTATAGGATTCCAATAATGAGGCTGAATATGAAGCACTGATCATAGGACTATAATTAACTTTATCACTAGGCGCCGACCAGGTATTGGTATAGAGTGATTCCCAGTTAATTGTTAACTAGATGCAACATATTTATGGTGTCAAAGGAAAAATCATGATGAGATACCATCAAAAAGCGATGGAAGTTATCTATCTAGTCACTTTAGTCAAAATAGTGAGGATTCCAAGACTTAAGAATGCCCGAGCAGATGCTCTTGCTCAGCTTGCTTCAGCAACTCCAATAGAGATCAGACGAACAATCCCAGTGGAGATTCTTGATCATAGAAACATTAATAGGACAAAAATTAGTGTCATAACTATGGAGTTGGGTCCTTTTTAGATGGACCCGATCAGAGAATACATCGAGCGAGGAACATTTCCATTCGACTAAAAGGAGGCCAAGAAGATAAGGTACAAAGTAGCTAATTATATGCTCGACAAAGGTGTCCTATAAATGCGATTATACACGATCTCTTTACTTTATTGTGTTCATCCAAATAAGGTAAATGATTTTATCAAAGAAGTTCACGAGGGTTCATGTGGTGCACATACAGCTGGAAGGTCTTTGAGATAAAGAATATTAATGTAAGGTTACTATTGGCCAACAATGAAGGAATATTAAGTTGCTTTCACCAAGAAGTGTGATAAATGCCAGAAATTTACTACCATTCACAAAAGACCAGGAGCAAGTCCAACACCAATCACTTCTCTATGGCCTTTCACTATATGGGAAAATTGACTTGGTCGGACCATTACCGACCACCAAAGGAAGATTCAAGTACCTTGTTTTTGTTGTTGATTACTTTTCCAAATGGGTGGAGGCATAACCCCTAGTTTATATGCCTTATCAGAGAGTGTTACAATTCATATGGAAAGATGTCATTTGCAGATATGGCATGCCTTATTCTTTCATCACCGACTATGGTACTCAGTTTAATAATGAAGAATTTGAAGAGTATTGCATTCGGTCAGGCACCTAGAAACTTCATTCAGCACCTGGCCATCCATAATGCAATGGAGAAATAAAGATTACCAACAAAATCTTATTAGATGGGCTAAACAAAAGATTGGATAAAGCTAAAGGCAACTGGATTAATGAACTTCACAACATCCTTTGGGAATATAGGATCACTCTCAAAAAAGCAACAGGAAAAACTCCATACATGTTGGCTTTTGGAACTGAAGTAGTAATTCTAGTTGAAATAGGCCTGCCTACTAACAGAGTATTAAACTTTTATTTACCAAAGAGTGATTTTATGAGGTAACTAGATTATGACATGATAGAAAAATTCTGAGAAGATGTTGTTATTTGGATGGTTGTCTATCAACAAAGGACAATAAGGTTTTATAATCGAAGGTTCAAGCCGACCAACCTGAAGCAAGGAGACTTGGTACTCAAGAAAGTAATTTAGAAGAGCAATAAGTTGGAGCCTAATTGGCATGGTCCATATCGTGTCTCAACGGTTATCCGACTAGGAACCTCTCGATTGGAGACTTTGGAAGGGGAAGAATTCAAAAATCCCTAGAATGAAGATCATCTGCGTAAGTATTACGAGTAATTCACTTTGAAAGTTCTAGCCTTAATGTAAACAGTTATTTAAGTTAATGAAATTTTAGTTCTCTTTATTCTTAGTCCTTTTTGTGTTTTCTTTTTTGGAATATGGTGGCTACACCTCATTACACTATGAGATGGGAAATAATATTAGTTTAAGCAAGCAATTTTTCAATTCAAAGTTTCCAAAAAATTTCCTCGCCGAGAAGGGCATGGTTCAAACTTTTCCAAACTTTTCTAACTTTAGAAAAGTTCTCAAAAAGTTCCTCGTCGAGAAGGGAATGGTTCAAACTTTTTCAACTTCAGAAAAGTTCTCAAAAAGTTCCTCACTGAGAAGGGCATGGTTCAAACTTTGTTAAACTTTTCCAACTTCAGAAAAGTTCTCATAAAGTTATTCGCCAAATAACATGGTTCAAACTTTTCCAAATTCAAAAAAGTTCAAAATTAATGAATGATTTGCCCTCGGTAAGTCACGAACAAGAAGTCAGTAAAACTTCTATATTAGAGGTTTTACCTGACCAAGTTAAAATACTGGAGTAAATATATATTCCTAATACACCTGATCGCCAGTGATAACTAATGCTGCAACTTAGTACAATAAAGCTATTTACAATTTTATTTAAGTGCATTAGTTGAATCTAAGGCCGTATATATGATTTAAACATGAATAAAATATTAATATTTGAGCAGGTTATATAGACTATAAGCCGACTAACTAATCTTTATACAGTTTTTCTAGTCGGAGAAAAAAAAAGATTAACAGCAACCATAAGCTTGAATAAAGAAAACTTAAATTTATTCCATTGATTATAGTATATTACAATGGAAATTAATAAAAGTTGTACAAGAAAAATGTAAAACTATCCTACTGGTCATTTTCCTTGGGCTTTATCCATGTCTGTAGGAGGATCATCAAGAGTATATGGGGAATTGATTGAGTTAAAGTCTCTCAGTATTTGCCAATTATTGGTGCCCGGCCTATTGGTTAAATGAGGAGGGCGAACTAGCTCGAGCTCATTTTATAAAGTCCGTAATCCCCTAAATATTTGGTTATTAGACATTGGAGAATAGAGTTAGGAAAATCCATATGGTGTCTAACTTGAAGGGAGGGTTATCACATTCTAGGAAGCTTGCGTCATTCCAACGCCACAGGTCACAATTTTATTTAAACTTCAGTAGAATCAACAAGTTGGTCCATCCCCACTTGTAGCCTTTTTGATTGATCTGAGCAAGATAATCATCCATATGAGCCAAAGCCTCATTACAGACTTCCATCCAAACTTCCCGGGACTGTTTGTGAAATTATAATGTAAGTCTCTCCGCCTGGTTTTGAAGCTTATTGAGAACACTATCTTTGGCCTTTAGTTGAGCAGTTTGGTCGGCAATAGACTTGTCTTTGTCTTGTAACTGGACATATTGGTCAGCAAGGGTTTTCTTAGTTCTTTCTTCATCAGTAGTTGGCTGAACAACTATTCTCTGCCTAGAAGTCTGCCCAGATTTAGTTTTTTTCTTTTAAAGTGCCTCCAGTTCTTCTAATAGTCTTGCATTTTCATTCTCTAAAAAGGAAGCACCTTCATTAGGACCAATGGTTGATGATTTCTTAAAGTTGTTGTAATACCCCGTATTTTTGGCTATATTTATTTTTGGGATTAATTAATTAAATGCGTATTAATTGGAAATTAATCCGGGTTAAAAATACTAACGAGATGCGAGTTGGTATTTGATTATGTGCATACATGTTTTTATATGAATATCGAATTATGAAAAATTTGTCGTGAGTTTGATATACGGCATTTTAGAAATTTTGTTGAGACGCGTGTGACCGCCGCGTCACGGTGTAATATTTTGATTATAAAAGTGAACTTAAATTCTTTAAACCGTATGGTCGTTTTGAGTGCGCTAACGCGTCCGAAAGGGTCGAGATAGTCAGAAAACACTAGCCGGGGGTGTAGTTTGGGTCCCGGGGTATTTTTAGGCCATACCGGCATTATAAAGGGTATTTTGGTAATTTAGTATTTTTAGGAATTAAAAATGACGAAAATTAGAGAAGTAAATCTGATTGGGAATAGACCCACTAAACCCACTAACCAACCCTTAATGACCCAATAAGCTACGGAGGTTATCATTTAGGTTTCCAACTTTCCCAAAGAAAACCCTAGCCACCATAGCCACCTTTGGAGAAGAGAGCTTAGAGAGGGAGAGAAGGAGAAGGAATTCTGCAGAAAATCCTTACAAAATCAACACCAAATTCAGAGACAATCGAGGCAAGTGATTTAATCTCTTTTAATTCAGAGAATGTTTCCTCCATGTTAGATAATCTGAAGATTTACTATTGTTCTTGGAAGATAAATGAAAACCCATGTTGTTTAGACATAGAACTTGAACTTTGAGGACAAATTGCATGTAGAATCATATAGAGATGATTATTCTGGTATTAATATATGTTGGATGTAAGAAAAAACGGATTTAGAATGGACTAATTGAGAACTTAAAAGTTTAGGGTTCATGTTCTTGAGAAATTGGGGAACAATGTAGAAACTTGTGATTTAATGTTGTTTAGGATGTATTAATTCCTTAAAAGATGTTAGTATATGACCTTAGCATGTTTTAGGATGATTAGAGAACTTAAAACATCGTTGGGACTAATTTTAGAAGAGATTTGAGGAGTAGAAATGGTGAAAAACGAGATTGGGAAAATTCTGGGCCGAAACTGGTCCCTCGTTAGAAGACCTTCCCAGGTCGTTCGAACGAGCTCGTTCGAACGAGCTTCTAACGAGTTGACCAGTCGCTTCTAACGAAGGGAGACTTCGTTCGATACCTTCGTTCGAACGAACTGTATTTCGTTCGATACATCCGTTCGAACGAGATGTCGTTAGAAGGTACAGTTCGTTCGAACGAACTGGAATCTCGTTCGAACAGCCTCGTTCGAACGAGACTTCTAACAAGCTGGCAGTTTAGGCCTTTTTGGCCTGTTTTGATTTTGGGAGTCCCGTAAACTTGTTCTAGGGTTGAGATAACATTCCGTTGATGATGTATTGATAGATTTGGGACTTTTTGGTTATTATGAGGAGTAAATTATATACGAGTAATTTAAATCAATGAACCGTTTGGGTTGAGACGTGAGTGTCTACTACGACGTGAGAATAGATTATGGCGCGTATGATTATAAACCGGAATCGTATAAAGTGTGTAAATTATAGATTGGTACTAGAATGAGAATAGTACTACAATTAAACTACGAGATTACTAAGACGTGTGTTTACTTAGTATTGGTATATGAATTGTGTGTATGACATACCTACCATACTTGCTATCACGGGAGGTTTGCGTTCTCTTAGGGCCCTCTAATCCTTGTGTTGCCCGGATTTAGACTGGTTACCTTGATGAACATAGGTCATAGAAAGACTTATTGGAATATTAATAAGTCCGCTGATCGTGGGAGCGTAGGTATGTGTGTGACCCATGTGATGTGACTGTGTTCGCCTCCATCTTTTGTGATGTTGTTATTTGTGAACTATTCCTGAGAGATTCGGAATATGTAATCCTTATGTACGTGATGTACCGGGATAGATAGCAGAGTATGTGTGCACCGCAGCTTAGTTCTCGGGGTGCTTGTATTGTATATTTATGTTGTGAATAATATACACTTAATTAATGGGAACCTTCATGTTAATGTTGTGAAAAAATTACGGTATTGTTTCGAGAAACATAACGGGTTAGCTGATAGTGAAATATATTGCATATGGAGCATCTGAGTTTACGTTAAACCCCTATTTAATTACGTGCGTTATAATGTTAATAGAACCGAGTAATAAGGGTAGGACCTACGACAGTCTAGCTAGATATGACGTCACTTAGCTAGTGGTTTGTGTCGTTGTAGATGGGTACTTAGGTTAGGAGTGCACAGTTAGACGAGAGGTGAGAATATCATGTGAGTGCACGTCCTAACATGTACTTTGCATTTAATGTTTTAAATGATTTTAAAGCACTTGCAGGTTTTTAAAATATCTCCACATTCGGGCTCTGACCTGTTTGCTTTCAAATCTATTTTCCTTGTAAAACCATTTTAGGTGCCTAGCCACAAGGACACCATGCATAGGATACTCATTCTGGTGAATAGCTGTAGCTGTTTGTGGAAGCTACAGGGATTTTCTTGTAGACGCTTCTATCACTTGGATTCCAGATTCATTATCTATCAGTTGTAGGGCATGTTGCCCATTTCTATTAGAGTTACATTTCCATTACAGTTTCCAGACTTTGGCATGTATTGATTTAGTATTCAGTTTACTTATATCAGTTGTGGGATTTGTAGTGAGGAGTTTTCCTCCAGACTTTATTTACATTATGTGAGGGTTATTCTATTTACTTCATTATGGTGAATGGTGTTATTATTCTTTATTACACTTGTTGCATGTTAATCAGACTTTAAATAAAATTTGGCACTTACTTTTTAAATACTAGGTGGTTAGTAATAATAAAAATGTTTTCGACAGTGATGCTATTAACTGAGCCAACTTGGCATTTTGAATTAATTTAATAAAGGAGTAGCTACCCGGTATTTAATTAGTCGGGGTGTCACAGGTGGTATCAGAGCATCAGGTTCTAGTGTCCTTTAGGATCTGACGGCTTATTATGTTTCCGCTAAGTTTCTTTGATATAGAGCCCTATATTTTAGGACTGTTGTACTCTTTTTGTGTATGCTTCGTTCTTCAGCTATTTTAAGTTTATAAATAGCGAACTTATAAACTTTGTTCTTATTTCAGATGCCTCCACGATGTGCACAACGAGTTCCCAGGAATGCAACGCCCGAGCCCCAGCCCGCTCCAGTTCAGGGCATGATGAACGCCGCTGAGGTTGCAGCTATAGTAGCCCAAGCAGTAAATGCCGCAATTGCCGTTGTTCAGCAGGCACCACCTCAGGCACCGGTTGCCGCGCCAGTACAGGCAAATGCATTCCCGTCTGCTTGGGAGCGTGTACATGACACTTTTCAGAAAGTGCATCCGCCAGAGTTTGCAGGTAGCTCAGATGTAGTAGTCTCGAGCCAGTGGAGGAAGGATATGCAGAGGCACTTAAGGATGTATGAGTGCACGGACGTCCAGAAGCAGGTGCTAGATACTTTCAAGCTAGTTGGATCTGCGCTACAGTGGTGGGAGTCTATTACCACCGTGGAGGAGAGGGATACTCTCACTATTCAGGACTTCTGGGTGCGGTTTGATCGCAAGTACTTTCCGTCGGCTGTTCACACGGAAATGAGAAGGAAATTGATGAGTCTAAAGCAGGAGGGTAAGACTGTGGCCGAGTATGAGGCCGAGTTCACAAATCTGTTGAATATCGTTCCAGATGAGATACCAACAGAGAAGAAGAAGATTGAGAAATTCACGGACGGGTTGACTTGGAGGATCCGTCACCATCTCTTAGGGAACCTTTCGTTGGCCACGTATTCTAATGTGGTTAACGCTGCTTTGTTACACTTCCAGGACCACCGCTTTCATATGGCTGAGGGCAAGAGGTCGGGAGAGTCTAGCCATCAGGGCAGGACTGGAGGACATGGTGCCAGTGGGGCACAATCTGTTCAGGGGCAGAGACAGGGTGAGCAGGGTTCGCAGCAGGGGGATCAGAAGAGGTTCTGATCAGGAAACTACAGACAGGGACAGGGAGGTTTCCGTCAGGGCCATCAGGGTCCAAACGGCCATCAGGGCCAACAGGGGCAGAATGGGCAGCAGTTTCACCAGGGCCAGCAGGGCCAAGGGAGGAACGGTAATGGCCACCAGGGCCGGGGACAGCAGGGGCAGAGAGGAGGGAACTTCCCAGGGAAGTGTTTTGTTTGTGGCAAGACTGGCCATAAACGACAGGATTGTCCTGATAGGGGCAGGGCCCCACAGCAGCAACAGCAGGGTGCTCGCCAGGAGCCACAAAGGCCTATGTTTCCCGCCGCTCTTCCCGCACCGCCACAGATGGCAGCATTGCCACCCATTCCAGCAGTCCTAGCTCAGCAGGGGCAGCTACAATATGGACGTGTCTATAACGTCCACCAGGCTGCAGTTCTACAGGCACCGCCCGCGATTGAAGGTACGTTTCCTATCCATGGCACTATGGGTCGGGTATTATTTGATACGGGGGCTACACATTGTTTTATAGCTACACACTTCGCGAAAGCTTTAGGATTGTTAGCTACGGCAGAGAGCACAGTGACGTGTGTTGACTCACCATTGGGGAGTGGGTCACTTATCTTCTTTATATGCCGGGGAGTGGGAGTAGGGATTGGTAGTCTGGTATTACCTGCAGATATTTTGGTATTAGATATGCATGTTCACGATGTGATTATCGGTATGGATTGGCTCATAGCTTATAGGGCCGTGATTGATTGCTTCAGCGGGAGCATTGTTTTTGCCATTCCGGGGCAAGAGATGTTTGTAGTGGCGATGCCTCGCCCAGAGGGAGGATCGACCGCTCATCTGTATTACATTGAGGAGGATACCTCTAAGGAGGTAGTGATTCCTTTAGATTCTATCCCAGTAGTCAGGGAGTATTCGGATGTGTTTCAGGAGATACCAGGCCTACCCCCTAGTCGAGAGATATACTTTGTTATAGACCTATTGCCAGATACGAGGCCTATAGCACGCGCACCGTATCGTATGGCTCCGGCAGAGATGCGAGAGCTACGAGATCAGATAGAGCAGCTGTTAGGTCAGGGCTTTATTCGCAGGAGTACCTCACCTTGGGGCGCTCCAGTTTTGTTTGTGAAGAAGAGGGACGGTTCACTGAGATTGTGTGTGGACTACCGAGAGTTGAATAAGGTCACGATACGGAATAAGTATCCGTTGCCTAGAATCGATGACTTATTCGACCAGTTGAGAGGAGCTTCTTTCTTCTCGAAGATTGATTTGAGATCGGGATACCATCAGTTGCGTATCAGGGAGGAGGATGTCTAGAAGACTGCGTTCTTATCGAGATATGGTTCTTACGAGTTTCGGGTTATGCCTTTCGGTTTGACCAACACTCCAGCAGTGTTTATGGACTTGATGAACAGAGTGTTCAGGGATTTCCTAGATCAGTTTGTCATTGTCTTTATTGATGATATACTGGTTTACTCCCAGACAGAGGAGGAGCACGCCGAACATTTGAGGCAGGTTTTGCAGACACTTCGTCAGAACGAGTTGTATGCAAAATATGAGAAATGCGGGTTTTGGTTGAAGGAGGTCCAGTTTTTGGGACATATCATTTCCGACCGGGGAATATCTGTTGATCCGGGGAAAGTATCAGCGGTGAGGGAATGGGGACAACCCATGACACCGACTGAGATTCGTAGTTTCTTGGGTCTAGCAGGATACTACAGGAGGTTCATTCGGGGTTTCTCAGAGATAGCATGTCCTTTGACACATCTGACTCGTAAGGGTGTGCCATACATCTGGAGTGATGCCTGTCAGCTGGCATTCGATGAATTGAAGGATAAATTGACCTCAGCACCTGTGTTAGCATTGCCGAGACCGGGAGTTGAGTATTTGGTTTACACCGATGCGTCTTTGCAAGGGCTTGGAGGTGTATTACAGCAGGAGAGACAGGCCATAGCTTATGCTTCCCGTAAGCTTAAGACTCATGAGAAGAATTACCCCACGCATGATTTGGAGTTGGCGGCAGTGGTATTTGCCCTACGGATTTGGAGGCACTATCTTTTGGGGGAGAAGTTCCAACTGTTCACGGATCATAAGTCCCTACAATACCTGTTCACGCAGAAAGAGTTAAATATGCGGCAGCGTAGGTGGCTTGAATTTGTGAAAGACTACCAGTTCGATATCCAGTATCACCCAGGTAAGGCTAACGTGGTAGCAGACGCGTTGAGCCGTAGGCCAGCAGATGAGGTGGCAGAGGTGTGGAAGGCAAAGTGGAAGGAATTGGGACACCAGGATGCAGTGGCTCGATCTTTCATGTCTGTGATGACTGTTACACCGCAGATTGTCATGAAGGTAGTACGGGCACAGGCTAATGACTCGTTCTGTCAGGAGCAGATAGTTCGATTACTAGCAGAGGGAGCCGAGTCCTATACCGTTAGCTCAGACGGGGGATTACGCTTCAATGGGAGATTGGTGGTTCCGGAAGGGGAGGAATTGCGACACGAGGTGATGGCAGAGTCGCACAGCTCACGGTTCGCGGTGCATCCCGGAGGGGACAAAATGTACCAGGACATGAGAAGGCAGTATTGGTGGAGCGGTATGAAGAGAGATATCGCTGAGTTTGTTTCGAAATGCGCCACTTGTCAGCTTGTTAAAGTGGATCATCAGAGACCGGCAGGATTGCTACAGCCGTTGGAGGTCTCGGTGTGGATGTGGGAGAGCATATCCATGGACTTTATCACGGGGTTGCCTACGTCGCAGAGGGGTCACGACTCCGTTTGGGTAATTATGGACAGGTTGTCCAAAGTCGCTCACTTTTTACCCGTAAGGACTGACTACACTACGGGACAGTATGCCCAACTCTTCATTTCAGAGGTTGTGAGACTTCACGGTGTGCCCCTAAATATCGTGTCTGACAGAGACAAGATATTTGTTTCGAGGTTTTGGGAGAGCTTCCAGGAGGCCATGGGCACGGAATTGCGATTGAGTACGGCTTATCATCCGCAGACCGAACGCACAAATCAGATGTTGGAGGACATGCTGCGCATGTGCATTATTGACTTTGGGGGTGGATGGGAGCAGTACCTACCACTGGTGGAGTTTGCTTACAACAACTCCTATCAGTTCACTATTGGCATGGCTCCGTTTGAGGCATTGTACGGTAGGCCTTGTCGTTCCCCAGCATGTTGGTTAGAGGTGGGGGACAACAAACTACTTGGGCCGGAAGTGATTCAGGATACTTCGGCAAGGATTGAGTTGATTCGGAGTCGCATTCGGGTAGCTCAAGACAGGCAGAAGAGTTATGCTGATGCGAAGAGGTTTTTCAGAGAGTTCCAAGTGGGGGACCAGGTGTTGCTCAGGGTATCTCCTATGAAGGGGATTATGCGATTTGGGAAGAAGGGGAAGTTGGCACCAAGGTATGTGGGGCCGTTTCCTATTATTGAGCGGATCGGACCGGTTGCGTATAGACTTGGGTTACCGGAGCATTTGCATCGGATTCACGATGTGTTCCATATTTCCTCGCTAAGGAAATACCTTAGAGATAATTTGGCTCATTCTCACTTTGCTGTGGAGGACATCGATCTCCAGCCGGATAGCTCCTACGAGGAGGGGCCGATTGCTATTTTGGACCGAAGCGAGAGGAAACTGCTGTCAAAGATAGTCCCGTTAGTGCGTGTTCAGTGGAGACATCACAATGTCGAGGAGTCCACATGGGAGCGCGAGGATGAGATGCACGAACGTTATCCAGAGTTATTTTTAGCAGGTACTTTCTAGTTTCGAATTTCGGGACGAAATTCAGTTATTAGGGGGGAAGTATGTAATACCCCGTATTTTTGGCTATATTTATTTTTGGGATTAATTAATTAAATGTGTATTAATTGGAAATTAATCCGGGTTTAAAATACTAACGAGATGCGAGTTGGTATTTGATTATGTGCATACATATTTTTATATGAATATCGAATTATGAAAAATTTGTCGTGAGTTTGATATACGGCATTTTAGAAATTTTGTTGAGATGCGTGTGACCGCCGCATCACGGTGTAATATTTTGATTATAAAAGTGAACTTAAATTCTTTAAACCGTATGGTCGTTTTGAGTGCGTCAACGCGTCCGGAAGGGTCGAGATAGTCAGAAAACACTAGCCGGGGGTGTAGTTTGGGTCCCGGGGTATTTTTAGGCCATACCGGCATTATAAAGGGTATTTTGGTAATTTAGTATTTTTAGGAATTAAAAATGACGAAAATTAGAGAAGTAAATCTGATTGGGAATAGACCCACTAACCAACCCTTAATGACCCAATAAGCTACGGAGGTTATCATTTAGGTTTCCAACTTTCCCAAAGAAAACCCTAGCCACCATAGCCACCTTTGGAGAAGAGAGCTTAGAGAGGGAGAGAAGGAGAAGGAATTCTGCAGAAAATCCTTACAAAATCAACACCAAATTCAGAGACAATCGAGGCAAGTGATTTAATCTCTTTTAATTCAGAGAATGTTTCCTCCATGTTAGATAATTTGAAGATTTACTATTGTTCTTGGAAGATAAATGAAAACCCATGTTGTTTAGACATAGAACTTGAACTTTGAGGACAAATTGCATGTAGAATCATATAGAGATGATTATTCTGGTATTAATATATGTTGGATGTAAGAAAAAACGGATTTAGAATGGACTAATTGAGAACTTAAAAGTTTAGGGTTCATGTTCTTGAGAAATTGGGGAAAAATGTAAAACTTGTGATTTAATGTTGTTTAGGATGTATTAATTCCTTAAAAGATGTTAGTATATGACCTTAGCATGTTTTAGGATGATTAGAGAACTTAAAACATCATTGGGACTAATTTTAGAAGAGATTTGAGGAGTATAAATGGTGAAAAACGAGATTGGGAAAATTCTGGGCCGAAACTGGTCCCTCGTTAGAAGACCTTCCCAGGTCGTTCGAACGAGCTTCTAACGAGTTGACCAGTCGCTTCTAACTAAGGGAGACTTCGTTCGATACCTTCGTTCGAACGAACTGTATTTCGTTCGATACATCCGTTCGAACGAGATGTCGTTAGAAGGTACAATTCGTTCGAACGAACTGGAATCTCGTTCGAACAGCCTCGTTCGAACGAGACTTCTAACGAGCTGACAGTTTAGGCCTTTTTGGCCTGTTTTGATTTTGGGAGTCCCGTAAACTTGTTCGAGGGTTGAGATAACATTCCGTTGATGATGTATTGATAGATTTGGGACTTTTGGGTTATTATGAGGAGTAAATTATATACGAGTAATTTAAATCAATGAACCGTTTGGGTTGAGACGTCAGTGTCTTCTACGACGTGAGAATAGATTATGGCGCGTATGATTATAAACCGGAATCGTATAAAGTGTGTAAATTATAGATTGGTACTAGAATGAGAATAGTACTACAATTAAACTACGAGATTACTAAGACGTGTGTTTACTTAGTATTTGTATATGAATTGTGTGTATGACATACCTACCATACTTGCTATCACAGGAGGTTTGCGTTCGCTTAGGGCCCTCTAATCCTTGTATTGCCCGGATTTAGACTGGTTACCTTGATGAACATAGGTCATAGAAAGACTTATTGGAATATTAATAAGTCCGCTGATCGTGGGAGCGTATGTATGTGCGTGACCCATGTGATGTGACTGTGTTCGCCTCCATCTTTTGTGATGTTGTTATTTGTGAACTATTCCTGAGAGATTCGGAATATGTAATCCTTATGTACGTGATGTACCGGGATAGATAGCAGAGTATGTGTGCACAGCAGCTTAGTTCTCGGGGTGCTTGTATTGTATATTTATGTTGTGAATAATATACACTTAATTAATGGGAACCTTCATGTTAATGTTGTGAAAATAATTACGGTATTGTTTCGAGAAACATAACGGGTTAGCTGATAGTGAAATATATTGCATATGGAGCATCTGACTTTACGTTAAACCCTTATTTAATTATGTGCGTTATAATGTTAATAGAACCGAGTAATAAGGGTAGGACCTACGACAGTCTAGCTAGATATGACGTCACTTAGCTAGTGGTTTGTGTCGTTGTAGATGGGTACTTACGTTAGGAGTGCACAGTTAGACGAGAGGTGAGAATATCATGTGAGTGCACGTCCTAACATGTAATTTGCATTTAATGTTTTAAATGATTTTAAAGCACATGCAGGTTTTTAAAATATCTCCACATTCGGGCTCTGACCCGTTTGCTTTCAAATCTATTTTCCTTGTAAAACCATTTTAGGTGCCCAGCCACAAGGACACCATGCATAGGATACTCATTCTGGTGACGAGCTGTAGCTGTTTGTGGAAGCTACAGGGATTTGCTTGTAGACGCTTCTATCACTTGGATTCCAGATTCATTATCTATCAGTTGTAGGGCATGTTGCCCATTTCTATTAGAGTTACATTTCCATTACAGTTTCCAGACTTTGGCATGTATTGATTTAGTATTCAGTTTACTTATATCAGTTGTGGGATTTGTAGTGAGGAGTTTTCCTCCAGACTTTATTTACATTATGTGAGGGTTATTCTATTTACTTCATTATGGTGAATGGTGTTATTATTCTTTATTACACTTGTTGCATGTTAATCAGACTTTAAATAAAATTTGGCACTTACTTTTTAAATACTAGGTGGTTAGTAATAATAAAAATGTTTTCGACAGTGATGCTATTAACTGAGCCAACTTGTCATTTTGAATTAATTTAATAAAGGAGTAGCTACCCGGTATTTAATTAGTCGGGGTGTCACAGTTGTCAAGTTCATCCCTTAGAGAATTATTTTCTTTCTCTAACATAGGAGTAATGGACCTAACACTCTACAAATCTTGACTCAAGGAAAGCTCATTTTTATTCAAATCAGAGGTAATATCCTTCAATTTGGTGTTAAAGCCCCAACCTTCACTTAAAGCTTTATACTTAGCCTCATAATCAGAATGAAGTAAGGCGAGTGACAACTTATGATCTCATTGAAGTTGCTTAATCATTTTATAATATGTTGCATTATTAGCCACAACCCTGTCTAGTAGACAATAGAGATGAATGTATGACTCCTTGACTTGGTTAAATACATCTGAGCCGAGCAACCCAGTTAAGTCTTCTTCAATCAGGAGAATATGACCAGCTTCCAGAAGATTCCTAATTCTTCTGAGCAGATCAGATTCAGCAGATATTATATCTTTCTTTCTTGCATCAAACTAGAGAAAATTACAAATATATAAATTTGTGAGGCAAATCCAGTAGATAAGACAACACAAGAAATAAAGTCACATAGTTCAACAAGAATCAAGAACATTCCAAAGTACGAATAGTAATTAAAGGAAAAAGTATTCTTTCGTTAAGTGATAGTTGAATTATAAAATTTGCTACATCATCAAAAAAGAAAAAAGAAAGAATAATAAAAGAAAAACAAATAATAAACTGGCTAGACCTTCTCCTCATTTTTGGCCTGGTCTTGGCCAACAGCTGGTAGGTCGGCACTGGTGCTAGGCACCATTGAAGACTCAAGAGGTATTATAGAATATTCCCATAATCCCTCCTCATAACCAAACTCCTCATTCAGGTTGGGAGGAGTACCAAGATCATATCTTGTGAAGAGTTTAGAGTTCTCTTCAGTGTTGACCAACTTCAAGGCTTCAGTCCATCTTTCTTTGAAGGATAACTTTTTAGCATACTGGATTTGAGCAAAGGCAGCAAAAATGCCCTTTTTCCAGCCTTTATCAAAGGCAACTTTGCTTTTGGCCTTCAAGGAAATAACCTCAGAAGTCAGACGGGTCACTGTGTCCTCAGCATTGTTACCTCGAAGGTGACTTCTACAAGCTTATCCTCAATATTTTTGGTATTGCCTTCAGCACCTTCAGCTCTCTCCTCGGCAGCCTTTATTTTGCCTTCAATAATGTTGACCTTGTCATTGGCCTTCCTTAAATCTTCTTCCCAACACTTTTGCTTCACATCCAAAGCTCGTTGGGAAACTACCAAAGAGTTCTTTAGAACTTCAAAGGACTCTTTAATTAACTTCTCCAGGAAAAGAACGCAGTTGGTCATCCTTCTCCACCATCTGGTTAAAATTAACTTGGAACTACAAATAAAGGCAAAGGGTCAATCATAAAGACAAGGATAAACAAGCAAAAGAAATAAGGAAAACTTGCAAAGGCTAAATTATGGCAAGCTCTCTCAGTGAGCCTAGATCTCGGGATAGGGGTTGAAGCAGCACGATCAGTTGGAAGGGTCCCTAATTTGATCAAACCCCTGGCCAAGCCAAGGTTAATAGCAACAGAGGCTTGCCTGAATTTTCTTCACCAACTCTTATTGGCTGGTGGTTTTCTTTGCAGCTAAGGCCTGCTGCTCGACTGATCTAGTATGTGCCTATTTTGAAGGATCAAGCAAACCTATCGTTATCCTATTCAATTAGTTCTCCTCTGCCTAAGTCTCATCAGCCCCAATAGACCTCTTATCAATGGCCTTAGATTTCTTTCAATTATTTTTTTGCCAGTGTCACCCATCAGATTGGGCATCTTCCTCTTCATCATATCTATAAAAGGAGAAAGTGGATTATCATAAACCTCTAAAAATTCAAATGAGGAAGAAGTTACACCTGGAATAACTTCAGCACCTGCTGACTCAGTGGCTGAAGAAGTTGGCACTGGATCTTCTTCAAGGTTGACAGTAATGGGGGGCAGAGCAACTGTAGGTCGGGCAATAAAAGATGTGATGGAACTTTTATATTCCAACAACAGGGATGCATCCCTAAAATGTTCATCCTCAAACTTATGGTTTAAACCCCACTTGAACTTAAGATCGTTGAGGTTGATTTCCCCTTCCTTGGGGCACTTTTTTCTTGCTCTCCTCTGCATCAGAAAAGAAACAACAGAGTTAGTCGATGTATATCATAAATGAAAATAAAAGAGGAAAAATAATTAGCAGATTGATATCCCATGCCTCGTCTTAATTGGGTAGATCTGGGACCAGTATAAGCTACCCTAGTTGTAAGATGGCATATTGCCAGTTCTTGACAATAAGACCATACTCCCAATAATCCTTATTGGAGTCTGGAAGATTGACTACTAAAGACCTATTGGCTTACCTAGTCTTTAAATAGTAGGTACTCTCCAACAGTTACCCACTTATAGCAAAACATCAACTCCCAAACCCCAATATGGGTCCCATAAGGTTCATTAACCTCTGAACCCCATTTAAAACTCTCCAAGTATTAGGGGCTACCCTAGCAAGAACTACATTGAAATATTGACATAATTAAAGAAAAAGGGGATTCAGTGGAAAGGTTATACCACAACCCAGCTATGAACAGGCACTACACTAAATTTGTCTACTTGTCACTATGATTGACTGTAACAAGTCCAACTTATCAAGGTCAATGACCGTGACAAGTCTGGGGGTGACAACTTTCATTATCACGGACTTATCACGGTCATTGTTCGTGACAAGTTCATTAGACTTGTCACAGTCAATGACCGTGATAATATTAGGCACGGTTAATAACCGTGACAAATCACTGCCCTTTTTTTAAACTGCCACGGTCAATGACCGTGACAATTCTGGGCAAAATTGAAAAAAAATATGTTGGGTTGTATGGCTATTGTCACTGCCCAGCAGTATATTTGTACCTATTATAGCAACGTTGTGCCTATTCAAACATCATATATCCAAATAAAATAGAGATAATGCAAATATACATTCAACACAATATGCATCATAGAGATAATGCAAACATACATTCAAAACAATATGTATCACGATATAATCCAAATATAATTCAAATATAACAACTTAAAACAATTCAATTCAAATAATGTCACTACATGTCTGGGGTGGATCTGAGGAGGTGAGTAGGCCACACGATATACGAATTGATACCCCCTTGAATATTCATCGTGCCACATTGTTTGCGTAACCACAATGGGGAGTTCTCCTTCCCGGGTATCACATGCGTGATGAGCACCTTGGCCTCGATGTCTTGAAGCAAACGTCCATGAATTGGCATACCCTGGACGGTATTCGGGTCCCTCAACCCCCCTATCCGATGGCCATCAAATATGTCCTGTATAAATATGCTCGGCCAACCAAGTGTCATCATCGGTCGGCCGAAGGGAGCTAAATAGGGAACTGGATCATCAGAGTCCACACGTGTCGGCGATGAAGCAGCGAGGTCCACATCCTCATCCTCCTCCACCTCCACCTCCACCACCTTCTCTTTCCCTTTCCCCTTACGCTTTCTGCCCAACGAACGCTTCACGAATGAGATATATCTTGGACCGTCGCCTCCAAACGGGACAGCTTCGCGTCATGCGAGTCCACCGTTCGAGCCAACCCAGTGTCGCTCGTCTTCAATCCGATGATCCTAGATTTGGCCACCCGCGAGCTCACCCCCTTTTCCTCCCCTTGCGATCAGCGCCAAGCACTAGGCTGAGTGTGTCCGTGGACAAAGATGCCTTGTCCGCATCAGGCTGCGACTCATGCACTTCCTTAAGTTTTGATTGGAACGACAAAAAGCACATGATTAGTTAAATAAGTAAATAAAAAATTATAACGTAATTAACAAAAAATAAACTGTCGGATTACTTACAATCGTGGATGCGACAATCGGGGAAACCTCCTTATCCTTCCCCTTCTTCGTCCGAATAGCCACATAAGCATCGAGCCTATGTGGCCTACCCCCAGGGGCACTCCCCATCCCCTGAAATAAAATAATGCAAAATCGGTATGGGCCCCGCAAAGTAAAATAATGCAGAATAATATATTTCTGTAATTATAGAAAAATAAAATCTTAACATCATCTTATACTCCATCTCGACATAAGACGTCCGACCGAAGTAGTGCACGTCCATCTTTTTCGCCCGATTTTCCCTCCCCAATTGGCGAGATGCCAATTATCGCTCCCCCGATCTCATTGTCAATGAACTTATGCCATTGTGCCAATGAGATCGGCTCCTTCGACGGGACGGAGTCACGCATTCGGATAATGGAGTATTTATTATAAATTGAAAAATTGTTTCAAATTCGGGTTATCATAAAAAATGGATTGATATTTGCTAGGAGCGGCCAAGTCATCCACACTACTATTTAGACGTTTTAGTGCATGTAGGAAAATTGATCACGACTCGTTGTTGATATACTCCGAGTAAAACACTTGGTTAACCTTTTGAAATGCACAAACAAACGGCTCATCGCTCACGTGGTTGTTGCTCTTAAACTTGGACAAGTCAACCATTTGGCACTTGAACCTTGTACATCATTATTAACCTCATTCTCCTCCGCTTCACCTAGCATATGGATATGGAAACTCTTCATCATCATGACATCTCTTTGCGTATTTCACAAATTCATTAGCACCTCTGCGAAACACATCCCCCATTCTATTTGTCTCACCCATCCACTCTTTGTATTTAGGATATCCCATCACAGCTACCACAACTAATCACCTACTAAAGGTAAGAAGCGTATAATCCTGGATTAGTATAAACAAAACTTAGACTTATAGTATGTTTCATTTAATTATGTCTTATTTACATTCGATTTTTAAATTTTCAAATTCAAATTCAATTTATAATAGAAATTCATATTTCCTCCATCTCCTCTAAAGGGTGAGTGATCCTATCCCATTCAAGACAACATATTTCTGTAATATACTTAATAGCTCATGCAAATTGTTACGATTTGAGAAAAATTCGGCAGCATATCCCCATAGTTCTCCAAGTACACGGTGTAGATTGGCAAGTGTGAGTGTTATTTCAATTGATCAATTGAAATACCACTCACACTTGTCAATCTAGTATGTACCTAGAGAACATTAGGATACGACTGCATAACTTCCTCCAAAAGTAACAACTTTAAGCCACTAAAAATATTATCAGAAATTATGCAGTCCCAAACTGTCCAAACGGGACAATTTGAGAGATCTCATTACAGGGGTAATGACTATCGAACGGGTCTACGACCTATTGAATGCAAACGCATAAGAACTAGAAGGCTAGTATCTATGCACACTATATGTAATTTCGAGTATGTTGCATTTAATTATCATACTATATATATATTGTTCGTGATACAAAGTAATTTTAGAAAAAGTTAAAAAATCCCACCCCCATATGGACAATAATCTAGTGGTCATGCCACTTTTAAAATTAACCAACCCAACATCGATCCACTATAATCCAACGACGACAAACCAACAAATGTGTATCCCGTACTCCTTCTAATTCATCTACTCAATTAATTCATTTCATCACGTCTATAAGTATATCATCATTAAAGCTATACAATTAAACTTACAATTAAAGTATACAATTGATTTTATTAAAGCTATACAATTGAAGTTACTTCGAATCTCAACAATTATCTCTTAATTAGGGGAAATCCTACTTGCATATGAAATGGGCAATGATTATTAATTTACTAAGCTAAAACCAAATAAGGGGAATCTAAAGGCCCCACCACACACAAACACACGTACACACCACCCTCATTCCCCCTGCCCCACCCCCTTCCCCCTACAACAAACCCCCTTCCCCTCCCCACCACTGCCCCCCCTCCCCCCCCCCCCACACACACTTCCCCCCTGCCCCACCCCCTAACCCCACCCCCAGCCCTGCCCCCTCCCCCCACCACACACACACATATACACCACCTGCCCTACCCCCCAGCCTTGCCCCCTCCCCTCCCCCCCCCCACACACACACCCGCGCGCGTGCATATACACACACATATATAGAGAGGGAAGAGAAAGAGAGATAATCGTACCTGAAAGTAGAGAGAGAGAGAGGGGGGGGGAAACCAAAACGGTGGGAAAAAAAAGAGGGAAGGTTTTTTGCTGGGAAAGTTATCACAGACATGTCACGGTCTTTGACCGTGATAACTTTATAAGATTGTCACGATCATTGATCGTGACAAGTCTGTGACAACAATACTTACCACTGACTAGTCACGGTCAATTACCGTGACAAGACTTTGTCACGGCCTTGTCACGGTCATTGACCATGACAAAAAATGCGTATTTTTTGTCATGGTCAATTAACGTGACAAGGCTGGTCGACTGAAGGGTGACAATTTGACCTTTTTGGTGTCGCGAGGGTTAGGATCCAGTGACCCTCAGAAAGGGAATAAACATCAATGGGACCCCTGGGTATCTCTAAATCCACCCAAGAGGAGATTTTCCTTTTTTTTAATTTCATATAAAGAATTCTCATCAACGATGTGAACCATGGTGAAACAGAAGAAAATATGATAAAACAAAAGAAAAGGAAAGAAAGATTATATAGAATCAAAGATAATGGCAAGAACTAAAGAAGGAAATAATCGCACAGAGAAAAACTCGAAAGCAAAGAGAAAACTAAAGATCAGAAGATTTGAGGTAAAAGAAAAGAGGGAAACTTCATACCTATTTATAGGTTGCCTCAAAAAATGGGAATGAAATGATTAACTGAACGAATGGTATAGCTACTGTCGGCTGTACGCTTTTCAAAACGTCAAAAGACAACTGTGTCCTTCGACGGTTCAAAAAAGTTTGAATTATTTATAAAAATGCCATCATTAAACAGTGCAGGCATAAATTTTTACAATTATGGGAGGTCGGCTATCGACCAAGCACCCAAAACCTAATTCCTAGCAAAATCCTGGGCGAAATTCTCCATACTTTCACTCAAGCATCAAGCATGGAGCATTGGGGGATTGTTGTATGTAAAAATTATACTCCTACGTGGACTAATAATGCATGCACGCCTGTCATCCGGTGTCGCTGACCAGTCTACTTGATCGGCTTCATAGATACCTAGTTGGCTAGAATGTCGACTAACTCAAGAAGGCCAACTAACAGGATCATCAACAGTTACTCGGAAGGAATGCCAACAACCTATAATTCCAAGAATTTTACTTATTGTACAGCTTGGCAATATAAAGGCGATCCATCTTTAGGGTTTTTCACCCCTATAAATAATTAATCCCTTAGCTCAAGGGACAACTCGAATCACTCATATGCATAGTATACTGAGCTATTATAAACCCTACTGAATAATAACAACAGTGGACTCAGGCTATTTTACAGCTAAACCACTATAAAAATTTTGTCTCTTGTGTGTGTGGTTTGAGTATTTTATCTTATTTTTATCTATGATTATAAAATTAGAATCAATCCATTTTTAGACATCAACAAGGATAATAATGGTATGAGCATCAAAGTAGTGCCTCAATTTCTTGGTTGCGATCACCAGCACCAAAACCAACTTCTGAATAGGCATATAACCGATTTTTGCCTCAAGGAGAGTATGGCTAACGTAGCAGACCAGACTTTACTCCCCATTATATAAATAAACTATTGTAGCGCTAGTCGCGTGCTTTGAGACAACTAAGTACAGGTACATATCTTCCCTATTTTGGGGGGTTGACAACAAAGGAGGAGATCCCAAGTATTGTTAAATTCCTTATAAAGATTGATCACACTTCTCTGTCCAAATGGTGGAGTTTGCTTTCTTAAATGCCTGGAATAATGACCGATACTTATCCAAGGATCATAAAATAAAGTGATTCAGAGCAGCTAGCATTCCAGTGACGACCTGGATGTCCCTAATAGTAGTCGGTTTTTTGATATCTTGCAGATCTTTGATCTTATCTAAATTTGACTCTATACCTCTTTGGGTTACCAAATACCCACAAAAATTACCAGAGCAGACTTCAAATATGCATTTTGAGGCATTAAGCTTCATCGTGTATTCTTCGAGAATCTTAAAGGTCTTCGTGGGGTCTTTGATGTGATCTGTTGTCGGCTTTCTTTTGATGAGCATATCGTCAATATATACTTCCTTGGTAGATGATCGAGGCAAAAACCGAGCGTCCGTGTCATACGTTAATTGTTGTTATCGGCTTTCGACCGCAATACAAGAAACCCACACTTTAACTACACTCTTATAGAGTCTAGTGGCTAATCTGGGTATCAAATCCACATGGGAATGTTTGATAGATTTTAATTGATTTATTACTTCTAAAATAAAAGTGTAAAAGATGATAATAGGGTGAAAAAGGAAAAAGGGGAAAAATAAAGTAGTAAACTAAAGCTAATTAAAACTTAAGCAAAGAATAAGAAAACGGGATTAGGATCACATTCCCGCCATCGGCTAAACAACTCGTATAAAGGATTTTGGTTCAAAAATAATTAACCGGGCATAAACAATTAATCATAAACATCACGCATGAAGAGACTTAACCCAAAAATGCGAGATAAAACTTTTAATAAAAAAATGGTCACAATTGGATTAATTTCAGAATATCTCTATAAACACTAACGTTGCATAACAAATAAAGTTATACACCTAAAAATTTCAACTTTAATACACGAGGTTTCAATTAATTGTATTTCTACCCAATAACCTCACTTTCAAATCTCAATGCCCATTAATGTAGGAAATATAATCCCAACCCTTGAACTAGCTACTAAACATGATGGTGTTAGCAACGCAAGAATCCATTAACAAGCACGAAAAAATAATGAAACAATAATAACAGTGTTGGAATTTAAGGTTACCAAGGTTGAAGATTACAAACATTCAAGAAGAACTCAAAGCTTAAAGAAAAATCAAAAAAGCTATTGAATTGAAGGTGCAAAACTTGTAAATTGTTCTCCGAGATGTTCCTCCTTAATTATGAGCTTTGCAATCAATAAAATCTATCTTAAAAGAACCATTATGACTAAATATATAGGTTAGAAGTCGTTTAGAAGAGTCCCCAAAACATAAAACTCTCTACTCTAAAAAATAGAAGGATTTGGAACGTCACTAACATCAAACTGGTTCGGGGTTCGGTTAGGTTTTTCCTGCTGCCTTAGTTGCCTCTTTTCTTGTGGGTTTGGGATTTTTTTCTCAATCTTCAAACTTGCATAACTTCTACACCGTAGCTCGGATTGGGGTTTCGTTTCTTCCAATATTCTTGTGACTTCATATTCTTCGACTTTCCACCTTGTACCACCTCCGGACTAAGGCTGAAAATTATAAAAATTACCTTAAAATCCCCATTTCTTGGTTTCTTTCACTATTTCGAGTTCTCTCTCGCACTAACTTGCATGAAATACCTGTAAACATATGAGAAATACACAAAGTAAGATATACTCGCCAAAAAGGGTTAGTGGCATGAATATGAAATAAATTCAAGTTAATTACGATGCACGGGATCATAAAAAGACCGAAATGAAGGAAATAAATATGAAAAATTTATGCCTAATTAAATCCCCCTAACTTAGAACGTTGCACGTCCCGAGCAATGTAAAAGAATAAGAGTATGAGTTAAGGACCTTTCAAAAAATTTACTGGGATATAATACCTTTTTGGCTGGCAAGCGATTGTATTTAGAATATGCAACAAACCCTTAAACCCCTAGGTCACCCTAATAGGACGAGTGGTATCTTGTGAGGGCGTGAAGTGAATATACCCACAAAATTTAATTTTCAACTCAAAGAAAAAATCAAAATACTTAAAAATTGTACAATTTAAACTCCTTAAAAATAGTCACCTTAAATTTATATTTAAGACTCTCAATTTGCAGTGTGTGTGTGTGTGAAGCTGAAAATCAAACCGCTAACTTCCACAAATTAATCATTATGTTACTTTCCAAAAATTCATTTTGTATCAATATTCTCACGGGATGCTCTCATAAATGAATCACTCGGAATATGACTATTTCCTCTCAATATGCGTGATTTATAAGAGTAAATATAATGGAACACAAATTCACGTACATAAATTTGAAAGGCGGACTTTTTTAGGTGAAAATATCTCTTCAACGGAATACGGTTTTTGGGAAACGGGAAACATCCTCTCTTAACACACCAATTAATCTCTCTTATTATCTTTTCGTTTCTTAGACCCTACACGCGGTAATTAATTTCAAAATTCGGACTCGATTAGGACTTTTTCAGGTTGTAAGGTGTATTGGGTATAAAGATGGGAATGGCTTGGAAATTCGAAATTTGAAAATTTAGCTTACAATGCCCGTTGACACTTTTCCTGGCATTTGCTCAATTTTTTTCTCATATTTCTATTTTTTGTTGAGCATTTTTCTTTTTCTTGCCCCTTTTTATTGCACCATTTGGACTTTTAATGATTTTTTTTATTTTCACAACTTCGGGCTTCATGGGCTTGTCGAGTTACCAAACAAGTTAGAAAATTTTATTAAGCTCAAAATGGCTAGCAAAAGGAATAATTTTTCACTACTTTTTATGGCTGATATTTCTTGTCAAACAAACGAGGGCCTAACTTCATTATCCAAATTACTCATTATTTTACCATATGCATCTCGAGATTGTATGTTTAATTTAGAGATATTTTTAGCTCATTTTTCAAGATAATATTTCACTCGTTTCCCGTAAATGATCAAAACAAAGGAATTGAGATCCTCAACGACTTTTTTAAACAGTGAATTTGAACTTTGAGTTAATTTTTAACTCGAATTGATTTAACTACTCACAAAAATCGATAGGCTCGAAATCTCATCGGGTTAGTTAATCTCCACACTTGTTCGTAAAGTCGTCAATTTTCGCTCAATTTATATCTTTGGTCAATTTCGGCTTAGTGTGTTTGATTTTTACAATTTGAGACTTCAAACAAGATTTTAGTGATATTTTTGAAAACTTTAAATTCTAATTTTTATTTATTTTAAAGGAAAATAATTTTGGCTTTTTCGAATTTTTCAATTTTTTTGGAAATTTTGGAAATTTTCTGATTTCTTTGGACATTTTAAAATTTTGTGAAGATTTAAAAATATGCACTTGTCACCCCCTAACTTAGACTTTTGCATTGTCCTCAATCAAAAGGACTAAAATCTAAATAAGAAAATTAGAGTGCAAAAATAACACGAACAAATATTAAAATGCAATAAGACACTATATAACATCAACACGCGACTCAAAAATATAACAAAAAAATCACCCCATACGCGTCGGGAGTGCGACGAACTCTCTCTTTCCTCTACAAACTCACCCGAACCCATGTACGGGGTCTGATGGTCTCCTCGTATCCCTCCTCCTCACATCGTAAACAAAAAGTCAGAACAAGTGGGGTCAGTCCCATAGATAAGGGGGACACCTTGAAGTTCGTGATAACTGAAGTAAATGAGATCCTTTTGGTGCCCAATCGGATCAAAACATACTTGTCCCGACTTGGAGACAACATCTTGGTGAAAATTGAAAGGACACACTAAACCTAAGTCTCCCTTAACTTCGGGAATGCATGGGTCGGGCTCTAAATCGGATGAGACTCGAGTCCTCTCCTCGATCGCATCCGAGGACTCAAGTGGTATGGTTTGATGTTCATAAAGAAGGAATTCATTTATCATATTTTCCATTCGCTCTCTTCCAAGTGACTTAATAAGTCCAATAGAGATTGGACTTTGACAGTGAGGCTCTCATCCACCGGCCCAAATTCTTTCTCAAAGTACTCTCGGCTCATATCTCCTAACTCTCTCCGGCTTGATCTCCGAATATTCTCTCACACTCTCATCGAAACTCTCTCCCCTGCTCACGCCTATACACTCACTCTAGCTCTCAATAACGGTCACTAAACACGCCTCCCCCACTTCTCGATAAATGTTAGTATTATCGCTCTCACTTGATGTAACAAAACATACCCCATATCGGCTTTCTCATGTGATTCCTATCGACGTGCTCATTTATTGTTTCTTCCATAAGATCAGTCTCTCGCAGTTCGATCTCATCACCCTCATGCTTGGTGATGCTGAAGATATTTGTTTCGAGTGTCATGTTCCCGAATGTGAGTTTCATTTGTCCATTTCAAGTATTAATCAGTGCGTTAGCCGTAGCTAAGAATGGGCAGCTAAGTATCACAGGAACATGATTGCTCGGTAGAGTAGAGTGTTCCTCATCCCAAATAACAAAATCCACTGGGAAGTAGAAAGTGTCAACTTGTACGATTACGTACTCAATGACCTCCTGAGGTATCTTCACAGAACGATCCGCTAATTAGAGAGTTATCTTTATGGGCTTAAGGTCACCCAATCTAATTGCTTATAGATGGAATAGGGGAGCATGTTAACACTTTCACTTAAATCTATTAACGCTCTCTCAATTCGATTCTTCCCCATGATGCATGAAATGGTCGATGCACCCTAATCTTCAAATTTTAGTGGAAGGTCACTCAACAGTACTGAACTAACGTTCTCTACTGAGAACACGTTTTTCTTTACCTTTAGCCTACATTTCACCGTGAGTAAGTCCCTAAGAAACTTAGCGTACCCGGGAATTTTCTTTTTGGTCTCGAGAAAAGGTAAATTAATCTTTACCTGCTTAAGAACGTCTAGAACATCATCACGGGTAGTCTCTTTGGAGTGGGATACTAACCGTTGAGGGTATGGAGTAGAAATGGGAGGTTTCACAACCACCTCAGGCCTGACTATATTGTCATTACCACTATTACTCAAGGGGACATCTTCGGCCTCTTTCGTGCTGGGCAAATCACCTTGTCATTCTGCTCATCGTGTGAAGGAGATGATAAGTCAACTACTCTCCCACTACATAGAGTGTTTATCGCACTACATTGCACTTAATTTGCATTGGAAGTAGAGCTAACATAGTTTTGACCTCGGGGAGGTCTTTAGCCTTGGGATGGAAACTTTCCCTTCTCTTGTACACTTAATGATGATTGCAACGTAGAGATGTTTGAATTTATTTCAGTAAACATTAGGGCATTTTCATCATTGGTTGCAGATTGAGCTTGCATAAATTGGTTCAAAGTATCCTCGAGATTTCTTCGCGGTGGAGTGATATAGGGCGCCAGAGGTGGTACTTGCATAGGGAGAGCTTGTTGGAAATGCAGCGGCGTTGGGACAACCTGTGAACTAGGATTCATCGTTGCGTGTGGTTATCCTCAAATGAAACCAGGATGGTTCCACAACGAAGGGTTGCAAGAATTTCCGTGAGTGGCATTAAAATTACCCTTGAAATCTCCCACCGCCTCCACTTGCTCTTGAAGCATCACTTTGCAAGCGGGTTTTATCAGGCTTTCCTTTGTTAAATGTCTCGCCTAACAAATTGCACATACCTCATCTCTCATTGCTCGAGTGGATCCGAGTGTTTCTCTTGTCCGTGATTCGACGACGTCTTCCACTTTTTTCTCAAGTTGGCTTATTCGAAGTTTCATCTCAGCTTCTTTTTCCAATTGATAGAGTCCGAAAAAAAAAGGAGTTGTGGACGTTTGTCAAGTCTGGGTTTGGGCATTATGGTCAGTTTTGTCCCATGCTTGAGTAGTAACGGCGACATACTTAAGGTGGGCTCTGCATCGTTTATGTCTAACCCAAAAAATTCTCCCTCACACAGTTTCAACGAGTTGTTTAGAAGCTATACTTAGCTCGTGGTGGAAGAAAGAGATAAGACGATACTTCTCAATACCATAATGGGTGCATGTGTTGACTAACTCGTTAAAGTGATCCCAACATCGACCAAATGGCGCGTTTTCTTGTTGTTTAAATATTTGAATTTGAGCTTTAATGGAATTTGTTCGATGTTGGGGATAGAATTTCTAGAGAAACTTGGCTTGCATATCCCTCCACGATTCAATTGAGTTCGGTGATAAAGGCCATAGCCGGGTCTTGGCTTTATCCTTCAAAGAGAAAGGAATTTTTTTTAGGCGAGTGACGTCTTGAGTGCGCATTTGATCGCTAAACATTTCGCACGCCTCTTCAAACTCGCGGATGTGGAAGTACGATTTTTTCGAATCCATACTATGGAATGTGGGAAGAATCTGAATCACCCCATTACGAAAACGGAATTACCCCGCATTATACGGAAGTAGAATGCATACCGGTGTGACGGTTCGCTCGAGATATAAGAGGTCTCTCATGGGGCGATACAACATCTCACCCTCACCCGTACCAGAACTAGCGTGGTCAGACATCACACTCTCTCCAATTAACTCAATATCCTCACTCGACACCCTAAAAGTGTGACTCAAAGTGTGACTAGTGATGGAATTGGGCGGTTTAGGATATGGAATCCACAAATGTGGAACGTGAGGAATATGTGGGTTATCGGGATCGTATTCAACTATAGGATTCTCGTGAATTTTAATCAGAGTTGGTTGAGGATTTTGCATGAAAGGAGTTGAGATATGCTATATTTTTTTTTTGTCTTTTTATTTTATTTTTCTGATTTTTTTTGGAATTTTTGGTTTTATGATTTTTTTTTTTGCCTTTTTAAGAATTAAAGTCAAATTTTGGATTAAATTGACCTAACTTAAAATTATATTTAATCCCCGGTAACGACACCAGTTTGATCGAGGCAAAAACCGAGCGTTTGTGTAATACACTAATCATGGTTTTCGACCGCAATACAAAAAACCTAAACTTTAACTACACTCTCATGGAGTATAGTGGCTAGTCTGATATCGAATCCATAGAGAATGTTTGATCGATTTTAATTGATTTATTACTTCTAAAATAATGATGGGGTGAGAAAGGAAAAAGGGGGAAATAATGAAGTTAACTAAAACTAATTAAAACTTAAGCAAAGAATAAGAAAACGTGATTAGGATCACATCCCCGCTATGGGATAAACAACGCGTATAAAGGATTTTGGTTCGAAAATAATTAATCGAGCATAAACAATTAATCATAAATATCACGCATGAAGAGACTTAACCCAAAAATGCGAGATAAAGCTTTCAATCGAAAATGGTCACAAGTGGATTAATTTCGGAATATCGCTATAAACACTAACGTTGCATGACAAAGAAATTTAAGCGCCTAATATTCCAACTTTAATACACAAGGTTTTAATTAATTATATTTATACCCAATAACCTAACTTTCAAAGCTCAATGCCCATCAATGGTGGAAATATGATCCCAACCCTTGAACTAGCAACTAAACATGATAGTGTTAACAATGCAAGAATCCATTAACAAGCACGAAAAAATAATGAGACAATAATAAAAGTGTTATAATTTAAGGTTAATAAGGTTGAAGAACACAAACATGCAAGAAGAAATCAAATCTTCAAGAAGAACCGAAAAAGCTATTGAATTGAAGGAGCAAAACTTGTAAATTGTTCTCCTAGATTTTCTTCCTTGATTAGGGGCTTTACAATAAATAAAATGTACCTTAAAAGAACCGTAATGACTAAATATATAGGTTAGAATTCGTTTAGAAGAGCCCCAAAAAAATATAACTCTCTACGTTAAAAATAGGGGGATTTGGAGCATCACTAACGTCGAACCAATTCAGGGTTCAGTTCGATTTTTCTCGCTGCCTTAGTTGCCTATTTTCTTGTGGGTTTGGGATTTCTTTCTCAATCTTCAAACTTGCATAACTTCTTCATCGTAGCTCAGATTGGGGTGTCATTTCTTCCAGTATTCTTATGACTTTATCACATTATACTTACCAATTGGCCCCGCCTTTGAACTAAGGCTGAAAATCACCAAAATACCCTTCAACTCCTCATTTCTTGGTTTCTTTCACTATTTTGAGTTCTCTCTTGCACTAACTTGCATGAAATACCTGTAAAACATATTAAAAATATACAAAACAAGGAATACTTACTAAAAATGGTTAGTAGAATGAATATGAGTTAAATCCAAGTTAATTGTGATGGAAGGGATCATAAAAATACCAAAATTACGGGGATAAATATGAAGAATTTATGCCTAGCAATAGAGATAATCTACTTCTTAAACGTTTTGGTTATGAGGTGCTGATAGGTTGCTCATATGTTCTTCTAATCGAAAGGAATTACCTTATAGTAGAAAAGACCTAAGGAGGTATTTGGTGGTAGCCTGAGTATACATCCACAAAGCTCATGCGTTGACGTCCTACCATGGAATTCACGAGTTGATTAATCTGTGGTAATGAAAATTTATCTTTTGGGTAATGCTATTAATGTTGGTAAAGTCTACGCATACTCTCCACTTGTCGCACTTTTTTTTTTACAATAATAGTGTTAGAAACTTGGTTTGGGAAATGAACTTCTCTGATGGAGCGACCTGAAGTATCTTATCAAACTCTGTCTTCACAGCTTTCACCTTCTCCAGGGTTGACTTTTTGGTCTTATACTAGATCGATTTAGCAGTCGAATCTATGTGCAGTCGGTGATAAATGGTCTCCGAGTTTATTCCTGGAAAGTCGATTTTATTCTTAGAAAGTCATATGGTTGCCATGTAAAGACATTTGCATTGGTTCTAAGGAAATGAGCGAGCTGATATGCTTTATCCTTGGGTAACTCTGATCTGATGAGGAAAGTCTTTTTCGACTGTGATGAATCTAGAGGAAGTAAAATGAGTTCCTCTATCACGCGTTCGACATGATCCAGTCATGTTTCTTCTACTCTGGCCGAGCATCCTTTAGTTGCTACTTAGGCTGATTATCCTTTGAATCATTATCATCCTGACTTTTTTTGGATTGACTCTGTCTTTATTTGATGGCCGAAATAAAATAATTGAGAGTTGCTACTTGATCTCCTATACTCTCAACCACCCCATGGTCACTCAAAAACTTGAGCTTCTGGTATAGGGAAGAGGGGACAACTCTCATATCGTGAAGCCATCATTTGCCTATTATAGCATTATAGGGTGACTCTGACTGGATGACATGGAACTCGAACTCCTTATTGGTTGAGTCAAACTTTATTAGTAACTTGATATTCCCCAGTTGGTTTCTATATCTCTATTAAGACCAATCAGTGGCCCTATGTTAGTGTCAAGGTCTTTGATGCTGAAGTCGATCTGGTAGAGCACTGTCAGGTACATGATCTCCGAATAGCTTCCCTAATCCACTAGTATTCTTCTAACATAAAAGTTTATGATTAACAAAGTGAGAACCAAGGCATCCTTGTGTGGCAGATTCATACTGACCAGATCATCATTGGTGAACAGGATAGCCCAATCAATGTCAAAGTCTCTTCTCTCACTCTTAAAAAGGACAGATTTGGACAAGTCGACTTGGAAAGCCTGTTGAACATTGGCAGAAATTCTCATTTTCTCTCTAAGCTTTTTATAGTGTGTTAAGATAGATCGATGTTCCCGTGAATGGCTGCAACTATCCCTGTTGGGGGTAGATCCTCGTCTGCCTTCTGTACTGCATTGATCTTTGTCAAAACTTTTGGCTTCATTATGCTAACGTGCTACTTGAGGTACCCTGCTTAAACTAACTCCTACAATATTTCTTGAACATTTTGAAATTTTCCTTTAGGTGCTTGTGATCTTGGTGATAGGTGCACCAAAGGTTAGTGTCCTTATCATTAGGATCGCTAGCCATCTTAAGTGGTCTCTTAAAGTAGGCTTCATCTTTAATATACATGATAATATTGTAAATTGTCTCTTTGAAGACTGTTTCCAATGCCTTGTATCTATTCTTATTAACCTAAGACCTGGGGTGACCTTTGGGGCCTTCATTACTGAATCCCTTCTTGGCCTAAGAGGGTTGATTTACCCTCTTGGGGTCCTTCTTAAGTTCATTATTCTTTTGGTCGATTTGGGGCCTCAACGTTGATAGGATCGTCCACCACCTTAGAATACTTCTCAATATGAGATATTAAATTATCTATCGCAGAGGTTAGTTTCTTTATCATGGAATGGTAAAGATCATTTTATCATTCCAAGATGAACTTAAGTAATGAGATCGTTAACTTATCGCTGCAATTTTCGATCTCGTTGTATATCTCCTAGTACCTCTAGGCGCACTTCCTGAGAGACTCCTCCTCCCTCTTCTTAAGAGAGATCAGCAAGTCAACCTTTTGATTTCCTTGCTACTAATGATAAATTGGGCCACGAATTACTCATACATGTCTCTAAAAGAGAAGATCGATCTGGGGGATAATTTCTCAAACCACTTCAGATTGATTTCCCCCAAATTAGATGGAAACACTCGACATATTAGGGTATCCTGATGATTCCAAAGAGATACGGTCTTTCGATAGTGCCTGATATGATGGGCGAGATCTGTCATCCCATCGTATGTTATCACTTTTGGCATGGAGAACTTCTTATGTAGTTTGAAGGACTCTAATTTCTCAATAAAAGGGGACGAGGAGCCATACCCCAATGCCATTCTAGTTAGGTCCTTGGGAGTTCGAGCTAAATTTAGCTTCATTATCCCTTCCAACTCTTTCTGGATGAGCCCACTAAGCTCGTCACTCCGTATTCTATTTGGTTGTGCCTATGGATGGGAAGGTTTGCTATTTTGTGCCTACTCAATGGATTGAAACTGACGGTGACTGTGGTTGATGGAATTTCTCCCAGGGGAACAGTTGCCACGCCATTAGTTAAAATGCGGCATGAGAGGGATCCTTGAATGAGAGGACCTCAGAGTTTGATATTATTCGCGGTTTCTTGGAGATATAGGGCTTATTTGTTAGCGCTCCTAGATACGAGAATCAGATCTATAATCTTTTGATATATGGGTTAATTGCCTCCTCAAATGGGCGGGCGATCTCTTGATCATGATCGTCCAATGTTTCCTAATAAATACTGTCTAGATGGGAAGCAGCTCTTCCTTCTGATCGCTTGATCGACAGTGTGCGGTATCGATGACTGGGCCTAAATCTCCTGGGAGATCTCCCCTAGATCTAGAATGTCGCAGCAAAGAAGGGAACCTAATAGGAGTGTGGTCCATCCTCACGACACATATTTCAAATTAGATGTAGCGCCTTGTGCACATGTGGTGAGATTAATTTGCACTCATGATGATTGTTAGGCTAAACGACTTCGATAATGGTCAAAAATTTGAGGTTCCCATATACGACGCCAAATTGTATGGGATGTTTACCCACAATAGAAGTAGTAATTAAAGATTAACCCCTTCAATAATTATTAATGCAGTGATATAGTAAACAGGACTAGATGTACGTGGTTTGGCAGGGAGATTTGCCTACGTCCATGGGGAAGGGAGGGAGACTGATATATTATATAGGAAGAACAATGGTGACTGGAATGCTAGGGTTTCTAGCTGAGAGTCCAAGTCACCACGTGCAGGTTAAAATCAATATCCTCATAATGTATGAGGTCGTCCTTATTTATAAGCTTAAAGATCATACTCATCTAGGTCTCTCTATGTTCATCTTAATTAAAGGTCGTAGAGTTCTATAAGGATTTGTCTTCTAACCTGCATGTGTGATCTACCGAGAATTGGACTTATCTCCCTTTATATTCACGGTCTTCCAATATTCATCACATGATATCCATGTGACACTTGTTCGGCCATTCTTCATTCAATGATAAATCAATACCAATTTTGATACAAAAATGATACCGACTTGAATACAAAGTGAAGCATGATATACCAATGTAATCAAGCAACAAGAGATGCCAATATGATCATATAACATACTAATTTGATTCAAAGATAAAGCTCATCCTAAACATGGATTAAATGCAAATGCAAAGACTCAAAACAAAATAATACCATATATATAAATATGCAAAATATACTAATGACACACATGCACATATACATAGGAATAAACACCACAAACAAGACACAAAACACAATAAGCTTTACTCATTAGCCTAGTATCGATGTGTCTAAATAAACATGTGGTAAACAGAGTGAATGGGCATGAACTGGAAACAAAACCCAATCACTAAAAAATATCCAAGGAATATTATTTGACTGCATTAACTTTATCAAATAAAGATTTAGCCTCATAGTGAAAAATAAAGTGGACTCATAAAAGGACAAAGAAGAACAATGCACACTAGCCTAGAAATTTTGATGATTCTCAAATTAATAGTGTCAAGCATGAATTAAATAGGACTCATTATGCAAACCCATTGATCTTAAACTTATAACACCCTCAAAATTATAGATATATCATTTTCCACTCATTTTGAAGATACCAATTTAATTAAAAAATAAATAAAATAGAATTTGTCCTTGGCAATATTATCTTTTCTTTGCCTCTTAATTTTTTAGGCTCTTGCGAACGGTGATTTTTCATGCAAGAAAGATTTCTCCCTTTATATCCCATTTCCCGTGCACACTCATATATTAAATAAAATAACAAACTCAAGGGTAATGGTTTTTACATACACAAATCCTACAATTAAATATATATATATATATATATATATATATACGATAAGATTGTTAGGCGAACACCTAACTTAGATCATATAACATATAAATTAAAAATCTAAAAGAGCTCATGCATATGTGTGAGGAGGCATATCCAAAATGAATCTATTAAGCAAGTCATTTTCAAACTACTCCATGCATGCATAATTAAGAATAATCTAAGCATTGAAAATCATAATAAAATATTGTAGACGCGTGGAAATATGGAAGGAAGTGGATTCAAACACACCGATATGCCACATAAAATGTATAAAACCAAACTACACATAAACTAAAATCTTATTGAGTTTTTAAACATTTTTCAAATATTTAAAATACAAACAATTTTTTTTTATTTCTTCATAATAAGACCCAAAAATGAAAAGCAAAATACAAAAGACTCAAACCACATACAACTAAGAAACATATATAGCATTAAGTACAAAAGCTAGTTTATGTAAACATGCAAACACAATCAACCATTAGATTTAACATGAGAAGTATCATATGTAAGAATTTGAGAATCAACAAGTCTAACATGTAAAGTCTCCAAATATCATGCTTAAACTAATTATTTTATGTCAAATGTTAAGTTGAACTCGAAGAAGAAATGCTAGTATGCATATATGAATTTTTATTGGTGTAAATACCTTCATTCATGAACAAAATCATATGTGGTAATGGGAAATGAGTTTGATTGGTTGAGAACTAGGGGTGGCAATTTTAGAAACGACACGAAAAAACGACACGGAACGACACGAAATTGACCCGAAATTGACACGATATTTCGTGTTCGTGTCGTGTTTTTTTGACACGAAGTCGTGTCGTGTCGTGTTCGTGTCTTAATTATGAGTTGTGTCGTGTCGTGTTATCGTGTTATCGTGTTTTTTAGGCCTAAAATTTAAGAAATTATGGTTGTCGTGTCGTGTTATTTTTTATTCGTGTCGTGTTCGTGTCAGCTAAAAAAAACACGAAGTCGTGTCGTGTCGTGTTCGTGTCCGAAAAAACCTTGTCGTGTCGTGTCGTGCCAAAACACGACCCACTGACCCGATTTGCCACCCCTATTGAGAACGCATTTAAACAAATCCTTGAACATGAAATAGTGACTTAGAAAAAATCAGCATATTATTCACATAAAATGACACTACTTTATTTAAGAAAGTTTAAAATTGAGGGACTAAAGTGAAAATAGAAAAATATTGAGGTTAAAACATGAAATATAGTACTATTTGCACATAAAATGATAATAATATAAAGTCAAGATTGTAAAGTTTTAAAAAAATATTCTTGAAAAAGATAAAGTAAGATTTTTGCCAAATATGCCATTTTATGGATAGTGTGGACTCAAATGTAAAGTTCTTAAACTAAATTGGAAGATAAATAGAAAGTTATTTTTAAAGAATATGATGAAAACTAGTATTTTAGAAGGTAAAAATGAAAATTAGCATTTTAGAAAGTAAAGGTTTAAATTGGCATTTTAGAAACTAAAGGTGAAAACTAGTATTTTAGAAAGTAAAGGTGAAAACTATTATTTTGGAAAGCAAAGGTGAAAAGGGATATTTTAGAAAGTAAAGGTTAAAAGTAATATTTTGAAAAGGGTAAAAGTAGTATTTTGGTAAGTAAAGATGAAGAGTAGTATTTTGACAAAGTAATGGAAAAGGTTTACTAATATTTATGAATAATAAATATGAATGTGAAAGGTGCATTGAAATTGTATTTAAATTAAAGCATTAAGATTCACTAGGAAAAGTCGAGTCAATAATGAAAACGTGTATTTTGATATAATATGAAACTTAGAAATAAAGTGTTTCGGGACTAATCTTGTCCCGAGTAAAGCGGCCTCATCGACCGAAGTATAAAATAAGGGATAAAAGGAAAAAGGAAAATAAATGGAAAAGGAAAAGAGAAAGAAAAAAGTTATAAATACATAAAAAATAAAAGGTACTCGGAGGTAACCAGAAAATCTAAGAAGGGCCTGGAGACCTAGAGTGCAGCTTAATGTTTAGACCCCAAACCACTGATCATGAGCATATTACGACATGTTGACAGTCGATGAAAGGTCACATAACGCTCATGGATTGGTACACCAATTAATCAAATGAATCGATAATTTTGAGCGCGACGATCATTAATGTAAAGGCAAATGTATGAAACGACTTGAAAATGTGAAAGTATGTTAATGATTTAATTAACAGGATTCAGGTAGTGTTAAGTGAAAGATTAAGTGTGGGGGGGGCCATCGCTCAGGTTGCACATTAAAACATCAATTGCATGGGTATGATACAACTGCATAACACTAAATCAAATGAAGGATGATTTTAGAATTGCTAAAATATACTTTATAAGTATAGATATTCCTCTGTACATATTACTCTACTAGTATTTCTCCTACTGGGTGCACACTCACAGTCCATCATTTATCTCCCCCTCCCCCCCCCTCCCCCCCCCCCCCCCCCCCCCCCGAGGTACTTCAGGGAAAGATAAAGGCAAGGAAATCTTGAGAGTCAATGAAGGATTTACGCGCTAGTAGAACTATGTTTATTGTTTACTTTAAATATGTCATTTAAATGGAACTTTTGACTAGATTATTTGGAAGTGCTTTAAATTTGGTTTGTAAGAAGACATGATGTCATGGACTTTCTTTAATTGTTGTTTACTCTATGAAATTAACAAAAAATCTTTTTAGTGTTCTTATAAATAAGCTGAACATCATTTCATTAATCAAATTAAATGAATTTTTTGACAAAAATGTAGAAGCAAGATTTTATTGGAAAAAGATGATTTTTTAAAATGAAATCAAAGTACAAAAATGTTTTTCCCATTGAGACTCGAGATCTAAGCTTCACAACTTGGTATCAAAGCCTACATTTCGTGTGTATCGGAGAGTGAACTTACATTTCATTTTCTTTTAAAAATAGTAGTTCTCTATATTATATCCTATTATAAACTACCACCCCCTTTATAGAATGACTACATGTAGAGGTGGTGGACGTACTAGTGAAAACACCAATGAGTTATGAAAAATGACTGAGGCAGTTAGGCAACTGAACGATTCTCTCTCTCAAACGCACCAAGGCAACAGTAGCTCGGGGGGAGAGAACCAGGGTTGCCACTATACTAAAAGAGTTTAGAAAACTCACCCCCCTACGTTTAGAAACACTGGAGGACCTGAAGAGGTAGAAAAGTATATACAATGCATCACTCTTATTTGTGAGGTTTTTGAAGTGTCTCCTGCTTATCGGGTCCATGTGGATACATTTTAATTTATAGACCAGACCCAGAAATGGTGGATGTCTTCTATCAGACCAGTTTAAATGGCGTAGTCCTTTGGGAAGATTTCAAGGTGCCATTTCTGGATCGATACTTTTCAGAAGCTTACCCTAATGGAAAAAGGGATGAGTTTCGTAACTTATTCCAAGGGAAGATGCCCGTTGGTGAATATGAGGTGAACTTTGAAAGCCTGTCATATTATAACAAGTATGCAATGGATGATGAGAAAGAAAAGAATTGTTTGTTCATAAAAGGTCTTAATCCGTCCACCCAAAGACTCATAGTTGGATAAGACATTCGTGGGTTCGGGGAAATGGTCAGCAAATCCATCAAGCTAGAGATGAAGTTTGAGGATGCTAAACTAATCAAAGAGACGAGAAAAAGGTCCGACGGTGGACAAAATAGTGGTGTAAAGAAACCTAGAGATAGTGGGGCCAAAGGGTTCTTTACAAAACTAAAGGTGACAATTGGCAATAGTTCCTCCCAGAGTAAGGATGCGGGGTCAGCGCATACAAATAAATGGTGTTTCATTTAGGGTGAACCTAGCCATTGGAAGAGGTAATGCCCCTAGAAATGTAATGATCCTGAACCCAATAATTAGGGTTCCATCTTCCAGCATGTGAGGGACTCAAACTTTAGTACAACCACCCAGCATTCCCAGCACTCTGCTGGATTCCAGAAAGATAGGTACAATAATAATAGTTCACGTCCCAGTCAAGGTATGATGGGCAGGGACTGTCAAATCAACAGGTCAATCAGAACAATAAGTTTAACCAAGGGGGTGATTATGCCATCATACGATCAATAGATCATTAAGACGCCACAATCATGGAAGGTATGATCTTAATTTATCATACGTGGGTTCGAGCATTATTTTATTATGGCGCATCATATACATTCATAGCTAATTCTTTAGCTTATAGTTTGGGTCTTAAGGTTTATTGCTTTTATCCTTTATTTTCATGGGACTTCCGATTAGCAGAGGTATTTCTTTAAATCGTGTTTGTCGTAATTGTGTTATCATTATGGGGGAGCATGTTCTTGAATATGACTTAGTTATCATGGACATAGAAGGTTTCTAGGTAATCTTTCGAATGGATTGGCTATCTAATTTCAATGTCACGATAGAATGTCATCGACATAGTGTTTCGGTGTTGTTTTCAGATGAGTCCAACCATAGATTTAACAGTGAACAATTAACGGACCATCCTTGTAAATAAATTAACATAAAAGAAAAATATAATTACTATGGATGTCTTTCAAGCCCTGTGGTACAAGATAATCCTAAACGTATGGTCCTAAACTATCTAATCATGCGAGAATTTCCAGACGTGTTTTCGGAGGAGCTTCCAGGGTTACCATTGTAGAGAGAGATTGACTTTGCGATAAAGATACATTAAGGTGTCTCAGCCATTTCTATGCCTCCACACTGTTTGGCTCCAGCTGAACTAAATGAGTTAAACATTTAGTTAGAGGATTTATTGTCTAAGGGCTTCATTAAACTAAGTGTGTCACCGTATGGAACACCTTTTTTCCAAAATGAAGGAAAATTCATTTAGGCTCCGCATTGACTACAGGTAGTTAAATAATCAAAATTAAGAACAAATATCATATGCCCCGAATTGACGATCTATTCAATCAGTTACGAGGCGCAAGTATATTTTCAAATATAGACCTTTAGTCTGGTTATCATCAGTTATGAGTCAGAACTTAGGACATTCAGAAGACAACATTCAGGCATTATGAGTTTTTAGTTATGGTGTTCGAGTTAACAAACGCACCTGCATCATTTATGGATCTGATGAATCAGATTTACCACCTGTACCTGGATCGATTTATTGTGGTGCTTGTTAATGACATATTATTTTACTCAGCTTCAGCAGTGGACCAGGAGGAGCATCTATGAACAAACTTTGCAAGTACTCCGAGAGAATTAATTGTATGCAAAGTTTAGTACATGTGAGTTCTGGATGGGCGAGATTAAATTTCTTGGCCATGTCATTACAGGACAAAGAATTTCTTTGGATCCAGCTAAAGTTAAATCAGTGTTAAATTGGGAGCAACCGAAGACGGTCACTGAGATAAGAAGTTTCTTAGGAATCGTTGGGTATTATTTTCATCCAAGTTTTTTCTCAAATAGCTTCACACCTCACTAGGTTAACACATATGGAGGTTCATTTTGAGTGGAAAGATGAGTGCATTTCAGGCGTTGAAAGTACGATTGACTTCGGCACTGATACTCATCCTTTCAGAACGAGAAAATGGTCACACCGTATATTGTGATGCATCAAGGACATGTTTAGGATTGGTATTAATGCAAGGAAAGAATGTAGTAGCTTATATATTAAGATAGTTAAAAATTCACGAGAAGAACTACCCAGCACATGACCTTGAGCTTGAAGCAGTTATCTTTGCTCTTAATATTTGGAGATATTATCTGTATGGGGAACGATTCGATGTGTAATCGGATCACCAAAGTCTCTAATATATTTTTACTCAAAAATATCTAAATCTTAGGTAAAGACAATTGATAGAGCTCATGTAAGATTACGACTTCGATCTCTATTTCCACCCAGGTAAAGGTAATGTTGTAGTCGATGTATTGAGTAGGAAATTAGAAGTATCTTTGGAGATAGTGAAGTGTTACCATCATATGATGACACAAGACCTTCAGAGCTATGAATTGAGGGTTAAACGGGAAAATCATCACGCCTATATCTATAGGATGGTGGCATGGTCTGTCATACAACATAAGGTGCTTAATGCACAAGCTTATGAGGACGATTTGGTGCACTTTCGAAATTGGATTTTAGTAAGACAACCAATCAAGGACTTATCGCTCGATAAGGACAACGACGTTAGGTATCGAGGAATGAAAAAGACTACTGGTGGATTTATGCAAAGACTACTGGTGGTTAGGAATGAAAACGGATGTTACTATTTTCATGGCAAAGTGTCTCACTTATCATCAAGTGAAAGTCGAGCACCAGAAGTAGGTAGGGTTATCGCAACCACTACCGGTAGAACAATAGATGTGGGGGAACATAACGATGACCTTCATCACAGCTTTGCCTAGGACTTAACCAGGGGATGATGTGGTATGGGTTGTGTTTAATTGATTCACCAACTTAACACAATTCCTTCCTATTAAAGTCACGGATAATATGGCCAAGCTTGCTAAACTCTACATCTGAGAAATCATAAGGTTGCACGATGCACCTTTATCTATTATTTTGGATAGATATCCAAGATTTGTATCCACATTTTGGAATAGGTTGTAGCAGGAGCTGGGAACAAATATAAATCTTAGTATAACCTATCATCTATGGACAAATGTACAATTCGAGAGAACCATTCAGATACTCGAAATTATGTTACGCGCTTACGCTATAGATTTTAAGGGTAGTTGGGTGGATCACCTACCATTAGTAGAGTTTGCCAACATCAATAGCTTTCAGGGTAGTACTGGGATGGAAAAGATTAAAGCTTTATATGGGAGACCTTTTTGTTCACCAGTGTGTTGGGTGGAGGTCGGTGAAAATCACATCTCGAAATCAGAAATAATTGAAGAGGCCACTGAAAAGATTCAAGTCATTTGGGATAGGCTTAAAATCACTCAGAGCCGTCAGAAGAACTATTCTGATATTCATCGTTTCAACTTGAAGCTCAGTGTGGGTGATTATGTATTTATGCAGATTAAGGCTAGACTGGGGGTTATGAAATTTGCCAAGAAAGGAAATTTGGCACAAAGGAACACGGGACCAATCGAGATTTTTGATAGGATTGGTCTGGTACTGTACCATTTGGCTTTATTGCCTCAGTTGGCTAGTGTTCATAATGTTGTGCAGGTATCGATGTTACGAAGGTATATTCCGAACCCATCTCATATAATCAATTGGGGTTAGTTAGATCTCCAGGATAATGTTTCCTATGAGACCAAGCCAATGGTAATAATATACCACAATCAAAAGATGCTTCGCAAGAAGACAATTCTCCTTGCTAAGGTAGTTTGGGATAATAATGGCAATGAGGGAGCGACTTGAAAATTAGAATTTATGATGAGAAGATCACATCCCGAATTGTTTACTTAAATATGCTTAATGTTTTGATTTCGGGGACAGAAATTCCCAAGATGGGAAGGTTGTATCGTCCGAATTTTTAATTTAATTAATAAACATTACGTTATGAGAAATTTATAAGATTAATTTGATTATAATAATCTTGTAATTAAAATAAAAAAATTTAAATATATCGCGTATCGTATTACGCGTGTTAAATTAAGCCACTAATTATAGTTAGAACTAAAGAAAATCATATGGAATAATATATATAAATTACATTTATAATTATGTTGTAAAATCATTAAGTTAAATAAGAATTAAAAAAATATTTATTAGAAAAAAAAATCGTACCTGTCAGATTCGAATCGATTCAGTCTAAGACCGAATCGATTGGACATTTGTTGATTCGTTATCCTTTCTAATTGTCAACATAAGAAAGGTTATGGGATAAAAGGAAATCTACCCCCATGTTTTTATCACATGTTATCAAACTCCCTACCTAATCTAGCATGGTGATTTGATCATTGTGTGAAGTGGGGACCTTTAGTTTATGTCTCGGGACATTATAAGAGGGAGGTAAGAGACTTTGTACTCATAATTCACTTTATCTATACAGAAGCAAAACAACCCTAAAACTGAGACCCTCAAGTCTTCCCCCTCACCCATTTCAGTAGCTTAAATCCTCATAAACATTTCAATATCTCAAGCTTGCAAGAACACCATTTCATCCTTCAATTATCAAGAGCTTAAGAGGGTGTTGAAGGTGTTCATTTGGAGAAGAAAGTTTGCAAGGATCTTGGAACTAGGAGCTTATTGGGATTTCTTTCTACCTCTTCTTCAAAGGATTCATATCTTCAAGAGGCAGGGGTTCAACACTATTTTCAAGTTTAAAATCCAAGCATGCTAGTTATATGTATATATGTTTGATTTATAAGAAATTTTATGCTTATTATCACTACCTATGATTATATCTAGAGGAATATGTGATAAAAATGATTAAAATTTAAAGTTAGAATTAAGTTAAATTCTTAAAATGTTTAAGGTAGTTATACCTTATGAAAACTCGTGTTTAAACTAGTTATTTCACGTCAAATGTTAAGTTCAACTTGAAGAAAAAAGTTTGGATGCATATATGGGTTTTGTTAGTGTAAATCCCTTCATTCATGAACAAAATAATATGTGGTTATGAAAAATGGGTTTAGTATTTTGAGAACACATTTAAACAAATCCTTGAACATGAAATAATGACTTAGAAAAAATCAGCATACTATTCACATAAAATGACACTAATTTATTTGAAAAAGTTTAAGAAGTTTAAAAATTAAGGGACTAAAATAAAAATAGTAAGAAATTTGAGTTTAAAACACGAAATATAGTACTATTTGCTCATAAAATGACAAGAATATAAAGTAAAAAATGTAAAGTTATTAAATTAAATAGAATAGTCTTGAAAAAACTAAAGTAAGGTTTTTGCCAAATATGTCATTAATTTTATAGTATGGACTAAAGTATAAAGTTCTTAAACTAAATTGGAAGCTAAATAGAAAGTTAGCTTTAAAGAATGCGATGAAAACTAGCATTTTAGAAGGTAAAAGTGAAAATTAGTATTTTGAAAAGTAAAGGTTAAAAGTGGCATTGTATAAAGTAGAGGTTAAAACTAGTATTTTAGAAAGTAAAGGTGAAAACTAGTATATTGAAAAATAAAGGTTAAAGCGATATTTTAGGAAATAAATGTTAAAAGTAATATTTTAAGAAGGTTAAAAGTAGTATTTTGAAAAGTAAAGATGAAGAGTAGTATTTTGACAAAGTATTATAAAATAAGGTTTACTAGTATTTACAAATAATGAAAATGAATGTGAAAGGTGAACAGAAATTGAATTGAAATTAAAGTATTAAGTTTCACTAGGAATTTTTAATTATAATTTGTTTTACAAAGTGAAACATCAAGTCGAGTCAAGAATGAAAATGTGTATTTTGATATAATGTGAAACTTGAAAATAAAGTATGTTGGGACTAGTCTCGTCCCAGGTAAAGTGGCCTTATCGGTCAAGGTATAAAATAAGGGATAAAAGGGAAAAAGAAAATTAATGGAAAATGAAAAGATATAGAAAAATGATACAAAGACGTAACAAATAAAAGGCACTTGGAGGTAACCGGAAAATTTAAGAAGGGCTCGGAGCCCCAGGGTATAACTTAATGCTTAGACCTCAAATCACTTATCACGAGCATATTGCAACATGATGGCAGTCAGTGAAAGGCCGTATAACACTCATGGATTGGTACCTCGATTAATCAAGTGAAAATATGATTTTGAGCACGATGCTCATTAATATAAAAGCAAGTGTATAAAACAACTTGAAAAATATGAAAGTACGTTAATTATTTAATTAACGGGATTCAAGTAGTGTTAAGTGGAAGATTAAATGCGAGTGGGACCATCACCCGGGTTGTATAGTCAAATATCAATTGCACGAATACGATACAACTGAATGAGAACACTAAATCAAATGAAGGATGATTTTATAATTGATAAAATATACTTTATATGCATAGATATTCCTTTGTACGTATTCCTCTGCTAGTATTTCTCCTACTGGACGTACGCTCACACCCCAACATTTGCCAAACCCCCCAGGTACTTCAGAGAAAGATAAAGACAAGGAAATCATGAGAGGCAAGGAAGTATTTACACGCTAGTAGAGCTCTGTTTACTGTTTACTTTAAATGTGTAATTTAAATGGAACTTTTGACTACATTATTTGGAACAATTTGGAAGTGCTTTAAATTTAGTTTATAATGAGACGGGATGCCATGGACTTTTTTTTATAATTATTTTCTCTATGATATTGGCAAAACTCTTTTTAGTGTTCTTAGAAATAAGTTGAACATCATTTCATTAATCAAATTAAATGAATCTTTTGACAGAAATATAGAAGCAAGATTTTATTAAAATAGAGGATTTTCTTAAATGAAATCAAAGTGCAAAAAGGTTTACCGTATTGATACCCAAAATTGGAGCGTCACATCGAGCGTATATCTAATAATTGGAGTGACGTGAAGAAGGTATAAAGTTTCTGCCAAAGAAAACAGAACGACGGTCTCACATTGGGCAATGAGCTTTTTTTCCAATTGTTCCCTATGCCATGCGCTACACGTGCAATCATTGCCTAAACGACACACATAGCCCTAGGCATGGGGATTGCGCACGTTAGAGCAAATGATTATTCTCCAATTTGCGCAAGTGGGTTAAACTCACGTGGACACATGTACAATTGACAACAAGATTAGACCAACCTGGTCAAAAGACCGATCATCCTAATTTTGGGGACACTTTAAGGGAAGTTTAGCCGATTATGCCATGTTGCACCTAAAAGTTGAAGCAATGTAGTCGGTCGAGTACTAAGGGAAGGCTAATAGAGAATCCGGGAAGATCATGACATATCATGGGCGATTGATCTCTTCACGACTTTACCATTTTAGAGATAAGTTCAAAGGGAAGAGACCTATATTTGTAGGCACCTTGTACTCAAAATTAAGGGCGATCCTTTCCCGTTTAGGGGCATTTAATTATATTCTAATCACGAAGACTTGGACTCTCAACTAGCAACCCTAGCACTTCAATTGTCCTTCCTTGTTCTCAACTAATATACAATACTCCCTATTTCTCCATGGATATATGCAAGACGATTTGTCAAACCACAAACATCATGTATCACCTTTTATATTACATTCATATTTTGAGGCCAATTAGTAATATTGCATTTATTGTGGGTTCAGTATCACCTGCAGTACCCAACACTAAAGTTAAAAAAGGAATAAATTACATTTAGAGATTAGATATTAGCAATGCACTTACCTTTTAACGCCAAATGTTAAATTTTAACTCTCATTCTACGTTGAGAGGCAAGAAATAAACACAAATCATCATCTTTTAATAATAATAAAAATGATATTTTTAACATCATTTCTTTCCATCCATTCTTATCGTGCCAGTTTAACATGCTTGTACGTTTGACAAATGTTCAAAGATGTTAAAACCAACGGGTAAGAAAATGCGATAAAAAATACAAACAAGTGTAACATTACTCTCTAATGATCTAAGACATCATTTCATGCGCTTGATAAGGAGGTTGGATAGGATAATATCATTATATATCATGTTTGGTGTGAGCTGAGATAAGTTATCATATCCCATGTTTAGTGTTGGATGTGATAACTTATTCCATGCCCATTAGATGTGGGATAATACCATCCCACTTAGGATATGAAATTATTGTATCCTATTGGAATATGATAATTATTATATCCCGCCTTTTTATCCCGCACATCAAATGAAGTCTAAGATGCTTAATTGAGGATTAAGATGTAAAAACAAACATCAATTATAAGGCTTCATTTGGTGCGCGAGATAAAGAGGTGAGACGTGATAATATTATTCCATCTCATTTTGGTTTGGGTTGAGATAGAATTTCGAGTGAGATGAATTATCTTATTTCATATTTGGTGTTAAATTAGATATGATTTCAATTCAGAGAAATTATTTCAAATAAGTTTTTTCTTGGCATCATACAAAACGGAAAAAAAGTTTGATGTCTGATGTCTTGGAGATGTGATTGGTCAATGCCGCTGACGCAGACCCACATTACTTATGGAGATGGGTTCGCGCTAGCGGCATTGACCAATTACATCTCCAAGACATCGAACTTTTGATATTTCAGAGACATCAAATATTTTTCCATACAAAACCTAAGATGTAAATAGACCTGTCAATGGGTCGTGTCGAGTCGTGTTTGTGTCGTTTTATATCGTGTTCGAGTATGAGTTCGTGTCTAAACGGTTGACTTTTTATCGTGTAAAAAAATCATATCCAAATCCGACCCGTTATGTTAACGTGTCATGTCGTGTTCACTCGTTAATACCCATTAAGATAATTAATTATTTTGAATTATATACAAGTTGACATATTATCTCATTTTTGAACCCAAGTAGACCATTAATTCATTGACATTACTAAATCTCTCATTTAGTAAATTCATTATGATTAAATTAACATTATGCTACATAAATTATTTATAAGTTCCAAGAATTTATCTTATTTACTTAAATTAACAGGTCATAACAGGACTTATCGAGTATTAACGGGTGAAGGGGGTCAACACTGATCCGACTCGTTAACTATTATGTCTTATCGAATTGACACTTATATAACCCGAACCCATTAAGAGTCAACTCATTAAATTGTAACTTATGTGTGATGCTCCATTTTGCAAGGTCCAGAGGTAAATACAAAGGGGACTAATACTAAACATTGGAAAAGCGGAAACAAAAACGACATCGTATTATTTGAGTGAGGGAGGATTTGGAGAGTGAGATCCAACAATACAAAGCTGCGCAGTGATAGGTCTCTCTCTGTCTCTGAAAATGGCTTCCGCAAAACCCTTGGCGAGCGCGGCAGGCACGCTCCGGAGGCGACTAAGCAGCACTCTCCGCCTGAGAGGCGGCGGAGGAGACGGTCCGAGCCGGTGGACAAGCCCAGGGCACCAGGATCGGCCCAACGGGTACTTCCTGAACCGAACTCCACCTCCACCGGGCCAGCCCAGGAAATGGGAAGACTGGGAACTCCCCTGCTACATCACCAGCTTCCTCACCATCGTCATCCTGGGCGTGGGCCTCAACGCCAAGCCCGATCTCACTATCGAGACTTGGGCCCACCAGAAAGCCCTTGAACGCTTGTCCCTTTCTTCACCACCCTCCGATGAATCCGAATGATCCTTTCTTCATCTCTCATCTGGGTATGCTCACTTTGTGAAAAAGAAGTTATGTTGATATTGTTTTTGTTTTGTCATTCAATAATGCTATATCACTCTTGAATTGGGCTTCTTTTTTTTTTTTTTTCTGACAACAATTGAGCTCTTAATTTGAATGTTTTCATATGATATTGCTTTGATCGGTTACCAAGTTTCATAGTTTATTTACAGTTGCAAGTTTTCAAGAAATATAATGTACAACGGGTGCCTAAGGTTGCATTTGACATTATTGCGTTTCATATGAAATATAATGTACACAGAGAGTGAGCGAGACAGAGAGATATTAATGTGTGCTATTCAGCTTGTTAATTTTTTTACTTTGATAGCAAAAAAAATGAATATTACCCCAAAACAAAAAAAAGGCAAAATGCATAGGATGAGCCACTAATTCGCCATTCTAACAAGGTGGGGGGTGGTTGACTACCAACTGGTTGGGTGGTGGAGTGGGGGGACAAACTTTCTAATTACACAATAGAACCTCTCTCCAATTATTAATAACTAGGGTAAGCCCGTGCCGATGGTGCGTTAAAAACAAAAGTTTGGTTAAAAAATTCACTCAACTATATATATAACTAAGAATGACGAAAATAATAAAATATTTGGATATAATTTTACTCGCCAACAAAAAGAAAAAAAGATGTTGCGATTTTGATTTTAAGCATAAAAAATGTCAAACATCACCCCACACACTTGGATTTCATTCCATTTACCATTGCTGAAATAAAAATACGAATTCTGAATTCAAAAGGTAAAGAAATTGCTTTGTTGTATGCTACTCCAACAAAGCAACTTCTAAAGGTCATGCTTAATTACACAATTTCTTAGCTTTGATTAGCTATATTAAGTCCAATATCATTATAGCAAAATAAAGAGTAGATAATGGAAGCTAGAAGGGAAATTCCTACCACACAAACTAAAGAGTAGCATCTGCGAAGCCATCATGTGCAGCTTGAAAACCACACTTGCTTACCCCAAAGAATAAAAAAGTAGATTCAAAATCTAACTATTATTATAGAAAAAAAAAATACTAAAAACCATAATTGAAATGGTAAGACTTATATTTACATCTCTATCCAGTACAGGCTTTGTATCATCTATATAATCCCAATTTGGTGTACCAATGCACCAAAAAAATTATGTAGTACAATCTTACCATTTCAAGCTCCATACCATTTGCAATTATTAGAAATCAAAATCCATCTCTCTCCACCCCTCAAATCGCAACAGACAACATGAAATTACAAATATGACCCAAGGAAGATAAATAGTGTTGTTATCAGGTGAATAAATAGCAGTTTCGTTAGTTCATAATTATGCACACAAAAAAAAGATAATATAAAAATCATTAGTTTGAAAAAATCACCCCAAAAAATTATACAAATAAATATTTGAGTTTTTAAAGGTTATGTATCTACACAAAAGGTCTGTAAACTTACCCACTTTCAACACATTCATATTTGCATACAAATAAATCATATACATAGCCTACTTTGATTGAGGTAAAGTACCAATTTTATTCAAACTTTCCTTGCTCCTTTTAACCATAAATCTCTATTATCATATGATGAAATATATCCATTGCGTTCTCTGTCCGTATTCATCCATCTTAAACCAAACTATTTGAAGTGAGTGTAAAGAACCAAATATACAAAATCAGTGTTTTAAAAAATGCACCTAGGCGCGGGGTTTTTTATAAACTCCAAGTTTTGGCCCTAGGCGTATATTAACGCGGGGTCAACATTGGTCAACGTTTTTTTTGCTGTACGGCGTGTATTAACGTGCGTTTTTTTCTACACAAAACGACATCGTTTTGTCTTATACCTTTTTTTAAAAAAAAAACAGCCTCGTCATTTAACCCTCTGCAGTTCTAAAACATAAAACGACTCTCGGTTCTCTCTTTCTCTCGGTTCTCTTTCTCAGCTGTGACAGCCAAAACCGTTCTCTCTCTCTCTTTCTCTCTCTCTCGTTCATCCCAAAACCGTTCACTCTCGTTCATCCCTAATAGCTTGGAGGAGGTATGTATTTCGTTCCAAACCTTGTTTGTTTATAAACCTTGCAACTTTGTATATATATTTTTCCAAACGTTTAGGGTTCGAAAAATTGTATATTTGTTGCTCATATATTTTTTAATAATTTTCTTGCTGTTAATAATTTTTGAGCTGTTAGTAATAGTTTTAGGGCTGTTAAATATTTTCTTGCTGCTCCCTTATTTTTTTTAGGGGTGTTAATAATTTTAGGGCTGTCAAAACAGAAGGGATAGTAATTTTCTTGCCCTCAAAACAGAGGAGATAATAATTTTCTTGCTGCTCCCTTATTTTTTTTATGGCTGTTAATAATTTTAGGTTGTCAAAACAGAGTGAAAAAAGGCCTAATCGCCTTTTCATGCGTTTTTACGCCTAAGGGCCCGCTTAGGCTTCTAAGGCTTAAGGGTTGGCCTCCACATCTCGGTCACGCCCCGCATTTTTTAGAACCTTGTACAAAACTCTGTTTTTCTTTTATTTAGCAGCCTACATAACACCATCCTTGCTAATAAAGTTTTGAAACTTGCTTAGTTCTTCTTACTTGACCCCAAAAATAATGATACTAAATGGCAAAAAAAATCTTAATAGAATTAGAAGTTCGGTTTCATCTAGAAATCTCACAATAAACCATCCTAAATGTTAAGTTTCATTTAACAAGAATATACACATTCTGAAAACAAATATCACAAAAAAGCTATACCAATTTGGATTCGTTCACTAAGAAAATCTAAGAAGCTAAACAATTAAATACTCTACCAATTAATGTGAATAATATATCACTTACAAATTAGAGCATGGTGTCTGTTATACAAATAAAGAAAATAAAAAAAATGTTCCTGGAGTAGATATTTGTAATGGGTGTAAGAGTAAATATTTAATAATGGGTGATTTGTATCACAAAAAAACATCACATATATAATGAAACATATTTATGTGTCATAATTACCTAAAGAAGTGTTTCAAATGAGCGAAGAAAAATTTTGCTTAAAGAAGTTTACCTGAAAATGAGTTCCGTGGAGCATGAAATTCTTCAAATAATGCAAAAGCTTCTTTACCCAAAAAAATAATGAAGAAGTATCGAATAGTCACCTAGAAAATAATGAATCATCGCCAAAACAATATTCCCCGAGCAAAGTCACTTTGGGAGAATGAGAAATATGCACATGATTGAAGTGCATAAACTATCTTAAATTCATTTAAGTATTTTAGCAAGCACTAATAGTGCAGGGTTGGTTTTTTTACCACCAAAAGGGTCTATGTAAAGTGGTTTACCAAGTTCTTGAGTAATAATCCAAAGACTTTGGAGTAATAAAGAAAGCAAACCTCATACCTTCAATCATTAGGAACCAAGGTTGAATGAGATATCTTTACCACTAATATTACTCGCAGATCTAAAATAGAGATTAAAAAATAACAATAGAGATGTAAAAACTGCTCGGAGCACCATTAGCCAAGAAAACCTGTCAAACCCCATCCTCTCTTTATATTGTATAGATATCTCAAACACACCACACTCTTGCAAATCTTAGTGTACACAACTTCACAACACTCGAAACCAAGAACCTTAACACAAAATATATACCCAAATCGAAGAAACAAAGAAGCTGAACACAAAATACATACCCAGAACCAAGAAAAAAATGAGCTACAAAAGTCTTATTTATTTACTTTGACAGATGAAGTAGTGCGGTACATTTGGAGAGAGGTGCGGAGGGTGGGTGAGAAAATATGAGGGTGAGGTAAATGAGAGAGAGTGAGCATACGTTTAGAGAAGCTAAGGCGTGATTGGGGGAGTAGATGGAAGCAAGTCGGCGAGTTGCAGAGAGTTGTTATGATAAAAACTTAAGTGTTGTTAACTACTCACGGGTTCATTGAATTATCCTCCGGGAGTTGCATGTGAGTTTGGTGTTGGTTACTCATTAGAGATACTCATATATTGTCTTTTAAATCTTTTTCAACCATCAGATCTAAATTGAAACTTTTAATCTCAACCCCTAGTTGGGGGAGACCAAAAACCCTTCCTCTTTTATTATATAGATGAATAGATATCCGAGAGAGTAATAGCTTTGGAAAGTGATGCCATAATGACATAGTAAATTTCACCTTCTCCCAAATTTCCTATTTTCATGTCTTTGTTTTCAAAAGTTCCGTTCTTTCCAAACATACACAAAGGGACAACCCTCACAAACATTTTCTTTTCTTCTTGGTCCCCAAACTCCCCATCAAGATCCATTTCATTCCAAGGAACTCATGTCAAAATTGTGGAAAAGCACCCTCCAAGCGAACTTAAAAAAAAATTTGTTCCAAAGGAACCTTGTAAATTTAGAATGGAGTTTATTTGATACACTCTAATCGTCCTCATTAGATAAGATACGCCAGTAAAAATGTTTTAAATTGCGGTTGCGCAAGGTGTCACATTTTGGTTCCGGGGTCGCGTCACACATCGCACAAGCAATTCGTGCAATTCAGTTTTTTAATTAGAAAAACATATAAAGGATATGCATAAATATATAAATAACATTTTAAACTGTAATACGTAAATAAGTAGCATTTTAAATTGAAAATTTTAAAACAAAAAGTAACAATTTAAACTGAAATTTGTAAAATAAATAACATTTTAAACTGAAATTTGTAAAAAAATGTAGCATTTTAAACTGAAATTTGAACCAAAGTAACAATTTAAACTGAAATTCTAAAAATAAATAACATTTTGAAAAATGAAATTTGTAAGAAAAAAATAATATTTAACATTGAAAATTTTAAAATAAATAACATTTTAAAGTGAAAATTTTAAAATAAATAACATTTAAAACTGAAATTTGTCAAATGAATAACATTTAAAATTGAAATTTGTCAAATAAATAACATTTTAAACTAAAATTTGTAAAACAAAGAGTACATTTTTTTTACTGAAATATGTGGGAAAAAGGTAACATTTTAAACTGAAATTTGAACAGCTAACATTTTAAACTGAAATTTGTAAATAAAAAAGTAACATTTTAAAATGGAATTTGTTAAAAAAAAAGCAACATTTTAAACTGAGTATTATATAACAAATATTATTTTATCAAATAAGTAATATAAAAGCAAAATAGGTAACATATTATGATGCAAATTTACGTAACAAAGTAGGTAATAAGTAATAAATCGGTGAAAAAGTAATAACATTACTGTTTGGACTTAATCAAAGCAATTCTCAGCCTCAATCCCTCAAATGACCCGACTTTGAAGTCGGCTTAGTCTGGCAACTACGTCTCGGTTCGGCGACCTCAGATTGGTCGGAGAAATGGTCCGCTTTGAAGAGAAAAGGGTTACGGCATAAAGGGTTAGGGTTTTTGTTCCAACAGAGTTGTAAGGGTTTTGGGAAAAAACTGAAGACTGACGAAGCAAGTTGGGTTCATTCCTTTTTTTTTTTGTTCTTTTTAAGTATCTGGGCTAAAAAACACACACAAATAGCGCACGTGTTGCGCATAATAGCTCATAATAGCGCAGTACGCCAGCAAATTGCGCACGCAATTTGAACACTGTGCTAGCCAGAATTCTCTATATTGCGTTTTTCACTCGCCACACGCGATAGCGTGCATTTGAAAATACTGACAAGTAAGGAGATAATTTGTGGTTTAGCCTAATCTGGTGGATAAAGCATAATTGTTTGCCTTTCTATAAGCAGCCAACCATGCAAATACTTCTACTTCTATGCTCCAAAGTAAAGAGTCTTATTTCCTTTTTGGGAATTGAAGTCATCTCTCTAAAACTTGATGTGATACTTCAAGCATTACCTAATACATAGAAGCACAACCTCAGGTGATGCTGATGTGACACTTCAACAATGGAGGGATGTTTAAACTTGGGGAAAATTTTCCTTACATTTTGACGTGATACAAAGCGGGTGTTTTAATTTTGGACAGAGGAAGCACCTTTAAAGTTATACTAATTCTACACTTTTTCAAATAGTTCAAAATAAGAGGATTGTTTTTTTTTGGGGGTGGGGTGGGGGGTGGGGGGGTGGAATCTGCCCATGACTTACAGGAATAGACATTGCAAAAGCTGCCCCTCCACAGCGCTTTGTTTAACGAATCTCTCACTAAAGGACAATATCGCAAAGAAATAACAAAGAAACAATTTCATCAAATTCCTTCTATTAAAGTCTCCTCTAAAAGACAAATTCCAAGATAAACTAGATGATGAAATCCAAAAAAACAAAGGAGCCAACGAAAATTTGGTTTAGCGAACACTTGATGAAATTTTGCAAAACAAAACACAAGGACAATCTCACCAACCCTCGAGGCTTGTTGTTTCAAGGGCTTTAGCTAGTACCTCTTTTAGCCATTTTTGAATTCCATCCATTGGCATGTAAGGCATACTTGCTCCTAATGATTGAACGCTAAAGAGATTTTTGCTCAAGCTGTATGTAATGGTGCAGGATAGGAGAAACTCTTAAGAAAAACTAATATAAAGAAGGAAGAAAAATGAAAACTGTTGAAATTTGGGCCTATTTTAAGTTGGGAGATGTGCTATTGTGCTTTACGCGATATTTTGTGCTTTTATTGTAATGAAGATGTCTAGAAAATACGTAAATAAATGGTCTATTGAGTATATACATAATTTTAATGTCTGGTAATCATATATCCAGAAGTAACTTTGCAAAGGGTGATAGCCTTATTGTTGAAGGGTTTAAAAAGCCATATAAGTCATCATAACAAATCTTTGTATAGGCATGTAATCTTCTCTTTTGGAACATGAATGAACATACATAATTTTCCTGCTGTTTATACTTCACAATTAGGTGTTATGATGAAATTTTGGTTATAGGTGTAATACCATATAGACTCTATGAATGATTCCTTGAATACTACTGGTGTGATGCTAGTAGTTTCTTCTCTTTTACTGTGATTTTTTTAAAATGATTAAATGCAGGCTCTTGTGTTATTCCCTTCTCTGTAGTTTACAGCCACTTTAAAATTAAGTTACAAATCTATAATATAGCCACATATATTCGCTCTTGTCCTACATCATTTTTGGTATTGAGAGCGAGGTTGGCATAATGCTCGCATGATCAAGGGCTTTTTCGGGGGAATTATATAGCAATCAGTGTGATTAAATTTTATCTCAAATTATGGAGCAACTCAATGCGATACATGTCTAATTGAACAACATAAAAATTCAAGGAATTCAACCTACTAATGATTCAGTAGGTGTTTACCAACGGAAAACCCTCCCAAACAATTGTGTCGAGAATTAGGAAGAAGAACCGAGCAACAAAATGATGAGAAAAATGAGAACTTGTTCGATTGTGGGACCTAAAATTCCATGTTCTTGGGAAAAAGAGGATAAAAAAGTTGAGGCGAGCTAAAAATACTACAATCTTTTGTGCTGTTTCTGAAATTGCCACCCCTAGAAATAGTGCAACATTGAATCACCAGAAGATGCAATAATGAGCGGATAGTGATGCAACATGAGCGGGTGGATCCCATCCTATGGGCTAGCCGAATACACAAGAGGGGGGAATTATTATTATTATTATGAGATATTTTAGAGATCTTATTTGATTAGGATGTATTTCATTGTTTCCTTGTTTATCTCTAATTATCTAGTAGATTATTGTTATAATTAGGACTCTAGGTAGTTTACATCACTATCACTTTAGAATCAAGTTTTAAATCCACAATCTAGCAACATATATTTCCTTCTTGCCCAAATTTTTTTGAAATACAGTAAGTTTGGTGTCACCATCATGTCCACATGATCTTGAAGGAATTCTAGGGAAGATTTTGAAGGAATTTTAAGGAAGATTGTCTGGGAATTAGTGTGATCAAGAGTCAAAATTGGCTGAACTCAATGGGGTGTTGACTATGTTATGATGTGATTTGGATGTGTATATCTATCACCTCAGTGGATAAGTATATGTATCACCTTCGTTGCATTTCTTTCCTAATTCAACACCTCGCTTTCTCTTTCTCTCTCTCTCTCACACACAAAAAAATAAAAATAAAAATAAAAATAAAAAAAAATAAAAATAAAAATAAAAATAAAGATGGGGATATGCTGCCATCTCTCTTTATGAAAAACCCTTCATGATTGACGTCATACCCCCCATGCCTAAACCAAGCTCGGCAGTTTCTTTCTTTATGTAACTAAGATCGAATTGCAATTATGTAGCTTTCACCTGTGACTGTGTTCGTCATTGTTCCATCTCCGCCATGCCCTACCAGGAAATATGAGGTTGTTGATTGAATGTTTTGGATCTCTGCCTGAAAATGAACATATTAAACGGGAAGAACATATTGATTTGAAGACGGGGATTCAATAAAACATCATCGGGGTAATAGTTAGCAAGTCCCATTTATTTGGTTAATGAGGCAATAGATCCTTTGACTGAGTCAATAGTGTCAAATGTCCTATTTTGCCAACTCAATACGTTAAAATGACAAATAAATCCTCAAAATAACTTTCGCAGCTGGTACCTCGTTTTTTTTGCAAAATATACCCATCAAATCTTTAAACGTCCATAACTTCAAATCTACAAATCCAAAATTTACAAAATTTATATATTTGGAATCTACTTGTCAAGATCTATTAAACAACACCCATATTCGATATATTTTGACGAAAAAATCGAAACAGATAAATTTACTGTTTCGGTAAAACCTCCATTTTTTCCCACGAAAACCCCATTTTTTTTGCGAAAACTCTTCTTCTCCGGCTCGGACGATGGTGCCGCTAGTGCGGACCAGAAAAAACAAAGCAATAGACTTAGAGAGAGAGAGAGAGAGATAAGGAAAGATAAACACCCCGGCGAGAATTTCGGCGGCCTTCGGCAAAATTTTCCAGTGGACTGTTTCCGGCGAGTCTCCGATGGGGGGGCGAGGCGGGGTGGGGGCGGGGCGGCTAGAGAAAGAAAGAGTATGAGATTAAGTGTTTGTTTTTAGAGAGAGAGAAAATGAGTTTAAAATGTGTATATGTGAGGGTACATTTGTCTAAATATATGTAGTCTATAATGAAAAAGGAATTGGTGCATTAGAAAAAAGTTAATGGGATTTGATGCATCTTTGACCCAATAAATAAGACTAATCTTGAATTATCCCAACATCATTTTGAGAAGATGTTTGTCACGTATATTTCGATAGATTTCCCATGTAACCTTCTAATTTTTTATTCAGTTGACATTGACATTTGTTGGAGTTGTGGGGAGGTTGCACTAGTTCTGGTTGAGAGAGAGTTCATTATGCCGTGCTGTATATGGCAATTGGTAGGCCATTTGGCGTGGCAACAGTAATGGCGAGAAGTGAAAGAAGAATATTGATGATGCAGTGATACGGATGGTTGATTGACGATATGGAGCTCTTTCTATATTAGGGGTGGGGTGGGGGGTTGGTGGTGGTTAGAGGCGATACACAGGATGTGGCATGTGGCAATATTACGATAGATAGATAGATAGATAGATAGATAGATAGAGAGAGAGAGAGAGGATGGTTCAATAATTGGGACACTTTAGAAAGTAATACAAATACAGGATGTGGCATTTGGCAATATTACATGTTGACTAACTAGCGGTATTTGTTGGCTTTATTTGGTTATTTATCCAAAAAATGACTTAGGAACCAAGCTAGTTTTTTTTTTCCGTGTGCGTCAAGGGTTTTAGTTTATTGGATAGCTCATATAGTTTGAGTATCCAATCCACAAGGTTGAGGAGGGTTTAAAGCCCGTTGGGGACAATTGGAGACCCAAACTTCTGGGGTTGATATAAAAATAGTGAGGATTACTTTAAATTGTGGAAACCCATATTCTTTCTTTAATAAGTAAAAGATATACGGAACCATTAACGTTTCATCCCTAAGAGATGAGTACATTTTGAATTTAGTTCACAATTTTTATGTTCCAAAAAGTCCTCAACAAGTTTTTATTTTTATTTATTTGGTTTCCTTTTTTTTTCCCTAAATTTTTATTATTTTCTAATTTAGGGTTTTATGTTTAGGTTTTAGAGTTTAGTATTTAGAGAAAATAGAATGTTTGTGAGTGTTTTATATGACGAGGCTTCATGTGTTGCTCTTAAAGTGGCTTTGACTCAGTCGTGAGCTCTGTGCCTTGATTCGCCACCTAAGGGGGGTGATGAACACCGCCTCAAGCCTAGGATTTTAGAGTTTGGTATGACTTCCATGGAAATCTGCGCATTGACTTAGTCAAAATCACGCACTGATAGTCAACTCCCGTACTGAGAAAAATATCTTACACGAGGTAGATAATTTAATTAAATGGGGTACGCATTGAACTAGAACAATAAAAAACAACTCGGTGAACCAACTACTTTATACTGAGTCGGTAATAGTACTTTCACTTGCAGCTGATGTGGGAGTTGAATACAGTAAGAAATAAGCATGAAGACCGATGTATATTATCCCATGTGAGGATTAGTCTTTCCTTTCCAAGCCATATGGGAAGGTTTTGATATTCAATATCACCTGATTATGTAAATTTATAAATGACAAATGCAAAAAGGCAATAATGTAATTTCATACATGCATGAAAAATAGAATAAATTAAAAGCATATATAAATTTAAAATTGGTACATTAATCTCTCTGGACTAGAGCCACACTGACTTCTTCATATTTCAAGTATCGATGATTTTCTGCACTTGCACCTGCGCTGTGTATTGGGCACCTAGATCATGAGTCCATCACAAATTTGGCAACTACAGCTTTGTTGTTGTCAAGGGATTTCCTTAACCCAAGCCCACCGTCCTCATTTGGCTTGCACACAGTCCCAGTTAACAATGTGGAACAAAATGCACTTTTCCACTTCGTCTCGGAGTCCCACCATATAAAATCCTATTAATTCTATTGAGGGTATTACAGATTTGAACAGGGAGGATGGCCTTTGCATTGCATGCTATAATTAGGCATGGTTGTCGTGACCGATTGTATTAGCATTATGATGTTTTCCTCCCTGCAACTTCCCACCCGACAGTCTTTTCTGAAATTTCTCCATCACTTGCCTATAATGACTAGCTTTGAGTCTGCCATGAACAGGAGGAAATCTCAAATAGGTACCTAGATCTTTGGTAAGAGTCATGCTGCATGCAAAAGGAGCTTCTCCTCTCTGGGATGTCAGGTGACATATTTTGGATTTAGCGAACTTAACGCGTTGTCCTGAAAGCTTAGAAAGTTCATTGAGGACATCCATAACCGTGTGGCGTATCTCAACCGAAGCTTTAGCAATAGGATAGCTATAGCCTATATGGGACACCGGAAAGTTATGCAGAATTTTGGGATAAAAATCAGTTTTACTTGTGTTATACAATGTTTAGAGGATAGAATTCAGATTTTGTGTTTTCTTTAGTCCCGTCAGCACCTTTTATCTTGTGTATTACTCTCTAGCAGAAATTTTGTGTCCTGCCAGATTTTGCACAATTCACTCGGTAGGAATGTTCATGTGATCCTTAAATACTTGTAAAATCAAATTCTTTAATCGGACTACACATTTAAGCTAACATAATAGTTGACTACGAGGATTTCCATAAGCTTGCACTTGTATGTTATGTGTAACAGAAGCAAAGCTTGTTGCTTCTCCTCTTTTAATTAATGGTTATATGTGGTTTGGTTGAAGTACTTTTTTGTAAGTGTCTAACCCCCACAATTTTCAATTTTTAGGTTTTGGCCCTCCTAAATGGATTATGTAAGTTGATCATTAGTCAACTCATCTAATTTTGTTTGTCTCAAACTTACTCATCACTTATTGTTCAACTACCACATCTAACCTTAAACCAAAAGACACCAAATTGAAACCATCTTTTCAGACAAATATTTGTGTTAATATGTAAATTTGTATATATATTCACGTGTAACCAAAAAAAAGAAGTATATACATTCATGTTAATTTAAAATATAAATATTTACATTAATAGATAAATTTATTTTAAACATGATATGCAGATATTATTTTTTGTTAAACACGGGAACAATTTGACCATTGTTACATAATCGTTAAGAAATGTAACATAAGTGCTAACTAGATGAAAAAAAAATTATGCTTTCCGGTAAGAGTTTGACATATTGCCAGCTTTTCAAACCTTACATATTCCGTTTTAGAATTATTTTATGTATGTGTATCTGTATGTGTACGTGTGTTTATATATGTATGCTGCCTAAGGAGGTGACAAGAGGTGGTGGGTGGAGGGGTGGATATTCTTTGTATTTTTTATTTTTAGTTTAAATGGATGGGTTTTATTGTTGTGAAAAATAAGGAACAATAGAGAATTTAGAGGGAGAATAAACTTTTCATTTCAATATCTCTATAGTCCAAGCGATGTCATCCTTAATAATAATACAAAGAGCCTCAACTATTCATATTCCAATGTGAGATACAATATATGTGGTATACACAATTTACAACGTTACAGTTGGATGGATGTACATTATCTACCATCCAATGACTGTTGTCTCATTAAAATCTTGTTAAGGAAAAATGGTATTAGAAAAAACTAAGATGAAGAAAAAAAGACTACTACTTTTGTGATCATTGAATCAGTATTGGATGCATTTAAAGTTGCTTCATTAAAACATTTACTAGGAAAACTAAATGGGAAAAATCTAGTTATAGGAAAAAGAGTATATCACACATATCTTCAAAATAGCATATTTTTCAATTCTCATTCATAAGATGCTCCCCATATTATATACTCCCCTTAATTATAGCATTTATTGAATGAGTTGCACATTTCAGTCTCATGTGCAAGCTTTTGAAATGTTGCTTTTGGCAATAACGTCGTGAAAAATCAAATAGGTTGGTACTCCAACCCAATTTTTCTAATAAAGTTAGACTTTCATAAAACTTTGGTGAAGAAGGGTGAAAATGCCATTTAATCTAATTTATTTGATTTCAATTGGATAACTATTTGTAATTCATGTATATATATTGACTGAAATGTCATATCTTCCTTGGTGTGACCTTTTTGAATTTGAGCTATACATGCACCATTATTTTCGTAGGTATTAGTAGAAATATATGTTGTTAGAAGTAACTCATAAGTGCTTTGATTGTTCCTCGAGAGGATCGTGGAGATAACCTGCATTCACATAACCAACTAGATGTGGATTGTATTGTTAGATTTAAAAGTATCACACCAATTATTTCACAAATATATAACATAGTCTTATTCTTGTAAGTCAATGGTAATTTTTTTGCTAAGAGATAGACTGTGAATATAATGTATCAAATGCATTGTGCTACATAAAAAAACACCATAATAACGTACAAATAGAAAACTTTTGGAGCAAGTTAACAATGCACTAATAACATACAAATAAACATTCAGACAACAATTATATTGTCATCCTCTAGGATGATATGGATATTTTTTATATATAATCAAGAGATAATCATGGGAGTACTTAGTGGGTGTACTTTGTCCATATTAAAGCATTTTAAGATATTTTTTGGTATTTTTAGACTGAAGGACAAATTCTACTAGAATTTCTCTTGATTTGCAGGTGGAGATATAATCTAGTTTTTCGAGGTCTATCTTAAATTTTCTTCAATAGGTATTTTGCGTTTTTATTGAGCTTTCAGGAGGATATTTGTATAATGATAAATATGATTGTTTTCACAGCCTTCCTTAAACAAGTATTTTTTAAAGCGATTTTAGTTGTATCATGTCAGATTACTTAAAGCTATACGATGAATATGAATGTCTTAGTTGAGTTGTGTACGTACACCTTGGTTGGCGTTGCTTCAGGCAAAGCAAATCCATTTGAGATTTTTTTATAAGGGTTCTTTGTCCAATTATCGTATAAATAAGCAATTATAGTACTCACAAGTCTCATATCTAATATATTTCAAAATTTGCTAAGCTAGTTAGATATCTAAGAATTATTTATGGCTGTAACGGGAGGGTATGTTTGTATATAAACAATCTTTGGTTTCTACAGGAAACCTTGTGTCACAAGACGTGCATTGTTTAGCGATTTTCTCACTTCACTTTCTTCTAAACACCCATGCATAACCTTCAGCGTTCGTCTCATAGGGTTTGTACTATAAGTTACAAGACATTTATTTAAAACCCGAATTATGTCATAAACGTATTTCTCTCATTTTTGGCAAATGTATCTTATATCGATTATAGACGTGGATTTATATTGTGATTTGTGTAACTACAACATATATAATTATTGTCTCGATGATCATTTTTGGCTATTCTACCTTTGATATATGTATAAAACATAGAGATCTCAATGTTATTAGGTAGGTACCTTTGCTTACTTTAGAGGTTTATAATTACTTAAAGGACTTGTCCTTTCGTAGACAATAACCTCTAGAGAAAGTGAAACTTTTGTCATAACCTCTTTTGGAACATTATTTGGGATGATTTTATTTGATGCGTTCTTCCCCACCCCCTAAAGGCGGGAATTATTTACAAAAATAGCGATAAACACTATATTTGGCAATGGTCCAATGGAGGGTGAATTAAAAGCACTATATATATATATATATATATATATATATATATATATATATATATATATATATATATATATATATCTAGTTGATTGATTTTAAATTTAGTGATGGCTAGGGTAGCACACAATGGTAAGCGAGTGAGTCGGTGATGAAATCCCTTCTCGTGAGTGACCGGTTGTAGGTCTTAGTCAATTAATTTATCACACCATTTGAAAATAAATGCGAGAATAAAATCAAGTAAGAGCACATAAGCACACACAATAATTGACTCGCTAACAGGAGAGGCGCGAGGGTTTGAGAAATATACCTCCAACGATTTTTAGGCCGCGGGGTGCCGAAAAATTTGAGTCAATCGGGGGGAGATTACGCCTATCTTAGTCATCCCCGGGAGTTCTATCGACCCAAGGTAGAAAGGGTTTTAAATGCTCGCCTGGATGCCCTCTCTTTACCTAGTCCGATTTCCCTATCACGCTTGCTTTGATTATTTCAATTTTAAAATGATACTCATAATTCATCCTCCTCCAGGCAGTAGAATCAGTAGGATGACACATGATATTACCCCTACTTCTGCCCTAGCATGCCAAGTCATTGCCTCCGCTATCCATGGTACTGTGAAAAATCGCTTTAATCTAGGCCTAACTGGAAAATATTTCAATACTTTTTGAGGCACTTTTGAGCTTGTGTCTCCCTTACTAGGAGATTGGACATATCTAGGTTCATCGCATACCGGACAACGATCGAGATTTTTATACTCCTTTCGGTATAGTATGCAGTCATACACACAAGCATGAATCGATTTATACTTCATTCCCAAACCTTTCAAACTATTCTTCAGAACATGATAGTTATTTGGAAGTGTATTATCCTTGGGTAATAAGCCCTTCACCCATTTCAGAATTCCTGTCGCGCTATTGCCAGACAAACCGTATTACGTCTTCTAATTGTGCAAACCAACCATGGCATGTAAAGTTGTTTGATCTTTCTCACAGCCAGAGTATAACGGTTGGGTCGCCTTAAATTTTAAACCTTGGTAGTCATCGTTAAGTTTTATCGTGATATCTTCACGAGCACTTGAACCTTCTACATCATCAGTAACTTCATTCTCTTCTTCTTCATAAACTCCGTGCGCATCATCAATTAAATCCTCTAACATATTATGATCTACGTCGTCCCCTTCTACATCTATCCTACTTGTTGAAGGTTGTTGTGAAGGTTGGTTGGGGACAAAAGGAACGTTCAATTCACCGTAAAAACTCTAAAATCCATAATTATCTTGCATACCCGATCTCAACAAATGTAGTTCAACTGTTTTCCACTCAAACACCTTATCATTCTTACACCTAACACACGGACACGGAAACTCTTCATCATTATGACATCTCTTTGCATATTTCACAAATTCGTTAGAAGCTCTGCGAAACACATCCCCCATTCTATTTGTCTCACCCATCCACTCTTTGTATTTCGGATATCCCATCACATCTACCACAACTAGTCACCTATTAAAGGTACAAAGCGTATGTTCATGGATTAGTATAAATAAAACTTAGATTTATAGTATGTTTCATTTAATTATGTCTTATTTATATTCAAATTCAATTTATAATAGAAATTTCTATTTCCTCCATCTCCTCTAAAGGGTGAGTGGTCCTATCCCATTCAAGACCGCATTTTTCTGTAATATACTTAACAGCTCATGCACATTGTTACGATTTGAAAAAAATTTGGCAGCATATCCCCGTAGTTCTACAAGTACACGACGTAGATTGGAAAGTGCGAGTGTTATTTAAATTGATAAATTGAAATAACAGTCACACTTGTCAATCTAGTATGTACACAGAGAACATTAGGATACGACTGCAGAACTTCCTCCAAAAGTAACAACTTTAAGCCACTAAGAATAATATATAGAAATTATACAGTCCCAAACTGTCCAAACGGTACAATTCAAGAGATCTCATTACAGGGGTAATGACTCTCGAACGGGTCTAAGGGCTATTGAATGCGTACGCATAAGAACTAGAAGGCTAGTATCTATGCGCACTATATGTAATTTCAAGTATGTTTCATTTAATTGTCATAATATATATATATATATATATATATTGTTCGATATACAAAGTAATTTTTAAAAAAAGTTGAAAAATCCCACCCCCATATGGACAATAATCCAGTGGTCATGCCACTTTTAAAACTAACCAACCCAACATCGATCCACTATAATTCAACAACAATGTCAACAACAGATGTGTATCCCGTACTCCTTCTAATTCATCTACTCAATTAATTATTTTCATCAATTAAACTAACAATTAAAGTATACAATTATTAATTTACTAATTTACAATGAGGGACAATCCTACTTTCATAATTAATCATATATTAATTTACTAATTTACAATGAGGGGCAATCATATATTAATTTACTAAAAAAATTAATAACCAATCAATTCGTTTACAAGGGACATTACGCACAAAAAAGCACATACACGCACACTACACACACATATACACACACGCGCACATACGCACACACACCCGCGCACATTCACACACACACACACACACACACGCAGCCCCACACCCCCACCCCCACCCCCACCCATCCCTTCCCCCTCCCCCCACCATGCCCCACCCCCTTCCCCCACCACACACACACACACGCACACACACCACTACACACACACACACATACACACCACACACGCACATGCAAACATCCCCCCATCCATGCCCCTTCCCCCACCCCCTTTCCCCACCCAGCCCCAGCCCCACCCCCCACACACATGCACACACACATATACACACACACACACACACACACACACACACACACACACACACACATATATATAAATGGAAGAGAGAGAGAGAGAGAGAGAAAAGGAGGGAAGAATCAACGGGGAAAAAAAAAAGGGGAAAGGATTTTTTACTGGGACATTTGTCACGGACGTGTCATGGTCCTTGACCGTGGAAATATTATAAGGATTGTCACGGTCATTGACAGTGACAAAAAATGCGTGTTTTTTGTCACTGTCAATGACCGTGACAAGGCTAGCCGCTGGAAGGGTGCCAATTTACCCATTTTGGTGTAGTGTGTGGTTGCGCTCCTCTTATGCGCTACTCTTTTGCACTACTCAAACTCACATATCACAAAAAAAGCTCAACACTTGTGATCCATGGCTGGTGTAAAGGGCTAATGAGACCTTGTATCTAAATAAAGCTGTTGACACCATAAACAGAGAATTAGCTCAAGAAGAGTTCAACTTATATTTCTGAATTGTCATAATAATTATTGGCTCAGTTTCATACCTGGGACATCAAGTTTAGGAGTAGTTTTTCGCGAATCTCATGAGTGTGATGAACTTCACGAAGAAAATCTGCATGCTCTTTCACACCCTTAATTCTGAAAGTAGTAGCTTCTGCTCCAGCTGCTATAACTAACTGGTCATATGATATCTTGAAATCCCATGGTTCCAATGTAGCTACTCCCTCAGAGACAGTTCAACAATTAACCTATTATAGCATTTACAGATTGTTTATAATCATAGCAACAACATTATTTTCAACATCTTTTAAATTCTAAAGCAAAATCTCCTTGTACAGATATGAAGCCTGCCATCCACTTTCAACATCTTTTAAAGTTCGTCACATGAGTGTAATTTTTTTAGATGTAAATTTTCAATGGTAGAGATTTTTATTAGTTATCCTAATTTCAGGAGTAGTTTTTGTATCAGCTATAGTTTATAGAGGTTGAAAATTAAGGATTGGGATGAATAACTTGGGTCGTACAACACAACTCCCACCAGCGCAAGCCTACAAATATAGAATAATAATATGGTAAGATTAAGGAAAAGTCAATACATATACATTAAAATATGCAAAGAGAAATGAAGGGGAAGATTAGTTTTGGAACTTATTAAAACATATTAGTTTCATGTATTCATACGCTAAAGAGACATGAAGGGGAAGTTGACTCATAAATCTGAGTGATGGATAAATTTGAAATATTTCAGATTATGTTTCCAATACAACCATAAATGAGAAAGAAAATGGAGAGGGACCGCTGATTACCTATAGCGACTTAACAGAGAGAGGGAGGAAGTGTTTTTTGTGTCTCGAGGCCATTAGTGTCTCGAGGTCATCACGGCCATTAGTTTCTCGAGGTCGTCACGGCCGAAGTATTAAGCCATTCAAATGAAAACCCCAGGTCACCACCAATTCAACAGTAAGAGGCTACAAATGGCTGAACAAACTGGTTACGAAAATAATAGTAAGTAATTGGAGTTTTCTATCATGTACAAAAAAACACAGAGTTAATTCTTCATCCTCAAACCCAAGTTTAACAGACATTTTGAAGCAAGAACGTGAAAATTAGTGAGCTTCAACACGAAGAAGAAAATGTCACGTGGAGCATATGAACATTAATTACATTGCTAAAAAAAGTGGTAAACGACGATTATATTAGATCTGCAAATAAATATAAGGGTAGAAAATCACTAATTTGAACATGTGAACACATTCTGACTATTTATAAATCCATTTTATAGCACCTGACAAAACCAGGGAATTTGCTCTCATTTTTTCTGCCAACTGTAAAAAATTCCATCACCTACAAAATCCCACCAGAAGTTAGTTAAAAACATAATAAGTCCACACAAAACTTAGCATATTTACTGAATGTTAATTAAGTTAAACAATATCTATCATCAAAAGATACATATTTAAAGTGTAAAGAAATAAAATAAAACTAAAGAATAGTGCCATAGAAAATGTTTATATAAATTTAGTTCCAAATTTTAGAAGCAGACTTACTCAACTAAATGCTTACAGCGACATTAATTTCAAGTAGTTAAAAATTTGTAAACCTGATATGAGAAGAAAAGAAAAAAAATTATGCTAAAATAATGCAGAGGTAAAGCTACAGAGATATATAAAACTCAATAGTGAGGTAGTCATCCTAATATGAAAATATATATAAATAAAACTTAAGTCAGATAAAAACAACTCAACGTTTGCACATTGAGATATAAAAAAGAGGTTCTAGTTTCAAGTACTTCAATAATAAATAGTAATCCTAATTAACTATAACAAATTTTACAATATAAAAGAACTTACACTAAGTGAAACCACTACAAATATTAATTATATGAAAAACATGGCTTAATTTACTTCTGAACAGAAGTATAATACTCAGTTATGACATTTCCCATCAACCAACATACCAAACCAAGGATGAGAGGGAGAAAGTTGAGCAAATTTAAATGGCGAAAGAGAGAGAATTAGATTGGGACATGGGTTCACGCGATAAAGGAGGCATTGTCACTTCTTCAAGTCTGTATAAAGGCATCATAACTAATATGTTGATTGCATCCCTAGTAATAGTGATACCACAAAAGTATGATCTAATAGGTATACTTACCCCCAAGAACTAAATCTGTTGCATTTGAACTTCCTCACTTTGATGAGAAAATGTTTGAAAAGGTGAAACATAAATAAAATTGAAATTTTATGAATAAGAAATTTTAAAAATAAGAATAATAATAATTTAAATATAAAATATTTTGAAGAATTGAAAAACGATGCATACAAAGATGTGTCTAATATACTCCATCCTTGTAGTCATACAATGAACAAAAACTCCATCTTCATGTTCCTAATAATCAGAAGTTGATCATTTTCTTATCAACTAAAACGAAAGAAATATACCTTTACTTGTGAGAATTTGGCAAAGTTCCAAAGTACACTACAAGAAAAAGTACCTTCCACGACATATGTTTTACGACACTTTATAAAAATGTGTCGTGGAAAGTAGATAAAGACGACACTTTATAAAGATGTGTCGTGAAAAATAGATAAAGACAACATAATTTTAAAAGTGTCGTAAATAATTCAATTATAATAAATATCACGACATATAAAGTAAATATGTCTTGCTTTTTTTAAAGACGACGCGTTATTAGGTGTCGTAAATTTATTTTCACGACTTTTCGAGAGACATGTCGTGATTGTTAAGGAAATTTTTTTTTGCCACTTTTGGCGCAAGAAGTTTAGACCGTCAATTAAAAAAAATTATTTTGGATAATATCCCAACAACTACTCCGCACGATCCCCTAAAAAATTCCCATGATCTTCCGTTTACCACCAGCCGTATGAAAACCCTCCATTGACATAGCCGCTCCCTAAAAAACTCCTATAATCTGTCGTTTAGAACTCCACCTCCATCCGTATTAAACCTCCATTGAAACATAATTTCACCTCCATTAATATAAGGTAATCATTCTCTGTTGCTCCTCCGTTGAAATAGTGTTTTTATTCCTCTTGGGTCGCACAGGGCAAGTGGTGTTGAATTGGGTTTGGGGGGAGTAAGCTCGTCTTGTGCGTGAGTATTTTTATAGGTGGGTGGTGTGGTGAGGGTAGGTATGGTTTGTAGGTGCTGAATGTGTTGGGTGTTATAAGGTTGTGTGGGTTTTGGATTTGGGACACGAAGAGCAGGGGATAAGGGGTTTTAGGGAGGTCCGTGGGAATTGGGTTTGAGTGTGGGGAGTGTAATTTGGATAGTTTCTTCATTTCAATCATAGCTACATTCGAATCTTTATATATTGCATTATATTCTACATCTGCATATTTCATTTCAACCAAAAAGTATTTTTCACATGTGAAAATTATTGGTTTCTGTCATCTGTTTCTTTTAGTTGGATGCTGTGATTGAAGAAGGTGCAAGAGGAATTATTGAAGCAAGTTGATACCTAGCTGATTAATGTTGAGCAACAAGTAATTTCTTCTAAGATTGAATTCATCTAATCCTTTCATTTATATTTCTATTCCCTTTTGTGTGAGCAAAATGTATTTTGCCGAGCAGAATGTATTTTGCCTATGTAGAATACATTTTGGAGCTCTTTGTTTAGAATGATAAAGAGTAATTTTGAAACAATAAAATTTGGACCAAAAATTGTGTCCACTGATTCAAAAGTGTGTATATGCTTCCAAAATTGCTAGTTGGCCCAAAAAATTGATCCACACTTCCAAAAATTATCATTTTTTTATCAACAACTTTATATATATATATAAGAAGTTTTCTGTATATTAATAGCACAATTTTCTTACACTCTTCTGATGTGGAAAGGAGACTAAAATCCAAAAGCCAAAAATGTTCATTTATGTCAAAGTGGCTTTGGCATTAAAATATTCATCAATCCCAACTTTTTTTTAATAATAAAGTATATGTTCACAAATTAATAATTCAGTCAACAAGCCATAAAGATGATAGAGATATGCAATGTGACATTATCTTGAACTCGGCTTCTTGATGATGCTAAGATTCAGCACCACTAGGTAAGTGATGATGAGCTCAAACAATAAAAACAATGGCAGCCATAGAGATGTATATGAGTATAAGTGTATAGAAGGGGATGAGTATAAGAGGGATAAGACAATGATGTATAGTGGTTCAGCCAATTAGGCATACATCCACTGTGAGTGTGTGATCCACTAAGTATGGGCACTAATGGCCTTGGATACAATGCACATAAGCTCACTTTCTCTCTCTACTGTGCGTACAAGTAGAGTTTTAGCTAGGGTTACAATTCTCGATCCCTTTGCAGGGTTGTAGGTGACAAGTATATATAGGTCTTGGGGGGTGTAGTGTACCCCCCAAGCATGCATGGTGCATGTGAGTTATGATCTAGCCAATCCTCTGCTGACACCTGGAGGTGCCACCTGTGATTAATAACGACATAATATTCCCTCACGTGAGGGGGTGATATTGTTATAACGGTCTTCCACGTGCCATATGAGTCCCACGCGCACTGTTCCACGCGTCTCCCAAATCATGCGCTGTGATGATGTCATCCTCATCCTGCGATGTGAGGCCGAGGGCAAAGTTCCTGCTAGCAGCGAACCTGGCCTAGTTTGGGCCTCGTACTATCGCACCCTCATAGGGTTGTCCAGACCTGATGAGGGGTCATCCCCTTAAAGGGTCATCTGGGCCTGATGAGGGGTCGACCCCTTGAAGGGTCGTTTGGGCCTGATGAAGGGTCGGCCCCATGGAGGGTCGTCTGGACCTGATGACGGATTTGACCCTTGAAGGGTCGTCTGATATTGGTTGAGAGATCATCTTGGCTTCGTCCAGGTGGAGGACGCCCTCGGTCTGGTCGAGGGTATATATGGGTATATCAATCACCCGCCAGCCCTTAGCCATCGATGTTGTTATGATGGCTGAGGGATAGTGTTAATTTTGAGATGAGTGTATGATCAGTTTGGTGAGTGACACCTGTCAAGCTGATGTGACAACTAGGCAGATATCCATCGACGTTCCAGTTTCCCAGGCGTGGCGGCTGCACACTTAGCCTGGGACTTTGTGCCCTAATGATACCCTCCTCGTGGGCCGTGTTTTATCTTGGTTAATGGGCCCACTCATTATTAAGATATTTAAATAATTTTTTGAAGTCATTTCCTTTCTTTTTTCTTCGCGCTTTAACTCTCACTCTAGATTCTCAACAGCTTCCAACCATTTCTGCAACCTTTCTGTATCAAGCTTCATTCAGCTGTTGTTTTCGTCTTCAGGTAATTTTCTTTGGCATAGATTCCATTTTTAATCTTCAATTTCATTTCTTGCAATGGGGTTGATGCCCCCTTGTGGTGTTTCTAGGGTTTCCTTGTGTTTTTCGGCGTCTTTTACGACAAGCTGAGTTCTTCTTTTCCTTGAGTGTTCTTGATCAAACCCCTTTATTTCTTTGGTTTTAATCCAAAAGTCCAACTTAGTCAACTGCAAACTTGTTTGTTGTTAGGTTAGCCAAATTCCTTTAAGTGTAGGGTCCTCCCCTTAATGCTTAGGAGGCTTTATGATTTAGCCGAGGAATTCCCATCCTTGAGAGAGAAGTTCTTCATTGAGAATAGGCGAATAGAGGAAGAGGACGAGAGGAGACGAGGGGCCGACCCTAATTGGGTACGACCCATTTTCCCCATTCCTTTAGCCACAATAATACCATCTGAGTCCTGTGGGTCATTTTGTCGTCCAACCGAGAGTCATTCATACGAAGGAGAGATGGATGAGAGAGCGTCGTCACCAACAGGTGATGGGCCCTCTAGGAGGAGAGAGACGCCTGATCTTAGCCCACATAGAAAGGCCGAGGGAGTGGTCCCTTCCGAGGTAGTTCTCGTGACAATATTATCCCCTTATGCCTTCAAGATGGCCTTTCCCGGAGGGCCTCCGACAGTTGATAAGGCCGAGGGATCTGAGGGAGAGGGGGCCGAGGGCGATGGCGAGAATTCTGACGCTGATCCAATTGACACTTCCCACGCCTCAGCTTACGTTTCCACTGTTAAGGATCGTGACCTCTTGCTGTGGAGGCATACATTTGGTGTGCAAACCAATGTAACTATGAGGGTCCCCAACTCAGACGAGAGGGCCTTCCAGGGGGAAGTTTTCGTTTATGAGCAGATGCTCAGGGTGGGTGTGAGGTTCCCTCTGCACCCTGCCATAGTCGACATATTGTCTGCCCTCGGCGTTTCCCCCTCTCAACTTCCCCCCAACTCCTGGAGGACTATCCTTGGTTATATCTCTCTGTGGAAAAATACCTTCATCGATGAGCTCTCAGCCGATGTGTTCTTAGCCTGTTATAATATCACTTCCTCGTCCAAATAGCCTGGGTATTATCATCTGGGGGCGAGGAAGTCCGATAAAAAAATTCTCCACGTGGCACAAACCTCTAACCATGACTGGAAGAAGATATTTTTCTTCATTTCCATAGATTGGGAATTTTCCGCTGGGGTTCAACCTTTGGACGATGATCCGAGAGTCCCAAGGAGATGGTCTAACCCTTCTATAAAGGCTAGGTCAGACCCTGGACTTAGTTTGGATGAAAATGACATAGTTGACTATTTGAGGGAGCAAAGGAAGGAGGGCGAGCTTGCCAAATTCAAAGACTTGATGACCCCTCGCTTCCTCAAAGAAACTGGCCTGAGGGTCGGGCCCCTGACAGAATTATGTGAGTATATTTTTGTTCAATTTTTAATTTTCTCCAAGTACTTCCTCTTTGCCACTGTATCGTTCTGATGTATCGTCTCCCTTTCAGGTCGTCCTGCAAACATATCTGATCAGCTCTGGGAGATGACTGCGCCAAGTTTGCTGTCTGGTCTGGGCAAGAAAAAAGGCAAAGAGCCTTAGCAGGCACCGAGGAAGACAAAGGTCGTGAGGCTGACATCTGTTGAACCAACCGTCGACAGCCATAAAAGAAAGGGGCCAAAAGTTCCTATCGACCCTCGGCCGGATTCTAGGACGAGGGAGAGGGTGGAGGCGTCTGAGGGAATCGGATCCTCTTCCATTATGGGGGCCTTTTGGTCCCAAAACTTGACATTTTTGAAGGCTGAACCGTCTTCTCTCATAACCGATCTGAGGGGAGCCAAGGCCTCGATGTTTTCCGCTCCTTAGGCCGCTGACTATAACTTCTTATCAAAGATGCCCCCGGTTAAGGTGTATGATTACGGTCTGCATACTTTAGCCCTGGTATTTGTTTTTACTTCATTTCCTCAGTCAACTTTTTATTAACTATTTCCTCGGCCCCTTAACACGTGCCTTCTTTTGTGCAGTCTGTTTGTGCCTTTACGTCAGCTACCAAATGGATGACCGAGAACCAATAAAAATTCTATGAGGCCAAGAGGGCTATTCAGCACGAGGCTGATCTGAAGACCGATCTTGAGACTACAAAGGCCGAGTTGGAGAGTGCAAGGACCGAACATGCAAGGGTCCTTAATGAGCTGATGAAGCAACATGATGTAGATCTGAAGGCGAGGGATGACCTCTTTAAGGCGAAGGAAGAAGCCTTAAATGCCCAGTTCAAGAGCGAGATAGCCGAGGCAGTGAAGAAGGTCGAGGCCGATGCTGTGGAGGCCTACAAACTCTCAGACGAGTTTCAAGGCTTCGATCTCGAATACTTAGAGAGGGGGATCAGGACGGCCTGTCGGTGGGTCGTCCTTAAGTTTGTTGATGCTATCTCTTTAGTTCGCCCCTCTCTTAAGGCAGTTCAATTGGACGACCCACTGATTGCTGAGGCTCTAGCCCACGTGGAGTTTCACGTGAACGTTGAAGGCATCGACACTTCCGAAGATCAGCCTGTCTTGGTTACTGAGGAGACTCCTCTTATCGATGTTGAGGCCCTGCCCTCTGATGTTGCTCAATAGGGTGGCCGTATGTGGCCCATACCCTCTTCATGTAACCAATATTCTTGTACTCTATTTCTGTTGAACAAGCATTTGTAACACTTTTTATACTATCATGTCTCTTTCTGTTTTTTATGCTTGTCTCTTGTATGATTTATCTTGTGATGTTTTAAATTAACAATCTCACTAACTCCTCCCTCATCTTTCTTGAGGGTAAATGAGGGTTCGTCCCCATCATTTGCCCTCATCATAGCCGAGAGTGGTTTCCCACTAGCTTAATGGTTTTAAATTTGGAGTCCCCCTTGTCTTCTTGAGGGTAAATGAGGGGTCGTCCCCATCATTTGCCCTCATCATAATCGATGGTTGTTTCCACCAACTCTGATGTTTTAAATTTCAAGTCCCCCTCGTCTTTCTTGAGGGTAAATGAGAGGTCTTCCCCACCATTTGCCCTCATCATAGCCGAGGGTGGTTTCCACAAACTTAATGGTTTTAAATTTGGAGTATCCCCTCGTCTTCTTGAGGGTAAATGAGGGGTCGTCCCCACCATTTGCCCTCATCATAGCCGAGGGTGGTTTCCAACCAACTTAATGGTTTTAAATTTGGATTCCCCCCTTGTCTTCTTGAGGGTAAATGAGGGGTCGTCCCCACCACTTGCCCTTATCATAGCCGAGGGTGGTTTCCCACCAACTTAATGGTTTTAAATTTGGAGTCCCCCCTTGTCTTTCTTGAGGGTAAATGAGGGGTCGTCCCCATCATTTGCCCTCATCATAGCCGAGGGAGGTTTCCACCAACTCAATGATGTTTTAAATTTCAAGTCCCCCCTCGTCTTTCTTGAGGGTAAATGAGGGGTCATCCCCACCATTTTCCCTCATCATAGCCGAGGGTGGTTTCCACCAACTTAATAGTTTTAAATTTGGATTCCCCCTCGTCTTATTGAGGGTAAATGAGGGGTCGTCCACACCATTTGCCCTCATCATAGCCGAGGGTGTTTTTCCACCAACTTAATGGTTTTAAATTTTGAGTTTCCCCTCGTCTTCTTGAGGGTAAATGAGGGGTCGTCCCCACCATTTGCCCTTATCATAGCCGAGGGTGGTTTTAACGAGTATAACCCTAATCATACTACAATTAATCAAACACAAAATGAGGGACCAATGTGACATTCATTACAACTATGGTCTGATAGGACGTTACAAAATTATTGATAGTATTTCTTCAAATGATCTGCATTCCAAGGGTTGAAAAAAGGGTTCCCCTTCTAGGTTTTCTAGTCTATAGGTTCCAGGGACAACTTCATTAATTACCCTATATGGTCCATGCCAATTTGGGTGGAGCTAGTTAGGATTTTGCCAAGTCTTTTTGTGGACTAAGTCCCCTACTGCGATTGGCCTTTGCTTCACCCTCTGGATGTAAAACCTGGTAGTCCTCTGCTGGTAGGCAGCTTGCCTTATCTCCGCGTCTTCCCTCCTTTCCTTGATCAGGTCTAAGTTAAGTCTCCTCTCTTCCATATTTCTCTGAGGGTCATACATTTGGACCCTATGGGTAGGAAAACCAATCTCGATGGGGATGACGGCTTCTGAGCCATACGCCAACATGAACGGGGTTTCCCCGGTAGGTGTCTTTGCCGTCGTCCTGTAGACCCACAGTACAACGTATAACTTCTCAACCCATCTTCCTTTTGCCTCCTCGAGTTTTTTCTTGATCCCATCTAGGATTGTAGTGTTTGTAGCTTCCGTTTTCCCGTTGGCTTGAGGTCGGCCCGGGGTAGAGAAGAATTATTTGATACTCACCCTTTCACAGTACTTTTCTAGAGATGTATTCTTGAATTGAGTCCCGTTATCTGAGATGAGGGTGTTGGGGAGACCATATCTACATATAATGTTTTTCCATATAAATTGGAAGGTCTTCTACTCTGTGATCGTTACCATCGGCTCTGCCTCCACCCATTTTGAAAAATAGTTAATTGCCACGATCAAGTATCGGTAGTTGTTGACGGCCCTGGGCAAAGCTCCTACTAGATCGATTCCCCATACTGCGAATGACCATGGGGATGTGATGGAGGTAAGAGGCCGATGGGGCTGGTGAGGGATTGTGGCAAATCTTTGACATTTATCGCACTTTTTTACGTATGCCATGGCGTCTTTCCCCAGGTTTGGCCACCAGTATCCCTGGGTCACTATCCTCTTTGGTAACGATCTGTCCCCAATGTGGCTCGAGCATGACCCCTCGTGTACATCTTGCAGAATGCGAGGGACCTCAGACGAGTGCACACATCTGAGCAAGGGGAGCAAGTACCCCTTTTTGTACAAGGTGGCGCCGATGACAGTGAATTTCACAACTCTGTATTTCAACTTCTTCCTTTCTTATTTTTCCTCCGGCATCTCCCCCTCTTTAATGTACCTGATTAGAGGGTCCATCCACGAAGCTTCTTTGTCGATGTTTAAGCAAAATCCAAGTGTTCCCTCTTCTTCTTTGATCGTTGGACGAAGCAAAATTTCTAATGGGACTGTCCTCCTGACTTCTGCCCTAGTTGCCGAGGCCAGCCTTACAAGTGCATAGGCTCAGTCATTGTCATGCCTAGGTATCCTCTTCAACTTTACCTCTATGAAGCTCTTTAATTGTGACCTTACCCTTTCTAGGTATTTGGCCATTCTCTCATCCTTAGCCTCGTAGGCTCCTCGTATCTGATTCACCACTAGTCTTGAATCACTATGGATCGCAATATGGTCGACACTAAGAGACTTAGCTAAGGAGAGGCCTGTTATCAGGGCCTCATATTCAGACTTGTTGTTGGAGGCTTTGAAGTTAAACCTTAGGGCGTACTCAATGTCTGTGCCGTCAGGTGCTGTTACAATTAATCCAGCCCCACTTCCGCTTTCACAAGAGGACCCATCAATGAAGAGGTTCCACACGGTTTTTTCCTCTGAGAAATTTCCCTTCGTGAGGGCCCCCTGTCTAAAGAGATATCTCCCCTCTTCGTTTTTGACAACTTTTTCTCTAGCGGTGCTTGTCTCAGCCTTATCTGTGAATGGGTCAATAATTCTTCCCTACCGTGTATCTCTCTCTTCGAGACTCTCATCTTCAGCTTCATCATCTTACCAAGTAAATTCAACCATAAAATCTGCTAATGCTTGCCCCTAATGGCCACCCTATAGGTTTATATCCAATGTCAAACTCCCCCAACTCTATGGCCCAGACCATTAGCCTCCCCGATTTTTCTGGCCTGTGTAAGACCTATCTAAGAGGAGAGTCGGTGAGGATGACCATTGTATGGGACTGGAAGTACGGCTCCATCTTTCTTGATGCATGGATCAAGGCATATGCTAACTTCTCCATCCTTGGGTATCTTTGCTCTGCCCCTTGAGTGCCTTACTGTTGAAATATACGGGCTTTTATACCCCATCCGCTTCTCTCACAATGGCTGCGCTAATGGCTGATTCTGAGACGGCTAGGTACACATGTAGTCGTTCACCTTGTACTGTTCGTAACAACAGCAAGGGATACCCTAAGTATGCCTTTAGCTCCTTGAAAGCCTCATCACACTCTTCGCTCCACTCAAAAGCCTTTCTGAGAATTTTGAAGAATGGTAAGCACCTATCTGTGGCCCTGGACACGAACCTATTCAAAGAAGCCACTCGCCCTGTGAGCCTTTGAACGTATTTGATGGTCTTCGGGGTCTTCATTTCTATGAGGGCCTTTATCTTTTCAGGATTGGCCTCGATGCCTCTTTGGTTGACAATGAACCCCAAGAACTTCCCTGCTCCGACCCCGAAGACACATTTGGCCGAGTTGAGCTTCATTCGGTACTTATCCATTGTGTTAAAGGTCCTCTCGAGGTCGGCCACATGATCGTCGAACTTTAAGCTTTTGGTCAGCATGTCATCTATATAAACCTCCATAGACTTCCCAATTTGGTCTTTAAATATTTTATTCACAAGGCGCTGATACGTTGCCCCCATATTTTTTAGGCCAAAGGGCATGACCCTATAATAGTATGTCCCCTTGTTGGTAATGAAGGTTGTTTTCTCCGAGTCTTCAGGGTTCATGAAGATCTAGTTGTACCCTGAATAAGCATCCATGAAGCTCATGAGCTCATGGGCTGCGGTAGCGTCTATCATCTGATCAATTTGGGAGAGAGGGAAGCTGTCTTTGGGACAATGTTTGTTGAGGTCTGTGAAGTCTACACACATCCTCCACTTCCCGTTGGCTTTTGGGACAATAACTGCGTTGGACAACCATTCAGGGTAGATGACCTCTGTGATAAACTCTGCATCTTTTAGCTTCTTGACTTCATCCCTGATGACCTCATACTTCTCCTGAGAATAAATTTTCCTCTTCTACTTTACTAGTTTTGCACCCTCTACCACGTTGAGCTTGTGGCTCATAATTTCGGGGTCAATCCCCGGCATATCTGCGTGGCTCCATGCAAAGACACTCTGTCTTCTCCTTAGTAGCTTGATGAGGTCTTATTTTATGTCTATCTTAGAGCTTAACTGACTTGGACGGTTTTTTCTGGCTCATCCTCATTGAGGATGATGGATTCTACCTCTTCAGCGGCTTCTCCTTTCTTGAGTTTTTTCTCATCCCTGGGGTCAAGGGTGTCAATGTTATAGGTGGTTGTTGCCTTCTTGTGCACCTCTCTTTCTTTGGCGTAGTTGAAGTAACATTCCCTCGCCGTCGTCTGGTCTCCCTGAACTTCCCCTACCCCATAAGGGGTCGGGAATTTGATCATCTGATGAAGCATAGATGACACAACCTCAAACCCCTTGAGAGCTACTCACCCCATTATAATGTTGTAGGCCGAGAAGATATGTTCATCCATCACGAAGAAGCTTACCTTCTTGGTAAGCGATCTCGGCCATTCTTCCCCCAACCTGACATCGGCCTCATACACTCCTATAGGGTAAAATTTTTCCCCATTGAACCCAATCAATGGGTGATGGTATGGGACGATTTTACCACGGCTAAGGCCTAAGGCTTTGAAGCACGGCCAAAACATCACATCTGTAGAGCTACCCCCATCTACCAAGATCCTCAGGAACCTCACATCCGTGCACCCTGGTAGTGATGAGTAGAGGGTCATTATGCGGGGCTAAGAGGCCTTTGAATTCCATTCTTGAGCATCCCACTATCAGAGTATCCATATCAACCTTCTTCCTCTTTTCTGACTTTACCTCAACAGAGGTTGAGTGTACGGCCTTTGTCACTGCCTTAGCTTCAGCTACATGAGCCTTCCTGTCTGCGACCTCTGACCCTCCTCCTGCTAGTCCCTCGGAGATCATCCCAATACCGAGTGATATCATATTAAGTCTCTTTATAGGGCCGTGGTCGTCTCTCGACGGGAGATCAGGGTCATCCTCATCATCCGAAGGGTTGTCCCTTCGATTTGGAGGATCTTCTCGGCATGCATCACCTCTCTTCTTTTTGGGGTCATCCCTTCAGCCCCTCTTGAAGGCGTCTTTGTCAACGTACTTCCTAAGCTTCTCTTCTTTTAGCATCTTCTCGATTTCATCTTTCAGAGCAAAACACTTGTCGGTTACATGGCCATGGTCTTGGTGAAATTCACACCACAGATTCTTGTTCCTCTTGTGGGGGGCTGCCTTCAGTTTCTCAGGCCACTTCAAGGACCGATCACTTTTTATCTCATTCAGGATATGCTCACAACTTACCGTCAAAGGGGTGTAATTAGCGAATTTGTCATCTGCCAGCCTCTTCTTCCCCTCTTTGTTCCTTTTCTGGTACTTGCCCCCACTGGTGCCTCCTTTTTCATCTTTGTATTTTGCTGCCATCGCCTCTTCGACGTTCATAACCTTTCCTACTGTTGACATCAATTCAACCATTGTCCTCGGAGGGTCTTCAGCAAGCTTCCATAACAACTTCCCCTTATGGAGTCCTCCAATCAGGACTGTCATAGCTATGCTTTCCTCATAGTCTATGACCTATAATTTTTCTTTGTTGAATCTGGCTGTGTAGTCTCTTAGGCTCTCGTTCTTACTCTGCTTAACATAAATTAGGTGGGTGGTTTTCTTCTGTGGCCTCACTCCAAAGAAAAAGTTATGGATAAATCGGTCTGCTAACTACTTAAAGTTTTCAATGGAGTTCTTAGGGAGAGACATATACCAGACATGTGCAGCCCCAATCAGGGTGCCAGAAAAGGCATGACACCTCATCTCATCTGAGATAGAGTATATATCTACGGCTGATTGGTACATCTCAATATGATGGACAGGGTTGGTACTCCCGTCATACCGTGGGGTGACTACTGGTGGCTTGAACTTGGATGGCGTAGGGAAGTTGACTATCTTCGCCACAAAGGGTGAGCCTATGGTGTATCCTCTCTGAAGAGGGTCCCGGCTTTTTAGAATATCACCAATCTTATCCTCCAACCTTTGGATCGAGTCGTTCCAGGGCCTCGTTGGGTCGGCCTGGCCGATGTTATCCCATGCCGTCTCTTTGAGGGGAACGAAAGGTTTCACTACGACAGGTCTGTGTTGTCTGTTTACTTCTCCCTGACCGTCGTCCCGTCCGTGGGGTCGGCCCCCATGGGGTCGGCCATCTGCTATCTCCCTTTGGGACCTCATAATACTCCTCGACCGGGATATTCTCTCGTAAGTCATTTACCGGGCCTAGCCTCTCAAAGGCCTACCTTCTGCTCAGACGATCGAAAGTAGAGCCCCTTGGGTGATCGTCAGGATTTTTCCTTCCACACTTCCCTCTGCTCTCCTGGAGAGGTCGCACAGTATTGTTGGAGACCTTATACGGCTCCCAGAACTCTATGGGGTCCTCCTCCCTCTCTAGATCATCATACCTGTCTTCTGGGCAAGGGTTTCCTAGCCTCCCCAGGCGTAGACGCCGGGGGTCAGCAACATCCCTCCGCCGCTGAGGAGGCAACAAGTCTTTGCGTGGTGCCTGGGTGGTCCCCTGGCCTCGTGCTGCCCTAGAGCTACTGCCGGAGTAATCATCTCCGGTGAGACTCCTAGTGGTCTTAATATGTTTTGGCTAAGAGCTGTGAATTTCTCCCGAACATCAGCCATTTCAGACTGAGGCGGTGGTTAACTGGAACTGGGTCCTACTCCACTATCCGGTGGAGGAAGAGGTGGTGGTGGCATCTCTGGTGCCATGTGTTTGAGCTATAGAGAGCTGAAAAATCAAAAGACTGAAGAGCTTGGAAACCCTAATGGGTCTCTTTCAATGGCAAAATAGATCCACAAAGGGGGAGATCTGGGTCACCACCGGAGTGCCCGGTGAGGTCAAACTGTATAAAGGAAGAGATTTCTTCTCGTTCCCACAGACGACGCCAAACTGATGATGCTAAGATTCAGCACCACCAGGTAAGTGATGATGAGCTCAAACAGTAATAACAATAGCAGCCATAGAGATGTATATGAGTGTAAGTGTATAGAAGGGGATGAGTATAAGAGGGATAAGACAATGATGTATAGTGGTTCAACCAATTAGGCCTACATCCACTATGAGTGTGTGATCCACTAAGTATGGGCACTAATGGCCTTAGATACAATGCACATAATCTCACTTTCTCTCTCTCTACTGTGTGTACAAGCAGAGTTTTAGCTAGGGTTACAATTCTCGATCCCTTTGTAGGGTTGTAGGTGACAAGTATATATAGGTCTTTGGGGGTGTAGTGTACCCCCTAAGAATGCATGGTGCATGTGAGTTACGATCTAGTCAATCCCCTGCTGACACCTGGAGGTGCCACCTGTGATTAATGATGACATAATATTCCCTCACGTGAGGGGGTGATATTGTTATAACGGTCTTCCACGTGCCATATGAGTCCCAAGCACACTGTTCCACGTGTCTCCCAAATCACGCGCTGTGATGATGTCATCCTCGGCCTGCGATGTGAGGCCGAGGGCAAAGTTCCTGCTGGCAACGGACCTGGCCTAGTTTGGGCCTCGTACTGTCGTATCCTCATAGGGTTGTCCAAACCTGATGAGGGGTCGACCCCTTGAAGGGTTGCCTGGACCTGATGAGGGGTCAGCCCCTTGAAGGGTCATTTGGACCTGATAAGGGGTCGGCCCCTTGAAGGGTCGTCTGGGCCTGATGAGGGGCCGACCCCTTTATGGGTCGTCTGGGCCTGATGAAGGGTCGGTCCCTTGAAGGGTCGTCTGGGCCTGATGAAGGGTCGACCCCATGGAGGGTCGTCTAGACCTGATGACGGGTTGGACCCTTGAAGAGTCGTCTGATATTGGTTGAGAGATCATCTTGTCTTCGTCCAGGTGGAGGAGGCCCTCGGTCTGGCCGAGGGTATATATGGGTATATCAATAGAGTATATGTTCACAAATTAATAATTTAGTCAACAAGCCATAAAGATGACAGAGATATGCAATGTGACATTATCTTGAACTCGGCTTCTTCAGTATACATCAAATTCTTTTCACTCACAATTATTTTCTTGTGCAACCATTACTAGCTACATAATGACCATGTACTTTATTCCGATCTCATGAGAGATCTAGAGTAATTATGTCGACTTTGATTTTGTATTGATTGATTAGGTTCCGATATGGGTTGATATGGTTTTTATTTGGTATTTGGGTTTCAAATCTGGTTTGAAATTGAATGGGTTTGTTGTTATTGGGTTTAAGATTCGATTTCGATTCTAGGTTAATTGTGTTTTGATTTGGGGGTGTGTTCAGGCTTTCCGGCAAGGTGGTTGAGGTTGTTGGTGGGTTTGTCTTCTGCCTCTGCGTGGCAGGAGGTGGAAGGGGAGGGAGTGGATTCCAGTTGGCCGGAGGAGATTGTGTGTGGAGGGAGGGGGCGATGGAGAAGTTGGGGATGGGCAGGTAGGGTGGGATTGTCGGGGGGGGGGTGAAGATCAGGGAGGGGAGGGTGTTTGGTTATGTTTCATTTTTACAAATATTTTATTTGTTTAATTTTTATTTCCAAAGATTTTTTAATATTTTAATTCATTTAAATCATTTTATTTAAAAAATAACACGTCACAATTAGTATTAACACTCATTTAATTGAGAAAGTGGGCAAAGTCTAATTTTTAACTAAAATTATATTTAAATTTAAAATTGAAGATTAGTACTGTGTTAAAGTAAAAATAAATAATTTATTTCCATTATAGTATGAACTAATTAACAAACAGCTCGTGAGGTGTATTATAGTTGATTGTTATAATTTTACATTTGAAGGTGTTTGGTATCAGTTTTAATCTGGTTTATATAGTCCGACAAGAGGTGTAACACACGCCTATTTTTTCTTTCATTATTTTATATGAATATACCAGCTGGTCATATATAAATATTTACCAGATCACTCTGATCAGCGCTACAAGATTCAATCATCATCTTTTTTTTAAACACATCAACTCATTATATTTCCTAAATAATCCACAATTTCACAAGAATGAATATGACAATGTACCACCCCAGAATTTCTCCCCTAGCTTGTGGGTAATTTTTGTTCATGACTTGGACTAAGACAACAATCTACATTGAACAAAAAAATTCTCCTTAGTGGATTTTTCTTTTGAACAGCCTTCTCAATAGATGAATTATGTTACCCTCAGATTCTCAGTGAAGAGAAGTTTAGAACAGGCAAATAAAGAAAAAGAACAAATAATTTTTTCTCAAGTGACTTCAAGGGAGCACCACCTTTATTGGTGCCAAAGTAGCGATCTCCAAACTCCCCCATGTCTGGGATAACGTGTAAATCCTTATTTAGTGAGGTATCGATCTTAGATGTCACAATTTTTAGACGTGGGAATTTCCCACAAACAACTTGAATATGACGTGAACTACACGTCAATGACCTAAAAATCAAGACACTTTGATTCCTAGAGAGAGAAACAAAGAATTTCTTATATTCAAGAATGGACAAGTGAGTACAAATGAGATAAACAATCCTATTTATAGGTGTTGAATTACTTGCTAATCAAGTAATTTGCTAAAATGACTAAAATGGCCTACTAAAAATAAAAGAATGCCTAATTAGTCCCAAACATGCTTGGAGGCTAATTAAAGGCTAAAAAGAATATAAAAGAACTAAAAGAAAATAGAAAATACAATGAAAGAACATAAAAGGAAAATAAAATGTGGATTCCCATCACTCTCCTCCCCTCAAAAAGAGTTCGTCCACGAACTCAAAGGGGAAGACCAACAAAATCACTTTTAAGATGGTAATCAATGCATGATCAGGGGATGCTCGGCCTTGTCGAGATACTCAGGGGGCCGATCCATCGCTAGTAGGGCCCGTTAACGTGACTGAAGGAACTCAGAAGCTCGGTGTCCCACGGTGCTGCAATTAAGTAGCGAAATATAGGAGGGCCTGTATGGGTCGCAGCGGAAGTGGCAGTAACTGGAGCAATGGCCGAAAATGAAGCTGCCGGAGGAGCAGAGCTCAAGGAAGATGGAGGTCAGGATGATGGAGAAGATGCATAATAGGCCTCGACCTTAGTATCATACTCTATCGCCTTAAAAAAGGTCGGTATCTCTCTCAATCCAAGGTCGCAGCGAATATGTGGGTGAAGTCCCAGAATATAGCAGCTGATCCACTGATTCTCTGTCTCTGGTAGGCGTGCTCATGTGCAGAGGAACTAGAACTGCTCTGTGTACTCTACGACCGAAGATGTGTCCTACTAGAGAGACTGAATACGCGTAAAGAGGTCTCTCTTATAAGTCGGAGGTATAAATGAGGCCTAAAGAGCTGCCTTAAGATCAAGACAATCCTGGATAGGTGGGAGCCCTGCAGTCGTCCTACGATAACAAAGGTCATTCCACCATACACTAGCAAAACCCTAAAATTTGGTCGGAGTTAGGAGTACACATGAGCGGCTCTGAACCTGCTTGTAATAAAAAACTGTCTCCATAGCGGTGAGCCAATCAGTCATATCATCCGGGAAAAGTCTGCCATCAAACAAAGGAATGTCTATACGAATGTCCACATGGAGACTCCTAGAAAGTAACTAGAGTGCCAAAGAGAGTGGGTCTCCATCCTGATGAGCTCTCGGACCCACCACATCACCTGGTGCAGGTGCAACATAATCAATCGGGTCTAGAGGCATTTGTACAGGTGGTGGGCGAGGAGGATGATCATGTAGAACCATGGGAGGTTCTCGAAGGTCACACTGATAGTGAGGACACCTGGTAATGAGGTGACCACATCCTCCACAATAGAAACACTGATGATCCTGTAATGGAACGGGGCGATGGATGCCGGGTGGTGGAATCCAATCATAGATACTACGACGGGTGGAATCCAATGTCAGCGGAAGAAGAGGAATCAACATACAGTAAAGAGAGGTCATGATGAGAGGGTGTGTGGTGTGATGATAGGGGAAGTGGTATGTGTTGTGGTGCTTGTGGGTATAAACACGGATCAATATTTTGATTTTCAAAAATACGAAAATCAAATGGGTCGGGTGGTCGAATATGTTTGAAATTATGTGGATGGTTGAAGGGAATTGTGTTCGAAATTTTGGGTAACTCGGGTAGGGCTAAATTTTGAGTGGGTGTATGTTTTTGGGAAGAATTAGGGTTTCTCGGGTTATTTGGGTTCAAATTTTGGTCAGGGAAAGTGGTATGGATTCTTGGTAATGAACGAGTTTTGGGTAAATAATTATGGGGTTGTAATTGTACTCCAGGTTGTCCAGTAGGTACTAAGGGCTTAAGCGGGTAGGGAGGAGATGTTTGAGGGTCAGAAGAACAGGGGAAAAGGTCGGGGCGGGGTCGGGAATGGCCAGCGGACTTCTTTGTTTTTTCTACTGCCGAAAAGAGGCCGGGACAAGGGTAGAAGGCTTGGGAGGCTAATGGAGGGGCGTCGGTAGGCGGTAGGGTTGGTGAAGGGGCTATGGTGAGCCGCTGGTGGCCGGTGGCCTTAATATATCCAGTTGGAGAGATGTCGACCCCCTCCAGGGTGTTCTGGTTTAACAATACCCCTCCCCTAATTTGATCGGTGGCCTTAAAGCCCATTTCCCTTCCGTTCGGTACCAGAATTTGACCATAGGGATGGACAGCGTTATCGGGTTCTCTTCCGGATCTGCTGGGAATGTTTTCGGGTTGTTTTTCAGATCTTTGGGTGACTTCTTGAAATGAATTAGGGTTTCACAATTTAAAAAATTGCAAAATTAGTGTTTCAAATTGTTCTTGTTGTTTTTGTGTCAATTCTTCAAATTTTTGATCACTTTTCTCTTCCATTCTTGCCATTTGTTGTCTCAATTCTTCGTTAATCTCATCTTGGATTCGGGTTGTCTTCTTTGGGGCCATTTCGAATGTTGGGCATGATTTTGATAATTAACTCACACCGATACATGTAATCACCAATGTTTGGAGCTTCACCCGTTCTGATACCAATTTGACGTGAACTACACGTCAATAACCTAAAAATCAAGACACTTTTATTCCTAGAGAGAGAGACAAAGAATTCTTTATATTCAAGAATGGACAAGTGAGTACAAATGAGAGAAACAATCATATTTATAGGGGCTGAATTACTTGCTAATCAAGTAATTAGCCAAAATGACTAAAAGGGGTTACTAAATAAAAGAATGCCTAATTAGTCCCAAACATGCTTGGGGGCTAATTAAAGGCGAAAAAGAATATAAAAGAACTACAAGAAAATAGAAATACAATGAAAGAACATAAAAGGAAAATAAAATGTGGATTCCCATCAGAATATGTATGAATATATAACAAATTTAGTTTTTAAATACTGAAAACCATAATCAGGAGTTGAATAGCCTTGCTCAGTACTGGACCTTTTCCTGTTGTTGATCTTTATATGAAAGGAGAAAGAACAATGGTTTGTGGGACACTATTATGTCTTGCATTCATTAAGCAATAAAAATATACCAGTAATAATCCTGTTTGACTTGAAAAGAAAAAAATAAACCATTCAGAATGCAGTTAAATTTCCATTAAGTAGAATGACACTAAACTCTTTCGAATATCAAAGAAACCATTCAAAATGCAGTTAAATTTCCATATAAGAGGACCTTGATATGCGAACATAATATTGTTTTCTAATAAGTAGTTATAGAATCTAGGTACCCATGAAATTCTATAGCCACGGACCACATTAAAAATGACTAAATTAGTCAATGTCCTCAATGACAACCATCTATTCCATTTCCTTAAGGGTTTAAAGAATAGAAATTGCAGACTACTTGATATGTGTGGGGAAAAAATTGAAGAATGGTTAGTTATAGATTGCTAGCAATAGGAGGAAGCATTAGGTTGCATGATGTACCTCACATATAAAATTTTCAAAGTATGCTTTTCTGATAAAAATAGATTTTTTTAGAGAGGATGGAAGAAGATAAAAACAAGGAAGAATGAGGATTTATCCATTAAAAATAGAAAAATGAAAACAAACAAGAATTAAGAACGAAATTACGAAAAATAAGACCCACGCTACCCGAACATAGCGTAATATGAAAAAAGCACCCTCTATTGAAGTAGGTAGTCTAGCTAATCCATACACGATGAATAGACTTAAATCTTAACATACACAAACAAGTTAAGGAAACAATTGTATTGAAAACATATTAACATACAATTCTAGATTAACATGTCATATAATTTGCTAGGTATCCTATGTAACATGCATAAAGTGACGTCTTAACATTATTTGCATGTTGACTATGGTTTAGTCAAACAACGTTATCTCCTTGAGAGCCACTCGTTGTTGAATATGACATGTAAAGGAGTACTATATGAACAACAATAATAATTATTTGAAGCAAATTAGTATAAGGACTCATGTACTTTTTCGAATTGGGATTAAATATATTTTGTCGAATCAAACAGAGCGACCTGATAGAAACATGTTATAGGACATCAGAATCTATATCAATAAATATCTTCATGTTAATGAGATCCCAAACACGATGATCATGAAGAACAATAACTCCTTCCAAAATGTTGACGTCTGAGGGGTTAACCATGCATTCCGATTCAGTGCTCTTATGGCTCTTAAAATCGTAATCTGTGATGCTAACTGCCTGTCTTTATTTTAGCATTTCTATACATGAGAGCAAAAGCTCCGTATTAAAGACATTGTTAACGCAAAAATTCTCCATCTACGAGGACCAATCAGAAAAGGACACATGTCATCCTATGTGGCAATATTCGACACCCGAGGAGAGTTGGTCGGCACCCGAGGAGTGTTAGTCGGTACCCGAGGAGAGTTGGTCAGTACCCGAGGAGAATTATTCGGCACCCGAGGAGAGTTGGTCATCCCCCGAGGGAGTTGGTCGGCACCCAAGGAGAGTTAGTCGGCACCCGAGGAGAGTTGGTCGGCATATCAATCAGGAAGATCAAAGGATAACTATGCATTTAATGTGCATTAATGAAGATGGCAGCGCTTTTAATGAGCCTTAATGTACATTTATACTGTATTAATAGATGACAACACATAGCATACCAAGCAGTTCAACAATTAGATTCGTTGAATGTAGACATAAATGTCTACATACAATGAATCTCTTTATCTCCCATCACTATAAACACATGTATCCCCTTATCCAAAAGGGAGGAGATCCAGGAGAACCGAGAGACATCATACACAAGATCCACACCTTTTTCTTTCTCTACACCACATTGTGCTATTATAAACCCCTGGGAATAAAATAACAGTGGTCGTAGGCTTTTTCTTATAGCCGAACCACTTTAAAAATCTTTGTCTCTCATGTGCTTGATTGGATTGCTTTCATCTATTTATCTGTGATCATAAAAATGGGATTCGGTCCAGTTTTTTGCATCAACAGATTGGCACCGTCTATGGAAACGTGTTACAAGCATTGTTCTCCATCAAAAGCTAAGTTTTTATTTTCTCTACGTATAATCAATTATACATACGTCTTTTGATTCAATCATGATTTTTATGTTTATATACATAAATTAATTGTCCAATTTTTGTGTGCAAAATATTGTATATCATGATTTTAAAATCATAACTGTTAGATTAATTCTTATTTAGAAATCTGAAAAATAGTGGATTTCATAAATCATAACTTTTTGCTTGATTCTCAAGTTTCAATTTTATATCATGGAATAAATATTTTAAATGATTACATATACCAATAGATACGACGGTGGTAAGATTTGATAATTTTCATTATAAATTTTGTAAGATCTTTGATGTCTATTCAAATTCCCATCATATTTTTAATCAGAGAATGTGAAAAGGTTAAAGACAATAAAAAGTTTTCTCATGGAAATCATGACCCAAATCTATTTTCTCTCTCTTCAAAGTTTGAGTCTCTTTGCATTCATTTTTATGAACTATATACTTAATTTGGTTCATCTTCCATCTATGTCAATAAAGTCTCATTGACTGATTTTTGATATAAATTTGGTAATAACTTCGATCATTCAACATATTTTTATCTCTCCAAATAGGGAATAGGAAAGGATCAATATAAAAAATAATTTTCTCTCACCTAAAAAATCATTACCCACCTCTTGTAAAAGAGGATCAGTAAAAAAAATCATAACCATATCAAGACTCTGGGCACAAATTTGATATGTTAGGCCCTCGTTCATCACATCAAAGGGTTTCTTTATCGGAATCACACGATATAGTGGATTAGATAATTATTCATTTAATTAACATTCTTAATGCTTAGATTTTACATCAAATGTTATTTTTCTGATCTATTGGTTTGAGATATTTTGGGACATAGCAATCTCATAAAAAAATCATCACCACGGCTCATATGGATGTTCGAAATCGTCCACTTATAGCCCCTATTTCTGGACAGCCATACATATTGTTGGTCGGCATCATCTCGGGCCATCTTTTATTAAAGGTCGACGATCATCTACTTCTTGATCGACGACATCTCAGTCTTGTTTGGAGGTTTCAATTTACTGGTCGGCAACTATCCAACCATCCACTTCTTGGTCGGCAACATCTGATATTGTTCGGTGACCATCCAATAGCTGGTCTGCAATATCAATGCACCATTTTTGTTAATCGGCGAAATCGCTCTGCTGGTCGGGGACCATTTGCTTCTTGGTCGGCACTATATATTCTACAACCTGAGACATCCCCAAATGTTGGTTGGCAACACCCATACAGTTGGTTGGCAACAGTAGAATCTTGGATTATTAAAAAAATACGGAGCACCCAGATATTTCTTTAAACACGAGTTCAGCTCGGGGACAAACTGGGGGCTTAAGTCTTTTTTAACTTGTGATCACCCCAAAAATATCTTTAAAACCAAGTGATAAATAATTTTCAAACACCAACTTATACCTGATTAGTTGTTGGAGATTAAATAACTTTACAAAAAACTCTATGTCCTATTTATGATGCATATCTGATAAAAATTTGTCCATCTCACACACATTTGGCACAAAAATATTATTTCATATTTTGAAATTTTTATTATTTTATGGTGATACACATCACATATTGTTTGGCTGAATAATTTTTCTCATGATAATAATTATTTTCTCTAGTCTCGACAGGTGCTCGAGCAACCTATTAAAATTTCATAGGGACGAGATTCAATCCCGATGAAAGCTCTCATAAACCTTTGGAAAAGTAGTATTGCTCGACATCAGGCAATTGTGCCTCGACATATCAGCCAACATATATTATTTCATTTTTAAAATTAATATTTTTATTTCTCAAACATATACCTATCATATATTTATTGAATGATTAAATTATTCTCACGACTAATCAATTCAGCCTACACAAATGGTAGAGCAAGATATTAATTTTTACAGGTACAAGACTCAACACCGACGAATGCTCGGAAACAATCTGGAAACTATTATCATTTCACCTCAGCGAGGCATTATGTATTTTATTATTACTCGGAGATATCGGCTCAAGCACAAATTATTCTATATCCCTTGGGATTCATATTGTATATTCATCTCAACATGGAACTCGGCGAGATACTTATTATCATATTCAGCTCCGAGAACTATAACATTTATTATATGTCACCCCCAACGGATAGTTGGTCGGGGTAATTCTTATTTATATGCAGGACCAACAAAGTTCTCGGCCATATTTGTTCTGGAAAATATTATTCTTATTCGGCATTATGCAATTGTGCCTCGACAAGATACTTATTCAGCTTTGAGGAGAATTACAACATTCGTTGTATTTCACCCCCAACGGATAGTTGGTCGGATAATTCTTATTTATATTCAAGCCTGACAACGTTCTCGGCCATATTCTTATGTTCTGGAAGATCTTATTCTTGTTCGGCATTATATAATTCTACCTCGACAGATCAACGAGGCACTTTATTATTCTTTATATCTATTTGGATGCATATTCTATTCTTATTTCAACATGGAGCTCGACAAATATTTATAATCATATATTCAGCTCCAAGGAGGTCTTCAACATTTATATTATCTTATTCCTAACAATTTGTTAGTCAGCTCCAAGGATGTCTCCAGCATATATTATCTTATTCCCAACAATCTGTTGGTCAGCTCCAAGGATGTCTCCAGAATATATTATCTTATTCCCAACAATCTGTTGGTCAGCTCCGAGGAGGTCTCCAGTATTTATTATATCTTATTCTATTCTCAACAATCTGTTGGTCAGCTCCGAGGAAGTCTTCATCATTTATTATCAAATGTATTCCTAAAAATGCCAACTAAGGTTGGTTAGGAAGTAAACGTATTCCTAAAAAAGCCAACTTATGTTGGTTAGGAAGTAAATGTATTCCTACGGGAAGTAAAACTATTCCTGAAATGCCAACTTATGTTGGTTAGGAAATGTTTTCCTAAAAATGCCAACTTATGTTGGTTAGGAAGTAAATGTATTCCCACGGGAAGTAAAACTATTCCTAAAAATGCCAACTTATGTTGGTTAGGAAATGTATTCCTAAAAATGCCAACTTATGTTGGTTAGGAAGTAAATGTATTCCTACGAGAAGTAAAACTATTCCTAAAAATGCCAACTTATGTTGGTTAGGAAGTAAATGTATTCCTAAAAATGCCAACTTATGTTGGTTAGGAAGTAAATGTATTCCTACGGGAAGTAAAACTATTCCTAAAAATGCCAACTTATGTTGGTTAGGAAGTAAATGTATTCTCGAAAATGCCAGCTAAGGTTGGTCGGTAAGTAAAACTATTCCAAAAAGTGACAAAGTTGCTCGTTAAGAAAAAATCCACCAACTCAGGTTGGTCGAAAATAAGAAAAATTGTCAAATAACATACTTCAAGGCCGAGAAAGCATTCAAAATTCATATTCCACACTTGGGGGCTTCTATTACAAATTCAGTTGTTCATTCGGTGGCACATTCTCATAACATAATGCAGTCGAGCATCAAATTCAACTCCACAAACTTACATAGTCGGGGCCCCGACTAATTATCATTCAGAAGTTGTTTTTCTTGCTCCAGAATTAGTTTTGATATTGAAGTTCAGGAGGTATATTGAAGTTCAGGAGGAATATTGAAGTTCAGGAGGTATATTGAAGTTCAGGAGGCGTATTCATAAGTTCAGGAGGTGCATTCAGAAGTTCAGGAAGCATATTCAGGAGTTATTATGCACATGCTATTGAAGTTCAGGAGTCAAATTCAGCATCTACAACACTGAGATCTTTACTACTACTGTCCCGACCAATAATGAAGAAGAAGTTGTATGAAAATGTTTCGAAGTCCACCACTAGCTTGGTACATTGAAGAATTGGGTTCAAAAGCTAGAATGTTACTCGACAAAGTATTTAGAGGAGCATAAATCAGAAAAATCAAGCACGTGAAGTTCGCACTCAGTTGCTCGGCACAGGAGGCAGTTGGTCGGCTAGCAAACCAATCAACATACTTGAAGATTATGACAGGCTACAAGCTGTATACTATGGCATGGCTGCATCCAAATTCCCAGGGGTGATACATAGCACACGGAGTTCCTCAAAAGAAAGATTAGCAACCATCAATCATCCTGCATCATATGTCGTCCAGGAGATAATGCACTTTATGTTGAACAAATCAAGAAGGTAGATCAAGAATTTCACGAGCACCAAGCAACACCGCAGAATAAATACTCCATCCTTTCAAGTAAACCATCAAGCATTGAGCATTGGGGGCTTCTGTTAACGCAAAAATTCTCCATCTATGAGGACCAATCAAAAAAGGACACATGTCATCCTACATGGCAATATTCGACACCTGAGGAGAGTTGGTCGGCATCCGAGGAGAGTTGGTCGACACCCGAGGAGTGTTAGTCGGTACCCGAGGAGAGTTGGTCAGTAGCCGAGGAGAATTATTCGGCACCCGAGGAGAGTTGGTCGGCACCCGAGGAGAGTTAGTCGGCACCCAAGGAGAGTTGGTCGGCATACCAACCAGGAAGATCAAAGGATAACTATGCATTTAATGTGCATTAATGAAGATGGCAGCGCATTTAATGAGCCTTAATGTACATTTATACTGTATTAATAGATGACAACACATAGAATACCAAGCAATTCAACAATTAGATTCGTTGAATGTAGACATAAATGTCTACATACAATGAATCTCTTTATCTCCCATCACTATAAATACATGTATCCCCTTATCCAAAAGGGAGGAGATCCGGGAGAACCGAGAGACATCATACACAAGATCCACACCTTTTTCTCTCTCTACACCACATTGTGCTATTATAAACCCCTGGGAATAAAATAACAGTGGACGTAGGCTTTTTCTTATAGCCGAACCACTTTAAAAATCTTTGTCTCTCATGTGCTTGATTGGATTGCTTTCATCTATTTATCTGTGATCATTAAAATGGGATTCGGTCAAGTTTTTTGCATCAACATGCATCATGATGGTCGAAGTTGTACTCATGAACGTTTTGTAATTTCTCATCATTCAGTGAATGATAAAATAAATCCTTATTGACGAGAACAACTCGTTGATCATGAAGCTGCGAAATGATCATATTGCAAACAGTTGTTTTATCGGATGCAGTTCCCACACCAACACCAATAATGAATGGTTGTTTGTGATGGGCTTGTTGTGAGCCTCCATTTGATGGGATCAATAAGTTCTCTTCCACTCTATTAGTTACTTTTTTAACCACCCTTGGAGAATCCATTATCTTGTAGCTGGAATGTAATTTAAAACCTTTTACATCTCTGTTTTATAAGAAATAGTCAATGCGAGAAGCAATAGAGCACTTGTTTGCAAGATAACGAACCATTCGACCTTTATTTCGAGCAGTGGCCCAACCAATAAAAGAAGAATGGAATATAAGACCATACTTTGGTGTGTTCCCTCGGGTTAATGGTACATTGTATTCATTAGTCACTAATCAATATTTTAAACTCTTGAAATGTACTACAAAATGTAATTGGTCTACTGCTTCCCCTATTTCACTCATTACTTCCTTGTAGATGTAAGTGGTCTACTTCTTCTCCAGTCCAGTTAGTAGTTATAGTAATCGAATCAGAAGCACCAAGGATTATTTAGTTTTTTTGGACTCTTCAATCTTTAATTGTTCATATTTGCTTCATTTCATAAAACTAGAACAAAATTATTGGTAAATGTATAATATTTTTAGCATTTTGAAATCCCTATTAACTCTTATTAAGAGCTGATGAGAAAATGTACACAGAGCTCTACTACGTGGCCCCTGTGATAAATCATGTGGCACATTATCTTTGATAATTTTGTATAGGGTCTGAGTGAATTTTTTCTTGAATCCTTCAAGTAATACAAGGCTAAATGATTACTGATTGACAACCACTGTTTCGTTTTTTTCCAGGAGAGTTATTGATGTAACATGAAAAATGGCACACAAGAGCGCCAAATAAAAAAAGTCTCATTCTCGTACATAGAAGATCAACTCATTGTCTTGTTTCTCAATGTCCCTATGTAACATTTCCTTATAGTCCAATGATGTTGCTACTACACTTAATGGTACATTGTTATGTTTTTAAACTCTTGATTCCGCTACTACACTTAATGGTAACTTCTTTTATTGGCCCTCGTAGTTGAGCATAACAAGATTCTTCGTGTAAATTATAATACTCTCCATACTGAAACAATTTTTGTTACTCAAACGCTTCAGCTGTAAGCTTCGACACGTAAATTTGGAATGAGATCATCGAAATTATTGTACTGTAAGTTACATAGAACTAATTTACAGACAACAATAAGGGACATCGAAATTATTGTTGAAAGAATCCCATCTGGTAGTTCACTAAGAACATCCTTCAATCATTGACTAGGTAGATTTTTGTTACTGATCCATCATTTTTTCTTTGAATCTCGTGTACTTATTGTACTGTAAGTTACATAGAACAATAACCAGTATCCACTTGATGCGCAATTCTGTTACTGTATTGGTTAAATTTGTCGAATGTAAAGGGAGCACTGATTTGAAGGTGTCTATGAAGCACTGATTTAAAGGGAGCACTGATTTGTCGTGCTGATTAAAAAAAAGTTAGTAATTTCTATGTACATCAGTTAGGAATTTATGTGTACATATTTTTCTCCTTAGAGAATTCCTCATTCCCCCCTTCTTCATCTGCAACATCAAATGCACATTCTTTCATGATCTTGGTTTCCTCTATACATGCTTTATTTAAATGTGTAATCTGCTTAAAATTATATTTGAATATGGACAATTGGCATTAAAAAGGCGAGTTACTTAATAATAAGGGAGTTGTTATGCTCTTGATTCTTTTTAGTAAGATTTCCTTATGGATTTTATATATATCTACGTTGATGATTCACAAGAACACCTGTGTGGTTCATATTGAATCATGGAAACTTATGTCTCTTTGTGTACCTTTGTTTTTAGCTTAGTGTCATCAATTGTGCGCCTATTGCAAACTGAAAATACTAATGAAAATAAGGGACACTAAGAAAATGCCTATATTTCACATATTATGCTTTGTATATATCGCGTATCCGACTACATGGTTCGACCAAAATTGTGTGACTAAAGTGCTCATTCACATATTATGCTTTGTATCTATCATGTATCAGACTGAATGGTTCGACCAATATTGTGTGACTAAAGTGCTCATTTACATACAATGAAATATTTGATATACTTCACTTTCAATTCCTATAGGGTCAACATGAGGGTGGTGGGGACGCCATGCATAATCACGCACATACTCCACAGGTTATTGTTAATGAATTATCTAAATCTAAATTATTTTACTAGTTGCATTAATAATTATTTTTTAATTATTTTCTTTGTACTATTTATTAGTGCAATCAAAAAAGTTCATGTGCACAAAGTTCTCCACAAAGAAATTGTCCTTGCAAATTATTACATTGGTTGGGGACTGGAGAAGAAGTGGCAAGTACAAAACTTGATTCTACAGACCCGAAGTCACTAGTGCACCACCAAATCCTTGGGCCTGATTGCTATAAAATATGGGTTGTTGAAATTTTAGTGCCCAAAGTGCTAGTTTTTCGATACTCGGATGCGTTTTACTTACTTGATGATGCAAAAGGAAGTAATATAGCATGGCACATCGATGCATTAATTTTAACTAATTATGTGAGTGGAGTAGCTATAGTCTTGAATTTTATTTTAAGAATTTTGCTTTGACATTCTCTCGTATCGATTTCAGAAAAACATAAGGAATCAAGTGGGTATGGTGTTTCTTCGTTGCGTTTTGGATTGAAGGTATACTTTGATTTTTTATTTTTTTCTATTTTAAGCGTGTTGTTAATTTACGAGAGTATTAACTAAAATTGTTTTCTCAACAGGTACTTACTTTTGGAAGATGTTGAAGACATTTTGGGAGGAATGTTTTTTAAGAATGCTATTAGTTATTTTTTAAAGGAAGATTGCATTTTAACTTGTAAGGCTATGACCGTTTTACTATAATCCCATGCTTTTATGTGACTTGTAATACCCAAGTATTTATTCCTTTTACTGTTTTGGGCACGATTTTGATATTATGGTTATGAGTACATAGTATGAGTTCCTCTTAATTATGTAAGTTTGTTTTAAATTTCAAGAATTGTGGAATGGCTAATTGTGATACAATCATTATGTGTATATGTTAGTGTTAGTATAAGCAACAGGCATTTGAGAAGCTAATTTTTATAAAAAAAAATTATACACTTTTAATGACATTTTATACATCGTAAAATGATAATAACGATGCTTATATTTAGTCATGTACAACATTAACGACACATACGTTCAGTCGTAAAATAATATTTACGACACATAATAAGTAGTCGTGGAAGGTTTTTTTGGGTAATGACTTTTACGACTAATAACTAGGTGTCGTGGATATTTGTTTCAACGATACTTGACAGCTGTCGTGAAATAGTTTTATGACACCAGAAAGGTGTCGTGGATATTTACGACTAGTAACTAGGTGTCGTGGATATTTATTTCAACGACACTTGGCAGGTGTCCTGAAATAGTGTTACGACGCCACAAAGGTGTCGTGGATATTTACGACTAGTAACTAGGTGTCGTGGATATTTGTTTCAACGACATTTGGAAGGTGTCATGAAATAGTTTTACGACATCACAAATGTGTCGATATAGAAGGTAACTTTCTACGACACCCCCTTCAACGACTACATAAAATGTATCGTGGAAACAGTTTCACGACACATATCAGGTGTCGTGGAAGAGACCTTTTCTTGTAGTGGTACGATTCAACTATATCTATCCTTCTTGAAGATTAAGATATTTGAGGGGTTATCAATCGAGGCTTTTAGTCATTCAATTTCTCCAACAGTGGAATTCAAGATATTCCACATCCATAGCATGGGACGTTGCAGAAGTTCATAGCGTAGGCCATAGGCTAGTGTTTGGTGATTTTTATGTATATGCCCGAGTAACATGTCATGTCAGTAAGGTTAGGAGTCCTATCAAAATTGCTAGCACGATCTTCATAATCCATTATCAGGATCACTAAAAATATTGGGTCTTATATTTATTATATAAGAAGATAATTCATTCCATTAGTTTGTGTATTCATGTCGATTGATTATTAAGTATTTGCAAACAGAAATTAACATACCATGATGGCATAGTGAGCTACGAAAACACTGTAGTATGAGGAGAAGAAGTAAGCAATTGCGAACAATTAGGTGATCAATCATCTATGCGCCATCTACGATGAACTTGATCTCGTATCTTGATGGATAAAGCTTTACATCCACAGAAAAAATACCTGTCCTTGATTTCTCCATCTTTTTCTGCGTGGTCCAACCATCAAAAGATCCTACCAAGAGAACCTCTGAGGCTGAATTAGGACAAATTATACAGGCATTACGAAGAAGCTGTAAAGCTTTATGAGCTCCATCAATCCTCTTTGGTTTTTCTTCTGTTATCTTTTGTGCATCAATTAGTTCTGGAGACAACTTCCCTTCTAATACCGCTAATTTTGCATGTAATGACTGCAACCTGTGCTGTGTATGCATCAACTTATTTTCCCGAAACTCACATTCATCCGAAAGATTATAAGAATCACCAGAATTGAAAATATTGTCAAAAAACCATGCCACCAAAATCATTAAAAGTGATGAACTCATCCTAACATGCATCTGGAGGATTAAAATGTCTTCAAAATCAAAGGTTTGAGCTCCTCAGCCGAGTCAAGTCCTTCTAGAAATGCAAGGGTTCATGATACTTCAACCTGTGAGGTATTATTAAACCATAATAATATCAATACCAACACAGTGCACAAATATGAGTAATATCAATATGAGTATTCTCCTCACCTTGAGCCACAATACTGCTACCATCATCATATGAACACAGTGCTACTCAGTGCACACTAAGAACACAATGCACAATATGAACACATAAACTACAATACTACTACCATCATCATCTACCCTCACTACTACTCAGTGCACAAATATGAGTAATATCAATATGAACATAAACAATACAATTCTAATTTGTACCCTTTATCAACATACATTTTATTTGTCATAGAAGCAACCACAAAACAATAACATCCATATGACTACCAAAAGATTCTTGACTAACCAAAATTATTAATAGATAATAATAAATGAGATATACTCCCCTCACCTAAACAAAACATCTTTTATTTGAACTAAGCTATATATAAGATCATAATAGAGAACAACCCAAACATTACAACAATGAACAACCCAAACATTACAACAATGAACAACCCAAACGATATTATTAACAATTGTAGAGAAATTATCAAAAAAAAAAAAAACATTAAGGACATAAGGTCTACACTCTTGTTTCCAAAGAAGCTATGATCCATTTCTCCAAGCATTTAATCTTTCCATCTACAGCATACCTAATACACAACAAAATAAGAACGAATTGTAAAATATATTAAGTTGATGAAAAAATCTGTAAGATACAACATTACCAAACTTCCCCTGTTTCATTAGAGGTTTCCTTCAATTGTCATATAAATTAATCATTTTATATATACAAAAACTAAAGAAATTTTACATCATCTTTGAATCTTACAAAGAGCATAGGGAAATCTCTCGTTTCGATTACATACTTTTTTTTGTACTACTCTTCTAGTCATTTTTTTTCTTATTTGTGTTAAAGTGCAAAGTCAAAGGCCACCATCACCATTTTTAATGTAATATTAGAATCGCAAATAAAAATGGAAATGGAAATTTCTTCATAGTTAAAAAATTATGAAGAAAAATTAAAACACCCATTAAGAAATTTTGTCAAACACCTAAGAGGCGTACCATTTTCATTGCCATCAGCAGCGACATACACAACCTCCAAATTTGAACTATTTTTTTTCAAGATCTTTGAAATTCCTGTAAAAATAATGTAAATGAAAAAACTAAATCATTAATGATCCACCAGTATACAACTACAACAAAGAAGACAAATATTGGAATTTTAAAGTTGATAACTTTGGGCTAAAGAGTTAAAATCTAAGGTTTTAAAAAATTGATAATATTCACATAAAGAGAGAGAGAGAAGAAAATACTTGATTAAGTAAAACATCTACAAAACAATACATGGAAAATAATTTTGATCTTTCAAATAAAAGTAATAACAAATTTAAGCATAACAAACCATAACATGGAGCGTGAGAGAGACAAATGTTCGTTGAAAAATAGATCTAATAGACCTATTTTGAAACCTAACCAAATAGATCCAAGATTGAAACAAACCTTTGTGTGACATAGAGCTGGGCGACATCGTGGAGCTGGGCGGTAAGGTGGAGCTGATGCCGGCAACGTGGTGCTGGGCGACATAATGTGAATAATGAATGGCTTTGTGTTGTGGGGAGCGTGTTGATAAGGGTAGAGAATGACGGGGTATGGCAGTGTGGGAAAGTGACGGGTAGGTTTGGTAAAGGGAGAGAATGGGTCAAATATTGTTTTGTCCTTATTTTTGAATTTCGAATAAAAGGAAGAAATAACTTAGAGTGTGTCAAAAGAGGGGGAAATCAAAATTTTTAAGGGTAAAATGGGTATTATAAAAAATACCTCTTGTGATGTCATAGTTGAATCTTATGACAGACATAAGTTTTGTAACTTATTTTATATATATATATGTGTGTGTGTGTGTGTGTGTGTGTGTGTGTGTGTGTGTTCGGGAGGGGGGAGGGGGGAAGAAGATCTATACAAACTTAGAGTTTGTGTGTGATAATTACAAATCTAGTGTTTTTATTTATGTTTATAGATTTACATATAGTATATCTTTTTATTTAAATTGATGTATAGGCTTCATATCTACAAATATGAAAATTGTTTACATATTACATATTTGTTGTTCGTGTGCAGTAGCCATTTTTACGACTTAATATCCCATTTTCTCTTTTTCATCTTCGTTACTTTTTTAACAAATTTTTGTATTCTAAGATTTCATCAATTTGAACAGTAAATCAAAATTTAGTGAGGTTGATTTTTTAAGATTTAGTTGATATTTTTCATTGTTGAGATTGTTCTTTTTTTTGCAAACATGTTGAAGATTTTTTTTCTTGTTGAGATTGAATTATTTTAGAGCATTAGTGGAGGTATAATTTCCAAAATGTTTTATATGTATGACTTTCGGGATTTGTAAAAAAAATCGCAATTTAAAATTATTGTAAATATTTGAGCTTTGAGATTTTATAAATGTTTTTTCAAGTTTTGATAGTTTTTAACATCCATAATTTTCATATATTTTTTACAATTCAAAAATTTAAAAAATGTTAATCTGCAATTTATAGAAATTTAATATTTTTTCAATATTTTGCAAATCTTCTATATCTTTTTTAAATAATTTAAAAAAACTGAATATAAAAGTTAGCGGGGATATTATATCGAGTTTTATAATTTTACATGTGAGTGAAAATTTTGGAAATGACATGAAAACACGACACAAAATTGACACCAGTTTTGTTTGTGTAAAATTACGAGTCGTATTATCGTGTCTTGTCGTGCTAGTCTTTCTTTTATTAGAATTATCGTGTATATTTCTATTTAATTTAATGTAACATTTATGAAATAATGTTAATCGTTTCGTGTAGTGTCATGCTCTATACGGGTCGTGTCCGTGTTATTAAAAAATATGAAGTCGTGTCATCTTGTTCGTGTCCAAAAACCCTTGGCATCTTGTGTCAGCCCAAAACATGACTAAAAAATGAATTATCATCAATCATTCTACTGAAAGACTCATGGCTTAAATTTATTTATATTTTGTATACATGCACATACACAACACACACATATGTGTAGAAATTATGATTTTAATAATTGATCATAGTTCACCCAAATATTTTTACGCCCGTGTTTTCATTTATTAATTTCATTGGTTCCTTATAAATTATATTGTTTGGTAGTATATGTTCTACATATTTTTTCATCAATAGACATTATTCAATGGGATGGATGGTAAAGACGAAAATGAGAAAAATAGGGTTAAAAGTGCCAATTCAATGACCCTAAGTAGTGTAGGTTTCTCACTACCCAAAAAAATACGCCAAAACTTATTGGAAGGAAGTTTTAAAAAATAAGGTCTTGATGTTGTTAACTCTTGATTATACCGAAAAGCTAGGGACAGAGACAGAAAGACCAATGCGAATTGAAGTTATATTTTCACAAAGTGGTGGGGGAGGAGGGGAGGTGGAGGAAGAGGAAGGTCGGGGGAGAGAGTAAGAAACGTGCAGTGAATGAAGGGTTTTATAGGTAGAGTATAAATTATTAGTCATTTTAAGGCATAAAAGTGTCGAAATGTGGATATTTGGTTTAAGACACTTTTAGAACTCGTATCGATATAGATATACACTTGATTGTAGCCTCACGCAATGTACGAGATAGTTTTAAAGCGTCTGGGATTATAGATATCTACTTGCATATGATAGAAATTTGAGCAAGACACAGTAAGGTTGAGTAGCATAGAATGTTATGGATAGGTGATTAGGGTAAAGTTGTAAAAAGAGATGAAAAAATATTACAACATCGGCAGAGAGTCATATATATGAGTATATATGAGTACCAACATCGCAATTGTGTAAAAGAAAAGGAGATATTGAGAGTAATCTTCTACTGGAAATTCCTAATAAATAAATATTGTTTAAAAGTGCATGAAATGAAATCCTAAATTTTTAATTCAAAATGGACATAGATAGCGCGTTGAAACCATAAAACATTTAAAATAAATGAATTGCAGCCCCGTGGTTATGTAGATTTTTTTGTAGAAGAAGAACGTTGAAAAATTGGATAAAACTTTATGAAACAATGGCCGGATCCATGAATCACGTGACTTTAATTTGGAATTATACACAATAAGGTATGGTGTTATTACGATAATTTGAAATTGCCATGCATTGATTAATATATGATATAATATGAGGCTTGTATAAAATTATGTGAAATTAAATATATGTAATATCTTGAAGAAGTAGTATTTTTTTCTACAAGCTTGGAGTAAATAATTTCACCCTTGCCTAAGTTGAAGACGTCATAACACTATAAGGGATTGAATAGTTAGTGGAAACTGTATAATGAGCTGAAAATAGTCCAATAATGTCGAGAAATTTCTTGTGTTAATTTTCATGCGTCCGTACTCATTATAATAAATGAAATGAGAAAAACATTTTCCATATAAGATGTAACTTTCAAATAAAGTTTCTTATATTTTATTCCAGATTAGTTATATTATAGTATATCAAGGATAACTTCATGAGGTCTTAAGCTTTCACAATATGTATTGAGGTTACAAACTGAAGAATAGGAATTTCAAGGAATGGATTGGTAATTAATGCATCTTTCCAAGAGTGCATAAATATGCAGAAAAAAGTATCACATGTGAGCTAGGGTATTGTATTGATGGTAAAAATATGTATGACAAACCCTCAAAATTACAGCGTATGTTCTATGCTGGAGGGAAGCTGTTGAAATCACTATTCTTGGAAGCAGAATAGTATTGTAAAATAGTTTAAGAGATGACGAGTTCATATATGGAGGAAAATTATGATAAACATATGAGTAATTGAATAACTTTCCAAATGTGAATTGATTATTAATTACCGAGGGTAATTATTTTTAGTTTTTGCAAATAATTTTAGTACAAATCATTATAGTTGTAGAAAATTACCTATAGACTTAGAAAAGGTATAAAGGAGTTGTGTTTATGTATTAACATAAATGTAAGAACCATGAAGCATCACGGAGTAGCTACCATAATAAATTACATAATTTTTAGTGCATAACATGCATATTGCAGCATTGTAAAACTAACCTTGTACAAATCCGTTTTCCTTTATATTTACGCCCATGTGGATTATATTCATATTTGTGAGACGAGTCGTCAAAGCTTGGAGCTTGTCATTTTTTTCTTCCTATTTTTCATTCGTGAGTAAGTATTGAAATGGTAAACATTACAATAGGCTATATTTATATTGTGAAGTTGTTACGTGTGGTTGGAGGTGTTATCGGATTTTCTCAGGTCTGTCATCTACTGGATATGTTTGTAACAGTAAAATTTTTCTTCTTGAGTTTTATATTATAGTGGTTCAACTTTACATGGAATAGACACATGAAAGGCTAACTAAAGAAAGACTAAGCAAACACATATAAATGGTGAATCCTTATACTTATTTATATTTATAGGGGATAGAGGGGGGAAAGAGAAGTAAACACAAAATCATTATTGGTTAAATACTCGAAATCCCACAAAATGACTAAGCACAATAAGTACCTATATTAATTTTTTAAGTGTTAGGTAGTTGATAATTTCTTATAATTTCTTAGAAAGAAAGGACATCAAGATATAATAAGATTCACTTATTTAATTTACAGGATCTAAGACAATTAAAAGTCTTCAAACCAATCTTCTTCTACGATGAACTTTTCCCCAGTGACTGTTACCTCCACCTAATTTTCTCTTGGGAAATCCTTTTCTGACAAGCTTCTCCAACTTTCCTCCATCTTTAGACGAAGGTTGTGTGCCATTTTCTCTCTTCTTTAACTCTTTTCGGGTTCCAGGCACGCTGCTTCTATTCTAGGGCTTTGATTCAAATTTTCCTTCATTTCTTCCACTCTGGGTGCGATTTGTAGTTGTTGACTATTGTGGTTGGTTAATTTGAGCGTTGGTTTGAAGTTTATTTCTTCGTAGGTGTCCATTGAGTCGGTTGGCCTAGGGTTTTTCCATTTTTAGGGATTTTTAGTCTTTACTGGGTTTAGTTTTGTCCAAAAACTTGGTTTCTTACCCTGAATAACCCTCAAGCCTTGGTATACCCCCCCCAAAAAAATTCCTTGATGAGGTACAAACCTTACGTACAAAGGTTTCTAGAATATTTAAGTGAGTTAGAATTGTCTTACCCAGGCATCATTGCCAGAAGGTTACCACTAGGTTGTTCGACCTAAAGACGAGCATGGCCATCCTAAATAGAATCCTATTGTAGCTTCCCCTAATAGTTCGGCACCTCTGCCTATCGGTGTGGAGTTTGACGGTCCTGAATTTGTAGGGCCTAAAATGACTGACCAAGCTGAACACCAACCTGGTGTTGGCAATTTCATGAAGACGGTGTTGGATATGTATTTTTAACTTTTCAATCAAGAAAACTGCTAAGCTTCCTACCGTGTTGTTGGATTTTGTTTAGACTTACTGTGTACCCAACCCCTCAAAGTATGAGGACCTTTTCTCAGTGTCTAAATTCATTCGTGTTGGGTATCACAATCCCTGGGGTGGTATTCTCCATGTAGAGACGTTGGTTCCACTGGTAGCGGAGGGACCAGTTGAAGCTGATCAGGATGTTGAGGCCGACCAAGGTGCTGAACCAGAGGTTGAAGCAGGTAATAATATTATACCATTTTTTGTTTCTCTTGCTTGTGCCCTGTGATAGCTGCTTGAATTTATATGCAGCTGCCACTCCTACTACTTCAGACTTCATTACTGAATCTACATATAGGATGGTGCTTCGAACTCTTGATCTCTTATAGCAGCAATTTAAATGCAGAAGTAAATAAGGAACGAAATTACCCAATTAGGAGCTGATATACCGAGGCCGAAAAAATATAAGAAATTCGGACCTAGACAGTCTATAAATATGGCTGAGTTGCGGACAAAATCGCTTTCTTTAAGGTGTTTCGCGGCTCTGCCCAAATTGTGCCGATAGTCTCAATAGCCTCGTCACCCCCAGGATAAAACAACCTCCAATAAAATACGAATCGGTAGCACAATCCAATTCGTTCAATGAACACCCATTCGTATATATATATATTGCTCGAATCTTGAAATATAATTAATCTTGTGGAAGATTAATTATTCCCTGTTCTATGTATAAATTTTTGTAGGAAAGAAGTTTCCAAAAAGAAAAAATTGGTCGGAACAAGTAGAAGTTTTCTCTTGCAGAATTTTTCTTTTGTTCTCTGTACTGAATTTTTCTTTTGTTCTTTGTCTTTCATAATGGAGTCTAATGGCCATATGTAAATTATGAGGATAACGATCAAGTAAACAATTAGATAATAGTGGGAGTAAAACCCGGATGCCGTGTCTAGTGGGTTCAAAAGGATGGGTGGCAATTATGCCCCACTACAATATTTAACTTTTGCAAAAGGCAGTTATCAATTAATGATAACTGTTCCAACAATCCCTCATTTACAAAATTTGAAACCCTAATATCGAGCAATAATCTATAGAATTGTGCATAAGCAAAGGTGTCTTTCGACTTGAACCTTTACGTAATAAAGATGATTCAGAATATACTAGAGTAACCGTAGTTTTGAACTCTATCTCTGACAACATCTCCCACACAATCCTACTTGGGTGTAGTTCTAATAGTTAGCACGTTACGGCCATGTGCCTCTATCCCAGTCTAGTGAATGCTCTAGGAATTTGTCCAAAATATCCATAGGAAGCGGCCACACTTCCACACTCACGTAGGTGAGTCTATCAAGAGTACTCCTGTAGCTAGGTACCCCACTAAAAATAGAGCTATAGATCTCATTAAGAGTTATAACAACTCATCCTTTACTCGCTTTAGGATATCATGCTCAATAGGAATGGACTCGGAGTTAAACCCCGTTCTATATTAATTAATAATCGCATGATTCAACCCATATCACTTGTGATTTGTTATTACCCTTTGAACATATTTCTTGGGATCTCCAGTCTATATGTTGGGTTACCATCACAAATGACTCATTCATCCAAGGGCTTTAGTCCGATCCCTTTCTAGGTGTTAAACACCTTCTCCCGTACTAGTCCTTTCGTCAAAGGATAAGTCAGGTTCTATTCTCATCAGTCCGATCATAATCCACACTCACAATTCCTTAGTTTTTAAATTCTCAAACTATGTTGTGCTTACGACATATTTGTCGTTCTTTCCGTTATGATAACGGTTCTAAAAGTTTACAATAGCCATGTTCTATTGTTATGGATAAAATGACTGTGTCAATCTCTACCGTAAATGGTATCTTATAATAGGTCTTTCAACTTTTCATTTCCTCACTAGCCATAGCTAATGGTATCACCATATACTCCATCATTAATTATGCTAATAATTAATATTTCTGGGAGTTCCAAAAAACAGCATCAAAATGTGTTAAACACATATTCATTATTGATTCAGAAACAATTCTAGGTTTGTGATTTTTATCAAAACACATAACCTTTCTCAATAACATAAGAATGCACTTTTTAATTATAAACCTTCATAGTACTCCCACAAATAATTTCTAGTCAACCGTATTTAGTAGCTCAGTTGGGACTACTTAAGATGTTCGCATATTCATCTTTTCTTATCACTATATATAGTGTTCTTATACTTGGATCATGTGGAGTACAAGATGGTTCATAATAAGCATATATCTAATAAATAGATATTCTTGTATTTTAATGTACTCGGTCAATTAATTGATCCATATAGCCTTGTAATATTAACAAGTACTATTCTTGTTTCATTGAAACTCTTTATGCTAACACTTTGACTTAGCATGAATTTGATTTTCTAGGCAACAAAATATTATAACCACATATTAGCTAATCATTCTTGCACAATAAATAAGAGTGCATTCATATTTCAACATGCTTAGTGATAAACACGATTCATATTATTCTCAATTCATTCTCATTTGATAATTTATCAAAATATCATGCCATTTATTGGTGCCTTCCTTATTAATTTTCCAACTTCAAGTTGGTCCATGTAAGTTGCATTACATAGGTCACCATTCGAAAAACACTATTATATATATTTAGTTTTTAACTCAACATCATATATAATATCAATGGCATTCAAATTAAATGAAGCTTCTTCATTTTCATGAGAATAATTCAACGTGCATCATGTATAACTAAGTTATATTGATGAATTTCGGCTATTAAACAAAGCTTATATTCATAAATGATAATGGTCTCAATATTCCTTCAAATGGTGTGTATACACGCTATTATCTTAAAGTTATAAGATAAGTCAATTATAAACTAATTTCTAGTTTATTCCAAGGAATTCAATCAATCATTTATGACATGACTTTTCTAAGAATTTTTGAAGTCCTTTTCAATAACATAAGCAACTTTTTATTTTTAACTCACAACTCAAAAAAAATAACCGAAGTTTCAGATTCTATTAAATGTTCTTCAAATATAGTTGAGAGGTACTCGATTGAGTGCCCCCATTATTCTCTAGGTATAGCAATTAGAAGCAACATATAACGTGCCCCCACTATATCTTCAATTCATAAAATAAAATCTAAACTTGTGAGTTTCAACATTAAATAAGAATTAATCTTTCTTAAATAAATACATGCTTAATGTCATCATGTATAGCCGAATAAAAAAAATGCATGTTCATTTGTTTTAGTTATAATTTCAGATTTTCAAGTGTCTGAAAGTTACATATAGATTATACAATCTATTTCATAAGAAATTATAATATACAATTTTTCACAATGTATACAATAATACTCCGTATTAGAGTTTAAACCTCTATTCCAAATCAAAGCATACGATTAAAATAATTTTACCCAACTAAATTATTTCTACACACGTATGAAGCACACTAATTGATTCCAACATAGCAGAATACAATTTTATTCTATTCATTTTTCAACTCATATAAATGAATAATTACAAAGAATTATTCATATAAAATTCTAGCGGTTGCACTCATAAGTCAAATATTGCATAAGTCATTATACAATTTCTATGAACTTCATCTTCCATAAATTTGAGTCCAAATTTTTTAATTACTTCATAAATCCTTGAATAAGAAATTTATAAAGGCTTCAAAATATTTTGAATCTGTTGGGAACACGACATGATACATTTTTTTTCTAAGAAAATGTTGTCTAAAATATTTGTTCAAACGAAAAAATTTCAAGTTTGAAATTTCACCACGACCAAACCGCTTATTGAAAATTTATGAAATTTTTCAGAATTCATCCTTTATGAGTCTAGTCTTATCCAAAATTGGAATCACTCAAAAATATTAAGTATAAGTGAAGATAAACTTGTTTTACTACATGCTGTTCAAAAAATTCAGCATTGCACATCCCATTTGTGAAAATCATAATAAAAGATATACAACTCTTTTTTCAGAAATTACGAATCCCAAAATTTATAATCTCAACATACTACATGCATGCCAAAATTCACGAAATTTTGGTCTATATATTATCAAAAAACTGAGATGATATTCCAACAAAATTCATAACAAAAATTTCATTTTTTTTTCATCGATCACTTTAGTGTGGTTGAAAAATATCAACTACACTTTCACATAAACACTTCAAAAAATATTTGAACAAATTTCTTTTGTAGTAAACATAGCGCAAGGCGCAAATGTTTATAACTTACCCTTCGAATCCATATAACAAATGCTCATTTGTTTTCATATAACAAATTTTCATTTGTTTCCAAATATCAAATTTTTTAATTTGATTCCGTATAACAAATTTTCATTTGTTTCCAAATATCAAATTTAAATTTGATTCCAAATATCAAATTTTCATTTGATTCCATATAACAAATTTTTATTTGTTTCCAAATATCAAATTTTTAATTTGATTCCATATAACAACTTTTAATTTGTTTTCTTAACCACAAGTGGCTCAAAATGAATTGTCCAAAAACAGTATACAATTTCATTTCCAACAATAACATCTTATGTGAAATAATATTTCACATTCATAACTAAAAAATAGGATTGACCAATTTAAAAGTTTTCCATGAAGGAGTTCATTTTTGTTCAAATTTTAATTTCTCACGAAATTATTGATCGATTCCGAATTGACCAAAAATACTGAAATTTATATATCTACTTCACAAAATATAACATTTAGAAAGTTCGGGGGTTAAATAGTAATTTCTAGAGGTAAAAGGTCAAAATTATAATTTCTAGACATAGAAACTTAGTTGGCCCTTTTTCATTTCGATATCATAAAAATAATCATATATGTCCATAAAATTTATTTTTCGGTCTCTATGGTAGACATGATGCGACTTTTTTCGTAGTTAAATAAGATAGTAATTTTTTGCTCCAACGTTTAAAATAGGTGCCTTCATATTTGAAAGGCTTATTAAGGTTGCCAGAGTTAATTTCACCCATGGCAGAATAGTAAACACCTTAAAATTGTTATAGCAACAATTTAAATGCAGAAGTAAATAAGGAACGAAATTACCCAATTAGGAGCTGATAAACCGAGGCCGAAAAAATATAAGAAATCCGAAACTAGACAGTCTATAAATATGGCTGAGTCGCGGACAAAGTCGCTTTCTTTAAGGTGTTTCGCGGCTCTGTCCAAATTGTGCCGACAGTCTCAATAGCGTCGTCACCTCCATGATAAAACAACCTCCAATAAAATATAAATTGGTAGCACAATCCAGTTCATTCAATGAACACCCATTCGTATATATATATATTGCTCGAATCTTGAAATATAATTAATCTTGTGGAAGATTAATTATTCCCTATTCTGTGTATAAATTTTTGTAGGAAAGAAGTTTCCAAAAAGAAAAAATTGGCCGGAACAAGTAGAAGTTCTCTCTTGCAGAATTTTTCTTTTGTTCTCTGTACTGAATTTTTCTTTTGTTCTCTGTCTTTCATAATGGAGTCTAATGACCATATATAAATTATGAGGATAATGGTCAAGTAAACAATTAGATGATAGTGGGAGTAAAACCCGAATGGCGTGTCTAGTGGGTTCAAAAGGGTGGGTGACAATTATGCCCCACTACAATATTCAACTTTTGCAAAAGGCAGTTATCAATTAATGATAACTGTTCCAACATGATCATAATGCCATGGGTGTAGCCCATCGTAAGAAAATGGAGGCCGAGCAGAAAAAAAAGGCGAATGTTAAGGATAAGGCCAATAAGAAGATTTATGCCCAAAAGAGGGCTAATGCTGAAGATAGAAAGCAAGACGAGAGAAATGTTCCAAGGAAATCTGAAGCCAAGGCCACTGCTCGTGCTAAGTGTTGGAAATTATGAATGCAAATACAGAAATGGAACTCTTTATATATCTCAAAATGTCAACTTCAATACAACAATGTAATTTTTGAATAGTCACTATAAAACTTCAAGGCGTGATGTCACTTTCCTAAATACAGTATTTGCCCCACACGAAGAATTTCGGTATACAAACGGGAATCAGCAAATCCGTACTCAAGATACAATGAAGCAATTGCACTGTCTGCAACTTGTATATTTGAAGACAGCCCTTGGATGTAGCAGCGAAGAACAGTCAATCAAGTTCTTATTCTGTTTATGTGCACAAAACAGAATAAGAGAATTTGTATCTCCTGAAAATTGCAAGGGAGTAATAGCAGGGTCTGGAAATCTGAAACTGGTTTTTGTTATCAATTTAATTCCGTTTTTAGGCAGCCTTTATTTATAGATAATGAAAGGCTTTGTCTTCAAGAGTCATGACTGTTGAATTAAGTCAGTTCCGAACAGGTATGACTGTTAATTACCAACAGTCTTAAGTCCTTTCCGAACAGGTATAATAATACCGAATCGGTTTTGCACGGGTCAACCAAAAAGTGACCGCGCCCGAGCTACCGCGATCCGACCCGGACGAATCCCGGCAACCCGCTACCACTGCGGACACGCGGCGTGCGAAGTGCAAAGTGCGCCACTAGCGCCTCTACAGCCCACTGCCCCGCACCCGCACGCGAGCGCGCGCGCGCGCGTGTCCGTGTGCGTACGGTACTTCGCACCGTATTGAGGTCTCTTTAATAGCCTCTTAAATGCTAGATGAATTAACTCTTCATCTTCCATTCGTACTTATTAAGTGTACAAATTCTTAACATTTTTCCAATGTGGGACTCAAAGGTTGCCCACCCCTTTTATAGCTTAGTGGTGACACTTAGCTTTGTACATTTTCCAATGTGGGACACTATCCCCTTTTATATTTGGGTTAACTTCCCACCTTTTCCTCACACTTCCAATGTGGGACAAGCTCTTAAGGCTTTTACACCCAAAAAACTCTTACTCTCTTATTTTAAAAATCTCCAACATTCCTCCACCATTTTCAAAATAAGTTTTGTAAATCTTTGATTGTCTGTAAGACTGTGTATAAGCATTGGTGTCTCACGACTTGAACCAATACCCTGTGAAGGTTCGTCAAGGTTAACCATGAAAGTATAGTAGACTTGTCTTTGAACTATCAATCTATATTGATTATCCGGATTTGTCTTCACACACAAATCTTTTAGTCACTGATTATCCATATAAGCCGACACATGAATTAGGCCTTGTGTCTGTACCTTGATTTCATGAGTGCTTTAGAGTCAAGCCCAATACTCATAGAAAGCGGCACCACTTCCACACTTATATAGGTAGATTATCATAGGTGTCCATGTAACTTAAAACACCATAAATCTATTAAGGTTAAACCCATCCTCTTTCATTATTCATTACATGTTCTAAGCACTTATCCTTGGGATGTTAAATTTCATAGTGCTTACAATCACGTCGTATGATGTACTTTAATCATTGAACTTGAGACTTGAATATATCAAGTTTCAAGTTGAGTTTCCATCAAGAGTGATTATTATTAATGGGCTTTAGTCCCATCCCTATTGATGTCTTAGACACCAGTCCTCTTGCAAGACCTTTTGTAAAAGGATCAGCTAAATTTTGACTTGATTTTACATAATCCACTGTGATTACACTATCTGTAGTCATTTGTCTGACATAACTATGTCTCAGGCCAATATGTCTAGATTTTCCATTGTACACTTTACTATAAGCTCTGGAAAGTGTAGACTCACTATCACAATGTATAGATATTGGAGGCATTGGTTTTGGCCAAACTGGAATTTCAATCAATGAATTCCTTAACCATTCTGCCTCTTTACTAGTTGCAGCTAATGCTACAAACTCAGCTGCCATAGTAGAGTCAGCTATACAAGTTTGTTTCTTTGATCCCCAAGAAACAGCTCCTCCACCAAGAGTGAAAATCAATCCACTTGTTGAGGAATGATCCTCCCGCTCAGTTATCCAACTGGCATCAGAAAACCCTTCTAATACTGAAGGATATCCACTATAGTATATACCATAGTCCATAGTTCCTTTCAAATATTTTAATATTCTATTGACAGCATGCCAATGCAATAAACTTGGATTACTAGTATATCTACTTAATTTACCAACAGCATAAGCAATATCAGGTCGAGTACATGTCATGGCATACATTAAACTACCAATTACTCGTGCATATTCCAATTGTGAAATAGCTCTACCATTATTAGGGATCATCTTTAGCTGTGGTTCAAAAGGTGTACTAACAGGTGTGCAATCAAACTGATTAAATTTCTTTAAAATTTTCTCAAAATAATGAGATTGAGTGAGAATTATATTTTTATCTTTCCTTATTATTCTCATTCCTAATATGACATCAGCTACACCCATATCTTTCATATCAAATTTAGAAGAGAAAAAACTCTTAGTATTATTAATGCTTTCTAAATCAGTACCAAGAATTAACATGTCATCTACATATAAACAAATGATCACACCTTTACCATTAGCAAATTTACTATAAACACACTTATCAGATTCATGAATTTTAAAACCATAAGAAATAATGACTTTATCAAATTTTTCATGCCATTGTTTAGGTTCTTGTTTTAGGCCATATAAGGACTTAATAAGTTTACATACTTTATTTTCTTGTCCAGGCATAACAAACCCTTCAGGTTGTTCCATGTAAATTTCTTCTTCTAAGTCACCATTTAAAAAGGCAGTTTTCACATCCATTTGATGAATCTCAAAATTATATATAGATGCTAATGCAATTAAAATTCTAATAGTGGCGTATCTAGCAACAGGTGCATAGGTATCAAAATAATCAATTCCTTCTTTTTGTGTAAAACCTTTAGCAACCAATCTAGCCTTGAATTTATCAATTGTTCCATCTATTTTCATTTTCTTTTTAAAAATCCATCTACACTTAATGGGTTTAGATCCTGGAGGTAAGTCTACTAATTTCCAAGTTTTATTTCCCAAAATTAAATCCATTTCATCATTTATAGCTTCTTTCCAAAATGCTGAATCTACAGACTTAATTGCCTCACTATAAGTTTGTGGGTCTGTTTCAACGCTAAGAGTCAAAGCATATTGATTACAAGATGTGTTTCTAGTTCCTTCAACAAGATAGACTACAAAGTCGGGACCAAAGCTTTTTTCTATTTTAGGAAAATGCAATCTTGTTATTTTTGTTTGCATGCATATTTTACACTTTTCATTCATATCATTCTCATATTTAGGAATTAAATTTAAATTAACCATGAAATGCATTTTCTTTGTATTAACATGTCCTAAACGACTATGCCATAATGAAAGACAATCAACGATATAAGCAGAAGAATCCTTTTCATTGATATTGAGCTTAAACATGCCCTCATACAAATATCCTTTGCCTACAAAGGTACCATTCTTAGTCAGAATAAATTTGTCTGACTCAAATACAAGCTTAAAGCCAAATTTGTTAAGAAGACTTCCAGAAACTAAATTTTTTCTAACATCAGGAACATGAAAAACATTGGTGAGGCTAAGGATTTTCCCGGAAGTGAATTCGAGATCCACTGTCCTTTTGCCTTTAACCGCAGCTGTAGATGAATTTCCCATATAGAGAACATCTCCTTCCACTGTTTCATAGGCAGAGAACAAGTTATTGTCCTTACAAACATGCCTTGTGGCACCAGAATCAACCCACCAAGAGTTGTCTTCTCCAAGCATATTAGCCTCGGATATCATAGCAGCAAATTTTTGCTTTGTGTCTGATGTCCCTCCTTTTTCCTTTAGTTTCTTGAACTCACGACAATCCTTCTTGAAGTGACCTGGTTTGTTGCAATGAAAACAATTTCCTTTCTTCTTTTTGTTTGCTTTAGAATTATTTGAAAAATTCTTCCGCTTGTTATTTTTTCCATGATTGCCATATTTTTGCTCCTTTCCTTCCTCCACCACATGGACCTTAGAAACAGAATTTTCTTGTTCCTCTTTACCATCTAGAATTCGAGACTCTTGTTCAATTCTTAAATGAGTCTCTAATTCTTCAAGTGAAAGATCCTCCTTTTTGTGTTTGAGTTCTTTCTTATAGTCTTTCCAAGAAGGAGGAAGTTTTTCAATTATGGCAGCAACAATTACATTATCATCCATATTTAATTTTTTCAGTTTGCAATGATTTATGATGCGTTGGATGTCATGAAATTGTTCTAGCACAGGCCTATTATCATGCATTTTAAAGCTTAGAAACTGACCGATAAGGAACTTCTTACTTGTAGCGTCTTCCGTTAGATATTTGGTCTCCAATGTTTCCCATAAAGTTTTTGCAGTCCCAACATTTTGGTACAAGTCGAACAAATTATCAGCAAGTGCATTGAGAATGTGACCACGACACAAGTAATCATCGGTCTCCCATTTTGTGCGTTGCCTAGTCTGTTCCATGGTTTCATCTTCATCTTCATTTGGTTTCGGTTGTGACAAGACATATACTATCTTCAATGTTGTTAGAAGAAAATGCACCTTTTTCTGCCAACGCAGAAAATTACCACCATCAAAACGGTCCAACTTGACAAAGCTTTCTGTTATTTGTCGAAGTGACTTGGAAGAGTCGGCCATTTCCAAAATACTGTATTTAGATTGTTGGAAATTATGAATGCAAATACAGAAATGGAACTCTTTATATATCTCAAAATGTCAACTTCAATACAACAATGTAATTTCTGAATAGTCACTATAAAACTTCAAGGCGTGATGTCACTTTCCTAAATACAGTATTTGCCCCACACGAAGAATTTCGGTATACAAACGGGAATCAGCAAATCCGTACTCAAGATACAATGAAGCAATTGCACTGTCTGCAACTTGTATATTTGAAGACAGCCCTTGGATGTAGCAGCGAAGAACAGTCAATCAAGTTCTTATTCTGTTTATGTGCACAAAACAGAATAAGAGAATTTGTATCTCCTGAAAATTGTAAGAGAGTAATAGCAGGGTCTGGAAATCTGAAACTGGTTTTTGTTATCAATTTAATTCCGTTTTTAGGCAGCCTTTATTTATAGATAATGAAAGGCTTTGTCTTCAAGAGTCATGACTGTTGAATTAAGTCAGTTCCGAACAGGTATGACTGTTAATTACCAACAGTCTTAAGTCCTTTCCGAACAGGTATAATAATACCGAATCGGTTTTGCACGGGTCAACCAAAAAGTGACCACGCCCGAGCTACCGCGATCCGACCCGGACGAATTCCGGCAACCTGCTACCACTGCGGACACGCGGCGTGCGAAGTGCAAAGTGCGCCACTAGCGCCTCTACAACCCACTGCCCCGCACCCGCACCCGCACCCGCACGCGCGCGCGCGCGCGCGCGTGTGCGTGTGCGTACGGTGCTTCGCACCGTATTGAGGTCTCTTGAATAGCCTCTTAAATGCTAGATGAATTAACTCTTCATCTTCCATTCGTACTTATTAAGTGTACAAATTCTTAACATTTTTCCAACGTGGGACTCAAAGGTTGCCCACCCCTTTTATAGCTTAGTGGTGACACTTAGCTTTGTACATTTTCCAATGTGGGACACTATCCCCTTTTATATTTGGGTTAGCTTCCCACCTTTTCCTCACACTTCCAATGTGGGACAAGCTCTTAAGGCTTTTACACCCAAAAAACTCTTACTCTCTTATTTTAAAAATCTCCAACACTAAGTCAAAGGGGAAAGCTTGCATTGCTTCTTTTCCTTATGTTATGGGGGACAAAAGGCCCCTTCAAAACCCCATAACTCAAGGTGATCCTAAAGTCCTACGGGCGGTTGATTCTAGGCTGGCTGGGGTTGCTATTAAGAGGATCCAAATTAAAAGATGACCCTCTCGTTGGCTCATTCGTGGTTAGGGGTCGGCCTCCCGTTATGGTAATATTTAGGACTTCAAATTTGACCTCAACCAACTCATACACGGTCAATTTCACATAACAGGAATTAATAATTAATTAATTTATTTAAATTGCCCAATTTTATTTAATTCCTATATTTTTTAGGATCAATTATTGAATAGTCCCTACTATAAATATATATATTTTAAAAAGGATACATATTTTTAGTTTAATCCATTTAGTCCCTCATGCACTCAATATTCTCTTATTTTTAGAGGTCCGCGCCAGCGGCACTCCCTCTCCAAAATATGTGGCAAAGGACTTTTTGAAGTAAAATAAAAAAATTTGGACTAAATGGGTATTAAAAACTGTTCGAGAGACTATTTGATATATATCCCAACTTTTTATTTTATATATATATGTGGGTGTGATAGAAGATCTATACAGACTTAAAGTTTGTGTATGATAATTACAATGTAGTGTTTGGATTTATGTTTATAGATATACATATAGTATATCTTTTCTTTAAATTGATGTATTGGTTATATATCTACAAATCTAAAAATTGTTTACATATTACAAATCAGTTGTTCGTGTGCAGTAGCCATTTTTGTAACATAATATCCCATTTTATCTTTTTCATCTTTGTTACTTTTTTCACCAACTTTTTGTACTCTAGGAAAAAGCAAAAATAATTTCATCAATTTGAACAATAAATCCAAGTATTAATGATGTTGATTTTTTAAGATTTAGTTGATATTTTATATTGTTGAGGTTGATCCTTTTTTTATTAGTTGATGTATAATTTCCTAGATGTTTTAATGTATAACTTTTAGGATTTTTCAAAAGAAATCTTAATTTAAAATTATTATAAATATTTGAGCTTTAAGATTTTATAAATGTTTTTTCAATTTTTGACACTTTTGTAAATTCATAATTTTCAAATATATATTTTATATATTTTTTTACAATTTAAAGATTTTAAAATGTTAATCTATAATTTATAGAAATTTAATATTTTTTCAATATTTAACAAATTTTATATATGGTTTTTAAATAATTTTAAAAAGTTGAATACAAAAGTTAGCGGGGATATTGTGTCGAGTTTTATAATTTTCCTTGGGGGTGAAAATTTTAGAAACGACACGAAAATATGATACAAAATTGACCTCAACCATGTTTGTGCAAAATTATCGTGTCATGTTGTGTTAGTCTTACTTTTATTTGGGTTATCGTGTATATTTCTATTTAATTTAGTGTAAAATCTATAAAATCATATCAATCGTTTTGTGTCATATCATGTTATATACGGGTCATGTTTGTGTTATTAAAAACTATGATGCCCTGTGGTATTGTTCGTGTCCAAAAACCCTTGGCGTCTTGTGTCAGCCAAAATCACTACTAAAAATGAATTATCACCCACTACACCAAATCTGCACTATTGTCAAGGTCATTGATCCTGACAAATCCAACTTGTCAAGGTCAATGACCGTGACATTTCGAGGCGAGACAACTTTTTTTGTCACGATCGTGTCACGGTCATTGAGCTTGACACAAAACTCGCGTTTTGTGTCACGGTCGTGTCGCGGTCAATGACCGTGACACGTTTGTCACGGTTTATAACCGTGACAAAGCCGTGACCATTTCCAAAAAAATTGTCACGGTCATTGACCGTGACAATTATGGGCAGCATTTTAAAAAAACCTGCTGGGCAGTATGGCCACTGCCACTGCCAAGCAGTATATTTGTACCTGTTATAGCAACGTTGTACCTGTTCCAAATATCATTTATCCAAATAAACTAAAGATAATGCAAATATATATTCAAAATAGAAACTATTTAAGAAGAAACAACATCACCATCAATTATCTCAAATCTACAAACTATTTGCATGGAAAAGAGATTTTGTACCGCGACGCTCGGGGACACCTCCTTATCCTTCCCTTCTCGTCCGAATAGCCACATAAGTATAGAGCATATGTGGCCTACCCTTAGGGCCACTCCCTGTCCCCTGAATTGAAATAAAGTAAAATTAGTATCCGCCCCTCAAATATAGATAAATATAAATCGTAATTGAAATCGAAATCGAAATTGACATATAAATATAAATACATTACCTGTAGTGTCACTCAAACAACTAACTTGAGCTCATATGGCACCTCCTTCCAACTAATGTACCCCGGGCAATCGTGTCAAATATAATTCTCTTTATATCTAAACACTAAGAAATACCATAATCCTATGGAGTTATGCGTTGCAAATTCCTTCCAACCGCTGTGTAGCCAAAAATCAGCAGTTGAAGTTGTCAATTCCACCTTTCAATGGTCTCCCATGTTTTGCTAGAAGTTCCAAGTGGTGGGGTATGGAAAGTGGAATTGACAACTTCAATTGGTGATGTTTGGCTACATAATGGTAAGAAGCGTATATTCATGGATTAGTATAAACAAAACTTAGATGTAGTTGGAATATTTATGTATTAATCTCCTCTCCACACACGCACACTACACAAGAGTGAAAATGATAAAGTGCAGATCAATTAAAAGCATTAAAAATGGATGTTTCGGTACAAATTGAAATATTTATTACAAATTGAAAAATTGTTTCAAATTCGAGTTATCATAAAAAATGGATTGATATTCGGTAGGAGGAGCCAAGTCATCCACACTACTATTTAGACGCCTTGGCGCGTGTTGGACAATTGACCACGACTCGTTGTTGATATACTCCGAGTAAAACACTTGCTTAACCTTTTGAAATGCACAAACAAACGGCTCATCGCTCACGTGGTCGTTGCTCTTCAACTTGGACAAGTCAACCATGATCAAATTGGTGACAGGATCAACTTTACAAGCATTTTTATCCTCAACTCTTACCCATTCACAGTAAAATACAACCTCTTTGAAGCTTATATAATCCAATTCAAATATATTTTGGATTACACCATAATAAGTCATTTCAGCTTCAACGCGGTTTTTATCTTTTACGCTCGCTCGAAAGAAAGTAAGAGCCTTGTATGAAATTCCCGAGTTTTGTACATTTGTACTTTCCTCGTACACTTTAGCGCCGAAAATGTAACCGTTCAATCGATACTTTTTGTACTCTTGTGCCACGAACAAGGGTCCAGTGGCTAGATGAGCAAGCCTTGATGTCACATCACCCATCTTTAGGAGCTGAGAATATAGATAAATTAATTATATTAGTGGTAAAATTTGAGTGTAATGTAACGTTGTATAACGACTGTTTTCATTATAATTACCTCTTGTGTCAACCATAGCCTAAATTCGCTGTCTGATTGTACAATTGTTTTTCGTCTTTTATTGTTCTCACAGGCTTCATATTTACTGCATATTACAAAATTAATCATGTATAAAATAATCTAAAATAATGTTAAATATTATAATAATCGAAACTTACTTTTTCCATTCTTCGACATCTTTATGTGTGTCAAATAGATAACGAGCTACTTGTTCATGTTGCAAACTCGTTAATTTCACTCGTTTTCCCATCACATTACCACCATCATCGATGAATTCATCAGTGTCATCAATGCTGGTCGAGTCAGGCATATATTCCCGAGTATATATTGATGACTCCACGGTGATGTATTCCTCTGCAATTGATCCTGCAATATATCGCGTATTCTTGACGTAATCTTTAAAAACTTTCATCAATCTTTCAAACGGATACATCCACCGATATCTAACTGGACCACAAAGAAGTGCCTCGTCGCATAGGTGTACCAACAAGTGAACAATTATGTCAAAGAATGCTGGGGGAAAGTACTTCTCCAATACACAAATCGCTTCGTTCACAGCCAATTTTGCGGCTACTATGTGTTCTCGATTCACTACCTTCTCACACAAGAGGGAGAAGGTAATACTAATTTACATAATTGCCCTACGCAAATCCTTGTGCTTGGAGAAACAGTGCTTAAACAATAGAGGAACCAATTGCATGATCACATGCCAATCGTGGGACTTACACTTATGTAAATCATGAGTAGCATAATTCACAATCCTTTGCAAGTTAGACGAAAAAGTAGATGGGCCCTTCAAATTATATATTGTGTATAGAAGCACCTTCCTTTCCCCACTCGTCAAAGTAAACGCACCAGGGGGAATTATTGTCCTTCCCCTACTATCTTCTTTCAACCATAGTTGTGGCTTAAGTTTTAACGTTTTAAGGTCTTTTCATGCATTTTCTCCATCCTTCGAATGAATCCCCCCAAGGCAAGTACCCACAATATGTTCAACGAAGTTCTTCTCTGCATGCATCACATCCAATACATGGCGCACCGGGTTATACTTCCAATAAGGCAAGTAAAATAAAATTGACCTCCGAGACCATGCCTTTCTTATCTCAGTTTCATTCCCAGTTGGGGTCTTCTTATGCTTGACATTCTTAAATTTGGGATTCTTACCTGGCATATTTGGGCCACATTCAGAAGATTTACTTTCAATTTCTGAACCCGAAAGTTATCTCGGCGGTAGCCTATGTTCAACTCCGCCCAATAAAAAATTGGAACCTTTCTCAAATCTGAAACTATGAGCTGGGGGTAAAAACCTCCTGTGGCAATGGTATACATTTTTTAAGCTAGAGGATAGACGAAGAGATTCAGTCTCCTCTCCACAAATAGGACACCCCAAATAACCATGTACTACACATCCGGATAATGTCCCATAAGCTGGAAAATCATGAATTGCCCACATCAACATAACTTTCAGCGTAAACTCTTCTTTTCTAAAAGAGTCAAATGATTGCACACCCTCTTCCCACAACTCATTTAATTCTTCTACCAAAGGAGCCAGGTAGATATCAATGTCATCACTTGGTGCCTTTGGCCCAGGTATCAACAAAGCCATCATTGAAAATTCAGGTCTCATACACTGTGAAGGAGGGAGGTTGAGTGGGGCTAGGATCACTGGCCATACACTCTGATTGGTGCTTAGATTTCCAAATAGATTGAAACCATCTGTTGATATAGCCAAACGAATGTTGCGTTGTTCTCGAGCAAAATCGGGATACTCAAAATTCATCCTCCGCCAGGCAGTAGAATCAATAGGATGACGCATGATATTACCCCCTACTTCTGCCCTAGCATGCCAAGTCACTGCCTCTGCAATCCATGGTACTGTGAAAAATCGCTTTAATCTAGGCCCAACGGGAAAATATTTCAATACTTTTTGAGGCACTTTTGAGCTTGTGCCTTCCTTACTAGTAGATTGGACATATCTAGGTTTATCGCATACCGGACAACGATCGAGATTTTCATACTCCTTTCGATATAGTATGCAGTCATACACACAAGCATGAATCGATTTATACTTCATTCCCAAACCTTTCAAACTGTTCTTCATAACAGGATAGCTATTTGGAAGTGTATTCACCTTGGGTAATAAGCCCTTCACTCATTTCAGAATTCCCGTCACGCTATTTCCAGACAAACCGTACTGCGTCTTCAAACTGTGCAAACCAACCATGGCATGTAAAGTTGTTTGATCTTTCTCACAGCCAGAGTATAACGGTTGGGTCGCCTTAAATTTTAAACTTTGGTAGTCATCGTCAAGTTTTATCGTGTTATCTTCACGAGCACTTGAATCTTCTACATCATCAGTAACCTCATTCTCCTCTGCTTCATAAACTCCGTACGCATCATCAACTAAATCCTCCAACATATTATGATCTACGTCGTCCCCTTCTACATCTATTCTACTTGTTGAAGGTTGTTGTGAAGGTTGGTCGGGGACAAAAGGAACTTTCAATTCACCGTGAAAACTTCAAAATCGATAACTATCTTGCCTACCCGATCTTAACAAATGTAGTTCAACTGTTTTCCACTCAAACACCTTACCATTCTTACACCTAGCACACGGACACGAAAACTCTTCATCATTACGACATCTCTTTGCATATTTCACAAATTCGTTAGCACCTCTGCGAAACACATCCCCCATTCTATTAGTCTCACCCATCCACTCTTTGTATTTCGGATATCCCATCACAGCTAACACAACTAAACACCTATTAAAGGTAAACAAAACTTAGATTTATAGTATGTTTTATTTAATTATCCCATCATTTAATTATCCTATTAAAGGGTAAGTGGTCCTATCCCATTCAAGACTGCATTTTTCTGTAATATACTTAACAGCTCATGCACATTGTTACGATTTGAAAAAAATTCGACAGCATATCCCCGTAGTTCTCCAAGTACACGACGTAGATTGACAGGTGTGAGTGTTATTTCAATTGGTCAATTGAAATAACAGTCACACTTGTCAATCTAGTATGTACCCAGAGAACATTAAGATACGACTGCAGAACTTCCTCCAAAAGTAACAACTTTAAGCCAATAAGAATATTATACAGAAATTATACAGTCTCAAACTGTCCAAACGGGACAATTCGAGAGATCTCATTACAGGAGTAATGACTCTCGAACGGGTCTAAGGGCTATTGAATGCGTACGCATAAGAACTAGAAGGCTAGTATCTATGCGCACTATATTTAATTTCAAGTATGTTTCATATAATGGGTTAATTCAAATACAAAAATAAATTCATGGGTTAATTCATGGGTTAATTCAAATACACACACACACACACACACACACACCTCCCTCCTCACCCCCCACTCACCACATACACACACCCCCCACCTCCCTCCACACCCCCCACTCACCATATACACACACACCACCACCCCCACTCACCCCCCCCCCCCCCCACACAGTAGTGACTGTTTATTTAAAATAATCTCAATGTTAATTTCATGTATTGAATTTCTACTATTATTTTGTGCTTTTTAGAAATCATATTCAATGTTAGATATGTGTTTTGTTAAGATATCTAAGTTGTACCTTGAAGTTTAAGTTTTAAAATAATCAACCTAAAGTTGTGGTTCATAAAGTATTATCACAAATATAAACTAAGAGTGATAAAATAACTTTGAGGCATATAAATTAATTGTGACAAAGTAAGATTATGCACCAGAACCTAAAATTTTAAAAAAGTGTTTTTATTTAAACCCCACTTTTCTTTCTATAACTCCTATTTTATTAAACTTTAAATATAATTAGGGGTGTATAGAAAGAAAAGTTAAATAGGAATAAAAACAATATTTTTAAAATATGAAGGGCTCACCAATTTGATCAAATTTTTCAACAACATAGACTAATTGATCTTTATTATAAGACAATTACTACAAATTTATGCGCATCGCTCGAATTCAAAAAGTAATTTAATGACTAAAGTAGTACTTTTTTTAACTTTAGTTATTCACCACAAATCTTAAAAAATATTTTATTTTTCATGCTTTTAGCAACTTCCGATGCCATTTTAACCATTATTGTAGTTTTTTAGTTTTCATGCTTTTATTTGATGGATATAAAGTCATGTGATTATTTCACCATATAAAGTCAACAAAAAACGCCATATATGTTTTTTTTCTCCATTAGTACAAGTATATAGCGATTATTTCACACTTAAATCACATATTAAGCCGGCCTTCATTTTTTTATGAAATTTGTAGAAATTACTTATTTATTTTGAATGAAAATAAATTGTTATCCAATATTTTTGGATATTATTTACATTTACATTTTTGGATATTATTTTGGAAATTTATAGAAAATTACTTATTTATTTACATTTTTAACCCCCTACCCCCACCCCGCCCCACCCCCACACACGCATACACACACGCACATATATACACACATACACATATATATACACACAAACATATATATATAAATGGAAGAGAGAGAGAGAGAGAGAGAGAATTAAACCTGAAAGTAGAGAGAGAGAGAGAGCAGCGTCGCGAGAGAGAGAGAGAGGGAGGGAACGACGGGAGGGAAAAAAGAAAGGGGAAAAGGTTTTTGCTGAAAACATTGTCACGGTCGTGTCAAGGTCATTGACCGTGACAAGTAAATTTGTCACGGCCTTGTCACGGTCATTGACCGTGACAATTATTTGTCACGGTCGTGTCAAGGTCAATGATCGTGACATAAAACGCGTGTTTTTTATCACGGTCAATGACCTTGACATGGGTGGTCGGCTGAAAAGGACATTTTGGCCATTTTGGTGTAGTGACCCATAATTTTGCTAAAAGACTCGTGGCTTAAATTTATATATATTTCTTATACATACATATATACAACACACATGCATAAATTATGATTTATGAATTGATCGTAGTTCACCCAAACATTATTATGCTCATGTTTTCGTTTATTTATTTCACTGGTTCATTATAAATTGTATTGTTTAGTTGTATATGTTTTACATACTGTTTCATTAATTGACACCATTCAATGAGATGGATGGTAAGGATGAAATTAATGTGAATAATATGGTTAAAAGTATCAATTTAATGGTCCTTAAGTAGTGTAGGTTTTGCATTATCAAAAAATACGCCAAAACTTATTGCAAATGATTGGAAGGAAGTTTAAAAAAAATAAGGTCTTGATGTTGTTAACTCTGGAGAGGAAGATGATGATAATACCGAAATGCTAGGGACGGAGAAAGAAAACCAATGCAAATTGAAGTTATATTTTCGCAAAGTGGTGGGGGAGGAGGGGAGATGGAGTAAGTGGAAAGTCAAGGGAGAGAGTAAGAAGCGTGCAGTGAATGAAGTGGTTTATAGGTAGAGTATAAATTGTTAGTCAATTTAAGGGATAAAAGTGTCCAAATGTGAATATTTGGTTTAAGACACTAAAATAATTAGTATAGATATAGATATATACTAGATTGTAGCCCGCATAATGTGCGTGTAAGTTTTAAATCATCTTGGATTATCGGTATTTACTTGCATATGATTTTGGAAATGAAATCAACAAATAGAAATTTGTGCAAGACACGGTAAGGTTGAGTAACATAGATTGTTGTTGTTATATGATTAGGCCATTTCCAATGGGCAGTTTAAATGTATACATTTAGACTGTCAAAGTTTGCAGTGGGTCAAATAATGTACACATCTGAGAGAGAGAAAGGCTAGCGCCAATGCAGATTTGGATGGCCGAAAGACATTGTATAGGAGGGGGGCCCCACAGTTGGGCAGGCAAGTTTTAGCCGCCCAACGTGTGGGCGGATGACTCTCTACCGCCCAGATCCCACCCACTAATAAAAAATAAAAATAAAAAATAAAAACCAAATGATTAAAGGCTTTTATCGGTCGGATTTGAATTGGGGGAATAGTGGGCGGCTAAATGTCTCCCGCCCAGGGAAGGCCCTACTTCCGGGTGGATAAAAGTCTCCCGCTCAGCATCATTTTACACACTCCCACTGTGGAACCACACTCAACAATCTATCAAAAAAAATCTAAATACCCATTGTTTGTGCACTGCCCATTGGAGATGGCGTTAGGGTAAAGTCAAAAAGAGATGAAAAAATATTAAAACATTGGTAGAGAGTCATATATATATTAAGACTCCTACATATCTGGCGGATAATGACCAGCTAGCTCACTCCAAATAGTCTACTCCTACCTATCCGGAAGACAGTGATGAGCTCCTCCTATGAAGCGTGCAAACTGCCTGTGGCTAATAAAGATATGCCTTTCAAAAAGTCAGCCGCAAATTTCTGAACGTTCTCATCAGTTAACTAGTTTATTAGTATACCATTTCATAGCTTGTACTCCTATAAATGTAGCTCCATGTGTGTAAATTTAATCAATGAGAACATTCCTAATATTTGTTCTACATCACCTCTCTTTTAATAGATATATTCCATTGCTTATACGTGAGTTCAAAACTCTTTAAAGTCAAAACTTCTACAATATATATATATATATATATATATATATATATATATATATATATATATATATATATATATATATATATATATATACCAACCATAGCAATGTTTCAAAAGAAAAAGAGATCTTGAGAGTAATCCTCTAGTAGAAATTCCTAATAAATAAATATTGTTTAAAATTGCATGAAACAAAATCCCTAATTTTTATTCAAAATGGGTATAGATAGCGTGTTAAAACCATAAAACATATACAATAAATAAATTGCAACCCGGTGGTTATGTAGATTTTTTTGTAAAAGAAGAACGTTGAAAAATTGGATAAAACTTTATGAAACAGTGGCCGAATCCATGAAGATTCATCGTTGAATTATGTGATTGTAATTTGGAATTATACACTGTAATGTATGGTGTTATTATGATAATTTGAAATTGTCATGCACTGATTAATGTATGATATAATATGAGGCTTGTATAAAATTCCGGGAAATTAAATATATATATATATAATAATTTGAAGAAGTAGTGATTTTTTTCTACAAGTTTGGACTTAATAATTTCATCCTTACCTAGGTTGCAGTCGTTATGACACTATAAGGCAATGAATAGTTAGTGGAAACTATATAATGAACTAAAAAATAGTACAAGAGCGTTGAGAAATTTCTTGTGTTAATTTTCATGCGTTATAATAAATGAATGAGGCAAACACTTTCCATATAAGATGTAACTTTCGAATAGAATTTCTTATATTTTATCCCAGATTTTTCATTTTATAATATATCAAGGATACCCTCATGCATAACCGGCCCTGACCATGTGCCAAATGGGCAATGGCACATGGCCCATTTTAGAGTATGCACCTATGTATGTCTATTATAGGGGTCCAAAAATATTTTATGTATATTAAAAATGTCAATTTTCAAAATAAATTTAATTTTTTAGGGGCCCATTTTTTTAACTATCCAAAAACAATCTGTACAAATGATGATTCAACTACCCAAAAATCTCACCCAACTAAAATGGGCCCCTAAAAAATAAGTCAAATTTTTTAGAGGCCCATTTTAGGTATTTAATATCTTTGTACAATATTTTTTTAGAAGAGCCCTAAATTAATTTTTGTACAGGACACTTCCAATTTTAAGACCGGCGCTGCCCTCATGAGGTCTTAAGCTTTCACAATATGTATTGAGGTTGCCTACTGATGCGTAGGAATGTTAGGGAATGGATTTGTAATTAATGCATCTTTACAAGAGTGCACAAATATTCATAAATAAGTATCACATGTGAACTAGGGTATTGCATTGATGGTAAAAATATATATTATAAACCCTCAAAATTGCAGCATATGTTTATTGTTGGAGGGAAATTTTTGAAATCATTATGCTTGGAAGCATAATAGTACAGTAAAATAGTTTAAAAGCTGATGAGGTCCAATATGGATGAAAAATATGACAAACATATGGAGTAATTGAATAACTTTCACAAATGTGAATTGATTATTAATTACCCAGAGTAATTATTTTTAATTTTTGAAATTATATTTTAGTACAAATCATTACAGTTGTAGCAAATTACTTATAGACTTAGAAAAGGAATAAAGGAGTTGTGCTTTGTATTTACTGAAATGTTAGAACCATGAAGCATCACGGAGCAGCTACCATAATAACTTACGTAATTATTAGTGCATAACGTGTATATTGCGACATAGTCACTAACCTTGTTATACAAACCCGGTTTCTATTATGTTTATGCCCATGTGGATTGTCTTCAAAGTTTGGAGCTTATCATTTTTTTTTGTCTTCATGTTTTGCATTCATTAGTAAGTATTGAAATGCTAACATTGCAATAGGCTATATTTAGATTGTGAAGTTGTTATGTGTGGGGTTGGAGGTGTTATCAGATTTTCTCAGGTTGTCATCAATTGATATGTTTGTAACAGTAAAATTTTGCATCTCGACTTTTATATTGTAGTGGTTCAGTTTTACATGGAATAGACACATGAAAGTATAACTAAAGAAAGACTAAGCAAACACATACAAAGGGTGAATCCTTATACATATTTATATTTATAGGGGATAGAGGGGGGAAAGGGAAGTAAACACAAACTCATTATTGGTTCAATAGTCAAAATCCCACAAATAACTAAGCACAACAAGTACCTATATTAATTTATTAAGTGTTAGGTAGTTGTTAATTTTTTAGAAAGAAAGGACATCAAGATATAATAGCATTCAGTTATTTAATTCACAGGACCTAATATAACTAAAAGTCTGATTTGAGCAAATAATTATCTAAATCAACTGAAGCCCCTTTCTACTGGACTTTTAAAATATAGACCAAGAAAAGTACATAATATTTTAGAATAAACTTATGTGTACCCTCGTTTGGTACTCTCTAATAAGACAAGGCAGCAAGGGCTTGTACTTATTGTTGTGGGTCCCGTCAGGATAATAAGTACAAGCTTTTGCTGCCTTGTCTTATTAGAGGGTACCAAATAAGGGTACCAAATGAGGGTACATATAGTATTACTCAATATTTTATCATCTCAAATAAATAACTATAGAAAAAACTTAATCATCCTAAATAAATATGTCTTTTATAAGGTGTAAGAGCATAATTTCTATCATTTGCTCATAGCTTAGGCTAACATAGATTTTGGCATATCACGTTACCATTTGACTAGAGCCGCCGCGAGGAATCGAATCTCTAACATCTCCAAATACAAGATAAACTCCACATTACGAAGGTATAAACTAATTTAGGAGTTTGAATTTATTTACGTTTATATTGGGAGATGTTTTTATTTAAAAAATCGAGGCAGTTTTATTTATTTAAAAATTTTCAAAGTTCGCGCATCTCGTTCAAATAAGATAAGCTTCTCGTTCTAACGAGATCACTTTTTCATTCGAATTATCGTTTGAAGTTTACATCGATCGAACATTGAATGAGGGCATATTGTTTTGCATTATTTGAAGCTCGTTTGAAGCTTGTTCAAACGAGATAGCAATTTCATTTGAACGAACTCACTTTCGTTCTAACGAGATGATATTCTCATTCAAACGAGCCTAGTTTTCATTCGAACGAGTGCTGACGCCTCGAATTTTGAGCCTTTCAAATAAATACCTATTTCAAAGGGATTTTAAGAGAGACTTTTGCAAAATTGATTTTTGAATACCTGTTACAAAAGTGCTTAATACTTTTGGTCTAAAAACCTTATGATTCATAAATCATCACTCCCAAGTATATATGTGAATCCATTTAAAACCCTAAACAGTTGCGCATATAAGTTACTCTTGTGGAGAGATCTTCTTCATTACTGACTTTGTGGTTTACGAGGGGATCACTGCTGAAGGAAGACAAAGGATGATCAGTGGATACCGAGAGTGGACCCCAACCTGCACCACACCAAATCTGTCGAATTGTCACGGTCATTGACCTTGACAACTTCAGCTTGTCAAGGTCAATGACCGTAATAATTCTGGGCGAGACAACCTTTTTTGTCACGGTCATATCACGGTCAATGACCGTGACAAGTTTGTTAGAATTGTCACGATCGTGTCACGGTCCTTGATCGAGACAATATTTATCACGATCAAGAACCGTGATGAGCCCGTGACATTCTTTAAAAAATTGTCACGGTCATTGACCGTGACAAGTTTCTTTGTCAAGGACTTGTCACGGTCAATGACCGTGACAATTCTGGGCAGAATTGAAAAAAAATTCTGCTAGGCAGTATGGCCATTTCCACTGCCCAGCATTATATTTGTACCTGTTATAGCAACGTTGTACCTGTTCAAACATCATATATCCAAATAAAATAGAGATAATGCAAATATACATTCAAAATAGAGAGAATATGCATCACCATATAATCCAAATATAATTCAAATGTAATAATTTAAAACAATTCAATTCAAACTTAAATCAATGTCACTAAATGTCTGGGGTATGGTTAACGCTGAGGAGGTGAGTAGGCCACACGATATACGAATTAACACATCCACTAATATACGCCGTGCCGCATTGTTCGCGCAACCACAATTGGGAGTTCTCCTTCCCGAGCATCACATGCGTGACGAGAACCCTGAACTCGATGTCTTGAAGCTCACGTCCATGAACTAGTGTACCCTAGACGATATTCGGATCCCTCAACCCCCTCCCTATTCGCTAGCCATCAAATATGTCCAGTATAAAAATGATCGGCCAATCAAGTGTCGACATCGGTCTGTTGAAGGGAGTCAAATAGGGAAGTGGATCATCAAAGTCCACGCATCTCGACGATGAAGCAGCGAGGTTCACATCCTCATCCTCGTCCTCCCACACCTCCTCCTCCCGCACCGCCTTGTCCTTCCCTTTACCCTTACGGTTTCCGTCCAACGAACGCTTCACGAATGAGTACATATCCTGGACCGTCGCCTCCAAATGGGACACTTCGCGTCATGCGAATCCACCGTTCGAGGCAATTCGGTGTCGCTCGTCTCCAATTCGATGATCCTAGATTTGGCCACCCGCGAGCTCACCCCCTTGTCCTCCCCTTACGATCAGAGCCAATCACTTGGCTGAGTGCGTCTGTGGACAAAGATGCCTTGTCGGCATCAGATTGCGACTCATGCACTTCCTTAAGATTTGTCTGAAATGACAAAAAGCACATGATTAGTAAAATAAGTAAATTAAAAAATTATAACGTAATTAACAAAAAGTAAACTGTTGAATTACTTACAATCGTGGTCGCGACGCTTGGGGACACCTCCTTATCCTTCCCCTTATTCGTCCGAAGATCCACATAAGTATCGAGCCTATGTGACCTACCCCTAGGGCCACTCCCCGCCCCCTGAAATAAAATGAAGTAAAATTAGTATCGGCCACGCAAAGTAAAATAATGCAGAATAATATATTTTATGTAGTTATAGAAAAATTAAATCTTACCATCATCCTATGCTCCACCTCGGTGTAAGACGTCCGGCCGGAGTAGTGCACGTCCATCTTTTTTGCCCGATTTTCCCTTCCCGATTGGCAAGATGCCAATTGTCGCTCCCCAATCTCCTTGTCAATGAACCTTTTCCATTGTGCCAATTAGATCGGCTCCTTCAGCGGGACGGATTCAAGCCATTGGATAATGGACTTTCGTGTATTCCCAAAGTACCGAGTCCGCATATTTTTCTTCCACGTCTTGTGTTGCTCCCTCAACTGCTCCAAGACGGAATCTCGTAGCTTTGGATCCAGGTTGAATTGTTCCTGTCCAACAAATACAATGTTAGTTGCAAATAAATATAAATATAAAATGAAATTGAAATCGAAATCGAAATTGAAATTGAAATTGAAATTGAAATTGAAATTGAAATTGAAATTGAAATTGAAATTGAAATTGAAATTGAAATTGAAATTGAAATATTCATATAAATATAAATATAAATATATTACCTGTAGTGCCACCCAAACAACTAACTTGAGCTCATATGGCACATCCTTCCAACTAATTTATCCCGGGCCGATGATCGTCTTTACCAGCCCGAGGGATCTCGTTAATAGCCCCGACTTGTTCTCGATGGGCATCCCCAATTTGCCATATTTGGGGAGACTAGGGGCCGAGGAGCCCTCGTCGCCTCCGCTACCACCGAGCCCAGAAGACATCATCATAACCAGCATTATCATCCTCGCTTTAATACCTGAAGGAGACATTTACTGTAAAAAAATGTTATTAGTACATATCAAAATGATTTAAAAGAAGACATGCAAATATGTACAATTACTACAAATAAAAATGAATTGTTACTGTTAATATGTACAAGAGTGAAACATCCCCACCCCCCACCCACCACACGTACATACACATACACACACACACACACACACACACACACACACACACACATAATAATATATATATATTTCTTAGTATTTCCCAACTTGCTGAGTGCTTTGTTCGCCCCTACTTTTTATGTTAAAAAACCCCACCCCCAGGTGCTTCCGGTAAGGACGGAAGCAAAGATGTTGGTAAGGCTTTCGAGGGTTAGAATCGTTGTTAGAGTTCTACCATGACATTTTAAAAATTGTGTTCGAGGACATTTAAATTTATGGCATTTTGGAAAAAAAATTATTCGGGCCGTGGCCCATTTATTGTAATAATACAAGAGTTGCGTGGTATATTTCCTTATTATTAACATTGTTGGATTTAATGGAATTTTTTCTAAATCAATATTGCTAATTAATTAATTTCCTTAAAGTGAAAGTCTTTTCCATAAATGAAAATTTGTTAATTACCTTATATTTCTTATAAAATGCTTCAAATTTAAGGCTTTCCCTATATAATAAAATTTAATATTCCCCCTCCACCCTTAACACCTAGACTCCGGTTTTACCCAATGGTAGCCCAAATCCAAGTTGGGGAGTTACACGTTTCGACAAAGCTTCACATAATTATGTATCTACCGGACTTCAGCGAACTTCGTCCCGTCATCATTCACTATTATACATTTGAGGATGTTACTACTGGATTAATTTAAAGGACATAAATGACTTAGAATACCCATGATTTAACATAACAATAATATGATTTTATAAGATTTTCCATATAGAGATAAATTTCATCCTTCCTTTAAATGGATAAGACTCATGTTTATTTTTAACAATTATATGGGGTGGGAAAAGAAGTATGGAGTTGGACTAACTTGATTTCAACTGTAAAACTCATTCCTCTAATATGAAATTATTCTTTTGGACAAGAATTATACATTACACAAATGTTATTTAATATGTGTATTATTATTGTATATGTGTGTGTGTTTTATATAGTTGTCTTTAGTTCCTCACGAACTCTAGTACCCTCAATTTTATGCCAAGTAATGGATCAACTATCTTATCATGACTCAATGGTAAAACACACTTGAGAGTTGGATGAGAATTAAAATATAACAACTCATTATCAAAATAATATATATGTATAAACACACACACACACACCAAACACAAAAAATAATATATATGTATAAACACTGCCCCACCCCTCCCCACCCCTACCCTACCCCACCCCCACACCCCACCCTGCCCCATGCCCCCTCTCCCCTCCTCTCCCCACCCTGCCCCACCCCCACCCACCACACACGCACACACACACACACACACACACACACACACACACGCACATCCCCCTCCACCCTGCCCCACCCACCACCCACCACACACACACACACGCACATATATACACACACACACACATATATATATACACACAACCATATATATATATATATATATATATATATATATATATATATATATATATATATATATATAGAGAGAGAGAGAGAGAGAGAGAGAGAGAGAGAGATAGAGAGAGAGAGAGAGAAAATGAGGGAAGAAACGGCGGGCGAAAAAAGAAGGGAAAGGTTTTTTTTACTGTGATATTTGTCACGGTCATATCACGGTCATTGACCGTGATAACATTATAAGTATTGTCATGGCCTTGTCACGGTCAATGATCGTGACACAAAACGCGTGTTTGTTGTCACGATCATTGACCGTGACAAGGCTAAGCACTGGAAGGGTGCCAATTTATCCATTTTGGTGTAGTGTTGTGGATGACTCGGGAGAGAGTTGTATTCTCTAGAGATTTTGTAAGTAGTGTCTTGTAAAAATCTAAGGTGCTGATTGAAAAAGGTTTTACCTGCAAGGTGTTTTTCCTCAAATTGCATTATCTATTTACATGCTTTAAAATTATCTGTTTTATCACCAAAATGCTTGTCTTAGGATAAAAAGATAAAATTTGGATGTTGTGTGTATTGGACATTTAATAATATAAATAATCGATTAAGATCGCAAGCACGCTCTCATAAGGAATTGCAATTGGTGTAAAGTATGGAACTCATGCATAATGTTATATGTATTAAGACTTGCATCCATAAATTAATGTGTCATCTCGTGACTTTTTTGTAATACAAAACCTCATATGAAAACACATAAAATAAACCAAAAATATATAAAATAATTTTAAATTGTGTGAAAAAATACCATAGATATTAATTAATAAACTGGTGCAATTAATGATATGAATTCTTGTTACACTAAAAGCATTTATTCTTTCCAAATTGTTCATCAAATCTGAAAATTTTAAATAATGAAAATACTATAATAAGTAAATCAAAATCAAAGTGCTAAGACTATTATAGCCCAAATGTGACAAAATATCACAACGTATAATATTTTATGCTTATACCCATAAAAAAAATCCTCAAGAACTCCACTATATAATCCGAAACAACTATAGATTTATAAACTCAACTTCTAAGGTTACACGAGTTAGTTATACAATGATGTAAGGTAATATATAATAACTGAATACATATGTTAAATAGGAAAAAAACAAAAAAAGTACATTTTTTAAAATTGAAATGGAATGAAATCAAATAATGATTCTAAATTTTATATAGGACCGCTACAACAATAGTTATTCCATGCATAATATCTACTCAACTTAATTCAGCAAAGCCTTTTTCCAATTTTTTGGGGTCGGCCATATGAATCCTATTTTTTCATTCCATTCTGTCCAGTGAAATATCTTCGGTTAAATCACATGATACCATATCCTTTTTTATAATATCCCACCAAGTCAGTTTTGGCCTAACTCTACCCCTTGAGTTACCATCAATATTAACTAAATCACTCTTCCTTACAGGGGCATCCATTAGTCTACGATTGACGTTCCAAGCCATCTAAGTCGATTTTTTCTCACTTTATCTTCTACAGGATCTATTTTTACCATTTCTCAAATTTGTTCATTTATAATTACATGCATAACATGAGGATAATTATTCAAGATAAGACAAATATAAAAAAAATGATGATTTAGTGTAACATAATTCAAGTTGAAAAAAAATCAAGATTCAAATATTATGACATTATCCACTCAAAATCCAAATGGTCATTAACCAAAACCCAACCTTTATATTAAACATCTGAATGAGCCAAACCATCAAGCTTATAGTGGGATAGACTAAAATACAAAGTGAAATCATTAAAGTAATAGTGATAAATCTAAGTAATTTAACTATGGAAATTAACTTAAAGGTGTGTACTCTTAAGTCCATTATATAAGAAATTGTGACTTTAATTCGTGAACGAGTTCCCTGCTATATACCTCCTATAGTGAGTTCGGTCAAGCGGTATGATGCAGGGGGAACTGTTCGATATACATCGAAAGTACGAGGCCAATAAAATTTGAGAATCATATAGCTTAGGATAGCTATGAAGTGTAGGTCCAACACCCATCATAAGGTGACCCCTAAATACAAGACAAAATTTTGGTTAATATAGTCATGCTCTTGGTGATGTAGTGTGAAAAATGCATGAGTATTAATTAACATATTATGGAGAATAGAGTAGTTTTTATCATTTTTTATTTGCATGATGAGTAAAGGGAATGCTATACTAAATGGGGAGCATATATAAGTATATTTAGCATGGAAACTATACTATGCATAAATGTGAGTGAGTAAGTGACATGGTGATATATAAGTGAGTATGTTTGGTAGTGAAACTATACATGGATCAACTACAAGTGGTGTGTGACATGTGTACGTGAGTATATTTTCATGTGTGGTTATGTGCTAGTGAAGCCTAAGCATGGATACTCTAAGTGGTGTGTGAAGCATGTGAGTGTAATGTGAAGCTAAGTGTAAGTGCGTGAAATGTATACGGAGAGTATATACAAGTGTGTGAAGTATTTAAGTGAGTGGAAAGTGATACATACATGAGAGATAGATATAAAAATAGGTAAAGAGAGGAGAAAAGGAAACATACAGGTAGGTGCATACACACACATGTAGAAAAGAATAACGCCCATAAAAAAATTAGAGTTTAACCCTCTTATAAAATTCCCCAACAGAGTCGCCATAGTGGACATCATAAGGGTTAGGTCTTCGGAGGTGGATCCCTCCTTCTTTCCCCTCTTCCCCTTTATCGTCGATATGGGGTGATATGTAGATATAAAGTCGCCAGCCTATTTTGCACGAAACATTCAAAATAAATGTTGCCATCTCGAGAGAACGGCATCAAGGAAAATACTGATACTTGTGAAACCAAGTAGTTTAAATATTCATGGACTAAGTTACGGAATGAGAAGGTGTTAGGCACCCGTACCTCCCTTTCAATATCTCATGGGAATGTGTTAATATTCTCCTGTTGAACTCCGTAATGTATATGCTTCGGTGTATAATATAAATGGCAGATGGAATCGCTCGACTCGCGTCATGGATAAAGGCGGAGCGAGGTCATTTTTAGGAGTGTTCCTAAGTCGTTGTGGAAGAACAATTGCATATATAAGACAAGACAAGAGCAAGCAAACATGTAAAATGTATATATCATGAATATATGATGAGAATAAAATAACAACTATATGTGGGAGAACTCGAGTTGAGGGATTTCCCCAAGACGCCTACGTAGATCGGGGGGCATCAAAGTCCACATAATTCAAAGACAATACGAGGTGGAGTTTAACCCCTAAATCCAACCAGGGACTTTATTATATGTGTGTGTGAGTAGAAAAAGGTGTTTTAGTGTGAGAAAGTGTGATAAAAAATCCCTATTTGGAATTTACAAGTGAACCCTCTTTTTCTTGTTTTTGATTTTTTTTATGAAAATAAAGTATGTGCAAATACTAATAATAAAAAAATTTATAATGAAGAAATGTGATGTAATGAGGTAAAGTACTAAGGCAAAAATGAAGTAACTAATGCAAAATTAAAAGAATTTGAAGACAAAGATGAAGAAATGGACCTCCTTATGAAGACTTGAAGTAGATATTTCTTGTAGATGCGCTGATCTCAAGACGAATTGATGGTTGTTTCAGGAGGTAGGTGGTAATTTACTCAAAAGAGTATGAAAATGATGGAAATAATGTGGGAAATGGGCTTTTTAGCAATGAACAACTCTGAATTCCAGGAAATTCTCTCTCAATGCTTTTTATAGGGAGGTCATGGACTCTATTTATAGGGACAAGGAAGTGATGATCAGCATGGTCCTAGACCATCCTATCGGCATAGAACCTAGACACATGCTGATAGGTAGGGTCTTGGGTTGCCAATTGGTAGTCTGAGGAAGGTTGTCAAAAAAATAGCCGTAAAACGCGAGCTATAAGTTAGAATCATGCTCGGGTCGACCGTTAAAAAGGGTATTCAGATCCTTTTAAGAATTCATTGAGCCACTCTAGGGTTCAAGAGTTAACCGAAGTCAAAAAAGACCTAAAAGCACCCGTTGGTCACTGGATAGGAAATTCTGGAAGGAAAATGGATTGTTCGTTCGAATTATTAGGCCGAATCACGCACGAAATGAACTGTTGGAAAGGGTATTCAAAGCCCTTTGAGATTTCATTCAGTTTCGTTCAGTTCGGAGAGTTGACCTCAGTCAAATGGGGCCTGAAAAGCGCCCAGTGACCCTTCAGAGTAAAATGGGTCATTTGCCTATACCATAAGGTTGATTCGCACATGGGGTGGACCATTGGAAAGGATATTCAAAGCCTTAGAGGATTCAATAAGATTTATTCAGTTAGGAGAGTTAACCTCTATCAAATAGGGCCCCACAGAAGCACCTAATGACCCTCCGTAGTAGAATGGGTCATTTGTTCGTACTATAAAGCTGATTCATGCACGGGGATGAGCATTATAAAGGATATTCAAAGCCGTTTAAAGATACATTCAACTTTGTTCGAGCTTAAGGGTGGCCTCTAGATTAGTTTTTGGGGTAAAACGGATTGTTCTTCTCAGCCATAAGGTCGATTCGCACACGGAATGAACCATTGGAAAGTGGATTCATAGACCCTAAAAAATTCATTGATATCCCTCTTAGGCGAGGAAGTTACTAGAGTCAAAAGGGTGATTGGGAGTGCTCGATGGCCTCTAGTTCAGTTTTCAATTGTAAAATGTATCGTTCGTCCGGTCCATAAGGAGGATTCATGCACGAGGTGGATCGTTGGAAAGGGGATTCAGTGCCCTTCAAAGATTCATTAAGCTTTTGCTCAGATGAGAAAGCTGACAAGAGTCAAAATGGGGCTTTATCCCGGTGTCATCTATATCGATACTCGAGGTATGACCAAGGGTTTATAGTGGATGAATGAGTGTTAGGGACCTAAGGAGGTTCTTAGAGTGGGGGTCCTATGATGAGGTATTTATAGATAGCCCCTCAACGGGCAAGCTTGGAACAAGTGAAGGCCGTCGAGTGATAGACACCACATCGACGTTAGGAAAGAGGTTTTATAAGTCAATTATGAGGACCTGGAGGAGGAGGTTTTCAAATTCTGGGGGTCGAGTTTAATTCTAAGAACCTAAGGAGGTGAGGATGAACAATTCAGTGGGTCGAGGTCGGATTTGAGGACCTAAAGAGATGAGGATGACCGCTTCAGCAGGTCGAGGTCAATTTTGAGGACCTAAGGAGATGAGGATGGCCGATTCAGCGGGTCGAAGTTTGTTGTGCTGAGAATGACCAGTTCTGAGGTAAGAGGTCAATCTTGAGGATCTTAAGTTGGGATGACCAATTTTGAGGGTCGAGGTCAATTCTGAGGACCTTAAGTTAGGACGATCAATTCTGAAGTTTGAGGTCAATTCTGAGGACATAAGTTATAGTGACCAATTCCAAGGGTCGATGTCAATTCTAAGGACCTATTGTTGTAGTGACCAATTCTAAGGGTTGAGGTCAGTGATGATGACTAATTATATGGGCCGAGGTCAATTCTGAGAACCTAAATTATAGTGACCAATTCTAAGGGTTGGGGTTAATTTTGAGGACTTAAAGTGACGACTATCGATTCTGAGGACCGAGATCAATTCTTAGGACCTAAAGTCGTAGCGACCAATTCGAAGGGCGAAGGTCAATTATGAGGACCTTAAGTTCTAGTGCCCAGTTTTGTAGGCCAAGTTCAATTATAAGGGAATTAAGTTATACTGACCGAATCTGAGGGCTAAGGTCAATCCTGAGGACCGAAACTTGTGATGAGCAATTTTGAAGGTCGAGGTCAATTTTGAGGACTTAAAGTGATGACGATCGATTTCGGGGGCCGAGGTTAATTCTGAGGACCTAAAGTTGTGATGACCAATTCTGAGGGTTGAGAACCCTTCTCCTTTGGCTATTCAGTCTCGGAGAACGACAGGGTTAAAGGAGGTTTGGGATAAGCTCTCTGGTGTGGTATGTTAGATGGTCTTCTACGCAAGTTTTGGTCACTTTGCGGGGTCTTTGGATGAGACATCGCACTCTACAACAATTTTATGTGCTCTGGGAGAGAGGTGGTGGAACACTACCCATACTTTCCATCTTGGATTTAGGGAGATAAGAATTACTCCCATATATATTTAGCAGTTGACAGGGGTTGAATGTGAGGGGTTTTAAATAGTGGTGGACCACACACTGAGGATGACACCATAGGCGGTGCAACCAACTTTGGTAGATGTGGGTAGGATTATTTCTAGGGATTCAATCTGTATTTCAACTTTGAGGGATATTCTCTTGAACAAGAGGGTGGATGTGACTAACGGGCGGAAGGTGAGGCAAATATCCCATATATTTATTTTTCTTTAGTCGGGTGGCTTTCTGGTGGTGACGAGCGGCGACGTCATCCATCTCTGGTTCTTACCATATTTACGGATGATGTTTGATGTCTGAATGTATAATTGGGGTGAACTGACCTTGGCGTCCCTTTATTTTTCCTTGGATGCTTTCAGCTGGTGTTGCCGATAGACTTTTACAAGGGCCATGTATCTATTGGAGGTAATCTTGAATTCATTTTCCTTTTTATGCTTTTCCTTGCATTCTTCTTTGGTTTATTTTTGTTGATTATTGTCTTTTGCATATGTGGTTTCATGGGGTGATCGGGTATAATGCAATTTGATATCCCTGAAGGATGAGGGATTAGGGGACTTCTGTCAAATGTTCCAGAGGAGAAATTCCAACAGGGGATCGAATCAGTCGTTGTCTATGGTGGACGTGCGATGGTATCTGAATGCCCGACGAGTGATCAAGTTATCTTTCTATATTTTCTAAGTCCTTTGGCATCTTCATTCCTTTGAGTAGATATTAATACTCTATTCGGGATTGCAGGTGACCTTCTACCTTTGGGGGGCAACTCCGAGTGCTGGGGGTTTACGGGCCTACATGCGCAGATGCAAAGGTTGATCGCACGTGAGTTTAGGTACGTCTGGTACATAGGGGAGGGGGTGGTGAGGAATATTGTGGAGGATAAGGTGGCAGTCCCACCGTCGGTGCCCCTATGTATATGAGGCGAGTGAGGGAGATGTCGGATGATACCCTAACCATGACGATGACAGGGGGTCCCTACACTCTCTATACGGATAAGGCGGTGAGCTATGACTATCTAGATTTTATGACGAGTTGGTCGATGACCTCATGTATCTACGATGTGGAGAACATGCCTCCACACGCTACAACTTCGATCAAGGTACTAGTGCACCGGTAGGATCAACCTACGGCAGTCAGCGGTGGTGGTGGTTGAGGAGGCTTTGATTATTCAGGTTACTCCCTTTTCTTACAATTTCTAATTGAGCATCGAGGAGTCACTTAGTGTGCCACATCTCTCTCACGCATCAGTGTCTGGATTAACGGGGCTTACGGACGATGCCCTTTACCCTGAGGTACAACTTTTCCTATTTTTTATTTTTCTGTTAACCTTCCTTTTCTTCTTGACTGATTGTTTGGCCTTTTGTTGTTTCTTCTTTGCTTGCAATTTATTTGGGTGTTGACCATTTGGCTGAGGGATATCAAGGATTGGATGTCTTCCATGTCAGAGTATGTTAATAGCTCGACTTCTTTATGATTTGTGCCGCCAGCCACTTCTAATGAGGTCTCAGGTTCTGGGAGCAGAGGATCCACCACTCGCCGCAGGGGAAAGCTCGTTCACTGTGGTGGTTGAGAGATAGATAGTTAGATAGATAGATAGAGATAGAGACAGAGAGAGAGAGAGAGAGAGAGAGAGGGTTCGAGCATAGTCCCATATTTTTTTTTTCTTTCATCTGCAAAATGTAACTCAGTGAAGCAATATATATGAAGAAATATGCATTTTCTTTTTGGCTTTTCTCTTGATTTAACGACTTAGTCTATATGCACTTTTAATTTTTTGCTGTGATTGTTTATTTTTATGCAAGGATAGAGATAAGTATGGAAATGATAATGAAAGGCAAAAAAACATTTTTATCATAAAGAAGAGTAAAATCAATTAACTCGGGGAAGGGGATTACAAATTTTTAATAGAAAATGATTTCTTTAGAGAAAGAATTGAGTAAATAACCCAGTGGTAATTTTTCAACATGAGGATTTTCTTGAAATTGATTTTGATAAAAGAGGAAAGACTGAATTTCCCAAAATAGGGGGGGTTGTCGATCGGCATACCCCTTGACATGCCTATCGAAATGGAGGTCAAGTCAAATCATCCCTAGGCCTTTATTGCACTTTCCTGCACAACAGAGTACTCTGGTGGGGATTTTACTCGGGTTTCTAGGGCTCTTATCTTTTGCCAAATATTTCAAGTATAAAAGGGGGTGTATGGGATGGGTTTTCTCCACCAATACTCACAAAGCCATCCTTGCTTCATATTCCTCAGTTTTAAATGGCTCTTCCCATGCATGAAGGATTTGCCTCGTATCTTGACGGCCTGGAGATCATGTGCTTGTATAATGTTTACTACTATGCTTTCAACTTGCGTTGGGTTTCTTTATGATGTAACCGCGATATAAATTGTAACTTGTTGGCAGTTGCAGTACAGTTCTGGTATCCTGAAGATCATGTCTTTCGTTTTGGCCTGCATGAAGTATGTCCCACTTATGAGGAGTTTTCGTCCATGTTGGGGGCCAGCCCCAATGTGGCGATGGATTTTCATGATTTCTCCCATTCTCCATGGGTTTTCTTGTCAGAGTTACTTCACATTTCTCCCTCGACTGCTAGACCACCAGAGGAGCCATTTCTCTTCAGGCGGTTATGTATTCAATGCGCTTGAGGGGTTTTAAGGATCATGGATTCATTGGGGTTGTTGCCTTAGGCCTTACTACGAGGCTATTATTGGTGATGGGAGACTTGACTGTAGATCTCGAGGTTACTGTGATAACGACCTAGATTACCGCCATAATCCTGTGGCGATGGTGATGGCTGAGACCCTGGACGGGTTAGATGCTTGGAAGGAGGGTCGTTCTGACCCTTTGGGGGATCCCCGTAATGCTATTTATGTGGCTTGCGATGATATTTCTCTTGTCTACCCCTCTTGAGTACCCTTTGGCCGTTGTGCCCAATTTCTTTATCCAACCTTTCTTCAGCTTCGACCCATCTGTGGAGAGTTGGGTAAATTATTTTATAGAGTATGGAACTCGGTGTCTTTATTGATCAATGCCATAGTGGGGGACTTACTACCTGTTTTATAGATTGGATATTATTGTTATGTACGGATGATAGGACTTCTACATACTTCCTTCTATTTCCCCTAGCGCCTCCTACGCCAAGTCGGGTGGGAACATATTGTGCCCCCTCATATAATATTTTTTTCCTAGTGGAGGATTTGACTGAATCATTGAGGATGATATTGGAATCTTTATGGTAGCACCGTTGATCATCTATCCGTGTATCATAATCTGTGGGAGGGGCCTTACATGCTTCTATGGACTACCTAAAATGGTTATGGAACCAGCTAATAGAGAAATTCATGGAGGAAGAGATCGTTCAAATATGGTTAATTACTTTTGACACCATGGAAGACGGTATTGTGGTTCTGTCCAGGGTTGTCAGGGCGTACCGCTCCAGGGAGTATATACGGAATTCCAATCAGGAGTGGGAAACTTGGGGACCTCCAAGGTTTGGTAATGATGATGATGAAGCAGGGTCATCTAGCAGTTGAAGGCAATATCTTGTGAAGCATTTTGTGATTTTTGTGAAGCTATGGTGATTGGAGTGTTTTTGTATTTAGGGTTTAGGGATAATTTTAAGTAGTTTGATTTAGGGTTAGGTTTGTTTAGGAATAGTTTGGTCAGTGAAGAGGAGTGGTTGGCTTGACTCCCTTCGCTGATATTTCATGTAACAACGCCATTATACTTCATCAGAAAAAAAGGTTGATTTTGAATATATTTTGTTGTGCCTCTTTATGAGCTTTTCATTTGAATTATCTATTCAGATCGTTAAGGCATACATAATACTTTTGTTCATTTAAATGATAAAATTCACCGTCGTTCTCAAAGATTAGAAAATAATTTCATTTTGAAAAAGAAGGGGACCGAACCTATGTATGGTGTATGGGCTGCTAACGTACCTCTGGGTTTTTTTTAAAATTTTCACGAGTTTCATTTTGAAAGAAAATATTTTTTTAGAGGATCAGGTACCACATAATTCAAGGTAGGGGAAATAAAGAAAAAAAATTTAGAATAAAAGGTAGGCGAGGAGTCGTAGCGTGTCGAGATTTCAGACTAAGGATGAAATTTCTTAAGACGGTCTAGGTTGACTGGATGCCCCATTTCTTCTCCATCAAGGTCTGTGAACATAGCGATGCCCCCTAGGAGAATCTTCTTCATGATGTAGGGGACGCTCTAATTTGGCTTGAATTTCCCCTGGGGTCCCAGATGGGTTTTATGATCTTTTATAGGGCGAGGTCTCTTCCTGGGCACCACGGTTCTTGACTTTCCTATTGAGTGATCGTGCTATCCAGTGATAGTACCCCTGTATATGGTATAGATCCTTCAATCTCTTTTCATCCAAGACTGATAGTTCATCAAAGTGGCTCTGATGCCATTCTTCTTCGTCAACTTTGCTTTTGAGTAGGATGCGAAGGGAAGGTATTTCCATCTTGACGAGTAGGACTGCTTCCATGTCGTATACTAGAGAATAAAGGGTAGCCCCAGTAGGTGTTCTTATTAAAGTGAGGAATCCCCAGAGTGCATTATGGATCTGATCGACCTAATCTCTATAACTCTCAATCACGTTACTGGTTATGGTCTTGAGGATTTTATTGGTGGCTTCGACGGCACCATTAGTTCAGGGTCGGTAGGGAGACAATTTGTGTATCTGAATCCTGTACTCGTTGGCTAGTTTTATAACCTCAGCTTTAAAATAGATCCCATTATCTGATACTAACTCATGTGGAACTCTGTATTGGCAGCTGATGTTATTTTTGATAAACTTGGCCACTTTCTTGGCATTTAGCACTGCGTATGACTCGGTTTTGACCCATTTGGTGAAGTAACCAATGGAAAGCAGGATAAATTCGTGATTATTTGAAGCTTTAGGAGTAACTTTCCCTATGATGTAAAAGCCCCAAGTGGAAAAGGGCTAAGGAGAGGTCATATTATATATTTCTCGGAGAGGCAAGTATTGAAGATTGGCAAATGATTGGCATTTGAGGCATCTTCAAACATATGCAATGCAATCTTCAACCATGGTGGTTTAACAATACCCCTGACGGATGATCTTTTTAGCAAGCATGTGACCGTTCATGTGGGTGTTGTATTCCTCACTGTGGATGTTCTGCATCATTTCTTCCATATTAACCCTACAATGCAGTGCAAATGGGTTCCATCAAAGTTTCTCTTGAACAATGCTTTATCGCAGATGATATATTAGGCAACCAGTTTGCGAAGGGTCACACGGTCTTTCTTATCGGCATCTAGGAGATACCTACTGTTGTGGAAAAAATCAAGTGTCCGTGTAGATATTCTAATCGTTATTATCGGCTTCCGATCGCAATGCAAAAAATAAAACTATTAACTACACTCTTGTGGAGTATAGCGGCTAGTTCGAGTTTAAAAAATCCACAAGGTGTGTTTGATAAAATTTAATTGATTTATAACTTCTCAAATAAAAATGTAAAAGATGATGATGGTTCCAAAGGACAAAATAGAGAAAATTTTAATTAAGCAAATTAAAATTAAATAAAGATTAAAAAAATGATATTAGGATCACATCCCCACCATGGGCTAAACAATGCTTAAAAAGGGATTTTGGTTTCAAAACATTTAACCGAGCATATTCAATCGATTGTAAACATCAAACATGAAGAAATTTAATCCAATAATGAAAGATAAAACTTTCACTCGAATATGGTCACAAATGGATCAATTTTAAAATATCGTTATAAGCACTATCATTGCGTGACAAAGGAAGTTAAATGACTAATATTCCAACTTTAATACACAAGGTGTGAAATAAATGCATATCTAACCAAAACCCAAATTTCAAAGTTCAACACACATTAATGGTGGAAATGTGACCCCAATCCTTAAATTAGATACTACACATGATTAAAAATAATTAATACAACTAATTAAACAATAAAAACTAATTATTAAAGCAAGTAAATAAGGGAACAAAGCTTAAATAAGAAAATGGAACTAAAATTAAAGGAAAGAGAAGATGAATAGTATTTACTTACAACAACGGGTATAAACCCTAAGCAAGAGGGAGAAGGGGAGAAGAGCACCCAAGCCCAAAAAACAATTCTAAACTACCAAAAATGAATCCTCCCCTAACAAATGAGAACAAAAATCTATTTAAACAAAACCCTAAGGGCAAACATGTAAATCAAAAATGCAAAATCTACAGGCCAGAATCGATTCTGATACAGGGGAGGAATCAATTTGGCAATAGGGAAAATTCATTTATAGTCCAAACCGAATCGATTCCCCAAAATTGGTGAATCGATTTGCGCCTAACAATCTGCATTCTTCATCCCTTATCAACATACGAAAAATGCCTCAACTTCTTAACTATAAATAGGAATTAGGTGCGGTCAAAGGCTACATAAAGCTAAATCTGGGGGATAAAACTTCTAAGAATACATTGGAAAAAAAACCCAAATGATGAAATGACTAAAGTTCCCTTGAATGTGACCTTTCATGTGTGCTTTATGACAGAAATTTTTTAAAATGCGACCAAACTGCATGATAAGCACTTTAGTACCGACAAAATCTCAATTATACATGTCAACACCACATTCTAAGACCCCCTAAGTCTCTCCTTAGGTCCCTAACACCTCCCTAATTCATTACAAACCCTAGATCATGCTCTGAGTACCAATCGAGTGGCCATCGGGCGCTTTCGAGCCCCGTTTGACTCTGGTCAACTTCATCGTCAAAGCAAAATCTCAATGAATCCTCGAAGGGAACTTAATCATATTTTCAACGATCTACCCCATATGCAACTCAGAATAACGGTTCAGATGAACGGACCATTTTACTACAAAAAATCGATCCGGAAGCCACTGGGCGCTCCCGAGCCCCAATTTGACCCCGATCAACTTCATCGTCGAGTAAAAGCTCAATGAATCTTCTAAGGTTACCGAATACCCTTTCCAACGGTCTACCCCGTGTATAAAATAGGATAATCATTCTGACAAATGATCCATTTTCTCCCAAAAACTGATCCGGAGGTCACCGAGCGCTCCCGAGCTCCGTCTGACCAAGGTCAACTCTTCATCTCAAATGAGACTGAATGAATCTTCAAAAGGAACTGAATACCCTTTCTAATGGTCTACTTCGTATATAAATTAGCCTTACGATACGGACGAATGACCTGTTTTACTTCGAGAGATCACCGAGTGACTTCGGACCCCGGTTGACAAAAGTCAGCTCTCTGAACCGAGTGAAGCTCTTTGGAATGTCAAAATCCTTCGCATAAAATTTCCAACGGTCCACCCCGTGCACGATTCTAACTTACGGTTTGGACGAACGATCTGTTACGATCCGATAATCTCCCATCCAAAGGGCCGATGAACGCTTCTGAGCCCTATTTGACCCAAAGTCATCTCCCAGAAGCGGGAGTGGTACAAAGGATTCTTGAAGATATCTGAATTACCTATCTAATGGTATGGCCCATGCATGATTTGGATTTACAAATTTTGTTCTGCGACCATTTTTTCGAAAACATCTGCATGAGACTGTCGATTGGCAAGTCCATTTCCCTACCAATCGACAGTGTGTCCAGGGTCACTTGCTGATTGACAGGGCTAGGTGTATGTCGATTGGTATCCCCCCTAACCTATAAAAGGATGGCATGAGAACACTCTCAATACACACCTCAGATCCATCAATATCAGTGATCCCAACATTATTCTTCTGCAATCAACGAAGTTTCCTTATGTGAAATTCCTTTCTACCTTTCATTCGCATCATTTTCATACCCAATTTAACAAAATCTCCTTCCCTCTCATCGAACATACATCTCAATTTTCAAGGGAGCTCATCAAAGATCAAGATAAAACCCTAATTCTCCAAAGAAGGTCCAAATACCCTTTTTGCTATCTAAATCTCTTTATTTTCGCATTTGTTATGTTGGAAATAGAGACCCCCAATTTTCAAATATTTCACTTTAATTTCCTATTAAATGCGAAATAAAGATGGTTTAACACAACAATCTAATTTTTCAAATGTTATTTGATTTTCTTTTCTTAGAAGGATGAAAAATTAAATTAAACATAAATTTTAATTTCTAAAAACAAAATTAGAATTAAACCTAAATTAGTGAATTATGGTGAACAAACACACACACAAAATTCACACAAACCAGGATTAGGATTTTCATACAAACAAAACTAACACAGGAAGTTAACTATGAGAAATTTACTTTTAGCCCAAAATTAATTTAACACAAGTCCTAAAATTTTTCTACACAATATTTTCAATATTACCAAATTAGGCCAAACCAAATTTTAGCAAATATAAATTACTGACTTGAATTAAATCAACTTAAGTTTCACCCAAACTTATTTTAGCACCAAATTAAACTAGAGAAGTGAATTAAACTATATTTTATCTTTTAATCCTAAGCATGTGTTCTAGGTGATTTGCAATATAAAATAAATTCACAACCACTACGCCGGGATGTACGAGGAAAAACACACAACGGGAAAAAAAATCTCGGATGAACCTAGCCTTAAGTCTAATAAGTACGAAATTTTACAAGTACAAGACAAATGACTTACTCAAGTCGACTTGAATCCCTTCAATCCCCTGACGCGTATTCTTGTACCAACCTCTGATTAGTTGATAATTTCGGAATCCACCGGAACCTTGGAATTCACCAATGAAGATTTTAGACAACTGTCAACCCTCGCACAATGCCTTTCATCATGTGAGTATACCGCAGCAAAATAATGAACTTCTTCTTTATGGGATGTAGTTGGAAACCCAAACAAACTCTTCAATATGGTAGAGTAAAACTCAGTGCCTAACACTCTCCAAGAAAATATATAACAATAGGAACTTGGATTAAACTTAAACTAATGGGTGTAAGTGTTTTTGTTGAAATTAATTCATGGATACTCAAAAACACTAAACTTTTGAACTAATAATTTTCCCCTCTTCAAATGTTCTCTCAAGTGTGTTTAGAAAAGGTCAAATGTTGATTTTCCAATGTTGGTTCCCGCACATATTAATTCTGGAAAAGTTAGTGGGAACAAAAGAGTGGGATAGTGCAGAAAAACTACAAAAAATTACCAAAAAGTTTTCCCGCCGAAAATCTTATTCGAACGACCTTCTAACTAAGTTCCAGTGACCAAAAGGTAAAAGTTGTTGGCAAACTCGTTCGAACAACAAACTCGTTCGAACGACAATTTCAAACGAAGTGACATAATGGTCATTTTCAAAATTAAGCCCAATAACTTTTTATACAAAGTTCTAAAGAAACCTTCTGAAAATAAAATTTATTTTAAAATAAAATTACACTCATTTAAAAAAAGGTTCCAAACTCCTATATATATGTAATGCTTTCATACCTTAGGAGAGATTGAAACTAAGTTGATGACGTGAAACGATGCACATGTAAACCGACAATGATGTTCTCTTGATAAGTAGGCCGCAACGTCTTCAACCTTAATGTGTCATAGGCTTGAAGGATACACAAGAAAGCTATCATATGACTCAAATGTTTTTGTTCGGAATTGAGCCAAAAGTACAAAGGACTCAATTGGAAATTTGTGTCCTTACAAATCTCCCCCTTTGGCTATTATGGGACAAAAAATAAAATAAAATCCTAAAGGGCCGCCAAGCTCTAATAGACACAAAAACTTCCCACCCAAAATAGAAAAATACAAGCTTGACTCAAAACCCAATGATGACTATCTTTGCCGATGAAAGTTGCCTCTAGAATAATTCCTGCACACTTAAGCAAAACATTAAATGCGTAGGGAATATCAAAGAATATTAAATGCATGTAAAATAAACACTCCCCCTAAACTAACTCTCCTTTATCAACTATGATCAACCTAAGAAGATAGCGCTCTCCCCCTAAGTTAAATCACCTAAACTAAGATTAGATACCATTTCTCCCCCTATCATTCTACCCCTTTTTGTTCAGGAATAGACAAAGGATAAAAGAACTAATTAAACAAAATGAAGCATAAGGTGATAAGATCATGAAAGCATATGGACAGCAAAAGCATAACTAATCCATACAAATAGTAAAGGATATACCAACTAAGATAAACAAAAAAAATGATACCAATTTGATACAAAAGATACTAAGCATGTGATATCAACCAAAATATGCACCATGATAGATACCAATTAAGAATTGGAAGCATGGATGGACTAGCAAGCATGGAAAAGACAAATAGAATACCACGTATTTGAGTACATAATAAATATCATTAACGCACACGCACATATACTAGGTCTAAACACCACACATGACACACAATACATTAAACTTTTCACACTCGTATGAAAAAATGTGTCCAAATACATGTGGTAAATAGATGTGTAGGGGTATGAACTAGTAACAATTAAAGTTAGACCTAATCACTTAAAACATGTTCATAGAGTTGTCATTTGATTGTAAACTTCATCACATTTGAATATAACCTCATGTGATAATATAAATTGAAATCAATGAACAAACATACACAATGTATACAAGCCTAGAGTTTTGATGATTCTGCAAACCAATAGAGTCATGATAATGAAAGTGCAACTAGGACAAACGGACATTGTGCAAACCGCTGATATACCTTCCAAACTCCCTCAAAATAAGCATATTAATACTTGTTGATACCAAAATAATATGCTGATATAGACGAATAATAAGAAGACACGTGTCGATCTACGTGGCACAATAGCAACGAGGAAGTTTATTTCTCCGACCAAGTCATACTCACTCCGAGCAGCAAGTGTACTCCGAGGAACTCCAACACTCCGAGGAACTCCTGAACGATGAGCAACTAAGGCGGTCCGAGCTGCATCTCGGCCACAGCATTGATTGCGAGATAATCAATAGTTCAACTATTCATTGAATGCTTATCATACAGACGTATACTCTTAAAGGGCATTAATTGTTTACCCTTTCACATTTACAGCCTAAGGGCTATAAATACATTGTATCACCCTCATTCAAGGGGACCGGGTTTTCTTGATAGAATTACATACCGAGAACTCCAAAACACTTGGCAATAACAGAAACAGTGGACGTAGGCCATTCTTATAAGGCTGAACCACTTTAAAATTCTTTGTCTCATTTATATTTATTTGTGATTAAATAATTAGAAGCAATCTAATTTTTTACATCAACAGATTGGCGCCGTCTGTGGGAATCGACTGTTGTTATCATTTTTCACCAAAAATCATTCATCATCAATGGCAGATAATCCGGAATCCAGCAATCGAAATGCTGGGAACGTTGGGAATCCTCCAAATCCCTCTGCACCATCAACTGCTCCAGATCTGGCTGGAATTATGATGAATCTGGCTCAAGGACAAACCGCCATGCAAGAAACAATGCGGTAACTCATACAAACCCTTCATGGCGGAGTACCTGCACATTCAGGACAGAGAAGTGGTCAGAGACAAACTTATTTACTTTCTTCACGATCCAGGCGTACTGAGTTATATCGTAATGAGGAATCTGATGATTTCGCTTATCAACCTGGGCGAACTTCGTCAATACGGGCTACAGATACTGATCAACGTATCACTCTCTCTCCAGAGAGACCCAGTGCCTTGGAAAGACTGAGCAGGGTGTCTCCTTTCAGTCGATTAGGCCATAGGAGGAATAGGAGTCCACCTAAGACCATGTCGAGGAGTTTCCGATAACTATCAGATCTAAGAGAAGGATCAACACAATCACGACCAGTTGCTCGTCAAGATAGATATCAGGAGGCCACCTCAGAATAATCAATTGCTCGAACTAATAGGCCCGAGGAAGGAAATGATGCGTGGAAATGTTCCATTCAGCGGTTGGAGGATAGATTGGGAGAAATGGCTAAGGCGAAGAATCCCCTACAACGAACTTTTGTTCAAGGGACACGTTTTGCCCAGGCCATTGTGGATTTTCCTACTCCGTCAAAATTTAAAGCCCCTGTGGTAACCCCCAAATATGATGGAAAGACAGATCCTGTTCTGCACATAGAGCAGTATCAAGCTGCTGCCGACATCTATGCTGTCCCCGACGAGATGAGATGCAGAGCATTCTCAGGAACTCTTACTGGATCTGCCCAGATATGGTACAACAATCTTCCTCGGGGTAAGATTTCAACTTTCTTTCAATTGGCCGAGTTGTTCATCGGCAATTTCTGTTTTGGAGCAAAGCCAGTAAAACGAGTAGCTCACTTGTTAAGTGTTAGATATAAATCTGGTGAGAGTACTAGAGATTACATAACTCGTTTCAATAACGAGAAGCTGGAAGTCATAGATTATGAAGAAAAAATAGCAATCACCGCCTTGATGAGTGGGTTGTTGCCTAACAAATTGTATTACACTTTGGCCAAAGATCCACCTACAACTATGTCAGAGTTGATGGCAAAAGCGGCCAAAATCATGAATGCCGAGGAGGCTATGGCTGCGAAGAAGAATATGGATAAAGAAACCAAGGTGGAAGTCGACAAATCTAAGAAGAAAGAGCATAAGGGCAATGGAGGTGACAAGAATTCCAAAAATAACAAGTCGTCATGGGAAGTCCTGGAGAAATTCAATAATTATACTCCTTTAAAAATGGGTATTAATCATGTCTTGGAAGAAATCAAGAATAACGAGGAGATAAGGTGGCTAAAGAAACTGAAGTCGGACCTTGATATGAGGATTAGGGAAAAGTATTACGAGTTCCAAAAGGATCATGGCCATATGACAAAAAAATGCATAGCTCTTCAGAACGAGATTGAAACACTCATCCGACGAAGAAAGCTAGCGAAGTATGTTGATCGGGGAGGAGAAAGAAGAAACAATGACCGAACTAGAGAGAGGTCTAGATCTCCTCGTCGAGCAGAGGAGAATAAGAAGAGAAACCATGAAGTTAATCCGGAGGATGACCCCGACCTTCCCAAGAAACCAAGGCAGCCAGAACGAGAGGTATTTTCAATACGCTTTAGGTCATTTGATTGTAATGTCATTACAGGAGGAGATGCAGGAGGAGGAGACCTTACTGCAGAAAGAAAAGCTTACCTCAGAGAGGCTCAAGCTTGCTCGTACATTCAACGAATAAATTTAGCTGAGGAAGATCCCCCGAGAAAGGTGAACAAGGAGAAGTTGGTCATTGGGTTCTCAAAGAACGACCTTACAGGTGTTCTATATCCTCATGATGACCCGCTGGTGATCAAAATGAGGATGAAGGAGGTAATGATTTCAAGAGTGTTGGTCGATAACGGTAGCTCGGCAGATATCATGTTCTATTCGTGCTTTGATAGTTTAAATTTAAAGCTATCTCAATTGGAGCCTTATCACAGACCTCTCCTGGGTTTTGCTGGCGAGAAGGTTTTTCCACTTGGGATAATCAAGTTGGATATATTCATTGGAACTTGGCCTGCTTGTCGAACAGAAAGAATACGCTTCTTTGTGATGGATAAGAATGTGCAATCATCTTACAACATCATCATGGGAAGAGTTGGTTTGAAGAAGTTCGAAGCAGTTCCATCTACAGTACATCAATGCTTAAAATTCCCAACAAATTTTGGAGTAGGAGTTGTGAAAGGTGATCAAAAAGTAGCTCGGGAATGCTATTATTCATCTACCGAGCAAGAGGAGCTTGAAGAGTCAAGGAAAAAGACTACTACCTACCAGGTGGATGAAGGTACAGAAATTGAAACACTGGATCCTAGAGATGAATCCCAACTTGTAAAAGGACAGGTGGTGGAATCTACAGAAAATGTTATTCTGGACGATGAACACCCTGAACGAACAACTCAGATAGGTTCGTCGTTGGATGCTTCAATAAAACAGGAGTTGATAACTTTCTTGAGAAACAGAAAGAAAACTTTTGCATGGAGTCATGAAGATATGCCAGGAATAGATCCAAATTTCTTATGTCATGAGCTCAATGTGAATAAGGAGATCAAGTCTGTAAAACAGAGAAGAAGAGTATTTAGTCCCGAGAAGAATCAAGCTATACAAGAGGAGGTCGAGAAGCTCCAGAAAGCCCAATTCATTGAAGATGTGAAATATCCAGACTGGTTAGCAAATGTGGTGATGGTAAAGAAGAAAAACAATAAATGGAGAATGTGTGTTGATTTCACCGATCTCAACAAGGCATGCCCAAAGGATCACTTTCCATTGCCCAGAATTGATCAACTAGTGGATTCTACCTCGGGACACGAGTTGCTCAGCTTCATGGATGCTTACTCTGGCTACAACCAGATCAAAATGAAACCTGAAGATAGGGAAAGTACTTCTTTTATTACCCCTAGGGGAACTTATTGTTATAATGTTATGCCTTTTGGTTTGAAAAATGCAAGAGCGACATACCAGCAGCTGATGAACAAGGTTTTTGCCGAACAAATCAGTTACAATATGAAAGTCTTTGTCGATGATATGCTGACAAAGAGAAAGAAAGCTGCTGATCATCTAGTTGACTTAGGTCAGACCTTTGATCAACTGGATAAATACCAAATGAAGCTCAACCCGACGAAGTGCACATTTGGAGTACGAGAAGGAATGTTCCTCGGGTACATCGTCACCAGCGAGGCATTGAGGCGAATCCAGAAAAGATCAAAGCTCTTTTAGGGTTGCGATCTCCAACGACGAAGAGAGAGATGCAGAGTCTTACAGGACGAGTTGCAGCGCTCAACATATTTGTATCCCGAGCAACTGATAGATGCCTCCCATTCTTCAAAACACTTCGAAAACTTTCGAGTGGAATGATGAATGTGAAAAAGCCTTTCAAGACTTGAAGAAATATTTGGGAGCACCTCCACTGTTGTCCAGGCCAGTAAAGGGAGAAAAGTTGTACTTGTACCTGGCAGTATCAGAGAATGCAGTCAGCTCGGCATTGATCAGAATGGAGAATGGAGTCCAGAAGCCAATTTATTACACAAGTAAGGCTTTCCGAGGTGCAGAGATCAGGTACCCAAAGCTGAAAAAATTGGCATTAGAATTAATTGAGGCAAGTAGAAGAATGAGGCCATATTTCCAGGCCCATACCATCGTCGTGTATACCGACATGCCATTGAGACAAGCCCTTCATAAGCCAGAAAAATCAGGGAGACTGATGTACTGGGCAATAGAGCTCGGTGAATACGATATTATGTATGAACCCAGATCATCATTAAAAGGGCAAGCAGTAGCAAATTTTATAGCAGAGTTTACTTATCCTGATACCCCCGAGGAACAAAAGTTGCTCGATGATCAACCTGTGGATGTTACAGGATCAACAAACACAAGCTCAGACCAACTCCGGTTGGTAAAAGGGTTTGTGGATATTGAAGGATCATCAAATTCGAGCTCAGACCAACTCTGGTTGGTAAAAGGGCGAGAAAAGATGATCGATGAGGAGCGAGAAATACCAGGGGAGGATGAAAGGAAACAACAAATATTTCACAGAGGATCTCTGTCAGATAAGAAATTTGAAGACGAGTTACCTACATGGAGATTATATGTAGATGGGTTATCTTGCACAACAGGTTGTGGAGCAGGGATTGTTTTGAACACCCCAGACGATATTGATATGGAATACACCCTGCGATTCCAATTCAAAGCTTCCAATAATGAGGCTGAGTATGAGGCCATGATAGCAGGTCTTAATTTAGCAAAGATTATGGAAGCACAACAAGTGATGGTATTCAGTGATTCTCAATTAATTATGAATCAGATGATGGTAACATATGCAGTTAAAGGATAATTGATGGTCAAGTATCATACAAAGGTGATGGAGTTGTTGGCAGAATTTGATGCCATTCAGTTGATCAGAATACCAAGAATGGAGAATACACGAGCAAACGCACTGGCCCGACTAGCATCAGCTACTCGTACCAAGCTGCGATGAACGATACCAATTGAAGTATTAGAAAGTCGGAGCATAGATGAAGACCTGACGATGAATATTATTACCCTTGATTTAGGACCATCTTGGATGGATCCCATCAGGGCATATATTGAGGAGGGAGAATTACCGGAGGATAAGCCTGCTGTCAAGAAATTGAAGTTTAAAGCTGCTCGGTATGTACTAACTAATGGTGTTTTGTATAGACGAGGAATTATGGCAGGTTTGCAAAGATGTGTACATCCCTCCGAGGTGAAATAATTGATTGAAGATATCCATTAAGGGTCCTGTGGAGCCTATGTAGCAGGTCGGACACTTTTGCAAAGGGTGATGACGCAGGGATACTACTGGCCAACGATGAGGGCGGATTGCATAGCCTATGCTAAGAGATGTGATAAATGCCAACGTTTTTCCTCCATTCGATGAACTCCACAAGCATTATTGACACCCATAACTTTCCCTTGGCCATTTGCCATGTGGGGAATTGATTTGGTTGGACCACTTCCAACGACCCGAGGAAGATTCAAGTACCTCGTCGTCGCAGTGGATTATTTTACTAAGTGGGTAGAAGCTGAGCCACTCATTGATATGACATACGAGAAGGTGTACCAGTTCATTTGGAAGAACATCATCTGCCGATATGGTCTCCCTCATGCCTTCATCACAGACCATGGAACATAATTTGATAACGAGGAGTTTGCCGCCTATTGTCATCAGTCAAACATTTTGAAGGTTCATTTAGCACCAGGCCATCCTCAAAGCAATGGACAGACTGAAATGACGAACAGCACATTACTAAATGGTTTGAAGAAGAGGCTAAGTGAGGCTAAAGCTAATTGGATTAATGAGCTACAGTCAGTATTATGGGCTTACTGAACAACTCCCCGAGCAGCAACTGGAGAATCACCATATATGCTGGCATTTGGAAGTGAGGCCGTAATACCTGCCGAGTTGGGTCTTCCAACACACAGAGTGCTGAACTTCAATTCCCTAGTCAGCGACCTAATGAGAAGATTAGATTTGGACATGCTCGAGGAGGTAAGAGAAGAGGCAACCATTAGGAATGCTGCTTACCAACAACGAACAACTCTGTTCTACAACAAAAGGGTTAAGAAATGCGACTTAAAAGAAGGAGATTACGTGCTAAAGAAGGTCATTCAGAAGCACAATAAGTTGGAAGCAAACTGGCATGGCCTTACCGAGTTACAGAAGTTGTTCGACCATGAACTTACCGAATAGCGAGTCTAGAAGGAGAGGAATTTAAGAATGCATGGAATGCTGAACACCTACGCAAGTATTATCAGTGATGTAAAATGTAAAGCAGTTCCATCTATATGAATAAAACGATGATATTTCGCCATCTTCTCTCCTTTTATTAAAAGTTTTTCGGGGAATACTAGTGTTACACACTACAAACTATGACACTAGCTCAGACCAACTCCGGTTGGTAAAAGGGCGAGTTGACATGACAGTTCGAGCTCAGACTAACTTCGGTTGGTAAAAGGGCGAGAACAACATTCCTAAAAATGCCAGCTCCGGTTGGTTAGGAAACCATACTCCTTTGGTTAGGAGGCGTACACTAGCTCAGATCAACTCCGGTTGGTAAAAGGGCGAGTGGACATGATAGTTCGAACTCAGACCAATTTCGGTTGGTAAAAGGGCGAGAACACGACATTCCTAAAAATACCAGCTCCGGTTGGTTAGGAAACCATACTCCTTTGGTTAGGAGGCTGACAGTGGCTCAGACCAATTTTGGTAAAAGGGAAAGTGGACATGATAGTTCGAACTCAGACCAACTCCGATTGGTAAAAGGGCGAGAACAACATCAACATTTCTAAAAATGCCAACGTGTTTGGCTAGGAAGCAAAATACTCCTAAAAATGCCAATCTCGGTTGGTTAGGAAACAAGATATGCCAACTTATGTTGGTCGGGAGGTAAGATTATTCCAGAAAATACAAAATATTCCAAACTGTACCAAGTATGGTTGGTAGGGGATCAAAACCCACTAACTGTAGTTGGTCGACGAGGAGAAAATATTCCAAAATGTACCAAGTATGGCTGGTCGGGGATAAAAACCCACTAACTGTAGTTGGTCGATAAGCACAATTTAACAACCTTGGTTGGTTGGAAAAATTGTCAACATTTTTATACTCACTACTTTATTATTAGGTGATTGAGCAACATAACTGATACTTGTAACTTTTTTGGTCGATGAACCACACAATATTGTTATGCAAGCACAAATATAAAGTGTTTGACAAATACAAGATAATAGCAATACAAAATGAATTACACAAATTTATTACATTGATATTAAATTGTGTACTAATTATTACATCAGAATTTCCTATTCTACTGGTCTTTTCCCTTCTGCTTTTGAAATAGGCTCCTCGCCAGCAGGAGGATCTTCCAGGCAAAGGGGATAATTAATGAAGTTAAGATCTCGAAGCATTCTGACGTTCATTATTGAAGGTGTATCCAGTAAATGCTCAGGACGAGATAATTCTGCCTGTGAATGAAGGGCATAATCACCAAGATACTTGGAGATCAAACAACGAGGAATGGCCCGAGCAGGGATCCAGCTCATGTCAAGCTTGAAGGGCGGAATTGGTAGATCGAGCAGCCTAGGAGCATAGTAATCCCATAATTAATGACCTTGCTCTAGTTTCAATACACCCAGGGCATTCAACCATCCCTGTTTATAGCCTTCATTATTAGCATTTTCAATACGATCGTTCAAGTGAAAAAGGGCCTCATTGTAGCCTGCCATCCAGAATTCACGAGGTTCTTTATGGAATTGGAAAATTAGTCTCTCTAACTGCTCATGAAGATTTCTGGCAAAAATATCCTTATGATCCAAAGCAGACTTCGTCACAGCAAGTTGATCCTCCAAAGTTTGGACTTTCTTGGACAGTTCAGACAAGGCTTGGTTTTTTGCCATCAATTGTAATGCTTGGTTTTCCAACGCTGATTGAGTACGAGCTTCTTCAATAGTAGGACGAAGAACTCTTGGTCATCCCCGAGCAGGTTGAGTACTTTGTTCCTCGACAACATTCTGAGCAATTCTTACTCGTCCACGAGAACCTCTTCCTCGTCCCCGAATAGCAATAGAAGGCCCAGCTCTTCTCAAAGCCTTTAACTCTTCTCGCAACTTGGCATTTTCCACTTCTAAAAATGAGAATCCTTCATCGGTGACCGGTACCAAGGCAGTGGAGGATGAAGCAGCAGACCTCAGCTGAGCTAGTTCTTTTTGCAGATTGTTGTTTTCTTGTTCCAATAGCTCAGCGATTTTCCGGTGCCCTTCGACATCTGCTTTCAATGTTCTCTCCCTCACTTCATAGACAGCAAGCATCTTGTCGTAGCCTTTTTCAGCACTAAGTTGTTTGATTTTCTTCTCATACCCTTCGTGCAAAAGAGCTGAAGACTCTTTATACTGCTGCTGAAGTTCATCGAGAGTACCTTGCAAGTCTTCAATCATTTCGTAATAAGACACATTGTTGGCTACAGCACGATCAAGAAGATATTTCAAGTATTGATATGCCTCCACTGCTTGGTCTGAAGCATCTCGACCAAGAATCTCTACAATCTGGGAATTATCCAAGTCAGTGTGGCTAGCCTTAAAATATTTATTACATTGTCGAAGCAGAGTTGTGTCATGGGCAGACAACAATTCCATTCTAGCCATAAACTAGTAAAGAAGAGAAGGCAAGAGTTAATAAAAAAGCAGACAGAACATCAACAACATAGAGAAACAAAAAAGGTGATTTTTTATTACATCATAGAAAGGAGTACAAGTGACAAAAGAAAAATAAATACCGAACAACTTCACACCTTTTCCTTGTCTCCCAAGACTTTCTCGGGAGGCTGGGATGAGGAGCTCGGTTGCTCGGTGGAAATAATGAGTTGGTCGGCTAGGGCTGGAACTTGTTCAGGAGGAGCGGGCAGAGATGAAAGCTCCTCGTCGGCAGGCTGAGTAAGGATTGGATCACCCACTACCATTGAAGATTCTTCAGAGGTAGCTTCGTCCTCTTCTTCATCTTCAATATTTGGGGGAGGACTAGGGAGATGCTGTTGAAACAATTCTGAGTCCTCATTAACCTTTAATTCTTGCAGGGAAGCCACCCAACCATCTCGGAAGTATTTTAAACTCCCATACTGCACCTGGGACATCATTGCTACTACCCCCTGTTCCACCCTTTGTCCCAACCACTGCGGAAAGAGTTTTTCACCACCAACTTTCTTTTCATTTTCTCCGAGGAGATCTTCTCGGATAGAAGATCCTCGGTGGCTTTCAACTTAGCTTCCACCTCCTCCTTCTGATGATTCACTTCTCGCAGAAGGGACAATTCTTCTTCTGCCATTTTCATCTTGTTTTCAAGCTCCCCAAAGCTCTTGAGCTTCTCGTCATACTTCTTTTTCTCTCCCTCCAAATCTTTCACCTTATTTTCCAAACTCTTGGAAACTTCAATGAGCTGCACCTTCTCTGCCTCAACTGCAGCCAACTTCTTCTCCCAATCAACCCTATCCTCGTTATACTTTTGACGGGACTCCATCAAAGACTGGGTCAAACCTAGTAAAGCATCCTCCACTCCGGACGAGGAGCTAGAAGCCTTGATCGCTTCATCCTTCTTCACAATGGTGTTAAAGAAACTCACCAGCTGAAAAAAGGAGATAATGATAAGTCAGCACAGAGATACATGTATTGATGGAAAGAAAGAAAATTCAGAATATGAAAAACTTACTGAAGCAATGTGACGAGTATCCAGGGATGTAAGCACATCCCTAAACATATTCTCCTCAATTCCTTGCACTTCAGGAATGGTCCAAGTCTTCACCGAGCTCATAGCTGAGCTCGGAGGAATAATAGTTGGAACACCAGCTCCACTAACTTGGAGCTGGGGAATGGTTTCAGCCAAATTGACCGAGGAGGATTTCTTCAGTCTCCTCGGTGGCATTTCAACATTTTCAACCAAAGAAGAGATTTTGGTTGGGGAGATGGTGACCACTTCCACAGGTGCATCCTTCTTGTTAGGAGCCACTGGGGGCTTCTCGACAGCTTTTTGAGGTGCAACATCGGTCTTCTTTGTCCCCTTTTGGACGTCAGTTTTGTTTCTTTTTCCATCTCCAGCAGAGGTAGTCTCCTCAAAGATAGCAGGAACTCTTCTTTTGCCCATTTTATGACTCAAAGGAGTATGAGAGTCTGGTGAAGAATCCTCAAGAGTTGGCGCTGGTTCACCAGTGCTGATTACAGGGCGAGCAGTGAAAAAGGTTGAATAACTCCTATACTGCAACAAATATGAAGCAGACCTGATGTGCTCGTCTGCAACTTTTTGATGCAAACTCCAGATAAGTTTCAAATGCTTAATATTAACTTCTGATTCTTTTGGAATCTTTCTTTTGCTGTCAACTGCAAACAAATACATAGTGAAATGTCAATCGCACATTTATTCAAACATAATGAAATCATAATTTCAGAAATAAAATAAAATGAAAAGAACCTATCCCATTGCCGTATGGAGGGCATCTGGGACCTTGATATATTTCATCTCCAATCAAAGGGGCATGTTGACAATTTTTGATAACTACCCCATGTTCAAAATAATCCCTATTAGCATCAGGGAGGTTGACTACTAAAGCCCTATTCAAAAATCTAGTTTTTAAATAAAAAACATTATCTAGAACAACCCATCTATAACAATACATAATCTCAGGAATTCCTATACGGGTTCCGTGAGTTTGATTTAACCTATACACCCCATTAACTATTCTCCATGTGTTGGGGGCTATTTTTGCAGGGACAACATCGAAATAATGACAGAACTCTAAGCACAAAGGGTTTGGTGGAAAAGAAAATCCACATTCAGCAATAAAGAGGCTGGGGAACCAATGTCCCTCAGCCAAACGAAAATAATTTGAAGGCTCAGAAAGATCCTCCAGAGTTACCCAAGATGGAATAGAAAAATTGAAATGGAATTTCTCAAGAGATTCAATAACATAAACCATGGCGAATAAAAGAAATGAAGATGAAGGAAGAAGATCTTACAGGAAAAAGGGAGATCTGTTGACAATGAACGAAGAGAAGGATGAACGCACAAGAGAGAGAAAGACTATGGAAAACTCGAAAGCAGAAATTGGAAAAGGTAGAAGACGATGGGATTGCCTATGAAGCTTAAATACTTTGCCTTAGGAAACGGCGAAAGAAATGATTACAAAAAAGAAACTATTACGCTACCGACGGCTAAAAGGACAAAAAGTGCGCAAAGATCGAAGCGCTTATAAAAATTTAAAAAGGTGGATTCTGTGAATTTGGAAGGACATTCGAATACGGAGAAAATGCTCCTAAAAACCAGGAAGGTAATTTAATATTGCCATATACCGAGAAAGAATGTTCCATATTCCTCAAAGTTCGAAATATGAAACATTGGGGGCTTCTGTTGATACCAAAATTAGTGTGCTGATATAGACGAATAATAAGAAGACACGTGTCGATCTACGTGGCACAATAGCAACGAGGAAGTTTATTTCCCCGACCAAGTCATACTCACTCCGAGCAGCAAGTGTACTCCGAGGAACTCCAACACTCCGAGGAACTCCTGAACGACGAGCAACTAAGGCGGTCCTAGCTGCATCTCGGCCACAACATTGAGTGCCAGATAATCAATAGTTCAACTATTCATTGAATGCTTATCATACAGACGTATACTCTTAAAGGGCATTAATTGTTTACCCTTTCACATGTACAGCCTAAGGGCTATAAATACATTGTAACACCCTCATTCAAGGGGACCGGATTTTCTTGATAGAATTACATATCGAGAACTCCAAAGCACTTGGCAATAACAGAAACAGTGGACGTAGGCCATTCTTATAAGGCTGAACCACTTTAAAATTCTTTGTCTCATTTATATTTATCTGTGATTAAATAATTAGAAGCAATCTAATTTTTTATATCAACAATACTTTTAAATGAATATATCAAACTAAACAAAATAGGTCTTGGCAAAATTTTCTTTTAATGCCATATTTTTCTTTTTGGCCTTTGGACCACGTATTTATTTTAGGTCCATTCCAAACGGTGGCTTACTCACAAAGGATAAATTTTCTTTTGGAGCCCTTCCCCGTGCACACATATAACAATATTTACATCACACAAATCTCACGTGCAACGAATTTAACATTCACAGGTCCTCCTTGGTCATAAAATATGTAGATTACTAGATTGGTAGGAGAACACCTCACAAAGCTCAAATATACATGTGAAGTTAAAATTTCAAGTGAGCTCGTGCATGTGTGAATTGAGGCATATAAAAATAGAATTCATTAAGCAACACAAATTTCAACTACTCCATGTAAGCATGGTAAAGAACATTTTAAGGATTGACAATCATAACCAAAAGTTCTAGCCACATGGATGAGAATAGGAAAGGATTCAAACACAAGTGTATGCCATATAAAGTGTGTCAAACTAAAATACACACAAAACAAAAATCTTTTTGAGTGTTTGAAATTTTTTAACCAAAAGTAAAAATTTTACTCAAAAGACAAACAAAAAATCATTTATATTTTTCATTTAATGAAAACTAAAATTAATATAATACAAGAGATACACAAGTAATAATTTTTAGCATGAGATATGAAATAAAGAAATAACTAGAAAATGACTAAACATGCATACACCTAGCAATGATATATAAAATGAAGCGAAAAAAGATAGAGTATGCAAACAACTAACACATTCAACATTTGGATTTATCAAGGGAGGTATCATGTGAAAGTAAATGAGAATAAAAAATCATATCTTGCAAAGTTAACAAGTCAGATATCCTAACCCAAACTAATGATGAATGACGATCTTAGGATATAGGAATCTTGGCTGCCTCGGTTGCCTTACGTTGGGATTTTCTAGGATCTCGTTTAAGATCAAAACAAAACTTCCTAAGATGACCTTTTTGACCACAATGTGAGCACCTAAAGACACGGCGAAAAGACTTACATAAGGAATGATCTGTTATATTGTTCCTAGGGGATTCTCCTAAAACATTAGTTTTGGGTTTAATGGTGGAATCGTTACAAGAATTAAAGCCTAAACAACAAGTGTCATTTTTAATGTGGACCGTTCCTAAGATTTTATCTAATTTCTCCGGACGACACTCCAAATCAAATTTGATTTACTAGAGTCTTTCAATTGTTCTTCTAATTCTAAAATTCTAGACTCTAACAAAACATTTATCTCTTCAAACTCGAGAAGCTCATTTTTTAAGGATTTCATCAAACCTCTAAGGCTATCTCTCTGGCCTTCAACATACTCAAACTTCTCTCGAAGAGCTCTCTCACGTGTCCTAAGGTCTTCAAACAACACACTATCATTAACGACCTTGACACGCTCTCTTAAACTAGCTTCTAACTTCAAATTTGATTTTTTTAATTTAATAGATTCTTCATACAATTCTTGAAAAGCAATTTGAAGTTCACTCACATCAACCTCTTCTTCATTTTCACTCTCTCTCTCTTCTTTACTCTCACAACCATAAAAAACAAGGGAATCATAAACTTTAACCTCGGAAGTGTCATGTATTTATATATCTTCATGGGAAGATTCATTATTGGTGCTCATATGACTAACCATGAACGCGACAAAGTTGCGCTCAATAGGGGATGCAGATCCCTCTTCCTTATCACTATCACTAAGGGGCGAATTATATGAAATAGGTTGTTTATCCTCTTTCCTTAGTTTAGTGGGCCATTTAAAATCCCTATGGCCAAACCCTTCACTACCAAAGTAACTATTTGACTCGGACCTATTAAGGTTTTTATTAGGAGTTTTAGGGATCCTTTTGGCTTTGTCATGCTTAGAATTTTCCCATTTCTTAAAATCATTTTTAAGTTTATGTTTGTTAAATTTAAGAAATTTATGAACTTCCTAGCAAACATAGTCATATCTTCCGAGTCACTATCACTTCACTCTCTACTACTTATTTCTCCTCCTTTTGGGCTTTCAAAGCAATGCCCTTATCTATTTTCTTTTCTATTTTGGAAGGAAACATGTCTAGTTCATAGGTTTGCAAATCACCTACGAGCTCTTCTAATTTCGTAGAGGCTAAAGTGGGTAAAGAATTTAACACCGCCACCTTAGGAATAAATCTATCCGGTAGGGACCTTAAAATTTTCTTTACAACTTGATCGTCGGGTATTTTCTCTCCCAAATTAAAATATGAATTAACTATATCATAAAATTTAGCATAAAATTCATCAAATGTTTCTTTTTCATTCATTTTGATGGTTTCAAATTGAGTGGTGAGGTTTTGGAGTTTAGAAGCTTTTACGACACTAGTTCCCTCGTGAGTGAGTTGTAAAATATCCCAAGCTTCTTTAGCGGTTTCACACATCATAATGCGTTGGAAGTCATCCGGTGTGACCGCGCTAAACAAGGCATTTAAACCTCGGGAATTAAAATTTGCAAGTTTAAATTCATTCTCACTCCAACTATTTATCGGTTTTGGAACACGCTCATTATCTACTAAATGTGTTGGTGGGGACCACCCATTAACAACAGACAACCAAACCCTCTCATCGATAGAATTTAGTGCCGACTTCATATGCGCTTTCCAATACGCGTAATTGGAACCATCGAAAATAGAAAATTTTGAAAATGGGAAAAATTCCATTTTTTAACAAAAATATTAAATGGGACTTAACACAATAAATTAGCATTCGCGCTTTGATACCACTTGTTGGAAACGGAGACCCCCAATTTTTAAATCTTTCACTTTAATTTCCTATTAAATGGGGAATAAAGATGGTTCAACACAACACTTTAATTTTTTAAATTTTATTTGATTTTCTTCTCTTAAAAGGATGAAAAATTAAATTAAACACAAATTTTAATTTCTAAAAACAAAATTAAAATTAAACCTAAATCAGTGAATTATGGTGAACAAACACACACACAAAATTAACACAAACCAGGATTAGGATTTTCTCACAAATAAAACTAACACATGAAGTTAACTATGAGAAATTTACTTTTAGCCCAAAATTAATTTAACACAAGTCCTAAAATTTGCCTACACAATATTTTTATTATTATCAAATTAGGCCAAACCAAATTTTAGCAAATATAAATTACTGACTTGAATTAAATCAACTTAAGTTTCACCCAAACTTATTTTAGCACCAAATTAAACTAGAGAAGTGAAAACCAGATTTTATCTTTTAATCCTAAGCATGTGTTCTAGGTGATTTGCAAGATAAAATAAATTCACAACCACTACGCTGCAATGTACGAGGAAAAATCCACAACGGGAAAAAAATCTTGGACGACCCTAGCCTTAAGTCTAATAAGTACGAAATTTTACAAGTACAAGACAAATGACTTATTCAATTCGACTCGACTCCCTTAAATCCCCTGACGCGTCTTCTTGTACCAACCTCTGCTTAGTCGACAATCCCAGAATTCACCGAAACCTTGGAATCCACCAATGAAGATTTTAGAAAGCCGTCAATCCTCGCACAATTCCTTTCACTATGTGAGTATGCCGCAGCAAAACAATGAACTTATTCTTTATGGGATGTAGAAGGAAACCTAAACAAACTCTTCAATTCGGTAGAGTAAAATCTGATGCCTAACACTCTCCAAGCAAGTATATAACAATAGGAACTTGGATTAAACTTAAACTAATGGGTGTAAGTGTTTTTGTAGAAATTAATTCATGGATACTAAAAAACACTAAACAAATGAACTAAGAATTTTTCTCTCTTAAAATGTTCTCTACAATGTGTTTAAAAAATGTCAAAAGTTGATTTTTCAATGTTGCTTCCCGCACATATTAATTCTGGAAAAGTTAGTGGGAACAAAAGCGTGGGATAACTGAGAAAAGATGCCAAAAAGTTTTGCAGCCGAAAATCTCGTTCAAACGAAGTCTCGTTCGAACGACCTTCTAATGAAGTTACAATGGCCAAAAGGGAAAAGTCCTTGGCAAAATCGTTCGAACCAAATTCTCGTTCGAACGACAATTTCGAACGAAGTGACGGAATGATCATTTTCAAAATTAAGCCCAAAAAGTTTTTATACAAAGTTCTAAAGAAACCTTCAGAAAATAAAATTACACCCATTTAAAAAAATATTCCAAGCTTATATATATATATATATATATATATATATATGTAATGCTTTCATACCTGAGGAGAGATTGGAACTAAGTTCATGACGTGAAATGAGGCACATGTAAACGGACAATGATGTTATCTTGATAAGTAGGCCGCAACGTCCTCAACTTTAACATGTCATAGGCTTAAGGATACATAAGAACACTATCCTATAACTCAAATGTTTTTGTCCGGAATTGAGCAAAAAGTACAAAGGACTCAATTGGAAATTTGTGTCCTTACATGTTATATAAATTCTCAATTTATCTTTTACTTTAAATCATACACATTAACATCTCATCCTTTATTAGTTATATTGTGCATACTTCATTTTCTGTTAAAAAACCAACCCAGAGGGTACAACTATAAATATCTTTTTATAGGATTATTCATTACATTTTCTCAAAACAAAAATATCTTTTTTACACACACATATATAAAAAACTCCCATTTGAATCTATGGGACAAACCTCACCCTTGTGCTGCATGCAAACTACAAGGACTTTGATGCCTTTATAGGCTATGTAGGCGGGCTAAAACCCAACACTCGGGTCCAATTTTCTAATTTTTCTATTTTCATATTATCTATGTACATCATACTTGTGATTCATACTTGCGCACCTTATCTAACAAATAGTATCATTTCATTATAACAATCCATATCTCGATAAATGCATACATTATATTTTTTAATTATTTTCGAAAAATTCCTTTGGGTGACATTTATCTATCCTTTTCATGATATGAGTCGAATGATTTCGACCTCCACTTATATATACATGTGCACACACTTCACGGAGAAATTAAGGAAAATAGTAACATAGAGAGATTAAAAGGGTGGGATGGGTGCCTAGCACCTTACCATTCTGTCACTTATCCCCTGAACCTTTTAACTGTTGCTTTCAAAAGGATCAGTTTGTCTTGGATGTCACTCTCTCGAGCCGGCGACATGTTCTTTTGCCTATTTTGTGCAAAATAGGCCGACGACTCCATCTATTTACATCACCCCACATCGACGGCGACCAAAGTGCTCCTAAAAAGGGGTGTGAGACCTTCTCTCCCTCTCCGAGTGCACGCTCACGAGGGTCGAAAAACCCTGAGACGGGAGGAAAGAGCTCGAAAAATAAGGGGTGGAGACTTTGCTGGGGACTTATCATAAGAGGGATAGTCTCTATATGCATGGGTGTTATCATTTTTTGCTTGTGTGCATATGCACCTACTTGTATGTTCCCTTTTTCTCCTCTATTATTTCTCATATATTTACCTCATGCTTATATCACTCCTCACTCACACACTTGTAGATAATCTACATGTACACTTCACACTACTTACACGTAGGCTCACTTATACCCATATGTTGCACACAGCACTTAGAATATCCATGCTTAGGTGTCACTAACATACACCTCCACTTATCACACTTATATATATATCAATGCTCACTCACACTTATCACACACCATTTGTGGTTGATCCATGCTTAGGTTACCACACGCTCACTCATATGTATTTACACTTCACACGCTCTCACATATCCATTCTTAGTATAATCTTCATGCTACATGCTAGATTTAATTTTTGTGATACTTGTACATTCTTCCCTATTAGTACAGTGCTCATCATGCTAAATAAAATACTCTTTCCATAATATACTAATCAAGAATCATGCATTTTGCACACTACATTACCAAAGAGCTTGGATATTGACATAATTTTGTCCCATACTGGGGGGTCACTTTGTGATGGGCGCTGGTCCGGCACGTCGTAGTTAGCCTAAGCAATATGACTCTCACATTCCATTGACAAAGTAGCTTCAACGTATATCAAACGGTTCCTCCCGCATCATACCACTTGACCGAAGTCATGACGGGAGGTATATAGTAGGGAAGTCATTCATGTACGTTGATTAATCAAATTCGCTCTCACACATACAGTCCCCACGAGTATATAGTGAGGCAATTCATGTACACTCAGGTATATCAAATGGGTTGTCCACACGTACCTATTGCCCTCAAATGAAAGACGTATATTGTGGAAGTCATGCCAAAGGGGGAACCTTTTCACTAACGCAACAAATGCATACCCTCATATAGGAGTCAAACCTAGGGCGTTAATGTTTAGATTGTTGGTTACTGCCCGAAACTCTGTCGAAATGATGGGTCGGCATGACGCCCAAATTTTTGCACGATTTCATCTTTTTCAAACGGGACGATGTCTCTAAGCCTAGGGACAAGTCAAATCGTGTTTTACACATTTTTTAAACCCAATTTTTTCCAGGCTCGAGTCCCGTCCGGCATTTCTTTTGCATTTAGGTAAACCTAACACAAGTGAAAACATAATAATAATAATAATAACAATAACAACAACAACAACAATAATAATAATAATAATAATAATAATAATAATAATAATAATAATAATAATAATAATAATAATGATGTTGACACTCTTCTCTCGTTTTTTCCTCCTTACTTACCAAAAGTGTTAAAAGCATTTTCTCCTCCTCTTTTCAAAAATACTAAAAAAAAATTTCCTCCTTTAAAAAAAATATACCAAAAAAATTTGTCCCTCCATTTCAAAAAAAAAAAATATCAAAAACACTTTTCTCCTTTTTCAATAATAAAATTTTTCCTCCTCTCTCTCAAAAATAAACTCGAATCATTTTCCTTCTCAGGTCGATCGCTTACCCGATCCTTGGTCTGGCTCTCTATTGGTTTTGGTCTTCTGTCAAACCGCCCCGAAGCTACGTCAGTTCTCCCGCTACTTCCTTCGAGTCGGGAAACCACTTTCACCAGCTTTCCTTGGAGAATGCAGACCAAGTACTGAATGTGCAACCTGATTTGATCACGGTCCTAGCTGAGCTTACCACCAAGATTGATAACCTTTAAACCGAGGTTCATGAGATGCGACAAAATCGGGTCCCTATTCTCCAAAAGCCCAAGGTCCTCTTCCCTCGTGCTATCGATTCGCTCACACCTGAGCCCATTTAGGTCCCAGAATAATATCAACATGCTTCACATGGCCAACCTACCAATGGGTCACCGCCAGCTCAACTCCCATGCCAAATCTTGCCCATTTAGGGGCTAACCAGCCTGTGACCATTAATACGAAGGAAGAAGAGTTGAACAATGTCAAGGAGGACCTTAAGTTGTTGACCAAGAAGTTTGACAAAATATGAATCTCCGGGAACTACATGGATTACACCCATATTTCTCCCTACCCTAAAGAAATGCTACTAGAAATGTTCAAGATAACCAATATTGAGAAGTTTGGGGGTACCATCGACAGATAGAAAAATCATTCAATAGGAAAGTTAAGGACCATAGTGTCCGAGAAGGGGATTTAGACCTTAAAGAAATCATAGAACCCATTTGGGACCCCATAGGGAAATTTAAGCCAAATTGAAGTGTAAAGAAGATCATGTCCGATGGACTCGCTATGTTCACCGACCTAGATGGTGAGGAGATGGCCCGTCCAGTCAACTTGGACCATCTCAAGAAATTCTACCCTTAGTCCGAAATCTCGGCGCGCTATGACTATTCTCATCCCCCTTCTATTCTAAAATAAATCTTCATTTTCCTCTTCTCACCCCCCTTTTATTCTACCCTTAGTCCAAAATCTCGCCTCCCTTCATGGTGTCAAATATGGCAAGCCATCTCTGCCCAGTCTCCTCGGCCAATATTGTAGCCACTACCCTCCTCCACAGCCATTTCATGTAATCCCCAAAAACGTACGAAAACCTACCAATAGATTGGGAAGGATGGGTTGACGATCGACGATTCTCCCACAAAGATCCCAGTCTCGTGTGCATGCCTTCTGTCAAGTCCCCCACAAGAAATAAGTCCAGAATACAGGAAGGCGCGATCTGCTCCCATCCAACTTAACGCTGGAGCCACCATGGAAAATAAAAATATGTCTAACGGAGAACAACTAACCGAATATATTAGTATTCCCCCAGTTACATAATGGGATGCAACTCCCCCCACCAGGGCATCGATCCACGCAGACATCGAGCTTCGTGCTCTATAATCCAGCTTACCCATGTCTCGATGTATGGGCCAAAGCTGATGAAATAGCGAGTGAATAAATTCAGCACATCTGCCAAGGGATATTTAGAGGGACCCCCAAGCATAATCTCTCAGACAACCATATGAATAACATAAATGGGTTACCTCTCTGAAAATCAGAATGGCCTTATCGCCAAGCATCTAGACCATTCCAGGTCTCTGTTTGTATCACTACCGTAGGATTGCGATGATATGATATCCATGTTGTAATAGCATCCAATTGAGTGTCCACCATCAGCTCTCCTATCACCAGCAAAAGCCTAGAATATAGGACCAAGGCAACAACTCTAACATCAGTCCAGTCTCTTGAACACACCAGATTCAACACAATCCAATGAAGGAGACAAGACCCACTTTACAACCCAACATACTATCTCCCCATCCATATACCAACCTTCCTCTACTCAAAAATTCCAAAAAACTCATTTTCATGCTCAAAATAAATCCCTTGAAAAAAGGAAGCTCTTTCTCAACCAAGCTTCCGAGGACATCTTCTACTCAAACATATTCAAAAATTTCCAAAAACATCTTCTCCTACTTTTTCTCAAAATAAAAACTCAGTAGCAAATTAAAGTGCATGTAGAATAAGCCACTAAATCAAGATAATAAAAAAAATATGCATCTCTTTTTGCCTTTTTTGAGTCAATTTTCAGGTGCAATGCCCCTATATCAATCATGTATCATGGTCAACGCCGAGTTCCCCTGATTAATGATGAATCTGTAAGAAAATCCTAAAAATCCATCCCCAGGGATAAAAGGTCACCTACAACCCCAATAGAGATTGAACGATCCTACCCAACGCCACCTGCCCCACCTCTGGCGTCATCCTCAGCGTACGATCCACCTCTATCTGCGAACCCTCGTAGTCAATCCCTAGCAGCAGCTAACACCCACCTATCGGCACTGCTCCTTTCCTTCCTAAGGCAGTCCAAAATACCATGCCATTACCGTTTGGTAACTCCCGCAACCTGTCGGTCGCCCCCTAAAATTTCATACAAAACAAATCCCAAAATACCAAAAATTCCAAAAATTCCCCCAAAAATTCCTACAATTCCCAAATAAATATTGGAACATTTCTTTACTAAGAAAATCATCTTTCAAATTCCCCAAATCCCCATCCAAATTAATACCACATTTTTATCGCCGGCTTAAGACCCTAAAAAAATAGTGCAGCCATTACCACTCCCCAACGGAATCCCAAGAACTTCATCTTCAGCAAAAATCAAGTGTTTCCTCAGCACAACTACCCATTTCCCCAGTGGAATCCCCAAAGCCTCAAACTCAACAAAAATTAAAAGCTCCTCAGCAGAGCTACCCATTTTCCACTAGGAATTCCCAAATCAAACTTTTTCCCAAAAAAATTCCAAATTTCTCCAAGAAGAGTTAGAAGCCTTGATCAGGCATCTCTTTCCTACAACACATTTCCCAGCGGTATCCCCAAACCTCAAGTTATCAAGTGGTTCAACCCTTCTCAAAAGGACATAATCCCCAAACAAATGTTTCCTCCCCAGTAGAGTCCTAAATATAAATTCCCCAGGAGAGTTACTCCCTACTACTTAAAGTCCTCAGAATTGACCTCGACCCTCAGAATTGGTCGCTTTCACTTAAGGTCCTTAGAATTGACATAAATCCTCATAACTGACCTTGACCCTCAGAATTGGTCTCCCTCAGCTTAAGGTCCTCGAAATTGACCTCGATCCAGCCTCAAAATTGGTCGCTTCCAACTTAAGGTCCTCAAAATTGACCTCGATAGTCAGAATTAATCGCTCCAACTTAAGGTCCTCAGAATTGACCTTGACCCTCTGAATTGGCTATGACCCTCAAAATTGGTCACTCATACTTAAGGTCCTCAAAATTGACCTCGATCCTTAGAATCGACTATCTCTATGATTACCTCAAGTCCTCAAAATCGACCTTGACCCTCTGAATCAGTCATCCTCATCACTTAGGTCCACATAATCGACCTATTTCCTAAAATATCATGTGGTGTCTATTCGAAATCTTTCACTTGTTCCAAGCTCACTCGTTGAGGGGATCTGTAGACATTACATTCTAGGACCCCCTAAGTCCCTCCTTAGGTATCTAACACCTCCCCAATTCATTACAAACCTTAGGTCATGCTCTGAGTACCAATCTAGTGGCTATCGGGCGCTTTCGGGCCCCGTGTTACTCTGGTCAACTTCATCGTCAGAGCAAAATCTTAATGAATTCTCTACGAGCACTGAATCTCCTTTCCAACACTCTTCCCTATGCACGAATCAGCATAACGATTTAGATGAACAAACCATCTTACTACCAAAAATCAATCTAGAGTCCATCGAGCTCTCCTGGGCCCCGATTTGACCCCAATAAACTTCACTGTCAGAGTGAAAGATCAATTAATCTTTGAAAGTCACTGAATACCCTTTCCAACGATCTTCCCTGTGCACAAAATATCATACCCGTTCGGATAAATGATTAATTTTCCCCTAAAAATTGATCTGGAGGCCACCGGGGGCTCCCAGGCACCGTTTGACCAAGGTCAACTCTTCAACTCGAACGAGACTGAATGAAAATGCACTGAATACCCTTTTTCAAAGTACCTCTCCATGCGCAAATCTGCCTTACCGCATGGATGAATGACCTATTTTACTCCGAGAGGTCACTAGGCACTTTTGGTTACCTCTCGGAGTTAAATCTCCTTCCCTCTCACCCAACATCCATCTCAATTTGCAAGGGAGCTCATCAAGATAAAGCCTTAATTCTCCAAAGAAGGTCCAAATACCCTTTTTTCCTCTCTAAATCTCTTTATTTTTGCATTAGTTATATAAATTCTCAATCTAGCTTTTACTCTAAATCATACACATTAGCATCTCATCATTTATTAGTTATATTGCACATACTTTATTTTATATAAAAACAAAGAAAAAGAGGGTTACATCTATAAATTCCAATGGGATTATTCATCACATTTTCTCAAAACTAAAATATCTTTTCTACACACATATAATAAACTCCCATTCTTGAATCTATGGGATAAACCCCACCCTTGTGCCGCATGCGAACTACGTGGACTTTGATGTCTTTATAAGCTACATAGACATTTCAAACTAAAACCAGAGACTAAAGTCCAATTTTCTAATTTTTCTATTTTCATCTTATCTATATATATCATACGTGTGATTCATACTTGCGTGCCTTATCTAACAAATATTATCGTTTCATTATAACGATCAATATCTCGATAAGCGTATACATTATATTTTCTAATTATTATTTCGGGAACATTCCTTTGGATGACCTCGCTCTATCCTTTCCATGATATGACTCGAATGATTCCGACCTCCATTTATATATACACGCGCACACACTTCACGAAAAAATTAAGGAAAATAGTAACACAATCCCATGAGAGATCGAAAGGGCGGGATGGGTGCCTAACACCTTCCTATTCCGTAACTTAGCCCCAGAACCTCTGAGTTATTTGTTTTGTAAGCATTAGTTTGTCTTAGATGTCACTATCTTGAGGCGGTGACATGTTCTTTTTCCTGTTTTGTCGAAAATAGGTTGGCGACTCCATTTTTTTACATCACCCCACACTAACGATGGTCGAAGCGCTCCTAGAAAGGGGTGCGAGACCTTATCTCCCTCTCCGAGTGTGTGCGCGTGAACGTCGGAAAACTCCAAGATGAGAGGAAAGAGCCTGAAAAAATAAGAAATGGACACAATACCTCGCAAAGCATATAAACATATATAAAAGAGGTTGTCTGGTTGATGAGCATAAAAATAGGAATTAAGGTACCTGAGGGGGATAAAATGCGTAATTATAGAGGGTAAATAAATGTAATATTCGATACGAATCACACTCCCAAACTTACACATTGCTAGTCCCTAGCAATGAAATCGAAAAAAATAAGAGTACAAGTAACCACAAAAGATGAGATATGTACAAAGGAGATAAATGCCATTTTTACGGGAGGAAGATTGCATTTAGCATATGAAATAAGTCGATAAACTCCTAGGTTTCCCAAATGGACGAGTGTTGTCTCGTGGGGTTTTTTAGGGAGGAAACCCACAAATGTAAAATTTCCTCAAAATATGCCTAGTCAATAAAAAAGACATGCTCAACAATAACGAAAAGGATTTCAAGCACGTTATTAGCAAAGTGAATGAATTCATACAAAAGTCTGTGATTATTAACATTACATAATGAAGTTCATCAAATCAAAACTATAAAACTGGGAGGATGAGCGAGCACATGCAAAGTATGATTTGGAAAAATGTTTATAAACCGGATAAGCATTAAAGCGTGCATTATATTTAATCATCTTCGGTGTTTACACTCGAGAAATTAAATCACTATGAAATGGGGTATAACACACGGGACATGCGGGCATGAAGAGTAAATGTAAATAGAAACTAGGCCGCACACGTCACTAATGAAGAACGTTATATATAAAATAATAACTTTGCAATCTTAATGAAAGAATACCATCATTAAATGAGGTCAAATACATTTTCACAGATTATCAATAATTTAAACTTTTGAATCGAATTCACCCTAGGATCCCATAGGACTTTTATAGGGTTGTAATGTAGGCTTGGCGTTAAGGCTATGAAATGAATGGGATATTTACGGATTCAAAGGTGTCTAGGGATGAAAAACTTGGGATAATGGAAAATTGTGAAAAATCTCAAAATTAGAATATGATTTCCATAACAAGCATTGAATATAACATTTTTTTGGGGGGGGGGGGGGGGGGGGGGTGAATAAGGCATATTGAACACTATGTGCATAAAGGAAATACTTTCTCTTTCTTTTATTTTCTTACTTTTCTTTTCATTTTCTTTTGTTTTTCACTTTTTTTTCTTTTTTTCTCGTTTCTCTTTCAGTTTTTCTTTTCTTTTGTTTTCTTTCTCACTCTCACATGCTTAACCACATAATAATAACACAATTCAATCCCAAGTACCATTCCAAACAAAGTCATGGAAGGTAATATATATGGTATATAAATCCAATTTGGAGTTGGTTATGGGATTTGGGTTATGAAATGAAAGTCTATATTAAGTCTCAAAGGGGTTGACGAGGGGAGACATATAAGGTGAGGCTAAGGTCGGTATGGGATACAAAACAATGATGGCCTATGATCATTTTTTTAAATTTATGCAATTCTCAAGTCAAAACAACTTTGAAAATCATGCTCAAGTAACACATTTCATATGAACTCAATCACTGAATGATCAATGAATAAATAGTGAGATTACAGACGAATTTAACGTTTTCAAGGAGGAAAGAATAATGTATAAATACTCACAAATGAATAAAAGTGCAAAGCTCACTTAGTGTAATTATATACATTGTAACAAAAGATTACCGAGTTATAAACGCATTAAACCAAATCACTAAAACAAGAAAATCTCATGTGTTCATGGGTTTAAATTTTAATTCATGAAGTTATTCATAATATCGATTTGAGGACTAAAGTCTAATAACTTCTAAAATCGAGAACATGTATCATTGAATTATCTATAGGATCAAGTATTTATTATAATTTATCATCGGAAACAAAGAGAAAACGCCCAACAAAAGAGAAAAAACAAAGAAAATATTTTTGAAATTTTTTAAATTCTCAACAAAAGTATGCTTGGAACGAACATGCGGTCAAATAAATGAAACACAAAAAGCAATGGGGATAATAACCTACACCACCTAACTTAAATGTTCATTGTCCTCAATGTGAATCAAGAACACAACTTGAAGAGAGGAAAAGAAAGATATTATCCAAAATGGAGAGATTCCCGATAAGTACAAGTCCATTGAATCTATAAAACATGTTAGCACCAAGCATAACGAAAAAGAATAAAAAAAACTTCAACTAATTACACTAGACTATAACTAAAAAGGAAAAGGAAAAAACTGACTATGTACAACCTACAATTTGAACTTCTAACTAACTATTCACTAGATGTTGAAATTTTTGAGGGGCCACCCAAAATACGATCTGACTTCGAGGGATTAATGATGTACCCTCATTTGAATGCATGCCTCTTAAAAAATAAGAATTCCATTTGCACAATGGAAGGCATGTATAAGGCGTAAGAAATGAACCATCACCAATTAAAAAAATGGAGGATAATTGGGGTTTTGGATGCTATCCAGAGAAAATAAAAATCACCTCCCAATGGTTTTTCAATTGGAATGGGAGGTGGGGCAAGTGAGAGTGAATATTCCATAAGAAGAATCATCTCAAAGTAACATTCTCATTCAAGAATCAAGTTAAAGTCCTCAAGACTTTTCTCCGATTCATGTGATAGATTTAATAGTTCGATGATGGCGGGGAACCAAGGAAATGAAGAACCTTCGACCTAATAGAATTTAAAATATTAATAAGAGGTTGAAATTCCAAAGTGCTTGGACAATGATTTATTCTTCAAAAAATGGTGGAGGTGAAACGCAAGCTTCAACCTCAACCGAGCTTGCAGAAGAAGAGATCATTTCATTGAGTTGGGAATTTATTTCTATAGACCAAGCTTTATGACTCTCGACTTGGTCATTCAATTCCTTTTCCGCTAACTCCTGATCAAACCAACAAGAAGACATAACATATTCTTGGGAGGTTTGCTCATAGTTAGAGTATTCCCCATTTTGCATAGTTTGTTCCCATGACGATGAGTGATAACCTATAAATTCTTGAATTTCACGTTCAATTCGTTTATTTTAAGGAATTTGAAAGCATTCACGTATAGTCTTGGGAGTGTAACTTTGAGAACTATTATCATAAAAATTAAAATTATGTAAAGAGTTAGAATGAGATATTTCAAAGTGGGAAATTCAAATACGTAATGAGCACCAAAATTTCAATTTTCTTGAAACAATTTAATACAAGTAAAAAAGAAGTTAAAACAAAGAATACAAATACAAAGGAAAAAAATACTACGAAATAGTAAATCAATTACAATCTATAACAAAACATTTCCAGACAATGGAGCCATTTTTATGTGGTGGAAATCGAGTATCATTGTAGATATGATGATCATTATTATTGGCTTCCGACCACAATGCAAAAAACCTAAACTGTTAATTACACTCCTGTGGCGTATAACAGCTAGTCCGAGTATCGACAATTCACAGGAAATATTTTATAGAATTTAATTGATTTATTATTTCTCAAATAAAAATGTAAATGATGATGATGGTTGAAAAGGGGAAAAATTTAATTACGAAAATTAAAACTAAACAAAGATTAATAAAACGAGATTAGGATCATATCCCCACCATGGGCTAAACAACGCATAAAAAGGAAATTTTGTTCGAAAACTTTTAACCGAGCATATTCAATCGATTATAAACATCAAACATGAAGAAATTTAATACAACAATGAAAGATTAAACTTTTACTCGAATATGGTCACAAATGGATTAATTTTGGAATATCGCTATAAACACTACAGTTGCGTGACAAAGAAAGTTAAATGCCTAATATTCCAACTTTAATACACAAGGTTTCAATTAAATACATTTCTAACTAAAACCTAGATTTCAAAGCTCAACACCCATTAATGGTGGAAATGTGACCCCAACCCTTAAACTAGTTATTACACCTGATTAAAAATAATTAATAGAATAAATTAATCAATGAAAAAAACTAATTAAATAATAAAAACTAATTATCAAATCAAGTAAATAAGCGAACAAAGCTTAAACAAGAAAATGGAACTAAAATTAAAGGAAATAGAAGATGAATAGTATTTACTTACAAAGATGGGTATAAACCCTAAGAAAGAGGGAGAAGGGTAGAAGAGCTCCCAAGCCCAAAAATATTTTCTAAACTACTAAAAATGAATCCCCCCGATAAACAAGAAGAAAAATCTATTTAAACAAAACCCTAAGGGAAAACTTGTAATTTAAAAAGCCAAAATCTACAAGCCGGAATCTATTTGGCTACAAGAGCGAATCGATTCATCTACAACGAAAATTAGTTCTTCGTTCGGTTACACCCCGCTTATTAAAATAAGAGGTGATCAGCCCGTTACTCCAATAAAAATAGGAATCATAAATGGTCCATTCTTAGCATCACTGTTGCATAATAATAGTACGAGATAACCACCAAGTATTTTAGAAAACGGATATCATATGATATTGCAAGTTTAATAAAAAAATTTTAACAATCCAATTTATAAAAAAAGTGGATTTAAATAAATACATGTAACGGTTTTATAACATTTCTACAAAACATAACTGAATAAGCTGTCAGTTAACAGACTAATACAAACGGTTACACCAAGTATTACAACAAGTATAAATAATAATTGGGGCAACACGCCCGAATATACAGACGGATCATAACTAGATTATCCAAAAGAATGATTTGCCTACTACAAAAGTCCTACAACATCCGCAAAAATGCTGTAGCTCCCTAACACTGGAAAGAAAAGGTCAAAACAGGCGCCCTTGCGGCGAAGCACATGAGCATAAATGAGAACCACACAAGAAAAAGAAATATAAACGGGCCAGGGCCCGGTTTGATATGATATACATCTGAATAAAATGCACTACAGTTATGAGGGCTAACATCCTAAACGGGTCAAGCTTGCTCTTCATATAAGAATCATCCTCACCCCTCAACTAAGTGCACATCCTAGCGCCATAACATTCATTAAGTTAAACTATTAATCAAATTAAGAGAGGGATAGGTAAATTCCATTTTAACATGCGTGAAGTGCAAACTCATAAAATATAACTTCATAAGTCCTTTTGTCCCTGGGGAAACATATGCCATACAGATGGTTTATAAATGCATTAGCCATTTATGAAATGCCACATTCGTGAGAATAGTTACAATCAAAATATAACGATTCTAAGACCATTCTTTCGGGAGTCACCCCACTGGATGCGCCCCTAAATGCTATCATCTTCCAAGGCCTATAACTAAGACCACCTGGTCACCCCAAATCGCGTTGCATGGGAAGCGGCCATATACCTTCGACAGTGAGTCATAACCATACCCGGAATTACTTCACTTTGAATAAAACAACAACAAAATGTAACCACCAGTCCTATGGCCGAGGACTATATTCTCCCTGCATTCACTAGCCAGGGGATTTACCTCATTCGCGTAACTTCCCTTGTGATAGCATTTAGAGAGGTATGTATATAAAATCCATAAATCACAAGATATGCCAATTTAAAATGTATATTTATTATATCCAGAACCATATGTACTGAACGACATAAACTACAAAGTTTAATTGCCTCCATACTAGCCTCCGAGAGTTCACGACAACATTATAAGCTACCAAGTGTAATTTTCATCACACTAGTCCCTAAAGTCCAAAACAATACCACCCAACTCTCACCTAGTCCTAAACTAGCTTACTATATGGAAAAGTGTGACACCCCGCCTAGTTAAATATCGGGTGATCAGTCCTTTATTAAATTATAACCAAGGTGAACGGTTGGTTCATTCTTAGCATCACTGTCGCAAAATAACTTTTCAAATTAAACACCCTAATTAATTAAGCTAAGTGAAAAAACCATTTTAAAACATTATTTCCATATTTAATTTAAGCCCATTAATAAAAACCTTTCATAATTCATAGTTTTAAGAGTCACACAATAACTAAACTGGAAAAGATAATCCAAGCAATTTAAGATTCAAATAACTAATAAAACCTTTAAAACTTCAAAGGAAAAACATCTGGATAGTAACAAATCCCAAAGTAGAAATGCTGGAAGTAAATGAATCACAATCTCTGTCAAAACCAACTGAATAAGGAAAAAGGGTGACACATGCCCAACTGGATAAAACATAACTAGGAGTGGAATCAATAATGAGGCCGTCTAAGCGAAAGGCCTGCAACTCCCACCTAAGCTACAACACGTTCCTTCTAAAGAATCCTAAGCATGACGTCCCTGTGACTGGGCACCTGTAATATATACATATATATACAAGAGAGAAGAGATAACAGGAAATGGGTCAGAGCCCGATTGTAAAACAGTTAAAAATTTAGTTTAGCAAGTATTTAAAATGCTTACCGACTAATGCAACAATCATATTAGTATGCGACACTCTCTTGAGAAATTCTCACCTCTCTTCTAATGTGCACACCTACCTCACTATTAACCCCCACAAGTTAAACTTCTCTTAAATTTTCTCATAAGATTTCATGCCGACCATTACTAGGACTAAGATAATTAATTTCTGAGAGTAAAGCTTTCATAAGGGTTTCATTTCATTATAAAGTCTTTCAACATTGCCTCAAACTTTTCAAACACTTATATTAAAGTTGAAATATTTATTCATTACTTAACTACTTTTAGTCATAGTAGAAAGTTCCCAATTTCAAGTCTCTCTCTCTCTCTCTCTCTCTCTCTCTCTCTATATATATATATATATATATATATATATATATATATATATATATATATATATATATATATATATATATATATATATATATATACTATCAGCACCCCACATAAAATTTATGGTGCGGGCATACTATGCTACCAAGTCCCCGTATCATGCGTACTAAGGGAAATACTAGTTTGGAATCACTCTCGAACTATATTAACACAAAACACATACAAAATGAGGCGAAGCATAGTTCCAAGTCATTAAGAGGTTAGCACATACCCTCACGTCTCTTAGGACCGTCTGACTATCGATCAGATAGCCTGTACCAAGGATTCCTATGTTCTAGGGTACAAGTCAATATCCCCCATAAAGTTCCCATCGAGATAAGACTGTCCCCGCGCGATAATCTCAGTGATAACAGGTAGCGCGGGCATGATTTTTACACGTATATAGTATATGCATAGACACAGTCATATATATGTATACTACCATTCCCATTTCTAAATTTGGTACACCCACGACCCATTCTTATGATATTCATTCTTAGTACACTTTACTAGATTATCCCGTATAATGGCTCGTCTCTTTTATTCTTATATATGGGATTATTCCAAACTTACTTCGTATCACTCATAGTATCCTATTCCCCCCAAGTATAATTTCAGTAGGTACTCTTTTATTTTACGACGTAACTTCCTTACGAGTCTCACTCCTTTAGACACACGTTCCCCTTATTCCCTAAGTGTAATTCACTCCCCGTTAACCCTAATTTCGTCTTACATTAAATGCTCCATTTTTATAAAGTCATACTGGTCCTCTTTATGTCCCAAAATGTTCTAACAATAATGTCCAAAGATTACTACTCATTTAAATCGAAATATACTATTAAAAAAAAGGGGAATATGAGTTTTCCAGGAGGGGTCGATCGATCGATGGAAGTGGGTCGATCGATCGATCATTCGATCGATCTATGCTCTTTGGTCGATCGATCGATCAAGTAGTTATGATGAAACTGCAGAAATACCAGTTACGGGAATCCTATTCCAAACTCATCCAAATCATCATATTTGATTTCCAAACTCCCAATAATTGATGCTACAAGTGTTATGTACACAAATAATTAATATTCTACATAAGACATGTGAGTTTTCATCAAGTGTAACGAATTAAAAGGGACAAAATCTATTTAAATCTCAAGAACCCTAATATTTTCTTTAACTTAGTTCTTCCCATTCGTTTTTCAGATTTTCTACTCCTAACTCAATGCAAATTTGTGGTTCCACCTCTACATATGAAATAGATTTCCAGAATACTATTTTTACCTCTACAACATATAAATTCTAGTCTCCAATATATGTTTTCTTTCACAAAAACTAGTCCTAATCAACCCTATAGAATAATTTCATTAAAGCATTAAATAAAATAAAGCAAGATAGATACTTGCCTGGAAATACTTGTTTCAGACTTGTGGAATAAATTGGTGTGGTTGTGATCCTTGTCCCGCGATCTACAATTTGGCGGTGACGGCGGTGCAAACGGTGAAGTTCTTGGCCTAGAACTTCTTGGAAAGCTTCTCCTCTTCCTCTCCAATGGCCATCATTGGTTTTTGGTTATGCTCACCCTTGAAGACAACCCCTAACATCTTATAAAACCTTAAAAATTCGTGGGTTTCCATGCCCAAAAATAAAAAATGCCTAAAACGCCCTCCCGGGATGCTAATTAGGCCTAAAAACGCCCCAAGACCCAAACTAAACCCCCAGGTATATTATTTTGACTATCTCAACCCTTACGGACACATTGACGCACTCGAAATGATCATACGGATGAATTAAAATTTATTCACCTTAAATAATCATAATTCAGTCCTGACACGACACAGGCGCGTCCTGACTTAAATTTCCATAATTGTCATTTTATTCACTTGTGATAATTTTTATAAAATCAATCTTATATATTACTTTACTCATTTAGTAATATTCGACAAATTTGTAATAATTACTAACCTCGTCACGCTAGTAAATAATAAACAATTTTTTTGAATTAATAGTAAATTAATTTATCTCAAATAAATTTAATACATCCCTAAATTTAAAAGCCACAAAATACGGGGTATTACATACTTCCCCCCTAATAACGAAATTTCATCCTGAAATTCGAAAAATAAGGTCTACCTGGTAAAACAAATCTGGATACCTTATCAGTACGCAAACTATCTACTTAGTAAGGCGCTTAATTACTGTAGCCCCCACCTTGCAGTAAGCTTTTTTAACACTCTCATTAAAGAAACTTCACATTGTGCTCCTATCCTACATCATTCGCATAAGACATGCGTATATATTATTAATTCCCATCATTTTAATATCATTTGGAGGCTACACCTCACTACATGACAACTACTCGAATTTCTAAACACAAAACTCCCATTCTGAGAGAAACCATACGAACATCTGATCACTCTTGTTCGCCTAAAACAGTGGTGGAATCCTACCATAGTCATCCGATTCTAACTCAACCAATCCAAAATTTTGATTATCTGCCCATCTCTTAACATTCAGAGTGAGAAAGTTAAGATTTTCCCCACATCAAAACCTCATATGCATCATGTTCACAACAAACAGGTACGCGTGCTCCCATAGAACCCTACCATTAGGTAATATCATCCCCCAATTACCGTACTATACTCCACTTGATAGTTATTACCCTTGCGAAAGTAAAACGATCACAATGAATCCAAAATTACATTCACGCGGCTCCACTAATCGTTAATCTCCGTGCGCCTGTTCCTCGGCTATGGGTGATACATCCTGCTCAAAATGAAACGTTACTCACGCTGCTTCCTAAAATCCCATATTGAAGGTGGGATTCAAAAATCTCATCCTGATTCAAAATAATTCCGTGTAGGACCACGTACCGGCGCGATCCTTACTTGTAAAGGAGGACTGGGGCACACTAGTTAATATTGCATATCACTCTAAGGAGTGTCAATCACTTCTTTCTTAGGCATCTCGTTCCACATATTCGAAGGAACTTTTGATCTTACCTTGAGGTTGGCAACTCATCCAAGAAACTTTACGGACTTTACCGGCCTCTTCCACTATAGGAATTGTCGATAGACCCATAATTTCTCTGGTTGATCCTCTTATTCCAACCGATCTCTATCTATGAGTGGTGCATGCAGAGACTCCTCACTATGTCCCACTAAACATCGAATTTTACTTGAAATGTCTCACATTAAGTGACATTTAATACTCCCTCTGGGTACCCAGAATTAATACCATGGGCCTAGACGAGTAGCCCAATTCTGGCGGGCCAAAGTCCAGGCTCCCCACCTCTTATATTGATCCGGTCTCTTCCCACGTTCCCCTGAAGGGAAGTTATAGGAGAGATGGAAGACGTGGGGGAACCCATCACCCCCACTCACCTAAATGTACATGTATATATTAAACCCTAGGTCCGGGGCAAAAGGACAAGTTGTATTCTCTGTAATCACTCCCCGGAGTATATAGAAATAATACCAACTGCACCACAGTGGACGTAGGCACTTCTTTGCTGAACCACGTATATCCTTTGTTGTGTGATTGTCGTTTTACATTCCTGTTTCTTACTTGGTGATTGCCTTTCTCCTATCTATTTGTGTTGCATAATAATTGTCACCACAATTGGCGCCGTCTGTGGGAATCGTTCATCTTTCCCTGAGAAGAGCCCACACTAAGAAAGGAGTTTAAAATGTCTGGTCATAGCAGTAATGCCCCCCAGGCAGGGGATATTCAAGAACCACCTGCTCCTCGCAGGATCAGGTCTGAAGTTCGATGTTCAGATCAGAGGGCTCGCTTGGAAAGGCCAGCCTCAAAAGAAAGCCAGGGACCAGCGAAGTCCACACAGATATCCAGATTGATTGATGCATACGAGGTAAGGCTCCACGAGCAGAGAGAGTCTTCTCGCAGGTACGAGGCTGAGAATGCTCGCCTGAAAAGAAGACTGGAAAGACTGGAGGGGGAGTTTCGTCCTGATAACAGGAGACGTCCATACCGCACTCCTAGGCCTCAGGCGAGCAAGTCTCGCAGCCAAGGAAGGAGCCTTAGGCGAGGATATCAAAAGGTTGAGGGAGACAAATCAGACGATGACCTCCATGAGCAGCTGCGAAGAGCTCTCCGTTACCAGAGCCCTGCTCGCAGCGACGAAAACATATGAAGTCTGGTCTGCAGGGAAATGGACCAACATCCTGCCCACCACGGTGCCAGATCAACCAGAGAACTCACAAAGCGAGCTCTCAAAACCCAGATGAAATCACCCTTCACGAGGGAAATTAAAAAAAGAAGAAGCCCCCAAGAAATTTGCCATTCCAAGGTTCAAGATTTATGACGGCAAGACTGATCCCATCGATCACGTCAGGAAATACTGATAGGCCATGACCCTCTGGAATCACCGAGATGCACTGATGTGCCGCATTTTCCCTTCGAGCCTGCATGATGTGGCATAAAAATGGTTTGAAAGACTCCCCCACCGGTCCATCAGAAATTTGAAATCCCTGGCTGAGCTCTTTAAGGCCCGGTTCATCACTAGCAGCTCCCATCCAAAAAGGATGGATGCTTTACTGACAATGAAGAAAATGCCTCAAGAAACACTCCGAGACTACGCGAAGAGGTACTGGGAGTTATTCAATGAGGTCTAAGATTGCTCAGAACCAGTGGTAGTGGTCTCTTTTAAAATTGGGCTACCCATCTCCTCCCTTCTGTACCAGTCCCTGATAAAGAAGGAAGCTATGACTATTGACGACCTAATGGCTCGCATCGAGAAGTACGCTAAGGTGGAGGACGTCACCTACCTCAACACAGGAGAAGACGGTCGAGCTAAACTCACTATCAAGGGAAGTGAAAAAACTGAGAACCAGAAGAAAGGAGAAAAGAACGGGGGCAAAAATGGCTCCAAGAACGGAAGGAACCATGACGCGTCGAAAGCATTCCAGGCGGTCAACACCATCTTCAAAGAACCTATTTATAAAATTCTCGTGAAGATCAAAGATGAGCCATTCATCAAGTGGCCCAGGAAGATGGGAGGAGATCCCTTGAAGAGGAACAACGCGTTAAGATGCGCTTTTCACAAAGAGGGAGGACATAAGACCGAGCACTACAAAGCTCTTAAGTCTCACCTCGAGGAGTTGGCCTAGTCTGGGCATTTGAACGAGTTTGTGGAGAAGAAGGCAGAGAAAGAGGTTGCCAACAGAGAGGCGAGACCTGATAACGTGCTGGAAGATGACGCTGGACATGAGTTCGCGGTAATCGACGGGGCATCTGATGCTAGGCAGATACAAGGAAACTCAGCTCGAATGGAAATGAAAAAACTCACAGCGGTAATGGAGGCTTTTCAGATCGATCCAGCAAAGTTATAGTCAGGAAAACGTCGATAAGAAGATGGCATCGACTATAACAAGCATATTATCTTCACAGATGAAGATCTGGTGGGAGTGAGGACCCCACATCATGATGCTCTGATCATTACGCTCAGGATAGTTAACTTTGATGTCAACAAATTGCTCGTCGATCAGGGAAGCTCGTCCGAAGTGATGTATCTCGACCTATCTAGAAAGTTGAAGTTAAGCGTTACCAACCTAAAGGAAGCTACTGTCCTTTTAGTTGGCTTCACTGGGAAAATAACTATGCCCCTGGGAAAGATTGTACTACCGGTGCGCACTAGAAACGTCTCCAAGATGATCAAGTTTTTGGTAGTCGACATTGATTCGCCATATCAGGCCATCCTTGGCAGGGGATGGCTTCATGCGATGAAGGCAGTCTCCTCGACCTACCATCAGAAACTCAAGTATGTAACCGAGTGAGGAGTAATGGAGATCCACGACGACCAAGCGATGGCAAGGAGGTGCTTCATAGCAGCCATCCTCCCAAAGCCAGAAAAGAAGGCTGATCAACCCAACGAGAAAGTTAAAGAAGGTGTGACACCTTCCAAATAATAATTAAAGTATGGGAGACCTAGAGTAGAGGAGACCAGGCTCCTTCCCTCCGAGCGGGTCGTCGAAGACCTGGTAAAAGTTACGGCTAAAGATGGTGACAGTAACAGAGTCTTCTTAATTGGAGCGTCTCTCACCGATCAAGAACAAAAGGAATTGACAACCCTGTTGAGACGAAACGTAGACGTTTTCGCATGGAAACCATACGAGATGCCCGGAATTGATCCTATAATGGTTTATCATCAGCTGCACGTCGATCCCACCTTTAAACCGATCACGCAGAAGGCAGGGCGAACTGCACCTGAGAAGGCTAAAGCGGTCGAAAAAGAAGTTGAAAAACTTCTAGATGTAGGATCCATACGGGAAGTACAATTCCCCAAGTGGCTATCCAACCCAGTAGTTGTTCCGAAGAGCAATGGAAAATGGAGAGTTTGCATCGACTTCACTGACCTCAACAAAGCATGCCCTAAAGATAGTTTCCCCCTCCCGAAGATAGACCAACTAGTAGACGCCACCGCAGCTCACGAGCGAATGAGTTTCCTAGATGCATACTCAGGGTATCACCAATCCCCTTATATTCCCCAGACCAGGATAAAACAATGTTCATCACTACAGTTGGGTTATACTGCTACACAGTTATGCCCTTTGGGCTCAAGAATGCAAGGGCAACATATCAGCGACTGGTTACAAAGATGTTCAAAGATCAGATGGGAGACACCATGGAGGTCTACATCGATAACATGCTCGTTAAAAGCAAGAAGAAGGGGAATCACCTCTCAGACCTATCAAACACCTTCGAAATTCTAAGGAAGTACCGAATGAAACTTAATGCAAGCAAGTGTTCCTTCGGTGTCCAGTCAGGAAAATTTCTTGGGTACTTGGTCAGTAAGAGAGGCATAGAGGCTAACCCAGACCAGATCGATGCAATCAACAGGTTGTAACCCCCTCGCACAATCCGGGACATACAGAAGCTCACTGGTATGCTCGCTGCCTTAAATCGCTTCATCTCCAAATCCTCTGAGAAGTGCAAGCCTTTTTTCCAGCTTCTAAAGGGAAGTAAAACGATAGAGTGGAGCCCAGATTGCTCGCGAGCATTGGACGAGCTCAAGTCCTACCTAAGCTATCCACCACTTCTTGTCAAACCATAGTAAACGGATTCTTTGTACCTGTACCTCTTCATATCCAATCACACTGTCAGCTCTGCGCTAATATGCGAGGTTGCAGGAATTTAGCACCCCGTTCATTACGCGAGCAAGACCTTATTAGACGCCGAGCAAAGGTACCTGCCATTGGAGAAGCTCGCCTTTGCACTAGTAATAGCCTCGAGGAAGCTGAAGCATTATTTCGAAGCTCATACTATCATCGTCCTTACATCGTATCCCCTTAAGGTAGTCCTAAGGAAAGAGGATTTGTCGGGCAGACTGTCTAAGTGGTCAGTCGAGCTCGGTCGGTTTGACATCCAATTTCAACCAAGGACAGCTATCGAGGGTCAGATCCTTGCTGATTTCATAGTCGAATTCACGGGCGAAGAACTCTCCGACCAACCTCAACCAACAAGGCAAAAGGAGAACCCAACAAAAGAGGAAACCTGGAAACTGTTTGTTGATGGAGCCTCTAACTCCAAGGGGGAAGGGGTTGGCATTGTCCTCATCACTCAAGAGAACACAATCCTTGAACAAGGAATCAGGCTTGGATTTGCAGTCTCCAACAACGAAGCAGAGTACGAAGCCCTAATAGCCGGCCTCCAAAAGACGCATACTTTGGGAGCAAAACATTTACAGGTGTTCGGCGATTCCCAACTGGTCTCCAATCAGATAAATGGAGATTACAATGCAAAGAATGAAAGAATGGCAGCCTACCTCGCCTTAGTGAAAAAACTAATGTCAAGCTTTGAAGAGATCAACGTCCAACAGTTTTCTAGGGGGCAAAACAGTCACGCTGATGCCTTAGCAGCCCTGAGTTCGGCAGTTAACTCCGACCTAAAAAGAGTCATCCCCATCGATTTCCTCACTTGCCCAAGCATCGACAGCAATCCACCAAGCATGAAACACGTACTCTAGGTAGGGTCAGCCCCCAACTGGATGGACCCCTTAAGAGAATATTTAAAGTATGGCACGCTCCCGGATGACAAGAAGACCGCCCATCAGATAAGAGTCAAAGCTGCTCGATTTCACTTATCCCTAGAAGGTAACTTGTATAAGAAATCCTTCTCCGGTCCCTACCTCCGATGCGTCCACCTAAGGGATGTCGAGCAAGTGATACGCGAGCTTCATGAATGAATCTGTGGAAGCCACACCGGAGGAAGGTCTCTAGCCTTTCGAGCAATGAAGGAAGGCTATTGGTGGCCATATATGCAAAAGGACTCTGTAGTGTATGTCCGCAAATGCATGAAATGCCAACTCCACGCTCCTATGGTCCACCAACCCACCAGCGATCTAAACTCCCTATCCAGCCCATGGCCATTCACCCAATGGGGAATGGACATCGTGGGACCACTGCCTACCGCTGCCGGCAATCGCAAATATTTGTTGGTTGCGACTGACTACTTCACCAAATGGATCGAGGCAGAACCCCTGGAGAACATCCGAGATGTAGATATTATAAGGTTCATATGGAGGAATATAATCACTCATTTTGGGATCCCCAGAACTATCATCACCGACAATGGAACCCAGTTCGATAATGGCTCCTTTCAAAATTTCTGTGACGAATACGGTATCAGACACCATTTCAGTTCGGTGGCCTACCCTCAGAGAAATGGCCAAGCTGAGGCTTCCAACAAAACCGTTATCGATGGATTGAAGAAGCGATTAGAGCGAGCCAAAGGCGCATGGGTAAATGAACTACCTCACATCCTATGGGCATATCGGACCACTCCTCGGCGAGCAACAGGAGAAACCCCATTTTCGTTGACATACGGCATCCCACTCGAAGCAGGTTTGCCTACAATGAGGTCCAACCTTGTCGACCAAGGCCATAATAATGAAGCATTATTCGCTGAGCTCGACCTAGCCGACGAGCGCCGAGAGCTAGCCCTAGTGAAACTAGCGAGCTACCAGCAACAGCTCGGGAGGCATTACAACAAAAGGGTTAACCCGAGGGCATTCTGAATTGGGGACTATATTATAAGGAAAGTCCTGAGTAGCGCAGTGAAATCCTCAGACGGTAAGCTAGGTCCCAACTGGGAAGGACCCTTTAAAGTAACCAGAGACGACCTGCAGGGCGCCTATCACTTGGAAACGATGGAAGGCAGAGAAATACCACGAGCATGGAACGCAGCTAATCTCAAGAGATTCTATTTTTAGATCTTTATATTGTATTCTTTTATTATACAAGTGCATTTCCCTTATTAATGAAAGTTATTTAATTGGTTACACTCTGATTAGTAACAGCTGCATTTATCGCACATCTTTTCCAAGTAACAGGCACATTGATCACTATACTATAGCAGGGGAATACCCCTCCTCAGGCCATGGTCATGAAACATGAAGAACCTCTTAGCATTGCCCCTGGCAATATATGAAGCCCTACAGGGGATCCTTAGGCAATACGATCAAGTTTTATACTGGTCATCAAAACTCCTTTGATTGAATAAAATCCTGATCGGATGGAACATCCAACCTGAGGTGTGTCCTCGCCAATTGCCCCACTTAGGCCTAAGGGAGTGTGACGACACAACCTAAAAGGTAAAGTGATGCACAATGGTATCTCGATATTATACTGGACTGGGAGGACACTCGCATGACAAAACAAACTTAGAAGGTTATAAAGCAGTAAGAATATGAAGAATATGATCCACACGTTTAGTCGGCAAGATTTCCCAAAACACAAACTTTTCATTAATTAATCATATTTACAACAATGGTGATACATGTTTACTCGGCGAGCTCGCCCAAAGCATTTACATTACCAAAAAGAACAAAAAATAACAACTGGAAAAATCTCAATGGGGGGGAGGCCTCCGAGCGAGATAGTCAGCCACTCGAGCTCTTCGTCCGTCATCGGAAGAAGGAGATAACTCTTCCACAACCTCATTTGCATCCGACTCCAATAATTGCCGAGGAATAGCATCGATGGGGATCCATCGATCATCCCTCCGGAAGGGGTTATGCATCATGATAGAGGGAGACATCTCATGGCGATACCAGAGCATCAAGTTCCTCGAGACTTGTAGCCCCTTCAAGGCACTTAGCCATCCCCTGATAAAAGAAAGCTCCTCAAACTCAGACAACCTTGTTGGAGCATCTGACCAACCCTGGTCATAGCCGTCAGGCCACGCTTGCCGAGGACCTTTCTTGAACAAGTGCCGCAACCGGGTGACATCCCTTTGAAGCCTAACAGCAATCACATAGGCTCGCTGGACATCACCAAGGAGTTCTTCCATTTCCTTATCTCGAAGTTCTTCCACTTCACTATTTCTGCTCCTGGCGCTCCTACCAGCTCGCGGAATGGGTGGGAGAGTGGAACCTCGCGACACAGGAGGAGTAACACTCTGACCAGCTCTAGTTCGCGATGATGAGGAACCTTATAATACTGCTGGAACAGTGCTCGGTGCATGATCTCTAAGTCGTAAGACTTCTCTCCTCAGGTCCTCATTCTCCTGCTAAAGAACCTCCCCAATTTGGTTGATCTCGGAGGCCTCTAATAGCTTTGTTCTCAGCACATTGACCTCCTCTTGGACTGAGGCACCAATGTCCTCCATCTCCTGGAGCCTGTCCTTCAGCTTGGCCATAAGTTCAGATTGCTCTTTATACTTATGATTTCTAGATCTAAGGGATTTGCAAAGTTTAACGAAGGCCTGGCGAACTTCGGGACTCGCATTGGGACCAAGGGTCCTGCCCAATTGGGAAGTAGCAGGAATGTAATCATCCACGTCAACTAACTACAAGCGAGAGAAAGATGAAGGAGAGAAAGAGACAAATCAGTGCGAGCAAAAAATGAAGCCGTTTCATTAATAAAGAATTGGAGTTACATCGAACAGTAAAGGCAAATTTTACAGACAGAAAAAACCAAAAGTACAGAGAAATCCTAGTAGATAACTAGTTGACAACCTCAAGTGGCCCAGAGGTCGATGGCCCCTTCCCCTTGTCAACATCAGCAGGAGCACCGCCCTCAGCAGGGGTAATCTCTGTCCCCACAACCAGAGAAACATCAGCAGGGGTAGCTTGAGGAACAGGATCGACGCCTTCAACAGCTGCTGCAGGAACTTCATCCACGATTGGCTTCGGACCTGGGCCATGCTCGTCAAACAAGGGAGAATCGATATCAACGCCAGCAGCCAAAAAGGCCTTGTTCCAGCCTTTCTTGAAGTTCAGACGACTAATATAGCCTATCTGAACTTCAGCATCCTCATATTCTACAGCCCAATTGGAATTTTATGAGTCCTCCTTGGCAGTGACAACCTCAGACTCTTTCTTCTTCAGCTCTTCAAATAGCACCCTGTTGTCCTAAAAAATCGCTAGCTTGCTCAAGCAAACCAGATCATAGGCCTACTGCATCTCTTTTAAGTCCTTGACTGCTGCGTCCTTCTCCTTGTTGGCAGTAGCAAGTGCCAGGTCGGATGAAATCCGAGCAGCGTCAACGGCTTTAAAGCTAGCCTCGAGCTCTTTACCTTTTAGCTTTAGGGCAACATTTTCCTTCTCCAGCTCGTTGTTTCTCTTCACCAGCTCGTCGCGTGAACGATACAGCACGGCGAAGTCAGTAACAAACTTAAAAAAAAGAAGGCATCAGAAGAAGAAAATGAGGGATTTCAGAACAACATAGGAGAAAAGGGAAAAACCTTACCAGAGCAAGCCTTTGACTAGCCTGAAGGGCCAATTGCTCGGACCCTACCGCCCTTTGGCGATCAGCCAGGAGAACAGCTCTCTCAAGAAGAGTTGGGGCCAACTGGGGAGAAATTGCCACAAAGGCCCCCTCAGGCAGTGCGGACACCAGGACTAAGGCCTGTCCGGCCTTCGTCCTCGCTTATGCCCTCCTTCTCTCCTCCTCCTTCTCACTCTCCTTCTTCTTCCTCTCCTCTCCTCTACCCTCCTCTTCTCTTCCACCTTCTTCCTATTTCCTTCCTTTTTTCTTTCTCTCTTTCTCTCTCTCTCACCTGCTCCTTTTCCTTCCTCTTCCTCTCCTGCTTCTAAGCAGAGGATCGAGAACCAGTAGCCACGGCCCCAGAATTAGATTTTTGCTTCTTCGACCTTTGTACAAGGAGCACATGGTCCTCATCATCATCATCTCTGATCAAGTTCTTCTTTGGAGGAACCATCTCCTCGCTCGAACTGCTGGAAGTGCTCGACGATCCTCGAGCTTCAGAAACCTCCCTACGATCAGAGGAACTGCTACTACTAGAGCTCTCTCCCCGTAAATCACTTATAGCTCCTACAATGTCACTCTCAGAGCTGCTCTCTTCCTCGTCCAACTGGATAGGACCCGAAGCAGTCTCTTCGAATAAATCAAACTCTGGGATACTATCCACAGGCCTTGTAATGAAGCTGGAGCCAACGTCCTTGTACTTAAGCAGAAAGGCAGCAGACTTGGGATGCTCGCCGTCACCCAAAGGCTCCATGATATTCCAAGCCTTAACCAATTCCGAGATACGAACCTCGCTGAGAGCAGGCTCCAAGTTCTTTGACCTCGCTGTGGAAGAAGAAGCAAAGATGAGTTAAAAAGATCACAAATCACCAAAAGTCAAAAAAACAATACAATGTCTACCTATGTATTCCTCCCCATAAAAGGGAACAGAGAACCTCTCAGACCTCGACCCTTCACATTGGGGAGAAAACTGCCAATTTCTAACAAGGAAACCTTCTTGCCAGTAGTCCTTATGGGAATCAGGTAGATTTACTACCAATACCCTGTCAGTGCTCCTAGCTTTGAGGTAAAGAACACCAGAGCTAGTTCGAGAAAAGGAGTAGAAAAAATAGACCTCGGCGAGCCCTAACCTAGTACCATACAATTGATTTATCCTATGTACGCCATTTACTATTTTTCACACATTGGGCGAACATTGTGCAGGAACAATATTAAAATAGCCAAAAAATGCAAAAATAAATCATTAGGAGGAAAAGTGAGTCCTCCCTGGGAAAGCAACAAGACGTGGATCCAGTGGGCATCATCTATATCCCTAACGTTTCTAGGAGGGGAGGCACGACACTCAATATCTACCCACTCAGGGATGTTGTAAAACTTCCTAAATTCAGAGATTGACCTATTTCCAATCTTCGCCATTGGAAAACCCTAGAAAAGCTACAAACTCAAAGAGAAAGTACAAAGAAAGGGCACAAGAAACTTACAAAATAGAAGATCGATTCAAGCGATGAAGAAGCACGAGCCCAAACAACTAGGAAGCAATGAGAATGGAGATTGAGAGAAGAAGGTACGAAGCGCTAGAGCTCACATAAAGTAGAAGAATGCTGGAAAGACTGAAGCGACGATAGAAAAGTGGCTATTCCAACAAACCTTCAAATTTTTCTAATCATAGTGCACAGTAAACGAAGCGGGTGCAGCCAAAATCAACTTCACAGCTTTCAAAGAATTGCAAAAAAGTCATTATGGCTAATCATTTAAATTTATTGAGCCCATGAACATGGCCCAACAAACTTAGGGGCAATTATGGGTACCTAGAATTAATACCATGGGCCTAGACAAGTAGCCCAATTCTGGCGGCCCAAAGTCCAGGCCCCACACCTCTTATTTTGATCTGGTCTCTTCCCACGTTCCCCTGAAGGGAAGTTATAGGAGAGATGGAAGACGTGGGGGAACCCATCACCCCCACTCACCTAAATGTACATGTATACATTAAACCCTAGGTCCGGAGCAAAAGGACAAGTTGTATTCTCTGTAATCACTCCCCGGAGTATATAGAAATAAAACCAACTGCACCACCGTGGACGTAGGCACTTCTTTGCTGAACCACGTATATCCTTTGTTGTGTGATTGTCGTTTTACATTCCTTTGTCACCACACTCCCCTTCATTCCTTGGCGTATTACCGAAAGTTCCGACCCGTGTACTTTTCTCCACAATGTGCACTTCTGGACTTTTTATACCATACTAACATCATCATTCTTTGTATGCGTAAGTCGTTCTCACATTCGACTAATTATAACACCACTCCGAGTGTCCTCCATAATAATTAAATTCTACCCTTCTCAATGAATACTCCTTTCAAATGGCTTCCCACAGTCTTCTAACCAAATTCGGGTGTGCTACTCTAGTCCCACACGTATATATGGATTATCGTCCCTCATGTGACGCTTAATACACTCTACCACTTCCACCTTGTTATGCTAGTCCCACAAACATATATCCCACACATCCATTCCCACGTCCCTTCAACTCAGACGATTCTAACATCAGCTAACCAAGATGCCCACATTTTGTAACACCCCGACCGCCCGAGAAGAGCGATCAGAGCGCTACTTATCGATAAAACTAACCAAATCCCCAATGCAACAAGGTATAGAGTATCTAAATCCCATAATAACAAAATAGAAAATACAAATCTCTGATCCCTTCAAATAAGTACAGCAATTCTCTCGAATAAGTACAATAACTAAAATAAATCACTAATGCTCTATACATCAAAATAATTACAAGTCTTCTTTCTTGTATTAAAAATTTTCTCCTGATAATCCACACTAAAAATCATCCCAACTCTTTATTTCCCTTGTGTTTCTAATGCGGTTATAACACTTGGGTACTCTCAATCACCTTAGAAATCGAAATTTTAAATTCTCCTTATAATCGTTCCACTCCTCAACTCGTGGTGATACAACTTTTAATGCTTTCTTACCACACAACCGACTTCACTGGCCTTAAATCATAACTCAACTTCCAACTTACAGATATAATTACCTGCTCCTATTATGACCATGGTACCAAACTCATGGACTAATGACAGAACATCTCCCTATTTCCAACCTTATGCTAAATTTCATGTGTGGGATGTCTTGCAAAGCGAAATCCAAATAAGGAAATCACCGATACACTACTACCTAGCATTATCGATTATCAAAATCAGTTAGGCCATCCGTCCATAGCATGTACCCCTTTATTCCGTCTCTTGACAGAAAAGTTACATCTCTTCCCATAATTATACTTAACAACGAAGATTTTGCCAATTGTACAATCATTCAAAAATTGGTGGTAATCTCACTCCATAAACTTCAAATACATACACTCGGGGTTCTCGAAATCCGATCCCCAAACATATGGGTCCAACTCTTAACTCTCACAGCCCTAAAGGATAGATATATCAATACGCCCTTCCTATCACTAAGTCTTGAGCACTAAACATCATAATGAGTTAAATCTTTTCGCTCAACAATAAACCTAATACATACCGAATCGTAACAACAAAGTCCTTACACGCATCGGGATCGAATATTTTGAGCCCACTATTCCCTCGGAAGTCTCTAAAATAGATACTATAAGTGTGAGTCCAACCCTCTCGCAGGTGAGGCCTCGCCAGAACAAAACATGCTGCACTAATGCAACCATTTCGATAGTCTTGCAATAACTGCCTACTATCGTTCTAACCATTACTATAAAGTTTTAACCAAGACAATATCATACTCGTATATCACATCCCTAAAATGAGTAATCTCAATAAAGTATATAACACTATTAATATACCCATTCATCCTCCGCGGATAGCACTAAGGATAATCCCGCTACACTAGGGAAAATATTCACATAGTAATAATGTTTATAGTTACACACATTAAACTCATCTCACATGCTAATATAGCGATGAACAAAGAAGTAGCGACTCACTCGGGTCACATAAAACATGCCTCATCCGTCGAGGATAAAACTCATACTTCTACCTCGCCAATCGTGTTGACTGCACAGATGGTCTCCGGACGTGACACACCTGTCTAAACCAAAACAAAACTACTTTAATCGTTGTCCCTTACTAGACACCATACTCTTGTCCCCTATACTCGCTTCGGGAAAAATATTTTAGCACGTGTGATTTCACTCTCCACAAAATACCTCGATACTTAATCCACTTATCACCTATCATACTAACCATATTAGGATTTTCCTTCTCTCGAACTTTGGTAGACTCGATTTTTGATGGCTACCCCCTTCGTTCCATTAGACTTATTGTCCCTAAAGAACATGTTACTGACTACAATAGTCCTTACTGAATCTACCCTCGCTTGATAAGCATTCAGCTATCCGAATCATTCAAATGGGTTCCCTGATGTGTATCCACACCCCCTTGTGGTGCTACACTACCACCGTTGTATCCAGTCTTATTCTTGACTAAATTCTTCGATTCTTTTAGCTTCCCACACAAAGAAGCATTATCATCTCCATTAACAAAGTACGACATTATCAACCTCTTAATCGACCATCCAACAGAATTCCCTTTTTAAGTGTTATTAATTATTATTACGAGTCGATCTCCCACTTGGAGTTCTATCATCCATTTGTATCTACATCCACCGATACAAGATTCGCTAATGGTTCTGATTCATATTCACAAATGGACCTGTGTCAAGTTCTCCTGTGATGAGTTCAGGACAACGTTCACATCTTATTCTGAGCATCTGATAAAGGAACATGCAGTCAAACTGTACCTAAGATTCTCCTATAGGTATAACATTCCACTTCTAAAAGTAGTGGATGACTCCCAACATGATAACTTTGTTCTTACAAGTCAAGAAAAAATTTCTCCAAAATTCCACTTTCAGTTAACCACGCTCCCTCATATGTCCAAACCTTCGGATAATTTACCTCCTCTGGCTAATACACGCAATTTTTGCATTTCTAAAATTCCCAAAATTCCCACTGATAGCTCTCTTTAATGTTTAGTCTTAATTTTTCCCAGTTATACCACATTTGGTGAGTTTACTCTTGCACCTCTTTCGACTATAGTAGAACATGGAAATCATAGGCTGCGCCCTATCCGTCTTTAAAGTCCTAGCTTCTCGTGCCATAATAGGGGTGACCTTAACTATGGTCGTCATCCTCGAATATACTTTACAACCTCAATAAAGACATTTCTCCTGATATCTTCTTAACGACCCTCGTCTGACATCCTTCATTGATCGGCATACGCACACATCCAAATGCAATTAGAATTCAATAATATACATACGTTATAGCAAGAGAACGGAATCTCACCATAGAAATCAACAATCCTAAACTTAGGCTCTATATCAAACAAAGCAATGCTGGAAGCATAATAAGCCGCACAGATCCTAAAGGACACTAGAACCTGATGCTCTGATACCACCTGTGACATCCCACCTAATTAAATACCGGGTGATCAGTCCTTTATTAAATTATAACCAAGGTGAACGGTTGGTTCATTCTTAACATCAATATCGCAAAATAACTTTTCAAATTAAACACCCTAATTAATTAAGCTAAGTGACAAAACCATTTTAAAACATTATTTCCATATTTAATTTAAGCCCATTAATAAAAACCTTTCATAATTCATAGATGTAAGAGTCACACAATAACTAAACTGGAAAAGATAATCCAAGCAATTTATGCATTCAAATAACTAATACCAACTTTGAAACTTCAAAGGAAAAACATCCGTCTAGTAACAAATCCCAAAGAAGAAATATTGGAAGTAAATGAATCACAATCTCTGTCAAAACCAACTGAATAAGGAAAAAGGGCGACACATGCCCAACTGGATAAAACATAACTAGGATTGGAATCAATAATGAGGTCGTCTAAGCAAAAGGCCTGCAACTCCCACCTAAGCTTCAGCATGTTCCTTCTAAAGAATCCTAAGCATGACGCTCCTGTGACTGGGCACCTGTAATATATACATATGTATACAAGAGAGAAGAGATAATAGGAAATGGGTCAGAGCCCGATTGTAAAACAGTTAAAAATTTAGTTTAACAAGTATTTAAAATGCTTACCGGCTAATGCAACAATCATATTAGTATGCGGCACTCTCTTGAGAAATTCTCACCTCTCTTCTAATGTGCACACATACCGCTCTATTAACCCCCACAAGTTAAACTTATCTTAAATTTTCTCATAAGATTTCATGCCGACCATTACTAGGACTAAGATAATTAATTTCTGAGAGTAAATCTTTCATAAGGGTTTCATTTCATTGTAAAGTCTTTGAACATTGCCTCAAACTTTTCAAACACTTATATTAAAGTCGAAATATTTATTCATTACTTAACTACGTTTAGTCACAGTTGAAAGTTCCCAGTTTTAAGTCTATATATATATTAATCACTCATATAATATATATACTATCGGCACCCCACGTAAAATTTATGGTGCGGGCATACTCTGCTATCAAGTCCCCATATCACTCCTACTAAGGGAAATACTAGTTCGGAATCACTCTCGAACTGTATTAACACAAAACACATACAAAATGAGGTGAATCATAGTTCCAAGTCACTAAGAGGTCAGCACATACCCTCACGTCTCTTAGGACCGTCTGACTATTGATCAGATAGCTTGTACCAAGGATTCCTATGTTATAGGGTACAAGTCAATATCCCCCATAAAGGTCCCATCGGGATAAGACTGTCCCGGCGCGGTAACCTCAATGATAGCAAGTAGCGCGGGCATGATTTTTACACGTATATAGTATATGCATAGACACAGTCATATATATTTACACTACCATTCCCATTTCTAAATTTGGTACACCCGAGTCCCATTCTTATGATATTCATTCTTAGTACACTTTACTAGATTACTCCGTATAACGGCTCGTCTCTTTTATTCTTATTTATGGTATTATTCCAAACTTACTTCGTATCACTCATAGTATCCTATTCCCCCCAAGTGTAATTTCAGTAGGCACTCTTTTATTTTACGACGTAAGTTCCTTACGAGTCTCACTCCTTTAGACACACGTTACCTTTATTCCTTAAGTGTAATTCACTCCCCGTTAACCCTAATTTCGTCTTACATTAAATGCTCCATTTTTATAAAGTCCTACTAGTCCTCTTTATATCCCAAAATATTCTAACAATACTATCCAAAGATTAGTGCTCATTTAAATCAAAATAAACTATTTAAAAATGGGGAATATTAGTTTTTCGGAGGGGTCGATCGATCGATGGAAGTGTGTCGATCGATCGATGCTCTTTGGTCAATCGATCGATCAAGCAGTTATGACGAAACTGTAGAAATACCAGTTATGGGAATCCTATTCCAAACTCATCCAAATCATCATATTTGATTCCCAAACTCCCAATAATTGAAACTACAAGTGTTATGTACACAAATAATTAATATTCTACATAAGACATGTGAGTTTTCATCAAGTGTAATGAATTAAAAGGGACAAAATCTATATAAATCTCAAGAACCCTAATATTTTCTTTAACTTAGTTCTTCCCATTCTTTTTTCAGATTTTCTACTCCTAACTCAATGCAAATTCATGGTTCCACCTCTACATATGACATAGATTTCCAGAAACATATTTTTACCTCTACAACATATAAATTCTAGTCTCCAATATATGTTTTCTTTCACAAAAACTAGTCCTAATCAACCCTATACTAATATCATTGAAGCATTAACTAAAATAAGGCAAGATAGATACTTGCCTGGAAATACTTGTTTCAGATTTGTGGAATAAATTGGTGTGGTTGTGATCCTCATCCCGCGATCTACAATTTGACGGTGACGACGGTGCAAACGGTCTAGTTCTTGGCCTAGAACTTCTTGGAAAGATTCTCCTCTTCATCTCCAATGGTCGTCCTTGGTTTTTGGTTATGATCACCATAGAAGACAACCCCTAACATCAGATAAAACCTTAAAAATTCGTGGGTTTCCATGCCCAAAAATGTAAAATGTCTAAAATGCCCTCCCGGGATGCTAATTAGGCCTAAAAACGCCCCGAGACCCAAACTAAACTCCCGGGTACATTATTTTGACTATCTCGACCCTTTCGGACACATTGACGCACCCAAAATGACCATACGGGTGACTTATAATTTATTCACCTTAAATAATCATAATTCATTCCTGACACGACACAGACGCGTCCCGACTTAAATTTCCATAATTGTCATTTTATTCACTCGTGATAATTTTTATAAAATCAATCTTATATATTACTTTACTCATTTAGTAATATTCGAAAAATTTTCAATAATTATTAACTCTCGTCACGCTAGTAAATAATAAACAATTTTTTCGAATTAATATTAAATTAATTTATCTCAATTAAATTTAATACATCCCTAAATTTAAAAGCCACAAAAATACGGGGTATTACAAAAAGACACTACCTTTCATTAATTAATTAATCCCCAACATAAGCCCGAATGCTCCCTTTCTAACCTAGGGTATTAATCCCCCTAATACAAGACCCTAATACCCTTTATTACTTTATATAAGAAGGTTCCTAAGCCTCAGACCTTAAAAGAAAATAGTAGAAGAAAATCCATTTTTTTTGGGGGGGGGGGGGGGGGGGGGGTAAAAAACAGGGTACTAATTGACCGACCCCTGACCCCCGGCCAATCACATTATTGAAATTTGCCTTGCGATAAAAGGAGTAGGCTCTTTCCTTTAAGCCCGATCGACCGCTATCTGGACCGCGGTCGACCGGTCGCACCAGATCCATCGGCCATCCCTCATTTTTCTCTTACAAAACCTAAATCTCTAAACCTAGTTTCTTCCACTTCTCTCAACATCATCATCTAATAAATTCACTCAATCATCCCTACTCAACAAATAACTAATATATCCAACTCAAATCATATCTAAATCAAAATCGAAAGGTTTAGACACCAAAATCATCAAAACCCACAAATGTTTTAAATATCAAAAGCACAACTATATATACAAATTATTCACACTCAATCATACATATATGCAAGTTAGAAACTTGCCTCAAGATTGTACCCTTGGATTCTCTTCTCGTAGCAACAATTCCAAGCCCTAAATAGCAAGTCTCCTCTTTCTCCCAAGCTCTCTCTTCTTTCTAACTCTCTTTAGATTTAGAAACATAAATGAGAAATAAATGTTCTTGGATGACTAAATTACCCAAATACATTAAGTCTAATCATTTAAATGCTACTACACAATTAAAATGACTCTTAACATCATAATTAAGTTAAAACTAGTCAAAAGTACCCTGGAACCCCAAAATAACACTTGGTACTTATATTTACTGTTTCAACCATTTTCGGACTAACCGTGCCCTCTAAATTGGCATCCGAAATATCGTTCATTATTTCATATTCCAACGTCATATTAACTCATTAATAATTATCCGATTGGAATATAAGTCATAACCGTCGCTTAAGGCACAACGACGCAACAAAACACAATGTTACACTATTTACATTCATTTAATGGTGAATATATAAAACTCGATAAACATTATCTCTTAAATCACTTAAAGTAATATTTACTCCAGTTTTCTTTATTTTATAAAATTACTCACATGGTAATTTAATATAAAAATAATTACTCATAAATAAGGGGTATTACATACTCCCCCCTTACAAGGGAATTTTGCCCTCAAAATTTAGGCGTGCCTTGTAAAAAGAGATGTGGGTACTTCTCTCAAATATCATCCGCTCGCTCCCAAGTTGATTCCTCGACATTGTGGTGTCCACATTAGACTCAGACCAAGGGTACCACTTTTGATCTTAGCCTACGCTCACCGTGATCTAAAATAGCAACCGGTTATTCCTTATATGAAATATCGGGTTGTAACTCGTTATCATAAAGCATGTTGATATGCTACGGGGCCTACCTTTGCAATAACCGAAAAAGGGCCTACATAGTGCGGCGCAAGTTTGCCTTTCTTCCCGAATCGTATTACACCCTTCATCAGGGATACCCACACTATAGCTTAATCCCCCACTTCCAATTCCACATGCCTGTGATTCGCGTCAGCATATTTATTCTGACGATCTTATGCAATTCATACGCGATTTCGAATAAGCTCAATCTTCTAAGAGGTATCTTGGATCATTTCAGGCCCAAGGAGCTTATTTTCTCCTACTTCCAACCAACAAGTAGGTGATCGACATGATCGGCCATACAATGCCTCATACGCTACCATACCTATCGTGAATTGGTACGAATTATTATATGCAAATTCGACCAATGGAAGGTATTTCTCCCATCCTCCTTTAAAGTCAAGTACTCACATTCGAAGCATATCTTCCAATATTTGGTTGACTATCTCCGTTTTCCCATCAGTCTGTGGATGGTATAAGGAACTCAACTTCAATTTGGTCCACATCGATTCTTGGAAACTTCGCCAAAAATGGGACACAAAAATCTTGTCTCTATATGAGACTATATTGATAGAAACCCCATGAAGTTTCATAATCTTCGCAATAAAGAGTCGGGCGTACCGTGCCGTATTATAATCCGTTCGAACTGGTAAGAAGTGTGTCAATTTGGTCAAACGATCGATAATTACCCAAATAGAATCATGACCGCTTTGCGATGTCGGTAATCCAGTGACAAAATCCATGGATATACTCTCCCATTTCCACACCGGTATTTCTAACGGTTGCAATAATCCCGTTGGTCGTTGGTAGTCCACCTTCACCACTTGACAAGTGGTGCATTAAGAAACAAATTTAGAGATGTCCCTTTTCATACCCGCCCACCAATACTGAAGGCACATATCTTGGTACATATTGTCTCCACCTGGGTGAACTGCAAATTTTGAACCCTGGGATTCATGACGGCACGTCTCAAATCTCTTTCGTCCGGGACTATAAGTCTTCCGTGGAAACGTAACCCACCCTCAGAACTAATTGAGTAGGAATTCGCTCCCTCGGTCAACAATTAACGTACCCGATCTTGGCAATCCTTATCCCCTCCTTGAATTTTTACGACTCGCATCACAATAGTAGGCGTAACGGTCAATACTGACATGCAAACTCTTGCTACAGCATCATCTTGGATAAGTTCTTTCCACTTGGCTTTCCACACCTTTGCTAACTCCCCAACGCATTTTTGACTCAGTGCATCCGCTACTACGTTTGCCTTGCCTGGGTGGTAGTGAATATCGAATTGATAGTCCTTTACGAACTCCAACCACCGATGTTGCTGCATATTTAGATATTTTTGCGATAATAAATATTGTAATGATTTGTGGTCTGTAAAAAGACTAAATTTCTCACCCAGGAGGTAATGCCTCCATATCTTCAAAGCAAACACACTGCGGTAAGCTCCAGATCATGCACGGGATAATTATTCTCATGGGGCTCAATCTTGCGAGACGCATAAGCAGTGGCCCTATGCTCCTGTTGTAACACACCTCCCAATCCTTGTAGAGATGCATCTGTGAAAATCAGTGGCCCTATGCATCTGTGAAATTTCTCACCCAGGAGGTAATGCCTCCATATCTTCAGAGCAAACACCATTGCGATAAGCTCCAGATCATACACGGGATAATTCTTCTCATGGGGCTTAATCTTACGAGACGCATAAGCAGTGGCCTTATGCTCCTGTTGTAACACACCTCCCAATCCTTGTAGAGATGCATCTGTGAAAATCAAATAGTCTACTCCCGATATTGGCAATGCGAGTACAGGAGCAGAAGTCAACTTGTCCTATAATTCATTGAAAGCTAGCTGACGGGAATCATCCCACACAAATCGTACCCCCTTACGGGTCAAATTCTTCAAAGGACCAACGATCTTAGAAAAAACCTTAATGAAATGGCGATAATAACCCGCCAAACCCAGAAAACTATGGATCTTCATTGACATCGTGGGCTGACCCCATTCCCTCACCACGATAACTTTGCTTGGGTCCACGAAAATACCCCCAGCTATCATAATATGCCCAAAAAACTGCACTTCATGTAACCAAAAGCCACATTTCTCGATTTTGGCATAAAGTTGATGATCTCGTAATGTCTGCAGGACCAATCGCAGGTGTTCAGCATGTTCAACTTCAGTCTAAGAATAGAGTAGTATATCATCAATGAACACTATGATAAACTGGTTAAAAACGTCCTGAAATACTCGATTCATAAGGTCCATAAATACGGCAGGAGCGTTGGTTAGCCCAAAGGGCTTAACCAAAAACTCATAAGACCTATACCTGGTCAAGAAAGCAGTTTTCGACATGTCCTGCTCTTGGATTCGCAGTTGATGGTACCCAGTCCTCAAACTATTTTAGATAAGTACGACGCTCCCCTTAATTGATCAAACAAATCGTCAATTCAAGGTAACGGGCATTTATTCCTAATGGTTACCTTATTCAATTCACGATAATTGATGCACAATCGGAGGGAACCATCTCTCTTCTTCATAAATAACACAGGATCACCCCATGGCGACGTGCTATGATGAATAAACCCTTGCTCCAACAGTTACTGGATTTGATCCTTAAACCCCCTAATTTCCAAAGGAGCCATACGAATGGAGCTCTCGCCATCGGCCGAGTCCCTGGCGCTAAATCAATTACAAACTCAATCTCACGACTTGGTGGTAAGCCCAGAATCTCTTGAAAAACATCCTCAAATTATCTAACAACAGGAATCGAATCTAGAGAAATAACTACTTCTCGTGAAGGCTCCTCCTTGATAAAATACAAGTGCGTGCTCGAACCTCCCTCCGAAACAGGCATAGACACTAAAAACATTTCTTGCCCCGGAATGGCGAAGACTATACTTCTCCCATAATAATTTACCGTGGCTCGGTATTTCACTAACCAGTCCATACCCAAAATAACATCATACCCGACCATATCCTGGACGAGTAAATTGGCGTCAAAACATAAATTACCAAGGTCTAATCCTACCCTTTTACAAGCAAAAAGTATAAGAGAACCATCACCCATGGAAGACTCCACATTAGTAAAATTACTCTTGGTTGACTTAATCAACCCCGTCGAATGAGAAAAATGCCTAGCGATAAATGAGTGCGTTGCGCCCGTATCAACTATCACTCGACCCATATACCAGTGAATGGGAAACTTACCCTCAATAGTTGGCGGTGCAGGCGGTGCTGGGGAAACAAAGCATCCTAAACATTATACACACGCCTATACTGAAGTTGTCCCTATTGTAGAGGGATGGCCGGAATAGGTCCTAGAAGTTGTGGATGTGCCAGATGATTCTGAGAACCTCTAGGAAACTGTCCCCCTATCAACTGTGGACAAGCTCTCTTTAAGTGACCCTGTTCACCACACTAAAAACAACAGCCCGTAAAATTTTTCAGATATCGGCCCCGATTATTATTTCGAAACTGCCCCGTACCTTCGACCTGATGACCTCGAAACCCATTATTCCCTCTGCCTTCTTGGCCCTACTGGCCTAACGGTTGCTGTTGCTGAGCACCTTGACCGTGCCTAAAACCACTTCCACCAAAGTTGTAACCCCCAAAGCATTATTTCTAAGCGAGTCCCCTTGCTGGAGATCCCTCTCTTTCTACCTATTCCCCGATTGTTGTGGGGGTGGTAGTGCTCCATTGGCACCATTTCCTCCTTGTTTACTAGCTTGACCAAAATCTACAATCTTCTTACTCCCCTTCAAGTGAAGGCGGTGATCCTGGCAATGGAATAAAGTAGCATTCATCACATCGCCAAATATTTACAAAGTTGGGTTTCCCAAAAGGTGTTGCCTTATCCTCCAATTCAGACCCCCAATAAATTTTGAAATCCTCCTTTATTCTGGAATGACTTCATTTGGTACAAAGTTCGCTAGACGCATAAATTCCTCTTCATATTCCCTGATCGCTCCCCTTGAACAACATCCTGACGCTCCCTCCTCATCTCCTTCTGGATTGCTGGAGGAAAATACTTTTGGTCAAACAAAACCCAAAATTCCGAAATAGTCATGGTATCTCTTTGTTCTGGTGTTGTCACCGACTCCCACCATTGTAGGGATGCTCCTACCACTTTAAAAGTGGCGAGGATCTATTTCCGATCCCCTCTATATTCCTCCATTCGGAGATGACGTTGCATATCTTTCTTCTATTGATTTGCCACAATCACATCAGTGCCACCCTAAAATTCCGGAGGGTGACCTTTTAGGAATAATTCTCTAACTCTTTCCCACGCGGAGGTTCCGGCATGGGCTTGAACCTCCAGCGCTACCGATTATTGGGCTTGTGGAAACTATTATGCCATAGTGGTTATTACAGCATTAACTACCTGGGCAATAATATATGCCACCTCCGTCGCATTTATCGTTCCTTATGGTGGTAGGTGCTCTCGTTCTCTACAACTCAATTTACCTTTGCCGGGTGACCTCTTCTGGGCAGCATCTGAGATAAAAAACAACTGAATCAGAATACAATTAAAATAATTTATCCTTGCTGAAGATCTTAAGCATGCACAAACAAAACAGTCCTAATAATAGGGCCCTATATCAAAGAACGCTATGGTAGAACGTGATAAGTACGGATATATACTAAGGACTCTAGAACCTGATGCTCTAATACCATCTATGATACCCCGCTTATTAAAATAAGAGGTGGCCATCCCGTTACTCCAATAAAAACAACAATCATAAATGGTCCATTGTTATCATCACTGTCGCATAATAATAGTACGAGATAACCATCAAGTATTTTAGAAAATGGATGTCATATGATTTTGCAAGTTTGATAAAACAATTTCGACAATCCAATTTATAAAAGAAAGTGGATATAAATAAAGACATGTAGGTTTAATAACATTTCTACAAAGCATGACCGAATAAGCTGTCAGTTAACACACTAATACAAACGGTTACACCAAGTATTGTAACAAGTATAAATAATAATTGGGGCAACACGCCTGAATATATAGAAAATCATAACTAGATTATCCAAAAGAATGATGTGTCTACTACAAAAGTCCTACAACATTCGCAAAAATTCTATAGCTACCTGACACTGGAAAGGAAAGGTTAAAACGGGCTCCCTTGCGGCGAAGCACCTGAGCATAAATGAGAACCGCACAAGAAAAAGAAATATAAACGGGTCAGGGTCCAGTTTGATATGATATACATGTGAATAAAATGCACAACAGTTATGAGGGCTAACATCGTAAACGGGCCAAGCTCGCTCTTCATATAAGAATCATCCTCACCCCTCAACTAAGTTCACATCCTAGCGCCATACCATTCATTAAGTTAAACTACTAATCAAATTAAGAGAGAGATAGCTAAATTATATTTTAACATGCTTGAAGTGCAAACTCATAAAATATAACTTCATAAGTCCTTTTGTCCCTGGGGAAACATATGCCATAGAGATGATTTATAAATGCATTATCCATTTATGAAATTCTACATTCGTGAGAATAGTGACAATCAAAATATAGCGATTCTAAGACCATGCTTTTGGGAGTCACCCCACTAGATGCGCCCCTAGATGCTATCATCTTCCAGGGCCTATAACCAAGACCACCTGGGCACCCTAAATTGTGTCACGTGGGAAGCATCCATATACCCTTGACAGTAAGTCATAACCATACCCGGAATTACCTCACTTCAAATAAAACAACAACACAATGTAACCACCGGTCCTATGGCCGAGGACTATATTCTCCCTGCATTCACTAGCCAGGGGATTTACCTCATTCGCTTAACTTCCCTTATGATAGCATTTAGAAAGGTATGTATATGCAAGCCATAAATCATAAGATATGCCAATTTATAATGTACATTTATTATATAACGACATAAACTACAAAGTTTAATTGCCCCCATACTAGCCTCCAAGAGTTCACGACAATATTATAAGCTACCAAGTATAATTTTCCTCATACTAGTCTCTAAAATTACAAAATAATATCACCCAACTCTCACCTAGTCCTAAACTAGATTACTAGATGGAAAAGGTACTACCTTTCATTAGTTAATTAATCCCCAACATAAGCCCGAACACTCCCTTTCTAACCTAGGGTATTAATCCCCATTATACAAGACCCTATTACCCTTTATTACTTCATATAAGAAGGTTCCTAAGCCTTAAACCTTAAAAGAAAAGAGTAGAAGAAAATCCAAATTTTTTGGGGGGTTAAAAATAGGTTACCGGTCGATCGGTCCCAGACCCCCGGTCGATCACATTATTGAAATTTTCCTTGCGAGAAAAGGAGTAGGCTCTTCCCTTTAGGCCCGGTCGACCGGCATCTGGACCACGGTCGACCGATCGCACCTGATCCATTGGCCATCCCTTATTTTTCTCTTATAAAACCTAAATATCCAAACCTAGTTTCTTCCACTTCTCTCAACATCATCATCATCTAATAACTTCACGCAATCATCCCTACACAACAACTAACTAATATATCCAACTCAAATTATATCTAAATCAAAATCCAAAGGTTTAGACACCAAAATCATCAAAACCCACAAATGGTTTAAATCTAAAAAACACAACTATATATACAAATTATTCACACTCAACCATATATATATGCAAGTTATACACTTGCCTCAAGATTGTAGCCTATGATTCTATTATCTATGCAATGATTCCAAGCCCTAAATAGCAAACCTCCTCTTTATCCCAAGCTCTCTCTTCTCTCTAACTCTCTTTAGGTTTAGAAACATAAAATGAGAAATAAATCTTCTTGCAAAACTAAAATACCCAAATACATTAAGTCTAATTATTTAAATGCTACTACACAATTAAAATTACTCATAACATCATAATTAAGTTATAACTAGTTAAAAGTACCCCGGAACCCAAAACTACAACTTGGTACTTATTTTAACTATTTCAACCATTTTTGGACTAATCGTGCCATCTAAATTGGCATCCGTAATATTGTTCATTATTTCATCTTCCAACGTCATATTAACTCATTAGTAATTATCCGATTGGAATATAAGTCATAACCATTGCTTAAGGCACAACGACGCAACAAAACACAATGTTACACTATTTACATTCACTTAACGGTGAATATATAAAACTCGGTAAATATTATCTCCTAAATCACTTAAAGTAATATTTACTCCAATTTTCTTTATTTTATATAATTACTCACAAGGTAATTTAATATAAAAATAATTACTCATAAACAAGGGGTATTACTCGTCCAAACAGAATTGATTCCTCAAAATAGGCGAATCGATTCACCCCTAATAATCCGCACTCTTCATTTCGGATCAACATGCAAAAAATGTCATAACTTATTCGTTATACATTGGAAATAGGCGCGATCGGTGTCTACGTGAACCTAACTCAGAGGGTTATAACTTCCAAGAGAAATTAGGCTAAAAAATCAAAATATGTCCTGAATAAAATGCCCTTGAATGTGCCTTTGCATGTGAGCTTTATGACGGAATTTTTCTGAAATGCCACCAAAGTTTACGTTAAGCACTTTAATACCTACAAAAGCTCAATTATACCTCACAAAGCATATTAACATACATAAAATAGGTTGTCTAGTTAATGAGATTAAATATAGGAATTAAGGTACCCGAGGTGGCTGAAAATGCATAACTATAGAGGGAAAATAAATGCAATATTCGATACGAATCACCAACTATGTTTGAGGAGGCGCCAAATATCATAAAACCATAACCCATCCATATCAGAATCTTCTTTAGGAAGAAGTTCAATGTGGTAACAATGGGTACGCTTATCTTACTTCTGAACCAGGAAAAGGGCCATTATTATATCCTTGACCATGTCGACCATAGAGGTCAGGGTGGCACGGGCATCAACCAAGTTGTTCTTTACACGGGGCAAGTAGTGGATGGTGACATCATTAAATCAGGACGCCAGTTCTTCTAGGTGGTTATGGAAGGGTAGGAGCTTTTCATCTTTGACTTTCCATTTTCTGAGGATTTGGTCGACGATAAGGGTAGAGTATCTATAGATGTTAGGGTACCGGATTCCTTTCTGGATGGAAATCCTAAGGCCTACAGCGCATGCCTCGTACTCGATCATGCTATTGGTGCAGGGGAAGTCTAGTTTAATGGCTATATGGAAATGAGAGCCATCAGGGGCAACTAGGTGTATCCCAACGTTGTATCTTTTTTTGTTGACAACTCCATCAAAGAACATTTTCCATCGGAGGTCCTCCTGAGAGGTGAAGAGAATATCTTTGTTCAGAATTTAGAGAACCAAACATCGTCTTCTTCTATGGTGTAATCGATAAGGTAGTCGAAGATGGCTCTCCCTTTCATATTTTTCTGCATAACGTACACAATATCGAACTCGGCTAGCAACATCAACCAAGGGGCCAATCGGCTAAATGAGGCAAGCTTTTCTATAAATTACTTGATGGGATCCATATGGATACAAGTCTGATAGGGAAGGTAAGCATGTAATGATGTAACTTTTGCGTGACCCAAACTAGAGTAACACATATTTTCTCCAAAGCAGGGTAGTTGACTTCATACCCAGCTAAGTTTTGGTTAGCATAATAAATGGCTCCTTCCTTATGTTTTTTTAATGTATTGGGCTAGAAAAACTCGAAATACAGTATTTATGACAGTTAAGTACAAGAGGAGGGGGAGACCTAGCTGTGGAGGCATTGGCACCGGAGGTCGGGTAATATATCTCTTGATTCTGTCAAAGGCTTATTAGCTGGCCTTATTCCATACTTTAGTATAATCCTTTCAGAGAAGTTTGAAAATGGGTTCACAAATATAAGTTAGTTGGTTGATGAACTGACTGATGTATTATAATTTTCCAAGGAATCCTTGGACTTCCTTCTTTGTCCATGGTGGTGGAATCTCAAGTATGGCTTTTAGTTTGGCAGGGGATGATAAATTCTCTTCTCACTAACCATGAATCCAAAGAATTTTCCTTTTGTGATGCCAAAAATGCATTTCTGTGGGTTTAACCGCATCTGGTATTACCGCAATTGCTCGAAAAACTTTTGGAGGGTCGGAATATGACCTTCATGAGTCTTAGATCTGATGATGATATCATCCACATAGACTTCATCTTTTTTATGAATAAGGTTATAATGGATGGTTGTGCCGGCCCTTTAGTAGGTAGCCTCGGTGTTCTTGAGTCCGAAAGGCATGATAATGTACCAAAAGGTTCCCCATGGGGTGATAAAGGATGTTTTATCCATATGGTCATGGTGCATGTTAATCTGGTTGTATCTGGAAAATCTATCGACAAATGACATGAGGGCGTGGCTAGTTGTGTCATTCATGATTTTATTGATATTGGATAATGGTTAATTGTCCTTCGAGGATGCTTTATTCAAATCCTGGTAGTTGACACGCATGCAGACTTTCCCTCCTGAAATCAGCACAAGGACAATGTTGGCGAGCCATATAGGATATTCAACTACGTGAATGAAACTTACATTTGTTGCTTAATTACTTCCTCTTTGACTTTGAGCGACCATTCAGTGCGGAGCTTCCATAGCTTCTATTTGATCGGCTTGCATTCTGGGAATGTTGGGATCTCATGTTGAGATTTTTTTGGGTAAGCGTCGAGCATGTCATCCTAGGACCATACAAAGACGTCCATAAATTCCTTTAGTATCTCTACAAATTATGCACGCTCATTCTCGTTAAGGTCGATCCCAATCCTAATCTCGCGTTGATGTCTACTAGAATCGAGATTAATAAAAATAGTTTCATCATCATTAATTTGAATGCGGTTATGTTATTTGTTATTCTCTTTATTAAGATCAGTTAAGAATTTTTCATTTGTAAAATCATCATCATTAAGAGTTTGATTAGAATCAAGACAATTAATGTAAGGCACAACAAGATATTCAAAATCTTCATTTATTTCATTTTTTAGAAAAACAACATTAAGAACCTCGTCAAAAGAGTTCTTAGATATATTGATATCAGAAAAGGGAACAACAACATCGAATTAAGAGATTTGGATAGGGTAGACAGTAGGGTCGACTTGAATCTGGATAGGTTGGATAGGCACGGTATTCCAGTTGAGGAGACGCATGTCAACATCTCTGATTTGAGTATACGGGTCCGATGGCGTAGTATATGAATGAATTATGCAAACACTCTACAAGTTGAATGAGTACTCGAAATCACTTTCTTCAAAATCCTCGATAACTATCACGACTTTCTTAGTGAGAGGATAAAGTTCATGATAGCAGTCTGCAGCCCAAGGATTGTTGTCTTGAAATAAGATTTCCATCCCAGTTTCATCTTCTTATCAACGTGTTCATACCATGGTTCGGGGAAGCTTCAGAAAGGAAAGTCTTCACCTTCCTTGATAAAATTTCCATTCCAAGAATCTCTCAAAATAATTATTTCTTCTTCCAAGCTTCTTTTTAGTCATGGCCACTGGAGGGCTTTAAGTTCTTCTAGTGAGGGTTGGTAACCCAGGTCACATAGGTAAAGGCCTTCTTCAGGAATATGGTCTCAAGGATACATTTCTAGCGCCTTCCTATCCATATTCTAAGCATGAAGTGCATGTTCTTGAACATCTTAATCACGTTGACATTGCCATGAGGGTTATGTTCTGAAAAGACCCAGTCTTTAAAACTGTCTCCTATTAGCAGGGGAAGTGGGTCAACTCTGAAGCCAGAGAGAAGCATGCCATTTGTCTCATGATGGATCTCTAATACTGAGTTATTAGCATTGGTGGTGTCTATAAAGCACCCTATATTTTTTACTCACTTGAGTTTATACTATATAGGCACTTATCTAGTTTGGAAATAGTGACAAATTAGAATCATATCCCTTGCTACTAAAGAATCTCAGACACTACACCAATGATTCTCTAATAGTCTCAAAGCTAGTATACCAACACTGTACCTAGGCTTCCATATTTTATGTTTCATTTATATCATTTTAGGTGTATGAGTGTTAATTCCCATCATAATTTCTAATATTTTTGGGATTTTTTAACTATTTTTTTATAATTTTTAAAACATTTTTAAACATTTAAAATTTAGGTTTTAAAATATTTTGGGCTGATTTGTAATATCCTTTAAATCCTAAAAACTTGGTTGGGTAGAAACCAAAGGCGGCAAGAAAATATGGGATAAAAACTGGAATTTTTAAGTATTCAAAAACACACGTTTTATGTGTGATCTCAGCCTTACACGTGTCTTCCTTATACTGGCTAAGATTGTGTTTCTTCTTACTCACATAACTGAGAGCCCTTATCAACCGTTGGATCAAAGTCATAAATGGTCTGCATGCTTCCTAACTCAATCCAAGTCTTAAACCATTGGACCAATAAGAATACATTTAAATGCGGTGCGTTTACAGCCATAAGATTTGCATTCGATTTTTAAGGTTTAATCCTGGCCATTGATTTGGTTAATTGTTCCATATCCTTCCATCGTCTTGTATAAATAGAGGCCGTTAGGTATACGATTACAATTGTTTGGTGAGTCTGAGTGTGAGAGAAAAGAGAGAGAGAGAAATTACAAAACCTAGCCAAACTCTTGAAAAAAATTCTCATTAAATTTCGTGTGAGCTTGAGAGTGATTCTTGTTCGAAGATCATTTCTTCTCTGGTTTTAAATATCTTTTCTAACCAGTCACTGAGTTAGATCTCGTTTCTTTTTTATAGAAAGTGTAGATCTGATTTTTATGATATAAATCACTTAGATCTTCTTAGTTTGATTTCTTTATTTAGAAACCATTATTTGTTGGTGTTTTTGTACTCAAAATTTTCATTTAACGTTCTATCAACAAATACTTTTTTTCTGTTTCGAGCTTTGAGAAAAATAGAACTTTAAAACATTTTCAAATCTTGAGATGATTACACTTTCCAGTTCATATTTCACTTTTTTTGAAATAGACTTGCAAATAAATAAGATAAAGTGTTTAGGATATTGACTCTTTTTAATAGCAAGATTGTCAATAGATGTATTATAAAAAAAGGAAGTCTAGTTTTCAATAAATTGTGATTCAGAATCTTGCATAACATTCTTAGTAAAAATCTGTAATTTGTAGAACTATTGGTATGTATAAGTGTGTGTTTTCATGCATGTGTTAGGAACAACATCACAATAAATATTTCACACTACAACACTAAAACGATGTTGGTTGAGAGATTTCTGACCTTAGAGTCAAAGTAAAGATAAAAGGAGGAGGAGATACAAAGATGCAAAAAAACTAGGACAACTTCAGATCCTTCAGAGAAGTCATATTTACCTAATGGATCTGGTATAAATTCTTGACTTGGTCTAGGTTTGGTTGTGTGCTTAGTTTGTCAATAGTTTGTAACCTTGTAACTCGTTTTTAGTGGATTTTTGTTTTTGAGGTGCAGACACCTCCTTGGATGTTTCCTCAATTGGATGGGGTTTTACCACGTCAAAATACATGTGTACTTGCATGTTTAATATTCCTCTCATCCCCTTATGATCTTGTGCTAATTTAGACTCTTTTAGTTTTGATTTTTAAAACTTGGTCACCTATAACTGAAATATCTCGTTCATAACAATTTTCATACACATCTAATGTTGCTAATTTATTTTGTTAGAAAGAGTTTCTTAAACAAACTGTTTGGATCTGTTTAAACTATTTTAAACCTTTTAAACAACTTAAGTGGCATTATTTTTTAATTGGTATCAGAGAATTGGTTTTATATAATCTTTTTAGATCCTGAGTTTCTGAAATTATTTTCACAAAACAAACAATGGAAGAGAAATTTTAGAGATTAGGTAACATTTCCAGTCCCCCACTCTTTGATGGAACTAACTTCCCTTACTGGAAAATGAGGATGGTTGATTTCATCCAAGGTACGTTGGGAGACGATGTTTGGGATGCTATCGAAAATGGATACACTTTTCCTACTATACCAGCCGCAGAAGGAAGTAATATGAGGATTAGGAAATTGCTAAGTGTATACACTAAAGAAGAGAAACAACCCTCTCTTAATAATAATAAAGGCAAAATTTCCATATTCATGTCTATCAATGAACACGAATTCAAGAGGATATCTTTTTGTACTACCTCTAAATAAGCATGGGACACTTTAGTGACTACACATGAAGCAGACACATATGTTAAAGCTGCTAAAACCCAAATATTAATCCCGCATTACAACACTTTGGTCATGACTGAGAATATGTTATTTAATGACTTATATATTAGATTAACAGATATAGTGACTAAGCTACATGCTAATGGCATAATTTATGATAGGAAGGAAATTATTTCTAAAATTCTAAGGTCATTTCCACAAAAATTTGATAATAAGCGCTATGCCATTGAGGAGATGGATGGCCCAAGTTTAACACCTGAACTCCTCAGTAGCAAGCTAAGAACAGTGGAAATGGAATTGGAGTTTAAGAAATAGTTAACTCAGTCCCAAAAGAAACAGTCCAGCTCTAATCTTGTCTTCTCCTTTAAGTTGACCAGACCTGAGTTCAATTTTCCTGATATTGACTTAGATTCTGATGAGGACTATAATTTAAACAATTTGGATAATCATATTGCCTTAATTTCTAGAGTCAATTTGAATAAGAATAACAAAAATAATAGGGCTAATTGTGTAAGACCTGGGATGATTCAGGAGAATCAGAAACTCTTAAGCCTGAGTCGTCTAATTCTTTTAACCCTTGTATGTCATTCTTTGCCAAAATTATTTACATTGATGAGCCTATGACTGGTACTGAATCTAATAGTAGTATCTATAATCATGTTATGCTGAATGATGCTATTTTTAATGGATTATCTGCATTGTTACTTGAGAATGCTACTAGTAGTTCTAATATTGTGTGTGTGAGTCAAAGGGAAAGTTCTATTGATGATGTAAACGTGTGTGTGTGTGTAAAAAATGAATCACTGGGGGACACTGCACACTTTGTGACTCTGACAATTAGGACCTCCCAAGCATTCACACACTATACATGAAAACCCTCAAGAAGAGTACTAAACTTGAAAAAGTAGTCAAGGACCTTACCAAGAAAATAAAAGTCCTAAGCCAAATGGTCAAACAGAATGCTGAAGAGTACACCTCTCAATGTCTAGATCATGAGAATGAGACTAAGATTTTTGTTCAAAAAATCAAAGAACTATCTGAATCAAATGAAATTATGGAAAAGAAATATATAGGGACATTGTTAGAATTGGAACAAACTAAAGAAAAGACATCAACAATCTTCAAAAAATTTGCTAAATTTGAAAATAACTCAAACTGTTTTGAAGACTTTGTTGCTGAAATTAAAACCAATTCTGGTGACAGAATTGAAATAGGATTTTGCCCCACTACTAACAAACAAACTAAAAATATTGAAACTATTAAGTTTGTGTCCGGTGGCAAAAGACCTATTGAAACTTGTCCAGACTTTCAATCCTTCAAAAATGATTTTGATTTAAAATAATAAATTATAGGCATTGGTGAGGCAAGTACTTCTCAGTCTAATATTGAACATAAGGCTAATTACGTTTGTCCTTCCATAAGAAAATATGATCTGTCTTTCCAACCTGTCCCTCTAGAAATAAAGCTAGAGTCCAACTTTTAGGCAAATCCATGTTTAACATCTTTCCTAAGGATAAGCCTCCTATGAGCCATCTTTATTGCTCATATTGCGATGTCTATGGACATTCTATTGATAGACGTTTCTCTAAACGTCTATATAAACTAGTCTTTCATTCACCTGTCTATCATAACTTTAACTACTCTAGATAAGGCAGAAATAACTATATTCTTCCTAGGCAACCAGATAAGAACTCTAACTATCATAATAGAAAGAAAAGATCTAGTACTAAAACATCATTAACAAGAGGGAACCCTAGATTCATGACTAAACCAAATGCTCAGAGATCTGAGAAAACATAAAATTATGCGCAAAAATCTTTTAAAGAAAAGTCTAATGCTTACAAATTTTACCATATTAGAGCTAATAGGCACAAACGTTTAAAAACCAGGGCAATTTGGGTTATAAATGATGAATTAATACCCCAGATGAGATATAATATCGTGATCAGTGCTTTGAAAGCTGAGAACATAGCATCTGGATGGTATTTAGATTTAGGATGTTCTAAACACATGATTGGGGATGATACCAAACTTTCAAATAAAACTAGCTTCTCTGGTGGTAAAGTTTTGTTTGGAGATGGTGTATCAGCCCAGATCATTAGTAAATGGACATTTTATGAATAAGGGTTACCTACTTTAGAATATGTACTTCTAGTAAATGGTCTAAAGAAAATTTACTAAGTATATCACAATTTTGCGACTCTAACCGTACTGTCACATTATCAGAGAATAATTGCAGAATTTTAAATGAAAATGGTGAAGGCATTACTACAAGCCTTCGTACTCCAGATAACTATTACCTACTTAATCCAAGTAATAATGTTGATAACATTGCCATAATGGATGACAATGAGATTTGGCATAATAGTTTGGGTCACATAAGTCTTGACAGCCTTGGTAAATTGTTCTCTCAAGAAATACTTAAGGGTTTTCCTAAGATAAATCTTTTATCAAACATTATTTGTGGGCCTTTCCAAGAAGGACAATTGGTTAAGTCTGCACATAGGAAAGTCAAAGATGTATTTACTACTAAACCTTTATAACTCATCCATACAAACTTAATAGGTCCTGTTAGAATGGTTAGCCTACGTGGCAACAGCTACATCTTAGTGATGGTTGATGATTTTACCCATTTTACTTGGATAGCTTTCCTTAAACAAAAGTCCAACACCTTTCAAGAATTTTTAAAAATTCTCCTACATATTGAGAATGAAAAGGAGAGTCAAGTAAATCTTATCCGTAGTGATCGCGGTGGAGAGTTTAAAGACTTAAGAGTAACTGAATATTGTACCTATAATGGATATAAAAACGAATTTAGCGCTCCTAAAACACCTCAGAAAAATGGTATAGCTAAAATAAAGAATATGACTGTTGATGTAAAAAACTAGATTGCTCTAATTATTCAATCACAGATAAATAAATAAAACAAAGATTTTTAAAGTGGTTCGGCTAGGAATAAAGCCTACGTCCACTGTTATGTTATTGCTGAGTGTTTGTGGAATTCTTGATTACAAGTTCTCTCAAGAAATTCCAGTCCCCCTTGAATGAGGATGATACAAGGTATTTATAGCCTTGAGGCTGTACATGAAAGGTTCGATACATTAAATGATATACATATGAAAGGGTAATACATTTAATGCAGAGTGCGTGCCAAGAATATAAGCATTCAATGAATATCTGAACTGTTGATTATCTGGCAATTAATGATACGACCGAGATGCAGCTCGGACCGCCATAGCTGTTCGCTGATCAGGAGTTCCTCGGAACATTAGAGTACCTCGGTGCGATAGAGTTCCTCGGTCCGTTAGAGTTCCTCGGTGTGATAGAGTTCCTCGGTGTGATAGAGTTACTCGGTGTGATAGAGTTCCTCGGTGTATTCTCGTTGCTCGGAAAGAAGCATAGTTGGTCGGGAAATGATCTTCCTCGCTGCTATTGTGCCACGTAGATTGACACGTGTCTTCGTATTATTCGTCCACATCAGCATATTAATTTTGGTATCAACAGAAGCCCCCAATGTTTCATATTTCGAACTTTGAGGAGTATGGAACATTCTTTCTCGGTATATGGCAACATTAGATGTCCTTCCTGGGTTTCAGGAACATTGTATTCAAATTTCCTTCTTATTTCGCAGTTTCCGCCTTTTTTATAAGCACTTCGATCTTCGTGCAAATTTTGTCCTCTTAGCCGCCGGAAGTTTAGTAGTTTCTTTTTGGTAATCATTTCTTTCGCCGCTTCCCAATGCAAAGTATTTAAACTTCTTTGGTAACCATACCGTCGTCTACGTTTTTCATTTTCTGCATTCAAGCTTTCTATTCTCTTCTTCTCTTGTGCGTTCATCCTTGTTTCCGTTCGTTGTCAACACATCTCCTTTCTTTCTGTAAGATCTTCTTTCTTTCTTCTGTATATCTTTTATTCAATATGGTTTATATTGTGGAGTCTATTGAGAAATTCCGTTCTGATTTTTCCATTCCTTCGTGGGTAACTCTAGAGGTTCTTTCTGAGCCTTTAGATTACTTTCGATTGGCTGAGGGACATTGGTTCCCCAGTCTTTTTGTTGCTGAATGCGGTTTTTCCTTTCCACCAAACCCATTATGTCTTGAGTTTTGTCAATATTTTGATCTTGTTCCTGCAAAAATAGCCCCCAATTCGTGGAGAATAATTAACGGGGTGCATAAATTAAATCTAACTGATGGGACTCGTATTGGGATCCCTGAAATTATGTTTTGTTATAAATGGGCCGTTCTAGATATTATTTATTATTTAAAAACTAGGTATTTGAATAGGGCTCTTGTAGTTAATCTCCCTGACTCAAATAGGGATTATTTTGAGCATGGGTTGGTCATAAAAAATTGGCAACATGCGCCTTTATCTGGGAATGAAGTATACAACGGTCCCAGATGCCCCCCATACGGCAATGGGATAGGTTTATTTTTCATTTTATTTTACTTATGAAATTATGCTTTCATCATGTTTGACAAAATGTATGACTGATATCTCGACATATATTTATTTGCAGTTGATAGCAAAAGAAAAACTCCAAAAGAATCAGAAGTGAATATTAAACATCTGAAACTTATCTGGGGTTTGCATAAGAACATTGCTGACGAGCATATTAGATCTGCTTCATATTTACTACAGTATAAGAGTTACACAACCTCTTATACTGCTCGCCCTGTTGAACCGGCTTCAACACCAGAAAGTTCATCTTCAGATTCTCATATCCCCTTATCTCAGAGAATGGGAAAGAAAAGAGCTCCTCCTGCTCTATTTGGTGAAATTTCTTCTGCTGTTGGAGCCCAAAAAGGCAAAATTGATGTCCCAGAGGGGACTAAAAAAGTAGATGCTGGTTCCTCCAAAGTTGCCGAGAAGCCCCCAGTGGCCCCGAGCAAGAAAAATGCTCCTGCTGATGTAATTACAATCTCTCCGACCAAGACTTCTTCCTTGGTTGATGCTGCTGACCGTCCTTTGAAGAGATTGAGGAAATCATCCTCAGTTAATCTTGCTGGAACTGCATCTTCTCTACCCGCTGGTGGTAGTAGTGTTTCAAACATCATTCTTCCGAGTTCTTCAATGAGCTCAGTTATACCCGAGGTTCTCGGGGTTGATGAAAAAATTCCTAGGGATACACTGACATCCCTAGCTGCTCGTCATCTTTCTTCAGTAAATTTCTCATACCTTTGGTCTTTCTTTCTTTTTTTTGAATTCTCGTATTTGTGTTGACTTTATTGTTTTTCTCATCTTTCAACTGGTGAACTGCTTCAATACCATCGTGAAGAAAGATCAAGTTATTAAAGCTTCCAGTTCCTCGTCCGATGTTGACGATGCTTTGTTGGGTTTAGCCCAATCTGTGAAGGAATCTCGCCAACAGTACATCGAGGAGAAAACTATTTGGGAGAAAAAGTTAGCTGTGGCTGAGGCTGATAAGATGAGGATGGCTGAAACCTCCAAGAATTTGGAGGAGAAAGTTAAAGTTTTGGAGGTTAAACATCAGGATTCTGATGATAAGTTAAAAAAGGCAGAGGAAGAATTATCTACTCTGCGAGATATCAAAGTCAAGAAAGAGGAATTGGAGGTGAAGCTCTCCTCGGAGAAGTCAAGGAGAAAAGTTGCAATCAAGAAACATTTCAGCGTTGGTTGGGAGAAAGGATGGGAGAGAGGGATAGCTGCAATGACATCCCAAGTTCAATATGGGGAGGTGAAATACTTCCATGATGGCTGGGTAGCTGCTCTGCAAGAGCTAAAGGTCCAAGACGATTCTGAGCTATTCCAACAGCATCTCCCTGGTCCTCCTCCACCAATTGTGGAAGAAGAAGAAGATGAGCCTGCCTCAGATGAGTCTTCTATGGCTATGGGCGATCAAGTTTCTGCCTCTCAACCCTCTGCCACCGAGGACGTTTCTTCCATGCCTCCTCCTCCCGAGAAGATTCCTACCGATCAATCTGTTGTTACCACCGAGCAACCGAGCTCCTCGTCCCAGCCTCCCGAGAAAGTCTTGGGAGACAAGGAAAAGGTGTGAAGTTGTTCGGTATCATTTCTGTATTTCCTTGTAATCGAACAATGTAACTTTTTGATGATCTAATAAAATATATCTTTGCTCATCTCTGTTGTTGATAACTTGTTTTTGTTGATTGTTGTCTTTTTCTCGTCTTTAGTTTGTTGCTAGAATGGAATTGATCTCTTCACATGATACCGAGCTGATGCAGCAATGTCACCAATACTATAAGGCTGGTCATAAAATCCTTAGTACATCAGAAATTGCTGATATTCTTGGACATGGTGCCTCAGAGCAGGCAATTGAAGCTTATCAGTACTTGAAAGCTTTACTTGACCGAGCAGTGGCCAACAATGTCGCGTATTACGAACTGATCGAGGAACTTCATGGTTCCATAGAGGATCTCCAAGGTCAGCACAATGAATCAATGGCTTTGTTACACAAAGATTATGAAAATAGATACCAACAACTTTTTTCTGAAACAGGCCATAAGAAGATCATTGCTGCATATGATATTAGGGAAAGGACCCTAAAAGGTGAAGTTGAAGCCTGCAGACAAATTGCCGAGATCCTGGAACAAGAAAATAATAATTTGCCTCAATATGAATCTGCTGCTTCATCTTCTACTGCATTAATACCAGTTACTGATGAAGGTTTCTCGTTCTTAGAGGTTGAAAACGCCAAACTAAGGCAAGAGATGGAGGACTTAAGAAGATCTGCCATTTCTGGAACTGCTCGGGGACGAGGAAGAGGTTCTCGGGGGCGAGGAAGAATCCTCAGCCAAAATGTTGAAGAGGCTCGCACTCAGTCTACTCTGGAAACTCAAGCATTCCAGTTGAAAGTAAAAGACCGTGCTCTGACTGAAATGTCCAATAAAAATCTGTCTCTGGAAGATCAGCTGGCATCGACGAAATCTGCCTTGCATAACAAGGATCTTTTTGCCAAAAGCCTTCATGAACAATTGGATAGATTAACCTTCCAATTCCATAAACAACCAAGGGAATTCTGGATGGCAGGATACAATGAAGCCCTTGTTCACCTGGATGCTCGCATTGAACATGCTAACAATGAAGGTTACAAGCAAGGATGGTTAAATGCATTGGGTGTGTTAAAGTTGGAGCAAGGGCATTTTTTATGGGACTATCATGCTCCATCATTATTAGACCTGCCTGTACCACCTTTCAAATTGGATATGGCATGGATCCCAGCTCGTTCCATTCCTCGCAGCCTAATTTCAAAATACCTTGGTGATTATAGCCTTCACTCCCAAGTTGAATTATCTCGTCCTGAGCATCTTTTGGATACACCTTCTGTTATGAACGTCAGAATGCTCAGAGATGTTAATTTCATCAATTCTCCCCTTTGCCTAGAAGACCCTCCTGCCGGCGAGGAACCTGTTTCTAAAGCACAGGGCAAAAAACCAATAGAATAGTAATATCCATGTAACAATTTAGTACATTCTTGTAACTTGTAATTTATTCTAAATTAATGAAAAGATTTTCATTTTCTGTTTGCCAATTTTGTTAGTCTTGTGTTTACCAAACACCTTTGTATTTGTACATATGTATCTATGTATCTGTTAAAAAGATAACAATATTATTGTTCAATAAGCAACTTAATAAAAAGTTACAAGTATTAGTAATGTTTCTCGATCACTTAATAATAAAGTAATGAGTAAAAATGTTCAAACTGTTTCCAACCAACCAAGGTGGGTGAATAATGTTTGTCGACCAATTACAGTTGATGGGTTTTTATCCCCGACCAGCTATACTTGGTTCAATTATAAAAATGCGTCCGACCAACTAAGATCGATAATTTGTCCTCGCCGACCAACTACAGTTATTGGGTTTTTATCCCCGACCAACTATACTTGGTGTATTTTTTTTTGAATATTTTGTTCTTCAAAGAACTCTTTGTAATAATATTACCTCCCGACCAACATAAGTTGTAATATGAGAGTATATTTTTATCTTACCAACCGTAGTTGATCATGCTGGTGTACACTTTTTGGCTCCTTAGAGCATGTCCTCCTAACCAAAGGAGGTTGGCTACTTATAGCACTTTTGCTCCGTAGAGCTGTCCTCCTAACCAAAGGAGGTTGGCTACTTATAGCACTTTTGCTCCGTAGAGCTGTCCTCCTAACCAAAGGAGGTTGGCTACTTATAGCACTTTTGCTCCGTAGAGCTGTCCTTGGTAGCACTTTTGCTCCGTAGAGCTGTCCTCCTAACCAAAGGAGATTGGCTACTTATAGCACTTTTGCTCCGTAGAGCTGTCCTCCTAACCAAAGGAGGTTGGCTCCTTAGAGCACTTTTGCTCCGTAGAGCTGTCCTCCTAACCAAAGGAGGTTGGCTACTTATAGCACTTTTGCTCCGTAGAGCTGTCCTCCTAACCAAAGGAGGTTGGCTCCTTAGAGCACTTTTGTTGTGTAGTGTATTACACTAGTATTCCCCGAAAAATTTTCAACCAGAAAGAAAATGGTGAAACATCCTCGTTTTATTCATAATGAAAGAAATACTTTACATTTGATATCACTGATAATACTTGCGCAGGTGTTCAGCATTCCATGCGTTCTTAAATTCCTCTCCTTCTAGAGTTGCTATTCTGTAAGTTCCTGGTCGAACAACCTCTGTAACTCGGTAAGGTCCATGCCAGTTTGCTTCCAGTTTATTCTGCTTCTGAATGACCTTCTTTAGCACATAATCCCCCTCTTTTAGATCACATTTCTTTACCCTTTTATTGTAAAACAGAGCTGTTCGTTGTTGATAAGCAGCATTCCTAATGGCTGCCTCTTCTCTGACTTCCTCGAGCATATCCAAATCCATCCTTCTCATCAAATCACTGATCGGAGAATTGAAATTTAACACCCTGTGTGTTGGTAGGCCCAACTCGGCAGGTATCACAGCCTCACTTCCAAATGCTAGCATATATGGTGATTCTCCTGTTGCTGCTCGGGGAGTTGTTCGGTAAGCCCACAAAACTGACTGTAGCTCATTAATCCAATTTGCTTTAGCCTCACTTAACCTCTTCTTCAACCCATTTAGTAATGTTCTGTTCGTCACTTCAGTCTGTCCATTGCTTTGGGGATGGCCTGGTGCTGAATGAAACTTCAAGACGTTTGACTGATGACAATAGGCAGCAAATTCTTCATTATCAAATTGCGTTCCATGGTCTGTGATGAAAGCGTGGGGGAGACCATATCGATAAATGATATTCTTCCATATGAACTGATACACCTTCTCGTACGTCATATCAATTAGTGGTTCAGCTTCAACCCACTTAGTAAAATAGTCTACTGCCACGACGAGATACTTGAACCTTCCTCGGGTCGTCGGCAGTGGTCCAACCAGATCAATTCCCCACATGGCAAATGGCCAAGGTGATGTTATGGGTGTCAACAATGCCTGTGGAGTTCTTTGGATGGAGGAAAAACGTTGGCATTTGTCACACTTCTTAGCATAGGCTATACAATCAGCCCTCATCGTCGGCCAGTAGTATCCCTGTGTCATTACCCTTTGCAAAAGTGTCCGACCTGCTACATGAGCTCCACAAGATCCTTCATGAATTTCTTCAATCAATTCTTTGACTTCTGATGGATGCACACATCTCTGCAACCCTGCCATAATTCCTCGTCTATACAAAACACCATTAGTTAACACATACCGAGCAACTTTATACTTCAATTTCTTGGCAGCTAGTTTGTCCTCCGGTAATTCTCCTTCTTCAATGTATGCTCTGATAGGATCCATCCAAGATGGTCCTAAATCAAGGGTAATGATCTTCACCGTCAGATCTTCTTCTATGCTCCGACTTTCTAATACTTCAATTGGTATTGTTCTTCGCAGCTCGGTGCGCGTAGTTGACGCTAGTCGGGCCAATGCGTCTGCTCTAGCATTCTCCATTCTCGGTATCCTCACCAATTGAATAGCATCAAATTCTGTCAATAACTCCATCACTTTTGCATGGTATTTCACCATTAATTCTCCCTTCACTGCATATATTCCCATCATCTGATTCACAATTAATTGAGAATCACTGAAAACAATTACTTGTCGTGCCTCCATAACTTTCGCCAAATGAAAACCTGCTATCATAGCCTCATATTCAGCCTCATTATTGGAAGCTTTGAATTGGAATCTCAAGGCATACTCCATGTCAATATCGTCTGGAGAGTTTAAAACAATCCCTGCTCCACAACCAGCCGTGCAAGATGATCCATCTACATATAATCTCCATGTATGTAACTCGTCTTCAAATTTCTTATCTGTTAGAGTTCCTCGGTGAAATATCATCTGTTTTCTTTCGTCATCCCCGGGTATCCTTCGTTCCTCGTTGGTCATTTGTTCGCGCCCTTCTACCAACCGGAGTTGGTCGGGGTTTGAATATGATGATTTTTCTACATCCACAAGTCCTTTTACCAACCTTGGTTGGTCTGGATCTGTGTCTGTTGATCCTGTATCGTCCACAGGTAGGTCAGCAAGCACCTTTTGCTCCTCGGGGGTATCAGGGTATGTGAACTCTGCTATAAAATCTGCCACGGCTTGCCCCTTCAACGATGATCTGGGTTCATACACAATATCATATTCACCGAGCTCTATTGCCCAGTACATCAATCTTCCTGATTTTTTTGGCTTGTGAAGGGCTTGTCTTAACGGCATGTCGGTATACACAATGATGGTATGGGCCTGGAAGTATGGCCTCATTCTTCTACTTGCTTCAATTAAGGCCAGTGCCAATTTTTCCAGCTTTGGGTATCTGATTTCCGCACCTCGGAAGGCCTTGCTTGTGTAATAAATTGGCTTCTGGACTCCATTCTCCAATTTGATCAATGCCGAGCTAACTGCATTTTCTGATACTACCAAATACAAGTACAGCGTCTCTCCAGTTATTGGCCTAGACAACAATGGTGGGGCTCCCAAATACTTCTTCAAATCTTGAAATGCTTTCTCACATTCATCAGTCCACTCAAAACTTTTTCGCAGTGTTTTGAAGAATGGGAGGCATTTATCAGTTGCTCGGGATACAAATCTGTTGAGTGCTGCAACCCGTCCGGTAAGACTCTGCACTTCTTTCCTCGTCGTCGGGGATCGCAGCCCTAAAAGAGCCTTGATCTTTTCTGGATTTGCCTCAATACCTCGTTAGTTGACGATGTATCCGAGGAACATTCCTTCTCGTACTCCAAAGGTACACTTTGTCGGGTTAAGCTTCATCTAGTATTTATCCAGTTGATCAAAAGTTTGACTCAAGTCAATCAAATGATCTGCAGCTCTCTTGCTTTTGGTGAGCATGTCGTCGACATAGACTTCCATATTGCGGCTGATTTGTTCGGTAAAAACCTTGTTCATCAACCGCTGATATGTTGCACCTGCATTTTTTAAACCAAAAGGCATAACATTATAACAATAAGTTCCCCTTGGGGTAATAAAAGAAGTACTTTCCCTGTCTTCAGGTTTCATTTTGATCTGGTTGTAGCCAGAATAAGCATCCATGAAGCTGAGTAGCTCGTGTCCCGAGGTAGCATCCACTAGTTGATCAATTCTGGGCAATGGAAAATGATCTTTTGGACATGCCTTGTTGAGATCAGTAAAATCAACACACATTCTCCATTTGTTGTTCTTCTTCTTTACCATCACCACATTCGCAAACCAATCTGGATATTTCACATCTTCAATGAATTGGGCTTTCTGGAGTTTCTCGACCTCCTCTTGTATGGCCTGGTTCTTCTCGGGACTAAACACTCTTCTTCTTTGCTTCACAGGCTTGATCTCCTTATTCACGTTGAGCTCATGACATAAGAAGTTTGGATCTATACCTGGCATGTCTTCATGACTCCAAGAAAAAGTATTCTTCCTGCTTCTCAAGAAAGTTATCAACTCTTGTTTTATTGAAACATCCAACGACGATCCTATCTGAGTTACTCGTTCAGGATGCTCGTCGTCCAGGATAACAGTTTCTGTAGATTCCATCACCTGTCCTTTTACAAGTTGAGATTCATCCCTAGGGTCAAGAGTTTCAATTTCTGTGCCCTCCTCTACTTGATAAGTAGTAGTCTTTTTCCTTGATTATTCAAGTTCTTCTTGCTCGACAGACGAATAATAGCATTCCCGAGCTACTTTTTGATCACCTTTCATAATTCCTACTCCAAAATTCGTTGGGAATTTCAAACACTGATGTACTGTAGATGGAACTGCTTTGAATTTCTTCAATCCAACTCTTCCCATGATGATGTTGTAGGCTGACTGCACATTCTTATCCATCACAAAGAAACGTATTCTTTCTGTTCGACAAGCAGGCCAAGTTCCGATGAGTATATCCAACTTGATCGTCCCAAGTGGAAAAACTTTCTCGCCAGCAAAACCCAGAAGGGGTCTGTGATAAGGTTCCAATTGAGATAATTTTAAATTAAGGCTATCAAAGCATGAATAGTACATGATGTCTGCCGAACTACCATTGTCTACTAACACCCTTGAAATGACCACATCCTTCATCCTCATTTTGATCACCAAAGGATCATCATGAGGGTAAAGAACACCTGCCAGGTCGTTTTTTGAAAAACCAATCACTAGCTTCTCTTTGTTTACCTTCCTCGGACGATCATCCTCGGCCAGGTTTATTCGCTGAATGTATGAACAAGCTTGAGCCTCTCCGAGGTAAGCTTTTCTTTCTGCAGTAAGGTCTCCTCCTCCTGCATCTCCTCCTGTAATAACATTACAATCAAATGACCCAAAACGTATGGAAAATACCTCTCGTTCAGGTTTCCTTGGCTTCTTGGGAAGATCGGGGTCATCATCTGGATCCTCTTCATGGTCCCTCCTCTTTTTCTCCTCTGCACGACGAGGAGATCTAGATCTCTCTCTAGTTCTATCATCATTCTTCCTTTCACCTCTGCGATCTACATACTTTGATAATTTTCCTCTTCGGATAAGTGTTTCAATCTCGTTCTGAAGGGCTATACAATTTTTTGTCATATGGCCATGATCTTTGTGAAACTCGCAATACTTGTCTTTATTCCTCAGGTCGGGATTTGTCTTCAGTTTCTCTGGCCACTTGATTTCCTCGTTATTCCTGATTTCTTCCAAAACATGATTAATACCCATTTTCAATGGAGTATAATTATCATACTTCTTTAGGACTTCCAACTTCATCCTGTTATTCCTGGAATGTTTGTCACCACCATTACCTTTCTGATCTTTCTTCTTAGAGTTGTCGACCTCCACTTTAACTTCTTTATCCATATTCTTCTTCGCAGCCATAGCCTCCTCGGCATTCATGATTTTGGCCGCCTTTGCCATCAACTCCGACATATTTTTAGGTGGATCTTTGGCCAAAGTGTAGTACAGCTTGTTAGGCAGCAAACCACTCATCAGAGCAGTGATTGCTGTCTTTTCTTCATAATCTATGACTTCCAACTTCTCGTTATTGAAACGAGTTATGTAATCTCTAGTACTTTCACCTGATTTTTGTCTAACACTTAGCAAGTGTGCTACTCGCTTTACCGGCTTTGCTCCAAAATAAAAATTGCCAATAAACAACTCGGCTAACTGAACAAAAGTTGAAATCTTACCCCGAGGAAGATTATTGTACCATATCTGTGCAGATCCGGTAAGAGTTCCCGAGAATGCTCTACACCTCATCTCATCGGGGACATCGTAGATATCTGCAGCAGCTTGGTATTGTTCTATATGAAGTACGGGATCTGTCTTTCCATCGTACTTGGGGGTCACTACAGGTGCTTTGAATTTTGACGGTGTAGGGAAATCCACAATGGCTTGCACAAAAGGTGTTCCTTGAACAAAAGTTCTCTGTAAGGGGTTCCTCGCCTTAGCCATTTCTCCCAATCTATCTTCCAACCGTTGAATTGAACCTTTCCATGCTTCATTCCCTTCCTCGGGCCGCTTAGTCCGAGCAACTGATTGCTCTGACGTAGCTTCCTGAGATTTATCTCGACGAGTAGTTGGTCGCGATTGTGCAGATCCTTCTCTCAAACCTGGTGGTGGTCGAAAACTTCTTGATGGAGCCCTAGGTGGACTCATGTTCCTCCTTGGTCCTAACCGACTGAAAGGAGATACCCTGCTTAATCTTTCCAAAGCGCTAGTTCTCTCCGGAGAAAAAGTGATACGTTGATCTGTATCCGTAGCCCGTATCGATGAAGTTCGCCCAGGTTGATAAGAAGAATCATTATACTCCTCATTGCGATATGACCCAGTACGTCTAGATTGCGATTGCCTATGATCACTCCTTTGCCCTGAATAGGTAGGTGCACCGCCCTGAAGAGTTTGAATGAGTTGCCTCATAGATTCTTGCATGGCGGTTTGTCCTTGAGCCAGATTCGTCATAATTCCAGCCAGATCTGGGGATGCAGATGGATTTGGAAGATTTCCAGTATTTCCAACATTTCGATTACTGGATTCTGGATTATCTACCATTGGTGATAAATGATTTTTATGAAAAACGATGATAACAGTCGTTTCCCACAGACGGCGCCAATCTGTTGATGTAAAAAACTAGATTACTCTAATTATTCAATCACAGATAAATAAATAAAACAAAGATTTTTAAAGTGGTTCGGCTAGGAATAAAGCCTACGTCCACTGTTATGTTATTGCTGAGTGTTTGTGGAATTCTTGATTACAAGTTCTCTCAAGAAATTCCGGTCCCCCTTGAATGAGGATGATACAAGGTATTTATAGCCTTGAGGCTGTACATGAAAGGTTCGATACATTAAATGATATACATATGAAAGGGTAATACATTTAATGCAGAGTGCGTGCCAAGAATATAAGCATTCAATGAATATCTGAACTGTTGATTATCTGGCAATTAATGATACGACCGAGATGCAGCTCGGACCGTCATAGCTGTTCGCTGATCAGGAGTTCCTCGGAACATTAGAGTACCTCGGTGCGATAGAGTTCCTCGGTCCGTTAGAGTTCCTCGGTGTGATAGAGTTCCTCGGTGTGATAGAGTTCCTCGGCGTATTCTCGTTGCTCGGAAAGAAGCATAGTTGGTCGGGAAATGATCTTCCTCGCTGCTATTGTGCCACGTAGATTGACACGTGTCTTCATATTATTCGTCCACATCAGCATATTAATTTTGGTATCAACAATGACTATTCAAGAAATGGCATGAGTAATGATTCATGCTAAAAGCCTCCCTAAGTATTTTTGGGTTGAAGCTGTTAGGACTGCCTGTCATATTATAAATCGGGTCTACCTTAGAAAACATACCAAACGAACACCTTACGAACTTTGGTACGATAAGAAACCTAACATAAAATATTTTAGAACCTTTGGTAGTGTTTGCTATGTGTGTAAGGATAGAGAACATTTGTCCAAAGTCGAAACCAGAGGTGATAATGCCATCTTCTTAGGTTACTCTCCCAATAGCAGAGCCTATCGTGTCTATAATCTTCGTACCAAAACCCTAATGGAATAAATTAATGTGATTGTTAGTGACATTAATGTTGAGAGTACACCTATAGGACCAACTATCGTGGATGAGTCTGAAAATATTTTCACTTGCGACTCTCCAGAGATAGATGACCCTTTACCACCTCAGATACCCGAGGTCCCTAACTGGGTTTCTAAAGATTATCCCTTAGACAACATGGTTGGTAACCTTACCAAACATGTTCGTACAAGATCCCAGCTACATAATTTTGCTCTTTATGCATGCTTTGTGTCTCTCAAAGAACCAAAGAATGTAAATGAAGCCTTAAGTGACTCCTTGTGGATAAGTTCTATGCAGGAGGAAATTTTTCAATCTATCACTCATGATGTATGGTATCTTATACGCAAGCCAGAAAATAAAAAGGTTATTGGCACACGTTGGGTTTTTAAAAATAAAACAGATGAGACTAGGAAGGAATAGATTTCGAGGAAACATTTGCACCAGTAACTCGTCTTGAGTCTGTTCGCTTACTCTTAACAATAACTTGTCATTTTCAATTCACTCTTTATCAAATGGATGTGAAATCTGCATTCCTTAATGGTATTTTAATTGAGGAAGTCTATGGAGAACATTCTAAAGGGTTCATTGATCCTCACCATTCGAATCATGAATTTCGACTGAAAAAGTCTCCATATGGTATAAAATAAGAACCTCGTGCTTAGTATGATCGATTGCCTACGTTTCTATTAAATAACAGCTTTAGGAGACGTGTTAATGATCGAACTCTATTTGTCAAATATTTTGACTAAACTGTAGTTATAACCCAAGTCTACGTAGATGATATAATCTTTGGATCCACATCCTTAACCGAAGTTGAAAATATCTCCAAAGTTATGCATGGAGAATTTAAAATGTCTCTTCTGGGGGAGTTATAATTCTTTCTAGGACTTTAGATCAAACAAAATATAGAAGGATTATTCATCTCACAATCCAAATATGCTTTAGAGATTGTTAATAAGTTCGACCTAGAAAATGCAAAAGATTCTAGGACACCCATGAGTAATTCGGTAAAAATGTCTAAGGATGAACATGGTTAATCTATTGATCCTACTCTTTATCATAGTATAATATGAAGCTTACTATACCTAACTACCTCACACCCTCACATTATATATGTTATTTGTGTATACTCTAGATATCAGAATGCAACTAAAGAGAGTCATTTATCATGTGTTAAGTGAATCATAAAATATGTTAAAGGAACTCTTAACTTAGGTCTTTGGTGCACAAATGACATTTCCACTTCTATAAGTGGTTACACCGATGCTAATTGGGTTGGGTGTTTCGATGACATTAAGGGTACGTCAGGAGCCTATTATTACATAGGAAATAATTTGGTAGGATGGTCTAGTAAGAAACAAAATTGTACATCGTTATCCACTGTTAAATCGGAATATATTGCAACAGGAAGTTGTTGTTCGCAATTACTTTGGATAAAACATATGCTAAAAGATTATGGCATAGTCGATGATAACTTGCATATCTATTCTGATAATCAAAGTGCAATTAATATTTTCAAAAATCTTATGCAACATTCTCGCACAAAACATATCAAGATTCTATATCGCTTTATTTGTGAATTAGTAGAATCCAAGGAATTGGAAATTATGTCTTTGCCCACAGATCTTCAACTAGCTGATTTGTTCACAACGCCTCTAGATAATTTAAGATTTGAATATCTTCGAAAATCTATTTCCATGATATATTTGAATAACTACTTGGTGTGACTTGTTGATGTTTATGCATTATATTTCTCCTTATTTTCTCATGAATATTTGTGACTACCCATTGTCCATTTGAGACAAAATGGGGGAAAAATTTGAGTCCATTTGGACATCTTTTTGTTCACTTCAACTAAAATACTTGATCTTAACTATCTTATTTTCAGGAATCAATACCTCATTTATATCAGAATATTATTAGGGTATTGCTCTGTATTTAGTTGAGTAATGTAATTTTCTTTTTCTAGGATATGGGGTAGATAGAATTTTTGTATAAGAATAGGATTTTCTTATTTTTTGTATCCCTACGATTCCTTGATGACTCAAAGGATATTTTGTCTCATATTTCCAAAGGGGGAGATTGAAGCACCCTATATTTTTTACTCACGTGAGTCTATACTATATAGGCGCTTATCTAGTTTGGAAATAGTGACAAAATTAGAATCATATCCCTTGCTACCAACGAACCTCAGACACTACATCAATGATCCTCTAATGGTCTCACAGGTAGTATACCAACAGTGCACCTAGGCTTGCATTGTTTATGTTTATATCATTTTAGGTATGTGAGTGTTAATTCCCATCAAAATAATTTTCTAATATTTTTTTAGAATTTTTAAACATTTAAAATTTAGGTTTTAAAATGTTTTGAGCTGATTTGTAATATCTTTTAATTCCTAAAAACTTGGTTGGGTAGAAACCAAAAGCGGCAAGAAAATGTGGGGTAGAAACTGGGATTTTTAAATATTCAAAAACACGCGTTCTATGTGTCATCTCAGCCTTACACCAGTCTTCTTTATACCTGATAAGATTGTGTTTCTTCTTACTCAAATCACTAAATGCCCTTATCAACCGTTGAATCAAACTCCTCAATGGTCTGAATGTTGCCTAACTCAATCCAAGTCTTAACCCATTGTACCAATAAGAATGCGTTTAAATGTGATACGTGTACAACCATAAGATTGGAATTCGATTTGTAAGGTTTAATCCTGGCCGTTGATTTTGTTAATTATTCTAGATCCTTCCATCTTCTTTTATAAATAGAGTCCCTTATGTATACGATTACAATTTTTTGGTGAGTCTGAGAGTGAGAGAAAAGAGAGAGAGAGAGAGAGAAATTACAAAACCTAGCCAAACTCTTGAAAAAAATCTCATTAAATTTCGTGTGAGTTTGAGAGTGATTATTGTTAAAAGATCATTTCCTCTCTGGTTTTAAATCTTTTTTCCAACCACTCACTGAGTTAGATATCGTTTCTTTTTTATAGAAAGTGTAGATCTAATTTTTTGTCATAAAAATCACTTAAATCTGCTTAGTTTGATTTATTTATTTAGAAATCATTATTTGTTGGTGTTTTTGTACTTAAAATTTTCATTTAACGTTCTACCAACAAATACTTTTTTTTTATTTCAAGTTTTGAGAAAAAGGGACTTCAAAACATTTTTAGATATTGAGACATTTACACTTTCCAGTTCATATTTCACATTTTGTGAAATAGATTCGTAAATAAATAAGAGAAATTGTATTGGATCTTGGCTCTTTTTAAATTTCAAGATTGTTACTCAATCTATTACAAAAAAGGAAGTCTAGTTTTCAATAAATTTTGATTCAGAATCTTGCATAACATTCTTAGTAGAAATCTGTAATTTGTAGGACTATTGGTCTTTATAAATGCGTGTGTGTGTGTGCGCACATGCATGTGTTAGGCACAACACCACAATACCTGTTTCACACTACAACACTAAAATAGTGTTGTTTGAGAGGTTTCTAACCTTAGAGTTGACGTAAAGCTAAAAGGCGAAGGAGGTTCAAAGATGCAGAACAACTAGGACAACTTCAGAGTCTTTAGAGAAGCCAGATTTACCTAATGGATCTAGTATAAATTCTTGACTTAGTATAGGTCTAGTTGTGTGCTTAGTTTGAAACCTTATAGTTCGCTTTAGTGGGTTTTTATTTTTGAGGTGTATATACCTCCTTGGATGTTTCCCCAGTTGGGTGGGGTTTTACCACGTTAAAATACCCGTGTACTTGCATGTTTAATCTTCACCTCACCCCCTTCTGATCTGGTGCTGATCTAGACTCTTTTAATTTTGGTTTTCAAAACTTGGTCACCTATAACTGAAATATCTCGCTCATATCAATTTTCATACACATCTTGTGTTGGTAATTTGTTTTGTAAAAAAGAGTTTCTTAAACAAACTATTCGGATCCGTTTAAACTATTTTAAACCTTTTAAATAACTTAAGTGGCATTATTTTTCAGTCTAAACTATCGTCATACCCCAAGATAGTGATAACCTAGCCATTGGCGAAGAATTTCAGATTTTGATGAAGAGAAAATGATACCCCTTTGAAACTATGGCCACATAGATGGCTAAGAAGAAGGTTAAGACATGCAGGTATGCCAATGACTTGGAACTCAGTGACATGATTGACAGGGCCAACCCCTATTATTAGTTTTATGGACCCCATTACCTCTCAGCGGGTATTATCATAAGCACGCACGGTGGTAGAAGTGGGAGTGAGATCATCAACTTTCAAGCCTAAGAAATTGAAAGTTCTGAGAGGGAAAACGTTAAAGGGGGATCTGTTTTTAATAAGTGATAGTGGAACTGTCTTTCCCAATACTTCAACGGAGATGTTGAGGGCATAATTATAATCAGGGCCGATCTTTGGTCTCTCTGCTTTGGAAAAGGAGAGGAGTCTCAAAAAGGTTAAGGGCCCAAATATGTTTACGTCTTCTTTAAAAGTAGTGGAAGGAGAGGCTATTGGCCTGGTGAGGAGGTTTATCAGAGCATTTCGATGTAGCTAGGATTATATGAAAATCCCCCATAAGGTGATGTTAGCTTGAGTTTTCTTAAGCTGGTCAAAGTCTTTGCTTTCTTCGATGGTCATTTATGGCATGAGAAGTTCTTCAACAACTCTTTTTCCCTTATTGGTCTCGATCGCATAAGGAATCGAATCTTTGTAGTGTTTTCCTGACGTGATTATGTGATTTACTAAGGTGGGGAAAAATATGAACCCCCGTGTCTTCATCTATTTCTGGCTGAATGGCCACCTTGTTGATTTCCCCAATAGATCTTTGAAGGATATCATTATGTACAAACTGGTTACTATACTGGTGTCTTCTCGACTGGGCTCATCATCTGAGATGTTAAATTCATCTCTCCATTTAGTGGCAGGATTCTCATATTTCCAGGGAGTGTCCTGTTCGGTCACTTTCTTCAGCTCTAATTCGACTTCAGCAATGTCTTCCTTAATTTCTACACCAGCCTCTCAATGGGATCAGAAGTGTGGGTAGTACTGTCCTCCCATGGATAATCAGATATGAGGTAAGAAGTTCTTCTTCATGATTTTGACTTATTCCTCCTCAAAGGCTCTATTCGTCATGGTTGCAGCTTTCTCTCTCCACCTTCCTATGAAGCTACTAACTATTTCCCCAGGGTTCTACTTAAGAATCTCTAGATCTTGGCGTGAAACCTCCATCTCCTTATTGTACTTGTATTGAGACATGAGTTCTCGAGCGAAATCCTCCCAGCTACGAATTTTGGATTCTTCAAGGGATAAAAACTAACAAAGGGCACTTTATTTCAAGGTTTTCTAGAACATCTGGGGTATTATCTCTTCACACGCACTAAGAAGTGTCATATCTCAGTGAACTTCTCTAGCAGTTTGGCTTTGGGATTAGGAGGCATATGTGTGTAGTACATGTAGGTCTCTAATATCTTGACTTGGTCAAACTTCATCGACAACATCTTGAGGTCTTACTTGACCTTGTTAAGTTCCTCCTCCTTATGATATGTGGGTACAAACAAGTTAGCCCCTGGTTGGTCAATTTTCAGAATAGGGAGTTGAGCTGTCACCGACCCATAGGCAGGTGGGGCGTGTGGTGCATGTTGATACTCTTATGGGACCCAAACAACCTCGAGAGTGGGTGGATTTATGGAACGAGGAATGATAACTTCGGGTTCTTTAAAAATCTGGTCCCGGTGACATTGTATTTCCATGACCTCGATTTGAAGATTATCAATCTTGGCAGTGAGTTAGGCTAAAATAGTCATCACATCGGGTTGTACATTCGATGCTTGGTTTGTGCTCTCCATGAAGAGCTCATGAAGGAAAATCCCAAAATAGGTTGAAGTAACAGAAGAACTGGCGGAGCTTTAAGGCAGTTTGACGAAAGGCGAAAGCCTATAGGGAGCCAGGTCAAAGCCGGGTATGTGATTGAGCTAAGGGGGAAATGGTTCAAATTTATTTTTGAAAGGAGGAAGGAGAACATTTTTGATATTTTGAAAGGAGGAGACAAATGTTTTTGGTATTTTTGGAAAAGGAGGTAAAAGAAGAGTAATCTCAACATGATTATTATTGATGTTATTATTGGGTTCTCACTTGTATTAGGTTTTCTAAAATGCAGAAAAAAATACCGCATAGGACTCAGATCGTTCATTCAAGCCATAAGGCCGATTTTTACACGGGGTAGACCGTTGGAAAGGGGATTCAGTTCCCTTCGAAGATTCATTGAGCTTTTGCTCAAAAGAGAAAGTTTATCGGAGTAAAAACGGTCTTGGTAGCGCCTCGTGGCTTCTAGATCTATTCTCGGGATATGACCTAGGGTTTGAAACAAATGAGTGAGTGTTAGGGACCTAAGGAGGTCCTTAGGGGGATCCTAGAATGGGGTGTCTACACCGTCGAACCGAATTATTAGTCTGCACATACCATGATATTATTTAAATAAGGCACGTCACTATAACCACCTAGATAAGGTTTCGTAATCATCATAATGGCTATCCCACACTAGACACTACACATTCTCATGACGCCAACATAAAATTATTAAAGTAGTCAAGAAAATATGGATCCCACAATCATCATAATGTCCAGCGTATCTACATCTGCACATATTATGACGTACATCAATATGTCTCTAGTACTCATTAATTTTTTTAGATTAATTGTATCTTCATTATCATGTTGTCATTATTCACAACTAGCCCCCGCATATAACTAAATCCATCCCTAACCTAGTCCCGCACCAAGGGAGAATACCTACAATACAATCATCACCTAGTTTCACGCCTAGGATAAAACAACGTAACGGCATACTAACTAGTCATATACCTAGAAAATAGCCAAATGTACAAACGAACACCTAATAAGAAGGGTGAAATTACACCTAACGTGCATAATCCCAGTGTCCCAACGATGTTAGTTATTAACATACACAATTTCTACATTTATGACATTATTAAACCAACATTCTATTTCTTTATTTCGTAATTATATAAATCCAATATCATAAGCAGTAAACAAGTCTAATCATGCGATTACAAGTTCTACAAAATATTCCAACAAGTTATTCCAATTCAATATTTTAATATGAGTGATAATTAAACCAAATAAATCATAAATCAATTCAAACATATGTATTTATAATTTCAACAATATATTATTACTTCATATATCATATTAATAATTTACATGATTTTATCAATAAGCACATATTATTGAATTATATATATAAATTAACATGTGATTCGTCCCAACCCATAATAACCAAGATCAATAATCAAATCAAGCGGTTTTTGTATTATTAAATCAATTCCAAAATATTATAAAAGTGAATTTATAATTAGGCTATCACTTTCCTCAATTAAGTTGTTAATCTTATTAAAAAAAATATGTGCATTTAATGTTAAGGCAATATTTAAATCAAATAATACTTAAGGAGAATGACAGTGATATTGTTTCCTGAAAACAAGTATTCTGAAAAATCCAAGTGCACCATTGCGCTCGTCTCGTGACAATCATCAACTTTTCTTTTATGACCTTCTTCAAATTATTAACGTAAAGCCCATCAAAATTGAGTTGCAATTTTATTTTAATGGAGGTTTAAGGTTAAAAATAAGTGGTATGTGTGTATTTTTGTTGATTTGGAAGTAAGCATGCAATGTGAAAAATAAGTTTGTAACTTCTTTAAATATATAGTGGAGTCCACTTTTAAAAAGAGTTCAATTACAAATACAACTATGAACAACTTAACCATAAATACCAAAAACTTTTAGGAGATAAACCTCCTCACTGACTATCCGCCCTAGTGGTGGCTTGAGGCCATTATAGCGATTCTCAGCTCTGTTATAGCGGGCTAAGTAAAGTCCCATCACTATTTAAAAAAAAATCAAATCAATATTTTAAACGAATAAATGCGGTGTGTGATACCGATTTAAATTAATTCGCAAGTTTCCAAGTAAACCTTATTTAATTAGAGTCTATTTTTAAACAAAATTAATTCTTCCCCTAAACATGCAACTACGTGTGTGCGTGTGTCAACCCATAAATAAATAAAGCATGCAACACAAATTTTAGGAAAAATCCCCGAAGGGCAAAACCTTTTATTTTCACTATAATTTGTAAAGAACGGTTTACATGGATTACAATGAAAATTAGAGTGACATACGAAATACCCTCAGGTGTCGGTTCCGATGTCGTCCACTGGAATCTCCCGCAAGAACTCCAGATGGGTAGCAATGGAAAAGAGACGGCTTCTCCACAAGTTACTCCAGATGAGTAAAACGATCCTTTGAAGGTTTAAAGATTCACATACATATATGGGAGTGGTTATCTGAATAAAGAAGGCATGAAACCTTAAAACATGAAGTATGTTTTCTGGAATGTAAAATACAGAAATCGTGTGAAAAAAATACTTAGAAAACGTGTAGAATGTACCCAAATATTTATATGAAAATTGAGGCGGCGACATTGCTCGAACAAGATTGTGCGACATCCTCATGTCGCTTGAAGCTGGAACGATAGAGCGATGTCATTTGAACGAGCTCGTCGATCGAGTCAAGTCCGGTTCTATACTTAAAAAAAAATTACTTTTAGATAAAAACGAATCAGACTTCGAAAAAATATTTTCTAAAAAATTCCCAAATATTTATGAAAATATAAACAACTCCAATAAACCATTTTACCAATAATGCGAAGTGGAGTAGTAGGAATGGTTGAGAAGCACGTCACATGTAGCATGATGCACGTGTGAAGATGGTGGATGCATGGATTCGGATCAAGGCCGTCATGGATGATCGTGTTGACGTGTCGAATGTGGCGGTATCAGATATACATACTCTGATCGAGGACATAAAAAATTCATAGATTCTACCCCGAACATTTATAAAATTATGTCCTTACAAATATTTAACAACGTTTAAATACTTTAAATAAAAATATGTTTGGGCAAACTAATTTATTTTCATGGATCCTAAATCAAAACAAAAGGACTCAAAAGCCCCCAGGGTTTTTACAAAAAATCCATTTTACACCACAATTAATTAAAAAATCAAAATTATTTAATTAATGAGTAAAAAATCACCAAAATTAATTTAAATCAAATCCTTTTAGTTTAATTCAAATTTCAACCAAAATAATCTATTTAATTAATCAACCCAATTATTTAATTAAGTATAAATTCTAAAATTATGGGGTATTATAAGTCATGTCTCTTGTTTCAGTTCAAACCCACTATGGGGGATTGTTCGACCACAGTCGAGGAAGAGACACGTGTTCATTAATCTCATCGATGGTCTCAGTTCGAGGATATAAGGATGGTCGAGGTCGATCAATGAAAATCTCAGGATTAGATATAACCGATATAGTTGTTATAGCTATCTAAGGTTATTAAATCCCACACGGCTCAACCTCTTTATGATCTTAGTAAATGTGACCCTTACAACGGGGCAAAGGGGCATGTAATATTTATTATTAAAAGACGATAAATAAAGAGTGGGTAACACCCTGTGGACGTAGGCACGTTTTCAAACCACGTACATATTATTTTCATGTGTGATTGTACATATTTATTATCCTCGACATTAATTGTGTTGAGAAAATAATAGGAGGATTTCACCACCTACAATTGGTGTTAGATGTGGGAACAACTTCTTTTTCTCATATAAACAAATCCAATGAGTAACCACAATTCACTCACACAACCACCACTCGACGCCTCACGGCAGTCGTCAGGGTGATCATTATCACCCTAAAGTTCTCAGGGTTAGGTCCAAAACCTAATCCAATAAGAGTCGAAACACTCCCAACTCATATTACCACCCATAGGAGGATAAAATTGTGGAATGCAATTAAGTACCATAATCCAATTAGATCTTTAGGCTTGTGGATAACTACGTTCAGAGATTCTCGAAAAAAAAGGCGACCAAACTCCTCTAGCATGCGGAGAATTCTTGTATCCAATATCGCTCAGAGAGGATGGAGGAATATCTCCACGGAGGGGAAAAATGTCGTGAGATCAACCATACCCCTAGCCCTTGGGTGAGTAAAACTTGTAAACAAGGAATGAGTTCATGGTGTGATCAGGATCAATCTTATCTTTATCGATCCTGGGATGTGAGGGATCGCCATAATGACCATCGCGATAAGGGTGACCGTTATCACATTATAGGAAGGGTATTGGACAACTATCGTGCCCACTGAGGAGCTAGAAACACTAATAAGTTAGATAATATGGATCTCATATAGATGAAGTCTTCTTTTTCCCCAAATGATAAAAGATTTTGAGCCTTCTAAAAAGTTATCTACCCCCGGGTGTAAGATTTATGGTGGGAAGACTAATCCCACCGATCATGTTTGATAATATCTCTAGGCGATAACTCTATGGAAAAATAATGAATATCTCATGTGTCACATATTCTTTTCTATTCTAGGAGACGTTGCACATAAGTGGTTTAAAAATCTTCCACGCCAATCTCTCACAAGTTTTAAAAAGCTCGCGGAGGCTTTCACAACAAGATTTATTACCAACAGCACACACCCAAAGAAGATGGATTACCTCCTCATGGAGAAGAAGAATCCCTAGGAATCCTTGCGAGAGTATGCTCGGCATTACTAGGAAACTTGCAATTATGTAGAGTACTTCACCGAAAAAGTGGTTATGGCCTCATTTAAGATCGTCGTAGTGAGCAGCTCCAGGTTGTACTAGTCTCTTACTAAGTAGGAGGTGAGTACCATAGAGGACCTAATGTCTAAAATAAATAAGTAATCCAAAGTGGAAGATATGGTGGCATGCACCCAGCAGGATAATGGTCGCCTGAATACAAAAAAGATTGGAGACAATAAGAGCGTTCCCAAAAGGGGGGAAAGAATCCAAACAACAGATCTAGAGTCGATGAAAAATGGATACCATGAAGCTTATGCTTCCATCAACACTATTTTCAAATAGCCGATCAATAACATGTTGACCAAGAATAGGGATCAATAATATTTAAAGTGACAAAAGAGGATTGAGGGAGACCTATTGAAGAAAAATATTACCCTGAGATGTTCCTATCGCAAGGAGCATGGAAATAAAATAAAAAACTATAAATTACTCGAGTCTCACCTAGAGGAGTTTTACCGGGTAGGTCATTTGGACGAAAACTAATAATTAGGCTCGTCAGATAAAATTAAAGGCTACTCGATTCTATCTGAACCTAAGAGGAAGCATTATAAACGATCTTTCACTAGTTCATATCTATAATGTGTGAATCCTAGTGGCATCGACTAGGTTCTCTATGAGATGCATGAGGGGATATGTAGGAGTCACGCAAGCCGTAAAGAAGTACCTGACAGCCCTACATGCAGAAGGATGCAGTCTCTTATGTAAGAAAATATAACAAGTGACAAATTTTATCTCCAATGCTCCATAAGCCAGCTAGCAATCTCAATGACTTGACGAGCCCTTGGCCTTTTTCACAATGGATATTGGATATTATAGGGCCACTACCCACAGAACTTAGAAATTGAAAGTACCTTTTAGTAGGCATGGATTATTTCACTAAGTCGAGTGAAGTAGAACCATTGGTGAATATAAGGGATATCGACATGATGAGGTTTATCTGGAGGAACATTGTGACCCATTTTTATATATCAAGGATGCTTATCACCAATAATGGGACTCAATTTGAAAGCATACCATTCCAAAACTTTTGCAATAACCCAGACATCACACATTACTTCATTTCAGTGGCTTATCCCCAAAGCAATAAATAGATTGAGGCCTTCAATAAGATAGTGCTCGATGAAATTAAAAAAAGATCAGAGAAATCAAAGGCTCCTGGGTGGACGAGTTTTCCCACGTCGTTTGGGCATACCGAAAAACCCTAAGAGGTTGATTGGGGACACGCTATTTATCATAGCTTACAGGATTGAGGCCGTAATACCTTTAGAAGTTATCTTACTTACCATGAGGATAAATGTTGTCGCATAAAGCATGGATGAAGAAACTATAAGGATGGAGCTCGACCTAGACAAGGAAGAAGAGAACAAGTCTTTATCAAACTGGCATCCAACCAATAACAGTTGATAAAGAACTATAACAAAGGAGCCAATCTGAGGAAGTTCCATATTGGGGATTATTTGCTTAAAAAGATAATCGGCAATACAAGGAAGCCGTCAAACAAAAATTAGGACCCAGCGGGGAAGATCCTTTCAAAGTCATCAAAGACAACAACTAAGGAGCCTACCATCTAGAAATATTAGAGGGTGAGGAGATATATATGTCTTGGAACGCAACTAACCTTAGGAAATTTTATTTTTCAAAAAAATCTTTATCTTTTTAGATTTATACAAGTTTTTAGGCTATTATTTACAAATTCTTGGATATTTAAAGCTTAATTAATGCAATTAGCTTTCTTATTATTCCAAGGGGTAAGCCAACATCGTTGAAAGTTTGTCCGATCAAATTGTCACGGATATCATGGAAAGAACATTATCATTGAGAATCGGATTCGATCAGATTAGAGTTTTACTTTGAAACCTTATTATGATTACACCTAGTCATGTTTTAAGGTTACATGCTCTTGTCATTGACAAACACAAAAACTTTATGAATTGTCCAGGTAGGATAAAAGCTATATGGGGAATCCCTAAGCACTAAGTAGCCCAATAAGTTTTGTTTGACTAAAATTCTTGAATGAGTGGATTGCCCAGTGCCAAGATTCATTCCCGTCACAATTTAGTGATCATCCTAAGGTAGCGTGATGACACCATCCTCAAATGTAAGTCCAAAAACATATGCAAGGCATAATCACGAAATGAGATAATGAGAGAAATTAGAAAAGGTTATATCTCATTTATATTATTCATTATATATAAGGTTGATCATTATCGATTAGTTAGAAAATAGATAAAAAAAATATAAAGATATTAGAGGCAAGTTTGACTATGTTTGATTATTCACCATTATTCATATATCGATGCACTAACCATCGTTGAGATTGAGATGGAACTCATCATCAAGATCATGTTCAAAAATATAGTCCTTCATTAGTTGCATTGGGATTGCATCGGGTGGAATCCAACACTAATGGTTCCCAGGGGAGGCAGCCTAGAAAAAGGAAAGTTCATTTTATATTAATATCATAAGTGGGAACCCTAGGGGATTTTTCTAACAACCAGGGCATTTAAACATCCATGCTTATAGGTTACCTATATGGTCTTATCCAGGTATAAGGGGGCATTCATTCAACCTTCATCATAACTATCATCCCAAACTGTGCTAGGACCCTTCTTAAACTAGTACCACATTTTCATGATTTGGTGGTGCAGAGAAAAATCTGACTATTTTATTTCTCCCAAAATCTTATTTGACCTCGATGAGCTCCCATCTTAGAGAAACATTCTTATCTTTCACAAGACCAATTATGTTTTGACTTCTCCAAGTTTGACGTAAAGACTTACTGCCATACTAGTCTCGTCCCATATGCATTTGTCATCTTTTAAATTGCTTAGAGAATAACAGTAAAGGCTGATCGAGCTCAATCAGAAGTATCTCTTCCAAGGATGAAGTCCAAATATTCACTCTCATGGGAAATTATCACCAAGACCAAATTATTATCATACTACGAGAGTAAAAGAAAATGCATTATGAATCAAAGGTAAGTAACAATACATGAAAATTATTACGTTATGACCGAGTAAAAGAAAATGAGAACAAGAGCAATGTTTCATTTCATTTAGCTAAACACTAGGGAAAGCATATTCCCTTGGATATCCTTATGCTTTACCAAGACTTTAACATAGCCCTTATGCATTTACAGACCTTTGAAGTCACAAGTCATTTATAGTAGTGAGATCAATCACCTGTTGCTTCAAAAGACCCATATCCTTTTCAGCCTGCAGAAGTTTCTCCTGAATAATCTAAAGCTTGAAGGTCTGATCTCATAGGTTCTCCACTGCTACTTTATAATCAAGAAGAGACAAAGCGTGGTTCTTCTCAAACTAAGACATGGAATCTCGAGAAACATTGAGGAGATAAGCATTATACCCTAGGGTCTTCGCATACAAAATGTTATCCTACTCCATCTCAGTGAGCTTCAACCTCCTACATAACCTCAACTTCTACAAGGAATATATCTTCAGCCTTTAATTATTGTTGATTTGGTTCGTCTCTAACTGCACAAGTTCCCACTTGTTCGCCATCTCCATAGCCTTGTTCAATCCTCATGTATCATCAATAGCATCTGTCGTAAGATCCTCTTTTTATTATTGGGCATGTGAAGGAAAAAAGTATGAGAATGGAGTAAAAAGAAAAAAAGAATTAAGGAAAAGATAAAAGGGATACACAAAATATTTTGCACAGGAAATGGATCAACTCTTAGGCATTAGCAGAGGTCCGCCTAGCCCTTAGGGTAGCCACCTACTCTGAACAATTTATTTTATCCATTGAGTGAAGGGCATACACAACTGAGGTATAGGCACTCATCTCATCAGCAGACGAATGTCTTGAATACCTCTCTATACCAGGAGATATAAAATCCTCCCACACATTAGTACTCAATAAGTGTCTAAAGTGCGTGATTATATAGGCTAAAGTTCAAGCCTATCGCTCAAGTACTAACCCGGCAAGGCGGGGTCGAATCCTCAGGGAAATAAGATGTGGAACATGACGACGATAGCTAAGACGGTTAACCCTAAACTAAATCAGCAAAAAAAGAAGAAACAAAACGATGATTGAATGGGATTATATCTACCGACTAAATGTAATTTAATTAAACTAGCAATGAAATTAAACATGAAAGAATAAGCTAATTGTGATTGACTAAATATGAATGGGAAAGCTAGGTTAGAACACAACTCCCCAAACCCTAGTAATTTACCGAATATAAAACTAGATTTAAATTAGATAGATGATTAAACTCGGTCTTTATTAATTTCAAGCATTGCATATATGAGGGTACTGGACCGCATCATACATAATCAAAACTAAGAATAAAGCGGTGTCGATAGAGCTACATGCGCGTCACACTCTTAAGCATCCCGATTACCTAGGGCAAACGAGATCAAAAGTCCTATGATGGTTATGATCACCAATAAACACGATCCAATCATTATTTAATTTAAAGAACTAATTTTTTTTCGTGAAAACCACATCAAGTTGGGTTCATGCGGCCCAACCCTTAGAAATCTATCTAGAAATGATTTTGCTAAAGAAAAACATATTATCCAAGGTGCATGTAATGATAAACATGAAGAAACCATACCTAAGCATGTAAGAAATACTTGGAATCCTAGAAAATATGTAAAGCATGCAAACAAATATTAACCTTGAAGAGTAGAGATGGAAAACACAAACGTTGTAGAAGAAAACCTTAAATTCATGCATAAAACTTGAATATTGTTGAAGAAAGTAAACCCTAGGGTTCTTGGGTGCAAGAACCCTCTAAAACTATGAAAAAAATGAACTCCCTATTGTCTGGTCTCCAAAATAATTAAGTACATCACGTTATTTTAAATATTTCATCCATGCACAACTTAATTTATAAAATAAAAGAAATTAAAATTTTGGCCCGCCGAACCGGTTTGCTATTTTATTCTTTACTAGGCTGAACCGGTTCGTCTTTCCAGTGCTGATGTGAAATTCTGAGCTGAAATTTTTTCCAAGTCTTTTCTTCACCTTTCCTTCTTTCGCCCTGATTTCTTCCCAAGTTTGAACTCTCATAACTTTTCCCTCGTAACTCGGATTTGCATGCCGTTTCTTCCTACACGCTCATGGACCCACGAACTTCAACTTTTTTTGGGAGTCCATGTCCGAATTCTGGGTGTAAAATTATGAAATTTCCCCTTGACTTTCCTTCTCTTGCATTTTGTCTTTCTCTCTTGAATTTGAGTTTTCTCTTTTCTTTTCTTGAACGAATTTCCTGTAAAATATAAGAGAAATACCCCAAACTAAATGCACTGCATAGAAAAGGTTAGTAGCAATAATATGGAAGAAATCAACGCATTTTAAAATGCAAAAGGTGATAAAAACCTCTAAAGTAAGGGAATAAATATGAAGAATTTAGACCCAATCAACCCCCTTAACTTAGAACTTTGATCGTCCCAAGTAAGGTAAAAGAATTGAATCATGTTCAAATACTAAACTGACATGTGATAGAGATAGAGTACCACTTTCACGGGAAAGCGATTGCATTTAGAATATGCAACAAGTCGTTAAACCCCTAGGTTACCCTAGTAGGACGAGTGTTGTCTCGTGAGGGTTTGTAGTGAATATACCCACAAAATTAATTTTTGACTCAAAGAAAATTCAAAATACTTAAAAAATATACAATTTAAACTTTTTGAAAAATAATCACCATAGATTTTCATTCATAAGTCTCAATTTGCCGTGTGTGAAGCCAAAAATTTAACCCCAAATTTCCACCGATTGATTATTACGTTACTTTCTAAAAATTCATTTTGATTCAAATGCTAACGGGATACTCTCACAAACGAATCATTAAGAATATGGCTATTTTCTCTCGATGTGCGTGATATAATGAGTAAATGCATTAGAACACGAATTCACGCATACAAAATTGAAAGACAAAAATTTATGGGTGAAAATATCTCTTCATCGGATTATGGTCATTGGGAAACCGAAAGCATCGCCTCTTATAAACACCAATTCATCTCTTTATTGTCTTTTCGTATTTTAGCTCTCCAAGCGGAAGTTAATTTTGAAATCTGGACCTGGTTAGGGCTTTTTTGGGTTTAAGGTGTATTTGGGTAAAATGGGAATGGTTGGAAAATTTGAAATTGGAAAATTTACTTAAGATGTCCATTAGTGCTTTTTCGGACGTTTTCTCATTTTTCTCTTCTTTTCTTCTTTTTTTTCTATTTTTCACATTTTTCTTGAGCATTTTTCGTTTCTTTTCTTGCCCCTTTTTATCGCACAAATTGGACTTAATTTCTGAACTTTCCATTTTTCTCAATTTCAGGCTAAATGTTGTTTTGGGTTATCAAACAAAAAGGGGAAATTTTATTAGCATCAAGTTGGGTAGCAAAAGGATAATTTTTTTACAACTTTTTATGGCTAATATTTTTGGGTAAACAAAACGAGGGCCTAACTTCATTGTCCAATTTACAAATTAATTTACCATATGGGTCTCGAGAATCATTTAATTTAGAGATATATTTAGCGCTTTTTCAAGACAACATCTCACACATTTCTCGTAACCAATCAAAGCAAACGAATAAAGATCCTCAACGACTTTTTTAAACACTGAAATGAACTTTGAGTTGACCATTAGCTCGGATTGATTTAAAAACTCACAAAAATTGATAGGCTCAAAATCTCACCGGGTTGATTAATCTCCACACTTATTCGTAAAGTCGTCAATTTTCTTTCAATTTCCATCTTTGGTCAATTTTGGCTTTGTGCAATTGAAATTTTACAAATTTGAGACTTTAAATAAAATTTGAGTGATATTTTTGAAATAATTTAAATCTCAATTTTTATTTATTTTGAAGAAAAATATTTTTGGCTTTTTCAATTTTTTTTCAAAGTTTTTTTTGGACATTTTGAACTTTTGCAAAAATTTTCGAAACGCATGTGTATCCCCCCTAACTTAGACTTTAACAATGTCCTCACGCAATAAGGACTAAAATCCAAACAATAAGATACGAGTGCGTAAAAAAATAGTGAAAGAACAAAATGTAACATTTCATTTATAAGGACCAAGTACAGAGGAAAGAAAAGGATAGATAGCACAAGCAACCAAAAACAACCAACATAAACATCAAACTACTGTGGGGGTGGGTTAGATGGGCCGGGAGCTTTGGGTCCATATGGATCATAAAAATAGGTGGGGAGAAAGACATTTGGGCCCACTTGCAAGCGGTACATTTCTTCTTGGAGGTAGATCATCATGGAAGTATCTCAACAGTAATCTATCACGAACCCATCAAATTGCGCCTCAAGTCAAGCCACATGCCTATTGATGCCCTCTCCATCCGGCTCGTAGTCGGAGTCCTCCTCCTCATTGTATTCTTCCTCCTCATTACCCCCCATTTCCACATCTTCTACCACCAGTGGTGGTGGGTGCAATAACTCAATTTGACACACCCTCCTTGTGATGGATTCTGGTCTAATAGGCTTGGGGATATGGGGTTGCGATGGGGGTGGTTGAATCCCAATGGTCCTCAAAAGTGATGTAATGAACCGGGCATAAGGTAGAGCGATTTTTCCCTTGCGGTCTATTGTGATAGAGATGATTTCTGAGTAAAAAATGCGAGGGAGATTAATGGTACTCTTATTTCCAAGAAGGTGGTAGAGAAAATTTCCTTGGCGAATGCGGATTGAGGAATTGTTAGAGGCTTGGAGGATAGACCCACAAGTGATAAAGTAAGCGAAGCAGGTGGTCTCATCAAGGTTGCCTACAACGAAAGTGTCGCGGCCCCAAATGTTATTGGGTTCTATGAGTTTTATGAATTAATGTTTTGGGATGGGGTTTCTATAGGTGGGATGGTCAAAATTTGGTGGATTTGGGACGTTGTCGGCGCTCATTATTTAGGCGACTATGGAGAGAGAGAATGGGATTGGTACCTCATCCACATATGCTTGGTATGTATTTTTTTAAACATGGATGAGAGTGCCATAAAAGGAACGCACCTCATTCATCCAAACCTCATCGCCGGGATTGGCTAGAAATTGATGCCACCTTAGGCATCAAAAGAGGGCATTCACGGGTTGGGGTAGTCCATCCTAATTAATTGCCCGCTCGATGCATACTGTGCGGGAGCTTGAAAAGAATTCCTCGGCCCATTGTCTTTCTTAAAGTGAGCGGTATCCATGGTCGCCGTCATGCAGAATTTCGATGGAGTCGTATTTGACGGGTAAATCTACATTAGCCATGGGAATGGGTGATTGGGGAACAAGGAGAGTGAAAAGAAGCATGGGAGGTGTGAGAGGAATGGTGTAAGTGGGGTGTGTATTTATAGGTGGGGTTGGGTGGGATTGGAGGGAAAATGTGTGGGGGAATGGATTTGGAGGGAAAACAAAAGGGGGTGTATGGGAAAGGGGAGATGTATGGGAAATGGGCATCTTGGAACTCATCGAAATCTGCACCAGCTCTGGGCGAACTGGTTCGGGTCTAGGAGAACCATTTCGATGAAAAATATATTTTTTTTATTCTAACCCCAGGCGAACCGGTTCAGACCTGATAGTGTAGAAGGGCGAACCGGTTCGGATTTCCAGTGAGCTTCCCAACTTTGACATGAGAAAAAAAAACTAAGTGTTAGAACTCCGAAAATCCAATTTTTCAAATATTTTCCAAAGCACTCTTCCGCTCATCCTAGCTTATAAAACCCCAAAAAATCACCTCGTTTCATGGAACTCTCCCGAAATGTGCATTTGTGTTCCTATCTTGACTCGACTCGTACCCTATGAACTTCTACGGAATGACCCTGACCTACACACAATTAATATACACAAGAGTCACCCCATACGCATCGGGGGTGCGATGACCTTCCCGTACTTTCTCAATCAGTCCCCATGAATGGGGTTCGACAACCAAATGGTGTCAGCTTCTTCGACGTATGCCTCGTAGTACAGTTTAAGGCGTTGTCCATTCACTTTAAAAGTAGTTCCCCCTTTTGGATCTTCTAACTCTACCACACCATGGGAGAATACTTTTTGGACAACAAATGGGCCTGCCCATCTTGAACGCAAATTATCGGTAAACAAGTGTAGTTGAGAGTTGTAGAGGAGAACCTTTTGTCCCGGGTGAAACTCTTTGTGTCGAATTATCATATCATACGTGAGTTTTATTCGTTCCTTAAAGATTTTTTCATTCTCGTATGCGGCATTACACCACTCTTCCAACTAATTTAACTGAAGCTTGCGAGCTTCACCGGCTTTATCAAGATTATACTACAACCTCTTGATGGCCCAATACGCTTTGTGCTCTATCTCCACGGGGAGATGGCAAGGCTTTCCATAGACAAAACAAAACGAGGACATCCCGAGGGGGTTCTTGTAGGCGGTTCGATAGGCCCATAGCACATCATTTAATCGAAGGGACCAATCTTTACGATTAGGATCGACAGTCTTCATAAGGATATTCTTGATCTCACGATTCGCCAACTCGATTTGCTTTGTGAATGTTAAGTCGTTCCAACCTTGTGGACGACCCCATACTTTCTCATAAGCTTCTTAAATGGCTTGTTGCAAAAATGCTTGTTGTTATCACTAATTATCGCTTTTAGAGCACCAAAACGAGAGAGTATATGTTCTTGCAAGAACTTTACCACCACTTTATTATCATTTGTTTTGGTAGCTATAGCTTCCACCAATTTGGAAACGTATTCTACCGCAACAAGGATGTATAGGAATCCAAAGGACGGGGGAAAAGGGCCCATGAAAAATCTCAATAATGAGTATGGGGGTTAATGGTTTCATATCTCGTCGGGTAATAGCTCCCATCCGTTGACACCTATCGTAAGATTTGCAACACTTATCTACATCCCGAAACATTATGGGCCAATAGAAGCCTCTTGGACGGATTTTAGTGGCCATCTTTTTCATCGAGAAGTGACCTCCACATGCTTCCAAATGACAGAATTTAATGACTTTTCGTATCTCACCACCCGGTACACATCGTCGGATGATTTGGTCCACACAATATTTAAAGAAGAATAGATCGTCATAAAAAACATGTGTGACCAAGTAATAAACCTCTTTTTCTCTTGCGGCATCCAATCGGGAGAAACGGATCCAGTGACAAGATAATTAACTATGTTTGCAAACCATGGGATAGAAGAGGTAGCAAATAACTTCTCACCCGAAAAGTATTCATCTATGGGTAAGGGATCACTAGGTACGTCGGATGAAAGTCGGGATAAACGATCGGCAATGACATTTTCTACTCCTTTCTTATCTTTAATGTAGAGATTAAACTCTTATAGGAGTAAGATCCACCTTATGAGGCACGACTTCGTATCTTTCTTAACAAGGAGATATTTTAGATCCGTGTGGTCGGCGAAGCATGTTACTGGTGAACCGATGAGGTACGAACAAAATTTGTCTAGAGAAAATACTACCGCCAGTAATTATTTCTCCATGGTGGAGTTATTGAGTTACGGTTCGATTAATGTTCAGCTAGAGTGGTAGATGACATGAGCCTTCTTGTCTTTCCTTTCACCCAAAACATCCCTGATCACGAAATCACTTGCATCACACATAAGCTTGAATGATAAAGACCAGTCCAGAGCTTGCATGATGGTAGCGGAAATAAGCATGCTTTTCAATTTATCAAAAGCACATTGGCATGCTTCATTCCACTCAAATGGGGTGTGCTTCATGAGAAGGTTACTCAAGGGCCTAGCGATGGCGCTAAAGTCCTTAATAAACCTTCTATAAAATCCTGTGTGGCCTAAGAAAGGACGCACGTCTTTTAGCGATTTCGATGGGGGAACTCAGCTATGACATATATTTTGGGTCTATCAACTTCAATTCCTTCGGATGGGACAATGTGGCCAAGAACTATTCCCTTGGTGACCATAAAATGGCATTTTTCCCAATTCAGCACCCAATTCTTTTCCACATAACGGAGAAGTACCTTATCAAGATTTGCTAAACAAATATCAAAAGAGGTGCCATAAATACTAAATTCATCCATGAATACTTCAAGTCCTCTTTCGATCATGTAGCTAAATAGACTTAACATGCACCTTTGAAAGGTTGCGGGTGCATTGCACAATCCGAATGGCATATGCTTGTAGGCAAACGTACCAAAAGGACATGTGAAAGTCGTATTCTCGTGGTAAAGCACATCTACCTTTATTTGGTTATATCCGAAATAACCATCTAAGAAGTAATAATAAGGGTGTCCCGCTACCCTTTCTAGAATGTGATCAATGAATGGTAAGGGGAAATGGTCTTTCCTAGTGCCCGCATTGAGTTTTCGATAATCTATGCAAATGTGTCACCCGGTGGTGGTACGTTGAGAAACTAGCTCGCCCTTAGCATTCTCAATCATAGTCATTCCCTGCTTCTTCGGGAAAACATGTATGGGACTGACCCATTTGCTATCCAAGATTGGGTAGATAATCTCGATATCCAGCAGCTTAATAATTTATGTCCCCACCACCTCTTTTATGGTAGGGTTCAATCTTCTTTTCATTTCCCTCGAGGACTTCATGTCCTCCTCGAGGTGGATTTTATGGGTACAAATCAAAGGAATTATACCTAACAAATCTGCTATGCACCGACCAAAATCACTTTGGTGCTTCCTCAAGATTTTCAGCAATTTACCCTCTTGCTCTTCATCTAGGCTAGAGGAGACAATAATAGGAAATGTCTCGCCCTCTCCTAAATAAGCATATTTGACGTTGGAGGGTATTTTATTTAATTCGAGGGTAGGAAATTTTACATTGGAGGGAATCATGCATGACTCCCTCGGCAGTAGTTCCTCAAATCTAGAAACCCAACTTACATCTCTCACGTCCTCGTCCGATTCTCTCTCATAAAGAATCGCTCTCAACTCCTTGATCTCCTTTTCAAAATTGGTGTACACCCCTCACTCGCATTGCTCGATACAAGGTAAGATCCTAACGCATCTCTATTAAAATTTTCCTCTATGTGCTTCTCTACGATTTCATAAATAAGATTCACTGCATGAAGATCATCTTTATCCCCCACATGTTAGGCTATATTGAAAATGTTTGTCTCTAAAGTCATGTTCCCAAAATTGAGTTACATCTGCCCATTTTGAGTGTTAATCAAAGCATTAGCCGCAGCTAAGAATGGGAGCCCATGAATAATGGGATCATGGTTACTCCAGGCAAAGGAGGGCTCCATGTCCCAAATGACAAAATCTATCGGGAAGTAGAAAGTGTCAACTTGGACTATCACATCCACTATAATATCTCTTGGTATCTTCACGGTACGATCTACTAATTGGAGAGTTATCTTTGTGGTCTTGAGGTCACCCAAATTAAGTTGCCTATAAATGGACTAGGGGAGGATATTGATGATCATCCTTCAATCGAGTAAGGTTTTTTCGATTCGATTCTCTCCTATGATGCAGGAAATAGTGGATGAACCTGGATCCTTAAACTTTGGTGGGAGATCATTGAGTAAAATGGAGCTCACATGTTGTACTAGAAACATGTTCTTATTTACCTTAAGCCTCCTCTTTACCATCAATAAGTCTCTTATAACTTTTGTATAAGCGGGAATTTGTTTGATGGCATCGAGGAAAGGTAAATTCAACTTCACTTGCTTAAGGACTTCTTGCACATCATCACGGAAGTTTCCTTTTTGGGAAGGAACCAGCCGCTGAGGAAATGGCATTGCGGTGGGTGGCTTCACTAATATTTCGGTCTCACTAGTATCTTTATTTTCACTCTCTTTCAAGGGGACATCTTCGACCTCGTTCGTGTCGGGCGAAATCTCCTTATCTTTTGGTGCATCGTGTGGGAGAGGTAATAAATCAACAACCCTACCACTACATAGAGTGGTTATAGCTTGACATTTCTCTTGATCTTCTGTGGAAGTAGAGCTTACACTAGTTTGACCTTGAGGAGGTCTTTGACCCTGGGCAGGAAACTTACCCTTCTCTTGGATACTCAACGACGATTGAATCTTCGAAATGTTCGCATTTATGTCAGTGAACATGCGCTCATATCTAGCAATGGTTTCATGTTTGGTGTTTATGAATTAGTGTGTTGTATTCTCGAGACGTCTCCATAGCGGGGCGATATACGGAGCTGGATGAGGTGGTGCTGGTTGAAAGTGTGGATTTGGAGGAGGGGCAACATGTGACGTAGGATTAATCGTAGCCTGTGGTTGCCCATAGCTAAAACCTGGGTGGTTTTTCCATAAAGGGTTAAAAGCATTTTCGTGCGGGGAATCGAAATTACCCTTAAATCGTCCTACACCACTCACTTTCTCTTTAATCATAACTTTGTAGGCGCGTGTTATCGGGCATCCCTCTATTGAATGTTTCGCCTCATAAATAGCACATACCTTCTCAATTGGGGTGTGGATGGGGCTAGTTGGTTCTCTTACGCTGCAACGAGTAACTCTCTCATACCTTTCTAAATTTGCTCGATTTGACGGTCCGTCATGGTACCTTTATCTACATGGTATAGATCGAACGCCGATGGAGTGGTGGTTTGGAGAGTTTCATTATGAGCACTAGGGTCAGATGTATACCAAGATTGAGTGGTATACGTGACATACCTCAAGTGGAGCTCAGCATCATGGGCGTCTAAATCGATAAAGGGTCCATCACACATTGTTTTAACAAGTTGTTTGGAGTTGATATTCAGCCCATGATGGAAAAAGGAAATGATTTGTTGTTTATCAAGACCAGGGTGGGGGCATAAGGTGATTAACTCGTTAAATTGCTCAAAATATCGATCGAACGAATCATTTTCTTGTTATCGAAAAGTTTGAATTTGACTCTTAATGGAGTTCGTTCGATGCGGAGGGAATAACTTCTTGAACATTTTGGATTGTAACTCATTGTACGACGTAATCGAGTTTGGAGGTAAAGACCATATCGAGGTCTTAGCTTTATCCTTTAGAGAGAACGGGAAAAGCTTGAGGCGGATCACATCTTTTGTGCATGTTTGATCGCTGAAAGTTTCGCACGCCTCCTCAAATTTCGAAATGTGGAGATATGTCATCTCAGACTCCATTCCATGATATGTGGGAAGTATTTGGATCATCCCATTCCAAAAGTGAAATTGCCCTGCATTATACGGGAGCAGAATGCATCCCGGAGTGACTAATAGCTCGTGATATAAGAATTTTCTCATAGGGGGATATGGTGCATCTCCCTCACCCGTACCATGACTCGATTGATCAAATATGTCTCTCTCTTCAAGTGACTCAGTATCCTCACTCGATGTGCTCAGAGTATAACCTAAAGTGTAACCCGAAGGATAAGTTGAACTATGACTTGCTATGGAGTTTGGCGATGTAGGATTTGGAACCCAAAACTGAGGTACGTTAGGAGTATGGGGACTATCAGGATCGTACACATCTAACGAATTCTCATAAATGCGATTTGGAGTTGATTGAATAGTTTGTTGGGAATTTAGCTTGAAAGGACTATGAGAAATGTTGTATCTTTTTGAAATTTTGAACTTTTTTTATTTTTTTAAGAATTAGAGTGAAATTTTGGATTAAATCAACCAACTTAAAAGTCTACCAAAATCCCCGGCAACGGCGCCAAAAACTTGACATGACTCAATAAGTGTCTAAAGTGCGTGCTTATATAGGCGCAAGTGGAAACCTGTTGCTCAAGTAATAACCCGGTAAGACAGGGTCGAATCCTCAGGGAAATAGGACGTGGAACGTGACGACTATAGGTAAGATGGTTAACCCTAAACTAACTCAACAAAAAAAGAAGAAACAAAAAGATGATTGAGTGGGATTAAATCTACCGACTAAATGCAATTTAATTAAACTAACAATGAAACTAAGCATGCAAGAATAAGCTAATTGTGATTGACTAAATATGAATGGGAAAGCTAGGTTGGAAAATAATTCCCCAAACCCTAGTAATTTACCGAATATAAAACCAGATTTAAATTAGATAGATGATTAAACCCTTTCTTTATTAATCTCAAGCATTACATATATGAGGGTACTAACCCACACCATACATAATCAAAATTAAGACTAAAGCGGTGTTGATAGAGCTACACGCGCGTCGCACTCTTAAGCATCCCGGTTACTTAGGGAAAATGAGATTTAAAAGTCGTACGGCGGTTATGATCGCCAATCAACAAGATCCAATCATTATTTAATTTAAATAACTAATTTTTTTTTCTTGCAAATCACATCGAGTTGGGTTCATGCGTCTCAATCCTTAGAAATCTCGCTAGACATGATTTTTCTAATGAAAAAAATATTATATAAGGTGCATGTAATCATAAACACGAAGAAACCATACCTAAGCATGTAAGAAATACTTAGAATCCCAGAAAATATGTAAAGCATGCAAATAAATATTAACCTTGAAGAGTAGATATGGAAAACACAAAATTTGTAGAATAAAACCTAGAATTCATGCATAAAAACTTGAATATTGTCGAAGAAAGTAAACCCTGGGGTTCTTGGGTGCAAGAACCCTCTAAAACTCTGGAAAAAAACGAACTCCTTAATGTTTGGTCTACAAAATAATTAAGTACATCACGTTATATTAAGTATTTCATCCATGCACAACTCTATTTTTAAAATAAAAATAAAATAAAATTTCGGCCCATCGATCTGGTTCGCTGTTTTATTCTTTACTGGGCCGAAACGGTCCGGCTTTCCAGTGCTAATGTGAAATTCTGAAATGAAATTTTTTTCTAAGTCTTTTTCTTCTCCTTTCCTTCTTTTGCCCTGATTTCTTCCCAAGTTTGAACTCTCATAACTTTTTGCTCGTAAATTGAATTTGAATGTCGTTTCTTCCTACGCACTCATGGACCCACGAACTTCAACTTCTTCTGGAGTCCATGTCTGACTTCTAGGTGTAAAATTATGAAATTGCCCCTTAACTTTCCTGTTCTTTTATTTTGTCTTTCTCTCTTGAATTTGAGTTTTCTCTTTTCTTTTCTTGAACGAATTTCCTACAAAATGTAAGAGAAATACCCCAAACTTGATGCACTGTATAGAAATGGTTAGTAGTAATAATATGGAAGAATTCAACGCATTTTACAATGCACAAGGTGATAAAAACCTCTAAACTAAGGGAATAAATATGAAGAATTTAGACCTGATTAACTGCCTCCTTCAAACACCCTCCTTCTAGGGGGACACCACCACAACTTTCCATTTTGAAGGTGATCATGCAAAGCTTCATCAATTATTAATACCAATGGCTATAAGTCCCTTGGAATATAAGGATCGCTCTGGTTTTCTTTAGAGGTCCCTCTTGCCACCGGATTCTGTTTGTACCAGTGGTAAGGTTTTTATATTCTCCAACACTAGATCTTCAATTGGGCCAGACCTCAGCTCTTCCACCTCCACCATATTAACCCTATGAAGTTAAATATCCATTCATGTGTTGAACTCCAGATGTTTGGTGGTCTTGGAATTTTTTTTCTTATTGACCAGGGCCTAATCAGGAGCCTATTTGTCAAGCATCCTAGTTATCCTCTATTCCCCCTGTTCATTTATTGGATCAATAATAAATCAGAGTTAGCTATTATAGAACTATTAATGAGGACAATTACAGGAAAAAAATAGGGCAATAAACTTATAGGGGTAACATTCAAGATCTAAAAAAATAGGCTCGTTAGCTGAGGGGAGAACCTCTTCAGGACTAGGTCGAAGCTTGTCCTTGGCTAGGGGCTGATCATCCTCACCCTCAGAAGCCTCAAGGACCTCAGTGGAGACCTCAATATATTCCTTGCTCTTTTGGGGTATCAAGACAAAAGGCTCAGACCCCAATGATTCCCTAACCATGGTCTTGAGGACCAAAAAAGCATCATTTACGGTCAAAGCCTTGGGTTCTGACCCTAACCCAATATTGAAGAGACGTCTGGCAAAGAAAAGGAGCTCAAAAGTGGTGGAGGGTAATTTTGGGCCTCGATAATCCTATGAATTTACTTTTGAAAGGGTCCAATAACCACTACAAAGGAAAATAGATGGTTAAAACTCATGGTGGAAGATTAATGAATACAGTCAAGTACAAGAGGATATGTAAATTTTAACTTACCCACAATCGGAGGGGTACATCAGAGGATAGGGCAATCAGTTGTCTCAGCAAGGTCTGGGGTGTTCCAAGCTCCACCAATAAATAAGAACCTCACATTCCAATTATTGAGACCATAATGCCTATCCACAGTAAATACCAAATTGGCCTTAGGAACTAAGTACTTCAGACCTTTGACATTGGTCTTTTTATAACTTAAATAACTGGGTTGATGAAACATTATGCTTACCCCACCTGTACTTCCTGAAAGCCAAGACTGTGGCTATTAGAGCACTCCATGAGTTAGTTACTAATTGATAAGGGTATATCCCATTAGCTTTTAAAATCCTCACCATTGACAAGGGCAGTGGGACTCTAGCCCCAGTTGTAGGAAACATTTGTTGAAGAACACATATTGGGTGACCATTGAATAGGCCCTCTCATCAGGCCTTGCGACCCTCAAAGTGACAGTCTATTAATCTGATATGTTTTTCATATTCCATCAAAGCCTTGCTCAAAGATCCGAGAAATAGAGTAAGACCTATTAGAAAATTCAATATTATGAACTCCCTAATAGCTAGTCACCTTTGTACTATGGGGAACATAATAAGTGACGAGACAATCGAGGGTCTTGGTCTTTAACTCCACAGTTGGAGGCAAAGAAATGTGAGGACCAACAGTAGACAAGGGATTTGGGTCCAAGATCTTTGAAGTAGAAATGTTTTCACAAGACATTATTAGAAAAAATGGGTTGTTTACTCAAGAAAGGAGAATTCTAGAGATAAAAGAGATAGTTAGAGTGAGTGGTGACGGATTCAACCCAGCCCAAGGGATCTTTTATAGCCCCCAGGCCTATAGTTCATGTTCCTTCACCCCCTAAGATAAGAAGTTTCAATCCTCTAAATCACATCAATCCTCTCAGCCTCCACTGTATGACTATGTCCATATGTAAGTGCCTTCCCAATGCAATCTAATGATTAGGAGAATCTCAGTGGTTAGTGGTTAGTGATTAGTCACGAATATTGCATATGCGCGCCCGTTATCTTTATGCATTCTAGCACTTTTGTGTACCTTATGACTATATTTATGCTCATTAACCATAGAACCTTGGTTTAGGGTATATTTATGCTTTGTATAGTTTAATTGAGTTTTTACAGGTATTAGAGCGCTCAAAATGAGGATTGGTTGCATTTCGGAGAAGTTCCATCATCAGACTTAACTTCAAGGGCATTTTAGACATTTCACACTTCATCTCCAACTCAGTGGAATTCTGCAAAAGCGTATTTCATCGAGTTAGATTTGCGTGGCCATAAATCGCACGCTATTTCGAGTTCGAACGAAGAGGTTATGGCCATTTCCGTTAGGGAACTTTTCATCTTTTTCATGAACCAAGAGCACCAGGAAACAGGGGACCAATCGACCGGCCCTGAGCCCTCGATCGATCGGTGAATGAGAAATAAGCCTATGAGGGAAACAAGTGGATTTAAACCAAGGTCCCAGTCGATCTCCCCCTGGCCGCGGTCGACCGGTAGTAGCAGTTATTTGGGCACTTTTCCTTATTTTATTTCTTTTATTATTTTCACACTTAATATGAATATGAAGCCTTGTTTATTTTGTAGAGATATATCATTTTAGTTAGTTTTTAGGTTAGGGTTAGAGAGCTTGTCTCTCCTAGGTTTTCCTTCCATTTTTGGGTTTGTAAGTTTAATATTCCTCCCTCTTCTCCATTAATGTAAGTTCCATTTTTATTCTTAAGATTTTCTTTGTTTATTTCCTTGATTTGTAGCATAGATTTATTGCTTTATTACTTGATTTCATTTAATTTCTTTCATTTTAAATACATGTTTTTCATTATGTTTTGTAGCTAATTTAACCTAGGTTGTCATTGATTGAACTCACTTTGGTTTTAATGGGTTGCTTTGCTTTGGTGATGGATTTTATGCATTTAATTCGATTGGGTTGTTCTTATTATTACGCCTAGGAAATTTAACATGGTATATCATGTATGCTCCGTATTTATGACCTTGCGTGCGTAATTTTCGGGGTATTTGTTGACGTCAAAATTATATTAGGATTTTATGTGAATTTAGGGGGTGACAACTCTAAATTTAATTGATTGTTGAAACGAGATTCAATCTTACTAAATTCGTAGTCCCATGTAACCATTTATACGCATCAAACCGAGGTGAGGGATATAAGTCGCAGCCTATAGTTTTTATTCCCTTTGTTAATCTTAGTTTCACTTCCCTGCCTAGTTATCTTTTCTTTTTGTTAACAAATTATCTTTTACACTTTTATTCCTAGAGTATTAAATCAATATAATTCTAACAACTAGTCTCTGTGAATTTTGATACCCAGACAAGACGTTGTACTCCCTTAAAAGAGTGTGTTCAATGGTCTAGGTTTTTTGCATAGTGGTGGGAGCCGAGCATAACGACGAGCGTATATCTTTCTACACTTGCACCGTATTTTTCCCCTATTATCCGTTAGTTATAAACTTACCTCCAACTTATATAAATAGTTAAGTGTTTACCCTTGAAATATTTGTAAAAGGAAACAAGGAGATACTTGTGATACCCTATTTAACATTTGGCATATAAAAGACTCTTGTTCCCTCGACTACCCTCAAGAAGTAATAGAGGTCCAAAGTATGACCCCAGACAAACCATTGCTTGGTCCCCAAGTCCTCCATTGATCTCAAGAAAAGGACACACTACTATAGCAAACTTCATTCATCCTTTATTCTCACTAGAAGGGTCGGTTGTTCCAATATGTCTCCTCAGCTAGGCTCGGAGATCATAACACCAGAGTTTTTCCTTGACCAATGCTTAAAATGGATATTTTTTAAAGATAAATGACATTTAAAGGTCACCTAACCCTCAGCACCAAGGTATATCATTATAAAATATCTCTAAATCAACCTATGGCATCCATATGGCAGTTCCAGACCTCTTAAACATTCGATAAATCTTTCACAACTAGTCTGGAAGGTAAATGAAAAGCACAACACGGTTTCACCTACCGTCAGCAGTGAAACTCGCTCGCATTGAAAGCTTCCATCCGCATTTAATGCAGTTAGCAACTACAATACTCCACCTGCTAAATATTTTACCAACACCCCACCACCTTACTGACACCTTCAGACATTAGAGGCACCATAACCATCTTGTGACAGTCCAGTAATTATGTTTACTAAAGTTAGCATATAAATAAGAGGTCGATTGAAGGTTTAAGATACGTTCAAGTAATCACACTCCCATAGAACTAAGAGTTTTAAGCATTCATGAGTGTTACTCCTTGTTCTACGCCCTCTCAAGCCACTGTTACGAGCATATACTTATAACTTGGATCATTTCTAGTTATCTTATACCTTTTATACTTGGTTTAGCCCTAAATCAATACCTGAAACCCTTAGAGAAGCCCTTCAGTTACTTCCTAAGGTCCTTTGAATTGTTTACAAAGTCCACAAGACCGCATACTCTCTTAACCCAAGCTTAAGAGGTCTACTAAATTAAAATAACTATTTTGTGGTCTAATATACAACATAAACACTTTAATAGTGGATGAAGGATCATCAACTGAGGTCCTAACCACATTAAACAATTGTCCCACACTTTAACACTTATATCCTGTTATCTGTTGAGGTCTAGAAGGGTGCATCTGTGGGTCTGAGGTCACATATGATTTCAAAACCCATCAATAAATATTCCCCCAAATGATGAATGGCACACGTTATTGCCCTTTGGGTTAATAAACTCATATTTAGAAGCATACCCTTAAAAATGTTGGGACAAATTACAAACTTGCCCTATGAAGTTTAATGGGAAGAATAAAAGGATTTTTTAAAATCCATTAATGCACAAGTGTAAAGATCCTCCGACCATAGCTCCTATGGATGTCTAAGCCCTAGTAACAACCACATTCAGGATCTAATTTTGGCAGGAGAAAACCTCTATTGACATAACAAGATGTAAAGGTTTGAGATAAATTATGTAGGATTATTCGGCCACACTCAAGGAAGAGACATGTTTCCATTAATCTCATCAACGATCTCACTTTGAGGGGATACAGATGGTTGAGGCCGATAGGCAATTTTTTTATTAGATACAACCGATAAAGTTAGGATAACTATCTAAGGTCATGGACTCCCACATGGTTCAATCTCTTTCTGATATTTATAAATGTAACCCACACCTCGGGAGCAAAGGAGAATGTAATATTTATTAACAAAAGCCGATCAATAAAGAGAGAGAGTGCTCCTCGATATACGTAGGCACGTTGTCGAACCACGTACATACTGTTTTCCTATGTGATTTTGCATATTTATTAGTCTTCTCGGCTTTGGTCATGTTTAAAAAATACGAATAGGATTTTACCACCCACTTACCATTACAATAAACTCCTGAGAGAAGATATTCAATCATATATTGTTCGTCTTCTTCTTAGGTAAAAAAACTCAATTTTGTATTGTGTTGAGATGACATGTGGCGTGTCCTCAAGCCAAAGCACGACCCAAAATCAATAACACCATTAGTGAAGGGCATTTAAATATATCATACATGAAAATGTGATGCATAGTGATGAAAACCTTGTGTTATAAACACGTCTTATTAGATTAGGTCCCAAAAATTCTTAATAATTGACATTAGCATAATAACATTGCAATTCATTAGCCAAAGTTTTGTAATAGGGGATGCTTTCACATAGTTGTATTAATATAAATGCGAATAGTTGAATCTACACTAAGAACATAATAAAAATACATAATAAAGCCAAAGTACTAACCCTTAAAACCATTAATATAATCACAAAGATATAATAATTTCAAGTTACAAAAAATAAAAAAAAGGGAGAGGAGGGAAACATATATTCATTACTGAAATGGAACTAATAAGATCATTTGGAGTTTGACTAATTAAGCACCTAATCCAACAATAAACTAAACCACAAAAGCTCAAATAAATCCACACAAAGACAAAATGTGTTAATTTATGATAACATTTTAAAATAATTTTAGCAACAGTTTCTCGAGAAGATAACCTTCTCCACACTCTTATAGTTTCCTTTGCCCATGCAACTAACTATAACTCTTATATCGATAAAGTTTAAACATATGTTATATAAATATGTAGTCAATAATAAAATAATTGATGACATTAATATATATAAAGAACATACAATCATAAATTAACCAAATCTTCACTCCCTTCAAACTCATGGATCGATGCCGAAAGCAATCCCAAAAAATCTAGACCCAAATTGTAAGAAAAGATGATTTATCATCTACCCATTCAAAATCTTCAGTAACTCAAAATCGTTATAGCCAATTCATTAATCATTACTTCATATCCAAACATAGACAATGAGTAAAAATATAACAAATTTTGGAACATAACATAAACAATTAAACAAACAAATTTATACCAGTGAATCATAATATTTAAATATATAATAATACACCAAATAAATTACAATTATGCAAGGGAAAATGTAATCAAAATAAGAAATTAGAAGAAAGATGACATATATGTTGTATCATGATAAAACACAATGAGGCACGAAAATGATCTTATTAGATTATATTGAATAAACGCCATATGGAGGTTAATTTTGTTGGAATGAAATCAATTAATTAGAGCCACTTGTAAAGGTAAACATTTAGAAGAAGTGAAGAGGATAAATATATGGGAGGTTGTAGTTGGAAGGGAAAGTGAGTTAGGGATAAATATGGTCAAGGAGAGAGATGGGGTCTTGGTGAGATTTGTTATAATAGAGAGAGGAAATTATTTGGGCCTTCTATTAATTGGATGCAACTTGTGGCAAGACACAAATTGCAATTGGAGATGAGAGAGATTAGAAAACCAAGACACACACACACACACACACACACATACACACACACACACACACACACACACACATATATATATATATATATATCCAAGTGTCCTAACGGGATGAAAAACTTCGATTTTAGACATATATTAGCTTTTAGCCACCGTGCGATGCACGGGCGGTATGTAGTGCTTGATGCTATAAGATGAATGAGAAATTCCAACTTCTTATCATAAATTTAGGAACTTCTAATGCAAGGAACATATAAATTACCTATATATGAGAATATTGAAAAGGAAACTATATTCATTAAAAATATTAGAACTATATAGCGTATGAGATATGCTATTATGGGGAAAAATAAGAGGAAAAAAACCTTGTTATTCGCTAAGTGTAAATAAAAATATAAATTTAACATTTAAAGAACATAAAATTTTATTAAAAAGAAGTTGTCGTATAAGACTTAAGAGAAACATATTATTTGGAAGAAATGCATAATCAAAGTGAACATTTATAAAAACTTCATCTGTGAGTATAATTTTTCATATTCCTTTTTCCACGACTTTCAGTTAAACAATTATACGCCAAAGTTGTTTTTTAACTTACTATGTTCTCTCCTACAAAATGCAAACTTAATGCATAAAAAAGTTTAGTAATATAAAACATGTATTAAAACATCATACGTAAACAACCACGTCATCTCACTTCTCTAAATGAGCAACCACTGTTTCTAGACATGTTTTTTTTACATTGTTATCTTATTTTATGAACATAGTTACATTTGGCTATATTTGTAATGGGAATAAAGAAATGTATTCCGTGGTTGAAAAAATCATCAATTTATAAAAATAGCAAAAATATTTTTCACTTAATCCACTTTATTTTATATTCCCAAAAAGTATCTATCATTTTAACTAATTTTTTTTAGGATTTAGGATAAAAGAATAAAAAAATGCTTATGAGTGTTCTATAAGATGATGAGTTTTTTTTAACAAAATACAAAGTCTTAGAGTATACGTTAACTAATAACAAGTGGAATGACTATTCGTCAAATGACCTTTAAAATGATGAAGCACAATGATGAAATTTAGAATAATATGCATATATATATATAAGGACAATTTTTTTTTCATTGTCCGCTAGAATCTAGGAATTGTTTGTATTGTCCAAGATCACATAAGATATGGTGTACCCCACTATATTGGCACGTCTACATGATCATCTACAATGTCCACTATCCAAATCATTAGTAACGTGCTCATCATCATGCACCCATCATCTGCAACGTGTGTCACATTCTACTTTCACCATTCTCCACAACTCCACTACTTTATGGTATTATTTATTTGGAGTTCTTAGCTTTTTGCAGTTATATTTGGGAGAATTTTATTCTATTTAACTTGATTTTATTTTATTCAAAACGAGGCTAGTTTTTTTAAATAAAATATTTTTCTCTTATAGTCGTTCAAATGACATTGCCATGTCATTTGATAGGGTCGTTTGACTCCTTTTCTCATATGGATCAAACAAAACTATACTATTTTGGTTTTTAATAGGTCGTTTGATGTTCGCTTGAAGGGTGCTTCTAACGAGATCATGATCTCATTCAAACGACCTCCTGGTTTCATTCAAATGACTTAACGTCGCCTCGAAAATTGTGTTTGCCTATATATACCTGCTTCTTTTAAGTATTTTGTAAGACTTTTAAACTCTGCCTCCTGCAGACCTGTTGCACTTTAAGTCTTCCCTTTTAAAGGCCAAAAACACTTTTGATTCACACAAACCTCCCATATTATATTTATGAATCGCTAAGAAACCCTCATAGACATATATTCCTATCTTGGAGTGATATTAGTGGAGAAGTTGTCTCCATTGGGGATCTTGGAGTTCTCACGGGAACTCTTGCTGAAGAAGACGAACCAAAGCCTGCGGGATATTCGTCTATCAAACGTTTGTATTTCTCATTTTTTGTAAGCTGTAATTTGCATATATAGTGAAATAAGAATTGATTTTTCCCTGTGAGGATTTTTCTTGAATTTTCCCTTCGTGAATGTTTTGTTGCGTGCTATATTGATTTACTGCTTCCAATCACTTAGTTTCATGAAACAGGGTTTAAAATTAGTATAAAGTTGACATTTAATTAAATAAGTTTGAGCCTTTGAACTGTAGCGTACTCTCAAAGCCATTTACACAACTTTACTATGTAATTGATTTTTCGCGAAATTTTCTTGATATTAATTTTCTAAAAAAATTAATTTTTTAAAAAGCTAAGTTCAAATGGATAACTTATATAATATAATGCCAATTTTTTATGGATACAATTATGCCTATTATAAGGCTAGAGTGAGATCCACTTTTAAGGCTATAGATGAATGAGTCTAGATAACATGTGAAAGAGGGTGGATGCCACCCACTATGGTTATAGGTATTGATATTAATCCTAAACCTGTGAATTTATGGACTGAAGAAGAATTTAAATGGAGTAACTTTAATTCATGTGGTCTTATTGCTATTTTCGAAACCGTCACACCCGGTGATTTTTAACTTATTATTACGTGCACCATGTCAAAAGAGGCATGAGATATCTTGTAGCTTACACATGAGGGTACAAATACTATTATGGCATATAAATTAGAAAATATAACCATGCTTGAATCAATAACCATGCTTGAATCCGAGAGCTTTGATGAATTTTATGCTCGCCGGTCGGATATTATTAGATCATGTTTTAATCTTGGTGGAAACATTCCTTACACTATAGTAGTTAAAAAGATTTTAAGATCATTGCCTGCCCGTTTTACCCCGAAATTCATTGTGCTTAATTCTTTAGGATCGTTAGATTCCCTTAGCTTAGAAGAACTCGTAGGAGACCTTAGACTTACGAAATCGACATGTTTCCTAAAATTATAGAACCAAAAGAGAAAGGGATTGAACTTAAGGCCCAATCTAGATAGAGTGAGGAGACGTTCAGTAAGACAGAGGAGGTAGATAGTAAGACAAAGGAGGTGTCGTTCGATTCTGAGTACTACTTTGATTTAGATGATTTAGCCCTTTCTGCTAAAAAATTTAAGAAATTTTTCAAACTTAAAAATAATGTCACATCTAAAGATAAAAAGAGTTTTGAAAAAAATAAAAGTGGGAAGAAATTTGAAAAAGATAAAAAGGACGCCCTAAATATAGAGGAAGAGAAGTATTACGAGTGTGATAGGGGATGTCACAAAGCATATGAGTGCTCAACTAGGTTAAAGCATCAAGGTAGGGGCAAAGTTAACTTAAATGCCACCATTAGTGATGACAACGAGGTCGAGTTAGTGGATTCAGGAGAAAAATCACCGCATAAATGTAACTTCACCACATTCATGGCTAGTCATGTGAGTACGTTTAGTACACCTCATGATAATGAGGAAGATAGTTCACATGGATACCTCAGAAAATGATGCGAGTGAGGGTGAGGAAGCATCAAGTGAGAGCGAGAGTAACCTACAGAGCGCGTACGCCGAGTTATTTGTTAAGTCCTTAAAACAAAGGGTTAGCAACTAGGTTCATTGCTCTAGAGAAGTATTTAGGAGAGATGAGAGAGAAAGAAAGATTCCTCCATTAGAGAGTCTTTGAGAGATAGATAGATAGATAGATAGATAGATAGATAGATAGATACATAGATAGATAGATAGATAGATAGATAGATAGATAGATAGATAGATAGATAGATAGAGAGAGAGAGAGAGAGAGAGAGAGAGAGAGAGAGTTTAAAAAAGAGAGAGGGGACTTGACCAAATAAGTGGCTAGTCTTACGAGTGAGATCCTTGCATTCATGGAGACTCGGAAGAAACTTGAAGCCCTTATAGCCCAACTCACTCGTAACCTTGAGAGAGCTCGAGAGGTCAAGGTAAATATAAGTTCGGCCAAGAAGAGCAAACTAAGGTAGGCCTAAAACAGTTTATTTTTGCACCTATTGCAAGAGAAAAGTCCACCTTAGGGAGTTGTTCTATAGTTTAGGTCGGACTCGACGTACACATACTCTGTCGCACCACTTTAGTGATTTGGCTAGTCTTAGAGAGAAGGTTGAGTGTCTAGTCGCCACTTTTCATAGTTTGATTGAAGTGTTCCATCAGATGTATTTGTCTTCAGTGGATACTTTCAACATCCCGACTAGACCCAACAATGACAAGGGTAAACAAAAGGTCACCACTACTTGGGTGCCTAAGCGTTAAGAAAAAGCCCTTGTTGTTCATGTTTCTCTTAAGGCTCATAATACCTCTCATTGGTATTTTGACAGTGGTTTCTCCACGCATATGACTAGTGACGTCTCATTTTTTACCAGCCTTGAGGATCACAAGGATGGTAAAGTTACCTTTGGAGATGGGAGTAAATCTAGTGTTATAAGACGTGGTACAGTGGAGATACCCAGATTTCCTAGGCTAGATAATGTTTTGTACATTAAAGGTTTGAAAGCAAACCTTATCATTATTAGCCAGTTGTACGACACAGACTTTCCTGTAAAGTTTGACCGGAATGAGTGTAACGTTTATGATCAAGCCGATAAACTTTTACTGCAAGGGGTGAGGACAGAAAATAACTGTTATGGGATTGTGCCCAAGTCCTCATTTATGTGCAACAATGCCACAATCTCGTCTATGGATTTGTGGTATCAATGTATAGTCCACATTAATTTAGAGATTTGCAGCGTTTAGAGAATAAAGACCCAGTACGTGGCTTGTTGTCGCATGAAAAGTCGAGTTCCACGGTTTGTGGTCCTTTTCATCAAGGAAAATAAGTCTATACTCCCCATCGAAAGTTGAACTCCATTACCTCTTTACATGTGCTTGAGTTGATTCACATGGATATTATGGGTCCTACTCGCACTGATATTTTGGGTGGTAAGAGGTATATCCCCGTTATGGTAGATGATTTCTCTCGATAGTTTATTTCTCGAGAGAGAAATCCTATGATGTTGAGTTTCTTACGACCAAGTGTCGTGTCCTGCGAAATCAACACGGTGTCATTATCAATAGAATGCGTAGTGACAACAACACATAATTTCAATAGGCAAAGGTGGATCATTACTATGATAGTCTCGGAATTAAACATGAATTTTTTGCCATGAAAACTCCTCAGTAAAATGGGATTGTTAAGAGGAAGCACCGGATGATTCAAGAGATTGCTACATCAATGCTTCTTGATCGTGGAGTTTTTAGGAGGTTTTGGGAAGATGCGGTGTCTATCGCATGACAAACGGTTAAGAGGGTACATCTTCATCCACACACACTTCAGACGACATACGAGTTGTGCACAGAGAAGAAGCCCAACCTTTCGTATTTTCGTATCTTCGGGAGTAAATGCTACAGCTTGAGGGATAGATGGAAATTAGGAAAGTTCAACTCCCAGAGCGACGAGGAAATTTTGTTAGGATATTCATTGACGAGCAAAGCTTATCGAGTTTTTAACCTAAACATCTCTAAGGTTATGGAATGTAAGAACATGTTTTGCAACATTATTCATTGCATACTTTTAGACTAGTTTGGCGTATCTCATTTTAAATCGTCATGCACCGTCAAGACTAACTAAACTCAAGCATCTCCAAGTTTGAAGACTTATCGACACCCCCAAAGGTATAAAATGATTTAGAGTTTTAAATTAATTCATGAAATTATATTTGGGATGTTTAATTTTTATAAAAAACGAACAGGGCTTTTTTCTTATTTTTTTAAAAAGATTAAATGTCGTTTCTTAGGTCGTTCCTTCCCTACTTCATCAAACGACATTCACATGTCGTTTCTTACATCGTTTCTTCATTGCTTCAAATTACATGATACTCCTTTGTTTTTTCTATGTCGTTTCTTAGGTCTTCAAACGACATCTCAATGTCATTCAAATGACATTGAAAGTCATTCTAACGACATTCCTTTATCGCTCAAACGACATCACAAAAGTTGTTCGAACTACCTGCTGACTTAAAGTTATTATAAATACTTGTTTCATGATCAAATTTTCTAAGACTTTTGTGAAAATGTAACTTCATATCTATTACAAATGTTGTTTAAGTTTTGTGTTGAAAAAAACTATTTTAATTCACAAACAAAGCATCCTTGAATATTATTCTTTTGAATTAGTTTAGAACCCAAGAAAGTTTTGTATTTTTTCATACACATTGTGTGGAGAGGCACTCCACTGCTAACTTGTGATACTTGCGGGGATTCACTTCTAAAGACGACCACTGAGGCTGACGGAGGGTTGTGGTCCATTGTGGTTCTCGAAGGAATCATTGTTGAGTTGAAGGTTATGGTCTTTGAGGGTTTTGACGAAAATTCATTGTTGTATTTCACTTGTAAGTTTGTAAGTTGCGATTTTCAAGCTATTAGTGAAATAAAAGGTTTTTGTCCTGCGGAGATTTTTTCCTAAAACTTGGCCTTATAGATGCATGCATAGGATAAAAAGATAAAATCAATTTAAAATTCGCTTCCACCTTTAAAATTGGTATTGCAATTTTTGCTTAAAACCACCCCTGCAATTATTTTGCGTTTACAAAGTGGTATCAGAGAAGGTTGTACTAAGTTATTATGTTTGATCTTATTTACCTGCTATTTTGGAGGTTTATTCATCTCTCTCGTGTTTTGTTTTTTGTCTCTCGACGGGTACTCATTTGAATTTGAAGTTTTCCGAAAGAATTGAATTTCTTGAAAATAGTTTTAAAAATGCTTTGGAACTATTCCAAACGATTCAAAATTAAAGAGATATCGTTCGTGAGAAGTTGGGTGCTTTATAGGATGACTTTACATCTTTAAAAGTGGCCAAAAATGAGAGTGACAATAGAGTTATTGTTTTAGAAAGAGAATTAGAGGACTTGAAAAATTCTAGGGTTTGTGTTTTCTCCCAAGAGGATAAAAATATTTTGATTAATAATTTTAAGGCACGTGAGAAGACTCTGAGGGATAAGTTTACTTTTATTAAGGGAGAGCGAGATAACCTTCTAGGAATGATCGAAAATATGAAGAAGGACCACTTCCAATTATTTTAAATTATTTTTCAAACTACTCGAGTCTTTTAATTCTAAAATTTTGAAGTTGAAAAATAATTTAAAAGACTCGAGTAGTTTGAGTAGTGATGATAATGGCTCATATGTTTCTAATGCTTCGAGTGATTAAGACAAAACCATTGTTTGTTTTAGAGGGTCAACAAAAACTAAGGACGTTAGAAAAGATCAACCCATAGATGACATCCCTCTCGTGTACACATGTTCACATTGTGATAGGAAATGTCACCTTAGGCATTTTTGTTTTAATCTTGGAAGAGGCCCTGGGATGTTTAAGGATAGTGTCCTATCGGTTCCCTTAACCCCTCGTGTTAGGTACACACCTATTTGTGTTAGGAAATCCATTTTGGAGACACTAAATGCTATATTTGTTGAGTCTCACATGCTTTCACATTAGGCTTTACATGTTATTTCATATGGATGATTGCTTGCATGATTTTGTTTGTCATACACTAGTTGTGCTTCATGATATATGTTTGCTAGTGTTATGACATATGTATTTTTGTATTATATTTTTTTATTGATTCATATTTGAAAATACAAAAAAAAATTATTTCTTGAAATATATTTTTAAAAATTCTAAAAGATTTTCGGTTCTTGTGTATTTTAGTTTTACATATTTAGTGTGGCATATTGATGTGTTTGAATCCAATTCACTATCAAAATTCCATGTGACTAGGACATTTAGATATGACTTTAGATGCTTAGATTGTTCTTAACCATGTTTATTGAGTTGTTTTGAACTTGACTTGCTTTATGGATTCGACTTTGTTTATGACTCCACACACACATGCACGAGCTTATTGAATTTTGAACTCATGATATTTGAGTTTGGTGAGATGTTCTCCTATCAATTTTGTCATATACATGTTTATGTGACTATGGAGGATTCGTGCATGTAAGAACCATTGCCTGTGAGTATTTGTTTTATATTGGAAAAATGATGAGCATACATGAGAAAGGACTGTGAGAGAATAATAATCTCGTCGAGAAAGCCACCGCTTGAAAAGAGCCCAAGAAAAAATTAAGGCAATAAAAAGAATAATATGCCAAAAGGGAATAAATAGTTTAGTTTGATATGTTCATTCAAAAGAAAATAAAATAATTATATTTTGAGGGAGTTTAAATGAAAATATCAATGGGTTTGCACAATGACAATGAATCCTAGTTAAGCTTATTTTGTCATGACATTATTGATTTGTAGAATCATCAATATTCTAGGCTTGTGCGCATTGTGCTTGCTTTGTTCATTAAGTTAAACTTTAATTGTCACTTGAGGCTAAAGCTTAGTTTGATAAAGTTTTACGGTCAATTATAACATCTTGAACAAATATGAGTGTTTGGGTTATAATTCTTTTGTTCCTAGTTCACACCCATTCATTCCATTCCACATGTTTAGACACATCGATACTATGCTAGTGTGTAAAGATTATGTGTTTTGTGTCGTGTTTTGTGGTCATGTATACCTATATATATGTGTCGGATTTTCTTTTATATATTTTTCATATATTATATATGTTATTGCATGTTGTATTTGTGAAATTTGCATTTTTTTGGAAAAATGAAAATTTTCAAAAATAGTTGGTTGTGTTTTCTTTTGAGATGATCATTACACGTGCTTGATTTACATCTTTTCTAATGATATCTTTTCTTCATCGTGATGCTTTGCACTTAATGTTTATTGTTTCTACTTCTTTGTCTATTTGTCTATTTCGAATAAAACCAAAGAGGGAGAGCAAATTAAAATGGATTTTTTATGATTTTGAATTATGGGGAGAGTTTATTTATTTATGAGCTTTATTTTGTTTCAAACTCGATGCATCACGAAGGTATATATTTCTTGTTTCATGTGTGTAGGTTTCTCAAACTTTGTCTTGGATCAAGAAGATTAAGGGAAGAAGAAGAAGTGTTTGAAGACAAAGAGACTTATGTCGTTACGTTCTAGGGTTCGGAAGGGTATTACTATCTTTGTAAGAAGAGATTTTGATTTTAATTTGGTGTTCGGTATATTTGTTTGTTTTGTACTGGAATAGCCAAAGGGGGAGATTTGTAATAACATGTCTTGCAATATTGTTCATAGCATAGTTTTAGACTAGTTTGGCATATCCCGTTATAAATCTTCACACATCGTCAAGACGAACCGAACTCAGGCATCTCCAAGTTTAAAACTTCTCGACAACGCAAAAGGTATAAAATGATTTATAGTTTTGAATTAATTCATGAAATTATATTTAGGATGTTTAATTTTTATCAAAAACGAACAGGGCTTTTTATTTTGCAAAAAGAATTTCTAATTTTTTCAAAAATATTGAATGTCGTTTCTTAGGTCGTTCCTTCCCCGATTCATGAAACGACATTCACATGCTTTCTTTTCATTGCTTCAAACGACATGGTACTGTTTTATTTTTTCTACGTCATTTCTTAGGTCTTCAAACGACATCTCAATGTCGTTCAAATGACATTGAAAGTCGTTCTAACGACATTCCTTTATCATTCAAACGACATCACAAAAGTCATTCGAACAACCCATCGACTTAAAGTTTTTATAAATACATGTTTTGTGATCAGATTGTTTAAGATTTTTGCAAAAATGTAGCTGCATGTCTATTACAAAATTTCTTCAAGTTTTGTGTTGAAAAACACTGTTTTAATGTGGAGAGGCACTCCATTGCTGACTTGTGATATCCATGGGGGTTTTGATCCATTATGGTTCTCGAGGGAATCATTGTCGAGTTGAAGGTTGTAGTCTTTGTGGGTTTCTACGAAAATTCATTATTGTATTTCACTTGTAAGTTTATAAGTTGCGATCTGAAAGTTATTAGTGAAATAAAAGGTTTTTGCCCTACGGGGATTTTTTCCTGAAACTTGGCATTGTCGTATTTTCTTGTTTGATTTATCTGTTTTATCACTATAGATGCATGCATCGAATAAAAAGATAAATCAATTTAAAATTCGCTTCAGCATTAAAAATTGGTATTGGAATTTTTGTTTAAAACCACCCCTGTGATTATTTTGCATTTACATGCAATCAATAAACGTCACTATTAAAGATGACGAGTCACAAAAGTTTTTTTATCCTAACCATTTATGTGAGGATGATTCACCCCTATTTATGTTCCCATTGTTCATCACACACCTAGGGTGGACCCTACTCCTGATTTAGGGGACAAACCTACTTGGGTTCACAAGAGTCATGACCTTTCCACCATTCTAGGAGACCCTACTTTAGGTGCCAAGACTCGTGCTTAACTTGATAATGTTGTTTTATTTATGTGTTACACATCCAAAGTCGAGCCCAAGAATATCAAAGAAGCACCTACTGATGAACAGTGGATATCTGTTATACAGGAAGAGCTGGTTCAATTTAGAAAGAATGATGTCTGGGAAATTTTCCCCCGACCTAGTGAGACAAATGTTACTGGTACTAAGTGGATCTTCAAGAATAAGATGGATGAGAATGGAACTATTATCCGTAATAAGGCTAAGTTGGTCTTTCAGATCTACACACAAATTGAGGGTATAGACTTTGAGGAGATAATTCTCTTGTTGCAAGGCTCGAGTCCATCTGCTTACTACTCGTCATCGCAAGCCATCTGCACTTCAAGTTATATTAGATGGATGTCAAGAGTTATTTTTTGAATGGTATTCTACAGGAGGAGGTTTACGTGGAACAACCGAAAGAATTTGAAGACCCTAAGCATCCTGGACACGTCTATAATCTGAGGAAATCCCTGTGCTTGGTACGAGAGGCTTACTTCCTATCTATTAGAACATGGCTTTAATAGAGGGGAGTAGATAAGACGTTGTTTGTTAAGATAGGAAAAGGTGTTATTTTATTTGCCCAAGTCTATTGGACGTCATAGTCTTTGGATCCACGTGCTCCCACCATGCCCAGGACTTTGTGGAGGAGATGAAGAGCGAGTTCGAGATGAGCATGGTTGGTGAGATTACATTTTTCCCTTGTCTCCAGGTTTGTCAACTAGAGTATGGGATGTTCATCTCCCAATCCAAGTATGCAAGGGACCTCTTGAAGAAATTTGGGTTAGACTCCGCTAATCACTCACGCACCCCTATGAGTATATTGACAAAGCTTGGCAATAACACTTCAGGTAAGGACGTAGAGCAAACCTTGTATCGGAGTATGATAGGTAGTCTTCTCTACTTGACTTCCAGTCGTTCCGATATAGCCTTTAGTGTTGGAGTCTATGCACGATATCAGGAGTCCCCGAAAGAGTCACACTTACATGCTCTTAAATGTATTATCAAATACGTGAGTGGGACTCTCTCATATGGCATTTGATATTCCTTTGATGCCGATGACCATTTATTGTCCAATTTGGATGCCGATTGGGCTGGAGATGTTGGATGTAGGATCACTTCAGGTGGGTGTTTCTATCTTGGTACTGCTATTATCTCTTGGTTGAGTAAGAAGCAAGACTGCATCTTTTTGTCCACTGCGAAGGCTGAGTACATCGCCTCCGGGAGTTATTTCACACAACTCTTGTGGATAAAGAAAATGCTAGAGGATTATAGGATATCACAAGGCACCATGACTATTTCCTTTGATAACACGACCGCGATAAACATATCCCAAAATCCAGTCCAGCGTTCGCGCACGAAGCACATTAGGATACGCGAGCATTTTATTCGAGACCTAGTAGAGGAGAAGGTCATATCCTCAAGCTTTGTGACCACCGACTGCCAGTTAGATGATATTTTCATGAAATCTTTATATGCCCCTAGATTCGAGAGCCATAGGAAGTCTTTAGGCATCTGCACAGTTGACTGAGGGTTGGTTACTTTGTCCAGTATAGGATGATTTTTCATGCTCATATTCTTGATTCTTATTGCTAGATTGTATTATTCTTGTATTATTTTTTCTTTTTCATATTTTAGAAATATCCAAAAAGATTTTCGGTCTTTTAGAATAAATTGGAAAAATACAAAAAGATTTTTGGTTTTTAAGAAAAATGGAAAAATTCAAAAATATTTTTGTTTTTTAAGAAAAATGAAAAAGACTAAAAGATTTTCTTTTTATAAAATTTTTGGAAAACACAAAAAGATTTTGTAGTTGGTTTACACCTTTTATGGATGGACATTTAGGATGGTCAGGTCACAACATCATTTCATTATCTACGTGAGTCTTGGTAGTGTTTTGAGACACAACTTCATTTCAACCATGTGATTTAAAATATTTGGAGTCATTGAGATGTGATTAGTGATTAGTGATTACTTTCGACTTGTTTGACTCATTGACTCCTTTAATGCACACGTGCACGGATTTATTTAATTTTTTTACTTATCTATCACATGTTGGTCAAAGTGTTTTCATCCCAATCATGTCTTTAAAAGGAACCAGATGCGATAAATGAGATAATTAAAGTAATGCATGTAAGAACTGTTGCCCGCGAAAAAGTCAAAAAGAGATGTTTATTTATTTATGACACAGTCCGTATTTATTGGGTATATTTTATTTCCTTGTCTATTTGGGACATCATAAAAAGGGGGAGAACAAATTATGTGAGAGTGAAAAAGTTTGATTATTTGATTATTTAGTTGTGCTTAATTATTCTCATAATTTATGCTTATCATTTTATTTCAAACTTTTGCGCGTTACAGGTATTTGTTTCTTTTCTCATGTGTGTAGGTACTTTTAAAGAATTGTAGATTTCAAGACATGTCTTTTGATATTTCCATTTGAGGATTTTGAGGATATTAGATTGTATGTCTTAGGGGGAGATTTTTAAGGACAATATTCCTGTCATTGTCCGCTACAATCTAGGAATTATCTATATTGTCCTATATCACATAAGATATGGCATATCCCACTACATTGTCATGTCTATAGGATCATCCATGATGTCCACTATCCGAATTATTGGCAACGTGCTCATCATCATGCACCCATCATCTTCAACGTGTGTTACGTTCTACTTCAACCGTTTTCCACAACTCCACTACTTTATGGTATTATTTTATTTAGAGTTCTTAGTTTTTTGCAATTATATCTCGGAGAATTTTATTCGATTTAGCTTGATTTTATTTTAATCAAAACGAGCCTGGTTTTTTTAAATAAAATATTTTGCACTTACAGTCATTTAAACGACATTGCCATGTCATTCGATAGGGTCATTTGAAGCTCCTCTTCACATATGGATCAAACGAACCCGTACTATCTTGGTTTTTGATTGTCGCTTGAAGGGTGATTCTAACAAGATCATGATCTCGTTCGAACGACCTCGATGTTTCGTTCGAATGACCTAACTCCACCTCGAAATTGTGTTTGCCTATAAATACCTGCTTCCTTTAGGTATTTTGTAAGACTTATTAACTCCGCCTCCTGCATATATGCTACACTTTAAGTCTTCCCTTTTAAAGCCAAAAAATACTTTTGATTCACACAAACCTCCAATATTATATTTTTGAATCACTGAGAAACCCTCATAGACATATATTCCCATCGTGGGAACTCTTGCTGAAGAAGGCGAATCGAAGCCTGTGGAATAATCGTCTGTCAAACGTTTGTATTTCTCTATTATTATAAGTTGCAATTTGCATATATAGTGAAATAAGAATTGATTTTGCCCTGCGGTGATTTTTGTTGAATATGACCTTCTTGAATGTTTTGTTGCATTCTATATTGATTTATTGGTTTTAGTCACTTAGTTACATGAACTAGGGTTTGAAATTGGTATAAAGTTGACATTTAATTAAATAAGTTTGAGCCTTCGAACCGCAGCACACTCTTAATATATATATATATATATATATATATATATATATATTTTACTAATTGTGGGAACGTCTACATGTGTATCTAATATCAATACGAATTCATGAATATGAAAAATGTCATTTCTAAATGCAATTTAATGGTTAAATCCTATAATTTAGTAAAGGAAATATAGTAAAATTAAATTGATTGTATAATCATCTTAGATGTGGTTTCACCTTCATACCCACGACTTTTGATTACGTACAGCGCCATGTAATTTTCGATATCACCATTTTCTTAGGATAAACTTAATGCACCCACTCCCCTTATCAATTACAAATGAAGTAAATATAAAATTAAGGTGACATGAATATGTGTGATATCCTCTAACGAATAAAATCTGAGCTAGACACCAAATTTAATTGCATAGAAAGCAATATAGAAGAAAGCACACTTCAAAAAAATCCTAAAATTAGACACGTGGACATGATGGTGGAGGTTATATTTGATGTTACAAAATTAAAGCAAAAAAACAATTAAGTTGGATGTCTCACTTACCTAAAAATGAGTATGGTTCAGTAAACAAATCCATATGGAGTGTCTGTTCTTTAGATTCATATTGTTCATTGGGTGAGAATTGAGGAAATAGTAAGATTTCAGTTTTGTGCCCCAAATAAAATTACGAAAATGTCTAGAATATTTATGAAGTGAATCGAAAAGGCATGGAAGTTATAAAGTTAAAATTGGAGATGGAGCATCCACCAAATTTAGTTATCATGGATTGAATGCATTAATGTCACATATATTGAAATAAAGAAGTAATAAGAATGGTTAGAGATTGAGGGAGGTGAAAAGGAGGGGGAAACAAATAATTAGGGATGATAAAACCCATTTATGGCTTGTGAGGGAGGTGCGGAGGAGAGAAGTAAATGAGGAAAAAATAGAAGGGGTGGAGAGGTTGAAAGTTTATTTTAAAAAGAAAAGTTATGACCGTAAAAAGACACAGAGATGGAGTTTATAGTTAGAAGTTACAATTAATAAAATTATTAAGAAAAAGGGGGTAATTAAAAACATTGAGTGATATGACATATGGCAATCAAACAAATTGGATATTTCATCTTTATAATAAGTTATACTAGTATATAACTCGAGTGATGCACGGGTGTTATCAAACATTTTTATATAATAGTTCTAAAAAATTATTTTTACTAAATAATTTAGTGTTACACATTTGTTAAGGGAAAGTTTTATATAGTGGTACTTTAGAAATTTCTTGTCTTCCAATATTTTGTATATCACCGTACATATACAACAGAATCTATACAACTTCCATAATCCCACTAGCAAAAAGGAATAAAGATACGTTGTGTTTTTTGTATTATGAAGCGTAATTTGGTATAATAATTGTTACTCGTGTTAGTCATGTTTAAAATTATTCTAGCAACAACGAGTAATGTTCGCCAAAGATAAAAACATGATTTGGTTATATATTCGTGTTAAGTTATAAAAATAATGTACTAGTGTCATGTTTATATCTACATATTGTAAAACGACCCAAAACACACAAATTACCACAAATGTAAAGAAAGTACTGAAAATAAAAACCATGATTTTTAATTCTCTAGATATTAGTGTGTCACATGGATTTGTTAACAAGAACAGTTTACACATAATACGACATTTTTATATCTTCTTTCTAGTATGAGTGTGGGGTTCACAAATACACAAACATCTAATCAGCACAAGCATTGAGATTATGTGCGCCCAAAGTTCATGAAGAGTCCAAGCCACAGAAGACCCCACATGTTCACCACTTGGAACGGATAAAGTTGATCAAAGATAGGTCTGTACTCCTAAGGATAGATATTAACTAAGCTTAGGAATCTCCTAAGGTCCCCTATACATGTAACATCGTCCCCCATTGAGAGGGGCACGTGATATTATATTATCAAGCAGTGTCAAAACTCTGCCAACCAGTTCTCCAAAGATATAAAGAGCGTAAGGACAAATTTTTGATTGAGTCAATCTTTATGTATTGTCTTAATTCCGGACATAACTATTAGTGTCATCGGATAGAAGTTGTAATTGTGACCTTTCAAGCCTATGATATTTTTTTATGACGTTGCGGCTAAGTCGAAGTGATCATATCTTATGTCGTGTTTTGTGCCTCGTTTCCATCATCAACGGTCCAAGGATCTCCAGGTATGAATGCTTATATAATGTGAGACTTCGAAATTTTTATTGGACGTTAGAATTTTTGCAAAAAGATTTTAAACTGACTTTATCAAGAAAAATTTTCTGATCTTTCCCAAGTCATTCGGACGAGGTTTTGGTGTCCTTCGAACGAGACTTCTAACGAGGTTACTTTTGGGATGTGCTGCATTATCGTTTGATATGTCATTTGAATGAGATTTATTATCGTTCGAACGACCAGAGCAGTTTTTGTGAAAAATGACAGTTTTTCATGCAGTTCTCTCTTAACCTCCCATTACTTTTTCTCAACCATTTATGTAGTGCGGGAGTTAACTTTTTTCAGAAATTTTTTAAACATCTATAAGAGGGAGAAACCTTTAGAAATGTTCAAGAGAGTTTTTTTTCTAAACTTATGGTTTAATATTCAAAACAAAAACCAAGTTTATACCCAATTTATTTTTATAATTCAAGTTTCAACATGATATATGTCTGTGATCAGTTTTGGCACAGAATTTTATTCTTTACACTATTGAGATAGTTTCTTGCAGAGGATTTCGTGTTCATGGTGTACATAAAATGGACCCCGCATGCTTGATGGTAGCAGTGCCCCATTGATGGGCTTCGAGACGTAGGTGGACTCCTGCGTTGTCATCAGGTAGAGGTGGAAGGAACAAAGAGAGCAAGTCTTGCAAGGGCGTCGAGTCATCGAGTAATTATTATATCGTGTCCTTGTATTAAATCCATACTTAGTGGACTTGTGGCTGGACCATCCGAGGTTTTTTCCGTTGTGAGTTTTCCTCGTACATCGCGACGTTGTGGTTGTGTTTTTTATTTTGCAAATTATCACCAAGATGCATGCTTAGGTTTAACATGATAAAATTGGTTTAATCATAAAAAAATGGTGTAATTAGTGCATAATTAATTTGGGTAATTTTGTTTACTATAATTCAAGTTGGAATTATTAGTTTGGCAAAATTCATGTTAGTCTTGAATTAAGTTTGTTTAAATTTGATTTGTGTAAATTTGAACTTGAATTGAAGTCTTATTTCAGAAGTAAAAATTAATTTTGAAAGTAATTTAAATTTAGAATATTTCGTGAGCCATCCCTTTTGAAATATTAAAAATTTAGAATCATCACCCCATATTCATATAATTGGTGCACCATCACGTTGTATCACAGCAAATAATCTAAGAAATCACACCATCAAATATCAAACCTTAAACCCAATGGACGTTGGAATGTTGTCGAAACACGTACATCTTATGTTGTGTGTGTGATTTCATTACTCTCTTTGATATTTATTATTATTTTGCTTGTGTGCATTGGATGCTTTCTCATGTCGAAAATTAGCCTGACAATTGACGTTGTCTATGGGAACGATCTAAGTTCTTTACCACTAGCTAATTTCCTTAGATGCCTCACTCATCCAACCAAGATCACGAAATCTTAATGACCAAAAAGGTCATCAGTAACACGATTACAGGGACTCGAAGGGCTATCCCCTTCACCATGACTATTACTATGATTGGGGGGTCATTAGTCATCTCTTACCTCTCATAGGTTTAAATTCGATATTAGAAATTATTACTAATCCTCAGATGCACGCTATCATCCTTGGGAGGAGAAAATATGAACGGTGATGAGATTGAACGATCTAACCAAGTCTCAAGGTTCATTGACAATTATGTGAAGCTCCTACAAGATGAAAGGTCTTCCAACAGGCACCAAAAAAAATAGAATGCAAACTATAATGGTACTTATAGAAACTAGAGAATGACTACAATAAGGAGAAACACAAGCATGGGTATGGGTGATGAACTACTAGATCTCGAGAGAGTAGAGCTCACGGGTGAGGAAGGATCACTCCCCGATAGAAGAAATCACCTCCTTGTGAGAGAACTCATGAGAGGATAGAATGCTATGATAAGCGACGAGGATATAAATAGCTTTGTGATTTCATCAGAAGATAAATATACAATCACCCAGGCCATCAAGTGTCTCTCACGACCAATGATCTCATAAGGGTATCCCTTGTCTGCTAGATAATGTCACCCTTGAACCGGTCTATTGAGGAGTTTAAGCCTCCTAATAAGTTTACTCCTCGCAATTCAAAATCTGTGACGGGAAGACAGTTGCTACTGATTATGTTAGGCAATATCGCTAAGCATCGACATTATGGAACACCAATGAAAAATTAATGTGCTAAATATTCCCCTCAGACTTGAAGAAACTTTCAAGAAGTGGTTTGGGAAGTTACCAAACATATAAATTGCATCCTTCAAGTATCTGGTTGAGGCATTCATAAATAGATTCATTACTAGTAGCACTCATCCTAAACGGATGGACTCACTTTTAACGATGAAGAAGAAGAAGCATCAACAAATACTTCGCGATTAGTCTAGATTATATCGAGAGGTGTATAATGAGGTGGAGGATGACACCGAGCAGGTTATGGTGGCATCTTTCAAGATCGGTCTGCCAATCATCTCCATGCTTTACCAGACCCTCACCAAGAGAGAGGCCATCATTATCGACGACCTGATGGCGAGAATCAATATAAACCAATATTAAAGATACAATTATTAGAGTTTGTCAAGAAAGATATAGACGAAAGAAACCAAGAACATAGACAAGGAGGGAACGAACAAGAAATGAGGGAGGAATCCAAACATAAATAATAGGGGAATATAGAAGAAGGATCTCGAGAAAGTCTTTAAATCCATTAACATAATTTTATTCGAACTAATATATAAGATATTTTACAAGAGTTAACAATAATTCAAGTGGTACAAGAATATGTTTATCGAACTAAGAAGAGAAACCAGATAGTAAAGTGTTCATACCATAAAGATCACAGTCACATGACCAAAAATTACAAGTCACTCAAGTCCCATCTCGAGGAACTAGTTCAGGTTGGGCACCTAAACGATTTCATATAGAAGAAAGAAGGTGCAGCATCACCCGTGCGTGACTAAAAAATGGACAATGTCCTAGAAAATGATATAGTATATGAGTTCATGGTAATCCATGGGTGCCTAAGACCAGATAATGCCTTACAAGAATGTTTATGCTATGATTTCCCAGCGATTTATGGGGACTCAAACCCAAACTAGATCAAGGGGAATGCCATGAGGATGGAAGTAAAAAAATCATAACAGTTATGGAATCCTTTCAGATTAACCCGTCTAAGCCTATCATGAGGAAACACCATCGACATGATGATATTGATTATTCGAAGCACATTATTTTCACCGATAAATACCTGGTTGGAGTAAGGGCTTCCCATCATGATGCTCATATAATCACTCTCAGGGTTGCCAACTAAGATGTGGATAAGCTAGTGGTGGATTAGGTGGAGATCCTTATAAGTAATGTATCACAGAATGTTCAATTAGTTGAATCTATGCATAACACTTGCATGAAGCCACTATACCTCCGATCAACTTTTCAGGAACGATGACTTTGCCCCTTGGGAAGGTCGTTATCCCCATCCAAGCATGAGGAATATCTAATATAATTGAGTTCTTCATGGTAGATATAGATTCCCCGTATAATGCCATACTCGGCAAATGATGGTTGCATGCCATGAGGGTTGTGTCATATAAATACCACCAGAAAGTAAAGTGCATTACAAATAAGGGGGTTATGGAGATCTAGGGAAACCAAGACTTAGAATTTTATTTTATTCTGGCGGGTTAAGGGATGAAACGATGTTTAGGAGGATTTAGAATTTCAAATTCGGGGGTGATTGAGAACGCCCAAGTGGTATAACCATGTTGCGAATGCAGGGGCAAGAAAGAGTTTGGAGTACATATGAAGCGTGTATGATGTTTAAAACTGTATGCACGATTTATAGGGGTGTAGACACCCTGGTTTACTGAGGTAAGAATCTTCGGAAGAAGAGACATAGAGATGGGTGAAATTTATGCTTGTGGGACTAATATGACAAAATGAAAGTGTTAGAGTGGATTAAGCATCGTGAGAAGAACAACAATCTATATATTTATGTGTAATCAGAATAGCACGTCCGAATTTGGTTGAAAGGCAGTAAGAAGCCATTTAAAAAGGGGGTATCCCTTGAGAAGGAAAATAATTAACTATTATGGACAAATTGGAGCAGAGTTCTACCCAGTAGAATATTGAGAGTGACTTGCACGTAAATAGAATGTTGATGTCAATAAGGTATAAAGAGTCCATGAGTGCACATCGTGGTGAAAACTTTTAGTATGCACCGAGGGAAGAAGAGGGTTATTAAGTATCACTTATGGGAAGAATTATAAATGAAAGTCGGTGTTGAAAGGGGTATAGTAAGTAGTAGATCGGTATGAGTAAGAAGATCAACTAGAAATTTTTGTATCAAGCCGACGATTCCAGTGATGGAAGAGTCAAGTTGGTAAATTTCTTTGATGGGTTTCCAACTTATAGATAAGTAACGAGTTCCTTCAAATGTGTGGAACAGATTATCCAGAAGGAAAGTAATTGTTATATCCTTGGGTGATTTACACTATTAGATAGTGAATGCGCCGATACATGGTCCTACCCAGTATTATTCTGAACTAGGATGAGATCCCTGAAATCCACCTTGAACATGGGGTATCAGGAAGTAGTGGGGATAACATTTCGTTTTGAGAAGAGTGTCTCACCTACAGCCTGAGGAGTAGGCGCAAGGTGATTGACGACTGGTGGAGCTGTATGGAAGTAATTTTGGACTCATTGCGATCATTTCATTTCCATAACGGGAATAGCCGGTAAGTGAAGTATAATATGGTAATGGGGAGAGGATATTACCTAATGATAGAGTTATGTGAAAGCACCTGTACCTATTTATAGTGGACAAGTTGCCTATGGAGGTTTTGTGTAGATAAACCTTACTATCCTTCCTCTAGATGTTTAGAAGTGAGCGAATTATCAGAGTTTTGGATCAGTCAGAAGTTAGAGTTCGATGACTAAAATTGGATAACCATAAATAGTCTTGGGTATCTTTTTCCTTTTGTAAAAGTTACATCGCCAGGAATAGAGATTCGAAGAAGGGACAAGAGTAGTCAGATGTTCTATGATTTCTCCCACGATAGGATTTTGTGTTTAGATAAACACAGGAGTTAATATGAAGTGAGGTGTGGCCTCCCAATAATATTGAGATAATGAGGCCAATGATGTATAGGCTATTTTTATTCGAATGTTGTTTAGTAAGAACGCAAGGTGATGTGCATTTAGTGAGGTGTGACCCTATAACCGATAAAGTGTCGAGAGTGTTCAACAAGCTTGTTGTCAAGCGGGGGTTGTAGCGATTGAGCCTCACTTTGAACTTTGTTTTGAGTACTGGAGGTTACCTAATTTTTCCAAGTATGCCTTACTTTTACGAATTTGGGACGAAATTCCATTATTAAGGGGGAAGTATGTAATACCCCGCAATTTTATGGCTTTTAATTATGAGATTAATTAATTGAAATTGCTTTTAATTATGGTATTAATTAAATTAATTTGGGATAATTAATTGGAAATTAATTCGGATTTAAATAACTAGCGAGACGAGAGTTAGTATTTGACTATGATGATAATGTTGAATATTATTGAATTTATTAATATTATCGCGAGTTATAAATACGACAATTCGGAAATTAAGTTGGACCACGCGTGTCAGTCGCATCAGGAATCAATTTAAATGGAATTGTAAGTAAATTATATTTGTATCATCTGTATGGTCATTTTGAGTGCACCAACGCATCCAGAAGGATCAAAATTGTCAGAAAATACTAGCCGGAGGTTTAGTTTGGGTCCCGGGGTATTTTTAGGCCTAACCGACAATCCGGAAGGGTATTTTAGTCATTTTTAATTTTAATAAATAGTGACCTAAGAAAATTAGATGTTATTTATCAACCAACCTTAGGGCCACTATTTGTCAAAACCAAAGAGTGGGAAACGTGAATAGAGAGGAGAAGTTCCAAGGGTTTCCATGGCCATAACCACCACACACAGCCACTATCGCCGAATTTGTGACCGGAAATAGAAAGAGAACCAACCTTTATTGTCTTCAAAGGATCAAAATCTTCATTCCCAAGCAAGTGATTTAACTTTTTATGATTCAGTAAATATATATTATCCATGGAATTTAGAATTGGAGACTAGACTTGGAAAATTGAGAATTTTATAAATTTGGAGAATTAAACATTGAATATGGGTAGGTTTTGCATGTAGATGAACTTATGGTATGTAGAGACAATGAAATTATAATCCATGTGTACAAATTCAAGAATTAATGTTAAGAAATTCGATGTTCTTGAAGAAATTTTGAAGAACCAGGTTTAGAGGAATATTTATGACTTTTGATCCAAGAAACTATTAATTCATGATAGTTTAATGATTCAAAAATGTTAGAGATTGTGGAAACAGGTTGGTGTAATGAGTAGTATACTTAGTTGGGAGTTTGGGACGTTGCAATGGAAGATTTAGGGTGTAAATTTGGAGAACCCGTAATTGTGCAAAGAATTAATGGGCAAACATCTACTTGATCGATTGATCGACTCAAGAATGTCGATCGATCGATTGTTTCGATCGATCGACCCTTTGTCTTTGATCGATCGACCCCTCCTGATTTTTGAAAGTTTTTTCCTTTAAAGTTTAATATAAATCCCAAACCTAAAATAATTCTTAGGGTGATTAATATAGTGTTGTGGGACTTAGTTAAGGTCAGTAGGGTCTTAGTGATACCCGAAAAAATGGTTTATCTTATGGAACTGAATATCATTACTTACGAGGGTCGACTGTGACACCCCGCCTAATAAAATACCAGGCGATCACTCCTGTACCAAATTAAAACAGGAGTCGCATATGGATCATTCTTAGCATCACTGTCGAAAAACCAATTTAATTACTAATAACCTATTAGGTTGGCGTCAAAATTTTATTTAACGAATCTTTTTAAATGAACTATACAATTAAAACATTCACACAGTCTATATAAACGAAATTGGAAAGAGATAAAATAACTGAACACTCGGTTCAAATATAATACAATAAAATAGAATGCCGCACTAAAAGGCGTGAGAGAATAAATGAATACAATTGGGCTTTCGGTCCGGAGGTTACTACAATGCTTCCTATCTAGATCGCAAGAATTGAAGCGTCCAAATCAAACCTGCATTCATCCATAGCTGCTACAGCAGACGTCTGACTCGAAAGGATCATCAACTAGGCGTCCCTGTGTCTGGACACCTATATATATATAATATATAACAAAAGAGGAAAAGTAGATAAATGGGTCAGAGCCCGAGTTGTGAAAATATTTAGCAAGTGCATAGGTACTTTATTTTTAAAAAAATATATTTTATCTCATATTTAAAGTAGTATCGCACTCCCATGAGATACCCCTCACCTCTCTTCTATTAGTGCACAACTAGCGTATCCCTCTAAACATCCTAGTCAAGCTACGCTGCCTAACTATTCCGTCACCCCCAAACTCTAGAAATACTAAGCAACCCAAGTACTAAGGGCTATACTTCTCCCCAGTCTCAACGTTATGCCATGTTCGTGCATGGGGTGTCTCGCAAAGCGAAATCCAAAAAAGGAACCCCCCCGATACACTACTACTTGGCAAGGTCGATCGTCGAGATCCATTAGACCCTCAGTACACAGCGTACATATATATACTTATATAAGAAAACCCAAAACTAGACCACTAAGGGATAAAATTTTCCCCGGTCTCAACACTAAGCCATGTTCGTGCGTGGGGTGTCTCGCAAAGTGAAATCCAAACAAGAAACCCCCCCCCCCCAATACACTACTACTTAGCAAGGTCGATCGTCGAGATCCATTAGACCCTCAGTACACATCTTATATATATATACTCATATAATTATATACATTATCATACTCGCTTTTATATGCACATCATATTACACTTACGGATATAATTTCCCGGAATGAGAATTAATCCTTTTTCATTTAATATTCAATTTATCTATTTACTCTCATGGAGATCTAATATCTTATTCTCATACAGAAGTAATGTATTATACACACAAGTACAATAACCATCCCTACGAGCTATAACTCGAGGATGCGGTCTCTCAATGCTATCATCTTCCAGGGCATCACTCACATACCATCCTGGGGACCAGCGGTCGGTCACAATATCACCGACATCGCGGTCAACACAGATAATGTCTGGGAAGTGTTCATAGTTCCTCCTCGAAAGTGAGACGAAACATACCCACCACGTCTCACCCCTAATAAGAATCACACAATATAAAAATGGACGCTATGACCTGGGGACTATACGCTCCCTGCTCCTCCATCCAGGGGCCTAACCCACATCGCGCAACTTTCCATGATAGCATTAGAGGAGGTATGCTTCACACACACATATATATATATATATATATATATATATATATATATATATATATATATATTACACATTGTTCCTCAAACAAATATAAATGGCCATAATTTCCAATCACACATAACGATGACCAATAATCCCAAAGATCCTCACCATTAATAATATTCGAGTATTCGCACACGCACGATACTAAACTCAAAAGTATTCCCTCACTTTGTAAATAACTTGTACCTTATTTCCATTTAAGGATTTATATAATATCTCCAACTATACCAATTCACACTAAGTAATTACGCGTTTTCCCAAATTCATCATAATAGTCTCGCAGGATATAGTCACTCATAGTCGATGTAATTATGTTTTCCACGCACATAATTATATAGGCCTAAATACCCATTAAAATTAACCCAAAAATATTTGTCACCAAACACCCTTAATTTAAATAGGTCATGGATTCTATTTCCACGAACCCAAGGACTACATTTTGTCCAATTAATAATTTAGAGGTCCCCACTCTATTTTTAGGAACCCCAATTCTCTAATTCCGCAATTTAATTTATTTTCCTCGAAAATATAATTTTAGTGTCACACACTTAAAACACTCTTTTAACCCCCATAAATTTCCCCAATTGGATAAACATATCTGATCATACGCAAATATTGCGTATTTCATCCCTCGAACCTACGCATTTTAGCCCCCTCGGGTATCTTATTCCCTATATTTATGCTCGTTAACAAGATAACCTTAGGTTTCTACGTTAACATGTTTTGTACGGGTTAATTGAGTTTTTATAGGTATTTGAATGCTAAGTGTGAAGCTCGGACGCATTCCGCTCGATTTCGTACGTGATCGCACGTTTAGGAGAATTTTAGTCTTTTCACAGATTGGGCACCTGGCCCAACATCTACAATGAAGTTGTATCCCTCCTCTTAAGCTTCGCGTGGCCGTGAACGGTGCACGATTCCGATTCATAGTGAAGAAGTTATGGCGATTTCAGTAGACGGGAACGGCAAACAACCAAAACAGCAATGCAGTGTGCTGATACCTTCTTGATCAATCGATCGACGATTTTGGTAGATCGATCGATCCTTATCTACAGTGTATTTTTTTCTTCTTGATCGATCGATCGACGATTTTGGTCGATCGATTGATCCCCTGTTTTCAGGAGATATTTTGCTTTTTCTTTTCTCTTTTCTTTTCTTTTTCTTTTCCCACTTACTATATAAAGGTTTTTTGTTGTAATAATCAGATATCAAGCTTTAGATATATGATTTTAGGGTAGAATTGCTTAGGGTTTGGGTGATTTGGTTAGTTCTTCTTCAATTGTTCTTGGATTGACATCCCATTTGGGTTGAATGTTGACTATTCATCATCCTCTCCATTAATATAGTTTGTATTTCTTCATTTCTTGCTTTCTAATTAGATTTACATGCTTTATTTACATGCTTTATTTACTTGCTTTCTAGTGTAGTTTTACCGCGTATCTTTATTGCATTTATTTACCACGTTTTTACAATGTTTTCTACGTAATTTAAATTAGTTTATGTTTGAATGAAACTCACTCGGGGTAACGCGTTGCTTTGCTTTGGTGATGGTGTTTACGGGTTTATTTCGGGTGTGTTGTCCTAGTTATTGCACCTAGGAGATTTGACGGGCATATCTAGTATGTCCTGTGCTTAGGACCTTTCGTGCACAATTTCTGGGATATTTGTTGACGCCAAAATGATATTAGGCTTTTATGCAGATTTAGGGGCGTGACAACCCTTGGTTCAATTAACTGTCAAAACGAGACACATTCTAAATAACACGTCAACCCATGTAACCATTTTATACAAATTAACTCGGGTGAGGGATATTCAACGCAACTGTTGATGTAAAAAATTAGATTGCTTCTAATTGTTTAATCACAGATAAATATAAATGAGACAAAGAATTTTAAAGTGGTTCAGCCTTATAAGAATGGCCTACGTCCACTATTTATGTTATTGCCAAGTGTTTTGGAGTTCTCGATAAGTAATTCTATCAAGAAAATCCGGTCCCCTTGAATGAGAATGATACAATGTATTTATAGCCCTTAGGTTGTACATGTGAAAGGGTAAACAATTCATGCCCTTTAAGAGTATACATCTGTATGATAATCATTCAATGAATAGTTGAACTGTTGATTATCTGGCAATCAATGCTGTGGCCGAGATGTAGCTTGGACCGTCTTAGTTGCTCATCGTTCAGGAGTTCCTCGGAGTGTTGGAGTTCCTCGGAGTACGCTTGCTGCTCGGAGTGAGTATGGTTGGTCGGGGAAACAAACTTCCTCATTGCTATTGTGCCACGTAGATCGACACGTGTCTTCTTTTTATTCGTCTATATCAGCGTACTAATTTTGGTATCAACAGAAGCCCCCAATGTTTCTTATTTCCAACTTTGAGGAATATGGAACATTCTTTCTCGGTATATGGCAATATTAAATGACCTTCCTGGTTTTTAGGAGCATTTTCTCCATATTCGCATGTCCTTTAAGATTCGCAGAATCCGCCTTTTTGAATTTTAATAAGCGCTTCGATCTTCTCGCACTTTTTGTCCTTTTAGCCTCCGGTAGCGTAATAGTTTCTTTTTGTAATCATTTCTTTCGCCGTTTTCCAAGGCAAAGTATTTAAGATTCATAGGCAATCCCATCGTCTTCTACCTTTTCCAATTTCTGCTTTCGAGTTTTCCATAGTCTTTCTCTCTCTTGTGCGTTCATCCTTTTCTTCGTTCATTGTCAACAGAAACTCCCTTTTTCCTGTAAGATCTTCTTTTTGATGATTACTTTTTCTTTCTCTGCTAGTTTCTGGCCAGGATGGATCTTCTATCTGCTAATGATACAAAGCTGATGCAGCAATGTCATGAATATTATAAGGCTGGTCACACAGACATGAGTGCATGAGAAGTTATCGACATCCTTGGTCATGATGCTTCAGAACAGGCAGTCGAAGCTTATCAGTTCTTGAAATGTCTTCTTGATCGTGCTGTAGCCAACAATGTGGCTTATTACGAAATGATTGAAGATCTTCAATGTACCTTAGAAAACCTTCAAAATCAGTATAAAGAATCAACTGCCTTGTTGCATAAAGGATATGAGAAGAGATATCAGCAACTTTCTTCCGAGAAGGGCTACGAGAAGCTCATCGATGGATACGATGTTAGGGAGAGAACCCTAAAGGGTGAAGTTGAAGCATGTAGACAGATTGCCGAGCTGCTGGAGCAAGAGAATAACAATTTGCAGAAAGAGCTGGCACAGTACAAGTCTGCAGCTTCATCTTTCACTGCCTTGGTACCGGTCACTGATGAAGGATTCTCATTTTTAGAAGTGGAAAATGCTAAGTTGCGAGAAGAGTTAGAGGCTTTGAGAAGAGCTGGGCCTTCTACTGTTATTCGGGGACGAGGAAGAGGTTCTCGTGGACGAGGAAGAGTTGCTCAGAATATTGATGAGGAACAAAGTACTCAACCTGCTCGGGGACGACCAAGAGGTCTTCGTCGTACTGTTGAAGAAGCTCGTACTCAATCAGCGTTGGAAAACCAAGCATTCTAAGTGATGGCAAAAAATCAAGCCTTGTCTGAACTGTCCAAGAAAGTTAGAGAACTGGAACAACAACTCTCTTCAAAGAACTCAGTGTTGAAGACTAATGAACTTTTCATCCAGAGTCTTCACGAGAAGCTTGAAAGGTTAACATTTCAATTTCACAAACAGCCCAGGGAGTTCTGGATGTCTGGATACAACGAAGCCTTATTTCATTTAGATGATCGTATCCAGAATGCCAATAATGAGGGCTACAAACAAGGTTGGCTGAATGCCTTGGGTGTGCTGAAACTCGAACAGGAACACTACCTGTGGGACTATTATGATCCTGGGGTTCTTGACCTGCCTGTGCCACCCTACAATCTGGACATGGAATGGAACCCAGCTCGTGCCATTCCTCGGAGCTTAATTGCAAAATACCTTGGTGATTACAATCTTCATTCTCAGATCGAGGTATCTCATCCTGAGCATTTACTGGATACACCTTCAATAATGAACGTCAGAATGCTTTGAGATATTAACTTCATTAATTCTCCCCTTTGCCTGGAAGATCCTCCTGCTGGCGAGGGGCCTATTTCAAAAGCTGAGGGGAAAAGACCAATAGAATAGGAATTTTTGATGTAACAGTTAGTATACATATCCACGTAGTTATCAATGTAACTTGTAATTTATTTTGAATTTTATGAAAGACTTTCATTTTTGTTTGCAAATATGTATTGCTATTGTCTTGTACTTGTCAAACACTTTATATTTGTGCTTGCATAACAATATCGTGTGGTTCATCGACAAACTTAGTAATAAAAAATTACAAGTATTAGTAATGTTGCTCGATCACTTAATAATGAAGTAGTGAGTATAAAAATGTTGAAAATTTTTCCAACCAACCAAGGTTGTTAAATTATGCTTGTCGACCAACTACAGTTAGTGGGTTTTTATCCCCGACCAGCCATACTTGGTACAATTTGGAATAATTTCTCCTCGTCGACCAACTACAGTTAGTGGGTTTTAATCCCCGACCAACCATACTTGGTTCAGTTTGGAATATTTTGTTCTTTGAGGAACTTTTGTAATAATCTTACCTCGCGACCAACATAAGTTGGCATTTGAGACCATGTCTTGTTTCCTAACCAACCGAGATTGGTATTTTTAGGAGTATTTTGCTTCGTAGCCAAACACGTTGGCATTTTTAGGAATGTTGTTCTCGCTCTTTCACCAACCGGAGTTGGTCTGAGTTCGAACTATCTCGTCCACTGGCCCTTTTACCAAAATTGCTCTGAGCCAGTGTCAGCCTCCTAACCAAAGGAGTACGGTTTGTTCTCACCCTTTTACCAACCGGAGTTGGTCTGAGTTCGAACTATCATGTCCACTCGCCCTTTTACCAACCGGAGTTGGTCTGAGCTAGTGTACGCCTCCTAACCAAAGGAGTATGGTTTGTTCTCACCCTTTTACCAACCGGAGTTGGTCTGAGTTCGAACTATCATGTCCACTCTCCCTTTTACCCACCGGAGTTGGTCTGAGCTAGTGTACGCCTCCTAACCAAAGGAGTATGGTTTGTCCTCGCCCTTTTACCAACCGGAGTTGGTCAGAGCTTGAACTATCGTCTTCTTTTTACTGCCGAACAGCGTAGTGTTTAACACTAGTATTCCCCGAAAAACTTTCAATAAAAGGAGAGAAGATGGTGAAATATCATCGTTTTATTCATATTGATGGAACTGCTTTACATTTTACATTACTGATAATACTTGCGTAGGTGTTCAGCATTCCATGCATTCTTAAATTCCTCTCCTTCTAGAGTTGCTATTCGGTAAGTTCCTGGTCGAACAACTTCTGTAACTCGATAAGGTCCATGCCAGTTTGCTTCCAATTTATTGTGCTTCTGAATAACCTTCTTTAGCACGTAATCTCCTTCTTTTAAGTTGCATTTTTTCACCCTCTTGTTGTAAAACGGGGCCGTTCATCGTTGGTAAGAAGCATTCCTAATGGCTGCCTCTTCTCTAACCTCCTCGAGCATGTCCAAATCTAATCTCCTCATTAATTCGCTGACTGGGGAATTGAAATTCATCACTCTGTGTGTTGGAAGACCCAACTCGGCAGGTATCACGGCCTCACTTCCAAACGCCAGCATATATGGTGATTCTCCAGTTGCTGCTCGAGGAGTTGTTCGGTAAGCCCATAATACTGACTGTAGCTCATTAATCCAATTAGCTTTAGCCTCACTTAGCCTCTTATTCAAACCATTTAGTAATGTTATGTTCGTCACTTCAGTCTGTCCATTGCTTTGAGGGTGGCCTGGTGCTGAATGAACCTTCAAAATGTTTGACTGATGACAATAGGCGGCAAACTCCTCGTTATCAAATTGTGTTCCATGGTCTGTGATGAAGGCATGAGGGAGACCATATCGGCAGATGATGTTCTTCCAAATGAACTGGTACACCTTCTCGTATGTCATATCAATAAGTGGCTCAGCTTCTACCCACTTAGTAAAATAATCCACTTCGATGACAAGGTACTTAAATCTTCCTCGGGTTGTTGGCAGTGGTCCAACCTAATCAATTCCCCACATGGCAAATGGCCAAGGGGAATTTATGGGTGTCAACAATGCTTGTGGAGTTCGTCGGATGGAGGAAAAACGTTGGCATTTATCACATCTCTTAGCATAGGCTATACAATCAGCCCTCATCGTTGGCCAGTAGTATCCCTGCGTCATCACCCTTTGCAAAAGTGTCCGTCCTGCTACATGGGCTCTACAGGACCCTTCATGGATCTCTTCAATCAATTCTTTCACCTCGGAGGGATGTACACATCTTTGCAAACCTGCCATAATTCTTCGTCTATACAAAACACCATTAGTTAGTACATACCGAGCAGCTTTAAACTTCAACCTCTTGGCAGCGAGCTTATCCTCTGGTAATTTTCCCTCCTCAATATATGCCCTGATGGGATCCATCCAAGATGGTCCTAAATCAAGGGTAATAATATTCATCATCAGGTCTTCATCTATGCTCCGACTTTCTAATACTTCAATTGGTATCGTTCTTCGCAGCTCGGTATGAGTAGCTGATGCTAATCGGGCCAGTGCGTCTGCTCGTGCATTTTCAATTCTTGGTATTCTAATCAATTGAATGGCATCAGATTCTGCCAACAACTCCATCACCTTTGCATGATACTTGACCATTAATTCTCCTTTAACTGCATATGTCCCCATTACCTGATTCACAATTAATTGAGAATCACTGAATACCATCACTTGTTGCGCTTCCATAATCTTTGCTAAATTAAGACCTGCTATCATGGCCTCATACTCCGCTTCATTATTGGAAGCTTGGAATTGGAATCGCAGGGCGTATTCCATGTCAATCTCATCTGGGGTATTCAAGACAATCCCTACTCCACAACCTGCTGTGCAAGATGACCCATCTACATATAATCTCCATGTAGGTAACTCGTCTTCAAATTTCTTATCTGACAAAGTTCCTCGGTGAAATATTTGCTATTTCCTTTCATCTTCCCCTGGTACTTCTCGCTCTTCGTTGACCATCTCTTCTCGCCCTTTTACCAACCGGAGTTGGTCTGAGTTCGAATTTGATGATCCTTCAACATCCACAAGCCCTTTTACCAACCGGGGTTGGTCCGAGCTTATGTTTGTTGATTCTTTAACATCCACTCGCCCTTTTACCAACCGGAGTTGGTCTAAGCTCGTATTTGTTGATCCTGTAACATCCACAGATGATCAGCGAGCAACTTTTGCTCCTCGGGGGTATCAGGATAAGTAACCTCTGCTATAAAATCTGCTACAGCTTGCCCTTTTAATGATGATCTGGGTTCATACACAATATCATATTCACCGAGCTCTATTGCCCAGTACATCAGTCTCCCTGATTTTTCTGGCTTATGAAGGGCTTGTCTCAATGGCATGTCGGTATACACGACGACGGTATGGGCCTGGAAATATGGCCTCATTCTTCTACTTGCCTTAATTAATGCCAATGCCAATTACTCCAGCTTTGGGTAGCTGATCTCTGCACCTCGGAAAGCTTTACTTGTGTAATAAATTGGCTTCTGGACTTCATTCTCCATTCTGATCAATGCCGAGCTGACTGCATTCTCTGATACTGCCAGGTACAAGTACAACTTTTCTCCCATTACTGGCCTGGACAACAGTGGAGGTGCTCCCAAATATTTCTTCAAGTCTTGAAAGGCTTTTTCACATTCATCATTCCACTCAAAAGTTTTTCGAAGTGTTTTGAAGAATGGGAGGCATTTATCAGTTGCTCGGGATACAAATCTGTTGAGCGCTGCAACTCGTCCTGTAAGACTCTGCACTTCTTTCTTCGTCGTTGGAGATCGCAACCCTAAAAGAGCTTTGATCTTTTCTGGATTTGCCTCAATACCTCGCTGGTTGACGATGTATCCGAGGAACATTCCTTCTCGTACTCCAAATGTGCACTTCGTCGGGTTGAGCTTCATTTGGTATTTATCCAGTTGATCAAAGGTCTGACCTAAGTAAACTATATGATCAACAGCTTTCTTGCTCTTTGTCAGCATATCGTCGACATAGACTTCCATATTGCAACTGAATTGTTCGAAAAAAACCTTGTTCATCAGCCGGTGGTATGTTGTTCCTGCATTTTTCAAACCAAAAGGCATAACAATAAGTTCCCCTAAGGGTAATAAAAGATGTACTTTCCCTGTCTTCAGGTTTCATTTTGATTTGGTTATAGCCAGAGTAAGCATCCATGAAGCTGAGTAGCTCGTGTCCCGAGGTAGCATCCACTAGTTGATCAATTCTGGGTAATGAAAAGTGATCCTTTGGGCATGCCTTGTTGAGATCGGTGAAATCAACACACATTCTTCATTTATTGTTTTTCTTCTTTACCATCACCACATTTGCTAACCAGTCTGGATATTTCACATCTTCAATGAATTGGGCTTTCTAGAGCTTCTCGACCTCCTCTTATATAGCTTGATTCTTCTCGGGACTAAATACTCTTCTTCTCTGCTTTATAGGCTTGATCTCCTTATTCACATTGAGCTCATGACATAAGAAGTTTGGATCTATTCCTGGCATGTCTTCATGACTCCATGCAAAAGTTTTCTTTCTGTTTCTCAAGAAAGTTATCAACTCTTGTTTTATTGAAGCATCCAACGACGAACCTATCTGAGTTATTCGTTCAGGGTGTTCGTCGCCCAGAATAACATTTTCTGTAGATTCCACCACCTGTCCTTTTACAAGTTGGGATTCATCTCTGGGATCCAGTGTTTCAATTTCTGTACCTTCATCCACCTGGTAGGTAGTAGTCTTTTTCCTTGAATCTTCAAGCTCCTCTTGCTCGGCAGATGAATAATAGCATTCCTGAGCTACTTTTTGATCACCTTTCATAACTCCTACTCCAAAATTTGTTGGGAATTTTAAGCACTGATGTATTGTAGATGGAACTGCTTTGAACTTCTTCAAACCAACTCTTCCCATGATGATGTTGTAAGCTGACTGGACATTCTTATCCATCACGAAGAATCGTATTCTTTCTGTCCGACAAGCAGGCCACGTGCCAATGAATATATCCAACTTGATCGTCCCAAGTGGAAATACTTTCTCACCAGCAAAACCGATGAGGGGTCTGTGGTAAGGCTCCAATTGAGATAGCTTTAAATTTAAACTATCAAAGAATGAATAGAACATGATATCTGTCGAGCTACCGTTATCGACCAGCATTCTTGAAATCATTACCTCCTTCATCCTCATTTTGATCACCAATGGGTCATCATGAGGATATAGAACACCTGTAAGGTCGTTCTTTGAGAACCCAATGACCAACTTCTCCTTGTTCACCTTTCTCGGGCGATCTTCTTCAGCTAAATTTATACGTTGAATGTACGAGCAGGCTTGAGCCTCTCCGAGGTAAACTTTTCTTTCTGTAGTATGGTCTCCTCCTCCTGCATCTCCTCCTGTAATGACATTACAATCAAATGACCCAAAGCGTATTGAAAATACCTCTCGTTCTGGTTGCCTTGGTTTCTTGGGAAGGTCGGCGTCATCCTCCGGATCAACTTCATGGTTTCTCTTCTTGTTCTCCTCTGCTCGACGAGGAGATCTAGATCTCTCTCTGGTTCGGTCATTGTTACTTCTTTTGCCTCCACGATCAACATACTTCGTTAGCTTTCCTCGTCGGATGAGTGTTTCAATCTCGTTCTGAAGAGCTATGCAATTTTTTGTCATATGGCCATGATCCTTGTGGAACTCGCAATACTTTTCCCTATTCCTCATATCAGGGTCCGACTTCAGTTTCTTTGGCCACCTTATCTCCTCGTTATTCTTGATTTCTTCCAAGACATGATTAATACCCATTTTCAAAGGAGTATAATTATCGAATTTCTTCAAGACTTCCCATGACGACTTATTATTTTTGGAATGCTTGTCACCACCATTGCCCTTATGTTCTTTCTTCTTTGATTTGTCGATTTCCACCTTGGTTTCTTTATCCATATTCTTCTTCGCAGTCATAGCCTCCTCGACATTCATGATTTTGGCCGCTTTTTCCATCAACTCTGACATAGTTGTTGGTGGATCTTTGGCCAAAGTGTAATACAATTTTTTAGGCAACAACCCACTCATCAAGGCGGTGATTGTTGTCTTCTCTTCATAATCTATGACTTCCAGCTTCTCGTTATTGAAACGAGTTATGTAATCTCTAGTACTTTCACCAGATTTTTGTCTAACACTTAACAAGTGTGCTACTCGTTTTACTGGCTTTGCTCCAAAACAGAAATTGCCGATGAATAACTCGGCCAATTGAAAGAAAGTTGAAATCTTACCCCGAGGAAGATTGTTTGTCTCATTTAATCTAGTTTAATTTACACTTGCCTAGTTAACAATTTCCCTTTTATGCATCTTTTCCTTTTTAGTTTGTAATCACCTTTTTCCCTTTTTATTTTGTAATATTAAATCAATTGAATTCTAACATCTTATCCATGTGGATTTTTGATACCCGACTTACCACTATACTCACTAGTTGAGTGTAGTAGTAATTTAGGTTTGTTTGTATAGTCGCGAGACAGAAAATAATGACTGTGTACTTTACACCCGCACACCTCTCGCGCACGCTATCAAAATGGCGTCGTTGCCGGGGATGAGTTTGTTTTAGACTTTATTTGATTAAGTATTTCATAGTATTTTCTTTCTATTTGTATTATTTTCTAATCTTTTTACAGGACTTCCACATTTGAGCACTTAGAAACACTTCAATTTTTCCCGCGCGCACTTACTTTGTGGAATCCGCCACTTTGAGCCTTTTTTGGGGTAGGCATGTCTTATTCCAATTATTTCGGTAATCATTATTATAACTCTCAAACTTCTCGCAAATCTATGACTTTCGGTGAATACTTAGAATCCCAAAGTATAACAAATGCAAATATGACTTTGGGCGAGTATAACGAAAGTCAAAATTTGGGTTATTGGAATTTTGATAATGATGACAATGAGTTTGGGCCTTTACCTCCTTATAATAGGAATTTTGAAACGAATTGCAATAATTTTCAAAATTCCTATCATAATGATGTTTCGTTTAAGTCCGATGGTAATTTTCAAATTTCCCATTTTCATGCATCCGCACCTCGACCCATGACTTGTGGTGAGGGTTTGCGTATGTATGAGAATGAGAAACTTGAAAATCATTATCGGGAAGAAAATCGTTCGTGGGAACATGACCTGGATTTACTTTTGAGTCTGACGACGATTTTGCTTTCGAGACTTTCGAGGTTGAAGAATGTTTTGAACCAAATGAGGTACTTGTGCCTACTTTGGAACAAACCATTCTAGACTTTGCCCATCTCCTAATAGATATTGAAAGTGAGGATGATAATGACGTAATATCTATTTGCAATGAAATGATTTCTTCTTTAGCCCCCAAAGAAGATCATTTCATTGAAAATGATATTATTTCCTTTGAAATTCCAACTTCATGCGATGATGATTCATCTCATGAGTTTGAATTTCTTTCATCCTCTATTATCACACTGGAACAAGTACCCGATGATTCGGTTTCAAACTTTAATGTTTTAAACCTTTTAGCCTATGAGGATTACTTGCTCGAGTCGCCCTCCACGATCGCATCTTTGCCTTTGTGTGCGCCGCCTCCCATTCCAATTGCAAAATCATTGGGAGGATATTCGGCTTTTCTCGGTCCCCACATGTTTTTGTCACCCGTTCAATCCAAATCCCCCATCGTCCCTCCAAAACTTTTAATTGACGATGGTTCCTTTCTTTCGCCTTACACATACCTTCCGTTGTTCAAACGGAATTCATATTTTTCGGAAGGCATGATTGTATGTGAGGGTACACCGGTTATCCTCCAAATTCAAATCGTTTTCACGGTGGACCCTCAGCTATTTAGACTTCTAGTGTATAGTTAGTGTGAAGCCTAAATAGTAGGTTGTATATAGTTAGCTTTTTATTCTTTCTTTTTTTTTTTTTTTAATTTAGTCTAGTGTAATTAGTTAACTTTTTGTTATTTGTTTTTGCTATGCTCGGTACTAACTTGTTTTGAAGATTCTTTGGACTTGTTGTTATGGGGATCACTCCACTTTTGGGTAATATTGCTATTTTCCTCTCTTTAACTTGGTTCTTAATTTACATTGAGGACAATGTCAAGTTTTAAGTTAGGGCGTGTGGCATATTCTATCCATTTCTTTATTTAGTCCATGTTTTTGCTCACATGTTAGTTACTTAGTATGCTTTTCTTAAAAAAATTGAAAATTTTCAAAAAGATTTTTTTTTATTTCTCCTTTATTGGGCATTTTGCCTTTGTTTTCGATGATAAATTTCAATAATTTCCCGATCCAATAGACAACCCAAGGATGCATGTTCTCGATTTTAGAAGTTGTTAGACTTTAGTCTAAATTATTGATATTATGAATAACTTCATGAATTAAACTTTAATCCCATGAGCACATGCACTTTCCTTGTTCTATTGATTTGGTTTAAGATTTTTATAACTCGATAATCTTTTGTTGCATTGTATATACTTACACCGAGTAAGCTTTGTATCTTTCGTCGTTTGTGAGTGTATACACTATTCTTTTCTCATTGAAAACGTTGAATTCGTTGGTAATCTCACTATTCTTTCATTTGATCGTTCATTAATTGAGTTCATACTTGAAATGTGTTACTTGAGCATGATTTTCATATATTATTTTGATTTGAGAATTGCATAAACTTTCGGAAATGATCATAGGCCATCTTTATTATATCACCCATATTGACCTCGACCTCACCTTATATGATTATCCTCGTCAACCCCTTTGAGCCTAAATATTAGCCCTTCGTTTCATAACCCAAATCCCATACCAACTCCACATTGGAGTTATACACCATACATACACCTTCCATACCTTTGTTTGGAATGTTACATGGGATTGAATGATGTTGTTGTGATGTCGGTTGCAATTTAGGCATATGAGAGCTTGAAAAGTAAAGAAAAGAAAGTGTAGTGAAAATGTGAGAAAAAGAGAAAGCAAAAAGCAAAAGAAAACAAAAGAAAACATGAGAAAAAGAAGAAAAGAAAGAAAAAAGAAAGTTGTATATCTTGTGTATAGTGTTCAATAAGCTTTGATTACTCTCCCTGGTGAGATTTCTAATGTCGTTTTGGAACTTGTCTTCCAATTTTGATATTGACCGCATTTTTCCATTATCCCGAGTTTTCATTTCCGAACACTTTGAATCCGTACTTACATTCCTTCATTTCATAACCTAGCCTAACCTACATTACAACCCTAGTAAAGTCCTATGTGATCTTAGGTTGATGTAATTTAAAAGTCATAATAGTTTTGATAATCTGTGAAAATACATTTCGCCTCTTTTAATGTGCGGTATCCTTTCATTGAGATTACATTTTTCATTTTATATATAGCGTTCTTCTTTTCTGACATGTGCGCGGCCTAGTTTCCATTTACATTTACTCTTTATGACTACATGTTCCGTGTGTTACCTCCCTGTTTCGAGTGATTTTGCTTGATGAGTGTAATGCCCGTGAGGATGTAATGTATGCTTGCTTTAATTTAGTATTCGATTTATATAAGTTTTTCGCCAAATCACACTTTGCATGTGCTCGCTCCCCTCCTACATTTTAAGGTTTCAATTCTATGAGGTTCATTCTATAATGTCAATGATTTGGACTTTTGTTTGAATTCATTCATTTTGCTAATAATGCGTATGAAATCTTTTTCACTTTTGTTGGGCTTGTCGCATGTTGTGTTAGGCATATTTTGAGAAAACCATGTGATGTTTGTGGGTATCATCCCTAAAAACCCTCTCGAGACTACACTCGTCCACAAGGGTGACCTAGGGGTTTAAAGGCTTATTGCATACACTAAATGCAATTGAATCGCCAGTGAAAGTGACCTTTTTGCTTTTATACAACACTTTTGTACTATCTCCTGCTTTTGGTTTGCTTGTAGTTCTTGTTGCATCCTATTTCATTACTAAGGACTAGTAATATGTAAGTTAGGGGGTGTGATCATACGCAAATATTGCGTATTTCATCCCTCGAACCTACGCATTTTATCCCCCTCGGGTATCTTATTCCCTATATATATGCTCATTAACCATAAAACCTCGTATTTCTATGTTAACATGTTTTGCAGGGGTTAATTGAACTTTTATAGGTATTTGAATGCTAAGTGTGAAGCTCGGACGCATTTCGCTCGATTTCTGTACGCGATCGCACGTTCAAGGGCATTTTAGTCTTTTTACAGATTGGGCACCTGGCCCAATATCTACACGAAAGTTGTAGCCATCCTCGCAAGCTTCGCGTGGCTATGAACGGTGCGCGATTCCGATTCATAACGAAGAAGTTACGACAATATCAGCGGACTGGAAAGGCAAACAACCAAAACAGCAATGCAGTGTGTTAATACCTGCTTGATCGATCGATCGGCGATTTTGGTAGATCGATCGATCCTTCTCTGCAGTGTATTTTTTTATTCTTGATCCATCGATCGACGATTTTGGTCGATCGATCGATCCCCTATTTTCAGGAGAGATTTTGCCTTTTCTTTTCTTTTCTCTTTTCTTTTGTATTTCTTTTCCCACTTACTATATAAAGGTTTTTTGTTGTAATAATCAGATGTCAAGCTTTAGATATACGATTTTAGGGTAGAATAGCTTAGGGTTTGGGTGATTTGGTTAGTTCTTATTCAATTGTTCTTGGATTGACACCCCATTTGGGTTGAATGTTGACTATCAATCATCCTCTCTATTAATATAGTTTGTATTTCTTCATTTCTTGCTTACTAATTAGATTTACATGCTTTATTTACATTCTTTCTTTACTTGCTTTCTAGTGTAGTTTTACCGCGTTTCTTTATTGCATTTATTTACCTCGTTTTTACGATGCTTTGTAGGTAACTTAAATTAAGTTGTGTTTGAATGCAACTCACTCGGGTTAACATGTTACTTTGCTTTGGTGATGGTGTTTACAGGTTTATTTCAGGTGCGTTGTCCCAGTTATTGCGCCTGGGAGATTTGATGGGGCATATCATGTATGTCCCGTGCTTATTACCTTTCGTGCGCAATTTTTGGGATATTTGTTGACACCAAAATCATATTAGGCTTTTATGCGGATTTAGGGGCGCGACAACCCTTGGTTTAATTAACTGTCGAAAGGAGACGCATTCTAAATAACACGTCGACCCATGTAACCATTTTATACAAATTAACTCGAGTGAGGGATATTCGACGCAACCTATAGTTTTATCGCTTTATTAATCTAGTTTAATTTACACTTGCCTAGTTAATCATTTCCCTTTTATGCATCTTTTCCTTTTTAGTTTGTAATCACCTTTTTCCCTTTTTATTTCGGAATATTAAATCAATTGAATTCTAGCATCTTATCCCTGTGGATTTTCGATACCCGACTTACCACTATACTCACCAGTTGAGTGTAGTAGTAATTTAGGTTTGTTTGTATAGTCGCGGCGAGACATAAAATAACGACTCTGCACTTTACACCCGCACACCTCTTGCGCGCGCTATCAATATCTCCCTCGAATAATTAGGAATATATTTTCCTATGTGAATATTTATTTCCTTGAATAAATTATCTAAAAACCATAAATGTGGGAATTTATCCCATTTAAATTAACTAAGCCGAAATTGCCAAAATCCTTGCTCGATCAATCGATCGATCCTTGGTCGTCGATGGATCGATTAAGCCTGGCAGCTTCTTCTTCGGCACCTGCTTAGGCTATTAACATACCTCCAAACTTTATTTCCTTTTATACCACCAACATATAACCACACCCAACTATATATACACCAAGTAAATCAGTTCTAAACATCCTAAAACTAAGAATCAACCATTAATTTCTATAATTTTCTAAGTTTCTCCAATTTGACATTTTTCAATTTTCAACCGTTAAACTTCCGAAAAACCCGTTTAACCCACAAAAATCCAAACAAAAATATTTAGGGTTTGTTATTACCAATTATGATATGATATTTATGCTCAAAATTAAATAAAGCAAGTAAACACTTGCCTGGACGATAAAATCCGACGATCCCGAGTTGAATCCCGCGAAATTTGGCCCGGAAATCCTTTTTCTCTCTTCTTTATCCCTTCTTCCTTTCTTCTCTTCTTCTTTCTCTCTTTTTCGTTCTTTTCTCCCACTATCCCTTGTCTTATATAGGAGAAAATAAGGGTGTATCCCTTTAAACCCAAAAATGACTCGTTTACTCAATTGTGAGTCCCTATTAATCCAAAAATTCTCGAAACTCAATTTCGACCCCCGGATACTCTATTCTGACTATCTCAGCCATTCCGAGACCAACCGCACACTCGAAATCTCCATCTGAAGTACTTGACCTCAAATCACTAATTTAACCCAATACATCTCAATGCGGGTTTTCCTAATAAAATATTATCCTCTGTCGCTTTACCCAGCTGCGACATATAATTAAAATACTCCAACTTATTTACTTAACTCCAAAAGTAAATATAACACCCATCGAAAATCACCTAATCCTTGAAAACTCCAAAAATTTACTATTCACGATAATTCTTAAATTCTAAAACTACACTTAATTATTGAATTTAATTTCCCATAAGAGTGCGGGGTATTACATCCACCGAGTGAGGTACGGTTAGAATTCATTCGAATTGAGACTATAATGGAAATGAATGATGATGTAAGTATAGGAACAGTAATGGAGGGACTTTAAGTTACTGAGATTACATTAGAAACTACTAGGAGACTTAGTAACCTTTTAGGGTAGGATGGAGCCTATTCCAAGGGGCATGAGTTGGAATTATGATGGTATCCCCGGAGGAAACTGTTCTCAAGCAGGAAATTTTCTTGGGAATCAAAGCTTCCAGTAATGAGGAAGAATATGAGGCACTTCTGGGTGGATTAAAAAAGGCTCTCTCCCTAGGTGCACGCCAACATGATGTCTTTAGCGACTCAAGGCTTGTATAAAATTAGATATTACGAGATTTTAATGCTAGGTATGAGTGCATGATCGCATACTTTGAAGAATCTCGGCACTTGGTCGCTTAGTTCAAGCATGTACAAGTGCAGTAATTCCAATAAGGAATAATAGTCATACATATGCTTTTGCCACACTTGCTTCAGCTGTTAAGGTAGATATGAAACGAACGATCTAACTAAATTAATTTTATTGTACCAACATGAAAAGAGGAAAATTTGTCAAGTAGGTTATGGCCCTTGATGGGGCCCCGAGATAGATGGATCTAATAGTATGTTACATAAAAGAGGATATCCTGCCAAACGATAGGAAAGAGGCACACAAGATTCGAGTGAAAGTAACTCTCTTCCATTTGTAAAAAGAATAAAATCTTTATCGATTCTCCTTTTAAAAACCTTACCTCCAATGCGTACCTCTAGATAATGTTTACAAGACTCTTTATGAATTTCATGAAGGAAAATGTGGAAGCCATGCTAGGGCAGGTCATTGGCATTTAGATCCATGAAAGAAGGGTACTTTTATCTATGTATACAATAGGATTACAATCGCTTACATTTGAAAGTGTAAAAATTGTCAACTTTTCTTGCCGTTAGTTCATCATCCCTCCAACGACCTTAAGTCCCTCATAAGTCCTTGACCTTTTCCCAATGGGGGCTTGACACAGTTAGCCAATTTCCCCTCCACTATGGAAGTAGGAAATATCTATTAGTTGGCACAAACGACTTCTCTAAATAAATTGAAGGAGAACCCTTAACAAATATTTGAGATGCCGATATGACCAAGTTCATGTGAAAGAACATCATAAATAAGTTTGTTATTCCTCGAATCATCATCAAAGATAATAAAACTCAATTAGAGAGCAATGCCTTCTAAAGCTAATGCGATGAGTACAACATTAGGCACTGCTACAGTTCAGTGGTCTATTCTCAGAGGAACAACAAAAGAGAATCCTCTAATAAGACAGTTCTTGATGGAATAAGGAAGAAATTGGAAAAAGAAAAGTGCACATGGGTTGACCAACTCCCCCGTGTTCTTTAGGCATTTCGAACTATGCCTTGGAGATCAATGAGGGAGACACATTTTTCCCTAACTTACAGAATGGAGGCAATCATCCCATTGGAAGCTGGTTTTTCGACCATGAAGTCCTCCTTAGTCGACCAAGACTTCAAAAGCAAAGAAATCATATATGAGCTTGACTTAGTCGAAGAAAATAGGGAATTAGCTCTTTTGAAGCTTGTCTCCTACCAATAACAGTTGGCTAAGCAGTAAAATAGAGGGATCAAGGCAAGAAGCTTCAAATCGAATACTATGTTTAGAAAAATATTACGGGAAGTGATAAGAAGCCCTCATATGGTAAACCTTGGCCAAATTGGAAAGTTCCATTCAGAGTCATTCAAGACAGCTTAATAGGAGCTTACTACTTAGAAATAATAGAGGGAGGAGATTTTCTCGACCATGGATTGCAAACAATTTAAAGAAGTTTACTTTTGAGTCTAAGTTTAATTAGTTCATTTTAGTTTTGAAATTATTTCAAACATTCTTACAGATTTTTCGCATGTATATATGTAAGTAAGAATTCATCTCTATGTATTGTTCTCAATGGACGAAACTGAGTATTTGATAAAGAAGACCAATTAGTCAATTGAGTTTTCCTTTGGCATATCACCCATTACTGTGATGATTATCTTCTTTTGAATGTGACTACCTTTAAGATTGATTAACTAGTCAACCAAATACCATTTTTTAATGTCGGCATATAGACTAACCAGTTGATCAGCCAATAGTCAATTAAACTCAAAATGTTTTGATGCGAAACAAAACATAAACAATGGATCACAACGGATGAAAGGCCTACTGGGAAATCCTATGCACCCATGACCAACTAGGTCATAAAAATTCTTGTTGTGGAATGACCCTACAAACAAGGGCATTCTTACTTTTCTAGCTCTGGGCTTAAGGTTTGATGTGATGACGTCACTGAAAAGGTAAGATCAAATACCATACAGCAGAAAGGAAAGAAAAATGCAAAACATTCCAGTGATACTTTAAGTTATTATAAGGAAATTAGAAAAAGAGAATAATTTAAAGTGAATTAGTAAAAACTAATGGACTAATTATGCGATCAAGATGATTTATTCTCTAGATTATCAACTCTAGCAGGCAAAACATCCAATGCATAAGGAATAACGATCTCATACATATTTCTGATTCTTAACAACCCCCCAGAAGTCACCATGTCAACCAAGTGTTAGGGTCGGTAAAGCTCATCACATCCATCAAGGCCATAGTCTCCAAAGTAATTCCTTATCAAGTTGATTAGAATGACGTCCGTTGGGATCAATAAAACATCAATCTTATAAAGGGGCTTTCACTGATCAAGGAAACCTAGGTCATACCAGTACCACAATTTAGAACCATTTGAAACCTTTACCACTGTTAGGTCATTAAACCATCCATTCTTATTGCCAATATTACGAGCGTTATTCAGGGTAAAGTCCATATTGTGAAGGGCCTCGTCCTATCCATCCATCCATACTTAGAGAGGTTGGTTGTGGAATTAGAATGTAAACGATTAAGCTTCTCAGACAGACTCCTGATGGTCGTCATTTTATTATGCAAAGACTTCTTGGTATTATCTAGATCTTTTGTTAGATGAACATCCTTCTGATTTTGGGAGGAAGATGTACACTTAATGGTCACAAATTTATCATTCAAGGACTTTTGGGTAATCACTAACTCCTCTTAGCTGAGAACTCCCTTATTCTAAAAAAGGAAGCTCCTTCTCTAGCCTATTCGCTTGGTTTGGACATGTTAAGTCCTTCAAGTTCATTCCTCTGGTCATTGTGTTCCTTCTCAAGAAGAGTGGCGTTTGTTCATCCCTCTACGTCTTCTAAGGATATGGGCATGATCGGCGTCTGTTCCACTAGCCTCATAATAAAAGATCTTATAGAACTCTTGTAGTCGAGCATGAATATCGTCGATCTGGGGTGATTAACAGTTATATCCCTTTGTTTAATATCCCAAGCTGATCGAATATCAGAGAAATTGACGTCACGTTCGTGAAGTATCGTTTTCTTGGATTAATCTATAAAGAACAAGGAAAAACACTCAACATTAACCCAAATTAAGAAAATATTGCAAAGTAAAATTTTAGTTACTTTCTAACCTATGTCTTTCCCTTATTAGGGGCATCTTAGCCCTTCATATGCCACACCATTAGGAAGGGGAGAATATTGTATGTTCTTCATGATAAATCCATTATCCCAATAATCATTATTGGAATCGGAGAGATTCACGACCACGGCCCGATTGGGCACCCTCGTCTTCATGTAATATACACTTTCATTAGTGGTTACCCATTGGTAACAATACATAATTCCAATGATGTCAAGATAGGTCCCATAAAATTCGTTAATGTGGTGAACCCCATTCACGATCCTCCAAGTAAGTATTTCGAGTAACATGGGTTGGAACCACATTAAAATATTGGCATAATTCTAAGAACAAATGCTTTGGATGAAAAGTGATCCCACATTCAGCAATAAAAACAAATGGCATCCAATGGCTTTCAATGAGAGCAAAAAGGTCACAAGGTCCCCCGACTAGTTCTACCTTTACCCACTGTGACATTTTGTAGTTAAGTTTTAAATTTTCGATGGTATACTAGTTAATAACATACACCATGGTTAAAAACAACAACTCAAAAGAAGAACCAAAAAGATAATGCGAAGAAGTGACAAAAACAATAGAAATAAAGTTAGAGTTTTGAGAGTTCTTACAAATAAAGTGACGATAGTGAAAATGTAACGCCCCGACCCAGATTTAAAGGTTATCAAAGGACTAACCTGATCCGGTTAGCACATTAATTGTGAAGTGCACTGAAACACCCTATATAATGTTTCTAATACAATTTTAATAGTATTTAACATTACACTTATTAACATGCGAGTCAAATTTATAATTACTATGTGATGTGACCCAAGGGGAGTGCCCCCAAGGTCAAGTAAACAGAGCTACTCATCGTAAAGAAAGTAACTACTTACCTGTACAGCGCTCTCAAAATACGGAATGACATGCAACCTTCCGTAACAAAGGAGAGATGTGAGCCGAACGCTCAATGGGAACATATACAAATGCAGTATAGAAACGAACGACCGAAAGGAATACTCAAACGCTACATTACCTGCATGTGAAAATATGTATATATCTACATATATACCTTCAAAAAATACATGTACCAATGTATTTAATCATTTCTATTACAAAAACGTTATCGGTTCCATTTGGCCTTCCTAGCCTTACAAAATAGTCATTTATATCATCATGCTTCGAAAACTAGCACTTATTCCCATTAACTCACGTATAATAAACAAATATCCTTTGTTTGGGAGACCTTTCATTTTCATTAAGACCATTTATTTCTCTACATTCAATTAACTCACGAACGGGTTATTTAACCATATCATAAGTCTTTCATCAACACATGCACACATCGTGTTAGAAAACTAGTCTTTTTTCTCTTGGAAGCCTCATATAAAACACGCTTGTGTTTATTACGGTTTGAGCCTCATTAGGTAGCTTAAGTATCATTAAGTTACCTTATTTAACCATCTCATGTTACCACGTGAACCTTAAACATTTAACGCATTATTCTTGTATTAATAAATTAATGGATCAATATTATCCATTTATATCTCTTTTATGAATATTCAATTCATTACTTAGCATTATCTTTAGGAATTCCGCCAACAAACACTCATGGACTTTGTGGCCTCACACCACCGGTCTTCGTCGCCATATACTACTGCAGTTGGTTTGGGGTCTTTACCAAAACTTGCAACCTTATCCTTTTTCAAGTGTTATTCACAAAAAATACCCCTTTCAAGTTCTAAGCTCAACACTTCGGCATTTTAGTCATTAACACACTTGTTCAACTTCTCATTTTGCTAAAATTACACATTTTGCATTTTAACCCTTTTTAATATATAAATTCACGTTTTTTTACATATTAAAGTCTTATTTCTCATATTTAAGCCTACAGATTTTAATTATGTCATTTCACAACTTAAAATCCATTTCGTCAGTATTCAAACATTTTACATATTTACACTTTCAAACTTAGTGTTACACATTTTGATTTTGAGTTTTAACACTAAAAACCCATTTTAGTTTACATTTACACATTTGACACTCTACATTTCAAACTTAGTGTCGCACACTTTAATTATGACTTTTTGCATAAGGACCCATACTTAGTCATTTATTTCACACTTAGTCTTCTTTACTTTCATTATTTACATTAAGACTTTAGTTTCACGTGTTTACTCATTAAACCCACTTTATTTACTTATGATGAGTTCACACACTTTAAAATATCCCTTTAAAATGAAAGCATTCCTTCACATATAAAACTCTTTATTTAATGTAGAAAAATGCCTATTCAAGTTACCAAATGCCATGAACAAGCTCAAACATCACTTATCATAGAAATCACATTCTCTTTATTTAAAACACGCTTTTAACCCATGTTATTTCATAAAATGTGTATGAATAGTGTTCTGAAAATTTAACACTTTTAGAACTAATTTAAAACCTTCTTTTAAATGCCTTTTTTTACTCAAAAAATTAAGGGTGCAAATAATAAACCCATAAATGTATTATACCCACTTTGTTACACATTATTACACCCAAAATGTGTAGAAAATAATCTGAATTTTTATCAATTTTAAAACCTATTTGAAATATATCTTTGAAACCCATTTGCAAATAAAATCATAGATTTCAACTACTTAACCCCATAGATGCAAACTAACCAATATCACACATATATTAAGTCTAATACATGTAATTAAAGTAGCTAAAATTATACTTAATTTTAAACCTAAACCAAGGTTAGTATTCCCACCTTAAAATGTCTCCACATGGTGGTGAAAATATTAGTGTAGGAGGAGTAACCCCCACCTCCAAAGGTGGCCTCAAGGGGTTACAAGAAAGCCCTCAATGGAAGCTACCTCTAAGATTACCTTCTTCTCCTCCAAAAATCCATCTTCAAGCTTCTATAAACCTCAATAAACCTCCAAGAATAACATCTCTAACAACCCAACATCCTTCTTATGGTTACACATGGTAAAATAAGGTGTTTCTATGCCATAAAATGGTGGTTTCATAGTAGTTTTGGGGTGGCTCAAGAGTAGCTACGAATGTTGGGGATGTTTAATGGTTTAAGGGAGTTCAAGGGTAGAGAGAGTGATAATAAATCTGATGAGAATTGATTGATAGAGCATATGCACCCACCTCTCTCTCTCTTATAAGCTATTTTGAGAAGTATATACCTTATGACCCAAATAGAAAGTATTGGTGTGTTCAAATATGTGTAAAACACTTACCAAGATCTGCAAACTAATGTAGGAAAGTAACAACACAATGCACCAACATGTGAAACCAAAATTCATTTGAAAAATGCCCAAAAATATCAATAAAAATCTGATTTGCGCCACTTTCTCTCTCTAAAAATAATTTTATTTTTATTTTTTTTTGCAATTTTTAACTTGAGATTCAAATTCCTTGGATTTTTTGGCTAAAAAGTCATATTTACAATTGTCGTTTGGCCTCCCGGATTGTCATGTACAAGGCGCGCAAGAATTCGGACCTCCGTACAAAAGTATTTTTTTTTCCGATTTTTCTCTTCATAATAGTATTCCTTATATTTTTGTGAATCAAAAAATATATTTACAATATTTTTTTGACCTTCCGAGACATCCTAAACAATTTACGCAAGATTGGACTTTCGCTGTGTCGCGCGTCGTAAGACAATTAGTACACATGCTTGCGTAGCATTCGTTGCTTGTCTGAATCGCACGAAACTTAACCAAAGTGATTAAAATAATTATATAAACTTAAAATAAAACTCATATGAACCGTTCAACATAAAACTTTCTCATTTAATCCATATTGCGATACTTTTTTTTGTATCTGAAAGCGCAGGTGGCTAGAAATTTCCTTTTAGTTATAAAACTCGAGATGCGGAAGCGTTGAATGATGGTTCTCAAAATTGATCCAATTAATATATTCACTTAAACCCATTCGTTAATCCAAGTCCTAGAATTTGCCTTAGTCATAGTAATCAATATTAGTAAATTAGGCGAAACCAAATTTTAGCAAGTGACTTGAATTAAGTAAACATTACCCAACATTTAATATAAGTCCCAATTAAATTGAGTGTGATAAATTAAACCGAATTTTATCTTGAATTTATTCTAAGCATGCGTTCTAAATTATGAAGCAAGATAAAATAAACAATATCACACTACGCCGCGATGTACGAGGAAAAACCCAAGACGAGAAACAACCTCGGACGACCCTAGCCACAAGTCCACTAGATACGGAATTACAATTACAAGACAGATAGACTTACAACGACTGACTCGATCCCTCTCAAGCCTCGACGCTTCTTCTCGTAGACACCTCTTCCTAGCGGACAACCTCGGAACACCACCGCGGTCTCGGAATCCACCGATAGGACTTTATATGGTCACCGTCACCCTAGCAAGGAGCCTTTCTCCAAGTGGGTAGAATCACAACAAAAAGTCTTCTTCTTTGAAGGATGTAGAAGCAAACCAAAACTTCTCTTCTTGAATTCGGTAGAGATAAACCGGTGCCAAAACTCCACACAATTGATAAGTATATATGAACTCGGAATAACTCAATTGGGTGTACAACACTAGAGTGATAAAATATTTTCTCTAAAAATCTCACTCAAAACATGAACATTTTCCTAAAACAAATTTGCTCTCAAACTCTCTCTAAGAGATGGAAATGGTATGGAAAAGTTAATTTGGAAAATGTCATTCCCGCACATTATTAAGTCTGAAAAAGTTTGTTAAAAACCAAGTGGGGAAGTGGGTGAAAAACTGCCAAAAACTGCCTAAAAACTGTTCCCGCCTGATAGCTCGTTCGAACGACATTTCGTTCGAACGAAGTCTCGTTCGAACGAGACTTCTAACGACGCTCCAGTATGGACTCGTTAGAAGCTCGTTGGAAATCTCGTTAGAACGACAATCTCGTTCGAATGACATTTCTAACGACAGTGGGAACTCGTTGGCAGGTTCGTTCGAACGACATCTGGTTCGAACGAAAAAACTCGTTCGAACGACATATCTAATGAACGACCAGAAAGATTGTAAAATTCGATTTTGGCCCAGAAAACTTTATGAACTTATTTTTTTAAGTTTTATATAATTTCTTTCTTAAAACAAAACGCAGTTTATTTTAATCCTAACACCCAACAAACTTTGTTCCAAGCTCCTATATAAACATAATTGCATTCATACCTTGGGAGCATGGAACCATTAGTTGATGACGTAGAAACGAGGTACGCAAACCGGCATTTTGATGAAGCTTTATACTCTTTGCCGCTACGTCTTCAACAAACACTTCATAGGCTTGAGAATATTACAATTTAAATATTATCCTATGAATAAATGTTTTTGTCCGGAATTGAGCCAAAACTACATATGGACTCAATTGGAAATTTGTGTCCTTACAAATCTCCCCCTTTGGCTATTCCGGGACAAAAACCAAACAAAAATCCTAAAGGGCCGTCAAGCTCACTAGACTCAAAACATAACCCACCCAAACTTGACTCAACCCAAGGATCAAACGCTTTGCCGTTTAAACAATGCCGCTTTAGAAGAAATCCTGCACACTTAAGCAAACTCATCAAATGCATAGGGAATATCAAAATATAAATTCAATTAATTAAATTACTCCCCCTAAATTAATTCTCCCCTTTATCAAACACATGACCTACTTAGAAAGACGTCTCCCCCTAAGATAAATCTCTCCCAAACGAAGATACGACAATAATAGGATTAGATACCATTTCTCCCCCTATCATCATTCTCCCCCTTTTTGTTCAGGAATAGGCAAAGGATAAAGAACTAATAAACAGCATGTTGTAGCTTAATGTGATAAGACATGAAAGCATATGGGCAATAAAAGCAAGGCAAAGACAAACAAATATCATATATATATATATATACCAATAGAGTACTTGCATATATATAGATATAAACACACATATAACACAAAATACAATAAGTTTGCACACTCGTATGGCAAAAATGTGTCATATGGAAACGTAAGTGTAGGGGTGTGAACTAGCAACAATTAAATTTGGACCCAAACACTTAATAAACATTCACGGAGTTCTCTTTTGATTGCAAACTTCATCACATTGAAATATAACCTCATGTGACAATATAGATTGAACTCAATGAACAAACATACACAATGCATACAAACCTAGCATGATGATGATTCTACAAACCAAATAGAGTCATGACATTAAAGACAACTAGGATAAACGGACATTGTGCAAACCGTTGATATTCCATCCAATTCTTCCTCAATAAGCATATATATTCTTTTATTTTTGAATGAATATATCAAACAAACATAGGCCTTGGCAATTGTTTTCTTTTTAATGCCAAATATTCTGTTTTTAGGCCTTTGGATCACGTATTTCTTTTAGATCCAATAAACGGTGGCTTACTATCGCAAAGGATTTAATTCATCCTTTTGGAGCCCTTCCCCGTGCACATTTGTATTTATCATGTTTTCATTTTCACACAAATCTCACATGCAACGGATTTTGACATGCACTAGTCCTCCTAGGTCATAGATATGTAGATGACTAGATTGGTAGGAAAACACCTCAAAAAGCTCAAATATAACATGTGACATTAAGATTTCAAAAGAGCTCGTGCATGTGTGAATAGAGAGGCATATAGAAATAGAATCCATTTAAACAATGCAAAATCCAACTACTCCATAAAGTATGGTAAAGAACATTTTAAGGATTGAAAATCTAAACCAAAAGTTCTAGCCACATGGGAGCGTAAACGATGGGATTCAAACACAAATATATGCCACTTAAAGTGTGTCAAACTAAAATACACACAAAATAAAATCTTTTTGAGTTTTTAACATGTTTAATCAAAGATAAATATTTACTCAAAAGGACAAACAAAAATCATTTGTATTTTTCATTAAGCTTATATGAAATAAATAAAACACAAATGATAAACAAAAATCTTTTTATATTTTTCAATTAATTCAACACAAAATATAATACAAAAAGATAAACAAGTCATAATTTCTAGCATGTGATATCAAATAAAGCAATGACTAGAAAATTGACTAAACAAGCATACATTTAGCATGTGAATATAGCATGAAGTACCAACGCTAAAGTATGCAAACACTAACACATTCATCCTTTAGATTTAGCAAGGGAGGAAGCATGTGAAAGTAAATGAGAATCAACAACCCTATTTTGCAAGGCAACCAAGTCGGATTTCCTAACCCAAATGAATGGAGAATGACTATCTTGGGGTGTAGGAACTTTCACTACCGTGGTTACATTACTATGGGATTTTCTAGAAATTCGTTTAAGATCAAAACAAAATTTCCTAAGATGACCTTTTCGACCACAATGTGTACAAGCAAGAGCATGTCGAAAAGATTGACCTAAGGAGTGATCATTAAATGCATTCCTAGTAGATTCTCCTAAAACAGTGGTTTTGGCATTATGAGTAAATTCATTACAAGTATTGAAGCCTAAACCACAAGTGTCATTTTTAATTTGGACCGTTCCTAACATTTTATCTAGTTTTTCCGAACGACACTCCAAATCAAATTTGACATTACTAGAGTCTTTTAATTTATCTTGTAATTCTAAAATGTTAGACTCTAATAAAGCATTTCGCTCTTCAAAAGCAAGAAGCTCCTTTTTCAAGGATTCCATTAAACCCCTAAGGCTATCTCTTTCGCCTTCTACGTATTCTAGCTTCTCTCGAAGAGTACTCTCACGTGTCCTAAGGTCTTCTATTAAATCATTTTCATCAACGACCTTGACACTCTCTCTTAAACTAGCTTCTAACTTCAAATTAGCTCTTTTCAATTTAATAGATTCGGTATACAGTTCTTGAAAAGCATTTTGAAGTTCACTCATATCAACCTCATCTTCATTTTCACTCTCTCTTTCGTCTTCACTCTCACTATCATCAAAAATAAGAGAATCATGTACAATGACCTTGGAAGTGGCATGTGCTATTGTTTCATCAATCGATGAGTTCTCACTATCACTCACATGACTAGCCATAAAAGCCACAAAATTTTTCTTAGTGGGGGAATCGGGCTTCTCTTCCTTATCACCATCACTAAGGGTTGCATTATATGAAATGGGTCGCTTACCATCTTTCCTTAGTTTAGTGGGGCACTCATAAGCCCTATGGCCATAACCTTCACAACCAAAACACTTATCAGACTCGTCCCTATCTAAATTGTCATTGCTAGGTTTAGGGATCTTCTCGGCTTTATAAATCTTCTCGCTTTTATCATGTTTAGAAGTATCAAATTTCTTAAAATCATTTTTAAATTTATCATTGTTAAATTTAAGAAATTTTCTAAATTTACGAGCAAACAAAGCCATGTCTTCCGAGTCACTTTCACTATCGCTCTCTACTACTTGTTTGACCTCTTTTCGGGATTTTAAAGCAACACCCTTTTCAATTTTCTTTTCAGTTTTAGAGGGAAACATATCTAGTTCATAGGTTTATAAATCACCTACAAGCTCTTCTAATTTTGTAGAGGCTAAAGTGGGTAAAGAATTTAAAACGGTCACTTTAGGAATAAATCTATCGGGTAGGGACCTTAAAATTTTCTTTACAACACGGTCGTCAGGTATTTTCTCTCCCAAGTTAAAAGATGAATTAACAATATCAGAAAGTCTAGCATAAAATTTATCAAAAGTTTTTTTTTCATCCATTTTGATAGTTTCAAATTAAGTGGTGAGGTTTTGGAGTTTTGAAGCTTTAACGACACTAGTTCCTTCATGAGTTAATTGTAAAATATCCCAAGCTTCTTTAGCGGTTTCACACGTCATAATACGTCGGAATTCATCCGGTGCGACAGCGCTAAATAAGGCATTTAAACCTCGGGAATTAAAGTTAGCAAGTTTAAACTCATTTTCAGTCCATCTATCGACGGGTTTGATAACACGTTCATTTTCAACTAAGTAAGTTGGTGGGGAGTACCCGGTAACAACAGACATCCAAACTCTCTCGTCGATAGATTTTAGTGCCGATCTCATTCGCGCTTTCCAATACGCGTAGTTTGAACCATCGAAAATAGGAAATTTTGAAAATGGGGAAAAATCCATTTTAGCCAAAAAAAAATATTTAATAAGATCGTTAACGAAATAATTTATCGCTTTGGCTCTGATACCAATTTGAAAGCGCAGGTGGCTAGAAATTTCCTTTTAGTTATAAAACTCGAGATGTGGAAGCGTTGAATGATGGTTCTCAAAATTGATCCAATTAATATATTCACTTAAACCCATTCGTTAATCCAAGTCCTAGAATTTGCCTTAGTCATAGTAATCAATATTAGTAAATTAGGCGAAACCAAATTTTAGCAAGTGACTTGAATTAAGTAAACATTACCCAACATTTAATATAAGTCCCAATTAAATTGAGTGTGATAAATTAAACCGAATTTTATCTTGAATTTATTCTAAGCATGCGTTCTAAATTATGAAGCAAGATAAAATAAACAATATCACACTACGCCGCGATGTACGAGGAAAAACCCAAGACGGGAAACAACCTCGGACGGCCCTAGCCACAAGTCCACTAGATACGGAATTACAATTACAAGACAGATAGACTTACAACGACTGACTCGATCCCTCTCAAGCCTCGACGCTTCTTCTCGTAGACACCTCTTCCTAGCGGACAACCTCGAAACACCACCGCGGTCTCGGAATCCACCGATAGGACTTTATATGGTCACCGTCACCCAAGCAAGGAGCCTTTCTCCAAGTGGGTAGAATCACAACAAAAAGTCTTCTTCTTTGATGGATGTAGAAGCAAACCAAAACTTCTCTTCTTGAATTCGGTAGAGATAAACCGGTGCCAAAACTCCACACAATTGATAAGTATATATGAACTCGAAATAACTCAATTGGGTGTACAACACTAGAGTGATAAAATATTTTCTCTAAAAATCTCACTCAAAACATGAACATTTTCCTACAACAAATTTGCTCTCAAACTCTCTCTAAGAGATGGAAATGGTATGGAAAAGTTAATTTGGAAAATGTCATTCCCGCACATTATTAAGTCTGAAAAAGTTGGTTAAAACCCAAGTGGGGAAGTGGGTGAAAAACTGCCAAAAACTTCCTAAAAACTGTTCCCGCCTGATAGCTCGTTCGAATGACATTTCGTTCGAACGAAGTCTCGTTCGAACGAGACTTCTAACGATGCTCCAGTATGGACTCGTTAGAAGCTCGTTGGAAATCTCGTTAGAACGACAATCTCGTTCGAACGACATTTCTAACGACAGTGGGAACTCGTTGGCAGGTTCGTTCGAACGACATCTGGTTCGAATGAAAAAACTCGTTCGAACGACATATCTAACGAACGACCAGAAAGATTGTAAAATTCGATTTTGGCCCAGAAAACTTTATGAACTTATTTTTTAAAGTTTTATATAATTTCTATCTTAAAACAAACGCAGTTTATTTTAATCCTAACACCCAACAAACTTTGTTCCAAGCTCCTATATAAACATAATTGCATTCATACCTTGGGAGCATGGAACCATTAGTTGATGACCTAGAAATGAGGCACGCAAACCGGCATTTTGATGAAGCTTTATACTCTTTGCCGCTACGTCTTCAACAAACACTTCATAGGCTTGAGAATATTACAATTTAAATATTATCCTATGAATAAATGTTTTTGTCCGGAATTGAGCCAAAACTACATATGGACTCAATTGGAAATTTGTGTCGTTACAGTATCATTTAAATATCGCGTCGTATTAGCCTTGTCCGTGTCACATCCGTTCCTTGATATTTTTTCTCAAACTTAATGAACATCCTAGCCAATACTATTAGAGATTAAATACGTATTCATGCGACACATGCATCGTGGGATTTTTTTCCGTTTAAACTATTTACGTAATACGCCAACTTATGTATTACTTGATGTATTACACTTGGATTATTTATTCCTTGAATTTTTCTTTGGTCAAAACACTTCAAGTAACGTTAAATACCGTTTTTCTAGGGCGGGGTATTACAAAAAACTCTCCTTTAAAAGTTGGTAGATTTTTTAAATGGAGAAAAAAGAGAACTGTTATCTAGTGTGGAAAAATGCCCTTACGGTTCCCCAAAAGTGTAATGATCACACACGCATGTAAGGACTATCGAAGAGAAAGTTCATTGCCAAGAAAAAGGGGCTCTATTTACCAGCTGACCCCTGAGGCACTTAACGAACAAAAACTTTCCAGCTTGGTGGGCTTTACTAATTTTCCATCTGACTAACCAGCGAGGACTCCAAAAAATAACAACTTTCGAGGAACAAACACTCTTATTCCCTTTGTGAAGAATTATTACAAATCAATAGTCGACCTAAATGCATCAAAGCCCCATGACCTCAAAGCGACCCTGAGCTTTGGGGGCAATTGTGGGGTTCGAAATTACACAAACACATGATCGGCACATGCGCTGAGATTACTTGTGCCCAAATTCATGACTAGTCCAAGCCATAGAAGGACCCCACGTGTTTACCACTTGGAACGGCTAAAGTTGATCAAATATAGGTCTGACCTTTTAGGGGTAGATATTGATTGAGTTTAGGACTCTCCTAAGCTTCCCTATAAATATAAAATCTCCCCCATTGAGAGGGTCATGTGATATTGTTTCATCAAGTAGTATTATAACTCTGCCGATAAGTTCTCTAAAGTAATAAATAACAAACACTGAACCCCATGGACATAAGTACATTGTCGAACCACGTACATCGTATGATATGTGTGATTTCATAACTCTCTTTGATATTTATTCTTATTTTTCTTGCGTGCACTTGATAATTTCACCGTAGAAAACTGCACCTACGATGGGTATAAAGGTAAAGATCCGCCAAACTATTTTATACAAATGATAGAAGTTAATAAGAAATTTTCGAGATAACAATCAACATCAAATCTTTAACACAATTTGAACCAAAACTCAATTAAGTAAGCACACTCATAATACAATGATAAATCATTTATATACCCCTCTCCATGCCTTGATAATTAAACAACTTGAGTTCACTTAACTTTATCCCCCCCGGATATTCTCTATTTCCTTCTTATTTACAATTGATGGGTTATGTCAAATATCTTATTGAGTCATCATCGAACAAATAAAAATACAAACTTGAGAACCCCAAAATCCTTAACATATATAAAAAATTGACTAACTAAAATAAAACCCCTTCTTTATTTGTAAATAAAAAAATTCAAAACTCAAATTTGAGAAAGAAAAATCAAATTTTAATAAATCGAGATGGAGAGAGATATGCGAAAGATTATGGAAAGGTTGTGGCATAACAATGCAATGGCTTTTGGTGTCACACCATTAGAAGATTGTCCACCTTAGTCCATCCACATCAGTATCACTTGTATTTAATGTAATCAATATATTAACTACAGTGTCTATCTCCAAATAATATATATTAATATTACACATCTGCTATAATTTTATAAAGAAATGTCACGCTTATGAATAGGGAAGTAAAAACATTATTTTATTCCAATTTTCAATGCATCCATGCTATAAAAAAGTTATGTATATGAGAATATAAAAATATACCGAACGAAATTTTGATCCAAAATTCGTAATGAAATCAAGCAATATATCAACATGGATTTTCAATAAGCAAATTTCAAGTCCAGCCTGCATGGATATGATAAATACTTAGTAGAATAAAAAAACTCTACTGATACATGTCTAACATAATTTCATCCTAGGAAAAAAAATGATAGAAAATTAGATCTTATCAACAATTTGGAAAAAATCAACAATAATGGAAACATTAATAACCAAACATAAATTACTCCACTTTTGTAACACTATCTCAAACAGACTCTTCCCTTTGAGATTCTAGTCCTTTTAGACCTCTCCATATATGGAACCCTAACCTTAGTCCCAACCTTCCTCCTAGGCGCCAACACCACAACTAAATGAATTTCATTAGAAAAATGAAATGAAAGAATTGATAATTAGAAAGAGCAAGAGGCAGAGAAAGAAAAGAGATACACGTAGAATCGTTGACACCTAAATGTAAAGGAGTGTTAATTATAATAATTCTACTTGGACACCCTGAACGTAGAGAAGCCTTAATTATAGGCTTTCGTATATACTTTTTTAAAATAAATATCATTGCAATTTAACAAACAGGAGCTACATCTTTGAGCCAGGGAGTCCCAAGAAATATGAAACTTCATCCCAAGCACAAAAGTCCTCTACATACTTGGCATGTTGAGCCAATAAATGGGTTAGTTGGTTATCGATCCGATTTATAAAAGAGAAAACAATCTTGAGTCTAGCAAGGATAAGCGATTTCAAAGATTAAATAAAGTTACCATAATCCGACCAATCATAATCCTCATTGCAGAGCTTAAAAATCACCGATAGATAGTCACCTTGGAGAGTGAAATTAGGGAAGCCACACTTCATATCAAAGTCAACAACAATGCATGTCGCCAATACTTCTGCACGTTCAGCATTAAGAGGTTGCCAAATATGGTGGCATAGCACTGCCATCGGATTTCCCTTCCCGTCACTAATTGTGACCTCAATTCCTGTGCTCTTTGATGAAGAAAAAGTAGCCGCATCAAAGTTGACTTTTAAACTCCCCTTCTCAAGAGGGATCCACTTATCAACCTTTTCGCTTTTCGGAAGACAATTATTAGTCTACACATTCCTATATTCATCAAACATCTTTGTGCTATTAGACACCTCATCAAACGCATTAAACCTACCATCATTGTAAAAAAAATTATCTTTGTTTAACCATATAGCCCATAAATCGACACAGATAAAATCGAAATGAATCTTAGTCAATGTGTGGTCCATAGAGAGTATCCACCTACCCATTTCATCATCCAAAAAACATAACAAATCAACATTTACCCTGCAGAAATTAAGGACCACAGTAGACATAGAAATTTTTTGAAAATATGTACTATAAAATTTTGGTCGTCATTACAAACACAACAGAGATGATCTTGAGTGTTCATTTTCCTCCTACCCAAGTTCTCACTCATTGGAAGTGAGTTAGTGTAAAGGCAATAAATAAAGTGATTCGCCTTGTTCGGTACAATTCCCTTTTAAATAATGTTCCTGTTTGGGGGATCAAGAAGAGGAAGATGGGTTTGTGGATCGTTTTACCCGGTTGATTATGCCAAGATCCTAAGATAATTTGTATCCACTTTGGGTGGAGTATTTTTCGTTCTTCTCAAAATGCCAAATATCGTTTTTCCTCTGATAATGAGCCATGTAAAGGTATGCTAAGGATATCGCCAATTTCGAGAACAAATTAGACATGAGAACAACATCCTAAAGGGTTAATGAGATACGAGACAAAAGGGTTATGATGTGTATGATTTGGCCTCAAAAATATGTTTAAAGTTGTGCGATTTTGGAATCCATTTGTCCTCCCATAGTTTAATTTTTTTTCCCGTTACCCACTCGCCATCTCACTCCTCTATCAAGGACCCCCCTTGCCTTACAAATGTTCCTCCAAATATACGAAGAGTTATGACCTCACTTTGTTTCTCTTCCATATTATATATATCCTTATTATACCTCTAATACGATAGTATTAGATGTTTTAACAACAATTAATGTAGTATAATTAATGCAGTATAACCTTCTCTTTACTCATACTAATTAAAATTACACATGTAACCCGGTATCAATAGCATTTAATTCATTATAGCATTCCCTTTACTCGGTATATTATTAAATAAACTCACACTGATAAACAATAAAAGATGATAGTTTCAATTGTAAGCAACCAAAGGTCAGTTACTCTTGGAAACCAAATGAATAAGAAGCATTTAATTCACTTTAAACTTCCAATTTAAACACAGCATACTTTCACACTGTAGAAAACCAAACATTCATCAAAATTACAAATCCAAATGACTAAGTAAACAAATCCATACCCTGCAATTGTTCATTCGTCTTCCCTGCACTACACACTCATCAAACATGTTCATGAACCTAAACATTTCCTATCCCGATACAGATTTTCTATTGGAATATGTAAAGATATATGGACGAAGTATATATTTGGAATATTTCAATCCCATAGTACTCCTATTCGTCCTTCATCTTCTGTAACTACCTTACTCTGCTCCTATTTCTTTTTTTTTTTCAAACTTCATTCATAAATTATTTTGGGTTATCAAATACTTAGTGTTCCTGGATATCATTTTTTTTAACAGTTACAAGGTTCGAGTTGTTTAGCTTTAGATTTACAACAACACATTTGGTTATGCACATCAATTAAGGTATTTGAACTAAACAACATTGGTTTTCCCTTTATATAAAATCATTTACATTTTCCCTTTTAACTTGCATTTTGGTACACCTTAATTTATGTGTAAACAATTTGCAATTACTATTTTTTGAATTCATTGTTGCAAAAAATTATAGCTTTATTTTATATACTATAACTAATATCAGTTGATGCATTCAATATGTTTTTAAAAATTTCACTACCACCTATTTCAGGCAATGTGCAGAGAGTTCTTTTATCATGTATTTTACTGTGTATTTCATATGTTAAGTTTATAGTTGTATGCTATAACTAATATTAGTTGATGCATTCAAAGTGTTAATAAAAATGTCACTACCACCTAATTAAAGCAAAGTGTTGATAATTCTTTTATCGTGTAATTTCATGTGTATTTTATATGCTAAGTTTATTGTCATTTATTTATAAATAATTACTTCTTGCAAAAGTAAACAGGAACATTCACTTGATTATTGAATAAATCTCTAGCTTGATTTTTTATGCTCGAACTAATATCATTTAATGCATGCAACCTGTTTGTAAAAATGTCTATTAGACCTCCTTGAATCGAATGGACATATTCAGTTAAAAGTTTTGGGTTAAAAAATAATTTTAAATCATGAATGTCAAGGAAAAGAGTATACATTGGTTTTGCGGAGCTTATAAACCAAAAATGTTAGCTTAGTTCGATGTTTGCGAAAAATTAAATTAAATCATGGTAACTGTTCAAAACGGGATACAATTAAGCCACTTTCAAACTACTTTTCTATGTACTATAGAAATCCCTTCTAGAAAAAAAAAGTTCTAAATAGTTGGTATAAGAGCCACATCACAGTGACCTGATTGAACGTAAGAAATGACAGTCTTATAAGATGTTTAGACTCTTAGCTTCCAGAATACTATCACCTTTAATTTGCCTTCCTTTGCGAAAAAAATAAGTGTAGAACATGATTATAACAGTAACCATTAAAAAAAAATCCCTTTTAGAACTCAAATTCGTCATAATTTATAAAGCGTAAAACAAACGTGCTAATCAACAAATCTGACATTTATACATTTGATTCCACATAACAATAGAACTGCACCTCATAAATATAAACTTTTACTTTTTAAAATGTCAAAATTGTTATATATGATATATCAATATCAACAAAATTATATTTGTTTTTTGAGTAATTTCAATCGACTAAGCCTTGTGAATTCTTCAAATAAAGTGTGGTACTAATGCTTATGACCTCGATTGTGTTTCTTGCATACTATAAATCATATGTCACACCCCAAATATAGAAACTGGTAATAATTTAAAATTAATATTATAATTTAGATATGTGACGGTGCACTCAAAAAGTTGTCACGTATAAATTAGTAACACCATAAATGCAACACATATTAATATTACATATACGGTCTTAATACATAAGAGGTTTTACGTTACATATTTTCATCCAGCTACTAGGAAATATAATATGTTTAGAAAAGTACTTCAAAATTATATAAGGAAATAAGAAATATAATTAAGCAAGAAGTTCGCCCCAAAATACGTGTGACAACCCGCTATCCGAAATAAAGGGTGGCCAGCCCTATACCTCGATAAAATAGGAAATCATGGATAAATATCATCCTCAGCATCACAACAATATACAAAGCATAAGGAATAACCACACTATATTCCAGAAAACGGGTTATCAAAAACTTTGGTTTTGAAATAAAAAGAAAACATTTTCAACAACCCATAATAGAAATAGAGGGTGGAAACCCCCACAAGCGTACATAAGAAACCCAAAAGATACAAAAGGACCGAATGAAACGTCGGTCAAAAGTAACCATACAACATGCAAATAGTACCAAGGGTTACATAATAGATTCATTATACAATTACAACGGTTTGGGCAACATGCCCGAATAAACTGATCATAGCTAGAAAACATAAACGGAGGCGAATACACAAACATCCCGTGAAACCCGTACAATGTCACGGCTCCTCAAAAACATGTGGAAGGAAAGGTCATTACGGGCGTCCGTGCGGCGGAACACCTGAACGGATTATATATATACATATACAACAAGAAAGGAAAAACCGGTCAGGGCCGGGTATATGTGATCAATAGATAAATGACAGGTATGACAAGGATGCACAGTTAAGCAAGGATGATAGTCTAGCATGGTAACATCATATAAGGAACTAAAACTGATAAAGGACTACATGGAGTGAGATTCATATTAAAACAGAATTAAAGTACTTATGAGCCTTTAACATCATTCATCATATTTCAATTTTAATCTTCTTTGATTTTCCTTATCAGGAATACAAGTATCATCATGTGCTCTTTATGGCACTAATCTCAATAGCATGCTCTTTGTGGCATAAATTTGCTCTTTATGGCATTCATGTTCCACCGAGTCCAACTCGATAATTAGAATAGTCATAAATATAAATATAACGATTCTAAGACCGCCCGTCCGGGTTTCCCCACTGTGCGCGTCGCTAAATAACCATCATCTTCCAGGGCCTAACATAAGACAACCTGGGATCCTATCGAAATCGTCGGGAAGCGGCCATATGCCTGCGGGGTAGTCAAGACCACACCCAGAATCTCCTACCCATCGCAGAAAAAGTAAAACAAGCGCTCATATGTCCTAGGACTATATCCACCCTGCATTCATTAGCCAGGGGGCATCACCTCTCGCACGGACTTCCCTTAAGATGGTATTTAGAGAGGTGTGTAACATCCATTATTATTTATTTCCATTACATGATTTAGTAATTTATCATTTACCTTATCAATTTCCCATTTTAATAAATGTATAGGCTTAAATCGGGACTATACGTATTTCATACTGTCATAACATCCCCGATAAGAAATTCAGACTCCAAAGTTATTACCAAAGCCTCCTTTAGGCTTTAACATAAACCCTCCAGTCAAATCTAACTCAAGTTAATTCCTAAGGTCTCCAAAGTGACCTAAAGATGTTCTAGACCCTTATAGAACTACAAGATAAAAGTAATGCCTAAACATCACTTTAAATTCCCCCTTAAACGAACCCTAGATGAACCCTTTCGAGTCTAGGATGTCGACCCAACTCAACTAATACTCTAAACCCTATGTTTACTTCATTTAAGAAGGTCCCTAATTACTAATCCTAAAGAAAAAGGGTTAAAATTTAAAAGAAAAATTTTGGAAAAGTGCAGGGCTAACGAATCGATTCACCCCCTTGGCCGAATCGTTTCGGCCAGAAAATTTGGGTTTCTGCATAACTGCCGAATCGATTCGGTTCACAAGACCTGAGCACTGGACTTAACCGAATCGATTCGCCCAGGAGGCCGAATCGATTCGGGCCTGCGATTTTGCCAAGATTTGGCTATGGAGTCTTGGACTCCATTTCCTACCCCAACTCTAATTTCTTCAACCCAAACTTATATACCAACATAAAGATAACATCAATGATACTATTGACCATCTTAAACCTCATAAATCATCCCAATCATCTTTGACTGAATCAAAACCCATAAATACATAAGAAAAACCCTAAGTTTGCTAAACCAAAATCAATACATCATTATCATAGCAAATCATCTATCTCAAGACACAAATAGCAAGTAAAAACTTGCCTTGATTCAGCAACTTGCAGATTTCTTGGTGTAGTAGCAAAATCCTTCTCAATCTCCAAGTCTTTCTCTCTACTCTTCTCTTTCTCTCTTTGGTTTTGGAAGGAAATTAGGGTAATTAGAAGACTTAATAGGCTTAAGTTGTGGCTTAAGGCAAATGTCCCACTTAATTAACTAATAGTGCGATAAAATAATACGCAACTGTATAATTTAGGTACAATCAGTCAAAAATGCCCAAAACTTTAAAATACAATATGGTACATTATCTGACTATTTCGCACGTTCCGGAATCAATTGTAACCTCCAAATTATCATTTGGACATTTTAAAATTCAATTCAGGTTCCGGTCTCATAATTAAGCCAAATATCATTTTGAATTCCGATGATATTAATAAGCATGACATAGCAATATTTATCCATAGATATGATATGTATGCAAACTCACAATAAATATCAACTTTCTACATTGAATTAACATTCAAATCATAACCCAACACTTGTCTCCAATTACTATACTAAGTAATTACTATAAAATACGGTCTCATAAGCGAGGGTTATTACATACTCCCCCCCTTATGAGGGAATTTTGCCCCCAAAATTCAGGCGTACCTCATAAGAAAAGATGTGGATATTTCTCCCGCATCTCATCCTCACGTTCCCAAGTTGATTCGTTGGCATGATGATGACTCCAATGAACTCTCACTAGGGGCACCACACGAGATCTTAACTTTCGCTCCCCAGACTCAAGGATAGCAACCGGTTGTTCTTCATAAGAAACATCGGGCTGCAAATCGATATCTTCGAAAGGAATGTGCCAAAGGGCACCTTCACACCTTCTGTACTTCTTCAAAGAGGAGACATGAAATACATCATGGATTTGTTGTAAAGGTTCCGGCAAGGCGAGTTGGTATGCCACGGGACCAACCTTTGCAATCACCGGGAAAGGTCCAACAAAACGGGGTGCAAGCTTTCCTTTCTTCCCAAAACGTTTAATACCCTTCATCGGGGACACTCGCACTAACACTTGGTCTCCAACCTCCAATTCCATATGTCTCCTACCCGCATCGGCATAGCTCTTTTGATGATCTTGGGCTATCCGTATGCGATTTTGAATAAGCTCAATCTTCGAAGAAGTGTCTTGGATCATTTCAGGTCCAAGGAACTTGTTATCACCCACTTCCAACCAACAAGCGGGCGACCTACAAGGCCTGCCATACAGAGCTTCATAGGGTGCCATTCCGATAGTAAATTGGTAAGAGTTATTATAAGCAAACTCAACCAATGGAAGGTATTGTTCCCAACTGCCCTTAAAATCGAGTATGCACATACGAAGCATATCCTCCAACATCTGGTTTACCCTTTCGGTCTGACCGTCTGTTTGAGGATGATAGGAAGAGCTTAACCTCAACTCAGTCCCCATAGCTCCCTGGAAACTCTGCCAAAAGTGGGACACAAATATTTTATCTCGGTCGGAGATAATATTCAAAGGTACCCCGTAGAGTCTGACGATCTCCTCAATGAACAACTGGGCATAACGAGCGGTATCATAATCGGTGCGCACGGGCAAGAAGTGTGCCGACTTGGTCAAACGGTCGACAATCACCCAAATTGAGTCGTGACCCTTTTACGATCTAGGCAAGCCCATAACAAAGTCCATCGAAATGCTCTCCCATTTCCATACGGGAATCTCGAGCGGTTGTAACAAACCTGTCGGTCGCTGGTGGTCAATCTTAACCAACTGACAAGTAGTGCATTGAGACACAAACTCGGAGATATCCCTCTTCATACCCGCCCACCAATACAAACGACGCATATCTTGGTACATCTTGTCCCCGTCTGTATGCACCGTGAACTTGGACCCGTGGGATTCCGCCATTACTGCACGTCTCAAATCTCCATCGTCGGGAACCACAAGTCTTCCATGGAAGCGTAGTCCACCCTCAGAACCAATTGAGTACGAATCTGCTCCCTCAAACAACAACTGGCGTGTATGGTCTTGACAAACTTTATCTCTTTTCTGAGCTTCCACAATCTTTACTATAATCGTGGGAGTAACCGTCATCACAGAAAGGAATGCTCTCACCCCTGCATCCTCCAGGCTGAGTTCTTTCCACTTAGCTTTCCACACCTCAGCTAAGTCTCCATCAGGCTTCCTACTCAAGGCATCTGCTACCACATTCGCCTTTCCGGGGTGATAATGAATATCAAATTGGTATTCTTTCACAAACTCCAACCAACGACGCTGGCGCATATTCAAATCCTTTTGGGAGAATAAGTATTGTAGTGATTTCTGGTCGGTGAAAAGACTAAACTTTTCCCCCAAGAGGTAATGCCTCCATACCTTCAAGGCAAATACAACGGTGGCAAATTCCAAGTCATGTACCGGATAGTTCTTCTCGTGAGGCTTCAACTTACGAGAAGCGTACGCAATGGGTTGTCTCTCTTGTTGAAGAACACCTCCTAACCCCAGAAGAGATGCATCGGTGAAGACGAGATATTCCAATCCCGGCTTTGGCAATGCCAGGACTGGAGCCGAAGTTAGTCTATCCTTGAGCTCATCAAAAGCCGCTTGACATGAACTGTCCCATACAAATCTTACTCCTTTCCGGGTTAAATTCGTCAATGGGCTAGCAACCTTGGAAAAGCCCTTAATGAATCGACGGTGATAACCCGCCAAGCCCAGAAAACTACGAACTTCAGTGGGCGTCGTGGGCTGACCCCACTCTTTTATCGCGATCACCTTACCCGGATCCACTGACACGCCTTGGGATGACACCACATGCCCCAAAAATTGAACTTCCTTCAACCAGAAGCCACATTTCTCAAACTTTGCATACAATTGATGATCTCTCAATCTCTGCAGGACCAACCGCAAGTGAGCAGCGTGATCCGACTCTGTCTGAGAATAGACTAGGATGTCATCGATAAAGACAATGACAAACTGGTCAAGGAAATCCCGAAACACCCTGTTTATAAGGTCCATAAACACTGCAGGGGCATTGGTTAGTCCAAAGGGCATAACCAAGAATTCATAAGATCCATAACGGGTCAGAAAGGCCGTCTTGGATACATCTTGCTCTCGTATCCTCAATTGGTGATACCCCATCCTCAAATCGATCTTGGAGAAGTAGGAAGCTCCCCTAAGTTGATCAAACAAGTCGTCAATGCGAGGTAAAGGGTATTTATTCCGGATGGTGACTTTATTCAACTCCCTATAGTCCACGCATAACCGGAGAGAATCGTCTCTCTTCTTCACAAACAATACCGGAGCGCCCCACGGTGAGGTACTACGCCTAATAAAGTCCTGCTCCAGTAGCTTCTGAATCTGATCTCTCAGCTCCCTCATCTCCACAGGAGCCATTCGATAAGGAGCTTTGGCGATCGGTCGAGTTCCCGGCATTAGATCAATTACAAACTCTATTTCCCGACTTGGAGGTAATCCCGGTATCTCCCGAAAAATATCGTCAAAATATCTAATGATTGGAAGAGAATTAAGGGGAACCACGACATCTCTCGATGCATCTTCCGCAATACAATATAGATAAGCACTCGTGATCCCTTCCATGCAAGGAATAACTACCAGGAACATCTCTTGTCCCGGAACCGCAAAAACTATACTCTTCCCAAAATAATTCACTATAGCACGGTACTTCACTAGCCAATCCATACCCAAAATTACATCGTACCCGACCATATCAAGGACGAGTAAGTCAGCCTCAAAACACAAGTCACCAAGGTTAATTCTTATGTTTTTACATATAAAGAAAATCAATGAGCCATCGCCCATAGAGGATTCAACGCTAGTGAAGGTACTTTCAGCAGATTTTATCAAACCTGTAGTCTGGGCAAAACTTCTAGAAATAAAGGAGTGTGTAGCACCCGTATCAAATAGGATTCGACCCATATGCCCATGTATGAGAAACTTACCCTCGATCGCTGGTGGTACCGGAGGAGCTGGAGGGAGTAGAGCCTCCTGAATATGGTAAACCCTTTCGTACTGCAATTGCCCCTCTTGAGGAGGAGCAACCGGATTAGGCGCTTGGGGCGGAAACTGTACATACGGTTGTTGTGGGGCCCTTGGAAGATGCCCTCCAACCAACTGAGGACACGCCCTTTTATAGTGGCCCAGCTCCCCACACTGGAAACATTTATTTGTCGTATTATCCTGATTCCTACCTTGGTTATTTCGAAATTGCCCCGCACCTCGGCCCTGTTGGCCTCTACCTCCATTTCCACCTCTACCACCCTGTGGTTGCTGACCACCTTGACCCTGCCTGTTATTATAGTTATTGCCACCAGCATTAAACCCACCGAAACATTGACGCTTGGACGAATCCCCCTGTTGAGGATCCCTCTCAACCTGCTTGTTCCCCGAGGATTGGGATGAAGAAGATGTCCCCCCTCCGCTTCCAGTTCCTCCCTGTCTCACTGTTTGCCCCGCAGTTACAACCTTCTTCTTGTTTTGCACAAACAATCTATGCTCTTGACAGTGAAGTAAAGCAGCATTCATCACATCCCCAAAGGTCACCAGAGATGGATTTCCAAGCAAATGTTGTTTTATTCGCCAGTGCAAACCTCCCACAAACTTGGAGATCCTCTTCGCTTCTGGAGTTACTTCATCCGGTATAAAGCTTGCCAACCGGGTAAACTCCTCCTCGTACTCGGCAACCGATCTCTCCCCTTGTACCAAATCCTGAAGCTTCCTCTGCATTTCCCTCTGAACTGCAGGAGGGAAATACTTTCCATCAAACAAAGCCCAAAAATTTGTGATGGACATAGTATCCCTTTGTTCGGGTGTCGTCATTGACTCCCACCAGTGTAAGGCCGGTCCGACCAGCTTGAAGGTAACGAGAATTTGCTTTTTCTCCTCACTGCATTCCACCATCCTAAGATGGCGCTGCATATCTTTCTTCCACTGGTTCGCCTTTATAACATCCGAACCTCCCTCAAATTTCGGGGGATGTCCCTTAAGGAAAGACTCCCTTACCCGTTCCCACTGAGAAGGTCCCGTAGGAACTAGTGCTTCTTGTCCCCTCACTTGAGCTTGTGGCATTTGTTGGGCCACTGCAGTCATCGCGGCGTTGACAGCTTGGGCCACAATATTAGCCACTTCAGCGGCACTGATATTCCCCTGCTGCGGTGGAGGACCAAACTCATCCTCAACAACCCTATTACGTCTAGCGGGACGTCCTCTCTTCGGCGGCATCTGAGATAAAGACGAGATAGAGTTAAAACATAATATAAAACAATCTATTTAGCAGAAGATCGCATACATAGGCAGCAAAACAATCCTAACATTAAGTTCTATATCAAAGAACGCTACGGTAGAACGTGACAAGTCCGCATAGATCCTAAAGACTCTAGAACCCGATGCTCTGATACCATCTGTGACAACCCGCTATCCGAAATAAAGGGTGGCCAGCCCTATACCTCGATAAAATAGGAAATCATGGATAAATATCATCCTCAGCATCCCAACAATATACAAAGCATAAGGAATAACCACACTATATTCCAGAAAACGGGTTATCAAAAACTTTGGTTTTGAAATAAAAAGAAAACATTTTCAACAACCCATAATAGAAATAGAGGGTGGAAACCCCCACAAGCGTACATAAGAAACCCAAAAGATACAAAAGGACCGAATGAAACGTCGGTCAAAAGTAACCATACAACATGAAAATAGTACCAAGGGCTACATAATAGATTCATTATACAATTACAACGGTTTGGGCAACATGCCCGAATAAACTGATCATAGCTAGAAAACATAAACGGAGGCGACTACACAAACATTCCGTGAAACTCGCACAATGTCACGGCTCCTCAAAAACATGTGGAAGGAAAGGTCATTACGGGCGTCCATGCGGCGGAACACTTGAACGGATTATATATATACATATACAACAAGAAAGGAAAAACCGGTCAGGGCCGGGTATATGTGATCAATAGATAAATGACAGGTATGACAAGGATGCACAGTTAAGCAGGGATGATAGTCTAGCATGGTAACATCATATAAGGAACTAAAACTGATAAAGGACTACATGGAGTGAGATTCATATTAAAACAGAATTAAAGTACTTATGAGCCTTTAACATCATTCATCATATTTCAATTTTAATCTTCTTTGATTTTCCTTATCAGGAATACAAGTATCATCATGTGCTCTTTATGGCACTAATCTCAATAGCATGCTCTTTGTGGCATAAATTTGCTCTTTATGGCATTCATGTTCCACCGAGTCCAACTCGATAATTAGAATAGTCATAAATATAAATATAACGATTCTAAGACCGCCCGTCCGGGTTTCCCCACTGTGCGCGTCGCTAAATAACCATCATCTTCCAGGGCCTAACATAAGACAACCTGGGATCCTATCGAAATCGTCGGGAAGCGGCCATATGCCTGCGGGGTAGTCAAGACCACACCCAGAATCTCCTACCCATCGCAGAAAAAGTAAAACAAGCGCTCATATGGCCTAGGACTATATCCACCCTGCATTCATTAGCCAGGGGGCTTCACCTCTCGCACGGACTTCCCTTAAGATGGTATTTAGAGAGGTGTGTAACATCCATTTTTATTTATTTCCATTACATGATTTAGTAATTTATCATTTACCTTATCAATTTCCCATTTTAATAAATGTATAGGCTTAAATCGGGACTATACGTATTTCATACTGTCATAACATCCCCGATAAGAAATTCAGACTCCAAAGTTATTACCAAAGCCTCCTTTAGGCTTTAACATAAACCCGCCAGTCAAATCTAACTCAAGTTAATTCCTAAGGTCTCCAAAGTGACCTAAAGATGTTCTAGACCCTTATAGAACTACAAGATAAAAGTAATGCCTAAACATCACTTTAAATTCCCCCTTAAACGAACCCTAGATGAACCCTTTCGAGTCTAGGATGTCGACCCAACTCAACTAATACTCTAAACCCTATGTTTACTTCATTTAAGAAGGTCCCTAATTACTAATCCTAAAGAAAAAGGGTTAAAATTTAAAAGAAAAATTTTGGAAAAGTGCAGGGCTACCGAATCGATTCGCCCCCTTGGCCGAATCGATTCGGCCAGAAAATTTGGGTTTCTGCATAACTGCCGAATCGATTCGGATAAATTCCGAATCGATTTGGTTCACAAGACCTGAGCACTGGACTTAACCGAATCGATTCGCCCAGGAGGCCGAATCGATTCGGGCCTGCGATTTTGCCAAGATTTGGCTATGGAGTCTTGGACTCCATTTCCTACCCCAACTCTAATTTCTTCAACCCAAACTTATATACCAACATAAAGATAACATCAATGATACTATTGACCATCTTAAACCTCATAAATCATCCCAATCATCTTTGACTGAATCAAAACCCATAAATACATAAGAAAAACCCTAAGTTTGCTAAACCAAAATCAATACATCATTATCGTAGCAAATCATCTATCTCAAGACACAAATAGCAAGTAAAAACTTGCCTTGATTCAGCAACTTGCAGATTTCTTGGTGTAGTAGCAAAATCCTTCTCAATCTCCAAGTCTTTCTCTCTACTCTTCTCTTTCTCTCTTTGGTTTTGGAAGGAAATTAGGGTAATTAGAAGACTTAATAGGCTTAAGTCGTGGCTTAAGGCAAATGTCCCACTTAATTAACTAATAGTGCGATAAAATAATACGCAACTGTATAATTTAGGTACAATCAGTCAAAAATGCCCAAAACTTTAAAATACAATATGGTACATTATCTGACTATTTCGCACGTTCCGGAATCAACTGTAACCTCCAAATTATCATTTGGACATTTTAAAATTCAATTCAGGTTCCGGTCTCATAATTAAGCCAAATATCATTTTGAATTCCGATGATATTAATAAGCATGACATAGCAATATTTACCCATAGATATGATATGTATGCAAACTCACAATAAATATCAACTTTCTACATTGAATTAACATTCAAATCATAACCCAACACTTATCTCCAATTACTATACTAAGTAATTACTATAAAATACGGTCTCATAAGCGAGGGTTATTACAATACGCCGAACTATGGAAAAATAAACTTTAAAGATACTCAATCCTACACAAAACCTGAAAGAAAAAGTGAGTAGCATCATGGGTAACGCAACCCAATGAGAATACACTTTTGATCAAAATTCATCCCCCATGTATACTAATAGCAATGATTTTTAATTTATATATCAATTATTAAAATTTGCATCAAAAAACTTAAGCAGGGATAAAATATAATCACATGATTAATGATATAATTCATCATTTTCAGTTTATTTAATCGAAAATTAATTCGTAAGAACTAGTAACGAAATATTGCGACAGGTACACTAGCAACTTTTAATGTACGTTGCCCTTAGGTCACAGCACACATGCCAACTTGCATAGGTATATACCTATGCCCACTAAACAACTTTCGATGGTATAGAGTATATTAGTACACTAATTGTAGGATTATCTCAATTTTGTCCAACTTATGAGGAACCTCAAGTTCAACAACAACAATAATAGGTGATAATATGTCACAACTTGATTAATGGCCTCAGCCCTCGGTATAGCCAACTTGCATATTCCCATACAACAACCCAAATAAGATTAAACACATATGATTTATCACGAGAACAACTATAATTTTGAATAAAAATCATAATATAACATTAATTAACTCAACACAAGAAATCAACTAATATTCTCCACAATTATTTTGACGTGTTATAACTCACGGACTTACTCCGATATTACTTTTATATAAAATTTTGGCATTATCATGACATTATATTATCACATTAAAGTTTTATTCAAGAATTCACTCCTTTATTTTTACTTTGAAACTTTCGATAGCGCGTCAAAGGTAAACTTTAAATAAACTTGCTCATAACAACATCCGTTTTCATAATCCTTAAAATATTACACCATAAGTAATATGTCTAAAATAAAATTTTAACAATAATATCACATAAAAATATTCCACTTATTTCGGAACGGTCATCACATGCAACATAAATTTTATAAATACATATTTCCATTAATAAATTTGGGACAACAATTTAACACTAACTTTAACATTTTATTAAAATTATTATAACTTAAATTCCTCTCTATTTTTTTTTCTTTGGCCTTCCTTTCTTCTACTTCTTGTTCTCCTTATATTCTTCTCTCTCTCCCTTTTTCTTTTGTTTGTTAGAGCATATTAGGAATTGTTTTATTTTGGCTCATAAAAAATGATAAATACTTAGTCAAAACCATGAGCTTTTGGGTTATTTTGCATGGGTTGTTTTAACATGGGTTGGACATTTGTCCTATAAGTTAGACATTTGTCCTATTAGCTAGACACTCATCTTTTCTATTTTATTTTTCTATTTTTTTGGTACAAATTTTCAATTATGACATTCAACTTTGAAATAATTCAAAATGTGCCACCACTAATTATGTTGTTTATTTATTTATTATTATTTTGTTTAAAAGAAACTGAGAATGCTATGTGATATCGATTGTATGTGGATTCGCAAATTTCTAATATTAAACATATTTAATTAATTGTCAATTTTTTATCCAAATTAATTAAACCCTAACACAAGCATTTAGGTGGGTAAAATCAAGTCATCACAAAATAAATATTGCTGACACACAGATTTCAGAAGAAAAAAAACCTTTCGGGTAAAACTTTTTTATTTCACTATACATTCTCAAATTGGTATCAAAGCCTGTTGCACTAAGTTATTGTGTTTGATCCTTGTTTTTCATAAAAATTTTGTGATGTCGATTTTTTTTAAATGAGATTTCGCAATGTTTCCGAATAAAAACTTATATAATAGGTTGCCAGTTTTTTATGGGTCTAATTATACCTATTGAAAAGCCGCATGAAATATCATTTAAAAGCAATCAATGGGCGAGTTTGGATTGTTTGTGAAAGAGGGTGGGCTCTTCCATTGTCACTACTAATAATGTCATGAATCTTAAGTCTGTGACCAATTGGACTGAGGATGAGTTTAAATGGAGCACTTATAATTCACGTGGGCTAAGTTCAATTTCTCGAGCCGTCACCCCTGGAGAGTTCTAACGTATTATGACGTGCGCTACATCAAAAGAAGCATGGAATGTTTTACAACTTACCCATGAAGGCACGAATGCGGTCAAAGAGTCTAAATTGCAAAATTTGAAACGATTGCCATGCTTGAATCTGAGTGTTTTGATAAATTTTTTACACATTTGTCTGATATTGTCAACACCCGTATCAATCTTGGTGAGCACATTCCTGATGCACGAGTGGTTAAAAAGATTTTTAGATCGTTGCCTAAGCATTTTATCCCGAAAGAGACTGTGTTGAATTCCTTAGGTAATTTGACAAATCTCAAGTTAGAAAAACTGGTAGGAGACCTCCAGACATATGAAATTGACACATTTCCTTACACTGTCAAGCTTAAGGATATAGGTATAGTACTTAAAGCTCATTCTAGGAAAATTGAGGAAGTGTCCAAGAGGGAGAAGAAAAAGAAAGTGAGAGTTTGTGATTCTGAGTTTGAGGGAGAGTTTGATTTTGATGATGTCGCCAAGCTTGCTAATTTTTTTAAAAAAGTTTCTCAAATTTTTCAAAGAAAATTCTTCCAATAAAAGATTTTTTGAGAAAAATAAAATGAAAGATGAGGCTAAAGAGAGCGGTGAGGATGAGAAAGATAAAGAGAAAGAGGAAGAGGATAGATTTTTTGAATGTGAGGGTAAGTATCATAGGGCATTTGAATGTCTCACTATGCTAAAGAGAAAGGGCAAGAAGATTGCCATGCTAGCAACTCTTAGAGATAGTGAGGAAGAGGTGAAGGATTTTAGGGATGAATCTTCGCATGGGATGTGAGTTGCATTTTTAGCTAGTCACCTGAGCAAAACTAATTTGACCCACGATGATGAGGATACTTGTACACGTGAGATCCCGGAGGATGATAGTTTGAGTCTTTCGTGTGAGAGTGTGGGTGAAAGTGAGTGTGGAAGTAAAAGTAAAATTGAGCTTCAAATTGCGTTTAGATATCTATATGTAATACCCCGTATTTTTATGCTTTCTAAATTTGGGGATTTATTAAATTTAATGTGAGTTATTAATTTAATATAAATTCGGAAATTAAATATTTTTAATTACTAACGTGACGAGAGTTAGTAATCATTGGAAACTTGTTGAATAGTACTAATGAGTAAAGTAATATAATATTGGTACTATTAAATGTCACGAGTGAATAAAATGACAATTTTGGAAATTTAAATCGGGACGCGCCCGTGTCGCGTCGGGACTAAATATTGATTAATAAAAGTGAATAAATTATAAGTCGCTCGTATGGTCGTTTTGAGCGCGCCAAAGTGTCTGGAAGGGTTGAGATAGTCAGAAAAGTGTACCCGGGGGTTTAGTTTGGGTCTCGGGGCGTTTTTAGGCCTATTTAGCACCCCGAGAGGGAATTTTGAACATTTTTCTTTTTTAGGTAATTAAACCCACGAATTTACAAAGGTTAAATCAGATGTTAAGGGTTGTCATCTAGGGTTAACACAACCAAAAAACAAAAGATGGCCATTGGAGAAGAAGTGGAGAATCTCTTCAAGGAGTTTTAGGCCAAAAACTCCGCTGTTCGCACCGCCGTCACCACCAAACCGTAGATCACGCGACGAGGAACACCAACACACCATCTTCTTCCACAAATCAGGAACCAAATTTTCAGGCAAGTATTTATCTTACTTAATTTCGTTAATGCATCATTCATGTTAGTCTAAGGACGATTAGGACGAGTTTCATAGAAGAAAACCCATGTTGGAGATAGGAAAATTTCATGTAGTAATGATATATATGATAATCTGGAAACCCCTTCATATGTAGCGGTTGTATTACGAAATTTGGAATTAATACGGATGAACGAATTGATGTTGATTAGGTTCTCTAATTGAAAATTTGGGAATTAGGGTTCTTACGAATTAATTTGGGGATTTCATGTAATCTAAATGATTTTTTTGATGAATTAATGATTCTAGGAAGTTATTAATGTTATATAATCATGATATTATTGATTGGGATTAAAGAGGAGACGTTTGGGATTAAACTATAGAGATTTTAGGCTTAAAATGGTGAAAAAATGAATATGCCAAAGGTTGAAGACGAAACAGTGCAGTTCGCGCGATATCGCGCGAAGTAGTTCAAGCGAGATGTCAATGTCGCGCGAAGTCATTCGAGCGAGATGGACAAGTCGCTCGAAGTAGTTCGAGCGACACGTACAAGTAGTTCGAGCGAGAACCATTCTGGTTCGAGCGAGATTTTTTTTTATTTTTAGGGAAATTCCTATTTTACCCCTATTTTAGAAATCGGTTAATTTGAGTGAGGAAAACCAGTATTCGAGGAATTCAAATTAGTACAAAGTTTTTGGGGTTGTGTAGGTGTGACGATTTCAGTATTTAGGACGGTGAGGTTACTTTAAAGATCACGAGAGGGAGATAACCGTAATAAACGATACGAGTCCGTTATGCCGGATAAGTGAGTAAAATGTCTTCAAAACAAGAAGTTATAATTATAGATTGTGGGTACACCAAATTGATAAATGTGAATAAGTGTTGTATATATATGACTATGTGATTGTGCATATATTATAAATGTATAAAAATCATGTCCGCGCTACTTGCTATCCCTGAGGTTACCGCGCTGGGACAGTCTTATCTCGATGGGACCTTTATGGGGGATGTTGACTTGTACCCTAGAAGATAGAGATCCTTTGGTACAGGCTAATCGGATCGATATTCAGACGGCCTAAGAGACGTTGGGGCATGTGCTGACCTCTTAGAGACCGGGTCTCTATGCTTCGCCTCAATATTATTTGTGTTTATGTTGATACAGTTCGAGAGTGCTTCCGAACTTGTATTTCCCTCAGTACGAGTGATACGGGGACTGGATAACAGAGTATGCCCGCACCATAATTTTAATGTGGGGTGCTATTAGAATATATATATTATATGAGTATTTAATATATGTATTTAGATTCTAAAATTTGAGAACTACCTCCTGTGTTTATAGTAAGTAAGATATGATAAATGATTTCAATTTGGAAATACTTGTTTGAAAGATATAATGTGATATTGGAAAACTTTATTAGTAAATAACGTTAAATTGAGAGCTTTGTTATTAAATGAAATTTACTTCTTAAACAGTTGAATTGCTAGTTTAAATCTTACGAGTAACCTAAGATAAGACAAGTTTAACCGTTGGGAAGGTTAGTGCGATAGGTGTGCACATTAGAAGCGAGGTGAGAATTTCTCAAGGGAGTGTCGCACTAATATGTTGTTGCATTGGCCAGTAAACATTTTAAATACTTGCTAAACAAATTTTAAATCATTTTTACAATCGGGCTCTGACCCGTTTCCATTTTCTTTTCCCTCTTGTATATATATATGTATATATTACAGGTGCCCAGCCACAGGGGCGTCTTGCATAGGATCCTTTGGAAGGAACGCGATGCAGCTTAGGTGGGAGTTGCACGCCTCTTGCTTAGACGACCTCACTTCTTGATTCCTCCTCTAGCATTATTATTTCAGTTTGAAATGTGTCGCCCTTTTCCATTATTCAGTTGTTTTATTGGATATTGTAATCCATTTATTTCCAGTATTTGCACTTTGGGATTAGTATTGTCAGGATGTTTTTCATTTAAGTATTAAATGTTAGATTCAATTAATTGAATGTTTGGTTATTGGGATTTATATATTCCAGGATAGTTGTTGTGTGATTCTTTATCTATGAATGATGTTCAGTTTAAATGTTGGTTAATATAAATAAAATTTGGAAAGTAATGTCTAAAATGGTTTTGGCACTTAGCTTAATTATTTAGGGTGTTAAATTGGTAAAGTTATTTTTACGGCAGTGATGCTAAGAATGAACCAACCGTCACCTTGATTTTAATTTAATAAAGGACTGATCACCCGGTCTTTAATTAGGCGGGGTGTCACAGGTGGTATCAGAGCATGAGGTTCTAGTGTCCTTAGGATCTGTAAGGCTTATTTCGATTTCAGCTTAACATTTTTGTTATAGAGCCATATTTTAGGATTGTTGTATTCTTGCTTTTACAATTACGTCTTCAGCTATTTGAGATTTGATAAGAACTGTAAACTAATAAATTTCTTCACGTTTCAGATGCCTCCGAGACGTGCACCAAAGGATAGGCGTGCCCAAGCCGAGCAGCCAGCAGCTCCAGCTCAGGGAACGATAAATGCTAATGAGGTAGCCGCTATTGTTGCTCAGGCAGTGAATGCCGCGTTAGCGGTAGTACAGCAGGCTCCACCCCAGATTCTGGCAGTGGCGCCAGTACCTGCACAGCTTCCATCAGCATGGGAGCGGGTTAGGTATGCCTTTCAAAAGGCACATCCCCGTGAGTTCTTGGGTAGTTCAGATATCATCATCGTCAGCCAATGAAAGAAAGATATCCAGCGGCATCTGCGTATGTATGAGTGCACGGACGTGCAAAAATAGTTTTTGGCTTCATTTAAGCTAGTGGGGGCCGCTTTGTAGTGGTGGGAGTCCACCACCACCTTGGAGGAGAGGGATACTATTCCGATTTAGTCATTCTGGGAGCGGTTTGACCGCAAGTATTTTCCACCCGCCGTGCAAACTGAGATGAGACGGAAGTTACTGAACTTGAAGCAGGAAAATTCTACTGTTGCTGAGTATGAGGAGGAGTTCACGAGACTTCTCACTATAGTTCCAGATAAGGCACCAACTGAGGTAAGAAGAAACTTTTGTTTGTGGACGGGTTAGCTTGGAGGATCCGTCATCACCTTATAGGGAATCTGTCTCTGAGTACTTTCACTGATGTACTCAATGCTGCTTTGCTACACTGCCAGGGTCACCGCTTCCATCTGCAGGGAAGCAAATGGGCAGGAGAGTCCAGCCAGCAGGGCAGGACAGGGTAGTGGCGCTAGTGTAACACCGACATCTCAGGGACAGACTCATCATCACGATTAGAGTTCCCATCAGGGGGACCCTGCCAAGCGGTTCCGATCAGGTGATTCCCGGCAGGGATTTGGGGGATATAGGCAGGGTCAGCAGGGCCAGCCTAATCAGCAGGGCCAGCAAGTCCAACACCTCCAGCAGCAAGGTCAGCAATAGGTCCAACAGCGTTTTCATCAGGGCCAACAGGGCCAGTGGCGTGACGGTAGCGGCCAACAGGGTCGTGGTCAGCAGGGTCATAGGGGAGGAAATTTTAGAGGTCGATGTTTCGTGTGCGGCAAGAATGGCCATAAGCGTCAGGATTGTCCAGAGGGTGATAGGGCTCCACAGCAGCAGGGTGCCCATAATGAGCCGCAGAGGACACTTTTTCCAGCCTCCCTCCTAGCACCAGCTCAGGTACCAACCCTACCAGCCATTCCAGCCGCTCCAGTACAGCAGGGGCAGTTACAGTACGGACGTGTCTATAACGTCCACCAGGCAGCAGCTCTACAGGCACCACCCACGATTGAGGGTATGTTTCCTATCCATGGTACTATGGGTCGGGTTTTATTTGATACTGGGGCGACGCACTATTTTATAGCTACCCATTTTGCGAAGGCCTTAGGGTTATTAGCCACAGCAAAGAGCACTGTAACGTGTGTAAACTCACCACTGGGAAATGGTTCGCTTATTTTCTTTATATGTCGGGGTGTGGGGGTAGAGATTGGTAGCTTGGTATTACCAGCAAACATGTTAGTCTTAGATATGCATGAGCACGATGTTATTATCGGTATGGATTGGCTCGCAGCTTACAGAGCCATGATAGATTGTTTTGGTGGGAGTATTTTCTTTGCCATTCCGGGGCAAGATAAGTTTATAGTGGTGATGCCTCGCCCAGAGGGAGGCTCGACCGCTCATTTGTATTACATAAAGGATGATACCTCTAAGGAGGTTATGATTCCCTTAGACTCGATCTCAGTTGTTCGTGAGTATTCCGATGTATTTCAGGAGATACCAGGCCTACCCCCCAGTCGTGAGATAAACTTTGTCATAGATTTATTACCGGATACTCGACGTGTAGCGCGTGCTCCATACCGTATGGCTCTGGCAGAGATGCGAGAGTTACAAGATCAGATATAGCAGTTGTTAGGTCAGGGCTTCATTCATAGGAGCACCTCACCTTGGGGCACTTCAGTTTTGTTTGTGAAAAAGAGAGATGGTTAACTGAGGCTATGTGTTGACTAGCGGGAGCTGAACAAGGTCACGATACAGAACAAGTATATGTTGCCTCGAATCGATGATCTGTTCGACCAGCTGAGGGGAGCAACTTTCTTTTTGAAGATAGACTTGAGGTCAGGGTACCATCAGCTACGTATTAGGGAGCAGGATGTTTCAAAGACTGCTTTCTTGATGAGGTATGGGTCCTATGAGTTCAGAGTGATTCCATTTGGACTCACAAATGCTCCAGCCGTATTCATGGACTCAATGAACCGAGTGTTCAGAGAGTTCTTGGATCAGTTTGTAATCGTCTTCATAGATGATATTTTGATATATTCACACTCCGAGGAGGAGCATACCGAGCACTTGAGGCAGGTTCTTCAGACTCTATGAGAATATCAGTTGTATGCTAAGTATGAGAAATGCGGGTTCTGGTTGCGGGAAGTACAGTTCTTGGGGCATGTTGTTTCTGAACAAGGGATAGCAGTTGACCCGAGTAAAGTGTCAACGATGAGGGAGTGGGGACAACCCACGACACCGACAGAAGTGCGTAGTTTCTTGGGATTAGCGGGATACTACAGGAGATTCATTCGGGGGTTCTCCAAAATAGCGGGGTCATCGATGAACCTGACTCACAAAGGGGTTCCATATGTTTGGGATGATGCTTGCCAATTGGCTTTCGACGAGCTGAAAGATAAGCTTACTTCAGCACCGGTCCTTGCTTTACATAAGCCGGGCATGGATTACCTGGTTTACACTGATGTTTCCTTACAAGGACTTGGGGGAGTACTTCAGCAAGAGGAGAAGGCTATAGCATTTGCCTCCCGCAAGCTGCAGCCGCACGAGAAGAACTACCCCACTCACGACCTAGAGTTGGCAGCGGTCGTTTTTGCATTGAGGATTTGGAGGCACTATATATTGGGAGAGAAATTTCGCTTGTTCACAGACCAAAAATCACTGCAGTACCTGTTCACTCAGCGAGAACTGAATATGCGTCAGCGTAGGTGGTTAGAGTTTATGAAGGACTATCAGTTCGACATACAGTACCATCCGGGGAAGGCCAACGTAGTTGCTGATGCGTTGAGCCGTAGACAGGTAGACGATGTAGCGGACGTCTGGAAAGCAAAGTGGAAAGAGTTGGGTCACCAGGACGAAGTAGCTCGTTCCTTCACATCTGTCATAACAGTGACACCCGAGATTGTTACAAGGGTGATACAGGCACAGATCGCAGACCCATTTTACCAGGAGAAGATTGTACGACTTTTGCCGAGGGTGCTGAGTCCTATTCTGTTAGTTCTAATGGGGGTTTGAGGTTTAATGGGAGATTAGTGGTTCCAGAAGGAGCAGACTTAGGTCATGCCGTGATGACCCAGTCCCACGGGTCTCGATTCGCAGTACATCCTGGGGGAGATAAGATGTACTAGGATATGAGGTGGCAATACTGGTGGAGTGGGATGAAAAAGGATATTTCTGAGTTCGTATCCAAGTGTTCTACCTGCCAGCTAGTAAAGGTGGACCATCAGAAATCGTCAGGGTTGCTTCAGCCATTGGAAATACTCGCGTGGAAGTGGGAGAGTATTTTCATGGATTTTATTACAGGGTTGCCTACATCACAGCGGGGCCACGACTCCATCTGGGTGATTGTGGACCATTTGATCAAGGTGGCTCACTTTCTGCCGGTGCGAACAGATTATACCACGGGTCAATATGCCCAGTTGTTCATTGCTGAGATTGTCAGATTGCATGGGATGCCCCTGAATATTGTATCAGATAGAGACAAGATTTTCGTATCGCGTTTCTGGGAGAGTTTTCAGGAGGCTATGGGTACAGAGTTGGGGTTGAGTTCAGCTTATCACCCACAAATAGATGGACAGACAAAGAGTATTAATCAAATGTTGAAGGATATGCTACGAATGTGTGTTCTTGATTTTGGAGGAGGTTCGGCCACATCTTCCACTAGTAGAGTTCGCTTATAATAACTCCTATCAGTTCACGATTGGCATGGCTCCATTCGAGGCTTTGTATGGCAGGCCTTGTCGTTCTTCAACTTGTTGGCTAGAGGTGGGGGATAACAAGTTGCTAGGACCAGAAGTGATTCAGGAAACCTCCGCGAGGATTGAGATTATCAGGAGTCGCATTCGAGTAGCACAGGACAGGCAGAAAAGCTACGCCGATGAAAAATGATTCTTCCGAGAGTTTAACGTGGGGGACCAAGTGTTACTACGTGTATCTCATATGAAGGGAGTGATGAGGGAAATTGGCCCCGAGGTACGTGGGACCATTTCCCATTATCGAGAGGATTGGGCTGGTGGCATACAGATTGGGACTGCGAGAGCATTTACATCACATTCACGATGTATTCCACATCTCATCGTTAAGACGATACCTTCGGGATGACATGGCTCACACCCACATAGCGATAGATGAGATAGACTTACAGCCTGACAGCTCTTACGAGGAGAGACCAGTGGCTATCATAGACCATAGCGAGAGGAGATTAAGGTCGAAGGTAGTTCCACTTGTACGGGTCCAGTGGGAGCATCATAATGTGGAGGAATCCACCTGGGAGCGCGAGGCATATGCGCGAGAAATACCCAGATTTATTCTTACCAGGTATGCCCTATTTTTCAAATTTCGGGACGAAATTCCATTATTAGAGGGGAAGTATGTAATACCTCGTATTTTTATGCTTTCTAAATTTGGGGATTTATTAAATTTAATGTGAGTTATTAATTTAATATAAATCCAGAAATTAAATATTTTCAATTACTAACGTGACGAGAGTTAGTAATCATTGGAAACTTGTTGAATAGTACTAATGAGTAAAGTAATATAATATTGGTACTATTAAATGTCACGAGTGAATAAAATGACAATTTTGGAAATTTAAGTCGGGACGCGCCCGTGTCGCGTCGGGACTAAATATTGATTAATAAAAGTGAATAAATTATAAGTCACTCGTATGGTCATTTTGAGTGCGCCAAAGCTTCCGAAAGGGTCGAGATAGTCAGAAAAGCGTACCCGAGGGTTTAGTTTGGGTCTCGGGGCATTTTTAGGCGTATTTAGCACCCCGGGAGGGCATTTTGGACATTTTGCTTTTTTAGGTACTTAAACCCACGAATTTACAAAGGTTAAATCATATGTTAAGGGTTGCCATCTAGGGTTAACACAACCAAAAAACAAAAGACGGCCATTGGAGAAGAAGTGGAGAAGCTCTTCAAGGAGTTTTAGTCTAAAAACTCCGTCGTTCGCACCGCCGTCACCACCAAACCGTAGATCACGCGACGAGGAACACGAACACACCATCTTCTTCCACTAATCAGGAACCAAATTTCCAGGCAAGTATTTATCTTGCTTAATTTCATTAATGCATCATTCATGTTAGTCTAGGGATGATTAGGATGAGTTTCATAGAAGAAAACCCATGTTGGAGATAGGAAAATTTTCATGTAGTAATGATATATATGATAATATGGAAACCCCTTCATATGTAGAGGTTGTATTACGAAATTTGGAATTAATACGGATGAAAGAATTGATGTTGATTAGGTTCTCTAATTGAAAATTTGGGAATTAGGGTTCTTACGAATTAATTTGGGGATTTTATGTAATCTAAATTATTTTTTTGATGAATTAATGATTCTAGGAAGTTATTAATGTTATATAATCATGATATTATTGATTGGGATTGAAGAGGAGACGTTTGGGATTAAACTATAGAGGTTTTTAGGCTTAAAAATGGTGAAAAATGAATCTGCCAAAGGTTGAAGACGAAACAGTGCAGTTCGCGCGATGTCGCGCGAAGTAGTTCAAGCGAGATGTCAATGTCGTGCGAAGTCGTTCGAGCGAGATGGACAAGTCACTCGAAGTAGTTCGAGAGACACGTACAAGTCGTTCGAGCGAGAACCATTCTGGTTCGAGCGAGATTTTTATTATTTTTAGGGAAATTCCTATTTTACCCCTATTTTAGAAATCGGTTAATTTGAGTGAGGAAAACCAGTATTTGAGGAATTCAGATTAGTACAAATTTTTTGGGGTTGTGTAGGTGTGACGATTTCAGTATTTAGGACGGTGAGGTTACTTTAAAGATCACGAGAGGGAGATAACCGTAATAAACGATACGAGTCCGTTATACGGGATAAGTGAGTAAAATGTCTTCAGAACAAGAAGTTATATTTATAGATTGTGGGTACACCAAATTAAGAAATGTGAATAAGTGTTCTTTATATATGACTATGTGATTGTGCATATATTATAAATGTGTATAAATCATGCCCGCGCTACTTGCTATCCTTGAGGTTACCGCGTTGGGACAGTCTTATCTCGATGGGACCTTTATGGGGGATGTTGACTTGTACCCTAGAAGATAGAGATCCTTTGGTACAGGCTAATCGGATCGATAGTCAGATGGCCTAAGAGCCGTGGGGGCATGTGCTGACCTCTTAGAGATCGGGACTCTATGCTTCGCCTCAATATTGTTTATGTTTATGTTAATACAGTTCGAGAGTGCTTCCGAACTTGTATTTCCCTTAGTACGAGTGATACGGGGACTGGATAGCAGAGTATGCCCGCACCATAATTTTTATGTGGGGTGCTGTTAGAATATATATATTATATGAGTATTTAATATATGTATTTAAATTCTGAAATTTGAGAACTACCTCCTGTGTTTATAGTAAGTAAGAGATGATAAATGATTTCAATTTGGAAATACTTGTTTGAAAGATATAATGTGATATTGGAAAACTTTATTAGTAAATAATGTTAAATTGAGAGCTTTGTTATTAAATGAAATTTACTTCTTAAATAGTTGAATTGCTAGTTTAAATCTTACGAGTAACCTAAGATAAGATAAGTTTAACCGTTGGGAAGGTTAGTACGATAGGTGTGCACATTAGAAGAGAGGTGAGAATTTCTCAAGGGAGTGTCGCACTAATATGTTGTTGCATTAGCTAGTAAACATTTTAAATACTTGCTAAACAAATTTTAAATCGTTTTTACAATCAGGCTCTAACCCGTTTCCATTTTATTTTCCCTTTTGTATATATATGTATATATTACAGGTGCCCAGCCACAGGGGCGTCTTGCATAGGATCCTTTGGAAGGAACGCGCTACAGCTTAGGTGGGAGTTGCAGGCCTCTTGCTTAGACGACCTCACTTCTTGATTCCTCTTCTAGCATTATTATTTCAGTTGGGCATGTGTCGCCCTTTCCATTATTCAGTTGTTTTATTGGATATTGTAATCCATTTATTTCCAGTATTTGCACTTTGGGATTAGTATTGTCAGGATGTTTTTCATTTAAGTATTAAATGTTGGATTCAATTAATTGAATGTTTGGTTATTGGGATTTATATATTCCAGGATAGTTGTTGTGTGATTCTTTATCTATGAATGATGTCCAGTTTAAATGTTGGTTTATATAAATAAAATTTGGAAAGTAATGTCTAAAATGGTTTTGGCACTTAGCTTAATTATTTAGGGCGTTAAATTGGTAAAGTTATTTTTACGACAGTGATGCTAAGAATGAACCAACCGTCACCTTGATTTTAATTTAATAAAGGACTGATCACCCGGTATTTAATTAGGCAGGGTGTCACAACGTCGAGACCTTAAAGACGAAGAAGTTGATTAAGGAATTAAGTTTTAGGGTGTTAGATTTGGAGAGAGAGATTGAGGTTTTAAGGGGATTTGAGGCATCGACGAGTCAACTCGAGAAGGTGAATGTTACTTTGAGTGAGTAGTTGATTGTCGTAGGTCGGGAAAAGAGTGAACTTAAAGCCCGTGTGGCATAATTAGTGAGAGATCTCGAACGAGCCCGGGAGGTAAAAGTCACTATAGAGTATACATCTAAGAGGTTTGGAAAGATTCTCCTCAGTCCCATTTTACGAAATGTTGAGAGATTAGGAATAGGTCATGTCAGTGCGTCCACTTCCGATGTTGCACCCGAGACGATTCTCGAGTTTGTGATTGATCTATATGGATCTCAACCCAACCCACCCAGGCATACGTTACCCGATAGGAGAGTGCGTCCTAGACATTTTTTGAGAAGTGTTCCTAGGCCCGTGTATGTTTGCATCCATTGTAAAAAGAGAGGACACCTTATGATATTTTGTTTGAAGTTGGGTAGTGTGTCGTATAGATTTTTGCCTTGTGTTCCCACACACGCACCCACACATAATTCTTCGTATAATTACATGAGAGAGTTTGCACATATTTGTGATCAAGTAAAGTTTTTTATCAAGACTTCACATGGTTTGATGAATGTTTTTCATAGGATGTCACCATCTTTAGAAAACTCCATCATGCCTAAAGGTTGGGGTTTAGACTTGTTTGCTAGCATAAGATGATTTTCATAATGATATTTTATGCCTATTACTAGTGTGTACCATTTTTGTATTCATATTTTTCATTTTTTACATATTTTTCGAAAAAATAAAAAGATTTTTGTTTTTAAAAAATTTTGGAAAAGTACAAAAAATATTTTTTATTTTTTTAGAAACAATTGAAAAAGACAAAAGGATTTTATTTTCATAACTTTTTTGGAAAAAGATAAAATAGAAGTTCTGTATTTTGTTTACACCATTTAGGTATGGACATTTAGGATGACCAAGTCACAACATTATTTCATATCCATGTGACTATTCGATAGTATTTTGAGATGATACATCATTTCGTCCATGTACTTTATAATGTTTGGAGTCATTAAGATGAGATTTGAGATTACTTTCAACATGTTTGACTCATAATTTCCTTTAATGCACACTTGCATGGATTTATTTGATTATAGTACTTGTCTATCACATATTGATCAAAGTTTCTCCATCTCAATCCTGTCTTTAAAATGAACCATATGCGATAAAACTTGACAATGAAAGAGTGCATGCAAGAACCATTGCCCATGAGGAATTTGTTTAATATGAAAAAATAATGAGTGAACACGAAAAAGGGCTGCGAGTGAATAATAGTCATGTCGTGAAAGCCACCATTTAAAAGATCCCAAGAAAAAATCAAGGCAATAAAAATAATCATATGTGAAAAAGGGGTCCAATAGGATTTATCTAAATTGAGCAAAAAAATAGAAACCTCAAAAGGGCTTGAAAAATAAATATATATCTGAGGGAGTTTGTTTGAAATTAAATCAATGGGTTTGCATGTCATGACAAAGTCTTGAAAAGGCATTAAATAGTTTTAGACATTATTGGTGTCGAAATAATTTTAGATTTTGATTTGTTGATTTGATTAAGTCAATGTCATTTGAATTCAACATTTTTTTACACCTAAGGATGATTAAGAAGTTCATTCCTTAGGAGTATCCATATTCATCATGCGCATTTGTTATGTATTTACCTATTTAATATGTTCACACCCATTAATTATGTATCCACGATTTGGTTACCTTAGTATAAATTCATGGTGTGTAATGTTCTTTTAAGAGAGTTTTTTGAATATTTGATTTTGTTGAAAAAATTTAAAGATAAAAAATAGTTGGTGAATTCTTTCAAGTTTATGCTTGATGATCGTAGTTGATTTTCTTTGCTTGTCGTGACACTCTATGCTTATTTTTATTTATTATTTTCCTCATCTATTTCGGACAAATAAAAAGGGGGAAATGAATTTTAAATTATGGGGGAGACTTGAGATTTGATATTTGTTTTTATTTATGTTTATCTCATTTCAAACTCGATATGTCACGAAGTATTTATTTCTTGTCTCATGTGTGTAAGTACAAAATTTGAAGATCATTATTTTGCACACCTTGATGATGATAAAGAAACATTAGCAATTTGAAGATGTTGAAGAATTTTTAGGAAAGTTTCAGACTTACATTTTTAGTACCTTTTCAGTTTTGGATCCATGGGAGGGTATTAGGTTTGTATAGTACATTTGATTTGATAATTCGGATGTTTTTAGTTTGTACCGATATAGACATAGGGTGAGATTCGTAAGCACATATTTTATATTGTTCGGTTTACATTATAGTATGTCGTATACCGCTACAACTATCGAAGAAAATTTCAATTCCAATTGTTGATGTAAAAAACTAGACTTGATGTAATTTTTATGATCACGGATAAAATGTATAAGTGCAATTGAAAATGAAAGCAAGAAAGTAAGAGAGTTTTTAAAGTGGTTCGGCTATGTCAGAAAGCCTACGTCCACTGTTCTTTTATTGATTTCAGAGACTATACGAGGATAATTTTTTGTATCAACAGAAGCCCCCAATGTTCCATGCTTGATGTTTGCGTGAAAGTATGGAGCATTTGACTATAGAAGTGACTCAGAGTATTTTCATAATGCTTAGTCAGCTTCCGACTTCCCACACTTTATAAATGTACTAGCAGTGTTTCAAAATGGTATTTTTGAAAATAATTTGAATTTTAGCGAACCGCCAAAAGAAAATGGTTATTTTTAACCTTTTGATTCACGAAGCCATCGAAATGTCAATCGTTGGTACATTTAATCATTTCTTTCTTTGTTTTCGAGGCAACCTATAAAAGGCGGGAGCTTTTCTAGGTTTTTCCTTACCCCCAAATTTTTGAACTGTAGCATCTATCTCTAAGCTTTTGTGCGATCGTTCGCCATCGTTCCTCCTTTCCTTTTGACAGTTCTTGTTGAATCCTTAATCTTCTGTAAGAATTATTTCTTTTCTTTATTTTTCCTTATTTTCGTCTTTTGAACCGTGGTTCATATAGTTGACGATGAGTCTTTAGAATAATTTAGGGCAGAGTATTTAATTCAATCTTGGGTTGAATTAGAAGTCCTTCATGGGCCTTTAGATTTATATTCCTTAGAAAAGGGTCACTGGACTCCCACTTTGTTTATAGCAGAGTGGGGTTTTTCATTTCCACCAAACATTTTTCTTCTTCATTTTTGTCAATATTTTGACGTTGTCCCAGCACGAGTGGCTCACAACACCTGGACAATTATCAAATTATGTAAACAAATTGAACGAACTCTATGGGACCCATATTGGGATTCCAGAGATTATGTTCTATTATAAATGGTCCATTATAGGGGAAAATACATATTATTTGAAAACCAAAGCTGATAATAGATCTTTAGTGTTGAATTTGTCTGACTTTAATAAAGATTATTGGAGTCGTGCTTTAGTAGTTAAGAATTGGCAACATGCCCCCTTGATGGTCTGAGGCAGTCTTTGCTAGAATCCCATCAGGATCTAAAAACTGAGAAAAGGGCCTGGGAAGAAAAATCAAAATTGTTGAAGAAGCTCGGTAAAAGGCTTATAATGCTTTGGTTGTTGCTAACTCAGTCGCTACTAAAGCTGAGTGAGGGGCAAAGGTTGCTGAAGGTCAAGTAGCCAAGATGACCACAGAACTTTCTGTCGAGAAGGCCAAGAGGAAGAATTACAGGGAAGATTCCTTCAACAAGGGCTGGGATAAAGCTATATCTTCTACTTCTACTCAAGTTGGGTATGCCAAGAAAAAAATTTCAAGGAAGGTTAGTCGGTGGCACTAAAGGAAGTTGGTACTGATGAAGATTTTGAGCTCTTCCTCAGGCATGATCAAGGCCCTCCACCTAACCTTGATGATGAGATTAAAGATTAAGCTGGTTCAGGGGAATCTTCATAGGCTGTTGACTATATTTCCCCTTTTGTCGACTAAGGAAATACTTCAGTTATCCCTCTTGCCGAGCAAGAGATCCCTGATGTGGAGAAGGATAAGAAGAAGGTGTAAACTTACTCGGCCTCTTGTATTTTGCAGATTTTTTGGATCTTCTTTTTGTTTTCTCTTGATGTCCTTGTATAATTATCCTTTATTAATAAAAGAACTCTTTTTACAATTGTCTTGTTATCTTTTCATTTTTTTTTTTTGTTGATCAATTATTTCTTTATCCTTCTAGTTTTTGGCCAAGATGGAATAAATTTCTTGCACTGATTCCGACTTACTTAAGCTTTGAAACAATCTGTTTAAGGCTGGTCATTTGAACTTGACTGGTGAAGAGTTAACAGACTTTCTCGGTGCAGATGCTTCTGATCAGACCAAGGATGCCTACAATTATCTTAAGTTTTCTCTTAATCGAGTTGTGGCCAATAATGTTGCGTACTATGAGATGATCGAAGAACTGTAAATCGATCATATGAAAGCCAAATATTTGTTACATGATAATTATGAGACCAAGTACAAGGCCTTGAGTGAAGCTTAGGGATTTAAAGAGAAGTTGGAGAAATATGCCTCTGCATTTAGAAAAAAAAAGGAGTTTTTATTGAACCGTGAAGTTAATGAAGCCATTGAGATTACTAAACTTCTGGAAGAGGAAAATAATAGTCTAAACGATGAACTTGGGACCTTAAAACAGTCTTCTGCTACTGGTGCCGATGAAGATGCTTCTTTTCTGGAGGAGGACAATGCCAAATTAAAGGAAGAGCTTGGAGATTTGACCAAATCCAAACATGGATCTTCTTTTAAATAAAGAGGTTGCGGACCAATTGTAGAAGAGACTATGACCAAGAAAAATTTAGCTAATCAAGCTGCCCAGCTAAAGACGAAGAGTCAATCCATTACTAATTTATCCACAAGACTGGAAGCTAAAGACAAAGCCCTTGTCGACCAATCCTCTCAGTTGAAGGTGAAGGATGAGGTTTTGAAAAAACTTCAACATAAAGTTGAAAAATCGACCTTCTAATTTCACAAATAACCCAGAGACGTAAGGATGGATGGATACACTGAAGCTTTGGTCCTATAGATGATCACCTCGCTCAAACTCATCATGAAGGTTATAAATGGGGTTAGACCAATTTCTTAACTGTGATGAAGGTTGATTAAGATAGAAAACTATGGTATTGGCATGATCCCAGTTTCTTAGACAGCCAATGGCCTCCATTGAAGTTATATATCAGTTGGATTCCTGTTGAGTCGACTCCCCAATGCTTGATATCGAAATATTTAGGGGATTATGAGTTAAACGATGAACTTGAAATAGTTCGACCTCCTCATCTGACCAACAGGTCGAGGAGTAGTAACATAAGGATGCTTCAGGATTTCAACTTTATTAATTCTCCTTATGCACTGGATGATCCTCCTGCTAGTATGAAAAAAGTGCAATAATTTTCCAAAGTTAAGGGAAAACGTCCAATTGAATGACTATCCTGTATTTTGTAATTCATTTGAATGTAATACAATTTTTATGAATAAAATGTGTTTATTTTTGTCAACTTATGATTATTTTAATCATTCAGTTAACTTGTGCTTGTAATGTCATTGGTTCTACTAATACACTTAGATATATCAATCCAAATTTAGTATTAGTTACCAATGATTATGCCACTGATTCTATTAATGCACTTAGATATATTGATCCAAATTTAGCATTAGTTATCAGTGGTAACTAAGTGTATGAGGAATGTATGTTTATATTCCAGTACCTAGGAATTCTTGCATGTCTTCCAGCATTTAACTTAGTAGGGTAAAACTTGTTTATAACTGTTTTAGTTTTATACGAAGTTTTGCACTTCTTGTTCTTGACTTATTTATACAAAATCATACATGAAGTAGTCAACCTTTTGTTCGTGATTTTGTTTTTACGAAGTCATACATGAAGAAAATTATTGTTGTCGACCAAGTGCTGAGGATTATAATCCTATGTTGACTTGGTTAGTTATTCTTTTTCTAATTGTCATTGAAGAGACTAAGGGTTGCAATCCTGTTTTTACTTGGTCAGAGCTTCAGATCAATAGTTATCTTTGCTTTGGGAGATGTATATCATCACCATACTTAGAAAAAAAATTAAAAAAATTGAAGAAACTGAAATCATCTTTTTATTGATACTAGAAAAAAAATCAAAAGACATACAATCATGGAAATCCTTTGAATTACTGATAATACTTGCGGAGATACTCGGTATTCCAGGGATTTTTGAATTCTTCACCATCCAAAGTCTGTATCTAGTAGGTCCCTAGTCGCATGATAGCTGATATGTGATATGGGCCATGCCAGTTGGCCTCAAGCTTGTTATTCTTCTGGATAAATTTCTTAAGAAAATAATCACCCTCCTTCAGGTTAGCCGGCTTGACCCTTTTATTATAAAAGAGAGCAATTCTATGTTGGTAGGTAGCATTTCTCAAAGCTGCCTCTTCTCTTACCTCCTCTAACATGTTGAGATTTAATCGTAGCATCAATTCACTAACTAGGGAATTAAAATTTAGTACCCTCAGGCCGATCTCGGTTGGTACCATTGCTTCAATCCCAAACACAAGCATGTATGATCTCTCTCCTATTATTGTTCTCGGTGTTGTTCTATAGGCCCAAAGAACATAGTGTATCTCATTAATCTAGTTTCCCTTGGTAATATGAAGCCTTTTTTTTAGTCCATTCAGCAAAGTTATGTTCGTCACTTTTGTTTGACCATTACTTTGAGGATGGCCCTGTGCAGAATGCAGCTTTTGGATTTTAGACTGGGCACAGTATGCTTTAAACTCCTCGTTATCGAACTAGGTTCCATAATCTATGATGAAAGCATATGGTGAACCATATCGACAAATGATATTCTTCCAGATGAACTGATACACTTTCTCACAAGGCAAATTAACCAATGGCTCTTCCTTCACTCATTTGGTGAAGTAATCCACAATATCGACTGAGTATTTGAACCTGCCTCTGGTGGTCAGCAGTGGGCCGACAGGTCAATTCCCTATATAATAAATGGCGAAGGTGATGTTATTAGTGTTAGAGAAGCATTAGGTGTTCTATGAATAGTAGAGAATCTATGGCACTTATCACACTTTCTCACAAAGGTTGTACAATCTACCCTCATGGTCGGCTAATAATATCCCTGAGTATTTATGCGTTGGAGAAATGATCTTCCAGTTGAATGAGCTCCACAAGATCCTTCATGCACTTCTTTGAACAAATCCACCACCTCCATTGGATGAACACAGCGCTGCAAGGAGATCATTAGTCCTCTTTTGTATAAAACTCCTTTATCTAACACATACCTCGTTGCTTTATATCGAAGATTCTTAGCCTCCTTAGAATCTGGTGGTAGGGTTCCATCTTTAATATAAGCTTCATTTGGATCCATCCAGGAAGGTCCCAGTTCTACAGCAATGAAACTAACCATCAAGTCTTCGTCAATACTTCGATTCCTAAGGATCTCGATTGGGATTGTTCTTCTGAGCTCTATTCTTGTTGCTGATGCTAGTCGAGTAAGTATATCAGCTCGATCATTCTCTATTCTTGGTATCATATTCACTTGGATGGCTAGAAATTTGGCGATGATTTCCATGGGCTTAGCGAGATACCTGGTCATCAATTCTCTTTTGGCTCCATACAAATTCAGCACTTGGTTAACAATCAGCTGTTAATCACTATGCGCCACTACTTACTCGATGCCCAATGAATGAGCTAAATTTAGCCCAACTATCAAGGCTTCATATTCTGCCTAATTATTTGAAGCTTTGAAATGAAACTTGAGAGCACACTCAATATCAATATCATCAAGAATATTAAGTATTACACCTGCTCCACTGTCGGTAGCATATGAAGATCCATCCACGTATAAATTCTATAGTGGAACATCATCGTTGAAGCTTTTTGTTATCAATTATCAATGTTGGAATATCTTCCTACTCTTTTTTGCATATTTCTGGGCCATTTTTGGATTTCTAAATGACTCGGGTTAATTGGCAGCTGATTTGGCTTGCTTTTGAGTTGAGCTCTTTTCTTTCGAAGTTTGGTCGGCAAGCAAGTTCTGCTGGTCAGGAACCTCTAGATAAATAAATTCAGCAATGAAATCAATGATAGCTTGGCCTTTTAATGAAGATCTTGGTTCATAGACAAGGCCATACTCTCCCAATTCTACCACCCAATACATCAATCTTCTTGACTTCTCAGGTTTGTAGAGAGCTTAGTGAAGAGGCAGATCAGTATACATAATTATGGCATGTGCTTGGAAATAAGGTTTCATATGTCTTGAAGCCTTCATAAGTGCTAGGGGTAATTTTCCAAATGTGGGTACCTGATTTTATCTCCTTTAAAGGCTTTGCTGGTATAATAAACTAGTTTTTGGATTCCATTGTCCTGTTTGACCAATGCCGAGCTCATTGATGACTCAGAAATAGCTAGATACAAGTACAATTTGTCCCCCAATACTGGTCAGGAGAGCAATATTGGCGACCCCATATACTTCTTTAACTCCTGAAACGCTTCCTCACATTCTGCATTTCACTCAAAAGTTTTTCTCAACACTTTGAAAAATGGTAAGCACCTGTTGTTTTTCGAGAAATAAATCTGTTTAGGGTTGCCACTCTTCTCGTGTACTTCTGTACATATTTCTTGCATGTTTACGATTATATTTCAATTAAAGCTTTTGTCTTTATTGGATTAGCCTCAATTCCCTTTTGATTAACTATGAAGCCGAGGATTATCCCTTTTTGTACTCCAAACATGCATTTGGTCATATTTAACTTCATCTGATGCTTTTCCAACTGATCAAAAGTCTGATATAGGTCGGCGATATGATCTGAAGCTTTTTTACTCTTTGTTAACATATCATCCACATAAACCTCCATATTTTTGTCTATTTGTTCTTCGAAGACCTTATTCACCAACCTTTGATACGTCGTACCTGTATTTTTTACAGTGAACGGAATTACATTATAGTAGTAAGTTCCTTATTGGGTGATGAAGGTTTTACTTTTCCTATCTTCAGGTTTCATTTTTATCTAGTTATAACCATAATAGGCGTCCATAAAGCTTAAAAGTTAATGTCCTGATGTAGCATTAACCAACTAATCAATTTTAGGTAAAGGGAAATGATCATTTGGGCAAGCTTTATTGAAATCAGTGAAATTCACGCACATCCTCATTTAGAATTCTTTATTTTTACCATTACAACGTTGGCCAACCAGTTTGGATACTTCACATCTTCAATAAATTAGACTTTTTAAAGCTTTTTTACCTCCTCTTGGATAGCTTGATTCTTTTCAGGACTGAAAATCTGACATTTTTTCTTGATCGTCTTGGCATCCTTACTGACGTTGATCTTGTGACAGAGGAAATTGGGATCAATCCCAGGCATATCCTCATAGCTCCAAGAAAATACATATCTTCACTGTCGCAGGAACATAATCAACACCTGTTTAAAGATAGGATCCAGTATTTAGCCGATCTGCATAGTCCTTTCTGGTTTGTTATCGTCCAGATGATGCTTTCAGTTGCTTTCATAATTTTTCCCTTGATCAACTTAGTTTCATCTCGTGGATCTAATGTTTTAACATTATATTCACCATTAGGCTCAGTAGTATCTAAGTGATAAGTTGTAGTCTTCTTCTTCAATTCAATCATATCCTCTTTCTCGGCTGATGAGTAATAACATTCTCTAGCCACCTTTTAGTCGCTTTTCACAACACCTACCCATAAATGAGTTGGAAACTTCAAGCATTGATGGATTGTTGACGGTGCGGCTTCAAACTTCTTCAATCCTACCCTGTTTGGGATCACATTATAGGCATATTGAACGTTCTTGTCCATTATGAAGAAACGTATTTTCTCTGTGCGACCAAGTGCCGATAAAAACTTCTAGCTTGATTGTTCCCAAAGGGTAAAATATTTCACCAGAAAAGACTATTAATGGACCGTGATAGGGTTCCAATTGGCTGATCTTCAAGTCCAAACTCTGAAAGCAAGGATAAAACATAATATCGATTGAACTCTCATTGTCAATCAAAACTCTGGCAATGATAATATCATAGATTCTGAATTTGACAACCAATGGGTCATCATGGGGATAAAGTACCCCAAATAGATCATTTTTTGAAAAACCAATCACCAGTTTATCTTTGTTGACCTTCCTCGACCAATAATCTTCATTCATATTAATCCTCTAGGTATAGGAGAAATCCTGGGCCATTCAAGTAAGCTTTCCTTTCAGCAGTGTGATCACCTCCCCCAGCATCGCCACCTGTAATCATGTGACAATCAAATAAACCAAAATTTATCATAACTACCTCACATTCTGGGTACTTGGGCTTCTTCAACAGTTCTGGATCATCTTCATAATCGTCTTCATGATTTCTCTTCATGTCATCTCTAGACTTTCAAGGAGAATTCGACATTCTTCTAGGTTCTTTGCTATCGCGCCGATCAACAAATTTATTGAGTTTTCCTCTACGGATGAGGGATTCTATCTCATTTTGTAAAGCGATGCACTTATCCATTGTATGACCATGATACTTATGGAATTCATAATATTTGGATCAATCCCTCTTGTTAGGAAGTTCCCTTAACTTCTCAGGCCATCGCAAATCCTTATTGTGCTTGATTTCTTCCAGGATATGGTGAATGTTAACACTTAATGGAGTGTAGGTTCCATACTTGTTGAGCTTGTCTTCTTTCTTTGTTGGAACAATAGGCCCCCAATTTTAAATTTAAAAGTAATTTCCTTTTGTAAATGCGAAAGCGATAGGAATGGTTCAGTAAAACAAATACTAAATTTTAATTTCTTTTTCAAAATTAAAATTAAACACAACTTAAAGTGAAATATGATGACACAATTTAAATTTCACTCAAACCAAAATTAATTAACTCAGGTCCTAAAAATTTGCCTAAGTCAAAATTTCAATATTACTCAATTAGGCCAAACCAATTTTATCAAATTAAATTAACGACTTGAATTAACTACACATTACCCAATATTTATTTAGCGCCAAATTAAACATAAGTAGTGATTAAACCAAATTTTATCTTTTTACCTAAGCATGCATTCTAGGTGATATAGCAAGATAAAATTAAACAATGAATCACTACGTCGCGATGTACGAGGAAAAACCCACAACGGGAAAAAACCTCGGACGGCCCTAGCCTCAAATCCACTAAGTATGGTCTTTACAAATACAAGACAGTAGACTTACAGCACTCGACTCGATCCCTCTCAAGCCCCGATGCTCCTTCTTGTATACACCTCCGCCTAGCGAATAACCCCGGAGCTCCACCGCGGTCTAGAAATCCACCGATCGGACTTTATATGGACACCGCCACCCGAACAAGGAGCCTTTCTCCAAGTGGGTAAATCAATGCAAACTTCTTCTTCTTTGTGGGATTTAGAAGCAAACCCAAACAATCTCTTCTTCAATATTGTAGAGATAAACCGGTGCCAAAATCCAAGCAATGTATATATATATATATATATAAAGAAGACTTGGAATAAACAATATGGGTGACACAAAGTTTTTGAAGGATTTTTCTTTGAAAAATGAACACTTAAACTTGAACTTTTTCTTAGGAAAGATGAACTCACAAAACACTCTCTAGGAGTTAGAATATTATGAAAAAGTTAATTAGAAAAAGTTGATTTCCACACTTAAGAAGTTCTGTCAAAAGATAGTGGGAATAACAAGTGGGAAAGTGGAAAAAACTGTCAAAAACTGCCCAAAAAACTGTTCCCGCCAAATCTCGTTCGAACGAGATTTTCGTTTGAACGAAGTCTCGTTCGAACGATCTTCTAACGAAGTTACAGCGTGAAATCATTAGAAATCTCGTTTGATATATCGTTCGAACCATTATTCTCGTTCGAACGATACTTCGAACGACAATCCAGTGGCCAATCTGGGAACTCGTTAGCAAACTCGTTCGAACGACATTGTTATTCAAACGACAAGCTCGTTCGAACGACACTTCGAACGAACTTCCAGAAAGTTTGAAAAATTCTATTTTTATCCTAGAAACTTTATATACTTTATATTAAAGTTTTAATAAAATCTTTCTGAAAATAAGCAACAATTTTAAATAAACGTTCATCCAATATAAAATGTTCCAAGCTCCTATATATATATATATATGTAATGCATTCATACCTTGGGAGAAATTGTAACTATGTTGGTGACGTAGAAACGAGGCACATTAGACTCGGCATTTGATGAAGCTTTATATTCTTGGCCGTTATGTCTTCAACAAACACGTCATAGGCTTGAAGGATGATCAATTAACTCTATCCTATTATTCAAATGTTTTTATCCGGAATTGAGCCAAAACTTACAACGGACTCAATTGGAAATTTGTGTCCTTATAAATCTCCCCCTTTGGCTATTTCGGGAAAAAAACCAAAAAAAAATCCTAAAGGGACGTCAAGCTCTACTAGACTAATACAAAGTCCCACCCAAAATAAAAATACAATGGTTGACTCAAACAACCCAAGGATCAATATCTTTGCCGGTGAAAATTGCCACTTAGAATATAATTCCTGCACACTTAAGCAAACACATTAAACGCATAGGGAATATCAAAATATTGAATTCAATTAAATAATTACTCCCCCTAAGTTAATTCTCCCTTTTATCAAACAAATTACCTACTTAGAAAGACGTCTCCCCCTAAGATAAATCTCCCCCAAACTAAGATACGATTATAATAGGAATAGATACAATTTCTTTCCCTATCATTCTCCCCCTTTTTGTTCAAGAATTAGACAAAGGCTAAAGAATCAAACATTAACTTATCTTCCCCAATTAAAACAAATACACCCATTAAACTAAATAAGGGATAAATAGAATGGTATAACAAGCCAATCATGATGTGTGCATAAAGTGATGAGAACATTAAAGCACATAGGCAACAAAATTATAACTAATCCAACAAATAATAATGGATACCAACTAAGATGCAAGAAACAGATACCAATAGTTACATAAGTATTAAGCATGTGATATCAACAAAGAATGCAATAAGATGGATACTAATTATGAATTAAAGCCTATATGGACTAGAAAGCAAGGCAAAGATTAAACAAAAATATCATATATATACATACTCTAGATATACCAAAGATGCACATGCATATATATACAGATATAAACACACAAATGACACAAAATAAGATCATAGTCGTATGGAAAAAATGTGTCATATGGAAACGGAAGTGTTGGGGTGTGAACTAGTAACAATTAAATTTAGACCCAATCACTTAAAACATGTTCACGGAGTTCTCAATTGATTACAAACTTCATCACAATTGAATATATCCTCTTGTCATAATATATATTGAACTTAATGAACAAACATACACAATGCATACAAGCCTAGCATGTTGATGATTCTACAAACCAATAGAGTCATCACATTAAAAACACAACTAGGATAAAACGGACATTGTGCAAACCGTTGATATACCATCCAAACTCCCTCAATTTAAGCATATAGAGTTTAATATTTTGAATGAATAGATCAACTCAACAAAATAGGTCTTGGCAAATATTTTCTTTTAATGCCATATTTTCTTTTAGGCCTTTGGATCACGTATTTCTTTTAGGTCCAAGCAAACGGTGGCTTACTATTCGCAAAGGATAATAAATCCTTTCAGAGCCCTTCCTCGTGCACATTTATATTTATCATTTTTTATTTCTCACAAATCTCACGTGCAACGAATTTTGACATGAACTAGTCCTCCTAGGTCACAAAAATGTAAATGACAAGATTGGTAGGAGAACACCTCACAAAGCTCCACGTGAAGTTAAAATTTCAAAAGAGCTCGTGCATGTGTGAATAGAGGCATATAAAAATAAAATCCATTATATCAACACAAAATCCAACTACTCCATGTAATCATGGTAAAGAACACAATAAGGATTGACAATCTAAACCAAAAGTTCTAGCCACATGGGAGCAAAAAAAATGGAATTCTAACACAAGTATATGCCACATAAAGTGTGTCAAACTAAAATACACACAAGAAAAAAATCTTTTTGACTTTTTTCAAATTTTTAACCAAAAATAAAAATATATACTCAAAAGACAAACAAAAATCATTTGAATTTTTCATTAAGCTTAAATTACCAAGAGATAAAACCCAAATGATAAATAAAAATCTTTTTGTATTTTTCATTTAATGCAAATAAAAATGAAGGAAATATAATACAAAAGGTAAACATGGCATGATTTCTAGCATAAGATATGAAATAAAGCAATGACTAGAAAATGACTAAACATGCATACACCTAGCAAGGATATATAATATGAAGCACAAAAAGCTAGAGTATGCAAATAAAACTATCACATTCAACCTTTAGATTTTGCAAGGGAGGAAGCATGTGAAAGTAAATGAGAATCAAAAACCCTATCTTGTAAAGCTACCAAGTCGGATCTCCTAACCCAAACTAATGATGAGTGACTATCTCAGGGTGTAGGAATCTTGACTACCTTGGTTTCCTTATGGTGGGATTTTCTAGGATCTCATTTAAGATCAAAACAAAATTTCCTAAGATAACCTTTTCGACCACAATGAGCACAAGTAAAAACACCTCGAAAATTGGTACCTAAGGATTGATCTCTAAAGGTTTTCCTATGTGATTTACCTAAAACATGATTTTTGTCTTTATGAGTAGATTCATTACAAGTATCGAAACCTAAACCACAAGTGTCAATTTTGATTTGGACCGTGCCTAAGATTTTATCTAGTTTTTCGGACCTACACTCCAAATCAAATTTGACTTTTCTAGAGTCTTTTAATTTATTTTTCAATTCTAAAATATTAGACTCTAATAAAATATTTCTCTCTTAAAACTTGAGAAACTCCTTTTTCATGGATTCCATTAAACCTCTAAGGCTATCTCTCTCGTTTTCTACATATTCAAGCTTCTCTAGAAGAGTCCTCTCACGTGTCCTAAGGTATTCCACTAATGCACTCTCATTAACGACCTTGACACGCTCTTTTAAACAAGCTTCTAACTTCAAATTTTCTTTTTTTAATTTAATAGATTCTTCATATAATTCTTAAAAAGCATTTTGAAGTTCACTCACATTAACCTCTTCTTCATTTTCACACTCTCTCTCTTCTTCACTCTCACTACCATCAAAAACAAGGGAATCATAAACTATGACCTTAAAAGTGTCCTGTGTTAAGGTTTCATCAATAGACGAGTTCTCACTATCACTCACATGACTAGCCATAAAAGCCACAAAGTTGGGCTTAGTGGGGGAATTGGGTCCCTCTTCCATGTCAGTATCACTAAGGGTTGCATTAAAAGACATTTGTTACTTACCCTCTCTCCTCAGTTTAGTGGGGCACTCAAAAGCCCTATGGCCATACCCTTCACAACCAAAACACCTATTTGACTCGTCCCTATTTAAATTTTCTTTAGAAGTTTTAGGGATCCTCTCGGCTTTGTCATGCTTAGAAGTGTCAAATTTCTTAAAGTCATTTTTAAATTTATCTTTGTTAATTTTAAGAAACTTTCAAAATTTCCTAGCAAACAAGGCCATATCTTTCGAGTCACTATCACTCTAGCTCTCCACTACTTATTTTTTCTCTTTTTGGGCTTTTAAAGCAACGCCCTTTTAAATTTTCTTTTCAGTTTTAGAGGGAAACATGTCTAGTTCATAGGTTTATAAATCACCTACAAGCTCTTCTAATTTCGTAGAGGCTAAAGTTGGTAAAGAATTTAAAACGATCACTTTTGGGAATAAATCTATCGGGTAGGGACCTTAAAATTTTCTTTACTACTCAGTTGTCGGGTGTCAGGTATTTTCTCTCCCAAATTAAAAGATGAATTAAATATATCAGAAAGTCTATCATAAAATTCATCAAAAGTTTCTTTTTCGTTCATTTTGTTGGTTTCAAATTGAGTGGTGAGGTTTTGGAGTTTTGAAGCTTTAACGACACTTGTACCTTCATGAGTGAGTTGTAAAATATCCCAAGCTTCTTTAGCGGTCTCACACGTCATAATGTGTCGGAATTCATCCGGTGTGACAGCGCTAAACAAGGCATTTAAACCACGAGAATTAAAACTTAAAAGTTTAAATTCAATCTCACTCCATCTGTGGGCCGGTTTGGGAACACGTTCATTATATACTAAATGAGTTGGTGGAGACCACCCATTAACTACAGATAACCAAACCCCCTTGTCAATAGATTTAAGTGTCGATTTCATTCGCGCTTTCCAATATGCATAGTTAGAACCATCGAAAATAAAATGGGTAAAATTCCATTTTAGCCAAAAATATTTAAAAGATCTTAACGAAGTAATTTATCGTTTTTGGCTCTGATACCACTTGTTGGAACAATAGGCCCCCAATTTTAAATTTAAGAGTAATTTCCTTTTGTAAATGCGAAAGCGATAGGAATGGTTCAATAAAACAAATACCAAATTTTAATTTCTTTTTCAAAATTAAAATTAAACACAACTTAAAGTGAAATATGATGACACAATTTAAATTTCACTTAAACCAAAATTAATTAACTCAAGTCCTAGAAATTTGCCAAAGTCAAAATTTCAATATTACTCAATTAGGCCAAACTAATTTTATCAAATTAAATTAACAACTTGAATTAACTACACATTACCCAATATTTATTTAGCACCAAATTAAACATAAGTAGTGATTAAACCAAATTTTATCTTTTTACCTAAGCATGCGTTCTAGGTGATATAGCAAGATAAAATTAAATAATGAATCACTACGCCACGATGTACAAGGAAAAAACCACAACGAGAAAAAATCTCGGAAAACCCTAGCCTCAAATCCACTAAGTATGGTTTTTACAAATACAAGACAGTAGACTTACAACACTCGACTCGAAACCTATCAAGCCCCGACGCTCCTTCTTGTATACACCTCCGCCTAGCAAATAACCTCGGAGCTCCACCACAGTCTCGGAATCCACCGATCGGACTTTATATGGACACCTCCACCCGAACATGGAGCCTTTCTCCAAGTGGGTAAATCAATGCAAACTTCTTCTTCTTTGTGGGATTTAGAATCAAACCCAAACAATCTCTTCTTCAATATTATAGAGATAAACCGATGCCAAACTCCAAGCAATGTGTATATATATATATAAAGAAGACTTGGAATAAACAATATGGGTGACACAAAGTGTTTGAAGGATTTTTCTTTGAAAAACGAACACTTAAACTTGAACTTTTTCTTAGGAAAGATGAACTCACAAAACACTCTCTAGGAGTTAAAATATTATGAAAAAGTTGATTTCCGCACTTAAGAAGTTATGTCAAAAGATAGTGGGAAAAAATGTCAAAAACTACCCAAAAAACTGTTGCCGCCAAATCTCGTTAGAACGAGATTTTCATTCGAACGAAGTCTCGTTCGAACGAGCTTCTAACGAAGTTCCAGTGTGAACTCGTTAGAAATATCGTTGGATATCTCGTTCGAACCATCATTCTCGTTCGAACGATACTTCGAACGACATTCCAGTGGCCAATCTGGGAACTCGTTTGAACGACATTGTTGTTCCAACGAACTTCCAGAAAGTTTAAAAAATTCTATTTTTAGCCTAGAAACTTTATATACTTTATATTAAAGTTTTAATAAAATCTTTCTAAAAATAAGCAACAGTTTTAAATAAACATTCACCCAATATAAAGTGTTTCAAGCTCCTATATATATATATATATATATATATATATATAAGTAATGCATTCATACCTTGGGAGCAATTGGAACTACGTTGGTGACGTAGAAACGAGGCACATTAGACTCGACATTTGATGAAGATTTATACTCTTGGCTGCTACGTCTTTAACAAACACGTCATAGGCTTGAAGGATGATCAATTAACTCTATCCTATGACTCAAATATTTTTGTTCGAAATTGAGCCAAAACTTACAACGGACTCAATTGGAAATTTGTGTCCTTACATTCTTCGATTTTTGCTCCTTCTGATCCTTTTTCTCCTTCTTCTCATGCTTCGTGTCAGGCTTCATGGTTGGACTCTATTTTGCGGCCATAGCTTCCTCGGCATTCATTATTTTTGTTGCCTTTTCCATGATTTCAACCATAGTTTTAGGAGAATCTTTTGCCAGAGTATAATATAATTTCTCGGGAAGCAAGCCATTCATTAGAGCAGTGATGGTTATTTTCTCCTCGTAATCAATCACCATTAACTTTTCATTATTAAAATGCGTGATGTATTCCCTAGTACTTTCCCCCACTTATTGCCTTACACTTAGAAGATGGGCTACTCTTTTCACTATCTTAGCTCCAAAACAAAAGTTTCTAATGAATATCTCAATAAGATGATTGAAGGTAGCCATTTGTCCTCGGGGCAAGTTATTATACCATATTTGGGTTGAACTCGTAATGGTACTTGAAAATTCTTTGCACCTCATTTCATTAGGGACTGAATAAATATCAGTTGCAACTTGATATTTCTCGATATAAAGAACTGGATCAGTCTTACAATCATATTTGGGAGTGACCATAAGAGCTTTAAATTTAATGGAGTAAGAAAATACATAATTGCCTGAATAAAAGGGGATCCTCTAACAAAACTCTGATGTAGATAATTCTTTGCTTTTTCCATTTCTCCCAACCGATCTTCCAACCTCTGAATTGATCCTTTCCACGATGGATTTCCTGCCTCGGATTTATGCAAAGCAGCTCAGCTATTTTGACCAACTGTCTGCACTGAACTCCCCTCCTAAGAGGTTTTCTCGACGCGTACAAATTATCAAACACTTGATCTTAATCTGACTAAGACCTCACATTGGTCGGCTGGATGTTGAGTGTTCCTGGATAACGCCCTAGGAGGATTTCTATTTGCTTGAGGCCCCAAACGATCATAGGGCGAAGCTCTGCTTAGCCTTTCCAAGACACTTGGCCTTTCAGGAGAAAAAGAATGGATATCACAGGGTTCTGTGGACCTGAGCGATGAACTTATTAGTGGAAGATAAGAGGTGTCTCATGAAGATCTAGAATAATTGTGACTGATGGATCTTGGAGGTGGAGGTGGAGGCGGCATTTCTCTTATGGATGAGGGAGCCACTTGTAGTGACAGATCCAATTACCTCATTACTTCCTGCATGGATTCTTATCCTCTTGCAATACTAGCCAGGATTCCAGTTAGGTCTGTTGCCATAGGCGGAGCAGACGGAACAGGCAGATAACCTTCATTTCTGACATTTTGTTCAAGTGGAAAAACCGAGCGTCCGTGTAATACGCTAGTCGTTGTTATCGGCTTCCAACCTCAATATAAAAAACCTAAACTTGTAACTACACTCTTAAGGAGTATAGTGGCGAGTCTGGGTATCGAATCCACAGGGAATGTTTGATAGAATCTAACTGATTTATTACTTCTAAAATAAAAGTGAAAAAGATGATGATGGTTGAAAAGGGAAAAAAATAGGTAAATAAAGAAATTAAATTAATTAAGATGAATGAGAAAATAGGGTGGAGTACAATCCCTCAAACCTTAACAAATAACCATATAGAATACTAGAATTGTAAATTAAAATTATTGACTAGATCCGGTCTTTATAAATTCTAAGCATTACATACATGAGGGATCTAGCCCGCATCATATGAAATCAAAGATAGATATAAAGCGGTGAATGATAAATTATACTCGCAAAGCGTTCTTAAACATCTCAAGTACCTAGGGCAAGAGAGATTAAAAGATTGACAATGTTTGTATAAGTTTCTTTCACGATTCAATCAATATTTTAATTTAACCTCTATTTTCTATATAAATAATTTGCCTTGGATTGAGTTCATGTACCCAACCCTTGGGAATTTAGCTACTCATGATTTTTCTAGAAAACAAATTCACACTTATACATGGAATTATGGATCTAACAAACATTGATAACAAATTGCAAAACAATTGAAAATTGAAAATAGAATTGAGATTAAATAAGAGAAGGGAATTTGATACTTGAATTGAATTGAAGAATTGATACTTGAAATCTGCACTAGATGAACTTGAATCTTCAAACATACAAACTAGGGCTTTTCTAAGAGTATGAAAAATTAAAAAGAATTTCTAAAAAAATGAATTTCTCTCTCTAATTTAGAGTCTCCTCTCTAGAATTCGACTCCCTCTCTCTAGAATTCAACTCCCCCTGAAAATGAGGTAGGGCTTGGTCTTTTATAGCACCAAGTTGCTCGAATTTGGCATCAAATTTCGCTTGTGGCACAAGTTTTCCAAGAGTTTCACTGCATTAAATGCATAATTAATTGCCTGGATTTCGCATGACCGGACCGATCAATTATCGTGCAACTTCAAAACATCGTAACTTCTTCACCATAGCTCGGATTGAGGTGCCGTTTTTTCCAGTGTTCTTGTAATTTAGAGCTCTTCAACTTTATAGTTGGCCCCACCTCCAGACTAAGGCTGAAAAATTACGAAAATGCCCTTCAACTCTCCATTTCTTGGTTTCTTTCGGTGTTTTGAGTTCTCCTTCGCACTAACTTGCATGAAATACCTGTAAAACACATGAGAAATACACAAAACAAGAAATACTTGCCAAAAGGGGTTAGTAGCATAAATACGAGACAAATCCAAGATATTTACACTACACGGGATCATAAAAATACCAAAATTAAGGGGATAAATGTGAAGAATATGTGCCTAATCACACCCCCTAACTTAGAACTTTGCGCGTCCCGAGCAATGTAAATGAATCCAACCAAAAATCCACTCTTGAAAATTCTTTTATTGGGATAGAATACCTTTTTCGCGGGCAAGCGATTGCATTTAGCGTATGCAACAAGCCTTTAAACCCCAAGGTTACCCTAGTAGGACGAGTTTTGTCTCGTGAGGGTTTGCAGTGAATACACCCACAAAATTCTTTATTGACTCAAATAAATATCAAAATACTTAAAAATTGTACAATTTAAACTTTTTGAAAAATACTCACCATAAATTCATATTCAAATGTCTCAAACCAAAGTGTGTGTGTGCAAAGACAAAAATTTAACCTCAAATTTCCACCGATTGAGCATTACGTTACTTTCCGAAAATTCGTTTTGATTCAAATTCTTACGGATGCACTCATAAACGAATCACTCGAATTGTGGCTATTTTCTCTCGGTATGCATGATATAAAGAGTAAATATAATGGACACAAATTCATGCATACAAAATTGAAAAGAAGGAAATATATGGTGAAAAGATCTCATCATCGGAATACAATTATTAGGCAACGGGAACATCACCTCTAATTCACACCATTTAATCTCTCATATTATCTTTTCGTGTCTTAGCTCTCCACGCGGTAACCAATTTCGCAATTTAGACTCGGTTAGGACTTTTTGGGTTAAAAGGTGTAAAGGATAAAAATGGGAATAGGCGGATTGTTCGGAATTGGAAAATTTTCTTATGATGTCCATTAGTGCTTTTTCGGGCATTTGCTTTTTTTTTTTTTTCTTGTTATTTTTGTTGAACATTTTCTATTTTTTTCTTCCTTGCCCCTTTTTATTGCACAATTTGGACTTACTTGATGAATATTCGATTTTCACAATTCCGGGCTATTTGGGTTTTTCGGGTTATCAAACGAAAGGGAAATATTATATTAGGCTCAAAGTGGGTTGCAAAGGGATAATTTTATTTTTCGCAACTTTTTATGGCTAATATTTTTGGGTTAAACAAACGAGGGCCTACTTCATTGTCCAAATTGCTAATCACATTACCATATGCATCTCGAGATTAATTAAGTTTAGAGATATATTTAGCAAGAATTTTGAGACAACATTTCACACATTTCCCATAACCGATCAAAACAAAGGATTGAGATCATCAACGACTTATTAAAACGCTGAAAAAGAACTTTGAGTTTACCATAAACTCGGATTGATTTAAAAACTCATAAAAAATTGAAAGGCTCGAAATCTCACCGGGTTGGACTAATCTCCACACTTATTCGTAAAGTCGTCAATTTTCTTTCAATTTCCATATTTGGTCAATTTTGGCTTAGTGTAATTGAGATTTAATAATTTGAGACTTTAAATAGAATAAAGGTGACATTTTTGAAAAATTTAAATTCCAATTCTTATTTATTTTGAACAAAAATATTTTTGGCTTTTTGTTTCAAAATTTTTCAATTTTTTTTTTTTTTTAAACACACTTGGAAAGAACATGTGATCGAATCAATGAATCTAAACAATAAATGGGAAGAATATCCCACACCTCCTAACTTAAATGTTGCATTGTCCTCAATGCGAATCAAGAACACAACATAAAGAGAGGAAAAGAAAGATATTACCCAAATGGAGCGATCCCCGATGAGTGCGAGTCCATTGAATCTACAAAACATGTTAGAACCAAGCATAACAAAAATAATAACAAAAACTCTAACTATCGAAACTAGACTATAATAAAAGAGAAAAAATAATAATAAAAAAAAACTAATTATTTACAACCTAAAATTTGAACGGATAATAAATCATACACTAAAAGTCGAAAAATTTGAGGGTCCACCCAAAATACAATTTGACTTTGAGGGATTAATAGTGTACCCTCACTATGATGCATGCCTCCCGAAGAATAAGAATTCCGTTTGAAAAACGGAAGGCATGTGCAAAGGTTAAAAAATGAACCATCACCAATTAAAAAATTTAGAGGGATTAAAAATTTGGGTGCACAGGGGGACAAGTACCATTGGGATCTAAGAAAAATAGAATCACTTCCCAAAGATTTTTCAAGAATTATGGGAAGCGGATCACACAAACAGAAAGATTCCATATTGGAAAACAATTCAAGCATTGAGTCCTTGTCCTCAAAATCTTCTCCCTCAAAATTTTCAATTGGGTCTGGTGGAGTGACACGTCTGAGTGTATGGCCCGTAAGATGAAGCATCTCAAAAAAACATTCCCATACAAGAAGCGGATCAACATCCTCAAGACATTCATCCAGTTCTTGTGATGGATTTAATGGTTCGATAATAGTGGGGACACAAGGAGATAAATGATCTTCAACCTCAATAGGTTTTGAAATATTTATAAGAGGTTGAGATTCAAAAGAACTTGGATCACTCTCAATGATTTCATCCTCAAAAGTATTAGGTGAAGCGCAAGTCTCGACCTTCTCTAAGTTGTCCAAATAATCATTAAACTCCTTGCAAGTTGCTATAATTTTCAACTCGGTAGCAGCAAGGTCATCAGATTGCTTTTTTATATCAAGTAAGAGTTCTTCCAAAGTAGGCTTCCTTGGTTCTAGCACCTCGAATTCCTCATTTGGTTGAAAACTTACTTCATCTTCAAATCTATCGGAAGAAAAATCCTCATTGGTTTCAAATAATGCATCTAACTCTTGCTCCCAATAACGATTTTTTTCTCGATATTCTTTTTCAAGTCTTTCTTCTTCAAGCAATTGATTTTGATAAATTTGGATTGCCTTAGCACTAGGCTTGTATTTATGAGACTCATCTTTAGTGATATTGATCCAATGTTCATAAATCGTGAGTTCATTCTCCTCCTCACTATTAGCATAACAATTAAAGCCACCAAAAGAGTTAAAATAAGACATTTCAAATTGGGCAATTCAAGAACGTGACACCCATATTTTTCAAAAAAAAAAATTTTTTTTTTTTTTTACGAAGTCGTAAGTCAATTATAATTTATAACAAACACTCCCCGGCAACGGCGCCATTTTGATCGAGTTGAAAAACCGAGCGTCCGTGTAATACGCTAGTCGTTGTTATCGGCTTCCAACCTCAATACAAAAAACCTAAACTTGTAACTACACTCTTAAGGAGTATAGTGGCGAGTCTGGGTATCGAATCCACAGGGAATGTTTGATAAAATCTAACTGATTTATTACTTCTAAAATAAAAGTGAAAAAGATGATGATGGTTGAAAAGGGAAAAAAATAGGTAAATAAAGAAATTAAATTAATTAAGATGAATGAGAAAATAGGGTGGAGTACAATCCCTCAAACCTTAACAAATTACCGTATAGAATACTAGAATTGTAAATTAAAATTATTGACTAGATCCGATCTTTATAAATTCTAAGCATTACATATATGAGGGATCTATCCCGCATCATATGAAATCAACGATAGATATAAAGCAGTGAATGATAAATTATACTCTCAAAGCGTTCTTAATCATCTCAAGTACCTAGGGCAAGAGAGATTAAAAGATTGACAATGTTTGTATAAGTTTCTTTCACGATTCAATCAATATTTTAATTTAACCTCTATTTTCTACATAAATAATTTTCCTTGGATTGAGTTCATGTACCCAACCCTTGGGAATTTAGCTACTCATAATTTTTCTAGAAAACAAATTCATACCTATACATGGAATTATGGATCTAACAAACATTGATAACAAATTGCAAAACAATTGAAAATTGAAAATAGAATTGAGATTAAATAAGAGAAGGGAAATTGATACTTGAATTGAATTGAAGAATTGATACTTGAAATCTGCACTAGATGAACTTAAATCTTCAAACATACAAACTAGGGCTTTTCTAAGAGTATGAAAAATTAAAAAGGATTTCTAAAAAAATGACTTTCTCTCTCTAATTTAGAGTCTCCTCTCTAGAATTCGACTCCCTCTCTCTAGAATTCAACTCCCCCTGAAAATGAGGTAGGGCTTGGTCTTTTATAGCACCAAGTTGCACGAATTTGGCATCAAATTTTGCTTGTGGCACAAGTTTTCCAAGAGTTGCACTGCATTAAATGCATAATTAATTGCCTGGATTTCACATGACCGGACCGGTCCATTATCGTGCAACTTCAAAACATCGTAACTTCTTCACCGTAGCTCGGATTGAGGTGCCGTTTTTTCCAGTGTTCTTGTAATGTAGAGCTCTTCAACTTTGTAGTTGGCCCCACCTCCGAATTAAGGCTGAAAATTTACGAAAATGCCCTTCAACTCTCCATTTCTTGGTTTCTTTCACTGTTTTGAGTTCTCCTTCGCACTAACTTACATGAAATACCTGTAAAACACATGAGAAATACACAAAACAAGAAATACTTGCCAAAAGGGGTTAGTAGCATAAATACGAGACAAATCCAAGATATTTACACTACACGGGATCATAAAAATACCGAAATTAAGGGGATAAATGTGAAGAATATGTGCCTAATCAACTGGACTCAGGGTCATTCATTATGCTTTAGATAAGAGTATGTAAGAGTGAGAAAGGCAATTAAAAACATGTTTCCCATAGACCGTGCCAATCTATTGATGTAAAAAACTATACTTGATCTAATTTTTATGATCACAGATAAAATGTGTAAGTGCAATTATAAATGAAAGAAAGAAAGTAAGAGAGTTTTTAAAGTGGTTCGGCTATGTCAGAAAGCCTACGTACGCTGTTCTTGTATTGATTTAAGAAACTATAAAGAAAACTAGGTATCTTGCCCTAGAATTCGTTCTGCCTTGCCCTTGATGAAAGGGATACAATGTATTTATAGTGACCCGGAGATCAAGGGTTGGAATGTCAAGGAATGGAATGCTTTTATATAATTAAGCATTTACAACCTTACAAAATGAATGTGACGATTGGTTGTATAAACCACGTGTAGTATAACTCTTGGTATGATGACGTTTCGTTGTCTTGTTGGTCAGCCTTCTTTGTGTTAGTCGTCAATCCTTGTATTGGTTGACATTTCGTGCATTGGTCGACAGATTTACTTTCTACTGACTGGGATTTTGGACACGTAGGAGGACACGTGTTTACTTCAGATTGGTCCACGTAGGTGGATAATTTTTTGTATCAACACCAATTATGCATTAAGACAGATCCAAATATCAACATTCTTCAACAGAAAAGCCTCTACAAGATAGATTTTTGTAAGGATGGGTTTAAGTCCCTTAACAGTTCATTTAAAGTGTTGGGATAATTTTTCTAAACTCCTTTTAAACATCTGAGGCGTCATTTTTCGTCAAAAGATTTTTTTTAAGTGTTGAAGCGGAGTTTTAACAAAAATTATTTTTCACTGATGCCATTCAAATGACATGTCAATGTTGTTCAAACGACATGACAAAGTCATTCAAATGACAGCTTCAAGCGACAAGCTATATCGTGTGAAGGCTCGTTTGAATCTTGCTTGGAGTATTTTATCAAACGGCATCCCACTGTTTTGGTTTTAATTCCTCATTTGATACCTCGTGCAAAGTCGTTCAAGCAACATCACAAGTCGTTCGAGCGAAGTAGACGACTCAATTTTGTTATATATACCTGATTAAATGAGTTATTTTTCTTTAAGAACACCTGAGTTTTTCAGATACACGAAAACTGCAAACTATAGATATATTTTGTCTTCTTCATTTAGGGTTTAAAACATTTCTTTTTCAATTCACAAAAATCCCAATAGTTTAGTGAATCGTTTTGGAACCCAAGATACGATCTTGTTGAAGTTTCTCTTGTATAGAGGGTAAATCTACGGATGACGATTGCGTGTCATTGGGAGTTCTTTCAGATATTCCTGACTGACTCACAGTTGCGTGTTCTTGTGGGTTCGCTGCGGTTGATCTATTCCTGACTCTAGACTGCGTGTCTATGTGAGCGTCTGCGGATATTCATTACAGATTATTGTGTATGTAAGTTTCGATTTACCTTTGCATAGTGAAATAAAAATGTTTTACCCAAAAGGTTTTTTTCCTAAAATCTGTGCGTCAGCAATATTTATTTTATGATGACTTGATTTTACCCACCTAGATGCATGTGTTAGGGTTTAATTAATTTGGATAAAAATTTGACAATTAATTAAATAAGTTTAAAATTAGAAATTTGTGAATCCACACATACAATCGATATCAGATAGCATTCTCAGAAACTTTAGTACAATTTTATTTATTTATTAATAATATGTGATTAAACTCAAGGTTTTACTAAATGTGTCACGTCACAAATATTATAAATAAATATAATTTAATAATATTTTATTATTTCAGAATTGGGTCACTACATTCTACCCCCTTAAAAGGACTCAGTTATTGAAGAGATGTATATATCTCTCTTGTATTTCTCACTCAAGTTCCCACGAAGCCTAACTTTCATTGTGATGACTCCACTGCACTTTAACTAATGCAATCTCCTTCGTTCGTAGCTTCTTTGTCCTTCAATCAAGGATGCAAGTTGGTTTCTGAATGTATGTGACATCTTCATTTAGCTTTATATCATTGAAATTAATAGTGTGGGACACACAGTGCAAATACTTTTTCAACATGGAGACGTGAAAAACATTATTTATCCTTGATATATTAGGAGCTAGTGGGAGTCGATACACCACCCTCCCGACTCTCTCTAAAATCTCGAATGGTCCAATGAACCTCGGTGATAACTTTCCTCTCTTCTTCCCAAAGCACACTATCCCATGAGTTGATGAAACCTTTAGCAACACTTTATCACCAACCTTAAATTTTTAGTCCCTTATCCCACAATCTGCGTAGCTCTTTTGTTTTCTCTGTTCTCCGAGAAAATGATCCCTTATGATTTTAACTTTATGAGTAGTTTCACGTACTACGTCAGGCCCAAGTAGTTCCCCATCTCTGACTTCTGCCCATGTAAGGACATTTTTGTCCATTATCAATTTATATGTCGTATACCTCTACACCATCGAAGAAGATCAAGATCATATTCACATCAAGACAGATCCGAATAATAGAGGTTCTTCAACAAACAATCTCCGCAAGGTTAACTTTGGTAAGGTTACGTTTTAGAGTACCTTAATAATGCACTTAGAGTATTGGGATTATTTTTCATAAAATGTTTTCTAAGTGTTGGAGGGAGCTTTAAAAGTTTTATTAAATTTTTTTGAATTCATACTACCTAAAGATTTTGGTCTCGGACACCTTTCCGTAGAAAAATCATAACTAATTCGTAAAAAATTAAAAAAATACGAAATTAGCGGCCACGCGTTCGAATCGAAATTATCTACAATTATGTCCTGATTTTATAGGTCGTTCAAACGAGATAGGATCTAGTTCGAACGAGACCATACGTTGTTCGAACGACAGGTCGGTTCACTCGAACGAGAAGAGCTTTTTACTGACACGTCACCACCTTGATTTTTAATATTTAAAGGGTGTCAGATTTCTGATTTCGGGGGGAGAAGCACTGATTTTAACCAGAATACGATTTTGAGTGTTTTATTCTCCAACATTAAAATAGTTCAATCTCTTGTTTTACAATTCACAAAATCCCAATATCTTTTTGTGTGAATTATTTTGGAACCCAAGACCAGAACTTTGCTATTGTTCATATTTTGTGGGGAGATCTCTACAATCGTAGGGATGCGTGCTATTATGGAGGTAGTGTCTATAAATCGTTTTGGTTGCATGTCATAAGGAGTGTTTGTGGGTATTCTTGGGTTGATCAAACTGCGTGTCCTTGTGGTATAGCTGCGTGTGAACCACTACAGATTTCTAGCCTACACTTTGAAGGTTTGACGAAGGCACCGTGCATTACACTTGAGGGAAGTTGTATGTAAGTCAATGGTCTTGTAAATTTTTCAAAGTTCTAGAAATAAAAGTTTTTCCCCTTGTGGGGGCTTTTTCTTACAATTATTTTCCTTTACATGCTTACTAATTTATTTCTTTGAAATCACCATGTGTTAGGGTTTAACTAAAATTTGGGTTTCATTAAAACTGGTTTGATTGGCACACAATTAAATTGATTTATTTGAGAAGTCGTATTTATTCCGCTTTAACGGCTCTTACAAATTGGTATCAGGGATGGTTACTCTAAATTATCGAGTGATCCTGATTTTTAAAGTTTTTCCTAATAAAATTTCACTACTCACGTCGTCAAATTGGTATCACAGCGGGTATCGCTAATCTATTGCGTTTGATCCCGTTTTTGAATATTGTGTTGAAAAATCAGTTTTTGATCTTGTTTCTCTAAAAAATGGCTTTTGGTGGTTTTGATGATTTTCGGTGTCACCTTTTTGAAAAATCTAATTCACATAAACTTTTGTTTTAAATCTTCCGTTGAAAACAATTCTAAGAGGTGTTCGGATTGTGAGGGTGTAGGTCACACGATAGATGAGTGTCCCAAAAATTTGTGGATGAAATTGAATAAATCGACATCTCGTGTTTCTGCACTTAGTGACAATTATTCGAAAGAAGAAGTTTTTTTTTCTTCTAGGCGAGAGTTTCCCACCCGTGTGACTAGTGATAAAAGTGAGGTGAGTGAAGATGACACGGGTGAGGATGAGCGTGACTTGCAAACTGCTTTCAAAGAACTTTATGCCGAATCTTTGAAAATAAAAAAGAAAAAATTTAATTTGAAAGCCCATTTGCAAGAGCATTCCTTAAAAAATGATAATGATGTTTTAGTTGAAGAACTTAGGCCACAGGAGAAAATTTTAAGAGAAGCTTGGATATGTCGAGGGTGAGAGAGATGATCTTCTAAGCGTGATGGCAGCTATGAAAAAGGAGCTTCTTGAGTTTGAAGACTCTAGGCATTTTCTTGAATCTAGGATAGGTGAACTTGAGGTGAAATTGAAAGATTCAAGTAAAGTTAAATTTGATTTGGAATCTAGGTCTGAAAAACTTGATAAGATTTTAGGCACCGTCGAGATCAAAAAGGATAGGGGTGGGATTGGTTTTGAAAAATATTTTGCACCCATTCCCACACGTTTAAGAGAGCCTCCTAGGATTTTTGAGAAGGAGGCACCTAAGTTTGTTTGGAAAGAGCCCCCTAGGAACATCGTGAGAGAACCTCTTAGGATCATTAAGAGAGAGCCACCTAGGCAAATTCAGAGAGCACCACCTAGAAATTTGAGGAGAAAGTTGCCTTTAGGTAACATTAATCGCCCGATTTACACTTGCACACATTGCGGTAGGCAAGGCCATCATAGGCGTTTTTGTTACAAACTTTTGAATGGACCTAGGAAGTTTAATGAGAGAGTCACACCGATTACTAAAACACCCACACCTCGTTACACATCAATTTGGGTTAGGAAATAGGATTTAGAGCCTTATGGTCTAATTGTTCATGAATCTCGTTTGCTTACACGTGATTCACCCCATGTGAGATCTTTTGGTTGATTGTGTTGATATTTGTCATACACTAGGTGTGCGTTTTGATATACTTTTGCAGTGTTATGACTCACTTTGTTGTAGTTTAAATTGCTTTTTCTTATGATATCTACTGTTTTGAATCTGTCAGCATCTTTCAGGCATCCTTTTCTGGAAAAAATTTCACTGAGCATAACTACATGACTTTTTAGGCAAACTGTAAAAATTTGATATCTAGTTCGAACAAGATTTCTCACGAGATGCCTTGTTATTTGAATGACGAGCTGTCTCGTTCGAGCGATCTCTAGAGAAAAAAAAATTCTCTCTATTTGCAATACCCTGTGTTTATTGGTTACATTATTGGTACTGCTAGTTGCTTCTGGGACAGTTTATATGCACTTATTCTTGTTTTCCATGACTTAATTACTAATACTTCATTGTTCATTTAATCACACCTGCTTTGACAAATGATTCATTTGTGTGATTTATGTTTGATGACTTTCATGCTGATTGTACTACATTTGCCATATATTTTTTTGAAAAACCAAAAAGATTTTCGGTTTTGAATAAGATAAAAAGATTTTTGTATTTTGTTTTACACCTTATATGAATTGACAGTTAGGATTACCGAGTTACAATATCATTTCATTTATCCATGTGATAAATTAATAGTGTTTTGAGACAATATATCATGTCATCCACGTGCTTTACAATGTTTGGAGCCATTGAGATGTTATTAGATGATATTTCCTACATGTTTGACTCATTATGTCCTTTACTACACACTTGCATGAATTTGCGTGATTATTATACTTGCCTATCATATGTTGGTCGAGTGTTTTCATCACAATCATTTCCTTAAAATGAACCAAGTGCAATAATAAGAGAGTAATAAAAGTTGTGCATATAAAAATCAGTGCTCGTGAGGAATTTGTTTAAATTTGAAAAAATTATGCGTGACATGGGAAAGGGCTGGGAGTGAATAATTATCACGTCGTGAAAGCCAACGTTTGAAAAGAGCCCGCACAAAAAATTAAGGCAATAAAAAGATGAAATATGCCAAAAATTGGGTCAATAGGTTTTCTCTAAGTTGAGAATTTAGTACCTCGTTAAATATAAAAATTGCATTATTTTATATAAGGGAGTTTGTTTGGAAAATAATCAATGAGTTTGCACGTCCTTTGAAACGTTCTCGAAACAGCACTAAAAAATTTTGGACGTTATTGGTGTAAAAATCACTTAGGCTTTGATTAGTTGATTTGATTTAGTCGATATCATCTAAATTCAACAATTTTACACCTAAGGATTTTTTTGATGTTCATTCATAGGAGTACACTTATACATCGTGCACATATTCTTGATTGAGTTTTACTACCTATTAAATTTGTTCACACCCATTCATTCCATATTCACGATTTGGTTATCTTAGTGTAAATTCATGATGTGTAATTTTTATAACATCATTTTTGCATCTTTGTATGAAAAATATTGAAAAATTCAAAAATAGTTTGTTTGCGTTGTTTCCCGTGACACCCCAATTTTCTTTATTGTGTTTATTCTTTCCTTGTCTGTTTCGGACAAATAAAAAGGGAGAGAACGTATTTTTATTTTATGGGGGGAGTTTTTGAATTATGGGGGATATTTGAGATTTTATATGTGTTTTGATTTGACTTTATATTTATCTCATTCCAAACTCAATATGTCACGAAGGTATTTGCTTTGTCTCATGTGTGTAGGTACAAAGTTGGAAATTAATGGATTGCACACCCTGATGAGAAAAGCTTTGAGGTTTGAAGTTTGTTGAAGATTGAAAAAGTTTGAAGACTTATCATTTACCTTTTCAGTTTTGGGTTCATGGGATGGTAGATTTGTATATGTCATATTTTGATTGATAATTCGGATATTTTTATTTTGTACCGGCATAGACATAGGGGGAGATTTGTAAGGACATTTTTATCCGTTATCAATTTATATGTCATATACCGCTATACCGTCGAAGAAGATCAAGATCACATTCACAACAAGATGAATCCGAATAATCAAGGTTCTTCAACGAACAGTCTCCGCAAGGTTAACTTTGGTAAGTTTACGTTTTAGAATACCTTAATAATGCACCTAGAGTTTTGGGATTATTTTTCATAAAATGTTTTCTAAGTGTTGGAGCGAAGCTTTAAAAGTTTTTATTAAAAAAATTAAAATTAATACTATCTAAAGATTTTGGTCTCGGACACCTTTTCGTAGAAAAATCATAATTAATTCACAAAAAAACTGGTTGTCACGCGTTCGTATCGAAATTATCTACAATCATGGCCTGATTCATTTAAACGATATAGGATCTCGTTCGAACTAGACTAGACGTCGTTCGAATGAGACTAGACGTCGTTCGAACGACTGGTTAGTTCATTCGAACGAGAAGTATTTTTCTGACACGTCACCGCCTTGATTTTTAGTATTTAAAGTCTGTCAGACTTCTGATTTCGGGGGGAGAAACATTGGTTTTAAACAGAATACGATTTTTAGTGTTTTATTCTCCAACATTAAAAGAGTTCAATCTCTTGTTTTACAATTCACAAAATCCCAATATCTTTTTGTGTGAATTGTTTTGGAACCCAAGACCAGAACTTTGATATTGTTCATAATTTATGGGGAGATCTCTACAATCAGAGGGTTGCATGCTATTGTGGAGGGAGTCTCTACAAAGCTTTTTAACTGCATGTTATAGGGAGTGCTTGCGGGTATTCCTGGGTTGATCTAACTACGTGTCCTTGTGGTATAGCTGCACGTGAGCCACTGCAGATTTCTAGACGACGCTTTGAAGGTTTGATGAAGACACCGTGCATTACACTTGAGGGAAGTTATATGTAAGTCAATGGTCTAGTAATTTTTTCAAAGTTCTAGAAATAAAAAAAAATTCACCTGTGGGGGATTTTTCCTGAAATTGGTTTCCTTTACATGCTTATTGATTTAATGCTTTCAAATCACCTAGATGCATGTGTTAGGGTTTAACTAAAATTTGAGTTTCATTAAAACTGGTTTGATTGTCACACAATCAAAATTGATTTATTTGATAAGTCACATTCATTCCACCGTAACGGCTCTTACAGCCCAGCAAATTGGTGATCGACATGGTCTTCCATATAAAGCTTTAAACGGAGCCATGCCGATACTAGAATGGTAGCTATTATTATAGGCAAATTCGATTAATGGCAAATGAGTCTCCCACGTGTTCTCAAAATCTAAAATATATGCCGCAACATGTCTCCCAAAATTTGGTTTACCCGCTCGATTTGTCCATCTCATAGTGGGTAAATATTGGCACTAAGATTCAATGATATACCGAATGCCTCTTGGAAACTCGCCCAAAAGTGAGAGGTGAAACATTGATCACGATTTGAAATGCCAGGTTTCCCATGAAGTCTCACTATTTCCTGAATGTATAACCTACTCATTCGGTCGGTGGTGTACATAATACAGTAAGGAATGAAATGAGTTGGCTTCATTAAATGATCTATAATAACCCATATTGCGTCATGACCCTGCCTCGATCTTGGAAGTCAGGTGATGAAGTCCATAGCATGTGCTCCTACTTCCACTCTGGAATATGAAGTGGTTGTAAAAGTCCTGTGGGTCTTTGGTGTTCCACCTTCACTTGTTGACATGTATAACACGTTGACACATATTCAGCAATGTCACGCTTCATGCCTTCCCAGCAATAGTTCCTCTTAAGATCCATGTACATCTTTGTGCTATCGGGATGGATTGTATATCTTGAATGGTGTGCCTACTTTAGAGACTCTTTCTTTAGGTCATCCACGTTGGTAACACAATACCTTTTATGAAATCTAAATCCTCTGTCACTTCTAATGCTCCAACTAGTTGGCTCTTGAGCTACCATTTTATGAATTTTAACTGTAATTTCTCGTATTGGACTTGTTCTTGTAGGATTTTGCTGATCAGTATTGGCTGAAGCATAATGTTACTAAGATAATCCCCATTTTTATGTATCGATGGTTGAATGTCGAATTCTACTGGAGTTTCAATCATACGCCATTCTTCCACCATCCGAAGGGAGACAATACCACGTGGCTTAAAACTCAAGGCATCAGCGACTACATTGGCCTTTCCTGTATGATAATGAAAGGTGAAGTTATAGTCTTTTAGATGTTCCATCAACCTTCGTTGCCTCATATTCAAATCCTTTGGGGAAATAAGTACTTTAAACTTTTATTGTCGGAGAAAAGATCAAACTTTTCACCATATAAAAGTGTCGCCTTAACTTTAGGGCAAAGATTATGGCTAAAAGTTCCAAATCGTGAGTGGAATAGTTTTATTTATGTGGATTGAGTTGTTGAGAATCATAAGCAACTACCTTCCCATCTTGAATCAAGACACATCCTAAACCTTAGTGAGAGGCATCAGTGTAAATAATAAACTCCATCCCACTCTTTTGGATAGTTAGGACTGGTGCAGCCATTAATTTTCTCTCCAATGCCTGAAATGTTATCTCATAACCATCGTTTGAAATAAACTTTATATCCTTACGGGTTAGGTGGGTAAGTGGTGAAGCTATATGAGAAAACCCTTCAATAAAACTTTGGTGGTATCCTGCTAAACCAAGGAAGCTTCGGATGTCCGCTGGTGTCTTAGGTTATCCCCATTTTAAGACAGCTTCAACCTTGGAAGGATCCATCAAAATACTTTCTTTTGACACCATATAATTGAGAAATTTTACTTGGGGCAACCAGAACTCACACGTTTTTAGCTTAGAATATAGACAATTCTTTCATAACGTGTGAAATGTAATGAGAAGATGGTTCTCGTTGTCCTCCCTTAATTTTGAGTGAATCAAAATATCATCAATGAAGACAATAATGAATTGGTCTAGGTAGGGGCAAAATATTTGATTTATTAAATCCATAAAAGTAGTAGGGGCATTTTTACTCCAAAAGGCATAACTAAAAATTCATAGTGTCCATATCATGTTCGAATCGCCATCTTCGAAGTGTCCTCTTCCCTAACTAAGAATTGATGGTACCCAAGACTTAAATCAATCTTTAAAAATACTTCTGCACCTTAAAGTTGGTCAAATAGGTCATCAATTCTCGGCAACGGGTACTTATTTTTTATGGTGACTTTATTTAGCTGGCGGTAGTCAATACAAAGTTTTAAGGGACCCATCCTTCTTCGGCGCAAACAAAACAATGACTCCCTGGGGAGATACGATTGGTCTGATAAAACCTTGTATTAACAATTCTTCAATTTGCTTCTTTAGTCATAACATTTCCTTTGGTTCCATGCGGCACGGTGCTAGAGACACCGAGAAAGTGCCAGGAATAACGTCTATGCAAAAGTTAATCTTCCTCTTTGGTAACAATCTAGGGATTTTCAGCAAAACATCAACAAACTCACATACTAATGGGATTCGACTAATGGATACTTCTTCATTACTATACTCGATGTGGGTTAGAAAACCCTCGATCAAATCATCATATGGGCGATCATGACAAAAAAGTAAATGGAGGTTAGTTTGGGATGGAAAAGGTTACCGTTTTCTCAAAGCAATCTAATATGGCGTGGTAGCTAGTGATATAATCCATGCTAAGAATAACATGAAAATGTCCCATCACAAGTACTATATATTCGGTTGGCATTTCTCTACCCTTAATGCTCACTACACATTCCTTACAGACTAGGTCAAGGGTTAAAAATTTACCTAAAGGGGAACCAACCACAAAAGGTGTGTCTAAATGATCGAGAACTAATCCTAAAATCTTTACAAAAGTAGATGAAATAAAAGAATGTGTAGCACTAATGTCAAAACAGAACCTTTGTACAATGATTAAATATAGATAGGTTACCTTTAACCCCAACTTGTTCCCCAGCCACTGCATATTCCCTTGTTTCACCACCTTGTGGTGCTTGATTATTTTTCTTTAGTTTCTTACCGTCTTTAATGTGATGTCCCTTCTCTACCAAATTAAAACAAATCCCTCCTATCACACATATCTTGGTACAATCCATCATTAGGTGTCCTGTTCCTCCATAATTATATTGCTTCATCTTCGACTTATTTGGTATTCCTGAATGTGCAGACAAAGTTGCCCTAACAGTCCCATTATTAGCCTTCTGATTCTTCCATGCATGTTGGTTGTCCTTAAAACTCTGGTTTCCTCATTGCATTGATTTTCCCGTATTCTTTGCCTCCATTTCTTTCTTGTACTCAAGATTATCAACCTCAATGGTTTGGAGATTCATTGACTATTTCCTCGTACGTCTTTAGCCTATTTCTGATCACCAGTCGTCAAATTACTAAAGTTAATCTCTATGCGAACTTGTGGGCACGTCGTTCTGGAGTACTAATTGATTCTGGTGCAAATCTCTCAAGGTCTTCAAACTTATTTTGATACTCAGGAACCGTCATTAATCCTTTCTTTAATTCGAAAACTTCCATTTCTCTCTTCTCTTTGTATGTGTCTGGGAAGTACTTATCCAAAAATTTCTCATAATACACTGTACAGGTCATGGTATTTACGATCTAAGTTCCCACCATAGTCTTCACCAACTTTCACCAATTCTTTGCCTTCGCAGATAATTAAAATACTACCAATTTCCATTTTTTAATTTTGAAACACTCCATAACCTCAAAAATATCTTCTAGCTGTTGGATCCACTCTTTTGCGGCGATTGGGTTCATCATGCCTTCAAACTTACCTGGTTTGATTTTCTTAACTTGAGCAAAAATTCTTGTTATCCTGTCTTCGTCTACCACATGACCAGCTCATTGGGAATTCATTTGTTCCATCTATTAAACAAACGCCCTTAAGAGAGTGTTTTGGTCTCCCGTACTAGTTCCCTCTGCCCATATCTTAAATCGAAGGAAAGAAAGAGGTAAGGAGGGAATCTTTATATTTCGTCTATAACAACCCATTATAATTGTTATATTGTTGGTTATTAATAATTTTTTTTAATAAGGTAAACTCATGACATAAAAGTACTATCATGTAATGTTGTTTTGTATCATATAAGAAAACACATATAATTGAACGAGTTAATTTACAATCAGTTGCTCATATAATATGCAACAAAAAAAATACACGGGAACCCTAGGTCGTATATATATATAAACCCGCCATATAACCTAAACAAAATTAGAGCAACCTACACATAATGTGGAAATTCTACACTAACTCCTCAAAAAATACATACAAAAAAAGAGAACCACTATCATGTAAACCCTAACTCCCCATGACTTCAACCCAAATGACTAGTTATAGACTCCTCTGTATGTCTCGAGGATGCATAATAGAGTGAAATTATCAGCTTTAGAGAATCACTCATCTGGATTGGTACATCAGGCTGTATCAGCTCGGGTGGCTCAGCATGAACAATTGGCTCTGGTGGTACATCAGGTGCCATATGATCAATAGCCATAATGGGTCAATCAGGATCAACTAGTGGAATTGGGTCAATTGGAGCGGGTGCCCATACTGGGGGACACACTTGACCACCCTTATCTACGATTCTTTATAGTACGCCCTGGTATCGAGCTGGGGTGCTGATAAGGGTAAGCATAGATGAAGCAACCCTCATGAGTGATATGGAAGGATGATACACTAATTCCTGTTGCATATCAGGTGTATAATGCAACAAAGGGTTGCCCACATCAAGGGCATGCTGAAATACCCTCCACTCGGCCTGCCAATTTACCAAGTCAAGGTAAGCCCCCATATCTCGAGGCTGAAGGCCAAATGTCGTATGGACTATATCATCGTCCCACAATCCTGAATCCATAAGCCCCAGCACATATTAGGATTGAAGGATCAAATACGTATCAAATGCTAACACAATCTTACCCGATTTAAAACTAACCCAATAAAAAAATCTGACAACTCTACGATGAACCTAGGCTCTGATACCAAGTCTGTCACGCCGCAAATTATAGAAAATGGTAATAATTTAAAATCAATACTATAATTTGGATATATGAAGGTGCACTCAAAAAGTTGTCAGGTATAAATTGGTAACACCACAAATACAACAACATATCAGTATTACATACGAGATCTTAATACATAAGAGATTTTATATTACATATTTTCATCCATCTATTAGAGAATATAATATGTCTAGAAAAGTACTTCAAATTTACATAAGGAAATAATAACTATAATTAAGCAAGAATTTCACCCCAAAATACGTTGGACTATGGCAAAACGAACTTTAAAGAAACACAATCCTGCACAAAGCCTATAAGGAAAAATGCGTAGCGTCATGAGTAACGCAACCCAATGAGAATACACTTATGCTCAAAATTCATCCCCCAAGCATACTAATAGCAATGGTTTTTATTTTATATATCAATTTGTTAAATTATGTGGCCTTTGGCTTTTGGCTTTTGGCTTTTGGCTTTTGGGTGAATGTCCACTCACATTCTTATCTTTTTGGATGCCTCATTATTTCCTATAAATGGGAGGATCCTCGTATGGTTTTGTACAACTATACTCAATATTATTGAAAAATAAAATACTTTCTCTCTACTGTGACGTGTTGCTTATTCTAATCCTGAGTGACCAGTCCATTATTAAATTAAACAAGAATCATTAACGGTTTTATTCTTAACATCACTGTCAAAATCCAATTAATTACTCATACCCTAATGGCCCGGTGTCAAAATTTTAATTCTTATTATTGGCATGCAATTGATACAAACTAAACAAGTTACATTCACCATTTCCACACACATAATAATGAATGATAAGATAACAAAATAAATAAAAGTGTATGGAATAACACTCTAGATAAAACTCCCAATACAGTCATCCAGAAATTAAATCTAAATCCAATGCTGGAAAAAATAAAAGTAAAATATCTCAATAATAACCACCAACTAAGTAAGGAGTGACATGTCTAACTGGGATAGATAAAATGCGAAACAAGAGCTGAAAAATATGGAGGCGTCTAATACCAAGGTCTTGTAACTTCCACAGCAACTGCAGCACGTCATATGAAGGAACTCCTAATCCTGATGTCCCTGTGTCTGGACACCTAAAATGTTTTCACAAAAATGGATTTGAAACGGGTCAGAGCCCAAGTAAAACAGTTTGAAAAAGTTTAGCAAGTATTTAAAATGCATAAAGATAAAATATTATATACATGTTAGCTCTGCGTGCTCTCACTTGATGTCCTCATCCCTCAACTATTGTACACGTCTAACGTACTATTCTAACCCACCTAGTTATGCCACCTACCTAACTAGTCTGACTTGCATCTCTTCCCGCCTAATAATTTATTATGTACACCCGTATTGCTCATATAATATGATATTACATTTTCAATTCTTTTTATTTATTAAGAATCACACGTTTATGTATAAGTTGTCATGTACTTAGAGTAATTTAGATCTTACTATCTAAATAATTTACTAATACATCTGTAGTAGAATCAATCACACACACACACACACACACACACACACACACACACACATATATATATATATATATATATATATATATACATCACTCTCATAATATATACGTAAACGGAATCCCTAGGTGGAGACCTGCGATACGGGCATACTCTGCTATCAAATCCTGGTACATCACGTACTAAGTAAGGACATCAGTTCGGATATCACCCTCGAACTATAAATCAAATCACACATATTGTCGGTGAGCATAGTTCTAAGCCTTTGGGCTACGCACATGCCTAATGCACTTAAATGACCGGTCACACCCTTATCCACACAAGTGGTGCTCAATCCCTCAGTTATATGTTCTGAGGTACAAGTCAATATCCATCCAATGGGCTCATCAGAATAAGACTGTCCACGACGCGAAACATCCTGTGAAAGTAAGTAGCATAGGTATGTTTACACATAATAAATCAAAAAATAGGTATTCACACCACCCATATATATATATATATATATATATATAGTACAGTAACTCTCGAATATTCTACGTATCATTACTTTACTATAATACTTCTCATTGTATATGCCCGAGTGCTTCCCAATACCCGAAAGGTTACCAATTGTTCCTTAAGTAAATTCAGTAGATATCTCACTCATACCTCCTAGTTTAGGTCATACATTCCCTTGATTTTCCATGACATGATATCATTCTCTGAATTAGGTTTTATTACCCCATTAAACCTAGTCAACTATATCTTTAAGTTCTCCTCATGTGACTAGTCTCAATCCCAACATTTACCCATTGGTCATTAAGATGTCTCCGATTAGGTTTTAAAATGACTTCAAAGGTTAACCCAATCGTTTCCCATGAATTCTAAGAAAAAGGGGGAAATTGTACAATTTTGGGAAACCGAATCGATTCGCCTTTCGAATCGATTCGACCAAGGAGTCGAATCGATTCTCCTGCAATAGGTCTCGTCTTCTCCGATTATAGCAGTTACCGGATTCACTATTTTTAACCTTAAGCCTCCATGATTCAATCCCAATCAAGCATACTATACATTACACCAACATATATACATGATTTCTACGTATTGGAATCATTAAATCATCCAAGAACATCTTTAAATTTAATTAATTCGAGTTTAATTCTTGATAAACCCTAGTTTATCATTTTTATTAAAGAACTTCAACATAACTCGATATTTATTCATAAATTCGTTAAACTAATTCATCAAATTCGTCCTACATGCATAAGCAATCAGGCTATCACAATTCCTACCCAAGAACATACTTTATATCTTCCAAATTAAGCCAAAATTCATGAAACCAATAAATTTATCATCCTACTCTAACATGGATGGTATATCTAATCATAAGTCAGCAAGACAAATACTTTCCTCAATTTGGAGGTTTGATTTTCTACGAAATTGATGGTGGAATTGCGTTCGCCTTCTCCCGATTTACAATCCGATGGTGGTGGTGTAAGAATGGTGAAAAAGCCTTAGAGTCTCCCTGAAAACCCTTCTCCTTCCTCCTCCTGTAGCCCCCCTGTGTTTAATATTATTTTTACCCTAACTTCCCTTACTTAACTGTAGATATAACTATCCAATTTTTGTAGATCCATTTTTCCCAAAATTTCAAAATACCCCTCTGGAGTACCGGTTTGGCCTAAAAATGCCTCGGGACCCAAATTAAAACCCCGAGTATACTTTTCTAACTATTTCGACCCTTACGGACACATTGGTGCACTCGCAATGACCATTTAAATTATTAAAATGAACTTACCTATTGTTTCTTAAAATTAAGTCTCGACACAACTAACACGCGTGTCCCGGCTAAATTTACCATAACTGTCGTATTTCTCACTCACAACAATCATATTATTTTCTTATCAATTTATTACTCACTCACTAAGTAATATTCAATCTAAATAAATATTAACCCTTGAATAGCTAATTAATATTTATTTTAATCCAAAATAATTTCTCAATTTAATTTAATAAATCCTAATTAAAAATCATTAAAATTACAGGGTGTTACATACTTCCCCCCTAATAACAGAATTTCATCCCGAAATTCAGAAAAATGAAATACCTCGTATGAATAACTCTGGATATTTATCGCGCATCTTATCCTCACACTCCTAAGTGGACTCGTCGGCATTATGAGACTGCCACCGAACTCATATAAGTGGAACTACCTTCGACCTCAATCTACTCTCACTATGGTCTAGGATAGCGACTCGCCTCTCCTCGTATGAAATATCAGGCTGTAAATAAATCTCCTCCAAAGCAATGTGAGTTTGAGCTAACTTGTCTCAGAGATATTGCCTCGGCGAAGAAATGTGAAATAGATCATGAATTCGATGCGAGTGCTCTGGCAACCCAAGTCTATATGAAATTGGTCCAATTCGCTCAATGATAGGGAATGGACCCATATACCTTGGTTATAACTTCCCTTTCTTCCCTAACCTTATTATTCCCTTCATAAGATATACACGTAATAACACTTGGTCCCCAACATTAAAGTCCAGGAATAATCTCTTGGCATCGGAATAACCCTTGTGTCTATCCTGAACTATCCGTATAAGACTCTGAATCAACTCAATCTTGACCAAAGTATCCTGAATTAACTCTGATCCATGTAGCTTATTGTCCCCCACCTCTAACTAACAAGAAGGAGAACGATAAGGTCTACTATAGAACGCTCAAATATTGCCATACCAATCGTGAACTAGTAGGAGTTATTATACGCAAACTCCAGTAGTGGAAGATACCGCTCCTAACCTCCTTTAGAATCAAGAATACACGTCGCGATCAATCCGCCCTAATCACTTTACTTCGAAATACTCCTTCATTTCCCTCATCATTTCCTCCTGACGCCTGTGAAACTAGTTGCCCTTCTTCCGGGAATATTTCAACGCGATAGGGCCAATATTCTAATGGCTATACCATTCACTATCCAAGGAAAGGTCCCCTCCGCCCTAGGTGCCAACTTACCCCTTTTTATATCATATACTCCCTTCATGGGAGATATCTACAATCTTACTTGACTATTCACATTAGACTTTTACATCTACAGTTGGTCATGACGTAACTTTCGTCATTTTACTCCTCTGCTCAGAGTAGTTCCTGATTATCCTCAAAAATCCAAAATGTGCATTCCTTATACTTTTCAACACTATAGTCACCCCTTTTCGTCTACTCTTCGATTTTTTGTGACACGCCTTGATCACAATGCAACTACATTATCTTTGTCTCATTCTAGTTTTGCCTCTAATTTACTCATGCATCTATGTTTATTTCTGACGTTTCCACGTCTTCTCCTCATGAATGACACTAAAAATCTCAACTATCTAGGGCTCCCATACACCTTATATCCCGTGCATTTCTGCATAAATCAACCGAACGTAACATACTGGTTTTAAATTAAGCCACGACTATACAATAGGGGTACACTCAACCACCCTACTAATCGCAACTTAATCATTCTCACATCAACATCAAATGGCTCTACTGGCTTTAAATCGTAATATAACTATCATTTATTAGTTATAACTACACACACGTATAAAAAATAAAGTACTAAACTTGTGTCCTAAAGGCAAAACATTTCCCAACTCCCGAAGTTGACTATGTTTCATGCGTGGGATGTCTCACAAAGAGAAATCCAAACATGGACCCCCACCGATACACTATTAACTAACATTTTCGATCATCGAGATCCGTTAGGCCCACAGAACACAACCTGTACCCCCAACTTCCCATATTTTGACATAAAAAGTGTACTCATCCACTCTCATGTCACTAAAGACGACATACAACACGACACTCTCATTATCACAAGTCTTCAACGCTATATAAATAAGGGTTATATCTCTCTGCTCGACAAAAAACACATAGCACCCTGAATCATATCAGTAAAAAGTCCCTATGCATCGGGATCAAATATACTTGGACAACATAATCACAGAAGTCTACGAACACAATACCCTTTACACACACACACACACACACACACACATACATACATACATATATATATATATATATATATATATATATATGGGCCCAACCATGTTTCAAGTGATGCCTAGCAAAAACAATATAACTCACCCTGGAATAACAAGAACGATAGTCTTATTACACAATCTACTACCACTCAAACCCTCGGTATTCAGTCACTATACAAGGTAATAATAATATGTTCTAGTCTCATAATCCTCCAAAGGAGCAAAAATTGCTACATAATATAAAAATCCTCTTGGTGTCCACACTCACTCCTCCCCGCAGGCGCCACCAAAAGTCCTGCTGCCTAATAATAAATACATTCATAATAAGGATAATACTGCCAATGCACCCACTAAAACCCGACTCACACTCGAATAATAGTGTTACATGTCATATTTTGACGCACCTATGTCACCCAAATCCTACCTTATGCTCATAAGGATAAAACAAAAATCCATTTCCATTTGTCACTTACCTCGCATAGTTAACGGATCCTTAAGCATAACCCTCATAATGGAACTGACCCATGATCTATTGTAATGGTTGTATATCCAGGATCTCATCCTGCAGTTTCCCCTGCCTCACTTTAGGGCAATCCTTCTCCCGTCTCTCCACAATCGTAGCGACTGCCAGAGGAACTCTTCTGTCTCTGGCCATGGCCCTGCTGGCCTCTTCCTCCCTTCTCTTGGCCCTAATGGCCCTGAGGAAAGGGATGCTAGTTGTTAAGGACCCTATTGGTTCTACCTAGACCCATTATTTCTCGGGTTGGTAACCTATGGGATTAAATCTCTTAGCCCGATTCTCCTGCCAAAAATCTTGCTCCTCCTACTTTTGTACACCACTGACATCGTTCCCATCTACCTTCCCAGTTTGGTTCGTCTCATTTACTCGTTGTGGATAATTTCAATACAGGTGGCCCTACTCACCACATATGGGACACCTTTCTCTTCCATCCCCCTGTCTCTGGCCCCACTGGCCATGTCAGGGTGTTCTTTTTTCGAACCTAGTAGTCTTAGCCCCAATTGCTACCCCCGTTGTCCCTTTGGCTCCGCTAGGCCCATGGAACTCGATGTTGGCCTTAACGGCCCTAACTGAATCCACCATCACTTTGTAGGACTTCCATTGGTCTCAGTCATTTAAATGGGTCCCCTACTGGGTGCACCCTCCGGTGATGCTTCACTAAAACTGTTTTACTCCAATCTTACTCTTTGGCTAGATTCTCCAACCCTTTTGGCTCCCTTCTCATGGAAGCGTTGCTATAAACTTATTAACATATGACCTTAATGACATCGGCATTAGTCATCCTAGTCGAAATTCCCATCCACACTTGTACATTCTTCCCACGAGTCCATTATCAACTTATGGACCCTTTTTCTTCCCCGTATCTCCTTTGTCAGGTACAAAGTTCACTACAAAAGTTAACTTCTCTCTCACGATCGATCTCCATCTGGACCACTTGTGCTATGTTCCGAAACTCCATTAGAATCTCTGTATGAACAGCAGATGGAAGATCTTACGATCAAGCCAAACCCAAAATTCCCTTTATTAATACATCTATCCACTGTTCTGGTGACTAACTCCCATAATTATAAGACTACTTCTGTGAGCAAAATAATTTTGCCTATAATTTAATTATGGGTGTTGCCTCATTCCACCTTACATGATTTTCTTTCGATTATCTCCTTCCATTTGCCCATAACACTCCTTCTCTTCCTCGAATCCTTATAAATGACCCTCCGAAAGAGTTCCTCTGACTCCTCTCTTCCGACTATGCAGGGTGAGTCTGAATTTGCACTATCATTATCTATGACAGTGTTTGGGAAAATACTACTCCTGAGTAATAATCGTATTGTCATTTGTCTGACAATATTCATCGTGACTTCTATCGCGGTCACCATTCCCAAAATACTCTATGGCTTTTATCGATTCTCTCCTCATGTAGTCCTTTTAACGACCATCACTGGTCGTCCCCTATTATTCGGTGTATGAATCCCCAATCGAACGCGTATATGAATCACATTAACTATACTTAGTAGTAGGAGAACGTAAGTGGAATACGTAGAGGAATACAATAATCCTATAGTAAGGCTCTATATAAAATAACGCTAAGCTAAAATGTGAAAATCCGCACAAATCCTAAGGATACTAGAACCTGATGCTCTGATACCATATGTGACACCCCGCCTATTATAATCCTCGGTGATCAGTCCATTATTAAATTAAATAGGAATCATTAATGGTTTCATTCTTAACATCACTGTCGAAATCCAATTAATTACTAATACCCTAATGGCCCGGTGTCAAAATTTAATTTCTTATTAGTAACATGCAATTAATATAAACTAAATAAATGACACTCACCATTTCCACGCACATAATAATGAATGAAAAGATAACGAAATAAATAAATATGTTTGGAATAATACTGCAGACAAAACTCCCGATACAGTCATCCATAAATAAAATCTAAATCCAATGCTGGAAACAAAATAAAAGTACAATGTCTCAATAATAACCACCAACTACTTAGCCAATGTGTCTAGAATTGTTTTTTTTTTCTCATAAAAGAATATAAATACTTAGCCAAAATCATGAGCTTTAGGATTGTTTTGCATGGGTTGTTTTACATGGGTTGGACACTTGTCCTATAAGCTAGACACTCATCTCTTCTAATTTTTTTGCTACAAATTTTCAATTATGACATTCAACTTTGAGTTAATTCAAAATGTGCCACCACGAATTATGCATGTTTATTTATTTACTATAATTTTGTTCAAAAGAAACTTTAGTACAATTTTATTTATTTATTAATAATATGTGATTAAATTCAAGATTTTATTAAATGTGTCACGTCACTAATATTATAAATAAAAATAATTTAATAATATTCTATTATTTTGGAGTCGGGTCACTACATCATACAACTCTAAAAAGACACAAGATTGTAGGTTCCCTTATTCAAAAAAGTACAAAATCAACTCTTTAACATAACATTATTTCTTTTGATTGACCCCAACTGTCAGATATGATACATCAATTTCTTAAAAAAACAGTCTTGTTTAGCCAGCTTGACATGGATCAGCATAGCTATTTCATTGACATCACTTGCTCGAGAAAATTAAAATTAAATTTTCATATTTGTTTGTATTCAGATTGAATGTACTTAATTACACCAATAAATGTTCCTTTCCACTTTGATTTGATGGAATATTTGTGGCATCTTATGTGGTACCATGTATTATTTTATTTCAAAAGTATTTCTTTAATTTCAATTCATAATCTATAAATGATTAGAAAAACTTTTGTTTCACTCATAAGTTGCAAGTACATTAAATAAAATAACTTATAAACTTAAAATTAATCATCCTACATATATATGTTCCCACTTCAATGGCTTCCTTGGTTGATAATGGTAGTTTCCTAGAATGAAGACAGTAGGCTTCACGTAGTGGTATTTTTAATTTAAACAGAGATGGATCCATCTTTAGAGGCGGCATTGGCCCCGTGAACAGAGGAAAATTTGTCTCTAAAGTAGCCATATTAGCTAGCGTAGGAAATAGCGATGGAGTGGCATTGTTCTCCTCATTTGAAAATTAATACAAAGATAGGTTAAATTCAACCTTAGGATGCTTCCATCGATCAGACTTACCACTTTTTATAAAATATTATTTTGCTTAATGCTCTTAAGTGCCATTTATAACAAAAGTATTGTGAAAAATAACATTGCCCAATGCTCTCGATATGTTATTATAAGTTATATCAACTATTGTACTACTTTAGGAAATAATATTTGTCTTATATATTAGTGTCTAGTTTCTTCCTACATGAGTGATACCTTTTAGGTTTTTTATTAAGTTATTGTTAAGATTGAATAGGTAAGCCTATCAAAATCAATACAATTTTCGTATTCCAAATAATTTATAAATAAGAAGAAGTAATGTATTCACGAGAACTTTGGGTACTTTATTTTACATTTTATAGCAAAAAATTATTAAATGGATATGAATGTATGTTTGCATATATAGCTATCATAAATAGTTTCCTTGAATAAATTAGGTCATTGGACCTTTGGTGTAAGTTTTTAGAGGAAGCAACTGACGATGCTATGAAATCGCCATTTATATTTTTATATGTAGCTCAAGCTAAAAAAATGGCACAATAATGGAGATATGCAAACAGATGTGAAAATAAGAGAAGGAGACGAGGGGAAGAGGAGAAACACGATCATGTAAGTGGTTCGGCCCTTGGCCTACTCCACTATGCAGGTGTTGGTGTGTTTGTATACTTAACGATGGAGATCTAATGGCTCAAAATACAATTCTACCACTTTCTCTCTCTAGGGTGAGTTTTTACAAAGTTTTGGCTAGGGTTTGGAATATTTTTATCCTTTTCAAGGAAGGAGATGACAAATATTTATAGTCCTTGGGGTGCACATTGTACCCCCAAGCATGTAATAAGCATATGCAAGGTGAAACTTCCAATAAGATCCTGTAACTTGTACATGGCATAAATATGTCATGATGATGCAATATTCCTCATGTAATCGTGGAGATCTTCTTATAACTGCTTGCCCATGTGGATCAGTCATGATGGAACCCTATATCATACGTGAGATATGTGTCGTCCTGAAAGATCTCGGCCTAGCCAAGGATGAGAAGTCCAATATCCCATGATGGGACTGTTGAACACATCTGTAGTCTCGGCCATGCCAGGATGGAATATGGTCGAGACAAGGCTGCTGATCATGATGATGGGGGCCATTGGGTTGTCTTTGGAGTAAAGTGCCTGATGTCTCGACCTCTGAGGTCCTCAAAACGGGTCTGGCCAGCATCGACTACTGGGCTAGTCTAAAGAAAAAAGTTGAATAGTGTCGGTCGGGTCGTATTTGGCCCGTATGTGTGCAAGGTTATACTTAGGTATATCAATTACCCCTAACCCTTAGCCTTCAATGTGAGTGGAAAGATGAGGGATATTATTAACTAACCCCTTGATGAGGATAAGACCCCTTAGTGCATAGAGATTACAAGACGTGAACTAGATTAGTTGATAGTGGGAGTGACTTTCGAATCCCCAAGTTGAGATGATTGCCAAGTGTCTAGAATTAGGCACATGGCAGTTAGTATGTGGGTCGGCGTGTTGCGTTCCATGGTTAGGGTTCCTTAATGATGAGTTTTTTTGGACTCATGCGCTATTATTAGGTGGTTTAAAAATGACAAAATCCCTCAATTTTCTCTTTTTTCTTCACAAACCCTTTTTGCAAAAAAATGCCCTTTCTACTCCCACTTTATCTCTCTACAATCCATGGTTTTTTGACGTGTTTCTTACTCTAAAACTCTTCTCTATTCGTTTTCCTTCTCTGAGTAACCTTATCCTCCACTTTTCTTTGCCTTTTTTCTCTTCTTTTTGCATTTTTAAGTTTTTCGATTGGACAACAATTTTCGGTGGGTTATTTGGGCTTCTTAGGGGTTAACTGGTGGTTACCTTAGTCGTGGCAGGTGTTTTTAGTTAGTTATAGTAGAAAGATAGGATCTTTTATAGATTTTAACCCTTAGTGAGATTTTTTGGCCTCCTCCGGTCATCTTCTCTAGTGACCTTTATTCAGTTTGTTCTTAGTTTGTTCTTGAGTAAAAACTATTGGGTTTCCCCTTTAGATCTTTAGGTAAACTAAGTCAAACCTACAACCTGTTTGAATGTTTTAAACTTTATACGGACTCCTTAATCAATTCCATATCTCCATAAAGCAGAGGTCGAGGCCAAGAGGAAAGTCAAGGCCGACCTTACACGCCCTATATTTTTTGTTCCCTAAGATGCCATTCATCCTCAAATAATTGAGATCAGTGAGGATTCCATAAGTGGAAACTCGTTTCAAACCTCCCATTTTTCTTCTTCTTCACAGGGATATAGCCATTTTTGTATCCAGGGTATTTGGGGAGGCTGACTCCTTTGAGGAGGCCATGTAAGTTCCTTATTCTCATATGGCAGACTCTGGGGCTAGTGGGTCTGGTGATCATGACCAGACTACTAAGACTTCGATCTTTAAAGATCTAAGATTAACTGTTGCTCAAACTTCTACCCCAATGATAATTTTCCTCTCGACCATAACCAAAGGAGAGTTTCGTAATAGGTTTCCTAGTAGAGTACTGACCATAAAAATCATTAACTCTAAGGATGAGGCTGAGGAAATGCTAGATACGTATACGAGATTAATCTTGATATTCATAGGAGGGTCCCTGATGAGGCCGAGAGGGCTTCTGATGGCTATGAGGGCGAGATTATTGTGTATGAATAGATGTTCAAGGTTGACTTATACCTTCTTGTCCACCCTACTATGCAAACGATACTCACCAGTATGGGCTTGGACCCAGTCCAACTTTCTCCCAATGCATGGAGAGTTTTTCTTGGCTTCATATCTCTTTGGAAGTTCTGCCATAACTATAACCTTCCAGTAAACGTATTCAGGGCATGCTACAATGTATAATGCACATTGGCGTAACCTATCTACTATCATCTTGTGGGTTGGAAATCCATAAAGAAAGTTATTCTCATTAACCAAATATCCAACCATCACTAGAAACCACGATATTTCTTCATGTCTAGTGCATGGGAGTTTTCATAAAATATCGCCTGCTATGCCTCATAGCTGAGGGTCCCATAAAAGTGGGTGATCACTTTAATTTCTACCAAGCTTGACCCCGACTTGAGCATAAACGATCATGAAAATATTGACAAAATTTGAGGTCAGGGGTACAATGGTGGACTCGTGCAATCTGAGCAGCTTATGACCCCTAAAATTCGGGCTAAGACGGGACTGGGGGTTAACCCCCTTACTGAATTGTGCAAGTTTCCCTTCTGAATTATGGTGTCATGTTTATTTGATCTCTTTTGATATTAACATCTTCTCAATTTTTGCAGATCGTCTAGACAATACTCTAGAGGCTATTTGGAAGATGGTAGCTCCTAATATTTTTAATATGTTCAATAAATTCGGGAAGAAGCTGGCAATCTTGACCCTAACAAAAAAAATGACCACCAGCAGCCCTAATAATACCAAGGCTTCTAAAAAGAGTAAAGAGGTCGTTAACGATACCCCTATCCCTTCTCCATATAAGAAAATCAAGAAAGATGTCTCGTCCAAAGGGGGAAAGATAAAGTGATCTCCATCTCGTCTGACGTTGCTCTAGCAGCCCATCTAAAGCAGTTGAACCTTGGTGACGAGTCCTTGATCGGTGACCCGAAGCAATCCAGGGCCACCACCACTTCAATGATGCCTAAAGTCAATAAATATTTCTTGAAGTTTATGGACGCCTCTCATCTCATCCACTTTGTCATTCACAAGGCTACTCAGGTAATTGTCTCAAACTTATTTATTGATTTCTTAATACCTTCTAAAAATGTTATCTCGTACTAACCCATATCCTTTATTATTTTGTAATTTCTATTAACCTTTACACGTCTTGGTGAGTGGGTCCAAAAAGTCTAGGACACCCACAAGGTTGAGAAGGAATTAAACAAATAGATGAACTTTAAGGACGCGGATCATTAGAAATTCATGGCCGCGCTCTAGCAGAAACACTCAAATACTTTAGCTAAGCTTAAGAAGGAGCACGATGACGCGCTAAAGGACCAAGCCAATAAGTATATAGCCGGCGTTGATGCTACTATGAAAAAGGCCATGGAGGAGGCAAATGATAAGGCCTTATATGAATTTAAGGCCTCGACTGAAGATGAGGTTAAAGAAAAGACGATAGCCGACTTCAAGGCCTCTAAGGAGTTCATAGGTTATGCCTTCCAATACCTTGAAAGGTGAGTAGTGATGGTTTGTCGTTAGTCTATCCTTAAACTTCTAGAGGTTGGAGTCCTGGCACTGTGGGACTTCAAATCCATCTACCTTTAAAATCCTCTTATTAATGTTGTCTTAGCCAAGGTAGAGGCTGCAGCTACTGCTCCTATATAAACTGCGGCCAAGACTATGGAAAAAGTTAAGGTTGAGCTCATTGAGGGCGATCCAACTGAGGATGAAGCTCAAACTCAACTTTCGACGGACTAGGTCATCTCCAACCAAGCTGAGTATCTTCCACAAGAGACAGTGAAGTTTCTTTTTGCTAATTATTGGGCAGAAGCCGCTGGCCTGACATGCTCATTGCAATTCTAACTAATAATTTTTATAACTAACATCTTTTGAACAATCTGTAACATCGTCTCTGGTCATTGTCTGTAATTTTTTGAACCATATTTTGTGAATTTGATGAATCGATGAATGGATTTTCCTTATTATCTCAATTTCATATCTGCTTTGTAATTTGTTGAAGTGTATTGTCTGCATCTTTACAATTGTTAATGAAATTGTAATGGGCCGACATATAATTCAAACTCATAACTCCTTCTAGTATGATGCTTGAACAACTCATAGTAACCGTTTTCAATTTAAACCCACCAGATTAATGATGTTGATCGTAAGTCCTCTCTCGTCTTAGCCGAGAAAGGTCACCACGTAGTGGTGTTCATATAACCATTAATTGATTTTCAATTTGAAATAACCAAGTCAATGATGTTAATTATGAAGTCACCAAGTTAATGATGTTAATCACGAGTCCCCCTCATCATTTTTTGAGAGTGTATGGACGAGTTTTGCCTCTTCATACACTCTCGTTTTCACCGACGGAGAGACAAAATTTAAAGCCACCAAATTAGTGATGTTAATCATGAGTCCTCCCCCCTTATCGTTTTTTAGGAGTGTATGGATGAGTTTCTCCTCTTTATACGCTCTCGTCTTCACCAAGGGAGATACAAAATTTAAAGCCACCAAATTAATGATGTTAATTGTGAGCCCCCCTGTATCATTTTTGGGAGTGTATGGACGAGTTTTGCCTCTTTATATACTCTCGTCTTTGCCTAGGGAGAGACAAAATTTAAAGTCACCAAATTAATGATGTTTGAAATAACCATTATAAAATGATTTTTAATAGATTCTTTGTGTTTTTCACCACCTAAGTGATGTTGTCACACTATTCCCCTCTCTCGGTGTAATTAAGAGTTCATGGACGAGACAAGACTTCCATGGTTTCTCGTATCACCGAGAGTGAGTCAAAACTAATTCACCATATAAATGATGGTATTTAGATTAGATCGATTCAAACCATACATTGGATAATTGAACATAAAGATGTGAGGAAACACCTGTATTTTTTCATTCATTGTTCTACCTCAATTTTCTTACAAAAAAACATTGTCATATGAGTATTGGAACCACCATCCAACTTGCCAAAGTTACAAAATCAATGATAGTATCCTTTTAAATGATCTGCATTCCATGGATTGGAGAAAGGTTGTCTTTCTAGGTTCTCTAGTCTGTAAGTTCCAGGGACGACCTCTTCAGTGACTCTGTATGGGCTATGCTAGTTTGGAGGCAACTTGTTCTGCTTATGCCAAACCTTTTTAACATTAAATATCCCACAGCAATTGGCCTCCCTCTGATCCTCTTATTATAGAATTTGGTTGTCCTCTGTTGATAAACCTCTTATCTCACTTTAGCATCCTCTCGTATTTCTTCTATTAGGTCCAATTTCAACCTCCTTTCTTCATTGTTGGTCTTAGGTTTATAATTTTAGACTCTGTGACTGGGAAGACCGATTTTAGTGGGGACTACTACCTCTAACCCGTAGGCAAACATGAAGGGTGTCTCTACAGTTTGAGTCCTCTCTGTCGTCCTATACGCCAATAAGATTCCATACAACTCCTCCGTCCACCTTATCTGACTTTAGCATCTTCCACCTTCTTTTGAATGACATCTAGTGACTTCAGTTTGGACGTTAACTTGAGGTCGTCCAGGTGTAGAATAGAATTATTTTAACCCCATTCTTTCAGAATATGCCTCCAATGATTTATTCTTCAACTGTTTCCCATTGTCTGGAATAAGCGTATTGGGTAGGCCATACCTGCAGATGATGTTTCTCCAGATAAACTTGAATGTCTTCACCTCTGTGATGGAGACCATGGCTTTTACCCATTCATAAAAGTAATCAATGGCCACAATCAGACACTGATATCCACCTAGTGCCTTTAGAAGTGGTCCGACCAGGTCGATCCCCAAACTACGAATGATCATAGGGAATCAATGGACTAGAGTGGATGATGAGGCTGGTGGGGAAAACTCGTATAACGCTGACACTTATTACATTTTTTCACATGGTTGGCCGCATCCCTGTCCAAGGTTTGCCACTAATAACCATGTGTTAAAATCCTCTTTGTGAGAGATCTTCCTCCCATGTGGCTTGTACATGACCCGCCATGGATGTCACGCAAGGTATAGTCAACCTCTTTAGGATGAACACGTTTGAGGAGGAGCATCAGGAAGACTTTCTTGTAGAGCATGTCTCTTATAATAGTGAACTTCACCGCCCGATATCAAAGTTTCTTTCTCTCGGCTTTAGTGTCTAAGAGCTCCCCATCGTTGATGTATTTGATCAAAGGACCCATCCAAGAGTCTCCCAAGTTCAAGTTTAAATAAAGTTCCACTCCATAATCGTATTCCTTAATATTGGGTCTATACAAAATCTCCATAAAAATGGTTTGCCTAATTTATATTCTTGTGGCCGAGGCTAACCTCCTCAATGCATCAGCTCATCTGTTCTTAAGCCCTGGGACTCTCTTCACCTTTACTTCCTTGAAGTTAGCCAAAAACTTTTTCACCATTGCTAAGTACTTAGTCATTTTCTCATCTTTAGCCTCGTAGATCCCCAAAATGTGGTTCACCACTAGCTGAGAGTCACTGCATACTATCATGTGGATGACATTCAATACTTTGGCCAAGGATAGGCTGATCAATAAAACCTTGTACTCAGATTAATTATTTGAAACTTTGAAACTAAACCTTAAGGCATATTCAATATTGGTCCTATCTGGAGATGACAATATGAGTCCTACCCTACTACCACTTTCACCACAGGAGTTGTCCACAAACAGACTCCATTTTGGGCTGTCGTTTGAGAAAGGATCCTCCTTTACTGCCCCATTTTTTAATAAAACATCTTTTTTTGTAGAGTCGGCTCTCATTTCATTAGCTGGTGGTGGACTTGGGGTTGACTTTTTAGGCAATATCGTAGCTTCATCTTTCCTAACATTGGTTTTGACCCAAGTGAATTCGGCATAAAATTTGCTAAAGCCTGACCTTTAATTATGGTCCTCGGCTGATACATGATGCTGAATTCTCCTAACTCAATTGACCAAGTCATCATCCTACCCAATTTCTCAGGTTTATGAATGACTTGCCTCAAAGGAGTGTCAGTGAGTACCACCATAGTATGAGACGCAAAATATGGCTTCATTTTTCTAGAGGAATGGATCAAAGCATATACTAGTTTCTTCATTCTAAGATACTTGAGTTCGTCCCCTTGAAGATCCTTACTGTTGAAATACATAGGCTTTTGTACCCCCCCCCCTAATAATCTCGTATGATTGCAGTGCTGATGGTTGACTCAGATATTGCTATATACAAAAATAGTTTATCCCCCTAAATCGTCCGAGACAACAACATCAGGGATCCCAAATAAGTTTTTAAATCTTGAAAAGTCTTATCACATTCTTCATCCTAGATGAATGTTTTTCTCAAGATCTAAAAGAATGGTAGATAATTAATATTAGCCCTGGAGATGAAGTGGTTTAGAGTGACAACTCTCCCTGTCAACCTTTGCACGTCCTTTATCATCTTTGATGTTTTCATCTCTATCAATGCCTTAATTTTTTGGGGGTTTGTCTCAATCCCACTTTGGTTGAAGATGAATCCGAGGAACTTTTAGACGCCAATGCCTAACACACACTTTGTCAGATTCAATTTCATCTTATAAAGATCCATGGTATCGAACGTCCTCTCAAGGACGGTCACATGGTCCTCGGCCTTGAGGCTCTTCGTGAGTATATCATCAACATAAACCTTCATAGTTTTTTCGATCTGGTCTTTGAACATTTTATTGACCAACCTCTGATAGGTTTCCTCTACGTTCTCAAGGATGAATGACATGACCTTATAGCATTAGGTTCCTTTATTTGTGATAAAGGAAGCCTTCTCTTCGTCGGCTTTATCCATGAAGATCTGGTCCATATTATCTATAATAGGTAAAGGGAAGATATCTTTAGGGCAAACTTTACTTAGATCAGTGAAGTCTACACACATCCTCCATTTTCTATTAGCTTTGGACACGATAACAACATTAGATAACCAATCCGAGTATTGCACTTCGTGAATAAACTCGATTTATTGGAGTTTTTTAGCCTCGTCTTGGATGACCTCATACATGTCTTTAGCTTAGGTCCCCCTCCCATGTTTCACTGGCTTGGCATCCTTATCAATGTTCAGTCGATGGCAGATAATTTTGAGGGCTTTGTGTCAAAGCAAAAGTTGTGGATGAACCTCTCGACTAACTGTTTGAAATTCTTGATTGAGTTCATAGGCAGAGATGTATACCACATGTGAGTTGTGTCGATGAGGATGCCGGAGAAGGCTCGACATCTTATTTCATCTAAGACGGAATAAATGTCAGCCACAGATTGATACATCTTAATGTAGTATATCGGGTTAGTATTATCATCATATTTTGGAGTCACAGTTGAGGCTTGAACCTAGTTAGAGTTGGGAAGCTTATTATCTTAGCTACAAAGGGAGAACCTTATAAGTAGCCCCCTTGGATAGGGTTTCATCTTTTCAATAGATCGTCGATCTTATCCTATAGTCTCTAAATTAAACTATTCCACGACTTTTCTACTGTCGCTATATTATCTCCTCCGCCCTTTTTATCGTTGGAACAGGTACTTGCTCTTAGCTAACATTCCTTTGACGACTGTTCACTTCCCTTTACTATCCTTCTAGGCCTTCTTGTGGCCTAACATTGCCACATATTCCATTTCCTCTAGAGGTAGCGTTGTTGTGAGTTCGAGAAAGTCAACCTTGTAAATCTTCGACAGGGTCGAGACAATCAAATTCTGACCCTATGCTAAGCCTATCAAAGGCTGAAGTTCTGGTTCGGCCTTTTGGTGTCGGCTTAAACTGTTTCCCCTATAGGTTGGCACTGGGCAAACTGTGTTACCAAAAATTTCATATGGTTCCTAACAATCGTCTTTATCATACTCTTGATCGTCTAGACCCTCTTGCACTTACTTCCCCAAGATGAAGTCGGCTAATGTAGGCCACATCTCTCTACCTCTAATGGAATTGCACCTCTTTATGTGGGGTCGGGGGTGGTCCCCCTATCATCATATCCATAACATCTTTGGCGACTGGAGTGATCATCTCCTCCGCAGTTCCTGAAGTCCTTGCCATCATGGTTTGGCTAAAATCTATAAGTTGTTCTTACATCTTTTATTGGATGGCCACCAGCGAACACAGCGTCGCTACCATGTCAGCAATTTCGGACTGAGGTAGCGCCTGTCTTGAGTTGGGGTCAATGTTTGGTGGCTGATTTGAAGTCATATCTCCGGTTAGAGTGTATATGAGCTAACGGAAGCTTGAATGTCCCAACTAGAACTCTTTTAAGGGTGATACAGGCCCAGCAAAGGTGGAGTTGGATCACCACCAGAGATTCAAGTAGGGGATAAGCCAGAAAACAGAGGAAGGAGATGAAATCTTGCATCCCACGGATGGCGTAAAAAATGATGATGCTATGAAATCACCATTTATATTTGTATATGTAGCTCAAGCTAAAAAATAGCACAATAATATAGATATGCAAACAAATATGAAAATAAGAGAAGGAGATGGGGGAAAGAGGATAAACATGGTCATGTAAGCGGTTCGGCCCTTAGCCTACTCCATTGTGCAGGTGTTGGTGTGTCTATATACTAAACGATGGAGCTCCAATGGCTCAAAATACAATTCTACCTCTTTATCTCTCTAGGGTGACTTTTTACAGAGTTTTGGCTAGGGTTTGGAATTTCTTATCCTTTTCAAGGAAGGAGATGACAAGTATTTATAGTCATTAGGTTGTACATTGTACCCCTAATCATGTAATAAGCATGTGCAGGGTGAAACTTCCAATAAGATCCAACAACTTGTACCTGGCACAAATATGTCATGATGATGCAATATTCCCTCACGTAATCATGGAGATCTTGTTATAACTACCTTCCCACGGGGACCAGTCATGCTGGAACCCTGTGTCACACGTGAGAGATGTGTCGTCCTAAAAGGTCTCAGCTCAGTCGAGGATGAGAAGTTCAATATCCCATTATGGGACTACCGAATACATCTGCAGTCTTGGTTATGTCGGGGTGGCATAAGGCTGAAATGAAGCTGATGATGATGATGATGGGAGCCCAGTGGGTTGTCTCTAGAGTGAAGTGCCTGATGTCTCGACCTCTGAGGACCTCGAAATGAATCTGACTGGCATCGACTGCTGGTATGGTCTGAAGAAGAGAGTTGAATATTATCGACCGGGTATCAGCAACTATCATTAGACTTATATACTCTGCTCGAATTTCATTATCGATATCAATTTAATGTACTAGTTTTAGTTAGGTAAATTTAGATGTTGTGAGGAAATCATAATATTTGTTGCTACATTTGTGTTCTCATTTAATATTGTAATATACTTTGCAGTTTGCTATTCATATATGCTACTCAATTTCAATATTATAAGTGTTGACTCACGTGTTCATCAGTTAAAAAATTAGCCATTTGCAATTGTTGGAAGTGTATCGTTTTAGTGTGTGTGAAGCTAAATCGCATAAGAAAATAGTATGGATGATTGCTATAGAATAACATTTCCTCCCGCGACATTTTTGAGACTACAAAACTTGAAAAGTTACAAAAATCAAGGAAAAAATGCAAACAATGTTACGCACTCATCAAAATCATTTTAATTCGTATTAATTTTTACCAAGTATTATTTATTATTCCAAGTAAATTTATCACTCATTTATTTTTATGTTATACGTGTATTAATGAAAAAAATTGAATTTGTACTCAACAAAGCTAATTATTAATTCTCTTTACGTATAAATGTCTATACATAATATTTACAAATAGGGGAGTTGTGGTTTGAACAATTATCATTGTGATTCACCATTTTTTTTGGCTCATCATACTCATTTTCCTATGTTTCAATTCTCTGAATTTGGGGGGGCATTCAATGAGTGAAATTATTAGTCATTTTGGAACCTGTATGTAGGAATCTTAATCTTTTCATTTTCTAGATTGTAGTATATGTCAATCAGATTCTAGGCAATCACATACAAAAATAAATAATTACTTGATTTGTGTACTCTAGAATAATGTATAATTATAATTTTAAAAGCTTTATAAACTAACCATCTTTCTATCCATAAAGTGTTAATAGTTGGTGAATTCTCTTAATTATCTGTTTTTGTTTTATTCAACACTCATAACTATTTATTAATTACTATATTTTGGCTCTTTTTACTTCAACATTATTTTTCTTGTTCTCACACCTTTTTTGAGATACTTATTGGCATACATGTTTAGATTTAGTCAAATACACTTTCAAAATTGAAAATGACAAAATCGTTAAACTGACATTAAGGCTTATGATTATTGCAATTAATCTATCCCAATTATATTCAAAAGGGATAGCTCTGGAATATTTTTCGTTCAAAACATATTACAGGACATGAGCATTTCAAGTTATGAAATCGAGGATGCTCAAAAGAAAGTTAGAGAAGGATCTCCAGATATGCATATCGCACAACAGTTGAGCTCTCAATCTACAGAAATAAAGTTGTCGAGAATGAAAACAATATAAGGACGTCAAAGAGACTTAAATCAGCAAGGCAACCTTCAATAATTACTTTTACATGCATAAATTGACATCAGAATATTAGCTTATTATCTAAAACCTCTAAATATTTTAAATTGAAATGTCATTAATTTGCAGGAGTAAAAGAATAGACATCAAGGATTGAGTCAGCATAATGACGTTTGGAATGCTGAAGACATTTTCAAAATTGAAATTCAATATTCATTATGTTTTGGGTTTTCATTAATACAATACATCTACGGAGATAAACTTTTATACAATAACATTTTGTTTTATCAATATTATGCGACCACATATGTCATTTACATATAATGAAATAATATATTAATGCGAGTATAATCGATGACTGTAGGGAGTTTTCTCCATAGGGAGACAAAAATCAACTTGTTCGTCCATATTGCTCTCACACCCCTCTTCCTCTCTTCTTCTTCTTTTTATTTCCCACCTTTTCTCATGATTTCTCTCTTCTCTCCACTCTTCATCACCACCTTTTCTCCGGTCATCCCCATTGCCAAGGTAAGCTAGTGAAATATTATATTTTCTTTAGACAAGATATAGATATAGATATCTATATTATGCCTATAATACAATAGTATTACATGTTTTAATGCCCATTATTAGAATCAATTGCCTTTACTAAAGACCCTCTTCTCCAACTGCTTTTACTACCTCCACTCCCTTGGAAAACAAATAGCCAGTAAAATTATAATACCAAACCATGTGAAATAAGAATTTCGAAGGTCTGTTCGTCTACCATGTGTAGAAATGTTCATATAACCTATTACTCTCCCATACGTAACCATTCATTTTTTATCATGGCATCTGTAACGGTCTGGAGACTAGCTTATTAAGATACCTCAAAGAAAGTGATGGGTTTTAAATAAATAGGGCTGATAGGAAGTTAGTTCTGAAGCTCTATAGGGATTCTTTTTTTGTGTGTGTGAAAGTGGAAGATGATTTTTATTTGTTAAGGGGATTCTACAATACCATCATTGAAACTCTGAAACTGTTGTGGAATATCAAAATAGAGCCCAAAATGATCACTATCAATAGCTTTTTTCACATCATTAAGTGACTTTAGCTAGCACAAATGAAGCACAAGACCCCTTATCCAACTGAAATAGAAATGCTTAAATAAATAAGTACAATATTTCTCGGACATAAATAAACTGAGAATGGGAGACACATGCCCTAACTGAGAAGTTTAAATACTAGAACTAAAAGGATAGAAGTGGAGGTGTCTAAATGCGAGGACCTACAACTTCCATAATGGCTGCAGCATGTCAAAAGATCCAATGTTCTAACTGTGGTGTCCCTGTGGCTGGGCACCTAAAATAATACACACGAAAAGAGATTTTTTCAAGAGACGGGTTAGAGCCCGGGTGTAAAAGATTTTAAAACAATTTAACAAGTAATTTAAAGATGTTATAAAGCAAATATAAAACACATGTTAGATTTTCGCACACTCACTTGAGATTCTCACCTCTCAACTAATGTGCCCACCTAACGTACCGCTAAACTTCTCTAGACATAATTCTCATCTAACTAGTTTGTAGATAATTTTATCATCCGTAGTATTATCCCTAAATCCCGCTGTACCATTACTATGCATTGTTCTTATATATACTAACGCGAGTATAAGTTTCACAAAAGCTGTTTAAGGGTTCACATCCTTAAGTTATTTAAGAATTCTTCATCTTCTTATGGAACTCGCAATACTTTTCCCTATTCCTCATATCAGGGTCCGACTTCAGTTTCTTTGGCCACCTTATCTCCTCGTTATTCTTGATTTCTTCCAAGACATGATTAATACCCATTTTCAAAGGAGTATAATTATCGAATTTCTTCAGGACTTCCCATGACGACTTATTATTTTTGGAATGCTTGTCACCGCCATTGCCCTTATGCTCTTTCTTCTTAGATTTGTCGAATTCCACCTTGGTTTCTTTATCCATATTCTTCTTCGTAGCCATAGCCTCCTCGGCATTCATGATTTTGTCCGCTTTTGCCATCAACTCTGACATAGTTGTAGGTGGATCTTTGGCCAAAGTGTAATATAATTTGTTAGGCAACAACCCACTCATCAAGGCGGTGATTGCTGTCTTTTCTTCATAATCTATGACTTCCAGCTTCTCATTATTAAAACGAGTTATGTAATCTCTAGTACTCTCACCAGATTTTTGTCTAACACTTAACAAGTGTGCTACTCGTTTTACTGGCTTTGCTCCAAAATAGAAATTACTGATGAACAATTCGGCCAATTGAAAGAAAGTTGAAATCTTACCCCGAGGAAGATTGTTGTACCATATCTGGGCAGACCCAGTAAGAGTTCCTGAGAATGCTATGCATCTCATCTCGTCGGGGACAGCATAGATGTCGGCAGCAGCTTGATACTGCTCTATGTGCAGAACAGGATCTGTCTTTCCATCGTATTTGGGAGTTACCACAGGGGCTTTAAATTTTGACGGGGTAGGAAAATCCACAATGGCCTGGGCAAAAGGTGTCCCTTGAATAAAAGTTCGTTGTAGGGGATTCTTCGCCTTAGCCATTTCTCCCAATCTATCTTCCAACCGCTGAATGGAACCTTTCCACGCATCATTTCCTTCCTCGGGCCTATTAGTTCGAGAAATTGATTGTTCTGAGGTGGCCTCCTGAGATCTATCTTGACGAGCAACTGGTCGTGATTGTGCTGATCCTTCTCTTAGATCTGATGGTTGTCGAAAACTCCTCGACATGGTCTTAGGTGGACTCCTATTCCTCCTAGGGCCTAATCGACTGAAAGGAGACACCCTGCTCAATCTTTCCAAGGCACTGGGTCTCTCTGGAGAGAGATTGATACGTTGATCAGTATTTGTAGCCCGTATTGAAGAAGTTCGCCCAAGTTGATAAGAGAAATCATCAGATTCCTCATTACGATATGACTCAGTACGCCTGGATCGTGAAGAAAGTAAATAAGTTTGTCTCTGACCACTTCTCTGTCCTGAACGTGCAGGTACTCCGCCATGAAGGGTTTGTATGAGTTGCCGCATTGTTTCTTGCATGGCGGTTTGTCCTTGAGCCAGATTCGTCATAATTCCAGCCAGATCTGGAGCAGTTGATGGTGCAGAGGGATTTGGAGGATTCCCAATGTTCCCAGCATTTCGATTGCTGTATTTCGGATTATCTGTCATTGATGATGAATGATTTTTGGTGAAAAACGATAATAACAGTCGTTTCCCACAGACGACGCTAATCTGTTGATGTAAAAAATTAGATTGCTTCTAATTATTTAATCACAGATAAATATAAATGAGATAAAGAATTTTAAAGTGGTTCAGCCTTATAAGAATGGCTTACGTCCACTGTTTCTGTTATTGCCAAGTGTTTTGGAGTTCTCGATAAGTAATTCTATCAAGAAAATCCGGTCCCCTTGAATGAGGGTGATACAATGTATTTATAGCCCTTAGGCTGTACATGTGAAAGGGTAAACAATTAATGCCTTTTAAGAGTATACATCTGTATGATAAGCATTCAATGAATAATTGAACTGTTGATTATCTGGCAATCAATGCTGTGGCCGAGATGCAGCTCGGACCGCCTTAGTTGCTCGTCGTTCAGGAGTTCCTCGGAGTGTTGGAGTTCCTCGGAGTACACTTGCTTCTCGGAGTGAGTATGACTTGGTCGGGGAAATAAACTTCCTCGTTGCTATTGTGCCACGTAGATTGACACGTGTCTTCTTATTATTCGTCTATATCAGCATACTAATTTTGGTATCAACACTTCTCTTCCAAATTCCCGATGAAAATTACTCTTTTGCCCCTTTAACATTTTTTCTCTTATTTTCATTCTTTCTTATGATTTCTTCTTTCTTTGTATGCATCAAATATTTACAAAAGTGATGAAAAATATACGAAACTCGGCATACTCGTTAGAAAATGTCAGTAGCAATGATATGAGATAAATCCACTCAAATTACACTTCGCGGAGCAATAAAAGGCTGTAAATTACGGGGATAAATACGAAGAATTTATGCCTAATCAGGAGGCGAGCATGGTTCCAAGTTTATGGGCTACGCACATACCTACACACCCATATGACCGTCATCACTATCATTCTCATAGATAGTCCGTACCTAGGTTCCATGTTCTGAGGTACCAAATCTAAAATCCCCCCAATTGGGCTCATCAGTATAATACTGTCCCCTTTCCTAAATAATCTCCCACGATAGAAAGCAGCGTAGGTATGTTATACACATAGAAAATCGATCATATAGGTATTCACGCAACCTATACCAATTAGTAGGTATACACAACCTAAATACATATTTGTATGCGATATAGTTCTCACTATACTCCCGATATTATTCAATTACGATTGTTCTCTCTATCGTACCTCATGTAAAGAGATTCATAATCCCAAGTATCTTTTAAACTAGTTAATCCCACTTTTATACTACTAACATATCATAAGGAGTCACGAAATAACTGTAAAACAAATTGCTCGAGAAAAGAACCGATACGGTCCTGAATGATTAGCTCGGTTCGACCCTTAAAAAATCTGTAGAAAAATGGATCGATTCGAATTTGTAAAAAAACGAACCGATTTGGTCCTATAGAAAAACGAACCGATCCGGTGTTGTAGAAAAATGAACAGATCCAGTCGACTTCTACTTCTTCAAATTGCGTTTTCCCACCATAAATGATACTAAAACCTCTATAGAACCATCCCAAATACCAATCCAACAATTCTAATCGATGTTCTGATATATTTATGTGATTTCTAACAATCTATGATCATTAAATCATGCATAACTCCTAGTAAATTTTGAAATCCCCAAACTAGTTCATTAAACCCTGGTTCTTCAAATTCACATTAAAGAATACAAAAAATTTCAGATTTATACATCATACTGAATTCTCAATTCATGATTTCTAATATACATAGATGAAGAGTTCAACCTTATTATCTCTAGATTCTAATTAGTTACTCTAACTCTCCAATTTCATCAAATAAACACCATATTTATATTCAAGTTGAACCTACACTAACTTGGGTTCCATTACTGCTCTAAATTAAGCAAGTTTAAACACTTGCCTCAAAAGTGAAGGTATGATCCATTGGTGTAGTTAGTATGGTTGTGTTCTACGTTCTCTGATCTATGCCGTGGTGGTTTCGGTGGTGCAAGATGGTTGTTCTTAGCTTTAGACTCCTAGATATGGTTCTCCCTCTTCCTCTGTAACTCCCCCTTGAATTTTATGAATGATAAACCTAATATCCCTTACGTAACTGACATAATACCTCTCCTAATTTCGTAGGTAATTAATGCCTAAAAATAAAAATTACCAAAACGCCCTCCCGAGATGTCGGTTAGGCCTAAGATTGCCCCGGGACCCAAACTAAACCCCCGGGTACACTTTTTTTACTATCTCAACCCTTTCAAACTCAATGGTGCACTCAAAATGACCATTAGGATTGCTTAAAAATAATTTACTTTTATTACATTAATTTAGTCCCGACACTACTGACATGCACGTTCCGACTTAATTACCGTAACTGTCGTATTTCCCACTCGTGATAATTTATATCACTTCACAATCATATCCATAATTATATATTACTTTATTCGCTCAGTAATATTCAATAAAGTTCTCACTAACAAATACTAACTCTTATCTCGCTATTTAATATTTATTTTAATCCAGATTAATTATCAATTAATTTCCCATATTTAATTTATTTAATCCAATATATAAAAATCATAAAATACGAGGTGTTACATACTTCCCCCCTCACAACGGAATTTCAGAAATTCGGAAAAAGATAGTATACCTGGTAAAAATAATTTAGATATTTCTCGCGCATCTCATCCTTGCACTCCCAAGTTGACTCCTCGACATTATGGTGCTCCCATTGAACGTGCACAAGTGGCATTACCTTAGACCTCAATATCCTATCACTATGGTCTAGGATAGACACCGGTCTCTCCTCATATGAACTATCAGGCTGTAAATCAACTTGTTCCAGTGCAATATGAGTGTGAGCCAACTCATCCCGAAGATATCATCTAAGTGAAGAAATATGGAACACATCATGTATACAATGCAAGTGCTCCGGCAATCTCAATCTGTATGCTATCGGTCCAATCCTCACGGTAATGGGAAACGGCACCACATACCTCGATGCCAACTTCCTCTTCTTCCTAAATCTCATTATTCCCTTCATAGGAGATACACGCAGAAGAACTTGATCCCCCACAGCGAACTCCCGAAAGAACCACTTGGCATCGGTGTAGCTTTTTTGCCTGTCCTGAGCTACCCGTATACGACTTTGAATCATCTCAATCCTGGTTTTCGTGTCCTATATTAACTACGGCCCTAGTAGCTTATTGTCCCCCACCTCTAACCAACATGTAGGAGAACGACAAGGCTTACCGTACAATGCCTCGAATGGGCCTATGCCAATTGTGAACTGATAGGAGTTATTATAAGAAAAATCCACCAGTGGAAGGTAATGCTCCCAACCTCCCCTAAAATCAAGGACACACATACGCAACATATCCTCCAGCATCTGATTAGTGCATTCAGTATGCCCATCAGTCTGCGGGTGGTAAGTTGTACTCAACCGTAGCTCGGTGCCCATAGCCTTCTGAAAGCTCTCCCAAAAGAGAGACACAAAAATCTTATCCTAGTCTGACACGTTATCAAGAGGCACTCCATGTAATCTCACAATCTCAGTGATGAATATCTGGGCATACTGACCTGTCGTGTAATCAGTCCATACTGCCAAAAAGTGAGCTAACTTTGTCAACTGATCCATAATTACACATATGGAATCGTGACCCCTCTGAGAAGTAGGCACCCCTATGATATAATCCATGGAAATTCTCTCCCATTTCCACATTGGGATCTCCAATAGATGAAGAATCTCTCCCCATTTCTAATGGTCCACTTTGACTAACTGACAGGTGGCACACATTAAGACGAACTCAGTAATGTTTATATTCATGCCACTCTACTAATATTGTTGCCTCATATCCTGGTACATATTATCCCCATCGAGATGTACAACAAATTGAGATCTATGCGACTCTGTCATCACCACATGTCATAGATCCTCCCCTATGGAACAACCAGACGTCCATTGAAGCGCAAGCCTCCCTCAGAACTCACTGAATAAGACTCGGCTCCCTCTGCCAGAAGGTGTCTAATCCTCTCCTAACAAAACGGATCCACTGCCTGGGCCTGTATAACCCTCATCACAATCTAATGTGTAAATGTCATAACAGATATAAATGATCGGAACACTCCATCCTGATTTCCTAAATCCTTCCATTTTGCTTTCCACTCCTCGGCCACCTCACCTACTAGACTACAGTTTAACGCATCAGCAACTACGTTAGCCTTCCCCGGGTGGTACTGGATCTCAAACTGGTAGTCCTTCATAAATTCAAGCCACCTGCGATGGCTCATATTTAACTCTCTATGAGTGAATAAGTACATCAATGATTTATGATCTGTGAACAGGAGAAATTTCTCTCCCAATAGATAATATCTCCAAATCTGAAGTGCAAACACGACTGCTACTAAATCCAAGTCGTGGGTGGGGTAATTCTTCTCGTGAGACTTAAGCATGAGGGAAGCATAAGTTATAGCCTAATCTTCCTGCTGTAGTACTCCACCAAGCCCCTGTAACAATGCATCAGTGTAAATAAGGTACTCCACTCCTGCCCTGGGGAGCTCTAGTATGGGTGCTAAAGTCAACTTATCCTTTAGCTCATCAAACTCCAACTGACACGCATCATCCCAGATATATGGTATGCCCTTAAGAGTCAAATTATCCATCAAACTCGTAATCTTTGAGAATCCTCGAATGAATCGTCTGTAATAATTGGCTAACTCCAAGAAACTCTGCACCTTCGTCGGTGTCGTGGGTTATCCCAACTCCCTCGCCGCTGACACTTTGTTCGGGTTCACTGATATCCCACTCTCGGATATAATATGCCCCCAAAACTGTACCTCTCTTAAGGTCTACAAAACCCTACGTAGATGCTCGGCATGTTCTTCCTCGATCCATGAATAAATTAGGATGTCATCTATGAAGACAATGGTGAATTGATCCAAGAACTCTCTGAACACCCTGTTCATTAAGTCCATAAATATTATCGGCGCATTGGTTAGCCTAAACGGCATAACCTAAAACTCATAGGATCTATATCTCATCAGAAAGGCAATTTTAGACTTGTCTTGCTCCCAGATACGTAACTGATGGTATCCCGATCTTAAATTTATCTTCTAGAAGAATGTTGCTCCTCTCAACTGGTTGAATAAGTCATCGATTCGAGGCAATGGATACTTATTTCGTATCGTGACTTTTTCAACTCCCGATAATCCACACATAATCGCAAGGATCCATCCCTCTTCTTCACAAATAGAACTAGGGAACCCCAAGGTGAGGTACTCCTCCAGATGAAACCATATCCCAATAGCTGCTTAATCTGATCACGTAGCTCCCTAATTTCCATAGGAGCCATACGGTACGGTGTATGAGCTATCGTCCATGTGCTCGATGTTAAATCAATTACGAACTCTATCTCTCTACTCGGCGGTATTCCAGGTATATCCAAAAATACATCGACACACTCAAGAATAATCGGAATCGAATCAAGGGAAATCGCAACTCCCCTAGAGGTCTCCTCCTCTATATAAAACAAGTGAGTGGACGATCCTCCTTCGGTGACATCTCCTGACTAGGGATAGTGAAAATAATGCTCCTACTAAAGCAATCATTCATGGACCTATATGCGACTAGCCAATCCATCCTTATAATAGCGACGTACTTAGACATGTCTAAAATAAAAGCATATCAGCAGGCAAAATAAGACTCCCAAACACTATACCTACACCTCGGCATATAAAGAAAATCAATGACCCACTACCCAGCGGTGAGTCTACACAAGTCACTGTATTGTCGGTCTTATCTGACAACGCCCGTGCAAAACTAGTGGCTATGAACGAGTGTGAGGCTCCCGTGTCAAAAAAAATATGCCCCATAGACCCATGGATAAAAAACTACCCTCAACTGTGGGTGGAGACTTTGGAGCTGCTGTCTGGTGGACGTTGTAAACACGCCCATACTGAAGTTGTCCCCGCTGAATCGGGGTTACAGGAACAGCAGGCAAAGCTAGGAATGGAACTGGCACTAGGAGAGCGGCTGGGAATATCGATCATTGGGGATCCTGACGAGCACCCTGCTGCTGCTGTGAGGCCTTATCCTTCTGCGGACAGTCTTGACGTTTGTGACTAGTGTTGCCACAAATGAAGTATGTACCGTGAAAGTTTCCTCCTCTATGACCCTGCTGACCCTGGGCCAATTGGACGTTGCCACCTCTCCCTTGGTCCTGATGGCCCTGCTGAAACTACTGTTGGCCCGGTGGACTTGCTAGGCCTGTCAATGGATCGAATTTTATCCGAATCCAAATCCAAATCCGAATTCGTATCCGATCCATTTAAATGAATTTGGATCAAGCCAAAAATCTAATTACCCCATTACCCGATTACTTGTTTTTAAATGGAGCGGATTTGAATTCATATGATCCGATTCGTTAATAATACGATCCGATTAATATTTATAATATTATATATATATATATATATATATATATATATATATACATATAATATTTTTAATTAATATATATTGTATTTACTAATATTTGAAATATATATTATATTTGTTGTTTATAATATTATATAACAAAAAAAACCTCATATAAAAAGAAAACCACACACACACACGAAAAGAAACCTAAACCTAAATCTCTAAAACTCACTCACACGGCGCCTCACCTCACTCCCAGCCTCTCTCTCATCTCACACACCCAAAGTCAAATCCCTCATCTTCTTCTCTCCTCCTCTCTATACCGATGGCGCATGCTCCTCTCCTCCTCTCCCACACTAATTTGATCCGTCCGACGCCGCAAACAGGTGTTTTTTTTTCTTTTTGTACAATTTTTTTTAGTTTTCTTGTTTGGGGATTTTTTTTAGAGTATGTTTTGTGAAGGTGAGTGTCGGGTTTGTTAGAACATATAAATCTATTCTAGATAAACCTAAACTTTGCTTTGTTGTATATTTCTTTGCTTTGCACAGCTACTGTATATGGCTTTGCTTTGCTTTTAGATAAATCTATACTGCTTTTCTTTGCTTTGCATTGCTCTTAGATAAATTATTGCTTTGATTTTGGTACTTCTTTGCTTTGCTACTGTAGATTTTGGTACTAATTATTTGATCAATTTTTTGGAATTTCTTTGCTCTCAGATAAAGGTGAGTGTTGAGACTGAATATTGAATCAATTTTTTTTCAGTCTCAAATTAGTGTTATTTATTATGTTGTTTTGTAGGTATATCTTCATTGGATCCTTGTCAAAATTCGAGCGATGCGGGTGGAAATGATTTTATCGATGTTGATAGCCAACACGACGATGAGCAAGGACCATCAAAGAGGACTAGGCGTCGAACATCATCGGTATGGACTATTTTTTATAAATTTAAAGATGCTAAAGGTGAAGACAAGGCCAAATGTAGTCGTTGCAAAAAAAAATTATTGGGGATAGTAGTAAAGGTACTAGTCACCTTAGGTCCCATATAACTAGGTGTACGGGTCCTCAAAATGACATTTCTCAACATATGATAAATACCTCTAAAAATATTGTGGATGACACCATAAATATTGAAACCTTTAAGTTTGATCAGAAAAAAAGTAGGAGGGACCTCGCTATAATGATAGTGAAACATAATTATGCCTTTAACATCGCGGAGCATGAAATTTTTGAGAAGCTTTGTAATGGCCTGAATCCTCAATTTAAATTAGTGTCAAGAAACACCATTAGGTCTAACATTATGGAGTTTCATGGAGAAGAAAAGATCAAACTTTACAATGTTTTGGAAAGTCAATCATCTAAAATAACATTGACTACGGATTTATGGACTTCCGACCATCAAATGTTTGCCTATTATTGTTTGACAGCGCACTACATTGATGATAAATGGTTTTTACAAAAGAAAATCATTAACTATAGGTGTATTGAATGCCCACATAAGGTGAAACATTGTTTAAGTTCATTTTGGATTTGATTTTGGATTGGAATTTGGACAAAAAATTATTTTCAATGGTCGTGGATAATGCGGGTGCTAATGATGTAATGGTTAGGTACTTAAGAAGTTGGTTGAGTAATAAATCTTTGCTTTGTTTGGGTGGTGATTTGTATCATGTTCGTTGTAGTGCCCGTATTCTTAATTTGATTATTCAAGATGGGTTGAAAGTGATTGGGGGTCCTATTCTTAGCATTAGAGACACTGTTAGATATTTGCACAAGTCACCACATAGGAAACAAAAATTTGGCGTTCCATTAAATCAAAGCAAGATAAGGAGTAAGAAACAAGTTCCTTGGAACTCCACGTACCTAGCTTAAAACATCTTTATATTTGCAAGAAGCTTTTACTCGCTTGGCACAAATTGATAAAAATTACAAACATTATCCATCCGAAGAGGAGTGGGGTGTGGCAAAATTGGTTTGCGGTTGTTTGAAAAAATTCTTGTATGCTACACGCCATTTTAGTGGTACAAATTATCCTACTGCATAAGTATTCTTTTCTTATGTTTGTAAAATTCAATTAATATTGATGAGTTTGGAAGAAAGTGAGCACGAGTGCCTTCGTTTGATGTCTATCCCAATGAGGAAAAAATTTGAAAAATATTGGGATGAATGTAGTTTAGTGTTGGCTATTACCGTTATGCTTGATCTGAGGTGTAAGACGGTGTATGTTGAGTTCTATTATAAAATAATCTATGGTATTCGTGCTAGTAGTTATAGCACTTGGTATATATATAATATTTTTAATCTATGGTGTTCGTTCTATTATAATAAAAGCTATTGTCATTGTGCAGATTTTGGTACTTGACATAATCAATCCGCCAATGTTCATGCTTTTCAAAAAACTGAGGTGGATCAATACTTGGAAGTAGGCATGTAAACGGATCGGATTCGGACCGGATCAGGTAAATCCAAATCCATATCCGTTTCTATTAAACGGATTTGGATCCGATCCGTTTATTAATCGGATCGGATCAAGCAAATCCAAATCCAAATCCATATCCGTTTATGTTAAACGGCTTCGGATCCGATCCGATTATCCGTTTATGTTAAACTTGATTTGCAACATTTTTATTTTTAACCCTTATTTCATAAATTTATTTTGCAAATGTTACAAAAAAATAGATAATGAAATAAAGAACTATTATAATATATATTTAAAATATTATTAAATACAATATATATATATATATATATATTAATTAAAAATATATTATATATAATTTATTTATATATATATATATATTAGAAATATTAATCGGATCGAATTATTAACAGATCGGAGTGTATGAATCCAAATCCGCTCCATTTAATAAACGGGTAATCGGATAAATCAAATAATCGGATTTTAGGCATGATCCATATCCGCTTAAATGGATAGGATTCGGATAAAATCCGATCCATTGACAGGCCTACTTGGAAGAACCCCTTTACCAAAGAAAAGAAAATTTTAACATTTTGACATGGTGGCAAATGTGTAGGCATGGTGAGCAGGGTTCCCATCAGGCATAGCCTGTCAGCAGAGGCATGCCTGAAACCTCCTGATCTGGCGAAAACCTCCTTATCTGAATTTCTTAGCATAATCCCCCTGATGGGAACCCTGCCCACCCTGCCTTTGCTGAACTTGAGCTGGTTATGCCCCGCTGGCACTACCCCCACCAGTTCTGCCCTGCTGGCTGGACTCCCCTCCACGTTTTCTCCCTTTGACATGGAAGCGGTGGTCTTGACAGTGTAACAAAGTTGTATTAAGTACATCTGTGTAGGACTGCAAGGAAAGGTTACCCAGAAGATGCTATCAAATCCTACAGGTCAGGCCATCCATGAACATCTGAATTTTCTTCTCCTAAGTGGGCACCTCTGCTGGTACCAAGTTCACGAATCTAGTAAACTCCTCCTCGTACTCCGCCATAGTCTTCCCCTACTGGGTGAGGTTAAGTAGTTTCCGCCTCATCTCAGTCTGAATGGCGGAGGGAAAATATTTGCGATTAAACCACACCCATAAGTCTTTTATACTCATCGAATCGCGCTCCTCTGCGGTAGTAGTGGACTCCCACCACTGTAGCGCTGCTCCCACTAGCTTGAAAGTAGCTAGTACCTTCTTATGCACCTCCGTGCAATCATATATCCGCAAGAGCCGTTGGATGTCCTTCTTCCAATGGCTCGCTACCACAGCATCTGAACTCCCTAAGAACTCTGGGGCGTGTGCCTTCTGAAAGGAATCTTTGAGGAACTCTATCCTTTACACTAAGGAACTCTCTGATTTAGGCTCAGCTATAAACTTTAGCAGCTTTTTCTTCATATCGTCCAAGCTGGCTGGCGAGCGGTTGGCTGACTGTGGCATTATTATCATCGGAATCATTGAGGTTGGTATATTTGCTCCTTGGCCTACTATTATGGCTGAAGTGGCTGAATTTACTCCCCCACTTTGCAGCGTCGACCCCGTTGTCATGGGTGGGACCGTGGTAGGACATGCACCACCTAAGGGTAGCGAAACATAAGGGAAGGAGTTATTAAAAGCACGCATCGCCACTCCTCCTATCACAGTGAGAACCGAAATGTCCGCTGGCGGTGTAGTAAAAGAGCTCACTCCCATGGGTGCCCCGAACATTGCTTTGGTTATTGGAGTTTTTATGAACTCCGCGAACAAACCCATCAGCCCCTGCACTTGCACCTGGACTATTCCTCCTTGTGCGGACATTGTCTCCGTCACTCCAACACCGGGAGCACTAGGCTTTGTCCTTGCCGTTCTCGCCCCCTCCAACGGCACAGTGTTGTTTACCTCTTCTTCACGCTGTATGACATCGAAGTCGATGACTCTAATGGTGTTATCCTCTGGCATCTTTTCAAAAAGAGTCGCCAAATGTAAGATGTGGGTTCTTCAAATACAGTTAGTATTAAATGAGGCGTAACCCTTTATCAAGATCGGGACCAACACCGTTAGGTACGCAATATAGTCAACAGCCATAGGCAAATCAATGATAAAGAGATTTAATGTTCAGGCTTGCATTAAAGAGCATATTAACACAGGAAACATATGACAAGCACAATAAATGAACGGTACCAGCAAGTGGCATGGTCGAAGGGAGAAATAATAAGCACTCTAGGCACAATAAAGACAAGGCAGGAACTTCAAGCTCAGTTAATGCCCAATGATGGGTGCATTAAATGTGTATGGGAGTTAATTCTCTTGCGAGGGTTCTCTGCCATAAGGAGATTTGTGCAGTAATTCTGGGCTCAGGATGATCTCTCTCCTGATTTATTTGTTTGTTCTTATTTTATATGGGGGAGAGGCGGCTCGAGTCAGCATGTCCTTGATCCTTCTGGTCGAGTTCATTAAATGTATGAGATATTGTATTTAATGCATGGGATATGATAGTTTTAGCGGGAAACCATTCTATTGGCTGGAAGTATTGAGGGCATTAATAATGGATATGACTCGTCATCTTGAGGCTTACTCTAGGATGGCTAGGTGGTCAGGTTTGGTGAACTAGACCTGTCATCCTAAGGGTAAAGCCACTTGAGTGCTACATTCTTGAGTCCTTGAATGTCAGACGTCGTGACGTTAGGAAGTGGTTCAAACAGTGACTATTGCTAGGTATTTAGTCACATCAGTCAGGCGGGTTGCCACCCAAGGTACGTCAAAGAGGTTCACTAGAATAGGTAAGAAATGAGTAGCATCGAGTGACATACTGGGTGAAGTTTTGTCCAAGTGTGCCAAGAGGGTTGGTAATAATTCCCAATGTTGCCTTATTCTCAATCCTCCAAACCATGTCCCTGCGAATTTCCCATGAGGAGGTTGCTTGATAGATCATGAAATCTCTCCCATGCCCTGCAAGGCATGGTCCCTTGTGGGTACCAAACAACCTCACTCGACGTGTACATTCATAAGATAAAATACATAATACAACATTCTATTTATTATTACAAACTAGTGTCATCCAGATGACTTTATTCTTTGAATTGGATCCTTCATGCCAGGTCCGTTAGAGACTCTTCAAGATAGGGTACTGAGGGCTACTTGTTGTGATGGATTCTTGAGGTAGGTCTCGCGAACCCCTTGATGATGCGATAAATAGCACCACCATATAAGGTGTTAACAAGCTCAAGTAAGTGATAACAATGGCAGCACAGAAGAATATAAGTAAATATATAGAAGGAGGTGAGGAAAAGAGGATGAACACTTGAATATAAGTGGTTCATCTAATTAAGCCTACGTCCACTGTGCAAGTGAGTGTAATGTCACTGAAATAAAGCACTAGCAGTCATGGATACAATCTCTCAAGCTTTCTCTCTATTGTGTAAATTGACAGAGTAATTCTCGATCCTTTACAATGTTGCGGATGACCTCAATATATAGTGCTTGGGGGGTGTAATGTACCCCCCAAGCATGCAATGTGCATGTGCATGGAGATCCATCCAGTGCGAGGAGGACACCTGGTTGATCTCAACTAAGTAATGATGACCTTAATATTCCCTCACGTGGAGGGAATGATTTAGTTATAACAGATTTGTCCACGTGCTCCAAGCCATACATATGCTCGTAGATGCTCGATTATCTTTGCTAGGTACCAACCTCGGCTTGGATGAGTACGAGGTTGGCGAAGTATGACCCTTTCCTTGGCTGAGATAAAGGTTCCATGAAGACCTCGGACAAGATGGTCGACCGAGGTTGAATATGAGGTGTAATGTCGACCAGAGATGATGATGACATGATGCTTGTTGATTGAGCCTATAAGGCTTTTGCTGGTCTCAGGTGATACTTTTAACGTCGGCTTTGGCCGACCTGATGGATAGCTGATCCGATGAGTCATGCAAAGCTTGGCTGATGTCCAATCGAGGTGATGCTTATAACGTCGGTTGTGGCCAACCTGATGGATAGCTGATCCCATGAGTCATGCAGACCTCAGTTGATTCCCAATCGAGGTGATGCTTGTAACGTTGGTTGTGGCCGACCTGATGAATGATAATATCACAAATGGTTAATCCTAAGCTATTGTTACCTCGGCCATCATAGAGGCCAAGGTTAATGTCTCTGATCTGTAAGGTGCACTTTGGGCATATCAATCACCCCTAGCCCTTAGTTACCTATGTAAATAGGTGACTAAGGGGTATGCACGTCCGAGGATGTATTTCTTTATGTGCCAATATTTCCTTGACATGTGCCAACTTGTGAAGTGGGTGGCTTGCCTAACAATGTGTAATGATGTTGATTGTCTTTTTGTCTCCCAAGGTAATAATGGGCTTTGGGATGTGTGCAAAATGATTTGAGGGTTTAAACCCTTTTTATTCTCCTTCTTCTTCATTCTTTCCCATTTTTCCCGCATGTGCTCTGTGATTTCTCTCTCTTTAAGAACTCAATTATTATTGTTGCTTGAGGACTTCTTTGATCTTAATCCTCTTATTCTCCATTTCGTACTCCATCAGGTATCGTTTTTACCTTGCTTTTCTATTTTTAGCCTTATATTTCCATTTTTGCTTTTTTCGGTTAGGAGTTAGGCTTTCTGACGAGGATTTTAGGGTTTTCCGGTGATATTTTGCATTTTCTGGTGAGCCCGTTCTTGAGTGTTCTTGGTTAAAAATGCTTTCAAAATCCAATTTTGATCTTTAATTTGGATTTGAATTGAGTTGTTTGGTTGTAATTTAGAGTCTCAAGTGTAGGGTCCATTGCTTTATGCTCAGGCCTTTGTATAAGCTTATAGAAGAGTTCCCTTCTCTTAGAGAAAAGACCTTTGAAAAAATTAGGCAGATAGAGTTATCCCAAAAGGAAGCTCGTAGGGCTGAGGCCTTCCCCTTCAGACCTATCTTCCCTACACCTCTGAAGGTGATATACCCTGAGTCAGCTGAGCCCGCAGAGGATCCAATAGACCTCACTCCCATTCTGAGTCTAAGTTGTCTAACTCAGACCCTATGTATATAGACTCTTTCCAAGAGGCTATGGATTATTCCATTAGGTAAGATCAGGTCCGTGATCAGGATGAGGTCCAAAGTCGTGCCTCGTCCCACAATGGTGCTAACACCTCACAGACTTCTTCTAATGTAGAATTTGTGGGGCCGAGTGTGGCTATTCCCCCACCCATAGATGTTATCCCCCGGTCGTCCGCCACCGGGGTTGAGTTCGCTCAGAGGTTTCTTGATGGTGTCCCTTCACCTCCCTTCACCTACCTAGGTCGACGTTACCAGGGACAAAGATGATGGTCATGAGAGCGAAATTAATACCTCGAAGGCAGCCGAGATAGAGAGCTCTGTCACTGAGTATGACCTCTTAGCCTTTAGGCACCTCTATTCAATAGGTCCCTCCATTAAGCTTAGGAGACCTCTGAGAGGTGAGAGGGCCTTTGATGGCCGAGATGGGGAGATCTGTGTGTACGAGCAGATATTTAAGTTGGGCTTTCGTCTCCTCATCCATCCTTCAATTAGAGCAATATTGTCCCATATCAGCCTAGCCCCTTCACAATTATCCCCCAATGACTGGAGGGTGATGATTGGGTTTATCGTCCTTTAGAGGGTTGTTCACCACTCAGACCTTCCCGTTAGGGTCTTTACAGGTTGTTATGTACCATCCTCTGCGAAAAACCACCCCAGCTACTATCACTTCATAGATAGAAAGTCAGATAAAAAGATGTTGTTGGTTACCCAGACCTCCAATCACAACTGGAAACCTTGGTATTTCTTTACCTCAAGGGCATGGGAAATCGGTCCATGTGCTACCTCTTCGTCGTTGGAGTCGAGGACACCTCTGAGGTGGGGGAAGGTGTCCCTTGCTGCTAAGGTCGTCCCTCAAGATAACCTTAAAAGGTTAAGGATCTTCAAGAACAAGGGGAACAGGGTTGGCTAGTCAAATAAAAACATTTGATGGTCCCCTACTACCTCTCTGAGACTGGCCTGGGGGGAAGTCCTTTGACCGAGCTTCATAAGTATTATTTTTTATAAGTTGTACCTCTGAATTTTCATACCTCTGCTTTATTAACTCAGATGCTTCTTTTTGCAGAATGCCCAGAACTCTGACGACTTATGGGAGATGTCTTCCCCGAGCCTCGTGAAGCTAATGAAGAAGGTTGGGCACAATGTGGCCCCATCACCTCCCAAATAGAATGTCGACACGTCCCAGTCTGATGTTACTAAAAAAAGGAATACTGCCACTGAGTCGGTGCATCATAAGCAGAGCAAGACTCAAAAAGGGGATCGTACGGTCCCTATCTCCACAAACGACGTTCTGGCTGCTCGTCTGGCTCAGCTGAAGACCAGTGACGGATTAATTGGACATACTTTGATGGCTATGGATGCTATCGTCTCTACAATGATCGATGAGGATAAACGTTTCCCACGCTCTCTAGATATCCCCTTGTTGGCCGAGTTCAGCCTTCATATGTCCATTCAGGTACTTGTTTCTGCCATTTTGTTCTTCCAAGTGTAACCTCAACTATATTTATAGATTACAAGACTCATACATCTGACTTTTCATTACTAGGTGTTCTCTCCATGTATAAATTTATTGATTGGACTCTGAGGAAGATGCCCCTTATTGAGAAGGGAAGAGAAGCCCTGAAGGTCCAAGCCTCCTTGAATGCTGAAGTTGACCGTCTGAAGGAGGAGTTAAAAGAGGTTGACAAGCTAATTAAGAAGAAGGATAGAGACATCGTTGACCTCCAAAAATACCATGAAGTAGCCCTAAAGGACAAAGATGATGCCCTTTAGACCAAAGTGGATGTTGCGGTCAAAGCCTCACTAGAGGACGCCTCAGATAAGATCCTTACAGATTACAAGGTCTCTGATGAGTTCATCAACTTCGGCTTTGAATACCTTGAAAGAGGTATTAAAGCAACTGGGAAGTGGGCAACTTCTAAGGAATGGGATTTAGGGATCTTATCTGCCTCAAACTTTATCGGTCCAGGTCTTGGCGACCCCCGTTTTGCTCAGGCCTTGTAAAAGGTTGAGGAGGAAGGTGCTGCTCCTGCAGAGACTGCTCCCTTGGAGGTTACTAAAATTGAAGAAGCCATTTATCGGGACGACGCTGCAGAGACAACCTCGGTCAGGCCGATGTTGCAAAGCCAAAGAACGATTACATTCAATGTCTTTAAGAGAAGATAAGGGACCTCATCAAAAGTCGAGACCCACTACAAAGAGGGTTCTCAGAGGTCTCCCCATTTGTGGCAAGGATAGTGAACTTCCCAACCCCTGCCAAGTTCAAACAACCTTAATGATGTATAGAGGATCTTCGAAATATATTTGTGGGACATCCTTCTTTATAAACGATCGATCTGCCTGGATAAATTAATCACTCATCGAGGAGGACACCCCCTACATTTTCCCCCTCATAGAGATATTTTTTTATTGCATGAAGAAATATCTATACTAAACCTTTTTATAAATCTTTGATCTTCTCCCTTAGGGAAAATCAACAGGTTTATTCAAATTTCCCCCAAAGCTCTTTGTTTCCCCAGGCAGATAAGACTCCAAGCATGTCGCATTAAATTTAACTGTCATTTGCACTTCAACTCATCACACGTGGCAGCGCTAGGTCACGCGCGTGTAAATGATGCCTCTAATCGTCGCGTCATACCCCAGAGCATCATCATTCCGACCCTTGGTTTTCTACGGCCATGACTATTCCAGAGAGCCATCATTACAATTTTTCAAAACGTCACTTTTTTCATCTTTTGGGATTCATATTACCCCTATAAAAGGGGATATATCCTCAATTCAAACTTCACCTTTGGGTTCTCACTTTCTGAGTTTCAGCTTTTCTACGAGAGTTAGGAAAGAAGCCCTTCCTTTCTTTAACTTTCTTGCTCCTTTCCAGTTACTCTCAATTCCTTTATTTATTATCTCTCGTGGCACAAGTGAAAGGAACTCTCTCTGTTAGGGGCGCTTCTCCTGTAACTCAGGCGCACCAAGCTTAATGGGCACGATACCATCGTGCCCCTTATTTTGGAGACAACGACCACTTCTGGGCACTGACGGAGTGATCCCCTGGTGCTTTGGTGCCGAATGAAAATCCCATCCTGTTGATGGAAGAAGGCGAGTGTGACACCTCGCCCAATTAAATATCGGGTGATCAGTCCTTTATAAAATTTAAAAAAGAATATTCGATTGGTTCATTCTTAGCATCACTGTCGAAAACATAACAACCTTGTTAATCACCTAATGATTAATTAAGCTAGTGTCAAAATATATTCCTTTTTCAAAAACAATCTTTAATTTATTAATCCAAGAATATAAACATCATCCGTACACCATAACTAATTAATGTAAATACTGAATCTGAATCACATATGGAAATATAAAGGACTGGATAAAACATTCCAGTTCAAAACTACAAACCAAGAACCATAGTAACAATAAATACAACTAAAATGAAAGGAAAGTAAACTGAATGCAATCTCTAATATAATGTCCAAGGAATGGGCGACACATACCCTAAATGGAAAGTTTAGACAGAACTGAAGGAAATGATATAAGGGTCTAATGCAAAGACCTACAGCTTCCACAGCAGCTGCAGCACGCCAAGCAATCCAAATCTATTAGTCTGATGACCCTGTGGCTGAGCATCTGTTATAATACATATATATAGCAAGAGAGAAAAGAGATGCAAGGAACGGGTCAGGGACCGATGTGTAAAAATATTTGTTTTAGTAAGTATTTGAAATTTGCAATAAAGCAAGTATCAAATGCATGTTAGTTCGAACTCTCACATGGGATTCTCACCTCTCGTCTATTGTGCACGCCTAACGTACATCTATTTTCACCTAGTCATCCGTAACACTTCTCACTAGGTATAGACTTATACTTCTAGTTATACCTCATGGTAGCAACCCGTAATTCCTAGCTTTCCACTTTATTAATATCATCATTTATTAATTCGGTTAAGTGTTATCACACTAAGTTAAGTATTCACAGCTTACATTCCTTAAAATTTTACTATCCCAATAACCTATAATTATCTCTCAGTAGGAATAACACAAGTATATATATATATATATATATATATATATATATATATATATATATATATATATATATATATATATATATATATATTCACCATTGTTATATACATATACTAATACAGCACCCCAAGGCTAAACCTGTAGTGCATTGCATACTCTGCTATTATGTTCCGGTACATATCGTACTCCAATAAGGACTATCGGTTCGTAAGTCTCCCATGAACCATATACACAAAATACACATAGTGGCGACGAACATAGTCCACATATATATGGGTCACGCACATACCTACGCTTCCGTAGTCAGCTGACTTATCAACTCATAAATAAGTCTTCACAGTCCTATGTCCTGAGATACAAGTCAAATATCCCCGTCGAAGGCCACCCAGGATAAAACTGTCTCTACACAACCCCCCGCAATAGCAAGCAGCTAGGTATGTCATACACATAATATTAAGCATGTAATAGGTATCCACATATCCTATTAATATTAATAGGTATTCTCCCAGCTATTTTGTCTAGTTACCAAACGTATTTCATTCTCATTATTACGTATCTTAAAGTATTACTAAATCACAACAACTCTTTAGTAACTTTTGAACTAACTCTTCTTTTTGGATTAATTAAGGTATAAGACTCGCCTACTTCCTCATAGACCTTCCTCGTTTCAAATTTGTTAACGGGTAATTTTTCTCACTCAAAAAGACTGGAAAATTCCAAAACTGCCCCTAAGAAGTTTCTCAAAAATTCACCCTGTCGCTCGAACCAGATGGTATGTCGTTTGAACGACTTCCACTTATCGCTCGAGCGACTTCGCACGAGATGCCATCTCGCTCGAACGACTTCACGCGACATCGCGTGAGACTCACTCTTTCGTCTTCTACCCAGAATTTCAGCGTTTTTTCACAATTTTTAACCCAAAAACCTCTAAATTATCATCCCAAATCGAACCCTAACAATTACACATGGAATCTAACATCCTAGAATCATTAAATCATTACTAATTATCAACGAAATATGAAATCCCCAAATTAATTACTAAAACCCTAGTTCTCCAAATTCTTATTCAATAACACATGATTTCCAAATTCATTCTTCACATAAGTTCATCAAAACGTGATTTTTATCTTACATACTTGAATGGTTCAATCTAATTAATGTCAGATTTAAATCATACATCCTAAATCTCCAATTTTCTTCACTTTTATTAACAATATATGTTTATATTATCCCTACACTAGCATGAATATGGTTATTGCTAAAGAAAATCAAGTAATAAACACTTGCCTCGAATTAGTCATCTGATTTCTTGACGTTGTTTGTATGGGCGTGTTCCCCTCGTCCCGATCTACACGATGGTGGTGGTGGTTGTGTAAGGTAGTGTTAATTTGGCCTTCCCTCTTAAAAATTGGTTCTCCCTCACACCCTCTCTGGACGTTCTTTACTTTTTGTGTCTCTCAACCCTAATGGACTTTCCTTGGCTAATAAAATAACTCCCAATTTTCGTCCATTAATTAAACCCAAAAATATAATTTACCATAATGCCCTCTTGGGTGCCGGTTAGGCCTAAAATTATCTCGGGACCCAAACTAAACACCGGGGTATACTATTCTGACTATCTCGACCCTAACGGGCTCAACGGCGCACTCGAAATGACCATACGAGTTACCACAAAATAATTAATCTTTTTATTCCATTAAATTAGTCATGATACGACTCACACGCGCGTCTGACATAATTTACTAAACTGTCGTATTTCTTATTCTTGAAAATTTATCGAAGTGTATAGTTTCATATTATATATCACATAGTAATATTCAATCAATAAGTATTAACCCTTAGCACGTTAGTTAATATTTATTTTAAATTCAGATTAATTAACAATTAAATTCTCACATTTTAATTCAATTAATCCCACAATAATAATTTATCCCATAATTATTTAAATCATAAAAATATGGGTTATTACAGCGAGGACGCTTAAGACTTCGCTTACCTCCCCACTTCCATTGTTACCCGCTTTCGAATTGAGCGTGGTGATTTTCCCTACCCAGAGGTGGAATTTGAAGCTTCTTCGGGTGCCAACGAGGAGTTGGGCCCTTGTATTGAGTATATACATTCCAAATATTCCGTTCAGTTAGCCCTTGTAGGCTTATCTTGCTCCCTTTGGCATGGTGACCTTACTCTTGCTAAGAATAATATTGCTCTGTAACTGTTGGTTTCTCGTTCGAGCCACAGGTCACACACCTTTGTGGCCGCTTGGGGTGAGTTTACTGTCACCTTGGAAGATGTATGTGAACTTTTGGGGTTAGAGGCTACCGAGTTTGATACCTTCTTCGAGGAGGCTGTCTCTATCAAGAAAAAGCCTTAAGAAATGAACTAAAGGAGGTGGTGAAGGACTCCATGGTCACTTATAAAAAGTGCACCTACTCCTAAGTAATTCATTACTTTTATATTATTGAGGAGAAAGCCGTTCTTAGAGCCCCCGAGGCAGCCAGGGAGAACCCTCAGAGGAAGGAGGTATTTGAACAGCCTCCAATTGAAAAAGGCTATGGGTCCAAGATCGAGTTGGTGAGCTACATCTGGGTGATGCTATCGAAGGTTTATCTTCCAAGCAAGCCCCACAACTATTCTCTAAAGGACTTGATCAACATGGTTGTTTGCATGGCCAGTGGTGTAAAAATCCCCCTTGTTACCATTATTCTTGGCTCCTTATATACCTGGCTAGACCGTGTAGTGGCGGATTTTTCTCGAAGCATCAATAGGTTTGATGTTTCTAATTACGCCAATAATGTTCTCTTGATATCTTTTATCTATGCCCACTTCCCTGATTATGCCCTTGCTGATAATTACCCCGGTTCACAGCCCGTGAAGATCCCACGAATCTGTTATTAGAAAAATAAAAGTGTCAAGAAGCCTCTGATTACCTTGATTAATCGAGTCGAGATATTAATACCCACCCATATGTTGGGGTGAGTCAGTTTTGTACTAATGATTTCTTTGCCGAAGGGGAGTGTCCCATTGCTCCCATTGACGAAGCCCTTGCCAGGAATTTCCCAGAGAACAGTGTCCCACTTCTATTAATCCTCTCATATTTGCCTTCTCATACCGAATGGTCATCTTTTTATTCTATGTATAGCCCACACCGAATAGCCTTACAGTTTGGTTACGATCAAGGGCCCCCTTTGTTGAGTCATTTTACTCGAGAGAACCCCACCAATTTTTTATTTTTGCATGTTCGAATTATTTGACCTCCATTTTTGTTAGTTTGTGTGCCAACTACCCAGCCAATACCGTGATCCTGAGCAAAGAAGCTAGAGGAGGAAGGTCAGTTATGTACATCAATGTGTTTTATCAGAATCAATTGGTTCACTTTCAAACCAACCTCTTGAAAGAGCCCAGGTATCCCGAAGTTGAAAGGTTTCCACCCACTAAGTTGGGTTTAAGGAATTGCACCACCCAGTCCTCCATTTTTTCTCTAAGTACGGCCAATACCAATGCTCCCCCCGAGATGCCTCTGCTAGCACCTATGGATCAAGAAGTTGTAAAAAGAAAGAAATCCTCCCAAACCTCTGTTCAAGTCAATGTTTCCCCTGGTCCTTCGAGGCCAGTTACGAGGACTAAGTCTCCTCACGTTGCCTCATCGGGCGCGGTAGTTAGAGCCACTCGAAATGCACCTTTGAAGATGCTCAAAATTGTTTCACAGCCTTCAATAGCCTCTAGCCCTGACCCAAAGATTACAAAGCTGTGAGCCAGATGGTGGATCATCTTCGCCAGACTTGGGAGCATTTTAGTGAAAAATATAGAGCTTTCATGTCAGCCGAGATGTCTGCTCATGACTTTTCTTATAACCCTCAATCTGCTGGGGGTAGTAAAAAGAAGAAAATGATTAGCCCCCGCAAGCTTGTGATGAAGGAGTCGAGTGAGTTCAGTGAGGAGGAGTTACTTGAGGAGAACGTGTCTGGTGGTGATGTTGGTAATGAAGAAGAAGAAGAAGAAGAAGAAGAAGAAGAAGAAGAAGAAGAAGAAGAAGAAGAAGAAGAAGAAGAAGAAGAAGAAGAGACTGTGTTGGTGCTGAGGCATATATTGAGGAGTATGGTTTCTCTTTCAAAACGTGCCTCGACTCCTCGAGATTATGAGATTACAGAGGATGTACTGAAGGGAGAGGTAAGTCACTTAATCTCTCTTACTCTAATTATCTTCTTCCTTCTTTTCTTTTTATAGCAGTAACCCCATGTTGCTCTAACTTACCTTGTCTCTTTTGTAGGTTGATGCGCAAAGTGATGCGCTCGGTAGGGTTAGAGAGGATCGTCCCTTCGAAAGAGCTGCCCCTACTACTTCACAGGTAATATCCCATTTTCCCTAGGGGTAGTTATATCTGATACTTCATCTGAGTCTAGTAGCAGCTATTCTCCTAATCCCTCTTTTCTTCTCGAGCAGGCTGGCCTTTAGAGGGATGGTACTAATGTGAGAGCTACTGAGGATATACCTAATTCCCCTGTGCATGTCTCTTCGTTGCCAGTAGTGAGTTTATTTTCGTATTTGGGCTGTTGTTTCTCTTTCAACTTGTTATTCTAACTTTTAACTTCTTCATTGCATACGCCCATACTTGTTCAAACTACCCCTTAAACCCACCTTCCTTCGAATGACCAAATGCTTGTATCAGTGTTCGAACCTTCCATTCTGAACCAAGAAGGTGTTGAGCCTACCGTATCTTCCCAAGGTGAGGGTGAACAAGAACGTGTGGTTGAGGTAGTGGAGGATAGTAAGCAGGAGAAAGTTGCTGAAGTCGGGGGGATGTGATTGGCCCTCAAAGTCAACGAGTATTGATAGCTCCAGGTCCTATTGAGGAAGAAGATGTGGTTCAGATGTCCACTCGCAAATTTGCTGACGAGCAGCTTCCCGAGGTACTTCCACTCTTTCATCTATCTACTGCATATAAATTTGTTAATACCAAGTAATATTGGGCTTTGAGCTTAAAATTTCCCATAATTGAGGGTCAGGAGGGCCTTGTAATGTAGGACTTTATAATTAAAATCTTCCATAACCGAGGGTCAGGGGGGCCTAGTCTTATAGGCATAATCTCCCATAACCGAGGGCCAGGCGGGCCTAGTAATGTAGGACTTTAATATTAAAATCTCCCAAATTGAGGGTCAAGTGGGCCTAGTCTTATAGGCATAATCTCCTATAACCGAGGGTCAGGCGGGCCTAGTAATGTAGGACTTTAAATTAAAATTTCCCATAACCAAGGGTCAGGTAGGCCTCATTTTATAGGCTTAATCTCCCATAACCGAGGGTCAGGTAGGCCTAGTCTTATAGGCATAATCTCCTATAATTGAGGGTCATGCGGGCCTAGTCTTATAGGCATAATCTTTATATTAGCAAGATATTTTGTACATGATTTCCTCATTTTTATTTCTTACTTTAGCTGTTTGTTATATTTCAGGTGGAGGTCGATCAACCTATAGCCTATAGGCCCGAAGTTAAACCTGTTGCTCAGGGGTTAATTCAGGCGGGGACCTTAGCTGGAGTTGCTTCGTTAGGCGAGCCCCCTAGGATTGTGATGCCCTCGAGTTGATTGATCCTCAAATTCAAGCGAGTGATAGAGCCTCGCATACCTAGTGTCCCTTTGCCAGTGATAGTGTTTTCAGCATGCATCCCCCTGAGGTATCCCCTGAAGTGGTTGTGAGGCAGACATTGACCAATTTCCCTTATGTTTTAACTAAGGGCCCTCCCTTGTTGATCGAGCAGCAGCTGGTTCATTTTCCTTTAACCTTTACCACTCGCTGCCTTCAACTGATTCCTGGAATGATGGCGTGTCTTTTGCTTGGGCTCGCGATGGTGTTGGAGAAAATCCTAAATACTCCCCTCTTGTCCCTTAACCCTAATACGATTAAGAATTTATTGGGGAGGGTTAATGCTCTGACAAATGATGGATTTTCTATGACTTGGCTGGTGGATCTACTACGGAGTTTCAAGAAGGCATATCTTCCTCTTATCTATCATCGCCTCCAAAGTTCCTATCATTCATAAGTGGACATCTCAGAGGAGCTTATAAGTCTGGGATCCCAATTACTGATATCTGAACGAAGTGTGTAGGAGGCCCGTGAGGCAGTTGCTCATGCGGAGGCCGAGTTAGTTGAGAAAGAGCGAGAATTAGAGGCCATTTATCAGACCAGGGAGCTTCGTCATAAGGATTTAGATAACCTTATTGCAGATCAAAGCAACCTTGAGAAAATTCTTCCCCGACATCACCACCAACTACTTGGTTCAGGGAATCTTCATTTTATCATGGACGACCCCTAGCTTCATTATTCAGTGTTTCTTTTGTCGGTACTGCTCATTTCTGTGGATTTTTGAATTTTCTGACTTGGTTGTAACCACAATGCTATCGTTTATTTGAAATAAAGAAACATTGGCAACTTGAGTCTTTCCTTTCCTTTCTGTTATTTCAATTGAATATTGGCTACACTTACTACGTCAATGCTAGGTGCATCATGCATAATAAAGTAATCAAACAGTGAACTTGTGAAAATAAAATAGTGATCTAGCATATGCCACATGAATATTACTTCTAACTTTATTAAACGAATGAGCCCAATTTATTTACAGCATACATCCATCGTTTCTAAAAAAACAAGTCAATGAACAAGAGTAGCAAAACATACATTCAGACGTAATAAATCTCCAGCCATTTGTTATTCAATTTAAAAGTCACATTATTTTAGCTTAGATATCTCGCAGTAACCCGAATCGTGAGTTGCTCGAACAATATAGGGACCTTCCTAGTTTTCTTTGAACTTTGGTAGTGACAAACCTCTTATGTGTATTGTGCATTCTTTTAGAACTAAGTCCCCCTCCTTGAACTTCCTTGGCCTCACCAATTGATCGTAAGATCTGGATAACTACTTCCTGTGTATCTTGAAGTGCCTCACGGCATTATCCCTGTGCTCTTCCATGGCTTCGAGTTATACTTGGCGGCAGTGAGGGAGCATAGCACTTCGTAGGTTATAACGAACAGAAGGTACCTCGAGTTCGACCGGTAACACAGCTTCTGCCCTAAATACTAAGGAGAATAGTGTGTACGCTGTTGGCTTTCTTTTCATCGTTCGATAAGCCCATAGAACCTAGGGTATTTTATCATCCCATAAGCTCAAAAAATCTTCTAATATTTTTTCCAAAATGCTCACTAAAGTTTTGTTGGTGGCCTTTGCCTGCCCATTGCACTTCGGGCATGCCACTGTTGATTTGTGATGGATGATGGAATACTTTTTTTTAGCAAGCGCACTTCGTTGTTTACAAAGGGGGTACCATTGTCCTACAGAAACACCTTCGGGATGACAAAGCGCCAAATAATGTATTCGATCATAAATTGAGCTATTACCCCCACAGTGGCTTTCTTGAGCGGTATGGCCTCCACCCACTTCGTGAAACATTATGTGGCCACTAAGATCAATATCTTTCCTCGTGAAGAATGGTTGATGGCTCCTACCAGGTCAACGGCCCAAGTATGGAATGAGAATGGTGTAGATAGAGCGTGCAGGTCCACTGGAGGAGCATGAATCATATTCCCATGTAGCTAACAAGTTTTGCACTTTTGAATAAAATCAGTTGAGTCTTTCTCCATCGAAGGTCAATAACAACCCAAAGTCATTATTTGATCATAAAGCTTGGATCCCCCGATGTGCCCTAGGTCGTGAGCTTGCTTTAATACCTCTTCTCTTCTTATGCACCTTAGAGGCCTGTCGTGGTAGCCTCGTCGGTATAACTACCCATCTTGTATGAAGTACCTCGGTGCTCGCCTTTTTATCTTCGTAACGACTTAATTATCTGCTGGCATCACTCCATCTATCAAGAAATCCATATAGGGTTGTCTCCAGTCTTGTGACTAGTCAATGAAGTTGCATTCTGTTGCCTGATAGAAAAGACAGCACTTCAAACACTCTCTCTGCACTGCGGAAGCCTCCTGTTTCATCGAAGGCCAGCAGTACCCTGCCTATTGTATCCTCCTGTACAAAGGGATATCGGTGATCTCACCGTTATCTTTGTGTACTTCAATCAACCTTCTTCTAGCTTCTTTGGGGTCCACACAACTGGATAACCAACCTCCTTTATTCTTATAGTATAAGTTTCCCCTGGCAACAAAGTACTACACTAAATCGGCTAGGTTAAGTGGCATTTCCCCTCTCTCCAACTGCCTTTGGATTTCACCCCTCCAATCATCTTTGTCCTCCGAAGGCAGCATCTCAGACACCGTCGAGGGGGTCGTTCTCTTTGTGATTCGAACCACGGTTGACTTTTCATCGAAGTAAATCTTTTATGCAATGGTGGCATAGGCATCTGCGTGTATGTTCATCGTTCGAGGGTGCCTCTTTATGTTTACCACCTCAAACTGTCCAAGAAATCGCTGGATGATCATGCGATAAGGCGCCAGACTCATGTGCTTCAGAGGAAATTCCCCTGTCACTTGTTTCACCACCAAGTTAGAATCCCCTTTAATTGTCAAGACTTGGATGCCCCTTCTCAGTGCTTCGAGTAACCCTAGGACCAATGACTCATATTCAGCCTCATTATTTGAGCATTCGAACTCCAATTTGAAAGACAAGTGAATTTTGTCACTGCCTCTTCACAAAATGACTTCGGTTCCTCCTTTGTTCTCGGCTAAATAGCCGTTAAACTCCATACTCCATTCATTTAGGTTGGCTGCTATGAAATTGGCCTTGAGGTCATCACCCGGGAGTTCTTCAATAGGCGACTTGAATGTCCCAGACGGAAAAATGGCCAATAAATCTGCATATGCCTAAATTTTGATGGCCTGAGGGACTACTTACTTGAGATCATACTCCGAAAGGATTAGAAACCATCTAGCTACCCTGCCTATCAATACAGTTTTGGTAAGCAAAATTTTATAGGATCGCACTTAGTTACAATATGAACCGTGAATGATAACAAGCAATGCCTTAGATTTTATGCTACAAATACAAGGTCCAAACAGTGCCTCTCAATGCTAGTATATCTGGCCTCAGGCCCGTGTATAATCCTACTCAAGTAATAAATAGGTTTTTTAATGCCTTCGATCTCTTGGTCCAACCAATCCCCAATAGACCGTTCTGTTGACGTAAGATATAAACGTAAAGGGGTACCTGCCTTCAGGGGAATCATTGTTTGAGGATAATTAAGGAGTGACTTCAGCTTATCTATATCTTCTTGGTGTACTGCTTTCCATGCAAACTTCACGCCCTTTCTCATCAGCTCCATCAAGGGGTGAGTTACCTCAGCCAGCCCCGGGACAAACCGCCTCAGGTAGGAGACCTTGACCATAAAACTTTTTAACTCTTTCGCTGATTTTAGTTTAGGCATGTCAAGGATGGCTCGTCGTTTATCCAAGTCCATTTGTACTCCCTGGTGATTTACCATAAACCCCAAGAATTTCCCACTCGTTACCACGAAAGCAAATTTGAGTACCCTCCTAAAATCATCCAGCCTTCCTTCTTGGATTTAATCACCAAATCATCAGCATAGAACTCCACAATCTTGTGGAAAAGGTCGTGGAAGATGGCCATCATCGTTCTCTGTTAGGTGGCTCTTGCGTTCTTCAATCCGAAAGGCATGACTGTGTACATGAAATTTCCCAAAGGTGTCCGAAAAGTAGCCTTCTCAGTGTCGATCGAATCTATTTTTATATCTGATTATATCCCACATAGCCATCCATGAAGTTGTACATCTTATGGCCTACTGTTGCATCGATCAGGCTATCAATTGAAGGCAATGGTAACTCATCATTCGGGCATGCCCAATTTAGGTCTCTGAAGTCTAAGCATATTCTAATTTGACTCTTGTCCTTCTTTCCCACAGGCACAATGCTAGAGAGCCAGATCCAATGTTGGATTGGGACTATGAAACCAACTGTGAGCAACCTCTGAACCTATTATTTAATCGTTAGGTTAAACTATGTCTTGTGCGTTTGAGTGGCCTATTTCACCGGAATGACTGAGGGCAAAACATTCAACTTATGATAACTCACCTCCTAGTCTACTCCAAGCATCTAGGTGTACTTCCATGTGAAGACGTATTTAAACTTCGATTGCAGCTTGATCAGCTCCCCTCGAGGGGTTTCCTTCAAGTCCTTTGAGATAAAAATAGGTTTTGGATCTTCACCCTCTATATCCAAGTCGACCTTTTCAAACTCTTGGATCTGCGGTCGAGGGTTATCCATCATGTATTCTGGTTCTTCTTCAAGTTCCTTCATAAACTCCTGTATTCCAGAGTTATTGATTACCAAATATTTCCCCTGGTTATCCCTCAGGAAGCATTCATAGACCATGTCAGCTTCATCATCTAGACTCTCAACTGCCCGCTCACACCTTCACAATTTGTAGATAATTCTGCCGCTAGGAAAAACTACCCACTTGCATTGCCGGTCCACTATCTTCTGAAATGGCCTCTTCCTTTGATTCTCATCTCTCTCTCTCACTATTCGTCTACTGAGAACACACTGCGTTTGGACTTGGTACTCAGTAGGGTCGATGAGCGGGGTCATTCGATCGAGGAGCTGCCTTCATAGACTAGGAGGCCTCACCGCTCCCAGTTCATGCTCTTCTTCATAAGTTACAATCATTCGAGAAGGTGCCTGTACCCTCTCTCGAGTTAACGAGATCCTTATCCCCCCGTATATCTTGTTACCATGGTAGCTTCTTTCGCCAGATCAGTATAGAAAGTTGTGTGTACCATGTGGATCTCCTTATTTGCCAAAGGTTTCTTAGTAGCTCGAATCACCACCTCCTTACCCTTTATGTTTGCTTTCGCACATTGATGATAAGTGAAGGGTACCAACCCGTGGTTGTTCATCCATACCCTACCTACCAACATCTAGTATGATGGCTCGTAATTCATGATGTGGAATTTAATATGGGAAGTGATGTTCCCCATCGTGATGCCCATGTTAACATAACCCACTAACGTAGAGGATAATTATCATAACCTGATATTATCGACGAATGGGGAACTATCCTTGCCTTCGATAGTTCGGTGGCATAAAAGGATCCAAAGAGCATTATATTAATGGATGGCCCTCCATCCAACAAGACTCGTGAGAAAACACAATCATTCACTGATGCAATAACATACAAGGGTCTGTTGTGCAGGTACCTGATCAGTCTACCAACTTTTGAGAATATGACTTCTGAGAGATATCTACTCACCAGTTTAGCCATAGGTCCCTTCCATTTCAAATGCGACGCCATGTTTTTCTTCGTGACCTCTAAAATGTCTCGTGTGACTTCCAGCCAAGAATTCTCAGGAAGACCAACCTGATCGAAGAACTATCCAAACGTTGGGGAGTGAGCCACAGCGGCACACTCGATTCATGGATCTGTCCAGTCATCTTCCAACTCGTAAACTTCTTCCACATCTCTATACGTCGCCTCGTCTTATGCTATCACTGTATTAACTTCTTCCAAGGAATAGGTTCCTAGCTGCCTACTGAGTCCTTCAACGGGATCGTATACTTCTTCCTCTTGGTCTTTTTCCCCTTTGATCACGTCCCCCAAATGGAGTTGAGCCAACTCGAGGGTACACTTTTCTAAGGACTCTTCGAAGCCATCACGAGAAGATCCTTCGACGTCATTTCCTAAAAAAGCTGTTACTTAGGCCGTTTAATATAAGATTAAACTATTAAAGTAACTCCAAACTATTTTTTGAGGAAACTCTTTTCTTTAAATCAAATCAGTTTGATCACAAGATGTGTTTAATAAAACATGCACGAGATCAGTTCAAGATTTGTTAACAGGTTTAGTAAAATAGTTTAAAATAATTAAACTCAACACAACCACAAGAATGAGATGAGGAGATGTAGAAAGATTAAGTACAAGAGATTTTTTACGTGGTAAAACCTCACCTAACTGAGGAAACATCCACGGTGACTTCTAAGTCACAAACAAAAAATCAACTAAAATAAAATTCTCAGGTTACAAACTATATAACACACATGCACACAAATCCAATCTATACAAGTTTAGAAATGCACCCACTGGTTTTATTTCTAACTTCTCTGCAGTTCTGATTATTGATGTGGCTTTCCCAGTTTGCTAACTTATCCACTTTGTTCCAGTCTTTACACTTACTCTTGTTGATTCAAGATCTTATAACCAACACTTATGTGTTGTAGTGTGTCAAGTGTTTGTGATGGTGCTCTAACACATGCATGCACACACACACGCTTATTTTATGCAAACAGTCCTATCAAATTACAAATCAGATCTATATGCTATGATTTTCAGTTTCTCTTTTATTAGGAAACAAAAGAACTTTGTTTGACCTTTTAATCAATCCCGAAATCCAAGGTTACCTTGATCGGAAGACGGTTCAAGGTCTTAATCAATTTCAGAGGGTTTTGAAAATATTTTTGAAATTGAAAACTACCGATTGTGATTCCAACTAGATCAAAAGTCATGTTTCAAAAGAAGTAGAAACAGAAAATAATTTGTTGATTCTAGAGTAGAAAGCATTTACAGAAAATAAATCAACAAACTGATTTCTCAAGATGAGAAACAAAAAATGCAGATCTAAGTGTAATATAACATAAAATGACCAGATCTATAATTTCTATTAACAAGAAATACAGATCTAACCTAAATGTTTAAGTTGGAAGCAAGATCTTAAACTCAAGAGGATAAAACTCTATCAACGACCTTTAAACCCCTACCAACAACACTCTCAAACAGAAAGATGATTTTTGGTATAGATTATTTTAGGATAGGGAATGTTAGGGTTTGAAAACGGGTTAGGGTTTCTCTCTCTCTCTCTGGTTTCTCTCTTCTCTCTTCTCTCTCTTTTTAGATGAAGTGGCAAAAAGTTCTCAGATGCAAAGGCTAAGCATCCTTTTATACTGAGGGGAGAAGATTCGAGAAGGCTGTTCAAAATCAAGGACAGAGATTTGGTCTTGCCAAATTGACTTTTATCGAACGGTGAAATAAAAGCGGTGGGTTAAACAGTCACTGATTGGCTTAAAAGGGTTTCACATGGATTAACTTCAAACGCATGCAGAGCGTTGATAACAACAATCCAATGGATGATAATGGACAACGGTTTTGTGAGGTTAAACAATGACATAATTAGGCCGGTAGTGTTGTGACAGGTGTAGGGCTGAGATTGAGGCTCAAACGCGCGTTGAAACTAATTACACACGCACCCTCAAGTCCTTAGTGCTTTCGAATCCTACCCAAATCAACTTTCAGGTTTGAGACCATAAAACCAGAAATTGCAGAATGACCCCAAAAGCGTTTTAATCCAAATTTTAATTTCTAAAAAATTATTTAAAAATCATTAAAAATTCCCAAAAATTATAAAAAATCAATTTTAAATGGGATTAAACATACACAACTCTCACACAATCAATTTATGCAATATATATGTAATGAGTGCAATCCTAATGTGTGTGGGTGATTGTGAATATACCTTTAATCAATCAATCAAGAGGAATGAAGAGTAGTGTCTAAGGCTTTTGGATTTCTAGGGAATGAACTTAATTTTGTCACTATTTCCAAACTAGATGAGCACTTATACACTGCAGACTCAAGTGAGTCAAGAGTATAAGGTGCTTCATTTCCTTCGAGCCACTGTCCCATCACCAATTTCTCAACCACTTCATCAAAAGCGATATCCATATGGAACCTATGAGGTGGCAGGGGGTTGTCGTTTACATTTTCTTGTGGCAATACGATGTCCCCACTCTTTATATGACGGTCAATCAACCTTCACAGTTAGAAGCACACTTTGGTAGGGTGGTTTACCCTATTATGTATTTTGCAATAATGAGGCTTCTCTCTATCTTATCGTGTGAGGACGCAGTGTGGACATTAATCAGCCTGCATACTTTGCCACGGACCATGAGATCATAAAGATTCAAGGCCTGTTCCACCGTGCAAGGTAGCTCGGGAGGATCCTCTTCATCTTCGAAATTTCTTTTGCCATCTCTACCCTTTTTATCTCCTCGGCCTCCATTATTTCCTTCTTTACTCCCCATATCCGCGTAGTTAATCCTCGAGGGTATTCCCCTCCCTACGGTGACTGTTGGCCTCATCAGCAAGCTTAGCAAGATGGGCAGGGTAATATAGGTTTTACCAGTAAGTCAATATTCCTTGGTGCTTTTAAAAATGCTGCAAATGTACCTTCTCTTATTTTGTAAATCAGGTGACATATATATTCGCGCAGCAAGCCCTATGCACACACTTGTAAAAGTTTATCTTCTCGCATATCCGCTCTCACATCAAGGAAGCGTTCACGGAACCTCCTAATATAAGCCACAATATCCTCTCCTGGCTTTTGTTTCTCACGCGCGAGATGGGTGAGTGCAAACTCATCCTCAGCTAAAAAGAACTTTTTCACGAACAAAACATGCAACTCCTCCCAAGATCTTACACTGATATGCCCAAAGTGCACTCTCAGCATAGAGATATTAACCTCGGCCTGTATGATGGTCGAGGTAACAAGAGCTTAGGATTATCCATCAGTGAAGTTGTCCTTCACCAGGTCGGCCACAACCAACGTTGCAAGTATCACCATAATTGGGCATCAACTGAGGCCTACATGACTCATGGGGTCAGCTATCCATCAGGTCGGCCACAGCCGATGTTATAAGTATCACCTCGATGAAGGCATCAACCGAGGTAAGTATGGACATGGGTTACCGATCAGCATCAACATCAACATCGGCCATAGCAGATGTTATGAGTTTCACCTAAGATCAGCAAATTCTCGCAGGCTCAGCATCAAGTGTCAAGACAACATCGGCCCTGACTGACGTTCCAAGTACCTAACCTCGACTGGCATCCCAGCCAAGGTCATCATATAATTCTCAGACATAGAGGGAGTCAGTGACACCAAACCTCATACTCATCTAGGCCGAGGTTGGTACCAAGCAAATATAGCCGAGCATCTACGCGCACATGTATAGCTTGGAACACGTGATCAAATCTATTATAACTAAATCATTCCCTCCACGTGAGGGAATATTGAGGTCATCATTACTTAGTTAAGATCAGTCAGGTGTCATCCTTATACTAACTGGATCTCCATGCACATGCACATTGCATGCTTGGGGGTGCATACACCCCTCAAGCACTATATATTGAGGTCATCCTCAACATTGTAAAGGATCAAAAAGGACAACCCTAGCTAAAACTCTGTCCATTTATATAATAGAGAGAGAAAGCTTGAGAGATTGTATCCATGGCCATTAGTGCCTTATTTCAGTGACATTACTCACTCACTTGCACAGTGGACATAGGCCTAATTGGCTGAACCACTTACATATAGTGTTCATCCTCTTCTCCTCACCTCCTTCTACATATACACTTGTATTCTACTGTGCTGCCATTGCTATCACTTGCTTGAGCTTGTCAACACCTTACCTGGTGGTGTTGTTTCCAGCATCATCATTCTGGCATCGTCTGTGGGAACGAGAAACCATCTCTTCCTCTTTTTCTGCATAACCTCACCGGAGACTCTGGTGGTGAACCAGGCCTCACCCCTTGTGTGGGAATATTTTACCATTGAAAGAGGTCCTTTAAGGTATTAAACTTATAAGAGGGTACTTTAGATAAAATGGAGGCGTAACCCCTTTGAAGTATAGTAGTGATAAGTTAAATGGCTAAAACCTTGGATTAGTGATGGAACATGCACACACAATCCCAATGAAGATAAAATCAGTTTGATCTCACAAATCTCTCGTGTATAACTCAGAAAGTAGTAATGAACTTAGAAGTAACTTAGCTAGAGGGAGGGAGAAGTAATCACCCTAGATACACCTTGGTAGACATGCAAACACACCCAATACTCTCAAGAATCTATGTCACATATTAAAAGCTTCGTAATAAATGACAATGGTGAGTGAATAAGATCTCTGGTTTGTAATAACTCTCCCTGATGTGTATTCACTCTAATAATAACTTCTTAAACTCTCAAAAGATCATCCTCTCCTCAAGTGTGGTTGGGGTCCTTAAATATCCCCTCACACTATCCCCAAAGCAACTCAATCATTAAAGACTATGAAAGACATCCCTCACACTTTATATCACAGCATTAAATATCTGATGCACTAGTTGTCACCACATCATAAACATTAAATGCCAAGACATGCCTTTTGCCTAACCACTGTGTGTCAGGGGGCTATTGTCGCAGATGTGGCTCACCAACTGCCTGATAGCCCCGAATACCACAGTGGTTTACTCAAGTGTAGGTCTGACATTATTTAGCTGGCTAGTGACATCACCTACAGTAGATGTGACATTAAGTAGAGGGTTGTTTAGCTCACAACTCAATGCCCGATGGAACTCCAAGTTGTTTCGCCCAAGGTTCCACGGTAAGGGTCTTTCGGTGTTTTACCAGGTGTATCTAAGATAGTTGGGAAAAGTCCCAACGGTGTCTCAGTTATTAATTTTCCAAACCAAGTCCTTCTAAAGCTCCCACAATGAGGTCATTCGATAGAGCATGAAAGCACTCCCAGATCCTGCCAAGCCTGGTCTCTCGCGAGTACCGTTTGACCTCATATTAAAACTCATTATTATTCTCGTTACACAATTACAACTATTACAGCTTACATACAATATAAACAAAGATACAATATAACTAATACAATAAGCTAAAGAACAAGTTGTCACGCTGGGCTGCCTCGCTTGAGCTGCCACAGTGCCTTAATCCCCAAAACACTATTACTAATGTGGAAATTCTTTTAATTCTCGAAATTACCTTCAAGCCCCCTCTACATTTTCCCCTTCGTGGTGAGATTTGTTGGAACAAAAAATGTCTTCACGAAACTTCTCAATCCGATGAACCTTCTTTGCGTGAAAAAATTATGGCCTCCTTTCCTTCGTTAGAACCGCAGTGTTATAATCTCCAGGAAAAAGTAAAATTATCCCCGATGTATCTGAGTCAAAGCACCACGAATTATTGGGGCTTGGATGAAGGGACATCGCCACTTTTTCCTTATACTGAGTTTCGACTGTTCGAGATTTTTATTATTTGAAATTCTCCCGAAAGGCCTGCTAACCTTCTCAAATACTCGTTTTGATTCTTGGCAAGTGAGATTCTCCCCTGTAATGCCTCACTATGTTCGAAAAAGCTGAAAACCTCCCCGATGTAGCTGAGTCACCATTTGAACAACGTTTAAACTTGTGGCGAGGGGAAATTGTAGCTTTTTTGAATCGTTGGGAGAATATTGGATATGTCTGACAAAAATTTTGGTATCAAAACTCAAACTTGATGAAGAAGGCAACCCCTTCTATTCCCTAGGCGTCACTTCGTAAGTGAGGTGGCGCTGTCTCTTTAACTGTCATAACACTTCACGAAGTGCCATGTGTTCATTTGAAATGATTATAAGCAGTCGTGCACGTGCGATGGTGGGAAACTCAAAAGACGGGCCTTAAAAGCTTCAAACGTCTCTTTTATTTTAAAACCCATCTCTTTCCTTCATCTTCTTCAAGTTCCCGCATTCTTAGAAAGAGAAAACTATGCACAAACCTCCATTATTGTCCAGTTCTTTACTCACTCTCCTACCTCTCTCTCATAAGTTGCGCCACCGCCCGTGGTTGTGCTACTCCTTCTTTATTCGTAGCCCTTCCTACTCAACTATATCGTTCGTCGCCACTCTACTATGGCTTCTTCAAGCACTTCTAAGGTTTCCACCACCACTCAGCCAGGCTCCCCCTCCCCCTCTGTCGCTGTTAGCGCTGCTGCTGCCCCTAGCGGCGCTGCCCTGAATGCTGCTCGTCAAGAGCAGTTGCGCTTCTATCGTCGGGCGCCTATCTTTGACAAGGATGATAAATTTTCTGATGCATGCAAGACTTTCCATTTCTCATCCAAATTCGACCCATTACTATTGGGTGATGAGGAAATGGATTCATCAAAGTGGTTTTATCTACCCCCAGATGGGACTCTGTATTTTTATTTGGACCGTAGTAACTTCCCCTACTCCCAGATTGACTTCGAAGCACCCGGGGGATCACCAACCCATTTCAATGCCTGGCATACACATATGCATAGTTCTTACGCTGATGCTCTTACCAAGATTGGGCTTCATCGAGCCTACTGGTTTGGGGAGTTCATCCTCTCTAAGCATAATGCGATGTTACAAGTACTAGTTTCCAGATGGAACATCACAAGTCACACTTTTTTTTCCGCGTGGGGGGAGTTCACCATTACACTGGAGGACGTCTGTGAACTCCTTGGGTTTGAGCCCAAGGGTGAGTTCATCTACCACAATGAGGCTCTGGATGACGAAGAGGCTGCTGATCGAGTTGAGATGGATTGGATCTGCCACAGTTGCACCAGTTCCTCGAACAAAGCCACATTTACCCCCCTTATCAACTATTTTTTCGAAGCTCCGACGCCGAAGGATGTCAGTGCTGTAACGGGCCGAGGTAGAGGAACATCCTTGGAACTACCAGCCTATATACTTGTACTTCTTTCACGCTTCTTCCTAATCGGTAAACCCAACAATCAGCCTAGGAGGGATCTAATAAATATTTCCATTTGTTTGGCCAGGGGGTTTAACCTTCCTCTAGCCGCCATCGCTTTGGGGTCCCTCTACACCTGGTTGGATTGAACCCACATAGACATGGCACGATCGTTGGGCCGTTATAACTTGGCCAATTTTTCCAACACCATTATTCTAACGGGTTTTCTTTACACCCACTTTCCTGCTATTACCGCCAAGTCAATTCCTCTGCCCGTGAGCCAAGGTATCAAGCCCCCACGCCTCCTGTGTTTCCATAAGAAGAAAAGTCGAAAGGAGATAATGGAAGTTTTTTATCTTCTAGACTCCTTTATGATGAGGGCCTACAGTGAGTCTTCGTTTACCCATAGTTGGGATTTCTTTCCTTCTGCAGCCACAACGGTCAAGTTCATCCCATATGTAGAAGATGCCTCGCAAGCCATGGTGCTTCTATTTACCCCGTGGTTTCTTCCCTCCTATACTAATTGGGGATAAACCTCAGAGCCCTACAACCCTGATAGATGTAGTAGGCAGTTCGGGTTTGATCAGGGAGTCCCTCAACCTTTATTTCAACACAGCCATGCAAAGGCCACTTTTATTGAATCTTGCACCTTTTATACTGCAGCAGCGGTGCTTGGTGTGACGTCTGCCATCGATGGGCGAGCCACCCTTCCTAGTGTCACTAGTAATGGAGACGTATCCACCTCTTTCTCCACCAAGTTCCATTTGGGGTAACTGGATATGATCCGTGAGTACATTCTGTCTCTTCCTCAATATCCCTCGGTCCTTTCTTTTTCTTCTACTGAACTGGGTCTTAAGGGGAACTCTATGATTGGGGTTGAATTTCCTTTGAGTACCACGATTAAAGAGTCTCCCCAAGATTTACCCCTCATTTCCCAATGATGCCCACTGCCACTCCGAAGTCTAAGGCCGTTGCAACCCCTAAATAGGACACCCCTTCAATCGAAGCCACAACAAGCGAATGACCTTTTTAGCCACCTGCCAAGAAATCTAAGAAGTCCAAGTCCTCAAAGTCTAAGCCTCAGGCTCATCCTCAGGATTAATCACAAACTCCCTTGGAGGCGTTTCCTATTGCCTCCGTTCCCCCTCCCATGTCTCCAAAGATGGATGAAAAGCTGAGGAAGCAGGTGCAAGCTGAGGTCGACAGGATACATACTGAGTTTCAACGGTGCGCTGTCATCGTTCCTCCTTTGATTACTTTTCCCACGATCGTGGTTGATCCCAGTGACCCACCGACAAAAAGGAGAAGAAGGTCGAGAGTACCTGAAAGTGGTGGTGCAACGAGCTCAAGGAGGAAAATTCTTGGAACCAAGCCCCAGAATAAATAGATGCTTGAGAAACCTCCATCCCCAGCTCTTTCCGCTGCTACCTCCTCGCCACCTTCACCAGTAGTTATACCTTCTCATTCTCCCTCTGGATCTGAGGTATGTTGTGCATTCTTGATTTCTTATTCCCATTCTCTTAAGGTGTGTTGCATCTGTTCATTTCTTAACAAGAAAATGCCTTGGTGCAGGGAGTTGGAGAAGAAAGGCCCAATCCTCCCAGTCCCCCCCCCCCGGTCCCCCTGTAAGCCGCTTCGTGGGGAGCGTTGCGATATCTCTCAAGTTGATACCACTCCTCCTCGTTCCCCCATGACAGGCCTTACCTACTCACGGAGATTGTCCTCCCAACGGGCCAAAGAAACTGCTACAAGGGCTGCCGCCGTTAAGTCTGCTAAGCTGCCTAGTCAACCAGAGGGAACTACTGCAGCCTCCTCTGAGTTACCATCGGAGCAGGAGGTCCCTCTGCCCCTCGTTGTGGTCGAGGAGAGTGACCAAGTAAACTTCTTACCAAGTCTTACATCTTTTATTTGTCCCCTTGTTCTGTTTATTATTTCTAATATGTTGAGCCATTTTAGGTGGAAGTGGCATCACTGATAGCTAACATTCTCCTTCATCCTGCATTGTCAAGGCCCCTTACTGTAGTTCCTCTTTTTAGTGCCATAGCAGGGGTAAGTAATGCTTAGATGTATTTCTCTCTTTTTGAGTATCAATTTGTCTTTCCTAACACTTAGTTTTGTTTCTGTAGCTTTCCCCAAGTCTCTCTTCGCCCTTTGCCCTTAGTGGCTTTTTGCCCTCCAAGGCCACGGTTGATGCTATTACTTTCGTTGGGGCATATCTTGAAGATCCAACGTCTTTTTTCGATGATGCGCCCGTATTGGCCTTAGTACCTTATGTTGGCGAGGAAAGTTTGCCTACCATTGAAGCTTCTCCAGCCAAGGGCCCCGTTGAAGCTGCTGAGGCAATGAGCCCGCCTCCAACGACTTCTATCATGAGGACCCCCGTGGTGACTCCCGCTCTCGCTCCTACGGCTGCGGAGATACTTTACTAATTTCTCTTTATTTCTTAGTGTCTCGAATTTCACCTATGTAGGTGACTTAACAACGAAAACACTTCTTAAGGTTTTTCTAAAAACTTCACCTGACTTAACAACGAAAACACTTGTTAAAATTTTTTCAAAAACTCCACCTATATCAGTGACTTAACAACGAAAACACTTGTTAAGATTTTTTCAAAAACCCCACCTATATCGATGACTTAACAACGAAAAACACTTGTTAAAAATTTTCCAAAAACTCCACCTATATCGGTGACTTAACAACGAAAACACTTGTTAAGATTTTTCTAAAAACTCCACCTAAATCGGTGACTTAACAATGAAAACACTTGTTAAGATTTTTCCAAAAACTCCACCTATATCGGTGACTTAACAATGAAAACACTTGTTAAAATTTTTCCAAAAACTCCACCTATATCGGTGACTTAACAAAGAAAACACTTGTTAAGATTTTTCTAAAAACTCCACCTATATCGGTGACTTAACAATAAAAACACTTGTTAAGATTTTTCATAACCTCCATATTTCCTCTGACTGTTCTCAGGTTGCACAAGAGGATTCTCTGCCAGTTCCTTCGCCTGTTGGCTCGGTCCATAGGGAACTTGTCGTCTCGAAAGATTCCAGCCATAATTACCAAGGTTCTACGATCGGTGCTGCTGTCGACAGGGAATCTGGGTGAGATCTTCCTCTGCCCGACCTGGCTCCTCACGCCTTCTGCCTGATGGTGCTCCAACGTTCTCCTCAAATGCCTGCCAACCATCGTTTGGTAGTTGAGCAACTTGCGAACCAACATCCTGAAATATTCACGGTGGATTACCTTCGCTCAAACATCTCAGTTATGAGCTACAGGCTTCAGGGTATGGCCACCGTTGTTGCTGAAATTACCAATACTCCAATTGCAAGCATTACCAGACCCCTCCTTAACCAATTTATGGGTTTTTTGAGGGAGTTGGGTCGCGACATCTTCCGTTTTGATTGTCTCATCATGCATTTGAAGACTTTGAAGAGCCAACGATTGGACAGCCAGAGGGAACTCTTACGAAAACATTAGGAGGACCAGCGGGCCGAAGAAGCTAAGTTGGTCGAGCTAGCACCTCTTCTGGAAACCATTGACAAAGAGGTGGGGGTAGGAGTGGCAACGGGTCGTGTCGAGCCGGGTTCGTGTCGGGTGATAAACGAATCGTGTGATAAATAGCTCCACCCATACCCTATTCGTTTACTAAATGGGTGAGAAAATCGAATTCGTACACGATTCGTTTACTTAGTGGGTGACACGACATGACCCGTTTTCACCCGTTTAACTAAGCGAATCGTGTTAACCCGTGTGACCCGACACGACTCGTTTTCACTCGTTAACCCATTTCATTCGTTTCACCCGTTTCATTCGTTTCACTCATTAACCCGTTTCATTCGTTTCACTCGTTAACCCGTTACATTCGTTTCAGTTGTTAACCCCTTTCAGAAATTCAATGTTCATCCAAAATTAATTTAATGATATCATCCAAAATTAAATAACAATACCCTACACACACAAACAATAAATAAGTAGGAACCCCAAATTGTTCAAAATCATCATATGACAACACAACTATTACAAACCCAAATTGTTCAAAATCCAAAATATTGTTCTTCAATATAAAAATAACACAACCAGTCAACATAAAAAACAAATACTAAGACAAGTCTATTGAAATTGACTAGAACTTCATTTTTATCGTATCATCGCGTTGCCTCCTCCATATCATAGCTCCCCTCCACATTTTGAGGAAGGAGCTGCTCCAACATTTTGTGTTGAATCTGGTTCAGTTGATTGAGTTTCAGTGTTATCCAAGTTATCATCAACATCATCCAAATTTGTTTCCTCAAATGACTCCATCTGAAAAAATATAATAACCATGAAAAAATTAGTATTATGTGAGTAAAAGAGGGGGCAACATTAAAAAAAATAGTATTCTGAAAAAATGGTATTATGTAAAAGAGGGCAACATTAAAAAAATAGTATTCTAAAAAAAATGGTATTCTGTAAAAGAGGGCAACATTACTATAAACGAAGAAATTGAAAAAAAATATTAAAAACAGGAACCATTTTTTTTTTCATACCTGTTGAAACAAGCAGGTATGAAAAAAAAAAAGCTGATAAGATACCAACAGCATAACTTTGCTAAAGATGATAAGATATTGCAACAATCATTAAAAGAAGAATCAAGATTAGCTAATCTTGTTTCACTAGAAATTAGTTCTCACCAGAAATTATGGGTAAAATAACAGTACTCGCCAAAAATTAGTTCATTTGTTTCATTGGGATGGTGCAATGTGGTACTAACAAATTACTTTTAATTTTTGTTGGAACTTTTATACGTTAATTATTTGTATAATTTACTGACCAGCGAAATGGTTGTCCCGGACCCCAATTTTTATTAAATTAAAAGTCTTAAAAATTAATTAAGCTTACTTATGTCTCTTTTTCCAAAACTGACATAGGAAAGAATTTACAGATCTTGCAAAAACATATACTCATTACATTACATATTTAATAATAAAGAACCCACTGATATTTGCTTCAATGACAAACGCTAATATTTGCTTCAATGACAGAGATTTTATGGCTATTGTCCTAGATGTCTAACGTATGGCTTGGTTTGTACAAAACCAAACATTGCTATTCATTTCTAAGTTGAAATAAAAAAAAAAGAAACTTCATCAGATATGGATTCTTGAAAAAAAAGAAGTTGAAAAAAAAACTTCATCAGAAGCTTACCTTGGCGGAGAGTGATGACGGCCAGAGAAGGCCGGTGCAGATCGGAGAAGGCCGGTGCAGATCGGAGAAGGCCGGAGAAGGCCAGAGAAGGCCGGAGTAGGCCGTTGCAGATCGGCGGTGAGTGATGAAGCCGTGGACCTATGGAGCAATGAAATGAAATGTATAGCAGGGTAATGGTTTTAAAACTGATAGTAGGGTTTTCTTAGATATGCTTTTTTTACCTTGAAAAATACAAATATGCCCCTTTCTTTTAATACTTAGGCGGGTCTAACGGGTCTATACGGGTCACACGACCCGTTAGTAATTCGTTTGATAAACGGGTTGGCGGGTCATAAACGTGTCTCGCGAATATACACGAACCCGATTCGTTTGCTTAACGGGTCTGGCGGGTCCACCCGTTTATGACCCGAACCCGTTAAGGCTATACCCAAACCCGCTTAAAGCGTGTCGATTTCGTGTCGGGTTAACGGGTCGTGTCGCAATTTGCCACCCCTAGGTGGGGGACCTCGAGGAAGCTCTACGCGTGGCAAAGTCGAAAAGAGAGAAACTCCTCATCGAGCGCACCCAAATGCAAATGAGACTGGAGGTTTCTATGAATGCCCAACGGTCTTGTCAAGCAGCTTCTTCGGGCCTCCTTGGAGATTTATTCTCTTCCCCAGACCTATGGTTTCTACTAGGCCCATGAGTTTTTTTATATATTTTCTTTTGTTCTTCTTCTCATGTAATTCTTGTGTAATAGCTCCTAATTTTGTAATGCCCAAAGCTTATGAATGAAGAAAGATATTAATTTTCTCATGCCATTTCTTTGTGTTACAACTGTTTGCATGGATTGTGAAGTGTGAAGTTTTGTAATTCTTTCATCTCTACCTGAGCTATAATAAAAAGAACTTGTATACTCATCATAAAAGAATTTTTAATATTCATAATCAGCTAGATATATCATAGACCCAAGCATAATTACTTACACATGATAAACCTTCAACCATTTATTATTGATTTTGCATGGTTTGTCTTCTTCCAACTTAGAAATTAGGCAATAACCTGAGTCATGAGCTTCCTTCACTATGAAAGGTCCTTCCCAATTTGCTGCAAACTTGGGTAAAGGAAGACCCCTAATATGTTTCACTGTTACTTTCAATACGAGGTCTCCCTCCACGAACTTCCTTGGTATCACCAAGTTATCGTATGCCCTAGACAGCTGTTTCGTATAAATTTGAAAGTGTTGCATTGCATTATCTCTGTGTTCGTCCAATGCTTCCAACTGCACATGTCTATGCTGGGGGAGCATGCTGCTTCTTAAGGCATATCGAGTAGAGGGGACTTTTAACTCCACTGGAATAATCACCTCGGCCCCATAAAAAAGAGATAACGGTGTATACCCTATGGGATTCCTCTTAGTCATTCGATAGGCCCATAAAATGGCTGGTGTCGTATCATCCCACGACCCTGGGAAATCCCCCATCATTTTAGCCAAGATATTGATAAAAGTTTTGTTGGTCGCTTCGGCTTGACCGTTTCCCTTTTGGTATGCCACCCTCGAAGTATAATGGATAATGGATTATTTGTCTGTGAGCATCGTTACTTCTGAATTGATGAAAGGGGTTCCATTGTCTAAAAGGATAACCTTCGGGATCCCAAAATGACAAATGATGTATTCTATGATGAAGTTGCTAACTACCCCCGTTGTTGCCCTTCTTAGTGGTATTGCCTCATCCCACTTTGTGAAGCACTCCGTTGCTACTAGTATCCATATCTTCCCCCTTGAAGAGGGGTGTATTTCCCCTACTAGGACGAATGCCCAAGTGTGAAAAGGATGAGGCGTTGCCAGGGAGTGTAAGTCCACTGAAGGGGGATGGATCATATTTCCATAAAGTTGCCAAGCCTTGCACTTTCGAACGAACTTAGCCGAATCTTTCTCCATCGTTGGCCAATAGTATCCCAAAGTCATCAACTGGTTATATAACTTGGCCCCTCCTATATGAGCTGGATCACGCGCCTGCTTGAGGACCTCGGTTGCCTCTTCCTTCATGATGCAACGCAACGGCCTGTTGAGGTATCCCTTCGATAAAGCTGCCCCTTTTGAACGTAGAATCTCGAGGCCTTTCGTCAAAGTCCCATCGCATTAATTTTCTCTATTGGGATAACTCCATATTTAATGAAGTCAATATGGGGCTGTCTTCAGTCAGCCTGAGCTTCTACGAAATGACATTTAGCTGCCTCGAAGAACAATTGGCATTTGTCGCACTTCCTTTGTAGTTATGTCGCATCCTATTTCATCTTAGGCAAAAAATACCCCTCCCTTTGCATTCTTCGATAGAGGGGTATCTCAGTTGTTTCGTAGTGCGCTTCGTGCATTTTCTTTAATATTTTCCTTGCCTCTTTTGGACCGATGCATCTCGACAGCTATCCTCCTGCATTTCTGAAGTAAAGGTTTCCCTAGTTTATAAAGTACTGGGCTAATTCTCTGAGCCCCATCATTCCTTCACCAGCCTCCAGTTGCCTCTTAATCTCTCCCCTCTAGTCCCCATCCTCTTCCATTGGTAGGATTGACTGGACTATCGAAGGAGATGTTCTTAGTTAGATTATGATGGTAGTTGTATCTCTCCTCATGACCATTTTTTGTGTAATGGTGGCATAGGCGTCTGGGTGGCGGTTCATCGTTCTGGGCTGTCTCTTGATCTTGGTTCGATGGAACTGGCAGAGGAGCCTCTGAATGATTATTCTGTATGGGTCCAGGCTCATACGTTTTAACGCATACTCTCCATTAACTTGCTAAACCACCAAGTTTGAATCCCCCATTATGCAAAGTGAACGGATCTCCCTTCAGAGAGCCTATAGCAATCCCAACACTAATGCTTCATATTCTTCCTCGTTGTTAGAACAAGGGAAATCTAACTTGTAGGAAAGGCAAATCTCTTCCATTCCCTTTGAGAGAATAACCCCTGCTCCTCATTTCTTTTCCGCCGAAGATCCATCGAACTTCATTATCCATTCCTCATCCGTTGCGTCTAGGTGGTTGGCCTGCAAATCATCTCCTGGAATATTTTTCTTGGGTGGCTCAAACGTCCCTGATGGGAAAATATCCAACAGATCAGCGTAGGCCTGGCTTTTGATCACGCGAGGAACCACACACTTTAAGTCATATTTGGAGAGGATAAGGAACCACCTAGTTGCTCTACCAATAAATATAGTTCTAGCTAGCAAATACTTAATAGGATCACATTTAGTTATAATATGAATTGTAAAAGACAGCATATAATGCCTAAGTTTTTGCGCTACAAATACTAAGGCTAAACAATGCCTTTCCAAGCTATTATATCAGACTTATGGCTCGTGGATGATCCTACTGATCTAATAAACTGGTCGTTCTTTCCCATCGATCTCTTGTTCCAGTAAAGATCCCACGGACCTCGTGGTGGATGTGAGGTACAACTGCAATGGTATTCCTGACTTTGGGGGGACCATGGTCTATGGTGAAACGAGCAGTTTCTTCATCCCAATGAGAGAATCCTAATGAACCTCTTCCCACTTGAACTTTGTGTTCTTTCGTAACAGCTGCATCAACGGATGTGTTATTTTGGCTAATCCAAGCACAAATCTCCTGAGGTAAGAGACTTTACCGAGGAAACTCTTCAGCTCCTTTGCCGTTCTCGGGCATAGCAATTCTAAAATCGCCCGCTATTTGTCCTAGTCCATCTGCACCCCTTGTCGATCAACCACAAAGCCTAGGAATTTCCCACTTGTCACTCCAAAAATACACTTCAGTGGGTTCATCTTCAATTTATACTTCCTTCAACGGGAGAATACCTTCCTCAAATCGCTCAGATGGGACTCCTCCTTCCTCGATTTGATGACCAAATCATCCACATAGAATTCCACAAATTTGTGGAAGAAACCATGGAAAATGGACATAATTGTTCTCTGGTAGGTCGCCCCAGCATTCTTAAGTCCAAACCGCATCACCTTGGACATGAAGTTACCCGATGGGGTTCTGAACGTTATTTTCCCTGCATCCATGGGGTCCATCTTGATCTGGTTGTACCCTACATACCCATCCATAAAGCTGTACATCTCATGACCTGCCTTTGCATCTATCAAGCTATCAATAGAGGGCAGAGGGAACTCATATTTGGGATAATCTCTGTTCAAATCCCTAAAATCTACACAAATCCTAATTTGACTTTTGTCTTTCTTTCCCACTGGGATAATGCTAGATAGCCAGAGTGGGTGCTGTATCGATGTGATGAACCCTGCTGTTAGTAAGCGCTGAACCTCTTCATTGATCTTCAAATCTAACTCAGGCTTGTATATTCTCGTCGCTTGTTTCACCGAAATGGCTTAAGGCATTACGTTCAATTTTTGGCAGCTTACTTCCTCGTTCAGCCCCTCCATCTCTGTGTATTTCCACGCGAAGACGTCTATAAACTCCTGAATTAACTCAACCAAGGCCTCTCATTTCTCCTTACTGAGATACTTCGGGATGAAGATGGGCCTTGGGTCTCCCCCTTCTTTGGACAGGTTCAACTGCTCTAACTCTTGTGCCTGTGGCTTTGGCTTATCTTCCATGTAGTCTGGTTCTTTGGCGACATCCTCTACGAACTCCTGTATGTTGGAGTTGTCTATCACTATGCATTATCCCCATTAATCCACCATAAAGCATTCATATATCGGGTTAACCTCATCATCAGTTTCCTCGATCGCCCGCTCACACCGTTACAATCGATACACCACCTTTCCTTCCTCGATAATATCCTTCTTGCATTATCTGCTAGTAGTGGTGACTGCCTTCCTCTTCTTCTCTCTAGAAGCCTCGATCACTCTTTCTCCTGAGAATCAGCTCAGTACACTTTTTCGTTGGACCTCGGGTCCACTCTGGGCCTCATTCTATCTTTGAGCTGCTTCGAGATGCCTTGGGTCCGAGGGACCACCTGGTGAGCTTCTTCGACTATTTCCCTTGTGCTACTCGCAACCTCCTTCTTCTGCTTGTTTAAGGTCCCCATCCTTTCTCTGATTGAGGTAACCCATGATCCCTCCATTCTTCTCGTTAGGACCCGGACATCTTCATCTAACTCTGTGTAAAATGCTACGTCCACCAAGTGAGCCTCCTCAACAGCGAAGGGCCTCTTTGTAGCCCTAATGGTCACCTCTATTCCCTTGACATTCGCTTTGGCACATTGGTGGTACGTAGAAGGAACTAGACCTTGGTTGTGCATCCACACCCTTCTTATTAGCAGAAGATAGGAAGTTGCACTCTCTATTACGTGGAACTTGATATGGGAACTCATATTTCCCATTACAATCCCAACATTAACGTACCCAATGAATTTGGAAGATTGATTATCATACCCCGAAATTACCAAAGGCATTGGGACCAACCTTTCTTCTAGAATATTGGCTGCGTGGAAAGAGTTGATTGGCATGATATTAATGGAAGCTCCCCCATCCATAAGAGTCCTTGCGAAGCTATCTCCGTTGACACTTGCAGTCACATACAACTGCCTGTTGTGAGGGAACCTTACAGCCTTATCTGCATCACTGAAGGTTACCTCTGACAGGAACCTTCTCACCAACTTAGCCATGGGTCCCTTCCATCTCAGCGAAGGGACTGCGTTCTTCCTCGTAATATCGAGTATTTCCTGGGTTATCTCCAACCTACTCTCCTTCGGGACCCCCACTTGGTCGAAGAACCAGGTGAACTTTGGGGATTTTGAAACTGTACAGTATTCTAGAACTGGGTCTACTTCCTCACCCTCAATGCCGTATACCTCCTCCACATCCTTGGTGCTTGCTTCGTCGTAATCCAACACTACATTATCCATTCCCCTCGTATAATCTTCCAGAGCCTCTTCGTACTCTTCTCGCTTCGTTCTTAACTCTCTTTCACCTCTCTCAGCCTCTTCATCATAGGCTACCACGAGATTGGCCCCATGTGCTGGCAGTGGGTTGTTGTTGACGTTCTGTGGAGGGATTTGTAACGTCCCTGCCTTTACGTACTTGTCGATGATTCATCTCAGTGTAAAGTAACTCTCAGTTGGATGATGGACCCTCCGATGAACCTAGCAGTACTTGGGATCTACCTTCGTTATCGCATCGGGCTCCCTAACAGGAATGTCCTTTGGTTCATAGACCGATCCCCCTTGGACCATCGCGTTGTAACAGCTGACAGCTTCTTCCATTATACAAGGCAATGGTGGTGGGTCCTCCCTATCTCTTCCGAAATTCCTCTTATTGTCCTTCTTTGGTGCTTTGCCGCTATCTCCCCCTCAGTGTACCCTACCTTTGGGGGTTAAGATCTCCCCCCCACGGGTTGCATCAGCTGCCTAAACATCATGGGCACCACCGCCCGATTGGACCGCACCACCAAGGAGATATTTCTCTCCGCTTTTAAGAATGTCGAAAAAGTCCCCTCGCGCGTCTCATTGATAAGATGACAGATGTACTCAGGAAGCAGCCCCTCAGCGCAGATTTGTAATAGCTTGGATTCCTTGGCCTCCTCCCTCTCATCGAGGGACCTTTTCCTGAACCTCTGAATATAGGCCACCACTTTCTCCCGAGGTCGTTGCTTCTCCCTACCCATTTGGGTCAAAGTAAACTCATCTTCTGCCAGAAAGAACTTCTGGACAAATAACACATGCATCTCCTCCCATGTAGAAACTCTATTAGGAGCCAAATGAGAATACCAGGTATATGCTTTATCGATTAAGGATTTGGAAAACTCCCTTAACCTAAGTTTCTTATTGTTGCAATGTGCTCCCAAGTATTCGACAAAGCGCTTAATATGCTCCTTCGGGTTCCCCCCTTTCCCTGTGTATCTTTCAAAAATAGGAGGGATATAGTCCTTTGGGTAGGGCTCATTATTGTACTCCTGGGGATAAGGCGTTCGAAAGTCATCATAAACCGAAGCTACCTCGCCAGCATATTACGAGGAAGCCTGCATAAACTTTAGCATCTCCTTCTGCATTTCCTTTCTCATTTCCTCCATGGGTGATGCTATTGGGGCAACAGCCAATGGCATCATGGGCTGGGTGCCCGATGCAACTGGCACAAACATCACAACAGGTGCCGCTGATACTCCTGAGGTTCCCACTACCGAATTCACAATAGAGGGTATGCTTGCTGGGATTGTTCCCGCTACACCAACACCGGGTGGGGCCGTTGGGGCCACCCCTGGTGTTATGAAGGCATTGGATTCCAATCCTCCCAGCATCGTTGAAGCTACCGGAGTTTGTAAAAACTCATAAAACTTACTCATAAGGAGCGCCACCTGAGTGGGTCCCAACCCCGCACTCGTGGAAGCCTACGTCACCCCTGGCATGCCTGTCGTCGCCTCAACCGGAGGTATCTCTATTCGAGGATCCCCATCCCTTAGAGCCTCTAGTTCTCTCGCAGCTTGCCCTTCATTATGGTGGATGTCATCAAAGTTGAGCCTTCGATTAGCATTATCTTGCACCATACTCCTTACTTAGAAGAATGCCTCCCCAATAGAGTCGCCAAATGTAAGAGGGTACTTTGGATAAAATGGAGGCGTAACCCCTTTGAAGTATAGTAGTGATAAGTTAAATCGCTAAAACCTTGGATTAGTGATGGAATATGCACACACAATCCCAATGAAGATGAACTCAGTTTGATCTCACAAATCTCTCATGTATAACTCAGAAAGTAGTAATGAACTTAGAAGTAACTTAGCTAGAGGGAGAGAGAAGTAAGCACCCTAGATACACCTTGGTAGGCAGGCAAACACACTCAATACTCTCAAGAATCTCTATCACGTATTAAAAGCTTCATAATAAATGACAATGGTGAGTGAATAAGATCTCTAGTTTGTAATAACTCTACTTGATGTGTATTCTCTCTAATAATAACTTCTTAAACTCTCAAAAGATCGTCCTCTCCTCAAGTATGGTTGGGGTCATTAAATAGCCCCACACACCATCCCCGAGGAAACTCAGTCATTAAATACTATGAAATACATCCCTCATACTTTATGTCACAGCATTAAATACCTGATGCACTAGTTATCCCCACGTCATAAACATTAAATTCCAAGACATGCCTTTTGCCTAACCATTGTGTGTCAGGGGGCTATTGTAGTAGAGGTGGCTCACCAACTGCCTGACAGCCCCAAATACCACGGTGGTTTACTCAAGTGTAGGTCTGACATTGTTTATCTATCTAGTGACATCACCTATAGTAGATGTGACATTAAGTAGAGGGTTATTTGGCTCACAACTCAATGCCCGATGGAACTCCAAGGTGATCCGCTCGAGGTTCCACGGTAAGGGTCCTTCGGTGTTTTACTAGGTGTATATAAGATGGTCAGGACAATCCCCAACGGTGCCTCACTTCTCAATCCTCCAAACCAAGTCTCTCTAAAGTTCCCACAATGAGGTCATTCGATAGAGCATGAAATCTCTTCCAGGCCCTGTCAAGACTGGTCTCTCACGAGTACCGTTTGACCTCACAATAAACTCATTATTATTCTCGTTACACAATTACAAACTTTATAGCTTACAGTCAATATAAACAAAGATACTAAATGACTAGTACAACAAGCTAAAATACAAGTTGTCACGCTGGGCTGACTCGCTTGAGCTGCCACGCTGAGCTGCCATGGTGCCTTAATTCCCAAAACACTATTATTAATGTAAAAATTCTTCTAATTCTCAAAATTGCCTTCAATCCCCCTCTACAAATCTTATCTTGAAGGTAATCCTGAGATTCGAGATAATTGCTTAATTGGCAAGTGTTCGAGATTAAGCAACCGAAGCAGCTCAAGTGTGGCAACTCAAGCACGGCAACTCAGTAAGGCAGCTTGGCATGGCAACTCATACTTTAGCTGGTTATATTAGTCATATTGTATTTCTATTTTATGTTGACTGTAAGCTATAACGGTTTTAATGTTGTAACGAGATTAATAATGAGTTTGTGTGAGGTCAAACGATACGTGCGAGAGACCAGGCTTGGCAGGGCCAGGGAGAGCTTTCATGCTCTATCGAATGACCTCGTCGCGGGAACTTTAGAGAGACTTGGTTTGGAGGATTGAGAAGTAAGGCACCGTTGGGGGTTGTCCTGACCATCTTAGATATACCTGGTAAAACACCGAAGGACCCTGACCGTGGAACCTCAGACAGAGCAGCTTGGAGTTCCATCGAGCGTTGAGTTATGAATCAAATAGACCTCTACTTAATGTCAAATCTAGTGTAGGTGATATCACTAGCTAGCCAAACAATGTCGGGCCTGCACTTGAGTAAACCACTGTGGTATTTGGGGCTGTCAGGCAGTTGGTGAGCCACCTCTGCGACAACATCCCCCTGACACACAGTGGTTAGGCAAAAGGCAGGTCTTGGCATTTAACGTTTATGACATGGAGACAACTAGTGCATTAGGCATTTAATATTGTGACATAAAGCATCAGGGAAGTCTTTCATAGTCTTTAATGACTTAGTTACCTCGAGGATGGTGTGGGAGGCTATTTAAGGACCCCAACCACCTTTGAGGAAAGGATGATCTTTTGAGAGTTCTGGAATTATTGCTAGAGAGAATACACATCAGAGAGAGTTATTGCAAACCAGAGGGTTTACTCACTCACCATTGTTATTTATTACGAAGTTTTTAATACTTGATAGAGATTCTTGAGGGTGTTTGGTGTGTTTCTACCTGCCTACCAAGGTGTATCTAGGGTGTTTACTTCTCTCTCCCTCTAGCTAAGTTACTTCTAAGTTCATTACTATCTTCTGAGTTATACACGAGAGATTTGTGAGTTTAAACTGAGTCTTATCTTCATTGGGGTTTGTGCTTGTATGTCGTATCATTAATCCAAAGCTTTGGCCAATTAGCTTATCATTACCATACTCAAATAGGGGTTATGCCTCCATCTATAATCTAAAGTACCCTCTTACATTTGGCGACTCTGCTGGGGAGGCATTCTTCTAAGTAAGGAGTATGACACAAGATAATGCTAATAGAAGGCTCAACTTTGATGACATCCAGCATAATGAAGAACAAGCTGCGAGAGAACTGGAGGTCCTTAGGGATGGGGCTCCTCGAGTGGAGATACCTCCGGTTCCGGCGACGTCAGGCATTCCGAGGGTAACACAAGCTTCCACGAGTGCGGGTTGGGACCCACTCAGGTCGCGCTCCTCATGAGCAAGTTTTATGAGTTTTTGCAAACTCCAGTATCTTAAACTATGCTAGGAGGATTGGAGGCCAATGCCTTCGTAACACCAGGGGTAGCTCCAACGGCCCCGCCAGGTGCAGGCATAGCGGGAACAGTCCCAGCGAGCATACCCTCTATTATGAATACATCATGGGGAACATCAGGAGTATCGGCGGCCCCAATCGTGGTGCCTGCTCCAGCTGTAACGAGCACTCAGGCCGTGGTACCATTGGTTGTTGCCCCAGTAGCATCACCCATGGAGGAAATGAGAAAGGAGATGCTGAAGTTCATGCAGGCTTCCTCATAATCTACTGGTGAGGTAGCTTCAGTTTTTTATGACTTTTGGACACCGTATCCCCAGGAATACAACGACGAGCCCTATCTGAAGGACTATATTCCTCCTATTTTTGAAAAATACAAGGGAAAGGGTGGGAACCCGAAGGAGCATATTAAGCGCTTTGTTGAACATTTGGGGCGGCATTGTAATAATAAAAGGCTTAGGTTGAGGGAGTTTTCTAAATCCTTGACCGATAAAGCATATACCTGGTATTCCTATTTGGCTCCCAACAGCGTTTCTACATTGGGAGAGATGCACGTGTTGTTTGTTGAGAAGTTCTTTCTGGCGGAAGATGAGTTTACTTTGACCCAACTGGGTAGGGAGAAGCAACGACCTGGGGAAGAAGTGGTGGCCTATGTTCGAAGGTTCAGAGAAAGATCCCTCGATGTGAGGGAGGAGGCCAAAGAATCCAAGTTGCTGCAGATCTGCGCTGAAGGGTTGCTTCCTGAGTACATCTGTCATCTAATTAACGAGACGCGCGAGGAGACTTTTGCGGCGTTCTTAAAAGCAGTGAAAAATATCTCTTTGGTGGTGCGACCCAATCCGGTGGCGGTGCCCATGATGTTTAGGCAGCCGATGCAACCCATCGGGGGGAGATCTCAGCCCCCACAGGTAGGGTACACCGAGGGGGGAGATAGGGGCAAAGCACCGAAGAAGGACAATAAAAGGAAGTTCAGAAGGGACAGAGAAGACCCACTACCATTGCCTTGTATGGTAGAAGAAGCTGTCAGCTGTTACAAAGCGATGGTCCAAGGGGGAACGGTCTATGAGCCAAAGGACGTTCCCACTGGGGAGCCTGATGCGGGAACGAAGACGGATCCAAAGTATTGTCAGGTTCATCGGAGGATCCAGCATCCAATAGAAAGTTGCTTCACACTAAGAAGAATCATTAACAAATACGTGAAGGTAGGGACGTTGCAAATCCCACCACAGAATGTCAATAACAACCCACTATCAGCACATGGGGCCAATCTCGTGGTGACCTACGATGAAGAGGCGGAGAAAGGAGAAAGAGAAGAGTATGAAGCAGATTTGGAAACCTGTACCAAGGGAATGGCTAACGTGGTTTTGGCCTACGATGAAGCAAGTACCAAAGACGTGGAGGATGTGTACAGCGCTGAAGGGGAGGAAGCAGACTCGAGCCTAGAATACTATGCAGTTTCAAAATCCCCAAAGTTCACCTGGCTCTTCGACTAGGTGGGGATTCCAAGGGAGAGTAGGTTGGAGATAACCCAGGTAATACTTGATATTGCAAGGAAGGATGCGATCCCTTCCCTGAGATGGAAGGGACCCATGGCCAGGTTGGTAAGGAGGTTCCTGTCAGAAGTAACCTTCAGCGATGCAGATAAGGCTGTAAGGTTCCCTCATAACAGACCGTTGTATGTAACTGCCAGTGTCAATGGAGTTATTTTTGCGAGGACTCTTATAAATGGAGGATCTTCCATTAACATCATGCCAATCAACTCCTTCCATGCAACGAACATTCCAGAAGAAAGATTGGTCCCCATGCCTTTGGTAATCTCAGGGTATGATAACTAATCTTCCAAATCTATTGGGTACGTTAATGTTGGGATTGTGATGGGAAATCTGAGTTCCCATATCAAGTTCCATGTGATAGATAGTGTAACTTCCTAACATATACTAATAGGAAGGGTGTGGATGCACACCCAAGGGTTAGTTCCTTCTACGTACCACCAATGCACTAAGGCGAATATCAAGGGAACATAAGTGACCATTAGGGTAACAAAAGGCCTTTCGCGGTCGAGGAAGCTCACTTGGTAGACGCAACATTCTACACGGAGTTGGAGGAAGATGTCCACGTCTTAACAAGAAGGATGGAGGGTGCGTGGCTTCCCTCGATCAGAGAAAGGATGGGGCCCATGAATGAGAAAAGTAAGGAGGTTGCAAGTAGCACGAAGGTAATAGCCGAAGAGGCTCACTAGATGGTCCCTCGACCCCAAAGCATCTCGAAGAAGCTTAGAGATAGGATGAGGCCCAGAGTGGATCCGATGGAGCATGAGGTCCAACGACAAAGTGTGCTGAGCCGGTTCTCAGGAAAAAGGGTAGCCGAGGCTTCTATGGAGAAGAAGAGGAAGGCAGTCGTCACTACCAGTAGACAATACAAGAAAGTCATTACCGAAGAAGGAAATATGGTGTATCGATTGTAACAGTGTGAGCGGCGGCCGAGGAAGATGATAATGAGGTTGACCCGATATATGAATGCTTTCTGGTGGATCGACAAGGGCAATGCATGGTGATAGGCAATTCTAGCATACAGGAATTTGTGGAGGAAGTCGTTGAAGAACCAGATTACATGGCAAATCAACCCAAGCCCCAGGCATAAGAGTTGGAGCAGTTGAACCTGGAGAAAGAAGGAGAAGACCAAAGTCCCATCTTTATCTCGAAGGATCTCTGTAAGGAGAGACGAGAGGCCTTGATCGAGTTGATTCGGGAATTTATAGATATTTTTGCATGGAAATACACGAAGATGGAAGAGCTGGATGAGGAGGTGAGCTGTCACAAGTTGAACGTAATGTCTTCAGCCGTTCCAGTAAAGCAGGCAATAAAAACATACAGGCCTGAGCTGGATCTGAAGATTAAGGAAGAGGTCCAACGCTTACTAATGGCAGGGTTCATCATACCGATACAACACCCACTCTGGCTATCTAGCATTGTCCCAGTGGGAAAGAAAGACAAAAACCAAATAAGGATCTGTGTAGACTTTAGAGATTTGAATAGAGCTTGTCCTAAAGATGAGTTTCCTCTGCCCTCCATCAATGGCCTGATAGATGCAATGGCTGGTCATGAGATGTATAGCTTCATGGATGGTTATGTGGGGTATAATCAGATCAAAATGGACCCCTTGGACGCAGAGAAAACTGCATTCAGAACCCCATTGGATAACTTCATGTATAGGGTGATGCCGTTCGGCCTCAAGAATGCTAGGGGGGCTTATTAGAGAATAATGATGGCCATTTTCCATAACTTCTTTCACAAATTTGTAGAATTTTATGTGGATGATTTGGTCATCAAGTCGAGGAAGGAGGAGTCCCATATGAGCGATTTGAGGAAGGTGTTTTCCCATTGTCGGAAGTTTAAATTAAAGATGAATCCATTGAAGTGAATTTTTAGAGTAACAAGTGGGAAGTTCCTAGGCTTCGTTGTAGACCGGTAAGGGGTGCAGATGGACCAGGATAAGCAACGGGCGATCTTAGAAATGCCATGTCCAAGAACGGCGAAGGAGCTAAAGAGCTTCCTCGGTAAAGTCTCCTACCTTAGGAGATTCGTGCCTGGGTTAGCCGAGATAACACACCTGTTAATGTAGCTGTTGCAAAAGAACATGAAGTTCAAATGGGAGGCAATTCACTAAGAGTCTCTTGACGGACTTAAGAAGCTGCTCATCTCACCATAGACCATGGTTCCACCAAGGGCAGGAATACCATTATAGTTGTACCTCATATCCACCATAAGTTCCGTGGGAGCTTTGCTGGCACAAAAAATCGATAGGCAAGAACGGCCAGTCTAATACCTCAGCAGGATCATCCACGGGCCAGAAGTCAGATATAGTAGCTTGGAAAGGCATTGTTTAGCCTTAGTATTTGTAGTGCAAAAACTTAGACATTATATGTTGTCTTTTACAATTCATATTGTAACTAGATGTGATCCTATTAAGTATTTGCTAGCGAGAACTATATTGATTGGCAGGGAAGCTAGGTGGTTCCTTATTCTTTCCGAATATGACTTGAAATGTGTGGTTCCTTGCACAATCAAAAGTCAAGTATGCCGACCTATTGGAAATATTCCCCTCGGGAACTTTTGAGCCACCCAAGGAAAGTGTCCCGGGAGACGATCTGCAGGCCAATCACATAGACACAACGGAGGAGGAATGGATAATGCAGTTCGATGGATCTTCGGCAGAAGGGAAAGGAGGAGCAGGGGTTATTCTTTCAAAAGGAATTGAAGAGATCTACCTTTTCTACAAATTAGATTTCCCTTGTTCTAATAACGGGGCGAAATATGAGGCATTGGTGCTGGGGTTGCCAGAGGCTCTTCAGAGAGGAATTCGTTTACTTTGCATCAATGGGGATTCAAACTTGGTGGTTTAGCAAGTAAATGAGGAGTACGCGTTAAAACATATGGGCTTGGCGCCATATAGAGCAATCATCCAGAGACTTCTTTATCAGTTCCATCGAACCAAAGTCAAAAGGAAGCCTAGAACGATGAACTGACATCTAGACGCTTATGCCACCATTGCCGATGATCATGAGAAGCAATACAACTATCGTCGTGATCCAATGAAGAACATCTCCTTCGACAGTATTGTCAATTCTATCGATGGAGGAGGATACAGACTGGAGGGGAGAGATTAAGAGGCAACTGGAGTCTGGTGAAGGAACGATGGGGCTCAAAGAATTAGCCCAGTACTTTACAAACCGGGGGGACCTTTACTTCAAAAATGCAGGAGGATGGCTGTCAAGGTGCATCGGCCCAGAAGAAGCGGGTCATATATTGAAGAAAACAGACGAAGAACACTACGAAACGATTGAGATCCCCCTTTATAGAAGAATTCAGAGGGAAGGGTATTTCTAGCCTAGCATGAAGCAGGATGCAGCCAAGTTACAACAGAGGTGCGATAAATGCCAGTTATTCTTCGAGGCAGCAGAATGTCATTTCATAAAGACTCGGCCTGATTGGAGACAACCCTATATTGACTTCATTAAAGATGGAGTTGTCCCAACAGAGAAAATTGATGCGATGGGACTTCGGCGAAGGGCTTTGAGATTCTACGTCCAAGAGGGGTAGCTTTATCGACGAGGGTACTTCAACAGCCATTACGTTGCATCACGAAGAAAGAAGTGACCAAGGTTCTCAAACAGGCGCACGATCCAACTCATATAGGAGGGGACAAGTTGTATGACCAGTTGATGACTTTGGGGTACTATTGGCCAATGATGGAGAAAAATTCTGCTGAGTTCGTTCGAAAGTGCAAGGCTTGCCAGCTTCATGAAAATATGATCCATGCCCCGTCAGTGGACTTACACTTCCTAGCAATGCATTATCCTTTTCATACGTGGGCGTTCGACCTGGTAGGGGAAATACACCCTTCATCGAGGGGGGAGATATGGATCCTAGTGGCAACGGAGTGTTTTACAAAGTAGGTTGAAGCGATACCACTGAGAAGGGCAACAGCAGGAGCAGTGAGTAACTTCATTAGATAATACATCATTTGCCATTTTGGGATCCCAAAGGTCATCCTTTCAGACAACGGAACCCCTTTCGTCAATTCAGAGGTAACGATGCTCACAGACAAATACTCCATTGTCCATCACACTTCGACGGTGGCATACCCAAAAGGGAACGATCAAGCCGAAGCGACTAACAAGACTTTGGTCAATATCTTGGCTAAAACGATGGAGGATTTTCCAGGATTGTGGGATGACAAGATACCAGCCATTTTATAGGCCTATCGGATGACTAAGAGGAAGCCTACAGGGTATACGCTGTTCTCTCTTGTTTATGGGGCTGAGGCAATTCTCCCGGTAGAGTTAGAAGTTCCCTAGGCTTGATATGCTTTGCAAAGTAGCATGCTCCCTCAGAATAGACACGTGCAGTTGGAAGCATTAGATGAATACAGGGATAATGCGATGCAACACTTTTAAATGTACACAAGGCATCTCTCCAGGGCATATGATAACTTGGTGAGATCAAGGAAATTCGTGGAGGGAGATCTCGTATTAAAGGCAGCAGTTAAACATATTAGGGGGCTCCCTCTACCTAAGTTTGCAGCAAATTGGGAGGGACCTTTCATCGTAAAGGAGGCTCATGACTCAGGTTATTTCTTAATTTCTAAGATAAAAGAAGACATGCCATTTAAGATTAACAACAAATGGTTGAAGGTCTATCACGTGTAAGCAATTACGTTTGGGGTCACCGATGTATCTAACTGTTATGAATATACAAGTTCACTTTGTTTATATAAGTTCTATTTATTTTAATGCAAGTAGAGATGAAAGAACTACAGAACTTCATATTTCACAATCTATGTAAACAGTTGCAACACAAAAAAAGGGCATGGGAATAAGTATCTTTTTTTCCATTCATATACTTTGGGGAATTACAAAAATGGGAACTATCACCCAAGGATTACATAAGAAGAAAGGAAAATACATATATAAAAAACTCATTAACCCAGGAGGAACCACATATCAGGAGAAGAAAAGAAATCTCCAGGGAGACCCGAAGAAGCTGCTTGGCAAGACCATTGGGCGTTGATAGAAACCTCCAACCTTGTCTGCGCCTGTGTGCGCTCAATCAGGAGTTTCTCTCGTTTTGAATTTTCCACGCGCAGAGCTTCTTCGAGGTCCTCCACCTCCTTGTCAATGGCTCCGAGGAGAGGTGCTAGCTCGGCCAACTTAGCTTCCTCGGCACGCTGATCCTCCCGATGTTTTTGTAAGATCTCCCTCTGGCTATCCAACCTCTGATTCTTCAAAGTCTTCAAGTGAGCGATGAGCCAGTCAAGGCGGAACCTGTCACGACCCAGCTCCCTTAGATTGCCCAAGAACTGGTTGAGGAGGGGTCTGGTCACGTTCGCAGTTGGAGTGTTGGCAATTTCAGTAATAACGGTGGCCATGCCTTGAAGCCTATGGCTCATAACTGGGATGTTTGAACGCAGGCAGTCCACCGTGAAGGTCTCAGGATAATAGCTCACAAGTTGCTCGATAACCAATCGATGGTTGGCAGACATTTGGGGAGAGCGTTGGAGTACCATCAGGCAAAAAGTGGGAGGAGCCAAGTCGGACAGAGGAAGCTCACACCCAGATTCGCGCTCCGCAGTAGAACCTGTCATGGAACCTTGATCATTATGACTCGATTCTTCAAAGAAGACAGGTTCACGATGTGGCGAGACAATGGGCAAAGGAACTGGTGGAGAACCCTCTCGAGCAACCTGAGAACAGGTGGGAAGAAATGATGAGCTCACGAAAAAAATCTTAACAAGCGTTTGCATTATTAAGTCACCGCTATAGGTGGAGTTTGTGAAAATATCTTAACAAGTGTTTGCGTTGTTAAGTCACCGTTATAGGTGGAGCTTATGGAAAAATCTTAACAAGTGTTTGCGTTGTTAAGTCACCGTTATAGGTGGAGCTTATGGGAAAATCTTAACAAGTGTTTGCGTTGTTAAGTCACCGTTATAGGTGGAGCTTATGCAAAAATCTTAACAAGTGTTTACGTTGTTAAGTCACCGTTATCGGTGGAGTTTGTGAAAATACTTTAACAAGTGTTTGCGATGTTAAGTTACCGTTATAGGTGAAGCTTATGGAAAAATCTTAACAAGTGTTTGCGTTGTTAAGTCACCATTATAGGTGGAGTTTGTGAAAATATCTTAACAAGTGTTTGCATTGTTAAGTCACCGTTATAGGTGGAGCTTATGAAAAAATCTTAATAAGTGTTTGCATTGTCAAGTCACCATTATAGGTGGAGTTTGAGAAGCTAAAAAATACAGAGAAATTAGAGAAGTACCTCAGCAGCAGGAGCGAGATTAGTAGTTACCACGAGAGCCAGGATGATAAAAATCGTGGGAGGCGGGCTCGTTACCTCAGCAGCTTCAGTGGAGCCTTTGACTGCAGAAGCCCCAAAGGGGGGCACACTCCCCTCGCCAGCATAGGGCACTATAGCCAACACGGGCTCATCATCAGAAGTAAATATTGGACCTTCGAGAGATGCCCCCACGAGAACAGCTGCTCCAACCTGGGCCTGGGAAGGGATAAGGCCACTCAACACAAAAGGTGGAGAAAGACTTGGAGAAAGCTGCAAATGTAAAGACAAGTGTTAGATAAAAGGAGTAATCGTAAAAAGGGATAAAAGATAGAAATACACTTAGCTTACCCCCGTTATGGCACTAAAGAGAGGAACTGCAGTAATGGGTCTTAACAATGCAGGAGGAAGGAGAATATTGGCTATCAGCGACGCCACTTCCACCTGAAATAGCCCAACATGTTAAAATTGATAAAAAAAAACTAGTGGGACAAATGAAAGATGCAAGGCTCAGAAAGAAATTTACCCGTGGGGTACTCTCTTCGACCACAACAAAGGGTAGAGGGACCACTCTCTCCCTGGAAGTTGGAACAGTTGCCTTGGGCTGGCCAGACATCTCAGCGACACCCATGGCGGCATCCCTGACGGCATCCCTGGACTGATGGGAGGAGGAAAGGCGCGAATAGGTGAGGCTTATTAAAGGAGAATGGGGAAGGGAGGCAGTGGCTGGAGGAGTACTGCAACGTCCCCCCACGAAACGACTCACTGGGGGACTGGGAGGACTGACCCTCACTTCTTCAACTCCCTGCACCAAAGATATTAGGCAATAAGTAAAGGCGTTATGTCAAGAAAAGAAGAATGAGAAATAAAGAATGCACATATACCTCAGATCCGGAGGAAGAACGAGAGGATATAACCACTGGTGAAGGTGGCGAAGAAGCAACGACAGAAGGAGTTGGTGATGAAGGTCGCTCAAATGTCTATTTCTTCTGGGGCTTAGTACCCAGCGTCTTCCTTCTTAAGCCCGTGGCACTACCACTTTCAGGCACCTTCGATCTTCTTCTTCCTTTTGCTGATGGCTCACTAGGATTAACCACGATTTTGGGGAATGTACTCGGAGGAGGAACGACCACTGCGCACCGTTGGAATTCAGCGTTTATTCAGGAAACTTCGGCCTCTACCCACCTCCTTAGTTCTTCAGCCAGTTCCAGAGACATAGGAGGGGGAACAGAGGCAATTGGGAATGCCTCAAATGGAGTTTGCGTTTGACCTTTGGTCTTAGCCTTCTTAGACTTGGACTTCTTGGCTTTCTTGGCAGGTGGCTCAGAAGGCCCTTCTCCCGTGGCAGTTTCGGCCGTGGGGACAGATGGTTTGGGGGTTGCAGCGGCCTTGGGTTTCGGGGTGGTAGTTGGGATCATTGGGCAATGAGGGGGTAGTTCATGAGGAGACTCCTTAATAGTTTTACTTAAGGGAAACTCAACCCCAAGCACAGAGTTCCCCTTTAGACCCAGCTCAGAGGAAGAAAAGGAAAGGACTGGGGGATATCGAGGGGGGATTGGATGTACTCATGAATTATGGCCAACTGCTCTAGATGGAACTTTATGGCAAAGGATGTGGATACGTCTCCCTTCCTAGTAGCACTCGGAAGGGTGACACACCCATCAATGGTGGATGTCACACCAAGCACCGCAGCGACAGTATAGAAGGTGCATGCCTCAACAAAGGTGGCCCTAGAATGGTTATCCTGGAATACAGGTTGAGGAGCCCCCTGGTCGAACCCGAATTGCCTACTGCATCTATCAGTCGAATCGCCTACTGCATCTATTAGGGTTGTAAGGTTCAGAAGTATATCCCCATTCAGTATAAGAGGGGACGAACCCTAGGGTGAAAAGAAGCACTACGACTTGTGAGGGATCTTCTACAATCGGGTTAAATCTGATCATTGTGGCTGCAGTAGGAAAGAAATCCCAACTATGGGAAAAAGTGGACTCACTATAGGGCCTCATTATGAAGGAGTCTAGGTGGTCAAAAACCTCTATTATTTCCTTTCGGCTTTGCTTCTTGTGGAAACACAGGAGGCGTGGGGGATTAATACCTTCGCTCACGGGCAAGGAAACTGACTTCGCAGCGATAACAGGAAAACGGGTATAGAGGAAGCCAGTCAATATAATGGTGTTGGCGAAATTTTGCCAAGTTGTAACGGCCCAGTGATCGCTCCATGTCAATATGGGTTTGATCCAACCAGGTGTAGAGGCACCCCAAGACGATGGCGGCCATAGGTAGGTTGAATCCTCTGGCCAAACGAACAAAAATGTTTATCAGGTCCCTCCTAGGCTCATCATTAGGCTTTCCAATCAGAAAAAGCGTGAAAGAAGTACGAGTATGTAGGCCGATAGTTCCAGGGAGGTACCTCTACCACGGCCCGTTACATCACTAGCATCCTTCAGCGTTGGAGCTTCGAAAAAATAATTGATAAGGGGGCAAATGTGGCTTTATTTGAGGGACCGGTGCAACTGCGGCAGATCCGATCCAGCTCGACCCGATCAGCAACCTCTTCGGCGTCCAGAGGCTCATCGTGATAGGTGAACTCGCTCATGGGCTCAAACCCAAGGAGTTCACAAGCATCCTCCAATGTAACAGTAAACCCCCCTACGCAGGGAAGAACGTGTGGGTTGTGATGTTCCATCAGGAGACTAGCACTTGAAGTGCCGCGTTGTGCTTCGAGAGGGTGAACTCGCTAAACCAGTAAGCTCGATGCAGCCCAAACTTCGCAAGAGTAGCAGCGTGAGAGCTCTGCATATGTGTGTGCCAAGCAGTAAAATGGGATGGTGACCCTCAGGTACTTCGAAATCGATCTGGGAATAAGGAAAGTCACCACAGTCCAGACGGAAGCGCATAGTCCCCTCGGGTGGAAGATAGCCCCACTTCGATGAGTCCACTTCTTCATCACCCAAGAGTAATGGATCGAACTTGAATGAGAAATGGCAGGTCTTACACGCCTTAGAAAATTTATCATCTTCTTCTTCAAAGATGGGTGTCTGGCAATAGAACCGTAGTTTCTCTTACGAGCAGCGACCAGGGCAGTGCCGCTAAGGGAGGTGGCAACACCAGCAGCGACAGAGGGGGAACCTGGATGGGTAGTGGCAGCAACCTTAGAAATACTTGAAGAAGCCATGATAAAGTTCTGATGAGTGGTACAACTGGGGAAGGAGGGCTAAGAATAAGGAGAAAGGAGCACAACCGCAAATGGTGGTACAAAAGGATGAGAGAATGAGGAGACTGGGTAAAGAAGGGGGCAACAATGGAGGTTGCACACAGTTCGCACAGAATTTATCTCTGAAAAGAAAGCGGGGATCTTGAAGAAGATAAAGAAGATGAAGATATAGAAGGGTTTTGAAATAAAAGAGACATTTGAAGGGTTTCAAACTTGATAGTTGGAGTTTCCCATCATCGCACGTGCAAGGGCCGCCTATAATCATTTCAAATGAACACGTGGCACATCGGGAAGGGTCTCGACAGCTGAAAATATAGCATTACATCGAATACGAAGTGACGTTTGGGGAATATAAAGGGTTGCCTTCCTAACCAAGTTTATGTTTTGGCGCCAAATTGGTGTCAGACTTATCCATCAACGCCTAACGGAAAATATGTCTCAATGGTTCAAAAAAGCTACGACGTCCCCTCGCCACGTGTCCAAACGTTATTTAAAGGGTGACTCAGTTACATAGGGAAGAATTTCTTCTTTTTCGAACATAGCGAAGCATCATAAGGGAGAATTTTACTTACCAGGAGTCCAAATGAGTATTTGAGAACGTTAGTAGGCCTTTCGAGAGAATTTCAAATAGTAAAAAGCTAGAACGGTTCAGGCTCAGTATGAGGAAAAAGTGGCGATTTCCCTTCTCCCAAGCCCCAATGACAATCGCGCTTCGGCTCAGGTACATCGGGGAGAATTTTACTTTTTCCAGGAGATTATATCTATGCGGGTCTAACGAAGAGAGGAACCCATAATTTTTTAACGCAGAGAGGGTTCATCGGATTGAGAAGATTCTTGCAGACATTTCTTGTTCCAACAAATTTCTCCACGAAGGGGCAAATGTAGAGGGGGCTTGAAGGTAATCCTGAGATTAGGGATAATTGCTTAATTGGCAAGTGTTCGAGATTAAGCAACCGAAGCAGCTCAAGCATGGCAACTCAAGCGCGACAACTCAGTGAGGCAGCTTGGCGTGGCAACTCATACTTTAGCTGGTTGTATTAGTCATATTGTATTTCTATTTTATGTTGACTGTAAGCTATAACGGTTGTAATGTTGTAACGAGATTAATAATGAGTTTGTGTGAGGTCAAATGATACTTGCGAGAGACTAGGCTTGGCAGGGCCTGGGAAAGCTTTTATGCTCTATCAAATGACCTCGCCACGGGAACTTTACAGGGACATGGTTTGGAGGATTGAGAAGTAAGGAACCGTTGGGGTTTGTCTTGACCATCTTAGATATACCTGGTAAAACACCGAAGGACCCTGACCGTGGAACCTCAGACAGAGCAACTTGGAGTTTCATTGGGCGTTGAGTTACGAACCAAACATCCCTCTACTTAATGTCAAATCTACTGTAGGTGATGTCACTAGCCAGCTAAACAATGTCAGACCTGCACTTGAGTAAACCACTGTGGTATTTGGGGTGTCAGGCAGTTGGTGAGCCACCTCTGCGACAACAGCCCCTGACACACAGTGGTTAGGTAAAAGTCATGTCTTGGCATTTAATGTTTATGACGTGGAGATAACTAGTGCATCAGGCATTTAATGTTGTGACATAAAGCATGAGGGAAGTCTTTCATAATCTTTAATGATTGAGTTGCCTCGGGGATGGTGTGGGAGGCTATATAAGGACCCCAACCACCTTTGAGGAAAGGATGATCTTTTGAGAGTTCTGGAATTATTGCTAGAGAGAATACACATCAGAGAGAGTTATTACAAACCAGAGGTTTTACTCACTCGCCATTGTTATTTATTACGAAGTTTTTAATACTTGACAGAGATTCTTTATGGTGTTTGGTGTGTTTCTACCTGCCTACCAAGGTGTATCTAGGGTGCTTACTTCTCTCTCCCTCTAGCTAAGTTACTTCTAAGTTCATTACTATCTTCTGAGTTATACATGAGAGATTTGTGAGTTTAAACTGAGACTTATCTTCATTGGGGTTTGTGCTTGTATGTCGTATCATTAATCTAAAGCTTTGGCCAATTAGCTTATCATTACCATACTCAAATAGGGTTTACGCCTCCATCTATAATCTAAAGTACCCTCTTACAAAAGACATCCCTCAAACTTTATGTCACAGCATTAAATACCTGATGCACTAGTTGTCCCCAAGTTATAAACATTATATGCCAAGACATGCCTTTTGCCTAATTACTGTGTGTCAGGGGGCTATTGTCGCAGATGTGGCTCACCAACTACCTGACAGCCCCAAATACCACGGTGGTTTACTCAAGTGTAGGTGTGATATTGTTTAGCTGGCTAGTGACATCACTTGTAATAGATGTGACAATAAGTAGAGGGTTATTTGGCTCACAACTCAACGCCCGATGGAACTCCAAGGTGCTCCGTCCGAGGTTCCACGGTAAGGGTCCTTCGGTGTTTTACTAGGTGTATCTAAGATGGTCAGGACAAGCCCCAACGGTGCCTCACTTCTCAATCCTCCAAAACAAGTCCCTCTAAAGTTCCCACAGTGAGGTCATTATATAGAGCATGAAAGCTCTCACAGGCCCTGCTAAGCCTGGTCTCTCGCGAGTACCGTTTGACCTCACATTAAAACTCATTATTATTCTCGTTACACAATTACAACTATTATAGCTTACAGTCAATAAAACAAAGATACAATATGACTAGTACAATAGGCTAAAATACAAGTTGTTACGCTGGGCTGCCTCGCTTGAGCTGCCACGGTGCCTTAATCCCCAAAACACTGTTATTAATGTGGAAATTCTTCTAATTTTCGAAATTACCTTCAAGCCCCCTCTACAAAGCTTATATTCTACACAAGATCTTTGGTTTTAATATGGCACCAGAGTTGCCACCACCTTCTCCACCATTTGGTGCTGGAGGACCTAGTTCCAGCCAGGCACCACCCCAGTCCGAAATGGTTGAGGTGGCAGCAGCCTTGAGGTCCTTGGCAGCAATGCAACAAGCAATGAAGGAGCAATTTGCTCAGCTCAGTCAAAATATGATGAGGCCACCTGGGGTTTAATTGGAGATGATCACTCCGGTAGCTGTTCAACCCCATCCTGAAGCTAGGGGACCACCCCAGGCATCGCGAAAGGACCAACCTACTCCTCAATGGAGGAGGGACGTTGCTGACCCTAGGCATTTACATCTGGGGAGGCAAGGAAACCCTTACCCTGAGGATAAGTATGACGATATGGAATCAGAGGTGCTCTATAAGACTCCTGGGAGCAGTATGAGGTTTCTAATAAAACGGTACATCCTACCGAGCAGAGCAGAGGTTGTAGGGGCAGAAGAGATGGTGGTGCCTAACAAAGAGGATCAACTTTTTATCGCTTGAGCAGAGGGTCGGCCTTTGAAAGGCTCGGCCCAATCAATGATCTAAGACAGAGGCTATCCAAGTCACGAAGTGCCGCTGGCTCTCAAAGGGGAGATGGTGAACATCAGCCTCATGATGACCGACCTCATCAAGGCCGAGACTGTAGCCAAGAGGTTAACATCTGACGTTGTGCAGCGACTGAGGAACCCTCAGTTCACCCCTTGGAGGTGGCTGGGGACAACCTCGTCCAGGTCGACGTTGCAAAGACATGGAATGATTCCATTTAATGTCTTGAAAAGAAGATAGGGGACCTCATCAAAAGCCAAGATCCACTACAAAGAGGGTTCTCAGAGGGCTCCCCATTTGTGGCAAAGATAGTGAACTTCCCAACCTCAGCCAAGTTCAAACCACCTACGGTGTCTCCCAAGTATGATGGTAGTACCAACCCTGTGCATCATATTAAGATGTACCCGTCTGTGGTAGACATTTATTCGATCGCAGATGAGATGAGGTGTCGGGCCTTCTCTGGGACTTTAACGGGAGCTGCACATATTAGGTTTACCTCTCTTTCGAAGAACTTTATTAAGAACTTTAAGGGCTTGGCTGAACGGTTTATTCACAATTTTTGTTTTGGTGTAAGACCTTAGAAAAAGACCACTCATCTGTTGTACATCAAGCAAGGCAAGAACGAGAGCCTAAGAGACTACATTGCTAGATTCAACAAAGAAAAATTAGAGGTTGAATATTACGAAGAGAATATAGCTATGACAACCCTAATCGGAGGACTCCAGATGGGGAAGTTGCTGTGGAAGCTTGCTGACCCTACCAAGTCCATGGCAGAGCTATTAGCAACTGTAGGAAGGGTTATGAACACTGAAGAGGCTATGGATGCAAAGTATGAGGATGAGAACAGAAGTAGTAGCGGGAAATTCCAAAAGAAGAAAAAAGAAAAAAAGAGGTTTGCAGATGATAAGTTTGCACACTATACTCCTCTAACTGTGAGCTGCGAACACATACTCAATGAAATAAAAATGACCGGTCCCTGAGATGGCCAGAGAAGCTGAAGGCTCCTCCGCATAAGAGGAACAAGAACCTATGGGGTGAGTTTCACCAGGATCATAGCCATGTGAGCGACAGGTGCTTTGACTTGAAGGATGAGATCGAGAAGTTGGAGAGCTCAGGAAGTATATCGACGGTAAAGCTTCTATGAAGGGAAAAGACGACCCTAAAAAGAAGAGAAACGACAGATATCGGGAAGATCCCCCGGTAAGAAGAGATGCGAACTCACGTGATGATGATGAAGATGACCCTAACCTCCCACCAAAAGACGACAATGCCCCTGTGAAGAGGGTTAGAATGATCTATTTTGGTTTGAACACCATCTGTGAAGGACTAGCAGGAGGAGGCTCAAAGGTAGCCGACCGTAAAGCTCATGTAGCAGAGGACAAGTCAGTGACCAAAGTAGAGGTTATGAATCTGGCATCTTCAGAGGCTAAGCAGAAAAGAAAGAAGGTAGATATGGATACTCTTATAGTTGGGTTCTCACGACTTGACTTTAAAGGTATCCTAGCTTCACACGATGACCCGTTCGTAATTACTACAAGGGTACATGGATGTGAGGTATAGAGAATCCAAGTTGATCGGGGAAGTTTAGCTGACGTAATGTTTTGGCCATGTTTCAAGAGCCTAGGCCTCAGCAGAGCTAGGCTTGTTTCGTATCATCATCCGTTAATTGACTTTAGAGGTGAAAAGGTCCATCCGTTGGGCATGTATAAGATGGATGTTCGAATGGGAGACGAGTGTCCTAAGAGGTTGACCCGAAAGATCAACTTTTTCGTAATGAATGAAAATATATTCTCGGCCTACAACATCATCATAGGACGAGTAGACCTCAAATAATTTGAGGCCGTGCCATCGATAGTCCACTAAATGCTAAAATTCCCGATCCCCTATGGGGTAGGGGAAGTGCAAGGTGACCAGATTTCGTCACGAGAATGCTACTTCAATTCGGAAAAAGAGAGAGAAGCCCATAAGAGGGCAACAACCATATATAACATTGATATACTTGATCCAAGGGATGAAACAAAATTGAAGAACAAAGAGGCCGCGGAAGAGGTAGAATCCATCGTCCTCAATGAGGACAAGCCGGAAAAAACTGTCCAAATCGGTAAGGCCCTAAGACACGAGATCAAGGAAGAGCTGGTAAAACTTTTGAAGAAGAGGCAAAGTGTCTTCGCTTGGAGCCATGCAGACATGCCTGGCATTAACCCTGAGATGATGTGCCACAAACTCAATATGGCAGAAGAATCCAAGCCAATCAAGCAAAGATGAAGAGTTTACTCTAGGGAAAAGTATGATTTCATCAGGGAAGAGGTCAGAAAGCTGGAAGAGGCCGAGTTCATCAGAGATGTCATATATCCTGAGTGGTTATCTAACGTCCTCATCATGCCAAAGGCTAACGGGAAATAGAGTATGTGCATAGATTTCACTTATTTGAACAAGTCTTGCCCAAAAGACAGCTTCCCTTTACCTCAAATTGATCAGATGGTAGATGCCACAGCAAGGCATGAACTTATGAGCTTCATGGATGCGTACTCAGGGGTATAACCAGATTTTTATAGACCCAGAAGACTCATGGAAGACAATGTTCATAACCGACAAGGGAACCTACTGCTATAAGGTCATTCCCTTTGGCTTGAAGAATGCAGGGGCCACTTATCAACATCTTGTAAATAAGATGTTCGAGAGTCAGATTGGCAAGACCATGGAGGTATATGTGGATGACATGTTGACAAAGAGCTTGAAGGACGACACTCATGTGGCCGACCTGGAGAGGACTTTTGACATCATGGACTTATACAGGATGAAGCTCAATACTGCCAAGTGTGTCTTCGAAGTAGGAGCAGGAAAGTTTCTTGGATTCATCGCCAATCAAAAGGGAATAGAGGCCAACCCCGAGAAGATCAAAGCTCTACTTGAAATGAAGACACCGAGAACTATGAAAGACGTTCAGAGGCTAACTGGAAGAGTCGCTGCACTCAACAGATTTGTCTCCAGAGCTACAGACAAGTGTCTTCCTTTTTTCAAACTGCTTAAAAAGGCCTTTGAAAGGGATGAGGAATGCGACAAGGCTTTCAAAGAGCTAAAGTCCTACCTCGGATCTCCTTTACTCCTATCTCGGCCTATCTTAGGGGAGTAGTTGCATGTCTATATGGTAGTCTCAGAGTCAGCTATAAGTGCGGCCATATTTTGGGAAAACGATGGAGTGCAGAGGCCGGTGTACTTTAATAGTAAGGATCTTCAAGGGTCTGAACATAACTATCCTCGGATGGGGAAGTTAGCCTATGCCTTGATACACGCTTCCAGGAAGATGAAGCCCTATTTCCAAGCCCACTCTATGGTCATCCTCACCGACTCCCCACTAAGACAGGTCCTCCACAAACTCGAGAAGTCGGCAGATTGATGACCTGGGACATCGAGCTGGGGAAGTATGATATTGTGTATCGACCCAGGGTGGTCATCAAAGGGCAGGCGCTCGCAGACTTTGTTGCTGAGTTTACATGGGAAGAGGCTGAGACTGAGAATAGTCCAGAGATTACAGATGAATCAGATAGTAACATCTTTCGAAATCCGGAATAGGTTATGTCCAGCAGAGCTAAAAAAGGAGTAGCTGAGAATGAGGAAGACAGTTACCTCTTTAAGAAAGGGACCCTGTCAAATGGGAACTTATCTTCAAATGAAGATGTTTGGAACCTCTTAGTCGATGGGTCTTCTTGTGAAAGTGGTAGCGGAGCAGGACTGATCGTGTCAGCACCGGATGGTATCGACATTGAATATTCACTCAGATTTAACTTCAAAGCATCGAATAACGAGTCAGAGTATGAGGCCTTGATAGCAGGCCTCTTATTGGCAAAATCTCTTAGTGTTGGCCAACTCCTAGTCCACAGTGACTCAAGGTTGCTTGTCAACCAAATCCTGGGAATATATGAGGGCAAGGATGAAAGGATGGCTAAATATCTGAAGAAGGTGAGAAAGATGCTAGGAAGCTTCATAGAAGTGAAGATGAAGAGGATACCTCGGTTAGATAACAATCATGCAAATGCACTAGCAAGGCTGGCCTCAATAACAAGGACAGGCATCAGAAGGACAGTACCAGTCGAGATCCTGCTTAAACCGACCATTGAGGAAGAAGAGTTTACCAGACCTTGCCTCAACTTGAACCTAGGGGAATCTTGGATGTACCCCCTTATCAGATATATCAGACAGGGAGAGCTTCCAGAATCAAAGTTGGAAAGGAGAAAGTTAAGGCACAGAGCTGTCAAGTTCTCAATAATAGGAGATGTCCTGTATAAAAAAGGATTCCTACTACTTCTTCTCAGATGTGTCCATCCCACAGAGGTCTTCCACGTCTTGCACGATGTACACGAGGGTTCTTGCTCCAGTCAGATAGGAGGAAGACCTTTATCCAAGAGGATAATTATGCAGGGATACTGGTGGCCAACCTTGGCCAAAGATGCTTCTACCTACGTGAAAAGGTGTGATAAGTGCCAAAGATTATCCAATATCCCTCATCAAACTCATCAACCTATAACATCAATCAGCTCACCTTGGCCATTTGTAATTTGGGGGATTAACTTGGTGGGACCATTGCCAAGATCTACGAATAACTATTGATTTCTGATAGTAGAAATTGATTACTTTTCCAAGTGGGTATAGGCTGAGCCCATGACTACTATCACTGAGCAGAAGACCTTCCAATTCATCTGGAAGAACATCATATACAGATACGGTCTCCCAAACACCCTCATTTCAGATAACATAATGCAATTTAAGAATGCTTCCTTGGAGAAATACTGCGAGAGAGTCGGGATCAAGCAGTTCTTCTCTTCTCCTGACCGACCTCAGGCAAACGGTCAAACCAAAGTCACGAACCAAACAATACTTGATGGGATTAAAAAGAGGTTGGAATAAGCCAAGGGGAGATGGACAGAAGAGTTTTATGCAATGTTATGGGCCTACATAACAACGGTAAGGATACCAACGGTGGAGACCCCATTTATGTTAGCCCATGGCTCAGAAGCCGCCAAACCTATAGAAGTAGGACTCCCCACTCACAGAGTTCAGACCTAGGACCCCGAGAAGCATGGGAAAGAGAGAAGACTCGACCTAAATTTGGTTAAGGAGAGAAGAGAAGATACTAAGATCAGACAGCCAACCTACCAACAGAGAACAACAAAGTTCTACAACCAAAGGGTGAAATCAAGACCTATAGATGTGTGAGACCTAGTGCTGAAGAAGACGTTGAAAAAGGTAAACAAGCTCCACCCAAACTGGCATGACCCTTACAAAGTAGTCGATGAGGTTGTACCCGGTACCTACCGGTTAGAAAATTTTGAAGGGGAACCTTTCTCCAATCTATGGAACGCCGATCACCTGAAGAAGTATTACATATGATGTTGCAGTTATTTCTTTGTAATACATGTATCATCTTATGAAGAGGATATTAATGAGAAGAGCAGTTCCTGTGTCAATACTGTTTCATTATGCTTAAACATCATTAATTTGGTGGCAAAGTATGAGGTAAACATCATAATTTGATGACCTCAGACCTTAAACATCATATTTTGGTGACCTCGGACCTTAAACATCATTAGTTTGGTGGCAATTTATGAGGTGAAACATCATGATTTGGTGACCTCAAACCGTAAACATCATTAATTTGGTGGCAAAGTATGAGGTAAACATCATAATTTGATGACCTCAGACCTTAAACATCATATTTTGGTGACCTCAGACCTTAAAACATCATTAATTTGGTGAAATTTATGAGGTGAAAACATCATATTTTGGTGACTTCAGACCTTAAACGTCATATTTTGGTGATAATTTATGAGGTGAAACGTCATATTTTGATAACCTCAGACCTTAAAGATCATAATTTATGAGGGTTAACATCATACTGTGATGACCTCAGGCCTTAAACAACATAAGTTGGTGAAATTATGAGGTTAACATCATACTGTGGTGGCCTCAAACCTTAAACATCATTAATTTGGTAAAATTTATGAGGTGAAAACATCATAATTTGATGACCTCAGACCTTAAACATCATAATTTGGTGATAATTTGTGAGGGTTAACATCATACTATGATGACCTCAGACCTTAAACATCATAATTTGGAAAACGTTTGTGAGGGTTAACATCATACTGTGATGACCTCAGACCTTAAACATCATTAATTTGGTGACAATTTATGAGAATAAACATTTTTTGGTGAAAATTATGAGGTAAACATCGTATTATGACGACCTCATACTTTGAAATAACATGCAAGAGAAGGCATTCATTAAAAGAAGCAAAATCCTCTGAAGATGATGATATTACGTTTAAGTAGTCAGATTTACAAATCAAGTGTGCTGAAGATCCATCAGAGTTCAGAAAAATTACAGGCAAAGATAAGCAGAAGTTATAAATTAAAAGTTTCACATAGAAAAGCCTAAGTATCTACAGCTGGAATGGTGTCCTCTTGGCCGACCTTAATCACCTCTGCAGCGTCATCCTGATGAATGGCCTCTTCAGTTTCAGAACCTCCAACAGTACAGTCTCTGCAGGAGCAGGGCCTTCTTCCTCAACCTCTTGCAGAGCCTGAGCAAAGTAAGGATCACCAAAGCCTAAGCCGATAAAGTCTGAGGCAGATAGGCTCCCTGACTCCTGTTCCTTAGAAGTTGCCCACTTCCCAGTTGTTTTAATACCTCTTTCAAGATATTCAAAGCAGAAACTGATGAACTCATTAGAGACCTTGTAGTCAACAAGGATCTTCTCTGAGTCATACTCCAGTGAGGCTTTGACCGCATCATCAACTTTGGACTGAATGGCATCATCCTTGGCCTTCAGGGCTACTTCATGGTCCTTTTTAAGGGCGACGATGTCCCTATCCCTCTGCTTGATCAGCTTGTCAGACTCTTTGAGTTCATCCTTCAGACGCTCAACTTCAGCGTTCAAGGAGGCTTGGACCTTCAGGGCTTCTCTTCCCTTCTCAATAAGGGGCATCTTCCTCAGAGTCCAATAAACAAACTAGTGCATGGAAAGAATACCCCTGCAATGAAAAGTCATATATATGAGTTCAAGTTTTATCCTACATCTAGGTCGAGATTACACTTGGAAGAGCAAAAAAATAGAATTTGGTACCTAAATTGACCTATGAAGGCTAAACTCGTCCAGTAAGGGGGTATCCAGAGAACATAGGAAACGCTTGTCTACATCGGTCATTACAAAGCCGATGGAATCCATTACCTTCGGACCATGGCCTATTAAACTATCGTTGATCTTCAACTAGGCCAGACGAGCAGCCAGAACATCATCTATTGAGATAGGGATGGCACGATCTCCTTTTTAAATTTTACTCAGCCTCTGATCCTCTAAGTCAGTGGTGGTTTTCCTTTTCTTAGTAGCATCGGCCTTGGACGTGCCGACATTCTTTTTGGGAGAAGGAGGGGCCACATTATGCCCCGCCTTCTTCATCAACTTAACGAGACTAGGGGCAGACATCTCCCATAAGTCGTTAGAAATATCTTCTGGGCATCTGCAAAAAGAAACATCTGAGCTAATAAATAAGAGGTATGAAAACTCAGAGGTACAACTTATAAAAAATAATACTTAAGAAGCTTGGTCAGAGGACTCCTCCCCAGGCCAATCTCAGAGAGGTAATAGGGGGTTATCAGATGTTCGTACTTGACTAGCCAACTATGCTCCCCCTGATCTTGAAGATCCTTAACCTTTTGTAAGTTATCCTGGCTAAGCCCAGGGTCGGCCTTGGCAACAAATGACACCTTCCCCCATCTCAGAGGTGTTCTCGGCTCCAACGATGAAGAGGTGGCACAAGGACCAAATTCCCATGCCCCTGAGGAAAAGAAATACCGTGGTTTTTAGTTGTGATTGAAGGTTTGGGTAACCAGCAGCATCTTTTTGTCTGACTTCCTAGCTAGAAAGTGATAGTAGCTGGGGTGGTTTTTGGCAGAGGATGGGACATAACATCCTGTGAAGACCCTAATTGGAAGGTATGAATGATGGACTGACCTTCAAAGTAGGGGTGGCCATAGACCCGAGGCCCTCCAAGCCCGTCCAACCCGCCCAATAAAAAAATAGGGCTTGGGTAAGGTAAATAGGCCCGCAAAGCGGGCTTGGAAAAATTTTATAGGCCCGATTTTTTTTCCGGCGGGCTTGGGCATGAGTTCTTAAGCCCGATGAGGCCCGTCCCGGCCCGAGGCCCGAAATATATATATATATATATATATATATATGTGGGGGGGGGGGGACTTCTATAAATATAAAAATGTATACCAAGTCTTTTCATGTAAAGTGAGAAACTTTATATATGGACTTTGTAATATATGGAGTTTAAAACAGATTTTTAATTAAAAAAATTGGTCTTTAAATAAAAAAATAGATATTTTAATTTAAAAAAAAATCTTTTAATTAAAATAATAGGACCCGATCGGGCGGGCCTGGGTAAAGAGCTTTCAAATCTGGGCGGGCTTGGGATTACATAATAAGGCCCGATCTAGGCCCGAGCGGGCTTGGGATAACACTTAATTTTTCAAGCCCGGCCCAAGCCCGACCGGGCCTGCCCAGGCCCGGCCCACGGCCACCCCTACTTCAAAGTACGATAGCCCCAATCATCACCCTCCAGGCATTTGGGGATAATTATGAAGGGGCTAGGTTGATATGGGACAGTATTGCTCTAATTGAAGAATGGATGGAGAAGCAAAAGCCCAACTTGAACATCTACTTATAGACGCAGATCTCCCCATCTCGGCCATCAAAGCCCCTCTCACCCCTCAGAGGTCTTCTAAGCTTGATGGAGGGACCTATAGAATAGAGGTGCCTAAAGGTTAAGAGGCCATACTCGGTGACAGAGCTCTCTATCTCGGCCGCCTCCGAGGTGATGATATCACTTTCATGACCATCATCTTTGTCCTTGACAACGTCGGCCTGGGAAGATATTGGGGGACCATTAGGAAATCTCTGAGCGAACTCAGCCCTGTGTCGACCTATAAGGGGATAGCATCGATGGGTGGGGGGATAGCCACACTCGGCCCCATAATCTCGACATCAGAAGAAGTCTGTGAGGTGCTTGCACCATTGTGAGACGAGGCACGACTTCGGACCTCATCCTGGTCAGGGACCTAATCTTGCCCAATGGAGTAGTCTATATCCTCTTGGAAAGAGTCTATAGACATAGGGTCTGAGGTAGATGACTCAGACTCAGACATCGGAGTGGGATCTATGGGATTCTCTATAGGCTCAGCTGGCTCAGGGTATATCACCTTCAGAGGTGGAGGGAAGATAGGTCTGACAAGGAAGGACTCAGCCCTACAAGCTTCCTCTTGGTCTAGCTTTATCTGCCTAATTTTTTCAAAGGTCTTCTCTCTAAGAGAAGGGAACTCTTCTATTCTATAAGCTTATACAAAGGCCTAAGCATAAGACAGACGACCCTACACTTGAGATTCTAAACCACAAATAAACAACTTGGTATAACTTAAACTAAAGATCAAACTTGGATTTTTAAAGATTTCAAACCAAGAACAGCCAAGAACAAGCTCACCAGAAACTTCAAAGAATCATCGAAAAAGCCTTAAACTACCATAAAAAAACCTAAACTACAATCGGAAAATGCAAGGAATGGAAATAAAGGGCTAAAAATTGAAAGGCAAGGTAAAAATGATACCTGAGGGAGTACGAGATGAGGAATAAGAGGATTGAGAAAAGAAATCCACAAACACAGCCTTGATTAAGTTGTTGAAGAGAAAGAGAGAACGCAAAAGACACAGGCGGGAAATGAATAAGAAATGAGGAAGAAGGAAAAGGGCCCTCAAAACGTCTTGCACGCATCCCATGGTCCATTATTGCCTTGGGATCCCAAAAGATGATCAGCATTATTACACTTGTCAGACACGTTACCCACTTCAGGAGTTGACATATGTCAAGGAAATGTTGGTACATAAGGAAATACAGCCTCGGACATACATACCCCTTGGTCACCTATTTACATAGGTAACTAAGGGCTAGGGGTGATTGATATGCCCAAAGTGCACCTGCCAGCTCAGAGATATTAACCTCGGCATGTATGATGGTCGAGGTAACAAGATCTCAGGATTATCCATCAGCGATGTCATCCTTCACCAAGTCGACCACAACCGACGTTGCAAGTATCACCATGATTGGGCATCAACCGAGGCCTGCGTGACTCATGGGGTCAGCTATTCATCCGGTCGGCCACAACCGACGTTATAAGTATCACCTCGATGAGGGCATCATCCGAGGTAAGTATGGATATGGGCTACCCATCAGCATCAACATCAACATCAGCCATAACCGACGTTATGAGTTTCACCCAAGATCAGCAAAGCCTCGTAGGCTCAGCATCAAGTGTCAAGACAACGTCGGCCCTGACCGACGTTCTAGGTACCAAACCTCGGCTGGCATCCCAGCCAAGGTCATCATATAATTCTCAGACATGGAGGGGGTCAGTAACACTAAACCTCGTACTCATCCAGGCCGAGGTTGGTACCAAGTAAAGATAACCGAGCATCTATACGCACATGTATGGCTTGGAACACGTGGACAAATCTTATAACTGAATCATTTCCTCCACGTGAGGGAATATTAAGGTCATCATTACTTAATTAAGATCAGCCAAGTGTCATCCTTGCACTGGCTAGATCTCCATGCACATGCACATTGCATGCTTGGGGGTGCATACACCCGTCAAGCACTATATATTGAGGTCATACTCAATATTGTAAAGGATCAAGAAGGACAACCCTAGCTAAAACTCTGTCAATTTATACAGTAGAGAGAGAAATCTTGAGAGATTGTATCTATGGTCGTTAGTATCTTATTTCGGTGACATTACTCACTCACTTGCACAGTGGACGTAGGCCTAATTGGCTGAACCACTTACATATTGGTGTTCATCCTATTCTCCTCACCTCCTTCTACATATACACTTGTATTCTACTGCGTTGTCATTACTATCACTTGGTTGAGCTTGTCAACACCTTACCTAGTGGTGTTGTTTCCAGCATCATCATACACGATCTAGGGTTAGGTGGGAATATCACGTGTAGGCTTTCTCTATCAAGGATTTTGAAAACTCCCTTAGCCTTAACTTCTTGTCATTGCAGTGGGCTCCCCAGGCTCTCGATGAACCTCTTCACATGCTCCTTGGGATTAACACCTTTCCCCGTGTACTTTTTGAAGATTGGAGGAATATAACACACTGGATAGGGTTCATTGTTATACACCTCTGGGTAGGGAGTACGAAAGTCATCGTACACTAAGGAACTCTCTCCTTTAGATGCAGCTATAAACTTTAGCAGCTCTTTCTTCATATCCTCCAAGCTGGCTGGCGAGGGGTTGGCTTACTGTGGCATTATTATCACCGGGGTAATTGAGGCTGGTACGATTGCTCCTTAGCCTACTGTTACGGCTGGAGTCGCTGAAGTTGCTCCCCCACTCTGCAGCGCCGACCCAGTTATCAAGGGTGGGACCATGGTAGGGCACGCATTGCCTGAGGGTGACAAAACAACGGGTAAGGCATTATTAAAAGCAGGCATTACCACTCCTCCTGTCACAATGGGAGACGAAATGGCCGCTGGTGGTGTAGTAAAAGAGTTCACTCCCATGGGTTCCCCTAACATTACTTGGGCTACCGGAGTTTTTATGAACTCCATGAACAAACCCATCAGCCCTGGCATTTACGCCTGGCCTATTCCACCTTGTGCGACCATCGTCTCCGCCACTCTAACACCAAGAGCACTAGGCTCTATCCTTGCCATTCTCGCCCCCTCTGATGGTACAGTGTTATTTACCTCTTCTTCATGTTGTATGGTATCGAAGTCAATGACTCTAATGGTGTTATCCTCTGGCATATTTTCAAAAAATAATACCTCCCCAGCGGAGTCACCAAATGTAAGATGTGGGTTCTTCAAGTACATTTGGTATTAAATGAGGTGTAACCCCTTATCAAGATCGGAACCAACACCGTTAGGTACGCAATATAGGCAACAGTCACAGGCAAATCAAAGATAAAGAGATTTAATGTTCAGGCTTGCATTAAAGAGCATATTAACACAGGAAACATATGATAAGCATAATAAATGAACGGTACCAGCAAGTGGCATGGTTGAAGGGAGAAAGAACAATCACTCTAGGCATAATAAAGACAAGGCAGGAACTTCAAGCTCAGTAATGCCCAACGATGGGTGCATTAAATGTGTGTGGGAGTTAATGCTCTCGCGAGGGTTCTCTCCTATAAGGAGATTTGATAAGAAATTCTTGGCTCAGGATGATCTCTCTCCTGATTTATTTGTTTGTTCTTATTTTTATATGGGGGAGAGGCGGCTCGAGTCAGCATGTCCTCTATCCCTCTGGTCGAGTGCATTAAATGCATGAGATATTATATTTATCTAATAGTTTTGGTGGAAAACCATTCTATTAGCTGGAAGTATTGAGGGCATTAACAAGGGATATAACTCGTCAGCTTGAGGCTTACTCTAGGATGGCTAGGTGGTCAGGTTTGGTGAACTAGACCTGCCATTCTAAGGGTAGAGCCACTTGAGTGCTACATTCTTGAGTCCCTGAATGTTAGACATCGTGACGTCGGGAAGTGGTTCAAACAGTGACTATTGTTAGGTATTTAGTCAAATTAGTCAGGTGGGATGGCACCCAAGTACCTCGAAGAGGTTCACTCTAACAGGTAAACAATGAGTAGGCTTGAGTGACATATGTACTGGTTGAAGTTTTATCCAAGTGTGCCAAGAGGGTTGGTAATAATTCTTAATGTTGCCTTGTTCTCAATCCTCCAAACCATGTCCCTGCGAAGTTCCCAAGAGGAGGTTGCTTGATAGAGCATGAAAGCTCTCCCATGCCATGCCAGGCATGGTCCCTTTTGGGTACCAAACAACCTCACTCGACATGTACATTCATAAGATAAAATACATAATATAACAATCTATTTCATATTACAAACTAGTGCCATCCGAGAGACTTTATTCTTCGAATTAGATCCTTCGATTCAGGTCCGTTGGAGACTCTTCTAGATAGGGCGCTGCGGACTACTTGCTGTGAAGGATCCTCGAGGTGGGTCTCACAAACCGCTTGTATGGAGGATCTTCGAAGTGTGTTTATGGGATATCCTTATTTGTAAATGATCGATCTGACTGGCTAAATTAATCACCCATCGGGGAGGACACCCCCTACATAAGTCTATAGTTATTAAATCTTATATAGCTGAAGACGTTATCACATAATCAAGAATGCAATAATCCTAAAAATAGGGCTTTATATCAAGGAATGCTAAGCTGAAAGCATAGTAAGTTGTACAGATCCTAAAAGATGCTAGAACCTGATGCTCCGATACCACCCGTGACACCCCGCCCAATTAAATACCGGGTGGCCAGTCCTCTATAAAATTTAAAATAAAATATCTGCCTAGTTCATTCTTAGCATCACTGTCGAAAAATAATTTTCGTTTCAACCACCTAATAATTAATTAAGGTAGTGTTAAAACATTTTATTGAATTATATTAAGTCCATTAATTTAACATATTAAAACATTTACCATTTACATGCATAAATCACTAAGGAATAAAACATCATCCAACTGAATATAATAAACTGGAATAATCATCCCAGTCGAATAAAATCCAAACCAACAATAATAAATCCAACGGAAATGAAAACACTGAAATCAATAAGTACAATGTTCCTCGAACATAATTAAACTAGGATTAGGCGACACTTGTCCTAAGTGAGAAGTTTAAATAATAGAACTGAAAGGATAGAAGTGGAGGCGTCTAAATGCGAGGACCTGTAACTTTCACAATGGATGCATCACGTCAAAAGATTCAACGGTCTAACCGATAATAGGGTCACAATAGCAAGTTTAATTCTAAGCACTAGGGTCAGATGTATCCCAAGCTTGAGTGGTATCAGCGACATACCTCAAGTGGAGCTCAACATTATTGGCGTCTAAATCGATAAAGGGTCCATCACACATTGTTTCAACAAGTCATTTGGAGTTAATATTCAGCCCATGATGGAAGAAGGAAATGATTTGTTGTTTATCATGACCATGATGAGGGCATGAGGTGACTAACTCGTTGAAATGCTCAAAACATCGATCAAACGACTCATTTTCTAATTGTTGGAAGGTTTGAATTTGAGCCTTAATGGAGTTCATTCGATGTGGAGGGAAGAACTTCTTGAGAAACTTGGATTGTAACTCGTTCCACGACATAATCTAATTCGGGGGTAAAGACCATAGCCAGGTCTTAGCTTTATCCTTTAGAGAGGATGGGAAAAGCTTGAGGCGGATCACATCTTTTGTGCATGTTTGATCGCTGAAAGTCTCACACGCTTCCTCAAGCTCCCGAATGTGGAGATATGGCTTCTCCGAATCCATTCCATGATATGTGGGAAGGATTTAAATCATTCCATTTGGGAAACGGAATTGCCTTGCATTATATGGGAGGAGAATGCATCCCGGAGTGACTGACCGCTCAGGGTATATGAATTCTCTCAAAGGTCGATACGGTGCTTCTTCCTCACCCGCACCTACACTACCATGTTGTGACATATTGCTCTGTCTAAGTGACTCGATATCCTCACTCTGTGTGCTAGGAGTATAACCTGAAGTGTCACCTGGAGAGTCACTCGAAGTGTAATTTTTTAGTGAATTTGACGGTGCAGTAGGTGGAACCAAAAATTGAAGAACGCGAGGGGTATGTGGGCTATCAAGGTCGTACTCAACTATTGGATTCTCGTAATTGCGTGTGGGAGTTGATCTAGGAGTTTATTCCGGATTTTTCATGAAAGGACTATAAGACATGTTCTATCTTTTTATTTTATTTATTTTTCTGAATTTTTTTTTGGATTTTTGATTTTTTTTTTGTCAAAGTTTTTAATTAACTGGATCTAACCTAACAGTCTACCTAAGTCCCCGACAATGGCGCCAAAAACTTGACGCGACCACAAATGTGTATAAAGTGCGTGCTTATATAAGCTCAAGTGCCAGCCTGTCGCTTAAGTAATAACCCGGTAAGATGGGATCGAATCCACAGGTAAATAGAACGTAGAATGTGACGATGGTAGGTAAGATGGTCAACCCTTAACAGACTCTAGAAAGAAAATGTAAAGGTGACTAAGCATAAATTATTCTGAATTTATCCTCCTAAGTTGGTAGTTTTAGTACCTCGAGCAACGTAATTAATTTATTTTTATCCCATATCATTGTTAATGACTTCTTCTAACAAGTACTCCGAGTTTCGTGTATTTCTTACTGTTTTTACAGATATTTAGTGCCAAAGAGAACTCAAAACAGTGAAAGAAACCAAGAAATGGGGAGTTGAAGGTTATTTTAGTAATTTTACATATATATTCCGGAGGTGGAGAAAACTATAAAGTTGAAGAGCTCTAAATTACAAGAACACTAGAAAAGACGGCAGTAAAATCGGAGCTCTGGATCAAAAGATATTGCAAGTCAAAATTGGAGAAAGAAAGTTAAAGTTGAAATTAATTCTGGAAGGTGAAGAGTTTCAACTCTTGAAATTTCTTGTATAATTCCTTTTTATTAGTTGTATAACATGGAGAGGCATTGAAAAAGTCATATTTGGGTATTACAAAAAGCCAAGCCCTAGAGTAATGAAGGGAGGAAGATAGAGAGTTCCTTTTGGCATATAATTTCATATTTTCTTAGGATTTAGAAATCCTAGTTTGTAAGTTGAACAAGAGCTATTAAAGATTCAAGTTCATATTTCCTTCTTCTATTCAAGCATTGTTAATTTCTACTTTCCATTTGTTCCATATTGTAAGTTTAAATTGCTCTTGTAGTTTAATTTTGTTTCTCAATTCAAGTTTCTTTTCAATGCATAATAAACCTATGATTTCTTGCACATTTAGAATTTTGTTTTCATTTAATAAAATCATGTTTAGCTAAGTTTTTTAGGGTTGGGATGCATGAACCCATCCCAATGTAAATTACATATGTAGGAAATAGAATTTAAATTAAAAATTTGAAAGAATCGCGTGAGACAATTCAATAATCATTGTAGATCTTTTAATCTCTCTTGCCATATGTACTTGGGATGTTTAAGAATATAATGTGCGTAATATTGTTTAGCACCGCTTTATATTTCCCTTTGATTTTATATGATGCGGGATTGAACCTCATATATTTAATGCTTAAGATCTATAAAGACTGGATTCATTCAAACTTTTAATTTATAATTTTAGTATTTTGCTAAGTAATTACTAAGGATTGGGGGATTGTATGTTTTCCCTTCATTCTTATTAAGTCATTCTTAGTTAGTTAATTTTGCTCACATAGTTAATGCACTAGTTTAATTTTGTGTGCATTTAGTTAATTAGTTATTTTCCATCTTAATCATCTTTTTATTTCTTTTTAGAGTCAAGTTAGGCTTAACAGTCTTACCTTTGTCATCACGTTCACTCGTCCAAGTTCCCTGAGGATTCGATACCCAGACTAGCCACTATACTCTGCAAGGGTGTAGTTAAAGTTCAGGTTTTTGTATTACGGCTGGAAGAAGATAACAACGACTAGCGTATTTACACGGGCGCTTGATTTTTCCACTCGAACAAAATGGCGCCGTTGCCGGGGAATTAGGTAGACTTTAGGTTAGGTTGGTTAATCCCGAATTTGACCTTTAAAAAAATCCAAAAAAAAATTCAGAAATATGGGTGTCACGTTCCTGAATTACCAAATCTGAAATGTCTTACTTTAACTCCTTTGGTGAGTTTAATTGTTATGATAATAGTGAGGAGGGGGGCGCACTCAAGACTTATGACCATTAGATCAATATAACTAAAGATGAGTCTTATGTGACACCCCGCCTAATTAAATACCGGGCGATCACTCCTTTATTAAATTAAATCAAGGTAAACAGTTGGTTCATTCTCAGCATCACTGTCGATAGAAATACATTTTCCAATTTAACACCCTAAATAATTAAGCTAAGTGTCAAAACCATTTTCGTACATGCTTTCCAAATTTTAATTTAAGAAAAAGATTTATTTATTTAAAAACAACATTTCTACAACTTAGAATCACATCACAATAAACCAAATAATATAATACATTCGTCAATCGAATGTCAATATAAGAAAACTAAAGTCACCAATACAAACTGAATAAAACCCATAGTAACAGTACTGAAAACAACTGATATACAAATGTCCCAATAACAACGGGATAATGGAGAGAGCTACACATGCTCAACTGGTGAAAGTACTAAGAGTAGATCCGAATGAATGAAGTCGTCTAATCCAGAGACCTGCAACTCCCACCTAAGCTGCAGCGCGTTCCTTCCAAGAGATCCTAATCAAGACGCCCCTGTGGATGGGCACCTGTAATACATACATATATATACAAGAGAGAGAGAGAGAGAGAGAGAGAGAGAGAGAGAGAGAGAGAGAGAACGGGTCAGAGCCCGAAAGTGTGTTTGATTTTAAAATACGTTTAGCAAGTATTTAAATTGATACAGGCCAATGCAACAACATATTAGTGCGTCACTCTCTTGAGAAATACTCACATCTCTTCTAATGTGCACACCTATCGCACTAACCTTCCCAACGGTTTATCTTAGCATTTTATTATACTAACCTTCCCAATAATTTAGTGTATCTACTTACTCGTAAGATTTCAAAACCAAACTATATTTTTGTTTACAAAGAATACTTCCAATTAGAAGCACAACTCTCGTTTTAGCTTTTTATTAATATATAAAGTTCATTCGGTGACATATCGTTTTTCACAAACAAGTATTTACTATAAGAGTCATCAACCATGTCCTACTTATCAAATCACAGTAGGCAGTTTCAAATTTCAAAATCTCATATATATATATTAACTACTCGTATAATATATATAAATTAACAGCACCCCTCATAAAACTATGGTGCGTGCATACTCTACTATCCAGAACCCCATATCACTCATATTAAGGGGAATACAATCGGAATCACTCTCGAATTGTATTAACATGAATACACAAATAATATTGAGGCGAAGCATAGATTCCAAGTCTCTAAGAGGATGGCACATACCTGCGTCTCTTAGGACCGTCTGAACTATCACATCGATAGCCTGTACCAAGGATATCTATCTCCTAGGATACAAGTCAATATCCCCCATAAAGGTCCCATCGAGATAAGACTTGCCCCAGCGCGGTAACCTCAGGGATAGCAAGTAGCGTGGGCATGAATTTTCACAAGTATATAATATATGTACACACAATCATATAAATATACCACTTTATCATATTAATATAGGTTCTTCTCGTCACCCATTATTATACTATTTATCCTTAATTTCACATTTATAGAATTTCGTATAAGGTTTCATTCCTAACCTTAACTCGAAGGGTTTTCTCACTTATTACCTAACACTCGTGGGCTATATCCTCACAAATTTGAATTTCAGTAAGTGTCTTTATTAGGTTCCAACGTAACTCTCTTACGCACCTCACCCTTTAAATTCATAAATCTACCAACCTAAAGTAATTATCCCATAAATACCATTCTCGTTGAAGATTAAAGGTTCCAACATTTATTCATATACCCTACTGGTCCTCAATGTCTCCCAAATCCATTTATCAAGAATGCCCAAGAATTTATAACACGGCAATTAGAATTTAACGCATTTAAAGAGGGAATTAGGAGTCTGCCAGGAGGGGTCGATCGATCGAAGCGTGGGGCTCGATCGATCGAACCTTCGATCGATCGAAGCTCTAGGTTCGATCGATCGATCAAGCATGTCTGGGCAAAATTCTGCAGAATGCAGTTACGGGTTTCATCACCAAAATTACACCAAATCGATATTTCCAAGTTCCAATCGTCCCAGAATTCTACTACTAACATCATAACAATATACTAGATGATTCTAACGTAAGGCATGTTCATATACATCATTTAAACATGGATTTTCCACCTAAAATTGTCTCCAATTATCAAGAACCCTAGAATTTTCTTAAACAATTTTCTAATCAATCTTTCTCCAGAATTTCTTTCTTATGATCATCAAAATTTCGTGATTTAATTTCCTCTACATGGCAAGGGTTTCAGAATTTCATATAAATCATTTCTACATGCATTTTCCTAACACAAATTGGGTGTTCTTCCACATTTATCATCTCTAATCAATCCTAAACCAATATGAAGATTGCATTAACGAAAATACGTAAGTTAAACACTTGCCTGGGATTTTTGGTATTCTGATTCACGGTTGATTTTGGTATGGTTGCGTTCCTCGTCTCGCGATCTACGCGGTGGTGGTGGCGGTGGTGCAAACCGGTGGTTTCTTGGCCTTGAATTGCCTTGGAGCTCTCTCCTCTTTTCTCCAATGGCCGTCACTTGATTTCTGGATATTCTAACCCTAAAAGCTAACCTAAATGGCTGATATAGGTTGCTGAATTTCGTGGGTTTAATTACCCAATTATGTAAAATGACTAAAATGCCCTCCCGGGGTACTAATTAAGCCTAAAATTGCCCCGAGACCCAAACTACACCCCCGGGTACACTTTTCTGACTATCTCGACCCTACCGGACGCGTTGGCGCACTCAAAACGACCATATGGACAACTTATAAAATATTCACTTTTTATTTAACCAAATTAGTCCCGACGTGACACGAGCACGTTCCGACTTAAATTTCCGAAATCGTCATTTAATTCACTCATGACAACATTATAAAAATGAATCTCATATATTACTATACTCATCCAGTAATATGCAACAAATAACAAATTTCCAATAATTACTAACTTTCGTCACGCTAGTAAATATTCAAAGCAACATTCCGGATTAAAATTAAATTAATTTATCTCAATTAAATTTAATAAATCCCATAATTTAAAAGCTATAAAAAATACGGGGCATTACATCTTATAAATACAAGCCCAGTGCTAAGACCATCCAAATTTATCAAAATGAATTGCTTGAAGAAAAGGGACTTGAAAAAGAATATCAGGAAAAAAATCGTTATGGGGGGCAAGAATTAGATGCATTATTTGAATCCAATGAGGGTTTTTCTTCCGATGTTTTTGAAGTTGAAGAATGTTTTCAACCAAATGAGGAATTCGAGGTACTAGAACCAAGGAAGCCTACTTTGTAAGAACTCTTGCATATTTTTAAAAAGCAATCTGATGACTTTCCTGTTACAGAGTTGAAAATTAGAGCAACTTGCAAGGAGTTTAATGATTATTTGGACAGCTTAGAGAAGGTCGAGACTTGCACTTCACCTAACACTTTTGAGGATGAAATCATTAAGAGTGATCCAAGTTCTTTTGAATCTCAACCTCTTACAAATATTCTAAAACCTATTGAGGTTGAAGATCAACTGTCTCCTTGTATCCCCACTATTATCGAACCATTAAATCCATCACAAGAATTGGATGAATGTCTTGAGGATGTTGACCCGATTCTTGAACGATAACGTTTGTTTGATATGCTTCATCTTATGGGTTATTCACTTACACGTTCACTACCTCCCTTCCTAATTGAAAAACATTTGGGAGATGAATTGAATTTTGATTCCCATGAGTTGGTTGTAACTTTTGAAGTAGCTAAAACTTTTACCGACGAGGAATCTTTGTTTGAATTGGTTTCTAAGATAGATTCTTCCTTTTTGTGTGCCCCTCTTCCTATACTACTTGAAAAATCTTTGGGAGGTGATTGTATTTCTCTTGGATCTCAATTGTACTTATTCCACCTAACATCCAAACCCCCCATCATCCCGTTAAATTTTTTAATTGGTGATGGTTCATTTTTTTCATCTCGCACATGCCTTCCGCTGTTCAAACGGAATTTTTATTTTACGGGAATCATGCTTTCTAGTGAGGGTACACCATTAATCTCTCAAAGTCAAATTGTATTTTGGTTGGACCCTCAAAATTTTTGACTTCTAGTGTATAACTTATTAGAATTTCAAATCGTAGGTTGTACAATAGTTAGCTTTTTTTTTTCTTTAGTTCAGAGTTTTTGTTATTTTTTTCCTATGCTTGGTTCTAACATGTTTTGTAGATTCAATAGAGTCGTACTTTTCGGGGATCACTCCATTTTGGGTAATATATTTCTTTTCCTCTCTTTATGTTGTGTTCTTGATTCGCATTGAGGACAATGCAACATTTAAGTTAGGGGTGTGGGATATTCTTCCCGTTTATTGTTTAGATTCATTGATTCGGTCACATGTTCTTTCCAAGTGTGTTTTTTTTAGAAAATTTCAAAAATTTAAAAAAAAATAAAAAAAATTTAAAAAGCCAAAAATATTTTTCTTCAAAATAAATAAAAATTAGAATTTAAAAGCTTCAAAAATGTTACATTTTTTCTGTCTCAAATTGTTAACAATCAAAATGCACTAAGCCAAAATTGACCGAAAATGGAAATTGAAAGAAAATTGACGACTTAAAGAATAAGTGTGGAGATTAATAAAACCCGGTGAGATTTCGAGCCTTTCAATTTTTTATGAGTTTTTAAATCAATCTGAGTTTATGATTAACTCAAAGTCCTTTTCAGCGTTTTAATAAGTCGTTGATGATCTCAATCCTTTATTTTGATCGGTTATGGAAAATGTGTGAAATGTTGTCTCGAAATTCATGCTAAATATATCTCTAAACTTAATTAATCTCGAGATGCATATGGTAATGTGATTAGCAATTTGGACAGTGAAGTAGGCCCTCTTTTGTTTAACCCAAAAATATTAGCCATAATAAAGTTGTGAAAAAATTATCCCTTTGCAACCCACTTTGAGCCTAATAAAATATTTCTCTTTCATTTGATAACCCGAAAAACCCAAATACCCCGGGATTGTGAAAAATTAGAAATTCATCAAGTAAGTCCAAAGTGTGTAATAAAAAAAGGGCAAGAAAAGAAAAAGGAAGAAGAAAAAAATGAAAATAGAAAAAGAAAGAGAAAAATGAGCAAATGCCCGAAAAAGCACTAATGGACGTCATAAGGACATTTTCCAATACCGAACATTCCATCCATTCTCATTTTTACCCTTTACACTTTTTAATCCGAAAAGTCTTAACCGAGTCCAAATGGTAAAATTAATTACTGCATGGAGAGCTAAGACATGAAAAGATAATAAAAGAGATTAAAATGGTGTGATTAAGAGATGATATTTCCCGTTTCCTAATAAATGTATTCCGATGATGAGATCTTTTCACCATATATTTCCTTCTTTTCAATTTTGTATGCGTGAATTTGTGTCCATTATATTTACTCTTTATATCATGCATACCGAGAGAAAACAATCACAATCTGAGTGATTCGTTTGTAAAGTAATGCTCAATCGGTGGAAATTTAAGGTTTAAATTTTGGCTTTGCACACACACACACACACACTGGTTTGAGACATTTGAAAATGAATTTATGGTGATTATTTTTTGAAAAGTTTAAATTGTACAATTTTTAAGTATTTTGATATTTATTTGAGTCAATAAAGAATTTTGTGGGTGTATTCACTGCAAACCCTTACGAGACAAAACTCGTCCTACTAGGGTAACCTAGGGGTTTAAAGGCTTATAGCATATGTTCAATGCAATCGCTTGCCTACGAAAGTGGAATTTTATTTTAATAAAAGGAATTTCAAAAGTCAACTCATTTCTCTTACATTGCTTGGGACGCGCAAAGTTCTAAGTTAGGGGGATTTGACTAAGCATAAATTCTTCTGAATTTATCATCCTAAGTTGGTAGTTTTAGTACCTCGAACAACGTAATTGATTTATTTTTATCCCATATCATTGATAATGACTTCTTCTAACAAGTACCCCGAGTTTCGTGTATTTCTTACTGTTTTTACAGATATTTAGTGCCAAAGAGAACTCAAAACAGTGAAAGAAACCAAGAAATGAGGAGTTGAAGGGAATTTTCATAATTTTTCGTATATATTCCGGAGGTGGGGAAAACTAGAAAGTTGAAGAGCTCTAAATTACAAGAACACTGGAAAAAATGGCAGTCAAATCGGAGTTCTGGATCAAAAGATATGGCAAGTCAAAGTTGGAGAAAGAAAGTAAAAGTTGAAATTAATTCTGGAAGCTGAAGAGTTTCAACTCTTGAAATTTCTTGTATCATTCCTTTTTATTAACTGTAAAACGTGGAGAGGAATTGAAAAAGTCATATTTTGGTATTATAAAAAGCCAATCCCTAGAGTAATGAAGGGAGGAAGATTGAGAGTTCCTTTTGGCATATAATTTCATATTTTTTTAGGATTTAGAAACCCTAGTTTATAAGTTGAACAAGAGCTATTCAAGATTCAAGTTTCAAGTTCATATTTCCTTCTTCTATTCAAGTATTGCTAATTTCTACTTTCCATTTCTTTCGTATTGTAAGCTTAAATTTCTCTTGTAGTTTAATTTTGTTTCTCAATTCAAGTTTCTTTTCAATGCATAATAGACCTATGATTTCTTGCACATTTAGAATTTTGTTTTCATTTAATAAAATCATGTCTAGCTAAGTTTTTTTAGGGTTGGGATGTATGGACCCAACCTATTTTCCCTTCATTCTTATTAAGTCATTCTTAGTTAGTTAATTTTGCTCACATAGTTAATGCAGTAGTTTAATTTAGTGTGCATTTAGTTAATTAGTTATTTCCCATCTCAATCATCTTTTTATTTCTTTTTAGAGTCAAGCTAGGGTTAACAGTCTTACCTTTGTTGTCACATTCACTCGTCCTAGTTCCCTGAGGATTCGATACCCAGACTAACCACTATACTCCGCAAGGGTGTAGTTAAAGTTTAGGGTTTTGTATTGCGACTGGAAGCCGATAACAACGACTAGCGTATTTACATGGACGCTCGATTTTTCCACTCGAACAAAAGGTGATCTAAGTGAGATTATAGCTATTAATTAAGTGCAATTAAATGAAACTAAGCATGCAAGAGTGAACTAATTGTGATTGATTAACTATGAATCAGAAAAGTAAGGTCGAAATACAATCCTCCAACCCTAGTACGTTTGTCGGTGATAAAACTAGTTATGAATTAGATAATTGACTAAACTGGGTTTTTATTAATATCAAGCATTACATATATGAGGGTACTAGCCCGCACCGTACGTAATCAAAAGTAAGAATAAAGTGGTGGTGTTATTGCTACACGCACTTCACAGTCTTAAACATCCCGGTTACCTAGGGCAAACGAGATCAAAAGTCCTACGACGGTTGTGATCACCACACAACACGATTCAATCATTTATGTAATTTAGAGAACTAATTTTACACACATGCAAACCACATCGGGTTGGTTTCATGCATCCCAACCCCTAAAAATCTATCCTAGCATGGTGTAACTAGTGAAAGCAAGGGTTTCTACGGTGCATGTGACTGAAATCATTGTGAAATTATACCTAGATGAGTAAAAGGATTTAATATTTCTTTGAAATAAATTAATCTTTCATGAATTATCGAAATCAAATAATGGAAGAGAGAAAGAAATCAACGTTACTATAGAAATCTTAATTGAGAATCAACAAATTGTATTTTCGAGCTTCTAGGGTTCTTCAACACTTCCTCTTTCTAAAACTATGTAAAAAGAAGATCTCGCATGTCTTCAAAGAGGCTAGAATAAATAACCTATGAATTTATAAGAGTTTCAACCATGCAAGACTCTAATTTTACAAGTGGATAAATCCAAATTTTGACAACCGAACCGATCCTGTTTAGGGATTCGATTCGGTTTGCCTCTAACATAAAGTTTTTCCAGAACCAGTTCGATTCGCTTTCTTCATCTTCAATTCGGTTTTATCTTTTTATGTTTCACAGAAAGTTTTCCAATGACAGGATCGGTTCATTTTTCAACCTTTTCGGTTCGGTTTGATCTTCACAGGAAACTTTTTCTTCTTTGTGATTGTCTCTCAACTTTGAAGTCTTGTAACTTTTGATCCGTGACTTGGATTTGGATGTTATTTCTTCCTAGGTGTTCATAGACTTGAAATCTTAAATTTCTCTTTAAGCTTCTCTTCCAAATTCCCGATGCAAATTACTCTGTTGTCCCGTTGACATTTCTGCTCTTATTTTCATTCTTTCTTTCGGTTTCTTCTTTCTTTGTTTACATCAAATATCTACAAAAGGATGGGAAATATGAGAAGCTCGGCATACTCGTTAGAAAATGTCAGTATCAATGATATGAGATAAATTCACTCAAATTACACTTCGCGGAGCGATAAAAGGCTCTAAATTAAGGGGATAAATACGAAGAATTTATGCCTAATCAAACCCGCCAAACTTAGAACTTTGATTGTCCCGAGGAATGTAAAAGAATCACAACATGGTCAAACTCTCAACAAACACTAAATGGGATAGAAAACCTCTTTCGCGGGCAAGTGATTGCATTTAGCGTATGCAACAAGCCTTTAAACCTCTAGTAGGATGAGTTGTGTCTCGTGAGGGTTTGCAGAGAATATACACACAAAATTTATTTTTCTAGACTCAAAGAAAGTACATAACACTTAAAAATTGTACAATTTAAACACCCCAAAAATGGTCATCTTAAAATTATATTCACAAGTCTCAAGTCATAGTGTGTGTGTGCAAAGCCGAAAATCGAACTGCTAATTTCCACCGATTGATCACTACGTTACTTTCCGAAAATTTGCCTTGATTTTAAAATCTCGCGGGATGCTCTTACAAATGAATCCCTCGGAATATTACTAATTCTCTCGGTATGCGTGATATAAAGAGTAAATATAATGGACACAAGGTCACACACACAAATTGAAAGATGGATTATTGGAGGTGAAAAAATCTCATCATCAGAATACGGTCTTTGGGAAACGGGAAACATCGCCTCTTTTTCACGCCATATAATCTCTTTTATTATCTTTTGTGCCTTAGCTCTCCACGCGGTAGACAATTTAGCAATATGGACTCGGTGAGGACTTTTTCGGGTTATAAGGTGTATTTAGGTAAAATAGAAATGATAGGAAAATTCAAAATTAGAAAAATATTCTTATGATGACCGTTAGTGCTTCTTTGGGTTTTTGCTCATTTTTTCTTCTTTTTCTATTTATTTTCTATTTATCACGCTTTTGTTTTCTTGCTATTTTTGTTGAGCATTTTTCTATTTTTTTTCTTGCCCCTTTTTATGCACTTTCCGGACTTTATTTCTAAATTTTTAATTTTCACAATTCCGGCCCAATTGGATTTTTTGGGTTATCAAACGAATAGAAAAAAATTTATTCGGCTCAAATTGGGTTGCAAAGGGATAATTTTTTTCATAACTTTTTATGGCTAATATTTTTGGGCAACAAATGAGGGCCTACTTCATTGTCCAAATTGCTAATTACATTACCATATGCGTCTAGAGATGAATTAAGTTTAGAGATATTTTTAGCACATTTTTCAAGGCAAAATCCCACACATTTCCCATAACCGATCAAAATTGAGAAATAGAGATCTTCAACGAATTTTTTTTATATGCTGAAATGAACTTTGAGTTAACCATTAACTCGAATTGATTTAAAAACTCAAAAAAATCGATAGGCTCAAAATCTCACCGGGTTAGTTAATCTCCACACTTATTCGTTAAGTCGTCAATTTTCGCTCAATTTCCATCTTTGGTCAATTTTGGCTTGTGCATTGGGTTTTTACAACTTGAGACAAAAGATTTGTGACATTTTTGAAGCTTTTAAATTCTAATTTTTATTTATTTTGAAGGAAAATATTTTTGGCTTTTCTGAACTTTTTTATTTTTTTGGGGGGGGAGGCATTTTGAAAATTTGTGACGCTTTAGAAGTACGCACTTGTCACCCCCCCCCCCCCAACTTAGACTTTTGCATTGTCCTCAAGCAAAAAGGACTAAAATCTAACTCAAAGCGAATTAAAAGTGCAAAGAAATAAAACGAACAAATAAGGAAAATGCAGATTTTTATATTAAGATCGAGCATGTGTTACAAGAGGATAGGAAAAAAAACAGCTGTGATAACCAACAGAAATACAACACAAACACAACCAACACGTCAAAAACACTAAACAAGGGCTTCACTGGGGCGGTGGGTGGGAACTAGAGGGCGCATTCGGGTAGTATGGGTCATAAAAGTAGGGTGGTGGTGGCGCACCCATAGTCCTTTGGTACATTTCCGCATGAAGGCGGTGCATCATGCTCGTATTGCGCTGGTATAGATTGAGGAACCCATCTAAGTGCGTTTCCACTGATGATAAACGTCTCTCAAAATCTGCGTCTGCTAGCTCAAAATCTGAGTCGTCGTCTTCGTCATACTTTTCGTCATCTTCCTCACCCATCTCGACATCATCGGCCTCGTCCTCCTCGTCGTCGTCGTCATCATCAACATCGATAGCTACCTGAGTTGCTCGTATGGCTTCCCGTTGCTTGGCACTCCTATTGCGCGATGCTTGCTCAATGGGCTCCAGGAGGTGGGGAAAATCCTGAGGCGGCTGAATGCCGGCATTAACAAGAATGGAGGTGATGAGGCGTGCATATGGGAGGGGTACCGCACCTTTTTTCTCCAATGCCACAAAAAAATATCCGTGTAGAATATACGGGAAAGATTGATCATGAAGTTGGGATAATAAAGGTGGTAGACGAGGGTGGCTTGGCGAGGGCGCATCGCCGAGTCATTAGAGGTCTAAAGCAGATTAGCCCAAACAATATGAAAAGTAATGAGCGCCTTATCATTGAGGCATCCACTGGGAAGGTGCCCCTCACCCAATTTTCGTCGGTTGCGAGACGGTTAATGCACGTATGTTTCGGAATGGCGGGGGCATTGGAGGGGTAATAATATAGGATCGGGTTCAGAACTCCCATGGAGGCAAGTTTCCGGGATAGAATGTCCATAGAGAAAGGGATGGGGCTGCCGTCCACAAAACCTTGACCTCAAACTCGCCCGTGCGGACTAGTGAGCCGTAAAAAGATCGAACCTCATCCACCCACACCACATTGTGGGGCGCTTCGAGATATTGGGCCCACCCCCTTTGACTGAAAAGATTAGAGATCGAGAGGGGCATCTCGTTTCATTTACGATACGCTCGATATGAAGCTTTCTGGAAATGCTAAAATACCTCTCACACCAAATTCGCTCCATGTGAGAGCGGTATTCCCCGTTACCGTTTGGAAGGACCTCAGTGGACAAGTATTTTAGGGGAAAACCTTGATTTTCCATAAGAGTGTTTGGGGTGGAGCTGGAATGGAAGCAAAAGAGAGGGAGAGTAAGTATGGAATGGAAGTGTGGAGAAATGGGGGTGAGAGGGGTAAGAATTTATAGGTGGGAGAGGTGGAGTTGGGGTGGAGAATTTGGAGGGAAAGAATGGGGGAGTAATGGATTGAAAATGGATGTGAAAGGAGGGAAAAAAGAATTGGGGAGGGAAGTGAAGAGATTGGGGAAGGGGGGAGGCACTTGGGAAATGGCAAAAGACTGCAGAGGGCGAACTGATCCGGTGCAGGAGAGAACCGATCCGGTTCTTGAATTTTTTATCGATCTTTTCCCAACCGAACCGATTCGAGACACGGGATGCGGTTTGGTTCGCTTCAAAAAGAAATCTCTCCTCTTTTTGCTGAACATGAATTTTACCACCCTCGACTCCCCAAACACTCCCACACCTATTTTCACAAATGAACTTCCTCGACTCTCTCTACGCCCTCTTGAAAAGCTTGTTTGAACTCCTAACCTCTCATGACTCACACCTATGGACTTCTAACGATACTAACCTAACTCATGGCTACTATACACAAGAATCACCCCATACGCGTTGGGGGTGCAACGACCTCTATGGTACATCTCACTCAACCCCGTAAACGGGGTTCGACAACCCAATGGTGTCGACTTCATCCACACAAGTCTCTAAATATGGATTTAGGCGTTGTTCGTTAACTTTGAATGTATTTTCCCTTTTTGGATCTTGTAATTCCACAGCTTCGTGGGGGAATACATTCTTCACGACGAATGGGCCAGTCCATCTAGATTGCAATTTACCCATAAACAAATGAAGCCTAGAGTTGTAAAGAAGCACTTTTTGCCCAGAATCAAAGTCCTTACGTCTAATGATCTTATTATGTGAAAGTTTCATCCGTTCTTTGGATATCTTAGCGTTATCGTACGTATTATTGCGTATCTCCTCCAAATCATTCAATTGAAGCTTACGAGATTTACCGGCTTTGTCCATGCTATAGTTCACTCTCTTAATGGCCCATTATTGCCTTTTGTTCTAGCTCCATGGGAAGATGTCAAGGTTTTCCATACACAAAGAGAAAAGGAGACATACCTAGAGGGTTCTTAGATGCAGTGCGATAAGCCCTTAGCGAATCATTCAATCAAAGGGACCAAACTTTCTGGTTAGGATCGACGGTCTTCTCAAGAATGTTCTTGATTTCACGATTAACCAACTCAGCTTGCCCATTCGTTTGTGGGTGATAAGTCGTCCCCACCTTATGGACAAATCCATACTTCCTCATAAGCTTCTCAAATGACTTATTGCAGAAATGTGTGTCGTTGTCACTAATTATCGCCTTAGGAGCACAAGAACTTTATCACGACTTTGTTGTCATTTGTTTTGGTAGATAAACTTCCACCCATTTATAAACGTAGTCTACCACAACCAGGATGTATAGGATATCGAAGGAGGGAGGGAATGGTCCCATGAAGTCAATACCCCAACAGTCAAAGATCTTAATAATAAGAATAAAGGTTAGTGGCATCATGTCTCGACGAGTGATAGCTCCTATCCATTGACACCTATCGCACGATTTGAAACTTTGATTAATATCCCGAAAGATCGTGGGCCAATAGAGGCCGCTTTGAAGGATCTTAGTGGTCGTCTTTTCGTCAAAAAATTGCCTCCACAAGATTTCGAATGACAGAATTGGATGACCTTTGCTATCTCATCATCTGGTACACACCGTCGGATGATTTGGTCCATACAATATTTAAAGAGAAATGGATCGTCATAGAAAAACATGCATGACCAAGTAATAAACCTCTTCTTCTTTTACGGTGTTCAATCGGTAGGGACGACTCTTGTGACAAGATAATTGACTATGTCTGTAAACTAGGGGAGAGACGAGGTGGAAAAAAGTGATTCATCCAGGAAATATTCATGTATGGGTAGGGGATCGCTAGGTACGTCAGACGAAAGTCGGGATGAATGATCGATAACGAAATTTTCTACCCCTTTCTTGTCTTTAATGGAGAGATTAATCTCTTGTAGGAATAGGATCCACCTCATGAAACATGGCTTTGCATCTTTCTTAGCAAGGAGGTATTTCAGTGTCGCGTGGTCGGTGAAACATATGATAGGTGAACCAATGAGGTATGAGCAAAATTTATCCAGGGCAAACACTACTGCTAGCAATTCTTTCTCTGTGATGGAGTAATTTAGTTACTGTCCAGTTAAAGTGGCTAGCGTAATAAATGACATGGGCTTTCTTATCTTTCCGTTGGCACAAAATAACCCCTATAGCAAAATCGTTAGCATCACACATAAGCTCGAATGGACAGGATGAATCCGGAGCTTGCATGATGGAAGCGAAGCATGCCTTTCAATTTATCGAAAGCGCATTGGCATACTGCATTCCACTCTAATGGAGTGTCTTTCATAAGAAGATTACTCAAGGGTCTAGCGATGGCGCTAAAGTCCTTGATAAATCTTCTATAAAACCTCGCGTGGCCCAAGAAAGAGCTCACATCTTTCAGCAATTTCGGTAGTGGTAGCTCAGCTATGACATCAATTTTATCCCTATCAACTTCAATTCCTTTGGACGATACGATGTGGCCAAGAACTATTCCTTCAGTGACCATAAAATGGTACTTCTCCCAATTCAACACCAAGTTCTTTTCCACACACTGGGCAAGTACTTTCTCTAAATTCGCTAAACAAATATCAAAAGAGGTGCCGAAAATGCTGAAGTCATCCATAAAAACTTCAAGTCCTCTTTTAACCATGTCGCTAAAGAGACTTAATATACACCTTTGAAAAGTCGTGGGTGCATTGCACAATCTAAATGGCATACGTTTGTAGGCAAACGTTCCAAAATGACATGTGAAAGTTTCCTTATCTTAGTCAAGTACATCTACCTCTATTTAGTTATAACCTAAATAACCATCCATGAAGCAATAGTATGGGTTTCCCACTACTCTCTTTAGCATTTGGTCGATGAATGGAAAAGGGAAATGGTCTTTCCTTGTGCCCGCATTGAGTTTTCGGTAATTAATGCAAATGCGCCCCCCGATGGTGGTACGTTGGGGAATTAGCTCACCCTTGGCATTCTCAATCATCGTCATACCCAACTTCTTCGGGACAACTTGTATAGGACTCACCCATTTACTATCCGAGATTGGGTAGATGATCTCGGCGTCCAATAACTTAATAATGTCAACTCTCACTACCTCTTCATGGAAGGGTTCAATCTTCTTTGCATTTCCTTTGAGGGCTTCACGTCCTTCTCGAGATGGATTTTATAGGTACAAATCAAGGGACTTATACCTTTCAAATCTGCTATAAACCAACCAAAATCACTTTGGTGCTTCTTCAAAATCTCTAACAATTTACCCTCTTGCTTTTTATTTAGGCTAGAGGAGACAACACCGGGAAATGTTTCATCCTCTCCTAAATAAGCATATTTCACGTTAGAGGGTAGTTTCTTTAACTCGAGGGTAGGAAATTTTTCATCGTAGGGAAATGAGCGCGACTCCCTCGGTGGTATTTCCTCGAATCTCGAAACCCATATTAACTCTCTCACATCCTCATTCGATGCTCTCTCATCTAGAATCGCTCTCAATTCCTCTATCTCCTTCTCGAAAATGGTGTAAGTCCCCTCACTCTCAACGCTCGATATAAGGCATGCTCCTAAGACATCTCCACTGAAATTTTTCACTACATGCTCCTCTACGATCTCTTCAATAAGATTCACCGCATGGAAATCATCCTCATCACCCACATGTTGGGCGATGTTGAAGATGTTTATCTCTAAGGTCATATTCCTAAAGTGAGTGGCATTTTCCCATTTTGAGTTTTAATCAAAGTGTTAGATATAGGTAAGAATGGGCGCCCAAGGATAACTGGAACATGGTTACTCGAGGTGAAGGAGGGCTCCGTATCCCAAATAACAAAATCTATCGGGAAGTAGAAAGTGTCAACTTGAATTATCACATCCTCGACAATACCTCTTGGTATCTTCATGGTACGATTCACAAGTTGGAGAGTGATCTTAGTGGGTTTAAGGTCCCCCAAATCAAGTCAACTATAGATGGAATAAGGGAGAATGTTGACACTCACCCCTAAATTGGGTAAGGCCTTTTCAATTATATTCTCTCCTATGATGCACGAAATGGTAGGTGCACCTGGATCTTTGAATTTTGGTGGGAGATCATTGAGTAGAACGGAGCTCACGTTTTGTGCGAGGAAAACATTATTATTTACCTTTAACCTTCTTTTCACCTTCAATAAGTCCTTAATAACTTTGGCATAGGCGGGAATTTGCTTTATGGCATCTAAAAAAGGTAAATTCAGCCTTACTTGCATGAATATCTCTAGCACATCATCACGGGGATTTACTTTTGGGGGAGGAACCAAGCATTGAGGGAATGGTGCGGCGGTGGGTGGTTCCACTATAACTTCAGGCTCACTAGTGTCGTTCTTTTCACTCTCCTTTAAAAGGGCATCTTCGGTTTCTTTCGTACCGGGCGAAACCTCCTTGTCCTTAGGTGTATCGTGTGGGGGAGGTGATAAATTAACAACTCTCCCACTACGTAGAGTGGTGATGGCTTGACATTTCTCTTTATTCTCCATGGATATGGAGCTAACACTAGTTTGACCTTGGGGGGGTCTTTGGCCTTGACCCGAAAACTTACCCTTCTCTTGGATACTCAATGACGATTACAACTTGGAGATGTTCGCATTTATGTTGACGAACATGCAATCATGCTTAGCATTGGTTGCATTTTGAGCATTGATAAATTGGTTTATTATATTCTCGAGATTTCTTCGCGGTGGAGTGATATACGGTCCGAGAGGCGGTGCTTGCATATGTCCTTGCATATGTGGTTCTTATTGAAAGTGTGGAGGTGGAGGAGGGGCAACATATGACGTAGGATTCATCGCAGCCTGTGGTTGTCCATAGCTAAAACCTGGGTGGTTTTTCCATGAAGGGTTATAAGAATTTCCATGCGGGGAACCAAAATTACCTTAAATCCTCCTATACTACTCAGTTGCTCTTAAAGCATAACTTTATAAGCGAGTATCGTCAGGCATTCCTCTGTTGAATGTCCCGCCTCAAAAATATCACATACCTACTCAATTGGGGTGTGGATGGGTTCAGTTGGTTCTCTTATGCGTGTACGAGTAACTATCTCACACCTCTCTCAATTTGCTTAATTCGATGCTCCATCATGGTGTCTTTGTCTGTGTGGTATAGCCCGAATGCCTATGGAGTGGTGGATGCTTGGAGAGTTTGATTCTGAGCATTAGAGTCAGATGTATCCCAAGCTTGAGTGGTATTAGCGACATACCTCAAGTGGAGCTCAGCATTATTGGCGTCTAAATCGATAAAGGGTCCATCACACATTGTTTCAATAAGTTGTTTGCAGTTGATATTCAACTCATGATGGAATAAGGGAATGGTTTGTTATTTATCAAGACCATGATGAGGGCATGAGGTGACTAACTCGTTGAAATGCTCAAAACATCGATCAAACGACTAATTTTCTATTTGTCGGAAGGTTTGAATTTGAGCCTTAATGGAGTTCATTCGATGTGGAGGGAAGAACTTCTTGAGAAACTTGGATTGTAACTCATTCCATGACGTAATCGAATTCGGGGGTAAAGACCATAGCTAGGTCTTAGCTTTGTCCTTTAGAGATAATGGGAAAAGCTTAAGGCGGATCCCATCTTTTGTGCATATTTTATCGTTGAAAGTCTCACACGCTTCCTCAAACTCCCGAATGTGGAGATATGGCTTCTCCGAATCCATTCCATGATATGTGGGAAGGATTTGGATCATTCCATTCAGGAAATGGAATTGCCCTACATTATATGGGAGCAGAATGCATCCCGGAGTGACTGACCGCTCAAGGTATAGGAATTCTCTCAAAGGCCGATACGGTGCTTCTTCCTCACCCGCACCTACGCTACCGTTTTATGACATATTGATCTCTCTAAATGACTCAGTATCCTCACTCGGTATTCTAGGAGCGTAACCTGAAGTGTAACCTGGAGGGTCACTCGAAGTGTAATTTGTTAGTGAATTTAACGGTGCAGGAGGTGGAACCCAAAATTGAGGAACGTGAGGGGTATGTGGGCTATCAGGGTCGTACTCAACTATCGAATTCTCATAAATGCATGTGGGAGTTGATCGAGGAGTTTGTTGCGGATTTTGCAGGAAAGGACTATGAGAAATGTTCTATCTTTTTTATTTCATTTATTTTTCTGATTTTTTTTTATTTTTTATTTTTTTTGTCAAAGTTTTTAATTAACTGGATCTAACCTAACAGTCTATCTAAGTCCCCAACAACAGCGCCAAAAACTTGACGCGACCACAAATGTGTATAAAGTGCGTGCTTATATAGGCTCAATTGAAATCCTATCGCTCAAGTGATAACCCGATAAGACGGGATCGAATCCACAGGGAAATAGGACGTAGAACGTGACGATGGTAGGTAAGATGGTCAACCCTAAGCTAATTCTAAAAAGGAAATATAAAGATGATCCAAGTGAGATTATAGTTATTAACTAAGTGCAATTAAATGCAACTAAGTATGAACTAAGCATGCAAGATTGAACTAATTGTGATTGTTTAACTATGAATGAGAAAAATAAGGTCGGAATACAATCCTCCAACCCTAGTACGTTTACCGGTGATAAAACTAGTTATGAATTAGATAATTGACTAAACTCGATCTTTATTAATCTCAAGCATTACATATATGAGGATACTAGCCCGCACCATACGTAATCAAAAGTAAGAATAAAGTGGTGTTATTATAGCTACACGCACGTCACACTCTTAAGCATCCCGGTTACCTAGGGCAAACTAGATCAAAAGTCCTACGACGGTTGTGATCACCACACAATACGATTCAATCATTTATGTAATTCAGGGAACTAATTTTACACACATGCAAACTACATTGGGTTGGTTTCATGCATCCCAACCCCTAAAAATCTAGCCTAGCATGGTCTAACTAGTCAAAGCAAGGGTTTCTATGGTTCATGTGACTGAAATCATTATGAAATTATACCTAGATGAGTAAAAGGGTTCAATATTTCTTTGAAATAAACTAAGCTTGCATGAATTATCGAAATCAAACAATGGAGGAGAGAAAGAAATCAACTTTATTATATAAAATTTAATTGAGAATCAACAAATTGTATTTCAGAGCTTCTAGGGTTCTTCAGCACTTCCTCTCTCTAAAACTATGTAAAAAGAATCTCTCTCATGTCTTCAAAGATGTTAGAATAAATAACCTACGAATTTACAAGAGTTTCAACCATGCAAGACTCTAATTTTACAAGTGGATAAATCCAAATTTTGACAACCGAACTGATCCTGTTCAGGGGATTCGGTTAGGTTTGCCTCTAACAAAAAGTTTTGCCAGAACCGGTTCGATTCACTTTCTTCGTCTTCGATTTGGTTCCATCTTTTTATGTTTCGCAGAAAGTTTTCAAAGGTAAAGAACGGTTCATTTTTCAACCTCTTCGATTCGATTTGATCTTCATAGGAACCTTTTTCTTCTTGGTGATTGTCTCTCAACTTTAAAGTCTTGTAACTTTTGATCCGTGACTCGAATTTGGATGCTATTTCTTCCTAGGTGTTCGTAGACTTGAAATCTTAAATTTCTCTTAAAGCTTCTTGTTGATGTAAAAAATTAGATTGCTTCCTATTATTTCATCACAGATAAATATAAATGAGACAAAGAATTTTAAAGTGGTTCAGCCTTATAAGAATGGCCTACGTCCACTGTTTCTGTTATTGACAAGTGTTTTGGAGTTCTCGATATGTAATTTTATCAAGAAAATCCGGTCCCCTTGAATGAGGGTGATACAATGTATTTATAGCCCTTAGGCTGTACATGTGAAAGGGTAAACAATTAATGCCTTTTAAGAGTATACATCTGTATGATAAGCATTCAATGAATAATTGAACTGTTGATTATCTGGCAATCAATGCTGTGGCCGAGATGCAGCTCGGACCGCCTTAGTTTCTCGTCGTTCAGGAGTTCCTCGGAGTGTTGGAGTTCCTCGGAGTACACTTGCTGCTCGGAGTGAGTATGACTTGGTCGGGGAAATAAACTTCCTCGTTGCTATTGTGTCACGTAGATTGACACGTGTCTTCTTATTATTCGTCTATATCAGCATATTAATTTTGGTATCAACAGAAGCCCCCAATGTTTCATATTTCGAACTTTGAGGAATATGGAACATTCTTTCTCGGTATATGGCAATATTAAATGACCTTCCTGGTTTTTAGGAGCATTTTCTCCGTATTCGAATGTCCTTCCAAATTCACAGAATCCGCCTTTTTGAATTTTTATAAGTGCTTCGATCTTCGCGCGTTTTTGTCCTTTTAGCCGCCGGTAGCGTAATAGTTTCTTTTTTGTAATCATTTCTTTCGCCGTTTCCCAAGGCAAAGTATTTAAGCTTCATAGGCAATCCCATCGTCTTCTACCTTTTCCAATTTCTGCTTTCGAGTTTTCCATAGTCTTTCTCTCTCTTGTGCGTTCATCCTTTTCTTCGTTCATTGTCAACAGCTCTCCCTTTTTCCTGTAAGATCTTCTTCCTTCTTCTTCATTTCTGTTATTCGCCATGGTTTATGTTATTGAATCTCTTGAGAAATTCCGTTCTGATTTTTCTATTCCATCTTGGATAACTCTGGAGGATCTTTTTGAGCCTTCAAATTATTTTCGTTTGGCTGAGGGACATTGATATGCCCAAGTACGACCTCGGCCTAGAGGAGCATACCTCGGCCGAGATGAGAGCCGAGGCGCTAGCCGACCACCGGTGCAGGAGGGCCCACGATATCATCCCTCGGCCAAGGCTACCTCGGCCAAGGCCGACACTACAACATGCACTTCCCCCGGAACACTTCTCATATCACAGATAACATCAACTCCAGGTGCCAAGGAATAGTAACCCCGGTCAACAGTAGGCCAAGATAACAAAAAGCTCAACACACCTTCAACATGAACCCTACCTCGTAGGAGGCCGAGGTTACCAGGGACCGCTTATCATCAGCACGCCAATGGCTCGTCCCAGGCCGACATAGGTGTATACCTCGGCTGACATAAAGCCGAGACAGCGCATGACACATCACAAATTGATCGGACGACCTACCCTTATAGCTCGGCCTCTCTTAGGCCGAGGCCATTCACCAGCATGACTGCCAAAGTATCCGTAAACATTTGGATAAGGACACCTGGGCCAAGATCAGTTACAACAAGATTATTCTCCACATGTGGGGGGAATATTTCATCATCATTACTTACATGAGGACCTGACAGCTGGCACACCCTCATTGGTGAGGAAACTACACACATGCACATTACATGCATAGGGGGTACATTACACCCCCTAGGCATTATATAAAGGGATTATCCCCTACCTTGCAAAAGGATCCTGATATTGAAACCCTAGCTGAAATTCTGTCTAAGTTTACACTGTAGAGGGAGAGAGAGCTTGAGAGGTTGTATCCATGGCCATTAGTGCCTTCTTTCAGTGATATTACTCACACACACACTCACAGTGGACGTAGGCCGGTTTGGCTGAACCACTTATATTCCTGTATTCATTCCTCTTCTCCTCACCTCATTCTTGCCTTATTCATACAACTGTGCTGCCATTGTTACACCTGTATTGAGCTTGAAAACTCCTCACCTGGTGGTGCTGATTTTCGGCATCATCATTTTGGCGCTGTCTGTGGGAAACTAGAGGCTATCTCATCCTCTTGTTCTGCTTTACCTCACCGGAGACTCTGGTGGTGAACCAGAGTCCACCCCTTGTGTGGAGTTGTTTCACCATTGAAAGAGATCCTTTCAGGTATTAAGCTCACTTGCAACTAAGGCTCTATACAGTTTAACACATGGCACCAGACATGCCACCACCTCTTCCGCCGCCCGGAGGTGGGGGAGCTAGCTCCAGTCAGCCCCCCCCCCCCAGTCCGAAATGGCGGAGGTGGCAGCTGCCTTGAAATCTTTGGCTACAACACAACAAGCGATGAAGGAGCAATTTGCACAACTCAGCCAAACCATGATGATGAGACCACCTGGAGTCTCACCGGACATGATCACCCCGGCGGCAGTTCAACCCCAACCGGGTGCCAGGGGACCACCCCAGGCGCCGATGAAGGACCAACCTGCACCCCAGCGGAGAGGGGACGTTGCTGACCCTAGGCGTTTGCGCCTGGGGAGGCAAGGAAACCCTTGCCCGGAGGACAGGTACGATGACATAGGAGTAGAAGAGGCCCCAGAAGACTGCTGGGAGCCATATGAGGTGTCTGATAATACCGTACGACCTCTTCGGCAAAGCCAAGGATGTGTCGGCCGAAGAAGAGATGAGGCCCAGCAGAGAGGGTCGGCCTTCAACAGGTTGAGCAGGGGCTCGGCCTTCGAGAGGCTAGGACCGGTTAATGACCTAAGACACAGGCAATCGAGGTCAAGGAGTGCAGCAGGCTCCCAAAGAGGGGTTCGGCCAGATCAAGGCCGACCCATGGAGGGAAGAGCAAGGGAACAGGAAGAGGTCAACAGTCAGAGGGTCGTGGCTGGGGAACCCTCTGTCCACCGCAGAGAGGTGGCAGGGGACAACCTCGGCCAAGTTGAGGGGAGAAGACCCTGGAATGACTCAATCCAACGTCTCGAGGAGAAGATAGGGGACCTCATGAAAAGTAGGGACCCATTGCAAAGGGGCTACTCCGAGGGCTCCCCGTTTGTAGCTAGGATAGTGGGGTTCCCAACCCCCGCTAAGTTCAAGCCTCCTACGGTGACTCCTAAATATGATGGCAGCACTAATCCAGTGCACCATATCGAGATGTATCAGTCAGCCGCAGACATTTACTCGATACCTGATGAGATGAAATGCAGGGCCTTCTCAGGGACCTTAACGGGGGCCGCGCATAGCTGGTTCACCTCTCTTCCAAAGAATTCGATCGAAAACTTCAAGGGGTTGGCCGAGAAGTTCATATATAACTTCTGCTTTGGGGTAAGACCTCAGAAGAAAACTACCCACCTCCTATATGTCAAACAGGCTAAAGGAGAAAGCCTAAGAGACTACATAGCAAGGTTCAACAAGGAGAAGTTAGAGGTGGAGGACTATGAAGAGAGCATAGCCATGACCGCCCTTATAGGAGGCCTCCAGAAGGGAAAGTTACTATGGAAGCTGGCGGAAGACCCCCCCAAGTCTATGGCAGAGCTGTTGTCCACTGCAGGAAAAGTGATGAATGCGGAAGAGGCGATGGCCGCCAAGTACGAGGAGGAAAACTGTGGTAGTGCTGGGAGATCCCAGGGCAAGAAAGAAGGGAAGAAGCGGTCAGCGGATGATAAGTTCGCTCATTACACTCCTCTGACTGTGAGCTGTGAGCACATTCTTAATGAGATCAAGAGTGACCGGGCCCTGAGGTGGCCAGAGAAGTTGAAGGCTCCGCCACATAAGAGGAATAAAAACCTATGGTGTGAGTTCCATCAGGATCACGGCCATATCACAGACAAATGCTTCGCCCTGAAGGACGAGATTGAGAAGATGCTGAAATTCGGGAAGCTAAGAAAGTATGTGGATGGTAAGGCCCCAAGGGGTGGCAGAGAAGACACTAAGAAGAAAAGAGATGATAGGTGCCGTGGTGATGTCCCGGCTAGAAGGCATGATGATTCGGAGGGTGATGATGGAGATGACCCGGATCTCCCACCTAGGGATGACAACACCCCAGTGAAGAGGGTAGGAATGATCTCCTTTGGTGTTGGCACCATATGTGGGGGATTCGCAGGAGGTGGCTCTGAGGCGGCTGATAGAAAGGCTCATGTAGCGGAGGCCAAGTCGGTGGTCAGGTCGGAGGTTGTGAACCTGACGTCTTCTGACACTGTGCAGAAGAGAACGAAGGTGGACATGGACACCCTAGTGGTGGGTTTCTCCCGGCTCGACTTCAAGGGCATCTTAGCCCCACATGATGACCCCTTGGTCATAACGACAAGGGTGCATGGGTGCGATGTAGGGAGAATCCTCATAGATGGGGGAAGTTCAGCAGATGTAATGTTCTGGCCTTGTTTCAAGAGCTTGGGTCTTAGCAGATCAAGATTAGTGCCATACCACCATCCCTTGATAGGCTTTAGTGGTTAGAAAGTGCACCCGTTAGGCATGTATGAGATGGATGTGCGTATGGGGGATAGGTGGCCTAAGAGGCTGACTAAGATGATAAACTTTTTTGTGATGGATGAGAATGTCTACTCGGCCTACAACCTCATCATTGGAAGAGTAGCCCTCAAGGAGTTTGAAGCCGTGCCGTCAACGGTCCATCAAATGCTAAAATTCCCGACCCCTTACGGGGTAGGGGAAGTGCAGGGGGATCAGACCACGGCACGGGAGTGTTACTTTAACTCAGCTGAAGAGAGGGAGGCCCATAAGAGAGCAACCGCCACCTACAGCATAGACACTCTTGATCCGAGAGATGAAACAAAGCTGAAGAAGGGCGAGGCCGCGGAAGAGGTAGAATCCATCGTCCTCAATGAGGACGAGCCGGAAAAAACCATCCAGGTCGGCAAGGCCCTAGAAACAAAGATTAAGGAAGAGCTGGTAAGCCTTCTCAGGAAGAGACAGAGTGTCTTTGCCTGGAGCCACACCGACATGCCTGGTATAGACCCCGAGGTCATGACCCACAAACTCAACGTGAACAGGGATGCCAGACCAATCAAGCAGAGGAGGAGAATTTACTCCAGAGAGAAGTATGAGGTTATTCGGGAAGAGGTGAAGAAGTTGGAAGAGGCCGAGTTCATACGAGAGGTCACCTATCCAGAGTGGCTCTCAAATGCAGTGATCGTGCCTAAGGCCAATGGAAAGTGGCGGATGTGCGTAGATTTCACAGACCTGAATAGGTCTTGCCCGAAGGACAGCTATCCCCTACCTAGGATAGACCAGATGGTGGACGCAACCGCAGGGCACGAGCTCATGAGATTCATGGATGCTTATTCGGGTTATAACCAAATCTTCATGGACGCCGGAGACTCTGAGAAAACAGCCTTCATCACTGACAAGGGGACATACTGTTACAAGGTAATGCCCTTTGGTCTGAAAAATGCGGGGGCAACATATCAGCGTCTCGTCAATAGGATGTTTGAGGAACAGATAGGTAAGACCATGGAGGTGTACGTAGACGATATGCTAACGAAGAGTCTGAAGGCATATACTCACGTGGCAGACCTTGAGAAGACCTTTGATGTCATGGACAAATACAGAATGAAGCTCAATCCGACGAAATGTGTCTTTGGGGTAGGAGCTGGGAAGTTCCTGGGGTTCATCGTTAATCAAAGGGGGATTGAGGCAAACCCTGAGAAAATCAAGGCATTACTCGATATGAAGACTCCTAGGAGTATCAAGGATGTCCAGAGACTCACGGGAAGAGTGGCAGCCCTGAACAGGTTTGTTTCCAGGGCAACGGATAAGTGTCTTCCGTTCTTCAAAGTTCTAAGGAAGGCCTTCCAGTGGGATGAAGAATGTGAAAAAGCTTTTGATCAACTCAAGTCCTACTTAGGGTCTCCCTTGCTGCTGTCCCGGCCCATCGCCGGGGAAAGGTTGTTTGTATATCTAGCAGTCTCTGAGTCGGTCATTAGCGCGGCCATCGTACGAGAAGAGGATAGAGTTCAGAGGCCTGTGTACTTTAACAGTAAGGCCTTACAAGGGTCTGAACAGAACTATCCCCGGATGGAGAAGTTGGCCTATGCTCTTATCCATGCTTCAAGGAAAATGAAACCCTATTTTCAAGCTCACTCTATGACAATCCTCACGGACTCCCCACTAAGGCAGGTCCTACACAAGCCTGAGAAGTCCGGAAGATTGATGACCTGGGCCATTGAACTAGGAGAGTATGATCTTACTTACCAGCCCAGAACAACCATTAAGGGACAGGCCCTTGCTGACTTCGTCGCAGAGTTCACGTGGGAAGAGACGGAGTCAGGGAATAACTTGAAAAGCGGCGAAGAGAAGGGACAAGGTGTCTCCCGAGATTCGGAAGAGATAGACCCGTACGTCTTCCGGGGACGAGAAGAGGTTATACCAGGCAAGACTCAGAGGAGAATAGAAGAAAATAAAGAGGATCGATACCTCTTCGAAAAAGGAGTGATGAGAAAAGGGGTCTTCTCTTCAGAGGAAGACGTGTGGAGCCTCTTTGTGGATGGATCCTCCTGTGACGGTGGAAGCGGTGCGGGGCTGGTACTCTCAGCTCCAGATGGTGCCAACATTGAGTATGCCTTAAGATTCAACTTCCAGGCCTCAAACAACGAGTCTGAGTATGAGGCCATGATAGCGGGCCTCCTATTGGCAACTACTCTGCGGGTAAAGCGGCTTCTACTCCACAGCGACTCAAGGTTGGTTGTTAACCAAGTATTGGGGGCATACGAGGCCAAGGATGAGAGGATGGCTAGGTACTTAAAAAAGGTAAGAGGGTTGCTAGAATTTTTTGAAGAGGCCAAACTGAAGAGAGTGCCAAGATTGAGCAACAATCACGCCGACGCATTAGCAAGGCTGGCCTCGGCAATGAAGACAGACTTGAGAAGAACCATCCCAATCGAAGTCCTGGGAAAGGTAAGCATCGAGGAGGACGAGGTGCCCAGCCCTTGTCACAACGTGAACCTGGGGGACTCTTGGATTGACCCGCTCGTCAGATACTTAAGAGAGGGGGAGCTACCTGAATCCAAGCTGGAAAGAAGAAAGTTGAGGTACAGAGCTGCCAAGTTCTCTTTGGTAGGGGATGTTTAGTATAAGAAGGGGTTCCTCTTGCCCCTCCTCAGATGTGTGCATCCCATGGAGGTAACCCGGGTCTTGCAGGAGGTTCATGAGGGCTCTTGCTCTAGCCATATAGGAGGAAGACCCTTAGCCAAGAGAATCATCACTCAGGGATACTGGTGGCCAACCTTATCTAAGGATGCTGCTGACTATGTGAAGAGGTGCGACAAATGTCAGAGGTTCGCCACTATCCCCCACCAACCCCACCAGCCTATGACATCAATCTCTTCGCCATGGCCGTTCGCGGTATGGGGAATTGACTTGGTAGGACCTTTGCCAAGAGCAGTCAACAACTATAGATTCTTGATAGTTGCCATTGACTACTTTTCAAAATGGGTAGAAGCCGAACCCATGATAACAATTACGGAGCAGAAGACCTTTCAGTTCATCTGGAAGAACATCATATGTAAGTATGGCCTCCCGAACACGCTCATCTCAGATAATGGGACCCAGTTCAAGAACGCCTCCTTGGCGAAGTATTGCCAAAGTGTGGGGATTAAACAGTTCTTCTCATCTCCTGGTCGACCTCAGGCTAATGGCCAGACTGAGGTTACAAATAGGACTATCTTGGATGGAATCAAGAAGAGGTTAGAAGACGCGAAGGGGAGATGGATAGAAGAGGTTTATGCTGTGCTTTGGGCTTACAGGACCACAGCAAGGACACCCACAGGAGAAACCCCATTCATGTTGGCACATGGCTCAGAAGCCGTCATACCAACGGAGATTGGCCTACCAACTCATCGAATTCAGACCTATGATCATGACAACAACGGGGAAAGGAGGAGGTTAGACCTGGACCTTATAGAAGAAAGAAGGGAAGACGCAGAGGTCAGGACGGCAGCCTACCAACAGAGGGCAGCAAAGTTCTACAATCAAAGGGTGAAGACAAGACCCATTGCGGTAGGAGACCTAGTGCTTAAGAAGACCCTACAGAAAACAAACAAGCTACACCCGAACTGGCATGGCCCCTACAGAGTAACGGAAGAGGTTGTGCCTGGCACATATAGGCTAGAGAACCTAGAGGGAGAACCCTTCATCAACCCGTGGAATGCCGATCACCTAAAGAGATATTTCATATAATGTTGTATTTATTTTGCCAATTGTAAAAGTACCATCTTATTGAGAAGAGGTTGTGAATAAAGATCAGTTTCCATGGCAAATTCTTGTTTCATTTTAACACCATTAATTTGGTGAAATTATGAGGTTTACCTCGGCCTAGGTGATGACCTCAGACCCTCATAACACCACTTTGTGGTGACGAGGTCTGAGCTCGGACATCTCGGCTGGAGGACCTCAGACTTTTAACATCATTCATTTGGTGAAATTTATTATGGGGATAACCTCTTAGGTGAGGACCTCAGACCTTTAACCATTAATTTGGTGAAATTATGAGGTTTACCTCGGCCTAGGTGATGACCTCAGACCCTCATAACACCACTTTGTGGTGACGAGGTCTGAGCTCGGACATCTCGGCTGGAGGACCTCAGACTTTTAACATCATTCATTTGGTGAAATTTATTATGGGGATAACCTCTTACGTGAGGACCTCAAACCTTTAACCATTAATTTGGTGAAATTATGAGGTTTACCTCGGCCTAGGTGATGACCTCAGACCCTCATAACACCACTGTGGTGACAAGGTCTGAGCTCGGACATCTCGGCTGGAGGACCTCAGACTTTTAACATCATTCATTTGGTGAAATTTATTATGGGGATAACCTCTTAGGTGAGGACCTCAGACTCCTAAGTAATAGTTATGGCACCACATTCAGTAATGACTTCAGAGAGTGCATAGCATTCACATACATTCACAAATAAAGATGGAGACATTTGCATTCAACAAAAGAAAGAAATTGCATAATATTTACGTGTTTGAGAAATTACATACGAGATTACAAGTCAAAACAAAAAATGCAAAATACAAGTCAAACATCTGAAGGAGGAATGTTTGATGGCTCGTCTGGGTCGGCCTGCTCGGTATTGGTCACTTGAGCTACCTCGTTTGCAGGGTCAGTATCTTCAAGATCAGTCCCTTCCAGAGTAACCGTTTGACCAGGGGCAGCAGCTTCATCCTCTATCTCCTGCAAGGCCTGAGCAAACTGGGCATCGGCAAGGCCGAGGCCCACAAAATCTGAGGCCTTGATGATGCCAACCTCGGCCTCCCTTACCTCGGCCCATTTGGAAGTGGCCTCGATACCCCTTTCAAGGTACTCAAGACCAAAACCTACAAACTCCTCGGAGACCTTGTAGTCAGCAATTATTGTCTCCGAGGCATCTGCAAGAGAAGCCTTCACCGCAGCATCAACCTTCCTCTGCAAAGCATCGTCCTTATCCTTCAGAGCCTTGGTATGGCTCTGAACGAGTGCAGAGATGTCCTTCTCTAGGCCTTGGGCCTTGCTTTCTGAGGTCTGTGCCTTGGTCTCAGCCTCCTGTAACTCTGTTCTCAGTCGAGCAATCTCGGCCTTCAGAGTGGTCTCAACTTTCTCGGCCTCCTGCCCCTTCTGAATGAGAGGCAATTTCCTCAGGGTCCAGTTAGATAGCTGATACATGGCAGCTGCACCCTGCGCAGTAAATGAGGAAGTTAGATGAGAATAACATCAGACGTTATACTTCGGATAAAGAAATGAGTTATACCTGGACTACTCGGTGAAGGCCGAATTCAACCATCATGGGGGTCTCCATGGACCTGAAGAAGCGCTTGTCGGCATCGGTCATCATGTTGTTCAGAGCGTCCATGGCCTGTCGGCTGTGGCCGACCACGCTATCAGAGAGTTTTAACTGGTCCAGACGGGCGGATAACGTGTCGGCCGTGACAGGGATAGCAGTGTCTGAGGACCTCTTTGTCCTAGAGCTCGGCCTCTGATCCTCAGGAGGATGGACATCGGGTGCCCTCTTCTTAGACTTGGATGTGGAGGGAGCAGGTGGAGGAGCATTCATGCCAGTCTTCTTGACAAGTCTGGACAAGCTTGGAGCCGCCATCTCCCACAACTCGTCTGAAACGTCTGGTGGTTTCTCTGCAAAAGTAAAAAGATACGAGTCAGAAATAAAGTACGTATGATAAGAGGCTACACGGTTAAAATATTATTCCTTACCAAAGTTAGCTAAGGGACTTCCGCCAAGGCCCGTCCCCGAGAGATACCGGGGGGTCAGCAGATGATCAAATTTGACAAACATCCCATGGGACCCTTGGTCCTGCAGGGCCTTCACCCTTTTGCCATGTTGCACACTAAGTCCAGGGTCGGCCCTAGCAGCCATGGTAACTTTTCCCCATTTCCGGGGTATTCTAGGCTCGAAGATGGACGAGGGAATGGAAGAACCAAATTCCCAAGGCCCTGAGACATAAAAGTACCTGGGTTTCCAATTATGGTTGGAGGTCTGAGTGACCAGGAGCATATTTTTCTCAGGCCTCCGATCCACAAAGTGGTAATAGCTCGGATGGTTCTTGGACGAGGTAGGGACGTAACAACCAGCAAAGGCCTGCACTGGGAGGTCAGAGTGGTGAACCGCCCTCCATAAGATGATGGCCCCTATAATAACCCTCCAGGCATTGGGAGAGAGCTGCGAGGGGGCCAAATTGGTGAATGATAGAATGGTCCTAATGACGGGGTGGATGGGAAGACAAAAACCTAACTTGAACATCTGCTCGTACACGCAGATTTCCCCATCCCTGCAGTGGTAGGCCCTCTCTTCTCTCAGAGGTCTCCTTAAGTGGATAGAGGGGCTGATGGAATATAAGTACCTGAAGTGCAGTAAATCCACCTCAGTAATGGTACTCTCGTACTCGTCTGCCTCAGAGGTGTCAACTTCACTTCCGGCATCCTCATCATCGTCAGACTCAACGTCGGCTGGAGCAGACGTAGACGGGTTACCGGGGAACCTCTGAGCAAACTCGGCCTCGGTTACGGCCGACAGAGGAATAGCATTTAGGATGCCAGGCACGGCCACACTTGGCTCTACAAGTTCAACCTCTGAAGAAGAACTAGAGGTGCTTGTGCCGTTCTGGGACGAGGCACGACTAGAGACCTCGGCATGGTTAGGGTTTTGGTCAGCCTGAGTAGTGAAGTCCATGGCCTCTTGGAAAGAGTCCACTGACATTGGATCAGAGGTAGAAGACTCAGACTCGGACATCGGCAAATTGTTGGCAGAGGCGTCTGTCTGGTAAAAATTTTCAGGAGGACGAGGGTACACCACCTTGAGAGGAGGAGGAAAGAGGGGTCTGATGGGGGACTCTTGCGACCTACGAGCTTCTTCCTGAGCTCTCTCTATTTGTCTAATTTTATCCAAGGTCTTCTCCTTTTAGAGATGGAAAGTCTTCAAGAAGTTGGTACAAGGGTCTGAGCATCTGGGGACGACCCAAGGATTTTGCAGACCTTAAACTTGGGAATATCCTAAAAACTACAAACAAAGATGGCTTGAAAAGTTAAGGGAATTTTAGATCAAACTAAAGAACCTATGCAGGAAGCCTGGCCCACCGGAAAACTCAAGATCTAACCGGAAACCCCAAGATCTCACCGGGAAACTCAAGATCTAACCGGAAAGTTCAAAATTAAAAATATCAAAAACGAAGGAGATGGAGAGGGAGGATACCTGAAGGTGAGATTGGTGAATAAGGTGGAGAGTATCGCGCAGGAAATGAGGTATCCCTCGGCGGAACAATCGCTGGAGCAGAGGTTAGCTTCGGAGAGAAAAATTCGCAGAAAATAGGGGAGCAATCGCTTGAACAGGAGAGAAATGAGGAAGAAGAAGAAAAAGGAAGGTTTTAGCCTTTAAATACTTGGGTACGATTCCCAAGGCTCATCATTGCCTTGGGAAGCCCAAGGGACAGTTGACAGCATGTGCCAACCAAGTGGGCACGCCTTGGCAATGGACAAGTGTCATGCGAGTATTGACTTTGGGGTGAATAGACCTCGGAGGCAAGAACCTCTTAGCCACCACTCTCGCAAATGACTAAGGGCTGGGGGGTGATTGATATGCCCAAGTACGACCTCGGCCTAGAGGAGCATACCTCGGCCGAGATGAGAGCCGAGGCGCTAGCCGACCACCGGTGCAGGAGGGCCCACGATATCATCCCTCGGCCAAGGCTACCTCGGCCCAGGCCGACACTACAACATGCACTCCCCCCGGAACACTTCTCATATCACAGATAACATCAACTCCAGGTGCCAAGGAATAGTAACCCCGGTCAACAGTAGGCCAAGATAAAAAAAAGCTCAACACACCTTCAACATGAACCCTACCTCGTAGGAGGCCGAGGTTACCAGGAACCGCTTATCATCAGCACGCCAATGGCTCGTCCCAGGACGACATAGGTGTATACCTCGGCTGACATAAAGCCGAGACAGCGCATGACACATCACAAATTGATCGGACGACCTACCCTTATAGGTCGGCCTCTCCTAGGCCGAGGCCATTCACCAGCATGACTGCCAAAGTATCCGTAAACATTTGGATAAGGACACCTGGGCCAAGATCAGTTACAACAAGATTATTCTCCACATGTGGGGGGAATATTTCATCATCATTACTTACATGAGGACCTGACAGCTGGCACACCCTCATTGGTGAGGAAACTACACACATGCACATTACATGCATAGGGGGTACATTACACCCCCTAGGCATTATATAAAGGGATTATCCCCTACCTTGCAAAAGGATCCTAATATTGAAACCCTAGCTGAAATTCTGTCTAAGTTTACACTGTAGAGGGAGAGAGAGCTTGAGAGGTTGTATCCATGGCCATTAGTGCCTTCTTTCAGTGATATTATTCACACACACACTCACAGTGGACGTAGGCCGGTTTGGCTGAACCACTTATATTCCTGTATTCATTCCTCTTCTCCTCACCTCATTCTTGCCTTATTCATACAACTGTGCTGCCATTGTTACACCTGTATTGAGCTTGAAAACTCCTCACCTGGTGGTGCTGATTTTCGGCATCATCAGACATTGGTTCCCCGGCCTCTTTATTGCTGAATGTGGATTTTCTTTTCCACCAAACCCTTTGTGCTTAGAGTTCTGTCATTATTTCGACGTTGTCCTTGTAAAAATAGCCCCCAACACATGGAGAATAGTTAATGGGGTGTATAGGTTGAATCAAACTCACGGAACCCGTATAGGAATTCCTGAGATTATGTATTGTTATAGATGGGTTGTTCTAGATAATGTTTTTTATTTAAAAACTAGATTTTTGAATAGGGCTTTAGTAGTCAACCTCCCTGATGCCAATAGGGATTATTTTGAACATGGGGTAGTTATCAAAAACTGGCAACATGCCCCTCTGATTGGAGATGAAGTATATCAAGGTCCCAGATGCCCTCCATATGGCAATGGGATAGGTTATTTTCATTTTATTGTATTTCTGAAATTATGATTTCATTATGTTTGAGTAAATGTGTGATTGACATTTCACTATGTATTTGTTTGCAGTTGACAGCAAAATAAAGATTCCAAAAGAATCAGAAGTTAATATTAAGCATTTGAAACTTATCTGGAGTTTGCATCAGAAAGTTGCAGACGAGCACATCAGGTCTGCTTCGTATTTGTTGCAGTATAGGAGTTCTTCAACCTCTTTCACTGCTCGTCCTGTGGTCAGCACTAGTGATCCGGTGTCAGTTCCTGAGGGCTCTTCTCCAGAATCTCACATTCCTCTGAGTCAGAAAATAGCCAAAAAAAGAGTTCCTGTTATCTTTGAGGAGACTACCTCTGCTGGAGATGGAAAAAGGAACAAGACTGACGTCCCAAAGGGGACAAAGAAAGTAGATGCCGCCCCTTCTGTTGCTCCTCAGAAGCCTGCCAAGAAGCCCCCAGTGGCTCCGAGCAAGAAGGATGCACCTGTGGACGTGGTCACCATCTCCCCAACCAAAAGCTCTTCTTTGGTTGAAACTGTTGAAATGCCACCGAGGAGACTGAAGAAATCCTCCTCGGTCAATTTAGCTGAAACCATTCCCCAGCTCCAAGTTAGTGGAGCTGGTGTTCCAACTATTATTCCTCCGAGCTCAGCTATGAGCTCGGTGAAGACTTGGACCATTCCTGAAGTCCAAGGAATTGAGGAGAATATGTCTAGGGATGTGCTTACATCCCTGGCTACTCGTCACATTGCTTCAGTAAGTTTCTCATATTCTGAATTTTCTTTCTTTCCATCAATACATGTATCTCTGTGCTGACTTATCATTATCTCCTTTTTTCAGCTGGTGAGTTGCTTTAACACCATTGTGAAGAAGGATGAAGCGATCAAGGCTTCTAGCTCCTCGTTCGGAGTGGAGGATGCTTTACTAGGTTTGGCCCAGTCTTTGAAGGAGTCCCGTCAAAAGTATGACGAGGATAGGGGCTGATTGGGAAAAGAAATTGGCTGCAGTTGAGGCATAGAAGGTGCAACTCGTTGAAGTTTCCAAGGGTTTGGAAAATAAGGTGAAAGATTTGGAGGGAGAGAAAAATAAGTATGACGAGAAGCTCTATAGCTTTGGGGATCTTGAAAACAAGATGAAAATGGCAGAAGAAGAATTGTCCCTTCTGCGAGAAGTGCATCGTCAGAAGGAGGAGGTGGAAGCTAAGTTGACAGCCAGTGAGGATCTTCTATCCGAGAAGATCTCTTCGGAGAAAATGAAAAGAAAATTGGTGGTGAAAAAATCTTTCCGCACTGGTTGGGACAAAGGGTGGAATAGGGGGGTAGCAGCCATGATGACCCAAGTGCAATATGGGAGTCTTAAATACTTCTGAGATGGTTGGGTTGCTGCCCTACAAGAGTTGAAGATTAATGAGGACTCAGAACTGTTTCAACAGCATCTCCCTGGTCCTCCCCCAATTATTGAAGATGAAGAAGAGGACGAAGCTGCCTCCGAAGAATCTTCAATGGTAGTGGGTGATCCCATCCTTACTCAACCTGCCGACGAGGAGCTTTCATCTCTGCCTGCTCCTCCTGAACAAGTTCCAGCTCTAGCCCTGCCTGCTCCTCCTGAACAAGTTCCAGCTCTAGCCAACCAACCCATTGTTCCCACTGAACAACCGAGCTCCTCGTCCCAGCCTCCCAAGAAAGTCTTGGGAGATAAGGAAAAGGTGTGAAGTTGTTCGGTATTTGTTTCTATTTTTCTTCTTTGTCAAATGTAACCAAGATCTTTGTAACTCTGCACTATGATCTAATAAAATTTAAGTTCTTTTCTTCCATACGATTGTCTCTTTTTTATCTGTACTCTGTCTTGATCTTCTTTTTGATGATTACTTTTTCTTTCTCTGCTAGTTTCTGGCCAGGATGGATCTGCTGTCTGCTCATGATACAAAGTTGATGAAGCAATGTCATGAATATTATAAGGCTGGTCACACAAATTTGAGTGCATCAAAAGTTGCCGACATCCTTGGTCATGATGCTTCAGAACAGGCAGTCGAAGCTTATCAGTACCTGAAGGGCTTACTTGACCGAGCTGTGGCCAATAATGTGGCTTACTATGAAATGATCGAGGATCTTTAATGTACCTTAGAAGACCTTCAAAATCAGTATAAGGAATCAACCGCCTTGTTGCATGAAGGATATGAGAAGAGATATCAGCAACTTTCTGCCGAGAAGGGCTACGAGAAGCTCATCGCCGGATATGATGTTAGGGAGAGAACCCTAAAGGGTGAAGTTGAAGCATGTAGACAGATTATCGAGCTGCTGGAGCAAGAGAATAACAATTTGCAGAAAGAGCTGGCACAGTTGAAGTCTGCAGCCTCTTCTTCAACAGCTATAATCCTAGTGACTGACGAGGGATTTTCATTTTTAGAGGTTGAGAATGCAAAATTGAGGCAAGAATTGGACACCTTGAGGAGGTCGGGCACTTCCATATCTCCTCGGGGATGAGAAAGAGCTCCTCGAGGATGAGGAAGATCACTTCGGGTATTGGTCGAGGAACAGAGGACAACATCTTCCTTAGAGAACCAGGCCTTCCAACTAAAGGCGAAGAACCAAGCTTTGTTTGACATGTCAAAGAAAATTAGAGAACTGGAAAAACAACTCTCTTCAAAGAGATCAATGTTGGAGACTAATGAACTTTTCATCCAGAGTCTTCACGAGAAGCTTAAAAGGTTAACATTTCAATTTCACAAACAACCCAGGGAGTTCTGGATGGCTGGATACAACGAAGCACTATTCCATTTGGATGATCGTATCCAGAATGCCAATAATGAGGGCTAGAAACAAGGTTGGCTGAATGCCTTGGGCGTATTGAAGCTCGAACAAGGACATATCTGTGGGACTATTATGATCCCGGGGTACTCGACTTGCCTGTGCCACCATACAATCTGGACATGGAATGGATCCCAGCTCGTGCCATTCCTCGGAGTTTAATTGCAAAATACCTCGGTGATTACAATCTTCATTCTCAGATTGAGGTATCTCGTCCCGAGCATCTTCTAGATCGACCTTCTGTGATGAACGTCAGGATGCTGAAGGATTTGAACTTCATCAATTCTCCTCAGTCTTTAAATGATCCGCCTGCTGGCGAGGAACCTGTATCGAAAGCTGAGGGGAAAAAACCAATAAAATAGGAATTTTTGATGTAACAGTTAGTATACATATCCATGTAATTATCAATGTAACTTGTAATTTATTTTGAATTTAATGAAAGAGTTTCATTTTTGTTTGCTATTGTCTTGTATTTGTCGAACACTTTATATTTGTGCTTGCATGACAATATTATGTGGTTCATCGACCAACTTAGTAATAAAAAAGTTACAAGTATTAGTAATGTTGCTCGATCACTTAATAATAAAGTAATGAGTATAATGTTGAAAATTTTTCTAACCAACCAAGGTTGTTAAATTGTGCTTGTCGACCAACTACAGTTGGTGGGTTTTTATTCCCGCCAGCCATACTTGGTACAGTTTGGAATATTTTCTCCTCGTCGTCCAACTACAGTTAGTGGGTTTTTATCCCCGACCAACCATACTTGGTACAATTTGGAATATTTTGTTTTACGAGGAACTTTTGTTTTTTCTAGAATAATCTTACCTCCCGACCAACATAAGTTGGCATTTGAGAGCATATCTTGTTTCCTAACCAACCGAGATTGGCATTTTTAGGAGTATTTTGCTTCGTAGCCAAACACGTTGGCATTTTTAGAAATGTTGATGTGCTTGTCGACCAACTACAGTTGGTGGGTTTTTATTCCCGACCAGCCATACTTGGTACAGTTTGGAATATTTTCTCCTCGTCGTCCAACTACAATTAGTGGGGTTTTATCCCCGACCAACCATACTTGGTACAGTTTGGAATATTTTTTTCTACGAGGAACTTTTGTTTTTTCTAAAATAATCTTACCTCCCGACCAACATAAGTTGGCATTTGAGAGCATATCTTGTTTCCTAACCAACCGAGATTGGCATTTTTAGGAGTATTTTGCTTCGTAGCCAAACACGTTGGCATTTTTAGAAATGTTGATGTTGTTCTCGCCCTTTTACCAACCGGAGTTGGTCTGAGTTCGAACTATCATGTCCACTCGCCCTTTTACCAAAATTGGTCTGAGCCAGTGTCAGCCTCCTAACCAAAGGAGTATGGTTTGTTCTCGCCCTTTTACCAACCGGAGTTGGTCTGAGTTCGAACTATCATGTCCACTCGCCCTTTTACCAACCGGAGTTGGTCTGAGCTAGTGTACGCCTCCTAACCAAAGGAGTATGGTTTGTTCTTGCCCTTTTACCAACCGGAGTTGGTCTGAGTTCGAACTATCATGTCCACTCGCCCTTTTACCAACCGGAGTTGGTCTGAGCTAATGTACGCCTCCTAACCAAAGGAGTATGGTTTGTTCTCGCCCTTTTACCAACCGGAGTTGGTCTGAGCTTGAACTATCGTCTTCTTTTTACTGCCGAGCAGCGTAGTGTTTAACACTAGTATTCCCCGAAAAACTTTCAATAAAAGGAGAGAAGATAGTGAAATATCATCGTTTTATTCATATTGATGGAACTGCTTTACATTTTACATCACTGATAATACTTGCGTAGGTGTTCAGCATTCCATGCATTCTTAAATTCCTCTCCTTCTAGAGTTGGTATTCGGTAAGTTCCTGGTCGAACAACTTCTATAACTCGATAAGGTCCATGCCAGTTTGCTTCCAATTTATTGTGCTTCTGAATGACCTTCTTTAGCACGTAATCTCTTTCTTTTAAGTCGCATTTTTTCACCCTCTTGTTGTAAAACAGGGATGTTCGTCGTTGGTAAGCAGCATTCCTAATGGCTGCCTCTTCTCTAACCTCCTCGAGCATATCCAAGTCTAATCTCCTCATTAAGTCGCTGACTGGGGAATTGAAATTCAGCACTCTGTGTGTTGGAAGACCCAACTCGGCAGGTATTACGGCCTCACTTCCAAACGCCAGCATATATGGTGATTCTCCAGTTGATGCTCGGGGAGTTATTCGGTAAGCCCACAATACTGACTGTAGCTCATTAATCCAATTAGCTTTAGCCTCACTTAATCTCTTTTTCAAGCCATTTAGTAATGTTCTGTTCGTCACTTCAGTCTGTCCATTGCTTTGAGGATCGCCTGGTGCTGAATGAACCTTCAAAATATTTGACTGATGACAATAGGCGGCAAACTCCTCGTTATCAAATTATGTTCCATGGTCTGTGATGAAGGCATAAGGGAGACCATATCAGCAGATGATGTTCTTCCAAACGAACTGGTACACCTTCTCGTATGTCATATCAATAAGTGGCTCAGCTTCTACCCACTTAGTAAAATAATCCACTGCGACGACGAGGTACTTGAATATTCCTCGGGTCGTTGGCAGTGGTCCAACCAAATCAATTACCCACATGGCAAATGGCCAAGGGGAAGTTATGGGTGTCAACAATGCTTGTGGAGTTCATCGGATGGAGGAAAAATATTGGCATTTATCACATCTCTTAGCATAGGCTATACAATCAGCCCTCATCGTTGGCCAGTAGTATCCCTGCGTCATCACCCTTTGCAAAAGAGTCCGACCTGCTACATGGGCTCCACAGGACCCTTCATGGATCTCTTCAATCAATTCTTTCACCTCGGAGGGATGTACACATCTTTGAAAACCTGCCATAATTCCTCGTCTATACAAAACACCATTAGTTAGTACATACCGAGCAGCTTTAAACTTCAATCTCTTGGCAGCGAGCTTATCCTCCGGTAATTTTCCCTCCTCAATATATGCCCTGATGGGATCCATCTAAGATTGTCCTAAATTAAGGGTAATAATATTCATCGTCAGGTCTTCATCTATGCTCCGACTTTCTAATACTTCAATTGGTATCATTCTTCGCAGCTCGGTACGAGTAGCTGATGCTAATCGGGCCAATGCGTCTGCTCGTGCATTCTCCATTCTTGGTATTCTGATCAACTGAATGGCATCATATTCTGCCAACAACTCCATCACCTTTGCATGATACTTGACCATTAATTCTCCTTTAACTGCATATGTTCCCATCACTTGATTCACAATTAATTGAGAATCACTGAATACCATCACTTGTTGCGCTTCCATAATCTTTGCTAAATTAAGACCTGCTATCATGGCCTCATACTCCGCTTCATTATTGGAAGCTTTGAATTGGAATCGCAGGGAGTATTCCATGTCAATCTCGTCTGGGGTGTTCAAAATAATCCCTGCTCCACAACCTGTTGTGCAAGATGACCCATCTACATATAATCTCCATGTAGGTAACTCGTCTTCAAATTTCTTATCTGACAGAGTTCCTCGGTGAAATATTTGTTGTTTCCTTTCATCCTCCCCTGATATTTCTCGCTCTTCGTCGACCATCTCTTCTCGCCCTTTTACCAACCGGAGTTGGTCTGAGCTCGAATTTGATGATCCTTCTATATCCACAAGCCCTTTTACCAATCAGAGTTGGTCTGAGCTTGTGTTTGTTGATCCTGTAACATCCACAGGTTGATCAGCGAGCAACTTTTGTTCCTTGGGGGTATCAAGATAAGTAAACTCTGCTATAGCTTGCCCTTTTAATGATGATCTGAGTTCATACACAATATCATATTGACCGAGCTCTATTGCCCAGTACATCAGTCTCCCTGATTTTTTTGGTTTATGAAGGGTTTGTCTCAATGGCATGTCGGTATACACGTCGATGGTATGGGCCTGAAAATATGGCCTCATCCTTCTACTTGCCTCAATTAATGTCAATGCCAATTTTTCCAGCTTTGGGTACCTGATCTCTGCACCTCAGAAAGCCTTACTTGTGTAATAAATTGGCTTCTGGACCCCATTCTCCATTCTGATCAATGCCGAGCTGACTGCATTCTCTGATACTGCCAGGTACAAGTACAACTTTTCTCCCGTTACTGGCCTGGACAACAGTGGAGGTGCTCCCAAATATTTCTTCAAATCTTGAAAGGCTTTTTCACATTCATCATTCCATTCGAAAGTTTTTCGAAGTGTTTTGAAGAATGGGAGGCATTTATCAGTTGCTCGGGATACAAACCTATTGAGCGCTGCAACTCGTACTGTAAGACTCTGCACTTCTTTCTTCGTCGTTGGAGATCGCAACCCTAAAAGAGCTTTGATCTTTTCTGGATTCGCCTCAATGCCTCGCTGGTTGACGATGTATCCGAGGAACATTCCTTCTCGCACTCCAAATGTGCACTTCGTCGGGTTGAGCTTCATTTGGTATTTATCCAGTTGATCAAAGGTCTTACCTAAGTCAACTAGATGATCAACAGCTTTCTTGCTCTTTGTCAGCATATCATCGACATAGACTTCCATATTGCAACTGATTTGTTCGGCAAAAAAATTGTTCATCAGCCGCTGGTATGTCGCTCCTGCATTTTTCAAACCAAAAGGCATAACATTATAACAATAAGTTCCCCTAGGGGTAATAAAAGAAGTACTTTCCCTGTCTTCAGGTTTCATTTTGATCTGATTGTAGCCAGAGTAAGCATCCATGAAGCTGAGCAGCTCATGTCCCGAGGTAGCATCCACTAGTTGATCAATTCTGGGCAATGGAAAGTGATCTTTTGGGCATGCCTTGTTGAGATCGGTGAAATCAACACACATTCTCCGTTTATTGTTTTTCTTCTTTATCATTACCAAATCTGCTAACCAGTCTGGATATTTCACATCTTCAATGAATTGAGCTTTCTGGAGCTTCTCGACCTCCTCTTGTATAGCTTGATTCTTCTCGGGACTAAATACTCTTCTTCTCTGTTTTACAGGCTTGATCTCCTTATTCACATTGATCTCATGACATAAGAAGTTTGGATACATTCCTGGCATGTCTTCATGACTCCATGCAAAAGTTTTCTTTCTGTTTCTCAAGAAAGTTATCAACTCCTGTTTTATTGAAACATCCAACGACGAACCTATCTGAGTTATTCGTTCAGGGTGCTTGTCGTCCAGAATAACATTTTCTGTAGATTCCACCACCTGTCCTTTTACAAGTTGGGATTCATCTCTGGGATCCAGTGTTTCAATTTATGTACCTTCATCCACCTGGTAGGTAGTAGTTTTTTTCCTTGACTCTTCAAGCTCCTCTTGCTCGGCAGATGAATAATAGCATTCACCAGCTACTTTTTGATCACCTTTCACAACTCCTACTCCAAAATTTATTGGGAATTTTAAGCACTGATGTACTGTAGATGGAACTGCTTCGAACTTCTTCAAACTAACTCTTCCCATGATGATGTTGTAAGCTGACTGGACATTCTTATCCATCACGAAGAATGGTATTCTTTCTGTCCGACATGCAGTCCACGTGCCAATGAATATATCCAACTTGATCGTCCCAAGTGGAAATACTTTCTCGCCAGCAAAACCGATGAGGGGTCTATGGTAAGGCTCCAATTGAGATAGCTTTAAATTTAAACTATCAAAGCACGAATAGAACATGATATCTTCCGAGCTACCGTTATCGATCAGCACTCTTGAAATCATTACCTCCTTCATCCTAATTTTGATCATCAGTGGGTCATCATGAGGATATAGAACACCTGTAAGGTCGTTCTTTGAGAACCCAATGACCAACTTCTCCTTGTTCACCTTTCTCGGGCGATCTTCCTCAGCTAAATTTATGCGTTGAATGTACGAGCAAGCTTGAGCCTCTCCGAGGTAAGCTTTTCTTTCTGTAGTAAGGTCTCCTCCTCCTGCATCTCCTCCTGTAATGACATTACAATCAAATGACCCAAAGCGTATTGAAAATACCTCTCGTTCTGGCTGCCTTGGTTTCTTGGGAAGGTCGGCGTCATCCTCCGGATCAACTTCATGGTTTCTCTTCTTGTTCTCCTCTGCTCGACGAGGAGATCTAAACCTCTCTCTAGTTCGGTCATTATTTCTTCTTTCGCCTCCCCGATCAACATACTTCGCTAGCTTTCCTCGTCGGATGAGTATTTCAATCTCGTTCTGAAGAGCTATGCAATTTTTTGTCATATGGCCATGATCCTTATGGAACTCGCAATACTTTTCCCTATTCCTCATATCAGGGTCCGACTTCAGTTTCTTTGGCCACCTTATCTCCTCGTTATTCTTGATTTCTTCCAAGACATGATTAATACCCATTTTCAAAGGAGTATAATTATCGAATTTCTTCAGGACTTCCCACGACGACTTATTATTTTTGGAATGCTTGTCACCGCCATTGCCCTTATGCTCTTTCTTCTTAGATTTGTCGACTTCCACCTTGGTTTCTTTATCCATATTCTTCTTCGTAGCCATAGCCTCCTCGGTATTCATGATTTTGGCCGCTTTTGCCATCAATTCTGACATAGTTGTAGGTGGATCTTTGGCCAAAGTGTAATATAATTTGTTAGGCAACAACCCACTCATCAAGGCGGTGATTGTTGTCTTTTCTTCATAATCTATGACTTCCAGCTTCTCATTATTAAAACGAGTTATGTAATCTCTAGTACTCTCACCAGATTTTTGTCTAACACTTAACAAGTGTGCTACTCGTTTTACTGGCTTTGCTCCAAAACAGAAATTGCTGATGAACAATTCGGCCAATTGAAAGAAAGTTGAAATCTTACCCCGAGGAAGATTGTTGTACCATATCTGGGCAGACCCAGTAAGAGTTCCTGAGAATGCTCTGCATCTCATCTCGTCGGGGACAGCATAGATGTCGGCAGCAGCTTGATACTGCTCTATGTGCAGAACAGGATCTGTCTTTCCATCGTATTTGGGAGTTACCACAGGGGCTTTAAATTTTGACGGGGTAGGAAAATCCACAATGGCCTGGGCAAAAGGTGTCCCTTGAATAAAAGTTCGTTGTAGGGGATTCTTCGCCTTAGCCATTTCTCCCAATCTATCTTCCAACCGCTGAATGGAACCTTTCCACGCATCATTTCCTTCCTCGGGCCTATTAGTTCGAGCAATTGATTGTTCTGAGGTGGCCTCCTGAGATCTATCTTGACGAGCAACTGGTCGTGATTGTGCTGATCCTTCTCTTAGATCTGATGGTTGTCGAAAACTCCTCGACATGGTCTTAGGTGGACTCCTATTCCTCCTAGGGCCTAATCGACTGAAAGGAGACACCCTGCTCAATCTTTCCAAGGCACTGGGTCTCTCTGGAGAGAGATTGATACGTTGATCAGTATTTGTAGCCCGTATTGAAGAAGTTCGCCCAAGTTGATAAGAGAAATCATCAGATTCCTCATTACGATATGACTCAGTACGCCTGGATCGTGAAGAAAGTAAATAAGTTTGTCTCTGACCACTTTTCTGTCCTGAACGTGCAGGTACTCCGCCATGAAGGGTTTGTATGAGTTGCCGCATTGTTTCTTGCATGGCGGTTTGTCCTTGAGCCAGATTCGTCATAATTCCAGCCAGATCTGGAGCAGTTGATGGTGTAGAGGGATTTGGAGGATTCCCAATGTTCCCAGCATTTCGATTGCTGTATTTCGGATTATCTGCCATTGATGATGAATGATTTTTGGTGAAAAACGATAATAACAGTCGTTTCCCACAGACGGCGCTAATCTGTTGATGTAAAAAATTAGATTGCTTCTAATTATTTAATCACAGATAAATATAAATGAGACAAAGAATTTTAAAGTGGTTCAGCCTTATAAGAATGGCTTACGTCCACTGTTTCTGTTATTGCCAAGTGTTTTGGAGTTCTCGATATGTAATTCTATCAAGAAAATCCGGTCCCCTTGAATGAGGGTGATACAATGTATTTATAGCCCTTAGGCTGTACATGTGAAAGGGTAAACACTTAATGCCTTTTAAGAGTATACATCTGTATGATAAGCATTCAATGAATAATTGAACTGTTGATTATCTGGCAATCAATGCTGTGGCCGAGATGCAGCTCGGACCGCCTTAGTTGCTCGTCGTTTAGGAGTTCCTCGGAGTGTTGGAGTTCCTCGGAGTACACTTGCTGCTCGGAGTGAGTATGACTTGGTTGGGGAAATAAACTTCCTCGTTGCTATTGTGCCACGTAGATTGACACGTGTCTTCTTATTATTCGTCTATATCAGCATACTAATTTTGGTATCAACACTTCTCTTCCAAATTCCCGATGAAAATTACTCTTTTGCCCCTTTAACATTTTTGCTCTTATTTTCATTCTTTCTTATGATTTCTTCTTTCTTTGTATGCATCAAATATTTACAAAAGTGATGAAAAATATACGAAACTCGGCATACTCGTTAGAAAATGTCAGTAGCAATGATATGAGATAAATCCACTCAAATTACACTTCGCGGAGCAATAAAAGGCTCTAAATTACGGGGATAAATACGAAGAATTTATGCCTAATCAGGAGGCGAGCATGGTTCCAAGTTTATGGGCTACGCACATACCTACACACCCATATGACCGTCATCACTATCATTCTCATAGATAGTCCGTACCTAGGTTCCATGTTCTGAGGTACCAAATCTAAAATCCCCCCAGTTGGGCTCATCAGGATAAGACTGTCCCTTTTCCTAAATAACCTCCCGTGATAGCAAGCAGCGTAGGTATGTTATACATATAGTAAATCGATCATACAAGTATTTGATAAGCACCCAAAACTGTACAATTTATACCCGAATAGATGTACTTTAGTTGCCAATGCTCTGCAATATGGATCTTATTTGCTTAAATGTTTATCTTGTAGGTCTAACGTCCGTTTGCGGTGTCAAAAGCTATATATCGAGGCAAATGCGCGTTTTATGGAGTTAATTCCCTTTCCCGTAACCTTACCCGAGCCTAAACCTAGCCTAAACTCACCCCAAGCCTGTGTGTGTTTTCTTTGTGTCTTTTTGATATTTTTGATATTTTTTAGTTTGAGTCATTCTTATTTTTAGGTTTATTTTTTATTTATTTAGTATTTTCTAGGTTTTGTTTCTATTTTTATTTTATTAGTGTAATTTTATTTTGTTTTGATTCTTATTAGTTTTTAGTTTTTATTAGGATTAGATATTTTTAGGATTTTATTTATTTTTTTAGTTTTATTAGATTTTATTTTTCGTAGAATTTTAGTTTTTAGTTTAATAGATTTCTATTTTTTATTTATTTATTTTAATTTTATTTTATTTTTTTTTAATTTGTGTCTTTATTTTATTATTAGAAGTAGAATTTTTATTTTTATTAGTTTTAGTTTTTTTATGTTATTTTTTGGTGTCCAAATAAAACACACACAACACCTAACTCATCTACACCCATCTTCTTCCCTCACCCAATTAACATACACTCACCTACACCCTATTACCCCACTTCTTCTTCAACCTCCTAACACCCATCTCACTCTCTCCCCTCTACCTCCATTGCCAACCAACACCCAACTCCCATCTCAACCTATTACCCCTGAAACTCGGACCACCAGACCCAATACCTGAAACCCGCCGCCGGCCATCAACCAAATGCCGACGAAACCCCCTTGCCCTTCCGGCGCACACCTCAACCCACCTGGACCTCCTGAACCCCGATCGCAACCCAAGAGGCGACCCACCTCCGCCCAGCGCAACCAGCTACCCCTGCGACCTCACTCTCCACCATAACCCCCAACCCGCAACCCTCTGAACCCGGAAACTCCTCCACCACCAGCGAACCCCAATAAACAACCAGCGCCCTCTCTACAACCCGTGTCCCTAGCCCCGGTGCCTGCCTGTGCCTCAACCTGATCCAGCCCCCATCGACGGGCATTCAAACAGCCCCCAAAAACCGGACCTCCAAACCCGTATCACCCAAACTCCGGCAGCGCATCTCGATCTCCCACTCAACCCGGGGATCCTCCATCCACATCCCCTCAACATGGACTACCCGTGGCTATCCGACCCGGTGCGACCCAACGAACCCGGGTGACTGACCTGCACATTTTCGACCGAAACCCTTCCAAACATTCAAGCCATCTTCCACCTACCCAAACCCATTTCCCATTAAAACCCAACCATTTCCAAACCTAAAGCCTTAAATCATTTTCCTCAAGACACGACTTCCACCTGCCAAAGATACCAAAGACCAAAAGCCAAATACACATAAACCCACATGCTTTAAAACCATTTAAAACCGTTTACGCATTTTACCCCCCAACTAACTGCTTATCCCCTTTTTCCCAAACTACCCTCATATGCACACAATTCAGATTTTTATTACCTCACACCTTTGCCATGCACATGTGCTCACCACACTCTCCTCTCACCATTTCCATACATACTCAAGCCAATTCCCAAATATACCCCCATGCTCCATGTGTCTACTATTTAAATGATGGAAGATCCCATTTAAGAAAGAGCTTTTTATATAGGAATTTTTAGAGAGAGAATTGTAGAGAGATAAACACCATTTTGTAAATAACTTTTGTTTTTATTTTTTTAGAGATTTTGTGAGATTTAATTGTGAGTAATTGAATTGTATGGAAGTTGATAGAGTTCAAATTGTCAATTTCAAGGAAACTTGTTGAAGATTTGTTCTCTTTCTCTACTCTTTTATTATATATGCCTTTGATTATTTGTTCATTATGTTTAATATCATGTTAGGCTAAATCTCATTTCAAGGGGTGGGGGGAAACCCTTATTTGATGTTATTTTAGTTTAATTACTTGAAAATTCCCTTTGAATGTTATTTTTGATCCCTCGCCCTTAAATTTATGCTTCGAGAGAGGGTAAATGATTTTCGAGAAAAAATCAAAATTCTAGTTATAATACCCATTTTAGATTCGAACTAGAGATAGGGGTTTCTTAAGTGGGGTATTATAACTTGAATTTCAACTCTAAGTTTATTTTCTGAGATTGACATAAATTTTAATTGATCGATCCTAGCGGATGATTAATTAAAATGAGTGTAGATCTACTTTCTAGAGTTGTGGGGTGTTAAACTTAATTTTCTAAAAGGTTACTATTAAAATTACATTTGCAACGTGAGTTGATTTGTAATGTTGATATTAATTTGAGAGAATTCAATTAATTAAATTAATTAGTTAGAATAGCTAAAATTTGTGGTGTAATCCCACTCCTTGATTGTTCTCACTTTATCTCTTATTTCATTTTAGTAACTTTCTAGTTAGTTGTTATCATATCACATTTAGTTTAGTTTAGTTTAAACCATCACCTCACCCAATTGTTTTAATATTTAAGAAAGCTAAAAAAAGTAAAAAAGTGAAAAAGCACAAAAAGAAAATAAAAAGTGAATTACATTTGAGTTTGTCTCTAGCTTACTCCCTTGGAAGTGGATTGATACCCTTACTTACCTCTACACTTGAGTTGATATTATTTTGTAGGTACTTGAGGTTTTGACTAACGTGGCTTTCAACAACTACATACAAAAAGCGTAGTTATCAAATGACGCCGTTGCCGGGGATAGTAAATCGATTATATAGGTATTCACGCAACCTATTCCAATTCGTAGACATACACAACCTAAATACATATTCGTATGCGGTATACTTCTCACTATACTCCCGATATTATTCAATTACGATTGTTCTCTCTATCGTACCTCATGTAAAGAGATTCATAATTCCAAATATCTTTTACAGTAGCTAATCCCACTTTTATACTACTAATATATCATAAGGAGTCACGATATAACTATAGAATAAATTTCCCAAAAAATGAACCGATCTGATCCTGAATGATCGATTCAGTTCGACCTTTACAGAAATCTGCAGAAAAATGGACCGATCCAGATTTGCAGAAAAATGAATCGATTCGGTCCTGTTGAAAAACGAATTGGTCCAGTCCTGTAGAAAAACGAACCGATCCGGTCGACTTCTACTTCCTGAAACTACGTTTTCCCACCATTAATGATACTAAAACCTCTACAGAATCATCCCAAATACCAATCCAACAAATATATCGATGTTCTGATATATTTATGTGATTTCTAACAATCTAGGATCATTAAATCATGCATAACTCTTAGTAAATTTTAAAATCCCTAAATTAGTTCATTAAACCCCAGTTCTTCAAATTCACATTAAAGAATACCAAAATTTTTAGATTCGTTCGTCATAGTGAATTCTCAATTCGTGATTCCTAATCTACATATATGAAGAGTTCAATCTAATTATCTCCAGATTCTAATTAGTTACTCTAACTCTTCAATTTCATTAAATAAACACCATATTCATATTCATATTCAAATTGAACCAACACTAACATGGTTCCATTATTGCTCTAAATTAAGCAAGTTTAAACACTTGCCTCAAAAGTGAAGGTCTGATCCATTGGTGTAATTTGTACAGTTATGCTCTACGTTCTCTGATCTACGCGGTGGTGGTCTCGGTGGTGCAAGATGGTTGTTCTTGGCTTTACACTCCTAGAATTGGTTCTCCCTCTTCCTCTGTACCCCCCCTTGGATTTTGTGAATGATAACCCTAATCTCCCTTATGTAACTGACATAATACTTCTCCTAATTTCGTAGGTAATTAATGCCCAAAAGTGCCCTCCCGGGATGCCGGTTAGGCCTAAAATTACCTCGGGATCCAAACTAAACCCCCGGGTAGACTTTTCTGATTATCTCGACCCTTCCGGACTCAATAGAGCTCTCAAAATGACCATTCAGATTACTTAAAAATAATTTACTTTTATTACATTAATTTAGTCCCGACACGACTGACACACACGTTCTGAGTTAATTACTGTAACTGCCGTATTTCTCACTCGCGACAAGTTATATCACTTCACAATCATATCCACAATAATATATTACTTTATTTGCTCAGTAATATTCAATAAAGTTCTCACTAACAAATATATAAAAATCATAAAATACGAGGTGTTACAAACTTCTTGCAACAACCCCGAATCCGATGTCTGTGATGGAAAGAAATCGAAATTCATGCAGTTGTCATTAGTAGGGTTGGATGATGTAACTAACTGAATTAGTTTGATAATTTTCATACATTGGTAGACACATATCAGGCTTATCAACAGTTGTATAAGTAGGGTGTGATAAAGTAGAGGAATTTTGGTCGTTGTAAGTAGCAATCCACAAGTAAAACTACATAACTAATCCTTTGTTTGATCTTAAATTTCATCATTATTCTTTCTCATATATGTAGATCCATTTATGTTTGGAGAAAATGAAATAGAAACAACGTAAATTTTGGTATTCAAAAATTTGGTAAAGATTATAATGGAGATTTTGTGATTTTAAGTTTTTTTTTTCTTTTTGCGAGAATTTTTCACATGGTTAATTTCATTAACAGATGTACAATTGGTTTGATTTATTATAGGAGATAAGAATGATTTAGTTTTTAGCTTTTGATTTTTATGTTTCCTTTGCTTGTGACTTCAAGTACATGATTAGTTCGATATTTGTGTTTTGATTTTCTTTTCATTGACATGCTACATATTTTGCTGATTTTATCTTAAGAATGGGAAAGAAATATAAGTTGAGCCAAACCCATAAAGAAAAAGAGAGAGTTGATGATGTACTTCACTTACTCAAGAAACAAGCTGGGCCACAAAAGAAATAGAAGGCAAGGTTCAAATGAGTATTCTTTCTTAATATGATGCAATGCACATTTTATTCATGAATAATGTAATGATAACTAACACGACTGAATAAAAAATTAATTATGTTTATGATTTTTTGATAGGATTTTTAAAGTGAGAATATTGTTTGTAAAAAAATCAATTCAAATATGAGATAGGTTATCATGAAAATAAACCAAAAAACATTAGAAATATTTACATTTCACTTTATTAATACAGTAAAATAATATAAAATCTAAATATTTTTTTAGATGATTTTAATAGTGAGAATACAAAAAGAAAATTTATCAAAACATTCTATTAACAATATGGATTTTTGAAAAAAAGTCCTCATAATGCTTAAAGTGTATAAAAATAGAACACTCCATATAATTTTATAAATTTAGTCCATGTACTAAAAACACTATGAAAAATGGTGCCGCTGGCGCGCACTAGAAAAATAAAGGCAATTGTACCATAGAGACTAGATTTATAAACTTGAAAAATATTATCCTAAAAATTCAAATATAAAAAAAAATATATCCTTTACCTTAATTCTATATTAACCGAATATTTATAATATACACTTTTCCCCGCACATCGAGCGGGGAACATGCTAGTAGATAAAGATAAAGATAAAAGATAACTACAACGATGTACACATAAATTTATGGGATGTCAAAATGGTAATAACGATGTGCAGTGAGGGCAGGTAGTTGGGGTGACCGAGTGAATAGAAAGCGTTGTTGGCAGAGAAAAAGTAAGACCCTTCCAACGGAGAGATAATAAATGCAACTAGCCCCTTCCTCACGACTCCCTCTCTCTCTAACCCCTCTTCTCTCTCTCTATTCCTCCCATTATCCAACTATAATCTCCTCCATTACGGTAACATATCTCCCCCTCCCGATCTTAATTTTCACTTTCTCCTTTTATTTCATAATTACTAAAACTGCTGTTGATTCCGATTTACGGATTTTTCTAATTTTTTCATTATGTTTTTGATTAGTTTCACACAGGAATAATCTGGTTCGGGTTTCGGAACTCAGGATCGGCCAAAGCTGTCGTTTTGAATCGGGTCAGCAGTTCTTTTTATTTATATCATGATGTTAATTTTGTATGTGACACTCGTGATAAAATCACTATTTTGGGAGATTAGTTTTTAGTTGAATAATTGAGTTGATATGGAATGTATACATTGTTTAGGCATGCAGTTATGGATTTCTTTTGGGTGTTAAGGTATGGGATTTGTTTAATATTTCTATTTGCCCAATTGTTAGGGTCTAACTGAACACTGATGTTAACAATTTGAGGACATGAGCCCTGATATTCTCTGTTACAACTTTTGAAAATGTGCAATTTTACTGTGGCATTATGTGTACTATCATGTGAAATAGTAGCCTCTTTGAAAATTGTGCCTTTGTTTGGCTATTAAAATTTGATTGGTCAGAATTGGTTAATGTTTTTTATTGGTTGTTCGATGTTGCCAAATTGTATTTTGTCACAAAAATGTTCGTAAGGTCCTCAATCTTCGCCATTTATGATCTGGACTCTCTACTGCCTTTTATATTTTTTTCTGTGTTTGGTTTAAAATACAGACGTATGTTGATTGGTCAGGATTTGTTATTGTTCTTTATTGGTTGTTTGATGTTGCCAAATCTTATTTTGTCGTTATCGTATCGAAATGCCCTTAAGGTCCTCAATTTTGCCATTTACGATCTGGACTCTCTACTTTAGTTGTTGAGAGATCAAGCAATTAATTTACACCTTTACCACTTAATAATACAACTTCAATTGGGCTTGAAGCTGTATTTCCTTTTTTATTGTATTTCCTTATGTTTGTTACTGTCTTGTGTTGGGTATTATTCCTTTGGAATATTCTTAAGTTCCCTCTCTATTCTTTTTACCTCTTTAGAGTCACCTTTGCTATCAATTTAACTTAGTCTATAAATAAGCCATTGGCCAACTATTATATTTGCTTTACATTATACAATTATTTTATTCACTTTACATTTAAGTGAGAAATTCTGATCTTATGTGCCATTTGTCGTGTTCTGTCACAAACAACCTAGCTCTTGTTGCTAAGCATCCAATAACCTAGTTGAAAACCACCTCTCCCTCCCTCCCTCCCTTCCCGCAAATCATGACAATTGCCATAAATTCATCACCACTCAGACAATCATTTTCAGGGCTGTTACAATGAGGTTTTCTTTTCTTTGAAGTTCAAGCTACAGAGTATATATATTCTTATAAATACCATGGTTTGTTATCAGGAAAAAAAATATATAGAGTGTATATACTTCTTAAAAGATTTTAATGACAGCTCTTTTTGGTAGGTTGGTTGAGGGTTTTGCTGCCAAGGTGGGGCATGCTGATAGTTGAGATAATAACCACTTGAAACTAGTTATCTTAAAGCTTGTTGAGGTGTGTTTTCCTTTATTTTTTTAATCATTAATTGGGGTTGGGGATGTGGTGGGCGTGCGTGTAGATGATTGATGTGATCCGGGTATGTTGAACTTGGTATCTTTTTAAAAAAACGAACTTTAGACCTATGATGCACTGGTTTTTTTGAAATGTCCTCGAGTCCGAATCAGATTTGAATCAGGTGCAGGTGCGGCCCCTATTTAGTCCGATTCGACCCTCATTCCCACCCAAGAAGAATCGGGAAAAAATAATTTAATCTGAAATTCCGACTCGGCGGGGACTCGTGTAGGTTTCTTTTTGGAGTCGTTTTTTGCTGAAATTTGAAAGTTATGTAAAAACGGGGTTATTTTTCTAAATTGCGAAAGTTAAATGGTTTAACTTAACTTGAACTTTTTAACACTACATATACATCAACACAATCAAACAAAATGAAAATCATCTCGAACTTAATTGGCCCCTTACGTATCGAAAAAATCCCTGGACCCTACTCGATCCACTTCAGCTTCACCACCGGGGCTGTTCCAAGCCACTCCAGGTTGGTTTCTCTCTCCACCAGGGCTACAGGGCCAGGACTGTTCACCTGTCGTTTGTACTTCGTAAGCCTCTCTCTCTCTCTCTCTCTCTCTCTCTCTCTCTCTCGTTTTGCTTCTCGATGTCTTTCAATTTGCATTTGCTTCTCTCTCTATCGATATATGTATATATGCATTACGATTCTTCTCTTACTTTTCTGAAATGATTCAAAGCTAGTTTTGTTGGCTTGTCTTGTTTGTTTTATTAGTTTTCTGGAATGATTCTAAGCTTCAATATTACTTTTTCGCTTTTTTAATGCCCTTTGTTATTTTACTTTTTTCCAATTATGACACTTTAATTTTTCTCCTTAATTAATTTTGTGATGTTGCATGTTTCTTTGACTCCCGAGAATTGATAAATGAAATATATGTTGTTGGTGATTGACAAATTGTTTTAATGATGAATATCTATCTATATCTATTTTGAAGTAATATATATTGTTGATGCCATATTATCTTTTTTCAATAATACCTATTTACACTAATAAAAGTAAAAACAACAACAGATTGCCTAAAGCTAATAAGCACGGATGCAAGTGTGGGGCACAGGTGCGACATTGTGGGTGCGGCAAAGAAAAAAATATAATATTTTGTATATATATACTTGCATCCGTGCTTGTTAGCTTTAGACTCTCTGTTGTTGTTTTGACTTTTATTAGTGTAAATAGGTGTCGTTGAAAAAAGATAATATGGCATCAACAAATTATAGTATTCTTACTAATGCTCATGGAGGAGAGTCTCTTAAAAACAAGAGTTTTTAACAAGAGTAAAAGGGAAGATAAAGTACTTTTAATGGAGGGGGCACATGTTAAAAATATGATTATAAGGGAATATAAAATACTTTTAACAAACAAGTGGTGTTTTATTAGCAATTGTAAAAAATAAAAGGTAACTGGGGGTAATTTATGAATATATATGTTTGTCATGAATATAATGATCTTCTTTATTCACAGTTCTTTAGTAAAGTAACTGGGGGTAATTTACGAATATAATGATCTCCTTTAACTTCAAAGTTATACACTAATAACATAATATGTCGGTAGCACTTTTGCACTCGACTCAATTAACTTTAATCTTATGAGTAAAATCATCACTAATATCTCCATCTCTTTGGAAAATCGAGCCTAAATAATGAAAATAATTATTTGTAGGTATCTTTTGACCCTCAAGTTTCACCACATTCTTTTTTGTCCTCCTGTTATTACAAAAATTGCATTCCACGTAGTTTGTTTTAGTTTTACTTATCATTAAACCCTCTTGTTTCTAAAGTTTCTCCCCACAATTTCAATCTAACATTAATCTTTACTTTAATTTCGTCCACTAAAACAATATCATATACAAATAACATACACCGGGACACCTTCTTGTATTTGTGTGGTTAACTCATCCACAACAAGTGTTGAACATTAGTGTAGACCTATATTTGAGAATTCACTACTTCCTCAGCTTCTTACTATAGTCATATGTTCCTCAATTACACGTCACTGTCTTTTTATATAAAATCACCATATTATGTATTTTGGTATTCTATCACACGCCTTCTCCATATCTATAAAAACCATATGAAAGATCCATCTTGTTCTCCTATACCAATCCATTAATCTCCTCAATAAATGAATTGCTTCCATTGTTGACCTCAAGGCATAAACCCAAACCAATTCTCAAATATTGTTGTTTTCAATCGTAATTTATGTTCAATCATTCTCTCCCTAAGTTTAATTGTATGACTAATTTACTTAATACCACGATAATTTGAACAACATTGTATGTCATTTTTATTTTTATAATAAGGTATTAGAATACTCTTTCTCCATTCAACGGGTATCTTATTAGTCATTGATTTTTTAAACAATTTCGTTATCTAAGACAATCCTTCTTTCTAAACATTTCCATATCCATTTGGTCCTAAAGCCCTTCCTGTTTTCATATTTTTTAAGAGCAATCCTAACCTTTTGTTGTCCTATTTCTGCAAAAAAATATAATTATTTGAGTTTCCCGAAGTTCCTCCATATCTAATTTACTAACCTCTCGAAGTAATTTTTCATCTTTTCTTAATCTCTTCATCATTGAATTAGACTCTCGAATCATCACTTTTAATACACTTAACGTTATTAAAATCTTTTTTTTATGTCCCTAAATTTAACAAGCTTATAAATATTTCTTTCCCTTGTGTTCATAGTTTTGTGTAAAGATCATCACACGCCTTAAACTTAGCATTTCTTACCATATTCTTAACTTCTTTCTTAGCCCATTTATATTTCTCAAATTTTCTTTGTTTCTAGTTGTTTGCCATGTTTTAAATCACTCCCTTTTTTGACTTTTACTGTATTTCTTCGTTCCACCACCAAGATCGTGGTCCCCTACCTTTTGATTCTCCAAGAATCTCTTTCGATAATTTCCTAATGCTTGTAGCCATCTTATCCCGCATTATGTTCGTCTCATCTTCGGTATTCCATGACGTTTCGTTCAATACTTTATCTTTAAATAGTTATAATTTCTCTCCTTCTAAGTTCCAACACCTAGTTTGTGGTTCAATCTTCTATTTTCGCGTTCGTGATTGATTTTTAATATATATATATTCAAAACCATTATCTTATGTTGTGAGGTTGCCTTGGATAACATTACAATCTTTACACGTTAATCGATCTCCTTTTCTAGAAATAGAAAAGTCTATTTGACTCTTTTTTGTTTGACTTTTATAAGTTATGAAGTGTTCAAGCTTCTTGTTAAAACATGTATATACTAGTACAAGATCATAAGCTATAACAAAATCTAAAATTGACTCTCCACCTACGTTTCTATCGCTAAAATTATATTCTCCATGCACCATTTCATATTTACATGATCTTTTCTTACAGGTCCATTAAAACTTCCCTTATATAAATTTTCTCACATATAGGTATTCCTTGAGTTACTTCATCCATATGTTCCTAAAATTGTACAATAGTAACTAATCATACTTGAGGTACATACTAAGCACTAAGAATATTAATAATACTTTTACATAATACCAGTTTTGCAAGTATAAGTCTATAACCTCGCCTAATAACAATTACGATATGATCCTTTTAAGGTTATTATCTAATATTATTCTGGCTCCATTCCTATTTCTCTGATTGCCTATGTAATATAGTTTAAACCTTGTTTTTTCTATTCAACTAGCTTTCTCACCAACCCATTTAGTTTTTTGTAAACAAGTTATGTTAACTTTTCTTCTTATCATGGTATCCACTGACTCCATCCATTTTCCTCACAAAATTCCTATATTATAAGTAGGGCTGTAAATCGGGCTAGGTGAGCCGGGCTTGGCGCTGCTCAGGCTCGGCCCGAACTCACATACCCATGCTCAAGCCCGAGCTCGGCCCGAATTATTTTTTCCCACCTAGGCCCGAACTCGGCTCATAAATATTACGGGCTTCGGGCCCGATTTCGGGCAGGCCCGATTTCACTTTTTTTTTTATTAAAAAAGTTTGAATTAATTTTTTTTTCTTGTATTTCCATCATGGACAAAATTATACATTAAAATCTAATTGATATTTCATGAAATAAAATATATAATTATGAAATGTATTAAATTAAAACAAGCGAAATAAGAGTGAAAAGCTACAAATGCCTATTAAATTTCAGACATTTAGCATAATTTGATCACTTACAAAGGCCTATTGTGACTTGATCAATTATTAAATCAAATACCCATAATGAGATTAACAATAAAATCACAAAATTGAAAATCACATGTAATCTAATGTATTATGACAAATGATTTTTTTTTAGAAAAAATAATAAATGAAATAAAAGGACGAAACCTAATTGAACAATATTAACATAAATATGTTATATTATATAAATTATTTATTTATTTATTTATTAATATGAAGTTCGGGCTTCGGGCCCAATTCGGGCTTGGCGAAGTTCGGCTCAAGGTCGGCCCGAAATTCATTCGGGCTTGGAATTTTGGCTCAGGCTCGGCTTGGCTCAAACTCAAATAAAGCTCGGCCCGAAAATAGCGGGCCGAACGGGCGGGCCTCGGGCGCTCAATTTACAGGCCTAATTATAAGTCTTATAAGTCCACTATTCTGGACTAGCGTCTTTATTTAGGACAAGTCAAGATTGGTGCAGGATCCTTTGCCCTTTTTTATCGCACTCGGCGTCGCTGTGACTCCTCTTGCCGATTTTTCAGACACCCGGTGGCAGGGCGCAACGCCCCTTGCTTATTTTTCGAGACACCGATGGCAAGCACAACACATCGCGTAAGGGGAATGCCCTAGTATTAGCACAATAGTGATAGGATTTGACAAAGGTTTACGCTTGCTGTCAGCTATCTAACACAATCCTCCATTGTGTGAGCTTGGGATCGCAGTGTATAAAATAAAATATAAGAAATTAAGTACGACACAACCGGAGTTTAGTATCATTTATACTTAGAAAAATAGTCGATTTACCTAGATTCATTGGTTGTGTTACCTTATACTTCAATCCTCATAGTAGTTCGTAAAACAATTTAATAGTTGATAATACTGTCTCATTGCCTAATTAAACATATCATAATGTCAATTTCATCGGTCTAAAGCATAATTATTAGAAAGTCGCTCTTTATTCTAACTAGTCACACATAAAGGTCGGGGGAATTAATATTGTTATACAATAGTTTTGTCAAACTTGTAGCATACCAGTTTATAGAAGATTTTTTATGTAGTGTGGGTCCTTACTAACCATGGCTGATGATCACATGAGTCCTGCATTGAAACTCAACATCTAATGAATTAATATATTTTTAAAAACAAGAAAATCAAACTCACTAGTGAAATCAGAGTTGAAATTTTCAGTTAATAAATAGATTGCAACATATTAGCTACTCATGCTCTCTATTTCTTGTTTTGGGTAACAATTTATCGTTTGTGGAATTGGTGCTTTTTTATGTTGTTAATAACCATGCGATTAATGTGTCCTTTGACTGAATAGCGATTGTGATGCGTATGGTGATCTGTAGAGACAAGTGGCGTGTGGTTGTGTTTTAGGGAGAAGACTATCTTTTTTTTTTCTATTTTAGTCTAGGGTAATATTGTCATTTTCTTTTATTTTTAGTCTTGAATTAGTCTCCAAGCATGTTTGGGGCTAATTAGCCATTTTTACTTATTAGTTGCCCTTTTTAGTCTTTTTGGGTCTTAGCTTGGTTAGCAAGCTAACCTCTCTTATAAATAGGCCATTGGCCATCATTTGTAAACACACTTGAATATTGAAAAACAAAATATATATATAGAGAAACTCTTTTTCTTAGTGTAGTTTTATTCAGCGTAGTTAGTTGGTGTAGTGTATTTAGTAGTTGGTGTGTAGTGTAACAATAACGCTTCTGCATTCTTGATTCACATCAAATTGGTATCAGAGCTGCATTTGTTCTTGGTGTTCGTCGTGTTGCGTGAAGTGGGTATCGAGTTGTGATTCCAACTCGTGAAACCCTTCAATTGGTAGATTGATAAATGTCCAAATGAGAATCGGGTGGATGGAAACCCTAAATTCCATCACCACTAAAAGGGAGGATACCAACCCTTTTAGCCTACTCCATCCTCCACCATCATCTCCCTCCACACCTCCACATCCTACCACCACACAATCACCACCTCGTCAAATGAAACACTGTCTCCTACCTTCCTCCAAACCCTAACCTTAAACAAAAATCAAGAACCATCCAAAACCCCCTCCGACCCAAACCTTAGCCCCCCAACCCCTATTTTGACCAAGAAGCCCATTTCTACCATTCTACCCTTTCTCTTTTTAGTCCTAATTTGCCCCATCCCTATTTGTTATCGTAGACCCTTTTCCCACTCATTTATGCCCAACCACAATCAAATCCAACAAAAATGGACTTTCCTCCTCCGGTCCAATCCCCCACCCCCTATTTGACCTCAATTCCGGTCAAAATTGGTCCTATGGCCTCTTTGTGACACAACATATGACTTCCATGAAAAACGCGTTCCACTTGGGGCTCATTTCCGACTATTTGCCATTTAGGGTCCAACTTTCCGTAATGTCGCCGCCTTCAGTCCGCTCGTTTCGCCATCGTACTCGCAAAGGTGCGGTCGCCGAAGTTCTCGTTCGGTCAGATTCAAGGGTCCACCACTCTAAGTTGCAGCCATGTACTTGTGGTGTCGAAAAGGTGGATATGGTCGTTAGTTTTTGATTGCTCGGATTTCGTAAAAGGACATCGCCGGGATTTGAGTTTATTAGACCCATTATTGATGAGGTTCATACACATGAGACTAATTTCAGTTGGGCTGCCTACTTTTGATTGAGTTTGATTGAGGTCCGAAGCTTTTCTTGGTTCATATCATGTGGCATTGATGATTCACCCTCCAAGCCCGAGGACAAGCTTTTTCGAAGACGGGGAGAATGATGTGTATGGTGATCTGTAGAGACAAGTGGCGCGTGGTTGTGCTCTAGGGAGAAGACTATCTTTTTATTTTTATTTTTAGTTTAGGGTAATATTATCATTTTCCTTTATTTTTAGTCTTGAATTAGTCTCCAAGCATGTTTGGGACTAATTAGTCATTTTTAGTTATTAGTTGCCCTTTTTAAATCTTTTTGGGTCTTAGCTTGGTTAGCAAGCTTACCGCTCCTATAAATAGACCCTTGGCCATCATTTGTAAGCACACTTGAATATTGAAAAACAGAATATATATAGAGAAAAACTCTAATTTCTTAGTGTAGTTTTATTTGGTGTAGTGTATTTAGTAGTTGGTGTGTAGTGTAACAATAACGCTTCCGCATTCTTGATTCACATCAGATTGAGGCATAATTAATTACATTCAATACATCTATTTGTTTAGTATCTATCATGGTGAACAGTTTTTACTAGAATGCTACATTATGTTACCGAGTAGTGAAAGGGTAATTATACTTCATCTGTGTAATTAGTTAATCATACTTCATCTGTGTAATTAGTTAATTATACTTCATCTGTGCCACATTCCACTAGCTGTAATTATACAAATGCTGTCTAATATGTGTTTTGGGCACTTGTTTCCCCTAATGAACAATTCCACTGTTGTGGAATGGGTGGTCTTACATTTTGAACAACCATGTCAATTAATGTGTCCTATGGTTGAGTAGTGAATGATTCATAATTCATCACATATATTTGTTTAGTATATATCTATTATGTTAATAAGGATTTCACTAGAATCCGACATTATTGTAACTCAGTAGTGAACAAGGCGGAAGTATATTTAAAAATCACCCTTTTAATTAGTTAATGAAGTCATATCTCACTAAGGCAGTAAATTGAAATACATATTACCAAACTTAATTAACTAAAGGGAATATTCTAGCATCCATGTGATGTTATGGTGACATCAATAAAGGATGGTCCTTTCCATGACACAACATGGCTTAGAACATTCTTTTTTACAATATGACTAAAATAGCCCCCAACACATTATTGGCATCAATTTAATTTGGAGGTTAGAACACGCCCTTCGTCAAGCTACTTCATGGCTTGGTCGTCATGGTATTGAGAGAGAACATGACTCTTGTCAGTTGAGCGGTTTTAGTCCCTTACTATTTGTATGTTCAGCAAATTATGTGCCCACTATTATGAATTATGGCTGCGTGACTGACGCATCAGTAGGTACTATCAAGACCCTAACTGCGATAAGGACAGGCCGCCAATGGCAGAAAGTGGGTTACAACCCTCTGATTGGGCCACCTGGCACACCCTCTCAGCTTATAAAAAAGACTGCAAGGAATCAACCTCATATTCTCTTTTAGCCAACCTGTGATAAGAAATGCTATATCGATCCTCCTTCTAGCCACTTCGTTTATCTAGCCTTGTGCTTGCTAGCAGCATCATCCTAACTCAACTATTGAACCTTAGCAGAAACTAGTCTTAGCACCCATGTAGTGTAGTGTAGTGCCTGCCAGTTCTCGGTTCTGTTACAATTTAGGGTCGCATGTGTATTCAAATTCTATTTTAAGTCTTCTTAAATATTAATATTATCATTGTTACTTCAATAAATGATACTACCAGTCTTATTACATCAATTATTAACAACGCGCATCACACTAGGTTGTAATTATTTACCAATACGAAGATCTTGAGGTAATTGTAACAAAATATGGACAGTTTTATCGGCTTGTATCTAATATATGGTTATGCAGTTGGTAGAACACTTGCACTAGATAGTAGAACTCCAATGACAGTAAACACCATAGAGTGCTTAAATTTTAATTAACATGGACTTAGAAGGCACTAAAATGATCTTGGGGCCACTTCCCATACTGTGTATTGTTCTATGCAGATTGAAGGGTCTATATATACCCTTGGGGATTAGTAAGGTGTTCTAAGAGACATCAATGCCTCGAGATATGATATTTTGTAAAATTGTCGGATGTTATCTTGGCCAAGTTAAATGTGTAAGGCAACGTAGAGGTGGTCAACTTTGTAAGCTACCTACTGAAAATATATATTAGCTAGAAATATATTTGTTGTAATTAAAGATTTTTTTTTTATGTATATCCTGACTAGATTTTAGTTATAGTCACATTAGCAGTGACACATTATCATATTTAATAATAATTTTTTAAGTGTATACATAAGAGGAAGCTATTATTTGCTTCTTTATTTACTTGGAATGTTAGTAGAAAGGAGATGTCCTGGGATGGAAAGTATATACATAGAGGAAGTTGTTATCCCGTCCTTTATTCATATTTGAATGGACAATTCCTTCCTGTTTTGTTGAATAGGAAAACGAAAGGAAAATGAGGAAGTGAGTATTGCTTAATTCTACTAGTACACCTCTTTAACATGAGAGGAGAATCATATTTAAAGGAAGGAAATTTCAAGGATTGGTCACAACTTTTTCTCCCCTTTTCCTCTCCACTTTTGGAATAAAGAATATGGTGAGTCTGGATGGAAATAGCATCCCTCCTCTTTTCTATCTTCACCTCTTTTACCTCCTCCCACTTCTTTCTCGTATCAAACAAATTATCTAAGTTTTAATACAATTTAATAATCTCTTGTAATTATTGCCATGCTCTTCTGAAAAAATGTACTATGACGCCAGAAATATGAAAAGAAAACATCAATTGATTAAAGTGTAAAAGGCCGAAAATTCAGTCCAATTACAACTGGATCTGGGGGCCTACAGGACCACACTTGTTGTAGCTTGTTGACACAGTTAACTTTTTCTCCATCTGTTGTGTGATGGAAAAAATCTCTCTTAAACATATGCATTCAGCTTGATAGTACTTTCTGCAAGTCACTTGTTTGAATGCATTTTCAAATGCTTGTGTTTGTGTGTGAGGACCCACTGACCGGTTATGGATTTCGATTTCTCTAAGTTGTAGAATAACTCTACTAGGTTTGAATCACTCGTTGAAAAAGGAGTGGTCACAGCTGTGCTTATCTAGAAAACTAATAACGAAATTTATTTTCTATGAAATGAGTTCATGCATTTATTTTAGGGATTTTTGAGGTTGACCCTCACTTTTAGTACCACCTGAAAAATAGAGAATTATTTGCATTGCAACACTTCCGTTCTGTGTGAAACTTAAACGGTGTTTAGTGACCCTCTTTGTGAACTTTTCTGACACTTGTGGTGGTTTAACTCAACTGTTTTTTAGTCTTTAGGACACGTCCAAACTAGACCTAAAAGTGGGGGTCAGTCAAAATAATCTTCTATTAAAAAAGAAAGGCTTGAAATAAATCTACCAGGAAAAGAAGAAGTGTACACCTAAGGAGCTGGATCCCTTGCTTATTGTTATTTGTTGATTATACATATATATATGCATACCCTTAGTTATTCAGATAAATATTCTGCAGGATAGTTGAATAGATGGAGTCTTCCAAAGAGACGGGCTGCCAGACTCCAGAAGGCCCAATCCTATGTGTCAAGAACTGCGGCTTCTTCGGCAGTGCAGCCACTATGAACATGTGCTCAAAGTGCCACAAAGACATGATCTTGAAGCAGGAACAGGCCCAACTCGCAGCGTCATCCATTGAGAACCTAGTCAATGGTGGGCCTGCAATTGCTGACTCCAAGAACGTGCAAGCTGTACCAGTGGAACTGAAGGTTATCTCTACAGAATCCTCTTGCGATTCATCATCCTCGAGCCAGATCCCTGAGACGAAGCCTAATTTGGGTCCCAGTCGATGCAACACTTGTCGCAAGCGGGTTGGTCTAACGGGTTTCAATTGCAGGTGCGGGAATCTCTTCTGCGCGGATCATCGCTACTCTGACAAACACGACTGCCCGTTTGATTATCGGACTGCTGCTCAGGACGCTATCACGAAAGCCAATCCTGTTGTCAAAGCCAACAAGATCGATAAGATATGATTCTGTTATCTATTTTATATCCATGCGACTTCGTTTTGGTACAAGTTTGGCCTATTCTCTTACTAGGTGTCATTGAGTGATGTGAATGCGTACAAGGGTATGAGAATGGGGGCATATTTGCAGTCCTAGTGAACAAACTTTATGCCTTGTCTGAGTGGCAGGGATTTAGTTTGGTTGGTCAAGTGTGTCTAGTCTTTATTTGTACTGGCTTGATGGATCTTTGTGGTAATATGTAATTTGTGCTTCTTATTCTCCTTTACAATGGTGTTACGTTATATATTGTTTTGTGCAGCATTACAATGATTTAAGTCAGAGAGGGGAAATCACCATCCTGTTCTCTCTTTCTTATTTTGGTGCTTAAGAATTGGTATTTCGATATACACACCCACGCACAATTTCTGTTGTGTTTCGGATGGAATTTTAGCAAACTAACGTACATTGCCATATCCTTCCTTTTTGCTGATTCTCTTTGTACCGATAATGTCCCTGTGATGTTTTCTTTCCATGGACAACCTGTTGCATGATGAAAATGCCTTTTTGGTGCGAGGGAAGCCCAAGGAACAACTCCCCCCCCCCCCCCCCCCCCCCCCCCCCCCCCCCCCCAACACACACACACAACTTGAGTTTTTGTTTCTCGTTTCCTTTTAGATATAGTTTTATCTTTTGGATGAGGTTCTGTTCCTCAAGAGCTGTATTTCTTTCTTGAAACTTAAGGGCCCGAAATTTGGATCATCGAGAAGTCCTCCCTTCAATATTGGCAAGCTCACAAGGATTGAACTTTTGTGAATATCCAATCTTGATATTAATGAGTGAGAAGTAACTCCATGGATTTGCCACATTTTCTCTCTTCTCTCGATGTGAACGATGTCTTCTTCATGAGTGGAGGCAAAAGCGAAGAGAAGATTGCCTTAACACGAGAAAGTATTGGTCCTTCACTAGTTAGGTGACATCTAGGCCTGTCAACGGGTCGGAGCTGGGTCGGATTTAGAGAGATCCAGATCCGTGTAATTGGATCTTCATTGGGTTCGGGTCCGGGTATTCATCGGGTCTACAATATTGGATTCATACCCAAATCCGTTCGGGTTCGAGTCCGGGTTTGGCCAAATATATACATTTATTTTATATTCTCTCTCGTCTTTATTTTTTAATCTTAAATTAAAATATTTTGTAATGTATTATAGAATACTATTAGTATAAATAAAACATATATTATTTATATTTATTATATACATAAATAGATATTTATATATATATTACTTACATGTTATATTGATAAGATATATTTATAAATATATATATAAATTTATAGTATATGTATATATATTTAAAAAATAATAATGTACAATTCGGGTCGGGTCTTCGAGTTCGGGTCTTGTATAAGATCCAGATCCTACCCATTTAATAAACGGGTCTTCGGGTCTGGGGTCCAAAAAAATATGCTCAGACCCTATTATACGGGTCGGGTTTGGGTCGGGTCATCCGACCCATTGACAGCCCTAGTGACATAAACTGATATATTTTTTTACAAGTAGCAATGACAAGTATCAACGAAGAAAACATGAACAAAGTTTCAACAAACATGAATCATTTATACGCAAAGAGGGAAGTCCCTATCTGAAATATTATTTGAAATATAATGTGGTAACATGCAGTATAAACTTTATACATTTTTTAACTCTTTCTGTGAGTAATGAACTTGGCCCTCAGGACTATCCTTTCTCCCCCCTCAACCGCCTAACATCAACCCTAATCCGAACGACGTGATAACCCTACTGCCTTTCTGCCTGGTTTGCTTGAACCTTGTAAGGGAGATATGGTCTCGTATTGAGACTAACTTTTTAGTAACCCTAGTGCCTCGATGCCTTGTTCCATAGGTGATATTCTTAAAAGCCATGAAGGCTTGCATGCTTAACTGTCACATACGTTATTTTCTACATGGGGATTGAAGCTCAACCAGGAGGAGTACGAGTCAGAGGATAAAGCCTCGAATAATGGGGACTCATCGGAAAATACACCGGTTATGCAGATTCTGAGCCAAGAATTAAGAAGGTCGAGACAAAAATGGAAAAACACTTTGATCATAAAATTGCTTGGCAAGTTTCTTCCCTTTTAATGGCTAGCATTGAGATTAACTAAATTATGGAAATTAAAAGCGAACATTTTTATTACGGAGCCGGACACCAATTTTTATCTTGTTAAACTATCCTCGCCCGAGGACTACTTGTCCATTATTTCTGGAGGTCCGTGGTTTTTAGAAGACCACTATTTTTCAATACAGAGGTGGAGGAAAAAATTTCGTCCATCTATGGCTACTATTAATCATATGAGTTTGTGGTTCCAAATTCATGAATTACCAGTTGAATATTATGGCATGAATATTTTACATCGTATTGCGGCCTCTCTCGGTAAGCCACTAAAAATTGATATGCATACGGAATCAGTGGGATGCGCTCAGTATGCTAGATTATGTGTTGAATCTAATATTGAGAAATCGTTGCCCCCAAAAATTAAAATCGGATGTATACTTCGACATCTTGTTTATAAGCTGAAAATTGACATATGCTTTTCGTGTTGCATTGTGGGTCATATTTGTGCGGTGTGTACACGAAAAAACGTCCATGAGATGGAGTCCGGTTCCGACAGTGTTACTGGTGAACATCAATGGAATGTGGTGTCCAGACATCCCCAACAACGGATAACAAATGTGCTAAATATAGGGACTCAAAATATTAGCAGTTATCAAAGAACTGCGATGGACTCGGTTTCTCCACGGAAGACCATTGGGTCTGTTGACCCGATGTCGGGTATATGCCAAATTTAGAAACCAAAGCCTTGCATGGAGTAGGCAAACTCCCATAACAGTGTGGAGGATTTTTTTTGACGTTAGGGACCCACTTGGTCCGTGCATACGTTCGGCCTCATCAGTGCTTGGCGAACGATCGAAACGACAAATGGAGCCAACTTTGGCTTTGGTGGTTCCAATCGAATTAGAGGTTAGCTTTGATTCACACACGTGGTTGGGGGAGTCTCCATGTGGCAGGCACTTGACAATTCCGTGTGAGATTAATATGTCTCAAATCCCATGCACGTCCCCTCCCAACTCTATAAACCAAAGTATTCCTCCTACTCAGTCTCTTGCTCCTAACAATGATACCTTGACCTTGACTACTATTGCTCACAATGGACTAGCCGAGCCTGAATTCCGACTACACGAACCACATCATTCAGAACAGTTCGTTAGATTCTCCCATGTCAGATCTTTTCCAACGTCCTCCATCACTCCCACTAACAATGCCACCCCGCCTATAGAACCAACAATACCTCCGAGGTTCGAGTTCTCAGCAACGAAATTATCCACATCCAAACAGACCCACCTCACCTAAGAGAAGACCGAATCGGAACTCATCAACCAGTGGCTCTAGGCCCACGGGCAAACCCAGACGTGGATAGGGCTATAGAACGAGGTCCCAACGACTTACTGATATAACTGTTCTACACAATGCCAAACATTTTTCACTACCAGCTCCAAAGGCATCACGTTCATTTAGTTACTCAACACCAGGACAGGTTGTTCAGGGACACGAAGTCGATCTACACATATCGCGCACACTCAATCCCATACGAAGGACAATGCCTTATCAATCCCACCTAACCAAACGAGTATGTCAACATCCCGCCAGAGAGAAACTTGAGGATGGCTCACTTAGGCCTGTAAACGGGTCGGATTCGGACCGGATCAGGCCAATCCAAATTCGAATCCGTTTATGTAAAATGGATTCGGATCCGATCCGATTATCTGACGGATTATCTGTTAGGGTTCCGAATTCGAATCTGAATCTGTTTATCCGATCCGATCCGATTATAATATTATAAATAACTTTTATAAATTTCAAAATACAGTATATATAATAAATAACTATTATAATATATATTTTAAAAAATATATTTAAATAACTATTATAAATAAATACAATATATATTAATATAGGACTATTATAAATAACTATTAAAATATATATTTAAAATATTAATAAATTTCTAAATACAATATATATATTAATTAAAAATATTATATATATAGATATATTTTAATCGGATCGGATTATTAACAGATCGGATCATATGAATTCAAATTCGCTCCATTTAATAAACGGGTAATCGGATAATCGGGTAATCGGATTTCAGGCGTGATCCAAATTCGTGTAAATGGATCGGATTCGGATAAAATTCGATCCGTTGACAGGACTAGGCTCACCCACCACTTCATTTCATGATAATCCTTCTTTGGAACGTTAGGGGGGCTGGTAGATATGACAACCCGCCTACTAAAATAATAGGTGGTCAGTCCAATACTCTAATAATCACAAGAATCATAGATGTGACAACCCGCCTACTAAAATAATAGGTGGCCAACCCAATTCTCAGCATCACCGTCGATTAAAATAATAGTACGAGATAACCACCAATCCTTTTAGAAAACGGACTGTCAAATTTAAAATTTTGTAAGTGAAAGAAAAACACTTGGACAATCCCATTTAAAAAAATGGTGGATACCAAAAATCAACTAATAAAGAATGACAATACAATAAATAATCACCGAATAAGCTGCCGGTGAACAGACCAATACAAATAGTTACACCGAGTATTACACATTAAATATTACATTATAATGAATGAGTGCAATGCTTGGGCAACACGCCTGAGTAAATAACTGATCATAACTAGAATACAATGGAAAGAAGAGTCTAATACGAATAACCTATAACATCCGCAATATGTTGTAGCTCCATGACAACTGGAGTGGAAATGTAAATACGGGTGTCCAAGCGGTAGAGCACCTGTACGGCAAGGAGTATATGCAAAAACAAAGCAATATAGATGGGTCAGGGCCCGATTTGATATGATTACCACGTGACTAAAATGCATGGCAGTTAAGTGCGTAATTCTCTCGCAATTAACAATAATATTTCTCACCTCTCAATCTAAAAACACAACCTAGCGCAATATCAATGAAATGCCCTAGTTAACCCAAGTACTAAGGGCTAACTTCTACCTAGTCTCAACACTTATGCCCTATTCGTGCGTGGGGTGTCTTGCGAAGCGAAATCCAAACAAGGACCCCCCCCGATACACTACTACTTAGGCAAGGTTGATCGTCAAGATCCATTAGACCCTCAGCACGTAATCAATGTATATATATATATGTATGAGAGGTCTCATCTACCACTACTCAAGGATACATAAATAAATCCATTCACCATCTAAAAGCACAGTTCCTAATTTCTTTAGGAAATACATATATGGTAATTCATTTTATCGAATGTTTACCAATTCAATCTCTTTTCAAAACTTTCTTTACCAATTTTATTCCCTTTCTTCCATCCAGGAAAAATACATATTTAAAAGCAAGTTTTATTAATATAAAAATGCTTTTTCCATTTCATTTCATGTTTTCCCATTTTCCTTCCTCCATCCGGAAAATGTATTTAAAAGCCCTTTTTATTATCATAAAAATGCTTTTCCAAACCATATGCTTCCATTTCCCTTCTTCCATCCGGGAAATGTATCCGAAGCCAATTCATTTAACCCAAATTCCTTCTTCCATCCAGGAAATGTATTTAAAGACAATTCATTATCATGAATTGCTTTAACAAATCTTAAGACCGTCCCTCCGAGTTTTCCCACTGGACGCGCCCCTAAATGGCTATCATCTTCTAGGACCTATCAAACAAGACAACCTGGGAACCTACCAACGTCGAGAAGCGGCCATATGCCAGCGGGAGAGTCAATACCACACCCAGAATCACCTCACCAGCGCAGTAAAATATAATCACTCATATGGCCTAGGACTATATCCACCCTGCATTCATTAGTCAGGGGGCATCACCATACGCACGCAACTTCCTTTATGATAGCGATTTAGGGAGTTGTGTAATCATAAATTAACATTTATGAAAATTATTTTTCCATTTTGAAATCATTCACTTTTACGTTCTCAAAAATCATTCATTTGTACTTATTCATTTAGTACCACATATTAGCATATGTCTTTCTTATTCTTAGTGTCATATTTTAGTAATGACCTAAGACCCGAGGTGCCATTATCCTCAAACTAGTCTCCAAAAGTTCATACAATTTCATGAACCATCAAAGTGAGTCTCACTCGATAATAGACTCCCAAAAGTCACAACATTCACATTTTATCTCCAATTTATCTTTAGGTTAACTTCCCATATCATTCGGATATTAACCTACGCAACTAGCCCTCGGGGTAAGCCCAAATGTCCCCACTTTAGCCTAGGACAATATCTACCCACAACAACCCTCTACGACTTTTAATTACTTCCCAAAGGAAGGTCCCTAAACCTTGGACCTAAAAGAAAAAGGGCTAAAATCAAACTAGGAAAAATCTCACAAAAACAGGGCAACCGAATCAATTCGCCACTGGTTGCGAATCGATTCGACCAAAAAGAGAATCGATTCGGTGAGTAAAACCAACTTTCTGTAATTGTCCGAATCGGTTCAGCCTTAGTCCGAATCGATTTGGTCTCCCAGACCTGTAACCTACCCCTCAACCGAATCGATTCTCCTGGGAGCCGAATTCGGCCCTGGGAATTTGCCCAATTTGGGCTACGGGTTGAAGAACCCTAAAATCCCCAAAACCTCAAATCCTTGGTTTTATCCAACATCAACAACAACTAATTCTCCCAAATTGTCTCTACACAATTTATAACAAATAATTTATCCTCAAATCAAATCAAAACTAAGATTTAAGGGTTAAATCATCAAAATCAACAAAGAATCCATTTAGGGTTTAAATCTCCAAAAAAACTAACTAGACATGCAAATTATCATATTAAATCAATATCTAGCAAGTAAGAAACTTGCCTCGAGGTCGTAGTCTCGGATTCCCTTCCGGTAGCAACGAATTCCGGCCTCAAATCTCCATTTTCTCTCTTTTCCTCCATTTCTCCCAAGGCCCTCTCTCTTCTCTCTCTCTCTTGGTTTTTAACATAAGATTGAGAAAATAAAAGGGGTGGGAGACTTAACCGGGTCTTAAAACATTAGTTCCTCTCTTTTAATTGCTAATACACCATTAAAATGACTCGTAACCACATAATTGAGTCATAACCCTTTAAAAGTGCACAAATCTAAAAAATACAACTTGACACTTATTTCGACTATCTCGACTATTCTAAAAACAATCGCACCAACTATTTTGGCGTTCGGAATAACGTGGACTATTTTTATGTTCCAATTTCATTTTTTCCATTAATTATACCCAACTTTAAATATAGGTCATAACCGTCGTTTTACATATAACGACGCAACAAAACACAATATAATGCTATTTACCTTCTCATAACGATAAATAGACAAAACATAGTAAATATTATCCCTTAATATCACGAGAAATAATATTTACTCCAACATCCCCTATTTTATAAAATTAGCCCATCAGGCAAAATAATATAAAATAGTCGCTCAAAAATCTGGGTTGTTACAGTAGACCCACTTTTTATACTGAGCTCATGAGTTTTGTTCATCGGCATCTTCCTCACCTTCTTATGATTTTGGATACTCGCATGGACACTAGAAGGTCGGGTTGTGAGATTGGTAGACTGCCTTTTCTAAATAATATCGTCTCTCCAGCTTTGGGTCAATCTGGTGGCATTTGGGTGCTCTGGGTAGAAGGATATATTGTGGCACATCAACAGGTTGTGTCTACTCGGTTTATTTATATGCTAGTGGAGCATGATCGCTCAGTGGGCCCTACGAAATTTATGGCTGTGTATATACCGGCCCAGCTTTCAGAACAACCCCAGGTATGGCAGTCTCTACACCAAATTCATACCACTGTTAAACACCCTTGGCTTCTTTTAGGCGATTTTAATTCTATTCTAGGTCCGCATGAAAAACTGGGTGGCTTTCCTTTCCATGCTACACGTGCGCGCCACCTTCATCATTTTATGCATGCCTGTAACATCTAAGATCTGTGATTCAGCGGTCCTTCTTTCACTTGGAAAGATAATAGTACGTTTGGGCATCATGTGAGGTAACGAATCGACCGAGGTCTCATAAATGATAGGTGGTTGGCGCTGTATCCATATACGCAAGTTTACCTTCTCCTTAATGCGGGCTCAGACCATTGCCCATTGTTGTTAGACAGCTGCCCGCCTCACTTTAAGTCGCAAAAGCGATTTATTTACTGTAAAGAGTGGGCTCAGTTTCCTTCTTTTAATTGCATCCTAAAACATTAGTTAATTTATCATGAGACTCAGTTACAACAACAACTTCTTCACTGTTTAAATTTAAAGTTCGAGTGATGGTAAAATAAACATAAAATTAAATGAACTCTTGAAGGGGATTGTAATACTAAATACTTTCATGCGTGCGTCATTCATCAATGCAGAATAATACGATACACGCTATTTCAATCCTAGCACGGGATGTCACAATTCTAATTAGGGTATCCATCATCAATTTCAACAATTCTATGAGAATATTTATGCTACTACTAGTTCACCTCAGCCAGATTTAGAGCATCCATTTGTCACTCTTACATCTCTTGATTATTCCCGGCTTCTTGAACCAGTGACGGACTTTGAAATTTGGCGCACTTTACAACACATGGGTAAAGATAAAAGCCTAGGGATAAACGAACTTACGGTTGAATTTTTCCAACAACATTGACACGTAGTGGGCAAGTCAGTCTGCAATCTTATCAAAGATTTTTTTCGCTCTGGCACTCTTCCTCGCAAGTTAAATCTCACTCTCCTAATTTTTATCCCTAAAATTCATCACCCCACACTAGTTAAACATTTCTGACCTATTAGTTTATGCAATGTTATATATAAGCTTATATATTCTCTTTTGGTGGCTCGTATAGGGACCATCCTCCAATATAATGCTTTTGTGGCTAATAGGCATATTGAAGATAACATTCTTATTACCCATGAAATATTACACACCATGCGAAAATCCAAATAAAAAATGGTAGTTGTGCGATTAAAATTGATTTGACCAAAGCATACGACCAACTGGCCCTTTATCCACTTGGTTTTGCAGCAACACGAGTTCCCGGATGTTTGGATTAAATTAATTATGGAATGTGTCTCCTCCACGTCATTCAACACGCTCATTAATGGACAAATTGGGGACATATTTTAGCCTTCTAGGGGCCTCCGACAAGGGTATCCACTTTCTCCATAATTATATATTTTGGCTCTTGTTGTGCTGATCCTGAAAGTTGAGCGTACTTGCTTGCTCAAGCAAATGTCGACTCTTCGAACTTCCCCTAAAGGGCTATGGATTCCTGGTCTTTCCTTTGCGGATGATTGCATATTTTTTTTACAATCTACACCCGCTACAATAGCACTTTTTCATACCATTCTCATCTGGTCTTCAATAATCTAGGGCTAAACCTTTAATACCGATAAATATACAATCACATTTGGTCCCTCCACCCCGTGTGCTATCCGACACGCCACCTTACGCCAGCTTGGCTTTCACAGACACCAGGGCCAGGACAAGTATCTTGGCCTCCCGCTTATTACGGGCAGGGGTGAACCGCCAACTATTTCTTGAATTAACTGAAACCCTAGACAATCGTCTCTAGGTCTGGTATAATAATTTCTTATTGTATCCGAGGCACTCCACGCTCATCAGCGCGGTGTGTACGACAATGCCGTCTTACTTCATGCCCGCTTACCCCCTCCCCGCCCATGTCCTCCATAACCTCACAAAGAAAATTAAATCGTTTTTCTGGAATGCCTCCAAACTGTCTCATAAAACTCTGACTGTTTCCTGGTCTACGATTACCCCGCCTAAACAGAATGGGGGCTTGGTAATTAAGAACCTCCATACGTTAATTACAACTTATATGTTTAAACTTCTTTGAAATTATTTACCCAGCCTGATAACAACTCCTAGGCATACCCGGACCACTTAGTTCTGGACTAAAATTTCGAAGTTACTTCCACTTTTTCAACATGGTATCAAATGGAGAATTGACCTTGGGAATATCTCATTTAGACAACATATCTGGGTCCTCCAAGACTCTTTACTACGGTTATTCCCTTAACTTCCCTCGCAGGTAATGATGGTTCCTCTCAAGACTTTCTTCCTCAATCACCAGTGGAATCTGCAGCTCTTATCCCAGTGGCTGCCCTTGGACTTTCTCCCTCATATTTAGTTTATTTATCTCCTTATTCACTCTATGTGGGATATACCTTATTGGTGGAGGAGTAAGACAGGAAATTTTACGATTAAACCTACATATTATTGGCTTAATTCTGAATGGTATGCACAACATCGTCCAACCTTGCCATAACACTGGTTGTGGCGGAGTAAAGTGCCCCCGAAGCTTAAAATATTTTTGTGGTTCCTCAACTATCAGGCCTTGCCCATGGCGGACCGGATCTTTTACTATCACAAGCTTCCCTCATCGGTTTGTTCGTTATGCAAGTTAGAGGATAACAACTCTCATATTTACAATGATTGCCCGAATTTATTCCAACTCCGCTTTAGTCACATGCCAGGTGACATAATGCCCATTTCTTTACTTAGACAACTTGCTACCTTACACCATCAAGCTGCCGTATCTTATGACGTGCTTCGGCTACTGTTTCTACTTAGGGTGTTCTGGCAGATTAGGAATGAGGCTATCTTCCAGCATAATCCAATTACACGAACCTCATTCCTTCATTCCCTCTCTCAGCAGATACTACAATTCCCTGGACCACGTCGGTGTCTCCCCTTTTTAAATGCATCATGGACGGTACGAACTCCTGTATTTTGGGACTCGCCTCTATTAGAGGGATCATTCGTAATTCGAATGGGAAATTTATAGGCGCCTTTACACAAAATATTAGATATCCTACTTCGTTGCTTGCCAAAATTTGGTCCATCAAAAGTGGTTTAGATCTTGCACATCACATGGGAATTGCTTGTATTGAATTGGGAACCGATAGTCAAATTATTTTTTATATGATTTACAGGAACATAGTCCAGAGTCCAGCTCACATGGATTTGATCCAGGACATCCGTGAAGGTTTTCAAAGATTCCACCATGTTACCATCTGTTTGTGTTTTCGAGAAGCTAATGCGTGTGCGGATGCTCTTACTGCTGCTTCAGTGTCATGTCCTTTTCTTACTCAGTATTATGTACAAATGTTGTGTTTCTTATTTCCTTGTTATTGTCATGATGTCTATGATATAGCTATTGTCCAGTATGCAGCAAGGAGCATCACTTATCAGATACCCATAATAGAAATAAAGCTTCTCCTTTCTGAAAAAAAAACATACAGTATAGGCAAGCAGTTCAATGTTGAAAAATCGGTGAACAATAACAAAATGAACTCGAGATAAATAAATATTCAAGTTCTTATTAAGGGGGTGCCGGGAAACCGATGACTCGAAAAAAGAGAAGCGCCGAATCGAGGGTCATTGGTTCGCCAGACGGTTGCTAAAATAATAAAATTGTATTAAATAGAACCGAACTGATGAGTTAATATACAAAGCCAAATTTTCTATTTGTTTTAACTCTGAGCATTTTAAAGATGATCTCCTCGGTTCACAAAATTAAAATAGTTGGTCTTCAACTAGGCCAAACCCTTCGTTCTTGCTTCTCACTTTATGGTCTAAAGAATGATGGCGATGAGGAACAACCAAAACCCCCATGATTGATGGACTGGGTGAAGTAAGTATGCATGGACTAAGGAATCAAAGGCAAAAAAAAAATGAAACAAACGAAGCCTTATGTATCTTTAATCGATCCAAATGAGGCCCTCTGTATTTATCTCAAACGGAACCAAACGAATTCCCGATGTAGAAATTGAATCTAAGGTATGAATATTGATTATGTATTTGTGATTTTATATGTGTGATTTCACCGAAGATTTGTTATTCCAAAATTATATGGTACTAAATAATGCAGATAAATATGAACACATAAAATAATACGAAGATGAGGGAACTTATAGTTTGTGATTATAGTAATCATTGACATTTGTAGAAGGTGATTGAGTCGAGTGTTGGATACACTCTCCTTAAGACATAATTCGCCCCCGTACGGTGCTTACAACCATGGACGCTGGTCTTCTGCCTCCCAGGATGAAAAGGTTTCGACAAGCGCAAGAAGCACTTCAATGTGCTTGCCCCACGAATTAAAAAGGGTGATATTCTCTCCGACTTAAATGAAGAAGAAGCATAAACAAAAGGATTTTTTTGAAATTGAATAAAAAGAGGGAAAAACTCTTGTTTATAGGCCCTGAAGTGAACAAACATAACAAACGACACAAATTTAATTGATTATTGCTGATGCTCCAGATTTATTGACGTTTAATATTAATTAAAGGGGCATTAGCTAATAAGTCACTTAAAAGTCTATTTATATATGATCAGTCCAAGAAATAATAATTTTGTATATTTTATGACTAAATATAGGCCTTGTTAGGACCCTTGTATAATAAATAATGAGCTTTTAGAGTCATTTTCGTATTTGAAAATAAAAATGCAAGTTTGAAAAAAATCAAGTTAAAAATACAATTTTAACAACACCATGGGGTAAAATAATAATTTTAAAAACTTTACGGGCCTTAAATTAATTTTAAAAATGTTGATTTGAGAAACATAAAGTTCTCCCTGAAATTTGGTTGAATTTCGAGTTAAAACGAGTAACTTATGAAGTTTGGGGTCTAAATTATAAATAAGGCTAATTCAGTAATTTTCTTGTTATTTATGGACTTAAATATGAATTAATATTATTTATTTGTAATTTTACACGTACTCAGAAAAAATAGTGGAGTTTGGGGGCAAACGAAGATTTCAAAAAGTTTTGGGGTTTAAAAGTTAAAGAAGAAAAAGGATTGAGGATTAAGCTTATCAATTATTGGGGAATATTAGTTATTAGCAAAACTGGTTTTCCCATTGGTTAAAGCTTTGGATGGAAAGGACATAGGTCTAGGGTTTGAATCCTTCACCCTCTTATAATTTTTTTGGTAACAGTCAGATGTCGAACAGACCTGCCATGTGGTAGCGCGCTACAAGCCAGCCTCCGGTCAAATGTTCCCTTGTTCCTCCATGCGCAAAAAGCCAATGGGTGGTTGGAAAGTCAAGTTCCCACTCATCTCCAATCAACTTTTTTTTTTCGAAATTAGGGAATTTCAAGCCGACATTATCACCTTTTCGTGAGATCGAAGAAAAAGAGTCCAAATTTTGAGTTGTCAAATCGATTTCAGATTGCAATTAATTAAAAATGAACTAACTAAAAAATACCCCATTTTGTTGAAACTACAAATTTCCATAAACACTCTTTTAAATTAGTTTTATATTTTTATAAAAATTATTTTAAACCAATTAAAAAGGAGTTTTGTCTGGCCTATAAAAAGCACCATTGGGGTCAACATTTGGGACTATTTGGAGAGGCATAATTTATATTATATTTGTCAGGCAAGATTGTTTACTTTTGGGGATGAATTTTGGCATTGACACTCAAGTATTGGGACTCCATTTTTTATTTTATTAATGAAATTTACTATTTCATCTTGCAATATGTGTTCTAATTATGATGCCAACTTAAAATTTATGCTAGGACTTGGTGATGTTTATCATGCTTAGTTAAAATTGTATGTTAATTTAGTTTCGGCATAATTCTCGACATCTTTTAATTGGTATAAAAATTCAGTATTCATTTAAAACAATAGGAGAGTGTGTTTTAAACCTTAAAAATTAAGTGTTGATTCATATTTTAAGATTTGGTGTAAGTACTCTTTGATGGGTTATGCTTTTATTGAATTAATAATAATTGATATTTCATGCTTAAAGACGACACTTAAGACTTAAAATTGATACTTTTAAGGGAATAGAAATTTAAGACATCTAAAAAATGAAGTTAAAATTATTTTCATGAATGTTTAATGTTATATTTTTCGAAATGTACGAGACGAAAATCGAAGCATTTTGAGTTATAAAATTTAAAACACGAAATTAAATTAATATGATGTTAATTAAAAGTGATAAACGGATCCTACGTCCTAGTATCCTCGCATACTTAATACACATTTTGCGTTTGCATTCTTTATTTGTGTTTAGTGTAATTCTTCTCTTCATCTTATCTCTACAAGTGTAATTGTCAGGTTCAAAATTCGTTGATTTATAAAATTGACTAAATCTTTGTGGTTTCAACCTGTACTTGCACAAGCTATACTATAATAGCCCGTGCACTTGCTGTAATTTTATAATTTGACAACAAGTTTTTCACGGCACAAGAACATTTACTTAATAAAAGAAAAACTCCAAAACCCAATTTGGTTAGTAAAAATATAGGGAATATTATCACATCTACTAATTTCATGTTTGATGTCCAATTTTCATAATAAAAAAATTATCTATAAAAGGTTAATAACATGATGAGAACATTAACCAAGAACAAAAGATCATTTCTCGAATATGAAAAAAAACACCATTTCAATTAAGATAATGAATCATAAAACAAAGTCGACTCCAATGAAATATTGTAACACCCCGTGATTTTTGAGTCGTAAAAATCTTTGTTAAATTAAAAATTTTGAAAAAATATTTTTGAAATCTATTTATTTTTGGTATGTAAAAATGTTGGTTTTTATATATAAAAATAATTTTTTAAGTGGAATTAAATCGGGATTAAAATTTGGACATTATAACTTTTTATATAAAAAAAATCGAGGGAGGATTTGACCTAAGGAGGATAAAAAAAGAAATTCGATCGTCCGATCGAACTGATTTTTTATAGCAGCTTCGTCTCGCCATCAGCTACAACATACCAAAATTTCAGCCAATTCCGACGGTCCGATCGCCCGTAATGTATTTTTTAGTGTTTGTGTTTGATTAAGACTCTTTCTTTAAATCCTTTATATAATGGATAGGTTTAGACTTTTTAAAATACTTTTAACCCTTTTCAAAAAAGAAATAGCCTCCCAAATTATTATCTCTTTCCATCTCCAAAACCTAAACCCCATTAAACACAACTTTCAACTTAAGTTTTGAAGATCTAAATTAAGTATTCAAAAAAAATAACCAAGTAGGTGTCTTTACTATTTTCGCGAGAGGAACACAACCGTTTAATCATATTTACAAGACGACTTCGTTACAGGCATGGATACTTCTATTGTTCCCCTTTAGTATTATGCGTTTTAAATGTTGCCTAAACATTAATAATCATTATTTTCTTAAAATATATTAGAGGCACTAATTAAGGAAAGTGGAATTTAAAGTTGGGATTGTTTTTATTCAAATTTTTAGTACGAATTAAGACTCAAAACTCTTATATGTTTAGGTTAGAGGTTGGGCTTTCGTTAGATTATATGGACGTTCACATGTTAAGATAAATCGTTTGAATTTTATAAATAAAATTTGACTCGTAAAGTCATGTCATTTATGTGTATCTTGTAGAATAGAAAATTATTGTTGTATGCTCCGAAATATGCATGTGTATGAAAATTTTGTAAGTTGTTGAAAATCGAAAGTGTTTAATTAAAATTAAAATTAAAATTAAAATTAAAATTAAAATTAAAATTAAAATTAAAATTAAAATTAAAATTAAAATTAAAATTAAAATTAAAATTAAAATTAAACGGACATATTGTGACACCCCGCCTAATTAAATACCAGGCGATCACTCATTTATTAAATTAAATCAAGGTGAACAATTTGGTTCATTCTTAGCATCACTGTCGTAAAAAGAAACTTTCCAATTAACACCCTAAAATTAAGCTAAGTGTCAAAACCAATTTTAAACATTAACTTCCAAATTTTATTTAAAGAAAAGATTTATTTATTTATATAACAAAGATCAATGAATAAGATTCATGCCACAATAAACTGGAACCAAAAATCCAATATATAAAACATCCATCAACGAATGTCAACATGCGAAAAAATAAAGTAATACATTCATCCTGAACAAAATCCCATAATAACGAATTAGGAAACAACTGAAATAACAATGTCCCAACATAAAGAAATAATGGAAAGGGCTACACATGCCCATCTGAATGAAAGTGCTAAGAGTGGATCTGAATGAACGAAGTCGTCTAATCAAAAGACCTGCAACTCCCACCTAAGCTGCAGCGCGTTCCTTCCAAGAGATCCTAAGCAAGACGCTCCTGTGGCTGGGCACCTGAAATACATACATATATATACAAGGGGGAGAGGGAGAGAGAAAACGGGTCAGAGCCCGAAAGTGTGTATGATTTAAAATTTGTTTAGCAAGTATTTAAATTGATACAGGCCAATGCAACAACATATTAGTTCGACACTCTCTTGAGAAATTCTCACCTCTCTTCTAATGTGCACGCCTATCGTACTATCCTTCCCAAATGGTTTAACTTAACAATTTTTATCATACTAACCTTCCCAATAATTTAATTTAACTTAACTTACTCATAAGTTTTCAAAACCGGACAATGTCATTGTTTAAAAAGGTTACTTTCAACTTGTAGCACAACTCTCGTTTTAGCTTCATCAATTTATAAAGTTCCCAGTGACATATTATATTCTCGCAAAACAGTATTTATTATTTGAGTCAACTACCATATCCTACTTATCAAATCAAAGTAGGCAGTTTAAATTCCATAATCTCATATATATATTAACTACACGAATAATATATATATATATATATATATATATATATAACAGCACCCCAACTAAAGCTATGGTGCGTGCACACTTCCACTATCCCAAACCCCATACCACTCATATCAAGGGGAATACAAATTCGGAATCACTCTCGAATTGTATTAACACATACACAAACAATAGTGAGGCGAAGCATAGATTCCAAGTCACTAAGAGGATGGCACATACTCGCGTCTCTTAGGACCGTCTGAACTATTAATTCAATAGCCTGTACCAAGGATATCTATCTTCTAGGGTACAAGTCAATATCCCCATAAAGGTCCCATCGAGATAAGACTTGTCCCAGCGCGGTAACCTCAAGGATAGCAAGTAGCGCGGTATGTTTTTCACATGTATATAATATATGTACACACATTCATATAAGTATACCAATTTCATTATATTAATATAGGTTCCTCTCATTACCCATAATTACCACATTTATCCTTAATTTCACATAATTAGTACAATGTATAAGGTTTCGACTCTAACCTTAACTCGAAGGGTTTTCTCACTAGTTATGGGACACTCATGGGTTCTATCCATCCAAGTAACAAATTCACTAGGTAGGCGTCTAATCACTATCGTTAGTATTCGACGTAATCTCTCACTTGAAATACGTAGTCTCATCATTCCTTAAGTAATTGTCCCTAAAACCCAATTATCGTCACATAATAAAGGTCTCAACACTTAACCATATGTCCTACTGGTCACTCCTATATCCCAAAATATTTTATTCATAATGCCCAAGAATTATTTCATGATAAATGAATTTCAACTAATCAAACATGCGGAAATAAGAGGCTGCCAGGAAGGGTCGATCGATCGACGGCTGGGGCTCGATCGATCGAACCTTCGATCGATCGACGCTCTAGGGTCGATCGATCGATCAAACAGGTATTTCGATTTCTGCAGAAGTGCAGTTACGGGTTTCATCAAAATTCTTCATCCAAATACATATTTTCCAACACTAATCGTCCCAAATCTTATACTACAATCATAGTAATATATTTCCAGATGTTTCTAATGTTAAGCATGTGTGTTTCCATAATTAATCATGGTTAAACAACCCAAAATCCATCTAATCATCAAGAACCCTAAAGTTTTCTTAACTTTTGTTCTAATCAGTTTTCTGCAGAATTTCCTTCTACATAATCATTAAAAATCCGTGGGTTAATCATCTACATCCCATAAGGTTTCCAGAATATGGTTTTAATGACTTCTACATGCAAATTCCTATCAAGAATTGGGGTTTTCTTCCATAGATTATACTCCTAATCATTCCTAGACTAATATGAATATTGCACCAACGAAAATACGCAAGTTAAACACTTGCCTGGGATTTCAGAGGTCTGGTTTCCTGTTGATTTTGGTGTGGTTGCGTTCTCCTCCTCGAGATCTACGTGTTGGTGGTGACGGCGGTGCAAACGGTGGTGTATTTGGCCTTGAATCACCTTGAGAGCTCTCTCCTCTCTTCTCCAATGGCCGTACTAGGGTTATGGATGTTCTAACCCTAAAAGAATGACCTAAATAGCTACTAAGGATGGCTGAAATTCGTGGGTTTAATTACCCTATTTTGTAAAATGACCAAAATGTCCTCCCGGGTCACTAATTAGGCCTAAAAACATCCCGAGACCCAAACTAAACCCCCGGGTACACTTTTCTGACTATCTCGACCCTTCCGGACGCGTTGGCGCACTCAAAATGACCATACGAATAACTTATAAAATATTCACTTTTATATATTAATAATTAGTCCCGACGCGACACGGGCGCGTCCCAACTAAAGTACCCAAAATTGTCATTTCATTCACTCGTGACATTTAATATAACCAATAACATATATTACTATGCTCATAAGTAATATTCAACAAGTTTCCCATAATTACTAACTCTAGTCATGTTAATAATTATAACATAATTAATTTCCGGATTTTTATTAAATAAATCATCACATTAAATTTAATAAATCCCCAAATTAAATATAGCATAAAAATACGGGGTATTACATACTTCCCCCCTAATAACGGAATTTCGTCCCGAAATTCGGAAAATAAGGCATACCTGGTAAAAACAACTCTGGATATCTCTCGCGCATATCTGCCTCACGCTCCCAAGTGGATTCCTCCACATTATGATGCTCCCACTGGACTCGCACAAGTGGAACTACTTTCGACCTCAATCTCCTCTCACTATAGTCTAGAATAGCCACTGGTCTCTCCTCGTAAGAGTTATCAGGCTGTAAATCGATCTCATCTATCGCGATGTGAGAATGGGCCATATCATCTCGAAGGTATCGTCTCAACGACGAGATGTGAAATACATCGTGAATGCGATGTAAATGTTCCGGCAATCCCAATCTGTATGCAACTGGACCAATCCTCTCAATGATGGGAAATGGTCCCACGTACCTCGGAGCCAACTTTCCCTTCTTCCCGAACCTCATCACTCCTTTCATAGGAGACACACGCGGTAACACTTGGTCCCCCACGTTAAACTCCCTAAAGAACCGTTTCGCATCGGCGTAGCTCTTCTGCCTGTCTTGGGCTACTCGAATGCGACTCCTGATCATCTCAATCCTCGCAGAGGTCTCCTGAATCACCTCTGGTCCTAACAACTTGTTATCCCCCACTTCAAGCCAACAAGTTGGGGAACGACAAGGCTGCCATACAACGCCTCAAATGGAACCATGCCAATCGTAAAATGATAGGAGTTATTATAAGCAAACTCTACCAGTGGAAGGTGTGGCTCCCAACCTCCTCCGAAATCGAGAACACACATGCGTAGCATATCTTTCAACATCTGATTAGTACGCTCTGTCTGTCCATCTGTCTGTGGGTGGTAAGCTGAACTCAGTCTCAACTCTGTACCCATAGCCTCCTGAAAGCTTTCCCAGAAACGTGACACAAAAATCTTGTCTCTATCTGATACAATATTCAGGGGCACCCCATGTAATCTGACAATCTCAGCGATGAATAACTGAGCATACTGACCCGTGGTATAATCTGTCCGCACCGGTAGAAAATGAGCCGCTTTGGTCAAACGGTCTACAATCACCCAGATAGAATCGTGGCCCCTCTGATGTAGGCAACCCTGTAATGAAGTCCATGGAAATACTCTCCCACTTCCACGCGGGTACTTCCAATGGCTGAAGCAATCCTGATGGTTTCTGGTGGTCCACCTTAACCAGCTGGCAGGTAGAACACTTGGACACAAAATCATCAATGTCCTTCTTCATCCCACTCCACTAGTATTGCCGCCTCATGTCCTGGTACATCTTATCGCCTCCCGGATGTACTGCAAATCGGGACCCATGTGAATGAGTCATCACTTCATGACGTAACTCTGCTCCTTCAGGAACTACCAATCTCCCATTAAACCGTAAACCTCCATCAGAACTAACAGAATAGGACTCAGCACCCTCGGCTAAAAGTCGTACAATCTTCTCCTGACAAAACGGGTCTGTGGTCTGTGCCTGTATCACCCTCGTAACAATCTCGGATGTGACTGACATCACGGATATGAAAGAACGTGCTACTGCGTCCTAGTGACCTAACTCCTTCCACTTTGCTTTCCAGATGTCCGCTACATCGTCAACCGGTCTACGGCTCAACGCATCAGCAACTACGTTGGCTTTCCCCGGATGATACTGTATATCGAACTGGTAATCTTTCACAAACTCTAACCATCTGCGCTGACGCATATTCATCTCTCGCTGAGTGAACAGGTACTGCAGTGACTTATGGTCTGTGAACAAACGGAATTTCTCGCCCAATAAATAGTGCCTCCAAATTCTCAATGCAAAGACGACCGCAGCTAACTCCAGGTCGTGGGTGGGGTAATTCTTCTCATGCGGCTTAAGCTTGCGGGAAGCAAAAGCTATAGCCTTCTCCTCCTGCTGAAGTACTCCCCCAAGTCCTCGTAAGGACGCATCTGTGTAAACCAGGTACTCTACACCCGGCTTCGGTAAAGCAAGGACTGGTGCCGAAGTAAGCTTGTCCTTCAGCTCGTCGAAAGCCAACTGACAAGCGTCATCCTAGACATATGGTACCCCCTTGCGAGTCAGATTCGTCAATGGACCCGCTATTTTGGATAATCCCCGAATGAATCTCCTGTAGTATCCGGCTAATCCCAAGAAACTACGCACCTCTGTTCGTGTCGTGGGCTGTCCCCACTCCCTTACCGCTGACACTTTACTCGGATCAACTGCTATCCCCTGCTCAGAAATAACATGGCCCAAGAACTGTACCTCTCGCAACCAAAATCCACACTTCTCGTACTTAGCATACAACTGATGCTCTCGTAAAGTCTGAAGAACCTGCCTCAAGTGCTCGGCATGCTCCTCCTCAGAATGGGAATATATCAAGATGTCATCTATGAAAATAATGACAAACTGATCCAAGAACTCTCTGAATACTCAGTTCATTAAGTCCATAAATATGGCTGGAGCATTAGTGAGGCCGAATGGCATTACTCTGAACTCATAAAACCCATATCTCGTCAAGAAAGCAGTTTTTGAAACATCCTGCTCCTTAATACGTAGCTGATGGTACCCTGACCTCAGATCTATCTTCGAAAAGAAAGTTGCTCCCCTCAGTTGGTCGAACAGATCATCGATTTGAGGCAACGGATACTTATTCCGTATCGTGACCTTGTTCAACTCCCGGTAGTCCACACACAACCTCAGTGAACCATCTCTCTTCTTCACAAACAAAACTGGAGCGCCCCAAGGTGAGGTACTCCTGCGAATGAAGCCCTGACCTAACAGCTGCTCTATCTGATCTCGTAGCTCTCGCATCTCTACCGGATCCATACGGTACGGTGCGCGTGCAATAGGTCTCGTATCTGGTAATAGGTCTATAACAAGGTCTATCTCTCGACTGGGGGTAGGCCTGGTATCTCCCGAAACACGTTAGAATACTCCCTAACAACTGGGATCGAATCCAAAGGGATCACAACCTCCTTAGAGGCATCCTCCTCTATGTAATATAAATGAGCGGTCGAGCCTCCCTCTGGGTGAGGCATCGCCACTACAAACATCTCTTGCCCCGGAATGGCAAAAACAATGCTCCCACCGAAGCCATCAATCATGGCTCTATAAGCTGCGAGCCAATCCATACCAATAATAACGTCGTGCTCATGCATGTCTAAAACTAACATGTCTGCAGGTAATACCAGACTACCGATCTCTATCCCCACTCCCCGGCATATAAAGAAAATAAGTGACCCACTCCCCAATGGTGAGTCTACACACGTCACTGTGCTCTCTGCTGTGGCTAAAAACCCTAAGGCCTTCGCAAAATGCGTAGCTATAAAACAATGCGTTGCCCCCGTATCAAACAAAACCCGACCCATAGTACCATGGATAGGAAACATACCGTTATAGACACGTCCATATGGTGACTGCCATTGCTGCACTGGAGCTATTGGCATGGCTAGTAGGACAGCAGGAAAAAGTGGCCTCCGTGGCTCATTGCGGGCACCCTGCTGTTGTGGGGCCCTATAATCCTCTGGGCAATCCTGGCGCTTATGGCCATGCTTGTCACATACAAAACATCTGCCTCTGAAGTTCCTCCCCTTCTGACCCTGTTGCTGGCGGTGTCGTCCTTGCTGTCCTTGCCGACTTGGGACTTTATTTCTCTCTTGACAATTTTGACAACTATGGTCTTTCCTGCCACACTGAAAACGCTTCTCTCAAAACTTCTTCACTTCATCACTTCGTTGACTAGTCTCACCTTTTCCCTGGTCTTGCTGACCTTGAGGGGAAATTTGCGGAAAGACCCTGTCAGGGTGAGGGCAATCCCTCCACTTGTGGTCCGGCTGTAAACATTTATAGCAGAGTTTCTAAATTCTTCGTTCGTCGGATTGTAGTTTATCCCCAGTTTGGTTCGGACAAAATTGACGTTTGTGATCGTCCATTCCACAACCGAAACACCTCTTTGTGATTTCATTCTGAATCTGGTTTCGTTGGCCCTGACGCTTTTGGCCCTTTACAAAATTTTTGTTACTTGCGGAACTAACTCGGTCTTGAGTAGTTTGTTGTTGCAATTTCGGTGCCTTCGCACGACTGTCAGCTTTAGTCACATGCCTTTGGTTAACCTCTCTAGGTCTTTTGCCTCCTGTAAGTTGTATGCTGCGTTCTTGGTACTGTAAAACTGCAGTGGTAACTGCTTGTGCCATAATGCCCGCAATTTCGGTGATTGGTACCTTTTTTGGAGACACTTGAAACGTGAGTTGTCCTCGCTCGTAATCTTCCCCAATGGCCTTAGCTTGTTCTTCCTGGCGGGCCATCTGAAAGTTTTACAATTTCAACAGAATAAGTTTAATATTTGTATCGTCAAATCGCAGAAGTACGAATTCCCAATGATTAAAAATGAATACAACATTCCTAATGCTAGGGCTCTATAGCAAAAACGTTAAACTGAAAGCGAAATAAGCCGTACAGATCCTATGGACACTAGAACCTGATGCTCTGATACCACCTGTGACACCCCGCCTAATTAAATACCGGGCGATCACTCCTTTATTAAATTAAATCAAGGTGAACAGTTTGGTTCATTCTTAGCATCACTGTCGTAAAAAGAAACTTTCCAATTAACACCCTAAAATTAAGCTAAGTGTCAAAACCAATTTTAAACATTAACTTCCAAATTTTATTTAAAGAAAAGATTTATTTATTTATATAACAAAGATCAATGAATAAGATTCACGCCACAATAAACTGGAACCAAAAATCGAATATATAAAACATCCATCAACGAATGTCAACATGCGAAAAAATAAAGTAATACATTCATCCTGAACAAAATCCCATAATAACGAATTAGGAAACAACTGAAATAACAATGTCCCAACATAAAGAAATAATGGAAAGGGCTACACATGCCCATCTGAATGAAAGTGCTAAGAGTGGATCTGAATGAACGAAGTCGTCTAATCAAAAGACCTGCAACTCCCACCTAAGCTGCAGCGCGTTCCTTCCAAGAGATCCTAAGCAAGACGCCCCTGTGGCTGGGCACTTGAAATACATACATATATATACAAGGGGGAGAGGGAGAGAGAAAACGGGTCAGAGCCCGAAAGTGTGTATGATTTAAAATTTGTTTAGCAAGTATTTAAATTGATACAGGCCAATGCAACAACATATTAGTTCGACGCTCTCTTGAGAAATTCTCACCTCTCTTCTAATGTGCACGCCTATCGTACTATCCTTCCCAAATGGTTTAACTTAACAATTTTTATCATACTAACCTTCCCAATAATTTAATTTAACTTAACTTACTCATAAGTTTTCAAAACCGGACAATGTCATTGTTTAAAAAGGTTACTTTCAACTTGTAGCACAACTCTCGTTTTAGCTTCATCAATTTATAAAGTTCCCAGTGACATATTATATTCTCGCAAAACAGTATTTATTATTTGAGTCAACTACCATATCCTACTTATCAAATCAAAGTAGGCAGTTTAAATTCCATAATCTCATATATATATTAACAACACGAATAATATATATATATATATATATATATATATATATATATATATATATATATATATATATATATATATATATATATATATATATATATATATATATATATATATATATATATATATATATATATATAACAGCACCCCAACTAAAGCTATGGTGCGTGCACACTTCCACTATCCCAAACCCCATACCACTCATATCAAGGGGAATACAAATTCGGAATCACTCTCGAATTGTATTAGCACATACACAAACAATAGTGAGGCGAAGCATAGATTCCAAGTCACTAAGAGGATGGCACATACTCGCGTCTCTTAGGACCGTCTGAACTATTAATTCAATAGCCTGTACCAAGGATATCTATCTTCTAGGGTACAAGTCAATATCCCCCATAAAGGTCCCATCGAGATAAGACTTGTCCCAGCGCGGTAACCTCAAGGATAGCAAGTAGCGCGGTATGTTTTTCACATGTATATAATATATGTACACACATTCATATAAGTATACCAATTTCATTATATTAATATAGGTTCCTCTCATTACCCATAATTACCACATTTATCCTTAATTTCACATAATTAGTACAACGTATAAGGTTTCGACTCTAACCTTAACTCGAAGGGTTTTCTCACTAGTTATGGGACACTCACGGGTTCTATCCATCCAAGTAACAAATTCACTAGGTAGGCGTCTAATCACTATCGTTAGTATTCGACGTAATCTCTCACTTGAAATACGTAGTCTCATCATTCCTTAAGTAATTGTCCCTAAAACCCAATTATCGTCACATAATAAAGGTCTCAACACTTAACCATGTGTCCTACTGGTCACTCCTATATCCCAAAATATTTTATTCATAATGCCCAAGAATTATTTCATGATAAATTAATTTCAACTAATCAAACATGCGGAAATAAGAGGCTGCCAGGAAGGGTCGATCGATCGACGGCTGGGGCTCGATCGATCGAACCTTCGATCGATCGACGCTCTAGGGTCGATCGATCGATCAAACAGGTATTTCGATTTCTGCAGAAGTGCAGTTACGGGTTTCATCAAAATTCTTCATCCAAATACATATTTTCCAACATTAATCGTCCCAAATCTTATACTACAATCATAGTAATATATTTCCAGATGTTTCTAACGTTAAGCATGCGTGTTTCCATAATTAATCATGGTTAAACAACCCAAAATCCATCTAATCATCAAGAACCCTACAGTTTTCTTAACTTTTGTTCTAATCAGTTTTCTCCAGAATTTCCTTCTACATAATCATTTAAAATCCGTGGGTTAATCATCTACATCCCATAAGGTTTCCAGAATATGGTTTTAATGACTTCTACATGCAAATTCCTATCAAGAATTGGGGTTTTCTTCCATAGATTATACTCCTAATCATTCCTAGACTAATATGAATATTGCACCAACGAAAATACGCAAGTTAAACACTTGCCTGGGATTTTAGAGGTCTGGTTTCCTGTTGATTTTGGTGTGGTTGCGTTCTCCTCCTCGAGATCTACGTGTTGGTGGTGACGGCGGTGCAAACGGTGGTGTATTTGGCCTTGAATCACCTTGAGAGCTCTCTCCTCTCTTCTCCAATGGACGTACTACGGTTATGAATGTTCTAATCCTAAAAGGCTGACCTAAATAGCTGCTAAGGATGGCTGAAATTCGTGGGTTTAATTACCCTATTTTGTAAAATGACCAAAATGCCCTCCCGAGTCACTAATTAGGCCTGAAAACATCCCGAGACCCAAACTAAACCCCCGGGTACACTTTTCTGACTATCTCGACCCTTTCGGACGCGTTGGCGCACTCAAAATGACCATACGAATAACTTATAAAATATTCACTTTTATATATTAATAATTAGTCCCGACGCGACACGGGCGCGTCCCAACTAAAGTACCCAAAATTGTCATTTCATTCACTCGTGACATTTAATATAACCAATAACATATATTACTATGCTCATAAGTAATATTCAACAAGTTTCCCATAATTACTAACTCTAGTCACGTTAATAATTATAACATAATTAATTTCCGGATTTTTATTAAATAAATCATCACATTAAATTTAATAAATCCCCAAATTAAATATAACATAAAAATACGGGGTATTACCCATATATTGGTTGAATTGGAATCTTGAAATTTAATTAGATAAATTGTTATTATAGGTTGAAAATATTCCTTATGTGATTTATTAATTTTATTAATAATTGACACCACGGGGATGACGGGATTGTTGGGATAGTTATTGCTCTCACCTTATTTTAGGTTGCTTGCTAGGTATGAGACTAGTATGTAGGCCTTAGTTGTTGGTAACGCTTTCTAGGTATGGAAGTAGTCAGTATAGGTTTTATGGATGGATAATTCTGGGGTGGGGCTGAATTGTACGTCGTTTTTGTTGGATCGTGAGCCTAGGTGCGAGGCTAGTGGGTATTCTTTCAAAATGTTAGGCTAGGATAGCTTACATTTTGGAGACCTCTAGGTATGGTACTAAGGGTAGTTTGAGAAATTTATTCTCGATAAATGGTGGTGCTAATACAAAATAATGAGAACTTGAGAAAATTGATAATTAATGCCTAAGACAAATAACGGGTACTTAAAAAATGAATTTTGCATCGCGAGTATGTGCAGGGCTGACAAAATACGGGGCGACTGGTTATAGCGGCGTGGGTGTGTGTGACGTCACGAGTACGTGCAGGGCTAACAGAATACGGACGAGCTGGCTATAGTGACGTGCCATGCGTGGAACCTCACGAGTATGTGCAGTGCTAACGAAATTGGATGAACTGGCTATAGTGAGGGGAATGTGTGTGGTGTAGTTCTTAAGCGGATCAGGAGTACGTACAGGACCTGAAATAGGGTGAGCTGGCTATACTGGTGTCGTATAAATTAATTTGATTTAATTAATTAAATTAAATTATGGGATCTAGTGTTATGTTGAAATATCATAATTGAATTTAAACATCGGGGTGGCTTAGTGATATGGATAGATAGTGGTAGTTATTTTATTCGCATGTTAATTTATACCTCGTTTAAATTAAAATATTCTATTATGATGTTTATCATGTATAATGCTATTGTATGGTTTAAGGACCCTAAATGGGAGGAGTAGCTGTATTCATGTGGTGGACTCTGACCCATTGCGTTGATTAATATTTCATGTATAGTTGAGGGAGTAACTACATAGGATATATTGGAGATCTTTGGAGCATAGTTGGAGATTTATTTTATCTGCTTTAGTAGTTTACACTTTCCATTCCATTGTTTTATTTTGAGACATTATTTATGGGTTTTTGGTGAGCCATTCGGTTCCACAGTTGTTTATGGATTTCAGCTAGAGATTTGTAGTGGGTTTATTAATTGGATGCTATTTTATAAAATTTGTGTTGGATTTATTTTGGAGATAGCTTGGTGATGGATTTTAATATTTCATGAATGGTTATATTTGTTGAAAATTTGAGGATATCTTGTGATTTTTTTTTAAATGTCTCATATATCTGTCATATGCTAAGAATGGTATTTAATTTAGTAATGTCCGACGTATTTTGGTTTCGCCCGACGCCGGAATGCGTGGGGCGTTACAAATCTCCAATATCCTTTTAGGATCATTTTCAACTACCCCTCCCCCTTCCCCTTAAATAAGAAGTTTTAATTAAAATCTTTTGTCTAATATCCTTACATTGAAATTTTTGAGACACTGGTATATTATTTTTTTTTAAAGTAGAGGCTTCAAGTAAGCACAAAAATGGGATGGTATTTCCAATTTTCAAATGTAGCATCACACAGTCAAAGTTGTACATCTTACCACTTCTCCACTCATGATTTTTAGATAGCATAAGTTTTTTCAACATTCTCCAAATCATGATACTATAAACCTCACATAAACATTTTATGAGTTTATACACTCTTTTACAAACTTAATGAAGCTTTGAATGCTTTGTATAAAACCATACGTTTTTGTTATTCCTTATAAAATGCAATCTAAACAATGTATAGTGTGGTGAAACGTGCAACATGATATGAGAATATATATTCAAGCATAAATTCTCTAAAAAATTATAAGACTTAAACGAAAATATAATCGATCTCATAAAGCATATGTCATATTCCCAAACAAAGAAAAAATGATCAAATAAGCCATTTTAATATATGAAAGTTTGTCATGGAGTATTTTATCTAAAAAGATATATATATATGATTGTATTAAATTTCTATTTGAATTTTTTGATGAAAGAAATGCACAACCACCAAAAAGTATGACATAGGATTAAAAAATATACATGAAGCATATAATTCTAACATATTCCTAAAAACTCAATCAGTCACGAGAATAACCAACGAAGTCTTAAGGTAATCAATATAGAGAACTCATAAAGGTTAAGAAAGATTAAAAGAGTATGTAATGCCTAAATACAAAATAGGCAAACCAAGGATAATAATCATATATAACAAATATCAATCTAAGTAAAAATGAAAGAACTTTTAATATGCACATGAATATAACAAACATGGATCAATAAAAAGATAAACTAGATGTGGCAATCCTAAAAGAATATTTTTGTAAAACTAAAACAAAACATTCTGAAAAACAAAATCTTTTCGAATTGTTCAAGATATGAAGAAAGAACAAATGAAGAATATAAACAATAGATATGATACAAAAACTCATGTACTAATCAAAAGCATATAGCTTAGAATAAGATATATGAAATGAAGTGCTAACATAGACTTTTGCTAAAACAAACAACCGCTAAATTTTAGAGGTGGAGTGGACCAATTTCAAAATCCTTTTAGTCTCAATCATAATTTGATTTGAAGTTTACTTTATTACCTATACATGGCTCACATGAGGAGATTTGAAAAAAGATGGGACAAGGGGCATATTTTCGTTCACTTTGTCTATTTTTCTAGGGTCCTTTTTCTAAAAAAATATGTCATACTTTTAACCCAAGTGTTTCTTAAATGGGTTTGGGAGAATATTTATTTGACTTAAAAACTTTTTGAGCCTTTTGGTTCCTCACAAAAATTTTACAACTCCTACCGTGATGCAAATGTAAAGTTGGTTTGAGTGCAGAAAAACTCACGCAAATGACCGACTTTGTGACAATGATCACATATAAAAGGTTTTGGTCGAGCCATAAGGGTTTAGATTTTATGATTTTTTTTCAACATGTTGAAATTTATTCAACTTGTAATAAAAAATATTTAAGGTTACCGTTTATATGACAATAAGAACAAATAAAGTCCTTTGGTCTCTTATAATTAAGCATATAATTTTTATTAGCATAAATAGGAGGAACAAAGTTCTTCCCTTTAAACGACTGACGCCATGTTTCCATTTCTTTTGAGAATTTTCATGAGATATTTCAAGAGGTCTTATCTCATTTTATGATGAAGGTTTGAAGAAAATAGTCACTCCTATAGGAATATATAGTTTGCTAGAATCCAAGTATTTTTGAAAATTTTCAATATTTTTTAAAAGATTGACATTAGATTCATCACAATTTTAATATTCCTTTTTTGAAGTATCCAATGAGGTGGTCAACTCATCGTTTTCTTTTATCAACACAGACACACATTCATCCTCTTATTTAGGACTATCCTTTTGTTCTTTTAACTCGTCACTGAAATCTAAGAGGCCATTAAAGTGACATTAAGGGCTTTGAATTTAGAAAATAAGGAATGACCATGAGCTTAGAAAAAAAATCATTTTCTTCTTTTATAAAAATAATATCATTAGAAATTTTTATGTTCTTATTTTCAAGGGTTTTGATATTTTCTAGTAAAATATCATTTTTATTGGACAACCAGAAAGAGGAATGATCTTCACCCTTCTCAACTACCCTTTCTTCTTTAAATATTTTTTAGTATTACGTGCCCCATTTAAATCACTAATACTATCACACACGCTAAACTCCACTTTCACACAAAATGTGACCTTCCATCAGGTGGTTAAACCTAATAAAAACGAGGACTAGCTTTGATACAAGTTGAGAGTGAGCTTTGTGCACGGGATCAAAAGAGATGGTCTAATTAGAATTAATTTTAAATCTTAAAAGAGTTAAACCCAAAACAACCTAAAAGCCTTTGTGATAAAAGACTTATCAACTTTTAGAATCAACCATATTTTATAGTCTTAATTAATACAAATGATTTTAAAAATATAAAAAGCTAAAATAATCATACAACACCGGATGTACGAGGAAAAAATCCATAGCGTAAAAAACCTCGGGCCGATATGAACGAAAAATATACTATGGCAAAAATAAAAGACAACGACTTACAATTACACAATGAACTAACCTACCATAAATTATTTCCCACTATATCCTCCGAGGAGAGCGCCAATAGCTGGAGAACTCTACACAATTGGCACCGGTTTTGGACTCGTTTAATGCCTTCAAATCTCACGCCGCAAAATCTTCTTTATAGTGGAAGAATACATTTTGTTCCAATGGAATAAGTGAGAAGCCACCAATATATTTCTAATTTCCTAGGATGTGAGATTCTTAAAAGTTGATGGATGTTTTTAAAAGTGTCTGGCTAATAAAATAAACTCACAAGTATTTTTGAGATATAAAAAATATTACAGTCTCTTGAGAAAAAAATTGACAAATGTTTGTTAAAGTCTTGAGAGAAGGTAATGTAACTTAATTGAAGTAACGATAAGATATCTTAATAATACTCAAAGAAACTTGAAAAAAACTCTAGTGAATAACGATTTCCAGCTTATGTTTTTCTCTCTTAAAAACTCAAGCTTTAATAAAAATAACCTCTGTTTTGTTTGAAGAAGAAGGCGTTACGTAGCCAAAAAAACACAAATGATCTTGTGGACATAATATTTATAAATATATGATTTTCTTGTCCACGCAAAAAAGTTAAAAGCAAATTCACGCAAAAGATATGGATGAAAAAGTGGTTTACACAAAGTTAGGGACCAAAAGGAGCTCAAAAAATCTGTTAGATTTTTTGCTGGTCATCTCCGCGACGAATGAAGGCTCCCTCACAGAAGCGACCCAGGTAACACATGTACCATATTTTTGCACCATTTGAGTTTTGCACTATTCGCGACCAACGAAGAAAAGATCTGCTGCAGCGAACCAAAATAAATGTTTCTAGAAGTTTTTAAAATTATAAATAAATATTTTAAATACACAATATGACATTTTAAAATTTTGTTTATATAAGAAAGATATATGGTATGTGCATGGAAAATCTAAAAAAACCTCAACACACACACACACACACACACACACACACACAAACAAACTAGTTTAACACATTTTCTAATTTTTTAAAAAAATTAAATTTAATAGTGTTAAATCGTAGCTATTCTAAGTCATCTAAGTCCTTTAACTTTATGCTAAATAGTAATTATTATTGGTCTTGTCATGAGGTAGATCTTGGATGAAGAAGATGAAGAAATTTGGTCTTGAAATCTTGAGCACAAAGCTTTCGAGATAGACTATGACTCAAAGTGTTTTGGTAACGGAATAAGACAATACTAAAGCCAAGGGCACTTGAGCATGCTTGTACTCTTACAAGTATCCCGCTAATACTCAACTTGACCCATATGTTTAAGATACATAAATCATTAGTAATAAAGTTTATCATGTTACACGCAGTCTAATGTGCACTGACTCTTTATAGGAATAGGAGAAAGAATAGATTTTCTTCTTAGTGCTAACTGAATCGCACATAATTAGGTTGTATCATTAAAACTATTTCTTAGGATCTCCAACAATTTAGGTTGGGTTTCCATTATGATAATTCTTGTAGGTTTTAAAGCCCATTCCCATTGATGAACTTCTTATTTGCTCTCTAAGTATAACTTTTGTTAGTGGATCCTCAATATTTTTCTTTAACTTTACATAATCAATAGAAATAATTCAATTTGATAGAAATTGTTTAACAATATTGTGTGTAGGATGTATGTCTCATGACTTACCATTACAGTTACTATTTTTGTGCTCTCTCAATCACTGATTGGCTATCATAGTGTATTACGATTGGTGGAACTGATTTTGAGCAGGTTAGAATTTACTCTAAAAAGTTTTGAAGCCATTCCACTTCTTCTCTGGATTTATCAAAAGAGATAAATTATGATTCCATAATGGATCATGAAATGCATGTTTTCATTGAGTATTTTTACGAGATGACTGAACCTTCAAGAGTAAAAACATATCCACTTGTGGATTTGGAATCATTTGAGTAAGATATCCAATTTGCATCATTATATCCTTCAAGAACAACTGGTTATATTTCATAGTTCAATCCATCCTTTAAGGTATATCTTAAATATCTAATTACCCTTATTAAGTCCTTCCATTGATCTTTTCCAGTATTACTTGTATATTGACTTAGCTTACTTACTAAGTATGCTATATCAGGTCGAGTCCAGTTTGATAGATACATTAAGCTTCCTATTATATACAACATTTTAGTTGAGATATTCACCATTAATGATTTTGATATGAAGAGATGAATATACAAGTGTTTTCACCGGACTCGTGTTATATTTATGACATTCTTCAAGATTTTTCTCAATATAGTGAGATCGAGACAAAATGAGTCCATTGAAAGTTCTAGTAATTTTGATTCCTAGAATAACATCCGTTACACTAAGATATTTCATTACAAATCAATTATTTAACATATGTTTAGTAGAGTTAATGATATCATTATTTTTACAAATGATTAATATATCGTCTACATACAAACATACATGACACATCCTATCTGAGTGGTTTTAACGTAAGAACATTCCTCGTACTCATTTTTTTTGAAACCATTTGACATCATCACTTTGTCAAAATTTTCGTGCCATTTCTTTGGCTCTTGCTTCAAACCATAAAGTGATTTGACATGCTTCCAAATTTTTTTTTATTTACCAGGAGAAATGAAACCTTTTGGTTATTTTATATATATTTCTTCATCTAATTCACCATTTAAGAAAGCCATTTTGACATCTATTTGATGTACTTCTAAATTGTGTATTGCAATTAGCATACGTATGGATGTAATTGTTGTAACTAGTGAATAAGTGTCGAAATAGTAAATTCCCTCATTTTGCTTGTAGCCTTTGGCATAAGTTTTGCTTTTGATTTATCAATTGAACAATCTGCCTTCATTTTTCTTTTAGTTATAGATTTACATCCTAAAGGTTTGGTTCTGAGTGAAAGATCCGCTAATTCCCATGTATGATTTTGATTCAATTTCACTATTGATTACTTCCTTCCATATGAAGCTTTTGGATTAAATGGTACCTCTTTAACACTTTGAGGTTCTCTTTCTAACATATATGTTAATAAATCCAGACCAAACGACTTTAAAGTCTCATCCCTTTATAACTAAGTGTAGGTTCTTCCTCAATATCTTATTCATAAACTCATGGTTTATTGATCTTTGAGGATCACTATTCATAGTATCATGCGTTCTTTTATGAGAACTTGTTTCTTCTACATTTTTATATGAAAAAATATCCTAAAAAATGATGTATTTTTAGATTCAATAATTTTATTAACATGAATGTCAGGAATATAAATATTATGCACAAAAAGTCGATATGCACTATTATTATTCACATCACCGACGAAAACACATAAATGGTTTTAGGACATATCTTAACCCGTTTGGTGTTAGGAATAATTACTTTGGCAAGTCACCCTCACACTTTTAAATATTTATATGAAGGCTTAAGACCTTTCCACATTTCATCGGGAATTTTATTTTATTTTCTTATGAATTAATTTGATGAGAATATAATTAGCGAAAATCAAATTTTACCCCCACGTGTTGTGAGGTAGTCCAAAAATTATCAACATGGCATTCATCATCTCCTTTAAGGTTCGGTTTTTGTGTTTAGCAACACCATTCGATTGAGGTGAATAAGGATCGTTAATTTGGTGTATGACACCATTTTTGGAATAAAAGTCCTTGAACGAAGATTCATATTCACCATCTCTATCACTTCTTTGTACAATCTTAATGTTTTTGCTTAGATGATTCTCAACTTCATTCTTATAATGTTTAAACATTTAAATTGCATCATATTTTCTCCATAGTAGGTAAACATGGAAATATTTGGTGCAGTAGTTAACAAAATTAATAAAATACTTTTTACCGCATCTAATCTGTACAAATTTTAAGTCACATATATCGGTATGAATTAATTCTACAGGTTCGGTATTTCTAAAAATGTATTCTAGTTAATTTAGTTTTTACACATGTTTCACAATTTTGATTTGTGTCAATGATAAATTTATGAATTAATTCTAATTAAATATATTTACTTAATGTATTGTAGTTAAGATATCCTAAACTACCATGCCGCACATTCATAAACTCAAGCATATAAGAAAAATATGTTATTTTATTATTAATAATATTAATATTTGGTACAACAGTCATGACATTCATTTTGAACATCCCATAAAGTAAGTAACCCTTTCCTACATACATGCCATCGTCCGTGAGTACAAAATTATAGAAATAAAATAAAAGTTTAAACCCTTTCTTTCTTAGTATGAACCGAGAGACAATATTCGTTTGAATGTTCGAAACATGTAGCACATCGTTGAGAGAGAGTTCTTTGGCCAAAGTCATCTTTACCATGGAATTTCCTTGCCCTTCAACCTTAGAAGTGGAGGAGTTCCTCATGAATAGTTGTTATCCATTTTCGATTTGTTGGTAGGTAGTGAACATCTTCTTATATGAGAAAATATGGCATGTAGCGTCGATGCCCACCCTCTATTATTTTTGTTTCCCACCATATTTATTTCAGAGACAACCACTGAGAGATGTATACCAAAAACATCGTCAAATAGTTTCTCAAATCGTTCATGTGTGTTTCGACAACCTTTTTCTTGCAGTTCGTTTGCTTCATCGGTTTGTGTTAGTCCTTGGCACGATGTCTTACCTTGATGCAATTGAATCACTTTCCATTGAACTTTATAGAGGCATCACCACATTGATTTGTGCCTTCCCCGCTGTACTTCCTTTTACGGGTTTTTTGACCATCCTCTATCACATTTTCTTTAGTCACCATATGATTATATCCGTATTTATTTTATGATATCCAACAATCTTCCTCTATCCTTAACCGAACAATCAGGTCCTCAACCCCTATTTATTTATGTATGTGCTTGAAATATTTTTTTAAATCTTTTCAAGAAGGTAGAAAATTTCCAATTACCGCTGCCACTTGGAATGTTTCACTTAAAAATATATTTCAGCACTTATTTCATAAAAAAAATAATTGAATCTATTGGACTTGGCCAATACCTAAGAGTCCCATAACAACCTTGACATTTTTATTAGACTATACTGATTGTATAACATGTTGTCCAATCCGTTAAGGATGTAATTTTTGCATAAACAACAGAATGTGTTCTTATTTCTGCATTGGACAAAGTTATTTTATCCGTTTTCGTTTCACCAACCATGCATCTTCATCTAGAAACCTCTAAAGATTCAGAGTTGTGAGATAAAACAACATTTTCAGTTGCCATCTCTTGAAATCAAGTTCGTTGAATTTTTTGATTTTGCCACCATGGGTTGTATGAGACGGAATGGTCATAACAAGTTTGTGTTAATAGGATTCATCATATTATTTTCAGAGGATGAACTTGACATTTTTTGTTAGTTGTTACAAATTAATATTAACTTTTAGTTATGATACTAAAGTAGTAAGTAAACAAATTTTTGTTGTAAGCTATAAAAACAAAATTTGTATAACGTGATTATAATTTTTTTTTCTTCTCGAAATCAGGTTGTTAAAAACAAAACTATATTTTTGCATTCTAATATTATTTAGTAAAACAATATAAATGAACATGAGATTAATATAGTAATTAAAATTCTTTTAAGAATTTTGTCTTAAGATTATTATTCCACAAATATATTTTACCAAATAAGGCATATAAATATGAACACGAAAAACATTATAAAGATGAAGGAACTTACAGTTCGTGATTATAGTTATCACTTACGTTTGTAGAAGGTGATCGAGTAGAGTATTGAACACTGTCTCCATTATACAAAATTTACCCCCGCTATGGTGCTTATGACAATGGACAACATGCGTTTGCCTCCCAGGATGAAATGTCTCGAAAAGCGCAAAAAACATTGTAATGCACTTGCCCTATGAACCAAATATGGTGATATTATCCTTGACTCGAAGGAAGAAGAAAAATTAGTGAAGAAATGATTTTTCATAAAGGAGGGAAAATGCTCTTATTTATTGGCCCTAAAGTGCATTTTCCGAATAATCATGCATGTTTGTGAAGAGACACAACATATGGCTCAAATTTAATTAGGGCTGGCACTCAAGATTTAATATGAATGGAAACAACGAGGTTTTTAATGATGTTTTAATTTTAATTAAAACGACAACGTTTTTATTGACAAATTTAAACAATTAAAACCATGATGTTTTAGAATCAATTTCAACCCAATTTTCAAGCCCAAAAGTTTAGTAGAATACCCAAATAAATTTTTAATAAAAAGATAATGATGGCTCAAGAAAGACCCAAGACTCCCAGACCATCAACGGGTGGGTGACGCATGCGTGTGGGCTTTTGTGCCAAAGCCCAAACCATTCATAGTGCAAGTTAAAGGCTTGGACTACCCCGAGTGCATCCAAAACCTTGTGCCAAATAGTGGGTATATAACTTATATCCGTTTCTTGTAATTTTCCCATGTGGGACACAATTACTACACCAAGGTAGTTCATGATCTAAAGGGGTATTTTGAGATCAAATTTATCATTTTTTATCCATTTTGAACATATAAATATACCACGTTGTCCACCAAGTTAAGGGGAACGGTAGGTAGCTTAACCCAATATTTTTATGATGTGGGTCTCATAGTAATTAAGGATTAAATTTTAACAAAATTTGATTTGGTCAAAACTTAATTGGGTTAAAAACCAAATTCATTTAACAAGGTTATCTCAAATTGTTGCCCAAATTTGATGTTTTGCAATTTTTCTTTGAATGACTTGATTTTAATTTAAATTTATGTAAAGTTTTAAATGTGTTCATGCAATTTCATCCGGGATGTCTCTTTTTAGCCTAAATTTCTGAAAACCAAAAAACTGAATGAAATTGACCGAAAATCGACCTAACAAAAATCGATAGAAACCAAAATATATCGGTTCAAAGAATAGAAAAACTTACATGGTTGGTTTGGTTGGAAAGTACCTTACAAAATCGAACCGTACACACCCATACTTCTTAAACATGATTTCTTATCCCGAATTTAATTAATTAAAAAAAATTAAAAAATCAATAGATAAATTAAGAGATAAATCATTAGGAGGTTAAAGCCTCGAATCCTTGATGGAGAGAAACTGCCAGTGTTATGAAGAATATATGGTGTTCGTAATATTCCATAATTTTAAAGGAATCTAATTAATTAATTAATTAATTTTAGAAATTTGGGAGAATTTTAAAGTATTAAATTTAAATTTTAAAATATTTTGTATGTGGAAACTTCATATATATTTTCTCACAAGAAATATTTGAGTACAAATGGAATTAATACAATTTATGGATTTTATTTGATAAAAGAATAAGTTGGTTTGGATGTAATTGTAATTATATTAAAACAGGGCTTTAGGGATCCTTTGATAAAAGGGGAATAAATCAAAGGAAAAAGGTTATTAAATTAATTGGAAGAAAACTTGGAAAATTATTTATGTTAAAAAGTAATTAAGAAAAGGAATTAATGAATGAAATTAAAACTTGCTGGTAACAAAAAGTTTTAGGCAACTAAGCTTGATAGGGGGGGACTATAGCAGCGAGAAAAAGTCAATATAGCGGGGTCAATAAGCCACTACAACATCTAGGGAGTGAAAGAGGTGCCAGTTCTTTTTTTTTTGGTTGGGGTGTGGGTCTAGTTTTCTTTCATTTGATTATACGTTTGCCATTCTTATGCTTTCTCTCATTCTCTCCGGCAACAACTATACGCAAAACCTACTGCCTCCCATTCTTAATCCATCTTTCAACCCTTAAACCTTAACCAAATTCCCCAACAATTATATAGTTTCAACCCTAAAAATATATCTCTCATTTCAAGCCAACAATTGTAAAATTTTGTAATTATTTTGGGGTAACATTGATTCAATTTTAAAAGGTTTATGGAGATTATTTGAAGGGAAAATTTGACTACATTTCAAGGGTTTTTTTCTTTTGTACTATTGGGAGATATTTTTCATCAATTGAGGAGCAATTTTAAGTGATTTCTAGAAGGGATTACCTTACCATTCTTCTTCTAAAAATTTGGTATTTATATTCATCAATTCGAGGCATGATAATTCTACTCTCTCCTTTTGTGGTATAAATAATATTTTCTACATAAAGAGGTTTTTATAAATTATAAAAATTGTGTAAATATAATTAGGGTTTATCTTGTATTGCTTACATCTTTAAAATTATGATTTTTATAAATAAACCCAATTCATGAATTTTTATGCTAGATTAGTTTTAGTCTAAATGAGTATAATTGTATTTGATGCTTAAAATCGTATACGTGTAGTACAATTTCAATGACAAAGTTGGGAATTCTATCATAATTAAGATTACATGTTGTGAATTACTCTTTGATATGAAATTTGAAGTTTTCATTTCTAATTCTAATATAGAAAATTAGGCATGGATTATATGTTGAATTCTTACTAATTAAGTATGAAAAATTAGTATTTAAATAAGGGTTAATATTTTGATAAAATTTTGAGGATAAACCTTAATTCTTAATTGAGATTTCTCTCTTCACTATAATATACCTAACGTTAAAATATTGAATACTCCCATGGATAATAATTTATTATAAATCCCTTAAGATTATAAAAAGGTAATGGATGGGTGAGATTTGGTTATCTTGATTGGATTATTGGGCATGTGTAGAAGACTTATTGTAATGAACATAAACCCCATGAATTATAATAATTCTAAATATTAGGACATAAATTATATGTTGAACTTAACCTCCATATGCATTATTTTCTTTACACGTAAGGGGTGAGTATGAGTGATTAAGAAATGAAATAAATTTATTGAACATCATTCGGCTAAAAACTATGGGACGGATATAATTGTTATTATATTGCATTGCTCGGGTTAGAGTCATAGTCTTACTATAATATTTATATTTTATTGTGGTAGGTAGATGGGTATTTAAGTTGGGGAGTGAGAAAAGAAGGGTGCGTGGGTTTGGAGTGAGGGAAGAAGAGTGTGCCAATTAATTATGTCCGCGTGAGCTAAAAAATGGTGGACTTACGTGCTAGTGACCTGGACATAGTTGTTACACCGATCCCATAGTTGTTAACTGTCCCAACTCCAGATGCTGAGGGAAAGATTACTTTTAGATCTCAACAGCTTTCAGTGTTGATCTCCCATGTGGTGAAGGCAAGGTTGGATGTAGGCAGGCATAATAGACAAATTGAGGCACCACATCCAGTGGTACGGGCTCTCAAAATAGATTGAGAAAATATTTGGGGTGCATTCATGAAGAATGGTCCACCGATATTTTCAAGGTCGACAGATCCGCTAGTGGCTATACAGTGGGGTCAGGACATCGAACGCAATCTCAGGCTCTTATCTTGTACAGATATTCAGAGGCAGATTTTAGCCCCCTTTTGACAGATCTCCAGTGGTGGGAGTGTGTGACTACTACCAAGTTCAAGGATCAGATGACCTATGCCGAGTTCACTCATAAGATAAATGACAAGTATTTTTCGAGTCCATTCATACACAAAAGAAGATGGAGTTTCTTGCACTCCAGTAGGGGACTCGTATGAGACGGAAGAGAAACAACATGTTTTTTTCCAATTCCAAAAAGAATTTAAAATAACACTACAAACTTCAGTCATTAATTGATTTTTAATAACATTAATTTTTTTCAGTATGCTTGGCTGTTTAAGCTTTTATTTTATGGACAAAAAGGATATTTATTTTCGAAGAAAATTTAATTGATTTTCTTTGAAAAAGATGTCATTTAAAAAAAAAAAATTCTTTACTTCTGGCTTAGTTATGAATTCAAAATTAATTTTTTGATCTTAAATGTCACTAGAATCTATCATATCCATAAGCATAAACAATGATAAAAAGGGAATACCTAAAATAACTTATTGAGACAAATTTTTTTTAAGTAAAAAGGTAATGGACAAACATATTTCATTATTACAAATATAAACTTTGGTGAGTATATATTGAATATGCATATTATCACTACTAGCATTAAACAATGTTTGGGTGGTTTTCTCAAAATATTGAGGAGGGACTAATCCTTCTTGAATGCAGTTCACATTTACACCGCTATCAACAAGAGTGACAATGTTATTTAATGTATATTCATTATTAATAACAAGGTTAATAGATATGTACGATTTTTGATTTGGTACATGGTTAATTATATTTAAATAATCAATCACTACACCAAAAGGTCAAATTGTCACTTTTTAGTCGGCCACCCTTGTCACGGTCATTGATCGTGATAAAAAAATACGCATTTTTTATCACGGTCGATGACCGTGACAAGTCCGTGATAAAGGCTTGTCACGGTCAATGATCGTGACAAGTAAAGTTATCAGGGGCTTGTCATGGTCATTGATCGTGACAACCTTATAAAGTTGTCACCGTCAAAGACCGTGACAGGTTCATGACCACTTAATCAGTAAAAAAACTATTCCCTCTTCTTTTTTCCCACCATTTTCACTTCCCTCTTTTTTCTCTCTCTAAGCGACTGCTCTCTCTCTCTCTCTAAGCGATTTTTAGGTTTTTTCCTCTCTTTCTCTTTCCTTTGTATATATATATGTGTGTGTGTATGGGTGATGTGTGTGTTCATGTACAGGTGTGTGTGGGGGGGGGAGAGGGGGTGGGGGGTATGGGGGTGGTGTGTGTGTGTGTGCAGGTGGGTGAGTGTGTGTGTGTGGTTACAGGTGGTGGTTGGGGGGGGGGGGGGAGGGGGTAGTTGTGGGGCAGGGGGTGGGGGAGGTGTATACGTGTGGGTTGAAATTAATTGTTAGGACCTGTTTGACAACCCAATACCCAAATATATGTTGTACCCTTAAGTATAAATACCCAAATATTGTTGGCTAATACATAATGATTCTCCCCGTGTTTAAGAGGCTTAAAGTTCAATTTGAGAATTTTCTCACGGAATAGTCATAATAGGAATTGGAATTGGGACTTATAATTGTTATTGTTAATTTAATTATGACTTTAATTGGATATATATGAGTTGAGAGCCTTTAGATTCCCCTTATTAATTGTTGGTTTTGAATTAGTAAGTAGTTAGTTTGAATTGATGTTTAGGATTTTTAGTAATTGTACATATTAGATTTTGTTGTTTTGGAATTCAGAATTAAGTTGTTAAACATCAATATTACACTGTGACAGTTGAAACGCACAAATTGATTAATAAAATATAGCTTTAATTGTAAAACTTTAATGATGATATATTTATAAGACGCGATGAAATGAATTAATTGAGTAGATGAATTAGAAAGAGTATGAGATACACATTTGTTGGTTTGTTGTTGCGTTGCTATTGGATTATAGTGGACCCATGTCGGGTTGGTTAATTTTGAAAGTGGCATGACCACTGAATTATTGTCCAAATTGGGGGGGGGGGGGGGGGGGGGAGGGGGGGAGTTTTCAACTTTTTTGTAAAATTAATTTGTGTCATGAACAATATATTATTAATTCATATATATATAGTATGTTTAATTTATGATAATTAAATGAAATATACTTGAAATTACATATAGTGCGCATAGATACTAGCCTTCTAGTTCTTATGCGTACGCATTCAATAGCCCTTAGACCCGTTCGAGAGTCATTACCCCTGTAATGAGATCTCTTGAATTGTCCCATTTGGACAGTTTGAGACTGCATAATTTTTGTATAATAATATTCTTAGTGGCTTAAACTTGTTTCTTTTGGAGGAAGTTCTGCAGTCGTATCTAAATGTTCTCTGGATACATACTAGATTGGCAAGTGTGAGTGTTATTTCAATTGATAAATTAAAATAACACTTACACTTGCTAATCTACGTCTTGTACTGGATAACTATAGGAATATGCTGCCAAATATTTCTCAAATCGTAACAATGTGAATGAGCTGTTAAGTATATTACAAAAATATGCGGTCTTGAATGGGATAAGGCCACTCACCCTTTAGAGGAGATGGAGGAAATATGAATTAATGTTATAAATTGAATTTGAATTTGAAATTTAAAAATAGAATATAAATAAGACATAATTAAATGAAACATACTATAAATCTAAGTTTTGTTTATACTAATCCACGAATATACGCTTCTTACCTTTAATAGGTGATTGTTTATAGTAGCTGTGATGGGATATCCTAAATACAAAGAGTGGATGGATGAGACAAATAAAATGGGGGATGTGTTTCGCAGAGGTACTAATGAATTTGTGAAATACGCAAAGAGATGTCATAACGATGAAGAGTTTATGTGTCTGTGTACTAGGTGTGAGAATGGTAAGGTGTTTGAGTGAAAAACAGTTGAACTACATTTATCAAGATGGGGCATGCTAGATAATTATCTATTTTAGAGTTTTCACGGTGAATTGATAGTTCTTTTTGTCCCCGAGCAACCTTCACAACAACCTTCAACAAGTAGGATAGATGTTGAATGGGATGACGTAGATTATAATATGTTAGATGATTTAGTTGATGACGCGTACGACATTCATGAAGTGGAAGAGAATGAGGTCACTGATGATGTACAAGGTTCATATGCTCATGAAGATATCAGGATAAACCTTGATGATGACTACCAAAGTTTAAAATATAAGGTGACCCAACTGTTATACTCTGGCTTTGAGAAAGATCAAACAACTTTACATACCATGGTTGGTTTGTATAGTTTGAAGACCCAATACGGTTTGTCAAATAATAGCATAACAGGAATTCTGAATAGGGTGAAGGGCTTGCTATCTAAGGAGAATACGCTCCCAAATAGCTATCCTGTTATGAATAATAGTTTGAAAGGTTTGGGAATGAAGTATAAATCGATTCGTGCTTGTGTGTATGACTGCATACTATACCGAAAGGAGTATGAAAATCTCAATCGGTGTCCGGTGTGCGATGAACCTAGGTATGTCCAATCTACTGGCAAGGAAGTCTCAAGCTCAAAAGTTCCTAAAAAAGTGTGGAAATATTTTCCCGTTAGGCCTAGATTAAAGCAATTTTTCACAGTACCATGGATAGCGAAGGCAATGACGTGGCATGCTAGGGCAGAAGTAGGGGATAATCTCATGCGTCATCCTATTGATTTTACAACTTGGAAGAGGATGAGTTATGAGTATCCCGATTTTTCTCGAGAACAGCGTAACACTCGTTTAGCTATATCAACAGATGGTTTCAATCCATTTGGAAATCTAAGCGCCTATTAGAGTGTATGGCCAGTGATCCTAGCCCCACTCAACCTCCCTGCTTCACAGTGTATGAGACCTAAATTTTTGATGTTGTCTTTGTTGATACCCGGGCCAAAGGCACCAAGTGATGACATGGATATCTATTGACTCCTTTGGTAGAAGAATTAAATGAGTTGTGGGAAGAAGGTGTGCAAGAATTTGACTCTTTTAGAAAAGAAGAGTTTACGCTGAAAGCTATGTTGATGTGGGCAATTCATGATTTTCCAGCTTATGGGGCATTATCCGGTTGTGTAGTACATGGTTATTTAGGGTGTCCTATATGTGGAGAGGAGACTGAATCTCTTTGTCTCCCCGCTAGATCAAAAAATGTATACCATTGCCATAAGAGGTTTCTACCCCCCGCTCATAGTTTCAGATTTGAGAAAGTTTCCAATTTTTTATCGTGAGGGGTTGATCATAGGCTACCTCCGAGAAAACTTTCAGGTTCAGAAATTGAAATTAAACCTTCTGAATGTGGCCCTAATATGCCAGGTAAGAATCCTAAATTTAAGAATGTCAAGCATAAGAAGATCCCAACTGGGAATGAAATTGAGACAAGAAAGGCATGGTCTAGCTGGTCAAATTTATTTGACTTGCCTTATTGGAAGAATAAACCGGCGCGCTATGTATTGGATGTGATGCATGCAGAGAAGAACATCACTGAACATATTGTTGGCACATGCCTTGGGGGGAGTCATTCGAAGGATGGAGAAAATGCACGAAAAAATCTTAAATTGTTGAAACTTAAGCCCCAACTATGGTTGAAAGAAGATAGTAGGGGAAGGACAATAATTCCCCCTGGCGCGTTTACTTTGACGAGTGGGGAAAGGAAGGTGCTTTTAGACACAATATATAATTTAAAGGTTCCATATAATTTTTCATCTAACTTGCAAAGGATTGTGAATTATGCTACCCATGATTTACATAAGTGTAAGTCCCATGATTGGCATATGATCATGCAATTGGTTCCTCTACTGTTTAAGCACCGTTTCTCCAAGCACAAGGATTTTCGGAGGGCTATTATGCAAATTAGTATCTGCTTCTCACTTTTGTTGGAGAAGGTAGTCAATCTAGAACACATAGTGGCCGCAAAATTGGTGGAGACCGAAGCGATTTGTGTGTTAGAGAAGTACTTTCCCCAATCATTCTTCGATATAAGTGTTCACTTGTTGGTACACCTATGCGACGAGGGATGTCTTTGCAGTACAGTTAGATATCAGTGGATGTATCCATTTGAAATATTAATGAAAGTTTTCAAAGATTACGTCAAGAATACACGATACATTTCAGGATCAATTGCAGATGAATACATCACCGTGGAGTCATCAATCTATACTTGGGAATATATGCCTGACTCGACCAGCGTTGATGACATTGATGAGTTCCTCGATGAGGGTGGTCATGTGATGGGCAAATGAGTGAAATTAACAAGTTTACAACATGAACAACTAGCTCGTTATCTATTTGACACACATGAAGATGTCGAAGAATGGAAAAAGTAAGTTTAAATTATTTTAAGTTTTAGATTATTTTATATATGATTAATTTTGTAATACGTTTGTTACATTAATTTTATGCAGAACGTATGAAGCCTGTGAGAACAATAAAAGACAAAAAACAATGGCACAATCAGACAACGAATTTAGGCTGTGGCTATCACACGAGGTAATTATAATAAAAATGGCTGTTGTATAACGTTACATTACAATAAAACTTTATAACTAACCTAATTAATTTATCTATATTCTCAACTCTTAAAGATAGGTGATGCGACATCAAGGCTTACTCGTCTAGTCACTGGACACTTGTTCATGGCACAAGAGTACAAAAAGTATCGATTAAACGGTTACATATTCGATGCAAGGGTGTACGAGAAGAGTACAAATGCATAGAACTCGAGCATTTCATACAAGGCTCTTACTTTCTTTCAAGCGAGCACAAAAGATAAAAACCTAAATATATTTGAATTGGACTATGTAAGCTTCAAAGAGGTTGTATTTTACTGTGATTGGGTAAGAGTTGAGGATAAAAATGCTTGTAAAGTTGATCCTGACACCAATTTGATCATGATTGACTTGTCCAAGTTGAAGTGCAACGAACACGTGAGCGATGCCAATTGATAATGAGATTAAGGAGCGACAATTGGCATCTCGCTAATCAGGGAGGGAAAATCGGGCAAAAAAGATGGACGTGCACTACTCCGGCCGAACGTCTTACACCGAGGTGGAGCACATGATGATAAGTTTTTATTTTTCTATAATTATAGAAATATGTTATTCTGAATTATTTTACTTCGCGTTACTTACTAATTTTGCATTATTTTATTTCAGGGGACGGGGAGTGGCCTTGGGAGTAGGCCACATAGGCTCGATGCCTATGTGGCAATTCAGACGAAGAAGGACAAGGATAAGGAGGTGTCCCCGAGCGTCGCGACCACTATTGTAAGTAATCCGATGGTTTAATTTTTGTGAATTACGTTATAATTTTTTTATTTACTTATTTAACTAATCATGTGCTTTTTGTCGTTTCAGGAAAAGCTTAAGGAAGTGCATGAGTCGTAGTCTGATGCCGATAAGGCATCTTTATCCACGGACGCACTCAGCCAAGTGCTTGACGCTGGTCGCAAGGGACGGACTAAGGGGTGAGCTCACGGGTGGGAAAATCTAGGATCACCGGAATGGAGACGAGCAACACCGAGTTGGTTCGTCAGGTGGACACACATGACGCGAAGCTATCAAGGTTGGAGGCGACGGTCCTAAATATGTATGCACTCATGAAGCGTCAGTTGGGCAGAAAGAGCAAGGGCAAGGGGAATGAGAAGGTGGTGGAGGTGGAGGAGGACGAGGACGTGGACATCGCTTATTCATCGCCGATACGCGCTAACTCACTGCTTGATGATCAAGTCCCCTACTTGGCTCCCGTCCAGCGGCCTATGTCAACAATCGGTTGGTCGAGCGTGTTTTTACGCGACATATATGATGGCCAGCGGATAGCGAGGAGCTTGAGGGACCCGAATACCGTCGAGGGTATGACGGTTCATGGACGTAACCTTCAAAACATCGAGGCCAAGGTTCTCGTCATGCATGTGATACCTAAAAAGGAGAACTCTCCATTGTGGTTGCGCAAACAATGCGGCGTGACGCATATTGAGGGGTGTCTCTATGCGTATATCGTGCAACCTTCCTTCCTCCTCGAACCTACCCCAGACACTATGTGGTTACATTATTTGTATCTATTTTTATTTGAACACTTGGATTATATTTGAATTGTTTTGATTTGTTACATTTTGGTTTGGATATGGATGGCATTTTTATTTTATTTGGATATGGAAATATATATGCAATGAATTTGTGCATTCTTTCTATTTTATTTGGATATATGCTATTTGAACATATACAATTTTGCAAATATACTGTTGGGCAGTGGTAGTGGCCAAACTGTCCAACATATTTTTTTTTAAATTCTGCCCATATTTGTCACGATCATTGACCGTGATAATTTTTTAAAGGTTGTCACGGGTTTGTCACGGTCTTTGACCATGAAAAAACTTATCAAGGTCAAAGATCGTGACGTGACCATGACAAGTCTAATGAACTTGTTACGGTCAATGACCGTGACAAGTCCGTGACAATAAAAGTTATCACTCCCAAAATTATCACGGTCATTGACCTTGACAAGTTGGATTGTCATGGTCAATGATCGTGACAATCCGGCAGTTTTGGTATAGTGAATCGATTCTTCATTATTTGAAGTTTCAGGATTAGAATGATGTAAGTCATTCTTGAGAATATTAATCTCAATTTGCATATTATGCTGTTGATCTTTTAATTGTCTTAAGTCACTGTTAAGAATATTAAATTCATTTTTTATATCTGTGAGATTGGCAGGTTTAGAAAATTTTGGTTTATTCTCCATCGGTTAAATACTTCTTTAAGACTTTAGTGTTGAACCAGAATGTGAGAATTTGATTGTTTCTCTTTAAGAGAATTGGCATAACAAGTTTTTATTAACTTGAGCTTGGTGTTAGTGTTTGTCACTTGATTGATAATATCGATCATAGACTGTTGTTGATTTGTAAGAACATTAATGCTTAATCTATTCATCTAAAGAATAGATTGAAGATGGTTACATTTATCCCATTATGTAGTCATCTTCATTCTATTCTTCAGATGAATGGATTAAGCATTAATGTTGATACAAGTCAACAATAGTCTATGATTAATATTATCAATCAAGTGACTGACACTGAAACTAAGCTCAAGTTAATAGAAACTTGTTATGCCAATTCTCTTAAAGAGAACCAATCCAATTCTCACATTACGGTTCAACATTATAGTTTTCAAGAAGTATTTAACCTAATGGAGAAGAAACCAGAATGTTCTAAACCTGTTAATCTCACAGATTTAAAACATGAATTTCATATTCTTAAGAATGACTTGAGAGAATTAAAAGATCAACAATATAATATGCAAATTGAGATTAATAATCTGAAGAATGAATTACATCATAATAGAAGTTTGAATACTTCTAAAAATCAAATTATATCTTTTATACATCCTCCAACAGAGTCATTGTCCTCAGACCTTGGTAATTCTAGCCAATCTAACAATTGTAATTTAGAAGCCAATACATTTCTGAATTTAAAAAAAGACCATAAACCTCTCACCAAAACTTTTGATTTGAACCCATTATATAAACAAGGTAATTATACCAATCTGATCCTAAATACTATAGGAAGACAACTCAATAGAATTGAGATTTCTACGGAGAATATTGTCAGTAAAAATTCAAAAAAACCCGATTAAAGTAGTTATTCTAGACTAACCTTTAATTCCGCCACCTATGGATAATAAAGGATTTAAAATAAATAAAAGAAATGAAGAATTCACTTCCTAATTAAAAGAGATTGAGAAAAATCTCAAATGATTAAGATTAAATACTTTATCTCATTATGATTCTGAATCAGAATTAATAGTCTTTCCTGAAGAAATTCATAATTTTGAATCTTCTTTCAAATGAGACCAAATCAATAAAATTAATTATTCTCATAGGAATACCAATGGGTTTTTAAATAGTCGAAAGAGTTTAATTAATAAAAAGCTATTTTTTAATTTATATAAAATAGTTGTGTTTTAAAATAAAAGCCATTTTATATATTAAAAATAATTTATAATTATGAATAAGATATGTATATATTTTATTATTGGTGGTTGATACTTTATGAGGGTCATTTTAGGAAAAACAAGTGCTAATAAAGGTGAGTTAATGGTAAACTAACGGAAAGCGTTAGTTTGGAGGTCTAACCCTAAGAATGTAAAATAATTGGTGTTCGACTCAATAACCAATAATGAACGGGGAGCAAGATCCAAATAACCCGACAAAATATAAGCAATGGGTCGTTTGTTTTTGACTTTTATGTATAAATCCGAATAATTCAGACTTAAAGATATTAATATATTGTTTGTTTTTATTAAAATAATAATATGTTAACAACTATATTTGCTTTTGAATCGTTAAGATGTCAAATTATCTTTGAATCATTCACAGATAATGTTGATTTCAATACCGAGAATTGGGCTCTGACAAAGGATGGTAACTTCTCTATCAAATCAGCTTGTCACTTGGTGAGGGTGAAAGGTTGTATTCAAAGATCTTTTTATCTCATTTGGGACAAGAGGATTTGCCCTAAAATTTCAATTTTCATGTGGCGGTTACTCCATAAAGGGATAGCTATAGATGAGTATATCAAAAGCATCCATATCCCTTTAGCTTGCAGATGTAGATGTTGCGCAATCAATTATGAAGATGATATATATCATCTCTTTTGGAGTAGTGAACTTGCTCAAACTCTTTGGAATAGATTCTCTAATATTCTTGGCCTTAGGATGTCTTCATCCAATTTTAGTGGCAACTTGACGATATGGTGGATTAATTCAAAGGGTGATAAGATTAGGAACATCTTATGTCGTATCATCACAACTTTCATTTGTTGGTATTTATGGTGTGCTCGGAATGAATCCTTTTTTGAAGGGTTACCTATGAAGGAATCTTTGATTGTTGACCGTCTTTGTGGAAAAATTAAGATGGCTTTTCGAATATTTCCTTTTAAGGGTTCTAAAACTAGATTTTGTTTTGATATTCTAGAAACTCTTTGTAACATAGGTGCTTTTATCTCTCATACTTGATGTAAGCCATCGGTGGGGGGCTTTTCCCCGCTTTTATCTATGTTATAGTTGATTTTAAAAAAAAATAAAAAAATTTAACAAAATACATCACTTTAGATTAGGGCTGATAATTTTTGACACAATCACCCGTTTACGGTAATAACCCGAAATGATCTGAACATGACACGATTAGCTTGTATAGATTTAAGAGTACCCAAAACTTATACTTAAATCAAAATCAGCGCGACCCGAAAATGACACGACTAACCCGAATTGCCACCCCTACTTCAGATTTCAATTTCACATGAAAAATAAATGCAACCTAAACATATTATATAATCACGATAAGTTTGTAGAAATTATGCTAAACTCACCTCGGCCACAAATCCTATTTTTGTAACCCCCTTTCGTATCTTTAAATTTTAAGTTACCCAAGTAGGATCTTTATTTCTCATGTCACGACTTTCCATTTATAAACCCAAAACAAGTTCTTTTATTCTTCCCAACTATCCTAGTTTTTCTATCAAAAAAAAAAAAATTCATGATAAAATATTGCCTTAACTATATATCAAGAAAAAATAACTATGAAACACACATCACAATAGAGTTTCAATTTGAAACTCAAGTTGTTAAGAACAAAGTGATTATAATGAAATCTATGCTGAAAACAAAATCCAGTCCAAATGTGATAAGAAAAATTATAGGAGTCTCAACTATATTTTCCAATTAATTTGACACCACAATAATTATGAAAGTATAATACTTTAATCCATGATCACTTTAATTAAAATTCATAAGCTTATTTATCCTTTAGAAATTAATTTTTGATACACATTTTCATTTTTTGTGCTATCAAATAGCACAAAGTTATTTTGGTAAACTTTTTCGGCTTTTGGTCACGTGACCATGTTTGCATACTTCTTAGTTCTTATGAATATTTTCCTTGTGTGTGCCTGAACAAAATTTTTCCATCCATATATGTCAAGCTCTTGAGCAAAACCATTGTACAAGACTTGACACTCCCAACTGAAGTGGACTGAACACGCAACCCTAGTACACAGCCAAACAAGGCACCCCTCACCTTCTCTTCCTGCAGATCAGAAGATAATTTTTCTCCCCCCCACCCTTTTTTGTGATTTACAAACTTCTAAAGAATCGGGTAATCAAAATTAGTAGTTATAAAATGTGACCTAAATAATAAAACAACACATATTAGATTAGTCATTTAATTTTATGGCCTATATTTAAAAGTTATGAGTTAAATATGAAGTCCATATTTAAAAGCTATGAATCAAATATGCGGCGCATTGTTGAAAGTTATGAATCGAATATGGAGTGCAATTTAAAGTTACGAGTCAAATATAAAGCTTATTTTTAAAAGTTGTGAATAAAGTATGAGATCTTTTACGTATACCTAGAATTATAATACGTTAGTAGAAAAAAATAAGTTGACTCAGCCCATATTTGGCCTAGCCCATATATAGCTCAATCTATATTTTGTCTAACCTGCCCAAGTTAGGCCCCACCCTTAGTTTTGCCACTGCTAATCAAAATCTATGGTTTATTCGAGTTGTATGCATGTATGGTCAAATCGTTTTTTCTCTTTTTTGGGGTATTCGCGATTTTGTTTTAAGGTTTATTTATATATATATACAACAGGCTCTATGAGCTCCTTAAATGAAGACCTCTCGAGCAAATTTATTTTTACAAAATAGTAAACAAATATTTTTGAGTTAATTTTTTTTGAGACGTATTTAAACATTTTGGGGATCCTAAAAAAGTCATCTCAAATAAATTTATTTTGATGTTTTAAAAAAATTTGGTCAAAATATATAACAAAGTTCGATCCTTTTTTTAAAACTAGCAAAAATAATCGTTTTGAGTTGAGTTTTTGTGGGAGGTTCCTTAAAATGTTTAAATATTCACAAAAATTCTATATAAAAATAATAGATCCGCACAAAAAGTATGTACATTAGCTTGCATATATATACACACACACACATTTTCGTATTTATAGTATTTTTGCACTTGAGGTTTATATCTAGATATCTATATTTCCAGAAATTAAAGATCTCTTGTCGACAAAAAATGTAATATCTCTCTCTCTATATAAAGCAGGGGGACCTAAGTTGCCATTGGGAATCAATTTTGAAAAAATATTAAAATATTATTTTGGGGTTGATTTTTTTACGAAATATCTAAATATTTTATGAACACCCTATAAAAAAATCGTCCCAAATTATTTTTTTTAGACTGATTGATACATACTTTTAGACTGTTTCACTTTTTAAACGAATGGTGTTTGACAAACGTTCATATTGGAAGCTAATTATACTGTATATTGTTTGTTTACTTCATATTAGATGTTAAATTGGGCCATGACGTGATTGGAAAAACAATCCCGAATAGTTTTTCATGCCCTTATGAAAGAGTTGAAAATAATCATAAAAAGATATGATTCTGGTGTCAATTTATATCACAAAAAGAGGAAGATGAAGTCTTCTTTCAAGTGGGGTGGAAGACGTTTGAGTTGACCAAAGAATGGATGCCCCCTTCGTACTTTTTTCGGTTGAAAGAGTTGGGTAAGGGTTGCACTTGTGCCGATTTCTTGTGTAAGGGGGAGGTATTATGGTTGAGCGAGTGTTTGCATGAAGCATCTAGACTACATGGGAGATTCTACAATAAGAGAAGGAGGGTGAATAGAGAAATAATCAAATGCACCTACTTTGTTATCATTGCGAAGGAGGGAGGTAGAAGAAACAAGTTCATTATTCCGGAATAGTTTGCGGGTGGCAGATGGGGTGCCGTTGGAGACAAGTTTTTGAATATGGAACCGGTGGTTTCAAGTCAAGTGGCGAACAGTGATGAGAAGTTGATTGAGTAAACTACTGCGACTCTAGAGAGAAAAAAGTTCTTACAAGATGCTCGATTAGAATCATGGCCGAGTCACAAATTAAATTTGATGGATAGCAGCAAGACGATTTACGATGTTGAGGTGGATCCAATTTCTTGTATTTCTTAACTGAAGTATTTTCGTAGAACCCTTGTGGGAAGGGTAGACCCAGCCACATTGTGATGTCTTGGAGAAGTGACTCGCGGTGCGTTGGTGGAGTGACAGTCAAGAAGCTTCCTAACAACTTAATCTTATTTAACTTTGTTTCTGAACAGGAGGCATTGAGGTTTTTGGAGTTCGATAAATGGGAGGTCAACAGAGTTCCTTTGTAGGTAGATGAATGGAACCCTCTGGGATGCAGTGCCTCTTCATGGAGTTAGGATTCCGTACATAGTTGGAGTGATGATATACTAAGGACCATTGGGGAGAGGTGCAGTGGTTTTGTGGTAGCGGACATTGAGACGAGATATGGTAAGGAGTTATGGTGGGCTGGCATTCTTGTTAATGGTGGGTGTGATTTCCCGGAGTCAGTGTCACCCAAAATAGGGGAGTGGGTAGGAGGAGAAATCCGTGGAGATCTTCCATACAAACAGTCAGTGTTAAATATGGGTCAACTAAGATGGGATCAGACTCTTTTGGGGGGTGGCTCGCCCATACATGGTATTGGCAGTGGAGATGCGAGCGGTGAATGTATCTTGGGAATATCTGATCATACAGGAGATGGATACAACAACGGTGGTGTTCACTCCTTCCCTACTGTGTCTACCATTATACTTCCTACGATGGGTACCACTGCCGGCGGACGGAGCCAGTTAAAGGGTATGGCGACGGCGGATGCTGCTTTAGTAAGGAGTGGCATGCTGAACAGTTTATTGGTTAGTCACAAGAACGAGACAATGGGCTTTAATTCACCATGCTTTATGGTTGAATGTATTCGTCTGGCTGGGTTATTCGTGGGAGGTATGGCAGCGTCGGGTAGAGTCAAGGGATCAGGGGAGGGAGAAGATCCGGTGATTGGTGATAATGGGTCTTCGATAGACGAGATGGGGAATACTGTAAAAAAAGATAGGGTGGGAACTATTACTTTAGTCTCTAGAATGGATGTTAATATGGGGGAGAAGTATTATTTATTAGATGGTCCAAGAGGCGTGGGTTATAAAAAAAGAGTGGAATCTCCCTTTTATGGAAATCGGGAATTAGGTGGAGCAAACACCAAGGATTTTTCTGTTATTATGTTGGAAGACAAAATTGAGGAACATTCCCTTGTGGGTGTGGTTGAAGAGATGTTTGGGGGGGGCAAAAATAAATAGTCGCAAAGAGGTTTATTTATAATATTCATTGGTGGGCCTGGGGGGGGGGGACCAAAAAGAAATAGTCGCAAAGAGGTTTATTTATAATATTCATTGGTGGGCCTAAAAAACTTTAAGACCTTCACTAGTTCGGGGAAGAATAGAAAAAAAATGTAGGCAGGGGAAAAGAAATCTAAAGGGGGAGTATTTGTAACGATTTAGTTCATAGTAGACAAGGTTCTTTTTTGAGCGAATCAACATAAGAAATAATAAAGGGTGATGATTTGGCTATTGTGGTGGCCAGTGAACATACTAATAAGAGGTTCGAAGGAAAGAATCTTGTATTTGAAACTCGTGAATCAAGTGAAATAGGATGTAGGGATAGAGGTATTAATATTATGAAACTTTAAAATTTAAAGCTATGGGTAGATATTAAGTTGCTAAGACAGGAGTTGGAGTTTGGGGTGAGAGAGGAGAAGTTTGGGATGAGGATCCTATGGGTTGGGTAGTGGGTAAGATTGATAGATTTAGCAAGGTGGAGTGGGTTGAATTTGAGTGGTGCGAAAGTGAAGCTTTGTCAATATTTGCGAAGATTGAAACTTATGGTATGAGAGGAGATATGATGCCCGTGGGAGGGGTGTTGTCTCTATCGGGGACAATTAGGAAAGAACGCGAGCTTAAGAGGTTATAGTGGGAGATTAATTATGAGGGTCAAGGGGGAGTGGGCGGGGGGGGGGGGGGGGGGGGGGAGAAATAGTATCTTTAATGAAACTTGAGTTGATTTCATGCAATGTGATGGGGTTGAACGATTAAGAGAAATGAGTGGTTGTGAAGGGGGATATCTCTCGATGGAGTCTTGACATTTTATGTTTGCAGGAATAGAAGTTGAGTCTAGTGGATAATGAGATGGCTTGGTCTTTATGGGGAGGAACTAGCCTAGAGGCGTAAGGGGCCTTTGGAGGGTGATTATTATGTGGGACTCTAAATTCTTTGAAATTTTGGAGTGTTTAGTCGGCACATGGACTTCGTCGTGCTTGTTCAGAAATGTGGGAGATAGTTTCTTTTGGTGCTTTTTAGGGATTTATGATTTGGTGGTAGACATGAGTAGATGGGAGCTGTGGGAAGAGTTAGCAGGCATTAGTGGGGGTGTGGGGTGTTTCTTGGTGTTTGGGTGGTGGTGTGGTTTAATGTGGTTATATTTTCTTCCGAGAGAAGTAGGGGTGGGAGTTCAAATAGCAGCATGCGAGACTTCTATGATTTCATTGATCAGTTGAAATTGATGGATCTGCCTTTGAGAGGTGGTGTAAACATGGTCTAACAATAGTGACAACTCTTATTTGTCTCGATTGGACCGGTTCCTTATTTCTCAGGGGTGGGAAGACCATTTTCCAGGGGTGGTACAATCCTATCTTCCTAGAGTGGCGTCATACCATAGTTCGATTATGTTAGAGTATGGGGGTTAGAGAGGCGGGAGAACCCCTTTCAGATTTGAAAACATATGGCATGAAGGGCCAGATTTTATGGAGATTGTTAAGGAATGGTGGTCTAGTTATGAGGTTGAAGGTTATGCAAGCTTTAGGTTGGCACAAAAGATGAGGCTCCTCAAAGATGATATCAAACAGTGGAATTATGAGGTTTTTAGGATTGTGAGTGAAACCACCATGAGGTTCATGGAGGAGGTGAGGAGGCCTGATGATAAGGAAGGGAGAGTTGACCTTTCAGGGGAAGAGAAGAGACTGAGGGAAGGGAGAAAGGGGGAGATCGTGAGAAGACTCATTGAGGAAGAAATATGTTGGAGGCTGAAGTCGCGAGCTCTATGGTTAAAAGAAGGAGATAAAAACACAAAATTCTTCCATAAAGTGGCTAATTCTTATAGGAAATTTAATTATATCGGGAGAATTTCAGTGGATGGGCTTGAGTACTCTTAGGACAACAAGGTGAGGGGGCAATTTCATAGTTTTTTTAGGGTTTATTTGGATTGGAGGAGAGATGTCGTCCCTCTCTTGACGGAGACGAGATGGGTAGTATATTTGGGGATGATGCAGTTATGTTAAAGGGACAGTTCATTGAGGTGTAGGTTGTTCATGTTTTAAATTCAATGTATGGGGATAAGGCTCCCGGCCCTGATGGTTTCTCTATGTCCTTTTTCAGCATTGTTGTGTTATGGTCATAAGTGACGTGATGGCTTTCTTCGATGATTTTCATGATAGGGGTTACTTTTTGAGGAGTTTGAATGCTTTATTATTAGCCTTGATTCCCAATAAGTTTGGATCGATTGATGTTCATCACCTCAGACCGATCAGCTTGATAGGGAGTGTGTATAAACTTCTTTTCCAAGATTCTGTCAAAAAGATTGAGGAAGGTGATAGATCCTCTAATTTCTGAATACCAAAATACTTTTGTTGGAGGTAGACAAATTCTTGACGTAGTTTTGGTGGCTAATGATTGTGTGGAGGCTAGACTCAAGAGTGGGGAGTCAGGCTTTGCGTGCAAGCTGGACATTAAAAAGGCGTATGACCATGTAAATTGGAGGTTTCTTTTGTACTTACTAAGGAGGATGGAGTTTGGAGAGAGATGTTTTCGTTGGATAAAAAGGGCAATTTCTACTGTCGGGTTCTCAGTTCTCATTAATGGGTTGCGAGAGGGTTTCTTTTCTAGTTCTTGCGAACTTTTGGTAGGGGATCCATTGTCTTATTTTCTGTTCATTTTGGTGATTGAAGCGTTCAGTCGGATGGCGTGTAGGGTTGTTGATGCGGGTTTGATAAACTGTTTTGGGGTTGAGCATATGAGTGCGAGTTCGATTAAGGTATCCCATCTTTTGTTTGCGGATGATATGATTATTTTTGTAAGGAAGAAGTTGGGTAGGTGGGAGCGATCAAATTACTTCTAATTTGTTTGGAGGAGGTGTCAGATCTTCTTATTAATGAGGGTAAGTGTGATATGATTTAGCTAAGAGGCGAGGAGAGTTTGGAGGAATTAGATGTGATATTCTAGTGCAGGGTTAGTTCACTCCTTTCTTCTTATCTCAGTTTACAATTAAGGTCAAAATTTTAATCTAAAGCTATATGGGAACCTATTTTTGAGAGTATAAAAAAGAGGTTAGCAAGATGGAAGAACAATTATCTCTCGAAAAGGGGTAGGTTGACTTTGATAAAAAGTATATTGTCTAGTCTGCCCACATACTTCTTGTCTATTATTTCTTTTTTCTTTTTTGTTCGCCAAAAGATAGAGAAGAAGATGAAAGACTTCCTTTGGAAAGGGAATGAGGTTACTTTCAAGTATAATTTGGTGAGGTGGAAAGAGGTGTGCAAGCTTATCAAGATGGGGGGAGTGAGTGTGAAGAACCTTGAGTGCTTTAACAAAGCTCTTCTAGGCAAGCAATTATGGAGGTATTCTCGTGAGGCGAATAGGTTATGGAGGATAATAGTTTAGGCTAGAGGGGGAGTACGTATCTTGGGTGGGGTCCTCGTGTGGGAAGGCATGCTCATGGGTTAGGTTTATGGAAGCACATTTCGAAGGAGTGGGAGCAATTTTTTAGACACATGGAGTTTCGATTTGGGAGCGGGAATAGGGTTAGGTTCTGGAAAGACATGTGGGGGAAGAATGGATCTCTAAAGTATTAGTTTCCTGGTATGTCCAGTTTAAGGAGAGATAAAGACTTATTTTTGGATCAATTGAGGTTTATAAGGGTCCGTGTAGTGTGAAACCCCAAAATTCAAAAGACGTTTATAAGGTTGGGAAACCGAGGAAACAAAGGCTTTTTTTGAGTGGCTGGAAAGGCTGCCAGACCGGCGAGTGGGGAAGATGGGTTTTTGTGGCCAGCTGATGGCAAAGGGTGTATTCACGGTAAGTGGGTACTGTGGCCATCTGAGTCAGATTCCTCCTGTGCGGGCTGAGCCAAAAATTGGGGCATGAAGGAAAAATGGATAAGTCCCTCTCTCCCCACTCGTACGGGTGATTTGAGGATATGGGAGTCATTTTTCCACCTCTCACGTTGATATCTTTATGGACTGCCTCAGGTATAAATCGATCGTCATCAAAAGGGGATAAGCATGAAAAAATGGCGTCGCCCAACCTATTTTAATCAAAACAGGCAAAAGGAATGTAGCCATCTCGAGAGAACAAAATCAAGGTCATACTGATGTATACGAAACTAATTGAATTAAGGGTTCAAGGACTAAGTTACGAAATAAGAATGTGTTTTGCACCCATCTCGGCCCTTTCAGTATCTCATGGGCTATGTTAATATTCTCCTTTTATCCAAAGTGTGATATATTTGTACATGTGTGCGGTGTGAATAGCAAGATACATAAATCATTGGACTCCTGTCATGGGAAAAATGGAACAGAATCATCCTAAGAAGTGAACCAAAGAAATGACATAAAAATAAATATAATGTGAGTGTCCTTTGAATCACAAGTCACTTTGAATAAGTGAATGTTTATGTTGGGCAAAACAAAAATATCTAGGATTTCATGACTCACAAATATTAATAAGTATAAGGAAGCATGAAAGAAGGAAATAGGACTCGAATCCCAGGATTGGCCCAGGATGCCTATGTAGCCCAAAGGGTATCAAAGTCCACATAGTTCGTGTAGGGGGAGGTCCAAGTCTAAGATTCATTAGCAATAATGATTTTGCATTGAATGAATGATTAATGATAGAGTAAATACTGTAGCTACTCAAAGGACCTTCCACAAAGACCAAGCCCATTCAAAGAATAATATATTTATAACAAGAATTATGATGTACTTGTATTTGACTTTCTTTGTAATATCAAAATTTACTTTATAATATTTATGAGGTTGATGTAATACCCCGTATTTTTATGCAATATTAATTTGGGGATTTATTAAATTTAATGTGAGTTATTAATTTAATATAAATCCCGAAATTGATCATTTTATAATTATTAACGTGATGTGAGTTAGTAATTATGGGAAACTTGTTGTTGAATATTACTAATGAGTAAAGTAATATAATATTGGTTCTATTAAATGTCAAGAGTGAATAAAATGACAATTTTGGAAATTTAAGTCGAGACGCGCCTGTGTCGCGTCGGGGATAAATGTTGATTAATAAAAGTGAAATATTTTTAAGTTATCCGTATGGTCGTTTTGAGTGCGCCAAAATTCCCGGAAGGGTCGAGATAGTCAGAAAAGTGTACTCGGGGGTTTAGTTTGGGTCTCGGGGCATTTTTAGGCTTATTTAGCACCCCGGGAGGGCATTTTGGACATTTTTGCATTTTTGGGTAATTAAACCCACGAAAATTATTAGGCTATATCAGCCATTTAGAATAGTCCTTTAGGGTTATCAGACTCAAAACCTTAGAACGGCCATAGGAGAGGGAAGGAGAAAGCTTTCGAAGCAATCCAAGGCCAAAAAGTCACCCGATTGCACCGCCACCACCACCAACGCGTAGATCGCGCGACGGGGAACGCAACCACACCAAAATCGTCCACAAATCAGAACTCTAAAAATCCCAGGCAAGTATTTATCTTGCTTATTTTCGTTAATGCATCGTTCATGTTAGTCTAGGGTGATTAGGATGAGTTTGGTAGAAGAAAATCCATGTTGGAGATAGGAAAATCGCACGTAGTAATGATTTGAATGATAATCTGGAAACCCCTTGACATGTAGAGGCTTAACCATGAATTTATGATGAATTAGGAGTAGAAATTTCTGGAAAAAGACTGATTAGAACCATGTTAAATAAATTCTAGGGTTCTTGAGACTTATATGAGTTTTAGCCTATTAATCTATGGTTAATGATGGAAAATTGCATGCTTTACGTTGAAGATGTATAATATGGGTTTATACTGTTTGTAGTACGAATTTTAGGGAGTTTGGGTGTGAAAAATCTGGATTTGATTGAGCTTAGATTATGAAACCCGTAACTGTTAATCTGCAGAATTCGTATACATGTTTGATCGATCGATCGAACCAGGGGTGTCGATCGATCGACGCATCGATCGATCGAGCCCCTGCCCTCGATCGATCGACCCCTTCTAGCATACTCACATTTCCCCTTTTGAAAATAGTTAAATTCAAATTAAATGAATATTTGGGCTTCCTTATTAAAATATTTTGGGAGATATAGGAGACCAGTAGGACTTATTAATAATTATGAGACCTTTAATGTAAGACGAGATGTACATTTTTGGGAATATTTATATATAAGGGACGAGGAAATTATGAATTAAAGGGAGAGACGCGTAAAATAATTACGTTGGAAAAATAGATGAGTACCAACTGAATTTTACACTTGGGAGGATAGAGTCCATGAGTGTTACGTAGTAAGTCGGAATAATCCCTCAAAATAAAGTTAGAGACGAACCGTTATACGTGATAACTAATAATGGGAAAATAAGGATAAATGTTATTCTTATGGATTATGAGATGAACCTAAATTTGATATGGTAAAAGTAGTATATTTATATGACTGTGTTTATGCATATATTATATACGTGTGAAAATCATGCCCGCGCTACTTGTTATCCCTGAGGTTACCGCGCTGGGACAGTCTTATCTCGATGAGACCTTTATGGGGGATATTGACTCGTACCCTAGAAGATAGATATCCTTGGTACAGGCTATCTGATCGATGGTCAGACGGTCCTAAGAGACGTGAGGGTATGTACTGACCTCTTAGAGACTTGGAATCTATGCTTCGCCTCAAAATTGTTTGTGTATGTGCTAATACAGTTCGAGAGTGATTCCGAACTTGTATTTCCCTTAGTACGAGTGATACGGGAATTGGATAGCAGAGTATGCCCGCACCATAATATTTATGTGGGGTGATGTTAGAATATATATATTATACGAGTATTTAATATATATATTAAATTCTGAAATTTGGAATTTCATACTGTGCTTATGGAAAGTAAGAAATGAATCATGACTTCAATTTGGGAATACTTGTTTTGAAAAGTATAATATGACACTGGGAAATTTTATTAATAAATAAAGTTAAAATGAGAGCTTTGTTACTGAACGAAATTTTCCTCTTAAACAATTATATTGTTCAGTTTTAAATCTTATGAGTAACCTAAGATAAGTTAAACCATTGGGAAGATTAGTGCGATATAAGATAAGATAAACCGTTAGAAAGGTTAGTGCGATAGGCGTGCACATTAGAAGAGAGGTGAGAATTTCTCAAGAGAGTGCCGCACTAATATGTTGTTGCATTGGCCTGTAAACTTTTTAAATACTTGCTAAACAAATTTTAAATCATATACACTATCGGGCTCTGACCCGTTTCTATTTTCCTTTTCTCTCTTGTATATATATGTATGTCTTACAGGTGCCCAGCCACAGGGGCGTCTTGCATAGGATCCTTTGGAAGGAACGCGCTGCAGCTTAGGTGGGAGTTGCAGGCCTCTTGCTTAGACGACTTCATTCATTTGATTCCACTCCTATCATTCATTTGATTCCACTCCTATCATATTTATTCAGTTGGGCATGTGTCGCCCGTTTCCATTATGCAGCTGTTTTATTGGACATTATGAGTCATTTATTTCTATTATTGTCACTTTGGGATTTATTACTGTCTGGATGTTTTACTTTAAGTTTTAATGTTGGGATTCAGTCGTTGAATGTTTAAATTATATGGATTATATGTTCCAGAATAATTGTGGTGTGATTCGTTAATATTGAATTACGTAAAGTTCTAAATCATTGATTATAAATAGAATTTGGAAAGTAATGTCTAAAAATGGTTTTGACACTTAGCTTAATTAATTAGGGTGTTTAAATTGGAAAAGTTATTTTTCAACAGTGATGCTAAGAATGAACCAACTGTTCACCTTGATTTAATTTAATAAAGGAGTGATCGCCCGGTATTTAAATAAGCGGGGTGTCACAGGTGGTATCAGAGTATCAGGTTCTAGTGTCCTTTAGGATCTGTACGGCTTATCTCGTTTCCAGCTTAGCGTCTTTGAATTAGAGCCCTAATATTAGGAATGTTGTATTCATCTTTATGCGTTGAAACTTCGTGATTCTGCGATTTGTCGATGTGAATATTGAACTTATTCAGATTAAATTTTAATTTTCAGATGGCCCGTCCGGACGAACAAGCTAAGGCTATTGGGGAGGTTAACGAGCATGCCGAGCAGTACAGTTGTATGCCGAGCATACCGAGGAGGAGCATGCCGAGCACTTGAGGCAGGTTCTTTAGACTCTAAGAGAGCATCAGTTGTATGCTAAGTATGGGAAGTGCGGATTCTGGTTGCGATAAGTACAGTTCTTGGGGCATGTTGTTTCTGAACAGGGGATAGCAGTTGACCCGAGTAAAGTGTCAGCGGTGAGGGAGTGGGGACAGCCCACGACACCGATAGAAGTGCGTAGTTTCTTGGGGTTAGCCGGTTACTACAGGAGATTCATTCGAGGATTCTCCAAAATAGCGGGTCCATTGACGAACTTGACTCGTAAAGGGGTACCATATATTTGGGATGATGCTTGTCAATTGGCTTTCGACGAGCTGAAAGACAAGCTTACTTCAGCACCAGTCCTTGCTTTACCGAAGCCGGATGTGGAGTACCTGGTTTACACCGATGCCTCTTTACGGGGACTTGGGGGAGTACTTCAGCAGGAAGAGAAGGCTATAGCTTATGCCTCCCACAAGCTTAAGCCGCATGAGAAGAATTACCCCACCCACGACCTGGAGTTAGCAGCGGTCGTTTTTGCATTGAGGATATGGAGGCACTACTTATTGGGGGAGAAATTCTGCTTATTCACAGACCACAAGTCACTGCAGTACCTGTTCACTCAACGAGAGCTGAATATGCATCAGCACAGATGGTTAGAGTTTGTGAAGGACTATCAGTTCGACATACAATACCATCCGGGGAAGGCCAACGTAGTTGCTGATGCGTTGAGCCGTAGACCGGTAGACGATGTAGCGGACGTCTGGAAAGCAAAGTGGAAGGAGTTGGGTCACCAGGACGCAGTAGCCCGTTCCTTCATATATGTTATGACAGTGACACCCGAGATTGTTACGAGGGTGATACAGGCACAAACCGCAGACCCATTTTTCCAGGAGCAGATCGTACGACTTTTAGCTGAGGGTGCTGAGTCCTATTCTGTTAGTTCTGATGGGGGTTTGAGGTTTAATAGGAGATTGGTGGTTCCAGAAGGAGCAAAATTACGTCATGCAGTGATGACCCAGTCTCACGGGTCCCGATTTGAGGTACATCCTGGAGGAGATAAGATGTACCAGGATATGAGGCGGCAATACTGGTGGAGTGGGATGAAGAAGGACATCGCTGAGTTCGTGTCCAAGTGTTCTACCTGCCAACTGGTAAAGGTGGACCATAAGAAACCGTCAGGGTTGCTTCAGCCATTGGAAATACCCGCGTGGAAGTGGGAGAGTATTTCCATGGATTTTATTACAAGGTTGCCTACATCACAGCGGGGCCACGACTCTATCTGGGTGATTGTAGATCGTTTGACCAAGGTGGCTCATTTTCTGCCGATGCGGACAGACTATACCACTGGTCAGTATGCTCAGTTGTTCATTGCTGAGACTATCAGATTACATGGGGTACCCCTGAATATTGTGTCAGATAGAGATAAGATTTTCGTGTCGCGTTTCTGGGAGAGCTTTCAGGAGGCTATGGGTAGTGAGTTGAGACCGAGTTCAGCTTATCACCCACATACAGATGGACAGACAGAGCGTACTAATCAGATGTTGGAGGATATGCTACGCATGTGTGTTCTTGACTTTGGAGGAGGTTGGGAGCCACATCTTCCACTGATAGAGTTTGCTTATAATAACTCTTATCAGTTCACGATTGGCATGGATCCATTCGAGGCTTTGTATGGCAGGCCTTGTCGTTCCCCAACTTATTGGCTCGAGGTGGGGGATAACAAGTTTCTAGGACCATAGGTGATTCATGAAACCTCCACGAGGATCGAGATGATCAGGAGTCGCATTCGAGTAGCCCAGGACAGACAAAAAAGCTACGCCGATGCGAAACGGTTCTTCCGAGAGTTTAATGTGGGGGACCAAGTGTTACTACGTGTATCTCCTATGAAAGGAGTGATGAGGTTCGGGAAGAAAGGGAAATTAGCCCCGAGGTACGTGGGACCATTTCCCATTATCGAGAGGATTGGGCCGGTAGCATACAGATTGGGACTGACAGAGCATTTACATTGCATTCATGATGTATTCCACATCTCGTCATTGAGACGATATCTTTGGGATGATATGGCCCCTACTCACATCGCGATAGATGAGATAGACTTACAGCCTGACAGCTCTTACGAGGAGAGATCGATGGCTATCCTAGACCATAGCGAGAGGAGATTGAGGTCGAAGGTAGTTCCACTTGTACGGGTCCATTGGGAGCATCATAATGTGGAGGAATCCACTTGGGAGCGTGAGGCAGATATGCGCGAGAGATACCCAGATTTATTCTTACCAGGTATGCCTTATTTTTTGAATTTCGGGATGAAATTCCGTTATTAGGGGGAAGTATGTAATACCCCGTATTTTTATGCAATATTAATTTGGGGATTTATTAAATTTAATGTGAGTTATTAATTTAATATAAATCCGGAAATTAATCACTTTATAATTATTAACGTGATGTGAGTTAGTAATTATGGGAAACTTGTTGTTGAATATTACTAATGAGTAAAGTAATATAATATTGGCTCTATTAAATGTCAAGAGTGAATAAAATGATAATTTTGAAAATTTAAGTCGGGACGCGCCTATGTCGCGTCGGGGATAAATGTTGATTAATAAAACTGAAATATTTTTAAGTTATGCGTATGGTCATTTTGAGTGCTCCAACGTGTCCGGAAGGGTCGAGATAGTTAGAAAAGTGTACTCGGGGGTTTAATTTGGGTCTCGGGGCGTTTTTAGGCTTATTTAGCACCCCGGGAGGGCATTTTGCATTTTTGGGTAATTAAACTCACGAAAATTATTGGGCTATATCAGCCATTTAGAATAGTCCTTTAGGGTTATCAGACTCAAAACCTTAGAACGGCCATAGGAGATGGAAGGAGAAAGCTTTCCAAGCAATCAAAGGCCAAAAAGTCACCCGATTGCACCGCCACCATCACCAACGCGTAGACCGCGCGACGGGGAATGCAACCACACCAAAATCATCCACAAATTAGAACTCTGAAAATCCCAGGCAAGTATTTATCTTGCTTATTTTCATTAATGAATCGTTCATGTTAGTCTAGGGTGATTAGGATGAGTTTGGTAGAAGAAAATCCATGTTGGAGATAGGAAAATCACATGTAGTAATGATTTGAATGATAATCTGGAAACCCCTTGACATGTAAAGGATTAACCACGAATTTATGATGAATTAGGAGTAAAAATTTCTGGAAAAAGACTGATTAGAACCATGGTAAAGAAATTCTAGGGTTCTTGAGACTTATATGAGTTTTGGCCTATTAATCTATGGTTAATGATGGAAAATTGCATGCTTTACGTTGAAGATGTATAATATGGGTTTATACTGTTTGTAGTACGAATTTTAGGGAGTTTGGGTGTGAAAAATCTGGATTTGATTGAGCTTAGATTATGAAACCCGTAACTGTTAATCTGCAGAATTCGTATACCTGTTTGATCGATCGATCGAACCAGGGGTGTCGATCGATCGACGCATCGATCGATCGAGCCCCTGCCCTCTATCGATCGACCCCTTCTGGCAGACTCACATTTCCCCTGTTGAAAATAGTTAAATTCAAATTAAATGAGTAGAAATATTTGGGCATCCTTATTAAAATATTTTGGGAGATATAGGAGACCAGTAGGACTTATTAATAATTATGAGACCTTTAATGTAAGACGAGATGTACATTTTTGGGAATATTTATATATAAGGGACGAGGAAATTATGCATTAAAGGGAGAGACGCGAAAAATAGTTTCGTTGGAAAAATAGATGAGTACCTACTGAATTTTACACTTGGGAGGATAGAGTCCATGAGTGTTACGTAGTAAGTTGGAATAATCCCTCAAAATAAAGTTAGAGACGAACCGTTATACGTGATAACTAATAATGGGAAAATAAGGATAAATGTTATGCTTATGGATTATGAGATGAACCTAAATTTGATATGGTAAAAGTAGTATATTTATATGATTGTGTTTATGCATATATTATATACGTGTGAAAATCATGCCCGCGCTACTTGCTATCCCTGAGGTTACCGCGCTGGGACAGTCTTATCTCGATGGGACCTTTATGGGGGATATTAACTCGTACCCTAGAAGATAGATATCCTTGGTACAGGCTATCTGATCGATGGTCAGACGGTCCTAAGAGACGTGAGGGTATGTACTGACCTCTTAGAGACTTGGAATCTATGCTTCGCCTCAATATTGTTTGTGTATGTGTTAATACAGTTCGAGAGTGATTCTGAACTTGTATTTCCCTTAGTACGAGTGATACGGGGATTGGATAGCAGAGTATGCCCGCACCATAATATTTATGTTGGGTGATGTTAGAATATATATATTATACGAGTATTTAATATATATATTAAATTCTGAAATTTGGAATTTCATACTGTGCTTATGGAAAGTAAGAAATGAATCATGACTTCAATTTGGGAATAATTGTTTTGAAAAGTATAATATGACAATGGGAAACTTTATTAATAAATAAAGTTAAAATGAGAGCTTTGTTACTGAATGAAATTTTCCTCTTAAACAATTATATTGTTCAGTTTTAAATCTTACGAGTAACCTAAGATAAGTTAAACCATTGGAAAGATTAGTACGATATAAGATAAGATAAACCGTTGGAAAGATTAGTGCGATAGGCATGCACATTAGAAGAGAGGTGAGAATTTCTCAAGAGGGTGCCGCACTAATATGTTGTTGCATTGGCCTGTAAACTTTTTAAATACTTGCTAAACAAATTTTAAATCATATACACTATCGGGCTCTGACCCGTTTCTATTTTCCTTTTCTCTCTTGTATATATATGTATGTCTTACAGGTGCCCAGCCACAGGGGCGTCTTGCATAGGATCCTTTGGAACGAACGTGCTGCAGCTTAGGTGGGAGTTGAAGGCCTCTTGCTTAGAGGACTTCATTCATTTGATTCCACTCCTATCATATTTATTCAGTTGGGCATGTGTTGCCCGTTTCCATTATCCAGCTGTTTTATTGGACATTATGATTCATTTATTTCTAGTATTGTCACTTTGGGATTTATTACTGTCTGAATGTTTTACTTTAAGTTTTAATGTTGGGATTCAGTCGTTGAATGTTTAAATTATTTGGATTATATGTTCCAGAATAATTGTGGTGTGATTCGTTAATATTGAATTATGTAAAGTTCTAAATCATTGATTATAAATAGAATTTGGAAAGTAATGTCTAAAAATGGTTTGACACTTAGCTTAATTAATTAGGGTGTTTAAATTGGAAAAGTTATTTTTCGACAGTGATGCTAAGAATGAACCAACTGTTCACCTTGATTTTATTTAATAAAGGAGTGATCGCCCGGTATTTAATTAAGCAGGGTGTCACAGTTGATCGGTACCCTCGAGGGACCATGTCTGGAAGGGCATGGGAGAGATCACATGCTCTACCGAACAATCTCATTTTGGGTACGTCGCAGGAAATTAGTTTGCAGTATTGGGGGTAAGGCAGCATTGGAAAAGTAAATACCAACGCCTTTAGAGAACTTAGGCAAAATCCTTATTTGTGCAAAGGACAATTGAATAGATGCTCGAGTTACCATATCATGGGGAACCACCTCGAGGGGCCTTAGACCAAACAGTTATCCAAAGATAGTTTTGGATTCCTTACATACAGTTCATAGATTCTTGGGCTGCCACATACAGTTCATAGATTCCTCACATACAGTTCATAGATTCATGGATCCTCACATACAGTTCATAAAGTCCAAAGATAGAAACTATCAGTCGAGAAACCTCCGTTCGATGAATCACCTTTTTGATTGATACGACAACACTTCCTTTATAGATTCTTGTTTACCAACCCCATGACATCATGATGTCTGACATTTAGGAGATCTATGAAGTAGCATTCAAGTGGGTTTATCCCTAGGATAGTGGGCTTTTATTGTCTAACCGTCTTAGGATGGACTTTTGTGCTGCCACATCTTGTCCTAATTAATGCCACCATACCTCTAGTAGGCTAAACAGTTTTCCCACCAAAATATCATATCTTATGCATTTAATGCCAAGCATTATTTGCAGTTAGTCCATTTAATTCCAAGCAAGGTCATTCGAGTGACATGGCTCCTATATAAATACCCTAACAATATAGTTTACGAGGATGGAAATTTGAACCTAGAATTGTTGTTGATATTTCTCTAGACAAGAGTGTTTATTGTGAGGACAACTTATTGTGTGATTATCCTCTTACCTCCATTAATGCCATCCATGACCATCTATTATGCCTTAAGGTTATTGCTTTGCCATTATTGCACTAAAGGTTCTTTTTCATTCTCCCTCCAATCAAGTTACCTAGGGGTGTGCACGAACCCGAATGGATCGAAAAAACCGAACCGAACCTACTTTTGCGTTTTTTTTTAAATTTGATCTTATTTCGGTTTTAAAATGTACTGGATCGCATTATTCGGTTCGATCTCGGTCTTAAGCCTTAAAATGCGGGTTTGGACCGGACCGGACCGCTTTTATTAAACATTTATATATATATTTTTTATATATTTTTATCCAACCTAAGCCCAGCCCAAAATCAATAGAAAACAACCCTAAACAAAATAAAGCACTCACTTTTCACTCATCTCACTCCTCTCTCAGCAGCCGTCGTTTTCATGTCACTCCTAAACACCTTTCTTCTTCACCTTCTCTCTCTATCTATGGTCCGGCCTAAACACCCTCTGGTCAGGCTCTACATCCGGCCTGAACCACCACCTGTATAAACCAACATCAACCCGTCTGAACCACCACTGGTCGGAAACCCGCCTGAACCCACACCGGCCTGAACCACCAACCCGCCGGCGTCTCTACAGGTACAATATTTTTTTGTGTAACAATTTTTTTTAAATTAAGCTTTCGTTTGGATTAAAATAATGAAATGTTCACATGATATAAACACTGAACCAAGGCACAGAACTAAAGCAGTTACACAACTCTAGCTGTGTTTTGCAATATTTTGCAACTCTAACTGAACTAAGGCACTGAACTCTCTGACTAAACAAAGGCACTGCACTTAAGCTTTTCGTTTGCTATGTTTTGCAATATTTTTTATTGTGCTATTTCTTTTAACATTACTTATTTATGGACCGAATATAACCGAGACCGAGACCGAACCCGAACCGCTTAAAAACCGAATAAGATCGCAACCGATTATTCCGGTCTCGGTCCATAATTTTTTAGGACCGATTAATGCGGTTCGGTCCCATAAACACCTCAAAACCGGATCGGACCGGACCGCGAACACCCCTAAAGTTACCTGTGGGATTCCTTCTATTTATTGCGCTTTCAGAATATTTATGTTGTAAAAAGACTTCATTTAATACAAGTTCGAGTGTTAAATATCGTCTGTATTTGACTTGCATTTATTTTCATGTCCTTATTGTTCTTTGGCACTAATCACAATCTTGATAAGGGGTTACAACTCTCTTAATAAAAATTGTATTTTAAGAACCCACATCTTACATTTGGCAACTCTGCTGGGGAGGTATTCTCTCTAGAAAGATAACGGGTGATAATGTTGCTAAGATCATAGACTTTGATGCTTTACAACGTGAGGAGGAAGCGGACCTCACTGTCTTGACGAAAGGAGGGGAAAGGATGGCGGGAGGATAACCAAGCTCATCTGCTACAGACGTGACGGGCATGGCAGTCGGGATAGGCCCATCTCAAATGGCAGGTTTAATGAGTCTATTCATTGAGTTCATAAAAACTTCAGGCGCTCAGGCGGTATTAAGGGTCACTGGAGGACCAAGATCTTTTACCACACCACCGGTGATGCTAGCAGCTCCCACTGTCACAGGAGGATTTGCTCCACCTTCTACCAGCAATGTCACTACTCCCACAGCACCGTCGATCGTTAACTTAAATGTCATTGGAGTAACCATGCAGGAAATGGGCGCCTCTACAACTGTACAAGCGACAACCGTTAATAGGGGAGGCACTGCATTTGTCGTGCTACCAATGCCTACAACACAAACAGCCCCCCTCCACCTAGCATAGAGGAAATAAAAAAAGAATTGCTGAAGTTGATAGCGGCCACTGAATCTAGAGGAGAGGACTCCTGAGTTTATGATGACTTTCGTACTCCATATCCAAAGGAGTACAATAATGATCCCTATCCGGTAGGGTATGTTATACTAAATTTTGAAAAGTACACGGAAAAGGTGGAACCCTAAAGAACACGTGAAAAGGTTTGTTGAGAGCCTTAGGTCGCACTGCAATGAAAAGAAGCTGAGGTTGAGAGAGTTTTCAAAATCTCTAATCGAGAAAGCTTATATGTGGTACCCACATTTAAAGCCTGGGAGCATGGCTTCCTACGCGGATTTGGACGTGTTATTTGTACAAAAGTTTTTTTGGCAAAGGATGAGTTTACCCTCACATAGCTAGCCTTAGAAAGCAGAAGCCCAATGAGGATGTTGTAACCTACATTAAAAGGTTTCACGAGCTCTCTGGATGTGAGAGAGAAAGCACGAGAAAGTAAATCTTTGCAAGTCTGTATTGAAGGGTTGTTGCCGAATATATATTCCATCTCATCAATGAAGTGTAGGGTCACTTATTTTCTCAAAGTGGGGAGGAACATTGCCTAGGTAGAAAAACCTTCACCACCTACACCCTCCTTAGTAGGTTTATTACTAAACCATCAGCTAGTTCGGGGAGGGGAGTATCCCCGAGAGTAAAATAAAAAGATAATGGAGACATTGAACATGAAGGTGGAGGTCGAGGAAGGAGAAATAGGGTAAACAAGAGAAGGTTTGATGGCAAAGATGATCCTCCTAAGCTACCTTATACGTCTGTGAAGGTAGTAGACACCTAGAACCACATAGTTTACGATAAGAGATGCATGTCAGTCAATAATAGTACGATGCAGGCATTTCGAGAGGATAAAATGCATGCTTGGTATGTTCTAGTTGACATTGGGGGATGAAGTAAAAGACGAGGTGAACCCCATTGAATACTTGAGCAGGAAAATGGAAGCTTTATCCTTGGAAACAGTGAACGCCGTGGTAGTGTATGATGAATCTGCCTATAAGGATGTGGAAGAAGTGTTTGAGCTTGAGGAAGATAAGGTTGACCCCTAGATAGATTGAACCACAGTTGTGTGGTCATAAAAGTTTGGGTAATTCTTCGACTAGGTTGGCCTACCCGAGTTCTCATGGCTAGAGTTTAATTGGGGCATCTTAGAGATCGCCAAGAAAAATATGGCTCCAAATTTGAAGTGTAAAGGGCCTATAACCAAGTTGGTAAGAATGTACATTTCGAAGGTGACGTTCTTAGAAGCCGATAGATCGATTAAGTATCCTCACAACATTCCACTTTATGTTAAAGCTAGCGTGAATTGTTGCATTTTTAATCGTGTTTTGTTGGATGGAGGAGCTTCCATCAACATCATGTCCAATGGGTCATTTTATGCATGTAATTTGTCTGAGAAAAGGATTATACATAATCTGTTGTCCATCTCAGGGTATGCTAATCAATATTCCAAGTCCATAAGATACATTAATGTGGGGATCACCATGGGGAATATCACTTCCCACATTAAATTCCACATAATGGAGTGCGAACCATTATACCGACTGTTGGTAGGAAGGGTATGGATGGATGCACAACCTTGGGCTGGTTCCTTTGATATACCGTCAATGCGCCAATGCAAATGTTAATGGCAAGGAAATAGTCATTCGAGCATCCAAGAGGCCATTTACAGGGGAAAAAGCTCACCTGGTAGACACAATTTTTTATACAGAGTTGGCTGAAGATGCTACTGTACTCACAAGGTATACCATGGGCACTATAGTTCCTAGCACTCGCGAGAGGGTATGTGCACCTCCCCGGCCGTTGATAGCTTACGAGGAGGAAAAGATTATTCAGGAGGCAGTAAGTCCCGCTAGTTTATCTAGACAGTTATATGATTGGATGACTCCCCGCATCGATCCGATCAAGAATTAAGTTCAACGACAAAGTGTACTTAATAGGTTCTTCGCGATAGAGTTGTAAGAAAATATCCGCAAAAGATCGCATTAAGAAGAAAACCCTCACGAGTGAAAACCTAACAACAGGATCATCTACAAACTCTGAAGGTGTGAGCGGGCAGCTGAAAGCCTAGATGATGAGGCTGACCCAATATATGAGTGTTTTGTAGTGGATAGCCAGGGGAAGTATCAGGTGATTGATAATTTAAATATCCAGGAGTTCATAAAAGAAGTGGAAGAAGAACCTGAATGTATAAAAGATAGACCAAGACCACAAGTGTAAGAGAGGGAAAATATAGATTTGGCAGAGGAAGGTGATGGTCCTAGGCTAATTTTGATCTTAAAAGACCTTGATGCTACCTGGAAGGAAGGGCTAGTTGAACTTGTTCATGAGTTCAAAGAGGTATTTTCTAGGAGATACACTGAGATGCTGGGAGTCAATAAAGAGGCGAGATATCACAAGTTAAACGTGTTACCCTCAGCTATCCCGATCAAAAAATCTACTCGAACGTACCAAGATGTGCTAGATCTAAAGATCAAGGAAAAGGTCCGGAGGTTGCTCACAATAGTTTTTATTGTTCCTATAAAACATCCTATCTAGCTATCCAGTATTGTGCCCATGGGGAAAAAGGATAAAAGCCAAATCAGGATATGTGTTGATTTCAGGGATTTAAATCATGCATGCCAAAAATATGGGTTCCCGCTGCTCTCAATTGACATCTTGATTGAGGCAATGACAGGACATTAAATGTATAACTTTATAGACGGTTATGTAGGGTACAACCAGATCAAGATGGTTCCAGTAGATGCTGAGAAGATTGCTTTTCAAACTCCCTTAGGTAACTTCATATACACTATCATGCCTTTCGGGTTGAAAACTACATGGACTACTTATCAGAGGACTATGATGCTATATTCCAGGATCTCTTTCGTGAGATTGTGGAGTTTTATGTTGATGATTTGGTGATAAAGTCCAAGAGGGAGGCTGCTCACTTGACATATCTATGGAAGGTGTTAGTGCGGTGTAGGTAGTATAAGTTAAAGATGAACCCTCTCGGGTGACAAGTGAGAAGTTATTAGGCTACGTAGTGGATCGATAAGGCATTTAGATGGATCTTGACAAGTAAAAGGCCATTATAAACATGCTAAAGACTAAGTCCAATGGAAGGTGTTAGTACGGTGTAGGCAGTATAAGTTAAAGATGAACCCTCTTGGGTGACAAGTGAGAAGTTCTTAGGCTACGTAGTGGATCGACAAGGCATTTTGATGGATCTTGACAAGTAAAGGCCATTATAAACATGCGAAAGACTAAATCTGCAAAGGAGTTGAAGAGCTTCCTAAGAAAAACCTCTTACCTGAAGAGGTTTATGCCTGGACTTGCTGAGGTTACTCACCCGCTGATGGAACTACTAAAAAAATGACTAAAATTTATACGGGAGTATCCATATTAGGAGGTCCTACCGATTGAAGAAGCTCATAACATCTCCCTAAACGATGATCCCTCTAAAGGCATGTATCCTTTGTAACTTTATCTCATATCCACTGAAAGATCAATTGGAGTATTATTAGACCAAGAGAGAGATGGTTAGAGAAACCTATTTATTACTGAAGTCAAATCATATATGGGTTAGAGTACAGATATACTAGCATTGAGAGGAACTGTTGAGCCTTTGTATTTGTTGCACAAAAACTTATACACTATATATTATCTTTTGTGGTTCACATTGTAACTAGATGTGAACCCATAAAGATTGTGATTGCTAAAATAGTGCTAATTGGTAGGGAAGCATGATGGTTCCTGATACTTTCAGAGTATGATCTTAATTGTGTGGTCCCTCGAGCTATCAAAAGCCAAGATTATGCGAATTTGTTGGCTATATTCCCATTCGGGACCTTCGAGCCATCGATCGAAGAAATTTCAGGCGATGATCTTTAAGCCAACTACCTGAAAGCCAATTTGGAAGAATGGAGCATGGAGTTTGATGGTTCCTTAACCATAGGAAAGGGAGGAGCAGGAGTCATCTTAAGCAAAGGTGGAGAAGAAGTGTGACTATCCTTCACGTTGGACTTCGATTGCTCGAATAATGAGGCTGAATATGAGGCTCTAGTGCTAGGGCTATTGGAAGCTCTGCGAAGGGGGGCATCCAGGTGCTCACAATAAAAAGGAGATTCCAACTTGGTGGTTAAGCAAGTTAATGGCGAGTATGCTCTAAAACACATCAGTTTGACACCTTACTGAAGAATTATACAGAGGTGTCTCGGCCAGTTTCAACTAGTGAAAATTAAGAGGCACCCCATAATAATGAATAGACATGCTGATGCCTATGGTAAAATTGCCCAGAAGATTGCCTTTGAAGGAGATTCAATAGTAATTCGAATTACTAAGAGGGCATCTCCCACAACCATAATCAATATACTACCTACCGATGATAGCAATGACTAGAGAGGCAAGATAAAGAAGTAGTTAGAAATGGGGGAAGGACCAGTAAGTTTGGTTGATCTTATAAAATACTTTATCGCTGCTGGTAATTTGTACTATAGAAATATAGAAGGCTGGTTGTCAGGGTGTGTGAACCTCGAGGAAGATGAGAGGAGGCTGAAAGAAGTGCATGAAGATAGTTGTGAGACCAAAGAAATTCATCTATACCGAAGGATTCAAAGAGTGGGATACTTTTAGCCCTCTATGAGATAGGATACCGTGATATGACAAATGGATTGTGGAAAGTGCAAGCTGTATTACCAAGCCGCTGAATGTAATTTCATCAATCAGCCATCGAATTGGAGATAACCATACATCGACATGCTAGTAGATGGGGTTATGCCAGTAAATAAAGATGATTCTACAAGGCTAAAATAATGGACATATAGATATTACGTTCAAAAGGGGAAACTTTATTGAAGAGGCTATCACGACCGACCTTTGAGGCGCATCGGGTTAGAAGAGGCAAGAGAAGTGCTGAAACAGGATCACGAGCTAGGTCACATAGGGGGAGCAAAGCTTTATAATCAACTTATGACCTTGGGGTATTTTTGGCCTACTATGGAGAAAGAATCTGTGGAGTTTATTCGAAAATGAAAAGTATGCCAACTCCATGGTAATATGATACATTCTCCCTTAGTGGACTTGGATTCTCTATCCACTCCTTTCCCATTCAACACATGGGCATTCGACTTAGTAGGGGAAATAAACCCATACTTTAGGGGTAAGATCTGGATACTAGTTACTACTGAATGTTTCACTAAATGGGCAGAGGTTGTTCTATTAAAAAAGGCAACTACAGGGGTAATTGAGCAATTTATGAATGAATACATCATCTGTTGCTTTGGAATTCCTAAAGTCTTTCTTTTAGATAATGGCACTCCCTTAATGAATAATGAAGTGGAACTACTGATAGAGAAGTATTCAATCATCCATCATAAGTCAACGGTGGCATACCTAAAGTGCAACGGGTAGGCGAAGGCTACCAACAAAACTTTGGTAAATATCTTAGAAAAGATGCTGAAGGATTTCCCGAACTCTTGGGATGATAAGAAAAACGGAGGTTTTATGGGCTTAGAGGAAAATAAAGAGGAAGCCTATAGGTTATACTACTTTTTTCTTGGTATTTGGAGCTGAAGCAATCCTTATAGTGGAGCTAGAGATACCTTTTTCCCGGTAAAACTTGTGAAGCGCAATGCTTCCTCATAGTAGGCATGTACAACTCGAAGAACTTGAGGAGCACAAAGATAATACGAAAAGGCACTTCGAGATGTATAAAAAGAAGTTATCTAGGTCCTATGATCAAATGGTTAAGCCAAGAAAGTTCTAAGAAGGAGATTTAGTATTGAAGGCTTGCATAAGGCACATTCGAGGTCTCTCACTACCTAAGTTTTAGGCTAATTGGGAAGGACCCTATGTTGTTTAAAAGGCACACACTGTGAGATCTTAAATATTGAAGATAACGTAACCTTCAAGTTAAATAATAAGTGGATCAAGATCTACCATGTTTAATACTACTTGTTAGTTTAGCTTTACTTTACTTTATTCAGCTTTTCTTCATTCTAATGGTTGCATCCATTATAAGTTGGCCTGTTCTCACAACCTAACAAGTGTTTGGGCTTTTGTTATAATACAATAAAGATTGCTAAATGAAATGGCTCAAGTTTTTTTAGTTATTATACACGCAAATAAAGCAAAAGTAAGAAAAGATGTAAAATGATTTCATTCAATCCACCAAGGCGGCAAGGTACATGGGGCAAAAGACTGAGTAACGAGGTCTACTACCTCAACTTACATAAAATAAAATAAAGAGGGGGAGAGTGATCAATATCTGATGGGATCTTCGATTATGAACCATAAGTTGGAAGAATTGAGTAGACATGATGGTGGGGCATGATAGTTTTCATGGAGGCTTGTTCGTTAATAAGACTAGCCATGTCTTTTTAATGACGCTCCATCTCCCGTTGCAATTTATCGAGGTCATCCTGTGCATTAGCCAAGGCCTCCCGAGAAGCCACTAATCTTTATTTCTCTTGAAGAATGTTGGGACTCAGACTTTAGTAATGGAAGCCTATGAACGACTAGATGCCAGAAGCCAAGCATAGAAGGCGGGCATATCGACTTTCTTAAATGACCTCAACATGTCGACTAACCATGATAAAGAAAAACCATCTCGGACAAGAAAGATGATCTTCCACATTAATTCTTACACCTTGGAGGCCCTTAGATCTGGCAAAGGAGTGATCAATATCTCAATAAGAATAGTTAAAAGTTCAAGCAATCAGCATGCCATCATCATTGGCAAAGGGCCGAACGCATTGAGGAGTAAATATTATGGAAAAGTGGTCCAAAAGCTTATTAAGAAGTTCATGGTATGAAGGGGTGAGGAAATGAGGTAAGTCTCGAAGTATTTGCCTCACAAAAGTAGGAGGAGCAGTCTCTGGAGAATGAACACTAAAAGAAAAATTGTCGGCAGAGGGAAACCTTGTGTTCGAAGCACTATCCCCTACTTGCATCATAGGATCAGGTGCTTAAAGGGCTTCCCCTGTGACTGGGATTACAAAGGGAAAAACACTTGGGCCCATTGTGTCTCCAACAGTCGTGGACTCCGCCACGATTCCTTCTCTAACATCTTATCGATCACCCAATGGAACAAATCTTTCCACACGTACAGGTTGCTCGACTTCCGCCTTAAAAAATGGGGAATGGAAGAAAACATACAAGTAAAAATCAGACATGACCCTTTTAAAGGGAGATTAAAGTCCTATATTACTAGCCATGGCCCTTTTTAAGTGAGATTAATGTCCTATATTACTAGGCATGATCCTTTTTTAAGGGAGAATAAAGTCCTATATTACTAGGCATGACCATTTTTTAACGAAAATTTAAGTCCTATATTACTAGGCATGACCCTTTTTAAGGGAGATTAAAATCCTATATCACTAGGCACAACCCTTTTTAAAGGAGATTTAAGTCCTGTATTACTAGGCATGTTTAAAAAAGTTTATCCCAATAGGCTTGAACCTACTCAAATTATCTAAAAAATAAAAGAAAGATGAAACAATAAGTAAAGTTATACCTCTTTTCTAACAGCTGCCAAGGAAGGTACTGGTATAACAAAAGGAGGAACCACCTCCTGTACCAACTCATTGGGTTTTTCATTAATTGGCTTGGGAGGGACTACTTCTTATGTTACTAACAATGGTTTGTCATTTACAACATAAGCATCTGATCCTTAGGGCTTATTAATAGGATGGTTCTTACCAACAGAGGCTGCAACAGTTTCATCACCAACAGGGTGGCATCTTCCTCATCTGAACCACATCAGGTTGTTGCACGTCTCTATTTTCCCCAGTTTCCTCCACTTCCTCCACTTTGAGAATAGAAGGTTCGAAGAGGTTGATAAGGACTTGATCGCTCGTTGATGGAGGAGTGGGCATAATTATGAGATCTCGACAAGCATTTGCTGGGGTGACCTTAGGAACAAGGGCCTAAAATTACAAAGAGGGAAAACGAGAGTTAGGTAACTGATGTAATAATAAGGACAAGAATAAAAAAAAGTAGCTCACCGAGAGAGTCGGCTCAGTAGGAGGGCACTTCTAGGTTTCCACACCAACACTCGCGTCTCGTTCTTCGCGTAGAGTGGCTTGGTTGTACAAGAAAGATGAGTTAGGGGAATAACCACTACTTATAGATCCATTATTTAAATTACCAACACTTGATCCAAGCGAGGAATCCAGAGTTACCTCAAGAATGATCGGGGAAGTTGAGTCTGCTACTGGGATGTTAAGGGAAGGAGAAAGAGGCTCGGTCATTAATCTACAAAGAACAAGCTAGAACTAGTAAAATAGAGTCGGGTAAGCTACAAAAATTAACAAATGTGAAACTAAGGGCATATAATACCTCTTCATCCATGGCAAAGTCTTCCACAATGGTGTAGTCTTGAGAGGGTGACGCAAGCTTCTCAAAAGAGTACATCTTTTGCAACTTTCACGCCCGATGCAATATAGGAGATTGTTTGGGGTTTCCTCTTCTTCTTCTTTTTCCGCACCAGCTGCCATTTCCTCCTCATCCCCCTCGTTAACTTCTTTATCACATTGATCTTTAGAAGCTTCAACCTCTTCCTCCTCAGGGACCACTTCCACTAAGCTAGTGGCCCAGGCGATCGATTTGTTGCATTTCCTACTACCTTCGCCAACAGGGGAGGTAAAGAAGAGACCTCTAGTGGACATAAAAGTTACCATTTTGGATCTATCAGTAACAAAGTAATAAGCACACTACTTGGCCAAGTCAGTAAAAATTTTGTCAGCCTGAGCAACTAGACCGGGGGAAATAGAATTGGGGGTTTTGTTTTTACAACAGTTATAGGTGTAGGAATCTTTGGGACCTCTTTATCTTTCTTAATGGGTAAATTTTTCTTGACACTAACAGCAGCCCTCGTAGAGGCTACTCGAAGCATATCCTCCTCTATAGTCGCCCTCGAAGGACTAGGGGAAATAGAAGTTCCCTTGCCTAGTTACAGTGCTTAGGATCCTTTCTTCTTCTTCTCAATCGCTTCATCTAAGGTGGCCAAAGGGGGAAGCTCATCGGGGACAGTGTCACTGACGGTGCTCAAAGGAAATTGGGAACCAACTATAGAGCAAGTCCTCAGGCCCATCTTCGTCGAAGGAAACCTCTCACTAGAAGGATATCATGGTTGGTAGAGTGTGTTTTGCTAAAATCTACCAAGTTGGTTGGTCCAGAAAATGAAAAGGTGGAGTTGAGACCTACCACCCCCGAGCAATTTTATTGGGAATAAGCTTGTTCGAAGGGTATTGGGAAGAAAAGGTTACAACGGTGGAAGTAAGGAATTTTCTACCGACAAAGGAAAAATTGGTTGGCTTCTCGTGGATGATAAGACTTAGCATGGAAACACCCTAGTCGTAGCCAAACTGCATGGCTACCCGATTAGGTGAGTAAATGGAGTAGAAGGAAGACCACTCGATGTATGAAGGCAATTATGAGGGAATGAGGACAAGAGGAATACCACCGGATAGAAAATTCCTTGCATAGTCCTAGTCAACAAGAATAATATGACGAGCTTCTTCAAAAAATAAAGAGTTGGTAAAATATTGGCTAACCCTAGTATAAGGGGAAAATAAATTTTTTTAACATTATCGATAAAAGGATGGAAAGACTTCTTTGACTGCTTATGGTTCTAGGAAGGAATACTAGGCACTCTGATGGGTTGGGATGTGTGAAGATTTCCTACTGGTGCATACTCGGGGAAATGGGCGTATAGGAAGGCTGTGAGGATTATATGGTTCACGTAATTATAGGTGTCAAAATGTCCAATACTTCGGGCTGAATCAGTTGGCACACGATCAAGCCAAGTGTACAGCGAGCCCAAAGTGATAGAAACTAAGAGTATTTTCAACCCAAAGTCTATCTGAATGGACATATTAACAAGATCCTTCCTCAGGAAATCATGGGGCTTGTCGGGAAGGAATATCTTTGACATAACCACCCATATATTTCCAGCCAGCTCGATCTTCGAGCCATAACCACTACTAGTAGGTGTCACTTCAACCATATATTTTCCCTTCAGATATTTGTTTCCAACTTCCGTGGCCTTTTCACTGTCCTTGTCCTCAATATAAAAAAAGTAACGAATCACCTCAGAAAAGGTTCACTTGATATAAGTTACCATGCACTTCTTGACAATCGCCTCCAGCTCGGTCCTAGCGGTCACCTTATCGCTCGCAGTAGCTTCCTATAAGAAAGTTTCAAATCCATAACCTTATAGGCCAAGAAGCTCGCAGATGTCTTTTAAAGTAACATTGAACTTCCCCAACCAGTGACAAATGTGTGGGTTCGGGTACTCCATCGAGAAAATAGGGTGCGAAGTGTATTATTATTCTTTGCAAGACTAATATCACCAAGATAGAAGGTGGACAATAGACCCACCACTACTAATTTGGAGGTGTACTTACCATGAATATATTGGGTCCAAGGTCCCAACCCTTCATAAGAGTAGCTGGTGGATTCCAAATCCACATTTGCATAGGGTAAATCCCCCTCTCAATCCAAAAGTGAGTGATAGTGTCGGTGGGTATGTAGACGAAGTCCTCCATCATATATCTTTCATCCATTAATAAGGTTTCTTCATTCTTAGAGTTGATGATACCTAAAAATTGGTCAACAATGAACTAAAAGTGATCTGACTCATCAAAGTAGGGAGCACAATGGTAGTAAGCCCACTGTTTCTGGAGGGCATAGGTTCTGTACGAGACATTCCTGGAAGAAGGAGCCTTCTTAATTATTGGTGACATTGATGAACATAGAAGTTAAGAAAATATTGAAGATTCGGAGTCCATTGTAAGTTTGTAACAAGTGAAAGGACAAACTTTCCAATGGAGTCCATTGTAAGTATTTGACTTATTCCCGAAACAAAACATTATTTTTGAGTCAAGATTCAAAGATGTATCATGCCGAGATTAATTTGGTGCACATTTCACGTCTTCATTGCATTCCCATCTCTCAGGTATGAACGCGTAATGTTTATGGAACTCAAAAAATATTTTTAGGATGTTATTTTTATTAAAAAATATTTTTAAAGAGTTTTAACTTCATTTATTCTGAGCTAAGGATTGTTTAAAGTCGTATTAAACCTTACCTAGTATTTAGAAGGATCAAACGTCACTCGTAGTCTTTTGAGCGACATTGCAAGGTTGTTCGAGAGACATGGACATGTCGTTCGAGCGACATACTGATCTCATTCAAATGATGCACCGACTTAACTTTTCTATTTAAGGCATGTTTCACTTAGAATTTTGTAAGTTGCAGAACTAGAAAATCAGTTTACATACAATACATATTTTGTAAAAGTTTTCTACGGTTTTCAAAGTTTAAAAACATCCTTAGAGTTTTAAGACCCGAGCCTTTATACTCTTATGCTAAAGAGATCTTGGTTTGCACTATTGGAGTTTGTTCATTACTTTAAACATTGGGTTTTGTGGTGAAGAAGCGAAGGAGTTCGTATTCAACATCGTAGACTTTACCAAGCTGTATCGATAGACATCGAGACATACGTGGACGTGTCTGTTGTGGACAAGCATCGCAGAAGGACTTTTGCCTGGGCACTTTGGATGAGTGGTTGAAGGATCAGAGGAGCGTAAAGACTTGTGGGGGATCGAGTCATTGAGTAAGTCTATTGTTTGTACTTTGTAATACCACATCATAGTGATTGTCTGGCTTGGGCCATCCGAGGTTTTTTTCCTTAGTGGTTTCTTTGTACGTCTGGTGCCGCTTTTGTGCGCTTATTTATTTTACTTGATTTAATCACCTAGATGCCTGTTTAGGATTAAACAAGTTAAAATTGGGACTAACTAAAATTAGTTCACACACTTGGTGGGTATAACATTTGGAAAAAGGTTTTTCAAAAACAAAGTTTTTTTTACATCCTTAAAACACATTCGAAAGAAAAAAGGGCCTACAATAAGAATTATGATGTACTTGTATTTGACTTTCCTTGTGATTATCGAATGTACTTTGTAATATTTATGAGGTTGATCGATACCCTCGAGGGACCATGTCTAAAAGGGAATGGGAGTGCTCACATTCTCTATCTAACAACCTCATTTTGGAAACCTCGCAGGGATTTGGTTTGAAGCATTGGGAGCAAGGCAATGTTAAAAAAGTAAATACCAACCCCTTTAGATCACTTAGGCAAAACTGTGGTTTGTGCAAAGGACAGTTGAATAGATGCTCGAGTTACCATATCCCGAGGAACCTCCTCGAGGGACCTCAGACCAAACAGTTATCCAAAGATAGTTTCAAATTCCTCACATACATTTCATAGCTTGTTTGAGTAACCATCATTCGAGCAAGCTCCGATCGATAAATCACCTTTTTGATTGATGGGACAACACGTCCTTTATAAATGGCTATTTACCAACCCTATGACATCATGACATCTGACATTTAGGATCTTTATGAAGTAGCACGCAATTGAGTTTATTCCAAGGATAATGGTCTTATACTATCCAACCGTCTTAGGATGGACCTCTGGGATACCACATCTTGTCCTAGTTAATGCTAACATACCTCTAATAGGCTAAATAATTTTCCCATCAAAATATCATATATTGTGCATTTAATGCACTATCTTCAGCATTAATAACATGGTATCTTTGCATTAAATATGGTCAGTCCTTTTAATGACAAACAGGGTCACTCGAGTGACCCGACTCCTATAAAAGTACCCCAATAACACAGTTTACGAGGACAATAATTTGAACCTAGAATTTTTGTTGAGATTTCTCTAGACAAGAGTGTTTATTGTGAGGACAACTTATTGTGTGATTATTCTCTTACCTCCATTAATACCATCTTCGACCATTTAATGTGCCTTAAGGTTACTACCTTACCATTATTGCACTAAAAGTGCTTGTTCCTTCTCCCTCCAATCAAGTTACATGTGGGGTTCCTTATATTTATTACGCGTTCAGAATATTTATGTTGTAAAAAGACTTAATTTAATACACGTCTGAGTGTTGAATATCGTTTGACTTGCATTTATTATAATTTTGTTATTGTTCTTTGGCACTAATCACGATCTTGATAAGGGGTTACACCTCGCTTAATGCTAATTTTATTTCAAGAACCCACATCTTACGTTTGATATGTCATAAGGGTGGGATTTAACCCATAATCCTAAATTTAATACTCCTCTTTAATTGATTTTGAAGAAAGCATGCTCAAGTGAAAAAGTGTAAAAAGTGTGAAAATCTTACTTTTGGAGTTTACAAGTAAACCCTCTTTTTTATCTTTTGGGTTTTATGAAAATATGTTATGTGAATACTAGCAATAAAAAAGGATATTAGTTGATTTGAGATAATGAAGTAAGACTAAAAGATATAAAAAAATGGAGATAAAATGAGTAAAAAAAATACTAAATAGATAAATTAGAAGGAAGTAGGAATAGACCTCCCAAAAGACTTTGCTACTGATTTTTGTAGGAGAGTACACTAATTTTATGGTGGTGGAATGGTGATGAAATAAGGGTAAAGTAAGTGGGAAAGGGTGGTATGAAAGTTAAGTAAGAGAGATGGAAGGAATGTTGGAAAATTAGACTTTTGGAAGTGACGACGCATTGATTTCGAGAGAATGTTTCTGATTGCTCAAAAAGGGGTCCTTTGGAATAAGGTCATGGCATCCTTAAATAGTGCCAAATTAGGGTTTAGGGGGGTACCGATAGGCATGGACTCTAGCTTGCCTATCGACACAACCTCTATCTTTCTAGCTAAGGAAAGTACACTCTGCTGATAGCCAAGGGGTCTGGGGTGCCTATAGGCAGTCCTGAACGGAATTTTTCAAAAAATGGACATAAAATGCAAGTCATAAGTTTGAATTGCATATGAACGGGATATTTTAGAAAGGATATTTAGATACCAATAAAAATCCATTGATCCACTCTAGGGTTAGAGAGTTGACTAAATTCAAACGGGGATCGAAAGCACTCGATGGTCTCTAGGCCGGGGGTTTTCAGTGTAAAAAGGGTCGTTCGTGCAAATTGTGAGGCCAATTAGTGCATGGTATAGACTGTTGGAAAGGGGATTCATAAACCTATGAGATTTCATTGAGGTTATCTCAGGTTGAAAATTAACCGAGGTCAAACGGGGCCCAAAAATGCTCCGGGGCCTTCTAGAGTATAAATGGTCGTTTGCGCAAATTGTGAGGTCGATTCGCGCATAGTATGGAAAATTAGAAATGGGATTCAGAGACCTACAAGATTTTATTATGCTTTTCTCAGGTTGGAGAGTTGATCAGATTCAAATAGGGCTCGAAAGTGCACAGTCTAGATCATGTCTTGAAGCAAAAAGGCACATTTGTGCGAACTGTGAGACTGATTCACGCATAGTATGGATCGTTGGAAAGGAGATTCAGAGTCTTATGGGGATTCATTGAGATTCACTCTGGTTGGATAGTTTATTGAGGTCAAATGGGTCTTAGAAGCACCCAATGGACTCTAAGTCAGGTCTAGGAGTAGGACCTAGGGTCTACGGAGGGAGGAAAAGTGTTAGGGACCTAAAGAGGTACTTAGTGGGGGTATTAGGATGAGGTTTCTATGGAGACCCTCAATGGGAGAGCTTGGAATAAGTGGAGGTCATCAAAATATAGAGAACTAATCGATGTTCGAGGATTGAGGACCCCGCTAGGAGGTTGAAGATGGTTGGTAAAAGGATTGAGGTCGATTTTGCAGACCTAAAGAGTTATGACGATAGATTTAATGGGTTGAGGTTGATTCTATGGACCTAAAGTTTGAAATGATCAATTTAGTCGGTCGAGCTCAATTCTGCAGACATAAGGTTTTAAATGACTGATTCGGAGGGTTGAGGTCATTTATATGGACCTAAGGAGTGACATGACCAATTCAGAGGCTCAAGGTTAATTCAATGGACCTAAAGATTAAAAATGACCGATTCAGTTTTTCGAGGTCGATTATGTGGACCTAAAGAATTGAGATGACCAATTCAACGTGTTGAGGTTGACTCTGTAGACCTAAAGAGTGAAATAACCAATTCAGGGGTTAGGGTCAATTCTATGGACCTAAATATTTGAAATGATCAATTCAGCGAGTCAAGGTAAATTTTGCGAACCTAAAGAGTTGAGATGACTAATTCAGCTGGCCGAGGTCGCTTCTACGGATCTAAGGTTTGAAAGGACCGATTCAGATGATTGAGTTTGATATTGCGAACCTAAGGATTGAAATGACTGATTTAGCAGGTCGAGGTTGATTCTCCTGGCCAAAGGTGTTTTTTATTGGGAACACTTATCTAATTGGGGGATCCGTTGGGGAATGTGAAGATTATCGTGGGTGTAGGTGCATTTTGGATTTTGGTTCCTCTGGGGCGAATGTTGGTGACAAGAGTGAGTGATGACGCATCTGCTTATGGTATTTCTAGGGATTAATGAGGACTTTATAATTATTTTAGTATTCTAAAAATGGGTTGTTCTCGAAGTAATGACGTTTTTGACTTCATGGGAATTTTTCAAAAAATTTTGTGAAAATTTTGAATTATTTTTAGATTTTTCTGCCATTTTTATAATGAATTTTTTAGGGGGCTACCGATAGGTAGGGTATGAGAGGTGCCTATTGTCATAGATCATAGACTTCCAGGATTCTCGAGGAAGGGAAAAGGTCACTACCGATAGGCAGGTCCATAAGACTTTCAATCGGCATACCCCTTAGCCTCTTATAAAAGGGGGCGGACCTCTTCATTTTTTGACACCTTTAATTGATTGAATCTCTTAGTTTCTCCGTTTAAAAGTTAATTTTGAGCCCATTTTCTTTGTAAGAACTCATAGAGGGCACTTCTGACAACTATTAATGACTGGGAGGGTTTGAAATGCGAGCTGCCATATTGCTGGCATTGGGTAACGAGAATGTGTGTGATAACTTTGAGCCAATGCTGGATGTGTGGGTTTTATGTTGGGAGATGACACATCACCGTTTTGCAAGAGTGAACCCTAATGGCTATGCAAGTGCTTGTTCTTTTAGTTTCCAACATTATTCTTTTTCTTTGTATCATTGGGATACAGAAGGATTTTCCTTATTTTTTGTTCAAGTTGACATAGCCTTTTCGAGCATTCGATCTTGAGGGTCGACCAGTATAAAAGAGGTTTAGTACCATCTTCCTGCGATGGTTCAATGGATGGGGGTCTACTGGGTTTGGCCCATTGGAGGGGATTTAGATGAGACGCTATGCTCTACGGCGGTATTATGTGTAGTGGGCGAGAGGTGGTAATGCACAACCCACACATTTCACTTAAGGTGGGCATGGTGGCGTATCACATGGTCTTACACAATCATCTTTAATGGGAATATGATGTATTCTATGTGTCCATTTTAGGCAGTTACTGAGGGACAAGTTAGCCTATTAGCACAACGACCTCGACAAGATTGAGTTGCAGCCTAACATGAGCTACAAAGAGAAACCACAACACATTATTGACCGAAGAGAGCAAACTCTACGATTGAAGGTCATTCCATTGATTAGAGTCCAATGGGGACATCATAGAGAGGCCAAGTTGACTTGGGAGAGAGATAACGACATGCTTGCGAGATGTCTAGATATTTTCGAGTCAGGTATATAATTTGAATTTCGAGGACAAAATTCCTTGTTTAAGGGGGTGAAATGTAATACCCCGTATTTTTAGGGCATAATTTAATTGTGTAATTAATTATTTACTTATATGGTGTGATAGTGAGTGTCACTTAGTATATGTTATTTATATTGATTATATAATTCGTATTTGAGTTACCAATTTAACACCTTTTGGAAATAGGACATAATACATGATAAAATACTAATTTAATATTTGAAGTGACTTAGTATTATGGAAGATTATGGAATGATCAAAGATATAATGTCGGTGGTTTCCTTGTTTGGATTATTTCCTCAGTGTTGGGTCCCACCGATCATAAAGTAGTTTCTTATAATGCTGAGTCACGTGTAATTAATAAATAACTAAATTATATTTTAATTGAATCGTATCAACTTATAAGCTAAATTAATGGAAGAATTCATTTATTACAATTTTCATATTTTGTGCTGACCTTTGGGGCATTTAAAATGCCCATTTTTGACTAAAAATAGTAGGACTTAATCCCATTGGGTTAGTATATGGCTTGGGTAGAGTTTCATACCATTTAGAATGATATTTGGGCTCATTAGGTTGAGGCTTATTTTGGCCCTAAGCCTAATTGCGTGGGAAGCTTTATTATTAGCTTAATTACACAAACCTAAAACATATATGAGACATTAGAGAAACCCTAAAGGATAAGGAAAGAAGAGGAAGATAAGGTTGAAGAGAAATTAGAAGATTTTTGGGACTTTTGATTCGTCAATCACTCCAACGTCAAATTTACATCGATTAAGAATTTGATTTGGATTTGTGTTAGAATAGTGATAATCCAATAGAATCTGAATTAACATTAAAATCTCATTTTTATAATCTAAATCCTAATTTTCAAATTTAGTTAGATTGATATTAAACCTTAATATCATGTTAAGGATTCGGGATAGATTGTTGTTGAAATTAAGCTTGGTAATCGAATGAAATTAACATATTCTGAATCATGATAATAAATCATATTAAAGCCCTTTGTTTAGTTCAAAAATTGAATCATAATCTGAGTTTAGTTGAGTAGAAACATGGAATTTGGGTTCTTAAACCATAATATGAATTTCATCCTTAAAATCTTGTTTTATCGTCTAATAACTTATTGATTTAGGTTCGTGTTATTGTTATACATATTATATATGAAGGAGGATGGGAATAGGACCATTAAGAGGATTCAGATTTAGGTATTTTGGTGTTAATGGCCATTTTTTGCCTTTGGAGAATAAGGTTTTGCCTCAATCTCATTAGAACTAGATTTGGACTTCGTTCGAATGAGATTGGCAATTGAGTTAGAACGACTTAGTTAACTTGTTAGAATGACTTTTGATGTTTAGTTAGAAAAACCTAGAAAACTCATTAAGATGACCTCATGGAAAATTGGCTTTTACTTCCTATAATTGGAGTTAATTAATTGGAAAATTATAAATTTATTAAAAATCCTTTAGTATACTAGATTTCTGTAATTTGAATTTATATGTGATTATATCATGTATTAGTGCTCATGGGGGATGTACTGGGATGGATATTTTGGAGGTGCACAATGCCGACCACGCTGTTGACGTACCCGTGTCCTGTGGGGGAATAAACGGGGGTGATCTTCGTATAGTCTTGGGTGTAGATGTCTGTGCGAATGACGGGAAATAGTAATGACTTATCCATTATTATTTATTTAAGGTTATAGGTACGGGATGACCTATGTCTATACCTAGTACGCATTAGTGATCCGTGAAGGCAATAGGGATAAGCTTTCGTACTATATGCAGGCTGGTGTATAGCTCATTTACTTATACATGTTGGGAACATAATTATTTAGATATTTAGGACTTATAAGATTGCCCTTATTTTACTTCATTATACTAGAGATGTAAAAACCATACATTAGTAATGGAACCTTGTAATTATAATCAATTGATAAGTATTATGATTATTAATCATTGGTTTCACTTAGGCTTGGGGATTTGACCCGTATGTTATATTTAGGTTGTTTTGGGTTGGGTTAACTTACAAGCAACTAAAATACAAGATGAAATATATTGTTATTATTGTATCCCTTAAATTCTTACTCTTTGTAGACTTCATTAGTTTAATCCATAGGTTAAAGCATATTTTCAGGTCCTAGGTAGCAGTTGTCGACATAGCCCTGATTCACTTGCATTCGTGTTCATTCATTACTTTAAAAAATTATGATGTAGGTGTCGAGCCCGCGTGCTCATATATTTTATCGTTCTTTCATTATTATTGATCCATATTACTATTATTGAGTTTTATTTATATTGGAGTTAATATTATTATATTCATTTGTTGAATTTATTATATGCAATAAATTTATATTCCATTGATGGAGTTCATTTAGTGTTGAGATTTTAGTATCAGAGTTATTTTGGTTTATCCCAATTTTATTAACATCAAGTATTATTATGTTTTACATTATTTAATTCATGTTTAGAATGGTAATTATTATTTAGACTACTGTATATTTTATACTTGGACTTGATCAATATAATTATGGATTTTACGGGGTGTCAAAACTTGTCCCAGTCGACAATAAACTTTTGTGGCTAGATTTGTCCAGCAAGCTCCGCTGATCACTACTACTTCCCAAACCAACCTAATATAGTCCCCATTCCTATCCATTGACAAGGGCGAAGTCCTAGAATCTCCTCCAGATGGATCGTACCCCATCCTCAAGGGTTCCCTCCCCGTCACACTTGCCCGCCACACAATAGGGCACGTCGACCACTGTCGCATTCTTGGGTATAAAACCATACTTCTTAAAGGCTGAACCCCTATCAAATTATCCCAATTACTATTTAACACGTGTTCCACACATTATGTCCTCTTTGACCCACTCAAATGGAACCTAGACTGAGGTAGTAAAGATCAATAATGGATTCAAGAGCCTCCTCCTCCCTCTAGTTCGGTTATATTCATAGATTTTATAGGTACGCCCTATGATAAGAGAGTGGAGTTGTATTAGGAACACATTAATACGCGTTGAACATAATTTCTTCACCAATGCCCTGAGTGGGATGATGGACAATCGGACTCTTCCCCAGTGGTTATGTTCTACCATAGATGAACCCCTTTGTCCCTCTGGATAAATTTCATTGCTTCATTTTCTTTGAAAGGGGCCATTTTATGAATGATTTTCCTCAAAGGGTTCCAAACCTGAGACGAAGGTAGGAAAAGTCCAATCCATGCGAGAGAACTTGGGAAGGCATAAACCTTGCATATTAGGAGCATTAAATGAGTCATCGAAGGATGGTAATGAAGATGATATTGAGGATAGGCCCCTAAAGTGGCTAATGGACCCGACTATTTAGGCTGAGTGTTTAGGCTCCTCAAAAAGAGCCTTAACGGGGACATTTTTTTTTACTTTTGATGGAATATGGATCCAAATGCCTTTGTTGATAAGTATAAGTGTGTGAATCTAGTGTCTACCAAGTTGCAAGGGACTAATATGTGGTGGAATGATGTGGTCCGAGAGAGGCCCGCCAATGGAAAAACCTCCATCCATTCGTGGTCCAAAATGCCCAAACGCTTGTGCACTGCCTTCTTGCCTACCTCTTATGAGCGAGATCTATATGCACGCATCAAAGGTCTACGCCAAGTCTCCTCCTCCATTCGTGATTACACTCAGAAATCCCTCCTTTATTGCACTTGTGAGACACTTAGGGAAATCGAGGAACAAATGATAGGCTACTATATGTACACGTTGTAATCCTATGTTAAGCATAATATCAAAATACGGGTTATTTCCACACTTCAATATGCTATATTGAGTATGTAGAGTGTGTGGAGGATTACTCATAACAAGAGAATATCCCTCCCACTCTATAACTAATTTTGTAACTAACCAAGCCAAATGCTCCTCCACTTATGACATACATCATCAAATATTTTGAGTGCGGCTAATCGGGTCATAGAGCTTTTGTGTATCCAAAAAAGAAAAAGGCCGTGGTGGCAACCAAGCAAGCTATAGAGTTTAAAGACGTGCACGATCCACCTACCGAGCACCACAAGCACTCATTACCCACGTCATTGACCGGATATAGATGGAGAGCCATTTTCAGTTTGAGTTTGATCTCTTATTATAGATGGGCGGGTTGATGGAAATCAAGTGTAGGATACGTTAGTCATTTAGCATTTGTTTATTTTTATCTTCATCTTTAGCTTTATTGAATTTTCCTTCTTTTTATTACAGGGTTAAAAGTTGTCATGTAGAGGACGAATTCTAGGAAAGTTGTAAATGGAGTTCTCCTAGGTCACATGTGATGCCTCTTATGACATCACATGGGCCTAGGACCATTTCTCTATTAGACACTACACCAAAACTCGTGAATGGTCACGGCCAAAATCTTTGACCAAGACTGTGGGTCGCAAACTTGGGCCGTGACCATTTTGAGCAAGACCAATTTCGTGGGTCGCGGCCCAAGTTCGTGACCAATATGGGGTCACGGCCTTGAGGGGTCACTGAAGATGGTCGCGGACTTGGTCTGTAAATCACACCGCGATGAGAAAAAAAATGGTCGCGGCCAAAGTTCGTAACCCCCAACCGTGACAAAAATGGTCGCAACCAAAGTCTGTGACCCACAGCGCGACGAAAAAGAAAGGGGAAAAAGTGGTTGCGACCCAAGTCCGCGATGAAAAATGGTCGCGACCGAAGTCCGTGACCCATACCGCCACCATTTTTCATCACGATTGGGGGTCATGGACTTTGGCCGTGACCATTTTTAAGCGCGACGAAAAAAATAGAAATGGTCATGGACAAAGTCCATGACCATATTTAATTGTAATAAAAAAGATGATATTTTTTAAGTTCAATCCTAAAATTGGGGGTCCCGTGACTGCGCGGCCGGTTGCTACGTGTAAATTTGGAGGCACGTGAGGTGTTACAAACATTTATTAGTGGCAAAATAATAAAAAAATCACAAATTGCTAATCGGGAACTTTGTTAATAAACTAATATACATACAAACTTAAAAATATTATAAGTCTTAATAATTCATAGACCAAAAAAATTGGGCAGAGTTTTTCCTGTTTTCTAGACATTCCAAACCGTGTTAATATAAAACCTACTTATTATAAAGCCCGAACGACCATAAAATTCAACAATTAAATTATAAAAACACGCACGGACATAAAACTAAATAATAAAACTATTAAAGCCCGCACGGCCGTAACACATAAAAAATATAATCCTGAATATCAACAACATTATATAAACAATCTTCATGTTATAAACCATTGCCTTCTTCATGTGTTCCACGTGCAAAAAAGCAAACGATACAATGTTATCCTGCTAAAAATAGGATACAAAAAAAATGATATCAGTGACCAAGTAATTTAAAAAAAATTGTATTCAAGCTGAAAAATTGCATATATGAGTTATAATTATCATCATATCAGTTCATACGGGTTACTTGTATCCCGTGCGAGGTGTCGGTGCCTCTCACAAGGCCGTTCGGGTGCTGTTTTGGATTTTCGCCCTCTAACGCCATGTTTTTAAGCCAAAGTCCTGATATTTTCAAATTATCATCGTATTCTTAAACATGGAGTCCCGTGATCGTGAGGTCAGTTCCTACGAGTTACACTGATCCCCTGCGAGGTGTTGGTGTCTCTAACGGGACCGTTCGGGGTTGTTTTGGGTTTTCTCCCTCTAACGCCATGTTTTTAAGACAAATCTTCATATTTGAAAATTATCCTCGTATTCTCAACCGGGAGTCCGGTGAGCACGCGATATGTTCATACGAGTTACATTAGTCCCATGCGAGGTGTCGATACCTCTCACGGGATCGTTCGGGGGCTGTTTCGAGTTTTCACCCTCTAACACCATTTTTTTAAGCCTAAGTTCTGATATTTTAAAATTATCCTTTTATTATCAAATCGGGAGTCTCGTGATCATGCGATCAGTTCTTACGAGTTACATTGGTCCGGTGCGAGGTGTTGGTGCCTCTTACGGGGCCGTTCGGGGCCTATTTTGGGTTTTTGCGTCTAATGCCATGTTTTTAAGCCTAATTCCTGATATTTTAAAATTATCCTCATATTCTCAAACCGAGAGTTCCGTGATCATGCGATTAGTTCCTACGAGTTACATTGGTCACATGCAAGGTGTTTGTGCTTCTCACGGGGCCGATCGGGGGCTATTTCGAGTTTTTTCCCTCTAGCATGATTTTAAGCCTAAGTCCTGATATTTTCAAATTATCCTCATATTCTCAAACTGAGAGTCTTGTGATCATGCGATCACTTCCTACGAGTTACATTGGTCCCATACAAGGTGTTGGTACCTTTCACGGGGTCGTTCGGGGGCTGTTTTGGGTTTTCACCGTCCAACACCATGTTTTTAAGCCTAAGTCCTAATATTTTCAAATTATTATCGTATTCTCAAATTGAGAGTTTCATGATCATGCGGTTAGTTCCTACGAGTTATATTGGTCCCGTGCAAGGTGTCGGTACCCCTTATGGAGCCGTTCGGGGGCTATTTATGGGTTTTCCCCCTCTGGCGCCATGTTTTTAAGCCAAAGTCTATATATTTTCAAATTGCCATTGTATTATCAAACTGGGAGTTCGGTGAGCACGCGGTCAGTTCCTATGAGTTACATTGGTCCCGTACGAGATGTTGCTGCCCTCATGGGGCCGTTCGGAGGCTGTTTCGGGTTTTTGCCCTCTAGCGCCATGTTTTTAAGCCTAAGTCCAGATATTTTCAAATTAATCTCATATTATCAAATCGGGAGTTCTGTGATAGGGAGGTGAGTTCATACGAGTTACATTGGTCTCGTGCGTGATGTTAGTGCCTCACATGGGGCTGTTCGGGGGCTGTTTTGGGTTTTCGCCCTCTAACGTGATGTTTTTAAGCCTAAGTCCTGATATTTTAAAACTATCCTTGCATTCTCAAACCAGGAGTCCTGTGATCAGGTGATTAGTTCCTACGAGTTACATTGGGCTCGTGCGAGGTGTTGCTGCCTCTCACGGGGCCGTTCGGGGGATGTTTCGAGTTTGCATCGTCCAACGCCATGCTTTTAAGCCTAAGTCCTGATATTTTAAAATTATACTTATATTCTCAAACTAGGAGTCCCGTGATCACGCGATCAGTTCCTACGAGTTACATTGGTCCCCTGCGAGGTGTTAGTGCCTCTCACAGGGCCGTTTGGGGGCTGTTTGGGGTTTTTGCTGTCTAACGCCATGTTTTTAAGCCTAAGTCCTGATATTTTCAAATTATCGTCTTATTCTCAAACCGTGAGTTCTGTGATCGCGCGGTTAGGTGCTACGAGTTACATTGGTCCCGTGCGAGGTGTCGATGCCCCTTACAGGGCAGTTTAGGGGCTTTTCTATGTTTCCCCCTCTAGCAGCATTTTTTTAAGCCAAAGTCTAGATATTTTCAAATTATCATCTTATTCTCAAATCGAGAGTCCGGTGAGCATGCGCCCAGTTCCTATGAGTTACATTGGTCCCATGCGAGGTGTCAATGTCTCTCATGGGGCTGTTCGGGTGATATTTTGAGTTTTCGCCCTCTAGCGCCATGTTTTTAAGCCTAAGTTCTGATATTTTTATATTATCCTCGTATTCTCAAACCAGGAGTCCCGTGAAGGCACGATCAATTCCTATGAGTTACATTGGTCTCGTTCGAGGTGTTGGTGTCTCTCACGGGGCCGTTCGGGGGCTGTTTCGAGTTTTCGTTGTCTGACGCCATGTTTTTAAGCCTAAGTCCTGATATTTTCAAATTATCCTCGTATTCTTAAATAGGTATCCCTCTGATTGCGCAATCAGTTTCTACGAGTTATATGGGTCCCGTACGATGTGTTGGTGCCTCTCACGGAGCCGTTCAAGGGTTGTTTTGGGGTTTCACCTTCTAACACCACATTTATAAGCCTAAGTCCTGATATTTTCAAATTATCCTTGTATTCTCAAACCGGGAGTTCCATGATCACGCGGTCGGTTCCTACGAGTTATATTAGTCCCGTGCGAGGTGTCGGTGCCCCTTACGGGGCCGTTTGGGGGATGTTTCTGGGTTTTCTCTAGTCACACCCCGCTTAATTCTAGCATCAGACACCACCAAAACTAAGTCGGGTGGGAGTAAATAAAATACCATTCTTAGCATGAGACATATATGAGACATATAAAATCATCCAATTAAGTGACAAAAGATCCATCACCATTCTAAACTCAAAGTAAATCCAATCTCTAATAATATGAAACTGAATAATTTCCAAAATAAATCCAGTGAAATACTGAATAAAACCCATAACAACTTTGGAACCTAATGTCCCAATAAAACCCAATTGAAGTCTCATAATGAAATACGACTGAAAATAAAGTCTAACGAAATAAAGCAAAAAAATAATAAACTCCAATTGCACCTCCAAACGATATACAATAAATCCTATGGAGCTACTCCAGCACTAATACCTGAAAAATTTAGTCAACGCACGAGGTCAGAGCCCCGGGCATGAATACACACTACTCCCTTCAAATAGGTCCATGAACCCATACAATAGCATTATACGCAATAAATATCGCAATAGAGTATTCTAATTAAACGAGATAATTAAATGCGATAAATATAAATCACTAACTACCCTAAAAAATTCCCCTTCCAAAAAGCACACCAATATGATTTTAAATTCCCAAGTCCCACGATGTTAATTTAATTAAATTAACCCAATTTTATTATTGTTTTCACTTTTTATTATGGCGGTCCTCCCGCCCTGGGTGGTAATCCACCAAATGTCACACTTCCCCTTGTCAAATGGACTCTGATCCGTTTAAACTGTCGACCTCGCCCCATGACAAGGTTTCGCACACGACACAACATAAATCGTTCACTGACCCGTTTAAACTGTCGATCCCTGACACATTATGTCGCCATAAATTTTAATACCCGTTTTTATCTTAGGCATTAGTTCTCATTTTCTCAATTTCATAATTTATAAATTACCCCACCCTTTTAATCGATGTGAGATCCTCAAAATCCCCTTAGTCCCATACCTAAGGGTCCCAAAGTACACATGCACCCTATCCTACATATAGGATGAACCACCAATATAAAACACGTCCTAGTCTCAGGCCTTGGCTAACGAGAAGGAGATATAACATAAAAATCTACCCCAACCCGAGATATAAATTCTCCACGAATTTACACTAACTAGTCCCATACCTAGTAAGTATAAATTTTAACCAAGGCTTACCCACTAGTCCCATACCTGGTAAGCATCTTAAAATAAAGGTGAGCAATATACTACCCAAAAGCCCCTCGTCCCCGCGGTGGCAGAAGGGAATAATAATAATCCACACAATATCATAAATCATAAACAAAACATGACAATATAATCATAAAGTCCCAATTTAATTTAATTCAATTAATAGCATCGTCGTTATTTTCAACATAATTCATTTTATTCAATAATGTTAAATTAATTAACGTGCAATATTATTCAATATGATATAATCTTTATCCTTTATAAGTCATTTAATTTATAAGTGTGAATGCGTCCCATTAACCACATAAATAACCTCCACAAAATTCTACATGAGAACCTACACCCCAAACCATAAAAACTCAAAAATCCAACCTATGCGTCCAAGGTTTTCAAAGATTAATTCATATTAAAACTTTTCACAAAAACAGTGCCAAAATTTAGTGTACACTTTCTCTAATTAAGTGACTAATTAATTTTAATAAAAAACATATGATTAAGGGTTTAGACGACACTTAAAACGCATAATACTAAAGGAAAGGAATAGAGTATTCATGCTTGTGATTTACATGAAGAAAATTTGGTAGCACGGTTGGATTCCACTTGAAAAATTCGTAAAGAAGTGTTCTTGAAAAAACTTGATTAAACCCCATTTAAACCTTCCAAGACTTGTTATAAAAACTTGATTATATTGGAGGTTAATGATTATGGTGGAGAGGAAAAACTTTTGGAAGAGATCTCTAGTGAAAAACTTGGGAAAAAGTGATTATGATAATTCCCCCCACGAATTAGAATGGTTAAATACCAATTAGGAATACTAACCCAACTCAAACTCTAAAATATGACTCACCGACTCAAAATCTGGGCATAGTCGATCGATCAACTCCCAGGGTCGAACGATCGACCCTACAGGTCTGGTGACAGTTCCCCCACAAAATGCCTATGAAGCAAAAATAGTAAAAACTTATAAAAACTCCATTTTAATTCTGAATTCAATTCCGCTTGAAGTTTTATTCTTCTAATAATAAAACCAACATATTTTACTAATAAAAATTATTAAATCCGAAATTTTATTTTTTCTCTAATATTTTTAATTAATTAATTAAATTAATTAATAAAAAAAGGGGTGTTACACCCCCCTCTAGCGCCATATTTTTAAGCCAATGTCTAGATATTTTCAAATTATCATCATATTCTCAAATCGGGAGTTCGAGAAGCACACGGTTAGTTCCTACGTGTTAAATTGGCCCCGTGCGAGGTGTTAATGCCTCTCACGGGGCAAGGCCGTTCGGGGGCTATTTCTTACGAGGTGTCGATGCCTCTTAAGAGAGTGTACATGAACCTAACATGTTTAATAAATAAGTAATTTTAAATTGTGATAAATGCTTGGTAAATATTTTCAAAATGTTTTGAGTATTAACTCTTGCTATAAAATATTTTCAAAACCTTTTAGGTGTCCAGACACAAGGATGCCATACGTGACTTCATTCCAGGGACTCAGAGCTGTAACACTGTGGATGCTGACAGGATTTGCATAGACGACTCTCTTTTTCTGATCTAGTGTAGGGTCCCAGTTCAGTATTTATGTTTGGACGTGTTGTCCGGTGACTTTAATTCAGTTATTTAGTTTTCTGATTTGTAATGGTTTTTAATGGAGATTTGGATTTTTGCCGATAGTTTATTCGTTCTACTTTATTCACCTATATAATGTGTGATGCTGGACTCTAATGTATTGTGATTGTTGTATTTAGTTCTGCATATTTTGTTTACATGTTTAAATTACAAGATAAAATTTGACACCAGTTTAATTAACTATTAGGTGGTTAGTAACTAATATGTTTTCGACAATGAAGCTAAGAATGAGCAAAATGTAAATCCTGATTTATTTTAATAAAGGACTAATAACCCGATATTTAATTAAGCGAGGTGTCATAGATGGTATCAGAGCATCAGGTTCTAGATTCTTTAGGATTTGTGTGGCTTATTACGTTTCAACATAGTGTTATTTGATATACAGCCTTATGATAGGATTGTCGTATTCCTCTACATATGCAACATACGTTCTCCTGCTATTAAGTGTAATGGATATGATTCATATACGAGTTTGATTGGGCGTAGTACATCGAATAATATAGAACGACCAGTGAGGACCGATAAAAGGATTGCAGGAGAAAGGTGTAGCAGAAGCCATTGAATATTCTGGGGGTGGTGACCTCGATAGAGGTCACCGTAATTGTTATTCAGGTATAGGATGATTGGGATAATCATTCGGAACAGTGGTTTCTCCAAACATCGTCGTAGAAAAAGATGATACAGCTTCCAACTCGCCCAGCATTGAAGGCAGGGGGAGAGTCAGGGAGACTCTTTCGAAGAGTCATCGGTGAGAAATCGTAAAAGACAGGAAGGGTGATAGACCTATGGATGGGGAAAATCCAAAGACAATTGTGTATGGAAGATTGCTTCATCACCCCGAATTAAAGTTAGGGTAAGAAAAGTTACTCATAGGAACAACATTGTGGTGATATGAGTTGGTCACTCATACAGGGAAGTGGATATATAGTTGATTGAGGAACTTGGGAGAAATGATTAAAAGGTCTTCATCTGCTGTTCCGACAGAGATGCGATTGGAGTGTTGAGATTTATCATAAGTAGGCCAGATAGTGACAGATCGTGAGAGAGCCGAAGATTTGTTTAGAGAACTTCGTACCCGGCGAAGGGGATATGGAGAAAGATAAAGGGATCCATAAGTTGATAATGGACCCATGATGAGAATATACAAGTGTGGATGAGAAACCTGGTTAGGAGGACTAGTGTTGATGTCGTCAAGGTCGTACATCTACAGGTTATGTGAACACTTCCATAAGAAGGGAACCAAGAGTTTTGGATAATCTAGTTGAGGAGCAAGAATGGATTTAACAGTGCTAGTGAAGTACCACGGGGGGATATACCTAGTACGAATCAACTGAATTTCCTACTAAGCAGCGGTGGATTCAGTCAGGGCCAATAAGGCCAATGATTACCTCTAGAGGGCCGACGGAGCCAAAGGAACAACTGAGGGGGAAGCATTGGGGTCAAGACTACCAAGTCCGAGATAAGAACACCCCGACATGACCAATGGGGCCAGAGATAAGGGAAATGCATAGAAAGGTGCCCTATGTGTGGAGAGTAATACCACTTGGATTGAAAGTTTCCCATACCAAAAAACGGGGGAACAGTCTGGCTGGGAGGCAGACTGGCAAAATGATAGCGGGTCACAATAGTAACGGGAGACTCCTAGCAAGAAGATAGGACTAAGATATTTAGGTCCGAAGGTTACTAACTCGATAGTGGTGGGTTTAAGAAGGACCATCAAGATATTTAATAACAACAACAATCCATCTATTCCTCAGGGGCATTAGGGCTAAAGGAGTGGCGAGGAGAAACATGACCCATTAGCCAGGCAGACTAGATGGCAATTAGAGATAGAGTTTTAATTTATCCATATGAGTATAGGATATGTTCTGGGTGACATGGGTGAGTTATGATATTTGAATATTATCACAAGAATTCGTGAGTGACACGGATTTAGTGGGTTTGTAGCGATAGCAACCTCGTTATGAATATAATTACCGTTGAGTAGCGGGAGTTCTTCAGGTGTCACCTGTAGGTGAGAAGGTGTTGGCACTGAGGGGATATTTTTATCTACTTATAAGAATTTGAAACGTATAGTTGATTTTAATCTCGTATAGTGATTATATACCGAAAGTTAGAGCAGTAGTAGAATGTGTAATAAGACTATCGTGTTTGTATTACAAGGGGAGTTATATTTTCTATGAAACACCACATGAGAGAGGGTTGGGCCTACAGATATGAAACTTTATCGCATAAGTAGACTGCAGTGAGAATGTCATCTTGTAATATTTGATCCCGGTGTTTAGGGACTTTTGACTAATGTGATTCAGGGTACCTTGTGGTCACTTTTGAGCAGAGAGATATAGCCATTTATTTATATAACCCTGAGGACTTGTGATAGCGAGATCTCCATAATGTATGCCGTCCTTGGTGACATGAGAGTGGACGAGTGTATTTTTATATCGAAAGACGAGAAATTGGGGTACAATAACAGATTTGGAGATTTATAATTATAACGGTGAGTTAATAACTATATTTTGGATTGGAGGCACATAGAGCCCTATTGTGATGATGTGAGAAACATTGAAGACCTTTTTCACCACAAGTTAATGGGTGGGGAAATATCGGGAAGAATTAAATAGTAATGGGTGGGGTGATCGAAATTACCTGGACGATATAGCCACGCCAAGATAGCTCGGGCCGAACTTGAGACAAGTATGTTACGTATGTGATGTTGTGAGGGTTGTGCAAATATTCACAAGTTATAGGGTGTATGGGCACTCTAGGTTGAGTAGAGTCTCACTTAGTCAGATGCCTAATAGTTTAGGGAGGAAACGCAATAGGCAATGATTTTAGGTATATTTAAAAAAAAGGAGTGTAAGAGATCCTTCGCAGTGTGAAGCATTGAACATGGAGATCGGTAGTGAATGATACATAATGGAGTTATCTCTAAGTGACACCATTTAGGGATGAAAAAATGTTGATCCGAGGTTATCAACTAGACTTTTTAAAATTTTGATGTTCCCAGTGATGGGATTGATGAGCATAAGTAGTGACATTAATATTTGGGACACCTAAAATCGCGGAGAGGTCAGGGTTTCCATCGGGTTTGCGGAATAACATGACCAGAGTAGAAATATTTGTTATTTTGGAGTGGGATATACTATCAAGCAACATATCCAACTTTTCACTTGAAGAAAGGAAGTGAAACGGAACTAGGTGTGATCCAAAATTGTTGTGAATTAGGATAATACCTTTCATCCCCACCTCAGGTCAGAAGTGTTAGGAGGGGATGTGGACTGATATGCATATCGTTCTAGATGTGTCACCCATAAGTCGATGGTAGACGAAAGAGGCTGGGTTATTGGAGGCATCTTATTATCTATGTGACAGATTTTGATACCTTATAGGAAAATTTTATATCCACCCTTTGATCGATAAGAGGTGGGGAGTAACAAGCTTCTAGGACTTGAAGTGATTTATGGTCCATCAATAGGAATTGAGTAAACTGTGTCTTTTCTAGATAGCTCAAAAACGTAAGGAGAGTTATATCACTGTGAGCTAAGGGTTCGAAGTCTGACATGAGTAGTCAGGAATTATTGTAGGTATTTATCTTAAAGAAGGTCACGAGTTCGGCAACAAGAAAGTGGCACCCATAAAGGTGGGGATTTTTCTAACAAAGAGATAGTAGAGTCAACAGAGCATAGGCTCATCTTTTAAGGCACTATATGGTCGGAGACCATTGAGTTGGAGATTTATGACCAGGTTTTGGTTCGAGTATCTCCTATAAAGGGGATCATGAGATACGTCAAGAAGGGGAAAGCTAGCGTCGAGATATGTTGGTCCATTTCCTATTATTGAGGGGGTGGGACCGGTAACATACAGACTAGGACTTCCAGAGCATCTGCAGCAGATACCCGGCGTCTCTCACGTGGCATCGCTGAAGAAATATCAGAGGAATGTGAGAGCTTGTAGCATGTTCCACTTGAGGATATTGATTTGTAGCCAATTGTCTCATACGAGGAGAAACCTGTGGCTCTGTTGGATCATAGTGAGCATAAACTGTGGTCCAAGGTGGTGACATTGGTACGAGATCAATAGGGACATCAAAATATTGATGGGTCTATATGGGAGCCAAAGGATAACATACGAGAAAAACATCCAGAGTTATTCCCTACAGGTATGTCCTAAATTTTGGGATAAAATTCCTATTTAATGGGGGAAGTATGTAATACCCCGTATTCCTGCATATTTGAAATTTAAATTAATTCATAAATTAATTGAGAAAAATACGCCTTAGTTACACGAGTGATGTAATTTAATGTGATTAGATAATAAATGAGATTATTAAATATTAATCAAGAATGAGATAATGATTAATATTGTGAAAGAAAATTACTAAGTGTGAATAGTAAATAATTGATGATTATGAATTTACGCAATAGCGAGTGATATTGACGTAATTGATTTTTTTCTCAACCGAGAGTCATGTGTGGACTAATTTGAGGTCGAGATGGGAAATATATTTTAAGTCACTTGAATGATAATGTGGTGGTCACTGATGATTTTGAAAGGGTTGAAATAGTCAAAAAAAGTGTACTCGGGGGTATTATTTGGGTCCCGGGTCAATTTTAGGCCAAACCGGCACCTATTGAGGGTATTTGGGTCATTTGGAAAATAGAGGTTAAGGGACCTATGAAATTCTAAATGTTATATTAGATGTTTAAGACTTCAGGCTAGGGTTAAAAATAGTTAAACCTAAGAGAGGCCATTAGAGTGAAGAGAGTAACCATTCTCAAAGTTTGAAGAGGAATTTGTGAGGGATTCAAGCGGCTTTCGCACAACAAATCAATTGGGAAAGAAGAGTGGGAGGGAAAACAATCAACCACCAACATCAATTCATGAAATCATACCTCACCCGTTAAGTCAAATGTTTATTTGCAAATTTATTTAAAGTTATAATACCCATGTGTAAGGTTTCATAAATAGTTTAATTATCTTAATATTCTTAGAAGAAAAGAGTAATTGAATACATGTTTAGGTAGGATTGCATGTAGTTGGTATTAACATTTGTAGAGGATTTGAAATCAGAAGAGTTATAATTGTTTCTACGGATTTAAATCTGGGTTTGTGATGATTAAATGTGAAGAACATAAATATCTAGGGTTTTCGAGAATATTCAGATTTTGATGGTTCTTGGATAAATTTCGTAAAGAATTGATGATATTTACGTTAGGAATGGTCTCTATCCATATTGTGGATGTTTGGTTATGTTAAGAGATATTTTTATAATGTTTAATGAGAGATTTATGGGTTAAAAGGGATAAAATTGAAGCTGGGCGAAGCAATATCTGACCGATCGATCGATCGACGTATGAATATCGATCGATCGACCAAAGCTGAATTTTGGTTCTTGTATTGGTTGAGTTTTCTTCGATTGACAAAGATTGGGAGGAACCTTAGTAATGATATTATACCTATGTGGGGACTTAAGGAAGACCAATAGGTATGTAGTTAAGGTCCGGTAAGGTCTTTGAGTGTAAGACTTGGGGTATCGACTAACGACGATAACCCGATAGAGTCGTGTATAGGAAAATTAGGAATTGAGTTACGAGGAGAGTAAACGTCAATCCAAGGTGTAGATCAGTAGGTTAGAGATGAATTAACTACTGCATAGATGAAAGGGGTAACTATAACCCTTAGAGTTGTGTGAATACTCCAAATGAATACGATAATGTGATAAATCGTAAAGTAATAAATATGTTAAATATGCAAGAGAAATATATTATGTGCACGTACGAAAAATTAGGTTGTGTGAATACCTATTATTTTAATACTCAGGCGGTGTGAATACCTAAAGTATACTGATTGTATTGGGGTCGAGGTAATATTCCAAACCAATACATGATATTTCGATCTAGGATCGAGGGCTTTCCATACCAATATCGAAAGTGAATAATATTGGGGTCAAGGGCTTTTCGAACCAATATATATATGAAATCATTATTGGGCTCAAGGAAACATTCCAAACCAATATATGATTTAAAGATTGGGTCGAGGGATATTCCAAACCAATCTATGGATTTATATATTGGGGTCGAGGTAACATTCTGAACCAATAGTCCTTATAATGTGATACGGGGACGTATGCACTCACTGTGTGTGAAATGTATATCGTATAAATAATCTACTTATGTGTGATAGTATAGCGTTATAATATATATATATATATATATATATATATATATATATATATATATATATATATATATATATATATATATATATATATTTGAAAAGTAAATTAAGTAGAGAGACTTAGTTATAAAGATTTAATGATAGATTGTGAATATCTAAATAACGAATTAAGTTGTGAAACTTAATTACAAATTCAAAGGATAACAATTTGTAGAAATTTATCTACGAGGATAACAACATACGAGAGGTGTTAATGCTATTAGCGTACTGTATGGGCGGTACCAGAAACTTAGACGTATAGATAAGTTCAGTTAGATACTTCAGTCTAGTTAGCTTGGGTAGTACAACTAGGTGGGCTAAGCAGCAAGCGTTAGACGTGCACAATAGATAAGAGGTGAGGAAACTCAACAGAGTGTACGTGAACCTAGCACATGTAATAAATAAATGATTTTAAATTGTGATAAACGCTTGTTAAATATTTTCAAAACGTTTTGACGACTAACTCTTACTATAAAATATTTTCAAAATCTTTTAGGTGTCCATCCACAGGGACGCCAAGCGTGACTTCATTCCAGGGACTCGAGCTATAGCACTGTGGATGCTGACAGGATTTGCATAGACGACTCTCTTTTTCTGATCTAGTGTAGGGTCCCAGTTCAGTATTTCTGTTTGGACATGTTGTTCGGTGACTTTAATTTAGTTATTTAGTTTTTAGATTTGTAATGGTTTTTAATGGAGTTTTGGATTTTTGCCGAATGTTTATTCGGTTCTACTTTATTCACTTATATAATGTGTGACGTTGGACTCTAATGCATTATGATTGTTGTATTTAGTTCTGCACATTTTGTTTACCTGTTTAAATTACAAGATGAAATTTGACACCAGTTTAATTAACTATTAGGTGGTTAGTAATTAATATATTTTCGACAATGATGCTAAGAATGAGCCAAATGTAAATCCTGATTTAATTTAATAAGGACTAATTACCCGAATGAGTGAGTTTGGGTATTGTAGTTGGGTGACACAAGTGAAGGAAAAAATAATTAATGAGTGATTAATTAAATTACAAGTCGAGATATAGACTTGGGTAAAAATAATTAACGTGTGATTAATTAAATTACAAGTCATGATATAGACTTGGGTGTTTTGGGCTAGTGCTTCGAGTGTTAGGCACGGGTTATCCGGACTATTTATAAATATATGTATATGGTAGCGTGATAGTATATATATACACATTAGCAGAATGGCCCTGCCTGAAGGCACGATAAAAATTTCCAATGTATGTAATCGTAAAACGATAAAAATTTCCAAAGTACGTAATTGTAAAACGGCAAAAATATAGTTCCCCGACAAAGAAAAGTATAATTTTAGAATATAATCTCATTTGATTATGAAACTATCCACTCTACTTAACAAATAACAAATAGTCCAACAACATTCAAATAATTTAAGTTGGGAAAAATCTACTTTGTTTATTGAACTGTCCACCCTCTTAATGGATAAAAACCAATCCAACAATACTCAAAGATCTCAAATTGACCTAAAAAATCCTTCAACAAAACTGACTTAGTAAAAAAAAGTTCATCATTTGGAAGGAGGATCCAGATGCGGTTAGCACTCGTGCAATATGGTCCTAAGAATTGTTAAGCACGAAAATAATGATATGAACAATTACATTGATAATAAAGAACACAACATTGGATTTCAATGTTGTATATATAATGTCTATAACCAAAAACATATTATAGTTTAGGCTTAATAAATAACAAAACAATCAGAGTTATCCAATTTAAGAAGCCAGAATCATTTACAAAATCCAAGCTTATACAAATATCTCAATTTATGTACCATCCAATCAATGAATCAATGGAAACATACCAAAGCAAAAAATATAATCCAGTTTAGAATAAACACGAATTTTAACAGAAATTAAATACGCGTCATTGATACTTAAATCCATTAATAAAGCCGAGCACATTGTATCATTAAATCTTAAAGGCAACAATGAAACATGAATTTGAACATAAATCAAATACACCTCTGTGTTATAGCAGACCATTGCACTCATAAGAGGAATTTATACTGCCTTATCAACAACATCAGCCTCTACTCCTTCCTCAATTAAGAGTTCACACATTGTTGAGTTCCATATGATTGTTGCACGATGCAATGGAGTGTTGCATTGATAAAACATTAGGAGAGTGAGATAAGGGTATGATCAAGGTCAAAATAGAAATAGAAATAGAAGTTTAAACAAAAATGAGCCTGGGCTACGTCCAAATTAGAGAGCCAATAGTCTAATATAGTTCCTGCAAAATGGATGTTAAAAAACAGTCGTGAATGAATAGCGACGTGTATCTTGCAGCAGCTTACATTGTATAAGCACATAATATGAATGAGATTACTCTAAATTTAATAATGTTTATGATTTATACTCCCGTTCATATGAACATGTTAACAACTAAATAATGAACACCGATGAAAAACTTTGAAAACAAATGTACATGTGGATGAAATCAATGGTTGTGTTAGTTCCAAAGTTTTAAGTCAACTTTCAAATTCTTACATATCCATTCAACACTAAGTGATTGCAACACTGTTAGGCTAGATTCCTCTAGCCTCCACCATTCAAAAAACCAATACCAAGCATGTGCGTTCATAAAAGACATAAAGTTGAATTTAAGCATAATTCCTTATGAACTAAGATAACTGCACAAAATTAATGTCTAATCACTCCATCCAAAGTAACACTTACATTCCATTATTGTACATCTTCAAGGGAAACCTTAATTTGACATTATCCAAAAATTTTAGCATATATGGGCAAAAACAAATAGAATGCCACTGACCACAATTAATACAACCAAACAGGTACTTTTAAAGAATTCCACAAAACTTAATAAAGCACCCTCACAAAATATAATAAATAATTAAACATATACAGACAATATCAATGTCAAACAAAAACGTAAGAAAATAAAACAGTTTAGTTTACCTGACAAATATCCAAGAAAAGCTATTGTGATTTATTCAACTCTAAAATGAAATGTATCTTGGGAGTCATCTCTACCTGTAAGTATCAAATAATCAAATTATGATCATTAGTTTGTGCAAAGACATTAAAAAATATACATCTTTTATATATTCATAGTTTTCAACGACTTAAATTAAAATATGACTAAACTAAAAACACCACACATCTATTACCTCATCACAATCCATTAAAATAATAGTAGCTCTGGAAGTTCCTCAAATCGATCCAACATAGGTTATACACACACAAAGAGAGAGAGAGAGACTTAGGATACCTCAAGGACTATCTTGCTTCCTGAACCAAAGGTGATTTAGATAGAACCAAAAAAAGGATCGTGGATGACTTGTTATTAACTCCAAATATATATGACAATCTTCTAGTAAACCTTAACTCACTGTCTTGTCGCCGAGCAAGTCAGTTACATAATTGTATAATATTTGAAACTGTGGCATCCCTTTCACTTTGCTTCGCGCCTATTAACATACCAACATTTAAATTACTTCAACGTAAGCTTAAAAAAACTTATAAGTACAAGCACAAAACCTCCCGAGGGTGTCTTTTGACACAATCTGAAACCTATATTTACAATGATATAATATTTTGAAACTAAATTGCTTATTTCAATCATCATCACCAATATGTTATTTCAAACTTGTTTTTCGATGGAAAATAATGCAGAGCACTAGTGAAAGATCCATTAAAAGAATTAAATCAAATCAAATCAACAACCATGCACTTATAGTTCTTGCAATTCAGTTATAAAAAAAGAAAAGAAAATGCGATGTTACTTAGAAGTAATCTAAGAGATATGTTAAAAAAGAGGTAAAATGTTGATATAAATATGTATATCAAAATACAATTAATAACAGATGAAACAAAAACAAGACAAACATATTATCATTCATAAATGACAGTCTAGAGACATAGATTGATTCATAAATTAGAAACAAAATGAACATGTAGGGTTGCAACACCGAGATTTAATTCCAAACTCGATCTTATGGATCCTTTATTCAGAAGGGGAAGGAGTAAAATATTAAGGCTCCTTTATTTTTTTGTAATATGAATTCTAAATATGAGTTTAAAAAAATCTAAATCTGAGGTTTATTTTCTATCAGAATGAAACCTATGAAGGGTAAAGAAGCTCAGTGTTGCAAACCCTATCAGTGGAATACCATCCATAGAATCATTGGAATACTCTGTATGTGTCCTCAATTAACTTCTCAACCTCTTCGAAAAAACAAAAATTCAGAACCCCTGCACGAGACCCATAATGAACCTGGCAAATATCATAGAGGTCTTCTGTTGTGCATTTACTAGGTGTTGCATGGGACCCATAATGAACTTCCTTTCGTGAAAATGCCTTCAAGGCAGCAAAGAAGGATTTAAACTTCCCAACAACTGATGTAATCTTGAAAATTAAATATAACCCGTAGTCAAGGATGAAAAGAGGCTTCCATAATCTTTTATTCAAGAAGAACCTATACCAGAAAGGTACTGGTAATAATAGATATGGCAACGGGGAGGGTTTGGGGTGGGTTTGGAAAAACCCTAACCCGCCCCATTTAATAAACGGGGCAGGTGGGTTTTTATTTAAATTAACTCCTAACCCGCCCCATTTAATAAACGGGGCGGGTCGGGGCTCCTACGGGTTGGGTTAATTTTAAAAATAGTAAAATTAAAATTATTACATTATAGTCTTAGAGGTCTATAATGGTTCAGATTTCAATATGTGAGATAACCCCCCAATTGTGAATCCATGTTTTCACATAGATCTTCTAAAAAATTAACATACAAATAAAGGGTTTTTTAGTGTATGTGTGTGTGTGTGTGTGTGTATTGTTTAATTGTAATTAACATAAATATAAAGGGTAATTATGTAGGCATAAGTTAAACGGGGCGGGACGATTTTATTTAACTTGACTCCTAACCCACCCCATTTAATAAACGAATTTTTTAAAAACCCATACCCGCTCCTAATTCATTAATCGGGTTTTAAAACTTGCCCCATTAGGGGAGGGGTGGGGCAGGGCGGGGTGGGGCGGGGCGAGGCTCCTACGGGCTGGGTTAAATTGCCATCCCTAGGTAACAACCCACGATACAATACTAGAGTGTACTCAACCAGAGTCATCCTTTGACCCTGTCTGCAGAACTTATGCCTCTGACATTTTTATAATACATTAGCAGCACCAGCTTAAAGGACATTGATGTTTGTCATGCCATTGTATCATTTACAATGATAAAGAAAATTGCAGGCCAAAACGGTGGTATGAGGGAATTCAATTTCATGTCCTATTTTCATACATATTTATGTAAGAAAGAACAATCCAAAAACAACACTCTGCTGGAATACTAACACAACAACTGCACAAATCATTCAATAACTATTCTAATCAACGTATCAGACCATTTTCAGTAGATTAAATGATGTGAACAGTTGTGGATACCACCATTAATCCTAACCCACGCTTGATCTAACAACTATCATCATTTGGTCAACAAAAATAGTTTGGAAAAATAGTTATCATCAATGTATTTAGCTAACATTCTTACCTGCATTGTTATACGTGATACTCTTCTGATACTTCAAAAATAAAATTCACAAATGTTCCACTTTCGACAACTTAGCGCTTACAGGCACCTAATGAAAATGAATAAACCAAAATTAATATTCATATTCCAACATATTCACAGTAATTAAACAGTAACAAATTTATGGTGGAAATCATCTTAAAAAATAGTATACCTTCATGGGAATCAACATAAGCACCGGGGAAGTTAAGTCTTCCCTATTTCATCTTTCATCTGAGAAGAACACAAACAAACTCACTCTTATTGCTTTTGAATGTATCTGACAAACCTTGAATGCAGAAATGTTAGAATTTTTCATTTTTAAATGATTAATTAATTGTTTGACCAATCAAAAAGAGATTTGATACCATGGTGCAAGTGTTCAAGTAATATAGTTCAAGTATTCAACAAATAAATTTGGTTCAAGTCTTGTGATTTTGATTATTAAATTACTCTTTTAGTCAAATATCAATGTACTAACATCACCCGGTTATAAAGTCCTCCTCATTAATCAAATACCTAACACCAAAATCACAATACTTGCCTCACTTACACATTTGCATGGAGTTAGAAACACAATTCGCATTGCGTCACTTGAGAAAATTTAAGATTCAATGGGAGGCTAAAGACATATACTTGTCCTCTATTTCTAATTCTTTGATGCAAACTAGAGAATCATCTATTTCTTGACAAATAAAAAAAAACTATACTGTGTCTTGTTCTGCCTATGTAAATTAATATTATCCATAAGTTAATGATGGTGGTGTATATAACATAATAAGAAGAAAAAGGTATCTTTAAATTTGTAGCCTACCTTCCGCATACAAACTTCAAATTGCAACGGTTTAAGATTGAATCTGCAAAAAGGAGAGAGAAAAAAATCAGCACTTCCGGAAATGAAATCAATTAGTGAAACAACATGAAATGAAAAACACAAAATGAACTACCGTAGGTATGTTCTAAAACATCTGAAACATTTGCGCACCAATCTGAATATATCTTGTAATATAACCCCATCAGTCAGTGGATAAAAAATACTTTAAAATGAATAGATAAAACACGTATGGACAATTAACGTAAAACACCACCCAGTATGAAAAATAGTTAATATCTCAAATAATACAAAATAGAGAAATAATAAATATGTAACATAGGAATCGAACTATGTAAACCGGTGATGAAAAATAGGAATCATTTTCTTTTAATCGGTGATGAACTATATATATCGAACTATGTAGACTTAGGAATCTGACGATTGTGTACCTAATGTTAATACAAACAGTTAACATCTCAAACATCAAGCGTGTGGGATTTCGGACCAGGTGGTGACCAGTGCAGATCCGGTGGAGATTTGACGATTTCTGAGTGGGAGGCAGCGTTGGATTTCGTAGTGTGGAAGGAAGTGACAGCAACCGGAGAGGGAGGCAGCATTGAATTTCGATGTGTGGGAGGGTGAGGGAGGCAGGATTTCTGATTTGGGAGGGGTATGATTTCAACATATGATTTCAACAAATGCAACATATGGTTTCAACAAATGCAACATATGATTTCAACACTTTGACCTGCATAGATATGGCATAACATTTATCACTACAATAATGATATAATGATATTTAATATCTAAATGCAACTTGACATTCATAAATGGAAGTGTACCATTGAATGGTTTTTCTCATTCAGCATCTTGTTGGTGTCTGAGACATTACTATACTCCAAGTCCTTCACTTCCCTATCAAACTCTTTGATAAGCCTGGAAAAGAAACAAACAACCACCGCATGTGAATTAATTATGAAAGACAAAGGAGAAAAATACAAATGAAGACAGAATACAAAACAAAATCTCTCTTGGACAATACATTATAGATCGTGTAATTATCATGCTCCAATAAGTGAAGATTCAAATTGACCTTCTAAAGGGTATCTCATATGTCTCCTGTGTACAATTTTCTCTTTTACCTCTAATAATTCCCAATTTCAAGAAAATCCCCATTCAAATTTCAAACACACTAAATTTGATAAAATGGTAAAAAACTAAACTTTGAAACAAATAACAAAATCGAAAAAAAAACATAATACCTTTAACCGATCTCGTGAGCACTGCAGTTTGAACGTCCATCATCAACACTCGTGGTAAAGTCTAAATTTCAAGAAAATCCCCAATTCATATTTCAAACACACTACATTTAAAAAAATCGTAAAAAAATAAACTTTGAAACAAATAGTTCCAAGTCTTTAGATCTGTTAATTTCAAACACACTAAATTTTAAAAAATCCTAAAATGTTGAACTTTGAAACAAATGGTTCCAAGTCTTTAGATCTGTTATATGTTAAAGCCAAAAGAATTTTCATATCAAAAGAATCTGTTATAGCATAGAGATAAAAAATGATTCCAAAAAACCCTAAAAATTAGGGTTTACAAAACATTAAAATGTACAAAAAAAATCCTAAAGAGAGAAGAAGTCATACCCAAATAGATATTCAAAACAAAACCTGAAAAAAACCATTAGATATTCAAAACAAAACACAAATCAACCATTAGATCTTCAAAACAAAACCGAAAAAAACAAACGATTTACCTTATCTGTGTGTGCGTGTGTAAGAGGGCGAAAGGTGAAGGATGTAGCGGAGGCAGAGGTGGCGGGGAGGCGGAGGCAGGGGAGTCTGTGGATGGGTGGGTGCATGAATGTTTGTGTGAGAGGTCGTCGACAGAGGTGTGTGTATGTGTATGAGTGAGTAATAGGGTGAGAGAGACTACCGGTAGGCGTAAGAGTTAGAGGCGTAGGGCGGAGATGGAGGGTTGTAGTGGAGGGTGGCGGTGGAGGGCAGCGACATGTATTGTTAGGGTTAGGAGGGCTCGTGTTGAAAGGGGAAGAGAGAAGAAATGAGAGAGACGAAAGTAAATAAGCGGGGGAGGGATTGGGATTCAAGGGTGTTTTCTCTCATTTGCCATGTCACAATGCATAAATTGTGACATGGCACAATATAAGATCCTTATATCGTCCCAAAACATTCGATCTCGGTCGTTGATTCATTGGAAATGTAAAATACCCTCCTCTCAAATTATATAGATATTTGTGCACTTTATAGATATAGGTGTGAATGATATTTATAGGAGTACATACCACTCTAGTGCTATCATAGGAGGTTGTGCGATGTGGGTGAATCCCCTGGCTTGAGGGGCAGGGAGTGTGTAATGCCCAAGCCATAGCGTCCAGCATTTATATGTTGTGATTCTTATCAGGGTGGGACGCTTTGGGTATGATTCAGTCTCACAACCGGGGAACTATGACCACCTCCACTGCGCTAATTTTTATTTTTCGGATTTTGTGAGTTAACCATCGCGGGGTATCCAGGTGGATTGAGTATACCTGGGGCGATAGCATTTTAGAGAAAACATCTAGTGAGTCCTTACTCGAGAATGGATGGTTATTATACTTGACATGTGTGTGAAAGTTTTAGTATACTAGTACGTATATAATATGAGTAGATAATTATATACAGGATTTATACATATGTATTTCTTACATAACGAGTGTGAAAGTTATATGATTTAAAAAGGTGATTTTTTATATAACTAGAGTGAAAGTTATATGATTTCAAAAAAAAATTCTTACATGACTAGTGTAAAAGTTATATGAATTAAAAAGGAGATTTCCTACATAACTGATGTGAACGTTATTGGAATTAAAATAGTTGAACCGATTAATGAGTAGATAACTTAATAATCAAAGTAAGAATACTTGGGTTAGAGTAGTGTGGTGGAAAGAGGTGTGATACGGCTAGTTAGGTGGGGTAGATTAACTAGGAAGGTTAGCAGGAAAGCGTTAGGTGTGCACATTAGATGAGGGGTAAGCTATACCTCAAGAGAGTGTGACACTAACTTAAATATAAAAAGTGTGCATGCATATTTTATTATTGCAATTTAACTGCTTGCTAAATATTTTCAAAAATGTTTTACTTGGGCTCTGACCCGTGTGAAAAATATTTTCCGAAATCTTTTAGGTGTCCAGCCATAGGGATGCCCAATTTAAGGATTCTATCTAAGGATGCGCAACTGCAACTCATGTGGAAGTTGCAGGACCTTACTATAGACGCTTCGATCATTCATTCCTAGTGTAGGGACTTTACTTCAGTACTCATTTGGTCATGTTGCCTTCATATTTAATATTTAGTTATTTACTGGACTTTATGTATCCAGGTTATTGTTTCAGTTTCTATTGCCTTTTGTTGTTGAACCGATAGTTGATTCTATTATCTTTATTTATATTATTCATCTGTGTTGGTTTCAGTTATCAGTTTGTGTTGATGGTTTCATTATTATTTATTTTGCATGTTGTTAATTAATGAAAGATTAAACTTGGCACCTTTCTAATTAAATTACTAGGTGGTTAGTAACGTTAAAAAGTTTTCGACAGTGATGCTAAGAATGAGCCATATGAGACCAACGTTTTATTTTGATCACGGGTTGTCCAGCTGGTATTTTAGTAGGCGGAGTGTCACAGATATTATCAGAGCATCAGGTTCTAGAGTCTTTAGGATCTATGCGACTTATTACGTTTCAGCGTAGCATTCTTTGATATAGAGCCTTATTATAGGATTGTTGTATTCCTTCACGTATGCAACTTACGTTCTCCTGCTATTAAGTATAGTTGATGTGATTCATATACAAGTTCGGTTGGGCTTCGTACACCGAATAATTTTGGATGACTAGATTTGGATGACTAGGCCAGTAAATGGATCAAATTCGGACTAGATCAGGCAAAGCCAAAGCCAAATCCATATCCATTTATGTTAAATAGATTCGGATCCAATCCATTTGTTAATCAGATCGGATTAGGCAAATCCAAATCCACATCCGTTTATGTTAAACGGATTCGCATTCGATCCGATTATCCGATCATTCGTTTATGTTAAACTTGATTTGCAAATTTTTTATTTTCAACTCTTATCTCATAAATTTATTTTACAAATGTTCCAAAAAACTAATAATGAAATAAATAACTATTATAATAAATATTTAAAATATTATTAAATACAATATATATTAATTAAAAGTATATTATATATAATTTTTATATATATATTAAAAATATTAATCGGATCGAATTATTAACGAATCAGAGTATATGAATCTAAATCCGCTCCATTTAATAATCGGGTAATCGAATAATCATATTTTAGGCATGATTCATATCCGCTTAAATGGATGGGATTCAAATTCGAACTCGGATAAAATTCAATCCATTGATAGGCCTACAACATAAGTCATGGAATATTCTGGGAACGATGACCGCGATAGAAGTCATCATGGTTATTTTTCACGCAGATGCCGTTGGGATAATCACTAGAGCGCAGTAGTTTATCTAAACACCATCATAGGAAGCGATGGTGAGAATTCAGACTCACCCAGCGTAGTCGATAAAAGGGTGGAGTTGGAGTAAAACTTTCGAAGAGATATCCGTGAGGATTTTGGGAAAAGGGAGTGTTATGGGTCAATGGAAAGATATAACCCAAAGGTAATTGTGTAGGGTGGAGTACAGTGGCACCCAGGATTTTATTTTGGGAGAAATTTTGGCTCAGAGGAGCGGTATTGTAGTAATGGGAGTCAGTCACCACAACCGTGGAGAGCTACCATGAAAGATAAAACTTGGCACCAGTTGTTGATACCAAATTTAGTCTACTGACATGGCCCAATTGAATGAAGACACGTGGTAATCTACATGGCAACAACAAATACTTCCGAGGAACCATACTACAACGAGGAATACTGCTTCCCCGAGGAACTCATACACTCTGAGGAACAAGAACTCTCCGAGGAACTCTTGAGTACCGAGAAGCTTAGGCGGTCCGAGTAACTCAGGCGGTCCGAGCTGCACCTCGAACAAAGCATTAATAGTTGGATAACCAACAGTTTGACTGTTCATTAAATGCTTATCATTCAGACGCACACGCTAAGGGGCATTGAATGTATTACCCTTTCATATGTACATCATTTAATGTATTACCCTTTCACATTACAGCCTCAGGGCTATAAATACATTGTACAATCCTCATTGTAAGGGACGGGAACTTCTTGATAGAACTTGTAATCGAGAATTCCCAAATACTCAGCAATAACATAACAGTGGACGTAGGCCATTCTTATAAGGCTGAACCACTTTAAAAAATCTTTGTTTCATTTATTTTATCTGTGATTGAATAATTAGAGATGATCTAATTTTTTACATCAACAAATTGGCGCCGTCTGTGGGAAACGACTGGTAATTTCGTTTTTCATAAAAAATAATTCATCACAAATGGCTGATATTCCAGAATCCTGCAATCGAAACGCTGGAAGCCCTCCAAATCCATCTGCTCCGCCACATATTCCAGATCTGGCTGGAATAATGACAAATCTGGCTCAGGGACAGACCGTTATGCAAGAAACCATGCGACAACTCATACAAACCCTCCATGGCGGTGCACCAACCCATTCAGGACCACGGAGTATTCAAAGAAACACTCGTGCACCATCCTCGCATACTAGGCGTACCAATTCATGTCGCAGTGAGGAGTCTGAAGATTTTTCTTATCAACCTGGATGAACTTCGTTAGTGCGAGCCACAGATACTGAACACCGTATCACTCTCTCTCCAGAAAGGACTAGTGCGCTAGAGAGGTTAAGCAGGGTATCACCTTTTGATCGATTAGGACTTAGAAGGAGTAAAAGTCCTCCTAAAGTCGTATCGAGGAGTTTTCGACGACCATCAGATTTAAGGGAAGGATTTGTCCAGTCGCGACCAGCTGCTCGTCAAGATCGATCCTATGAGCGACCAGCTGTTCGTCAAGATAGATCTCAGGAAGCCACATCAACGCGATCAGTTGCTCGAACCAACAGGCCCGAGGAAGGAAATGATGCATGGAAAGGCTCTATTCAAAGGCTGCAGGATAGATTAGGGGAAATGGCTAAGGCCAAGAACCCTCTACAATGAACCTTTGTTCGAGGAACACCTTTTGTCCAATTTATTATAGATTTTTCGACACCATCAAAGTTCAAAGCACCTATTGTGACCCCCAAATATGATGGAAAGACTGACCCTGTCCTTCATATAGAATAATACCAAGTTGCAGCCGACATCTATACTGTTCCAGATGAGTGTAACAACCCGGATTTTTTTAAATGTGAATGTTTAAATTAATTTTTGGAAATCGGAGAAAAAATAAAATTTTGGATTTTATAAATTTTATAATTTAAAATGTTGGCTTTTATATTTGAAAAATAAATTTTCAAACGGAATTGGAATCGGAATTAAAATGGAGTTTTAATTGAATTTTTATTATTTAGAAGAGTCCTCAAAACATAAAACTCTCTAAGAATCCTAAAAGCATAAAACTTTCTAGGAAAAAAAATAACTTAAAAATATTGAACGGTCCGATCGAGCTGAATTTTTGTCAGCAGTCCTGTCTCGCCGTTCGCTACAACATACTAAAATTTCAAGCGATTCTAACGGTCCGATCGTCCATAATGATTTTTTCAAGTATTTGTATTTGATTAGGACTCTAATTCTTTTTGGTATATAAACATAAAGTGACGAGTTTAGATCTTTTAAAATAGATTTTAGCCTTCTCAAAAATCAGAATCCTCTCATCTTCTTCATCTTCTTCAACCTCAAAACCCTAGCCCCATTCTACATAACTTTCAACTCAAGTTTTGTCAAGATTAACCGGATTTTCTCAAGACGCGTCAAGAACGAATCTTTGCTAAATTTTTTGAGAGGAATACACATTCAAGATCAGATTTCTAAACCAACTTTTATTTAGGCATGAATACTCTATTCTTTTCCTTTAGTATTATGCGTTTTAAGTGTCGCCTAAACACTTAATTACATGTTTTCTTAAAAATAATTAGTGACTTAATTAGAAAAAGTGAACACTAATTATGGGGCTGTTTTTATTAAATCTTTTAAATCTGAATAATATTCATAACCCTTGGGTACGTAGGATTGATGAGTGATTTTGGGTTTTATTGGTGTATGGTGCATGTAGAAAAACCCTAGCTTTAAAATAAATGATTTTTGGGTGCGTATAACTCATGTAATACATGTAGAGATAGTAAAATTTTGTTTTGATGATTATATGATGAAAACTTGGTATATTTAATTTAAAATAATTAAATGAGATTGTTTGAGTATTGTTGACGTTGTGATAATTAAATTAAAGATTTAATTGAATTGGACTATCATGCGTAGTTTTATATATTGATTAATTGTGCTTATTTGTGTGACTTGTTGGTATTATGATGTTGCCTTTGTGACGACGGGTTGTTGGGTATTATTGCTCTCCCTATATTTTATAACGCCTTCTAGGTATGGGACTAGTGGGTATGTCTTTTGATGATTTACGCCTTCTAGGTATGGGACTAGTGAGGGTAGATTATAGTGTTTTTATCATCTTTGGGGTGGGCTGATTTTTGATACTTTATCGTCGTTACGGTAGTCTAAGTACGAGACTAAGTTAAGTTTTATGTTAGAAAATCCTCCTATACATAGGATAGGACGTATTGATAACTTGGGGACCCTTAGGTATGGGACTAAGGGTATTTTGAGGATCTCACATAGATTAAAAGGGTGGGGTGATTATAAATTATGAATTGAGAAATTGAGAACTAATACCTAAGATAATAAGACGGGTATTAAAATATATTGGCGACATAATCAGCGAGGGCCGACAGTTTAAACGGGCCAGCCGGCGTTTTGACAAGGGGATGTGTATTTTGGTGGAGAAATCACCCGAGGCGGGAGGACCGCCATACCTAATAATTATGGAAGTAAGAACATAAATAATTGAGAAATTTGATAATTTGGGTTAATTAATAAAGGATTAACTCCGCGGGAGGAATTTAAAATCATATTGGTGTGCCTTTATAAATGGGGATTTCTGCGGGTAGTTAGTGATTTATATTTATCGCGTTTAATTATCCCGTTTAATTTAAAATATTCTATTGTGATATTTATTGCGTATAATGCTACTGTCTGGATTCAAGGATCCTATTTGAGGGGAGTAGTGTGTATTCTTGCTCGGGGCTTTGGCTCTGACCCATGCGTTGACTAATCTTTTTCAGGATTAGAATTTCGAGAAGCTGTATAAGTTTATCGGAGTTATCATTGGAGGTGCAGCTGGAGTTATTTACTTTATGGCATAGTTTAGTTAGACTTTCTTTTTCAGTCGTATTATGAGACTTCATTTGAGTTTTATTGGTCCATTCGGTTCCAAAGTTTTTTAGAGGATTTATTTTGGGATTATTTCAGATTTTATTTAATCATTATTGGAGATTGGATTTTTGGAGTTAGCATGTGATGGATCTTTTATCGCTTAGTTATTTGTGATCATTTGAGATTCACCAATTATTTATCTTATGGACTGATTTATTTATGTCTCATATATGTCTCATGCTAAGAATGGTATTTATATAGTTCACGCCCGACTTAGTTTTGGTGGCGGCCGATGCCAGAATTAGGCGGGGTGTGACAGATGGTATCAGAGCATGGTCTTAGGTCTCGTAGGTTATGAGTCCGTTTAACTTCCGCGTTGTCGATCTTTGATTCCCTTTAATGATTCATACTTCTTAAGGTAGAGGGTCTAGCATACATGTTAGATGTGTTTCTTGGAGATGTGAAGTTTTGAGTTAAGGACGTTGTAGACATTGGGTTTAGAATTAGTAAGCTTGATGTGGGGATCCTTAGAATGGATTTTGGAGACGATAATTATTTTGTAGATTTTAGTACAGATGTTAGGAACCGTATGTATCGATTTTTGATGTTGAGATTTAATTTGAGGAAGTTATAATTTTAATGACTTTTGGATATAGGATCGAGTGGGGGATTTTGAGAACATGCGGTACGCCTTTATTTTCATAGTTATGTGTATGTATATAGGCAATATATATTATTTTGTTGCTCGTGGGGTAGGTGCGCGTAGAATTGGGTGTATGGGCGCCCAATTATGGCATTCTACGGGTAGGCATATGTGAGCCTTATTTTCTTTTTTGCGAGATATAAGTGTTTATGTGTATGCTACGTATAATTTCGAGGACGAAATTCTTTGCTAGTGGGGAAGTATGTAACAACCCGGATTTTTTTAAATGTGAATGTTTAAATTAATTTTTGGAAATCGGAGAAAAAATAAAATTTTGGATTTTATAAATTTTATAATTTAAAATGTTGGATTTTATATTTGAAAAATAAATTTTCAAACGGAATTGGAATCGGAATTAAAATGGAGTTTTAATTGAATTTCTATTATTTAGAAGAGTCCTCAAAACATAAAACTCTCTAAGAATCCTAAAAGCATAAAATTTTCTAGGAAAAAAAAATATTTAAAAATATTGAACGGTCCGATCGAGCTGAATTTTTGTCAACAGTCCTGTCTCGCCGTTCGCTACAACATACTAAAATTTCAAGCGATTCTAACGGTCCGATCGTCCATAATGATTTTTTCAAGTATTTGTATTTGATTAGGACTCTAATTCTTTTTGGTATATAAACATAAAGTGACGAGTTTAGATCTTTTAAAATAGATTTTAGCCTTCTCAAAAATCAGAATCCTCTCATCTTCTTCAACCTCAAAACCCTAGCCCCATTCTACATAACTTTCAACTCAAGTTTTGTCAAGATTAACCGGATTTTCTCAAGACGCGTCAAGAACGAATCTTTGCTAAATTTTTTGAGAGGAATACACATTCAAGATCAGATTTCTAAACCAACTTTTATTCAGGCATGAATACTCTATTCTTTTCCTTTAGTATTATGCGTTTTAAGTGTCGCCTAAACACTTAATTACATGTTTTCTTAAAAATAATTAGTGACTTAATTAGAAAAAGTGAACACTAATTATGGGGCTGTTTTTATTAAATCTTTTAAATCTGAATAATATTCATAACCCTTGGGTACGTAGGATTGATGAGTGATTTTGGGTTTTATTGGTGTATGGTGCATATAGAAAAACCCTAGCTTTAAAATAAATGATTTTTGGGTGCGTATAACTCATGTAATACATGTAGAGATAATAAAATTTTGTTTTGATGATTATATGATGAAAACTTGGTATATTTAATTTAAAATAATTAAATGAGATTGTTTGAGTATTGTTGACGTTGTGATAATTAAATTAAAGATTTAATTGAATTGGACTATCATGCGTAGTTTTATATATTGATTAATTGTGCTTATTTGTGTGACTTGTTGGTATTATGATGTTGCCTTTGTGACGACGGGTTGTTGGGTATTATTGCTCTCCCTATATTTTATAACGCCTTCTAGGTATGGGACTAGTGGGTATGTCTTTTGATGATTTACGCCTTCTAGGTATGGGACTAGTGAGGGTAGATTATAGTGTTTTTATCATCTTTGGGGTGGGCTGATTTTTGATACTTTATCGTCGTTACGGTAGTCTAAGTACGAGACTAAGTTAAGTTTTATGTTAGAAAATCCTCCTATACATAGGATAGGACGTATTGATAACTTGGGGACCCTTAGGTATGGGACTAAGGGGTATTTTGAGGATCTCACATAGATTAAAAGGGTGGGGTGATTATAAATTGTGAATTGAGAAATTGAGAACTAATACCTAAGATAATAAGACGGGTATTAAAATATATTGGCGACATAATCAGCGAGGGCCGACAGTTTAAACGGGCCAGCCGGCGTTTTATGTCGTGTCGTGTGTGGAACCTTGTCAATCAGCGAGGGCCGACAGTTTAAACGGGCCAGCCGGCGTTTTGACAAGGGGATGTGTATTTTGGTGGAGAAATCACCCGAGGCGGGAGGACCGCCATAATGAATTTTGGTGAATTATCACCCGAGGCGGGAGGACCGCCATACCTAATAATTATGGAAGTAAGAACATAAATAATTGAGAAATTTGATAATTTGGGTTAATTAATAAAGGATTAACTCCGCGGGAGGAATTTAAAATCATATTGGTGTGCCTTTATAAATGGGGATTTCTGCGGGTAGTTAGTGATTTATATTTATCGCGTTTAATTATCCCGTTTAATTTAAAATATTCTATTGTGATATTTATTGCGTATAATGCTACTGTCTGGATTCAAGGATCCTATTTGAGGGGAGTAGTGTGTATTCTTGCTCGGGGCTTTGGCTCTGACCCATGCGTTGACTAATCTTTTTCAGGATTAGAATTTCGAGAAGCTGTATAAGTTTATCGGAGTTATCATTGGAGGTGCAGCTGGAGTTATTTACTTTATGGCATAGTTTAGTTAGACTTTCTTTTTCAGTCGTATTATGAGACTTCATTTGAGTTTTATTGGTCCATTCGGTTCCAAAGTTGTTTAGAGGATTTATTTTGGGATTATTTCAGATTTTATTTAATCATTATTGGAGATTGGATTTTTGGAGTTAGCATGTGATGGATCTTTTATCGCTTAGTTGTTTGTGATCATTTGAGATTCACCAATTATTTATCTTATGGACTGATTTGTTTATGTCTCATATCTGTCTCATGCTAAGAATGGTATTTATATAGTTCACGCCCGACTTAGTTTTGGTGGCGGCCGACGCCAGAATTAGGCGGGGTGTGACAATGAGATGAGATGCAGAGCATTCTCGGGAACTCTTACCGGATCTGCTCAAATATGGTATAATAATCTTCCTCGGGGTAAGATATCAACTTTTCTTCAACTGGCCGAGTTATTCATTGGGAATTTCTGTTTTGGGGGCAAAGCCAGTTAAACGAGTAGCACATTTGTTAGGTGTTAGACAAAAGGCTGGTGAGAGTACCAGAGATTATATAACTCATTTTAATAACGAGAAACTGGAAGTCATTGATTATGAGGAGAAGACAGCGATTACCGCCTTGATGAGTGGACTACTGCCGAATAAGTTCTACTACACTTTGGCCAAAGATCCACCTAGAACCATGTCAGACCTGATGGGAAAAGCGTCCAAGATTATGAATGCCGAGGAGGCTATGGCTGCGAAGAAGAATATGGATGCCAAAGAAACCAAGGTGGAAGGTAATAACGCTAAGAAGAAGGAGCATAAGAACAATGGTAATGACAAACATTCAAAAACTAGGTCGGTATGGGACGTGATGAAGAAATTCGATAATTATACTCCTTTGAAGAAGGATATCAACCATGTTCTAGAAGAAATCAAGAACAACGAGGAGTTAAACTGGCCAGAGAAAATGAAGACAGATCCTGACAAGAGGAATAAATTGAAGTATTGCGAGTTTCATAAAGATCATGGCCATATGACCAAGAACTGCATAGCTCTTCAGAATTAGATTGAAACACTCATCAGACGAGGAAAACTGGAAAAGTATGTTGATCGAGGAAGCGAAAGAAAAAACAACGACCGAGCAAGAGAGAGGTCTAGATCTCCTCGTCGAGCAGAGGAGAATAAGAAAAGAAACCATGAAGTTAATCCAGAAGACGACCCCGATCTTCCCAAGAGACCAAGGCAACCAGAACGAGAGCTATTTTCAATAAGTTTTGGGTCATTTGACTGTAATATTATAACAGGTGGAGATGCAGGAGGAGGAGACCTTACTGCAGAAAGAAAAGCTTACCTCTGCGAGGCTCAAGCTTGCTCGTACATTCAGCGAATAAATCTAGCTGAGGAGGATCGCCCGAGAAAGGTGAATAAAGAGAAATTGGTCATTGGTTTCTCAAAGAATGACCTCGCAGGTATTCTATATCCTCATAATGATCCATTGGTCATCAAAATGAGGATGAAGGAGGTTATTATTTCAAGAGTACTGGTCGACAATGGTAGCTCGGCAGACATCATGTTCTACTCGTGCTTCGACAGTTTAAATCTAAAGTTATCTCAACTGGAGCCTTATCATAGACCCCTCCTCAGTTTTGCTGGTGAGAAAGTATTTCCACTTGGGACGATCAAGTTGGATATATTCATTGGTACGTGGCCTGCTTATTGGACAGAAAGAATACGCTTCTTCGTGATGGATAAGAATGTTCAATTATCATACAATATCATCATGGGAAGAGTAGGATTGAAAAAGTTCGAGGCTGTACCATCTACAGTGCATCAGTGCCTAAAATTTCCAACAAATTTTGGAGTAGGAGTTGTGAAAGGTGATCAAAAAGTAGCTCGGGAATGCTATTATTCATCCGCCGAGCAAGAAGAACTGGAGGAATCAAGGAAAAAGACTACTACCTATCAAGTGGATGAAGGTGCAGAAATTGAAACATTGGATCCTAGAGATGAGTCTCAACTCGTGAAGGGTCAAGTGGTGGTACCTACTGAAAACATCATTCTGGACGACGAGCACCCTGAGCGAACTACTCAAGTAGGTTCGTCGTTGGAAGCCTCATTAAAACAGGAATTGATAACTTTCCTTAGAAGCAGAAAACAAACTTTTGTGTGGAGTCATGAAGATATGCCTGGGATAGACCCAAATTTCTTATGTCACTAGCTCAATGTGAATAAGGAGATCAAGCCAATGAAGCAGAGAAGAAGAGTGTTCAGCCCCGAGAAGAACCAAGCTATACAGGAGGAAGTTGAGAAGCTCCAGAAAGCTTGCTTCATTGAAGATGTTAAATATCCAGACTGGTTAGCAAATGAGGTGATGGTGAAAAATAAGAACAACAAATGGAGGATGTGTGTAGACTTCACCGACCTCAACAAAGGTTGCCCAAAGGATCACTTTCATTGCCCCGACTTGATCAACTGGTGGATGCTACCTCGAGACACGAGCTGCTGAGCTTCATGGATGCTTATTCTGGCTACAATCAGATTAAAATGAAACCTGAAGATAGGGAGAGTACTTCTTTTATTACCCATAGGGGAACTTATTGTTATAATGTTATGCCTTTTGGTTTAAAAAATGCAGGTGCGACATATCAGTGGCTGATGAACAAGGTCTTTGCTGAAAAAATCAGTGACAATATGGAAGTCTATATTGACGACATGCTAACAAAGAGAAAGAAAGTCGCCGATCATCTAGTTGACTTAAGCCAGACTTTTGATCAACTGGATAAATATCAAATGAAGCTGAACCCGACGAAGTGCATATTTGGAGTACGAGAAGGAATGTTTCTCGGGTACATTGTCAATCAACGAGGCATTGAGGCAAATCCTGAAAAGATTAAAGCTCTATTAGGGTTGCAATCTCCAACAATAAAGAAAGAGGTGCAAAGTCTCACAGGACGAGTAGCAGCACTCAACAGATTTGTGTCACGAGCAACTGATAGATGTCTCCCATTCTTCAAGACACTCCGAAAGACTTTTGAGTGGAATGATGAATGTGAGAAGGCTTTTCAAGACTTGAAAAAATATTTGGGAGCGCCTCCACTGTTATGCAGGCCAGTGATGGGAGAAAAATTATATTTATATCTTGCAGTGTCCGAGAATGCAGTTAGCTCGGCGTTGATCAGAGTGGACAATGGAGTGCAAAAACCAATTTATTATACGAGTAAGGCCTTCCGAGGAGCAGAGATCAGATATCCAAGGCTGGAAAAGTTAGCACTGGCGCTGATTGAGGCGAGTAGAAGAATGAGGCCATACTTCCAGGCTCATACCATAGTAGTATATACTGATATGCCATTGAGGCAAGCCCTTCATAAACCAGAAAAATCAGGGAGATTGATATACTGGGAAATAGAGCTCGGTGAATATGATATAGTCTATGAACCCAGATCATCGCTAAAAGGGCAAGCTGTAGCAGATTTTATAGCAGAGTTCACCTATCCTGATACCCCCGAGGAGCAAAAGTTGCTCGCTGATCAACCTGTGGATGTTACAGGATCATCAAACACTAGCTCAGACCAACTCCGGTTGGTAAAAGGGCAAGTGGATGTTACAAGATCATCAAATTCGAGCTCAGACCAACTCCGGTTGGTAAAAGGGCAAGAAAAGATGATCGACGAAGATCAATAAATATCAGGGGAGGATGAAAGGAAGGAACAAATATTTCACCGAGGAACTCTGATAGATCAGAAATTTGAAGACGAGTTACCTATATGGAGGTTATATGTAGATGGCTCATCTTGCACAACAGGCAGTGGGGCAGGGATAGTTTTGAGCACTCCGGACGAGGTCGACATGAAATACGCCCTACGTTTACAATTCAAAGCTTTCAATAATGAGGCTGAGTATGAGGCCATGATTGCAGGTCTTAATTTGGCAAAAATTATGGAGGCGCAGCAGGTTATTGTCTTCAGTGATTCTCAATTGATCGTAAATCAAATGTTGGGAGTATATGCATTTAGAGGAGAATTAATGATCAGATATCATGCAAAGGCAAAGGAGCTGGTGTCAGAATTTAGTGCTATTCAGCTGGTCAGAATACCAAGAATGGAGAATGCGAGAACAGATGCCTTAGCCCGATTAGCATCAGTTACTCGTATCGAGCTACGATGAACAATCCCAATTGAAGTTTTAGCTGGTCGGAGTATAGATAAAGATCTGATGACGAACTTTATTACCCTTGATTTAGGACCATCTTGGATGGATCCCATCAGGGCATATATTGAGGAGGGAGAATTTCCAACTGACAAGCTCGCAGCCAAGAAATTGAAGTTTAAAGCTGCTCGGTATGTATTAACTAACGGTATTCTGTATAGACGAGGAATTATGGCAGGTTTGCAGAGATGTGTGCATCCCTCCGAGGTGAAAGAATTGATTGAAGAGATCCATGAAGGGTCCTGTGGAGCCCATGTAGCAGGTCAGACGCTCTTGCAAAGGGTGATGACGCAGGGATACTACTGGCCGACGATGAGAGATGATTGTATAACCTATGCCAAGAAATGTGACAAGTGGCAACGCTTTTCCTCCATCCGAAGAACTCCACAAGCATTGTTGACACCCACCACTTCCCCTTGGCCATTTTCCATGTGGGGGATAGATTTGGTTGGGCCACTGCCAACGACCAGACGAAGGTTCAAATACCTCGTCGTCGCAGTAGATTATTTTACTAAGTGGGTAGAAGCTGAGCCTCTCATTGATATGACGTACGAGAAGGTGTACCAATTTGTTTGGAAGAACATCATTTGTCGATATGGTCTTCCTCATGCTTTCATCACAGACCATGGAACACAATTCGATAACGAGGAGTTCGCTGCCTATTGTCATCAGTCAAATATTTTAAAGGTCCACTCAGCACCAGGCCATCCTCAAAGCAATGGACAAACTGAAGTGACAAACAGAACGCCGCTAAATGGCTTGAAGAAAAGACTGGATGATGCAAAAGCAAACTGGATCAACGAGTTACAGTCAGTACTGTGGGCTTACCGAACTACTCCCCGAGTAGCAACTGGAGAATCACCATATATGCTGGCGTTTGGAAGTGAAGCTGTTATACCTGCCGAGTTGGGCCTCCCAACACACAGGGTACTGAATTTCAATTCCCCTGTCAGCGACTTAATGAGAAGATTGGATTTAGACATGCTCGAGGAAGTTAGAGAAGAAGCAGCCATTAGAAATGCTGCTTACTAGCAGTGAATAACTTTGTTCTACAACAAGAGAGTGAAGAAGTGCGACCTGGAAGAAGGAGACTATGTACTGAAGAAAGTGATTTAAAAGCACAATAAACTGGAGGCAAACTGGCATGGACCATACCGAGTTACAGAAGTTGTTCGACCAGGAACTTACCGAATAGCAACTTTAGAAGGGGAGGAGTTTAAGAATGCATGGAACGCAGAGCACCTACGCAAGTATTATCAGTGATGAATAAAATGAAGATATTCTGCCGAATTCTTTCTTTTTATTGAAAGTTTTTCGGGGAATACTAGTGCTACTCACTACTCGGCAAAACTCGGCAAAGCTCAGACTACTCAAATTTTTTCTCGAAAACTCCAACTAAGGTTGGTCGAGAAACCTATATTCCTCCGGGAATTAAAGCTACCAATATTCCTCCGGGAAGTAAAGCTACCAATATTCCTCCGGGAAGTAAAGCTACATGTATTCCTTCGGGAAGTAAAGCTTCTTGTATTCCTCCGGGAAGTAAAACTTGTATTCTTACGGGAAGTAAAACTATATGTTCCTCGGGAAATAAAATTATTCCTAAAAATGCCAACTTATGTCGGTTAGGAGTAAATATATTCTCGAAAATGCCAACTTGAGTTGGTCGGGAGGAAAAATTATTCCAAAAAGTGCCAAAGTTGATCATTAAGAAAAAAATCAACTAACTATGGCTGGTCGGGGATAAAAATCCACTAACTGTAGTGGTCGACAAGGAAAATTTACTGACCTTGGTTGGTCGGAAACATTTTATGAAGACGAGAAAGTGATCGAGAAACATTTTTGATACTCGTAACTTTATTACTAAGTTGGTCGAGAAACAAAACTTTATTATTAAGTGATCGAGCAACATTTTTGATACTCGTAACTTTTTAAATTTTTACTAAGTTGGTCGAGAAACAAAATATTATTTTTGCCAAATGACTACCACAAATTCAAGCTATTCGACAATAAGTTGATCGACAAACTACACAATATTGTTATCTTTTTAACAGATATGCATGCACAAATGTAAAGTGTTATAAGACAATAGCAATTAATATTGCGAACAAAAATGAAAGTCTTTCATTAAATCCAAAAATAAGTTACATTGATAATGAAATGTATACTAACTATTACATCAAAATTCCTACTCTATTGGTTTTTCCCCTCTGCTTTTGAAACAGGTTCCTCGCCAGCAGGAGGATCATTTAAAGCAAGAGGAGAATTTATGAAATTGAGATCTTTTAACATCTTGATATTCATCACGGATGGTCGATCTAGAAGATGCTCGGGACGAGATATCTCTACATTTGAATGGAGATTGTATTCGCCGAGATATTTGGAAATCAGGCATCGAGGAATTGCCCAAGCAGGGATCCAACTCATATCTAGTTTGAATGGTGGCACGGGTAGGTCGAGCAGCCCAGGATCATGGTAGTCCCACAGGTAATGACCCTGTTCGAGTTGCAGCACACCTAAGGCATTCAACCATCCTTGCTTGTAGCCCTCATTATTGGCATTCTGGATACGATCGTCCAAGTGGTAGAGAGCCTCGTTGTACCCAGCCATCCAGAACTCCCTGGGCTATTTGTGGAATTGATATGTCAGTCTTTCCAGCTGCTCGTGGAGATTCTTGATGAAGAGTTCCTTATTCTCCAAGACTGACTTCTGTGCAGAAAGCTGCTATTCTAGGTCCCTGGTTTTCTTTGACATTTCAGTCAACGCCTGGTTCTGCGCCATTAATTAGAAGGCCTGGTTCTCTAAAGCAGACTGAGTCCTCTGTTCCTCGACAGGAATCCGAGCAGCTCTTGCTCATCCCAGAGGAGTTCTTGCTCGACTATGAGAAGATGTAGAAGGGATAGACCTCTTCAAGGTTTCCATCTCGTCCCTCAAATTGGCGTTCTCGACCTCCAAGAACGAGAATCCCTCATCAGTCACTGGGATCAAGGCTTTTGAAGTAGAAGCTACAGACTTCAACTGTGATAACTCTCTTTAAAGGTTGTTGTTCTCTTGATCTAATAATTCAGCTATTTGTCTACACTCCTCGACCTCACCCTTCAGAGTTCTCTCCCTCACATCGTAGCCAGCAAAAAGTTTCTCGTAACCCTTGTCGGTAATTATCTGCTGGTACTTCTTCTCGTAACCCTCGTGCAAGAGGGCAGTGGATTCCTTATATTGATGTTGAAGGTATTCAAGGGTGCCTTGGAGATCCTCGATCATATCATAAGAAGCCACATTATTGGCCACCGCCCGATCAAGCATACACTTCAAGTATTGGTAGGATTCAACTGCCTGGTTCGAAGCATTTTGGCCGAGGATGTCGACGATTTGTGCCGTACTCAGATCTGTGTGACCCGCCTTAAAATAATCATTGCATTGCCTCAGCAGCTTTGTATCGTGAGCAGATAATAATTCCATCCTGGACAGAAACTATCAAAGGAAGAAAAGAAATAATCAATAATCAAAACAGAGCATGAAGAAGAGACAACGGTATGAATAAACACAAGTTCAAGTTTTATTATATCATAAAGGTCAGAAGTACAAGGTTCAGAATTACATGTTCAGGATTACATTTGACAAAAGAAAAATATAAAGAGAAACCCGAACAACTCTACACCTTTTCTTTGTCTCCCAAAACTTTCTCGGGAGGCTGGGACGAGGAAATAGGTTGCTCGAAGGGAATAGAAAGTTGCTCGGGGAGCGCCGGCAGTTGCTCGGAAGAAGTAATGATTTGCTGAGGTTCCTCGCTAGCAGGCTGGATGGCTGGGGGATGATCTCCCATCACCATAGAAGACTCTTCGGAGGCAGCTTCGTCTTCTTCTTCATCTTCAGGAGTTGGAGGGGGACCAGGGATGTGTCGCTGGAAGAGCTCAGAAGTTTCATCAATCTTCATCTCCTGAAGAGCTGCGACCCACCCATCTCTAAAATATTTTAGGCTTCCATATTCGACTTGCGACATCATGGCAGCCAAACCTTTGTTCCACCCCTTGTCCCAGCCAGCGCTGAAAGACTTCTTCACAGCTATTTTCCTCTTTAACTTCTCCGAGGAAATATTCTCGTACAGAAGATTATCAGCAGCTTTCAATTTATTCTCAACCTCCTCCTTCTGCCAACTTACTTCCCGAAGTTGAGCCAACTCTTCCTCGGCAGCCTTGAGTTTATCTTCAAACTCCTCAGCATTCTTGAGCTTCCCTTCAAGCTGTTTATTCTTCTCCTCCAGACTAGTTAATTTTTTCTCCAACTCCTTGGAGACCTTAATAACCTGAGCTTTTTCCTGCTCGGTGGAGGCAAGCTTGTTCTCCCAGATCGCCTTGTCAGTAGCATATTTCTGGTGAGAATCTTCCAAAGACTTAATAGCTTCCTCCAGAGCTTCCTCCACACTAGATGAGGAGCATGAAGCTTTAATCGCTTCATCTTTCTTCACAATTATATTAAAGCAGCTCACCAATTATAAAAAGAAAATGAAAGCAAGCCAGAAACAGAAATAACAAGCGAAATATGAAAAGTTCGAAATAATAAGACTTACAGAAGCAAGGTGGCGAGCAGCCAATGAGGTAACCATGTCCCGAGAAAGGTTTTCCTCAGTACCTTGGACCTCGGGATTGATCCAAGACTTTACCGAGCTCATGGCAGAGCTCGGAGAAACAAAATTAGGAACCCCAGTTCCAGTGGTTGGGGGTTGGGAGATGGTTTCAGCCAAATTGACCGAGGAGCTCTTCTTCAGCCTCCTCGGGGGAACAGGAATAGTTTCGACCAAGGAAGAACTCTTGGTCGGTGATATTACAATCACTTCTCCTGGAGCAGCAGACCTTCTCGGAGCCACTTGGGGCTTCTCTGCAACCTTCACAGGAACAGCCGAGGAAGGTGCATCAACTTTCTTTGTCCCTTCTGGGACATCAATATTACTCCTTTTTGCCTCTCCAGAACCACAGGAAGGTTTCTCAAAAAGGGTGGGAGGTCTTCTCATTTCATCCTTTCACTTAAAGGGATGTGTGATTCAGGCGAGGAACTGGTAGAGGCTGGTACTGGCTCTGCGTCACTTATTACTGGACGAGCAGTAAAAGAAGTAGTGTAACTCTTGTACTGCAACAGATATGAATCTGACATAATGTTCTCGTCGAAAACACTCTGATGCAAACTCCAGATAAGTTTTAAGTGCCTGATATTAACGTCTGCTTCTTTTGGACACTTTCTTTTGCTATCAACTGCAAATAAATCAAAATTACAATATCAGTGGCACATTTTGTCAAACACAGAGGAAGCATAATTTCAAAATAAATAAAATGAAATAAAAATAACCTATCCCATTGCCATATGGAGGGCATCTAGACCCTGATACACTTCATCTCCAGATAAAGGAGCATGTTGCCAATTTTTTATGAAAACCCCGTGCTCAAAATAATCCCTATTGGCATCCGGGAGATTAACCACTAAAGCCCTATTTAAAAATCTAGTTTTTAAATAAAAAGTGTTATCACCAACTTCCCATCTATAGCAATACATGATTTCTGGAATTCCTATGCGAGTTCCATGTATTTGATTTAATCTATGAACCCCATTAACTATTCTCCATGTATTGGGGGATATTCTTATAGGAACAACGTCAAAGTATTGACAGAATTCCAGACATAAGGGATTGGGTGGAAAAGAAAATCCACACTCAACAATAAAGAGACTGGGGAACCAATGTCCCTCAGCCAAATGGAAATAATCAGAAGGCTCAGAAAGCTCTTCCAAAACAACCCAGAAAGGAATAGAAAAATTAGAGTGAAACTTATCAAGAGATTCAACAGGGTAAACCATGATGAATAAAGGAAATGAAGAAGAAGGAAGAAGATCTTAAAGAAAAAGAGTGGATCTGTTGACAACGAACGATGGAAGAGATGAATACATAGGAGAGAAAGAGACGATAGAAAACTCGAAGATACAAATTTGAAAAAGTAGAAGACGATGGGATTGTTTGTGACGCTTAAATACCTTGCCTTGGGAAAAGGAAAAAGTAATGATTACAAAAAAGAAACGATTACGCTACCGACGGCTAAAAGGACAAAAAGTACGCGGAGATCGAGGCGATTATAAGAACTTCAAAAAAGCACGATTCTACGAATTTGGAAGGAGAAATAAATAAAAAAGACTCCTAAATTTCAGGATAACCATTTAAAACTGCCATATTCCGAGAAAGAATGTTCCACACTCCTCAAAGTTCGAACTATGAAACATTGGGGGCTTCTGTTGATACCAAATTTAGTATGCTGACATGGCCCAATTGAATGAAGACACGTGGCAATCTACATGGCAACAACAAATACTTCCGAGGAACTCAGACGCTCCGAGTAACCATACTACAACGAGGAACACTGCTTCCCCGAGAAACTCAGACACAACGAGGAACACTGCTTCCCCGAGGAACTCATACGCTCCGAGGAACAAAAACTCTCCGAGGAACTCTTGAGTACCGAGAAGCTTAGGCGGTCCGAGCAACTCAGGCGGTCCGAGCTGCACCTCGAACAAAGCATTAATATCTGGATAACCAACAGTTTGACTGTTCATTAAATGCCTATCATTCAGACGCACACGCTAAGGGGCATTGAATGTATTACCCTTTCATATGTACATCATTTAATGTATTACCCTTTCACATTACAGCCTCAGGGCTATAAATACATTGTACAATCGTCATTGTAAGGGACGGGAATTTCTTGATAGAACTTGTAATCGAGAATTCCCAAATACTCAGCAATAACATAATAGTGGACGAAGGCCATTCTTATAAGGATGAACCACTTTAAAAACTCTTTGTTTCATTTATTTTATCTGTGATTGAATAATTAGAGATGATCTAATTTTTTACATCAACACCAGTTTAATTAAATTACTAGGTGGTTAGTAACTTTAAAAAGTTTTCGACAGTGATGATAAGAATGAGCCATATGAGACCAATGTTTTATTTTGATCACAGGCTGACCACCCGGTATTTTTGTAGGTGGGGTGTGACAGAAATGAGCAATGTCCGTCTTGGATTATTAACCGATAGGTTTAAAACTTTAAGTAATTTAAGCACTGATGAAAGTTATTATCCAGTTCTCTTGGCGCCTTTAAGTCTCCCCCCAATGTTGTGCATGAGAAAAGAGTTCACATTATTCTCGGTCTTGATACATGAGCCAAATTCTCATTACGACGATATTGATATTTTTTTCCCCGTTAATTAAAGAGTTGAAAGAGTTGTGGGATAAAAATGTGAAGGCATTCGATTTTCATAAGGGGCAAGAGTTCATACATGGTGTTGTGGGCGATCCACTACTTTCTCGCCAATTGGACCTTGTCTTGTTGCAATGTTCATGGTTATTATGGATTTCCCATCTGTGGGGAGGAAGCTTATTCCATTTGGCTAAAACATAGTGGTAAGATATGTTATGTCGATCATGGTAGATTTCTTTCAAATAGTTTCCCTTTTAGGAACGACAAGTATAGCTTTTTACTTGCTAGTGACGAGCGTATGACTCAACCTTTTCGACATTCTAATTATCAAAATGAGGAGAAGGAAAATGGTGAGACTTTGGGGAATAAATTTATAGGAAAACACCTTCAGTTTGTATGCTAAAAGCTAAAAACTAGGGAGTATTCAAAAGATCCTAGCATAATTAAGTCGTGGTATAGATGGTTAATGTTATTGGACTTATCATATTAAAAAGAGCATAGTGTAAGTCATGTAATTGATGTGATTCACATGGAAAAGAATTTTGTGGAATATTTGATAGGAACATGTCTCAGTGGATCTCATTCAAAAGATGGAGAGAAGGCGCGTCGTGATCTAAAGAAGTTGAAAAAATTATGTTAAAAAATTAATCCTACAACAGGAAGAAATTTGATTCCCATTGGTGATTTCACTTTGAATAACAGTGAGAAAAATATCCTCCTAAACACGTCAATCAACTTGAAGACTATGGCCAACTGTTTCAGTAATTTTCACAGGGCTATAAACTATCAAACATATTATCCGAAATAATGCAAGTCTTACGGCTGGCACGCCATCATTCAATTAATCCCTTTGTTGTTTAGGTATTGATTTTCAGATCACAAAGATCTCTATAAGAAAATTATGTAGATTAGTTTGTGCTTCACCTTATTATGTTTAAAACGTATAAACATAAAACACAATGCGGCTAAAAAAGTAACTTTATTCGATGTGACTTGTGTCTTAGAGAAATATTTTCCTCCATCGTTCTTTGACATCATCATCCACCTACTTGTACATCTATGTGATAATGCATTGTTAGGTGGACTTTTCAGATATTGTTGGATGTATCCTTTTGATCGTTTGATGAAAACCTTCAAAGATTACATTAAGAATACATTGTATATTTAAGGGTCACTTACGAAAGAAAACATAACAGAAGAGTCATCGTTACACGTTTGGGAAAATATTCTGGAACAAGGGATTACAATGTTAAATCCTCATGGCGAACGTGTGTTTAGGGATTTGATGAGTTTGAGGATGAGTTGAATTTAGGGAACCCTAAAGAGGTGAGACTCACAGATCTATAATTTGAGAAAGCATCTCATTATGTTTTGGAATCGCCAGATGAAATTGAAGATGAGAGAGAGTAAGTACCTACATATATAACGTATGTTTGTTTAAGCGTGTGTATTCTCTATATTACCATTTAAATTCTAAAATTATATGAACAAATATTGGAAGTATGGAAGAGAAATTTCCTAAAATCGTCAACAAAAAGGTTCAACGGGCGTGATGAATAATTTTAGGGCGTGGGTATCAAAAGAGGTAATCATCACATCTTTTGTTGTAGTTACTTATGCATGTGTTGCAAAACATACTCTAATACAAATACATAATGCCTAATTTAAAAAGTTGTGATGCCTCTTGAAGTCTTTCACACCTATCCAAAGGTCCCAATTTTTGTGCGAAGGAGTTTAAAAAATTTCGCGCCAACGATTTTGATTTTGTCTCATACCCATGCGAGGAAAAAAACAATGCAAAGCAAAGAAATTTTAATTTCTCCATTGACTTATTGTGTGGCTAGAAAAAGCGATAAAAATGTAAAGGATACGGGGCTGGCCTATTATGTTAATGTTCAAAAAAATATGGAACTAAATTGTTTAAATTTCAAAGATCTTTTATTATGCCTAGGTGAAGGTAGAGGACACTACTAATGGTTGTAAAATTCATCCTTCCACAAAACATGGCATGGTAGATGTATATAAGATGATTAAAGATCCCATGGTCTATGAGCCTTATTTTTGTGCCTTTCAAAAATTAAAGAAGGTATTTTACTCAAAGTGCATAAAGTACGACAATTGGTCTCTTATTTTTCATGAACCAGAGGGTTTAACTACTCATGCAGACACATTAAAAGCCCTTAAATAGTTTCAGTATGCCCTTGATGACAACCCTAATTTAAAGGATATTTGACTTAATTTAAAAAAAGATTGAGTTTTGGCACGTAATTTAATTGTTATCCAATTAACCTTGTATGTATGTATGTATGACATGACCCATTACAACAACCCGTTTATGAATTGTCTTCTATTGTGACTTGTTTAGATAATAATTCTAGATTAGTAATTCTTATATAACCATCATGATAACACGACATAATAACATGATAAAAAGTTAGAAGTTAGTAATATTGGTAATTTGAATAATGTGTTCACTGATCCAAATAGTGAAGCCAAAATCTTGCCAGCATTAACAAAGTGTCATTCAGAAGGGATTAATCTTTTTAGGCCATTAAGAGTGATTCTAATAAATGTTGTGTGGAACCCGTCGAATGAAATGCAAGTTAGTATTTGGACTTACAGGCTTAACCAAATTATAGCTATATACAACCTTCTTTCGGCCAAGCCTATACCATCGGCTAATGGTGTTCTTTTTGTTATTTCAAGAAAAACTCAAAAAAGTCCATAGCTCACAAAGTGATGCCTTTAAGGCATCTCTGAGTACGGACGCATTTAGACAAGTACTCAGGCGAGATCACAAGGTCCGTACTCGGGGGGCGATATATCGGATGAGGAAGTCGAGGCTCATCGGGATTGCATCGAGAAACACTAGACTGACACGTAAGTTGGACGAGTTGCAGACCAACAACGTCGACAAGTTTGAGAACCTAGAGAAAACATTGAATAAAATGTTTTCATTTATCAAGCATGATCTTTAAGGCCGAGATGGGTCCAACTCAGGAAAGGGAAAGGAGAAAGGGGTGGATGAGGGGACCGTGGCTCTGTCTTTTACACCCTCATCGATACCACCTCGTCTTCATATGACAGATTCACAACCCCCACCCATAATCCCCTCTTCCTAACTAGGCCATTTACAACTGGTTGAGATAGAGTGTAATTAGTAGACTTATAGGGTGGAGATAGAATAGCCAGGGGGTTGAGGGACTCGAATATATGACTAGGTTCCAAGGTGCATAAGCATTCGTTGCAACCACACGAGGCTCGGGTTCACGTTATGAAAGTGTTAATGGGAAAAGAGAATGAAGCCGTGTGGTTGAACGAACAGTGCGGCGTATGAACTATTGAGGATTGTGTCAATTATTATGCACTATGGCCTAGATTTCTCCTTCAAGTTGATAATGAATGAACAATATGTAATAATTTAATTATTATTTGTTTAGTGTTTGATTATCATGAATATTGAATGTTGTTTAGTATTTGATAATGAATAAATATTGTATGACCTAGTTTCTTATTTATATTTGTTTAGTTTTTTATTATTAAGGTTTTTGAATGTTCGTTGCTGTTATTTATTATGAAAATATGTCATATATTTTCTATTAAAGGTGATAATATACTCCTAGGTAATGGCAGTGGCCATACTGCCCAACAGTTTTTTTTGTACTGTTGCCAAATTTGTCACGGACTTTGACTGTGATAAGGCCGTTACAAGGATAACTTGTCACGAACTTTGAAGTTCGTGTCAAGTATAGTTTTTAAGGACATGTCATAGTCAAAGTCCATGACAAGTTATCCTTATCATGGCCTTGTCACGATTTTTTTATCATGACACATCCGTGATAAGGATAACTTGTCACGGACTTTGACTGCATGTCATGAACTTATCAAGTTTTTTTACCATGACATGTCCGTGACAAGGGAAAACTCATCACAGACTTTGACCAGGATATATCCGTGATAAATTTTTTACAACCTCAGGCCATGTTACCATTTTTTATCGTGACAAGGTTGACTTGTCAAGGTTTTTTACCGTGACATGTGGCCAGTTTTGGTGTAGTGCTAATCGTCAGGTTATCGAGCCTTTGGTAAGTTATAATTGAAATTATATTGACAATTTTAGTAACTTGATAATATTCTTTTTCAAATTTAAAAACGTGTTTTTATAATATTTCAGTATATGTTAAAGGCATTGCATAACAACCAGAGTGATCCCGATAAAATATCTCTGAGTACGGATTCACTAAGCTAAGTGTCGGGTTAAGATATAATAGGTCGTACTCGAGGTGTCTGCTCTGAATTGGAAATTCAAAGTTTTTTCACCTTGCTTGCTATAATAGTGGGTTGTCCTCTAAGGTCGACATGTACCAAGAAGACATGGACTCGAAGTTGGATGATTCCCAACAAACCATAAAACACATGTTCAAAAATGGGTCAAACTGGCAGTCATTGATATAGGGAAGGGGAATGCAAAGGCAAAAGATAAAGAAAAGGGTAAGGAGAAAGAGAAGGTTAGTGAGGGGACCACTACTCCATCCCCCTCACCAATGTCGGCCAACTCATAATCCCTTTACGGTATGTACTCTACCCCCATCCCTACTATCCTGACTCCATTTGAGCTAGTTAAGGATATATATATATATATATATATATATATATATATATGTGTGTGTGTGTGTGTGTGTGTGTGTGTGTGTGTGGAGGCAAGAGGATTTCCAAGGGAATGAAGGATCAGAGATCCATTATGGGTACCATGGTACACAACCATCTAATGCAGCTTCACGATTCCCAGGTCATAGTGACGGAGATGTTGTCACAGAAATAAGACGAGGTCTTGTGGTTAAATGATCTATATGGTATTCGAAATATTGATGGCACAGTTGGGTCGTATATCGTTTGTTCAACTTTTCTCCTCACCCGTTGTTGAGCTTTAAACTTGTGTATTTAGTTTTGATGTAATTACCTTGATTTTTATGTAATTTGGTTTGGTTTGTGTAATTGCATATTTTTATTTTATTTCTTTTTTTATTGCTTATTTTATTGTGGTTGGTGTTACTATTTGGTTTGAACAAAACACACCATTTTTGGATTCTTAAAGCAGGTTTTTTATTGAGCAGTAGCTACTGACCAGAAATTATTTATTTTTTGGGGTTATAATTTTGTCACGGTCCTTAACCGTGAAAAGATTGTGATAATACACAGGACTTGTCACGATCAAGGACTATGACAAGACTATGATAACACGTAACATATCTTGTCATGATCAAAGATCGTGAGAAGACAAGGGTTGTCATAGTCCTTAACTGTGATGTCTCAAGTAAAAATGACTGTGACAGTAAGGGATTGTCATGGTCCTTAACTGTCACATAGTTACTTGTCACGCCCAGAATTGTCATGGTCCTTGACTATGATAATTTCCTTTTGTCACGATTAAGGACTGTGATAAGACAATTGTTTTGGTGTAGTGGTAGTTCTAACAGGACATAAAATTTGAAGTCAATGTCCTATTGGTAATTTTATTAATGTTTTTAAGGATCCAAACAGTGAGGCCAAAATCTTGCTAGCATCAACCAAGTTTTATTCAGAGGAGATTAATCTTGTTATGGCATTAAGTGTGGTTCTAATCAATCAAGGGGGAACCCATCAGTTCTATTGCATGTTAGTATCCGGGCTTACAGGCTTGTTCAAATTATAGCTATACACAACCTCCTTTTGGCAAAACCTATAATCCTAGGTAATATCCTGCATTTCAACCGACGAGTTACACAAATTGGGAATGTGATTATTTTGTTGAGATAATTGGTATTCAACAAGGGTGATCATTAATCTAGTTTTAGTTCAAGAAAAACTCAAAGAATTCCATAGCTCGTAGACCTTGACAAGGACTCTGTATTTTTTTTCAAGGTTTTTGACAGTGACAACCTTTTGCAGGTGAAAAATGACAAAAACTATTTTTTGGTGTAGTGTAGTAGTCTCGACCTTTTTCAATAGAAACTTTATATATGAGTAGATCCTATGTGACTTTCCACTAGCCTCTCTTAGACTCCTGCATTGATTAAATTAATAATAAAATTCTAATTTGACCATTGAACAAGATGTGACCAGATTAAAGCAATTTACTTACCATCATATGCTCTATCTCCACGTAAGATATTCGGCCAGAGTAGTGAACATCAACCTTTTTTGACCAGTTAGTCCTCATCAAGTCACGAGTGGACAACTATCTTTTAGACGCCTTAAAATCCCTTAACCTCTACAAACTGGCCAACATGGCCGACCCTTTTTCTGGGAAGGTTTCCCTGCATCGCAACACGAACTCTCAGTCCTTCTCAAAATAGCAGGTGCATATGTTCTTCTTCCACATATTCCATTGCTCGTCTACACTCATCAATATATTATCCCGCGATTTCAAGGCAATTTGAATTATTGTTGTCCAATAAACATATTATATAAGAAAGTTATTTAATTAAAATTAAACGACCATATATTAAAATCTAATATGAAAGTGAAATATTGAATATAAATAATGAGATTTTAATACCTCTAGTGCCACCTAAATGGTCAAATTGAGCTCTTCAAGCATGTTCCTCCAATTATCGAACCCGAGACCAATTATTTATATCATTAACTCTAATAACCTCATTATTAAATTTGTCTTGTTTTTAATATCGTTCCCATGCTTACCGAATTTGATGGGGTGACATACCTGACATAAACATATTTTATACAAAAATAGGCTTCAGTGGGATAATATATAACATAAATCAAATAGAAATACTCAATCGGGATATAAGAATTTAAATAACACAAAAATATACGTGCCTCTTTTCAATGTCAATTTTAATTTTAAGCAACTTATTACATGTATCAATTAGGTGAAGGCATATTAGGCATGTGGATCAACCAAACTCAAGTTGTAATTAGGAAATCTAGGTCAATTCACTAAAAGAAAAAATATTAATTCAATTTTTATGGATTTAACAAGATTTATGTGAGATGTAGGTGTAGTGTGTGATGTAAATGAATGAGTAGTTTTTTGTTTTAAAATTTTGTTCCTCTGTGGGCACGGTTAACTTTTATCATGTGCACAGTTTTCGCTCGTATACAATCATGGTCAAATAGTGTGTGGTCGTGTGCATGGGTCAAATCTTGACCGTACGGATGGCAGCCGTGCGCACAGGTCCAAATGGGACCGTACGATTAGATTAAAGCCAAATGGAAGAGACTTCAAACAAAATTATATTTAAAATCATGTATTTTCCCAAAGATATACATAACAAATATAAGGTATAAAAATCACTTATTCAGCCCTTTGAAAACACATATTATATATAAGTGTAAGTATTTGCACGTCACACGGCTGTACCTATTGTTTCTAAAAGTTCGTTTAGTATCGTGTGATGTCATCGTTATTGTTAAATTGCATTTTCACTCCCTAGCGCCTTATTTTCAAGCTTAAGCCTTCGATTTATGAAATTTTAATATAAGAACTCGCATTAGACTTAACAAACAATAAATTAAAGATTACATTTTACCAAATTAGAGATTACATTTAACAACGAATTATAAATTGGAATCCTCATCATCCACGAGACTAAATTTACCAAACTAGATCAAGATTACATTTTACCACCCAAATAAATTTACTCATGTAAAGTACCAAGAAATTGCTTCAATTTTGGGTTGTCATCCAAAATGGATTGATAGTTGGTAGGAGCTTTCTGGTATCCCACGATACTGGTGAGACACGTTGGCACGTGTAAGATGGCTAACCACGGCTCGTTATTAATATACTCCAAGTAAAAAAATTGCTTGGGCTTTTTAAATTCTCAAACAAATGGCTCATTATTCGTATGCTCCTTGATCTTCATCTTGGGCAAGTCTACCTTTATCATATTGGTAGCCGAATCGACTTAAAAAGTTTTTTTTTTGTCTCCAACTCTTATCCAATCACAATAAAACACAACCTCTTTAAAATATACAGACTCTAATTCAAAAATAGTTTGGATTACGCCATTGTAAGTCATTTATGTTTCAACGTGTCTTTAACACTCGCTCTGAGATATGTAACATCCTTATATTAAATTCCAATGTTTTGTAACAAAGAATTTTCTCGTACAACCTCAACGAGAATACATAACCATGTTATCGATAATTCTTAAACTCGTATGCCATGAAATTGGGTCAATTTGCGGCACGTGCAAGGCTTGATGTGGCACCACCCATCTTCAACAACTGAAATTATGGATTACATAAGTTAATTAGATAATTTTTAAAGCTTTAAAGTACTTATATTTTAATAAGGGACTTTTAACGTAATAATTACCTCCTTTAACACCCAAAGTCTAAATTCACAGTTCGAATGTGAAACCATCCCTCGTTTTTATTATGTCCGAACGAATTATATTTTTTACATTGAATTACAAAATTTATCAAGAAGGTGATCATGTATATAAGATAACAAAATAAAGTAAAATTAAAAACAATAACTTACTCTCTCTAATTATAGACATCTTCATGGGTTTGAAACATATAACGAGCCATTTTCTTATATTTTAAACTTATCAGTCTAACTCGTAATCCCATGACTTGATTGACCTCATTGACGAACTCATCTCCACCATCTATAATTTTAGGTATGTGCATATATTCCCTAGCAAACATGGATGCCTCCACAGTAATGTATTCCTTCGCGATGGATCCGTTAATGTACCTCGTATTCTTAACATATTCTATGCAAACTTTCATCAACCTATATTTTAAAGTTATTAAAACTAACCAACGCATATATTAAATTAATTTAATTAAATAAAAATATCATCACCCATATAGTAAATTAGCAAGTATACCTTTCAAATGGGTACATCCATTGATATATTACTGGGCGGCAAAGAAGCATCGCATAACATAAGTGCACCAACAAGTGATACTAATGTTAAAGAATGTCGGGGTGGAGTACTTCTCCAATACACAAGTTACTTCAGCTAGAGTTATTTTTTTAGCCTGGATGTGCTTTCGGTTGACTAATTTTGCTCATAAAAGTTTGAGGCTAAGGTTAATCTGCGTAATGGCCCTCTGCAAATCCTTATGCTTAGAGAAATGGTACTTAAACAACAAAGGGACCAGTTGCATGATAAGATGATAATTGTGAAACTTGTACTTTTATAGATGATGTTTGGAATAACGCATAATCCTTTTCAAATTTAATGTAAAATTATATGGAACTTTCAAATTATACAGTGTGTCTAAAAAAACCTTTATTTCTTCATTATTGTCTTCTTTCAACCATAACTACAGCTTGATTTTCAACACTTAAATATTACGCCGTGACTTTTCTCCACCTTTCGAATGGCTTCCGCCTAGGCATGTGCTCATAAGTTAGTTGAAGATGTTCTTCTAGGCATGCATGAAATCTAATACATGGTGCATGGGTTTACCCTTCCATTACAAAAATTCAAATATTGTTGACCTCCTAGACCACACTTTCCTTTTCTCGGGTTCATTCTCAATAAGGGTCTTTTTATGCTTGACATTTTTAAATTTAAGATTCTTCCTTAAAAAATTAGCTCTAAATTTAGAAGCACTCCTTTTAATTTGTGAACCTGAAAGCTTTCTTGGTATGTTCGACCCCACCCAACAAAAATTAGAACTTTTATCAAATCTAAAGCTGTGATCAATAGGAAAAAATATCCTATGAGAATGATATATAATTTTGCTGCTAAACTTGAGATGTTGTGATCCATTTTCCTCTCCAAAAATGTGACATCCAAAGAAACCGTGAACATTATAATTTGAAGAATTTCCATAAGCTGGGAAATCATGAATTGTCCAGATAAACATAGCTTTCGCTATGAACTCTTTGAGATTGCTAGAGTCAAATGCTTTCATAGTCGCTACCCACAACTCATTCAATTCTTCTACCAAAGGTGCTAAGTGGAGATCAATTTCATCACTTGGTTCCTTTTGTTATGAGGGGATTATTTGTAACTGTTTAATTGTGCCATTTAAGTCTGTAAGAAGCTATGTGTAAATATTGAAACTTTATTTTATAAATAGAATGTGATGGGAAATGAATAATCTAATTCATTAATCCATTCCTCTTTGCTGATTTTTTTCTTCTCTCTCTTCCTCCTCCTCCTCCTCTTCTTCTTCTTCTTCTTCTTCTTCTTCTTCTTCTTCTTCTTCTTCTTCTTCTTCTTCTTCTTCTTCTCTTTTTTCCCTATATTATGTAAATTGGTTATCTTTTAAATCTAACATGGTATCATATAGTGGGTAAAGCTCAAGGGTATGATTTTGAATCCTTATAACTGAGTGGATAAACCCTAGTGTATGCAAAGGTATTTTTGAAAAAGATTTAGGGACCCATTTTTGAATTGTAAGTTCTGGATTATTGTATTTTGACATTATCTACATAGATTTGTATGTTTTCCCTTGGATTCTCATTGATCTCTCATTCTTCAGGTAAGGCATACTTCGTTGCTAGTTAAAAGTTTAAATCTATCTCGTTTTTCTTTTTAGGTTATTGATCTGATGTTCGAATACCCATCATAGTAGTAATTGCGTGTGTGTGTGTTAGAGAGGTGATTCTTTGCACAATTGGTTTATGCTATTTTTCAGAGGTGTGTGCCCGAAAGCTGTCTGTAAAAATGTTTACCTCAGAAGATAAATCAGGAATAAATAATTCTTTTATCAGTGTGACTCCCCCGATGGGTAATAGAAGTGATTATCATCCAACCTAATGTATTACGATTGTTAGACTTGATGAAATAAATTATATGCAGTGGGCTCAATTTTCCAGTATATATATTACTGGCCGTAGAATGATTGACCATGTTAACAAAAATGTACCTTATCCCCCCATGAACGAGCCTAAATATGGTGATTAGGGGGATGAGAATGCTTTAGTTATGACGTGGTTATTTCAATCAATGTAACCACAAATTTTCTTGGGTTTTCAGTTTATGAAATCAACAAAAGAGTTTTGGACTGGCGTAAAAGAAACATATTTATCCATTGTAAATTTTACCAATTTGTATAAACTTGAGCATAGTATTATAAAATTTAAACAAGAAGATCAATCTCTTTTTACATATTACCATTCTCTACGAGGTAAGTGGGAAGAGTATGACCACTTCCAAGAATATGTTACCCATTTGTGTAGCTGACGTTATGGCGTACTGGACTATGGTAGAATGGATCCGTATTTATGAGTTTTTGGGTGGTTTGCACCCACAATATGAATATGAAAGGGTGCAAGTGTTGGGTTGGTATCCTACCCTTACTTTCATTCATGAGGTGTTATCATATATACAAGCCGAGGAAATCAGCAAGAAGGCTATGTTTCCTAAGACTGAATTAAAAGTACCTCTGTCTGACAGGTTTGTTCTTGCTTCCCAACAATAAAAAGTAAATGTTTCCTCCAATGGAGGAAGACAACATGATAAGACCTACCTAAAGTGTGACCATTGTAGTCGCACCTGTCACAATCGGGAAACTTGTTGGGATATTTATAGGAGACCAACCTCATCCACTACTAGACAACGAACTTTTCATGTTAGGGGGTCACCAGTGTCATTTGTTACGTTCAAGAGACCTCCCTTGGCACACAACGTAGCGAATGAGCCTTCCATTACTGGTCACACCTCTCTCGAATCGTTGAGGAATATGTCTATATAAGATGTTGATCATCTCAGAAAAGATAATGCTTACCTTCGATATAGAGGCTAGCTCAACTTGATCTTTAGTCCACTTTTGATTCTCCCTCTACCTGTAATTTTTCTCAGATATGTATTTCTCATTCGACACATCATGTTTTTTCTCATCTCATGTGCTCTCTTGGATCAACGACTCCGGATCAACAAATCATATGACTAGTATAACATCTGATTTTTCTTTATACAGTATATAATTTGATTAGAATAATATTAGAGTGACTGATGGATCATTCACTCCCATTGTAGGGAAGGGCACGATTCCAGCCTCCCTAAATATTATCCTTTCCTCCATTCTTCATGATCCAAAACTTACCAATAATAATCTTTCTATTAGTTATATTACCCAAAGTTTGAATTGTAGTGTGACATTCTTTCAGTCTCATTGTGTCAAAACCTGGTTTTGAGGAAGACAGTTGGAAGTGAACGCGAGGACAATGGCTTGTACTTGTTGGATGTTAGGCCAATTTCTTATTATGTTGTAAATGAGTTTATTGTTAGAGCTAGTAGTGTGAATAAATATCTGTTAATGCGATGGCATACTAGACTAGGTCATGTTCCCATTCCTATATTGAAGCTTGTTCTTCCTCGGTTTGCTTATGTTTAACTTGTTGAATTAAATTGTGAACCATGTGTTCTTGCTAAATAATGTTGTGTCCCGTATCCTACTAGTATTAATGAAACTACATCTCCTTTATAGCTTGTTCATTCTAATGTGGGGGGTCTTGAACCTACTACTTTCTTGCTTGGTTTTTGATACTTCATGGTATTTGTTGATGACTTTAGAAGGTATACTCGGCTCTATCTCATAAAGCATAAAAGTAAAGTTTATTCTATTTTTAAGAACTTTTATAAGATGGTTACTCGGTTTGATTATCCCCTCAAGATACTCTGATCTGATAATAGAGGGGAGTTTATGTACGGTGGTATTGCCTTATTTTTTTATGATAATGAGATTGTACATAAAATCTTGTTTGTTGATACACCACACAAAATGGTGTAGTTGAAATAAAACACCATCATATTACAGAAGCAACTCGTTATCTTCTTGTAGATATGGGAGTGTATAACCATACTGGGCTGATGCAACCTTAACTACAGTATATCTCCTTCATCACATGCCATCTTGGGTTATTAGTAACCAATACCCCTTCTCTATTTTACACCCTACCTATCCTTTATTTAGTGTTCCTCCAAAATCTTTGGGTGTATTTTTATGTTCACCTTCATCACACGACGGATAAAATGGACCCTAAGGCAGTCCTCTGTGTGTTCTTAGGATCCTCCTCCACTCAAAAGCGATATCATTTTTTATAACCCCAAAAAATTTCGTTGTTTGTCTCCATGGATATTACATTCTTTTAGTTGGTACCTCTTTTCTCCACCATTGGGGATTCTCTATAGGGGAGACTCCTCTTAGTATAGAAAACTCGCCTTCCACTCAAACTGAATGTCCTTTTCCATTACTTGTTCCTATTCAGGGGGAGTTTATGTCAATGTCTATTGATACTAACACTAATGATTTGCACTAAGGAAATGAGCCACTTGTTTATATTAGAAGAGAAAAATAAACCATTGCCTCACCCCAGGGCCATGAAGTCTTCCTTAATCCAAGTAATCCTTCAGTTGATATCGATGTCCCTATTGCCCATCGCAAGGGTGTTCGTAATTGTACGAAATACCCTATTTCTCAGTTTGTGTCTTATAATGCCCTATTTCAAACATATCATGTCTTAAATTCCTCTATGTCTTCTATTTTTATTCCTACTAATATTTCAGATGCCCTTTGTCATATCCAATGGAAGAGAGACATGGTTGAGGAAATGGAGGCTCTTGATAAAAATGGTATATGGGATATTTTTCAATTTCGTAGAAAAAGAAAGGTAGTAGTATGCAAATGGATCTACAAATTAAAGTATCAAGCTAATGGAAAAATTGAGAGGTACAAAGTCCATCTAGTTGCAAAGTGCTTAACTTAGAATTATGGCATAGATTACCATGATATATTTGCTCCAGTTGCCAAGATGAACTTATATGTGTCCTTATTTCCTTAGCTGCAAATTTATCTTGGCCACTACACCTGTTGGATGTAAATAATTCTTTCTTTCATAGTGAATTTGAGGATACAACTTACATGATGATGCCTTCAGGATTTAAATTTTTTTATGGTTAGGATTTAGTGTGCAAACTAAATAAGGCCTTGTACGGGGTGAAACAGTCTCGACGTGCCTTGTTTGAGAGGCTTAACATAGTAATGAAGAGGGTGGGGTACACAGAGAGTCAAGAAGATCATACTTTTTTTTATAAAAAGCTATCAAGGCTGCACCACTTCCCTTATTTTATATGTGGATGATATTATTATCGCTGGAGATAATTCTGAAGAGATACAGTACATGAAGTCTTTCTTAGGAATAGAGTTTGTAGTTAAAGACCTTGGATTGCTAAGATACTTTCTTGGAATAAAAGTGTATATATCTAATAAAATAGTGTTCATATCTCAACGAAAGTATGTGTTATATATGTTGGTTAAAATAGGTCTACTTAGAGCTAGACCTGTTGATACTCCCATTGAGCAAAACCATAATCTAAATGACACGGATAGTGAATTACTTGATGATGTGAGGGGATTTCAGCATTTTATTGGGAGACTAATTTACTTATCTCTCACTTATCCAGATATGGTCAAATACATTAGTGTGATTAGTCATTTTATGAATGTGACACTGTCTTCTCACCTCGAGGAAGTATATCACGTTCTTTGTTACCTCAAAAGTTCACTTGTTAAAGGGATATTATTTGCGAAGCATGGTCACTTGCATGGCGAAGATTATGTCGATGAAAATTGGGCAAGGTCTGTGACTGATCGAGGATGATCGAGGATCAACTTCAGGCTATTACATATTTGTTGGTGGTAATCTTATTTCCTAACGAAGCAAGAAATAATCTGTAGTAGCTAGATCTAGTGCAGAGGTTGAGTTCAGATCCATGGCACATGAAATTTATGAGTTATTGTGGTTACAAACTATGTTAAATGAGTCGGGATATCCAGTACGAGATCCAATGAACTTGTACTGTGATAATAAGGCTACCATTAGTATTTCCCATAATATAATTCAATATGATATGACAAAGCATGTTAAATTTGATCGGCATTTCATCAAGGAAAAACCTAGTATTGGGATCATTTGTACTTCGTATATCAACACGGTTGACCAAGTGGCCGATGTGTTGACTAAGGGTATGAATAAAGCTACCTTGCACAAAATATTAGTCAAGATGGATATGATAGATATCTTAGCACCAGCTTGAGGGATAGTGCTGTGAGGGGATTATTTATAACAGTTTAATTATGTCATTTAAGTCTGTAGGGATCTATGTGTAAATATTGAAACTTTATGTTATAAATATAATGTGATGGGAGATGAATGACCTAATTCATTCATCCATTCCTGTTTATTGATTTCTCTCTTCTCTTTCTTCTCTCTGTTCCTCATTTTCTTCTTCTACCCTTATTTTTTCCTTTATTATATAAATTCATGATCTCATAAATCTAACACCTTTGGCCCAGGTATCAGTAAAGACGACATCAAAAATTATAGTCTCATACACAACAAAGGATTTAAATTAAGGGTCATTAATATCACCGGCCATACACTTTGATTGTTTCTTAGATTACCGAATGGATTGAACTGACATGTTGATATTGGCAAATGAATATTACGCTATTTATTGGAAAAGTTTAGATCATTAAAATTTATGCCTTTCCAAATGGTTAAGTCAATAGGATGATGCATGATATTATCCTCCACTTTTGCTCTAGCGTGCCAAGTCATGTCTCTTCAATATGTGACCAATGGGGAAATATTTTAATACTTTTTGAGTCACTTTTGAAAGTGAGACTCTCTTACCATTTGAACCATGCTCTAGCACATATTTAGGTTCCACACATACTGAACTATGATCATGATTTTTGTACTCCTTTCGGTATAATATGCAATCATACTCGCAAGCAAGAAATGATTTATACTTTATCACAAACCCTTCAAACTTTTCTTCATGTTGGGATAGTTTTTTGTAAGTGTATTCTATTTGGGGAGAAACCCATTCACCCAATTCGTAATTCCATTCATACTATTGTCAGACAATCCACATGGTTATGCAAACTATGGAAACCATTATGGAATGAAAACTTATTTGATGTTTGCCATAGTTAGGGCACAATGATTAGGTAGATTTGACTTTCAAACTTTGGTAGTCATCGCCAAGGTTTATCCCAACACCATCATGATCACTAGAACCTCCATCACAAGATTAATTATCTTTTGTATCAGAATTCTCATTGTCTCCCACCACATGAACTCCGTAATCATCATATATTAGATCATCTAACATATTATGATCTACGGTGTCCTCATGTCCTTCCACCGCTGTCCTACTTGATGGTTGTACAGGAGATTATTCAGGGACAAAAAGATAATGTATTTCCCCGTAAAACATCCACACCCAGTAATTGTCTTACATAACCCATTTAAGGAAATGTAATTCAACTGTTTTCCAATCAAACACTTTACCATTTCTATAGTGTGCGCAGTGACAAGAGAACTCTTCATCATTGAGATACCTTTTTTATGAATTTTACATACTTGTTATCACCTCTATGATACATATCCCTGAGTTTATTTGTTTTAGCCATCCACTCCATGTATAGAGGATACCCCATAATAACATGTAGAAATCGTTACATACCATTTCTAAACAAATAGGGTAGTTAAATTAGACAAACGCATAGCCTGATTAACAACCTAGTTACGTCAAACACACGTGCAACCTAACTAACAACTTAATTAATGAAATTAATAATAATAATAATAATAATAATAATAATAATAATAATAATAATAATAATAATAATAATAATAATAATAATAATAATAATAATAATAATAATAATAATAATAATAATAAAGAGGCTATGTCCTAAAAGGTATGGGTTGATTAAATTGTGTTTAGTGAGGCCCTTGACACTATCATGTTGAAACCCTTAGGCGGGCATACATACCAAATTGGTTTTAATTATACCTATAACCTAATCGAATCCAACTTTCATAACCTATGTACATTTGAAGAATATTAAAAATTATAGAAGAACGTTCATTGTGTTTTTTCTATTTTCACCCGAAATCCCAAAACACTTCTAATTTTTAAATAAGCCCACGAATTATATGTTTTAACCAAAATAATTACATGTATAACAAACAAACATATTATAATGAAGCCTAAACAAATATCATAATTAAATATTCATATTCTAATGAAGAATGATTTGAATGTTCAAACCTAGTTTTTTCACAAATTGATTCCAACAATATCAAATCCATACATGTATATACAACTAGTGTGCAACAAACAAACACATTATAATGAAACCCAGACATATATAAAGTCAAATATTCACATTCTAAGGAACACTTATTTGAATGTTCTAACCCAATATTTGCACAACATGCTATTAAAGAATAAGAAGATAATACATGTATATACAACTAGTTTACAACATATATATTCAACAACTATTACATTTGTATAATAAACCTAAAAATTGTGGTATAAATGTGTATATATGCCCAAAATGAGTCTCTCTCTCTCTCTCTCTCTCTCTCTCTATATATATATATATATATATATATATATATATATATATATATATATATACCCTTTGAAATAATGAAAATAAGAAATTTTGACCTTGGAGAGAGAGAGAGAGAGATGGGTTGATAAGAGAGGAGGGAAAAATGAAAAATGGAGCCGAAATAAGGGTTTTAATTTGACTATCCTCATCATCTTTATCACGTCCTTGATCGTGACACAATCATGACAAAGCTTATCACGGTCAAAGAACTTGACAAGGCGTGGATGATTTTTTTCACAATCCTTAACCATGACAAGGGTTGGCCAAAAAAGTATGGCGTTTTCCCTCTTTTAGTGTTGTGTACGTGGATTTTGATGCAATTTTTGGCTACGCATGCGTCCTGATGTCATTTTTTTTATTCAAGTCCTTTCTTACCAATTTAATTTATTTTATCATAATATATCATCATCTTATTCATGTAGTTAGCATCTTACACTCATTTAGTTAGTTATTTTGCATTTATTACTTTGTCACTCACATTTTAATATGTTTTACTTATTTCTTTACTCACTTTAGCCACCCCGTTCATGTGTACTCACTATTTCCATGATATGGATATGATGATTATAATCCTTGCACTCTTTGTCGCTCACATCTATGCACTATGCCTAATAAACTTATTAAGATAACAGTTTAGGTTTGGTAGTTATAATACAACTGACATGATAACACGTTAAGACATAAGTGTTTATTTATAAATTATGTTCAATACACTTTATAACATTTGCAACTTTGGGCCAAGATTGTAAGCCTAACTAACAGCCTTATTTTCATCCGATGGGTTCCAAAATTGGGAATGTGATTGTTTTATTGAGAAAATTTATATTTATTAAGGGTAGTCACAAATATAATTTTAGTTTTGTGTGAGTTCCTTTGAAGTATTTCTTAGGGGTTTAACCCATAAAACTTATCTCATTCAGGATTTTGAAGCTTAACAAGGTTATGTCACAGTCTTGTTATGAAGTTAGGAACCCCGAATGAGTTGAACCGGTTAATCTTCCAAGAAAAACGTCAAAGGTACTCACACAAAACTAAAACTAGATTTATGAGTACCCTTTATTAATACCAATTTTCTCAGCAAAACAATCACATTGTCAATTCATGTAATTTGTCGGGTGAAACATAGTCTATTAGTCGGGCTTTTGTGTTGTGTTAGAATAATGTGGACTTTGATGCTATTTTTTGCTATATAGGTATCCCGAAGTCATTTTTGGATTCAAGCCCTATCTTACAAATTTTTCTTTATTTTATATTAATATATTATCATCTCATTCATGTAATTATCATCTTCTACTCGTACACTTATTGCTTTGTCGCTCACATTTTTCAATATCCTTTATGTTTTACTAGTCCCATAAATGATATGTTGCATATTTTAGCCTTATTATTCCATTTTTAGCTTGTTTATTTTACTTATATCACCAACCCTACTCTTTTATTATCATATATACATTTACATCTATTTTTCAAAATCAAAAATCCAAAAAAAGAGGGGCTAATACCATAATTAAGAATATGGAGTGTTCTCATAATTTTCTACATTTTCACCACATTCCATACCCTTTTTATAAATCAAAAGTAACACCCTATATTCGTATTTTGGATTATACCCCTACCTTGTTCATCTTACTATCTACGTAGACTTTGATGCCATTTTTATCTATTTAGGTGTACCGAAGTCATTTTTGGATTGAAGTCTTTTCTTACCATTTGGAACATTTTGTAGTATTTGCAACTCCAGTTGGGTGGACACGGATGTCGATTACAACAAGATTGCATATTCTTTGGGGAAGGAACACTTTGAGGGTTTTAATATTATTAGTTTTGGATTCATGTAAATAATTTGGTGGCTTTAAAATTTTAATATAATTGTTTTTTATTGATGTATTAGTTAGTTCTATAATGAATTTGTATACAGGTTTGAAAACATATATAATATTTTTTTGGAAGCAAACAAATAAAAACTATCTTTTCTAAATAAATGTATTATTAGTCATTATCTAAAATCATGACCATATCCGTGACAAAAAAATTAATGAGTTAAAATATGGTCACGGTCAATAACTGTGACCATAGAACCCATGGGCACGAAAGGGAGTCACGGTTCATGACCATGACCAATTGAACAAAGTTCATAGCGGGTGGTCACGGTCAATAACCTTGAACATACCGATTTTCATGGCATAAGGGTCATGGTCATGAACCATGACCAATGGGAATGGTTATAAACTATGACCAGGTCCCCAACATTGGGTTACAAAAGGCTATCATGACTACTGACTTGCTCATGGTTTTGGATGTGAACTCCAAAATGGTCACCCCTAAAAGTGTTATGGACCAATATCGTGACCAATGCAGTTTGTGACGGTCAAAAACAATGACAATTTTCGATTTTGGGTGTAGTGCATTGGTCGTGTTTACGTCAGTTTACAAACATAATGATTGTAATAGAGAGATGCTTAGGCATGTGTATGTATGAAAATTGATGTGGGAAATCCCATTATAAGGTGCCCATGGAGAAATAATGGGGTATAAATTTGAGTATGAATGGAAACCAACTAGATATGACTGCTATAATATGTTTATGCACAAAGAAAAAAAGGTAACAAATCCTAAGCAAATCTATAAGGGGAAAAAAATATAAAAAATGGTGGAGAGAAAGGCGAAATAAAAAAGTTGTTAAATGAGGATTTAAAAGGGAAAACACAACTAAAGGAAAGTATTAAATAACAAAAAGAAGCTAGAGAACAGAATATTGATTTTATCCATCAAATGGAAATTAATGTTATGAGTAATATAATAAAACCCAAGGAGGGTCATCTACTAGATCTGTAAAGATTGATGATAAGTTTAATATACATAATGAGGTTAAAGAAGAAGAAAAAGAATGGGTGGAATACATAAAGAATGAGTATCATGTAAAAATTAGTCTTGATGAAAAAATGTCTATCCAATAGGGGAGAAAAGGCGATAAAAAATATTTTCATTGAATACTACCCCTTGTGCCCCCACCCCACCCCACCCCCTCGCGGGCGCGCACGAAAAAAATGGAAAATAAACGAAGTAAAATAACCTATTAGAGATCATAGGATTAATTACACGTGTATGTTTTTAGAAAAAGTTTAAAGTTTTTTTACGACAATAAAAAATGAATTTGAAATAGGTCATATTGAGGTATTCTCAAACTAACCCTTTATTTTAAATTAAATGTTGCATATAATAACTCTACCATGAAGAATTGTTGTCTACACCCCTAGAAAAGCCGAATATCTTTGTTATTATTATCGGTTAAGTATAATATAAAACCAAAATGTATTTCAACTAAAAAAATATTTTGTATAATGACAATACAATTGATATAAGGTCATAACTTCACTATCATCTCACTATTTTACTTGAGATTAAAAAAAAGAAATCAATATGTGACAACCCGAATATAATTACGATAAATTATGTTTAAATCATACTTGGATTATGTGATATGGATAATATGTTAATAGTATATATAACGTTAAGTCATTATGTTTAGTCTAACCCTACCTTCATAAAGAATTAAATATTGAATTAGTCACAAATATAAAATTTTGAAGTTTTCGGTAGGGAATGTCCATGTTTAAGACTAGTTTTGACATTTATAACATAACAATTGACTTGAGGATAAAACATTATAGTTGTATATATATGAGTTAGGTTTGTAACACGACAAACGTTGTGTTAAACGGAGGTCCGAACGAGAAGTTATGCTGGAATTACGAAGCAGGGACAAATTTGTCCATTCGTTAAATGATATTTCGTCTTATTAGGCTAACAAATGGTGGATTTTGATTGGTTAAAGAAGGAGGTTGGTTTTGGCCGACTTTAAAGGCTTTAAATAAGTTCCTCCTCCAGCGTAACTCAGCCATTAAAGAGTTTGGCTTGAGAGGAAGAGAGAATTGTAAAGTTTAGGAAGAAAGTGAGGAGAAAATTTGGAGAAAAATCCGTGAAAATTACGTAAAAGTCCCGAAGGTAATCCTAACCCCAAATCTTGTTATTTTTTTTATATTACTGATTTAGATGATATAAATCATCATTGTTTTACTAAACTTTCATCCATTTATGTATATGTATGGTTGATGCAAGTTTAAGTTAAGTTGAATGTACAAACCCTTAAAATTGCTTCGTTTAGTAAACTTGTTTATTCAACCTTCCATATATTTTTTTATACTTAATGTAATTGATTGATTCTAATTGGAGATTAAAATATACTCATATATGTGTGACATATCCGAAAAACATGTGAAAATACCAAGAAATGAATCTTAGGTGATGGTTTTAAGTTAGGGTATGAAATCGGCCCTAAGGGTGAAAGTATGCCCGCCATGTGTTCGATGTTTTGCTTGACATAGCAAACGAACCTTAAAAATTATGAAACTTTAATTTTGTATGGTTAAATATGTTTACTGATGTTGGGTGAAGTATCATAGAAATTTATGATGTATAAAAATTATGAAAATTCCTGGAAGTTGAATGAACGATAAAAGAGCCTATAGGGCAGATTTGCTATGTGGTAAAGAAATGGGCCTATCTTGCTCTAGGAGACTTGAAATTATGTACCGTCTTTCGTATTGAAATCCTAATATGATAACGATTGAATTAACAATAAGAAATGAATGTATGTTTAGTCTATGTTTTGAATATGTCAAATATATTAACATGAATTTGGATGAAACTTCACTTGTGATAAATGATTTGAATAGAATCATATGATACTTATGAATTGAGTTACGTTTGAGATATTTCTTAGATTGTTGATATTCTTATGATGATACTAATATTGTAAGAATGATAGGAAGGGAATAAGAACCAGTTGAACAAGTTCCAAACAAAGTAAAAGGAAGGCCTATTAAATTACCCAGGTGAGTGTACTTATGATTTGTTTCATATATAAATATGAATATGGCTCTAAGAGCGGATTTGTTTGAATACTTCGGTATTCAGGATTTATTTGGATATTAAAATATCCAGGATTTGTTTGGGTCTTATGATCCAGGATTGGAATTGGACAAAGATCCAATGATTTGTTGGAACTTATGTTCTAGGATTTGTTATTGCCAATGGGCAGACTTATTATTGCCAATGGGAAAAATTACTATTGCCAATGGACAGACTTATTATTGCCAATGGGAAGAATTATTTGGGCCTTATGGTCCAAGATTTGTTATTTCCAATGGGCAGGATTGATTGGATTAATATCCACAAATTTGATATATAACTGTTAATTCATTATATGGCAGGATTGGTTGGATTAATATCCACAAAATTGATATATAACTGTTAATTCATTATATGGAAGGATTGGTTGGATTAATATCCACAGATTTGATATATAACTGTTAATTCATTATATGGAAGGATTGGTTGGATTTAATATCCACATAGTAGATATATATAACTGTTAATTCATTGTATGGCGGGATTGGTTGGATTAATATCCACAGATTGGATATAGAACCATTGTTTCATTTCAGGGAAGGAGTACCTCACTAAGATTAATGCTTATGGTTTATATTTTGACATTTTCATGGTTGTAAGCTGCCAACTAGGATGTCATATGATCAGTGATTTGAGAGTTGCATCGTTAGAAAGAGCTGGGGATTAGACATGGGGGTTTTGTCATTGTCACACTGAGGTTTTAATACACTCACATATTGTATATATTGAGTTAGCATGGATTGAGTTTATCATAGTTAATCATATTATTGTATGCCTGCTTAATTACGACTCTGATATTGATTTCGATATGGAATAAGAATAATATCATGTTCATTGTGCACATTATGTAGGAAAATATTGATAAATGAGTTATATTTCCAATGGGCTCAAGATTATGATCTAATTATTCTAATAAGAAATTATTAGTATGGAAATTGGGTTTGGGGTGTGACAATTAGGGGTATCAGAGCGTCTAGGTTATTAATTCTGGACATGTGTGACGGTTAGATGGCAGTTATTGAGTTGATTTGATATTTTTGAATTGTTTATGTACTAACCTGTAATTTAGTATTATAAACTATTTGTGTTGGTTCTTATAACTCGGTTATTATAGATTGGCATGGGACAACCTAGTGGTTCCAGGCCAGGTGGACGAGTCTTTACGATGAAAGAAGCTTAGGTTACTTCGGATGTGGTGACATGTACACTTTCTATTACTAATAGAAGTGCTTATATTTTGATTGATCCCGGTCCCACACATTCTTTTGTGTCATATGCATTTGCTAAATATCTGAATAGACCATGTACTCGTTTAGATGTGGGGTTGGGTATTTATATGCCTATAGGGGATATGGTTGTAGCTGATTATGTTTTTCGTGATTGTGTTTTGACTGTGGGGGTTAGAGATACAATTATAAATCTACTTCCATTGGATATTTCTGATTTTGATATAATTCTGGGAATGGATTGGTTATCTAAATATCATGCATCTATGGATTGTTTCTGTAAAGAAGTTATTTTTAATATGCCTGGTGAGCTTGAATTTAAATTTGTGGGGGAAAGGAAAATTGTTCCCAGTTGCATCATTTCTGCTATTCGGATGAGGAAATTATTGAGTAAGGGTTGTGAGGGCTTTATTGCGTATGTTCTTGACACTAAGAAGGGGGCCTTACAATTATTTGATGTTCCTATTGTACGGAATTTTCCAGAAGTGTTTCCTAGTGAGTTGCCTGGGTTACTTCCAGAAAGATAAGTTGAATTTAGTATTGAATTAGCACTGGGGACATACCCGATTTCTATGGAACCGTATAGAATGGCACCGGCTGAATTGAAAGACCTTAAGATTTAGTTGCAGGATTTACTTGATAGGGGGTTTATACAACCTAGTGCATCTCCATAAGGTGCACCAGTTTTATTTGTGAAAAAGAAAAATGCTACTATGCGTTTGTGTATTGATTATAGGAAACTGAATAAAGATACAGTTAAGAACAAATATCCTTTACCTCGTATAAATGATTTGTTTGATCAATTACAGGTGCTAAAATGTTTTCAAAGATAGACTTACGATCAGGTTATCATCAGTTGAAGGTGAAAGAGAGTGATATTTCTAAAACTGATTTTTTCACTCGGTATGGTCATTTTGAATTTCTTGTGATGCCTTTTGGAGTGACTAATACTCTAGCTGTATTTATGGATCTTATGAATCGAATACTACATCCTTTTGTCGATTCATTTGTGATAGTTTTTATTGATGATATTCTGATCTACTCACGTGATATGGTTGAACATGAAAAGCATCTTAGAACTATTTTGAATGTGTTGAAAGATAAGCAGTTGTATGCTAAGTTTAGCAAATGTGAATTCTCGCTATCACAAGTTGCATTTTAGGCCATGTTATTTATGGAGATGGTATGTGTTGATCCTAAAAAGGTGAAAAATATTGTGAAATCGGAGTGGCCCAATAATGTGACTGAGGTGTGGAGTTTTCTGGATTTGGCTGGATATTATAGAAGGTTTATAAAGGAATTTTCTTCGACTGCCTTGCCAATGACTAAATCAACCCGAAAGGATGTGAAGTTTGAATGATATTTTGATTGTGAAAATAGTTTTAAAGAATTAAAAAAGAGGTTGGTAACTGCACGTGTTATTACTATTCCACATGGTGGAGATGGTTTTGTTATTTATATCGATGCTTCACATCAAGGGTTGGGTTGTGTTTTTATGCAATATGGTAAGGTTATTGCTTATGCTTCTAGGAAATTGTGTACACATGAACGTAAATATCCTACACATGATTTGGAACTTGCTGTTATTGTGTTTGCTTTGAAATTATGGCGTCATTATTTATATGGTGAGGTATGTGAAATAATTACTGACCACCAAAGCCTTAAGTATTTATTTACTCAGAAGGAGTTGAATTTGAGGCAGAGGCGGTGGATGGAATTAATCAAGGATTATGATTATACAATTCACTAGCATCCAAGGAAGGCAAATGTAGTTGCAGATGCTTTGAGTAGAAAGTCTTCGGGCAGGTTATCTTGTACTCGATGTGCTAGAGCTGCTCACATTATGAACTTAAGATTGATGGCAGTGGAATTGCAGCTAGCAGATGGGAACAAATTCTTTGCTCATGTAAGCGTGAGGTCATTGTTAGCTACTCGTATTCGTGATTTGGAAGGTCAAGATCCTTTTCTTAAGAAAAATGACAAGATGTCAGAGATGGTAAGTCTGGTGATTCTTGTATTGTTAACGATGGCACTTTATTGTATAAACAATGATTATGTGTGCCTAATGTGGATGGATTGGAAGTAGAAATTTTAGATGAAACTCATAATTCCATTTATACTATGCATTCTGGTAGTATTAAAATATATAGAGATTTAAAGGAGCATTATTGGTGGAATAATATGAAGAAAGAAATAGATGATTTTGTTACTAGATGCCTTATATGTCAACAAGTGAAAGTGGATCATCAGAAAGATGTGGGTTTGCTTCAGCCATTACCAATACCGGAATGGAAATGGGATCATATAACGATGGATTTCGTAGTTGGGCTTCCTCGATCTCAGAAGGGGTCAAATTCGATTTGGGTAGTGGTAGACAGGTTGACCAAGTCAGCTCATTTTCTAGTAGTCAAGACTACGTATACAGTTTATAGGTATGCTAGATTGTATGTTAATGAAATTATTCGATTGCATGGAGTTACGGTATCTATTGTTTCAGATAGGGACCCTACTTTTACATCCATATTTTGGGATAACTTGCAGTATGCTATGGGTACTAACTTAAAGTTTAGTACATCTTTTCATCCTCGGACAGATGGGTAGTCTGAAAGGACAATACACATTTTGGAGGATATGCTTAGAGCTTGTGTGCTTGATTTTAAAGGAAATTGGGATGAATATTTGTCTTTGATAGAATTTGCATATAACAATAGTTTTAAATCTACTATTGGTACGGTGCCATATGAAGCGGTGTATGGTATACGGTGTTGTACACCTGTATGTTAGGGTGAAGTTAGTGAAAGGAAGATAGAGGGTCCAGAGTTGATTGAAGTCACCACTAAAAAAATGAAGATTATTCAAGATAGAATGAGAATGGTTCAAAGCAGACAGAAAAGTTATGCGGATAAATGACCAAAAGATTTGGAATTCCAGAAAGGGGATTATGTGTTTCTTAGAATATCTCCATGGAAAGGAGTTATGAGGTATGGAAAGAAAGGTAAATTAAGTCCACGCTACATTGGACCTTATGAAATTCTTGAGAAAGTTAGGATGGTTGCCTACAAGTTAGCATTAGCACCAGAGTTAACTCGATTACATGATGGTTTCCATGTTTCTATGTTAAGAAAGTATGTAGCGGATCCTTCACATGTGTTAGTGGAACAACCTATTGAGTTGAAGGAAGACTTGAGTTATGTGGAAAAACCACTTGCTATCGTGGATAGGAAGGAACAAATATTAGGATCAAAAGTGATCCCACTTGTGAACGTTGTGTGGAGGAGGCATTCCATGGAAGAGGCTACATGGGAGAGTAAGGATAGCATGAAGATGCATTATCCGTATTTGTTTTATTCGGACAACTAAGGTATGTCAATTTCGCGAACGAAATTTCCTAACAGGGGGAGAATTGTGACAACCCGAATATAATTACGATAAATTATGTTTAAATCATGCTTGGATTATGTGATATGGATAATATGTTAATATTATATATAATTTTAAGTCATTATGTTTAGTCTAACCCTACCTTTATAAAGAATGAAATATTGAATTAGTTACAAATATAAAATTTTAAACTTTTCGGTAGGGAATGTCCATATTTAAGACTAGTTTTGACATTTATAACATAACAATTGACTTGAGGATAAAACTATATAGTTATAGATATATGAGTTACGTTTGTAACATGACAAACGTTGTGTTAAACGGAGGTCCGAGCAAGAATTTATGCTGGAATTACGAAGCAGGGACAAATTTGTTCATTCGTTATATGATATTTCGTCTTATTAGGTTAACAAATGGTGGATTTTGATTGATTAAAGAAGGAGTTTGGTTTTGGCCGACTCTAAAGGCTTAAAATAAGTCCCTCCTCCATCATAACTCATCCATTAAAGAGTTTGTCTTGAGAGGAAGAGAGAATTGTAAAGTTTAGGAAGAAAGTGAGGAGAGAATTTGGAGAAAAATCCGTGAAAATTACGTAAAACTCCCGAAGGTAATCTTAACCACAAATCTTGTTATTTTTCTTATATTAATTATTTAGATGATATAAATCATCATTTTTTTACTAAACTTTCAGCCCCTGATGTATATGTATGGTTGATGTAAGTTTAAGTTAAGTTGAATGTACAAACCCTTAAAAATTGCTTCGTTTAGTAAACTTGTTTATTCAACCTTCCATATATTTTTTTTATACTTACTGTAATTGATTGATTCCAATTGAAGATTAAAATATACTCATATATGTGTGACATATCCTAAAATTATGTGAAAATACCAAGAAATGAATCTTGGGTGATGGTTTTAAGTTAGGGTATGAAATCTGCCCTAAGGGTGAAAGTATGCCTGCCATATGTTCAATGTTTTGCTTGACATAGCAAACGAACCTTAAAAATTATGAAACTTTAATTTTTTATTGTTAAATATGTTTACTGATGTTGGGTGAAATATCATAGAAATTTATCATGTATAAAAATTATGAAAATTCTTGGAAGTTGAATGAATGATAAAAGAGCCTATAGGGCAGATTTGCTATATGGTAAAGAAATGGGCCTATCTTGCTCTAGGAGACTTGAAATTATGTACCATATTTTGTATTGGAATCCTAATATGATAACGATTGAATTACCAATAATAAATGAATGTATGTTTGGCCTATGTTTTGAATACGTCAAATTTATTAACATGAATTTGGATGGAACTTCACTTGTGATAAATGATTTGAATATAATCATATGATACTTATGAATTGAATTATGTTTGAGATATTCCTTGGATTGTTGATATTCTTATTATGATACTAATATTGTAAGAATGATAGGAAGGGAATAAGAACTAGTTGAACAAGTGTCGAACAAAGTAAAAGGAAGGCCTATTAAATTACCAAGATGAGTGTACTTATGATTTGTTTCATATATAAATATGAATATAGCTCTAAGAGCGGATTTTTTTGAATACTTCGGTATTCAGGATTTGTTTGGATATTAAAATATCCAGGATTTGTTTGGTTCTTATGATCCAGGATTGGAATTGGACAAAGATCCAATGATTTGTTGGAACTTATGTTCCAGGATTTATTATTGCCAATGGGCAGACTTATTATTGCCAATGGACAAAATTACTATTGCCAATGGGCAGACTTATTATTGCCAATGGGCAGAATTATTTGGTCCTTATGGTTCAGGATTTGTTATTGCCAATGGGCAGGATTAATTGGATTAATATCCATAAATTTGATATATAATTGTTAATTCATTATATGGTAGGATTGATTGGATTTAATATCCACAAATTTGATATATAATTAAAAATTCATTGTATGGCAGTATTCGTTGGATTTAATATCCACAGATTTGATATATAACTGTTAATTCATTATATGACAGGATTGGTTGGATTAATATCCACAAATTTGATAAATAACTGTTAATTCATTATATAGCAGGATTGGTTGGATTAATATCCACAGATTTGATATATAACTGTTAATTCATTATATGGAAGGATTGGTTGGATTTAATATCCACATATTTGATATATATAACTGTTAATTCATTGTATGGCAGGATTAGTTGGATTAATATCCACAGATTTGATATAGAACTGTTATTTCATTTCAGGGAAGGAGTACCTCACTAAGCTTAATGCTTATGGTTTATATTTTGACATTTTCAGGGTTGTAAGCTGCCAGCTAAGATGTTATATGATTAGTGATTTGAGAGTTTCACCGTTAGAAAGAGCTCAGGATTAGACATGGGGGTTTTGTCATTGTCACACTGATGTTTTAATACACTCACATATTGTATATATTGAGTTAGCATGAATTGAGTTGATCATAGTTAATCACATTATTGTATGCCTGCTTAATTACGACTTTGATATTGATTTCGGTACGGAATAAGAATAATATCATGTTCACTGTGCACATTATGTAGGAAAATATTGATAAATGAATTATATTTCCAATGGGCTCAAGATTATGATCTAGTTATTCTAATAAGAAATGATTAGTATGGAAATTGGGTTTGGGGTGTGACACAATATATTATGAGATATGTTATCAGGAACTCATCAACCATATAACCATACCAACATGCATAAGCAACACAAATAATATCCCAATACAAGATCAACATAAACCATGATCACAAACTCTCAAATGGTTATTCAAAGCATCATCAAACCCAATCAAGTATCAACTCTCAAAAGGCTCACTTCAACACCACAAGCTATATAAGTAAGTTCATAACCACATCCCACAACCAATGGTGATAAAGATCAAAGCAATAAAAATATCACAATCTCTCATTTGATCATTCAAGAAGGGAAAATAATGATCAAATCCATGATGTTTGTTACTTTATTTGTGCTTTACTTTAGGAACCATTTTACAAAAGTAAAGTAACATATTTTAACATGTATACTCTCCAAACCTACACATTTATACCCACTCTAGAGATCCCTAAAAATTCCCCAAAGCTTGGACCCAAATCAAAATTCATTTAGAATAAAACTTTAGAATTTTAGTAGTCTAAACTTGAGGTTTAGTTGATTAAAAGTCCCAAGAAAAAGTTTAGCTTGCTAAACTTTTTTCATCCAGCTAAAACTTTGGGACAACCTCATCTAAAGGAGTTTTAGTTGATTAAAACTTCACTTTTAGTTGACGAAAAGTACATAACTTCAAACTTGTACTTTGGTACAATCCTCAAACCTTTCATCCCTATACCCTATGTATTCCTTCATGAATACCAACCTTCTTACCCACCTTTGGTTGCACACTATCTCATCCTAGCACTATAAATACAACCCTCCGCCCTCCACAACCATTCCAAATCACTAAAATTCAATCCAAATCTTAAGTCTTCCTACCTTCCTATACTTCTTCTATTCTATGTGAGACTAAACCCAAATCGCTGTTCTAGCCAAACATCCATTGAAGTAAAGCTTCAAACCCCAAACCGAGTAATTGTCTTGTTCCAAACCAAATCTCATAAGTTCTAAAGTAAACCCATTTCATCCAAGTTCATCACCCCAAACCCATTTAACCCAAGTTCTTGATAATTCTAAAAATGGTGCATTTATATATATATATATATATATATATAGAGAGAGAGAGAGAGAGAGAGAGAGAGAAAGAGAGTTTTCCACCATTTTAAAATATTTCTTCTAATTAAGAAACCCATATGAACCAAAAGTCCCAATATCCAAACTCTCCCTAGCCAAGTTTAATACCTAAAACCCATTTATGTTTTAAAGTAATTTAAGCACACAAAATCACTCTTGAACCAAGATACCCAAACCATCATTTGTTCTTAGATATTAAAACAAAAATCTCTTAAAATAAATATCCATACCTAAAACCCACTTGTCATTCGTAGTGATTTAAACCCCAAATCTCTCTTGAACCAAGTTACCACAAAACCATCATATGTGCTTAGAGATTAAAATCCGAATATTATAAGACATTGATCCATACCCAAAACCATTTGAGCAAAATACATGGGATTACTTGTTTGTTTACTTTTCTAGAAAAAGAAATTGAACCCATCTCATTCTCGTTTTAGTAAAGCACTTGCTTTGCGCTTTGGTCACAAATATTTTACTATTGACCGCGATAAACTTTATTGTATCTTCACAGCCGACATCACCATTATTGCGGGTAGTCGAGGCGTTTGAGTTCATTGGGATATTTCGTGGGTACTGCTTGGGGAAGGACAATGGTATTGTCTTATTAGTTGCGATATTGCAAGGTGATGATTCTTGTGAAGTTTTTCTTCCATCATAAGTGAACCGGAGATAGTGAAGTTCTCGAGTACCACCTCGATCATGGATGTAGGCAAGGTCAAACGACGTTAAAACCTTAGCTTGAAAAGTTCCTTTAAACCCTCTCTCCCCCTTACTATATTTACATTCTTGCTTTAATATGTGTAATAAATAAATTTCTTGAATGTGAATTTGAATGTATATGGATGTAAGACAACAATGGAGTAGTCATTTTATCAACAAACTAAGAAAAGATTTTTTCTAAGTTAGAGCGTTTAATCCATGACAATGAAAAGAAAAATAAAGAAATGTTAATTTGCAAAAAGTCGATAAAATATCATTATCCCAATTAATCCCCCCTCTTGGAATAATTTTTCGACCAACTATTGGTATCAGATCCTAGCTTATAGACACTTGTTTTGAAAAAAGTATATTTTAAGTTCAAAGATCATGTCCGAAATAGGGGATTGTTGAAAAATGATATTTGTTTAGATTTTGGAAAATGGTGGATAAAGGGAAATCGAGGAAAGGATTTCTTATAAGAATTTTTTTGAAAGGATAATGTTATAAGGGAGAATGAATAGTTTCTTTCCTTTGAAAAGGTTTTTTGTTAAAAGGTTGTATTTGAGAAACAACGTACCCTTACTACAAAGAAAATATTTTTAGAATTGAAATGGGTCTTAAAAATGATTAGGGTAAAAATGATTTTATAAATTATTGTTGAAAAAGTCCGTACACATTGAATTAATATTGAAACATGCTTCCCTTATACTAGCATTATTATTGTCAACTTTACTTATATCTCACACATGTTATTTTAACACCTGATAGGACTAGTAATCACAGTACAACTCATACATTGTTAAACACCTTTTGAACACACTCTCCCATATCATAACCCTCACTTGGTAGTTGAAATTGACTGTTACAAAATTACCACTTATACTCTTTCACATAGTAAAATAAAAATCCCCATATCTCGCATAAATTAAATCCCCAATTTGTGAGTAAATAAATCTTTATTCTTTAATCCTTATTTTAAAAATTTACCTCATAATTGATTCATTGGTAAAGAAAGACAACACAATGAAATATTGGAAACCAAAACAAGGTTTTGAAAAATAAAAATCCGTTTGTTAAAAAGGTTGATAGTTGTAAAACCCGGTTGCACAAACTATGAGATATTTGGAGAGAAAAATATTTTTGAAAATAAATAACCTTGGAATCTCATGATAATCTTAAATACCCATTTGGTCTTATATCCATTGAGACATTTCTTCAAAAATTAGAAGGACAAACTTTTGGAGAGAACCCTTAAAGTTTTATAAAGATTTTGTTATGGAAAATATACACTTTAATGTTAGAGAAATGTTTTTAAGCACCTAACCCTATATGCTCTCTTGATTTATCCCTAGACATTATCACACATGTTTAAGATATCAATACCATGTTAATGCGATACATGCCATCACTAAGTGGTTCCTTACAAACTTTTGAGAAAATGGGATCTGTGATACCAATTTTAGAGTTGGCAATATTTTAATGGAGTTAATTTATTTAATTAGATGTCAATCACAAATTCCAAGTTTATTAAACCCTAAACATGCATCTATGTGATTTCAATCAAACATGTAAAGATATAAACAATTTCAAGAAAAATTCTCACAGGGAAAAAACTTTATTTCACCAATAAAATGTCAATCGCAACTTACAAAATTATAAGTGAAATACTACAATGAATTCCCGCAAGAACCCATATATACCGCAACCTTGAACTAACAATGACTTCCACGAGAATCACAAGAACCGCAGTCCCTCCTTCAGCACTGAATATCCTCGAGTATCCCCAAGTCCAGCAGTAGAGAAAGCACTCCACAAGAATAAACTTCGACAAAGAAGTGTTTAGGTTCCAAAGATAATTCACACAAGTAATTGGGATGTATTTGTTTAGCCCTAAAAAGTGAAGACTTAATTGTAGCAGTTCTGCAGTTTGCGTAAATGAAAAGTTTTAATAGAAAAGCATCATGAAACGGGAATTTATAGGCTAATAAAAAAATTTGAGGCTAATAAAAAAGTTTTAAAGGAATTTATAGGCAAATAAAAAAGTTTGAACGACATTAAGATGTCATTAGAATGACCCAAGAAACGACCTTTCAAAAATCAAAATAGTATGACCTCGTTTGATCCATATTCGATCCTTGCTATCTAACTACCTATCTAATGACATTAGCATGTCGTTTGAACGGTAGGAATGAAAATTTTTATTTTTTAAAGTCTGCTTACAGTTATTTCAAAAAACTTTTTAAGGTCGAAAAACGCCTCATTTTGATAATAAAACATTTTATAAAAGTATCCCAATACTTAGTAAAAAATCTAAGTAACTCAAAACAAAATCTATACCAAAGTATACCTCATACCGCATAGATGTTGAAGATGCTTGATATACGGATTTGTCTTCTTGAACGTGTGAATATGAATTGCTTTGACGGTTATAACAGGATACGACATACTAACTGAAAACTAGGGACTATGAAAAATATGTCCTTACAAATCTCCCCCTATGTCTATTCCGATATAAAATAAAAATATTCGAATTATCAACAAATGTCCTATACAAATCTAATACCCTCCCATGAACCCAAAAGTGTAAAGATACTAAATATGCAAGTTTTCAAACAAATTTAACTTTTTAAATCTTCAAATCTCCTTGCTTTCTCTAGCTCTCCTTTTTGTGTGCTTTCCAAATGCTCATCAAAATCCTATACACAATAAACAAAGCAAATAACTTCATGACGTAGCGAATTTAAAATGAGATAAAATATATATCAAATAATCAAATCAAGTGAATCAAGCAAATCAAATCAGATCAAATCAAGTCTCCCTCATAATCCCAACTCTCGCTTCCCCATAATTCATAATTCGTTCACCCCTTTTTATTTGCTTGAAATAGACATGGAAAAGAATAAGCAGTAATCAATCGGAGTGTATCACAAGAAGCATAGAAAATCATTACAAATATATATCAAATAAGATCATGCAAAGACACACTCAAATGGATCCACAAACTATTTTTGATTTTTTAAATATTTTTCAAGAAAAGAAAAATAATTTACAAAACAACACAAACTATGAACTAACACTAAGATAACCAAATCATGGAAATGGAATGAATGGGTGTGAACAAATTCAATAGGAAAATAAACTCAAACATTCATAACATATGTGCATGATGGATTTGGATACTCCTAACGAATGAACTCAAAATCCTCCTTAAGTGTAAAAAAATATTTAATTCAAATGGTATCGACTCAATCAAATCAACAAATTAAAGTCTAAAATGATTTTCGCACCAATAACGTCTAAAACTATGTAACGCTGTCTCAAGACTTTGTCAGGACATGCAAACCCATTGATTTCCAACCAAACTCCATCATAAATAATAATGCTTTTTATCTTTCTATTGAGGTTCTAAATTCATTTTTTAAGATATTTCCTATTGGCCTCATTTTGGCATATTTTGCTTTTTATTGCCTTAATTTTTTCTTGGGATCTTTTCAAACAGTGGATTTCCTGATGAGTTCATTTGACTATCGCAAACCTTTTGCGTGTTAACTCATCTTTTTTTTAAATTAAACAAACTCTCACGAGCAATGATTCTTACATGCACTACTTGCATTGTCTCGTTTTATTGCATTTGGTTCATTTTAAAGACAGGATTGAGAGGAAAACACTTCGACCAACATCTGAGAGATAAGTACAATAATCAAATTAATTTGTTCACGTGTGCTTTAAAGGAAATCATAAGTCAAACATATAGAAAGTAATCACAAATATCATCTTAATGACTCTAAACATTATAAAGCACATGAATGAAATGATGTTGCGTCTCAAAACACTACCAAATAGTCACAAGGATAATGGAATGATATTGTTACTTGGTCATCCTACATGTCCATCCATAAATCATGTAAAATAAACTACAAAAATCTTTTTGTGTTTTTATAAAAAATTATCAAACATAAATCTTTTTGGCTTATTCAATTTTTTTCCAAAAAAAAAAGTAGAAAAACTTTTTGTATTTTTCCAAAAACTTTTAAAAAAAAAATCTTTTTGGGTTTTACAAAAAATTTATAAAAATGGAAAAAGTAAATTCAGTAGTAGTACATACTAGCGATAGGCATAAATTATCTTCATGAAAATTCTCCTATGTTAGCAAACAAGTCTAAACCTCAATCATTAGGTCAGGAGGAGCTTTCCAAAGGTGGTGACATCCTATGAAAAACATCCATCAAGTCATGTGAAGTCTTGACTAAATACTCAACTTGCTCTCTAAAATTCTCAAAATCTCTCACGTGATGTACAGGAGCATGCAAAGTATCATGTGTGGGAGTGTGTGTGGGAACATGTGTATTAGCATATTGAGATAGATACCAATGGGACACACTACCCAACTTAAAGAAAAATTCTCGAAGGTGTCCTCTTTTCTTGCAATGGAAATAAATATAAACGGGCCTCGGAACACCTCTCTCAAAATGTCTAGGATGAGCTCTCCTATGGGAAAACGGACGCCTAGGTGGGTTAGGTTGAGAGCCATATGGATGTATAACAAACTCGGGAACTGGCTCAGGTGCAATATGGAAAGTGGATGCACCCTAATAACCTATTCCTAGTCTCTCAAAATTAGCCAAAGCGGGATCAAGGAGCATCTTTCAAACCTTCTTAGATGTGTCCTCTATAGTGATTTTTGACCTCCCGATAATTTGGTGAAACCTGCTTCGATACCAATTTGAGAAAGCGGGATGTGCGATACCAATTTTAGAGTTCCAAAATAATTTAATGGAGTTAACTTATTTTATTAGATTTCAATCACAAATTCTAATTTTATTAAACCCTAAACATGCATCTACGTGATTGAAATCAAACATGTAAACAAAACAAAAAATTTCAAAAAAATCACCGCAGGGCAAAACCTTTATTTCACTAATAAAATGTAAATCGCAACTTACAAACTTACAAGTGAAATTCTACAATGAAATCCCGCAAGAACCTGTAAATATTGCAGAGTTGACCCAGGAATGACTCCCTCGAGAATTACAAGAACCACAGTTCCTCCTTCAGCAGTGAATACCTTCGAGTATCCTTAAGTCCAACAGTAGAGACCGCACTCCACAAGAATAAACTTCGACAAAGAAGTGTTTGGGTTCCAAAGATGATTCACAAAAGTAATTGGGATGTGTTTGTATGAATCAAAAATATTTTTAGCCCTAAAAAGTGAAGACTTAATTACAACAGTTCTGCCGTTTGCGTAAATGATAAGTCTTAATTGAAAAGCTTCACGAAATATGTATTTATAGGCTAAAAAAAAAAATTAAGGCGACGCATGTCGTTCGAAGGAATTCCTCATGTTATTTGAATGACATTAAGCTGTCATTTGAACAACCCAAGAAATGACCTTTTAAAAATCAATATAGTATGACATCGTTTGATCCATATTCGATCTTGGCGACATGTCATTTGAACGACATTGCCATGTTGTTTGAATGACAGGAACGAAAAAATTTACTTTTTAAAGTCCGCTTACAGGTATTTCAGAAAATGTTTTAAGTTCGAAAAACTCCTCATTTTGATAAAAATAAACATTTTATAAAAGTATCCCAATACTTAGTAAAAAATCTAAGTAACTCAAAATAAAATCTACACCAAAGTATACCTCATGTCGCGTAGATGTTGAAGATTCTTGATATTAGGATCCTTCTCCTTTGAACGTGTGAATATAAATTACTGACGGTTGTAACGGGATACGAAATACTTAATGAAAACTAGGGACTATGGAAAATATGTCCTTACAACTTTAAAATGAATAAACATTATTGTAACACACCCCAATTTTTCTCCATTAACCATTGAAATATCCTTGAGACATGCTACACGAGTAGTTCGTGGTACTCACTAGTGCATTTGAACAAATACTTCCATTTTTAATATATGACTCGTGAATTAATATTCTCACACTCTACGGCACTGGTGCCTAGAAATTATCAAAATTCATTAGTGATATACAATAGTTAAAATATGATTTACCTCACGAGAACTAAATGCTACATCCATATGATCATACTCACACATATTTTATCACACGCTAAAACATTATGCTCCAATGTATTTACATGATTATCTTGGTAAAAATAGATAATGTTTAAGAATGTTTCACTGGAGACTCAGAATCACATGCTATAAAATGCATAAATGAATATCCATATCATGAAAAGTCATAAGTTTTTATACCCTGAATCTATACCCAAGTTGTGCTTCAATAGTACACACATAATCTTAATTTGACAGTATTTCCATCTTTGTGAAAATTGAGTGGCAATCCCACTCATGACATCAAGGTGGAAATCCAGGATTCGTGAATATCGGATAACATTCCCATCCATATGATATTTTGGTCATAATCCTACCCATTATTATGTATAAGGAAATCCCTTCTCATAGAAGAACATGCTTAAAAACAAAATACATTCTCACTTAAGATATGGTGGCAATCCCATTATTGTTGCACAAAATTGAGCCTAAATGATATACACACTTAGTTGAATATTGATAGAAATACCATCACCATAAGTCATTGCTTAGGAATTAAATTGATAAAATATGGCATTCCCATATATACATATTTCAATACTTAAGACAAAGTGTTTGTAATGGCAATCCCATTATATTGTGAGAATACACCTATTGAATCATACTTGTGCGTGAAGCTTAAATACTCTCTCCAAAGAATCATATGCTATTCAAATCAAGATGATCTCCCAAGGAATATCAAAATTGCTATTTATCAAGATGCTCATTAATGTAGTTGTTTTTGTTTTTTCTTTTATGTAAGCCATCTAGAGAGGGCTTTTCTCTCTAATTATCAATAAAATCATCCTTTTTTGAAAAAAAAAAAAAAAAAAAAAAAAAAAAAAAAAAGATGTATGACTTATGACTACATTTTGTGAAACAAAAAGAGCTTACATGATATTACAGACATTACATACACTTATGCTACTAATGAAAATATTTCAAGTGTGTATGTACACATACGAATTTGATATTCGGTGAGGAAAAATTGTATATCAAATGAGGAGGATAGGCTATATATAAAACCAAAGATGGAAAAAAACAAAGTCAAATGACATTATTCATGAAATTATCCACATAAAGGCAGAACTTTGGCAAAAAAATGGGTAGAAAAAGGGATGCATATAAAGACTAGGTACCTAAAATAAATTTTGTGTGCACACACATTATTGGGAAACTTGCCTTAATGAACCCACTAAGATCTACCAAAAAGTTGGAAATTCACATACCTTAAATTTCACCTAATGGTTTTTCAATTATTTCCTTACCAATTTATGTGGTAATACAACAATTATTTGTGTAAACCAATAATCCACTTCTTAAACTAGGGTAAAAAATATTTTTCCAAAAAAAACATTGCCTTTACAGAACTATAAGATTTTAATAAAACATTTCCCGAAGATAAACTTTGCACCATACCACATAAGCTAGGTATGATATATATACATGACATGTGCATCAAAATTGTTCATGCATATGAATTATCTACTCCCATATATGTTTTACTAACCATCTTTGCAGCTCGTATACTTTCACACCCGAAGGATACCCATTTCTTAAAATATAAGAACATATAGGGCCCGTTTGGTTGCGTAAATTATTTAATTTTATAAATTGATCAATTTGAAATGAATAGATTGTTGATGTATTAATTTTAAATGGGTTTAAATCTAATTTGTGGTGTGTTTGGAAAAGAAAATGGAGTTATTTACTTTTGATGTGTGTGTGTGTGTGTGTGTGTGTGTGTGTACAGAGAGAGAGAGAGACGGAGTAGTATGGTGAGAGTATTTTATGGGAGTGGTGCATTTAAGATTTATGGTGTAATTATAAATTGTGCAATTTCAAGCTTTTGGTGAAATTAACTAATTAAAGTTTTTGTGAATTAGCATGAATTTGTTCATTCTTGTAACCAAACACTAATAATAATGCAATTCATGAATGAGTTCATTTTAAATTGGCTAATTTACAATTTTGGGGACAACCAAACAGGCCCATAGTTTTTAAAACCCTCCACCCTTTTCGATAATGACAAAGGGGGAGAAAAATGACATGACAAAAACATATGCTTCAATAAAGGGGGAGAAAAATATTTCTAAAAATAAAGTCTCAAAGTAAGGGGAGACTTTCAAGCTTATATCAAATGTATTGTCATCATCAAAAAGTGGGAAATTATGAAAACAAAATGTATTTCAACTAAAAAGGATTTTGTATGATGATAACACAATTGATATAAGATAATAATTTCACTATCTTCTCTCTAATGTACTTGAGATTATAATAAGCGCTCAATACATTATGAGATATGTTTTTAGGAACTCATCACCCATGCAATAATAACAATATTCCCAAACAACACAATGAAAATCCCAATCTATACAAGATTAACATCAACCATGATTATAAGCTATTAAAATGGTGATTCAAAGCATTATCAAACCCTAGCAAATATCAACTCTCAAAGATCTCAGTTCAACATCACATGTCACACAACTAAGTTCAGAACCACATCCCACAACCTATGGTGGTATAGCTAGGGGTGTTCACGAACCCGAACGGACCGAATGGACCGAAAAAACCGAACCGAACCGAACCGACTTTTACGGGTTTTTTAAAATTCGGTTTTAATTCGGTCTTAAAATATGTAGAACCGCATTTTTCGGTTCGGTCTCGGTTTTGACTTTTAAAAAACGGTTTTGGACCGGACCGGACAGCATTTATTAAAAATATATATATATTTTTTTTATACATATATATATTTACCCCAATATACCCCTCCCCCACACAGATTTTCACCTCACCCCAATATACCCACACAAAACGCACGCACACGGACACAACACAACAAATGAAACTTAAGTTCCTAATCCCCTAGCCACACCCACCACCACAGCCGGCCCTAAATTCTCTCTCTCTCTCTAGAGTCTCTACCCTCTACAGCAGCAGCAGCAAGCCCTCCTCCATCACACCACAACCGGCCCTCCTTCCCATCCCACCGCCTGCCCTCCTTCCCATCCCACCGCCCATAGGCCATCAGCCACCGCCCAGACGCCATCGCCCAGCGCACCAGACGCCATCGCCCAGCGAACCAGACAGCACGACCGGCGACCTCCCACCTCCTCCAATCCGGTATTTCACTTATTTTTGTAGAGCTAAATGTTTGTAAACTATGTAAGTTAATACCCTAAATAAACTATGCCCTTTATAACTGGCGACCTCACACACGGGTCTTGAACTTTGCCTAGTAGTGTACGTTTGGGTCTGGGCTCATGATTTTTTTTTTGCTGTATAAGTTAATACCCTAAATAAACTATGTAAACTGTGAACCATTGGCCATTTCCTTGACATCTTTTATCACTGCCGTTCCCAAAATAACTCGAAACTATAGTGCAAATAATTATAGGTTTTATCTAAATATTTTTTCTAAATAACAGATTAGTTTTGTTCGGTATGGGATCATTTCAGAAGTGATTTAATATTTGGGTTTGACAATTTTAGTTTTGTTCTCCATTTATGAATCTGATTTTAGTTCGACAATTTATGAATCTGATTTTAATTTGACAATTCGAAATTATTTAATCACTTCTGATTTTAGTTTGACAATTTATGAATCTGATTTTAGCTTAAGTAGTAATTATTTGTTTGTTTTGATTGTAGGTTGAATTTCAACCTCACATATATTTTTTTTATGGCGGAACCACCCTCAAAATCTCAGGTATGGTAGGTATCTTTTTAGGGAGATATATTTTTTTAGGGAGATATATATTTTTTTAATTATATTATTGTTTTTGATTCTTTTTCGATCTCACATATATTTTTTGATTGTAGGTTGATGATCCAAAGTCCGTCAATGCTACCGTGCATGGACCAATTGACCTTGATACGTCACCACAGAAAAAGAGAAAAAACGGCTCTTCGGTATGGGATCATTTTACTAAGAACAATGATAAAAAAAATCCTAGGGCATCATGTAATTATTGTGGTATCACGTATGCTTGTCATGCTAGGAAAAATGGGACTAAAAATTTATTAAGCCATACTCCCTCGTGTCGAGCGTATCAAAAAGCGTGTTCGGATGTTTTAGATGACAATAACAATGGACAACAAAAACTATCTTTTATTCCAAAGAAAGATGATGGGGGAAATGGTCCAAGTTTAAATCTTTTACCCATGTCGTTTAATGCCGAAGCTTGTAGGCAAGGACTTGCAGAAATGTTGATGATTGATGAGCTTTCATTTAAGTTTGTTGAGAATGAAGGTTTTAGGAGATTCATGGCACTCGCGCAACCGAGGTTAATTATACCGAGTCGTACCACGATTGCGCGGGATTGCATCAATCTTTATAAAAAATTGAAAAAAGAGTTAAAAGTTGGATTGAAAGGGCAAAGGGTTTGTCTTACAACCGATACATGGACATCGATTCAAAAAATAAATTATATGTGTCTTACGGCCCACTTTATTGACAAGGATTGGAAGCTTCACAAAAAAATACTTAACTTTTGTCAAGTTAAAAGTCACAAGGGTGAGGAACTTGGGATGGTTGTTGAGGATTGTTTAATTAATTGGGGGATTGAAGGTATTTTCACAATCACGGTTGATAATGCTAGCTCTAATAACGGTACGGTTCATCATTTAAAAAGAAAAACAAAAAATTACAAAGGCACCGTATTAGAGCATGAGCATTTGCATATGAGGTGTTGTGCACATATCTTAAATCTAATTGTAGGTGATGGTTTGAGGGAATTTGATGAGTCAATTGCGAAGGTGAGGAGGGTCGTGAAATATGTTAAGTCTTCTCCATCTAGGTTGGATAATTTCAAGAAATATGTCGAAAAGGTAAAAATAGAATCAAAAGGTCTATTATGCCTAGATGTACCAACTAGATGGAACTCGACTTACATGATGTTGGAGTCCGCTTTAAAATTTGAGAAAGTCTTTGAGAGAATGGATGAGGATGACGAACAATACAAAAAATATATTGGTGAGGAGGATGAAAATGATGATGATATTGGAGGGAGAGGGGTGGGGGCACGAAAATTGGGTTCGCCAAATAGTGAGGATTGGGATAAGGTGAGAAGTTTTGTGAAATTTCTTTCAATATTTTATCATGCAACTTTGAAATTTTCCGGAACTTTATATGTCACCTCAAATGCCTTTTTCCACGAGCTTATAATGATTCAAAGCAATTTGATATCTTTGAGAAACAATGGAGATTATTTTTTGTCTACTATGGCGGCGAGCATGCAATTAAAATTTGACAAGTATTGGAATGTCGAAAAAATAAACTTTCTCTTGTTTGTTGCGGTGGTTCTTGATCCTAGATATAAGTTGAAGTATGTTGAATACTTTTTTGGAGAGTTGCATGGGTTTGTTTTGGCAATAGACTTGACTAGGAAGGTAAGAGAGACTTTAGTTCGACTTTTTGATTGGTACCATGGAAATAGTTCTTCTAGTACAAATTCGAGCAATATAACTCCAACACCAACTTTTGTCGTGCTTAATGATGATGATGATATGGATGGGCGTGCGTTTTTGTTATCTCAATATAAAAAACATTTGGAAGCGGAAGATAACTTTGGAGCTAAGTCGGAGGTTGAAAAATATTTGTTGGAAACATGTGAGATGGATAGTATAGATTTTGATATTCTTAGTTGGTGGAAAATAAATCAAAATAGATATCCAATCCTCTCTCTTGTTGCTCGTGATATATTAGCTATTCCCGTGTCTACCGTAGCTTCCGAATCCGCATTTAGCACGGGAGGTCGTATTCTTGACCCTTTTCGTAGCTCATTATCAACAAATACGGTGGAAGCACTTGTTTGTGGTCAAAATTGGCTACGCTCCTCAACAAAGCCAATAAATATTCGAGATTCATTGGATGACATTCAACAACTAGAGAAACTTGATTCGGGTAACAATTTGTTATTTTGTGATATTCCATCTTATTTGATTGTTTAAATTCTATTATTGATAAACTTGTTTTTAATAATTTGTAGAGTTGTTGGGAACTACAAGTGGAGAAGTTTAATGCGTGGGGTGGCGGCATGGATGCGTTGGATGTTTGAAGAATTTGTTGAATTTGTAACACTTTAATTAAACATGATACTTTGTTATGGGTTGTATTAATTATGTGGTGGACATATTTTTGTATGTGGGTATTAGTTGTTTGTTATTTTTCGTGGATATAACAATAGTATGCTGTTTTAAATAGTGCTGTTTTTAAAAAACAGTGTGTTGTTTTTTTTCTAAATAGTGCTGTTTTTTTTTCTAAATAGTGCTGTTTTTTTAAAATAGTGTGCTGTTTTTTAAAATAAAAGTGCTGTTTTTTTAAAAGAAAAATAGCTGTTTTTTACAAATAAAATAGCTGTTTTAATGCAGTTTTTAATAAAAAAAATATATGTTGTTTTTAATGCAGTTTTACATGTGTTGTTTTTTAATAAAAAATGTAGTTTTACAAAAAAAAAGTGTTGTTTTTTATTGGTATGGACCGAATAGGACCGAGACCGAACACGGACCATTTGAAAACCGAATAGGACCGAGACCGATAATTTCGGTCCGGTTTCGGTCCGTAATTTTTTAGGACCGATTAATGCGGTCCGGTCCCAAAAATACCCCAAAACCGGACCGGACCGGACCGCGAACACCCCTAGGTATAGCTCAAAGAATGCAATATATAATAAGCTCTCATTTTATGATTCAAGCAAGGTAAAGAATGATCAAAAGTCATGATGTTTGTTACTTTAATTGTGTTGTACTTTAGGAACATTATACAAAAGTAAAGTAACATGTTTTAACATATATATAATCAAAACCTACACATCTATACCCACCCTAGAGATCCCTAATCATTACCCAAAGCTTGGACCCAAACCACACTTCATTTAGACTAAACCTTTAGAGATTTAGTCGACTGACTCGAGGTTTAGTCGACTTAATGTCTCGAGAAAAAGTTTAGCCAGCTAAACCTTTGGGCCAACCTCATCTAAATGACTTTTAATAGATTAAAACTCCACTATTAGTTGATTAAAAGTGCATGACCTCAAAATTATACTTTTATACAATCCTCCAACCATTCATCCCTATACCCTATGTATTCCTACATGAATACCAACCTTCTTCCCACTTTTGGTTGCATACCACCCCGTACTAACATTATAAATTCAACCTTCCATAACCATTCCAAAACACCAAGCTTCAACCCAAACCTTGAGTCTTCATACACCCATTTCCATCCATGTGAGATTAAAATCCAAATCTCTATTCTAGCCAAAGCTCCATTGAAGTAAATCTTCAAACTCCAAACCCATTATATCCAAGTTCCAAACCAAACCCATGAGTTCCAAAGTGAACCCATTTCATCCAAATTCCTCACCTAAAACCCATTTAACCCAAGTTATTGATGATCATACACATAATATATTTCTAGAGACAGAAAGTTACACCCATGTTAAAATACTGCTTTTAAGCAATAAACCCACGTGAACCAAAAGTCTCAAGATCTGAACTCTCCTTAACCAAGTTATATACTCAAAATCCACTTGTGTTTCAAAGTGATTTAAACATAAAATTACTCTTGAACAAAGACACACAAACCATCATTTGTTGTTAGCGATTAAATCATAAATCTCCTAAAATATCTATCCATGCCCAAAACCCAGTTATGATTAAAAGTGATTTAAACCCAAAATCTCTCTTGAACCAAGTTACCTTAAAACCAACATATGTGCTTAGAGATTAAAATCCAAATATCCTAAGATATTGATCTATAGCTAAAACTTATTTGAGCAAAATACATGGGATTACTTATTTATTTACTTTTCTAGAAAAAGAAATTAAACCCATTTCATTCCTGTTTTAGTAAAGCACTTGCTTTTCGCTTTGCTAAAAAATCTTATACTATTGATTGCGGGAAACTTCATTATATCTCCATGGCCAGTAGCACAGTTTTTGTGGGTAGTCAAGGTGTTTAAAGTCCTTAGTCTATTGCGCGGGTACCACTTAGGCAAGGATGAAGGTATCCTCTTCTTGGTTGCGATATTATAAGGTGTTGATTATTGTGAGTATTTAGTTCCACCGTAAGTGAATCGGAGATAGTGAAGTTATAGAGTACCACCTCGAGAGTGGATGTACGCAAGGTCGAACCACGTTAAAACCTCGGTTTACAAAGTTTCTTTAAACCCTCTCTCCCACCTTGCTATATTTACATTATTTCTTTAATTTATAAATTGCTTGAATGTGAATGTGAATGTATATAGATGCTAGACAACAATGGATATGTCACTTTATAAAAAAATTAAGAAAAGGTTTTTACTAAGTTACAATGTTTATGAAATGAAAAAGAAAGAAATGTTAATTTTCCAAAAGATGATAAAATATCATTATCCCAATAGCCCTCCCCCCCCCCCCCCCCCCCCCAGGGGGAATTAACTTCCAGGCCAACATATATGTATATGCATACCCTTGGTTATTAATATACATATAATACAGGCTTTAAGTGCAACTCTTCCAGGGTTGCGATATTGGTCATGCAGTTGTTCTCTCTTAGTAAGCCTGTCACCCTGGTGACAACTATTTAGACGAACTTATGCCTCCTTACTTGATTTTTTGTAGTTGATATCCCTTTATATAAATAGAGAGAGAGTGTGTGTGTGTGTGTGTGTGTGTGTGTGTGTGTGTGTGTGTGTGTGTGTGTGTGTGTGTGTGAAGTTTATAAGTAGTTGTCACTCAATCTTAATTAAATGGAATAAATCCCCACTCCAAACAATATGAGTTTCTCTTGATATATGATACCAATGTAGTAGCAAGATGTGATAACTCAGTGAATTTTACCACACGCTCCATTATAATCATAACCTTTTGTTTCAAATTAAAGAACTTATAAAGTTGTACCTCTCATGAAGATATGTATAATATTTTCATAGGAAAGTCTCACGTAATTGTGACCACGTCATTTGTGAGATATCTCACAATCCCTTAACCAAGGCCCACCATTGATAAGTCTCACCCTCAAACTAGTGAGCCCATAGTAATACTTTGTCATCGTTTCTGGTAATTTTCATTGCCTAAAATTATGTTCTCCACATGAATGATCAAATTCTCTACCATTATAGAGTTTGTCTTGCTTAAATATATAACGGGTTTGCCTTTGTAACTCCCTTATTAACATAAACCCTAATCCTTTAATGGCCCAAATTGGTCTCCATGCCCTAGATGGGCTAAAATTTTTGAGTATTCACATCTTGGACCTATGATTCTGAGAAACTGGATGGCCTATCACATCTCAAAATAGTATATAATAAGGATTTTGGTCCTTAGTATGAATGTTACTTTTTAAGATGTATGTAAGAATACATTATGCACATTTATTGCCTTGAGTACTACCCATTATTCCTAATGGTTATGAATCAAGCATAGAGATGATATTTTAAAGATTTCTATCCAGTAAGAGTTAGAGATTTTATACTATTGGGAAAAAAGGGATCGATTAAGATATAACATAGATAGATTAGTTTCTTAGGCAATGACTTCTCACGTCACAGTCCTATGAAGGTATCCTATAAATTCGTTGGACCATATGATATCCTTAAGAGGGTTGCAGAGGTAGTGTACCAACTGACCTTACTGCCATTTCTTTTCGGATTTCACATAGTATTTTATGAGTTTATATTGAGGAAGTACAAGCTAAATCATTCCCATAGATTAATTAGGGAGAATTAGATATCGACGAGAATGTAACCTATGAGGAATAGTTCGTACTGAATTTGAATATATGAGAGATGACCTTGAGGAAGTGTCTGTTTTGATATCCGCCACATATGATAACCCACCTAAAAAAACTCTAGTTACATGGGAGACCTTGGTTGATGACCTTTCACGTCATCGTGAAAAGTCATCGCTACATTAAAAGGTCCACGATGCTCTCGAATCTAACACATTTTTTTTTATAAATTTTCATATTAATTTCATTGGAAGTTGTGCCTTGACACAATCTTAGTTGGGAAGACAATTGAAATTACTTCTAGACACTTGGATTATACCACTTAAGTTATATCTCATTTGTCTTCATAAACAAGTTATATATATACTCATGCCTTGCATCATTCTTCCATGTTGATTTTAGAGTTGAACTTTCATAAGAAAAGAAGATAGAAAATGTTCAGCTTTTCTAAGAAAATTTTCTTAGTTCTTCTCATTTGTGGGTGTAATACCCCGTATTTTTTATGGCATTTAATTATGGGATTAATTAAATTAAATTCAGATAAATTAATTTAATATTAATCCATATTTTAAAGTAAATATTTACTAGCGTGATGAGATTTAGTAATTATATGTCGAATATTACTAGATGGGTAAAGTAATATATGAGATTGAATTTATAAGAAATTATCGCAAGTGGTCAGGACGCGCATGTGTCGTGTCGGGACTAAATTAATGGAATAAGAAATAATTTTATTATAAATCACTCGTACGTTCATTTTGAGTACGCCAACATGTCCGGAAGGATTGAGATAGTCAGAAAAGTGTACCTAGGGGTTTAGATTGGGTCTTGGGACGTTTTTAGGCCTAACCGGTAACCCAGAAGGGCATTTTGGTAATTTTTCATTTTTGGCCTTAATTAATGACGAAAATAGAGAGTTTATATCCGTGGAAAGAGAGATTCCTCGAGGGCTAGAAACTTTAGAGTTGCATAGAGGCTAAGGAAGAGAGAAGAGAGAAGGCTTCCAAGGGAGAGAACCACCTGACCAACAACATCTTCACCAATTCCACCACCGACCCGTAGATCGGGGAACGAGGAACGAAACCATACCCATCATCATCAACGATTCAGACTTCCATTTCTAAGGAAAGTATCTATCTTGTTGTTCTTTACTTGATAACACATATGTGCTAGTGTAAGAGATAATAATTAACGTTTTCATGAAAGATAAATGATATTTGGGAGATGTATATTGGAATTCTGAATAGAATTCATGTTAGGGCATCCTTATTTTTATATGTATATGATTGATTATGAAATTGATGACCAATAGAGGTTAAATTCTGGAAGAATTAGGAAGATATTGATCATGACGAGAAAAATAGGATTCTTGATGTATTAATTTGAATTAACCCTTTAAATTGATGGCCCTTGATGAATTTGTGTATGTTTTACGTTAGAAATCATGTATGTAAAATAATATAACTGTTGGTTTAATTAGTTGAGAGTTTGGGAAGAATTATTAGAGGTTTTGAGAATTTATGTTAAGGAAACCTGTAGGTAAAGAACTGCATAATCTGGGCAAGAACTGCTCGATTGATCGATCGACTCAATAATGTCGATCGATCGACTGGATCGATCGATCGAACCCCTTTCATCGATCGATCGACTCCTCCTGGAAATGGGAACTTTTTCTCCTTTTAAATGTTAATCCAATCCCAAAGTGTAAGCACCTTTGGACATAATTTATATATCATGATGGGACTTGAGAAGGACCAGTACGGTCCGGATAATACGATTTATATAAGATTTAACCATGGGATTTCGGGGGTATAAATTGAATGGTAAATCGTGCGTACCCTAAATCAGGTCTTGCGAAAGTTGAGAAGGACTTAAACCTATAGGGTAGTGAGGGTACGCCTACTGATTTTATATTTATCAAGAGGATACACTTTGAGAGTAAAGAAATACTTAAGGATTTGCAGTCATTGAAAAAATAAAAAGAGTGATTTAATTATACGTAGGACTCGAGCATTATATGCCAAGTATGGTTCGAATATATTGTGGGTCATGGGCGTACCTAGCTGTATAATTAGAATATATATATATGGGTGCATGTGTATATATAATATTGTATATTGTGTGTGTAATCATACCCGCGCTACTTGCTATCACGGAGGTTCCGCGCTGGGACAGTCTTATCTCGATTGGACCTTTATGGGGGATATTGACTTGTACCCTAGAACATAGCATCCTTGGTACAGGCTATTCGAGAATGATAGTCAAACGGTCCTAAGAGAGGTGAGGTTATGTGATGACCTCTTAGTGACTTGGATCTATGCTTCGCCTCCAATATGTGTGTTTTATGTTAATACAATTCGAGAGTGATTCCGAACTAGTATTTCCCTTTTTACAATTAATACGGGGACTTGATAGTAGAGTATGTCAGCATCATAGATTTATGTGGGGTGCTCTATTGTATATATATATTGTGTGTGATAAATATATGTACCGGTGATTCTTCTACCTTGCGTGTAAGTAGATAAAATTGAATAAGTGCTCCTAAATAAATTAAGTGCATGTAATCCCAAATCAGTATTTAGATATACTTAACTGACTTGATCAATTCATAAGAAAAGGTTATCAGATATAAACTATAGTCATGCAATCACTTGGATTAGGCTTGGTGAATGAAAATTGGGTTAGACTAGTTAACTGGGTTAGGTTAAACTAGATTAATTCGTTAGTACGTTGGGCGTGCACACTAGTTGAGAGGTGAGAATTCTCAAGTGAGTGTCGAGGTACTAACATATATGTAATATCAACTGGTAAGCATTTTAAATATTTGCTAAACTATTTTTAAAGTTGTTTTACACTCGGGCTCTAACTCGTTTCCTGTTATCTTTTCTCCCTCTTGTATATATATATATATATATATATATATATATATTAGAGGTGCCCAGCCACAGGGGCGTCAGGTCTAGATCTTTGGACCATTGACGTGCTGCAGCTAGTGTGGGAGTCGCAGGTCCTTGCAGTAGCCAACTTCATTCTTGTATTCTAATTCTCTAATTTAGTTATTTTTAGTTAGGGCACGTGCCGCCCATTTCCATATTTCTTGTAGTTCAGAGAGAGACTTGTACTCTTTATTATTTCAGTATTTAGCTATTGTTGGGATTGTTTTACTTATTACTTTGTCCCGCGATTAGGATTTATTATTTGGATTGGTTTATCTAGTTTGGTCATTTTATTCGGATGGTTTTGTTTTAATACTATCATTTGTATTCATGAAAATGGTTTCATAGTTAATAATAACAATCAGACTTAATTTATAAAATTAAAAGTTTTGACACTTAGCTTAATTATTTATTAGGTGATTAATGAAGAAAATTATTTTATGACAGTGATGCTAAGAATGAACCAACCGGACACTTTGAATTAATTTAATAAAGGACTGATCAATTGGTATTTAATTAGGCGGGGTTTCACAGGTGGTATCAGAGCATCAGGTTCTAGAGTCCTTTAAGATCTGTATGGTTTATTATGCTTATAGCGTGACTTCTATGGTGAGATTCCATTCTCCTGCTATAGCGTATATGTTAGTGAATCTTATTTGCGTTTGGGTGTGTTCGTGCACCGAATAATGAAGTATGATAGGCGAGGGCCGTTGGGCAGACAACAGGAGGCAGGGCTCAGATAAGGTTGTAGAGTGTGTTCGAGGATGAGGACTGTAGTCGTGGTCACCCCTATTCTGGCATGGGAAGCTAAGACGGTAAAGACGGCTAGGGCGCGACATATGGTTTTCAAGTACCACTATAGTAAAAAGTGGCGCCAAATTAGACTCACCCAACGTGGTAGGACTTGGAGAGATTCAGACGAAGCATTGAAGAGAACAATCAGTGGAAGTTCAGCAATGCGGGAATTATGTTTGATTAGCCAACGGAGGTAAAATATATCCAAAGGCTTAGACATATAGCGGAGTGTGGTTAACTGGAAGTGAAAATTAGGGGTAAATTTTTCTTGACTCGTGGGATTAAAGTTATAATGATGGGAGTCAACCACCATATTTAAAAATTGAAAGTTGAGTCAATGGAAGGATCTTAGGTACGGTTTACGATTTGACCGCAAGTTCCTTCATCAGATGTTCAAGTTAAGATGTGAATGTTGTTCTGAACTCATCACACGAGGACTGAAGAGAGGTCCATGTGTGAAAATGAATTTTATTATTTAGCAAATTTTATACTGGATGAAGTAAACACAAATGAGGAAGAGGATCTCAAGTGGGAGATCGATTCGTAAGAAAAGTTGACAATACTTAAAGTGAATTATGTTGGATAGTCGATCCATATGGTACAATGTCGCGTTTTGTCAGTAGAGATGTTAACGCTTCTTTGTGAAGGGAGTTAAATGAATCGAAAGATTTATTTCGAGAGTAAGACTGGATGAAACGCAGTTAGCGAAATGACGCAAGGGGAGACACATGAAGGGACCCATTTAAATGATTTGGGTAGTTGAATCCTTACCAAGCGATGGTGAATTAAGTAAGAGCTGTTAATGCCAATAATGTGTTCCTTAGGGCCAAGAAAGCTAAGGGAACAATGGGGGTAGCCATCTGGAATCGAGCCTACTAAAGTTAGAGGAAGGGAAACCCTAATATGGTCAGTATGACCGGTGATAAGTGGATTAGGCATAGAGGTATTTTGTGGAGAGTGAAATCACAAGCGTTAATTTTTCTCGAAGCGAGTAAAGGGACAAGAGTAAGGTGCCTAGTAAAGGGCAATGATTAAAGTAGTTTTTGTTTTGGTTTAGACAGGCGTGTTATGTCCGGAAACCATTTGAGCAACCTGGGAAATTGGCAAGGTAGAAGTACGAGTTTTACCCTCGGAGGATGAGGCGTGTTTTATGTGACACGAGCGAGTCACTATATTTTAATTATTGCTAGATTTTCACGTGAGACGAGTTTAATGCGTATATCGATAATGTTACTATTATGTGAATGTTTTCCCTGGTATAGCGGGGTTATCTTTAGTGTTATCCGCGGAGGATGAATGGGTGTATTGATAGTGGTATATATCTTATTGAGGTTACTCGTTTTAGTGATGTGTTATACGAGTATGATATTATCTTGATTATGATTTTATAGGAATAATTAGAACGATAGTGGGTGGATATCGCAAGTCTATCGGGGTTTCTGTCGTAGTGCAGGATGTTTTGTTCTAGCGAAGCCTCACCTATGAGAGGGTAGGGCTCGCATTTATATCATATATTATAGAGACTTCGAAGGGTATAGTGGTATTGAAATGCTTAATCCCAGGGTGTGTATGGACTTATTGTCATGATTTGGTGTGTATTGGGTTTACTGTTGAACGGAAAGATTTAACTCATTATTATGTTTAGTGCTCAGAACTTGGTGATAAGAAGAGCGCATTGTTATATCTATCCTTTAGAGACATGGGAGTTAAGATAGATATTCATATGTTTGGGGACAGGATTTCGAGAGTCCCGATTGTATGCGTACGAGGTTTATGGAATGTGATTTCCACCAATGCTGAGCGATAGTGCAATTGGTGAAAAGTTATTTGTTTAAGTGTAATTACGGGAAGAGATGTAGCTTTTATGTCAAGAGACGAGAATATAGGGGTACATGTTATGGACGGGGGGCCTAACGGATTTTGATAACTGACATTTCTAGGTAGTAGTGTATCGGGGGGTTCCTTATTTGGAGTTTTCTTTGCAAGACATCCCACGCATGAAACTTAGCATAAGGTTGGAAGTAGGGAGATCTTTGGTCATTAGTCCATGAGTCCGGTACCTCGATCGTTATAGGTGCAAGTAGTTATAACTGTAATTTGGAAGTTAAATTAGGATTTAAGGCCAGTGGAGCCGGTTGGGTGGTAAGGAATCATTGAAAATTTTATTTTATCCCCACGAGTTGAAGGGTGGAACGATGTTAAGGAGGATTTAAAATTTTGATTTCTGGGGTGATTGGGAATACCCAAGTGATATAGCCACGTTGTGAATACAGGGAAAATAAATAATTGAGTGTTATGTGTGAAGCGTATGTGATGTTTATGGCAGTATGCATGGTTTATAGGGTGTGTGGGCATACTGGTTAGCTGATATCAGAATCGTCTGGGTTAAAGGGATATGGGAATAAATGTGTGAAATATATGCCTGTGGGACTAATATAACGAAGTAGAAATTGAAGAATGGAATAAGAATCATGTGAGAAGGACAATAATTCATATACGTGTGCAATCAGAGTAGCACACCCGAATTTGGTTGAAAGGCTGTGGGAAGCCATTTAAAAACGGGTATTCCTTGAGAAGGGTAAAATTTAATGATAAAAAGAAAAATTACTTCTCATGTAGATTTTGTCGTTGTTGCAACTTCTCTATCCATCAAAAATTCCCTTGAACCTACAAAATTATAACAAAACTAGTGTAGAAGGTAAGTAAGGGAGTCAATCCATATCTAAGGGTGAAACACAAAATTGGAGAGGACATATATATAGATTCATTTGCATTTTATTATATTTTTTTCTATTTTTACTTTTTCTATTTTTTTATGAATTTTGCAAGGGAATATTTTAACTAACTAACTATACTAATTTTTATAACTACTAATTAAGATGCAAAAGCTAATAAAAATTAGGTAAATAAAATTGAGCTAAAAAGTAAACTAACTAAATTGGACTCATGAGGGCTTCAAAATTTCATCCCATAAATGGGAGATTAGCCCTCAATAATCATCATCCAAAAATATGAGATGCATAATTGAAAGCATGTGAGGATTAAACTAAAAGTAAAAGAGAGGAATAGATCAAACCAATTTGAGCCTTGAATTGAAATGGAATCTTCATTTGCATCAACAATCTCTCAATTACACATTAAAAATCACTCAATCATGTATTTATTGAATCTAAACTAAAATTTACAAAATAAAACTAAAAATTAAAAGGATAGTGGATGAATTCATAATGGACAATTAAATAATAAAAGAGATTTGCTAAAAATGCAAATCCTAAAATTATAAAATTGTACATTAGAATTCACCCAAAGAAATAAATTCTAGATCATTAATTTATATTGAGATAATTGCTAAAAATGCAAAATCTCAACATAAATGAATGGGTTAGAATTTATCTCCCATAAGGGATAAATTTCACTACATCAATCTATTATGAAATAATTGCTAAAAATGCAAAAATCCATAATAGATGGGTGGGGTGAATTTTATCCTAGAGATAATTTTCAACACACACCTCTATATTGAGGTATTTGCTAAAAATGCAAATACTCAACATAGAGGGGTGGGGAGAATTTTATCACACCAAGCTTAAAACTAATTTGAGATCTCTTTCAAATGGCCTTGAGGTCTTCTTTTATATGCAATTGGAGCAAAGGGGTATAATGGTAAAAAAGTAGGGAGTGCATGTGGAAATGGGTGAGGTCACATGTGCATGGGGGTGTGAGGTAGGATATTTGGAAAAAATCTGTTTTGGGTTGAGGGGTAATTTTGGGAGAAAGGTTTAAGTAGACACATGTGGGAAGTGAGTTGGTTTTGGAAAATTGCAGGAGATAAGTCGTGGGTTAAATGGAAATGGGTTTGAAGTTGGTTTGGTTTGTTTGGCAGGAGATGGATAGATCGTGGCTTTAATTTGGGAGTTGAAAGTGGGTCTTGAGATAGTGAAATGGGTAAGGAGTGGAATGGATGGGTTGAAAGATGGTGGATGTGGGTTGTGAATGGGGCTGACCCGAAAATGGGTTTGACCGGACAGGGGTATGGTTGCCCGAGTTCGCGAGAGAGAGGAGCTGCCGTCGCCGGCAGGAGGCGGTGGTGGTTGACGCAGTGAGGCAGTCGCCGGCGGCTTTGGAGCAGGGGAGATATCGAGTTGGGAAGGCAGGCCGAGAGGAGAGAGAGAGAGGGATTCCGGCGAGTTGTCGGGTGTGTTTGGGTGATGGTGGTGGAGTAGGAGATGGGTATTTGGAAAGATGGGTTTGAGGTTTAACTTGATTTTGGCAATGGAGGTTAGTTAGGAGAGAGAGAGTATGGGTTGTTGGGAAGAAGAAGAAGGGTAGGTAATTGTGTGTGTGAGGTGTAGGGTAAGGTGGGTGAGGGTGAGGCTTAGGGTGTAGGATAGGTTAGTGGGTGTAGGATAGGTTTGAGTGAGTGAATGTGTAATAAGGGTTGTGTGTGTTCAATTTGGACCCAACTAAAATAAAAACTCAACTAAAAATTAATAAAACTAAAACTAAAAATAAAATAAAATCTAATTTAAAAATAAAATAAACTAGAAATAATAAAAATAAAAATATTAAAACTAAAAATAAAATCCTAAGCTATTAAAAAAACTGAAATAATAAAATAAAAGAAATAAAAAAATGAAAAACCTCAATGAAAATTAAAGTCCTAAAAAAATATAATAAACTAAAAACAAACTCCTAAAAACTAAAACTAAAAACTAATAAAAATCAATATAAAATAAAAATATATTAATAAAAAAATAAAATAGAAAAATAGAAAATAAAATCTAAAAATTCTAAAATAAACCTAAAATAAATCCTAAAAATAGAAAAGACTCAAACTAAAAATCTAAAAAATAATAAAATGACACAAACTCAACACACACACGGTTTGGGATAGTTTTAGGCTAGGTTTTAGGCTCGGGAAAGGTTACGGGGTCAGGGACATTGGTATTTAGCTCCGTAAAATGCACAATTGCCTTGAAATACGCGTTTGAATACCGCAACATACATTAAACCTGCATACTAAACATTTAAGCGCATAAGACCCATATTGTCGAGAAATAGCAACTAAAGTACGTCTATTTGGGGTATAAATTGTACAGTTTTGGGTGCTTATCACACCACCCCCAAACAGAGCGTTGCTAGTCCTCGAGCAATAAGATAGAGAGAAAGAGAAAGATAAGTAACCAAAAGTGTACCACTTTCGCGGGCACTTGCGATTGCACTTAGCATGTGCAACAAGCCTTTAAACCTATAGGTTCCCTACAGGACGAGTTGTGTCTCGTGAGGGTTTGCAGGGAATATACCCACAAAATTCTTATTTGCAAAAATTTATTGAAAGGCAGTCAATCTCTTATTAGATGTAGAATAATCGCACAATCCATCACATGGGAAAATATTTTTCAGAAATACAAGCTAGAAGTGCATTAAAATTTAAGTTAAGTAAATACTCAAGGCACATCCTTCCTAGAATTCAACGTGTGTAGTGTGAATCAGTCAAAACGGGTCGAGCATCATAAGAGTAATTCCTAGATAGCCTTGTCGGAATCAACGCTTCAACTTCAAATCTCACTAGATATATCACTCTCAAACGAACTCTCGAGATATGGGCAAGTGTATCGCTCTTGTGTGTGAGGAGGTGAGTAAATGTAAGCAAGTTCAAACGTCTCACACACGCATAAGAAAGAACGAACAGTAAGAAAGAAAATGATCTCATGAAAGAAATGATAATCACTATAGTGAGAACGTCGAGTTATTCACCACGTTGACTTTCATTCGCCCGAACACCTAGGGGAACATGTATGTATATGGGTGAGGGGGTAAATGAAATGGGATGGATGGTATGAGGTGTGGTATGATAGGATGAGATGATGATATGATGGATGGATGGATGGTGATAGTGATATGAAGGATGATGAATGATGGATATGTGATGTGTAAAAGATGGATGTGAAATGGATGCGAAAGAAGAGTGTATACACTTTAGGAACAAATGTCTTTATTACTAAACTAACTACAACTCTCTTTCTTTTATTTTCTCTTTTTTTTTTTTTGCTATTTTTCTTTTCTTTTCTTCTATTTTTTTCTTCTATTTTTGCTATTTTTCTCTTTTTCTTTTTTTTTTCTTTTTTCTCTCACTTTTACCTATTTGTGATTCATTTGTATTGCACTTTTTATTTTATTTTTTTTGTACCAAATTTTTTTATTTGTTTAGAAGGCTTGTATTAGGACTTTATTACTTGGCTTGTATTGCGGTGCTTAGAGACACCTTTATTTTATTGTACAGTTTTGGGTGCTTATCATTTAACTATTATGAAAAACACTTGAAGCGGAGTTTTACCTAGTCAAATGTTGAGAGAGACTTGCACGTAGATAGAATATGATGTTAGTAAGGTATAAAATCCAGAAGTGAACGGGTCGGAACTTTCAGTATACGTCGAGGAAAGAAGGGGAGTACTAAGTATCAGTTAATGTGAGACATTACAAGTGGAAGTCGATGTTGAGCGGGACATAGTGAATAGTCTCCGCGTGCACCACTCATAAGATAGAAATCGGTTGGATAAAGAGGATCAGCCATAGAATTTTGTAACAAGCCGATGATTCCTGTAATGGAAGAGGGCAGTCCATTTGGTAAATTTCTTTGATGGGTTGCCAACCTCAAGATAAGGTCACAAGTTCCTTTGAATGTGTGGAACAAGTTGACTTAAAAGAAAGTAATTATTATTATTTTGGGTGATTTACACCATTAGATAGTGCTCCCCAGTCTTTCTTTGAAAAGAAGGATCGCGCCAGTACATGGTCCTGTCCGGTATTGTTCTGAACTAGGATGAGATCCTTGAACCCCACCTTCAATACGGAATTTCAAGAAGCAGTGGGGATGACATTTCTATAACACCCCGCGCGCCCAAAAAAGACACGGGGCGTGCTACTACAATAAAACTAAACTAAATCCATCAATCAACAAGCATAGAGCATCTAAATGTCCATAATATAAATACAACAACTCCACAATTCTTTTATTTCCATATTAATGATTACAATAATATTTCTCTCAAATATAAAATTCACCACTAAAATTACACCACTGATTATTACAACAAAAATAAATCTTCCGGTCCATGCTATAATCTAATACTCCAAAATAATTCATAGCGTCTCAATCCACGCTAACCCGCCACTAAAAGAAAATACGGAGAAATACACAATATGACAGGAATAGATGCTCACAAACAATTAGCACAACGAATAAATCGCAACAATACGAACCATATATACAAATCAAATGCGACACTCAAGCATTCTATCAATAGTAATTTCTCAACAACACATCAATGAGTCACCAGGCCTCACCTCACCTCCCCGAGGCATCTCAAAGCCATATACCGGTTTGTGGGACTATTGGAAGGTGCTCATTCTCCGTGCCATATAAAAATCTCATGACACGATGCCCAAATCAATAATATAGTATATCACAATGAATCAATATCAAGATTCCAACAATTTTCATATTTCAAATGAATATCACAATTCAACATGAGTGCAATCGAACACAGAAAACAAACGGAATACTCTCGAGAGAATTTATGAGCATATTGTGTAAGTCCCGTACCTTAAAATCATTGCATGAATCGTCATATAAAAATAAGCTTCAAAATCTGATCGCACCATCAAGTTCCTCTCACAAAAATAATCAAATCATGTTCTATCCACAACACGAGATAACTCCAAATAGTCCTATTTTAAAAATCTAGAAAATCAGATACAAATATTATTTGAATCTCCAATCTGAGTTCAGATTTGGATTCTACACGAAAAATTGAGTCAAGTATGTGTTTTGGGTTTTTCTCAAATCTCATCCGAATGCACTCAAAAAGAAGATCTAAACATTCCAAATTGGCTCTGCTCATTCCACTCGTTTTTTGCCTCTTTGGATTTCGTTTTTGGCCTCTCTTTTTCATCTCCCTTTCCTTATAATCACCCATAATATTCCTTACATAGTCTCTCTCTCAAACCCTTGGAGCCTAAGCTAACACATATTATCATAATGCCCTTTAATTTAAAATTGTCTAGTTTGTTTATTTAAACCATTATAAAATGTCCAAAAACAATTTAAATTTAAATGTTTGATTCGATTTCAAAAGAAAAATAAATTATTTTATCCCCGATTAATAAAATAATAATATTACTGAAATCTTGTATAATATTCATAAATAACCCTCAAAATAACGGGGTATTACATACTTCCCTCCTTGAAAAGGAATTTCGTCCTTCAAAAGGAATTTCGTCCTCGAAATTCGACGAAACCAAACACTCGAAATAAAATGCTACTCGATTCTATTTCCAAAAAATCACAACTCTAAATTCCTCAATCAAGTCTAAACATTCTCACCACGATGCCCAACACGTCCTCAAAAATTTTTATCTCCAAAGAAAACATGTCTAACCTGCATGCTAGACCCAAAACCCAAGACCCGATGGTTGTCGTATACCTAAGCTCTGATACCATCTGTAACACCCCGCCCGCCCGAAAAAGATACGTGGCGTGATACTACAAAAAAACTAAACTAAATCCACAATAACAATGTGTATAGAGCATCTTAATGTCCATAATATAAATACAACAACTCCACAATTATTTTATTTCCACAATAATGATTTCAATAATATTTCTCTCAAATATAAAATTCACCACTAAAATTACACCACTAATTATTAGAACAAAAATAAATCTTCCAGTCCATGCTATAATCTAATACTCCAAAATAATCCATAGCGTCCCAATCCATGCTAACTTGCCACTAAAAAAAATACGGGAAAATACACAATATGATAGGAATAGATGCTCACAAATAATTAGCACAATGAATAAATCGAAACAATATGAACCGCATATACAAATCAAATACGACACTCAAACATTTTATAAATATTAGTTTCTCAACAACACATCAATGAGTCACCAGGCCTCACCTCAACTCCCCTAGGCATCTCAAATCCATATACCGGTTTGTGGGACTATTGGCTGGTGCCCCTTCTCCGTGCCATATTAAAATCTCATGACACGATGCCCAAATTAACAATATAGTATATCACAATGAATCAATATCAAGATTCCAATAATTTTCATATTTCAAATGAATATCACAATTCAACATGAGTGCAATCGACACAGAAAACAAACGGAATACTCTTGTGTAAGGACAAATTTCCAATCGAGTCATTTGTAGTATTGGCTACATTCCGTTGGACAAAATGCTTTTGGATCATTCCTCATCAAGCTTCATACAACCTTAGAGAATCGAGCATCCAAAGTTCACGCGCCATCAATATGCCTTCAAGTCCATTCTCCTAAAAGGGTATATGACCAGAAACAATTTTATGTGTTGGAGTAATTTTCATAAAGCGTAAGTGTCATTTCATAAAGAGTAATTTTCATAGAAAATTAATTTTCATAAAAACCTATTTTAAAATTAATTTTAACTCTTTTTTAATGAAATTGGAAATCTCGTTCGAAGTTCCTCCAGGTCGTTCGAACGACTTGGATCTAACGACATTGCCCAGTCTTCACTGGTAACTCGCTAGAAGCTCATCAGAAATGTCGTTCGAACGAGATTTCTAACCACTTATCTAACTTGACACTGGACTATCGTTAGATAACTCGTTTGAATGAAAGGTCGTTCAAACGACCTCGTTCGAATGAGATCTGTCAGTTTTGAAAAAAAAAATTAAACTGATTTCCTGCATTTATTTTATATAACTTCCGTGGTCCACTACTTTTCCAGTTTTAATATATGGACGAAAATCAGTTATTTTTTACAAGGAAGTTTTACATACTCTAGAGAGAAAAAAATTCACATCTTCCCTTTTAGGTTTTAAAATACTTCTCCAACACAATTTTAACCTTTGAACCAAAACCCCATGCCATCAACCTGAAATACAACAAGCACACTTGCGATGGATTTCTTCATTCAAGCTTATTGAAGACGATAGTTTGGGCTTCGGTGGATACCGCGACACGAGTAGTGTCGGGTAACACGTTGGAGCTTCGCGTACTACAAATTTGGAGGTAAAGGACGGCATCAGCATATCCTGAGTGAGTCAAAGTCTGTAAGTCTTTTGAGTCCTTTGTAAAACCTATTTGTAGTGGATTTTTCTAGGCCCAACCGTCCGAGGTTTTTCCCATTTGGGTTTTCCTCGTATATCGACACGTTGTGGTTGTGATTTTCGCACTTTACTTTATTAAATCACATAGATGTATGTGTAAGATAAAAAGGATAAAATTGGATAATTTTATTTCTCTTAATTAAGTTATCAATCCCATCGCTTTAACGGTTAATTGTTCATGCTTACTTTTAAATTTGCAAAAGCAATTAAAATTAGAATATATCTCTACTTGGAAAATGGTTAATTGTTCATGCTTACTTGGAAAAATTTTAACGGTTAATTGTTCATGCTTACTTGGCAAATTTTTAATTGCGTTGTGTGTGTCTATTCTACGAAATAACCTAGTACATATAACCTTACAACTTCAAATTGGTATCAGGGTTAGTCTCTAAAAGTTATTTAGATGAATCCTGGAGGTTATATGGAAAGTTTTTCGTCGAATAGACTACCTATGTTTGATGGAACTAATTACACATATTGGAAAGCACGTATGAAATCTGCCCTTAAATTAATTGATGAGCGTGTTTGGGTTGTTGTTGAAAGAGGATGGTCCCCTCCTACTATGATTATTGATGATGAAACTATTTTAACACTTGTAGAACATTGGAGTGAGGAAGAATTGAAATGGTGTAACTTTAACTCTAAAGGTTTAAATTCCTTGTTTGGTGCGGTGACTCCGGATGAATTTCGTCGTATAATGACATGTGAGACGTCAAAGGAAACTTGGAATATTCTCCAAGTTACTCATGAGGGAACTAGTGTAGTTAAAGCCTCAAAACATCACAACTTAACAACTCAAATTGAAACCATCACCATGAAAGAAACTGAAACGTTTGATGAGTTTTATGCTCGTATATCTGATATTGTTAATTCTTGCTTTAACTTAGGTGATAAAATACCTGAAGATCGTGTTGTTAAGAAAATTCTTAGATGCCTTCCTAAGCATTTCATTCCTAAAGTCACTCTTCTTAATTCTTTAGGAAATCTAAATACTTTGAAACTTGGAGAGCTTGTTGGTGATCTTCAAACATATTAAATAGATATGTTTCCTAAAGATAACAAAAGAAAAGATAAAGGTGTTGCCATGAAAGTAAAGAAAGTAGAAGTGTCAGAATCTGATGAGTCTGATATTGATCCTAATGATATAGCTCTATTTGCTAAAAAATTTGAAAATTTTCTCAAGTTCAAAAAGCAAAACTCAAAATTTGAAAAACCAAAATTTGAGAACAAAAAAAACAAAGGTAATAGAAAATTCAATAATAGGGATCCTAAGAAGTTTGACAAAGATAACTTTAAAAGGGATGATTCAGAGAGATGCTTTGAGTGTGAGGGACGTGGTCATAGAGTATTTGAGTGCCCTAATAAACTTAAGAGACAAGGCAAAGAAAAGGAAGTTTACAATGCTACTCTAAGCGACAGTGATAATGAGTCTGAAGACTCTGATGACTCTACCCCGTCTAAAACTAATTTCACTACTTTTATAGCAAGACATGCTAGTAATTCAAGTGAGTCACACCTTAATGTTGACAATTCCGAGCAAAATCTTGAGGTTGCTTCCACTCACTCTACTAATAGTGATGAAAAAGGAAGTGAAAGTGAAACAGATGAAAGTGAACTGCAATCCGCCTATTCTGAACTATACACGGAGTCTCTTCATATTCAAAAAGTTAACAAAAGGTTAACCTTTAATGTCTTAACTTTAGAAAAAGAGTTGAAAGGCCTAAAGGATAAGGAGGCTTTAGTTAGTCAACTCGAGGCAATTAAGATATCCCTCTCTGAGAAACTTATATTGGTAGACAAAGAAAAATGCAATTTAATTAACTCCTTAGAAGGTGCAAAAAAAGATCTTCATGAGTCTTTAGAATTAGAAAATCTCTTGAAGCTAAAATTTTCCAACTTGAAAAAGATCTCAAGTCCTATCGTGAAGTCAAAGTCACACTCGAAGATAATTCAGGAAGAATGGGAAAATTATTTCTAGGTCCTGTTTTGGGATATAAGGAGAAAGGTTATCAAGAGAGAATTGGCATAGGATATGAAGAAGGAGAGTCATAAAAAGTCAAATCCGAACTCGTAGCTAAGTTTGTTACCAAATCTAATTCTCCTAAACCTTTTCTACCTAAAATAAGTCCTCCTAAGCAACCTTCAAAAGCAAATCCAAAACAACCCTATGTGTGAAATACTGTCACAAATGGGGTCATCTTAAATATTTCTGTTACAAGCTTGGGAAGAACTCTTATTTCACAACTTCTAAACAACACTATATCTCCTTAGCTATTCTTAAGAGCCAAGTTGAATATCTAGTTAATACTTCTAAATGTCTAATGTAAGAGTTTCTTAGGTTTTCTAAAGTCCAAGGAAATAATTCCAATCATAACACTAGATCCAACAAAGGAAAGAATACAACTCAAGCTTGGGTTAAGAAAAATCGTACCAATAAAGCTTTTGTTGCTCATGTTGCACTTAAGGCTCAAAATATCTCCCAATGTTACTTTGATAGTGGTTGTTTGAGATATATGACCGGTGATAAATCTTTGTTTACCACTCTTGAAAACTTTAAAGATGGTAAGGTCACCTTTGGGGATGGAAGAAAATCCTGAATCATGGGTAGAGGGTCTATTGAAATCTCCAGGTTTCCTAACCTTGAAAATGTTCTTTATGTTGATGGTCTCAAGGCTAATTTGATAATATTAGCCAATTATGTGATGAAAATCTTATTTTTAAGTTTAGTCAATCGGAGTGCACTGTATATCATCAATCGGGTGAATCTATTTTACAAGGTGTGAGAACTAGTGATAATTGCTACGGAATAGTTCCTAAATCCTCTTTGGTTTGCAATAGTGCAAAGGCCTCGTCTGTCGATCTTTGGCATCAAAGTTTAGGTCATGTTAACTTTAGAGATCTTGATCGATTAGTGAGAAAAGATCTAGTTCGAGGTTTACCATCTCTAGGAAAACCAACCTCCACTATTTGCGGGCCTTGTCAATTAGGAAAGCAAATTAAGAATCCATATAAAAAGTTAAACTCAATAATTACCTCTCGTGTCTTAGAATTGATACATATGAACCTTATGGGTCCCACTCGTACCGAGAGCATATGAGGAAAGAGATATATCTTAGTAATGGCGGATGATTTTTCTAGATACTCCATAGTAGGCTTTCTAAGAGAAAAATCTGAGACAGTCGATTTTCTCACTGTTAACTGTAGAATTCTTCAAAATCAACATGGTGTTACCATAAATCGCTTTAGGAGTGATAATGGAACCGAATTCAAGGAATCCGGTGTAAATGCCTTTTATGATGAAATAGGAATCAAACATGAATTCTCGGTCGTTCGAACTCCATAACAAAATGGTATAGTTAAAAGAAAAAATTGAATGATCCAAGAAATGGCAAGATCTATGCTCCTAGGAAGAAATTTGGCTCGTAGGTTTTGGGCCGAAGCAGTTAACACCGCATGTCACACCGTAAATAGGGTTTATTTGCATCCTAATACTAAAAAAATGCCATATGAATTATGGACGGGAAAGAAGCCTACTTTGGCCTATTTTAGAGTTTTTGGTAGTCCCTGTTATATACTTAGAGATAGAGAACTTCGAGGTAAATTTGACTCAATGAGTGATGACGGTATTTTCCTAGGATATTCTCCAAACAATAGATATTTTAGAGTTCTCAACTTAAGTAGCTCTAAAGTCATGGAATCAATAAATATTGTAATAAAAGACGATGCTTCGGCCTTATCTATTGAAAATGAGGAATATTTGTCTTGTGAGTGTTATGTTGTTTCCGATGTTGAAAATATTGAGTCTCGCAATGACTTGGTTGTACCCACTACTGATAAAAAGCATCCTTCTCCTTGGGTTCGTAAAAGTCATGACCCTTCAAAAATTATAGGAGATCCCGAGGTAGGTGTCAAGACTAGGGCTCAATTAGAAAATGAAGCTACCTATTTGTGCTATACTTCTAAAATCAAACCTAAAAACTTTAAGGAAGCATTAAAAGATGAACATTGGATTAATGCCATGCAAGAAGAATTATTTCAATTTAAGAAAATTGATGTTTGGAAATTAGTCCCTGGGCCTTCTAATACAAACGTCATTGGCACCAAATGGATTTTCAAAAATAAAATGAATGAAAAAGGTGTCATTGTTCGTAACAAAGCTAGGTTGGTTGCCTGAGGATACACCCAATTAGAAGGTGTTGACTTTGAAGAGACTTTTGATCCAGTTGCTAGGTTAGAATCGATTCGCCTTTTACTAGCCATAGCATGTCACCTTAAATTTAAATTATATCAAATGGATGTAAAAAGTGCCTTTTTAAATGGTATTCTTCAAGAAGAAGTCTATGTTGAACAACCTAAAGAGTTTGAGGACCCAAAGCATCCTAATCATTTTTTCTTCCTAGAGAAAGCGCTATATGGATTGAAAAAGCACCCCATGCTTGGTATGAAAGACTCACTTCTTATCTCCTTTCTCATGGCTTTTTAGAGGGGGACTAGATATGACACTATTTGTTCGTCGTGATGAGAAAGTTATTCTAGTTGGCACAAGTTTATGTTAACGACATAGTGATTGGTTCTATGTGTGATAAACATACTCAATTCTTTTATAAATAAATGCAAGATGAATTTGAGATGAGTATGGTTGGTGAACTTACTTTCTTCATAGATCTTCAAGTTCATCAACTCGAAAGTGGGATATTTTTGTCCCAAACCAAGTGTACTAAAGACCTTGTTAAGAAATTTAAACTCGAATCCGCTAAGCATGCACGTACTCCTATGAGTTCTTCGATTAAACTTAGTAAGGACACCTAAGGAAAGGATGCAGAGCACACACTCTTTAGGAGTATGATAGGTAGTTTACTTTACATAACCGCTAGTCATCTGGATATTTCTTGTAGCGTAGGAGTTTGTACCCGCTATCAAGCCGCCTCAAAAGAGTCACATTTACTTGCCATTAAACGTATTATCAAATATGTTAGTGGGACCCTGTCTTTTGGGATTTGGTATTCCTTCGATACAAATGATTGTCTATCGGCATATTCGGACGCCGATTGGGCAGGAGATGTTTATGGATGAAAAAGTACATCTGACGGTTGTTTCTACTTTGGAAGTGCACTTGTCTCATTGATGAGCAAGAAACAAAATTATATTTCTTTGTCCACGGCGGAGGCCGAATACATAGCAGTCGGGAGTTGTTGCACTCAACTCATTTAGATGAAACAAATGTTGGAAGATTACGGTATTTCTCAAGGAACTATGACTATCTATTGCGACAATACTAGTGCAATTCACATTTCTCGTAATCCCGTTCAACATTCTAGAACCAAGCATATTCGAATCCGTGAACATTTTATTCATGACTTGGTTGAAGAGAAAATCGTTTCTCTAAGGTCCGTTTGTACCGATCAACAATTGGTCGATATCTTTACCAAACCTCTAGATGCCCTTAGGTTTGAAAACCTTAGGAAATCAATTGGGGTTTGCTCCATTGATTGAGATCGAAGCCGTTTATCTAGTTTAGGTTATTTCTCATGTATATTTTTATACCTATGAACTAGATTATTTTTGTAAATATTTTATTCAAAATTTCAAAAATATTTTTTCTTTCTTATTTTCTAGGAAAACGGGAATGGCTAGAAAAGCTTTCAAAAATTTTTGTCCATATGGCTTTGTGTTTGGTGTGTTCGGATCACTATTCTATTACATGTCCACGTGGCTTTCGATGAGTAGTCAAGCCGGACTTTGTTTCTCTTGTGCACAAAAATCCTCTTTTATGATATGTATTTCTGTGATTGCCTCATCTATTTGCCTTCTTGCACACACTTTTCACGAAATATTGCGGATATATTTTTCACATTGTACTCATAAGGTGAGATTTGGTGTTGTCTTCTCAATCTTTGTCACATCTCTTATAAGCAATCGAAATTGTGCATGATCATCCATTGCCCGGATTTAAACAAAAAGTAATTATATTCATCCGGTTGTTTGTTGTTTCTAGCAATGGACTTGGGCTGCGAAAAAAAAAAAGTTTTTGTGTGAATAGCCTCCATTTGCATAATAGTATAAGTGCCTTAAATTGAAGCATTGAAAAATGATATATAATGCCAAGGCCAAAAAAAAATATTTAGCTTAATTGATTCTTCAAAAGAAAAGTCTCAATCTAAAGTTGCTAATGGGAGAGATAAGTTGAAGATCAATGGAAATGCACATTTATTCGATCATTGCTTTCTAATTGTGACAACATTGGCGAGATAATCATCTATCTTATATGCGTGTTGCTTTAGTGTTTGAGTGTCCAATGGCATTTCTTTATTGACACAAGGCTGGTGTGAGTGCATATTACGTTTATATATTGTTTGGATTCCGCACTTTTGCGTTGTCTTGGGTAAAAACTCTCACTCGCATTGTTCACACCCCTACATTTCCGCTCCCACGGTTTAGATATGTCTTCGCAAGCTAGGACAACTAAAAACTTCGTTTTGGCAACTTTCTGGCCTTCCCAATTCATCCTTATATGTTATTTTGAAGCCTATTTTATTTTTCTTTTTTTTTAACCTGGTTGCTTTTCGTCAGTAAAACTCGTTCAAATAAGTTTTTGAACGACTTTTCCTCAATTCCAGTCTGCGTTCGAATGAACTTTTAACAAAATTTCTAACGAGGTTCGTTAAATGTCTCTCGGACATCGTTCGAACGAATTTTCTCGTTCGAACGACCTGGGTTTAATTTGGACGGTTTCTCTTCCCAAAATTTCTGCCGCTTCACTTTTACTCTCTCCTCTTTCCCACGATTTCCCATTTCCCCATTTTTCTCCATATCTCTCTTCTCCCATTTTCCCATCTTTCTCTTCCACTACCCTTTACCCATTACACCCATTACCCATTTTCCCACTCTCCCACACTCCATTTTTCCTTCGATTTACTTCCCATCACCCCCATTAACCTTATTTCATCCTTCCACACCACTTATCCCTCTTCCATCTCATCTTTCCCAAGATAGGGTTTCGAGTTTGGAGTTCTACCTCTTCTCCTTTCTAGGTATTTTCTTTTTCTCTTCTTTATATATATATATATATATATATATATATGCTCTTGGGTATGATTTCTACACCTACACTTTTATCCCTTCTTTGTTACCCAATTTCATATACATATATGTGTATACATCTACATTTTTTTTTTTTTTTTGGGGGGGGGGGGGGGGGGGGGGGGGAGGGGGGGCTATTTGTTGGTTTGTTGGTGTGTTTGTAAGTTTGAATGGTACTTTGTTTGGGTAGGTTCTAGTTTACCCTTTTAGCATGGCCCCTCGTAGTCGACGCACTTGTCGCATTAGCGACTCACCTGAGGAACGTTCTTCCTCCTCCTCTTCATCCTCATCCAATGAGGACAACAATGTCACTGTGTCCATCCCTAATCTTAAACTGCGTTAGGGGACGCTCTCCAGCCATACACAAGGTTTTTCAACTAGGGCGATTGTCCGCGAAAGAGTTGTCCATCTCACATCTCTAGCCGGCACCACCGTTCACTCTTGGATCTCTGACTTAGGGTGGGACCCCTTGTTCTCCCTCACTGACACTATCTTTCCCGACCTTCTTAGGGAATTTTATTTTGCTATGTCTGTTCGGGAGGATCATATTTTCTCTCATGTGAGAGGTCGAAAGATCTAGGTCAGTCCCGACTCCATAGCTCGTCTCCTCTCTTTGCCCCGTGTCAATAATCCATCCTACCCTTGGGCTCCCTCTTCTCGTCCTGACCTTACTTTGGTTATGAGCACCGTTTGTAGGATTACCAAACCCAGAACTATTACAATCTTCCATAAAAATTTACATCCTGATTTTATGGTTCTCAATTGGATTGTGTGTGCTTGTCTAATTCCAAGTGCAAACTCAACCCAAATCACAAAAATTCATGTGGACCTCATGTTTTCCATTAGCATACGGGCTGCCATCGACCTCCCTGCCTTCCTTTATCTTATCATTAAGTCTGTTAGAATCCTTCCCTCTGGTCCCGCTAGACAAGCACTTCCCTTTGTCGTTATTATTACCCATTTTTGTCTTGCCGTCGGCTGCCCTCGTCTTCCCACCGATGTCCCGGTGACCCGCTACCAAACCATTGATATGTCCTCTATTGGTAGGTCGCGTGGTCACTTACCCCTCGATACTCCTCAACTCACTCCCTCTCCCTCCGCATCTTCTCAATCCACCACTTCCTCCACTACTGTCCCTAGTAGGCCTGCACCCTCTCGTGCCACCCATAGACCATCTTCTTTTCATGCTCCCTCGCCCATTGAATCAGAGGATATTAGGTTTATAGTTCACAGGTGGAGAAAATTCAAGAAGATAGGCATCAAGACCGGGCTATGTTGCAAGATCTCATGATTTCTATGCAACAAGATAGGGAGGCTCGGGCTCGCCGTTAGGAGGCTCAAGTACACATGGAAGAAAATCAAGCTCGTCGGTATTATATGCTTCTTAAGAACCTTGAGGTGATCTGTCGCAGGGAGATGTGCCATGGAGCTGGCTCATCGGGCACAGGGTCCCTTCCAGATGATTTACCACATGATACCCCTACTACTTGATTTCATTTTTGATTCCATTTATTTCTTTTGTACTTATGAGGACGAGCGGTACATTTGTATTTATATATTCTCACTTGTAACTACTTTTTTGCTTTAGTTCCTGTCTCTTTTCTCATGTATGGATATTTGGTTTTTCTATTTATGTTAATGCAATCTCTCCCTTTTCTTCAAATGTTGCACATATGTTTCTTGGATTGTGTTTCCTATTTTTTATATTTCTTTCATTCTAACCATGCAAGATATATGTATCCCTTTATCTTTTTCGAACAAAAAAGGGGAGGAACATATCATTGATAGGGGGAGTTCATAATTCATAATCTTAGGGGCAGTTAATTCAAATTTAACATATGTCAGACTCATGATAATTAACCTGCTTTATTTTCTTTATATTCTCATGATTAGTTAATGCATTTATATTCTCTATTTCCTCATGCGTTTTATGAATTTGTTGTTTCATGTGTGTAGTATACATCACCTACTTTTCTACAACACCGTCAGTCGTGTTACTTAGTCTGTCTTTATATTTGGGTTTTTGTAACGGGCTTTAGAATTGGCTTGACGACTTGCTTAGCAAATTCAGTCTTTTTATTTATTTTTTATTATTTCATTTTGTCCCGGAATAGGCAAAAGGGGAGATTTATAAGGATAACTTTCTAATCGAGTCATTTGTAGTATTGGCTACATTACGTTGGACAAAACGCTATTGGGTCATTCCTCATCAAGCTTCATACAACCTTAGAGAATCGAGCATCCAAAGTTCACGCGCCATCAATATGCCTTCAAGTCCATTCTCCTAAAAAGGTATATGACCAAAACTAATTTTATGTGTTGGAGTAATTTTCATAAAGAGTAAGTTTCATTTCATAAAGAGTAATTTTCATAGAAAATTAATTTTCATAAAACCTATTTTAAAATTAATTTTAACTCTTTTTTAATGAAATTAGAAATCTCATTCGAAGTTCCTCCAGGTCGTTCGAACGACCTGGATCTAACGACATTGCCCAGTTTTCACTGGTAACTCGTTAGAAGCTCGTTAAAAATATCGTTCAAACGAATTCGTTCGAATGAGATTTCTAACGACTTATCTAACTTGACACTGGACTATAATTAGATAACTCGTTCGAACGAAAGGTCGTTCGAACGAGATCTGTCAGTTTTGAAAAAAAATTCAACTAATTTCCTGCATTTATTTTATATAACTGCCATGGTCCACTACTTTTCCAATTTTAATATATGGACAAAAATCAGTTATTTTTATAAGGAAGTTTTACATACTCTATAGGGAAATTTTCACATCTTCCCTTTTGGGTTTTAAAATACTTCTCCAACACAATTTTAACCTTTGAACCAAAACCCCATGCCATCAACCTGAAATACAATAAGCACACTTGCGGTGGATTTTTGCATTCAAGCTTATTGAAGACGGTAGTTTGGGATTCGATGGATACCACGGCACGAGTAGTGTTGAGCAACGCGTTGGAGCTTCGCGTACTACAAATTCGGAGGTAGAGGACGGCATCAGCATGTCATGAGTGAGTCAAAGTCTATAAGTCTTTTGAGTCCTTTGTAAAACCTATTTGTAGTGGATTTGTCTAGGCCCAGCCGTCCGAGGTTTTTCCCATTTGGGTTTTCCTCGTACATCGGCGCGTTGTGGTTGTGATTTTCGCACTTCACTTTATTAAATACATAGATGTATGCGTAGGATAAAAAGGATAAAATTGGATAATTTTATTTCTCTTAATCAAGTTATCAATCCCATCACTTTAACGGTTAATTGTTCATGCTAACTTTTAAATTTGCAAAAGCAATTAAAATTGGAATATATCTCAACTTGGCAAATTTTTAATTGCGTTGTGTGTGTGTGTATTCTACGAAATAACCTAAGTACATATAACCTTACAACTGTATCTCGAGAGAATTTATGAGAATATTGTGTAAGTCCCGTACCTTAAAATCATTGCATGAATCGTCATGTAAAAATAAGCCTCAAAATCTAATCGCACCATAACGTTCCTCTCACAAAAATAATCAAATCATGTTCTAGACCCTACACGAGATAACCCCAAATAGTTCTATTTTAAAAATCCAGAAAATCAAATCCAAAAATTATTTGAATCGCCAATCCGAGTTCAGATTTCGATTCTACATGAAAAATTGAGTCAGGTATGTGTTTTGGGTTTTTCTCAAATCTCATCCGAATGCACTCAAAAAGAAGATCTAAACATTCCAAATTGGCTCTTCTCATTCCACTCGTTTTTTGCCTCTTTGGATTTCATTTTTGGCCTCTCTTTTTCATCTCCCTTTCCTTATAATCACTCATAATATTTCTTATATAGTCTCTCTCTCAAACCCTAGCTTGGAGCCTAAGCTAACACATATTACCATAATGCCCTTTAATTTAAAATTGTCTAGTTTATTTATTTAAACCATTATAAAATGTCCAAAAATAATTTAAATTTAAATGTTTGATTCGATTTTAAAACCAAAATAAATTATTTTATCCCTGAGTAATAAAATAATAATAATATTACTGAAATCTTGTATAATATTCATAAATAACCCTCAAAATAACGGGGTATTACAGTTTCGTTTTGAGCAGGTTGTATCACCTGTAGCCCGAAGAGTAGGCGAAAAGTGATTAACAACTAGTGGAGCTATATGAAAGTAATTTTTGGACTCATTGTGATCATTTAATTTTCACAACGGATATAGATAGTAAGTGAAGTATAGTACGGTAATTAGGAGAAGATATTACCTAATGGTAGAGCAGTGTATAAACACTCGTACCTATTTATTATGGACAAACTGCTTATTGAAGTTTTGTGTGGAAAAACCTTAACTATTATCCCTCGAGTTGTTTAGAGGAGAGAAGATAATCAGAATTTTGGATTGGTCGAGTTAGAGTCTGATGACAATAGTGGAATAACCATAAACTGTCTTAGGTAGATTTTGACTGTCGTAAGAGTTACGTAGCCGAAAATCGACATTCGAAGAACTGACAAGAGTGGTCAAATGTTCATATAGTATCTCTCTGGATGGGAGTTTTGTTTTAAGATAAATACGAGAAGTTGACACGTAGTGAGGTACGATCTCCCGATAATATTGAGATAATGGGGGCCAATAATGTATAGGCTCTTCCTATTCGAATGTCGTCGGATAGGAGTAGAATGTGAAGTGTTGTTATGGAGGTGTGACCATATAACTGGTAAAGTGTTGAGAGTGTTAAACAAGCTTGTTGTGAGGCGGGGGCTATAGTGATTGAGCGCCTTACTCTAAAGTTAGTTTTGCATACTGATAATGTATCCATAATTGTTTTACCAGGGAGGCCTTATTTTCTGAATTTCGGGACGAAATTTCATTATTAGGGGGGAAGTATGTAATACCTCGTATTTTTATGGCATTTACTTATGGGATTAATTAAATTAAATGGGGACAAATTAATTTAATATTAATCCAAATTTTAAAATAAATATTTACTAGCGTGACGAGCATTAGTAATTGTATGTTGAATATTACTAGATGAGTAAAGTAATATATGAGATTGAATTTATTAGAAATTATCGCGAATGAATAATACGACAATCATAGATATTAAGTCGGGACGCGCATGTGTCGTGTCATGACTAAATTAATGGAATAAAAAGTAATTTTATTATAAGTCATCCATATGGTCATTTTGAGTGCGCCAATGTATCCGGAAGGGTTGAGATAGTCAGAAAAGTGTACCCGGAGGTTTAGTTTGGGTCTCAGGATGTTTTTAGGCCTAACCGGTAACCCGGGAGGGCATTTTGGTAATTTTCCATTTTTGGCCTTAATTAATGACGAAAATAGAGATTTTATATCTGTGGGAAGAGAGATTCCTCGAGGTTTAGAAACTTTGGAGTTGCATAGAGGTTAAGTAAAAGAGAAGAGAGAAGGCTTCCAAGGGAGAGAACCACCTACCCAACACTATATTCACCAATTCTACCACCAACGCGTAGATCGAGGAACGAGGAACAAAACCATACCCATCATCATCAATGATTCAGACTTCCATTTCTAAGGCAAGTATCTATCTTGTTGTTCTTTAGTTTATAACACATCCATGTTAGTGTAGGATATAATAATTAACGTTTTCATGAAAGATAAATGATATTTGGGAGCTGTATGTTCGAATTCTGAATAGAAACCATGTTAGGGAAACCCTATTGTTATATGTATCTAATTGATTATGAAATTGATGACCAGTAGAGGTTAAATTCTGGAAGAATTAGGAAGATATTGATTATGATAAGAAAAATAGGGTTCTTGATGTATTAATTTGAATTAACCCTTTAAATTGATGGCCCTTGATGAATTCGTGTATGTTTTATGTTAGAAATCATATATGTAGAATAATATAACTGTTGGTTTGATTAGTTGGGAGTTTGGGACGAATTAATAGAGGTTTTGAGAATTTATGTTAAGGAAACCCATAGGTAAAGAATTGCCGAATCTGGGCAAGAACTGCTCGATCGATCGATCGACTCAAGAATGTCGATCGATCGACTGGATTGATCGATCTACTCCTCCTGAAAATGGAAACTTTTTCTCCTTTTAAATGTTAATCCAATCCCGAAGTGTAAGGACCTTTGGACATAATTTATATATCATGATGGAACTTGAGAAGGACCAGTAGGGTATAAGTAGGGTCCGAATAATACGACTTTATATCAGATTTAACTATGGGATTTCGGGGGTATAAATTGAATGGGAAATCGTGCGTACGTTAAATTAGGTCTTGCGAGAGTTGAGAAGGACTTAGACCGGTAGGGTAGTGAGGGTACACCTACTGATTTTATATTTATCAAGAGGATACACTTCGAGAGTCAAGAAATACTTAAGGATTTGCGGTCATTGAAAAAATAAAAAGAGTGATTTAATTATATGTAGGACTCGGGAGTTATATGCCACGTATGGCTCGAATATATCATGGGTCGTGGGCGTACCTAGCTGTATAATTAGAATACATATATATATATATATATATATATATATATATATATATATATATATATATATATATATATATATATATTTGTGTGTAATCATACCCCCGCTACTTGCTATCATGGAGGTTTCGCACTAGGACAGTCTTATCTTGATTGGGCCTTTATGGGGGATATTGACTTATACCCTAGAACATAGCATCCTTAGTACAGGCTATTCGAGAATGATAGTCAGACGGTTCTAAGAGACATGAGGGTATGTGTTGACCTCTTAGTGACTTGGAACTGTGCTTCGCCTCCAATATGTGTGTTTTGTGTTAATACAGTTCGAGAGTGATTTCGAACTAGTATTTCCCTTTTTACGAGTGATACGGGGATTTGATAGCAGATTATACTAGCACCATAGATTTATGTGGGGTGCTCTATTATATATATATATATATTGTGTGTGATAAATATATGTACCGTTGATTCTTCTACCATGCGTGTAAGTAGATAAAATTGAATAAGTGCTCCTAAATAAATTAAGTGCATGTAATCCCAAATTAGTATTGAGATATACTTAACTGACTTGATTAATTCATAAGAAAAGGTTATCAGATATAAATTACAGTCATGCGATCACTTGGATTAGGCTTGGTGAATGAAAATTGGGTTAGACTAGTTAACTGGGTTATATTTAACTAGGTTAATTCGTTAGTACATTAAGCGTGCACACTAGTTGAGAGGTGAGAATTCTCAAGTGAGTGTCGAGGTACTAACATGTATGTAATATCAACTGGTAAGCATTTTAAATACTTGCTAAACTACTTTTAAAGTTGGTTTACACTCGGGCTCTGACCCGTTTCCTGTTATCTTTTCTCCCTTTTGTGTGTATATATATATATATATATCCCAGCCACAGGGGCTCCAGGCATTGATCTTTGGACCATTGGCGTGCTGCAGCTAGTGTGGGAGTTGCGTGTCCTTGCAGTAGTCGACTTCATTCTTGTCTTCTAATTCTCCTAGTTAGGCCATGTTTCATCCATTTCCATATTTCTTTTAGTTCAGAGAGAGACTTGTACCCTTTATTATTTCAGTATTCAGCTATTGTTGGGATTGTTTTACTTATTACTTTGTCCTGCGATTGGGATTTATTATTTGGATTGGTTTATCTAGTTTGGTCATTTTATTCGGATGGTTTGATTTTAATACTATCATTTGTATTCATGAAAATGATTTCATAGTTAATAATAACAATCGGACTTAATTTATAAAATTAAATATTTTGACACTTAGCTTAATTATTTATTAGGTGATTAATAAAGAAAATTATTTTACGACAGTGATACTAAGAATGAACCAACCGGGCACTTTGAATTAATTTAATAAAGGACTGATCACCCGATATTTAATTAGGCGGGGTGTCACAGTGTGCTTCAAGCTATGTGGTTCATTCTTGAATCCTTACAATTAAGACTTCCATACTCAATCTAGTTTTGACAAATCATTTTTCGAAATAGTTTGTTCTTCAGTATGGTCTTCATTCAATCTTCCAAAAATTATTTATGAGTTTTTAGAGAATCTAAATCTTTCACTACATCTTTTTTAGCCATAGGACATCCTCAAACTTCCAAGTTGTATTCGGTGGTTACTTGGTGGTTCCATTGCTTTAGAATAAAATGGTCTTCCACTTTAAATAATATTTATTAGCGTAAGGTTTGAAGACATTAGATGAGTTAAAAACCAGTCACGATTGGGTCTTGTTCTCCGACAAATGGCGCTCTCCCAGTGAATATGGTGTGAAATGTAATACCTCGTGATTTTTTTAGTCGCAAAATCTTTTATAAATTAAAAATTTTGGATTTTTTTTTAGAATTAAGTAATTTTAGTATTTAAAAAAATTTATTTTGATATATATAAAAATAAGGTTTTAATCGAAATTTAAATCGGGGTTAAAATCGGAACTTTCTAACTTTTATACAAAACCGTGAGGACCTGGGCTCTGATTACAAAATCGAATCGGTTCGGCCTTGGGTGCGAACCGATTCGTGCCGGCAAAGTTGTGGGATTTGATTCTTTTTTTTAGAGTTTGTATTGTAGTTAAAAACTTTTTTTTTCCTATATTAAAAAGGCACGGGTTTAGACTTTTTAAAAAATATTTAAACCTTCTCAAAAAGCAATGGCCTCCCAAATTATTATCTCCTCTCTTCTACAAAACCCAAACCCCATTAAACCCAAGTTTCAACCCAAGTTTTGAAGATCCAAAATAGGTTTTCTCGAGAATAATCAACAACGAGTCTTTACTATTTTCGTGAGAGAATTGCAACCATGTAATCAGATTTTCAAAACGACTTATTTATAGGTATGAATGCTTCTATTGTTCTCCTTAATTGTTATGCATTTTAAATATTGCCTAAACTTTAATTAATTGTGTTTTTCTTAGAATAAATTAGGAATATTAATTAAGAAAAGTGAAAGTAATTACGGGCTATTTTTATCAAATCTAAAAATATATTTAAAACTTAAAACAATCGTGTTTTTAGATTAGAGATTTGGATTACGATGGAATGGTGGGACGTTTCGCGTGTTGGGGTTAAAAATATGAACTTGGAATAATGCATTGACTCGTATAATTACGATATTGATGTCTAGGTTGTAGAACGGAGTTACATTTGTGTAATATTGTGCATACCCATGTGAAAGTAGAATTTTGTGTAAATAAAAAAAATGGTACTTATGTGGAAATTATGGAATGACATAACTTGTGTGGATTTCGGTAAGACTTGTTTAATTATATAATTAAACTAACGTAATTTGGATGATAGTTGTAATCGTAGAATTTATTTGAAAGAATGGTAGCGATAAATTCAAAATATGCTTTACATGAACATTGCTTATGTTAATATTTTGACATCGCAGAGACGTTGGTATTTTGGGCTAGTTATGCTTTTACCATTATTTCGTTGGTTTATTGATAGGTATGGGACTAGTAGGTAGGACTCGTTATTGTTAATACTTTCTAGGTATGGACCTGGTGAGGGTAGGTTTGTACTATTGGGTATTTTTTGGGTGGGGCTAGGTAGCACATTGTTCCGTTGTTTCGTTAGCCTAGGTGTAAGACTAAATGTTAATTATTAGTATGTATTCTTCATAAGTGATAGACTAGAAAATACTTGTGGTTTTGGTGATCTCTAGGTATGGGACTAGGGATGGTTTTAAGATGTGGTGTCCGAATAAAGGGAGGGACTAATAAAAAACAAAGAACTTAATATTAAACTAATAATTAATGTCTAAGATAAATAATGGGTATTAAAATGAATGTGTGCCACAAGTATGTGCAGGGTTAATAATTTGGGCAAACAAGCTATAACGATGTGGGTGTGTGTTGGCGTCACGAGTATGTGCAGGGCTAACGAAATCGATCAAACTGATTATAGTGACGTGTCGTTCGTGGAACCTCACGAGTATGTGTAGTGCTAACGAAATTAGGCGAACTGGCTATAGTGAGGGGGATGTATGTGTGTATAAAACAATTGGCGTGCCAGGAGTATGTGCAGGACTCTTAGAAGGGAAAACTGGTTATACTGGTGTCACATTAATAAAATTAGTTGCATTAATTAAATTAATAATTATGAGTTTACAATTTGATGTTAAAATAACATAATTGGACTTGAATAGTGGCGTGGCATGGTTATGTGGATAGTTAGTAGTGTTTCATCTTACTCGCATGTTCTTATATTTCATAATTTAAAATACTCTGTTATAATATTTATCATGTAGGATGCTAATGTCAAGATTTACGGATCCTAATTAGGAGGAATGTCTAGTGTTCATGCGGTGGGCTCTGATCCATTGCGTTGACTAACATTTTAAGTATACTTGCTGGAGTAGCTGCACAAGATGTATTGGATATTTTTGGAGTGTAGTTGAAGATTTATCTTTATCGCTTTATTAGTTTAGATTTATTTCATTCCGTCGTTTTATTTATGAGACAGTTATTTATGGATTTTGGTGGGTTATTCGGTTCCACGGTTATTTGCAATTTTCAGCCACAGATTGCATTTGGATTATTTATTTTGAGTATTTATCTATCATTTGGAGTTGAACTTTATTTTGGAGTTAGCATGGTGATGAATTTAATTGTATGGATGTTTATATTCATTGGATTAAATTGGATTATATCTTGTGGAAACAATATTTTTATTGTCTCGTATTTCTGTTACATGCTGAGAATGGTATTTTATGTGACGTCCGACATAGGTTGGCGATGGCGGTTGGCCACCTCCAATGACAAAATGCGCGGGGTATCACATGAAAGAGTATATAGTCAGTTGGTGCATTATGTGATTGTAAGTCATATTATTCTATATATAAAATATTACCATTGTACATTTGTTATTCATTTCGACTTTAGAGTTTTTTCCAGTTAATGGGTATTTTCCTCGTATACCCTGTGTTCTATGAATTGTTTTATCTTTTTGGAATTTTAGAGTCACTTTTCTTAACTTAAAAATAAAATTGATTAGATTTTAATCGTGATAAAACATTTTATCACATAGACTTTTAAGATGCTTATAACCCATTGTTGATTTTTTAAAAAAATCTTTCAAACGGTAATTTGATTTTATTGGGTACCTATCGTGAAAATCTCACGCTCTCATTCTTAGTATCATCTTCCACTATGGATGGCAAATAGGAGGGAAGGGTCTAAGGGATCAGTCCCCATCACTTGTCCTCATTTTTCAGGTCAGGGATCAAATTTCCCATGGGGTTCCCATTTTTTTCTTATTCTTTATATATATATATATATATATCAAGGATCCCTGAATTTTTACATTTGTGAATTTTTACTTCAATAAATAAGTGAGAGCCGGAAGAGAATTACTTTTACATTTGTGAATTTTTATGCAGCATAATTATGCTTGTTATGTCGTGATCATTTACTATGCATCTAGTGCTCTATTTATAGGAATACTTTAGGTCTAACCTTTTATTGTGCACCCAAAGAATATTCTTTGTGATAATTATCAAAGAAAATTTTGTCCGTTAATGATTGTATGTCACTATCTACCATGATTTTCCTTTTAGTGGTATGACACCTAATGTAGTAGTGGATAAAAAGGTGATCTTATCGGCCATTTGGTCAAAAAGTGTTATTTTGTCTTTTAGCAAAAATACTTGGTGTCCAAGTTTTGAAATCTTATGAATGACCTGGGATACTCGCCTTTGTAGATTTAATAATTATTGGCGAGAACCTTTGTGTTTGCCTGCCATTTTTTATGAGTAACTCAGTGATGTGTGTGTCTATACGAACGGCCCCTTGGGTCTCTCGAACTATTATTTTCTCTTTCTTAATTTATTGAAATGGTTAAGTATTAGCTTACTCAATAAGTTTTACCTCTCAGTTGATCATGTATCCTTCTGTGATTGTTGGGGAACTGCTTATACGTTCCTCTTTATCTTTGATGAGGGTTACTCGTGTAATCCTTATATGGTTACTGAGTGATTAATCGTGAATATTGAAAATGCGGGGTGGTCCCTAAATGTGTGTGTTTCAAATCAAACCAATTTATTACCAAAAATTATCCAACTTTTAATGTGCACCAAACCAAGTTGTGAAAACCCAATTCTTACTTTAAACTAATTTTATCTTGATTATTCCTAAACATGCATCTAGTGATTAAAGCAAGTAAAGTAAAGTAAAGAATACTCACAACACCGGATGTACGAGAAAAAAAACCAAAATGGGAAAACAACCTCGGATGGCCCGAGTCAGACAATCACTATGAACAAAGGCTTTACCAAGACAAATTAGCCTTACTCAATGACTCGTTCCCCACGGGTATTGATGCTCCTTCTGATCTTCTGCCGTTCTTCAATAGTGCCCACGCAGAAATTCCATCTTCCACGATACCTGTGCATAAAACTCGACTCCACTAATGTCTCGGTGTCCACCAAATGGCTTTGATACGTCTACGATGTCGAACAAGAATTCCTTCTCTTTTCTTCACCGCAAAACCCTGATGTTCAATGGTAGAATAAACCTTCTTGGTGCAGCAATATCACTTAAGCATATAAGAATGATAACTCGGATCTTTGTAAACTCTAAGGATGTGTTTATGCTTTTTAAACCTTAGAAAACATGTGCTAAACTCGTACTGGATGGTAAACTATTTTTTCAGAATGCACACTTACAAAACTCTGAGGAAAACACGCTTTAAATAAGATTTAAACGCTGCCTCAAAAACCGTGTCGTTCGAATGATAGAGCCACGTTGTTCGCACGACATAGGTATCTCGTTCGAACGATATCTTATGTCCTTTGAACGATGCTGCGTCGGTTTGACTTTTTGTTCAAAACGTCTCTTTTAAAAGAGATCCAAATAAGTCAAACTCTTTTGCGAGCTTATCAGAATAAAACGTAGTGTAAACCATTTAAAACATTTTTCTTTATAAAAATTACATCCTTATCTTTTATAAAAACAATTTCGAGCACCATTAATTATACGCATTCATACCTGAGTGATCTCGGAACGCAATTAATTTGAAGACGAATAAACTTGCACCAATTTAAACTTCGGTATGATTATTTCTTTGAAGCTTTGTCGCAACATCTTCAATTTCTGCAATACGTCATAGAACAATTAGGATCGTGACAAAATAAAATCTCCCTATGACATATTATAAACACAGTTTTGTTCACAAAATTAAGTCAATACAATACATGGACTCAATTGAAAATTTATGTCCTAACAAATCTCCCCCTTTGACTATTTCGAGACAAAACTAAACCAGTGAAATGCCTAAGTCGGGTCGTCAAGTCGTATGACGCCTAAATCCCATCCCATAAACCCAAAATCAAAAATACAGGACACAGACTAATATATGTAGCACCGAAAAGCATAAACTGTCTGAATGTGATGTAGACTTGAAATCTCGAATCGCTGAAGCATACCTACACACATGAAACAGACAAACAAATATCCAGTGAAGTATGGAGGAACAAATGAAACCAATATATATCCAAATGATACCAAACGACAATAGATACCAATATGAATAAACTCTAAAAAATCATTTGTTAAACAATTGAGCACAAAATGATACCAAATTTAAACTACCAATTTGAAATACCAATTTGTAAAATATGTAATTCAAAAATATGCTCAAATCTCCCCCGACATCACATACATCTCTCCCCCTTTTTGTCTCTAATAGATAATCTCGTGAAAAGATAAACCAATCAAGTATCTAGGATGAGAATATACCAATTTGAAATCAATTTGAACACGCTAAATAATCATGAAACAACCAGCTAAATATGATCAATAGATGACAAATCAGTAGCTAGTAAACTAATGAATCACACAAAAAATATATCAATCTAATCAGGTGTGATGAACAGACTATATGCAAAAATTTAATTTTGAACCAATATAACCTGCATATAAACCCAGTCAGTCCAGAAAGCTTCCAGCAGTACCAAAAAAAAATATCCCAAAATAACCAGTGGACTGCAAACCAATCAGAAGCAAGAATTTAGGTTGTCGTTCGAATGAGCCAGGGACGTCGCTCAAACGAGATGAGGACGTCGCTCGAACGAGACTTCACGTGATATAGTAATGTCGTTCAAATGAGATCTCGCGACATGCCAAACTTACACAGTTTCCCAGAAATATATTATATTTTTGCCCAGTGAAAAAATTTCTAGAAAAAAATCAGTGGAAGTGCTTGACAGTAGCAAAACAGTGTTAAAACAGTACGCTTTTAACACAAAATGCAAAAACTCATAAAAACTAACAATGTGAGTTACATGCAAACATAGTACCGATGTGCTCAAACATGGATATGGAATGAATGGGCGTGAAACTACAACAATGAGTCACAATTTCAACACATCGAAACGATCAAGAAGCTGTAATTGATAGAGATAAATCATCAAACTTTATCATAGCCATATGACAATTAAAGTGTGAACTTAATGAACTAAACATACTACATGCACACAAATCCATAATTTTGACGATTCTACAAATAATAGTGTCAAATTGCAATGTTTCAACATTAGGATTAGTTGTGCGAACCCGTTTAAAATTTTCAATCCATCCAACATCCCTCAATAATATCATATTTTCTTTGGAATGAACTAAACTAATTTGGCCTTTTTCTTAGCATATTGCATTTTCTTTTGGGCTCTTTTAAACGGTGTCTTTCACGATGAGTTAATTTTGAACTCTCGCAGCCCTTTCCCGTGAATCACTCATCATTTTTTCAATTAAGTGCCAATTCAAATCCTCACGATAAATGATTCTTACATGCACACTTATCCTTAAGTCTACTTAAGCATAGATGACAAGATTAAGATAAGAACGCCTCACCAAATTCAAATATGCAAGAGAAGTCAAACATCCATATAAACTAGTGCATGTGTACAATGTTGGCATATATACAAACTCGAATCAAAATGCATATCAACTTCGAAACAACCCCATATAAAAAATGGTTAAAATCATTTTAATCATCGATAATAATGACCAAATGTCCTAGCCACATGGATAATGAAACGATGGGGGGGGGGGGGTCCAAGCACACCAATATGTCACATCAAACATGTAAACTCAAAAACAAAAACCAACAAGAAAACAAAAATATTTTCGGTTTTTCAAAAGTTTCCTCAAAAATAAAATCTTTTTGTATTTTTCAAATAAGACTCAAACAAATGAAAAATATAATACAAAGAGATAAACATGTCATAACACTAGCAAATTATTAACATGATGCAAGGGCTAGCGTATGACAAAACATGGAAGCTACTATCCATAAAAAATAACAAGAGATGAATCATGTGCATGCATGTGAGGATCAACTAACGAAGCATTTAGCATCTCCAAAACGGACTTCTTAACCCAAACAGGTGTATACCTAACAAAACGGGTTTTGGGAACCAATGGGACACTACGTTTAATCTTCCTAGGGTCTTTTCTAATATCAAAACAAAAACTCCTAAGGTGACCTTTCCTACCACAATGCGAACATGTGAAAACACGACGAGGAACGGGTCCTTTAGGTTGACCTTTTCTAATACCCTCGGATGTGGTTGACGCTCTAAAATAAACTATGGTTTTGGTTTTTACATTCGAACCACTAGAACAAGATAAATCGCTACCATCACTACTCGAGTCATTTAAATCATTTTTTAACTTCAAAACTTTCGACTCAAGCAAACAATTAAACTCCTCAAACTTTCGGGACTCCTTCTTTAAATTTTCAATTACTCCTAGAAGGTTATCTCGCTCCCCCTCAATGTGATCAAACTTGTCCCTAAGAGCCTTTTCTCGTGCCAAAAAATCATTAATCAAATTATTTTCCTCAACGGCACAAACCCTAGAATTTCTCAGATCCTCTAACTCTTTTTCTAAAACGAGGACTCTATCATCACTCTCATTTTTTCCCAATTTTATCATACTAAAATCATTAAACAAGGAACTAAACTTCTCATGACAAATATCTCTTTGAATTTTAAAATTTTGCAAATATTCAATCCGATTTTTGAAACCAAAATTTTCTTTCTCCAAAACTTCAATACGTTTTGCAAACTTTAAATTCAAACGATGTAAATCATCAAAGCTTAGAGAATCCATAGAGAGAGAACAAACACAGGAGATATAAACAAACATACGGGATCATAAAATAGATAAATTATATTTTCTAGCTCTGATACCAATTTGTGAATGCGGGGTGGTCCCTAAATGCGTGTGTTTCAAATCAAACCAATTTATTACCAAAAACTATCCAACTTTTAATGTGCACTAAACCAAGTTGTGAAAACTTAATTCTTACTTTAAACCAATTTTATCTTAATTAATCCTAAACATGCATCTAGTGATTAAAGCAAGTAAAGTAAAGAATACTCAGAACGCCGGATGTACGAGAAAAAACCCAAAACGAGAAAATAACCTCGGACGGTCCAAGCCAGACAATCACTATGAACAAAGGTTTTACAAAGACAGATTAGCCTTACTCAATGTCTCGATCCACACGGGCCTTGACGCTCCTCCTGATCTTCTACCGTTCTCCAATAGTGCCCACGCAGAAATTTCGTCTTTCATGATACATGCCCACAACACTCGACTCCACGAATGTCTCGTTGTCCACCAAATGGCTTTGATACGTCTACGATGTCGAACAAGAAGTCCTTCTCTTTTTTTCACCGCAAAACCCTAATGTTCAATGGTAAAATGAACCTTCTTGGTGCAGCAAGATCACTTAAACATATAAGAATTACAACTCGGATCTTTGCAAACTCTAAGGATGTGTTTATGCTTTTTAAACCTTAGAAAACATGTGCTAAACTTGTACTGGATGGTAAACTATTTTTCCAAAATGCACACTTACGAAACTCTGACGAAAACATGCTTTAAATAAGAATTAAACGCTGCCTCGAAAAATGTGTCGTTCGCGCGACATAGGTATCTCGTTCAAACGAGATCTTATGTCGTTTGAACAACGCTGCGTCGGTTTGACTTTTTGACTTTTTATTTAAAACGTCTCTTTTAAAAGAGATCCAAATAAGTCAAACTCTTGTTCGAGCTTATCAGAATAAAACGTAGTGTAAACCATTTAAAACATTTTAAAACATTTTTCTTTATAAAAATTACATCCTTATCTTTTATGAAAACAATTCCGAGCACCATTAATTATATGCATTCATACCTGAGTGATCTCGGAATGCAATTAATTTGAAGACGAATAAACTTGCACCAATTTAAACTTCGACATGATTATTTCTTTGAAGCTTTACCGCAATGTCTTCAATTTCTTCAATACGTCATAGACCAAGTGGGATCGTGACAAAATAAAATCTTCCTATGACATATTACAAACACATTTTTGTTCACGAAGTTAAGTCAAAACAATACGTGGACTCAATTGAAAATTTATGTCCTAACAAATATGAATTCATCTAGGAGTCAAGAGGAGTTGCTCGTGTACTTGCTTTTCTTTACTATTAAGGAAGTGCTCGTGTGTCCCTCAAGTGGATGAGGGGTTTCTCGTGCGACTTTTGATGTTCATTGGTGTTGCTCGTGCATCCCTCAAGTAACTGGGGGGTTGCTTGTGTACCCCTTTACAATATGTATTTACTCGTACAAGATTATGAGCCATCGCAAAATCTAAGATACACTATCCCTCGTCTTTCTTATCTCTATCATCTCAAATCTTACATGATCTTCTCTTGCATGACCATTAAAATCTTCCCTTATAAAAAAATTACTCACTTACATGTATTTCTTGAATTATTTCATCCATTTGTTCCCAAAATCAAACTTTTGTGTGTTCATCTGATCCTACTTTGGGTGCATAAGCACTAATAATATTGATTATGTTTTCGTTTGATACAAATTTTATAAGTATAAGTCTATCGTCTCTCCTAATAACAGATAAAGTATCTTCTTAGGGTTCTTATTTATTATAATGCCTTCTATATTTCAATGTACGTGTTTGCATGTATAATATAATTTAAACCTCGTATTCTCTATATTTCTAAATTTCTCACCGAGACTGACCCATTTAATTTCTTGTAAAAAATTATGTAAGCTTTTCTTCTCATATTTCATTATAGTATCTACTAACTCCATTCACGTTCCAGTCAATGTCCCTATATATCAAGTAGCTAATTTAATTCTACTAACTATTTAACCCCCCCCCCCCCCCCACACACACACACACACACAATGTTCATATTGGTGTCGGAATCCTTTTTATTTCTCATCGCACTTGCCTATTTTTCAGATTATCGGGTGGCAAACACATCTCCCCTTGATCATTTTTTAGAGACACCCAGTGACAAGCATAACACATCACTTAAGGGGAATGCCCTAAGCATTAGCACGTATATCCTTGGGATTCATGTTCATAAGGATCTGACAAAGTTTTACGCTTGTTGTCAGTTACCTAACGCAACCCTATGCCTTTATTCAAACTTGGAACTGACAATGTGTAAAATAAATATAAGAAATTAAACACGCATAAGCAAAGTTAGAGTTTGACATATGACATGCTATTAATAACGGAACCTTTACACAATCATTTGTCACGTAACATTCCATTATATATATATATATATATATATATATATATATAATAATGCTCCTGTGCAGACTAGTCCGCATTTTAAGAATGCGCACCGGACATGTGTCACCTAACGGTGCCCCTAGAAATTATCGCCTAAATTATAGGCACTCTCTCTCTTTTCTGGGCTCACCGCCAGGTGACACGAGTTCGGTTTGCATTCTTAAAATGAGGACTAGTTCGCACAAGAGCGGGACTATATATATATATATATATATATATATATATATATATATATATATATATAGAGAGAGAGAGAGAGAGAGAAAGAGAGAGAGTCAGGCTCCTGTACATACTAAACGGTACATACCGACAGTGCATACCACTGGCGCGGATCCATTTTATAAATGATTTTGAGTTGAGTTTTTTTATATAATGTTTAAACATTTCAATACGCTCATATATTAAAAGTTCTGAAAGTTTGGCCCTTTTTTTTAAAATAGCAAAAAATGTTATTTTTAGTTGATTTTTCTTTATATGGACCTATTGAAATGTTTAAACATTATATGAAAAAATTCAACAAAAAAATAATTATTTTACTATTTTAAAATTTTGATATGCACCGTTGGGATGTAATATTTAGTATGTACAGGAGAGTCTCACTATATATATAGTAAATAAATGAGTTATAAAATACGAGTCACATTATAACTAAAAGACCACCATTTTTTTTCTAAAAAGGATAATAATTACCAATATAAAAGTAGCCTTTTTCCCTAATACTCTCTCAAATAATTGATGGACTACAACGTTAGATATGCAAATCTCAAAGGTTTTATTGAGTTTTGATAATTTTTTTAGCAAAAAACACAGATATTTTAAAATTATTTTTTATCTGTTATTTTAAGCCCAAAATCTACAAGTATTTTCCAGTAAAATATGGGATACGTCACAAATTTCATAACAAGATCAACCATTTTAAAATGGATAAATAGTAGCAAATACTAACTGAAGTTAATTGTTCAATATCAGGCTGTAAAAACAAAAATAAAAATAAAAAAGACCCCATTCTGCATGACTCTACAATGGTTAAAGTGCCTGAGTAAAGGTGTTCTTAACCTTAGCTTTAAACAAGAGGCGTGATTCACATACGCTCAATCTTGATACAAAAATCCTACTAGTCAACCGGATATCAACTTACTATTTAGTGTCAGGTTTGCAAATTATAGATTCACTCTTTTACCAGCGAAAAAACGTTGATTTAAGGATATATTGCCAGAATCCTTAATTGTTGAAAAAATTACCTGATTCATTGAGACTTTTGTGAAAAGTTGTTAACTATTTCTACCATTTACAATTCTCTCTATGACACAAGAAGAATGTTGATCATGGTTTAGTTGTACATGAATAGTCATCAAGTAATAAACATATTTTTTTTATAAAAAAATACGGTAAAGGTCATGTTCCTTCCTATATTTGAATTTTTAGAATAATGCTTTTTAAGTTTATAAATCTAGTTCCTGTGGTACAATAACATTTATTTATGTAGTCTCTTTGGAGTTAGAAGTTCATTTTTTTTGTCCGCACCAGCGGCACCATTTTTCACCATTTTTCATGATGCTTTTTAGTACATGGACTAAATTTATAAAATTATGTGGAGTGTCCTATTTTTATACACGTTGAGAATTATGAGGGCCTTTCTCCCAAACCCCCTTCTTTTTATTGTGTGCAATGGTAATCTTAAGAATGTGATACAATAATCCCAAGGGGTTGATTGAGTGGTTAATCACTCATGACTAAGGGACTTGCACTCCAAAGTCATGAGTTGGATTCTCCCGCGCCAAGAAGTAATATCTATTTCTCAAGCCTTGTTCGGGATGGAGGGAATAGTCAGAGGTGCGCACAAGCTAACCCGGGATGAATCACCCTCCATAACCAAAAAAACAAAAAAAGAATGTAATACAATACAATAAACCACAACATTAGTCTCATATACAGGAAAATCTTATGGCTTTAGAAACCTTTGAGCATGTCCAAAAAATATTCACTCCATGCATTGTTTTTACTTCGTTGGCAGTGGCACCTATCATCCCTTTCTTCAAGCTAACCAAACCTCACGGAGAAGATCGTATCTCGCATTTGAACCAGTGTAATCTTTTCGGTCCACATGTACGCCATTTCCATTTCCATTTGTTTTAACAGTAAGAGATGAAGGCAACTTGTCAATTATAGATGTTAGGGGAGAATCGAGTTCCTCCAGTTCTTCGTCGCTCGTATATCCTTTCCTCTGTATAACAGATGCGTTTCTAGCCAACTGAGACTTCCCACCTGCCTCTGAAACTTTCTCTGCCACATCAGCAGATGAAGGGGGTTTGTACACAACTGGGGCAGCTGCGTAAGGGAAGCTGGTGGTGGTCTCTCCTGACAATCTTCTCTCTATGATACACTGAACAAACATAAACAACCATACATGTGATTCAGCAAAAAAAAAATTCACAATAACTACTAATTTTGAAGACCTGATATAGTAGTTTTATGTGTGCGTAAGAGGAGGGAGCATTCTTGACTTATAAAAACTAGGGGTATTTTGACTTTATCCACCATATAGTTATCATTATTTGACGTTACCCACCATTATATTTTTCTTTAGACTTTACCACACATTTTGAAATTTAGCGATGAAAAAAATGTTGCAAAAAGTGAAACAAAGCGTCGCTAAATGTCAAAATGGGTGGTAGAGTCTACAAGAAAAATAAAATGGTGAACAAGGTCAAATAATAATAACTAGATAGCTAGTAAAGTCAAAATGCCCTTAAAAATTATAGGAGTTTTATAATGTAATCAAAGGATTGGTTTTTTTTAGCTCTCATGTGATCTCAAACATGCTTATGATCAAGGTCGAGTAGCTTAATGTTTTATATAGTTTACTTATTATAAGCTTCTCAAACCGAGCTCAATTAACGGGTCTTTCAATATTAGGTCCTTAGAGAGAGAAGATTACTAAATAAGGTCTAGATACTTATAGCGATTAGGATGTTGTTCATATGTCTCAAGTTCAGGATGCTGTCCAGCTATCTCCAGATTAAACGTAAGACGTGTGATTTATCTGGACATCCCAATGTTACATTTCACTAACAATTATTATTATTATTATTATTATTTTGTGAAGTAAAAAACCATGTAAGAATATTTACAAGTGACTTTTCTATAATTTTTCTAAGCTTCCTCGAAACAAGTAAGTCCGTTTCATTTATTCTACAAAGGGGTCCCACGCAAGACTCGACTGGACTGATTGCAAGTAAAGCTCAGAGTAGCCAGTTTAAAGTTGCAGCCACATGGCCAACACCCCTACTGTGTGTGTGTGAGGGGGAAGGGGGAGTTCATCAGCAGCAAGTGACTTAATAAACACAAACGGGTTTCATTAGACATGTCATTGTGTGGAAAAAATAATCAAATCTATGGATTCATAACTCTAAAAGCATCTCTTTCACAATTTGCAAACAGCATATTGGACCCACCATAATAAATAGGCTACACTTGCTAAAACAGCCGAACTGATGTTTAAATGAAACCCGTCCAAAATTAAGAGTCATGGGAGAAAGTAACATTTTTAACAAAATTTCAATTATATCACAAGAAATGGCCAAAATTAACATCTACTTGCGTTTGTGAATTTTGGCACATTGATTTTCAAAATACTCTTAATTAGGGATGTCCTAAGGAGGAAAATGGGACTCTTAATTATATACGATGGAGGGAGTAATATAATATATGTTCATTGTACAATTGCCCAAAGCAGAGTAGAGCATTCAGTTAGAGTTGAATGGTCATGTCATCTAGCCTGATACTTTTAAGGCTTTATCAGAAGACGATACCGAATTATTGACATTTAAGACTTTATTATCTTAAGCAAGTTTCTCTTTTGACCAGTAGCTTTATAAACATGCATGAAGCTATATGGGACCCAGAGCTCACATGTTTTATCAAAGACATTGTGGGAAGAAATTTAAAAGGTCAAGATATTCAAACCTCGGCATTTAACGCCTCTAATACAGTTCCTGGAACAGAATCTGGGCAGAACTCATCTGGAGTAAAGTTGCAGAGTATTCTCTTAAGCAATGGAAGACTAATTGATGGACATACCTATATAATATGGCACAAGTTAAGCGTAAGAGGGTTACACAGAAATTTATGTCATACGAGTATCTTTTATATAAATGCAAAAAGATTATAAAATGAACCTCTGTTCTGACTGATCGGTCCATAAGCATGTCTTTGGGTAGCATTAAAAGATCACTCAGGGCATTAAGAAGATGGAAGCATTTTAGCTCAGCACCCCCACCCTGGTTGTCATCATTCTCACTGCTATGCTGATCATCTTTAACAGTATCATTAGCATCCATGCCAAACAAATCAGTTAGCCATCTAGACCAATTGCCAACCTGCATAGAGAGTACCTTCCTAGTAAGTCACTATTTGAGAGTTGAACTTTGAAAACACACTAATTTCAATGTAATCAATGGGCAAGATCATAACTTAATAAATTATTATGGTACATGGTACATTGGTTTTAGGAATACAACTCCTAATTTGAGATGGAAGGAATGACATTTTGAAGCATAAACATTTTTTATTGGTAATTTGGCACCCGCTTAGAGTACGATTTTTATTTTGTTTGGACCCCTTCTCTGTTACTGAATGGGTCCCTGGAGATAATATTCAATGACAAGGTATCGGAATCCATTTTTCTTTACTTAAAAAAAGGCAGAATAGTCTAGTTATGCAAGTTGAGAAGTACCAAAATCAAAATTACCCATAAACATATTATGTGAATATACCACAATTCATTGTAGATCAGAACTGTCTTGAACACTTGGGCCCTGTTTAGTTGTGGAAAACAATGCTGTTTTCCAGGAAAAAATTCCAAATTTTTTCCACAAACATGAGAAATTAGAAATTGCGTTCAAGTTTGATATTTTTCAAAACAGAAAATTGAAAAACAATTTTCTAGATTTTCAAGGAAATTAAAAAACCACTTTAACAAGTTTTTCACCAATTTTCAGACTCCCCGAAAATACATTTTAATCCTGAACTTTTTATAATTTATATCTAGACCCTTAACCTTTTAGTAAATTACATTCTAATCTCTTGCCTGTTTGGTTATGTTTTCAGAAAAAAATAGTTTAAACGCTGTTTCTAGAACAGTTTTGTAAATTGATTTTCAAGTGTTTTTCAACATTTGCAAGCATTTGGCAAAGTAGATTTAAAATCAGTTTTGAAAAAGTTAACTAACACAAACATTGCTATATATTATGTATATAATATATAACACATACATTAATATATTGCTCATATACGTATACATATATTATGTATTTTGATATATACATAGACAAACAAACACATACATATATATATGAGAATATGCGCACACATATAATATGTATTTGTACATATATACATGTATAATTTTCTTATAGTATCTTACACATTCATACATAAATAAGTAAATAAATGTCCGAGCGCGCGCACACACACAAACATATATAAATATATATGTTTGTGTGTGTGTGTGTGTATGGATATATGTATATATATCTATACATACACACACAGACATACATATATATACATGTATGCATATACACACACACACATATATATATATAACAAGGATCTACGACGAGCAGGGACGGAGCCAAGAGGGCTGGCAGTTTTTGACACGATAACCCGTTTATGGTAATAACCCGAAATGACCCGAACTTGACACGATTAGCTTGTATAGATTTAAGAGTACCCAAAACTTATACTCAAATAAAAATCAACGCGACCCGAAAATGACACGACTAATCCGAATTGCCACCCCCCCGAGAGTGGGCTCGAGACCCCACTTTTAAAAAAAAAAAAAAATAGAAAAGTAGGTATATAATAATATATTTGGGGTAAAATTCAAAATAGTAAAGTTTTTGGGTTATTTTTACAAAAAACAAAGTAGCCCAACCCAAGTCTTATAAACCTAAAAAACCCAAATCGGAAGTAGAGAGTTGTTATTTCGTGAGCCATTTCCTCTCTTTTCCTCTCATTTCCGGAGCCATTTCCATCCCAAATCACCGGCAAGGCAAGGCAGCACCAACAGCAATCGAAGGCAGCACCATTTCCTCTCTTTTCCTCTCCCGTCTGTTTTGCTGCAGCAGCAAAAACAAACGAAGACAGGTAATTTTTTTTTTCACTTTCGCCAGTTTATTTGATGCATTGCTGTTTTATGAAGGTTAGTTTTTATAAGATATTAATTTTGTGTTAAGTTGGTTATGTTTATTTAGTACATATGTTAAATTTATTTGATTGGCTGTATTTGTATTAATTTTATGCCATCCATTTTTTGGGGAATATTAATGAACCTAATTTTTTTTGTCAAATCAGTCAACTTATGGAGAGATTTTTTAAAAGAAAATTGGAGTCGACATCAACACCACATATTGAGAGCAATATAGAACCAGATGAAATTATTTTGGAGGATTTTCATGCCGATCCCGCCCTACGAACTCCAATTGCTCGTAGCAGTCCTAAGTTGGAAGATAAACTCCGTCGAGCCTATTTACAAAAGAGACCTTGTCAACCTTGTGGCCACATGTTCCCGTATAAAACTATGGGCAAACAATTGCGACGTTTTAACCCTGCTTGGTTTATTGAATTCTCTCCTTGGCTAGAATATAGCACCACTACTAATGCTGCATATTGTTTGTGTTGCTATCTTTTCAAGCAAAATGTGGGTGACCAAGCAAGTGGGGATGTATTTGTGGGAGAAGGGTTTTCTAATTGGACAAAAAAAAAGAGATTTGTTACTCACGTGGGAGGTCCTAATAGTACCCATAATCGGGCTTTGAAAGCATGTGCGAATTTAATGAACGAAAGTCAACACATTGAGACAATTTTACCCAAGCAATCGGACAAAGCTCGTATGGATTACCGAATACGACTAAGTGCATCAATCAACTCTATTAGGTTTCTTTTACGCCAAGGGCTTGCATTTCATGGTAGCGACGAATCGGAAGAGTCAAAAAATAAAGGGAACTTTCTTGAACTTATGAAATTTTCTCGTGATTTAAATCCGGATATTAGAGTCGTTGCATTGAAAAATGCTCCTTCAAACCACACATTGACATCACCAGATATTCAAAAAGATATTGTTAATTCGATTTCAAGTGAGATTGTGGACTTCATTATCAAAAACATCGGAGATTCATTTTTTGCAGTTTTAATTGACGAGTCCTGTGATGTGTCGATTAAGGAACAAATGGATGTCATATTGCGCTATGTTGATAACAGTGGAGAAATTATGGAGCGCTTTATTGGTGTAGTACATGTTGAGGATACAAAAGATGGTTGTGGACTTTCTTCTCTTGCAAAAAAGATGGTTGAGATAAAGAAAAGTGAGGTATTTTCGTTGGTTTATCTGTTTGTGACTTTGGCGTTGATATTACCGGTTGCCACAGCCACCGTGGAAAGGGTGTTTTCGGCTATGAATCTCATAAAGACTTCATTGCGCAATCGGATGAAAGATCAATGGAAAAATGATAGCAGGATCGTGTATGTGGGAAAAGTTGTATTCACTGTTATTGTTAATGACCGTATGATTCAACGCTTTCAATCTATGAAAAGTCGTCGAGGACAATTGTAGTTGTAATTATGGCACAAATTTTTCAATCGAATATTTAGTCTTTTTTGTTATGCTTGTTAATTTTTATCTTAAAAATTTTGTAGCCCCCCCACATATGAAAATTCCTGGCTACTTCCCTGACGACAGGTGCCCAAAAACAGGTGCCCGTGGTGGACCATTTTTTTAAAATACCAAAAAAATGTTTTAGTTTTTATTTTTCTGTTTTGTTTAAAATTTCAGGGGACTTGTAAAAAAATGAACTCAAAATGCATTGTTTTGCTTTCTTAAAAAAAAGGGTCAAAATATGCAAGATTTTAAACTGTTAAAAAAACTGACATATATTTTACCCATTTTTTTAAAATAGCAAAACAACGTATTTTGAATTGATTTTTTTTTTTACAAGCCCCCTGAAATGTTTAAACAACACAAAAAAGGGTATTTTTAAAAAATAGTCCGTCACGGACACCCGTTAAAAGAGCACTGATCACAGAAAGGCTCTCTCTCTCTCTCTCTCTCTCTCTCTCTCTCTCTCTATATATATATATATATATATATATATATATATATATTGTCATGACATTGTATGTGTAATACTTAATAAAAAATTGTGCATACAGGAACCAATTGTATAACATGTATAAGGTATTATACATGTACTGACAATACTATTTAAAATATATAGATCTTAATATATTATTAATACTCGCACCCACATACACATGTATATATACTTGTACATCTTTGTAACTATATATACATGTATATACTACATAATTGTAAATATATTGTATATTATATATTATACATATATAATATATGTTTATGCATTTTATAAGGATTATTTATTGAAGTATAAATGAATGAAAATACGGTGACCGAACCATTCTAAGTTCAAAAACAAGTTTCTGAAAACAGCATTGTGCTGTTTTCAGAAAACAGTGTTTTAAACACTACTTTTAAAACACGGTTTTAAAAAACATGTTTGACAAACGCAAACTCTTGTCAAAATTGTGTTTGTAAACAGAAAACAGTTTTTAAACACATAACCAAACGGACTTAATTTTCTAAAAAATACAGTTTGTCTTTGAATTTCCTCGCCCCTGAATTTTCTATAATTTTTTTTAGACTTTTCAACTGTATATAAATTACATTTGGACCCTCAATTTTCTGCTGAACTTTGTGTAAATTACATATGACCCCCAATTTTTCTATAATACATTTTGAAAACAATAATTTATTTGTACCATATGAACGCATTTTCTAGCTTTCTAAAATTTTCCATGGAAAGTGAAAATTACAAATGGAGATCAAAATTGAAAATAGAAAACAGAAAACAATTTTCCACAGCAGGGTGTTCGCTTTTGCACATTGTTGCCAAATGAGTTTCATTCTTGGCGTTGACCGCATTAACGTCAATTTCTCTCATACCAAATTTGATTTTCAAATGGATACATACATTGATTTTGAGATGAAGGCAGTAGTACTGAGAGGAAACTCAACCTCACTCATTAACTGGTGAGAGGGTCAAGATTATCCAGCAATGGATCATGCAGTTTTTTGTTACGATATCTTTAATGAACTACAATAGCTGGATGACATTGAAGTGAATACGTTATCTGTTTTTGTTTTAGTCCAAGTCTAAGGTGAATATGATTATAAGATACATACAGAATTTTTAAGTTGTGCACCAGACCCAAAGCTCAGGTCCCCAGCTGGAATAGGCAACACCTTCGGATCTACTATAGGATCAGAGACAGGATCAGTTGGGATCTCGTTGGCCGACTCACGGAGAATAGCATTGAACATGGCAACATCAAGTCTGGCAACACAATGTTCCATTACCTGGCCAAAAATATTAATCTGATCAATGACGCAAACATCAAACGGTCATAGCACATTTTTTATCTGCAAAAGAAATTGAAACTATGTTCGAGGAGGAACACATCGTAAATCACATACCATTCTTGCCAAAACAGGCAAGCAACCACATTCATGGCCCCCAGCTCGAACTGGACAAAGTCTTTTAAAAGCATCCTGGAAAGCATTTTTCCATAGGTTAATGGAAAATCCACCCTGCTGCTGGTCACCCAACGCAGGTCCTAATAACCGTCCAGCACTTTTATAGTTGTTCATATTGGCAACTGAAGATTGCATATTAGGTGTCAAGGTCTGAACCAACAAGAAGTTAGTCAGCACAAACGATGAAACAGCTTACAATAAACCTGAGTAACATATTAAAATTTTGAGATATGATTATATATGTGATGAAATGATTATTTGGGGCTTGAGCCTACAGCTTAAACACTGAGAAGATGCAATCAACCAGGAGGTCATGTTCTTTAAGCCACTTCAGCTTATCAAAAGATGAAAAGGAGGATAATTGAGTTTTTTGTTAATATGATTACTAGCATTCGCTTATATGAATCAAATTTAATAGCAAAAACATTAGTAAAGTAGGCTTTAAAGTCTAAACCTGCCACCATATTGATTCAACTATCCGAGAGAAAATCCACGATTCAACTTTCTCCAATGCAGCTGTGAAGGTTCTTGTCTCTTGCCAATCCTCAATGAACTCCATAAAATCAGGCTTATTTGGTTGTCTACTACCAGAACTACACTTCCATTTCAATGATGAAGACTTCCCTTCGCTTTTCTTTCCACCACCATTTGACTCGAATATCCTTGTAAGAGAACTTGATTGACATGAATTGCCAAATGCTTGAGTGATAATTTCCCTCAGTACAACAGTGTTTGACAACCAGAAAGTTAACCTATTAGTCAAAGTAACAAGAACATTCATCAGTCCATTATAAATTGAAACTTTCTACAAGAAACCCGCAAACAACACCCCACCCCAACCCCCCAACCCATCCCAAAAAAATTGCATCATATTGCAAAGACCCTGTCATTTTTATTTTTTTATGCATTAGAAACGATTCATCTCTTTCCTTTTACTTTTTTTTTTTTGCACTTTGCCAGTTTACCCTATGTTGAAACCAGTTTCAACATTTTTCAACACAAAGAAGCAATTGTTCACATACCTTGGAACATCATTACCACAAGACTTGGCTATCAAAACAAGCCCCGATACCGTGTTTCTAGCAATTGTAGCCCGCTTTTCCTGAGACCAATGTTTACAAGAATGAATATATAGTCTAGAAAGGCGGCGAGCTGGTGTGTGCACCTTGTGCGCTGAGCTTCCATGCTCTGGTACCACTGAATATAGAGAGATTTCAAGAGCAGCAACTTCTCTCAACTCCTCTTCAAGTTTCTCGATTCTCATTTCCATTTCCGCAATCTTCACCGTACTGTCTCCATGCTCAACATTTTCTTCAGCATTGACTGTTTCATCATCACTTTCAATACTTTGAGAATGATTTGAAGCCTCATCCAAGATATCTAATTCCTTTACCTCTTCAAGAAGTTTTTCGTCGATTCCCTCCGAGGAATCGGATGAAGGTTTTGGATGGACTTTCATATTTTTCGGTTTGCTATCAGATAAATTATTGGCCGTCATTTTAGAAGTCGCTCTACTGACTTTTGTGTCTTTCTTTGGAGTATTATGTGATGCCTTGATCTGTAAATTTTTTGTTCCCTGGTCATATTTCACTCTTGGTTCATGGGAAGGGCTTTGAGAGGAGTCCTTCGTAAGACTTTTCGAAACTCTTGAGGCTCTTTCTACTTTTTCCTCCTCAGCAGTTTGTGAACCCCCATGGGAGGATACAGAGTCGGTTATAGTCCCGGAATCTGATTCTTCTTCCATCCCCTCTTTAGATTCCTTCTCCGTATCACTAGAGTGATCATTTAGTTTATCCTTGTTTTCTTTGTCAACCATTTCCAGGGTTGCTGAACCATGAGATGCTGCCTCCGACCTGTCGACTTTATCCACATTATCTATAACCACTTCTTCATTAACTTCAGAGGTATCTGTGCCTGGGTTTGAATCACTTACTAAAATGCTGGAATCTGGTTTAGCAGATGAAGTTTTAATACCATTTTCTTTTGCTTTCATAGTGTTGATGCCATTCTCTTGTTGCAGTTTATGGTCTCTTCTTTCGGATCTTGAAACCCGCTTAGTTTGATTATTGTTTGGACTTCTCTTCTTGTCTATCCCTTTCATGCTTAATATATTTCACCCTTTTCAACTGCAATCAAAATAATCAACTCCGATGAGGGAGAAAGTAACGATCAGCTTAAAAAACAATCAAAAATTAAAATAGCCTATAGACTTTAAGCTCTTATAATATGGCATTAACGGTCAAGAATTGACACTCATTGTGCCTTGTCAGATGTGGATATGAGTTCCTAAATCCCAAGTCTATGGTTCAATGTGTGGTGAACAAACTGACACACTAATACACAAGCCACTCATATACAAGTGGGCTTTAAACACACAGTAGATTAGTAGAAGTATACTAAAATTGAGTGAAGATAGGTAAACAATGTAGGAATGCATAGCATAACATCAAACATGGAACTCTTTTTAATATATCTACATAAACAAAACTTCCATATCAAATGTACTTAGGCCATCCACAATGGGAGCCCATAAATTTATGGGTTTATGGGATGAGTTAACGGGTGAGTGCCACAATGCAAATCCGTTAAAAATTGACGTGGGACGGGAAACTTTCTTGCGTCTGGGTCAGAAGGACAAAAGTTGTCCTCCTGGTCTACGTGGCAAATTTGCAAATTGCACAATATAGCCGATAAAAATAATATACTACTAAACTAAACTCACCAGGCGGGCAATTGTTTTGCGCCTGGGCACGGGTGACATGAGGCGGACAACATTCTCCCGCCTCTGACGCACTATGGGATCCCTTATCCATCCTCTCCGTTTATGGGACTCCAAACGGATCCCCTCCAATTTATATCAAATTTTCTGCCCATTGTGACTCATTTTCAGCTAAACTAAAGGATCCACAATGGTATTAGAGGACCCATTGTGGATGGCCTTAATACATTTTGAAAAGGAAAAAAAAGGGAACTTTTATTACTTTGCCCCCAAGATAATACTATAATTAGACATAATCTTTGCTTTGCAATAATTAGACTTAACCCCCCGCATGAGCATCCTATCTTATTGGAATCAATAACACATTGGCTTTCAAACTAGATTGGCTAATGATTAGGGAAGCAACTAAAGTTCAATTTTAGATCTAAGTTTGTTTTTCTAATACTAGCTTACTCATCACCAACTTGGAATCAAAAAGGACCCATCATTACAATAAAAATGCAATGAAATTGAAACTTAAATCTAGACCGATAGATACAACAAGCAGGAAAAATTGGCTCCTCACGTCCAATTCAAACAATACACATAGGCTTACAAAGATACAATCAATAACACGAGCGTAATCGAAGTTGAGAAGAATTCAACTGGAATATTTATTTTTTTGGGGGGGTGGGTGTAAGTTTAATGTAAGTTAGAGAACACTTAACAGTTACTAGTAAATAAAATCTGTTAAATGCATATCAAGAAGCACACGATCTCCTAAAAAACTGAAGCAATAAAAATTACAAACCAGCAATGAACAGGTAGAGAAAGTAAAGTTGAGGAGAAAGCGACAAGATCTCGGCTTTAAAGTAAAAAAACAAGCTTCGCGTCGTAGGATCTGGAAAGACGAAAAGCCAACTGACAAAACAATAAAAGTAAAAAAGTAGATAGAGAAAGAAAGCTGTTGTTGTCACACCTACACGGTAATTTATAAAAAACGGAAAGATTAAATTTGGAGTTACCTTACTTGGCAAAAAACTGAAATGCTAAATGTTCCTCCATTTCTGAGCAGTTATAAAATCGTTGGGGATTATTATCTATGTTCTGGAAATGAAATCCACTGATGATGTGCAGTCTCTTTCCCAGCTGTATTTGTTCAGTCTCTTTCGCCTGAGAGTGATGGAATTGAAGAGGTGAGTGATGGATAAATAATGAATGACAGTTTTGTTTTAGTGCGGGAAGGGAAGGGAAGGGAAGAGGTATTTAAAAGGTGGGGTTTTAATTAGCTGTACGTACGGCTGGGGTGACCGGGGGAGGTTGTCGGTGGTGGGCACTGACCGGGAGTTGCCTGTTACGCTACGCGTCATTATTATTATTTTTAGCTAAATTGGACCCAACTATTCCAACGTTATTGTCACTATCCGAAATTTCCCTGAACCCACTTCTTGCAGCTTTTTCGGTACCACGATCCAAAAAATGCCCATCTCTCGCAACCTTTAAGAAAATAGTGATGTACCACAATCGGAAGATTTGGTTAGGGTTGCTCAAATCTTGAAAGGATTTTAAAATAATGTCACTCACCAACATATATCACTAGTCGAGGGTTGCTCAAAAATCTTGAAAGGATTTCAAAAACAACCTGACTCGTCAACATGTGTGATAAATGCATCGGATTAGTGTTAAATGCAAATAAATTTGTTTGTTTAATATATTTTTGAATCAAATATCAAAAAATTTTACAAACATATTTTAACATACATTTAGTTTAAGCTTTTTATTTTGTATCAAAAAGTCTATTATTCTCTTATCTTTAAAGGTCCGCGTCAGCAGCATAGTAAAGTCTTTTTGGCATGGTGAAGAACTTTTTGGTGCAAAATAAAAAGATTTTGACTAAATGTGTATTAAAAAAATTCGAGGGACTATTTGGTATATGTCCCCCTATTTTTTTATGAGTAGCATATTTTTTCGTTTTTTGTTTTTTACTTTAATACATTATAAATTTTCGATTTTAAATTTTAATACAACTTAATCAGTTTATTAGAGTTCATTACATTTTTCATCACGAAATGTTAAAATTTCGTAACTAAAAGTGATCTTTTGTAACATCTCGATTCGGATTTATGGGTTGCCCATGGTCAACTCGGTCCAACCCGAACATTAGGTGTGAAGTGCAATGAGGCACCCTAAATAATGTTACTAGTCAAATTTTATTTAATGAACGTTTCACTTGTTTAACATGTGATTCCAATTTAAATCAAATTACGTGAGGGACCCGTGGGAAGCATCCCCAAAATTCAAGCATATAGAGCTACTAATGTAAAAATAAAAGAAAGCGTACTTGAGCAACGCTCCCAAAAAAAAAAGATGAATCGCACTCTCGTGGAACCCCAACTCACCTCTCATCTAAAGGCGCGCACCTATTCGCGACCTCAACTTTTAGTTAAATTACCCCCATTTATTAGCACAACCTAACTTATCATAGGCCTAGCCTATACCCACGAGATCTACCTTCCTATCAAAACCCAAGAATCCACTCTTTCGAAACAAACTTAAGTATTCATTTTCAAACATATATGCCTTATTAGGCTTAATGGATTCCGGTTATTAATTTAACCAAATATAAATTCCGGGTATAGGCCTAGCCTATACCCACGGTTATTATAAAAATATTAATATTTTTATAAGTCTCGTGCCAAACACAGACCATTGATTCATAACATTGAATATTAAATATATTAATTTTTTTAAATTTAATATTCATATTTTTATGAGTCTCGTGCCAAACACATGTCAATGATTCATAACATTGAATACTAAATATATTAATTTTTGATATTTTGATTAATGAGTCTCGTGCCAAATACATGCCAATGACTCATTACGTGAAATATCAAATTTATGTCCATTCTAAAGTTTTTATTATATAGATTTGATCAACTTTAAAATTATTGATTAAATATTGAATTGTCCAATAATGCGTTTGTGTGTCCTCTCTTTTTGTAATGGGAGAAAACATATACCGGTCTAGGAAGTAATTTATCAAAAAATTTAGGATGAGTTTTCCTAGACGGACACCCTTGAGAATCACCCACCAAAGTGAAAATAGGCTCGGGTGCATTAATAGTAGAGGAAGCACCGTCATGACTTTTTCCAACATACTCACCATCATTCAAAATGGGATAGGTAACCGTCTTATGAACCTCCTCAGATGCGTTCTCTAAAGAGATTTGGGCCTCCCGTGCTCGTTCGAGATCATCCTCGAGATGGAATACACGTGTCGACTAGACACCGTGTTGGTCAAGTCATATTTTTCCCTTTTTAGCTCATCATTATCTTCCTTCAACTCATAAATCCGAACAGCTAGATCCCTATTTGATCTTTTTGTTTTCATGGTCTCGGTAAACTACTATATAAAATCTTTTTGGAGCTCACTTTCATCTCCGTTCTTAACCTCACTCTCATCTTCATTCGACTCATCGTCGAAGCTCTCATGGATGCTATAATCGTGGGACAAAGTGGGTAAATTCACACGAATAGTGAAGGCAACATTCATCCTTTGTCCTAACTTTTCGAAGCTCACTTTCATCGTCCTATTGGGTATACCTTTAAAAAAATTCATTCGTCCTATTTGTATTTATTATGCACCGTTAACACACTTGCTAAATATTTTTCACAACTCGGGCTCTGACCCGTTTACTTTTCTCTCCTTCATGTATATATATAATACTACAGGTGTCCTACCGCATGGATGCCGGATGACCTTCTATCCAGAGTCTTGGGAGCCGCGACAGGTGCGGACTGTTGCGGGATGTAGCATGTAGTCGCTTCCTCCTTTGAAATAAAATCTAGGTAGGATTCATGTTGTATATCGGGTTTGTACCCAAGGGATATTTATATACATGTTTATATTTATTCCATTTCAGTTATTGTATTGGCTGTGACCCGACAGCTTATTCGGGTCTACTTTTTGTAGTATATTCTGTTGTAGTTATTTATTTCATTTTATTCTAGCATTTCATTTCTCATAGTTCTTTCATGCATCTTTCTTTCTTTTATTAGTAGTGTTAGTTTGTTGTCTGTTGCATATTTTATTTAATTTTAACATCTCGCTTGTATGATACCGGGTAGTTAGTCCTATATTATATTGTACGTGACAAAGAGGAAGGAATCACTCGAATGCGCATTGGGAAAATTCAATAATACAATATAGAATCAAACGGCAGAAAAGAGACTCTAACTACGTGCACAGACAATTACTTTGTAACTACATACATACTTATACATTAATGCATGGGACCGTTTTATTCTAAAACGTTATTTATTCCAATTAATTCACCTTAACCTTATGAAAGAGTCCCCTTTTTATTTGACTTGACATGTATTTTCCGATTTAATGCACCCAGTTAAAACTTAAATAAAATACTAATTGTTTAGAGAGAATACTTCCTTCACCGAAATTATCCATTTACTCATGCCGAATTTACCTTAGTATTTTCCCTTGAAATTCACCTTTGAACACATGCACGCACAGAGTTAAAAAAATACTTATTTTCGTTGAAGACCTTTCATAAATACACCATTGTGTCAATTGTGGGTCAAACCTCCTTATGTTGCTTAATAACCCATTTGATCACTTCACTTTACCATTCCTTTACTTTATGGACATTAGTCAATTTCTCACTTTACTTGTCCATTTTATCTTTCAATCGGAACACGTATTAATTTCATTCATGTTATGTTGTCTTTCTTATATTCATTACACAACCCATTTCTTGACATGTTCCACTTTTCTCATTATCTTTTCTCGGAATCTTCCAAATATCCGCATAGTTTAACGGGCGGGTTCCACACCACCGGCTATGCTACCATATGCTCTGGCCAGTGATTTTGAGTCTTTCATTCCAGGATCCCGGACCCTTCTTAATTATTTCCGGTGTCATCCGAGTCGATATTAATGTGTTTTAATATATTTCAAATCACATTATTACAGTTTCTACCGGCTAAAGTCAAAACCCAGGGTTTCACCCCACCTTGTGTTACACTTTAAAAATCATTATTTCTTGTCCTTTACCCACGTACGTTGATTTTATTCCAAAATTACTTACATTTGGGACTATTCGTGTAACATCATTTTCAACATTTTTATTTCATAAAAATGTTTCACTTTACGTAAAATTACCATTTTACCCATTTATTTCCAAACTTGCATTTTTTCCCAATTTCACAAGTGTTATTTTCTCAAAAACATCAGTAAGTTATACACGCCAACTTTTCAAATATTTTTAACTCACTAACACTTATTTAACTCTTTGGAGTAACAAAATTTACAAGTTGGAAATCTTTTTATTTCATTACTTTCTTTCTCTAAGAAATCATTAAACATTTGAATACTACTTTATAAGAAAAACACCATTCTCCCTTATTAACATATGTAGTCTTAAATCCATACAGCTATCACTTTTTCACACACTTTAAGGGTTGAAATCTCTATTTCCTTTATTCCAAGTTAAAACTCATTAAAACCTCCATTAAACTTGTTAATATGCCTACCATCAAAATACTACAAGTTTATATACATGGAAATAAGGATTTTAAGTCCAAAATGTCAAGAAAAATGAGTTTAACACATGACTTATTCAAGAAATTTCATAACATTTGCAACAACATGCTTTTCAAGACTAAAGACATACTTGATCTTTCAAAACTTGAATAAATGCCTATCTTTGTGAAAATCCCAAATTTTACAAGAAAATATTGAAGCATACGTTCATTAAATATCTTTGACAAGATAAATATTATTTCAATATTTTTATTCTATAAAAATGTTTAACACCAAGTTTTCTTGAAATATATCATTTTACTCAGCATTCTTGAAATTCTTTATAAGCTTTTTTACACTAACCATTATAAATACTTTCATAAATTATTCATGCATTTGACTCTTAAACCCTACACACAAAATCAAATACTAGGAAAATATAGTCTTAAACTTAAAGAGTAGAGTTTTCTCACCTAAAAAAAGCTCGAATAATGGTGGATGAATGCTTAAGAAGATGGCAACCTCCTAAGGTGGCCTTAAAGAGGTTGCCTAGCTCCACCAAGCTTGTCTCAATGAAACCTCCAAGCAATACCCCCTTCAAACTCCATTACTTTCTACTTCTTATTCTTTAAAAACTCTCAACAATACCTTCAATATATTTATCTTGCTTACACAACGCACTTCTACCCTTGACAAAGCTTGTAAGGGAAGAATAAGGCTTAAAAATGGTGTAGTATGGTGGTGGAAAGGTGTAGCAATTGTGGGAGAGGCTTGGAGAAGATGAAACACCCTTGAAACTAGAGAGAGAGAGAGAGAGAGAGGTAAATGATAATAGAAAATGGTGGGGAAGAACCCACCATCTCTCTCTCCTATATAACTCATAAAATGATTTAAAAGACCAAGGGCAACATACTTAGCACGTTTTTATGATCTGGTGCCTTTAGAGGTTGGGATCAATTTGGTCTTAGGGGCGTGATGTAGTCACTTCTCCTTATTTGGTAAGGAGGGGAAATGGGACAAAGCTATCATTGGTTGAAGATGATGTTACGCGGCATTCAGAACCAGTCTTAAAGTGAATGAATTAGAAAGAACGAAGAAGTAAGGAAATGAGACGACTCTTTCTTGAACTATATCATAAATAGATCTTCCACTCTAAAGGGGGCGAGGGATAAAAGTCGTTGGTTGAAGGCGCAGGTAATAAATGGGCTTGTTCTGGCATGATATAGAAGGAGTCTTAATGAGGGGATTTATTGAGATCTTTAACATATAGGATATGCAAAAAAGCCAGTTAGTAAAGAGGGAAGCTATTAAATAAAAGACGTGATCATTAATGAGTAGGGAATAGGTTTTGTGACAAGGCATGGTATCGAATTCCATGAGGATCAATAGTTGACAAGTTCAACCTCCTTCTACGACCAATAACACTTTATAGATTAAAACATTGAAAAAATAGAGTTGAACTAGCGGATTCTTCAAATGTATCATTTTTGGGTCCAATGGAATTCATAGGTATAGGAAGAAGCCCTGTCAAATAAAGATTTTCTTTTTCGACCATATTTTGATTGTTAATATGATATATAAGTACCGCTACTACACTCATCAATCTAAGGGTCCAAAACTCAACATCACATAAGGGCAACTCGAAATAACATATTACTAATGCGATCATTCGAACGAGAACATGTCTCATTCGAACGAGATATGAATCTTGTTCAAATGAAGTTCGAACGATATTCTAAAGGGTGGGTAAAATCCTATATAAAGGTAGTTCATTAGAACTTTGTTAGAAGCTCATTCAAACGAGGAAGACTTCTCGTTCGAACCGGGGGGACTTTGTTCGAATGAGATGAGGATCTCGTGTGAATGACCCTTAAATTTATTAGAACTATATAATAAATTTTAAATTTTAAATTTGGCCAATCAATTTCCTATAATTTTCACATATGCCATAAGAATATAAAATTATCGATAACCATCCATAAGTTATTGATCTGAATCCCCGCGGGTTCTACATGATTATAAATTACATGGGGCAAGGGATAAGATCCCCAGCAGGGGTGTTACATTCTCCCCTCCTTAGGAGATTTCATCCTTGAAATCATTGATCCACCAATTGCTCAAGTTCCTGGACTTTATCAACTCTTATTCTGAGTCATAAGGGTCCTTCGAGGTTAAGTCATCAAAATACTCAATTGTTGAAGTGTCACTATATGCTCTTTCCCAAGGGGACTGTCATCAAAGAGTTTGACATGCAACATATTCTAACGCTCTCCATCAAACTAGCCATCAAAGTCACATAATTGTCCTCGAGTCTCCACTTAGTCGATGATCACGATCAACCAATCCCTAAGACTCCTTTGTTAATGCCCACGCCATACCGATGCCTTTATCGGCAACACTCTCTAGTGATAGACACTCACTCAAGAGAAAATGACACACAAGTAACACTCAGTCTGTTATTGCAAATTGGTTCAATTCTTAATGAAAGAGTGTGCGCTTGCGTTCAAATAAGAAATTAAATAATCAAGCTCAGTTTTAACTCAATTAAATCCTAAACTTGCATCTAGGTGTCATTGAATAAGAAGTAAAACATGCAAGAACATTCAAACACACACAAATGAGGAAAAATCCCTCAAAGGGGAAAAACCATTTATTTCACTATAATTTTGTAAAGTACAATTTACACGTATTACAATGAAATACAAGGGTGACACAGAATTACCCTCAAGTGTCGGATCTGTAGTCAGCGGATGGAAGTTTCCCTTTCGAGGAGGGCAGCAATGAAGAAGAATGTCGGTTTTCTCCACAAGAGTATGAACAGTAAAAATGTTTGTGTTCTAGGGTTTCAAAACGATCCACTAATGATTTGAAAATTTATGTGAATCAAAACATGAGTTTGGAAACTCACAAAGATGAAGACTTTGAGTTTATGAACTCTGAAAATCGTATGTAGAAGTCTTGCTAAACAAATCACGGAAGTGGGTTTATAAAGGAATAGCTAGGCCTAAAAAATATGACCACGATCTGTTTGAAGTTATCCCCGGCGGACCGGTCCGGGTCTGAGGCGGATCGGTTCGTTTTAATTTTGGCTTTATCGGTTCGCTACCGGTCCGGGGTCTACTGGATCTTCTGCAAGGCGGATCGATCCGGATGAGGGGTGGACCGGTCCGGGGTCAGATTGGTTCTTTTTCTCTGGGCGGACCGGTCTGGCCTGTCAGACTTTTGATTCCTCCTCTTCTTTGATATTCAGATCCGTTGATGACGATATGAATCTTGAATTTCTTCAACTGTGTAACGGCGTATGACATAACAAATTGATAATGGACAAAAATGTCCTTACAAATCTCCCCCTATGTCTATGCCGGTACATTCATAAAAATAAGCATTTGAATTATCAAATTATAAAGTGCCTATACAAATCTACCTTTCCATGAACCCAAAACTGGAACGATACAAATGAATAAGACTTCACCGTTTGCTCTTCGAATCTTCAGTAATCTCAATGCTTTTCTTATCAGGGTGTGCTATCCAATGATAATCCATGTAGTACCTACACACATGAGACAAAGCAAATACCAAGTGACGTATCGAGTTTAAAATTTCAAAACTCCCCCATAATAAGATAATTCTTTCTCCCCCTTTTTATGATATCCCCAAATAGACAAATGAGAGAAATAAATCAAAAAGCAAAGCAAGGGTGTCACATGGACTAAATCACACCATGAATAAACACAAAACAACCAAGTCGATAATAGCGTAAATGAATGGGTGTGATCAAATTCGATAGGAAAATGCATACAATCATGACAAATGTGCACGATGAATATCGGATACTCCTAACGAATGAACTCAAATGCTTCCTTTGGTGTAAAAGAATGGCAATATAAGAGATTGACTTAATCAAATCAACAAATCAAAGCTCAAAGTGATTTCCACACCAATAACGTCCAAAACGAATTTCATGCTTTTTCAGGACTTTCAAGGAAGTGCAACCCCGTTTAGACATTTTCCAACCAAACTCCCTCAGATTTATATTTTGAATAGAGGCAATCTAAATTCTCAAACTTTGGAGAATTGATGGTGAATCCTAACTGGCCCATATTTGGCATATATTTCTTTTTATTGCCTTTAAATTTTTTGGGCTCTTTTAACCTCTTTGGACCTCGGATAATAAAATTCCTCCATTTTTTAGGTCCTTTTGAACAGTGGCTTTTGCACAAAGAATAGATAATTACCTTTCGCAACCCCTCCCCGTTCTTAAACAAACACTCAGTCTCTAAAAAAATGGTTGTTACATGCATTCCAATCTTATTAAGTTTTATCTCATATTGAACGTTGTATAGATAGAATTGAGATGGAAACACTCAAGCCAATATGTGATAGACAAGTACAATAATCAAGTAAAGTTGTGCATGTGTGCAATAAAGGATATAGGAGTCAAACATGTAGGAAGATATCACTAATTACATCTCAAAGACTCCAAACAATGTAAAGCACATGGATGAAATAATGTAGCGTCTCAAATCTATATCAAACAGTCACGTGGATATATGAAGTGAAGTTGTGACTTGGCTATCTTAAATGCTCATCCATAAAAGGTGCAAAACAGAAATATTTTTGGATTTTTCAAAAAAATTATCAAAATAAAATCTTTTTGTGCTTTTCTCAAAAATTTTCTAAAAGAAAATCTTTTTGTATTTTTCAAAAGAAATATAAAAAGTAAAAAGAATAAATACACTAGTGATACAATCTAGCAATGGGAATCAGAGGATATGATAATGACAATGCATCCTATGCTAGACACGGACCAACCCCTCAGTCAACTGTGCAAATCCCCAAAGACTTCCTAAGACTTTCAAATCTAAGGGCATCTAAAGGTTTCATGAAAATATCGACTAACTGACGGTCGGTAGGAACGAAACTCAGGGATACGACCTTCTTCTCAACTAACTGACGTAGGAAGTGCTCGCGTAACCTGATGTGCTTTGTGTGTGAATGTTGGACGGGATTGCGGGATATATGGAAATAATCACGGTGTCCTGTGAAATCCCATAATCCTCCAACATTTGCTTCATCCATAAGAGTTGCGTGCAACAACTCCCGGCGGCGATGTACTCAGCCTCTGCAGTGGATAAAGAGATGGAGTTTTGCTTCTTGCTCAACCAAGAGACAAGAGCAGAACCAAAATAGAAACACCCACCAGAAGTGCTCCTACAGCCATTTGCATCCCCGGCCCAATCGGCATCCGAATAGGCGGACAAACGGTCATTGGTATCAAAGGAATACCAAATATCGTATGAGAGAGTCACACTCACGTATTTGATGATACGTTTCAGAGCGAGTAAGTGTGACTCTTTCGGAGAAGCCTGATATCGCGCACAGACCCCTACACTAAAGGTTATGTCGGGACGACTGGCAGTCAAGTAGAGAAGATTACCTATCATACTCCGATACAAGGTTTGCTCTACGTCCTTGCCTAAAGTATCCTTACTAAGCTTGACAGAAGTACTCATAGGTGTACGTGCATGCTTAGCGGAGTCTAAACCAAATTTCTTCATAAGGTCTCTAGCATACTTGGATTGGGAGATGAACATCCCATCCTCTAGCTGACGAACCTGGAGACCAAGGAAGAAAGTAAGCTCACCAACCATGCTCATCTCAAACTCACTTTTCATCTCTTCTTCAAAGTGATGAGCATGTTGAGAGCGTGTGGATCCAAAGACTATGTCATCCACATAGACTTGGGCAACCAAAATTGCACCGTCATCTCCTGACGAACAGCGTCATATCAACTCCCCCTCTCTTAAAGCCACGGGCTAAGAGATAGTAAGTAAGCCTTTCGTACCAAGCACGGGGTGCTTGTTTCAAACCATCACTACAAGAAAAATAAATATTAGGGACGGGAGTATTAGGGACGGTCGTGTCCTTTTGTCCCTAATACTATACCAGAAGGGACGGTTTTAATTACCGTCCTTTTTTATAGTAACAAAAGCGACGGTTTTTTAAAAACCGTCCCTTTTGGTATTTCTCAAAAAGGACGGTAATTAAAACCGTCCCTTAAAGCATATATGGTTTTTTAGCGCTAATTTTTCCCGGGTTATTTTAAGGGACGGAATTTAAAACCATCCCTTTTGCTATATCAAAAGGTACGGTTTGTAAAATCCGTCCCTTTTGATATAGCAAAAGGGACGGTTTTAAATTCCATCCCAGTTAATAAAAATTAATTTTTATTTTTTCCAAATGAGTATTTGGGACGGATTGTTTTAACCGTCCCTTTTAAGATACCAAAAAAGACGGTTTTAAAATCCGTCTCTTTTGGTATAAATTATTTTTTATTTTCCCCCCACTTTTTTGGACAAAAGGGACGGTTACATCCGACCCTTTTAATGTTTTCCCTAATTTTTCCCCCACTTATTCCAAAAATTGGCACTTTCTACGTTTTGGACTCCCTACCCCCTTCATGCTCTCTCGCGCTCTCTCTGCCCGCCGCCTCTCCCCTGCCCTATCCCCGCTCCACTCCTCCGCCTCTCCCCTGCCCTAGCCCCGCTCCACTCCTCCGCCTCTCCCCTGCCCTAGCCCCGCTCCACCCCTCCGCCTCCTCCGCCTCTCCCCTGCCCTACCCCATCTCCCCCCCTCCGCCTCCTCCTCCCCCCCTTTGCCTCCGCCTCTCCCCTGCGCACAGGTATTAATCCCTTCTGCAATATATATATATATATATATATATATATAGACACACACACATATACATTATCTGTATTGATTTGTTTAGACATTTGTTAGGGATTTGTTTAGATTGTTATCATAGTAGTTTAGGCATTTTTTACAGTTTTGTTTAGTGATCTCTTTACATATTTTAACATACTAGTTAGGGCTTTTTATGCATTTAACATCAATAAGTGTAAAACAGATTTTTAATTATTTATAGCAAACCAGATTTAAAAAATAAAAAACAAAAATCAGATTGGATTACCGGATCGGACTACCGGATTGTTAACAAATTCGGATTCGGTTGCCAATGTACTGATCCGTGTCTGACTATCGGATCCCGTCCGAATCCGTAAATGTCAAACTAATTCTAGCTACAAAATTTATAGTTTTTATAATTTTCTAAATCCCATGTGCCAAATGAGAACGAAGGATTTCATTTTTTTCCAGTTTATTGTTGCTTTGTACTCCATCCATGTTTAATTAGGAATTCATGTTTATAACATTGATACGGACACTTTTAGAACATTGACACGAACAAATGATATTAAAATGCAATTTTGTATATATTTATAAATCTTTTTTTCAATTTGTAATAGGGGTTCAATAAGATCAATATGGATAAGAGTTGGATCGGAGGAGATAGGACCACAAAGGCGTACGCCGATGGAGTTCAAATCTTTATTGATTTTGCATATAGAAATAAGGACATTCTTACTTCTAGCATCAAATGCCCATGTAGTACTTGTGTTAATCGTGTCTACTATAACTCACAAACTGTGAGGAATCACATAGAGATGTATGGTTTTGAAAAGAGTTACAAGAATTGGATTTATCATGGGGAATCATTGGGTGATTTTAATATCAACGTAAATAGTTGGAGCGATGGTATGGTTGTTGATGATGTATTAGCTGATTTAAACTCGGGGGCAAGCATGATTGCAATGGTTCAAGAAGAAAGGGGGATTCCATGTAAAGAGGAAAATATGGGTAATGATGAAGAACCTAACATCGAAGATCATGATGTGCCCGACGCAGACCTCCCAGAATATTTTAGACTTTTAAAAGAGGCACAAAGTGAGTTGTATGAGAATTGTCCTAAGGACATTACCGAGTTGTCATTTGTTATTGAATTATTGCACTTGAAACAACTAAATGGATGGACAAATCGTTCTTTTACGATGTTGATGTTATTCTTGCAGAAGGTGTTCCCGAAAGCCAAGATTCCAAAATCCTTTTATCAAGCTAATAAATTGACAAAAGATTTAGGATTTAAGTATGAAACGTGGGATGCATGTCCTAAGAGTTGTATGTTGTTTCGAAATGAGAGCGAGAATCTTGAGAAATGCAAAATTTGTGGGGAACCTAGGTTCAAAAATGAATTTGATAGTGGTGAGGGTACAAAAATAGTAGCGAAAAAGGTAAGGTATTTTCCTTTGAAATCGAGATTACAATGATTGTATTGGTCATCGCATACTGCTCCACTAATGAAATGGCATGCTGATGAACGAAACGATGATGGCGTGTTGAGGCATCCTGCTGACTCCCTTGCATGGAAGACATTTGATGAGCGAAATCCATCTTTTGCAAGTGATTGCCGCAATGTTAGACTTGCACTAGCAACTGATGGATTCAATCCGTTTGGTAATATGAGCATTGCTCACAGTACTTGGCTTATTGTGCTAATGATATTAAACTTGCCCCCATGGTTGTGTATGAAACAACCCCACTTAATTTTGTCTGTTCTTATTGACGGACCAAAAGGGCTCGGTGATAAAATTGATGTATATTTACAACCACTAATTGATGAGTTGAAAGAGTTATGGGCTAATTGGATACGTACTTATGATGAATCAGTGAAACAGTTTTTTCAGTTACATGCGGCGTTTCCTGGTTATGCCATGTTATCAGGATGGAGCACAAAAGGTGAATTTACTTGTCCTTGTTTCAATAAGTACCATCAAGCTATACGATTGAATAACGGTCGTAAGTACTGTTATTGGGGTCATCGTCGATTCTTACAAATGCGACATAAATTTCGAAAAGAAAAGGTTACATTTAATGGAAAGGTTGATATGAGGCCACCACCATTGAAACTAACTGGATCACAAGTTCTGCAACAATTAAATGAGCTTGACGTTGTAACTGAATATAATAAAGAAGACGTGCTGAAAATAATGATAAGAGACCAAAAGGAAATTGAGCTTGCAAAAAAAACTAAAGGTAATATTCCGAAAAAAAGACTGAATTGGAAGAAGAAAAGTATCTTTTTTGAATTGCGATATTGGGAGCATAATTTGATTCGCCATAATCTTGATGTCATGCATATTGAGAAGAATTTTTGTGACAATATTCTTTTTACATTGTTGGGCATCAAAGGGAAAACAAAGGATAATTTAAATGCTCGCAAAGACCTCAAAGAGATGAGTATTAGGCGCGTGCTACATCCTCAACCGCAAGGAGCAAATCAACAGTATGTGGCCCTAGCATATTTTATGATGAGCAACAAAGAGAAAGATATATTCTTGAAAGTGTTGTTGAATCTCAAAGTTCCAGATGGTTATTCTTCGAATATTTCACGATGTGTGCACCCTCAAGAGAGAAGCATTTGGGGACTTAAGAGTCATGACAATCACAATCTAATGCAACAACTACTCCCGATAGCTGTACGTAGGGTATTGCCAAAGCATGTTGTCAAAGCTTTAATTGAATTAAGTAATTGCTTTGCGATACTATGCTCAAGTGTAAATACTTTAGCTGACTTGGAGAAATTTGAAGATCGTATGGCTCTTACTTTATGCAGTCTAGAGAAGATATTCCCTCCAGGATTTTTTGATGTGATGGAACATTTGCCCATGCATTTGACTGATAAACTATCAATTGTCGGGTCAGTGCTTTATCGTTGGATGTATCCAATGGAAAGGTATCTACACACATTGAAACTCTATGTGCGAAATCGTGCTCATCCTGAGGCCTCAATTGCTAAGTCTGTCCTTTTAGAAGAGTGCATGACCTTTTGCTAGAGGTATTTGGATGATAACGTGGAAACCAAGTCTAGTCGACCTATTAGAACAGATGACAAAGGTAATGACTCTGGTCGCGCTGTTGGGAAAAAAGTTCAAATTCAGCTTGATGAAGAAACATTGGTTCAAGCTCATCGTTATGTGCTTTTCAACACTGATTCAGTGGCACCGTTCATCGAGTAAGTTAGGTTTTTGCCTTAATAACTTGCACAACTTTGTTACTTGTAGGTTTTGATACATTCATTACGAAATTGACATGTGTGCATTTTTATAGAAAACATATTGTGGAACTTTCAAAAGAGTATCCTCAACTTTCACAGCACCATATTCAACGCCTTCATGACGAAAAATTCAGCACATGGTTTAAGAATCATGTAAGTCGGTTTATTCCTTGTTAATATTAATAGTGCTCTAGTATATTTGCTATATAAAATTTTGATTACCTTTTTTTTTTGGGCAAATATCAGGTGCGCAGTTTGACAAATAACGCCCAACTACCCGATGAAATTAGGAGTTTGTCTTTAGGTCCTCTAAAGGATGCTTTTATATTCCACTCTTATATTGTTCGTGGTTTTCGATTTCGGACAAAGGCAGTTGATCAACGTAGAAAAACTCAAAATAGTGGGGTGGTTCTAAAAGCTGCACAGATGAGTTATTCTAGCCGTAGAGACAAAAATCCTCTTTTAGGGGATGTTACTTTCTATAGACAGGTTACAAACATCATTGAGATTCGTTACCTTAATGGCATGAAATTTGTCTTATTCAAATGCGATTGGATCGATAACCGTATGGGTAAAAAATTAGATGAATTTAACTTTACGCTCGTTAACTTCAACTATTTGTTATACAAAGATAACCGAGTTGGTGATGAACCTTTTATCCTAGCATCTCAAGCAGAACAAGTTTGGTATGTGGAAGACCCGTTAGAATCAGACTGGCATGTTGTTGTTTCGATGACACCAAGAGACAAATTTGATGGATATTTAGCCAATGAAGGCTTATATGTCCATGAAGTTGAGCCATTTAGCATGCAACAACTACATCAAGATCAAAATGTATCTTGGACGAGGCAAGGGATAGATGGCTCCATAATTGACACAACCGTTCTTGATGATGACGATGGCACGGAGGAAGAAAGGGATGAAGTTATTGAGGAATGAAGGTGTGGTGGTTGAAATGCTTGAACTTTTTTACCCCTGTATTACGTTAGTGAGAACATATCAGAATTACAAAATGATGATTGAAATGGATGTTTTATTAAATCTTTGTTCTCGTATTCACGTGTGTTGCCTTTTATTTTTTAATATTAACGGTTATGTTATAAATGATGTGCTTAAATGTTTTTTGATATTGTGACAGGAAACAATGCGGTCTTCTGTAAATTTTAATGATAATATTAAGAATGCATTAGAAGAATTTGAACATTCATCTTTTAAAGAGGGCACTCCAATTACTTTGTATGGATTCCGTAAAATTGAATTATGTCGTTACTTGCAAAAATGTGGGAAACAAATATCAGAACAATATTTGTTTGAAAAAATACTCCAGATCCTACCACCATGTTGGGATCAAGCAAAAGAAAAGATATTTCAAAAGCATAATCCAACACGTGGAGAGAAATTAGTAGAGCTACTAGAGGAGGGAGAACGAGAGTTTCATCCTTTATGGATAGAATTTGAGCAACATAAAATGAGCCCAAATTTAAATGTGCGAGATCATATGAATAACGAAGAAAGAATATACAACATTTTAAAGAGGAGAGGCTTTTGTCCTAACATAATTGTTCTCGTGCATGCGATTGTGAGTACGCTTCCACCCACTTGGACAATTTCATCTATTATTAAAAGGATAAAATGTGGTTGGCTCAATATGAGGGATTTGGCAGATTTTTTGGAAGAAATAGAAAGGTATTGAAAATGCATACTATCAAAGGAAATACGATGTATTATAAGTTTTCATTTTGTGTTTCATGTATAACGTTTATTCATATTTATTTTGACATATATGTTTTTTTATACAGATCTATCATGCCAACTAAAAACCCTTATCATTCCGTGGGAGTAGGAGGGTCATCGGATTCTCAAGCAGAAATGACCCCCCCATGTGCTCAGACGTCTATAGGATCACATCGGTCTCAACCAGAGTCATCTCAGCCAATGATATACCAACCCTCAGATAATATGGGTGGAGGTATGTGTCTACCTATATAGTAGATAATTGTAAAATTCTACTACAAATATTTTACTTTTATAATTATTCATGTCATATTTTCTTTTGAATTTTTATCAGGTAGTGCTGAGGGTACACCATTACCAACTCAAAATGGTCCCGCTACTAGTGTAAAACGTAGAGGGTTTTCGAAACCATGGAAAGAATGGGATAGTGGTCAAAAGTTGATAATTTCATGGAATAACGACTGCCAGTCAATCGAACCTAACGGGAAGAAGCTTGCGAGTCAGTTGGGATATTTCGCTAGACAAGGATCGTTATTTCCTTTGGATGTGGACGATTGGAGAAGAGTATTGAAGAAAAATCTCGATATAGTTTGGGATAGTGTGACGGTACTTGTCTATCATTGCGAATATAAATTTGAATATTTTAAAATGCTCAGTTAGTACGTCAATCAAATGATCTATTTATAATTTATTTATATTCTTTTGTTTGTAGCGCAATACAAATGCCCCTGAAGGATTTAAGCCAATTTGTTTTCAAATGCTGGACAATGCTTGGAGGCGCTTTAAGTATCGTATAAAAAAGGACTATTATGAGGCATATAACAATGACACAGATCGACTTGAAAATGTACCTCTCCAAGTTGATCCCTTTATATGGCCTAAATTAGTGTCTTATTGGGGTGAAAAAGAATCTGTGGTATGACATATGTATAATTACTTCCTATTTATTTTTGTTGATTGTTTATATGTATCAAAATTGTAACATGATTTAACTCTTTATATAGCAAGTGGCGGCCAAAAATCCCGAAAATAGGGCAAACCTTTGTGCCCACCCTAGGATTGGGAGGACGTCAATTCCTCAAGTTGTAGAAAAGATTAACATCATATTTTATATTCCTTACATATTCTTTTATGCTTTTAGTTTGAGGACGATAATGTTGAATTTCATCATTACTATTATGAACGTAATATGTTTTTTTCTTATCTTACTTAAAAAATAATAGATGAAAAAAGCCGACTTGCCTATCGACAAGCTTAGTGTGTATAGAGAGACTCGAAGGTTGAAGGATAAGACGTATATTATGGAGGATTGAGTGGCTGGTATAGAGGTATTATATTTTAATGTCCATCCTTGTTACCTAATGTAAAAAATATTGCAATAAATGTTTTATGTTATTGCACACTGTTTAAAACTCTTTTCTTAATTTGTAGGAAAGTATTCAAAGACAGTTGAATGCGATAGAAGAAGAACAACAGAATGACCTGAAAGTGAGAGATAAAATCTTTGAGGATGTCATTGGTCGTGACGGACATGGACGTGCATTATGTAGGGGAGTTGGTATTCGACCGCCATCTGTAAGGTCCGTGCCTTCTCACTTTTACGAGAGCGAGATCGAAAGGTTGCAAACGAGGATTGAGGAGGGAGAGACTCGTCATCGTGAAGAGATTCAAGAGTTGAAAGAGACCACCAACAAATTGTTTCGTATGATACAAAATGTTGGATTCCCAATACCACCAGATGATTCCCTGAGTACTTCCAATGTTCAGCTGTAGGGAACAGGTATCCTCATTTCTCATCGTTATCCAATTATCAAAAAGAAATTATTTTGGATAGGAATACAAAATTGTACAAAGACAATTGGCGCATTTGTTTCTTGTCACTTCTTGTATGTGTGTGTGTGGGGGGGGGGGGAGTACATAAGCATAAAAACATGCCATCGATGGGTGAATATGTAAAACAACCACAAAACGGTCCCGTAAGAGTCACGAACAACTCGCACGGGACCAATGTGACTCGTAGGAACCGACCGCGTAGTCACGGGGCTCCCGGTTTGAGTGTACGACGTAAATTTGCAAAAAATAGACTTAAAGCATAAAAATATGGCATCGAAGGGTTAAAATGTAAAACAACCTTAAAACGGTCCCGTAAGAGTCACGAACACCTCGCACGGGACCAATGTGACTCGTAGGAACCGATCGCGTACGCACGGGACTCCCGGTTTGACTGTACGACGTAAAGTTGCAAAAAATTAGCCTTAAGCATAAAAACATGCCATCGAATGGTGAAAACGTAAAACAGCCTTAAAACGGTCCCGTAAGAGTCACGAACACCTCGTACGGGACCAATGTGACTCGTAAGAACCGACGGCGTAGTCCCGAGGCTCCCGGTCGGAGTGTACGACGTAAATTTGCAAAAAATAGACTTAAGCATAAAAACATGCCATCGAAGGGTGTAATCGTAAAACAGCCCTGAAACGGTCCCGTAAGAGTCACGAACACCTCGCACGGGACCAATGTGACTCGTAGGAACCGATCGCGTACGCACGGGACTCCCGGTTTGACTGTACGACGTAAAGTTGCAAAAAATTAGCCTTAAGCATAAAAACATGCCATCGAATGGTGAAAACGTAAAACAGCCTTAAAACGGTCCCGTAAGAGTCACGAACACCTCGCACGGGACCAATGTGACTCGTAAGAACAGACGGCGTAGTCCCGAGGCTCCCGGTTTGAGTGTACGACGTAAAGTTGCAAAAAATTAGACTTGAGCATAAAAACATGCCATCAAATGGTGAAAACGTAAAACAGCCTTAAAACGGTCCCGTAAGAGCCACGAACACCTCGCACGGGACCAATGTGACTCGTAAGAACAAACGGCGTAGTCCCGAGGCTCCCGGTTGGAGTGTACGACGTAAATTTGCAAAAAAATAAACTTAAGCATAAAAACATGCCATCGAATGGTGAAAACGTAAAACAACCTTAAAACGGTCCCGTAAGAGTCACGAACACCTCGCACGGGACCAATGTGACTCGTCGGAACCGATCGCGTAGGCACGGGACTCCCGGTTTGAGTGTACGACGTAAATTTGCAAAAAATAGACTTAAAGCATAAAAACATGTCATCGAAGGGTTAAAACGTAAAACAAATCCAAAACGGTCCCATAAAAGTCACGAACACCTCGGACGGAACCAATGTGACTCGTAGGAACCGACCGCGTAGGCACGGGACTCCCGGTTTGAGTGTACGACGTAAAGTTGCAAAAAATTAGCCTTAAGCATAAAAACATGCCATCGAATTGTGAAAACGTAAAACAGCCTTAAAACGGTCCCGTAAGAGCCACGAATACCTCGCACGAGACCAATGTGACTCGTAAGAACAGACGACGTAGTCCCGAGGCTCCCGGTTGGAGTGTACGACGTAAATTTGCAAAAAATAAACTTAAGCATAAAAACATGCCATCGAATGGTGAAAACGTAAAATAGCCTTAAAACGGTCCCGTAAGAGTCACGAACACCTCGCATGGGACCAATGTGACTCGTAGGAACCGATCGCGTAGGCACGGGACTCCCGGTTTGAGTGTACGACGTAAATTTGCAAAAAATAGACTTAAAGCATAAAAACATGTCATCGAAGGGTTAAAACATAAAAAAACCCAAAACGGTCCCGTAATAGTCATGAACACCTCGGACGGGACCAATGTGACTCGTAGGAACCGACCGCGTAGGCACGGGACTCCCGGTTTGAGTGTACGACGTAAAGTTGTAAAAAATTAGCCCTAAGCATAAAAACATGCCATCGAATTGTGAAAACGTAAAACAGCCTTAAAACGGTCCCGTAAGAGCCACGGACACCTCGCACGAGACCAATGTGACTCGTAAGAACAGACGGCGTAGTCCCGAGGCTCTCGGTTGGAGTGTACGACGTAAATTTGCAAAAAAATAAACCTATGCATAAAAACATACCATCGAATGGTGAAAACATAAAACAACCTTAAAACGGTCCCGTAAGAGTCACGAACACCTCGCACGGGACCAATGTGACTCGTAGGAACCGATCGCGTAGGCACGGGACTCCCGGTTTGAGTGTACGACGTAAATTTGCAAAAAATAGACTTAAAGCATAAAAACATGTCATCGAAGGGTTAAAACATAAAACAAACCCAAAACGGTCCCGTAAGAGTCACGAACACCTCGGACGGGACCATTGTGACTCGTAGGAACCGATCGCGTAGGCACGGGACTCCCGGTTTGAGTGTACGACGTAAAGTTGCAAAAAATTAGCCTTAAGCATAAAAACATGCCATCGAATTGTGAAAATGTAAAACAGCCTTAAAACGATCCCGTAAGAGCCACGAACACCTTGCACGGGACCAATGTGACTCGTAAGAACAGACGGCGTAGTACCGAGGCTCCCGGTTGGAGTGTACGACGTAAATTTGCAAAAAAATAAACTTATGCATAAAAACATGCCATCGAAGCGTGAAAATGTAAAACAGCCTTAAAACGGTTCCGTAAGAGTCACGAACACCTCGCACGGGACCAATGTGACTCGTAGGAACCGATCGAGTAGGTACGGGACTCCCGATTTGAGTTTACGACGTAAATTTGCAAAAAAATAAACTTTAGCATAAAAACATGCCATCGAAGGGTGAAATCGTAAAACAGCCATAAAACGGTCCCGTAAGAGTCACGAACACCTCGCACTGGACCAATGTGACTCGTATGAACTGATCGCGTAGGCACGGGACTCCCGGTTTGAGTGTACGACGTAAAGTTGCAAAAAATTAGCCTTAAGCATAAAAACATGACATCGAATGGTGAAAACGTAAAACAGCCTTAAAACGGTCCCGTAAGAGCCACGAACACCTCGCACGGGACCAATGTGACTCATAAGAACAGACGGCGAAGTCCCGAGGCTCCCGGTTGGAGTGTACGACGTAAATTTGCAAAAAAATAAACTTAAGCATAAAAGCATGCCATCGAAGGGTGAAAACGTAAAACAAACCCAAAACGGTCCCGTAAGTGTCACGATCACCTCGCACGGGACCAATGTGACTCGTAGGAACCGACCGCGTAGGCACGGGACTACCGATTTGAGTGTACGACGTAAATTTGCAAAAAATAGACTTAAAGCATAAAAACATATCATCGAAGGGTTAAAACGTAAAATAAACCCAAAACGGTCCCGTAAGAGTTACGAACACCTCGGACGGGACCAATGTGACTCGTAGGAATCGACCGCGTAGGCACGGGACTCCCAGTTTGAGTGTACGACGTAAAGTTGCAAAAAATTAGCCTTAAGCATAAAAACATGCCATCGAATTGTGAAAACGTAAAACAGCCTTAAAACGGTCCCGTAAGAGCCACGAACACCTCACACGGGACCAATGTGACTCGTAAGAACAGATGGCGTAGTCCCGAGAGTGTACGACGTAAATTTGCAAAAAAATAAACTTATGCATAAAAACATGCCATCGAAGGGTGAAAATGTAAAACAGCCTTAAAACGGTTCCGTAAGAGTCACGAACACCTCGCACGGGACCAATGTGACTCGTAGGAACCGATCGAGTAGGTACGGGACTCCCGGTTTGAGTGTACGACGTAAATTTGCAAAAAAATAAACTTTAGCATAAAAACATGCCATCGAAGGGTGAAATCGTAAAACAGTCATAAAACGGTCCCGTAAGAGTCACGAACACCTCGCACTGGACCAATGTGACTCGTATGAACCGATCGCGTAGGCACGGGACTCCCGGTTTGAGTGTACGACGTAAAGTTGTAAAAAATTAACCTTAAGCATAAAAACATGCCATCGAATGGTGAAAACGTAAAACAGCCTTAAAACGGTCCCGTAAGAGCCACGAACACCTCGCACGAGACCAATGTGACTCGTAAGAACAGACGGCGTAGTCCCGAGGCTCCCGGTTGGAGTGTACGACGTAAATTTGCAAAAAAATAAGCTTAAGCATAAAAACATGCCATCGAAGGGTGAAAACATAAAACAAACCCAAAACGGTCCCGTAAGAGTCACGATCACCTCGCACGGGACCAATGTGACTCGTAGGAACCGACCGCGTAGGCACGGGACTCCCGATTTGAGTGTACGACGTAAATTTGCAAAAAATAGACTTAAAGCATAAAAACATGTCATCGAAGGGTTAAAATGTAAAACAAACCCAAAACGGTCCTGTAAGAGTCACGAACACCTCGGACGGGACCAATGTGACTCGTAGGAACCGACCGCGTAGGCACGGGACTCCCGATTTGAGTGTACGACGTAAAATTGCAAAAAATTAGCCTTAAGCATAAAAACATGCCATCGAATTGTGAAAACGTAAAACAACCTTAAAACGGTCCCGTAAGAGCCACGAACACCTCGCACGGGACCAATGTGACTCGTAGGAACCGACCGCGTAGTCACGGGACTCCCGGTTTGAGTGTTCGATGTAAATTTGCAAAAAAATAGGCTTAAGCATAAAAACATGCCATCGAAGGGTGAAAATGTAAAACAGCCTTAAAACGGTCCCGTAAGAGTCACGAACACCTCGTACGGGACCAATGTGACTCGTAGGAACAGACGGCGTAGTCCCGGGGCTCCCGATCGGAGTGTACGACGTAAACTTGCGAAAATACCGATTAGGGCGAGGCACTTGTCGCTCGTCCCTTCTTTACGAAAATACCGAGCTTTATGCTTTTTTCGAAAACAAAAGTTTCTCGTCAACCTAAAAACAGAGGAGTTCCCTCACTCCAACCGGTATGCATATATATACTGCATATACTAGTATATATACGAGTATATATACATTATATATATGCATATATATATATATATATATATACTGTATATATAGTATATATATGCAGTATAATATACAATATATTACTGCATATATATACTATATATACAGTATATATACTGGTATATAACTGCATATATATGCATGTATATAACTGCATATATATGCATATATATACTGTTATATATGCATATATATAACTGTATATATATGCGTATATATGCAGTATATATATGCATATATATGCAGTATATATACTAGGGGTGGCAATTCGGGCCAACGGGTCGTGTTTTGACCTGGCCCGACACGACACGACTATATTTTAGGCAACACGAACACGACCCAACACGAAGTCGTGTTTTTTTTTGCCAACACGAACACGACCCATTTATGACACGACCCAACACGACTAACACGATATAAAAATTGTGTCAATTTGACACGATTGACACGGCACGACACGATTCATCTTAACCCACATTTTGCCCATTTGACCCGATTGACACAAATAATATTGCTAAAAAAAATGGCATCCCATCAGATCAGTGCTAATAAATATACCAACTTACGAAATACAAATAATATTCAGAATAATGGGTAACATAACATCCCATAATTTGATAAGCGTCAACATATACTAAACAAAAATAACATCCACGGTAATTAGTATTTCCTTCAAATTTATACAAAAAAAAATATTCATCTTCAAGTGATAAATCTTCAAAAATCAGCAACTTCTCCCACCAACTTGAAAATCATTAATCCAAAAATGCCACCAAGACAAATTGCAATCATTCCTGCATAGGACAATAAAAGTATATTAAAAAATTGTGAAAAATATAATATTACATTTATTCTAAACAATCAATTTAAATTACCTTTTTAGAAGGATCAAATTGAATGATGTCTTCCGTTAGCTCATGCAAACTCACCTCTACTAACAAGTGCACCTTCACTATTCAATTGACTCTTTAATAACTCGACAAATGTATCATTACTAGATGCATTATCTAAAGTAATAGCAAACAATTTCTTTTCAATCCCCCACTCGGACATCAAATTAGATATTTTTTCAGTCAAACAAACACCATTATGTGGGGGAGCCATAAATTGAAAATTTAGAATCCTCTTGTGCAATTTCCACTCATGATCGATAAAGTGAGAAGTGACACAAACAAACCCATCTGTATTAATGGAAGACCACAAATCCGAAGTCAAGGAGACCCTACCAGGAGCTAATTCTAGCATTTGTTTCAATTTAACCTTCTCCTTTTTGTACAATTTTAAAACATCAGATTTAGCGGTATTCCTTGTGATTGTGGGAACATCCTCATACAAATAACTAAAAATAGCACGAATACCCTCATACTCCACAAATTGAAAAGGAAAATCATGCATTACAATCGCCTCACTAAGTAACTCTCGAAATTTTTCAGACTCAAATTTAGACGAACGCATTGACAAGTGACCACGAGATTGATTCATCAAAAGTTGCGATATATCTTTTTTATCCCTACTTGGACACTTCTTCATATGTCGTCTTAAACTGCCCGTTCCATTTTTAGATGCACATGCATATATCTTTCCACATTTTTTACATTTTGCTCTCTCTTTACCATCTGAAGTTTTTGGAAGAATTTCAAAAGAATCCCATACCTCAGACCAGCGCTCCCTAGACTGTTTAACCTCTTCAATGCCAACCACTTGTACCGGTACTTCAGTTACATTATCGTCATCGCATGAACTATCGTCCCCGCTGTCCACATCCTAGAATAAAAAAATTATAAGTATACCAGCAACAAATGACAGATAACTGTTAAAACAACTAAAAACAAAATCAGAAATATACTTGTTCCTCATTTGTTTCACTTGGTGGAACTTGAATAATCTCTGAAATCTTCCTTTTTTTCTTTTGATTTAGGTCCGTAATGTGGGAGGAGGGTGTAGACGATCGTTTTCCACTATCCATTGCTGAAATATATAGAAAAAACATTACCAAAATTATTTCTTGAACGAATGAATAGGTATTAAACAGTCCAAAATTATTTTGCTGAACAGATGAAATGAATAGGTATTAAACAGTACCAAAACTAAAAAAAAACATTACCAAAATTATTTCTTGATCAGATGAAATGAATAGGTATTAAACATTACCAAAATTATTTTTTGAACAGGTGAACATTTATTAAACATTACCAAAACAAAAAAAAAACATTATCAAAATTATTTTCTGAACAGATGAAATGAATAGGTATTAAACAGTACCAAAACTAAAAAAAAAACATTACCAAAATTATTTTTTGAACAAGTGAACATTTATTAAACATTACCAAAACTCGGATGAACATGTACTGAATTTATTAAACATTACCAAAACAGGTATTAACAGGTACCAAAACAAAACATTACCAAAACAGGTACCAAAACAGGTATTATCTTCATTACACAGTTCTTTGGCAAACAGAGCGAACGAACAGGTATAAACAAAAAAAAAAAACCTTCAAAACTGGTTGGAACACACACCCATTAATAATGTTTTATGTTTTAATAGGTATTAACAGGTACCAAAACATTACCGAAACAGCAAAACAGGTACCATTATTAACTTATTACCATTACCAAAACTGGTATTAACAGGTACCAAAACATTACCAAAACAGGTACAAAAACAGGTATTATCTTCATTACACTGTTCTTTGGCAAAGAGAACGAACGAACAGCCACTAGAGACATTTTTCTGGGTCATGAAAATGCAAATATACATGGTTTCAAAGCCTATTAAACATTTTTTTTAAATCAACTAAGTTACAAGAACAATTATTATCTTTAAAATCCCACTAAGTTACAAAAGGAACAACTAAAAGTAGGGGGGATACAAGCAAACAAGTTTCAATAGCCACATTTGAAGTGAATGTATTCGAGTTCTGTGATTCAATTTCTGAGTTGAGTCAGTGGGGGATAAGGGTCCTACCAAAGCTAGTTTTGCTTGGTGTCTATGTTCTTATAGGTAGGGGACCATAGGTATAAACAAAAAAAAATGGGAAACTCTCAGATGAGAAAATGGAACCACCGATCAAAAAAATCATCACCAAATGGAAACTCTCAGATAAAGACTCACCGGTGGGAGGCGAACGGCGACGGGGTGTGCTCTAACCGGTGGGAGGCGAACGGCGGCGGGAGGCGATCGGCGTAGAGAAGACTCAGAGAGAGAACGACGATCGGCGACGCTCCTGGAGAAGCATGAGTAGCGTAGAGAGAGAGATGGAGTATTGAGGAAAACGGCGTAGAGAGAGAACGGCGTAGAGAAGACTCAGATTAGGGTGTTTTTAATTTTGAAGTTTCCTTTTATACGAGTGTGAGGAGTCTTCTTAAGGAAGCCCTAATATTTTTTTTTAAATAAACACATGGGTCAATCGGGCTAATTTGGGATTATTATCGGGCTATAATCGGGCTCTAATCGGGCTGAAACGGGCTAATTTCGGGCTAATTTCGTGTCAATTTTCTGACACGAACACGACACGACCCACTAGTGGGTCAAAAAAATTGGCCCGAACACGACCCGAACACGAAAGGGTATTTTAATTTCGTGTCAATTTCGTGTTGGATCGTGTCGTGTTGTCGTGTTCTGGTTCGAATTGCCACCCCTAATATATACTAGTATATATATGCAGTATATATACATTATATATGCATGTATATAACTGCATATATATGCATATATATACTGTTATATATGCATATATATAACTGTATATATATGCATATATACCAGTATATATATGCATATATATACTGCATAACGATTGGTTTGCACTTGAAACAAACATATATTTTAGCACACTAGTATTTTAACATCTTCTGTCTGGGATTGGTAAAACATTAGTTCAAGTTGGTTTGTTACGTAGGAACTAAAAATTGTTAAAAAATGTTAAAATGAGTAGGAACTAAAAATTGTTACGTAGGGACTAAAAATTTCTTCCATTAACACTAGTATTGTTAAAAAATGTTGGTTTGTTACGTAGGAACTAAAAATGAGTGAATATTGATCACAAGTTTTTAAGGGTTAAAAATTGCAAAACAAGTAAAACTAACTTTTTTGTTTTGTTTCATATATTTTTTTGCAGGTTAACATTTTAGGGGTATATTTTATTCGCGTGAAACACATGAACGAAGCAATGGTTTGCGACAGGTAAATTGTTTATTTATTATTGTTGTTGATATGCGAGATTGTTTTTATTTTTTTTTACTGGCTGTGCGGGATTTTGTGTTGATTAAACAGGTTGGTTTTCATGTATAAACAAAGGAGACTCTGCCGAATTTTTTTAAAAATTGTAATGAATTGTTGATTTGGGAGATTTTTCAATTTTTTTTATGGCCGTGCGGGCCTTTGTGTTCATTAAACAGGTTGGTTTTCATGTATAAACAAAGGAGATTTTGTCCAATTTTTTTTAAAAATTGTAAAGAATCGTTGATATGCGAGATTCTTATAGCTGTGCAGGTTTTTTATTGATTAAAAAGGTTGGTTTTCATGTATAAACAAAGGAGATTTTGTCAATTTTTTTTAAAATTTGTAAAAAGTTGGTGGTACGATTAACTAATATATTTGGATATTTTATTTTACTATAATATTATTTTGATAAAATGATTACTTATTGATTGCAGGTTATGCACAAGAAGTTGAAGAGACGGGATTTTGAGTGTCTACTATATGCGACACTAAGAGAAGTTTTTGAAGCGTGACAACCATATTTATCATCTTAATTTAGGGATGATATTTTTTTGACAGTTGTATATCTTATTAATTAGTATGATTTTGTACTCATTTAAATATTTCGACTTGAATGTAGTTTACTGGAAGAAATTGTTATTAGATACGTGCTTCAATGAATGTGGTCGATATATTGTGTTTTTGATCGGATGATTTGATTTATAATGCATATTAGACGTCAATTATTATTGCAACATAAAACATATAATAATATAACTATTTATGATAATTTTTTATTTATTAATTGGGACGGTTATAAACCGTCCCTAATACTTATTTGTATTAATTGAGAATACCTTTTGGGACGGTTTTTACCGTCCCTAATACTCATTTTTGCATCAACTGAAATTACCTTTAGGGACGGTTTTTACCGTCCCTAATTGAGTTGCCAGAATCTCAGTAGTATTAGGGACGGTTTATCCGTCCCTAATACTATTGGCGGGAGCGGGGATTTTTTCGCGGGAACACTATTTGGGACGGTAAAATCCGTCCCTAATGTCAAATGCAGAGTGTTCATGAATTAAAATTTAGGAAGGTAAAATTCGTCCCTAAAATATTTAGGACGCCTAGTATAAGGGATGGATTTTTGCCGTTGCAAAAACCGTCCCTAATACTCTTTAGGGACGGTTTTTTACCGTCCCAAATACTCATTTTTCTTGTAGTGCATACAAGGCTTTACTCAGATAAAAAACGTGCTCAGGGTGCTTAGGGTCTTCAAACCCTTTTGGTTGTTCCACATAAACCTCCTCCTGTAGAATGCCATTTAGGAAGGCACTCTTGACATCAATCTGATATAACTTAAAGCGCAGATGGCATGCGATGGTGAGTAGTTAGCGGACGGACTCAAGCCTCGCAACAGGAGCAAATGTCTCTCCAAAGTCTACACCTTCTATCTGTGTGTATCCTTGAGCGACCAACCTAGCTTTGTTTCTGATTATGGTACCATTTTCATCCATTTTATTCTTAAAAATCCATTTGGTACCTATCACATTAGTCTCACTAGGTCGGGGGACTAGTTCCCAGACATTGTTCTTTTTAAACTGAAGCAACTCATCCTGCATAGCAGATATCCAGTGTTCATCCTTGAGTGCTTCTTTGTGATTTTTGGGCTCGACTTTAGACGTGTAGCAAAAGTGGCTAACAACGTTTTCTAGCTGAGCACGAGTCTTGACCCCTAGAGTGGGATCGCCAACAATGGCAGAAGGGTCATGACTCTTGCGAACCCAAACAGGAGTGTCCCCTATCGCGGGAGTAGGGTCCACAGAGTGTGGGTGAGGGACAAGTAGATCACTGTCAGAAGAGTCCTCATCCTCACACTGAAGGTTTGGATCAATAGCCATCGGAGGTTCGTCATCTTGCACAGTGACGTTTATTGATTCCATAACCTTAGAGCTCTTCGGGTTAAAAACCCGGTACGCTCTACTATTCGATGAATATCTTAGTAATATTCCCTCATCGCTCCGGGAGTCAAACTTTCCTAATTGCTCTCTATCCCGTAGGATGTGGCATTTACTCCCAAAAACACGAAAATATGCCAGGTTGGGTTTCTTTCTAGTCCACAATTCATAAGGCGTTTTAAGTGTGTGTGGACGCAGGTAGGCCCTATTCACCGTGTGGCATCAAGTAGACACTGCCTCTGCCCAAAATCTCCTAGAAACATTACGACCTAGAAGCATAGATCTAGCCATCTCCTGGATCGTTCTATTTTTTCTCTCAACAATCCCATTTTGCTGAGGAGTCTTTACAGCAGAAAAATCATGTTTGATCCCGAGGCTATCACAATAAAAATCTACCTTTGCTTCCTTAAATTCAGTGTCGTTGTCACTACGTATCCTGTTAATAGTGACTCCGTGTTGATTTTGCTGGGACACGGCACTTGGTCGTTAAAAACTCTACAGCATCGGATTTCTCTCTCAGAAAACCTACGATGGACTATCTGGAGAAATCGTCTACCATCAAGAGGATATACCTCTTACCACCTAAACTCTCAGTACGAGTAGGACCCATAAGATCCATGTGAATCAGCTCAAGTACTCGAGAGGTGGTAATGGAATGCAACTTCCCATGAGGGCTACGAATTTTCTTTCCCAACTGACAGGGTCCACAAACCGTGGAAGTTGACTTTCCAAGAGATGGTAAGCCATGTACTAGGTTCTTTTTAGCTAAACGAGTCAAATCTCTAACGTTCACGTGACCTAGACGTTGGTGTCACAAATCCATAGGAGTGATCATGGCGCCGTTGCAGACAAGTGAGGAAGTAGGTACAGTCCCACAACAATTATCCCCGGTCCTCACCCCTTGCACTAAAAGTTTACCGGCCTGATTATAGACATTACACGCGTCCCGCTCAAACTTTACAGCAAAGTCATCGTCGCACAGCTGGCTAATGCTGAGAAGGTTTGCTTTCAAACCTTTGACGTACAAAACATTCTCTAGCTTAAGAAATCCTGATAACTCCACAGTACCTCGTCCCATAATGCTAGACTTGCTCCCATCTCCAAAGGTGACTCTACCATACTTATAATCCTCAAGGTGGGTAAAAAATGAGACATCACCTGTCATGTGTCTAGAGCATCCACTATCAAAATACCACTGAGAGGTATTATGTGCTTTGAGAGCAACATGAACAACAAGAGCTTTCTTATCTACCCAAGAAGTTGTAACCTTTTGTTTGCCTTTGTTGTTGTTGGTTTTAGCCGGAATGTGAGAAGTATTTGAAGTATTTGCTGACGGCAAAGACATCCGTCGGAATTTCTCCATCAAACTCTGTGATATGGCGGCTAAAAACACAACACGCTCTCTCAGACTAGTAAAATCATCAGTATGCTGACGTGGAGTAGTAGTACGTCGTGTCCGACCCATACTATAGCAAAACTCCCTGAGGTGGCCTTTTCTTTTGCAATAAGTACAAAAGAACACAGTCAAAGGCGGACCTTGATTTGCTTTTCTTGGTCGAACTCTCATTCGAGGTTTTTGGCGATGGCCATAAGGAGTCGTATTAAACTCAGGAACTGGTCCAGGTGCAATTTGGGACGTGGAAGCACCATCATAACCAATTCCCTGCCTATCACCAAAACCTAAAGCGGGGCCAAGGAGCATCTTTCCCATCTTCCCAGATCTGTCCTCGATTTGTACTTTGACTTCCCGTGCTTTCTCAAGATCATGAGTCAGCTGGGCAATAAGGGCTTCTAGTTTCTTTCGAGTCTCCACGGAGGAATGGAGCTCACTCGTAAGACTAGCCACTTGTTTAGTCAAGTCCCCTTTTTCTTTCTCAAAATTACTCTCTCTCTCTCTAAAAAAACTCTCTTTCTTAACACAGGCAGATTCTCTCTCTCTCAGGGCGGTGCAGGTGGAGGACTCTCTCTCTCTCTCGCTTTTTTTAAATCTTCCTCTAAGCCGGTGATCTTAAGAACTAACGCTTTGTTACGCTTTTTAGTTTTAAATGACTCAGAATATAACTCATCGTAGGCGCGTTGAATATCACTCTCGCTCTCACTTGAGTCATCCTCCCCCTCACTTGCATCGCTCTCACTGTCGAGGTGTCCCTGTGAAGTAGCATCCTCATCGTCGTGAGGTGCACTAGGATTACTCACATGACTAGCCATGAATGCGATGAAGTTACACTCATGCGGTGACTCATCTCCCGAGTCCACCGACTCGACCTCACTGTTGTCACTAAGGGTAGCATTAAGGACAGCCTTTCCCTTTTCTCTATTCAGACGAGTAGCACACTCAAAAGCTCTATGTCCCCTACCGTCGCACTCATAGCATCTCTCACTGTCTTTCTTAGGAGGGTTTTTAGCATCTTTCTCATTTTTCTTTTCAAACTTATTTTTCTGAAAATTCTTCTTATCTTTAAAATTTCCACTTTTCTTAAATTTGAGAATTTTCTTAAAGTTTTTAGCAAATAGAGCCAAATTATCTAAGTCAAAATCACACTCAGAATCAGAAGTTTCACTCTCTTTCTTTCTAAATGAGTCTACTCTCTTTCTTGCCGTCCCCTCACTTTTTCTCTCTTGGGCATTAAGTGCAATTCCCTTATCTTTAGACTTGACTGATTTAGGGAACATATCTATTTCATAAGTTTGTAAGTCTCCTACAAGTTTCTCCAATTTTAGCGTATTTAAATTACCCATAGAATTTAGAACAGTGACTTTAGGGATAAAATGCTTAGGCAAAGATCCAAGAATCTTTTTCACAACTCTTGGATTAGGAATATGTTCACCAAGATTAAAGCTAGTATTAACAATATCAGATAGCCTAGCATAAAAATCCTCAAAACATTCAGTTTCAAGCATGGTGATGGTCTCAAATTGAGTTGTTAAATTTTGCAATTTAGATTCTTTCACAGCATTAGTTCCTTCATGGGTAAGTTGCAAAACATCCCATGCCTCTTTTGACATGGTGCACGTCAAGATTCGTCGGAACTCATCAGGAGTGATGGATCCGAAAATAGCACTCAAACCCTTAGAATTAAAAGAAGACCATTTAAATTCATCTTCAGTCCAAGAAGTGGCAGGTTTTAAATTGGTCACGTTTTCAACAGTGACGTAGGGAGGTGTCCACCCTCTTTCAACTAAAATCCAAACCCTTTCATCTATGGCCTTTAAAGCGGACCTCATACGGGCTTTCCAATATGCATAGTTAGTACCGTAAAAAAATGGCATTTTATTATATCATTTCTCCATTGAACATACACTTTTTCAAAAATCAATTTTTCAGGAAATTGATATCTTAGAAAATTTTTGCGGAAACTAGGAATACGCGATAGATTAGCGTAACCTGCTCTGATACCAATTTGAAAGAGTGTGCGCTTGCGTTCAATTAAGAAATTAAATAATCAAGCTCAGTTTTAACTCAATTAAATCCTAAACTTGCTTCTAGGTGTGATTGAATAAGAAGTAAAACATGCAAGAACATTCAAACACACATAAATGAGGAAAAATCCCCCAAAGGGGAAAAACCATTTATTTCACTATAATTTTGTAAAGTACAATTTACACGGATTACAATGAAATACAAGGGTGACACAGAATTACCCTCAGGTGTCGGATCTGTAGTCAGCGGCTGGAAGTTTCCCTTTCCAGGAGGGCAGCAATGAAGAAGAGTGTCGGTCTTCTCCACAAGAGTATGAATAACAAAAATGTTTGTGTTCTAGGGTTTCAAAACGATTCACTAATGATTTGAAAATTTGTGTGAATCAAAACATGAGTTTGGAAACTCACAAAGATGAAGACTTTGAGTTTATGAACTCTGAAAATCGTATGTAGAAGTCTTGCTAAACAAATCACGGAAGTGGGTTTATAAAGGAATAGCTAGGCCTAAAAAATTTGACCACGATCTGTTTGAAGTTATCCCAGGCGGACCGGTCCGGGTCTGAGGCGGATCGGTCCGAGGAGGCGGATCAGTTCATTTTAATTTTGGCTTTATCGGTTCGCTACCAGTCCGGGGTTTACTGGATCTTCTGCAAGGCGGATCGGTCCGGATGAGGGGCGGACCAGTCCGGGGTCGGATCGGTTCTTTTTCTCTGGGCGGATCGGTCCGGCCTGTCAGACTTTTGATTCCTCCTCTTCTTTGATATTCGGATCCATTGATGACGATATGAATCTTAAATTTCTTCAACTGTGTAACGACGTATGACATAACAAATTGATAATGGACAAAAATGTCCTTACACTTAAGACTACCTATTATGAGTCCACTCAAATTCTCGGGTCTTCCTGACCATGCAAATTCACTTAAACTTTATATTAACCTCGCATAGCTAGTTACTCACTCCGAGGAGCAACACACCAACTAAATCACCGTCGAGCACCTGGCTAACACCTTCCAAAATACTCCTTTGTAAACCTAGGATCACCCTAGGCGTCTAACTATGGATCACTCACCCGAGTATTATACCAATCCACTCATTGTGGTAACACTACATGCTAAGTTTTATCGAGTTCTAACACCTTACGATATCCTCGAACCATCATTCTGATCTTTATAATTAGAGCCTCTAATCGCCATATCGGCCAATTTATAAGATCACTAATTCTAAGGAAAGCGAATACTACGAGAAAATCGTGTTGCAGAATGTGCAGCCACACATATAAGGAACTTGTTTAAAAAAGGGATATTTTAGACAAAAGTGCCCCCAGTTACCGAGCTGCAATGACCGCACTCGGTCCATCTGTACTCATACTGAACTAAGCCACTCTATGACCAAACCATCACATGGAATAATACCAGACCACTAAAATCAGAAGGACGTCGTCCTCAACCATTAGTACCGGAGGAATATAGTCCCTGATTACCGAAACTTAAATAACACAACAAATTGGAATGAACAAACAACCGTTTTGAAGGAATCCCCTCCGTATGCAACTGATATGGTTTACAAAATGTGAACCTATGCCATACACTATGAGTCCATGACTCCTCCCAAGCATTCTCATCGGATCCTAGCATAGCCATTCACCCTGTCTTGAGTCACCAATCATGATGAATCGAACCATGAACTAATCATCTCCTCCAAACAAAAGTAACTTACGAACCTATTTCTCCTTGGAATGTTAATGCAGGACTTCCCTCCTTAGGAATAAGGTTTCCTCCTTTCATCCTTGACGGATGTGAGACACTCCGGTCGACGAATGCTAATGCATTTATCGACACCGACCTTAGTTATCTCTCTAGTCAACGTGATGTCATGACCAACTAACCCACCTGGGTTACTATCTACCTTTATCGTGCCATGATCATATCCCAGCGTCTCCTTGGGCAATACCTAACCAGGCGAAACATTCACCTTATTATAACCTCTAATGAAAAAAGGTCGACATGGCGCCTATCTTCAGATCCTACCCAAACTGAATTTACGTGACAGCCACACCGGTCTCCAATAATACTATAAGGATAATAAGTACTACATAGGTCTATGTTTCTTAATTTGTACCAGTCTAAAAAGACATACCGAGAACTAATCATTTCCTTTCAAGAGCTATTCTAACTTACTCTGTTGACACATGTCGATACCCAAATCATGCCTCGATATCTCATCTGGCGTGTCCACCGATCAGCCTCAGGAATGGTAATTCCTCTCTTTTTCAGTCGTAGAGCCTCGACTCCACAAATCAGCAGTAGAGAATTTCTCTACAAGGGTTTAGAATTTTGGAATGTGTTCTTATTGATTTGAAAAAGTGATCCTAAAATATCCAAAGGGTTTGAATGAAAAATTATAGAGTTTGATAAAGGCTTGTTGAAAAGTCTAATCCCGCATCTCTATTTATATGAAAAGTTATTGCAAAGAGATAGGGATTAAAAATTTGGAAAAGATTTAATGAAAAATAAAAAAAAACACGTGTACTCGTTCGAACGATGTACCTAATCTCGTTCGAATGTTTTACACTAAAACTTCGAACGACATTCTAGAACAAACCTAAAAGGCAACGTTCCAGATTTTTTCTGATTGAGGGAACCTCATTCTAACGACCTATACAATCTCGTTGAATGACATGCCAAGTCGTTCTAACGAGCTGGTGAGTTTTTTAAAAAATCTTTAAAAATTATTTAAAAATATTTTGAAAACTTTTAAATGCAAACTCTTTTATAAACAACCCCAAAAACTCTAAGGCTTTACCAAACCACCTCATAACACTTGTTGAATGATGTTGTGTCAATCTTGTAATTGTCACCAACTTATTCTCTTTGAATAATTGAGAACGGTCATGAAGGTTCACTGGGGTGTAACTGGATAATCAAATAAAAAAAATAAGCAACTATATATCTTGCTCTTACAAATGCCCAAATTCCAAAGTCATTTTATGAAGCAAAAAAAATAGTTCGTGACCTGGGGTTGGACTATGTGAAGAATAATGTTTGCCTAAATGATTGTGTTCTCTTTTATGGACCAAATGAGGATAAAACTAAATGTCCAACATGTGAAGAATCTAGATGTAAAATCGAAAAATCCAATGGTATGAAGATCCCTCATAAAGTCTTGCATTATCTTCCACTTAAATCGAGGCTGCAACATCTATTTACAAATAAGGATATAGCTTCAGAGATGAGGTTACATAAAGATAAATGTGTTGAAGGGGCTAATGTGTTGAGACACTTGGAGGATGGGGAAGCATGGAAAGAATTTAATAAGGTTCGTGATTCATTTGCTAGAGATTCCTGTAATGTTAGTTTTGGACTCTCTAGTGATGGATTCAATCCATTTTCAAACATAAGTAGCAAGCACAGAACATGTCCGCTTTTTTTGGTGCCATATAATTTACATCCATAAAAATGTATGAAGTAACCATTAGTCGTCTTATCAATGCTTATAACGGGTCGTATGGCTCTTGGAACTGACGTAAACGTGTTTCTTCAACCATTGATAAAAGATTAAAAAGAGTTATGGGATATCAGGGTACAAATATATGATGTTGTTATAGGGAATGCCTTTATGTTACATGCAGCAGTGATGTGGATTATTAATGATTTTTCAACTTATACTAACCTGTCAGGTTGGAGCACAAAAGGGAAGTTGTCTTGCCCAGTATGCAATAAGGACACACATTCCATGTATCTAAAGAATGGACATAAGACATGCTATATGGGGCATCGTCATTTTATACCGATGAATCATAAATGGAAAGAAAATATGCCTTTCTTTGATGGTAAGAAAGAGCATCGAGAATGAGAACACACTATATGGTTGACTTACTTGAGTCTGTGCCATATAGGAGTTCCAACTAGTTTGGATATCGAGAAAAAATAGGATTAGATTTTTTAAGAGTTACTCTCTCAAAAAGGAATCCAAGCTTCAAGAAGATCCTAGTCCAAGGACTCCTCCAATGCACTTCTAAAAAGGGAAGTATTGAACTCTTGAACCACATTAGGACACACACCGCATATATGTTATTTTGGGTGCACAAATTTAATTTTGTGGTTAGACCTCATTAAACATTTTTTTTAAATTCAATTAAACATTTTTTTTTTCATTTTAAATGATTTTTTCATTTAATTTAAATTGATTTTTAAAATGTTTAGGGGTTAAATCAGAATTAGTTTTTGTGGTATAAAAAGTTGGTTGGGTAAGATTTTAAACTCAATTGAAATTTTTGGGGTTATATTTTGTATTGTTTAAAATTTTAAAAAATCTTGATACTGTCCTTTTTGGTTGAATGCATGTTGGGTTTTATCTCAGCTATTTGTATATTTTAATCAACTGAAATGATATAGTTAGGTCGTGACCTGCTACTGATTTAATCAATGGTCAAAATCGTACCAGATCTCGATCCGTGTGACCATATAAATAGCCAACCAGTTGCGTTTTCCGCCGCCTCTTACCGTCCTTTGGGTTTTCAGTTCATACAAAGAAATCGTTTTTAGTCCTTATATTGTAACTGATTTTCTTAGTTGAGTATATAAGATCTCTAGGGTTTGCTTTTTCATTTTTTAAAGAGAAGAGGATGTCTCCTCAAGAGAGAGATTAGAGAGAGAGGTCGACGAGTTTTTCAGCAATCAGAGAGAGAGAGAGAAACTTATCTCCAAGAGATAAACCGAGAGCTGTGAGAGATAAACCCAAATTTCAAACCATACACTTTCTTTTCTCCTCCAAACCAAATACACCAAAAGTTTTGTTTATTTAAAACAATAAACTCATATTTGAGAGTCAATATGCTTGAGGTTTATGTGAGTTGGGGTATTGCTGGTTTGATTCAAGATTAAAGACCTCTTCAATAATATTTCTCTCTAGGAACCATATTCTTCACATAGAATATTTTTAGGTTCTTTATATCTGTTTTTGATGGATCATTTTATTTTTGTTAGATCCAAGATTGTGATCTCAAATATATTTTGAGAAATAAGACTTCTAATTGTGTATATATATTCAGATCTGAAAAATATTTTTGGTTTCAAAATATAATTTCACATTTTGTGAAATCAGTTTGAACATAAATAAATTTTTTAAACAAACTTTGATATAATTTTTTTTATCATATTTGAAATTTATTGAAGTCTATTACTCAAAACAGATTTGAAGTTATTTGCATATCATATAGATTTATTTGTAATTCGTAGGAATTTGTTGTATAATTGATTGAGAGATGTGAGATGCATTTATGCATTTAGATTAACTCATAAACACTTTCAATCTCACACGAACACTTAGATATTATGGTTATTGGTGAGATATATTATTTGTTGAGCTACTTTAATCAAGTAGACAAGGAAAAAGCAAGGAAGCTGTGAGAGGAAGATCATATCAAGTTAGAAGCCTTTGAGAGTGGAGTAACTCGTGTAGGTAAATTTTTTGAACTTAAATTTAGGATCTTGTATTGCATGCTTAGTGTTGTAACTTGTGCCTTGTGATTTTAATGGATTTTTATTTTGCTCCGTAGAGGGGGCCGTGGATGTTTCCCTCATTTTTGGGTTTTACCACATTAAAAATCCCATGTCAAATTTGCTTGAGCGTTCTTAATTGCTTTTGTGAACAATATCTCATCCAAGACTTAATTGTAGGTTTTAGTTTTAAAAACCTAACGTAATCAAACTTACAAATCTAGAGGACATATTTAGAAACGTTTAACACATCTTGTGTTGTATTTTGAAAAGAGATTTATTCAAAGAGTTTGTTATCGAAGTTTATTTACTCTATAACATTTTGTTATTAACTTAGTAAGCAGTTTTTTAAGTGGTATCAGAGCAGGTTTATCAAAAGTTATTTCGATCCTGAAACTCTAAAAATTATTTTCAAAATCTATTTCTGAATATGGATGAAAGATTTGACAAGTTAGGTAACCTTTCTCTACCACCACTCTTTGATGGAAACCACTTCTCTTACTGGAAAGTGAAAATGGTTGATTTCATTTAAGGAACTCTTGGTGATGATATTTGGGATATGATTCAAAATGGTTATGAATATCCAACTAAGTCTTTATCTGATACTGATCCCACAAGGGTTAAGACACTTCTTAGCAAATTTACTAAGGACGAGAAAAAGATGTCTCTCGATAATAATAAGGGAAAGAATGTTATCTTTATGTCAATTAACGGGCATGTGTTTAAAAGAATATATATTTGCTCTACCTCTAAAAAGGCATGGGACACTCTAGTCACCGCACATGAGAGTGATGAACGTATTAAGGTCGAAAAAACACAAATGCTTGTCCAACAGTATAATACACTGATTATGAATGACAATGAATCCTTTGACGATTTTTACATTAGGTTAACTGATATTTTCACAAAATTACATGCAAATGGTATAACCTATAGTAGAAAAAAAATCGTTCAAAAGATTCTCAGTTCATTACCTGTCAAATTTGACAATAAGAGATATGACATAAAATAAGTGGATGCCCCAAACCTGACTCTTGAATTGCTAAGTAGAAAGTTAAGAACTGTTGAGATGGAGTTAGAGTTTAAAAAACAAATGACTTCCCAAAATAAGAGACTCGCTGGATCTAATGTTGTGTTTTCATCACAATTGATTTCACCTAAAGTCAGTCCCTCAGACTTTGACCTTGACCTAAATGATGACTGTGATTTGGATGATTTTGATAACCAAATTGCCTTAATGAGTAAATAGTTTAAGAAAATAATCAAATTCAGGAACTAAGTGACAGCCAAACATGGCAAACCAGGTTATCAAGGTCCTCAAAATTCCAGACCTCGTGAAAGACATAACAACAAAAGGACTTATGACAATAATCGACCTAAGATATACATGAAAGATGTCAAATGTTATTGACATGGCTAAATGGGACATTTTGCTAATAAATTCCCAAACATACTTCACAACAATACTAGGTTTAATATGTGTAAGACATGGGACGACTCTAGTGATCTGATGAAGATGAAACTGAGTCAACCCATAATTATGAGTCTTGTATGTCATTTTATGCTAAGATCATATACCACAATGATGATGAATTTTTTACTACTTATGATTCTATTGTACCTATTTTTGCATCTATTAATGAGAATGTTGTGACTGTTGATGATGGAAACAACACAAATAGTGATAGCTTAAGGGTGTGTTAAACTGATAACATTGTCGATAAACCTGAAGTGTGTGTGAGTTCCACATATGAAATGAGCACTATAGGAGACACTACACACTATACTTAATGAGTCCGGCGATGATCTTCCAGATATTCATGAGCTATACACGAAAACGCTTTAGAAAAGTGTCTGTCTTGATAAAATGGTTAAGCTACTGAATGAGGGTATTGATTTACATAACCAGACTATTAGGAAGAACGTTAAAGAGTTTACAGCACAATGTATTGCCCATGAGACTCAAACTAAAGAATTTTCCACAAAAATAAAACATCTTTATGAGAAAAGTAATATTTTAGAACAAAAATGCAAGTCTACTCTAGTTGAACTTGAAGAATCTAAGAAAAAAGTTTCAAACGTGTTTAAAAAAATACTTACACTTAAAAACTGAAGCTAAATCCTACAAAGAAATTATTGTAGGAAGCAAGTTTGATTCTGAAGACAAATCTGGTTTTGGATTTGGAGAAAAAGTTTATACTAGCAAAAATGTTTCTCCTCAAAATATTATTTTTATAAAACAAGGTTAGAATCTTCAAAACACTCAGAAAGAAAATTATTTTAAAGATGTCTCTAAGGCAAGACAAAGTGACTATACTCAACAGCCAAAACCTAATTGTCTAGCTACGTACGTCTGTTCTCCTATTAGAAATCAATGTCAAAAACCCAAAACCAATGACACCTACACGACCATACCTATTAGGGATAAACTAATTAAGGACTTTATTAATAAAGTCAAGTCCTCCACACACACTACACCAAAAATAGGGATCTGGCACGGTTTAAAACTATGCCAGATCAAATCTGGCATGATTTTGAACTGTGCCAGAATCAGGTGTTCCAAAATGACCATTTTTTTCTGGCATGGCTCAAAAGTGTTCCAGATTTGGCCAAACATGAACACTTCTGGCACACTTTTAAACCGTGCCAGAATTTGATATTTCTGGCACACTTTTGGCACAGTTTTTAACTATGCCAAATTCAGCACAGTTTTAAAAAAAATTGGCACAGTTCAAAATCGTGCCAAAATATGATACACTTTTGCCACGGTTTTGAACTGTGCCAATTTTTTTATAAAAAGAAAAAAAAAATTATTTGAAAGCACAAAAATTCTCAAATTGAAAATATTGCACATTGTTGATAAACTAATGTACATACAAACTTCAAAATATTATAAGTCTTTAATTGTTCAGAGGCCAAAAAAAAATTGGGCAGAGTTTCCTCTATTTTCTGGACATTTCAAAACCTGCTAATACAAAACCTGCCTAACATAAAGCCCGCACGGCGACAAAATATAACAATTAACTTACAAAAGCCCGCACGACCATAAAAGTTAACAGTAAAACTACAAAATCCCGCACGGCCATAACACAAAAAAATGAAATCATGAATAAACCCCTTGTTGTAAACCATTGAGTTCTCTGTGTGTTCCACGTGAATAAATGCCAACGATAAATGTTATCCTGCAAAAAAAATAGGATACAAAAAAGATACGATATTAGTAACCCAGTAATTTACAAAAAAAAACTTACTCAGACTAAAAAATTACATATAGAAGTGTAGATTATCGTCATATTCTCAAATCGGGAAACTCAGGACTACGCGGTCAGTTCCCACAAGTTACATTGGTCCCGTGCGAGGTGTTCGTGCCTCTTACGGGTCCGTTTGGGGACTGATTTGGGTTTTCACCCTTTAACAGCTTGTTTTTAAGTTTAAGTGTTGATTTTTACATATTATCATCATATTCTCAAACCGGGAGACCCGGGACTGTAATACCCCGTAATTTTAAATGACTTTTAAAATGGGTTATATTTTAAATAAATGGATTAATTGGATTTTATTATTAATTCATTCATTTGGGTTTTATCCGGACTGTGGATATGAATATGGATGGTTCTGAATATTACTTAAAGATATTTAGGTAATATATGAATGTGATGTCATTGATATGACTGTATGATATAAATTCGGTAATTTATATTTTTTAGTCACACGCGGTATGGGACGTGTCGGGACTAGTTTATTAAATTAAAAAGGAAATTTATTTTTTATCGACCTTATAGTCATTTCGACTGCGTAGTTGCGTCCGGAAGGTTCGAAATAGTCAGAAAAGTCTATTTGGATGTCAATTTTGAGTCTCGGGTCATTTGGGAATGAATAGACTACCCGAAAGGGCATTTTGATCATTTTTCTAAGGGGGATGAATAGTGTTTCGGATTTGGAACTATTATAAGTATTGTTAGATTAAGTTAATGGGAGTTATTCATCTCCTCTTCACAAATAAGAGCAGCCATCTTCTTAGAGTGAGAGTAAGAGTGCTTAGGAAAGGAAAAGTCACTTGGGAAGGAGAAGAACAAGAACCAAGGTTCACCACCACCAACCACCACCGGAGTTTGACCGGAGAAGGGACAACCAACTGAGATAAACTACACCAAAGGATCAGACCTACACTAAAGGCAAGTGTTTGATAATGGCAATTTAAGTTTGTATATTGTCCATGTTAGAATAGTATGAAAAGAGAAGATTATTCTTGTTTGGAAGTAATAATGGAGCCATTAAATGGATTTCTGAAAACTGAAATAATATAGGAATTAAACTCATGTTTTAGGTTGATAATAATCCACGAAATAGCCTTGTATCTGTTGAAGAAAATCTGCAAACCATTGATGTGTTCTTGAGGTTGATATGTTGATGATTTTCTGAAAATGAGGAGATAAACATGCCTTTTAATTCAATCCTTTGATGATTTTAGGATGTTTAGAGTATTGTAAATCGTTCATATATGTTGATATATCATGTAGAAATAATCATAACTCATTTTGGAGGTTAATATGAAGGTTTGAATGTGTAAAAATGGAGAAAAATGGAGTTTGGGATTTTGGGAGAGATAATGAATAGTAACCCGTAGCCTTTGGGGTCATTTTCGGCCAAGAAGATAAATGATTTAGCTTTCGGCCAAAACACAAAAGTTGTAGATATTTTCGATACGGTCGCGTGGGCGCTAACCGCATATTTTTCTGATTTTTATACGATTTGATATGATTTTTACAAGATGACAGCTCCGGGTTGAAATCATCAACTCGGAAATCAAATCGGGAATTGGAAAAATTACGGCTACAATTAATGTAGTAGATGTTCGGGATAATTTTTGGGGTAGTTTAGAAACCCCGAAAATGAATTTGGGTTGCTAGATTTATTTGTTAAATTCCAAATAGGGATGTATGAGGAATTATGATAGGACCAGTAGGGGTGATTTGATATAACACCTGGGTATCCTTAAGTTTACAAGAGGGTTTAATCCTAAGTGTAAGAATATGTGTTTATAAGAGATTTGAAACTATCGGTTTTAACCGTAATTAAAAAGGAGAACTAAACTCGTAGTAGTTCGGGAGAAATAATGTTATGGACCAGTAGGATTTTAGTGACTTCTTACTGAATATATGTTGAGGAAAATCTTATTTGAATCTTGTATATTGAGAGAGGGTAGCCTTAGGGTATGAGGTTATCCCAATCACGTATTTAAAGTTGACAAACCTTCTCGCTCGACAAAGTTAAGTAGTAGTGTAATGGAGGGGTTCCTTGTTTGGATTTCGCTTTGCGAGACGCTCCGCGCATGAACCTTAACGACGTCGGGAGTGGAGTGATGTTAGGATACGAGAATAATTATATTATAAGAGCGTAGTGGTATGGCTCCTAGATTGAAATGGGAGTTTGGAGCACATTTGGTTGAAAGAGGTTATGAGGTTATCCCGATCGCATAGTTTAAGTTTTCGGACCTCCTCGATCGACAAAGTTAAGTAGTAGTGTATTGGAGGGGTTCCTTGTTTGGATTTCTCTTTGCGAGACGTTCCGCGCATGAACCTTAACGACGTCGGTAGTGGAGAGATGTTATAGGATGTGAGGATAATTAAATTATGAAGTAAAGATATGATATTTTAATACGTGGAATTTAAAAGAGATATAATGCTACGTATGGGAAATATCTTAGGGTAGTGATAATTACCTTATTGATATTATATTCTAGGTATGATAATACCTATTTGATTGATTGTTGATTTATGTGTATGACATACCTAGCTTACTTGCTATCGGTGGGAGGTTTGCGCGTGAGGGCAGTCATATCCTGATGAATCCATGGGATCTTTGATTTGTCGCTCGAGAACATAGGTCTATGAAAGACTTATCGGGGAGTTGATAAGTCCGCTGACTGTGGGTACGTAGGTATGTGCGTGACCCATGGATACGAGAACTATGTTCGCCTCCAATTTGTTTGTTGTTTGTGGTTCGTGGAATCTTACCGAACCTGTAGTCCCCTATTCAGCGACATGCGATGATGGGACATGATAGCAGAGTAATGCATTACATCGCAGCTGTGACTCGGGGTGTTGTATTATATATGAATATATATATATAATGGATTAAATGACTAAATGGATTTATATTGTGGTTAAATCTATCTACGGTGATAATTGTAGATAACGGAGAAAGATAATGGAATTAAGTTAATGAATGTTTATTCTTATAGAATTGAAAAGCTTAACTCATGTTAATGAGAAACGATTCATATTAATGAGTAACGATTCGTATTAATGAGTAATGATTCATGTTAATGAGAAACTAATAAAGGAGAAACGTAAATGATTAATAATGTGACGTATGGTATGGGACATACGGGGATTATGATATGGGAATGGAATTATAATATGGAGACTAGAAAAGAGGAACCATTAACTAGGAGGTTAATAGGAAACGTTAAGTGTGCACTCTAGTTGAGAGGTGAGAATAGCAAGTGAGAGTTGGATCTAACATGTACATGATAAATGCTTTATTGCACTTGTTAAATACTTGATGTTTTAAAAATACTCTACACATTCGGGCTCTGACCCGTTTCCTTGCATATTTTCTCTTCTATTGTATCTCTATATATCAGGTGTCCAGCAACAGGGACGCCAACCATAGTTGATTATGACGAGCTATGGAGCTATGGAGGTTTTGCTTAGATGCTTGTCATCTTTTGATTCACAGTATTCTTAGTTAGTGCATGACACCCAAAGGATTCAGTTATCTTTTCTATTGAGGTCAAATTCTATTGTATTCAGGACTTTTTAATACATTTAATATTGTTGGGTTTATTGTAAAGGATTTATATTATTTGGGAATGTTTATTCCAGTTGCACTTAAATTCTTTTGAGTTATTTATTTAGTGATCTGTGTTGTAGAATAAAATGTGTTGTGTTATTCTTAATTTGGAAAGGGATTTTGTTAAATTAAAATTTGAAAAGTTTTTAACACCAGCTTAATTGGGTATTGGGTGAGTTGTAAATGTTTTCGACAGTGATGCTAAGAATGAGCCAACTGTATATTTTGTTTTAATTTGGTATGGGACTGGCCACCCGGTATTTAATTATGCGGGGTTGAGTTCTCTGTGTGTTCCACGTGAATAAATGCCAACGATAAATGTTATCCTGCAAAAAAAATAGGATACAAAAAAGATACGATATTAGTAACCCAGTAATTTACAAAAAAAAACTTACTCAGACTAAAAAATTACATATAGAAGTGTAGATTATCGTCATATTCTCAAATCGGGAAACCCAGGACTACGCGGTCAGTTCCCACAAGTTACATTGGTCCCGTGCGAGGTGTTCGTGCCTCTTACGGGTCCGTTTGGGGACTGATTTGGGTTTTCACCCTTTAACGGCTTGTTTTTAAGTTTAAGTGTTGATTTTTACAAATTATCATCATATTCTCAAACCGGGAGACCCGGGACTAGGGAGTTAGTTTGTACAAGTTACAATGGTCCCGTGCGAGGTGTTCGTGCCTCTTACGGGGTCGTTTGGGGGCTGGTTTGGATTTTCACCATTTAACGGCTTGTTTTTAAGTCTAAGTGTTGATTTTTGAAAATTATCGTCATATTCTCAAACCGGGAGACCCGGGACTATGCGGTCAGTTCCTGCAAGTTACATTGGTCCCGTCCGAAGTGTTCGTGCCTCTTACGGGTCCGTTTGGGGTCTGGTTTAGGTTTTCACCCTTTAACGGCCTGTTTTTAAGTTTTAAGTGTTGATTTTTGCAAATTATCGTCATATTCTCAAACTGAGAGACCCGCGACTACGCAATCAGTTCGTACAAGTTACATTGGTCCCGTACAAGGTGTTCGTGCCTTTTACGGGTCTGTTTGGTGGTTGGTTTAGGTTTTCACCCTTTAACGACTTGTTTTTAAGTCTAAGTGTTGGTTTTTGCAAATTATCATCATATTCTCAAACCGGGAGACCCGCGACTACGCGGTCAGTTCCTACAAGTTACATTAGTCCCGTGCGAGGTGTTCGTGCCTCCTACGGGGTCATTTGGTGGTTGGTTTAGGTTTTCATACTCTAACGGCCTGTTTTTAAGTCTAAGTGTTATTTTTGAAAATTATCCTCGTATTCTCAAATCGAGAGACCCGGGACTGCGCAATCAGTTCCTACAAGTTACATTGATCCCGTGCGAGGTGTTCGTGCCTCTTATAGGGTTGTTTGGGGACTGGTTTGGGTTTTCGTCCTTTAACGGATTATTTTTAAGTCTAAGTGTTGATTTTTGCAAATTATCATCATATTCTCAAACTGAGAGACCCGCGACTACGCGGTCAGTTCGTACAAGTTACATTGGTCCCGTACGAGGTGTCCGTGCCTCCTACGGGGTCGTTTGGTGGCTGGTTTAGGTTTTCACCCTTTAACGGCCTGTTTTTAAGTCTAAGTGTTATTTTTGTAAATTATCGTCATATTATCAAACCGGGAGACCCGAAACTACGCGGTCAGTTCCCACAAGTTATATTGATCCCGTGCGAGGTGTTCGTGCCTCTTACGGGGTCGTTTGGGTGCTGGTTTGGGTTTTCACCCTTTAACGGATTATTTTTAAGTCTAAGTGTTGATTTTTGCAAATTATCGTCATATTCTCAAACCGGGAGACCCGGGACTACGCGGTCAGTTCCTACAAGTTACATTGGTGTCGTGCGAGGTGTTCGTGCCTCTTACGGGGACGTTTGGTGGGTGGTTTAGGTTTTCACCCTTTAACGTCCTATTTTTAAGTCTAAGTGTTATTTTTGCAAATTATCTTCCTATTCTCAAACTGGGAGACCCGAGACTACGCGGTTAGGTCCTACAAGTTACATTGGTCCCGTGCGAGGTGTTCAGGCCTCTTACTGGTCCGTTTGGGGGACGGTTTAGGTTTTCACCCTTTAATGGCTTGTGTTTTAAGTCTAAGTGTTATTTTTGCAAATTATTGTCGTATTCTCAAATCGGGAGACCCGGCACTACGGGGTCAATTCTTACAAGTTACATTGGTCCCGTGCGAGGTGTTCGTGCCTCCTACGGGGTCGTTTGGAGGCTGGTTTGGGTTTTCGCCCTCTAATGACATATTTTTAAGTCTAAGTCTAGATATTTTTAAATTATCGTCAAATTCTCAAATCGGTACTCTCGTGACTACGCGATCAGTTCCTATAAGATACATTGGTCCCGTACGAGGTGTTCGTGCCTCTTACGGGGTTGTTTGGGGGTTGGTTTTAATTTTCACTCTCCAACAGTATGTGTATGTGCCCAACCCTTGAAATTCCAAAGTATGTGGACTTTTCACAACGATATTAAAGAAGTACTTCAAAACTCTTTGGAAAGTACATGAGAGGTAACCCATTCGGGATATTCTCCTTAAAATTGTAAAGGTAAAAAAGAGTTACAAACTTGGAATAATCAATCTTTTAAAGATATATTTCAGCAAGTGAATGGAACATGAAGTCTTGGAGAGTGAAATCGATTATGAGAATAATCTTTCGAGTGATAACGAAGAAGTTCCCAAATCTGTATGTTTAGAAGCTATATCCCAAGCATGTTTAAGTAATAATGCTTTATTAAAAGATGTGATTCTTCTTCCACCAAGACCTCCCTCGTAACTATCTTTGCAAATGTATATCCAAGCTACAGTGACTGACTTTATCTTAAGAATGTATCAAGTCCAGATGAAATTTTTGGCCCACAATGAATTTTCTTGAGAAGAAGTTTTGGCCATTTATAAAGTCAAAAGTTTTATAGAAGCATATGGTAAACTATTTAGAATAACCAACAGAAGTACAAAGCTCAACCAAGTATGCAATGAAAAATTATGAAGATAGTTGTTAAGAAAATCTAATTTTAGGCCATAAGCCATCTTTACTAGTGAGTAATGTCTTAGTCATCATTAGATGAAACTAAGCTACTGAATTTCGATGTATCATATGTTAAATGGAATTTTTTATATATATATAAATGTTTAGATAACTGTTATATAAATAGTTTATATAACTGTTATAGCATATATATTGCTACTGCTGCTATAACAACATTATAACAGCTATAACAGTGGCTATACTGATGTTATAACAACTATAATAGCTGCTACCGATACAGACTTGTATGTGAAATGTAAACACAATCATAAAGAATATGATCCATTAAAAAGTACAAAATGTAAAATCAGACTTTCTCAGGAGAGCCTAGTTGAGTTATATGCAACCAATGCAATAGTTGATGAGAAAGACTAGTTGAGTTATTTTGTTCATATTCAACTAACTTGTTACAAATACTTACTTTCCATAGATCAAAATATGCAGGGTTTTCTTCATTGAGTCCACAGCCACTCACAATCCTTCTCGAATATCTTCTAGTTTCTGCCCCGACAATCATCCATATTGTGGAAATTAATCAACTGGAAAGTACAAATCCCCGCCAATTGCATATGCACACCGATTATCAACAATCTATCATTAAAAAACATCAAAAGGTCAAAACATAGATTTATGGAAAGTTTCCTTAATGTCAAAACAAAGAAACAAAGTAAAAGGACAGATTATGGTACTTTAATACAATATAACATTTTATTTTTCCTTTCGGGTTGAACGAACAACATCCATTAGTAAAGACGGATTCAGTTAAAGAAACCCCTGCCAAGCACAAATCTGTGAAATCTTGAATTTCTATGGCACCTAAAGTAAAACTTTACAGTCATGTGACAAGCTACAGTATGCATGGTTAGTATTTGACGCAAATGAAACTCTAATTTTCAAGATATTTTTATACGAGGAAATAACCAGTAGTACTATTTGAAAGGTCACTTATACAGTCCTTTGAGGAAATAGCCAATAATACTCTTTAGTTTTCATTTACTTATTCATTCATTTTATTTTATTTTGACAGCTTAGGGTATCCAGCTTTCGTAGAGCACTTGAAAAGAAAAACAATGGTATGTGTAGACCTTGAAATCTCCACGGACCAGGGTATATTATGGGACATCCCCCTAAGACAAACTCTTGGCCTTCGAATCGTGAGGTAAGAGCCAATGCCGTTAGGATTCCTTGTACGAATTTTGAGATTTGCACTCGGGGTTAATCATTAACAATCATATTTTTAAATTGAACACACACACACACACACACACACACACACACACACACACACACACACACACACACACACACACATATATATATACAAACACAAACAATTAGATGTGCAGATGTATCATAAAAAATAAATGAGATAAAACTCGAATAATCAACCACTCCAGACGAGAAAAGAGGCGCATGATCCAAGCCCTGTTTGGTCCATTCCCATGTATAAAATCATAATTTCTAATACTTCCATTAAATAAAAACTAGATATTCCTTGTAGGTAAATTGGCTTTCACTAATCTCCTATGTTCATCACCTGGTAGTTTTAAGAACTAAACTATTTGTTACTGCGAAATTGTTTTTGGTGACACATTTACAAATCTCAAGTGATATGACTTATTTTAACTATGCACAATAATAGTGTATTTCATCAATTATTTGCAAATACCTTCTAATCATAGCACCCAAATATCCAGTTGCACTAAAATACGATGTGCAAAAGGGGTGTCTAAATTCATATAATAATTCAAAATAGCAAAAAGGACAAAGAACTCCATAGTTTCACCTATTAAAACAAAGAACACCAAATCATCAATCAATGAAATACCTATTTAATCATATCGACAATTTGGGGTAGAGACGTGAGGCTCCACAAAAGGAGATATACAGTGAAGATAATCCATATCCCTATGAAACTCTTCACATTAATGTTTGCTCAAACCTCAAACTAGTTAGATCCTCTCCCAACTCATGTGTTCTGGATATTATATATAGAATTCAAAACTTACAAACTCAGCTATCCTGTCATACATATGTAGTAAGCGGTTAGTATTTTCAATGCATGTTATGTTATAAAGAAATGCATTTTAAATTGCATATGATTATCAGATAGTTCAGTATCCCCATACTTTAAAAGCAACAAAGAAGCTAAACAGATGGCCTCAAAGATGAAAAATAAAGTTGAGACCAACTTCCAAATTTCTTTTAACATTTCCTTGATCTCTTGTTCTTTTTCATCATGGGGTTCAGCTGATTTATCTCTCTTTGTCATATGAGTCCATTCTCATATTCTTCCAAAGTGAATTGATCCATTTCCCCATTGACCCTAACAGCACTGCAGCCGCGGCCACCAAAGTTGTCACCACGGATGGTGTCGTGACAGATGCAGCTGCCACAGAGCAAATCAAAACAACAGTAAAAGTTGCTGCAAATATTTTATAGGAAACTCTCCTCCATGATTAAACTGGCTTGAGATTCTTTTAATTTTTAACTTCTCCAACATGCTCACTCGTTTATAAACAGATTGAAACAATAAAAAATCCTCAAAAAAGGGTCGCCCATAGTTTTGAAGTTGTTAGACTACTTGTGTATTCCTAAAATAATTTATAGTTCCCCCATAGTGTCTATTTTCCTTATGTTCAAGATCTAATTGTTGTAAAGATAATTGAACGATGAGCTGGCATTCATGAGCGCATTTAAGGCAATTCTGAAGAGTTGTGCAGAAGTCAAGTGTTTGGAGGCTGCTCTCAAAGTAATCTTGGATGGGATAAAAAATATCGTTTCTCTTCCATATATCTTTTTTTCATTTTAGAATAACTTGGAAAATTTCTTTGTTCATTTCAAGTAAGCCTTCGGTAACTTCGTAAAGGGAATCGGGGGAAAGTGAGTGAACCTCGACCCCGACGAGGCTACTGATGATTCGACTGGTTTGTTCATACTACTGTACAAGAATAGGAGCATTACCAGTTTATAGCATAAACATGAAGTGGGCTTTTGAAAGTCTTAAGAAAGGCTTCCACAGATAATCTTAATGTGGAAGAGGCATTTCTTCAGATGAATATCAAAATTCACAAAGTTAAAACATAAAGCTTAGAGACGAACTTTGTGAAATCCAAAAATTTAGAAATGATATTGCAAACACTTATATAATAATTAATTAAGAGTGGCCAAGTTATGAGTTTTCTCATAAGTTATCCTTATTCCAATAGCTATAATTATCTGCTTTACGAATGAATTAAACATAGACCTTCTTCAAACAATTCCGAAGCTCGAAGAATGATAGTCATTTTACGAATATTCGGAGCATAAATCTCCACCATTCCTCATCACGCCATACATTTGAAAAATCAGAGTTCCATAAGCTTCAATGAAATTCTTTAAAGTCATGCCTTATGTATAAGGTATGTTGTTCCCTCTTCTAATATTTAAAGTTCAACACATGAGATAATTCTTACATATAAACATAGACTTGTAACAGGAAATTTAATAAAATTCTATTATGATCAAACATAGCATATAGTGCTTAATTGCGAGTGTTCCTAGTGGGAGTGTACTATTGATTCTATTATGAAGAAAAGAGAATATCCAAAGAGATTTCGTCTTCTATTATTGATTGTTGCCTCTTTGTATGCCTGAATTGCGAGTGTTCATAGCGCGAATGGTTGATATACAAGAGTAAGGACCCTTGAGGGGTAGTACCTCTGTACAATTAAGGAAGTTATATATCAAATAAGTTGGAGTGATACTCTGCTTTTTGTTACGAACACCCCCATGTGTCGCTAAAAATTCTCGAAGTTTTGGCAGTAAAATACTGTTTAGGGGTTTATTTGAACATACAGGGGCAATTTCCAAGTAGTTAAAAGTCAAGAGAATTTTTAAATTTCTCCAAAATTAATCAAATTAAGTAAGATTTTTCATGGGCCATTCGGTGGGGCATCTTTAAGTGATAGTATGTTTTGTTTCGAGCTTCTGTGATTTTCTATAATCTAGTTCCCATTAAGTTGGAGTTTACAAAATAAAATTGTTTTTGCTTAAATTCTTAAATAAAAATGAAAACTTTACGTATGAAATTATTAATCTTACATATTCCGAAACTAAAAATACTCATAATAATCAAACATAGAACAAAATTATTTATTAAAACATTACAGGGAACAATGAAACATAATAATCTTTGATTGTCAGTAAACTATTCCATATAAAGAGGCACCCGATTCCAAGAAGCCAACAAATCAACATTGCGCCATATTTTCCCTACCAATAACAGTTCATTTATTCAACAAACACATATTGACATTAAATAAGCTTAAAGGCTTTATTCAACAAACACATATTGCCTTTGTAATGACCTAGGTTAAAAAAAATACAAATTCTCTTAAATATTACCTAATTGGGATGAGTGGAGTGAGAGAGAGCTGACCATTTAGAGAGAGAGAGAGAGAGAGAGAGAGAGAGAGATGATCTGAGAGAAATCGAAGCAGAAGAGAGGATGAGCGGGAATGAGAGAGCGGGACACCAAAAAGTTAGGATAATGAATTTTTTAGGGTATTTTATATATTAGTGAAATGTACTCAATTTTGGCACACTTTAAAACAGTGCCAATATTTGGCACTGTTTTAAAGTGTGTCAAATTTCTATTAAACCGTGCCAAAATCTGGCACAGTTTGATTTTAAATATCAGGGTGTGCCAAAATGCTATTTTTGGTGTAGTGACACCAATATTTTTCATACTATGATGTCTACGACCACTCTATTGCCAAATGTTTTCAAAAGAGATTGTATACACCTACTTATTCAAATTTTAATTATTCTAGAAAGAGTAGGAATACTTATGTTCTCCCAAGACAGACCACCCATAACTCTAACCATAGAACGAAGGGAGGACCTAAAACTAAAAAGAAATAATTTAGAAAGACCCAACAAAACTTTTCTAAATCAAAGGCCAATAAAACTGTCAAAACCAGGCCTATTTGGATTAGAAAAGATGACTTGTTACCCCAGCTCAAGTGCAACATTGTTATATCTGCTTTTAAGGCACAACGCACTTCATCTAGATGGTACCTTGACTCCGGATGTTCTAAACATATGACCAGAGATGAAACAAAATTAATAAACAAAATAGACTTCCTTGGAGGTAGTGTTGTATTTGGTGATGGAGTTTCGTATAAGATCATAGGTAAGGGAACATTGTGTGATGAAGATCTCCCCAATATAAATGATGTCCTCCTAGTTAAAGGTATCAAGGCTAACCTGCTTATCATATCTGAATTTTGTGATTCCAATCATATTGTTACCTTTTCAAAAGCTGATTGCAAAATTCTTGATGAAAAGGGAAACTGTATTTTAACAGGAAACATAAATGAGGATGACTATTACACAGTCCTTCCTAAGTCTGAATCTTGTAATATTTCCAGATTAGAAGATGTTGATCTTTGGCACAATAGATAGGGGCATACAAATTTTGATAATCTTCTTAGTTTAAGTTCCCAATAAATTGTTAGAGGACTGCCTAAAATCAAAAACTCTTTTAATCCTGTTTGTGGTCCTTGTCAGGAAGGGAAAATAGTTAAACCTCCTCACGAGAAAGTTGAAGATGTTTTAACTACAAAACCTTTGGAATTAATCCACATGGACCTTATGGGTCCCTCTAGACCCGTCAGCTTCTATGATAATAGTTACATACTTGTTATTGTAGATGATTACACACAATATACATGGGTAGCCTTTATGAAAAATAAATCAGATACCTTCGATGAGTTCTTAAAAATACTTTTAAAAATAGAGAACGAGAAGGATACCCTAGTATTTGCATCAGAAGTGACAGAGGTGGAGAATTTAAAGATTCTGGTGTTGCAGAATATTGTATAGGCAATGGTTATAAACATAAATTTAGTACGCCTAAGACACCTCAGCAGAATGGCATTGCTGAAAGGAAAAATAGAACTATATAAGAGATGGCTAGGGTTATGATACATGTGAAAAATATGCCTACGAATTTTTGGGCTGAAGTTGTTCAAACGGCTTGTCATATCATTAATCATGTATACCTTAGGAAGAATTCCAAACCTCTTGATAATATTCGATTTGATTATCTTCATAATGCCATTGGTATGATAGTTCTTACTCAATTCACACATCAATCATATCCTCGGTAGTTGCATGCTAATAATTGGTTTCTGATATGACAAAAGATGCCTTCTAATATCTGTTTAATGTAAAAAACCCTTGTATCTGCCCTTGTATATGTTATTTCTCGTGTTGACATATTATATCATATTCTCCTAATTTATATTCTTTTACCCCATTGTATATTTGAGCAAAATCGGGGGAGAAGAACTTCAGCACCTGTGCTATGATTCATATCTTTTCTTGTACTAACTCAACTAATATGCCATTGAGTGTTTATTTGTTTCAGGAATTTTTCAGACCCGATTGTATAGATAGCCCTATTTATTAAGGTATTGGTATGTATTGTAGTTGAGTAATGTATTTTCTTCTCTTATTTTTGGTTTTAGGATGAGAATGGGTAGTTACAGATTTTTGTATAGGAAATCTAGGATTTTTCATTTTTACCTACGAGTACAAGATACTCAAGGGAATTTTGTCTCTAATATCCAAAGGGGAGATTGAGAACACACTATATGGTTGACTTACTTGAGTCTGTGCCATATAGGAGTTCTAACTAGTTTGGGTATCGAGACAAAATAAGATTATATTTTTTGAGAGTTACTCTCTCAAAAAGGAATCCAAGCTTCAATAAGATCCCAGTCCAAGAATACCAATGCTCCAATGCACTTCTAAAAAGGGAAGTATTGAACCCTTGAACCACATTAGGACACACATACTACATACGCTGCATATATGTGTTATTTTGTGTGCACAAATTTAATTTGGGGGTTAGACCTCATTGAACATTTTTTTTTCATTTTAAATGATTTTTTCATTTAATTTAAACTAATTTTTAAAATGTTTAGGGGTTAAATCAGAATTAGTTTTGTGGTATAAAAAGTTGATTGGGTAAGATTTGTTTTGTATTGTTCAAAATCTTTAAAAATCACGATACTGTCTTTTTTGGCTGAACGCATGTTGTGTTTTTATCTAGCTATTTGCATCTTTTAACTAGCTGAGATGATATGGTTAGATCGTGACTTGCTACTGATTTAATCAACGGTCAAAATCGTACCAGATCTCAATCCATGTGACCATATAAATAGCCAACCAGCTGCGTTTTCCACCGCCTCTCACCGTTCATTGGATTTTCAGTTCATACAAAGAAATCGTTCTCAACCCTTAAATTGTAACTGATTTTCTTAGTTGAGTATATAAGATCTCTAGGGTTTGCTTTTCATTTTTTAGAGAGAAGAGGACGTCGCCTCAAGAGAGAGATTAAAGAGAGAGGTCGGTGGGTTTTTCAGCAATCAAAGAGAGAGAGAAGAACTTATATCCAAGAGAGAAACCGGGAGCTGTGGGAGAGAAACCCAAATTTCAAACCATACAGTTTCTTTTCATCTCCAAACCAAATACACCAAAAGCCTTGTTTATTTAAAACAATAAACCCACATTTTAGAGTTAAAATACTTGGGGCTTATGTGAGTTGGGATATTGCTGGTTTGATTCAAGATTGAAGACCTCTTCAATAATATTTCTCTCTAGGAACCATATTCTTCATATAGAATATTTTTAGGTTCTTTATATATGTTTTTCATGGATCATTTTTTTTTGTTGTTAGATCCAACATTGTGATCTCAAATATATTTTGAGAAATAAGACTTCAAATTGTGTATATATATTCAGATCTGAAAAACGTTTTTGGTTTCAAAATATAATTTCACATTTTGTGAAATCAGTTTGAACATAAATAAATTTTTGAAACAAACTTTGATATAATTTTTTTGTCAGATCTAAAATTTGTTGAAGTCTATTATTCAAACTAGATTTGAAGTTACTTGCATATCATATAGATTGATTTGTAATTCGTAGGAATTTGTTGTATAATTTATTGCGATATGTGAGATGCATTTCTGCATTTAGATTAACTCACAAACACTTTCAATCTCACACGAACACTTAGATATTGTGGTTCGTGGTGAGATATATTGTTTATTGAGCTGCTATAATCAAGTGGACAAGGAAAAAGCAAGGGTGCTGCGAAAGGAAGATCATATCAAGTTAGAAGCCTTTGAGAGTGGAGTAACCCGTGTGGGTAAATTTTCTAAACTTAGATTTAGAATCTTGTATTGCATGCTTAGTGATATAACTTGTGCCTTGTGATTTTAGTGGATTTTTATTTTGCTCCGTAGAGGGGGACATGGATGTTTCCATTATTTCAGGGTGTTACCACGTTAAAAATTGCATGTCAAATTTTCTTGAATGTTCTTAATTGCTTTTGTGAACAATATCTCATCCAAGACTTAAATGTAGGTTTAGTTTTAAAAACCTAAGGTAATCTAACTAATAAATCTACAGGACGTATTCAGAAACGTTTAACATATATTGTGTTTTATTTTGAAAAGATTTTTGTTCAAAGATTTTGTTATCGAATTTTACTTAATCTATAACATTTTGTTATTAACTTAGTAAGCAGTTTTTCAGAGAATGACCAAAAGAGCTTAGTAATGATGACATACTTGCTCAATTTGAGAGAGTTCGACCAAGAGTATTTCAAAATGCATGTGGAAAGAGGAGCCATGAGGCGTATGAGTTGCAATGGGACAAAATAAGTATATTCTATGATTTTTCTTCCTGAAAAGATCTTAAATTGCATCACAATTTAGATGTCATGCATATTGAGAAAAATTTATGTGAAAGCATTTTAGGAATATTGCTGAACATTGATGGAAAAATAAAAGCCACTAGAAAGTCCCCATTAGATTTAAAAAATATGCATACGCAAAGACTCGTATCCATATAAAAGGGGAGCTAAATGGGTGATTCCTCCTACTTTCCACACTTAATCAAAAGAAGAGAAGATGATTTTATATGAATTTTGGCAATCATTGAAGTCGCCCGAAGGGTATTCGTCCAAAATTTCTCGATGTGTGATACTGATGGCAAGATTTCAGGGTTGAAAAGTCATGACTACCATTTTTTTTACAATGTTTATTATCGCTTGAAATTTGTGTTCATTTTTTGAAGGAAGTGTGTCAACCATTAATTGAACTTGGGTTATTCTTTAAGGAGTTATGTCAAAAAACATTAAGAGTGGATGTCTTAGAGAGACTTGAGGAGAAAATTGCTATACCTATGTGTAAACTTGAAAGGATATTTCCACAGTCATTCTTCGATGTTATGGTTCACTTGCCAATTCACCTTGCACGAGAGGCCATTCTCGGTGGACTAGTGCAGTATCGATGGATGTATTTTTTTTAAAGGTAAATGTATTAAGTCATATCTTATGTTAGTAATAATTTAAGGTTTTCATTGCATGTTCTAATATCTTACTTCTCGACAGACATATGCACACCTTAGAACTAACCGTGGGAAACAAAGCATGTCCGAAGGGCTCAATAGTCGAGGCTTACGTTATTAATGAATGCATAACATTTTTCTCGATGTTTTTGCGTGGTGTTGAGACAAAATTCAAGTGACCTGAATGAAATTATGATTGTACTAATTTTCAAGAAGGTTTATCCATTTCTTGATACAACATTCATTTGCTTGGAAAGAGGATTATAAATACCTTACACAGAGTGAATGGGAAAATGATCATTTATATATATATTGGAAAATTATGATTAGATACAAGAATTTGTGAAGTATGTAATATATATATATATATATATATATATATATATATATATATATATATATATATATATATATATATATATATATATATATATATGTGTGTGTGTGTGTGTGTGTGTGTGTGTGTGTGTGTGTGTGTGTGTGTGTGTGTGTTTATTAAGTACAAGGATTTGTTAAATGTCGAAAGAAACACAAATATTGACAAGAGACATGCAGAGAGATTTTCCAAATGGTTTGAAGATCGCGTAAGTAGTTGAATATAATATTTGTTGGTGTATATCGATAAGGGTTATTATTTCTAACTAAACATCTCTATATAAATAATAAGCATGTTAGTATATTGGAGCGCGAGTCCCCTGACCGTTCTAGTAAGCAAGTTTTATCTTTATTTTGGGGTCGAGGCCAAAAAACACTATAAGGGTTGTTTAATCAACGGTTATAAGTATTACGCCCAAGATCATGGAAAGTAAAAAAAAAAACTCAAAATAGTGGAATCATTATAGTGGGGAAACATTAATGGTGAGTTGGTTGACATTATCGAGTTGGAATACCCTGAAAATAATCGTGTTGTTCTATTCAAGTGTGACTAGTGGGACCTTGGAAAAATGGGGGTGTGTGGATTACATAAAGATGAGTATGATTTCATTAGTTTGAACACCGATAATACATGGTTCACAGACCAACCATGTGTGTTATCTTATCAAGCAAATCAAGTCTTCTATGTGTCAGACATCAAATTAGGAAATGATTAGAAAGTTTTGGTGATGAATACTCCACGAGACAAGTATGATTTTCTGAAAATTGTAGTTGAGGAGGAGGAGGAGGATGATATGGGTAATGAGGAATTATACCAATAACTTGAGACTAATATTGTAAATTATAAAATAGTGGAAATAAACGATGGATGTCTTCCATTACAAAGGGTTGATATCCCAGAAATAGAAGTTAGTATGGCTAATGTGGAAGGAGAAAACTAGATACTTGATATAGATAAATACATCTTGTCATTCAAGGATAACAATGTTGATATTAAAGAGGATAATGGAGATGAATATGATGAGGACTTTTAACGATTTGTGTTAGTTATTTTTCTTCATAGTAAATGTTTTAATTTATTTTACTTATGACACTTCGATCTATAGGAATGTTTTAATAAATTATAGTTGTGAAATGTTCTCACTTTACTAAATTGCATGTTTATGTATATCTTTAATAGGTATAACACTAATCATGGAAAACTATGAGAAACAAAGGATGAATAATATTCAAGATAACATAGAAATAATGAAGGCGATGGGATTAAAAAGAGGGGCTAAATTCTACACGGTTTCTCATAAGAGGAATAATAATAATAAGAGTGGGACAGAGGGAAAAAGAAAAAAGGTTGACAAGGATGAAGAGTATATCCCATCAGAAATAGCGTAAATGTTAAGTTATTTGAGTGAAGGTGAAGCTGATGACGACGACTATTTATTAGATTTGTTCATTATCCTTATCATTTTTAAGCTACTTAGAATGATATGATATTGCTACTCCTGGTGATGTTATCTCAGTTATTTGATATGCTTTCTTACTTAATAATTTTAAATACCGATGTTATTTTCCCCATGTTTTCACTGGAATTATGCTAAAATGTTAAAAGTATATTGATGTTTTACATAATTTCTGCATGCATATCTCCTCAGCTAATGTTATTAGTTTATTGTTTAGTTATGCCTGGTTCTAGTCGTGCACATGTCCCAATATTATCTATGTGCTAAAGCTTCATGGGAGAATCCACACCTTACAGATTAGATTAGTGTAGTAAACACTATGCTAGTGAAGCTGACAAGATCCAATGCTCTACTTAGGTTTTGTTATGCTAAGACCTTTAATTAGGGGGATACATCTAGTTGTCTATTTTTTAAATTTATTTTGAATATGAATATCTAAAGAAAAGAAGTGAAATAAACTTGAAAAATCGATTGAAGCAGATGATTCTCCATTGCAGTGGAAGTAGAGGATTTCATCAAGTGGAGTTTGAGATGGCAAATATCTCTAAAAATATTATGTCTAAACCAATCATTTTAATATGTTTTATCACTTTATTTCGTATTAAATTTATACACGTGATAAGGAGACCAAAACTCCCACATCCATGAGTAAGGCATGGCTTACAACTCATTGAAGCAAAAAGAAAGGAAATTAGGTGACTACAACTGCTCAAAATGTCTATGTAAGATGTGTTTTAATAGTAGTTTGTTAATAACTTTTTACCTATATTGTATGATATAATTATAATATCTTCAATATTATTAATAGGATGATGTGCAAGAAATACTCAAATCACAATCTGAACTTGAAGACAATGTGGTGACGAATGATGTTGATGCATTTTAAGAGATGTATTGGTGGCGAAGTGATTTTGCCACTAAAAAATCAACTTTTAGTGGTGATTTTTATAATTTCCATGAAAAGAATTCACGGTATTGTTTTAGTGGCAATAGCATGACAAATTTGTTTTTTGTCACTAAAAGATTTGGTGGCGAATGTTTCATAATTAGGTGAAAAAAAAGCAACTAAGGATCATTTTTCTTGTAGTGAATGGTTCTGGGAATCAGTAAGACGCTAGGAAATCATCCTTCATCACAAACAAGGGTAAATAATGTTATAGAGTGATGTGTGGTGGCTTAAAAATGTAGGGTAACATAACAAATACTGATCTATATTATATTTTAATAAAAACCCACTTGAAGGTGCTTATATAGTGAATAAAACCACTACTCATCAATTGGTATATGGCAAGCAAAAACAAAACTCAAATGATACACTGTTAAACACAAATAATAAAGGTGCGATTAATGTTTATAACAGTAGGAGCAGTTTTTCAGCCAATAACATAGTAAACTTTCAAGCCAATGAGATCGGTAAGCTCTCAATGGATTATGCCGAAAAAAAACGAACTGATAAAAAGGAAATTTCATTGGCAAATGAGGAAGAGTATTTATCTCCTACTTTTTTGCAATAAGATTCTGTACTTGAATCAGTAAAAAAAGATAGGCACAAGGATTTCAAAAATGGGACGTTGGATAACATGTGTGTTGATAATACATCATAGGTTCATCCAAAATTTAAGGAGACAATGGTTTATGAACAAAATCATTTGGGTAAAGATTATTCTAAATTAAAAAAATTAGAATTTTTCTAAAGAAGATATTGTTATTACTCGTAATGACGCGTCACTTTGTGATGATGAAATGCCCCCTTTAGAGGAAATTTCAAATGAGGAAATATCAGAACATACAAATGATTCAGTGCGGTTAGTAGAGGATCGTACTAGTCCTGGGGTAAATTTATATGTCGATATCCCTAAGTATGATTTAGGAATGTCTTCTAATTCCGCCCAAGATCGTACTTTTCTTGGAGACTCGGTTGGTAAAAAATATGGGGAAAATCAATACTTAAATTTCAATACTCAAGTCAGAAATTCCTTGAAATCTTAGGCGATATGGAAGATTCAACATTAATCACTTTTGATATGTAGGTTGGAGATAAATAAAGGGAGAAACTAAAAATCTTCAATTGGACTCTTTTCGATTTTAACTCATGAAGAAAAATCGGCTTTTAAATATAATTTAAGACCTTCTGCTTCTCGCTTATGACAACGTAAAATTTCATAATTTGGAAGTTTTTCTTTCATTATGCTTTAATCTTCTTTAGCTCTTGTAAGAGCCACCTGGGAGAGGCATTTTCTCCTAATTGTCTATAAATAAATTTATTTTCTTGCAAAAAAAAAAAAAATCACACTCACTTAGGCAATATATCAAACAGTTAGCCTTAAAATGATTAGATGTAATTTTATTTCAATGAAAGTGTTATGGCATGATTCATATCCAATTCAAAAGCTTTTGAATTCCGTTGCAAGTTAACAAGATGAGAAACCTACACTTATATTCAATTAGATCAAAATTCAAGTTAATTTGTTATTAGGTGAGATCTAGCTAAATTAGTTCAATTCAATTAAAATTGTGTGAGATCTAAACATCTAGCAACCTAGATCAAGTTTATATATGAAATTATATGAGGTTGTGTATTGTGAATAAAGGTAAATGAAAAAACGAGCACAACACTAAGATCTATGAGGAAAAATTCCATCTAGGAAAAAATCTCTGGACGATACAACTAATCCACTATAAAATAAAAATGTTACAAGAGATAATACATTTACCTAAATTGAGTTCCCTTACAAGATCTCATAATCCACCAATCCTCAATACTCCACCCAATCTAGTAGCTCTTATCCAAAGCTCATTTGTACATAGAGAAGAATCAACTTCTATTAGCTTCCACACATTCAATTTGAAGAACACAATCCCAAAACGTCTTCCTCTTTATTGAACTCTTAACTAAATATCTCCAATGACAAGTGCAGGCAAATGGTCTTCTAAGGTTGATTTAATGAAATCAGTCAAAAATATCTCAATAAATGTTTCAATCAAAGTGAAGAAAAAACAAATCTCATCTAGGTTTCTAAAGAAAGGAAGGGAAGGTATTAGATCTAAAAAAATTTCCAAAGATAAGTAAGAGTTCTAAATGAAAATTAGATCCAAAATGCTTTTTATTGTGAAAAAATTAATTTTCCTGCTTATGGAAAGTCCGTGCGCACAAAGGCTTTTTTAGTCATGCACGCGGATGTTAACAGTGAAAAAAGGAGAATTTTAGCCATAGCCTTGTGCACCGAGACATTTTCAATGCATATGCATGGTTTTGGGAAGGATACAAAACCTTTTAAAAAATTCCAACTGAAAGGCACCATTTGCACACGTTCTAAAAATGACTTTATAAAGATAAGAACAAGTGCAAGAAACGTGAGGAAAAATATATGGTCATGGGGACAAAATCCTAAAGTATATCAAAGGTCATTTAACATATCCTAAAAGGCTCCAAAAGTCCACCGGAGTCTCTAAGTAGATGAAGAGATGCAATGCAAGACGTCTTAGATGTAAATATAGGCATGTAAGGAAATCAAGAATCTAAACACATAAGAACTGTGAAAGATATGCTCTTGAATAGAATAAAAACTCCTAAACGTCCAACAAATAAAATATTTTGATATGGAACAAGCTACGAAACACTTATATTAATTTTCATTCTCCCTCTTTGGTTATTTCGTGGCAACATCCCAAAATAGCCCAAAAGCCCAAAATTACATGCAAATCCCACCATTTATAATAAAGTCCTAATAATCAATCTACATAACTCACAACCTATAAAGGAAAACATATACTAATATTGGACAAAAATACAAACTCGATATATGATATAAATTGAGAGACTCAAGAGTCTAAACCAATAATGAGATACCAGTAAAACTTAAATCATACAAAACCATCTAGCAAGTAACCTCAATGTGAAGAAAAAACTCCCCCTGCATAGGAACTCCCCCTAAATATATGCATTATCATAAATAATCTCCTCTCCCCCTTTTTTCATGAATAGACAAAGGTAGAAAAGATAATAATAGGATACGTGAGGTCATAAAGAACAAAAGATGCAATAAATAAAATATACATATAATAGACTATAATATGAGAATTAATAGCATGTAGGTTATACATAAAACATTTTCTCCCCGTGAAATGCGTGTAGGTAGGATATCCACAAAAAAAAATCATAATATATCAAAGGTAAAGAGATATAGTCAATGATAAATAGAGAATGACTGTATGATATCAATAGATACCCCACACAAGAATCACATGCTATCACCAAAGAATATGTATCAAGAAATATAAAAAGTGTAGCATAACAAAAATCCACAGATGAATCACATATCAAACAGAGAAACAAATGCTCCCCTTAAAAATATATCTATCCCCCAAATAAAATATCACCCCCCCAAAGTTATGCATGCAAATATTGAGTCATGGCAAAGAAAAAGCATGTGAAGAATGTGAAACATGATGGGAGTACAAGTATCATGACGAAATATATCAAAGACATGTGAGAATGGGCATAAAACATATGAAGAAACATGAGAAACTAATACAAGAACCACATATGTCCAAAATTAGCACGACAAGAAACGTGTGAAATAGTTGAATATCAGATACCTAATAAAAATAAGATTGGATACCCAGGAAACCTGGTATAAGATGAATAATAAAGTATATACATCATCAAGATTAACATATCTAACAAAACAACATAAAGTATGAAGAGAAATGTCTCAAACCACACAATCTCACATAAAATAGTCAGCGAGATAAAGCACCAAACACTAGCCAAAATAAACACAAAAGCATCACAAATGGACATAAAAGCTATAAGGAGCTAAAACCTATCTTAGGTTGAAACAACGAGATACTATCGCGGTGAGCGCAAACACAATGGATTAATCCAAAAGAATCACATATAAATCTATAGAGACCTAAAAAGGAGTTAAAAATGTACAAATCTCATTTTAAGTACACAAATAGAAGATAAAAATACTCAACTAATGAGGTCATATCAAAATTGAACTACCGAGGGCATAGAAAGTGCAAATAACGGTAGCTGAAAAGAATCCTAGGGATCACAACTAGATCTTCACTGACGTAAACTATCATCTATAAAACCATATAAATTCACAAGACAACACACAAAATAATGGACATGGAAACCATGAAGATTCAATTGATACAACCGCAAGATGAAAACATGAATTATAAAGTACCAAAAGGAAAGTTGAAAATATGGGGATAATCATGCGAACTGGGAAAAAATGATACAATGCGAATGGGTCCATGAAAACTGGCACAAAAGAGGACCGTGCGAGTAGTTCGAGGTATAAACATACATTTCAACAAACCTCAAACCACCGTGAAAAGGATGAAAACCCAAATCATGTGAACGATTTTGTCCAAAATCCAAGGACATAAAAAATAAGGATCCAGCTATTCTCCTCCCAAACCATCTTTAAAAAGTTAAATTCTAACCATATCACTCCTTTTAAAAATAAATTCCCCCTCCTTTCACAACCAAACAAATTTCTCCTCAAATAAATAAACCTCAACATAACCAAAAATAATGAAGTAACAATCAAAACCTCAAAATGAACTCAATGCCTCAAAATACCCAAAATTGTCAAATTCATGATACATGAGATTGAATCAAAATCAAATAGAGAAATGAAACCAAATTATACAACCAAAAATGTAAAAACACAAGAAATGAGTGAAGATATATCATTATAAGTAAAGGTAAAACATATAGGGTATATGTAAATAAACAAAAGATTGTACTCAACAAAATCAAAATATCAACTTTTAACTTTGATAAAACATTAAGAACCATCAAGATAATGAAATGTGAATAATTTACCCAACAACATATGACAATTAGCTTAATTCACAAAAAAGCTTCAACTTAGCATGTGATATTATACATGTTAGAATGTATGTGCAAAAGAACAAATTGAATAACAAGTTTTTTAATTAGCATTGATTCAAATCATGTGAGAACTAGTCATTAAAAGCACAAAATCATATCATGGACTGGACTAAAAGTTTTCATCCACTTTATAAACTTCCTCAATAACATATTGTATGAATATTCTAATAACAAACTAAAATAATCACTTATTTGAATTAAGTTAAGCCCTATCTTGTTTTTAATGCCAGTTAAGAACTTGACTTGTGGCTCTTTTTAATATATTGACTTTTTCATTGGTTGAATTTTCAAACACGCTTTAGATGACACCTACCCAACGATAGTTAGATTCAAGTTAGTTGTTATCACTCTAATGGTAGCTCTTATCAACGCATACAAAAGACCCTTCAACTCCAACAAATATGAATATATATAACAGTTAAACTCACAATAATGGACCATGAAAACTTAGAAAGAAATCCATATGATGATAATAATAAATAATTTGAGCTTAATCATCATTAAAAAGTTTCAAAAAACTGCCAAAACAAGTGTTATGGTGCGGTGCAAGTGATATACAAGCTAAGAATCTGCAATACACTTGTAAAAATTGATTTTTATGGTATTTTTAAGAATTTTTTTACATGAAGCACGTAAACACAAGGAGATCAAACTATTTAATTCTCTTTCTTAACAAGATTTATCTATTGACATTTAGTGTGGTTAAAAAAAATTCAAAAAACAAGCAAATAAAAACCTTTTTGGATTTTTCATGTATGTACCAAAAGTAAGCCAAAATATGTACAAAGCAATATACATGCAAAAGTACGAGATAAGTAAATAACACATGGATAACAAACACACTCTCACATAAAAACCAATAAACTTAAAATCTTTTTGAATTTCTCTCAAAATAAAGAGACAAGAACAAAACAATCAATACAAAATGCATGTATATACAAAATGAATGCATTCTCTCACACAACATGTCTCGAAAAGGCTAATAAAACACATCCAAACTAGGAACAAGGACAATCCTAAATGAGTACGAAAATATGGCACACAGACTAAATCCTCATAATTCAATCACTCCCCAAAACATGTCATAAGATAAGATATGGAACATGAGACAAGAAGATCCTAGCTATGAAAAGCGCCTAACAACTCAAGCGGGAGGATGAACCTCTCCAGTATTAATAAATGGTGGATAAACACTTAAAGAAAACTCACTCTTAGAGGTGTAAACACACTTACCATCAACCAAATCACTTTTCTTCTTCTAAACATCCATTGAAATGGGATTCTTAGGTTTATTGAGAACCTTTGTCATAACTTCAGGAACACATTTCATATTGACTCCTTTTTGGAAACTTTTCTTTTTTGTAAAATCATGTTTCACCCCCAAATCTCTTATTTTCATGCAAGTGGGGAGGAACATAGAACAAGTTTCTTCGAACACCATATCCAATGGGTCTAAAATTTATGTTTCTATAAAAAGTATTTTTTTCTTCCCAAATCCCTATCACAATCCATAGTTAAATCATTGACTCTAGTCAAAATCACATTCAAATAATGTTTTAAGACATCAAAGGAATCATGGTCATATGATATAGAACCAACTTGCGAATTACTAAGCATGAAACAAAAATTGTTAAGTTTTTTTATGACAATGAATGCACACGTAATGTTCACAGTGAACCACCTTAGGGTGAAATTTAGGAACGATTCTCGGCGTTTCTTGATTATTAAACAACTTATAGAAAATTTTCCTCAAATGAACTTTTTGTGACAAAATGTGTAAGTGTATGGGTGTGAAGGTTTTTTCAAAATTTCTTTACATTTTTCGAAACAATGATCCTTGAAATGAATTTGGTCATTTCCCTTTTTGTTTATAACCCTCGGGGCAATAAACACTTTCTTCCTTAAATCCTAAATTTTCAAATTCACATTCAAAGAGGATTGAACCATTCTTATTGGTTCATGTGTTGAAATTTTTTTCATAAAAGTAGTATTAAATTAATAAGAACAAGACACAAATTTGTCAAAGCGTGAACTACACTTGTCATTTTTAACTTGAGTTGTTTCTAAAAACATTTTATCAAGTTTAGATTAGATATCTTCAAGATAAAATTTTACTTCCTTTGACAAGGTTAATTCATTTTCCAGTGAATCAATTTTGTCCCAAAATCACATTTGAACACTTCACACATTTGAAGTTCTGTTTTCACATTTTTAAGTGTCAAAACCAAGTCTTTTTTTCTTTTTCAATCAACTCAAAAGTTTCAAAAGCACTTTCATTTTGAATTTTTAGATTTTTAAACATTGATTTTTCTCTTCCAAAGTGTTCATTTATTTCTTAAAAACACGAGTAAAGTACAATAGTTCACATGATTTTTTTTTAACATGTTTAACATTTTCTCTTAATGCATCTCTTTGAGTGACAAGTTAGCTAGAATCATCAAGTTTATCAATCAAGGAATCTATTTCATTATCAAAAAACGTGAGTTTAGTAAACAATTATTATTCAACTTTTCCAATTCGAAACGCTTTTTCATGAGATTGTGATATTTTGGACTTAAAATTTCATCATTTTCATCAATACAATGATCATCAGTAACATGAGAATTGAAATTACCAGCACTAGAGTTCTCTTATGATAAGAAGGACTATGATTCTCATCAATTTTGGAAGCAAATAATTTTAATTTATATATCCTCACAGAATGTCTATTATTAGATGGAATAGTATAATGAAGACAATGAATGTCTAGCATCCTAGAATCCACAGGCACTTAAAAACAATGGTTTAATATCCAAACAAGCAAAATATAAGTAAGGTGGAAAATAACACACAAAAATCTAACTCGAGATGTTAAGCCCTAAAAGAGAAATAATGGTTAGATAGCAATTGAAAATGCAGAATTCGATGTGCTAATGTATTATATTAGGAATAGGACATTTTAGGAATTAATGGCCAATTAAAATTTTGCATGCTAAAAAATACAATAGCAACAAATAATTTGCGCAATGAAATTTAAACTCACACTCAGAAAATTTATTAAACCCTCAACCTTAAAATGGTTAAAATTCAATTTTAATTCAAGAAAAATGTTATGTGATGATTCATATCCAATTCAAAACTGTTTGAGTTCAATTTTAACTTAACAAGATAATAAATTTACACATAGATTCAATTAGACCCAAATTCAAATTAATTTATGATTAGGTGACATCTAGCCAAATTAATTCAATTCAATTGTAATTATGTGAGATCTAAACATCTAGTAACCTGAATCAAGTGTATATAGGAAATTATATGAGGTTATATGTTGTGAATAAAGGTAAATACAAAAACGTGCATAACACAAAGATCTACAAGGAAAAATTCCACATAGGGTAAAAATCTCAGGACACTGCAACTAATTCACTAGAAAATAAATTTGTTACAATGGATCATCCATTTACCTAGATTAATTTCCCTTACAAGCTCTCATAATCCGCCAATCCAAAATACTCCACCCGATCTAGCGGCTCTTATCTAAAGTTCATTTGTAGAGAGAGAATAATCCAATTCTATTAGCTTTCACACATTCAATTTGAAGAACACAACCCCAAAACCTCATATATTCCTCCATGTTGACCTCCCAGCTAAATATGTCCAATGACAAGTGAAGGTACAATGTTTTTAAGGTTGATTTAATGAAATCACTTAAACATCACACACTAAATATTTAAATTAAAGTGAGGAAAAAACAAACCAAATCTCATCACTGAAACATGGGATTGAGTCCCAATATCACGAATAATAAAAACGGGAATAAAAATGAAATCATATGTAATATAGAATACCTATAAATCATATCGATTGCAACCAAATTTTCTCCCCCTTTATCAAACATCTCTCCCAATTTGGATGGTTTCTACCCTTTTTTAAAAGACAATGCTCCCCAGTGGAGTCAAAAGGAATATCCCCCATCTTATATGTTTCTCCCCCTTTTTGACATGAAAAAGTTAAAAAGAAGTAAAAATGACATAGATAACGTGTATAACATGGTATAACAACAAGATCCCAATGTATAATAACTAGCAAAGCAAAATCTTGATATACATGCGATAAAACCAAAACTAAGATGAAGGTAAAACTTGGGAATCATCATTAATATGAGCACAATATCTCAATAAAGTCTATAACATCAACTAGACATGTGAACATATTAAAACACGAGGTATACCAAGTGAATCTCCAATGAAAACTAGTAGAAAAATATATCTCGAAGCATGTGAACATGCAAAATAAGATAATATCATCAAGTGTAACTAGAAAAGACAAAAAAATATAGAGAAACAAAATATCCATACATCCAACCAAATGTATCAATCATAAATGAAGAAATCCAAAAATAGATAAGAGCAATACAAGTCGCGTACAAAATATCTGAAATGTACTATAACGGGAATAGTACACAAAATACATCAACAACAACATAGAGACAAATAGAAAAAAATATAATAATCATCTGGAAATTTTGCTAACATGTCCTCATCCTCATCCTCATCCTCATCCTCATCACCATCATCATCATCAGAGTTATCATCATCACTAACAACCTTAGCATCATCCTCATCCTCCTCAGCGATCTCTATTGGAGGACGAGCAGGAATCGGACTAGATCTAGATGAGCCCCAAAAGTCATGCCATAACACTCGATTACTGTAATTCATGAGAAATATTCTCGGTAGTCTGGTCAAGATATGTGAATCGAAAATCAAAGTACCCAATCATTGAGGTCATCCCCATATCCATGCAGATAAATGCATCGTGCATATAGTCAAACTAACTTTTGAGATACTCTCTAAATGTCTGATGAGCTCTCAGAGCAGGAGCAACTGAAGCATGAGTAGGAGCATGACCATGTGTTATATCCTCAACCTTGGGTTCGATGGTAGGTGCAAGAATTTAGTGTGACGTATATCCTTCTTAACTGAATCATTATCACTCGTGATCGGACCGAGAATACTTACAAACTAATTGGATAAAAGACATAGAACACCTAAGGAATATAAGTAATCGATGAACATACGAGAAATGTGCAAAACATACTGACTCATATTCGACAAACCTCTTTCTCATAACCTCGATTATGAGTGATGGGAAGTCAATTGTTTGATACATAGCTAAGGCACAAATGACACATCCAATGGAGTATGGTAAATCATGTGACCGTCTCATGGGCATGAGGTTATCAATAACCACGAAGTGTAAGATCGAGAATCCATGTCTTAAAGAAGCTTGCAAGAACATATTACCTACCCAATCTATCTCTCTCCCTAGTAAAAAAGATGCAAACTAATGATGTGTCAGATTACTCACTGTCTAAGGGGTATAATCAGAATGATTTTATCTCAGTAAACTCAAATGAGAAGCTAAAATATCCTTAATCATGATGATCTCCAAACCATGAAGAAAAGATGTCAAGATAAAAGGATCCTAAAAAGAGACAATCATGTTCACATTGAACTCGTGAACAAGAGTAGCAATAGCTAACGAACGTGGGCTAAGAAGACGCGAAAATGGGAGGTGTTGAATCTTTTTATGACAATATAAGACCTCTCTGTCCGATAAAGATGTGTTAGATCCATATCTCTACCATCTCTAATAATTCAAGAACTAAATCCTCTCCTGTGGATAAAATCATTCCTAGTGAATAAAATGGAAGATGAATCTATGATGATCTATAAAATGGGTATAAAGGCTCTCGGGGCCTGAATATGCTACATAGAAGTGATCAGTGCACTCAAAGGTGTGATAGTCATATATCTAAAATGAAATGTCTCACCAGACCACTGAGGGTCGATAATGACTCTTGTGTTCATGTGTCTTCTCATGAACCATAGTGATATACAAAAGAAAAAAAGCACACAAACAAAGAAATGGATAGAATTCCAAAGATAGTATATGCCATGAAATGAGAAATCGATCAAAAATACCCAAATCCAACCAGTAAATAGAAAAATAACACCTAAATATAAGGAATATTCTAGAAAAACTTTAACATATATCAAATCAAAAAAATATTTAAAATAGTAACACTTGCTTAAGTTAAATCTAGAAATACCCAAAATAGCATAAACTAGGATTTTGAACTCCCAGTCTAAGCTAGAGACAATAAAAATATAATCATACCTCACATGAAAGCACAAAATCACAGTATTCTCTCAAAATCCCTAGGATTTTCTTTTTGGTGAAAGGATTTGAAATGAACCCTAAAAATCCACTTAAAACCTAGATGCGAACTAACTTTGAAGTTCGCGCATACGACCAAAAACTATAATGTATGATACTAAGTTAATTTTAAAATGGATCATTTTGGATCCAAACTTATATATAAGTGTGTGTGCGTGTGTGCGTGTGTGATAGAAAACGTGTACATGAACAAAAATCAACCACACAAAGGGCACAAGTCAAGATCTAATGGTAAAAAATCTACTTAGGGGTGAAAACATCGTGGTGCATTCTAGTCTCTCATTCAATTTGAAAATTAATTTTACACAATGCAAGAAGGTACCTCTCTCTTGTTAACTGGCAAAAATTTACTAATGGATAGTGACAATGTCCCTCATTCGAATGGGTGATCTATTAAATCTCCATCAAAATGATATAGAAGTCGCATTCTCTATCCTCGAATCGTACCATGCTTGAACTCTTTAATCGATCAAACACCTACTTTTAGATCTTGGAGTCTAGATCTTGAGATTCATATATGAATCAAGTATATTGAATCAATGCTATGTGGTATTCAATTTCAAATCATTCTCAAATCTCACAAGTTATGAATCAAGTGTAGATCCAAGTTTTCTCTCAATTTTGTGTAGATCAAGTGAAATTGACAATTGAAATGTATTTCTATGATCACTTTCCCAGAAAATATTCTCTCTATGTGTGATAAGTACTCAAACAAAGGATCTCTAAAATGGGAGGGAAAAAAATCCTATTTGAATATTTTTTGACAAAATCGACAGTGTCGTGCACATTATTTTTGGAAGAACCTAGCTCAAGATGTACATGTGACGGTTGTGCATACGGTAAGGTTTTAGACCCATGCACACACTTTAGGCAGTAAGAATTCTAAGCCCAAAAAGTGCATGTCGTGTGCACACTACAGTTTAATACTCATGCGCGCGAATTTAGGCAGAACATATACCACACTCCACGGGTATAAAACCCAGTTGTGCGTATGCTTGTAGGTGGAATCTCAAATTCATTTATAGAATCAAACAAGGTAATGATTATCAAAAAACATTTCACTTGATCAATAAAAAAAATCATTTTTCACAAAAGATATAAACGTGTACGTATGTGTATTAGCCTTAGGATGATTCAATCAAAACTACCACAAAAAGGATATCATCTCCAAGTCTTCAGAATTTGTGTGTGGAAGTTTTGACGTAAAGAAGACATATGATGTTCAATTTCAATGTCCATAGATTATAATGAACAATAGTCTTTATATTTATCGTCTAACTATAGATCAAGGTTTTTGGCTCAATTTTGTGCAAGACTCAAATGCGTTGACACATAATTAAGCCACTTAAACTATATATATATATATATATATATATTCATGGATATGCTCCCGAACTAAACTAGAAAATCCTACACATCTGACAATAAAATATTTTTACATGGAATAAGACAAGAAACACTTTTACACATTTTTACCTTCCTAGATATGTATTTATGTACATTTATTTTCTGGTCTTATAAATGAAAAGGTACAAAAAGATTTTCATTTCTTTTGATTAATCTAAGAAAAACCAAAAATATATTTTTTTAGAAAAAATTATAAGAAGATACAAAAAGATTTCGTGTTTTGTGATTTTTGTGGATAGCTAATGTTGAAATGCTTCAAAATTTATGGAACACATCCTGCTATCCATATCCTTATTCTTGTTTTAGAATATTAAGAAGTTATTATGAACCTATGAATGTTTTGCCTTATCATTCCTACAAAGTTTTCTGAGAATGACTCGTGTTAGCTATGTTGTGGTCACAGCCAGATCACACACACATGTACATAAGTTGACCAAGGGGTATTTTTTTTATTTTGATCCAAAAAAATTACTTGCACTTGTTTTCACTCAATCGGGTCATATTTTCTTCACTAGATTTTTGGGATGTGCTTATAAAAGCCATTTCTTGACCTAAATTAAAAATTATAATAAAAGCTTTGGTGAGTGATACTGAAGGAGGTATTAGAAACCATTGGCAAGAAATTATTTTATGTGATAATGAGAGAAAAGAAAAAGTGAAACATTTAGGCAGAAGCATACTCTCAATAAATAAAAATAAATATATAAAAGAACATGTTTGAAGGACTTATGAGTTGGAGATCAATGGATTTGCACATTTTTATCCAGTATGTGATTTGCCTTATTAAACTACTAACGTAAGTGGATTATTTTAGGTCTTAATCGACATGAACCTATGAATATTGTAATACTCTCTATTTTTGGTATTTATTTTGAAAATTTCTTGAGTATTTTCTATAATTTTAATTGGAATTCATCTTAATTTGAAATAAGGATGGAAGGTCATGGGTATTTTGGTCATTGGGTTAAGCTTGGGGAGCAAGTTAAGGTTGGGAATGAAGTGAATCACGTTTTCATTTTGCAAGGAGTGAAGAGTTGTGATGATTTGGAATTTTAATAGCCAAAGAAGAATGGTATTGAGATTAGTTAGAAGTTTTCTTGACCCGCGACCGCAGCATAGGGTCCAACAACTGCGGGAGTTCGGGTCACGACCTAAGCTGTCATGGCGCGTGTCCAGGTCGTGGCCCACCCACGGGGCTTGATGGATTATTCCTATTTATATGAGTGTTTACCTTATTTTTCATCCCTTATCTCATCCGATTTCACAAAATATATTATAGAATTTATCCCTTACCTTATAACCCTAAACCTCCATTAGTTTTGATCTTTAAACCTCTATTAGAGGACCATGCACTTAGAATTTGGTATGATTTAAGAATGAAAGTTGATAAATTTTTTGAGTAGATTATGGATTCAAGATTAGAATATTATAGTTTTGTGGATTTTAATCATTTGAAGTAGTTGTTTGTCCTCTCGTGGATGGAATTTTTAGTGCTTGTAGACACCCTGATTTGCAATTGAGGTGTGGCTCATTTTATCCCACCTGATAAAATACCATAAACATGGTCTCATCAAAGTCCCGAAGATAGAATCACCAAAAAATGGAAACTATATGGACCAAAATGACATAAAAATAAAAATTATCGGGGTCAAAGTCTAAACTAACAAATTATAGAAAGCCCCACTAGGACTATCTACCAATTTGCAAAAGACCCTCCCAGTCCTTCTACCAATCGGTAATCCCACTCCCCAGGTAATGATTACAAAATCTTAGTGAATCTTTCATTCACTATACACGTGGAACCTAATCCAAATCTAAGGTTCAAGATCTTCAGCCATTCGGTAGAAAGCCTGACCCATACCCCTATGAAAGGAGGTCCCCACCAACCATTAAAAGGGAATCAAAACCCGACTTCAAACCAATTTTTTCACTTTATTCTCTCTCGAGAATTCGAGATACTCGAGCTCATTTTGAAAATCCCCCCAAAAGTTCATACTTCGAAGAAGTCTTTCCCCCGGGAAAGTTCGTACTTTTGGAAAGTCGCTTCAGTCCCAAAAGAGGTTCATACTTATGAAAAGTCTCATCCAAAAGAAAAATAGAGTCAAACCTCATCGCACATTCTACGAACTTCGGCACTTTTAAATTAATCTCTTCCTAATTAAATGGAGCACTGCCCACCTAGGGCGCCTCAAATGGGGATAGTCCCCCGAGAAAAATTCAGTTCACGTTACAAGGTTAAGGGAACTCTTCCCAAATTTTGGGTCGAACAGACCTATATATTAATAAATCTCTTCCCACATTTCAAAAATATCCTATATATATTTGAAATAAAATTTCCATACATGTTTATCTCTTTTAGCCCAGCCCCGTTTAGGAGATTGGGTATGCACTTTACAGTATTTATATTTTAAAGCCTCGTTTCTAACCCAACACTTCTATTAATTGACTTGATATACTCATATGTTAAAATGATGCTAATCAAAGATCACACCGACCAGTACAAAATATGAAATAATACTTATCAAAATCATTCTAAGAAAAGTGTCCATGGGACGAGTCAGTTCGAAACTTGGCACCAAGCTAAAGTTTAAAATTCGAAAACTCCTACCGCTTCTCCAAACGAAAAAAGCCAGTCCCTGTGGAGGCACACCAAATATGTGTTTTCAAATAAAATACTCGTCAAATGTTGGCCTCTCATTAGACATACTTTTAATACATAAATATATCAATCCAACACAATAAAAATGCTATATTGAGGACTAGGATCTATAAATACCTAATGTTATATATATTATCCCGTCACCTACACCCATAAATATGGCCCATTTGTTGAAACTACGTTGGCTTTGATTCCAAGTCTCCTTGGGTATGTAGGCATTATACCAAACTAATCTCGAGAAGCCCAAGCCTCATAATACGTCTCTTGGCATACTATTTCTTAGGGATGCATATGTCCCTACTCCAAACTCCCCCAACTTTTACCTCTACCTCTCTAGTTGAGGATGTCTAAAACATGACATCGTTAGTGCAACATCTCCAACTAGACCCGAAGGTTCAATAACACCTTCGAGTTAGTGGTCTCCCCACAAGTGATAGATGTCTTTGTCAACGAATTCATGTCAATTCCCCATCTGACCCTCCACCAAAGCAAACTTTTGGACCACATATAGCTTCTCCCCTTCCCAAGACAAGTCGTACACTTGCACACATATTACGTTCGAACATGTGATTAACCAAACTATGTAGGGTTTTATACCAAGTTCTCTTGAGTATTTATCCACAATACCGAGTCCTTATCGCGAGTTGGAGCCTCAACAACATGTCTCATGATGTATTGTCACCATAGAGATGTTCCCATCTCTTAAGTTTCATCCATTACATCTAAATAACACCAAATGAGATATCAAACTATCTCAAGGCGGGACCTCCCAAATATATACATATATATAAAAGTGTAAACACGTATAGAATATACAACTAAACTACACAGTCTTTAATCTCGTGGCTACACGAGTACATAGGCGAATATCAAGTCCTTCTGATGAGCTCGAGCCTCAATAATTTGTCTCATCACATATTTCCCCCCACATAGATGCAATCATCTTTCACCTCTTTTTCACCCTCTCTCACACATTACAAATGAGATATCAGATTATCTCAAAGCTGCGATCGTCTCACGTGCTCCACATAAACTCTCAAATGCATATACAACCAAACTATGCTGGCTTTGATCCCAAATCTCCTTGGATATATAAGCACAATACCGAGTCCTTCTTATGAGAATGAGCCTCGACAACGTATATTGTCACAACAAAGATGCACCCATATATCATATTAAAATTATATCTCTCATCAAATATTGAAGGAGATATCAAACTACCCAAAGACGAGGTCTCTCGCACACTTACATACCAACGACCAATCGCTACACGAGCATGGAGTCATGCATTGTGTACCTGCACTGGTTGAAGTGACGTTCCTACACCTCTCACTAATATCATTTCATACATTAGAACCTATATACATTTATGGGATTCTCAACCTAAGGCAACTAAACCACTTCTAAAAATAACTAAAACATAATAAATAAATGTTAAGAGCGATAAAACGCATATAACTAAAGAAGTATAAAAAACATGTGGGTTTCCTAATACCTTCCTCACTTGTAACTAGATTCTCGAACCCACATAATAATAATTTATGGACCAACCAAAAACTTAAATCAACCTTGGGATTTTCTCGAAAGGTCTAACCCGCATCTCTTGTTTGTTTTTGTATAGATTAAACTGGAGACTCTACAGAAATCAACCGAACCCCTTATCACAAAAAACACCTTTATGCCTAGGCTTAAAAAAAGGGGTGTGCGACTCAAACTGGACATAGAATCAAACATCTTCTAGGGGAAAGTCACCGAGTCTATTCTTTGACTGATAACCCGACCAGGAAGGAAATCGACAGACTAAAAGACAAGCACTCCTCGTGTCCTCGAGCTACTTCCCCCCAAGCGCTCGTTATGGATAAATCAAGACAACCTAACTATCTTTATGATTCCTTCCTAATATGATTAATATCACTCCCCTACATTACTAGTTTATAAAATTGTAGAACTATTTAGCGACCTTAGTTTTAGAGTCTCTCAAAACATAGATACGTGCTTAGGTCCCCATATACAACGTTGTACATTTTTCCAAACATATATGTATGCGCGAAGGACTTCATGATAAAATAAACATCAAAGTATATAAAAATAAAGATTAACTAATTTTCATCATGCACTGCATAGTCTTGATCTTCATATTTTTAAACCATATACCCTTTTGAGACCAAAAGCGATTAATCGAGAGGAAGTTCGTACTATAGGAAAGTCACTTTACCTAAAAGGAAATTCATACTAAAAAAATTATTCTCTCCCTAAAAGAGAGGTTCATACTTTTGAGAAGTGTGGGTACACGAATTTGGAATGATGGGCCTGGACGAGTAGCCTAATTAAAATGGCCCAAAGTCCAAACCCTTCACACCTTAACATTAATTCAGCTATGACTTAGCATTCTCCCATGTTCTCGTATAGAGTCATTCCAGGAGAAGATGGTAAACGTGGGGGAGTCCAACACCCCCACTCCCTGAAGACAGACATGTATATAATAAACCCTAGGTCTGGGGCATAAGACATGCACTGTATTCTCTGTAAACGCTCCCCGAAGTATATAGAAATAATACTGACTGCACCACTGTGGAAGTAGGCATTCTTGCTGAACCACGTACATCTCCTGTTGTGTGATTGATATTTAATCTTCTTTATTTTGCTTGGTGATTGCACTTCTCTCATCTATTTGTGTTGAATAATAATTGTCACCACAATTGGCGCCGTTTGTGGGAACGTTTATCTTCCCCGAGAAAGCCCACACCAACAAAGGAGTTCAAAATATCTGGTCATAGAAGTAATGCTCCTTAGGCAGGAGATATCCAAGAACAACCTGCTCCTCACAGGATCAGATCTCAAGTTCGACGCTCAGATCAGAAGGTTCACCCAGAGAGGCCAACCTCGGAGGAGAGCCAAGGACCAGCGAGGTCCACCCAAATCTCCAGACTGATCGATGCCTATGAGGCAAGGATCTAAGAGCAAAGGGAGTCCTCTCGCAAGCAGGAGGCTGAGAATGCTCGCCTCAAAAGGAAATTAAAAAGAATGGAGAGAGAGCTCCATTGCATCCCTAGGCGACGTCCTTACCGCACTCCTAGCCCTCAGGCGAGCAAGTCTCGCAGTCGAGGAAGGAGCCCTAGGCGGGGATCCCATAAGAGTGAAAGGCATGAGTCAGGTAGTGACTCACTCGAGAACTAGCGACTGACTCGCCATTACAGAAGCCCAGCTCGCAGTAATGAGAACATACGAGATTTGGTCCGAAGGGAGATGGACCAACACCCAGAACATCGCGGCGCAAGATCAACCAGGGAGCTTGCTAGACGAGCTCTCAAGACCCAGATGAAATCCCCTTCCTCGAGGGAAATAGAAGAAGAGGAAGCCCCCAAGAAGTTCGCTATTCCAAGATTCAAGATTTACGATGGAAAAACTGATCCCATTGATCACGTTAGACAGTACTAGCAAGCCATGGCCCTCTGAAACCATCGAGATGCACTAATGTGTCGGATTTTTTCTTCAAGCCTACATGATGTGGCGCAAAAATGATTCGAAAGGCTCCCACACAGGTCTATCAGGAGCTTTGAGTTCTTAGCCGAACTCTTTACGACCTGCTTCATTACTAGTAGCTCTCATCCCAAAAGGATGGATGCTTTGCTAATAATGAAAAAGGCACCTCAAAAGACCCTTCGAGACTACGCGAAGAGGTACTAGGAGTTATTCAACGAGGTCGAGGACTGCTCAGAGCAAGTAGCAGTGGCCTCTTTTAAAATTGGGTTGCCCAGCTCTTCCCTCCTGTACCAGTCCCTCACAAAGAAAGAGGCCACGACCATCGATGACCTGAGGACTTACATCGAAAAATACGCCAAGGTGGAGGATGTCACTCAACTCAGTACAGAAGAGAACGGTCGAACCAAGATCGCTGCGAAAGGCAGCGACAGAACCGAGAACTAGAAGAAAGGAGGAAAGAATGGGGGCAAGAATAGCTCCAAGAACGGAGGCAAGAATGATGTGTCGAAAGCATTTTAGGCAGTCAATACTGTCTTCAGAGAACCGATTTATAAGATTCTCGTAAAGATCAAAGACGAGCCATTTATTAAGTGGCCCAGGAAGATGGGAGGAGATCCCTCAAAGAGGAACAACGCCCTGAGGTGCGCTTTTCATAAAGAGGGAGGATATAAGACCGAGCATTGCAAGGCTCTTAAGTCCCACCTCGAAGAACTGGCCCAGTCTGGGCATCTGAACAAATTTGTGGAAAAGAAGGCAGAGAAAGTTGCTGCCAATGAAGAAGCGAGGCCTGACAACTGCTCGAAGACGATGCTGGCCATGAATTTGCAATTATTCATGGGGCATCTGATGTCAAGCAGATTCAAGGAAATTCAGCTCGAATGGAGGTAAAAAAGCTTATAGCGATGATGCAAGCTTTTTAGATCGATCCAGCAAAAACACAATCCAGAAAGCATCAGCGAGTAGATGATGTCGACTATAGTAAGCATATCGTATTCACGGATGGGGATCTGGTGGGAGTGAGAACCCCACATCATTATGCTTTGATCATTACTCTCAGGATAGCTAACTATGACATCGACAAGTTACTCATCGACCAAGGAAGCTCATTCGAGGTAATGTACCTCGACCTGTTTAGAAAATTGAAGTTAAGCATCGCCGACCTAAAGGAAGCCACTGTCCCTTTAGTTGGCTTCGCTGGGAAAGTAACTATGCCCTTGGGAAAGATCGTGCTGCCAGTAAGGGAAGGAAATGTATCCAATATGATTGAGTTTCTAGTGGTTGATATTGACTCGCCATACCAAGCTATCCTCGGCAGAGGATGGCTGCACGCGATGAAGGCAGTCTCCTCGACCTACCATCAGAAGCTCAAATACGTGACTAAGCGAGGAGTAATGAAGATCCATGGCGATCAAGCGATGGCAAGAAAGTGATTCATAGCGGCCATCCGCCCAAGACCAGAGAAGAAGGGTGACAGGCCCAGCGAGAAAGTTTGGTAACAAGAAGGTCTGATACCTTCGAAATGATAGTTAAAGTACGGAAGACCCAGAGTGGAGGAGACCAGGCTCCTCCCCTATGAACGGGTCATCGAGAACCTGAAGGAAGTTATAGCTAGAGGTAGCGACGATGACAGAGTTTTCTAGATTGGAGCTTCTATCACTGATCAGGAAAAGAAGGAGTTGACGATTCTGCTAAGGAGCAATGTAGACGTTTTCGCATGGGAACCATACGAACTGCTTGGGATTGATCCTAGTGTGGTTTGTCATCAGCTACACGTCGACCCCACTTTCAAACTAATCGCCCAGAAGGCACGACGAACTGCACCCGAAAAGGCAAAGGCTGTGGAAGAAGAAGTTCAAAAACTATTGGATGCAGGATCCATACAGGAGGTCCAATTCCCTAAATGGTTATCCAACCCAGTAGTAGTTACAAAGAACAACGGGAAATGGAGAGTCTGCATCGACTTCACTGACCTTAACAGGGCGTGCCCTAAAGATAGTTTCCCTCTTCCAAAAATCGATCAACTAGTGGACGCCACAGCAGCTCACGAGAGAATGAGTTTTCTGGACGCATACTCAAGGTATCATCAGATCCCTCTGTACGCTCCAGACCAAGACAAGACAGCATTCATCACCACCGTTGGATTGTACTGTTACAAGGTCATTCCCTTTGGGCTGAAAAATACAGGGGCAACCTACCAATGGATGGTCACCAAGATGTTCAAAGACCAAATGGGAGACACCATGGAAGTCTACATCGACGATATGCTCATCAAAAGCAGGAAGAAAGAGGACCACCTCTCAGATCTGTCAAGAACCTTCGAAATCCTCAGGAAATACCGAATGAAACTTAACGCGAGCAAGTGTTCTTTCGGTGTCCAGTTAGGAAATTTTCTTAAGTACTTGGTTAGTAAGAGAGGCATCGAGGCTAATCCAGACCTGATCGATGCAGTAAACAGGGTACAACCTCCTCGCACAATTCGGGACGTGCAGAAGCTCACAGGTATGCTCGCTGCCTTAATCCGTTTCATATCAAAGTCCTTTCGAGAAGTGCAAACCATTCTTCCAGCTCTTAAAGGGAAACAAAATAGTAGAATGGAATCAAGATTGGTCGCGGGCATTGGATAAGCTCAAAGCTTACCTTAACTCACCATCACTGCTCGTCATACCCCAGGAAACAGACTCCTTGTACTTATACCTCGCCGTTTCCAACCACACTATCAGTTCTGCATTGATATGCGAAAAAACTGGAATCCAACACCCCATTTATTACGCAAGCAAATCTTTATTGGAGGCCGAGCAGCGGTACCTACCACTAGAGAAGCTCGACTTTGCACTAGTAGTGGCTTCAAGGAAGTTGAAGCACTACTTTGAAGCTCACACTATCATCGTCCTTACATCGCATCCCCTTAAAGAAATCCTTGGAAAGCAGATTTGTTGGGCAGACTATCTAAATGGTCAGTCGAGCTCGGACGATTTGATATCCAATTTTAACCAAGGAATGCAATCAAAGGGCAGGTCCTTGCTGATTTCATAGCCGAATTCACAGGCGAGCGGCCTCTCAAATAATTACAACCTGTGAAGCAAAGAGAGAATCACACAATAGAGGGAGTCTGGAAATTATTTGTCGATGGAGCCTCCAATTCAAAGGGGGCAGGAGTAGGCATTGTGCTCATCACTCCAGAAGATATAATCATCGAACAAGGAATCAGGCTTGGATTTGAAGCCTCCAACAATAAAGCAGAATATGAGGCTTTAATAGCCGGCCTCCAGAAGGCACAAACTTTGGGGGCAAAGCACTTACTGGTGTTCGGCGACTCACAATTAGTCTCCAATCAGATAAGTGGAGACTACAATGCGAAAGATGAAAGAATGGCAACCTATCTCACATTGGCAAAGAGTCTAATGGCCAGCTTTGAGGAGGTCCACATCCAGCAGTTTCTGAGAGGACAGAACAACCATGCCGATGTCCTAGAAGCCCTGAGTTCGGTAATTGATTCCAACTTAAAAATAATAATACCCATCGATTTCCTCGCTCATCCGAGCATAAACCGTAGCAGTGAGCTGCCAAGCATGGAGCATGTGCTCCACATTGAGTCAGCACCTAGTTGGATGGACCCCTTAAGGGACTATTTGAAGGATGGTGCACTCCCAAGTGATAAGAAGATCGCTCATCAGATAAGAGTCAAAGATGCTCACTTTCACTTATCTCCTGAGGACAAGCTATATAAGAGATCGTTCTCCGGTCCTTACCTTCAGTGTGTTCACCCGAGAGATGTCAAATAAATTCTACACGAACTCCACGAGGGAATCTGTGGAGGCCATATTGGAGGAAGGTCATTGGCTTTTCGAGCAATGAAGGAAGGCTACTGGTGGCTATATATGCAAAGAGACTCTGCAATGTATGTTCGCAAATGCGAGAAATGCCAACTTCATGCTCCCATGGTCCATCAACCAGCCAGCGACCTAAAATCACTTTACAGCCCATGGCCATTCGCCCAATGGGGAATGGACATCGTAGAACCTCTTCCTACCGCTGCCGACAATCGCAAGTATCTGTTGGTCGCAACTGACTACTTCACCAAATGGATCGAGGCAGAGCCATTGGCTAACATTCGAGACGCGAATATGATAAGATTCATATGGAAAAATATAATCACCTATTTTGGGATCCCTAAGACCATTATCATTGACAATGGAACGCAGTTCGAGAGCGGTTCCTTTAGGAATTTCTCTAACGACCATGGAATCAGCCACCATTTCAGCTCAGTGGCCTATCCTTAGAGTAATGGCCAAGCCGAGGTTTCCAACAAAATGGTGATCGATGGGCTAAAAAAATTATTGGAACGAGCCAAAGGCGCATGGGTGAATGAACTACCACATATTTTATGGGCCTATCGTACTACCCCACGTCGAGCAACGGGAGAAACCCCATTCTCACTAACATATGGAATGGAAGCAGTCATCCCATTGGAAGCAGACTTACCCACTATGAGGTCCACCCTTGTCGACCAGGGCCAGAATGATGCAGCATTGCTCGCTGAACTTGACCTAGCCGACAAACGGCGAGAGCTTGCCTTGGTGAAACTAGCGAGCTATCAGCAACAGCTCGCAAAGAACTATAACAAGAAGGTCAATCCAAGGGCATTTCGAGTTAGGGACTATGTCCTAAGGAAAGTCTTGGGTAGCGCAGTAAAACCATCAGACGGTAAGTTAGGGCCAAACTGGGAGGGACCATTCAAGATAACAAGAGATGATCTGCGAGGAGCCTATCACTTAGAAATGCTGGAAGGCAGAGTGATACCCCGAGCATGGAATGCAACCAATCTTAAGAAATTCTATTTCTAGATTCTTCTTTTGCATTGTACTTATGAGACTAGAAGCTCATTTCCTTATCATTAATAAAAGTTGTTTAGTAGTTGCATTCTACGAAGTTTCAGTTAACTAGTATATGAACTTTGTAACTCACACACCTTTTTCAAGTGACATGCACACTAATCATTACACTATAGTAGGGAAATCACCCTCCTCAGGTTTTCGTTATGAAACACGGAAAAACCTCTTAGCTTTGCCCCTGGCAATATATGAAGCCCTACAGGAGATCCTTAGGCAATATGGACAAGTCAAAATTAGTTGCCAAACAATGTTTGGTTAATAAAATCCTAATCGGATAGAGCATCCAACACCAAGTGTGTCCTTTCTAATTGCCACACTTAGGCCTAAGGAAGTGTGACGACACGACCTAAAAGGTAAAGTGGGGCAGAATGGTATCCCATAATCATACTGGACTGGAGGGACACTCACTTGACAGTGTAAAATTACAAATCTAGTCAGCCAAGAGAGGCCCAAGATTATTGAGCAAAGTCTAAAAGATGTGGAAAATATACAACACTTGTTTAATCGGCAAATTCGCCCAGAACATAAACTTTATATTACTTCATCATATTTATAACAAATACAACTCATGTTTAGTCGGCGAGATCGCCCAAAACATCAACATTATATTACTTCATTATAAAATATACAGAGTTACTACTGGTAAAATCTTAATGAGATCGAGGCCTCTGAACGAGATAATCAGCCACTTGGGCTCTTCGACCGTCGTCGGGATGGGGAACTAGCTCCTCCTCGACTTCATTCGCATCTGACTCCAGTAGCTGTTGAGGGATGGCATCAATAGGGATCCACTGATCATCTATCCGAAAGGGATTGGGAATTAGAGTGGAAGGAGAGATCTCATAACGATACCAAAGCATTGAGTTCCTTGGGACTTGCAGTTCCTTTAGGGCACTCAACCATCCCCTGATAAAGGTGAGCTCTTCAAACTCTATTAGCCTCGTTGGGGCATCTAGCCAACCTTGGTTGTAACCATCGGCCCATACTTACCGAGGTCCTCTCTTAAACAGATGCCTCGGCCGAGTGACGTCCCTTTGAAGCCCAGCAGCAATCACATATGCTCGTTGGACATCACCACGGAGCTCTTCCATTTCCCTAGCTGAACTTCTTGCATTTATACCAGCTCGCAAAACAATCGACGGGGTATAACCTCGCAGCACCGAAGGAACATCGCTTAGTCCAGCTCTAGCTCGTGACGAGGAGGAACCTCGTAATACTGCAGGAGTGATGCTCGACGCATGCTCCCTGAGTTATGAGACTTCCCTCCTCAAATCCTCATTCTCTTACTGAAGAATTTCTCCAACCTGGTTAATCTCAGAAGCATTTAGAAGCCTTGCTCTCAGAGTATTCACCTCTTCTTGGACTAAGGCACCGACTTCTTCCATCTTTTGGAGCCTGTCTTTCAGTTTAACGAAGAGCTCAGTCTGCTCTATGAAACGCTTGTTCCTCAATCGCAGTGATTTGTAAATCCTCACAAAGGTATGAAAAACTTCATAACTTACATCAGGACCAAGCATTATTCCCAATTGAGAAGTGGCTGGTATATAATCATCAACATCAATCAACTACAAGCAATAAAAGAGCAATGAAAGATAGAGTTATTCAGTACACTAAAAGAAAAAGTCTTCTCATTTCATTCATAAGAGAAAGATCAGAGTACATTGAAGAATCAGAAGGGAACATTATAAACAAAAACACAAAAATAATCCTAAGGATAGATCAGCTGGCGACCTCGGGTTGCTCAGAAGAAGTTGGTTGCTTTCCCTTATCTGCAGCGGTGGGAGCATCACCCTCAGCAGGGACAGCATCTACCGCTCGAGCAGGAAGGGCATTAACATGAATTGACTGAGGAACAGAGCCAACACCTTCGATGGATGGGATAAAAACTTCATCCATGACAGGCTTTGTGCCTGGATCGTGTTCATCAAACAGAGGAGAGGCAACATCCACACCAACAGCTAAAAGGTCCTTATTCCAGCCCTTTATGAAGTTCAGACGGCTGATGTAACCTATCTGAACCTCAGCGTCTTCATACGCAGTAGCCCACTCGGAGTTATATGAATCCTCCTTAATGATGGCTGCCTGAGACTCTTTCTCCTTCTGCTGCTCGATCAGTACTTTGTTCTCCTCCACGACAGCCAGCTTGCTCGAGCAGACCAGATCGTAGGCTTGCCGTAGTTCATTCAGCTCTTTGAGCACTGCCTCCCTTTCTTGGTTAGTTTTAACAAGAGCCAGATCAGAGGATGTCCGCGCAGCATCAACAGCCTTCAAGCTAGCATCGAGCTCGGCTATCCTCACCCTCAAAACAACATTCTGCACATCCAGCTCGCCATTCTTATTGATCAGCTCATCGCGAGAGCGATAAAGCATAGCAAAATTAGTCACAAACTATAAGAAAAAGAAGATATTAGAAGAAGGAAACAGATAGAAATTATCAAGCATTAGAGAAGAGAAATAGGCTTATCAAGGCTAGCCTCTAGCTTGCCTACAGAGCCAACTGGTCAGTCCCCATCGCCCTTTGGCGGTCAGCATGAAGGACTGCTCACTCAAGTAGTGCCGGGGTCAACTGGGGAGAAGTGGCAACCGAGGCACCCTCCGGTAATGCGTACACAAGCACTAAGTCCTGCCCAACCTTTGTCCTCGCCTCCATTTTTCTCCTCTCCTCTTCCTTTTCCTTCTCCTTGTCTATCCTCCTCTCCTCGACCTTTTTCCTCTCTTCAATATTTTTCTTCTCCTCTTCCCTCTTCCTCTCTCTCTCTGTCACCTGCTCTTCTTCCTTCCTCTTCTTCTCATGCTCCCGAGTAGCAGACCGAGAACCAGTAGCAACAGCCCCACTGCTGGACTTCTGCTTCTTTGACCTTTGGGTAAGGAGTACATCATCATCATCATCATCATCACAAATCAGCTTTTTCCTTGGAGGAACCATTTCCTCGCTAGAGCTGCTAGATGTGCTTGAAGGATCTTGGGCTTCAGAAACTTCTTCTGAGCTAGAGGAACTGTCACTGCTAGAGCTCTCCTCGCTGGGACCACCTTCAACACCTCCCCTGATATCACTCTCAGAACTGCTCTCCTCCTCGCCCAACTGAATGAAATCGGCAGCAGCTTCTTCGGAGGTATCAAACTCGAGAATACTATCCACGGGCCTCCCTATAAAACTAGACCCAATGTTTTTGTATTCGAGCAAGAAGGCAGCAGATCGGGGATGTTCACCGTCAGCCAAGGGCTCCCTGATATTCCAAGTTTTAACCAAATCTGAAAGTCAAACCTCGCTGAGAGATGGCTCCAAGCTCTTCGACCTCGCAGAAAAGAAAACAGGAAAGAATCAGAAAGATCACAGATTATTAAAGAAATTGAAAGGACAGAGCAAAGACTACCTATGTATTCTTCCCCATAAAAGGGAACAGTAAACCTATCTGACCTCAACCCCTCGGACTGGGGGGAGAACTGCCAATTTCTAGCAAGAAATCCATCTTGCCAGTAATCCTTGTGGGAATCAGGTAAGTTTACTACCAATACCCTTTCAGGACTCCTGGCCTTGAGATAAAGAACACTAGAGCTAGTTTGAGAAAAGGAATAGCAAAAACAAACTTCGGCAAGCCCTAATTTGGTGCCATAAAGTTGATTTATTCTATGGACGCCATTGATTATCTTCTATACATTGGGCGAACACTGTGCAGGAACAATGTTGAAATAACCAAAGAAATGCAAGAATAAATTGTTTGGAGGAAAAGTAAGCCCCCCTTGGGAAAGCAGCAAGATGTGAATTCAATGAGCACCCTCTATCTCTCTAACATTTTTAGGAAGAGAGGCGCACTCAATCTCTAACCACTCTGGGATATTGTAAAATTTTGTAAACTCGGACACTGATCTATTACCTATCTTTACCATTTGTAAACCCTAAACTACAAATTCAAAGAAAACACAGAGAGAAAGCAAAGGAGACTTACGAGATGAAAGTTTGACTTGGACAATGCAAGATCACAAGCCCAAATGACGAGGGAGATCGAAAGCGAGGAAAATGAAGACCTGGAGAAGGGGGCACAAATTGCTAAAATTCGCAGAAGATGGAAGAACACTAAGAAGCTTGAAACGACAACTATGAAACATTGCCCAAAATGACTTTTAAATGCTGTTAATCATCGCGCACAAGACACGAAGAAACTTCCGCCTAATTTAGTCCTCAAACGTTGGGAAGAGTTACATGATATACAAAAGAGCCATTATGATAAATCATTTAAATTTATTGAGCCCAAATTGTGTCCCAACAAATTTAGGGACAATTGTGGGTACACGGATTTGGAATGACGGGCCTGGACAAGTAGCCTAATTAAAACGACCCAAAGTACAAACCCTTCACACCTTAACATTAATTCAGTTATGACTTAGTCTTCTCCCATGTTCTTGTATAGAGGCGTTCCAGGAGAAGATGGTAAACGTGGGGGAGTCCAACACCCCCACTCCCTGAAGACAGACATGTATATAATAAACCCTAGGTATGGGGAATAAGACACGCATTGTATTCTCTGTAAACGCTCCCCGGAGTATATAGAAATAATACTGACTGCACCACCGTGGACGTAGGCATTCTTGCTGAACCACGTACATCTCATGTTGTGTGATTGACATTTTATCTTCTTTATTTTGCTTGGTGATTCCGCTTCTCTAATCTATTTGTGTTGAATAATAATTGTCACCACAAGAAGTCAGTTCCTCAGATAAAGCTCGTACTTTTGAAAGTCATAGGGTAAAGTGGGGTATATCGAATAGGCTTTCACAATTATTCTGTAATAGGGTAAAGTTGTTTCACACGTACCTTAAAGGTTGTTCAGTCCAAGTAGCTCGGTATATTGTGATCGATGGAAATAAAAAGTTATCCGCCGATCATCGTGTCACATCAGCCTTTTGCATATAGAGAAAAGCTATCAAACACATCTATTTTTAAAAAAGAATAGATATTTCTGGGACGATTGGTTTGGAAAAAAAATTAAAAAAATTATCAGACAGCTAGAGTCTAGTCCAAAACCCCTTAGGTTCTAAGCTAAATGTCTTCACATTTTTTAGGTTAAAGATAAATAGTACGAATTCTCAATTTATCACCAAAACAAATATCCCTTATGTTGGATTCCTCTACCCACTTTTTATTTTGAGGAAATGATATACCGTTGTATATTACTTCCTCTCTCCTTGCACGAAAAACGAGATGTCACTCTTATTTACCCAAATCTAATGGGACTCTATTCAGTTCTTCCCTTCAAAAGATACTACAAATAAAAAAATACACCAAAACAAAATACCGTCCATGTACGGTTAAATGTAAATAAAATAATTTCACTGGAAAGTATCATGCATATGTGAGTCCTTCTCCCCCTATGTATTATTTTTCTGTAAGTCCTGTCCACAAAAACCTGAACGAAAGTGACCCGACTTTTTCTACAGTTGTTATCATCGGTAGAGAAATCACACTAAGTTCTTAGCTTGGAAACCTGAGTCGGCGCTCCATGTGACTGATTAGTTTTCATCAGTGAGATCCTCGGCCACGTCTATTAAGTTTTATTCACAGTACGCACTTTATCTATCGAAGAAGACTAGATTCTGTCCGTGATGGATTAGATCTTAATACAGCTTGAGAACATCATCGCCTCACAGAATACCATGCACTTAGAGATCAGGGTCTTGAACCTTGCACAAGTTCAGCTGCAAAAGGCAATTTCTATGCCCGAAATAGGATATAATGTAATTCCTAATCCCATCCCCAATATTGGAATATTGCATGTGATGGTTGCTAAAGCCATACCCACTAATCCCCCGGATCTGCATGCACTAGTTGTAGCACCGGCTCCCTTGCTAACACCATCACCCCTCACTTCTAAGTACCATTTACCCCACATGAATATTTCAAATGCTACAGGCAGTACTCTGAGTACCCACACACCACCTTCCAAGGACCTTCGCGAGAGGAATCTGTATCTCCTCCACCGATCGAAGAAATTGTTCCCCCACCTATAAATGAGGAGATCATGTAGGTCCAACCTATATCGTGTCTCCTTCAGAAAGCCATCAAAAAGATGCAAACTACCGATGAGCTCATAATCATCAAGAAGATGGCCCTCTATTCTAAAGCCCGGTTGCCAAAAAATTGAGGATGTTAATCTTCAAAACCTATAAAGGACTGGGCTCCTGAACAGACCACTTATTTAATTACCATTCAGATGCAGGTCTGAAATGTAGGCATATGGGTTCTAGAGAGCATTTTATGATCCACTCTGTCTAGAGGAGACCTTACCTGGTATATGGTATTAAACGTGAGAGGACCAATAAAACACGAGATGATGAATGTCATGCTTTCATAAAGCAATACGAATATGATGAGGAACCTAAGATGATGCTGAAGCATGAGGGAGGAGAGATAGTCATTGCTTTCGTCACTCACTAAAGAGAGAAAGCTGGTCAGATGGTCAATCACCCGCTTAAAAATGACCAAATAAAGATCATAATCAGGAACCTCCAAAAAGAAGTACAAAATGAACTCGGGCTCACCTGGATCCCTGACTTTAAAGCAATCAACCACATCGAATGCAAGATAGTGGAAAGTTTGGCTGCTAGGGCTAAAAAATCTACGAAGGAATATCACTGAGCTGCAAACCATTTTTTCGCCTTAAATAACTCATCCGGAGCATCTACATCTCACATTACCTCCCTCCAGGTCAGTCTAGAATTATAATCACACCCAATTACCAATACTTACCAATCTATGTTAGCTACCGCTAAACCTTTCCAACAAGGACCACCTCCTAAAAACTACCAAGTCGTGCCTCTTCCCAAAGAGTTCAGAGCTCCACCCAAACAACTAACTAACCTTCAGGATCCCCTTAGATGAGTATACGCTACCCTTAAAGTGTATGGTCTCCAGAAACATCTCAACCCTAGACCACCCATGCATTCCCAAATAAGAACTAGAGGGTCGATGCCCATTACGAGTTCCATCAAGGACCCGACCACATTATCGATAATTGTTAGGCCCAGAGGATCACCATCCCAAACTTCGTCGATGTTGAGAGCCTTATCATGACAAAGCCGAATATCACCAACAACCCATTACCGTATCATCATAACCACAGTACCAACGTCCCATTAGAAGATCCCTTTCCAAAAAGGACCCATACACCCTAATTGTCCCCATTCCTCACAAATAAACGATGAGGACACACTCCCAAATCCAAACATACACCCCTTTAGGCTCATCATCACTCCCATAACTAAGGGTCCCCAAGTTATTAATCCATCCAACCCTATGTACAGGAAGAATTTCTAACCTAAACTTCGACCTAGTCTTACGCCTAGGCTAGCGTAACGACGAAAATGTACCAAAAATCAGCCCACCCCCAAGATGATAAAAATGTGATAATCTACCCTCACTAGTCCCATACCTAGAAGGCATAAATCATCAAAAGGCCTACCCACTAGTCCCATACCTAGAAGTCTTCCTAAAATATAGGGAGAGAAAAATTACCCAACAACCCGTCGTCACAAAGACAATATAATAATACCAATAAGTCACATAAACAAACATAATTAATCAACGCATAAAACTACGCATGACAGTCCAATTCAATTAAATCTTAATTTAATTATCACAACGTCAAAATACCCAAATAATCTCATTTAATTATTTTAAATTTAAATATACCGAGTTTTCATTATTTAAAACATCATAATTCCAATTTCATTATCTCAACACAAATTACATGAGTTATACGCCCCCAAATCCATTTATTTTAAAATTAGGATTTTTCTACATGTAACCTACACTAATAAAACCCAAAATCACTCATGAATCCTACGTACCCAAAGGGTTATGAATATTATTCAAATTAAAAGATTTTATAAAAACAACCCCATAGTTAGCGTCCACTTTTTCTAATTAAGTTACTAATTATTTTTAATAAAACATGTAATTAAGTGTTTAGGCAACACTTAAAATGCATAATACTAAAGGAAAAGAATAGAGTATTCATGCCTGAGTTTAAGTTGAAGAAAAATTAGTAGCACAGTTGTATTACTCTCGAAAAATTAGCGAAGGAGTGTTCTTGAACAAACTTGATTGAACCCCAATTAAGCCTCCCAAAACTTGTGACAAAAACTTGATTATGTCATAGGTTGATGATTATAGTTGAGAGGAAAAATATTTGGAAGTGTTCTCTGGAGAAAAACTTGAGAAAAAGTCATTATGAGAAGTCCCCCTACGGATTAATAAGGTTTTATAGTGATTAGGAGTCCTAATCCTAAACAAACTCTAATAAAAAAGAACTTGCAGCGCACGATTTCTGTTGGGGTCAATCGATCGACCCCTGGCGTCGATCGATCGATCGCCCAGAAAACGTAACAGTTCGCCTTAAAAAATATAAGGGATAAATATTTAAAAATTCATATAAAATCTGTTTTAACCCCGATTTTAATTCCGCTTTAAGTTTTATTCTTCTAAAATCATAACCAACATATTTAACCAATAAAAATTATTAAATCCAAAAAATTAATTTTCTCGAATATTCCAATTAATTAATTAAATTAAATAATAAAAACATGGGGTGTTACAGCTCACTCCATCGCCAAAAGAAGTAGATCACTTATGTGAATGTGAAGAGATGTACGACGAAGCTCTCTAAGCCAACAAAAATATCTACTTATTATTACCAATATAATCCTGTGGATGGGAAAAATCCAACTTCGAGATTGCCCTCATGAATTCAGGAGCCAACAATGGTACCCACTCGCCCATTACACCCAACACCCTTTCAGTGAACTCTCCAAGAAATAATGGGGGCACCACTTATGCCAATCACCAACCAGGGGGCCCATAATTTAAAGGCCTAGATATCCGAGATCTCCAATACAGATGAGTGAATGAGATAAACAACTCGAGGTTGATGACCACATCAGTTGGAAATTCCAAATCCGTTACTAATTATTGTACGGAGAGGAAGAAAGAGTCAGATCCCGTATTTCTCAAAGGGATTCCACTTGGACCACCGAATTAAGGGCTAACACTGGACCAATAGAATATGCCCAACATAGGATCCTTCCAAAAGAAAGGTGGAACTTCCTCCACGAAGACCAATGCGTCATATATGCTCAAATATTGTCCTATGCTTGATACGATAGAGAACTATGAATGATCGACTGACCCAATACTTCAGGGAAAGAATCTTGATCTCTACCCTTAGGAAATATTCTCATAATGAGTATAGACACCAAAGGTGGCATCAATACTTCTCAACTGAGAATAGTTGCAAAAACTCAAGTTAAACTCTAACATGAAAAATAAATCCTTCAGCAAATCGAAGCCCACCCCGAGTTTTGCAGTCAACAGACTTAATCCAGTCTACTACACCCACCTTCTCGATCAGGCCATCATGGATTACTTCGACCATATCTTGATCATCGAGGTTAGCAACTCACTGGGGTTCAGAGATGAATATGTCCTCAACCTCCAAATCTTAGAAATGATGATGCAATGGGACTATTCCTATGGAAAAGGACTCGGACTCCATGAATAAGGACCTATATCTTTCGAAGCTCCTAGCTATCGAGATTAAAATTTCGGAACCAAGTATAGAGCTATCGCGAAAGAAATTGATCAACTTGAATAATATGATCACTAGACTTATCTCATGAAAAATTAAGGATACATTGTAGATTTTTTACCACCAAGCCTTTTATATGAAGGGCCACCCCTCAAGTTCTTTAACAGTTAGGGGAAACTCAAGCACCCCCAATGTTGACATATACAAGAACAATCAATTTACCAGATGGGGAAACTTGCCATTGGAAACACAGAATGCTATTTGTGGGCTATATAAATTGATTCTACCCCTCTTGAATCCATCCCACCTATGGAAGATCGTGTTGATCTCCATAGTAATCTCGACCTATTTTTTTGTAACTAAAATTTGACATTTTCATACTTTGGGTATCATCCTAGACCCACCACTACATCGATATAGGGCATAGCCATAGGAACACTTACCAAGTTACTGCCCACACAATGGGCATAATCAAACTCCAAGATAAGATAACCCATCGAGGTCATCCTCCACCAGAAGGACCCTTCCCAAAGATACTCATATACTGCTGAGAAGGAACTAATCACCCCTACTCCCCATGACCACTCATGAAGAAATTTTGATATTCTACAATATGTAGTGACTGCACTAGTCCATATCGAATTCATCCAATAAGTCTCGCCCTGGGGGCTGGAATGTTCCAAATAAATCATCTTCAGCAAGGCCACTAGCATCGTGAAATGAGTGGACCCATGAGAACCTAAAATCTCCTTCGATAAGGACGAGAACTAAGAGAAAACATCTAATAACGACATCTGGTCGAGGTCATCCATGTCTATGGAACCATCACCGGATACATTGGACTTGACAAACAACCAAGTCCTAGCAATAGTGGTGGAAATCTCCACCTTTTCCCAGGACTCAAACATAACCATACGGTGGATAGATGACTCCATGTCTTGGGCTCCCAGAAAAATCCAGAACAAGGAACCTTAGGCCCGAAGTTATCCCCTAGATTGGATTGGACCGAGGTAATGGCCTTAAAACTAACACCCCCAGGCTGTCCCACTTCCTTGGTTGATTTTTACTCCTTTTAGAAAAGGATGAACATGAAGATCGAGAAAAACCCATGCTTTCTCTAGACTAAGAGGTCAACTTCCTCACCAAGTCAATTCGACACTCTACTCTCCCAAATCCAGCTATTAAGGAGAAAAACCCCTAAAAAAGTTATCACACTGCCTCCTTAGAAAAAAAAAATAAGATCCAGTAGCAACTCCGGTGAACATAGGCTAACATCACCATTTGGGAACTGATATCTACGTATCGAGAACACGGAGCTACCCCCATCCATCTGATATCCCAAGGTCATATGCCTATAACTTTAGTTAATATGTCAGCTACCATCGAATCCATCACCATGCCTCATAACATCAGCTTTTGTGATGAGGAACTCCCTATGCAGGGCCGCAATAACCGATTCTCACTGCACATCACCACTGAGACCTGTAGACAGATTGTGCCCCTCGTACTAATTGATAATAGGTCCACCATAAATGTATTCCCCCTCCGTACTACCACCTGTCTAGAAAATAGTGCTTCGGAGTTCATAATATCCTTTATGACCATCAGGGCCTTTGATAAACCTCATTGAGAGGTCACAGGGGCCATTATCCTCACCTTCATAATATGGCCCATTAAATGTGATATGGAGTTTCAAGTACTCAATGTCTTATCCAGCCTCAGCCTCTTACTCGAGAGAGCCTGGATACACCACATAGGTGAATTACCCTTATTGTTGCAAATGGAAATCAGGTTCCAATTAGATACATAAGTCATCACAGTTTAAGGGGATAATGGTTGGGCCACAGTTGCCATTATTAGTACTATTCTCCTCTTGGATACACATCACGATAATAGCAATATCTGCCTCATCGTATTCCAAGTCATCTAATTTTCTCACATAATAGAAGAGAAGTCGATCATTCACAGTGTAACCGCTCAAATAATCCACAAAATGGGATATTTTCTAGGGCTTGGCCTTGGAAGAAACCAATTAGGAACCCTCGAAGTCGTCACTTCATATCTTTCCATTCGATATCTACCTCAGTGGATTCCATGTCATCTCACTTGCTCACTTGATAGAAGAAGAGTCAGTCATTTACAGTGTAGCAGCTCAAATAATCCATAAAATGGGATACATGTTAGGGTTCGGCCTTGGAAGAAACCAACAAGGAACCCTCGAAGTCATCACTTCCACGGAACATAAAGGAAAGTTTGGTCTCGAGTATACCTCTGACCATAAAACTCCAGTCCACGGTCCGAAATACCCCCATCAAGGGTGGAATGATCATTTTGGTCTCCAAGGAGAAGACTTTTCATATCACGAACTCCTCGAACCATAGTGGGATGAAACCAAGAAATCCTTATAACTAGAGATCCTCTACGAGGAAGGACTCTGTGTAAACTATGAGAAGATCCACAAGGTCATCCAAAATGGGCTCGACATTTTACGGGTCACTGAGGAAGACAAAAAGAACTATAAGTCGGTACCAGAGTGGAGACTGCACGTTCCTAATAAAGTTACCCTAATAGCCATATTAGGAACCTCAAAGTTAAGGCCCATAAAATTCTTCTATGACTGGTACACTACATCGACCACTCGATATATTACTAATGAAAAGGGATGATTATTCAGCATCCCTAAACTCAATCTCTACCACTAAGTAGCAGATTCGACAGTCCCGCCCACTGAAACACCTCCTTCAGTCAAGCCCTAGGATACGACCTTCTATCCATCTTGGGACTATCAGTAGAATGAAGAAACCCACCAACTCTTATTGCAATCCCGCTCAAAAGTACTCCCCTACATTGACCCCATGGTCAGTCCAGCAAAGGATCCCACTGTAAATCTTAAGGAAGAAATAGCCCGACTCAATAAACATCACCCACCCCATTTAGTTGTCTCTGATAAGGTCCTAAATCCCCTAAAGATCATTCCGGTGCTCCCTCGAAAGAATCTAGCCCATTTCATCACCAACATCGCAAGAACCACAGTATTCAATAACTGGACATATGTTAAATGAATTCATGTGCCTCTCATCCAGAGACCCTTTGAGTCTATCTTCTTAGTAAAAGAGTCCCCCCGTCTCCCCTCTCCTAATGTCTCCTCTATAAATAAGACTTTTTTATTATTATCAATGTTGTCCTGCCTCCTTTAGATGGCATAATAATTAGTTATATCCAGTATTTGCCCGTGTATGTTGTATGTGATGATTATAAATCAAGCAGTGGATTAAAACTCACAACTAATAAAGATAACTCCACGGACTTAAAATATTTAAAACATCTACAAAAATGTGACCAAAGTCAAAATAGACGTATGTCTCCCAACTAGGATGACACAATAACCATAAACTTGGGCATTCCTCAAAACCCTAAATAGTTACAAATAGGGCCATCCTTAGATGAGAAAAAACAAAAGGAGCTCACGGATCTCCTCTCCATCTTCGTAAATGTATTCAATTGGTTTTACATAGATATGCCCAACATTGACTTAACTATCATCATACATGAGATACCCACTCTCCCTAATTCCAAACCCTTAAAGAAAAGACTCCATAATTTGATACATGAATGATCATTGAAAGTAAAGGAGGAACTAGAGAAACAACTCAGTATCGGCTTCATCTGAGTAATTGAACACCCCACTTATTTAGACAACATCGTACTAATACCCAAATCCATCGACAGACTCAAAGTGTGCGTGAACTATAGGGATCTTAATCGAGCCTGCCCTGAAGACAATTTCCCTTTACCGCACATCGACCTATTGGTAGATAGTATAACAAGTAACGTGCTCAAGTCCTTCGTGGATGGATTTGTCGGATATAACTAGATAAACATGCACCCTAACCACAAGAGAAAATTGGGTTCATCAACCCCTGGGGAACATACTGTTATACACTAATGCCTTTTGGTCTTGAAAATGTCGGTTCAACTTACCAAAGAGCCGCCAAAACCATCCTGCATGATCTCATACACAAATAGAGGTGTACATGGAAGATATGATCATCAAATCCAAAAACATTGAATGACATATTTCGGAACTCTAGAAATTCTTCCAAAGGTTATGCTTCTTCAAAATGAGACTAAATCTGTAAAAATGTGTCTTCGGAGTCACTAGAGATAAAGTGCTCGACTTCATTGTCAGTAAGGACATAATCAAGGTAGACCCTATTAATGTCAAGACTATATGGTAAATGCCACCACCCAAAATGGAAAAAGAGTTCAGAGGGTTCCTAGGTCAAATACAGTTCATAATCCGATTCATCAACCATCTTATCACCATCTACGAACCCATCTTCCAAATACTTAAGAAAGACTCATTCAAAGAATGGAACACTTAATGACAAGAAGTAATTTATTAGGCACACCCCAGGCAACAAAACTAGGTATTCGAGAGGCGACTCGCCGGATTAGGCACCCCCATGCACTAAAACCACCAAAAATTGAGCTCTCTCCGGCGTATCGTACGGACCCACGAACTATGCAGACTTAGATTCTGTAAAGATGGATACGTAGACGCAACCACAATGTTCAAGTCTAAAACATGATCGATGCGGTGCCTCCTCAAATCTGTACTCACATATTACAGATAATATACCAGAGTACCTCACTCACCCATCAGTGTTAGTGCCTCCCTAACTAAGATGGCCTCTCCTACTTTACATGACCATAACCAACACGGTTGTCGGAGTCGTGTTGTCCTATTATGTATAGAGTTCCTGAAAGGAATGTTCCATCTACAATGTCATAAAAAAGATAGTCTCCAATGAGCTCAAATGCACTGCCTTAGAAAAGGCTTACGTATCCCTCATATGGATCACTCACAAACTACGACACTACATCTTTCATAATATAACTCCTCCCCGGGATGGATCCCCTCAAATAAATCATTGACAAACCCTCTCTCTATACGAATGGATACTAATTCTATCCAAGTTTGAAATCACATATGTCACATAAAAGCCACCAAATAGCAAGACATATTTGACCTTCTTCTAGGGAAAACCCTGATAGACAAAGAAGAATAAAACGAGGCAGAATTCCTCGATAAGGATCTCTTCCCCTTAAACGATAAAGAAACTTGGGAACTCTACTTAGACTGGGCCTCTAAGAAGAAGGGATTTGGCATCATAATGCTGTTGATATCTTCCAACTCAGGGCAACTTCCCACAACTATCAAACTTAACTACGAATGCATCGGTAATGTGGCTGCATACGAATCTTGCATCACAACTCTCGAAATCGCCTTAGAAATGGGGATCACTGACCTAAAATCCTATGGGTATTCTAACTAATCATCAGTCAAATACTAGGTCAATGGAAAATTTGGGATGATAAGCTGCAGTTATACCATGCCTACTTAGAATAGGTAGCTTTGTGATTCGAACATATTAAAGTCGAATTAATCCCAAGGACTAAAAATAATTTCCCATATGCACTTGTTGTGGCCATCCCTTTCGATCATCACGGCGGGAGAGACAAAGAAGAGGGGGTGTCCCGTTTGTCTTGAGAGGATCTTGGTCCCGCACATCCCTCTCGGGAGCGCTTCGGTCGACGTTGGTGATGAGGTGAAAAATGTAGAAAGATAGAGTCGCCAGTCTTTTTTACTCAAAATAGACAAAAAAAGGGAGCCAGCCGGAAAGACAACATCCAAAGACATACTGATACATACGAAACCAAAATGATTCGAAAAGGGTCCGGAGGCTACGTTATGAAATGGGAAGGTGTTAGGCACCCATTCTGCCCTTACGGTCTCTCATGGGTTATTGCTATTTTCCTTTATTTCCCCGTAATATGTGTGCATGTGTATATATAGTGGAGATTGGAATCATCGACTTGTATCATGGAAGAGATAAAGCGAGTCATCCATAGGAATGCTCCTAAAAGTAATATTAGAAAATAGGATTTACGCGATTATCCTAACGTTGATCATTATAAGGGAATGATAATGCATGCGGGATAATACGCCACTAAGAACAAATATATGTATATAGAGAGTTTAAGAGAGTTAAGTTTAAAGAATATACAAAAAATAAGAAAAAAGTAGGAAAATGACTCGAGTCTCGGTTTTACCCCGAGACGCCTACGTAGCCTAAAAAGGCATCAAAGTCCAAGTAGTTCGTATGCAAAATGAGGGGTGGGATTTATCCCATAAATCCAATCGGGAACTTCTCTTATATGTGTGTGTGTGTGTGTGTGTGTGTAAAAAAAAGTGTTTTAGTTATGAGAAAAGTGTGAAGAAAGTGTGAGAATTCCCGTTTGGAATTTATGAGCAAACCCTATTTTTCTTATTTTTTTTAGTTTTATTTATATAAAATAAGAGATGTGAAATAATACTAAATAAAAAGTATATTAGGATGTGTGAGATGAGAGAATAAAAGTGCTAAGTAATAAAACAAATTAATGCGAATTTAGGGGAATTTAAAGAGAGAGTTGAGAAAGTTGGACCTTCTTGAAGATCTCGAGCTTGATCTTGGATGTTGGAGAGCAGCCCTTGCACTTGGATGATGATGGAGGGTACTTAATTCACCAAGTTTGATGAAAAGGTGAAGGTTGGAAAGGGATTTGGATGTGGAAATCGCGCTGACTTCGAGAGGGGTTTTCTGAGCTTGCTGAGAATGATGGGTTTCAGATTTTTGTCCTTTGAAATGGGGTATAGCCCTCCTTTTTGTAGGCCCAAGAAATTGCCGATAGGCATAGACCTGGTCCTGCCAATCAGCAGGTGTGTTTAGGCGCACTGCTGATAGGCAGGCTTTGGAACCTGTCGTTTGGCAGTCTCTTTCAGGTTCCTTCGGAAAATCGGTCGTAGAGCGAGAACCGGTGATCCGAATTGTGCACGGGGTGAACCATTAGAAAGGTACTTCAGATACCTTTAAAAGTCTTTGGACTGCTCCCGGGTCTGAGAGTTGACTTTGGTACAAATGTGGCTCGGAAGCGTTCGTCAGTCCTTTGGATGGGAAATTATCGGATGCAAACGGATCGTTTGTCCGCATGGTAAGTCAGAATCGTGCATAGGGTGGACCATTGGAAAGGTTAGGAGATGTACTTCGATATTCCAAAGAGTTTGACTCGGTTCGAGGAGTTGACTTTGGTCAACCGGGGCCTGGAATCGCTCGGTGACCTTTCGAAGTAAAACGGATCGTTCATCCGTACCGTAAGTCAGAATCGCGCACGGGGTGGACCTTTAGAAAGGAATTTCAATGCCCTTCGAAAATTCATTCAGTCTCGATTGAGCTGAAGAGTTGACTTTGGTCAAATAGAGCTTGGGAGCATCCGATGACTTCCTGATCAAGTTTCGAGGGAAAACGGGTTATTCGTCTGCACCGTAAGTTAGAATCGCACATGGGGTAGACCATTAGAAAGGGGTTTTAGTGACCTTTGAAGATTCATTTAGTCTCGATCGAGCTGAAGAGTTTGATTTTTAGTCAAATGAAGCCTGGGAGTTCCCGATGGACTTTAGGTTAGTACTCAGGGGGTGACTTAGGTTTGCTATGATAAAGGGAGGTGCTAGGGACCTAAGGAGAAGTTAGGGGGTATTAGAATGGGGTGTCTACAGAGCCCCTCGACGGGTGAGTTTGGAACAAACGATAGCCGTCGAATAGACACCATATGATGCCTTTGAAAGAGGATGGCCAGAGGGTCGAGGTCGATTCTAAGGACCTAAAGAAGAAGATAAACGGTTCTGTGGGTTGAAGCCAATTATGAGGGCTTGAAGATGAGGGTGGTCGATTCTATGGGTTGAAGCCAATTCTGAGGGCTTAGGGATGAGGGTGACCGATTCTGCGGGTCGAAGCCAATTCTGCAGGCTTTAGTTAAGATGACTAATTCTACGGGTTGAAGCCAATTCTAAGGGCTTAAGATGAGGGTAACCGATTCTGCGGGTCGAAGCCAATTCTAAGGGCTTAAGTTGAGATGACCAATTCTGCGGGTCGAAGCCAATTCTGCGGGCTTAAAGATGAAGATGACCGATTCTGAGGGTTATAGACAATTTTGAGGGCTTAAAGATGAGGGTGATCGATTATGCGGATCGAAGCCAATTCTGAGGGATTGAAGATGAGGGTGACCGATTCTGTGGGACGAAGCCAATTCTAAGGGCTTAAATTGAGATAACCAATTCTGCGGGTCGAAGCCAATTCTGAGGGCTTAAATTGAGATGACCAATTCTACGGGTCGAAGACAATTCTGCTAGCTTGAAGATGAGGGTGACTGATTCTGCAGGTCAAAGCCAATTCTGAGGCCTAGAAGATGAGGGTGACCGATTCTGCGAGTCGAAGCCAATTCTGAGGGCTTAAGTTGAGATGACCAATTCTGCGGGCCGAAGCCAATTCAGAGGGATTAGGTTGGGATGACCAATTCTGCGGGCTTAAGTTGGGATGACCAATTCTATGGGCTTAAGTTTGAGATGACCAATTCTGCGGGTCAAAGCCAATTCTGTGGGCTTAAGTTTGAAACGACCAATTCTACGGGTCGAAGCTAATTCTGCGGGCTTAAGTTTGAAATGACCAATTTTACGGGTCGAAGCCAATTATGCGGGCTTAAGTTTAAAACGACCAATTCTGCGGGTCGAAGCCAATTCTGCGGGCTTAAGTTTGAGATGACCAATTCTGCGGGTCGGAGACAATTCTGTGGGCTTAAGTTGAGATGACCAATTATGCGGGTCGAAGCTAATTCTGAGGGCTTAAGTTGAGATGACCAATTATGTGGGTCAAAGCCAATTCTGTGGGCTTAAGTTGTGATGAACAATTCTACGGGTCGAAGCCAATTCTGTGGGCTTAAGTTGGGATGACCAATTCTGCGGACTTAAGTTTGAGATGACCAATTTTGCGGGCCGAAGCCAATTCTGAGGGCTTAAGGATGAGGGTGACCAATTCTGCGGGTCGAAGCCAATCCTGAGGGATTAAGTTGAGATGACCAATTCTGCGGGTCGAAGGCAATTCTGCGAGCTTAAGTTTGAGAGGACCAATTCTGCGGATCGAAGCCAATTCTGTGGGCTTAAGTTGGGTTGACCAATTCTGCGACTCGAAGGCAATTCTGCGGGATTAGGTTGGGATGACCAATTATGTGGGTCGAAGCCAATTCTGAGGGCTTAAGTTTGAGATGACCAATTCTGCGGGTCGAAGCCCATTCTGAGGGCTTAAGTTTGAGATGACCAATTTTGTGGGTCGAAGCCAATTCTGCGGGCTTAAGTTTAAGATGACCAATTTTCCGGGTCGAAGCCAATTCTGAGGGCTTAAGTTGAGATGACCAATTCTGCGGGTCGAAGCCAATTCTATGGGCTTAAGTTTGAGACGACCAATTTTGCGGGTCGAAGCCAATTCTGTGGGCTTAAGTTTGAGATGACCAATTCTGCGGGATTAAGTTTGAAATGACTAATTCTGCGGGTCGAAGCCAATTCTGTGGGCTTAAGTGTGATGTTCTCGGGGAAATCTGCTGGGGAAATTACCTTGTGGTTTTTATTCGAGCTGGGGAGCTAATTGTTGGGGAAATCCTCGTGTCTTTGGAGACTTTACTGGGGAAACAACCAATTGTTGGGGAAGTGATTAGGTGGTCCAGGATTTGGAGGTATTTCTTGGGGAAATTTGAGACATTTGCGGAATAGCAGATTATCCTGAAGTTTTGGATATTTTGGAGGTCCTCCGAGGACGTTGCCGGGGAGAGATTCACTTGGCTTTTGAGAGTTCCACTGGGGAAATAGGGGTTCCTCTTGAGGAAGTGCAAAATTTTCTTGGTAAAAATGTTCTAAATCCTTTTCGGGATTTTTAGGAATTTTCTGAGGATTTTTCAGGGTTTTCTGGTATTTTGAACAAAAAATTAATGGGGTGCCGGTCGGCATGGTGTGGAGGATGCCATTCGGCAGTGGCACGGACTTTTGAGTTGCCTCGAGAAGGCAAAGGGCAAGTGCCGATTGGTAGGTGGGGGTGAAGTACCGACGGCATCCTATATAAAGGGGCGGGTTCCCCTTATTTTTCACAGCTTCTTGCCTTCTCTCTTTCTGTAATTTTCTTCTGCGAATCGTTCTAGGATTCTGCAATCTCTAAAAAATGGCCGATTTTGTGAGCACTGCAGGACACGGGGAGTTGTTGGCTGTTGACGACTGGGCAAACTTGGAGTGGAGGGCCAGGGCGCCTCTTTCTTTGGGGAGTGAGAACTCTTTTAACGCATTCGAGCCAGTTGTGGATGAGCGGACTTTGCTGCGGGAGCCATCCCGTCATCGCGCCTTGAGGTTATGTAAGTAAAATGACTTTTGGCATCCCTTTTTTGTGGTTTCCTTTTTTTCTTGGATTTTGACGAGGTTTTCCCTTGACAGTCTGATGTTTCTTTGTCAACTATATGTGCCCGCGGGACGACGGGGCTTAAGGATGTCTGAGAGCATCTTCCATCTGTGGTGCGTTGGGTGGTATCCTTAGCAGGCTTTGGGAGGTTGGCGTCTGTGCTGGATGAGACACCTCGTTCGACTGCGATCTTATGCGCTCTGGGAGAGAGGTGGTGGGACACTACCCACACCTTTTATTTTGGTTCGGAGAGATGACTGTGACTCCCATAGATGTGCAACAGCTGCTGGGGCTGGATTGCGATTGAGAGCAGATAGAGGCGTATCGCTCTTTGCGGGTGAGGCCGGAGGCGGTGCACGCGACGCTTAGTGATGTGGGGAGGATAGTGTCTGGGGACTCCATTCGTTTGTCGCTGCTGAAGGATGTTTTATTGGGCAGGGTGATTGATGTGGAGGATGGATTTCATGTGACACAGATGGCCCGGTTGTTTATTTTGCTGTTGCTGGGGGGATTTTTGGTGGCGTTAAGCGACGAGGTTGTCCACTTATGATTTTTACCATATCTGAGGATGTTTTCGAACATCCCTCTATATGATTGGGGGAGCTTGACTTTGGTGAACCTTTATTTTTATTTGGATGCATTTATCCGGTGCTGCCGGAAGTCTTTCACTGGAGCTATGTATCTTCTTGAGGTATTCTTTAATTTGCGCATTTTCCTTTCATACATTTGCATTTTCCTTATGCGTCTCTTTTTTATTGTGGATTTTTGTCTTTGGCAAACGTGGTTCTATGAGGTGATTTGGTGTAATACCCAGCTGATCGCTTTAAAGGACGAGACCATTGTGGACTTTTGTCGGTTGTATCGGTGGCGAAAGGCCAATCGGCAGTCGAGGAGGTCTCTCTCTCTGGAGGCGGTGCGTCAGGTCTTGAATGGCCTGACCAATGATAAGGTAGGACTTTTTTTCTTCTTTCCTTCTTCAATCCTGGTCTTTTTGTGCTCTGACTCTGTATTTGACTCATATCTGCTAGGGAGTTTTCAGGTAACTTTTTACCCTTGGGGGATGACTGTTCAGGATACGAGGTTGACTAGAGTGAATGCGAAGATGAAGTACTTGCTGGCGTATGAGTTTGGCCACTCTTGGTATCTCAGGGAGAGGGTGGTCCGACAGATTACTGAGGAGGAGGTGGTGGTGCCACCTGTGAGGCCCCCTATGTCTATGAGGCGGGAGCGGCTACTGCCAGAGGATGTGAGGATAGCAGCAATGATTGGCGAGTCCTACCTGCTGTACACCGATAAGGCTGTGCCGTATGATTATATGGACTTTTTGACGAGCTGGTTGATGGATCCCAGCATATATGATTCACTTGCCTTCCCTCCTGCGGGTTCAAGTCGGCCAGTGGGGTCCTCCCACAGGGGTGGCGATCCGTCGACATCTGCGGTGGTGGTGACCTTGGAGTTCCCCTTTGTGCTATTGCATACTCCTTCATACAACATCCGACGGGCTGATGGAGGGATGGTGCCTATGTTGCATCGTCCTCATGCGATGGACCCGGAGGAGTTGGTCTTGATAGAGGAGGTCCTTCATCCTGAGGTATATCTTTTCTGTTCTTCTCCTTTGGTTTATTTTTGATCTTTTTTGCTTGATACTGATTCTACCTTTTCTTGCAGCACGTTCGAGTGTCCTCCACCTGGCTGAGGGATATTAGGGATTGGATATCTTCGGGGATAGCCCATATTCGGGACGCGGTTCATGTTCCTTCTTGCTTGGTGCCTTCTGTTTCATCCGAGGAAGAGTCTGGTTCGGGTAGCGGTGGTGCGTCGTCTCATCGCAGGGGAAAGAGAGCGCATCGCAGGAATGGAAGCTATTAGGAGAGAGAGGGGAAAGGGAAAGTGAGAGAGAGAGAGAGAATGAATGTGGGTTCAGGCTGAGTCCCGTTGTTTTTTTTCTTTTCTTTATTTTCCTGCAAAAATGATGTAACACAAAAACATATCTATGCAATGCAATGGAATTTTTTATTATCTTCTGTTAGTGATGAATGAAAGAATGCATGCACATGCGCTTTTTACTTTGCTTTTGAGACCGTAAAAAGAAATATTTTGGGGATTTTGAAGGAAAGTTTTATCCACAATAAGGATTTATATAAATATGAAAAGGGTTTTTTTGAAATTCTATTGAGAATATCAATTTATTTTTTATTGGGTTTTCTAATTTTGACGAAAGAGGAAAAAGGAAAATTTCCAAAAGTAGGGGGTTGGCAATCGGCAAGCACCTTGTCCTGCCTATCGGTAGGTCAGTCCAGTCCCATCAATTCAAAGCTTTGATTGGTACCCTCTTCAGCCTTTGGTACCTTGTGGGGCAGGATTATCTCCGATTTCTGTAGGGGTTATGTCTTTTATAGGGATTTTCAAGTATAAAAAGGGGTAAGGGTGGAGTGTTTTCATCACACCTTCACATCCTCACTTTCTTATTCTGTGAGATGGCTCTCCCTGGTAGCGTGGAGTTTGCCAACTACCTCGAGACTTTGGAGGTGATGTGCTCCTATAACGTCAACTACGATGCTTACAACATGCGTCGAGTTTCTTTATGGCGTAATCGATCCATAGAGTGGAATATGCTGATGGCGGCTGTCGAGTTTTGGTATCCCAAGGATCATGTCTTTCGCTTCGGGTTGGATGAGATTTTTCCTACCTACAAGGAATTTTTTGCCATACTGGGGATAAATTCCAGTGTTGTTGCGGCTCTACCTGAGTTTTCCCATTCTCCCATGGATTTATTGGCCGGGCTTCTTTATATTTCGTCCTTGGCGGCCAGATCACTGGTGGCTGGAGGTATGATCTCCCTTCTGGCGGTGCTGCGATCCGTACATTTACAGGAGGTTGGTGATGCTGGATATGCAGGAGCCGTCGTTCTGGACTTGGTTTCAAAATTATTGCTGGTGACCAGGGAGTTGCTGGTGGACCCACAACTTGAAGCTATTACTTCATGGATGTTCTACCGTCACAATCCTGTAGCGGTGATATTGGCGAAGACTCTAAATGTCCTGGATGCCTGGAGAGAAGGTCATTCTGACTTTCTGAGGGGTAGCCCTGTGATGTTGTTCATGTGGTTGTCTGAAAGATTCCGCCTCGTGACTCCTCCGAAACACCCTTTTATCGGCTGTACCCAACTTCTTTTCTCGCCATTCCATCAGTGTGGGTTTGGATATTGAGAGCTGGTAGAATTGGTTCGTGGAGCAGGGGGCTCTAAATCTGTTCTGGTCAATGCCTTGGTGGGGGAAGCTGTTGCCTATTCTAGAACTGGAAGAATACCCGTATGTCCGGCTGGTTGGTCTCAGACAGACCTCTTTTTATTTCTCTTGGTGTCTTCTGTGCCAATTTGGCTGGAGTAGATCGTGCCACCTCAGACACTAGACTTCTTTTCGGTAGAAAATTTGATGGAGTGTCTGCGCATGCGGCTTGGCTCTTTGTGGGAAAGCCGGCGTCCGTCGATCCGTCCCTCTCAGTCTGTTGGGAGAGTTTGTCACATCCCGGGGGATTATATGAAGTGGTTGTGGAGAAGAGTAGTCAGCGAGATGTTGGTAGTGGAGACTGGACAAAGGTGGCTTTCCTTATCTGATACCATGGAGGGGGTGTGGTAGTTTTTCTGAGGCTGGTTCGAGCTTATAGGTCTATGGAGCGTCTGCATCACTCCATTCAAGCAGGGGAAGCTTGAGGACCCGAGGATATAGATGATAATGATGGAACAGGCTCCTCTCATAGCTGTGGGTAGGGATCTTGGAGAGTTTGTTTTGTAATGGAGAATAAATTTGGGGATTTTATTTGGCTTTTTAGGAAGGTAGGGGGAAGAGCGTTATTCGTTCCTTTTCTTATGTAATTGCACTGTAACTTCTAATTAGTGAAATAAACAAGTTTTTGATCATCCAGCTGTGCCTTTGATGAATTTTGTATTTTTGAATTATCTATACCGATCTCTAAGGCATGCATAATCCTTTTGTTCAAATATATGTTAGAATGAACTATCGTTCTCGGAGATGAAAAAATAATAGTTTTTTTGTGAAAAAGAAAGGGCCGTGCTCATGTAAGATGTATGAGCTGCCCACATACCTCTAGGGATTTTTGAAAATTTTAAATTTTTCTGAGAATAATTTTTGCAGAGGATCAGGCCACGTAGTTCTGGGTAGAGGGGAATGAAGAGTTTTTTTTAAGAATATAAGGGAGATGAGAAGAGTCGTAGCGCGCCGAGATTTTGGACTAGGGGTAAAATTTCTTGAGACGGTCCAAGTTGACCGGATGAGCCATCTCTTCTCCATCTAAGTCGGTGAGCATGGCGGTACCGCCATATAAGATTTTCTTGACAATATATGGGCCGCTCCAATTGGGCTTGAATTTCCCTCTGGGGTCCCAGATGGGCTCTACTATTTCTTTGAGGGATAAATCCCCTTCTCGAACACCGCGGTCCTTGACTCTCTTATTTAATGAACGCGCTATTTGGCGATGGTACCCTTGTATGTGGTATAGATCTTTTAATCTCCTTTTATCTAGGAGGGTCAACTCGTCAAGATGACTTTGGTACCAGTATTCTTCGCTACCCTTGCTTTCAAGCATGACGCGTAACGAGGGTATTTACCGCTCCATGAGTAGGACTGCTTCCATGCCATAGACTAGAGAGTAAGGGGTTTCCCCAGTAGAGGTTCGGATTGAGGTTCCGTAGCCCCAGAGGGCGTAAGGGATTCGATCGTCCCAATCTTGATAGCTTTCGATCATCTTACTGATGATGGCCTTGAGGTCCTTATTGGCGACTTCGACTGCACCATTGGTCTGAGGTCGGTAGGGAGAATATTTATGTCTCGAATCCTATACTCGTTGACCACTTCTGTGACTTTTGCCTTGAAATGCAACCCGTTATCTGACACTAGCTCATGTAGGACCCCGTATCGGGAGATGATGTTTTTTTATGAACTTGGCCACTTTCTTGGCATTCAGGACTGCATATGACTCAGCTTCGACATATTTGGTGAAGTAATCAATGGTAACCAGAATGTACGCATGCCCGTTGGAGGGCTTGGGTGTAACTTTCCCTATGATGTCGATGCCCCAGGTGGAAAACGTCCAGGGAGAAGTCATGTTGTAGAATTCATATGGAGGCAGGTGTTGAAGGTTGGAGAACTATTAGAATTTGAGGCATCTCCGGACATAGGTGGTGCAATCCTGAATCATGGTGGTCCAGTAGTAGCCTTGTCGTATGATCTTCTTGGCAAGCATGTGACCATTCATGTGGGGTTCGCATTCCCCGCTGTGGATTCTTTGCATCACCTCTTCAATGTCAGCCCCTGCGATGCAGTGTAGATGGGTTCTATCGAAGTTTCTCTTGAATAGTACTTTATGACAGATGATGTATTGGGCGGCCAATCTTCAAAGGGTTGCCCAGTTTTTCTTTTTAGGACCCTCGGGATACCTACCATGCCTGAGAAGGTGCCAGATGTCATAATACCAGCAATTGGCTAGATCGGGATCTTCTTTGGTGATGAGCTCAATGTGGTAGCAGTGGGTTGGTTTGTCTTGCTTTTGGACTAGGAAGGGGGCCATTATTATTCCTTCGGGCATGTTGACCATGGAGGCCAAGGTAGCAAGGGCATAGGCTAGGTTATTCTTTGCTTGAGGTAGGTAGTGGAAGGTGATTTCTTGGAATTGGGAGGCTAGTTCTTCCAAGTGGGTGTGGAATGGTTGGAGTTTCTCGTCCTTGACTTTCCATTTTCTGAGCACTTAACCGATGATGAGGGCAAAATCCCCGTAGACATCTAGGCATTGAATACTTTTTTTTAGAGCAACTTTGAGGCTTACCGTACACGCCTCATATTCAGTCATGTTATTGGTGTAGGGGAAATCCAACTTAATGGCGATAGGAGTGTGGGAATCATCTGGGGCAATCAGAAGTATCCCAATGCCATATCCCTTTTTGTTAGCAGCGCCGTCAAAGAACATTTGACATCGAAGTTTTATCTTGAGCAGTGCAGAGGATGTTTTCATCTGGGAATTCAAATATCCATACATCAGCTTCTTCCATGGGGTAGTCAGCGAGGTAGTCAGAGATAGCTCTTCCTTTCATGGCTTTCTGTGTGATGTACATGATATCAAACTCGGCTAAAAGCATCAACCATCGAGCAATTTGGCTGCATAAGGTGGGTTTCTCAAGTAGGTATTTAATAGGGTCCATTCGGGATACAAGCTTAATGGGGAAGGCGAGCATGTAGTGTCGCAATATTTGGGTGACCCAAACAAGCGCGACGCATGCTTTTTCCAAAGCAGTGTAGTTGACTTCGTACCCGACCAATTTGTGACTGGCGCTATAGATGGCTCTTTCTTTGCAGGAGTCTTCAAGTTATTGGGCTAGTAAAGCCCCAACTGCAGTGTCAGTTATGGTTAGGTATAGAAGCAAGGGGAGACCAGGCTGTGGTGGCATGAGTATCGGAGGTTGAGTCAGGTATTATTTTATTCGGTCAAAAGCTTCTTGGCATGCCCCATTCCAAACTTTAGTTGAATCCTTTCGGAGAAGTTTAAAAATCAGTACACAGATGGAGGTTAGCTGGCTGATGAACCAACTGATGTATTACAATTTTTTAAGGAAACTACGGACTTCTTTCTTCGTTAGGGGAGGTGGCATCTTAAGTATGGCTTTTAGCTTGGCAGGATCTGTTTCTATCCCTTTTTTACTGACCATGAATTCCAAGAGTTTTCCTTTTGTAACTCCGAAGACACATTTCTGTGGATTGAGTCTCATCTGATATCGTCGCAGTCGTTTGAAGAACTTTTGGAGAGCGGGAACATGACCTTATCTAGTTTTGAACTTGATAATCCTATCATCCATATAGACCTCGGCTTCTTTGTGAATCAGATCATGCAGGATGGTCGTGGCAGCCCTCTGGTAGGTAGCCCTAGCATTCTTGAGACCAAATGGCATAACAATGTAGCAAAAGGTTCCCCATGGGGTGTTGAACGCATTTTTTTCTTGATAATCTGGGTGCATTTTGATTTGGTTGTACCCGGCGAACTCGTCGATGAATGACTTGAGAGCATGAATGGCTGTGTTATCCACGATCATGTCGATATTGGGTAAAGATTAGTCATCCTTTGGAGAGACTTTATTCAAGTCCTGGTAGTCTACACACATCCGAACTTTCCCTCCTAATTTCGGCATAGGCACTATGTTGGCTAGCCATGTGGGATATTCGATCACACGAATGAAACCCACGTTCAACTGTTTGACCACCTCTTCTTTGACTTTTAGTGACCATTCGGTGCGGAGCTTTCTCAGCTTTTGTTTAACTGGTTTGCAATCCGGAAGAGTGGGGATCTCATGTTGAGCTATTTCAGGATCAAGGTCGGGCATATCGTCATCGGACCATGTGAAGACATCCACGAACTCCTTCAATAATTCTTCGAGTTGTACGCGCTCATGCTCATCAAGGGTAGCCCCTATCCTAATCTTACGCATTTGTCTACTGGAACCGAGGTTAACAATAATAATATCTTCTTCATTAACTTAAACGCGGTTATGTTGTTTGTTATTAACCTTATTTAGACCAGTTAAAAATTGTTCATTTACAAAATCATCATCATCAAAAGTTTGATTAGAATCTACACAATTAATGTAAGGCACACCAAGATACTCAAAATCTTCGTTTATTACATTGATAGGAAAAACAGAATTGAGAACCTCGTCAAAGGAGGTCTCGATTACATTTGAGCAAGGATAGACAACATAAGAAGAGATGGGATAAACATCAGGGTTAGGTGGGATTTCAACTGGTAGAGTATGCCAGTTGAGGAGAGGTGTATCGGCATCTTTAATCAGGTGGGATGGATCCAGTGATGTAGTGCTTGAATGAACCATGCAGAGTGTCAGTCCTAGTGTCTATAAGTTGAAAGAATCTTCGGAGTCACTTCCCTCAGAATCTTTGGTATCTTTAATGAGTGGTTTTACATGGTGTTGGGAACTTTCGGCCCATGAGTAAATGTATGGTCATACCATGGTTCTGAAAAGCCACAAAAGGGGAAGTCTTCGCTCTATTTGATGAATCGTCCATTTAAGGAGTCACCTAGGATAGTCTGGATGCAGTCTAGTCTTCTCTTTGGTAGAGACTGGAGGATCATTTTGAGCTCTTATTCTGATGGTTGATACCCCAAACCACAAGGATGGAAATCTTTCTTCAGTTTAATGGGCTCAAGTATCCCTTGTTGTCTTTTCCCTAGCCCCAGCCCAAGCATGAAGTGCATGTTTCTGAACATCTGAATCACATTGATGTTGCCATGAGGGTCGTATTCCGGAAAAACCCTTTCTTTGAAATTGTCCTCTGCCGGGAGTAGAAGTGGTTCAACTTGAAATCCTGATAGGAGCATATCATTTGACTCGTGTTGTATCTCAAGGATTGGACTGCTAGTACTTGCACCCTCGGTATTATCGTCGTCGCCCAAAATGGTGATGACACGTCCGTCGGCGAAGAACTTCAATTTCTGATGGAGTGAGGAAGACACACCCTTGATATTGTGGAGCCAAGGTCGTCCTAGTAACAGGTTGAAACAAGCTGGGATGTCAATAACTTGGCCCTATTATAAGTTTTATGAATCCCATCACTTCTCGACGAGTATTATCGTAGGCGCGTACAACAGCGAAAGTTGGAGCGAGGTCACTTTTTTCAGGCCTAAGCATTTGAAGGTTCTTAATGGGTAGACATTCAAGGCGGATCCGTTATCAATAATAGAGAGTGGTACGATCTTCCCCATAACTTCGACGGAGATGTTGAGTGCATGATTGTGGTTTGGCCCAATTCTGGGGATTTTTTCTTCGAAAAAGGATAACATTCGGGTAGAGGTCAAGGATTCGACTAAATTTATTTCTTCTTCTGGTGTGGTAGAAGGAGGAACTTTGGGTCTAGTGAGCAACTTGATCAAAGCATTTCTGTGCAGCTGGGAAAACATAAAAAGCCCTTATAGAGTGATGTTAGCTTAAGTTTTCTTCAGTTGATCGAGGATCTTACTTTCCTCGAGGGTCATTTCTAGCATAAGAAGGTTTTCAACACCCTTCCCTTTATCATTGGCTGGTAGTGGGCTTGGGATCTGGTAATGCCTCCCTGATCTGGTCATGTGATTTACTGAAGAAGGGAAGACCACTATTTCTTCATCAATCTCGAGTTGTTCTGGAAAGAGGAGGATGGAGAGAGGAGCATGGATCTCGGTGTATTCATTTTGATATATTCTTGAGCATGGAGAAAGGCGAGTTGTTCTGGCCAGCAGTTTGGGGGCATCGTTGTTCTTGAAGTTAATTAAAAACATTGATCGGTGGCATGATAAGGTTTCGGCTTAACAGGGCTTGATAAACTTTGGAGAGAGGAGCATAGATCTCGGTGTATTCATTTCGGACTGGGATTGGGCAGCTTTCTGGTGCCCACAAAGTGGTCGGTTGAGAGATGTTATTGATGGTTGAGACTGCAGCACTAGTAGGTTTGTCATATTTTCTGGGGGTGAACTGTCCAGGCACCTTATTTGGTTCAACCTATATTTTAGCAAGACCTTCCTCGATTTCTACTCCTCTTCTCTGAGAGCTCAGAAGTGGGGATAGTATTGTCTTCCCATGGTTGCTCGAACATGGGTTAAGAAGTTCTTCTTCACTATGTTGACTTATTCTTCCTCGGATGGTCGATTGGTCATAGTGGCTGTCTTTTCCTTCCATTGGGCTATGAAGTTACTGACTGATTCCCCAGAGTTCAATTTGAGTAGTTCTAAATCACGGTGGGATTACCTCAAGCTCTTCATTATACTTGTACTGTGACATGAATTCACGGGCTACATCCTCCCAACTACGGATTCTGGACTCCTCGAGAGATAAAAACCATCGGAGGGCACTATCCTTCAAAGTTTGCTGAAATAATTGGGCCATCACTTCTTCAGAATCCCCTAGGAGAGTCATGGAACGGTGATAACTACGAAGATGAACAATCAGGGGTCCACTTCCTCCGAATTTCTCGATATTTGGCATCTTGAACTTCTCGGGTAACCTTGCCTTAGGATAAGGAGACATGTGGGTGTAGTCCATGTAATGTCCAAAGATTCGGACTTGGTCGAACTTTTTAGTTAGCATCTTGAGATATTCTTTGACCTTGTTAAATTCTTCCTCTTTCGGATCAATGATCATAGGCAAGTTAGCCCCAGGCTGGGCAAGGTTCGGCATAGGAAGCTGGGCAGGCGCGGCCCATTAGCAGGAGAGGCACGCAGAGCATGCTGATACTCTTCAGGAACCCAGATAGGCTCGGGTGGACCCATAGCACGAGGAAATAGGGCCTCGAGCTCTTGAGGAATAGGAACTTGATTTTGTTGCATCTTTCGAACCTCCGTCTGAAGGTTGTCAATCTTGGATACGAGCTGAGCTAATACTGCCGTCAGATGTGGCTGCACAACTTGTACTTGATCTGTGTTCTCCATGGAAAATGGATAGATACCGAACTCGAAAGAAGTAGCAGGGGAACGGACGGAGCTCCGGGGTGATTTAACTGAAGACCGAAACCAATAAGGAGCCAGGTCAAGGGCGTGCGATTGACCTAAAAAGGCATAAAATGGGATTTATTTTTGAAAAGAAAGAATGAAAATATTTTTGATATTTTTTCTTTTTTGAGATTAAAAGACAAAATATTTTTGGATTTTTGATACAGAAAGGAGAAATGTATTTGGATTTTTGATAAAGAAGGGAGAAATGTTTGGGAAACGAATCTCAGCATGATTTTTATTATTATGTTCTCACTTGTATTAAATTCTCCTAAATGCAAAATGAAAGGTCGTACGGGACCCGATCCTGGAAAAGTTGGGTTTGTAACATATGCAAAGCTATGTCTGGACTTGTGACCAGGCTCACGGGCAGGGTCCCATTTTAAAAATGCGCAAAAATTTGGGCGGCAGGCCGACCCAGAATTTCGGCAGAGTTTTGGGTTGAAACTGACAATCTAACATGTGTGTCCTATGCTTAACACCTATATGCGGGTATGCAGTTGGTTTGGTGAATTGGAAAGGGTTTCCCCTTTGGCGTGGCTTTCACGATCTACGTCTTGCTTTTGAAGGCAATTGGTATGTGTGGACAAGCCATTTGATATACCCGAGTGTACATGAATTGCCTCACTATATACCTCGTGGGGACGGTATGTGTGAGAGTGAATTCGATATACTCGGCATACGTGAATGAGTTCCCTGCGATATACCTCCCGTTATGACTTTGGTCAAGGGTACAATGCGGTGGAATCGTTAGATATACGTCGAAGGTACTTGGCCAATGGAAGGTGAGAGTCATATCTCTTAGGATAGCTGCTCCCTGCCGGACCAACGCCCATCACGAAGTGACCCTCCAGTTACTGGATAAAATTTGGTCAATCAGAATGCTCTTTGGTGATATCGTGTGAATCATGCATGATTCTCTTATTAGTATCTCATGAGAGTATCTTTCTTGATCATACCCAACAGGGAGCAAAGTACGAGTACCAATGGTATACCAATTATGGATGGGTGATACGTGCAACATGGGGATATATGTGATCCTAGGTGCACGTGGTGTGAAGTGTACATGGAGAATTTTCTACAAGTGTGTGAATAAAATCGTAATCATGAGGTACACATGATAGTAAAGGGGAACCTGCAAAATAGGGGAAAATATAAACAAATATAACACCCATGTAAATAGAGTATAGCCCTCAAAATAAAACTATCCCCAACAGAGTCGCCACCGTGGCCATCCCTTCCTATCCTCGCAGAAGGAGAGACGAAGAAGAGGGGGAGTGTCCCCTTCGTCTAGAGAGGATCTTGGTTCCGCGCATCCCTCTCGGGAGCGCTTCGGCCGGCGTCGGTGATGAGGTGAAAAATGTATAGAGATAGAGTCGCTAGTCTCTTTTACTCAAAATAGACAAAATAAAAGGGAGCCATCCCGAAGGACAACATCCAAAGACATACTGATACATACGAAGCCAAAATGATTCGAAAAGGGTCCGGAGGCTAAGTTACGAAATGGGAAGGTGTTAGGCACCCATTTCGCCCTTATGGTCTCTCATGGGTTATTGCTATTTTCTTTTATTTCCCCGTGATATGTGTGAATGTGTATATATAGTGGAGATAGGAATAATCGACTTGTATCATGGAAGAGATAAAACGAGTCATCCATAGGAATGTTCCTAAAAGTAATATTAAAAATTAGGATTTACGCGATTATCCTAACGTTGATCATTATAAGGGAATGATAACGCATGCGGGATAATACGCCACTAAGAACAAATATATGTATATAGACAGTTTAAGAGAGTTAAGTTTAAAGAATATAGAAAAAATAAGAAAAAAGTAGGAAAAGGACTCGAGTCTCGGGTTATACCCCGAGACGCCTACGTAGCCTATAGAGGCATCAAAGTCCACATAGTTCATATGCAAAATAAGGGGTGGGATTTATCCCATAAATCCAATTGGGGACTTCTCTTATATGTATATGTGTGTGTGTGTAAAAAAAGTGTTTTAGTTGTGACAAAAGTGTGAGGAAAGTGTGAGAATTCCCGTTTGGAATTTATGAGCAAACCCTCTTTTTATTTTTTTTGGGTTTTATTTATATGAAAATAAGAGATGTGAAATAATACTAAATAAAAAGTATATTAGGATATGTGAGATGAGAGAATAAAAGTGCTATGTAATAAAACAAATTAATGCCAATTTTGGGGAATTTAAAGAGAGAGTTGAGAAAGTTGGACCTTTTTGAAGATCTTGAGCTTGATCTTGGATGTTGGAGAGCATCCCTTGCACTTGGATGATGATGGAGGGTACTTAATTCACCAAGTTTGATGAAAGGTGAAGGTTGGAAAGGGATTTGGATGTGGAAATCATGTTGACTTTGAGAGGGGTTTTCTGCGCTTGCTGAGAATGATGGGTTTCGAATTTTTCTCCTTTGAAATGAGGTTAGGCCCAGGGCATTATCTATCGGCATAGCCCTGGTCTTGCCAATCGGCAGGTGTGTTTAGGCACACTGCCGATAGGCAGGGTTTGGAACCTGCCGTTTGGCAGTCTCTTTCAGGTTCCTTCAGAAAATCGATCGTAGAGCGCGAATCGTTGATCCGAATCATGCACGGGGTGAACCGTTGGAAAGGTACTTCAAAGACCTTAGAAAGTATTTTGACTTATCTTGAGTTCGGGAGTTGACTTTGGGTCAAATATGGCTCGAAAGTGTTCATCAGTCCTTTGGACGGGGAATTATCGGACGCAAACGGATCGTTCGTCCGCATGGTAAGTAAGAATAGCGCATGGGGTGGACCGTTGGAAAGGTTAGGAGATGTACTTAGACATTCCAAAGAGTTTGACTCAGTTCAGGGAGCTGACTTTGGTCAACCAAGGCCTGGAAGCGCTCGATGACCTTTTAGAGTAAAATAGATCGTTCGTCCGTACCGTAAGTCAGAATCGCGCACGGGGCGAACCGTTGGAAAGGGGTTTCAGTGACCTTCGAAGATTCATTCAGTCTCGGTTGTGCTAAAGAGTTAAATTTGGTTAAACGGATCCTGGGAGCGTCCGGTGACCTCCAAATCAAGTTTTGAGGGAAACGGGTCGTTCGTCCGCACCGTAAGTCAGAATCGCGCACGGGGCGGACCTTTGGAAAGGAGTTTTAGTGCCCTTAGAAGATTCATTCAATCTTGGTCGAGATGAAGAGTTTAACTTTTGGTCATACAGAGCCTGGGAGTACCCAATGGCCTTTAGGTCAGTACCCGAGGGGTGACTTAGGTTTTCCATGATGAAGGGAGGTGCTAGGGACCTAAGGAGAAATTAGGGGGTATTAGAATGGGGTGTCTACACTTGCCACTCTATCCTGCTCCTTAATAGACATGCCATAAGGGACTATGAAAATCACGTTTACCATAACCATCCGGAGAACCCCCTTATATTGTTTTTAGGTCGATGCCATAGAAGAAACAATCGTAGGACCCACGATTAGGTACTATGACATCTCGTACTTTCTTAACAAGAACAACTACCCCCATGCTTCCCAAATAACACTCTGACCCTAAGATATTTAGTATCCAAATTCATTATTTGTGGGGGCCAACTTTACAAAAGAGTGTTTGATAGAATACACTTACGGAGCGTCACCAAGGCTAATATCCTGAAAACCATGGAAAAAATCCATGGTGGAGAATATGGCCCACACATGAGTGGGAACACCCTCTTCGAGAAAATCCTTAAATAATCATAATACAAGATAACCACAAAAAAATATTGCATGGACTAGATCAGAAGGTGCCTCAAATATCAATTATACGTCCCACGACATAATTCACCTCCCTGAGAACTCTACTGCGTGAACTCACCCTCGCATTTCTCCTAAAAGGGATAGACATCATAGGTAATGTAACTCCTAAGGCCTATATCGGGCATGAATTCATTCTAGTAGAAATCGACTACTTCACCAAATGGGTCAAGGCCGAAACTTACGCAATTCTAAATGCTAAGAAAGTGGCCAAATTCATACAAAGAAACATCATCTTCTGCTTCAATGTACCCCACGAGCGGGTATCAAACAATGGGTCTTCCTTCAAGAAGAGGTATCAAACCTACTACATGAATAAAGGATTACTCGATATAAGTCATCGCTATACATACCACAGACCCATGGAGCAGTCAAAGCAACTAATAAGAATGTCAAAAACATCATCAGCAAGATTACTGAGACTTAGAGTGACTAGTCGAACAAACTCCCATACGCCTTTTGGAGCTACCGCACTACAGAGAAAAACTGAATAGGTCCCAACCCTACTCCCCAGTTTATGTCATGTAAGCAGTCCTAGACATAAAACTTGAGATACCATTATTACGGGTCATTCTCGAAAGCCAAGTGGTCGAAACTGACTGGGTCCAAGATCGTTATGATGAATTATCTCTCCTTGTGAAGAGGAGACTAAAATACATATATCATAACCAGGAATACCAACAATGTATCGCCCGAGCATTCAATAAGAATGTTAAGAAGCAAAACATCTAGGATGGAGACCTAGTCCTAAAAGAAAATATCAAACCTTCCCGAACTCTGAGAGGTAAATTTTCACCCAAATGGGGAGGACCCTACCTTGTCACAAAGGTATTCTCCAGTGGGTTGGCTTCCTTAGATTATGTCAAAGGACTCACATTTTCTCAACCCTTTAATCTCGACCGATTGAAGAAATTCTTTCCTTAAACCCCACCAATAGAAAAAAAGGAAAGACTGGGTTTAATACCAAAATAATCGATAATAGCAGGAAGGGAAGACTATGTAAGCCCATAAACATTCTTATCCCTACATCAAGAAGTCCACTTTATCCACTAACCTTTCACTTGAAGTCAATTATAATGATTTAAGCCCCTAAACTTTTATTTCGTATAGAGAGAATTACGAAGACCTGATTATCCTCTATACTTTTATCCAAGACATTTAATAGAGACGCCCATTTTTCCTTAAATAGGAGATACGTAGGCAACCCGAGATATCACTAGGGCCCACTCTAAATAAACACCCGAAAACCCCTACTTTATGGGAAAAGCTTATTTATAGTCATTGTTCCCTCACTTAAATAGAGATGGTGTGGTCTAAATAAACTAAGTTTCAAGTAATAAAACTGTGCTCTAAAGGCATTTTAAGACTCCTTCGGGTCATCCTTATTTAAAAACATCACACAAAGGCTAATATGACAAAAGCAATGGTCTAAAGAAGAAAAAAAGGGAGAGAATACGCTAACCATATACACTTCTTTCAGAAAAATAAACACCAAACACCATCCCCTCAAAATCATCTCGCATCTCGGGATGAATCACCAACAGACGGACTCACTAAGGGCTCCTCGCAAAACGACACCTTATCTAGGAACAGGGGCATCACTCCAATTCCTAAGCTATGACAAAAGGATCTTGTTCGATAATCAAGCAAAGAAAACTGAACATCCTTCCATCCCCACTCTAACATCAGTACAGACAAGGGGCTCAGCATCAGATCAAATTCATCTCTCTTAAAAAGAAAATTCACAAAAAGATAACCATATACACTTCTTTCAGAAAAATAAACACCAAACACCATCCCCTCAAAATCATCTCGCATCTCGGGATGAATCACCAACAGATGGACTCACTAAGGGCTCCTCGCAAAACGACACCTTATCTAGGAACAGGGGCATCACTCCAATTCCTAAGCTATGACAAAAGGATCTTGTTCGATAATCAAGCAAAGAAAACTGAACATCCTTCCCTCCCCACTCTAACATCAGTATAGACAAGGGGCTCAGCATCAGATCAAATTCATCTCTCTCAAAAAGAAAATTCACAAAAAGATAACCATATACACTTCTTTCAGAAAAATAAACACCAAACACCATCCCCTCAAAATCATCTCGCATCTCGGGATGAATCACCAACAGACGGACTCACTAAGGGCTCCTCGCAAAACGACACCTTATCTAGGAACAGGGGCTAGGAACAGGGGCATCACTCCAATTCCTAAGCTATGACAAAAGGATCTTGTTCGATAATCAAGAAAAGAAAACTGAACATCCTTCCCTCCCCACTCTAACATCAGTACAGACAAGGGGCTCAGCATCAGATCAAATTCATCTCTCTCAAAAGGAAAATTCACAAAAAGATAGGACACTTTTTCCCATATATATATATATATATATGTTTTTTTATTTTTGTTTCACCCCATTTTAATAAAAGAGCTTTGGAGTCACTTTTTATTTCCGTATGTATGCACGTCTCTCTTACTTTGTTATGTATGTTTATGCCCACCGTTTTAATAACAAAATCTAAGTCTCTCTCACTTTTTATTGAATTGTGCAACATGATTAAGTTAGTATTATCCTAAATAAATTATAAATTGAGACTTATATGATTATGTAGACATGGGAACACATGAGTAGTGGCCATTTGTGTGATTGTTGTCGATTCCATGATTTCTTTACTTGTTGTCCAAGTAGAAATAATTATCCCCACATTTATATCGATAGAAATTTAAAAAAAAGCAAAATCAAGAAAATTTTATTAGATCACAAAAAGAAAAGAATTCAAGGAATATAAAAAATAAAGAATACATGAAATGCCTATGAAGAAGGCCATAAGGAAGGCGACCTAACTAGTGGAATCTATAAGAAGGAAGGCCCATAAAATCCTTGAAAACTAGACTAGAGAGGTCTTTAGGACATTGCTCCCACCACAAGCCATCTTTGAGCATTAGTCCCATATTTTCCAATGTATCAGCAGGGTATTTCCTTCTCTTAAAATATGGTAGCATTTGAAATTCTTAACTGAAATTTGATGGAGATAGTAGAGCCAAGCAATCCTCAAAGGCCATGGAGGAGATAAGTCATTGTTGTTGAAGCAGGAAACCACACTGGAAGAGTCACATTCAATCCAGAAGTGAAGCCAGTGTCTAGAAAAGGCTATATCAACAGCTGTGATAGAACCTAGAAGCTCAGCAAAGAAGGATTTTTTCCATCCAATATCCTTCCAATATCAACCTAATAAATCTCCTTTAAAGTCTCTGAAAATGATACCAAAAGCAGAAGGCTATGGATTTTCTTTAGAGATCCCATCAGAGTTAGCTTTAATCCAGGGAAAATGATGGATTTCCACATGACAGTAGATATTTCAAGAGCTCTTTTCAAGCCAAGAGGAATGTTTAACTTATTAAGAATGGCCACATTATCTTTATCTTAGAAGAATCTAGAAGAAAAAGGCTGATGAAGTGAATCCAGACTTTAATATTACTACAAATCACTACTTTATTGGGGAGATATTCCCAAATCCGAGTTTATATTGAGAACACCAAATTTTATACACCACATACATAGAAGCATCCTTTCATAGATGATGAACTTGAGGGCCATGATAAGAATGACTAATAAAATCCCAAAAATATTAACATCCTCAGTATTAAGGATCAAAATTGCATTTCATGAAGAGGTGAGTAGCCTTTTCTTCACACTTGAATTTATCACATAGTAGACATGTGAAGATTATAGGAATCCCTCTATCTTTGTGATATACCCAAAGTAAACGTTCCTACTCAGAGACACTAACCTCAGCCTGACTCACAGTCGAGGTGGCAAAAGCTCACAATAACTCAATAATATCGTCTTTCATAGGGTCAGCCCTGGCAGACGTTACATCTACCTCATACACCAACCTTGGCTGAGCATCAGCCGAGGTCAGCAAGGCTTGTACATGTGTTCATGCATACATCAACAAAAAACATCGACCCCGGTCAACGTTATATTTTATCATCCAATCAGCAGATCCTCATAAGCTCCATCGTCATGACATAGGTCGACCCTAGCAGACGTTGTGTCTACCTCGGCCAGCCGACCTGGCTGAGGTCACATGAATATTGATCTCGAGCAAAGGAACATTTGGACTTCACCAACCTTGTACTCATCCAGGCCAAGGTTGGAACCAATCAAAGACAGTCAACCATTTACAGGTATATGTATGGCTTGGAACATGTGGACAAATCTATTATAACTGAATCATTCCCTCCACGTGAGGAAATATTGAGGTCATCATTATTTAGTTAAGATCATCCAGGTGTCATCCCGTCACTGGTTGGATCTTCACGCATATGCCCATTGCATGCTTGGGGGGTACATTACACCCCTTAAGCACTATATATAGAGGTCAACCTCTACCTTGTAAAGGGATCTAGAATTACAACCCTAGCTTAAACTCTGTCATTTTATATAGGAGAGAGATAAAGCTTCAGAGATTGTATCCATGGCCATTAGTGCCTTCATTTAGTGATATTACTCACACACACTCACAGTGGACATAGGCCAGATTGGCTGAACCACTTATATTCAAGTGTTCATCCTCTTCACCTCGCCTCCTTCTACATATATATATATATATGTGTGTGTGTGTGTGTGTGTGTACATATACTCTCCTGTGTAGCCATTGTTATCATTTGCTTGAGCTTGTCCACACCTTATCCGGTGGTGTTGTTTCTAGCATCATCATTCTGGCTCCATTTATGGGAAGAGAAGATATATCTCTTCCTTTCCTTGCTTAACCTCACCGGAGACTCTGGTGGTTAACCAGGCCTCACCCTTCGTGTGAAGTTGTTTCACCATTGAAAGAGGTCCTTTAAGGTATATAATCTCTCATATTTTCATCATAAGCTCTTTAAGACCTAACACATGGCACGAGAGTTACCACCACCTCCTCCACCATCTGGTGTTAGAGGACCCAGTTCCATCCATGCACCACCCCAGTCCGAGATGGATGAGGTGGCAGCAGCCTTAAAGTCATTGGCTGCAACGCAACAAGAGATGAAGGAGAAGTTTGCCCAGCAAATCCAAAATATGATGAGGCCACCTGGGATCTCACCAGAAATGATTACTCCGGCGGGTGTTCAACCACATCCATAGGCCCAGGGACTACCCCTGGCACCACGAAAGGACTAACCTATACCTCATCGGAGGAGGAACGTTGCTGACCCTAGACGTTTGTATTTGGGGAGGCAAGGAAACCCTTTCCCTAAGGATAGGTACGATGACATCGAAGCAGATGATGCTCTAATAGACTGCTGGGAGCCATATAAGATTTCAGACAACACAGTACGTCCTCTACAGCAGAGCCGAGGTTACGGAGTAAGAAGGGACGAGGTTGGTGAGGCCCAGCCAAGAGGATCAACTTCTGATCGGTTGAGTAGAGGGTCGACCTTTGAAAGGCTCGGCCCAGTCAATGATCTGAGGAAGAGGTTATCCAAGTCGAGAAGTACAGCTGGCTCTTAAAGGGGAGATGGTGAACATCGGCCTCGCAATGGCTGACCCTTACATGGACGAGACCGTGGCCAAGAGGTCAATAACTGACATTGTGCCACAATCGGGGAACCCTCAGTCCACCCCTTGGAGGTGGATGGGGATAACCCCAGCTAGGAAGACGTTGCTAAACCATGGAATGACTCCATCTAACGTCTGTAAGAGAAGACAGGGAACCTCATCAAAAGCTGAGACCCGCTGCAAAGGGGGTTCTCAGAGGGCTCCCCATTTGTGGCAAGGATAGTGAACTTCCCAACCCCTGCCAAATTCAAGACACCTACGATGTCTCCCAAGTATAATAGTAGTACCAACGATGTGCATCATATATAGATGTACCAGTTTGCAGCAGACATTTATTCAATCCCAGATGAGATGAGGTGTCGGGCCTTCTCTGGGACTTTAATAGGAGCTGCACATATTTGGTTTACCTCTCTTCCAAAGAACTCTGTTGAGAACTTTAAGGGCTTAGCTGGACGGTTTATTCACAATTTCTATTTTGGGGTAAGACCTCAGAAGAAGACCACTCATCTGTTGTACGTCAAGCAAGGCAAGAACGAGAGCCTAAGAGACTATATTGCTAGATTCAACAAAGAAAAATTGGAGGTTAAAGATTACGAAGAGAATGTAGCTATGGCAACCCTCATTCGAGGACTACAGAAGGGGAAGCTGCTGTGGAAGCTTGCTGAAGACCCTCCCAAGTCCATGGCAGATCTGTTAGTAACTGCAGGAAGGGTCATGAACGCTGAAGAGGCAATGGACGCAAAGTATGAGGATGAGAATGGAAGTAGCAGCGGAAAATTTCAAAGGAAGAAAGACGAAAAAAAAGAGGTCTGCAAATGACAAGTTTGCACACTATACTCCTCTAACTGTGAGCTATAAACACATACTTAATAAAATAAGAAATAACCGGTCCCTGAGATGGCCGGAGAAGCTGAAGACTCCTCCGCATAAGAGGAATAAAAATTTGTGGTGCGAGTTCCATCAAGACCACGGTCATTTGACCGATAAGTGCTTCGCCTTGAAGGATGAAATTGAGAAGATGTCGAACTCTAAAAAGCTCAAGAAGTATGTCGATGGTAGATCTTCTAAGGGGGAACAGACGAACCTAAAAAGAAGATAAACGACAGGTGCCAAGAAGATGCCCCAACAAGAAGAGCTGAGGACTCAGATGAGGATGACCCTGACCTTCCACCAAAAAACGAAAATGCCCCTATGAAGAGGGTTGGTATGATCTCCTTTGGTGATGACACCATCCGTGGAGGACTAGAAGGTGGAGGCTCAGAGGTAGTCGATTGTAAAGCTCATGTGGCAGAGGCTAAGTCACTGACCAAAGTAGAGGTTATGAATCTGGCATCTTCAGAGGCTAAGCAGAAGAGAAATAAGGTAGATATGGATACTCTTATAGTTTGATTCTTTCGACTTGACTTCAAAGGTATCCTAGCTCCATACGATGACCCTTTGGTAATTACTATAAGGGTGCATGTATGTGAGGTGCAGAGAATCCTCGTCGATGGGGGAAGTTCAACCGACGTAATGTTCTGGACCTATTTCAAGAGCCTTGGCCTCAGCAGAGCTAGGCTTGTGCCCTATCATCATCCGTTAATTGGCTTTAGCGGTGAAAAGGTCCATCAATTGGGCATGCATGACATGGATGTACGAATGGGAGACGAGTGGCCTAAAAGGTTGCCCCAAAAGATTAATTTTTTCGTGATGGATGAGAACGTCTTCTCAGTCTACAACCTCATCATAGGAAGAGTAGCCCTCAAAGAATTTGAGGTCGTGCCTTCAACGGTTCACAAAATGCTAAAATTCCCTACCCCCTATGGGGTAGGAGAAGTCCAAGGTGACCAAAGTTTAGTAAGAGAATTATACTTCAACTCTGCAGAAGAGAAGGAGGCTCATAAGAAGGCAACAACCACTTACAACATCGACACCCTTAATCCTAGAGATAAAACGAAGATCAAAAAGGGAGAGGCCGCAGAAGAGGTAGAATTCATCGTCCTCAATAAGGACGAACCGGGAAAGACCATCCAAATTGGCAAAGCCTTAAGATCCGAAATCAAGGAAGATATAGTGAAGCTACTGAGGAAGAGGCAGAGTGTCTTTGCTTGGAGCCATGCGGACATACGGGGCATTGACCCTGAAGTTATGTGCCACAAACTCAATGTTTTAGAAGACGATAATCCCATCAAACAAAAAATAAGGGTTTACTCAAGGGAAAAGTATGATGTCATCAGGGAAGAGGTCAAAAAGCTTAAAGAGATCAAGTTCATCAGAGAAGTCATATACCCTGAGTGGTTATCTAATGCCGTAGTCGTGTTTAAAGCTAACGGGAAATGGAGGATGTGCATAGATTTCACTGATTTGAACAAGTCTTGTCCAAAAGATAGCTTCTCCCTACCGTGAATTGATCAGATGGTGGATACCACCGCAGAGCATGAGCTTATGAGCTTTATGGATGCCTATTCTGAGTATAACCAGATTTTTATGGACCCAGAAGACTCAGAGAAGACAACATTTATAATTGACAAGAGGACCTATTGCTACAAGGTCATGACCTTTGGCTTGAAGAATGCAGGGGCCACTTATCAATGCCTTGTAAATAATATGTTCGAGATTTAGATTGGCAAGACCATGGAGGTATATGTGGATGACATGTTAACGAAGATCTTGAAGGCCGACACTCACGTGGCCGACCTGGAGAGGAATTTTGACACCATGGATTTATACAGGATGAAGCTTAACCCTGCCAAGTGTGTCTTCGGAGTAGGAGCAGGAAAGATTCTTGGATTCATCGTTAATCAAAGGGGAATAGAGGACAATCCTAAAAATATCAGGGCTTTGCTTGAAATGAAGACACCTAAAACTATCAAAGACGTTAAGAGGTTAATCATAAGAGTCGCGACACTTAACAGGTTTGTCTCCAGAGCTACGGACAAGTGTCTTCCTTTTTTTAAGGTGCTTAGAAAGGCCTTCGAATGGGACGAGGAATGCGATAAATCTTTTAAAGGGTTGAAGTCCTACCTTGGGTCTCCTCTTCTCCTCTCTCAGCCCATCCTGGGGAGAAGTTATATGTGTATCTAGCCGTTTTAAAATCATCCATTAGTGCGGCCATAGTAAGAGAAGACGATGGAGTTAAGAGGCTGGTATACTTCAATAGTAAGGCCCTTCAAGGGTCTGAACATAATTATCCTCGAATGGAAAAGTTAGCCTATGCCTCGATACACGCTTCTAAGAATATGAAGCCATACTTTCAAGCCCACTCTATGGTTGTCCTCATTGATTCCCCACTAAGACAGGTCCTCCACAAGCCTGAGAAGTCGGGCAGGTTGATGACCTGGGCCATCGAGTTGGGGGAATATGACATTGTTTATCAACCAAGGGTTGCCATCAAAGGGCAGGATCTTACAAACTTTATAGCAGAGTTCATCCGGGAAAAGGTTGAGATTGAGAATAGTCAAGAGATTACAGATAAACCAGACAGTAATGTCTTCCGTGATCCGGACGAGGTTGGGTCAAGCAAGTCCAAAAAAATTATAGCTGAGAATGAGGAAGACAAGTACCTCTTCAAGCAGGGGACCCTGTCAAAATGGAACTTATCTTCAAATGAAGATGCTTGGAACCTCTTCGTTAACGGGCCTTCTTGTGAAAGTGGAAGCGGAGCGGGGTTGATAGTGTCCGCACCGAATGGTACCAAAATTGAATATCCGTTGAGGTTTAACTTCAAGGCTTCAAACAATGAGTCAGAGTATGAGGCATTAATATTGGGGCTCTCCTTGGCAAAAGCCCTTAGTGTTGGCCGACTCCTAGTGCACAGTGACTTGAGGTTAGTTGTCAACTAAGTTCTTGGGGTGTATGAGGCCAAAGATGAAAGGATGGCCAAATACCTGAAGAGGGTGAGAACGACGCTAGAAGGCTTTAGAGAGGTAAAGATGAAAAGGATACCTCGGTAAGACAACAGTCGAGCCAATACACTCACTAGGTTGGCCTCAACAATAAGAACAGATATAAGTAGAACGGTAACAATTAAAATCTTGCCCCAGCCAACCATCGAAGAAGAAGAGGTTACAAGAACTTGCCTCAATTTAAATATGGGAGCCTCATGGATGGACCCACTCATTAGATACATCAGACAGGGAGAGCTGCCAGAATTAAAATTGGAAAGGAGAAAGTTGAGGTTCAGGGCCGCCAAGTTCTCAATTATAGGAGACGTGTTATATAAGAAGGGGTTACTACTCCCTCTCCTTAGATGTGTACACCCTTCAGAGGTTCCTCAGGTCTTAAAAGATGTACATGGGGGCTCTTATTCAAGTCATATAGGAAGGAGGCCTCTAGCTAAGAGGGTAATTACTCAGGGGTTCTGGTGGCCGACATTGGCCAAAGATACAGTTGCTTATGTGAAGAGATGCGACAAGTGTCAGAGATTCTCCACCATCCCTCACCAACCTCATCATCCTATGATGATAATTATCTCACCTTGGCCATTTGTTGTTTGGGGCATTGACATAGTAGGACCTTTGCCAAGAGCTGCAAACAACGATTGATTCTTGGTGGTGGAAATCGATTACTTTTCTAAGTGGGTAGAGGCTGAGCCGATGATCACGATTACGGAGCAGAAGACCTTCCAGTTCATCTGGAAAAACATTATATGCAGATATGGCCTTCCAAATACCCTCATCTCAGATAACAAAACCCAGTTCAAGAATTCCTCCTTAGAAAAATATTATGAAAGAGTGGGGATCAAGCAGTTCTTCTCCTCTCCTGGAGGACCCCAAGTAAATGGGAAGACTGAGGTCACGAACTGAACAATTATTGACGGGATAAAGAAGAGGTTGAAGGAGGCAAAAGGGAGATGGACATAAGAGGTATATACTGTGTTATGGGCCTACAGGACGACTGGAAGAATGCCAACGGGAGAGACTCCTTTCATGCTAGCACATGGTTCAGAAGCTATCATCCCTAAAGAAGTAGGACTCCTGACCCACAGAGTTCAGACATATGATCCTTACAGGAATGGGGAAGAAATAATACTTGACTTGGATCTAATTAAAGAGAGAAGGGAAAATGCTGAGATCAGACAAGCAGCAGCAGAGAACAACAAAGTTCTATAATCAAAGGGTGAAACCAAGACTTATAACTATGGGAGACCTAGTGCTGAAGAAGACGTTGCAGAAGGAAAACAAGCTCCACCCAAACTGGCATGGTCCTTACAGAGTGGTCGATGAGGTTGTGCCTAGTACTTACCGATTAGAAAATCTCGAAGGGGAACCTTTTTCCAACCCTTGGAATGCTGACCACTTGAAAAAAATATTATATATGATGTTGCAGTTATTTCTTTGTAATACATGTATCATTTTATGAAGAGGATGTTAATGAAAAGAACAATTCCAGTGTCAATACTTTTATTGCATTATGTTAAAACATCATTAGTTTGGTGAATTTATGAGGGAAAACATCATTATATGGTGACCTCTGTCCTTAAGCATCATTAATTTGGTGAATTTATGAGGTGAAACATCATAATTTGATGACCTCGGACCTTAAACATCATTAATTTAGTGAAAATTATGAGGGTGAACATCATTATATGGTGACCTCAGACCTTAAACATCATTAATTTGGTAAAATTATGAGGTGAAACATCATAATTTTATGACCTCACACCTTACACCATAATTTGGTGGCAATTTATGAGGTGAAACATCATTATTTGATGACCTCAGACCTTAAACATCATTAATTTGGTGAATTTATGAGGGTAAACATCATGATTTGGTGACCTCAGAACTTACACCATAATTTGGTGGCAAATTATAAGGGTGAACATCATTATATGGTGACCTCAGACCTTAAACATCATTAATTTGGTGAAATTATGAGGTGAAACATCATAATTTGGTGACCTCAGACCTTACACCATAATTTGGTGACAATTTTTGAGGGTAAACATCATAATTTGAGGACCTCAGACCTTAAACATCATTAGTTTGGTGAATTTATGAGGGTAAACATCATATTTTGATGACCTCGGACCTTAAAACATCATTAATTTAGTGAAATTATAAGGTGAAACATCATTATATGGAGACCTCAGACCTTAAACATCATTAAGTTGGTGATAATTTATGAGGTTAAACATCATTATATGGTGACCTCAGACCTTAAACATCATTAAATTGGTGAAATTATGAGGTGAAACATCATTATATGGTGATCTCGGACCTTAAACATCATTAATTTGGTGACCATTTATGAGGGTAAACATCATTATATGGTGACCTCATACCTTAAACATCATTAAATTGGTGATAATTCATTATGTGAAACATCTTATTATGGTGACCCCAAACCTTAAAATCAGATAATTTGTGAGGTGAAACAACACATTCTGGTGACCTCAGACCTCAGACATTTAAGGTAAACATCATTATATGGTGACTTCAGACATTAAGACCAAAACAACATGCAAGAGAAGACACAAAAAAAGCTATATAGTCTGAGGAAGATGGTATTAATATTTATCACAGAACAGTTAGAGTTACAAATTAAGTATGCCAAAATGTACTGCCAGAGTTCACAAAAGTTATAGATGAAAAGAAGCAAAAATTACAACTTAAAGCTTCACAGGACAAGGCCTAGGTATCTGCAGCTGGAGTGGTGTCCTCTTGGCCGACGTTAGTCACCTCGGATCCATCGTCCTGAGGATTAAAATCTTCAGTCTCAGTGGCGCCCAAGGGAGCAGTCTCTGAAGGAGCAGCACCATCGTCCTTAACCTCTTGCAAGGCCTGAGAAAAATAGGGGTCACCAAAGCCTAGACCAACAAAGTCTGAGGCACTCAAACTCCATGACTCTTGTTACTTGGAGGCTGCCCATTTACCAGTTACTTTAATACCTCTCTCAAGGTATTCAAAGCCAAAGCTGATGAACTCATTAAAGACCTTATAATATGCAATAATCTTCTCTGAGGCATCCTCCAAAGAATCCTTAACAACAACAACCACCTTATCATACAGAGCATCGTCTTTGGCTTTCAAAGCCACTTCATGGTCCTTCTTCAGCTTAGCCATATCCCTATCCCTCTGTTGGACCTCCTCCTTTAGCTTGCTGACCTCTTTCAGCTCTTCCTTCAGACGATTAACCTCTGCACTCAAACAGGCTTGGACTTTCAGAGCTTCTTGACCCTTCTCGATCAAAGGCATTTTCTTCAGAGTCCAATCCACAAAATGATGCATGTACATTATACCCTCCAGAGGAAGGTAAAATGCATTGTTGATGTAAAAAACTAGATCGCTCTAATTTTTCAATCACAGATAAATAAATAAGACAAAGATTTTTAAAGTGGTTCGGCTAGGAATAAAGCCTACGTCCACTGTTATGTTATTGCTGAATGTTTGTGGAATTCTTGATTACAAATTCTCTCAAGAAATTCCGGTCCCCTTGAATGAGGATGATACAAGGTATTTATAGCCTTGAGGCTGTACATGAAAGGTTCGATACATTAAATGACATACATATGAAAGGGTAATACATTTAATGCAGAATGCGTGCCAAGAATATAAGCATTCAATGAATATCTGAACTGTTGATTATCTGGCAATTAATGATACGACCGAGATGCAGCTCGGACCGCCATAGCTGTTCGCTGATCAGGAGTTCCTTGGAACATTAGAGTACCTCGGTGCTATAGAGTTCCTCGGTGTGTTAGAGTTCCTCGGCGTATTCTCGTTGCTCGGAAAGAAGCATGGTTGGTCGGGAAATGATCTTCCTCGATGCTATTGTGCCACGTAGATTGACACGTGTCTTCGTCTTATTCGTCCACATCAGCATATTAATTTTGGTATCAACAGAAGCCCCCAATGTTTCATATTTTGAACTTTGAAGAGTATGGAACATTCTTTCTCGGTATATGGCAATATTAAATGTCCTTCCCGGGTTTCAGGAACATTGTATTCAAATTTCCTTCTTATTTCGCAGTTTCCGCCTTTTTTATAAGCGCTTTGATATTCGTGCAAATTTTGTCCTCTTAGCCGCCGGAAGTTTAGTAGTTTCTTTTTGGTAATCATTTCTTTCGCCGCTTCCCAATGCAAAGTATTTAAACTTCTTTGGTAACCATACCGTCGTCTACGTTTTTCATTCTCTGTATTCAAGCTTTCTATTCTCTTCTTCTCTTGTGCGTTCATCCTTGTTTCCGTTCGTTGTGAACACATCTCCTTTCTTTCTGTAAGATCTTCTTTCTTTCTTCTGTATCTCTTTTATTCAATATGGTTTATATTGTGGAGTCTATTGAGAAATTCCGTTCTGATTTTTCCATTCCTTCGTGGGTAACTCTAGAGGTTCTTTCTGAGCCTTTAGATTACTTTCGATTGGCTGAGGGACATTGGTTCCCCAGTCTTTTTGTTGCTGAATGCGGTTTTTACTTTCCACCAAACCCATTATGTCTTGAGTTTTGTCAATATTTTGATCTTGTTCCTGCAAAAATAGCCCCCAATTCATGGAGAATAATTAACGGGGTGCACAAATTAAATCTAACTCATGGGACTCGTATTGGGATCCTTGAAATTATGTTTTGTTATAAATGGGCTGTTCTAGATAATATTTATTATTTAAAAATTAGGTATTTGAATAGGGCTCTTGTAGTTAATCTCCCTGACTCAAATAGGGATTATTTTGAGCATGGGTTGGTCATAAAAAATTGGCAACATGCGCCTTTATCTGGGAATGAAGTATGCAACGGTCCCAGATGCCCCCCATACGGCAATGGGATAGGTTTATTTTTCATTTTATTTTACTTATGAAATTATGCTTTCATCATGTTTGACAAAAGGTATGACTGATATTCCATTATGTATTTATTTGCAGTTGATAGCAAAAGAAAAACTCCAAAAGAGTCAGAAGTGAATATCAAGCATTTGAAACTTATCTGGAATTTGCATAAGACCATTGCTGACGAGCATATTAGATCTGCTTCATATTTACTACAGTATAAGAGTTACACAACCTCTTATACTGCTCGCCCTGTTGAACCAGCTTCAACACCAGAAAGTTCATCTTCAGATTCTCATATCCCCCTATCTCAGAGAATGGGCAAGAAAAGAGCTCCTCCTGCTCTATTTGGTGAAATTTCTTCTGCTGTTGGAGCCCAGAAAGGCAAAATTGATGTCCCAGAGGGGACTAAAAAAGTAGATGCTGGTTCCTCCAAGGTTGCCGAGAAGCCCCCAGTGGCCCCGAGCAAGAAAAATGCTCCTGCTGATGTGATTACAATCTCTCCGACCAAGACTTCTTCCTTGGTTGATGCTGCTGACCCTCCTTTGAAGAGATTGAGGAAATCATCCTCAGTTAATCTTGCTGGAACTGCATCTTCTCTACCCGCTGGTGGTAGTAGTGTTTCAAACATCATTCTTCCGAGTTCTTCCAAGAGCTCAGTTATACCCGAGGTTCTCGGGGTTGATGAAAAAATTCCTAGGGATACACTGACATCCCTAGCTACTCGTCATCTTTCTTCAGTAAATTTCTCACTCCTTTGGTCTTTCTTTCTTTTTCTTGAATTCTTGTATTTGTGTTGACTTTATTGTTTTTCTTATCTTTCAGCTGGTGAACTGCTTCAATACCATCGTGAAGAAAGATCAAGTTATTAAAGCTTCCAGTTCCTCGTCCGATGTTGACGATGCTTTGTTGGGTTTAGCCCAATCTGTGAAGGAATCTCGCCAACAGTACATCGAGGAGAAAACTGTTTGGGAGAAAAAGTTGGCTATGGCTGAGGCTGATAAGATGAGGATGGCTGAGATCTCCAAGAATTTGGAGGAGAAAATTAAGGGTTTGGAGGTTAAACATCAGGAATCTGATGATAAGTTGAAGAAGGCAGAAGAAGAATTATCTACTCTGCGAGATATCAAGGTTAAGAAAGAGGAATTGGAGGTGAAGCTCTCCTCGGAGAAGTCGAGGAGAAAAGTTGCAATCAAGAAGCATTTCAGCGTTGGTTGGGAGAAAGGATGGGAGAGAGGGATAGCTGCAATGACATCCCAAGTCCAATATGGGGAGTTGAAATACTTCCATGATGGCTGGGTGGCTGCTCTGCAAGAGCTAAAGGTCCGAAACGATTCTGAACTATTCCAACGGCATCTCCCTGGTCCTCCTCCACCAATTGTGGAAGAAGAAGAAGATGAGCCTGCCTCAGATGAGTCTTCTATGGCTATGGGCGATCAAGTTTCTACCTCTCAACCCTCTGCCACCGAGGACGTTTCTTCCATGCCTCCTCCTCCCGAGAAGATTCCTACCGATCAAACTGTTGTTACCTCCGAGCAACCGAGCTCCTCGTCCCAGCCTCCCGAGAAAGTCTTGGGAGACAAGGAAAAGGTGTGAAGTTGTTCGGTAGCATTTCTGTATTTCCTTGTAATCGAACAATGTAACTTTTTGATGATCTAATAAAACATATCTTTGCTCATCTCTGTTGTTGATAACTTGTTTTTGTTGATTGTTGTCTTTTTCTCGTCCTTAGTTTGTTGCTAGAATGGAATTGATCTCTTCACATGATACCGAGCTGATGCAGCAGTGTCATCAATACTATAAGGCTGGTCATACAGACCTTAGTACATCGGAAATTGCTGATATCCTTGGTCATGATGCTTCAGAGCAGGCTATTGAGGCTTATCGGTACTTGAAAAATTTACTCGACCGAGCTGTGGCCAACAATGTCGCTTATTATGACCTGATTGAAGAACTGCATTGTTCCTTAGAGGATCTCCAAGGTCAACACAATGAATCAATGGCTTTGTTACACAAAGATTATGAAAATAGATACCAACAACTTTCTTCTGAAACAGGCCATAAGAAGATCATCGCTGCATATGATATTAGGGAAAGGACCCTAAAAGGTGAAGTTGAAGCCTGCAGACAAATTGCCGAGATCCTGGAACAAGAAAATAATAATTTGCAGAAAAAATTGGCTCAATATGAATCTGCTGCTTCATCTTCTACTGCATTAATACCAGTTACTGATGAAGGCTTCTCGTTCTTAGAGGTCGAAAATGCCAAACTAAGGCAAGAGCTGGAGGACTTAAGAAGATCTGCCATTTCTGGAACTGCTCGGGGACGAGGAAGAGGTTCTCGGGGGCAAGGAAGAGTCCTCAGCCAAAATGTTGAAGAGGCTCGCACTCAATCTACTCTGGAAACTCAAGCATTCCAGTTGAAAGTAAAAGACCGTGCTCTGACTGAAATGTCCAATAAAAATTTGTCTCTGGAAGATCAGCTGGCATCAACGAAATCTGCCTTGCATAACAAGGATCTCTTTGCCAAAAGCCTTCATGAACAATTGGATAGATTAACCTTCCAATTCCATAAACAGCCAAGGGAATTCTGGATGGCAGGATATAATGAAGCTCTCGTTCATCTGGATGCTCGCATTGAACATGCTAACAATGAAGGTTACAAGCAAGGATGGTTAAATGCATTGGGTGTGTTAAAGTTGGAGCAAGGGCATTTTTTATGGGACTATCATGCTCCATCATTATTAGACTTGCCTGTACCACCTTTCAAATTGGATATGGCATGGATCCCAGCTCGTTCCATTCCTCGCAGTCTAATTTCAAAATATCTTGGTGATTATAGCCTTCACTCCTAAGTTGAATTATCTCGTCCTGAGCATCTTTTGGATACACCTTCTGTTATGAACGTCAGAATGCTCAGAGATGTTAATTTCATCAATTCTCCCCTTTGCCTAGAAGACCCTCCTGCCGGCGAGGAACCTGTTTCTAAAGCACAGGGCAAAAAACCAATAGAATAGTAATATCCATGTAACAATTTAGTACATTCTTGTAACTTGTAATTTATTCTAGATTTAATGAAAAGATTTTCATTTTCTGTTTGCCAATTTTGTTAGTCTTTTTATCAAACACCTTTATATTTGTACATATGTATCTATGTATCTGTTAAAAAGATAACAATATTATTGTTCAATAAGCAACTTAATAAAAAGTTACAAGTATTAGTAATGTTTCTCGATCACTTAATAAAGTAATGAGTAAAAATGTTCAAATTGTTTCCAACCAACCAAGGTGGGTGAATAATGTTTGTCGACCAATTACAGCTGATGGGTTTTTTATCCCCGACCAGCTATACTTGGTTTAATTATAAAATTGCGTCCGACCAACTAAGATCAATAATTTGTCCTCGCCGACCAACTACAGTTATTGGGTTTTTATCCCCGACCAACTATACTTGGTGTATTTTTTGAACATTTTGTTCTTCAAAGAACTCATTGTAATAATATTACCTCCCGACCAACATAAGTTGTAATATGAGAGTATATTTTTATCTTACCAACCGTAGTTGATCATGCTGGTGTACAGTTTCTGGCTCTTTAAAGCTTTTGGCTCCTTAGAGCATTTTTTGGCTCCTTAGAGCATGTCCTCCTAACCAAAGGAGGTTGGCTACTTATAGCACTTTTGCTCCGTAGAGCTGTCCTCCTAACCAAAGGAGGTTGGCTACTTATAGCACTTTTGCTCCGTAGAGCTGTGGTTGGCTACTTATAGCACTTTTGCTCCGTAGAGCTGTGGTTGGCTACTTATAGCACTTTTGCTCCGTAGAGCTGTCCTCCTAACCAAAGGAGGTTGGCTCCTTAGAGCACTTTTGTTGTGTAGTGTATTACACTAGTATTCCCCGAAAAACTTTCAACCAGAAAGAAAATGGCGAAACATCCTCGTTTTATTCATAATGAAAGAAATGCTTTACATTTGACATCACTGATAATACTTGCGCAGGTGTTCAGCATTCCATGCGTTCTTAAATTCCTCTCCTTCTAGAGTTGCTATTCTGTAAGTTCCTGGTCGAACAACCTCTGTAACTCGGTAAGGTCCATGCCAGTTTGCTTCCAGTTTATTCTGCTTCTGAATGACCTTCTTTAGCACATAATCCCCCTCTTTTATATCACATTTCTTTACCCTTTTGTTGTAAAACAGAGCTGTTCGTTGTTGATAAGCAGCATTCCTAATGGCTGCCTCTTCTCTGACTTCCTCGAGCATATCCAAATCCATCCTTCTCATCAGATCACTGATCGGAGAATTGAAATTTAACACCCTGTGTGTTGGTAGGCCCAACTCGGCAGGTATCACAGCCTCACTTCCAAATGCTAGCATATATGGTGATTCTCCTGTTGCTGCTCGGGGAGTTGTTCGGTAAGCCCACAAAACTGACTGTAGCTCATTAATCCAATTTGCTTTAGCCTCACTTAACCTCTTCTTCAACCCATTTAGTAATGTTCTGTTCGTCACCTCAGTCTGTCCATTGCTTTGGGGATGGCCTGGTGCTGAATGAAACTTCAAGACGTTTGACTGATGACAATAGGTAGCAAATTCTTCATTATCAAATTGCGTTCCATGGTCTGTGATGAAAGCATGGGGGAGACCATATCGACAAATGATATTCTTCCATATGAACTGATACACCTTCTCGTACGTCATATCAATTAGTGGTTCAGCTTCCACCCACTTAGTAAAATAGTCTACTGCCACGACGAGATACTTGAACCTTCCTCGGGTCGTCGGCAGTGGTCCAACCAGATCAATTCCCCACATGGCAAATGGCCAAGGTGATGTTATGGGTGTCAACAATGCCTGTGGAGTTCTTCGGATGGAGGAAAAACGTTGGCATTTGTCACACTTCTTAGCATAGGCTATACAATCAGCCCTCATCGTCGGCCAATAGTATCCCTGTGTCATTACCCTTTGCAAAAGTGTCCGACCTGCTACATGAGCTCCACAAGATCCTTCATGAATTTCTTCAATCAATTCTTTGACTTCTGATGGATGCACACATCTCTGCAAACCTGCCATAATTCCTCGTCTATACAAAACACCATTAGTAAACACATACCGAGCAACTTTATATTTCAATTTCTTGGCAGCTAGTTTGTCCTCCGGCACTTCTCCTTCTTCAATGTATGCTCTGATAGGATCCATCCAAGATGGTCCTAAATCAAGGGTAATAATCTTCACCGTCAGATCTTCTTCTATGCTCCGACTTTCTAATACTTCAATTGGTATTGCTCTTCGCAGCTCGGTGCGCGTAGCTGACGCTAGTCGGGCCAATGCGTCTGCTCTAGCATTCTCCATTCTCGGTATCCTTACCAATTGAATAGCATCAAATTCTGTTAATAACTCCATCACTTTTGCATGGTACTTCACCATTAACTCTCCCTTCACTGCATATATTCCCATCATTTGGTTCACAATTAATTGAGAATCACTGAAAACAATTACTTGTCGTGCCTCCATAACTTTCGCCAAATGAAAACCTGCTATCATAGCCTCATATTCAGCCTCATTATTGGAAGCTTTGAATTGGAATCTCAAGGCATACTCCATGTCAATATCGTCTGGAGAGTTTAAAACAATCTCTGCTCCACAACCAGCCGTGCAAGATGATCCATCTACATATAATCTCCATGTATGTAACTCGTCTTCAAATTTCTTATCTGTTAGAGTTCCTCGGTGAAATATCATCTGCTTTCTTTCATCATCCCCGGGTATCCTTCGTTCCTCGTTGGTCATTTGTTCGCGCCCTTCATCCAATCGGAGTTGGTCGGGGTTTGAATATGATGATTTTTCTACATCCACAGTCCTTTTACCAACCTTGGTTGGTCTGGATCTGTGTCTGTTGATCCTGTATCGTCCACAGGTAGGTCAGCAAGCACCTTTTGCTCCTCGGGGGTATCAGGGTATGTGAACTCTGCTATAAAATCTGCCACGGCTTGCCCCTTCAACGATGATCTGGGTTCATACACAATATCATATTCACCGAGCTCTATTGCCCAGTACATCAATCTTCCTGATTTTTCTGGCTTGTGAAGGGCTTGTCTTAACGGCATGTCGGTATACACAATGATGGTATGGGCCTGGAAGTATGGCCTCATTCTTCTACTTGCTTCAATTAATGCCAGTGCCAATTTTTCCAGCTTTGGGTATCTGATTTCCGCACCTCGGAAGGCCTTGCTTGTGTAATAAATTGGCTTCTGGACTCCATTCTCCAATCTGATCAATGCCGAGCTAACTGCATTTTCTGATACTGCCAAATACAAGTACAGCGTCTCTCCAGTTATTGGCCTAGACAACAATGGTGGGGCTCCCAAATACTTCTTCAAATCTTGAAAGGCTTTCTCACATTCATCAGTCCACTCAAAGCTTTTTCGCAGTGTTTTGAAGAATGGGAGGCATTTATCAGTTGCTCGGGATACAAATCTGTTGAGTGCTGCAACCCGTCCGGTAAGACTCTGCACTTCTTTCTTCGTCGTCGGAGATCGCAGCCCTAAAAGAGCCTTGATCTTTTCTGGATTTGCCTCAATACCTCGCTGGTTGACGATGTATCCGAGGAACATTCCTTCTCGTACTCCAAAGGTACACTTCGTCGGGTTGAGCTTCATCTGGTATTTATCCAGTTGATCAAAAGTTTGACTCAAGTCAACCAAATGATCTGCAGCTTTCTTGCTTTTGGTGAGCATGTCGTCGACATAGACCTCCATATTGCGGCTGATTTGTTCGGTAAAAACCTTGTTCATCAACCGCTGATATGTTGCACCTGCATTTTTTAAACCAAAAGGCATAACATTATAACAATAAGTTCCCCTTGGGGTAATAAAAGAAGTACTTTCCCTGTCTTCAGGTTTCATTTTGATCTGGTTGTAGCCAGAATAAGCATCCATGAAGCTGAGTAGCTCGTGTCCCGAGGTAGCATCCACTAGTTGATCAATTCTGGGCAATGGAAAATGATCTTTTGGACATGCCTTGTTGAGATCAGTAAAATCAACACACATTCTCCATTTGTTGTTCTTCTTCTTTACCATCACCACATTTGCCAACCAATCTGGATATTTCACATCTTCAATGAAGTGGGCTTTCTGGAGTTTCTCGACCTCCTCTTGTATGGCCTGGTTCTTCTCGGGACTAAACACTCTTCTTCTTTGCTTCACAGGCTTGATCTCCTTATTCACGTTGGGCTCATGACATAAAAAGTTTGGATCTATACCTGGCATGTCTTCATGACTCCAAGCAAAAGTATTCTTCCTATTTCTCAAGAAAGTTATCAAATCTTGTTTTATTGAAACATCCAACGATGATCCTATCTGAGTTACTCGTTCAGGATGCTCGTTGTCCAGGATAACAATTTCTGTAGATTCCACAACCTGCCCTTTTACGAGTTGAGATTCATCCCTAGGGTCAAGAGTTTCAATTTCTGTGCTCTCCTCCACTTGATAAGTAGTAGTCTTTTTCCTTGATTATTCAAGTTCTTCTTGCTCGGCAAACGAATAATAGCATTCCCGAGCTACTTTTTGATCACCTTTCATAATTCCTACTCCAAAATTCGTTGGAAATTTCAAACATTGATGTACTGTAGATGGAACTGCTTCGAACTTCTTCAATCCAACTCTTCCCATGATGATGTTGTAGGCGGACTGCACATTCTTATTCATCACAAAGAAGCGTATTCTTTCTGTTCGACAAGCAGGCCAAGTTCCAATGAGTATATCCAACTTGATCGTCCCAAGTGGAAAAACTTTCTCGCCAGCAAAACCCAGAAGGGGTCTGTGATAAGGTTCCAATTGAGATAATTTTAAATTCAAGCTATCAAAGCATGAATAGTACATGATGTCTGCCGAACTACCATTGTCTACTAACACCCTTGAAATGATCACATCCTTCATCCTCATTTTGATCACCAAAGGATCATCATGAGGGTAAAGAACACCTGCCAGGTCATTTTTTGAAAAACCAATCACTAGCTTCTCTTTGTTTATCTTCCTCGGACGATCATCCTCGGCCAGGTTTATTCGCTGAATGTATGAACAAGCTTGAGCCTCTCCGAGGTAAGCTTTTCTTTCTGCAGTAAGGTCTCCTCCTCCTGCATCTCCTCCTGTAATAACATTACAATCAAGTGATCCAAAACGTATGGAAAATACCTCTCGTTCAGGTTTCCTTGGTTTCTTGGGAAGATCGGGGTCATCATCTGGATCCTCTTCATGGTCCCTCTTCTTTTTATCCTCTGCACGACGAGGAGATCTAGATCTTTCTCTAGTTCTATCATCATTTTTCCTTTCACCTCTGCGATCTACATACTTTGATAATTTTCCTCTTCGGATGAGTGTTTCAATCTCGTTCTGAAGGGCTATACAATTTTTGGTCATATGGCCATGATCTTTGTGAAACTCGCAATATTTGTCTTTATTCCTCAGGTCGGGATTTGTCTTCAGTTTCTCTGGCCACTTGATTTCCTCGTTATTCCTGATTTCTTCCAAAACATGATTAATACCCATTTTCAATGGAGTATAATTATCATACTTCTTTAGGACTTCCAACTTCATCCTGTTATTCCTGGAATGTTTGTCACCACCATTACCTTTCTGATCTTTCTTCTTAGAGTTGTCGACCTCCACTTTAACTTCTTTGTCCATATTCTTCTTCGCAGCCATAGCCTCCTCGGCATTCATGATTTTGGCCGCCTTTGCCATCAACTCCGACATATTTTTAGGTGGATCTTTGGCCAAAGTGTAATACAGCTTGTTAGGCAGCAAACCACTCATCAGAGCAGTGATTGCTGTCTTTTCTTCATAATCTATGACTTCCAACTTCTCGTTATTGAAACGAGTTATGTAATCTCTAGTACTTTCACCTGATTTTTGTCTAACACTTAGCAAGTGTGCTACTCGCTTTACCGGTTTTGCTCCAAAACAAAAATTGCCAATAAACAATTCGGCTAACTGAACAAATGTTGAAATCTTACCCCGAGGAAGATTATTGTACCATATCTGTGCAGATCCGGTAAGAGTTCCTGAGAATGCTCTACACCTCATCTCGTCAGGGACAGCGTAGATATCTGCAGCAGCCTGGTATTGTTCTATATGAAGTACGGGATCTGTCTTTCCATCGTACTTGGGGGTCACTACGGGTGCTTTGAATTTTGACGGTGTAGGGAAATCCACAATGGCTTGCACAAAAGGTGTTCCTTGAACAAAAGTTCTCTGTAAGGGGTTCCTTGCCTTAGCCATTTCTCCCAATCTATCTTCCAACCGTTGAATGGAACCTTTCCATGCTTCATTCCCTTCCTCGGGCCGCTTAGTCCGAGCAACTGACTGCTCTGACGTAGCTTCCTGAGATTTATCTCGACGAGTAGTTGGTCGCGATTGTGCAGATCCTTCTCTCAAACCTGGTGGTGGTCGAAAACTTCTTGATGGAGCCCTAGGTGGACTCATGTTCCTCCTTGGTCCTAATCGACTGAAAGGAGACACCCTGCTTAATCTTTCCAAAGCGCTAGTTCTCTCCGGAGAAAGAGTGATACGTTGATCTGTATCCGTAGCCCGTATCGATGAAGTTCACCCAGGTTGATAAGAAGAATCATTAGACTCCTCATTGCGATATGACCCGGTACGTCTAGATTGCGATTGCCTATGATCACTCCTTTGCCCTGAATAGGTAGGTGCACCGCCCTGAAGAGTTTGAATGAGTTGCCTCATAGATTCTTGCATGGCGGTTTGTCCTTGAGCCAGATTCGTCATAATTCCAGCCAGATCTGGGGATGCAGATGGATTTGGAAGATTTCCAGTATTTCCAACATTTCGATTAATGGATTCTGGATTATCTGCCATTGGTGATAAATGATTTTTATGAAAAACGATAATAACAGTCGTTTCCCACAGACGGCGCCAATCTGTTGATGTAAAAAACTAGATCGCTCTAATTTTTCAATCACAGATAAATAAATAAGACAAAGATTTTTAAAGTGGTTCGGCTAGGAATAAAGCCTACGTCCACTGTTATGTTATTGCTGAATGTTTGTGGAATTCTTGATTACAAATTCTCTCAAGAAATTACGGTCCCCTTGAATGAGGATGATACAAGGTATTTATAGCCTTGAGGCTGTACATGAAAGGTTCGATACATTAAATGACATACATATGAAAGGGTAATACATTTAATGCAGAATGCGTGCCAAGAATATAAGCATTCAATGAATATATGAACTGTTGATTATCTGGCAATTAATGATACGACCGAGATGCAGCTCGGACCGCCATAGCTGTTCGCTGATCAGGAGTTCCTTGGAACATTAGAGTACCTCGGTGCTATAGAGTTCCTCGGTGTGTTAGAGTTCCTCGGCGTATTCTCGTTGCTCGGAAAGAAGCATGGTTGGTCGGGAAATGATCTTCCTCGATGCTATTGTGCCACGTAGATTGACACGTGTCTTCGTCTTATTCGTCCACATCAGCATATTAATTTTGGTATCAACATGCATAATCACATTAATGTAAGATAGTCGAGGTTACACTTGGAAGAGCAAAATTGCAGAAATCATTACCTGGATTGATCTGTGGAGGGTAAACTCAGCCAGTAAAAGGATATCCAGAGAGCGTAGGAAGCGCTTATCTTCCTCAGTTATTATGGAGCCGATGGCATCAATAGCCTTCAGACCATGGCAAATCAAACTATCACTTATTTCCAGCTGAGAAAGACGAGCTATAAGGGTATCGTCTGAGGAGATCGAAATGGCATGATCCCCTTTTTTATTTTTACTCTCCCTCGGATGCTCCGAGTCCGTTGTGGTCTTCCTTTTCTTCGTAATGTCGGCCTTGGACGTGCCGATGTTTTGTTTGGGAGGAGGAGGGGCTACATTATGCCCATCCTTTTTCATTAACTTTACGAGGCTTGGGGCAAACATCTCCCACAGGTCGTCAAAAATACCTTCAGGGCGCTTTGCAAAAAGAATTCCTGAGTCAGTAAATCAGAGGCATGAAAATTAAGAGATACAACTTATTAAAAAATGAGACTTACGAAACTCTATCAAAGTACTACCACCTATCCCTGTATGAGAGAGGTAGTAGGGGGTCATCAGATGTTCGTATTTAACCAGACGACCTTGCTCCCCCTAATTTTGAAGGTCCTTAACCTTTTGAATATTATCCTAGTTATGTCCAGGGTCGGCTTTAGCAGTAAGAGACACCTTCCCCCACTTCAGAGGTGTCCTCGGATCAAACGTTGAAGAGGAAGCATATGGACCAAATTCTTATGCCCCTGAGGTAAAGAAATACCGAGGTTTCTAGTTGTGATTTGAAGTCTGGGTAACTAATAACATCTTTTTGTCTAACTTCCTAGCTAAGAAGTGGTATTATCTAGGATGGTTTTTAGAAAAGGAGGGGACGTAACAGCCTGTGAAGACCCTAACAGGAAGGTCTGAGTGGTGGACTGCCTTGCAAAGGACGATAGCCCCTATCATCACCCTCCAACCATTAGGGGATAGTTGTTAAGGGGCCAAATTTATATGGGATAATATGGCTCTGATTGAAGGATGGATAGGGAGATGAAACCTAACTTGAACATCTACTCGTAGACGCAGATCTCCTCATCTCGACCACCAAACGCTCTCTCACCCCTCAGTGGTCTCCTAAGACTAATGGAAGGACCTATTGCGTAGAGGTGCCTAAAAGCCAGAAGATCATACTCACTAATGGAGCTCTCAATCTCGATTGCCTCAGAGGTGTCAATATCGCTCTTGTGCCCATCATCTTCATCCCTGGCAATGTCAGACTGGGCAGATATTGGGGGACCATCAGGGAACCTCTGAGCGAACTCAACCCCGATGGTTGCCGCCAGGGGAATAACATCAATAGGTGGGGGAATGGCTACACTCGTCCCTACAATTTCAACACGAAAGAAGACTGTGAGGTGCTAGCACCATTGTGAGACGTGGCATGACTTGAGACCTCGACTTGATCAGGGACCTGATCTTGCCTAATAGAGAAATCCATAGCCTCTTGGAAAGAGTCTAAAGACATGGGGTCTGAGGTAGATGACTCAGACTCAAACATGGGTGTTGGTTCCTCTGGAACCTCTACTGGCTCAGCAGGCTCAGGGTAGATAACCTTCAGAGGCGGAGGAAAGATGGGTCTGACACGAAAGGCCTCAGCCCTACGAGCTTCCACTTGGGCTAGCTCTATCTGCTTAATTTTTTCAAAGGTCTTCTCTCTAAGTGAAGGGATCTCTACTATGAGTTGATATAGGGGTCTGAGCATAAGGAGGATGACACTACACTAGGACTCTACAAACAGGCAAACCACCTAACTTAACTTAAACTAAAGATAAAAAAAAGGGTGCAAGGTTTTCAAACCAAGAACACTTAAGAACAAGCTCACAAAAAAATGCAAAAAGTCAACGAAAAACCCTAAAATCCTAATCGAAAAACCAAAACCCTCATCGAAAGTTGCAGAATTGAAAAACAATGACTAAAAATGGAAGGATGAGGAGTAAAATGGTACCTGGCTGATTGTGAAATAAGGGAGAAGAGGTTGGGAAGAAACCCTCAAATACGACAACAATTGAGCTCTTGAAAAGAGAGAAAATCGCAGAGAACCAAGGCGGGAAGAAGGGAGAAAAAAGGGTTTAAAACCCAAAATTAGTTTGGCGCACGTCCCAACGCCCATTATTGCCTTGGGAACCCAAAAGGAAAATCAAACCATCATGACTTGGTACACACGCCACTCACTTCAGCAAGTGACATATGTCAAGAGAATACTGGCACATAAGAAAACTTAGCCTCGGCCTTTAAATACCCCTCAATTACCTACTCACATAGGTAACTAAGGGCTAGGGTGTGATTGATATGCCCAAAGTACACCTTCCTACTCAGAGACACTAACCTCGACCTGACTCATAGCCAAAATGGCAGAAGCTCATAACAACTCAGTAATATCGTCTCTTATATGGTTGTCCCTGACAGACGTTACATCTACCTCATACACTAAGCTCGGCTGAGCATCAACTGAGGTCAGCAAGGCTTGTACATGTGTTCATGCATCCATTAAGAAAAAACATTGGCCCCAATCGACGTTATATTTTATCAGCCAGTCTGTAGATTCTCATAGGCTCCATCGTCATGACATGGGTCGACCCTGGCGGACGTTGCATCTACCTCGGCCAGCCGACCTGGCTGAGGTCCACATGAATATTAATCTCGGGCAAAGGAAAATTCGGACTTCACCAACCTCGTACTCATCCAGGACAATTTTGGCACCAATCAAAGACATCCGAGCATTTACAAGTACATGTATGGCTTGGAACACGTGGACAAATCTGTTATAACTGAATCATTCCATCCACGTGAGGGAATATTGAGGTCATCGTTATTTAGTTAAAATCAGTCAGGTGTCATCCTGGCACTGGTTGGATCTTCACGCACATGCCCATTGTATGCTTGGAGGGTACATTACACCCCTTAAGCACTATATATAGAGGTCATCCTCTACCTTGTAAAGGGATTTAGAATTACAACCCTAGCTTAAACTCTATCATTTCACATAGGAGAGAGAGAAATCTTGACGATTGTATCCATGGAAATTAGTGCCTCCATTCAGTGATATTACTCACACACACTCACAATGGACGTAGGCTAGATTGGCTTAACCATTTATATTCAAGTGTTCATCCTCTTCTCCTCACCTCATTATATATATATATATATATATATATATATATATATATATATATATATATATATATATATATATATATACACACATATACTCTCCTGTGTAGCCATTGTTATCATTTGCTTGAGCTTGTCCACACCTTATCCGGTGGTGCTGTTTCCAACATCATCACTTTGAGTCTATCATCATTTGGGGGACTCTTGTGCGGGATTCTCCAGCTTATTATAGAAATTCTAGGATGCACAAAGTTGTTCTAGAGGATTTTAAAGTCAGAATTCAAGAGATCGTCATTTTTTACACAATTATATACTTCAGCAAAGATGATATCTACAGTGGAAGAGCAGTCCTAAATAAGTTTATTAGGGATATCAAGTAAGGGGAATTTCAAATTAAGAATGAAATTATAGACCTGAGGATATGAGTTAAAAAGACAGGAAGGCATCCTCCAAGAACCATTAGATATGAGGTCAGAGACCATAGAAATGAGAGGAGAATAGGTTTTGATATTTAAAGAATAAATAAGAGGTGTTCCAAGCCAGTTATCATGACATACATTGATGTAATTTCCATTCCCAACAATCCATCTAGAATGAAGTTTTATAAGAGGTATAGAGGACTTTAATCCAGGCTAAATAGAAGATTTGTGATATTTATTAATACAAGAGCAATCTGAGAGTTTGAGCTTGCTTTTAAGAAATTAGGCACAAATAGACGTCTTATTAAGGATTCCCCGTGAAGTTTTGTGAAGAGCTTCTTTCTTGAGAATCTTGGCATCTTTTAAACCAAGGCCACCATTGATTTTATCCTCACAAACTTTGTTCCAAGAGATAATGACTAACTTTCTAGTTCTTATATCTCCAATCTAGTTGAAATTTTGAGCACTAGAATTAAGGACAATTTATAGATTTGGAATCTATGAAGGAGGGTGCTTTGAAACACTAATTGCACAAGATGGACTCTACCATCCATGATGAGGAGGATTCCTTTATAGCTACTTAGCTTAGCAATAGCCTTATTATCAAGGAGCTGAAGATATTTCTTATTTGGGGATCCAATGAAGATAAGTACACCTAGGTAAATGAAAAGAGCCATTCCCTCTTTAATTCTAAGGATGTCATTAACTTTGTTCCTTCTATGAGTAGAGGAAGAGCCAAAATAGTATCTTCTCTTATATATGTTCATGAATTTACCAGATTCTTTGCTATAGAGATCAAGCAAATTAAGAAGGTTGGTCAAGGATTTAGTTTCATCTCTGGAGAAAATAATAAAGTCATTAGCATATAAGGAATGTGTGATGGAGGAGCAGCCTCTGGGATGAGAAATATGGCTGATTTTTCCTTGAGAAAAAAGGATAGAAAGGCCTCTATTTATACGCTTTTTAACAATGCAGGAACGAATAGGAGACAATGGATCTCCTCATATAACACGTCTGCTATAAGAGAAGTAACCTGTAGGAGTGCCATTAACAAAAAATGACAACTTGGCAGATTGAAGAAGAACTTGAATTAGGTGAATAAATTTTTAGCTGAAACCAAACTTAGATAGGACCTGAAAGACGTATTCCCAGTTTAGGTGCTAAAAACTTTTGTAATATCAATCTTTAGACCGAGGTTTCCCCCCAAAATTTTGTTCTCAATTCTGAAATAAGTCCAGTGCAGTCCACAATGGTTCTTCCTTTGATAAAAACATTTTATTGAGGAAAGATAATTTTAGAAGCAAGTGGATTAATTATTTTAGTGATGATTTTAGGGATGACATTGAATATGGAGTTGGACAAAGCAATTGGTATGAATTGTGTGATTTTGTTGGCTCCAATTTCCTTAGGGATAAGGGTGATCATTTGGGAATTAAAGTTAAGTAGAATCCATCCCTTGACAAAGAATTGTTGAATAGCTTCCACATACTCTTTTTTGATAATATTTCAACATTGATGATAGAAAACTCCAAAAAAATCATCAGGACCTGGAGAACTTTTACCATCTATACCAAACATTGTATCATGGATTTCAGCTTCAGAAGGTATACTGGTCAGCATTTAATTCTCTAAATCACCGATAAGAGTGGGTATATTACTACAAATAGCATCAATGTCATCAACTCTATCACAAGAGTTGATGTCATATTATGTTGATAGAAATGATTTAATTAAATCTTCATATTATGTTGAAATTGATGCCAAAGCCTTATGATTTAGAATTGTGACTTTAGTAGTGCAAAGTGAACCTTATCATTAAAATTCACGATGCCCCCGTAATATGAGTACGTGAGATAAATAGTAAATTACAACATGCCAAAAAATATTATAATTTCCCTTTTGAAACTTTAGTGTATGAAATTGGTGCCTAACCCCATTCCCTTTTAAAGTAGTACAACATTAATAAGGGATTTAAGAGAATTAGATAATTGGAAGGTAAATATCCAAGACGTTGAATAAATTAGGGACATGCGAGTCTCAATTGTAGATGGATATAGAGCGATGAAATATTATTCTTTTACGTATGACCTTATGCATGAGTTCATTATTGTTTATCCTATTTATGATTGGGATATTTGGGGTATATATGGGGAGGTTGGTTTTCGTATTGTGGGGCTTTGTGACCCCAAAAGGGACTGGGGAAAACATAATTACGATAAGATATGGAGATGTTTGGGGTGTATATGGTGGAGGCTGGATTATTGTTATGTGGCAATGTTTTGGGGTGTATATGGTGGAGATTAGACATTTTTTATGATGGGGATTTACTTTTATTGCTATATACTATAATTGCAAATGCACAACGCAATGTTAGTTACCTCCAGGGGCGTGGGGTACTACGTATGTTCACCGTTATTATTAATGCTTTACTTAAAGATGGAAACCTACTTATTCGAAAAATTTTAGAGGAGCATTATAGGCTTGTGAGATGTAATGTATAAACTATAGAATTATTATTTAAATGCATAATTGTCATTGGGTGGCATAACTATGTTAGCTTGCATTGGCTTGACCATCATTGTCTAGCTAATATGTAAATAACATATGTCCTATTTTAAGTGGCATGTGTCCCATAACATATGTCAAAACTCTAAATACTAGAATATTGTCTAGTTAATATGTAAATAATACACAAATACGCGTGATATGTCTGACGCGCATAATAATAACTCAGTCGCATAAACACGTGGACTTTTGTCAATATTAATCATCTCTAATGTCATTTAATAATTTAATGAGAGGCTTATCATTAAGCCCCTCCTACAGCTTGCATTGGCTTGACCATCATTGTTGAACCCCCCTTTCAAGTGTCCATGATCATCAGGTTTAGCATTCCTTGTTCTTGTAGCCAAAAGTGTGTTCTAGTCTCACCACCAGTTGATGATGTAGGTTTCATTGTTGGTTATTTTTAGTTATTTACTTTTTAGAGATGTGTGAATTGTGTTTACAATTTTAACATGCACTCTATTCTAGTTGATTGCTCGGATTAAATTATGGTGGCATGTATTTATGGACGTCTATTTGGAATCTTATTGTAGACCTTAGATCATGATTTTTTCTATTATGATCGTTTGGTGGCGATGTCATCCATATTATATTATTTCTTTTGAGATATTTCTTATCGCATTCCGATTGCATTATCTCTATCGTATGTTTTCACTCATGCCAAGGATGATATTTAAATTGAATTGAAAAACTATAAGAATTAATAAATAAACTTGATCAACGTAATTATTAAAAACTACAGGGTGTCACAGTTGGTAACATAGCATGGTCCTATGCAAAGTATGTTCCATAGGTCCATTCTAGTATTTCACGTAGCGTTCTTTGATACATTCATTTTCTTTGCATTCTTATTGTAGGGTAAATTTTTTAGGGAGTTTCATTCTAATTATCCTAACAAACAGCCTGACTAGATCGAAGTGTATTAGGAGGGGTCTTTAATTGAATTTTATTCGTGACACATCCCACGCATGGTGTTTAGTTCGGTATAGAGTTAAGAGATATTAGTTAAGACTCTTAGTACATATCTAGTGATACATTTGGTGAAGTGTGTTATGAGATTATGGAGATGTTCAATGACAAGTACTTCTTTGAGTTTATTTGTGCTCTGAAAAAGACAGAGTTTCTTCTACCCTAGAAAGGGCACGTACTATCGCAGAATTTGAAAAAGACTTTATGAACCTATCTTTTTTTTAGGGTGTGAATAACGAGAATAAAATTAATAGGTGTTTTGTGAAGGGTATCATTTATCCTATATGATAGATTTCGATGGCAAATCTAAAATATACTACATATGCCCGGACAGTAGATGCGACACTCACCCTTTTGCCATGACCGTATTAAGCACAAGAAGCATGAAAAAGTTGGCCACGCTAATAGGCCTAAGTCAGGAGGAGGGTCAGGTGGAGATAAGAAGGGATCATGGGGACAGTCATGATAAGATGCGTGGAAGAGATTTTGACATAATCAACATAGATCCCAACAACTACTGGGTCAGGAGATGTATTTGGCTATTATGCATAGGCGTGAGGGTGAGGATACTACCGACTTGTATCTCATTAATGATGAGACCCAGGAGGAGACCACATTGTCCTTATATATTATTTTAGTAGTATCGAGATTCATTAATGTCTTCGATAAGATTCTGGGTTTACCCCCTAGTAGGGAGATTAACTTTATAATAAATTTGGCATCGAACACTAAACTAGTAGCTAGGGCACCGTATCGTATGGACCTTATGAATTTGAAGGATCATAGAGATCATATTAAGTGAATTAATTTTATTAGTGAAGAAGAAAGATGGATCTTTGAGGTTGTGTATCGATTATTGTGAGATGAATAGGGTGATAGTGAATAATAAATACCCATTTTTTAGGATTGATGATCTTTTCGATAAGTAGGAGGGAGCTTCATTATTTTCAAAGATTGATTTGAGAATTGGTTACCGTCAGCTGAGGGTGTGAGAGGAGGATGTGCCCAAGACAACTTTATCGACTCATTATGGGTCATATGAGTTTAGAGTGATGTCGTTTGGGTTGAAAAATACCCCAGCAGTATTCATGGACTTGACGAATCGGGTATTACGACCTTATTTGGACTAGTCCATCGTAGTCTTCATTGATGATATTCTAATCTAAACACACAAATAGAAGAGGAGGAGGATATTTTTAATTTGCATCACAAACGTTTAAGTGAAGTTTTTAGGCCATGTAGTATTAGAGAAGGGACTATCTGTGGATCCGAGTAAGGTGTCAGTCGGGTTGGATTGGGGTCAGCCCAGGACACCTATCGAGGTACGTTACTTTTTGAGGTTGGCTAGTTATTATTCATATGTGGTTTCTCGAAGATAGTTGGGCTGATAATTGAGTTAACGAAGAAGGGTGCTCTATTCATTTGTGTTGAGAAGTGTCAGCGTGCGTTTGACATTCTTAAGAAGAAATTGACTTTTGCACATATTCTTTCCCTACCTAGGAGTGGATTGGAGTTCCTGGTTTACATTTATGCTTCCCAATAGGGATTAGGCAGGGTATTGATGTAGGAGGACAAGTCAATTTCTTAAGCCTCTCTGAAGCCGAATCTGCATGAGGTTCACTATATGACTCAAGACTTGGAGTTGGTGGTGATAGTATTTTTGTTTCATGCGTGGAAGCACTATCTTTGGGGTGAGAGGTTTAGGCTCTTCAGTGATCACAAGACCCTACAATATTTGTTTACATAGAAAAACTTGAATATGAGGCAGCATAGATGGTTTAAAGTCATCAAGAAACACTAGTTCACGATCCACAACCACCTAAGAAAGGCTAACACAGTGGCAAACGCGTTGAGACGATGGCCCAGTGGTAGCCTATCAGCTCTTCGGTTATTTAAGTACGATTGAATTGAAATGATTGGTGACTTTATAAGGGACTTTATGGGTATGTTCATAGTGACTCTAGAGATTGTGATATAGGTGATCAGAAGGCAGTCACAAGATTCGATGTGAAATGAGAAGGTGATGGAGCTTATCGCTACGGGTGTACCATTCTTTCCAGTAGGATTTGATAATGGGTTACATTATAAGGGTAGATTAGTGATACCCTCAAATGAGGAGTTGAGATGAGTCGTTAGGGAGGAGACACATGGTTCATATTTTGCAGTATATCTTGGTCGAGATAAAATGTATCAAGATATGAAGCGACAGTATTGGTGTCCAGGTAGGTTGAGAAATGTGGGAGAGTTTGTATCAAGGTGTGTCACTTGTAAGTTGGTAAGTTGGACCATTAGAAGTCATCCGGTATGGTTCAGCGTCTACCCATTTTCGAGTGGAAGAGGGATAGCATCTTGACATTTTTTATCACGGGGCTACCTTTGATGCCTCGCCATTATGATTTTATTTGGGTGATAGTTGACCGCCTCACAAAGGTGGAACACTTTTTTATCATTTGTATCAATTATTTGACCAAGTAGCTTACACATTTGTATATTGTCGAGATCATTCTTTTGCATGTGGTTTCGTTATCCATTGTTTCAGATCAGGGTCCAACATTTGTGGCACATTTTTGGTAGAGTTTTTAGCAAGCTATGTTGCAACTTTGTATGGTATACCATCTATAGACGTATGGAAAAACGAAGAGGGTAAATTAGGCATTAGAGGATATGATGTGTGCATGTGTGATGGACTTCAAGGGCAGTTAGGAGACACATTTGTCATTAGTAAAGTTTGTGTACAATAACAGTTATCATAAGTCCATCTCCATGGCATAGTATGAGGGACTTTATGGGAGACCATGCAGATCACCAATATATTGGTTAGATCCAGGCGAGGTAATGCATTTGGACCAGAGTTCATCCAAGAAATGGTCGAGAAGATCATGTTTATTAGAGAGAGAATTAAAATCTCTCAGGATAAATAGAAGAGTTATGCAAACAAGAAGAGGAAGCCCATGGAGTTTGAGGTAGGAGAGGAAGTTGTACTTCAGGTATCCCCGATGGAAGGGGTGATGAGATTTGGAGAGAAGAAAAAGTTAGCACCGCATTACATCGGACCTTTTATGATTACGGAGAATGTGGGGAAAGTTTCATATTGTTTATAATTGAAGATCATCTAGATCGGGTGCATAATGTGTTCCACATATTTTTACTTTGTCGATTTCTACAACCTATGGATGTCTATTAGCATATCGATTTGGTTGAGATTGAGTTAGACTCAAACACTTCGTATAGTGAGTAGTTGATAGGTATTTTGGATAGGCGAATCCATAAATTACTTTTTAAAGAGATACCATTAGTGAGTGTACAGTGGAACCACCAAAATGAGGAGAAGTCCACTTGGGAACGTGGGGATTTGATAAGACAATAATAGCCACATCTATTTCGAGTCAGGTATAAATTTAAATTTGTGAATTCCGAGAACAAAATTCTTTTTGTTAGGGGAGATTATAATATACTATAATTTAGTGGTAATTATTAAGTAATTAAATATTAAATTTAGGAGAATTTTAATTAATTATTTAATTGGAAACAAGAATTTTAGACAATATAGTTGAAAAATATAAAGTCTTATATGTTTAATTAGAGTTGTTGTGTAAACTATTGGAAGTGTCAAAGTTATTATAATTATAGAATTCGTCTGACGAATTATAGAATTTTATTTAATGAATTATAGAATTCATTATGGATTATAGAATTTATTTGGTGAATTAATAAAGTGTTTGGGCCTAATTGTAAATAAATTAAATATGGGCTTTAATTATAATTATAGAAAATAAATGAAGAGTATGGTACAAAAGGAATTATGGTCTAATATAAAGGGTACTTTAGTAATAAGGTAGTTACTTGGAGAAAGGTTTGGGGTTATGGTATTAAAGAAAGAAAGAGAAACGAATTAAGGTGTAATTACAAAAATAAAAATAGAAAAATAAATAAATAAATTTAAAGTTAAAAGGGTAGCATCTTAAAAAAAAAAGTGGCGCTGAATTCGTGTAAAGAAGTGGCGTTCTCTCCTTTTCTTTATATATTAGTGCACAAAAACCCTACCGCATTTCCATTTCAGTACACAACTCAACCCAAAAACCTAATCCATTTTCTACCCAAATTACATCATCCCTATGCTAAAATATACCCTATAATTCCCAATAACAATGGAATTATTCTGGGATACTTTTTGAAACAACGTTTTTACTGATTTTGAGAGCAATTGTAGGGCTTTTTTCAACACAAATTAAAAAAGACTTATTTTACAAATTATTCTACAATTCTCTTATATTGTATGAAACCCGTTTGTATGGAATGGCACTCATTTTGTATGAAACCCATTCGGTCAACAAAGTTGACCGTTAACTCTAACCATATTTTGGTATAATTCAAAAATTCCCTTATGTTTAACAAAATAATAAATTACCATTGACCCTCGACTATTTTTTAATAACACATAACCTTTTCTTTCGAATTTAAATCTTTAACACATTCACACATATATATATATATATATATATATATATATAGAGAGAGAGAGAGAGAGAGAGAGAGAGAGAGAGATTTACAATCAAATACATTAATATTTAATTAAAAACTGTTTAATCTGAAGAAAAAAATATTTTTCATATAAAAATATTTTTAAAAAATAGCTTTTTAACTTTTAATTAAAAAAAACATTTTTATCAGTTTTATTTATAGTAAACATTTAAAAAAAGGAGTTTCTATTTTAAAAAAGCATTTTTTTTATAAAACAAAGTTTTTAAACACAATTTCAATATAAAAAATGTTTTATTTATAAAAAACGGATTTCTAACCTTTTTATTCATAAATAAAACATATTTTAAATAGAAAGAATTTTAAAAAACATTATACAAACTGTTTTTAAAAATGTTTAATATAAAAAAATTGATAAAACTGTTTTTTATTAAACGTTAAAAAAATATTTTTTAAAAAGATGTTTTTATAAATAAAAAACTATTTTGTGTAAAAACATTTTCTTATAAATAAAATGTTTTAAATTGAAAGTGTCTTTCTAAGTATTAATGTATTTTATCATCTCTCTCTCTCTCTCTCTCTCTCTCTCTTTGTAGAGAGAGACTCTCCTATAAGGATCTCTTATATATATATATTCTCGTACAAGCTATTATTTTAAATAGTGAAAGTTTAAATAAAAGGGTATTTTTCAATTTTATTAAAAAAATGATTAGAGTTAACGGTCGACTACGTTGATCAAAGGGTTTTCATCTAAAACGAGTGTCAAACATATATTAACAAAAAGAATGGGTATCAATCTCTGAACCGGACAAATTAACAAATTAAATAATGCATTTTGAAAAAGGGTGTAAATCTTTATATTTAAAGATGACATGTAAAGTACCACTCCAAACAAAATCTTTCTTTTCAAGCCATATTCCACTTTAAGTTTAATTTCATAAGTATACAAGGTTACGCCACTTGCACTTCGAGGCTATACTTGTAGGAATCCAAGGTTAATCCGCACCCTTTTCCTAAAAAAGATGCCAAAAAAAGGAGTACATTAGCACTTAATAAAGCACTTTAGTCTTTGATCTGGTAATCTAACAAAAGGTTCCAAAGTAATATTACAATCATTCCTAAAGCTCTTAAAGCGAATCTTCGGCATTCTTTAGCCACAGTGAACAAAAGATTTATGGAGACTAATGTATCACATCTTTATTTCTACTAAAGCAGTGCCGGTCCACCCTAGGCAGGTGAGGTGGCTGCCTAAGACTTCAAAATGTGGATGGCTCCTGTTAAATATACATGTATATATAGTGTGTATATATATATATAATAAATAAAATGCACTTATTAGTTCTTATTTTTTAGACAAGTATACTAATTTTTTTAACTTTTTATTTAAACTCTCTCACTTCTCAATCTATCCATTACATTCTTTATCTCTCTCTCTCTCTCTAATTAATTAAAATGGCTAGCATATTTCATGGTCTCCCTCTTCCCTCCTTTTCCTCCCTATTTCTTAATTTTACACGACTCCAACAAAAAAGTTTGTTTCCACTAAAAAAAAATTACTCAGCCGCACATATAATATCTAATAACTCCAACTCTCCAAACTTCTTACAATGATCATTATGTTTTGTATTAGTTTATACTTTTCTGAATTTTCTTAATTACTTTATTGTAACTCTTAACCTTATAGAAATATTGTAAAAAATCTTGAATATAAAAACATAATTCATAATTCTTACTTGTCCAAAAGCAAGAAAAATAAATTTTAGTTAAGAATTTTATTAAAAAAATTTATACAAAAGGCCTCAAATTAAGTCCTCGCCTAGGGCCCCTAGTTTTCTTAAGCCGGCCCTATATTAAAGCATAAGATTTCACCTATCTGCGCTTATAGAAACATCATCTCCATTAAAACAGAATTCCAAAGCGTAGTTTTAAAAATTCAGGGGATATCATCACCTATAAAGTACGAACTCAGTACGTAATTCATGACACGACACGATAAGACACGCAACATGTGATTCTTAATTTTTTTAAAGTTAGAATACGACGCGTTGAGATATGTATAATATTATTTATATTTATGGTTATATATAAAAAATAAACTATAATATACCCTAACTTTGAAGTATTTATTGTAAAATATCTTCATATTTTTAGTTACAAATTGAAATATCACAAATTATATGCATTATTAAGTAGTAAAAAATACATAAAATAATGTTAATCGAAAATATATATGTTTTAACATATAATAATTTATTAACTAATGAGACAAAGTGGGGACACATTATTATATAATTATCATACAAAAAAAAGTTATACAAATAAAATATTACATAGCACAATGCATATAATAAGACGGCCATGACGCTCATTACTGATATATATATATATATATATATATATATATATATATATATATATATATATATATATATACACACACACACACACACACTCAAGATGTACTACACATGCAACAAAAGATATTACATTATTATACTCTACTAAAGCTTTAACAATAGCCACACATTATTCTGAGGGTCGGTCCCGAGATTTTTGAGGCTCGAGGCAAATTCTTGAATTGGGCCCCATATTTAACAAGAGTTGTTTTTTATTAATTTATAAATTGTAGGTTCTTTTTAACCGAAAAGATGCCGACTTATTTTTCGGGGATTGCGGCAAATTTAAATATTTATCATTTCAGTTTTCAACAAATTGTTTTTCGGACAATTGAAAAATGATGTTATAAATATATATACACATAAAATTTTGGGGCCCCTAAAATGTGTCGAAAATCCGGGGCTTGAGGCGACCGCCGCCCTGGCCTCCCCTCAAAACCAGCCCTAATTATCCTATACATATATCACCTTTATTTGAAAATATGACAGCAATAGTACGCGAATGAGAAGAAGAAAAAGAACCCAGAGAGGGAAAATAATTTGAAGAAGAAAGGAGAGAACAAGTTGCTGCTTCAAGACCAGCATTTGAAGAAAGCAAAAACCCTAACTTTGTTATCTTATTCCTCTATCTTTCTCGGATGAAACTTGTAACTACATACCTTGTTGAGGTTTTGACCCCACTTTAAATTTCTAAAATACTAAAAATTAGCCCCAATGTGTCCCAGCATGTCTCCTATAAAGTTTAAAAAAAATTAGGATACTCTTAGACACGCTAGGACACGCGTGCCCCCAGCATGCACAGACATGTTACGTGTCTGACTCGAGTCAAAGTTGACTCGTTGCCTATAGGAGAGTGTCCATACTTCATAAATCATCACAAATAAATCAATGAAAATTAACCCCAAGGGGTTCATTTAGTGGTTGATTACTCATGAATAAGGGGCTTACCCCTCAAGGTCATGAGAACGATTCCCCTGTAATAATCTCTATTTCATAAGTTTTGCTCAGGACAGAGGAAATAGTACCTGAGATAGGGAAAAAATCATTTAAAATCATATCCATTAAAACTGTAGTTCCTCTAAAATTTTAGGTTAATGAGTTAAAATTTATGATCGATTTCACTTGTTTGTCTTAAAAATCAAAGTCAAATGAACTTTTAACAACGCCAAACACAAGTCAAATCTGAACGAGTAAATTGTTTTACAATTCTAAATTTGAGTTGGTATACGTCACAATGCAAACCTAAAAGTATATTTTACACAAGAAATATGTACCAAGTTTTGTATACCAAGTGCATTAAAGTGTTGTACTTTAAGTGTATGTACAATACTTTAATACACTTGGTACACAAACTTGGTGTAAAAACTATAGCATTACTATTTACATAATTCTTGAATTGCGAGAATATTGGATTCCGAACCCAAAAGTAAATAAATGGAGCTTTCCCTTATAAAAGTGAGATTATGTTAGCAAACCTAATAATTACTCACAAATTCCCAATAAGCATATGACCAAAAATGAAATATTTGGCTCTTATGCTCAGAATTTGACTTTCTATTACTCAATAAATACTGTAACCTAAGAATTTATGAACGAGTAGTGACAAACACATTGCAAATAAATTATCAAGTCTAAAGTGATAAACACTTTGAATAATGTTATGCATGTCCCAAGTGCATTAGATAATTGTATATACACTTTGAGTATAATATTTTAATGCACTTGAAATACGTACTTAGTAAAAAAAAACTTAATATATATAGACTTTTCCAAAAACTTTAGTTCGTGTGCACTCATCATTTTCCTCCATAGAGCCATCAATTCCTAACTAACAAGTTGTTACACCTTTGTACTCTATTGTTGGTAACTACAAAATAAAGTAACAATTTAAACTTATACAATAAAATTACTCAAACACTAAGTCAAATCAAGATATCTTTCTTACTTTTAAGTGGCGAATTTGAAAGATAAGATAGGAATTAATCTATTTATGGTTAATTGCACGTTTTCGCTTGAATTTTACTTTCATTTTCACTTTATCACCCGAACTCTTATTTTTTGAATTTAACTCCTGAACTTTCAAAACGGCTTCAAGTAATTCGATAACACTAACACTAATAGCGACAATTTTTTTGAACGAAAAATTGGTCATGTGCATGGCATAAGAGGGCATTTTCATCTTAACAGAAAATATTTTTAAATTTTAAATATTATAGAAAACAAATATAAAATTAGAAAAAATAATATAAAACTATTTTTAAAATTTGGAAAATACTGTAAAAACTTTTTAAAAATATGAAAATTACAAAAAATAAACATAATTATAAATTCCAAAACTATCCAGAAAAAACATTTTAAAAATCTGGAAAATAAAAAAAACAATTAAACAACAGTAAAATACTATACTATATGAAAAAATTTTAAGTTTTAAAAAGGACAAAAAAATATTTATAACATTTGTCAAAAAAGATATTGAGAAATACTAAAAATTACAAAAAAAAATTGAAAAATACTAAAACTATTAAAAAAATATGCAAAAACCTGAAAAAATAATATTAAAATATCTAGAAATCGGGAAAAAAATATATTTAAAACATTTGAAATTTTCAACCTTAACAAATGAAGTACCAAAAACTTTATTAATTTTTACAAATATAAAAACAAAATTGCAACTGTAACACCCCGTATTTTTTAGTATTTATTTTGTAGCATTTTAAATTACACGTGTGCATGTAACTTAGGTATGAGAAATAATGAATATTAAATAAATATTAATTAGTGAGAAAAGGATTAATATTTATGTGAAAATATATTTAGTCGTGTGATAAGTAAATAAATTTATGTCAAATGATATTACGTCATAAGTGAGTAAAAATCGACCGGTTTGGCGGTATCTCATTTGAAACGCGTGTATTGAATCGTACTGGAAATGGAATGGTAAAATTATGTTCGTTGACTCGGATGAAGATTTTGAGTGCGTCGATGATCCGAAATGGGTCGAGATAGTCAGAATTAGGTACACGGAGGTTGAAATCGGATTCCGAGGGCTTTTTAGACTAAATATCGGATCATTTTTCACTTAACCCTAAACATAATTTCAAAATTTGTGATATAATTAGAGAAGGTGGATGGAGTGGACAACCATTCCACCATCCCAAAAGACATAGACTTGAGAGAGAAGAGAAAAGGGAAGGAAGAAGCAAAGAGAAAGTGAAGAAAATCATCCCGGGAAGAGATTGGACCAATTCTGGGTGTAGAACCATTGTGTGAAGAAGACTCGTTGAAAGGAATCAGAATCTCTACAATATAAGGCAAGTGTTTATCTTGATTTGATAGTTATGTTGTTTTAATAATTCATATCATAGTTGGTGTAGAAATATGTATGAATTTTGAGGTGGGATTCACTTGCCAACATGGAATTTTTGGGATTTAAATCATCGTGTAATGAATTGAATATAATCCCATGTTAGTTCTGTAAAGATTTATATTAGAGAGATGAGATCTTTAATGAAAATTATGTGAAGTGATGAAATCTTGATTAAAATTTGAGAAATTGGGTAATTCTTGATGAACAATGGTAAATCCCTTGAATTGATGTATTTTCGGGTTAATTCAATTGTAAAAACATGTATCATGATGTGAGGGATTGATAGGAAGGATCAATTTTGTGTTGTAATGATGATAGGTAGTGATAGGATTAAAACGAAGTTGATAAATACCGTCATAGATGAACCAGGCTCCTGCCCAGAATCGAATCGAATCGATTCGCCCCTGGGGGGCCCAATCGATTCAGACTGCGAATCGATTCGGGTTTAGGGATCGAACCGGCTCAGTCCTATAGATTGTCTTACTTTGTTTGTTTGGATTTTCGTGGACCGTTTAGGGTTAGTCAGGAATGAAATCCGGATACGGGATATGAGTGTTTTAGGGTGAATGACACTCGGAATAGAATTAATAAATCGATTTGGGATTTCGAAAAGAGTTAGGCTATGGACTGGAGTAGAATAGCTTAGTGGACAGAATAATGATGTTTATGGGTTTATTATTAAGTAAGTGACTACTTGAATATTCGGGAATCGGGAGTAGACTCGGGAACTATGGGCGAGTGTTGCGGGTGACTTATACACGTTTAGTCGGTTGGGTATATATATATATATATATATATATATATATGTGTGTGTGTGTGTGTGTGTGTGTGTGTGTGTGTGTGATTGATATATGTAAACATATCTACTCAATGGATGCTATCGTTGGAGGTGCTCATAGTGGGCGGTCCACCCTGGCGTTGACCAACAGGTGTTGGGTCGATTCTCCAGGTTATTGGACTGTTGCATGACCACTGTATGTGAGTTTAGAGTCTAGTGGGGTAATGTGGTATGGAGGAGACCTCACAGGAGGTGGGTATCTCGTTGGACTTAATCCCAGTGGTTAGGGAGTTTGCAGATGTTTTTCAAGAGATATTGAGTTTACCACCGAGCCGAGCGATTGAGTTTGTCATTTATTTAGCACCAGGGACTAGGCCGATAACACGTGCTCCCTATCGCATAGCTCCCTTGGAGATGCAAGAGTTGAGAGACCAAATTTAGCATCTCTTGGGGATGGGCTTCATCCGTCGGAGTACATCGTCGTGGGATGCTCCGATATTATTTATGAAGAAACGGGATGGATCACTGAGATCGTGTGTTGATTATAAAGATCTGAACAAGGTCATGATCGGAAATAAATATCCTTTGACCCATATTGATGACCTATTTGACCAATTGAGAGGAGCATACTACTTTTTAAAGATTAACTTGAGGTCGGGTTATCACCAGTTACGTATTAGGGAGCAAGATGTTCGTAAGACCGCATTCCTGATGAGGTATGGGTCGTATGAGTTCAGGGTTATACCGTTCGGGCTAACCAATGCACCTACAGTATTCATAGATCTCATGAACAGGGTGTTCAGAGACTTCCTAGATCAGTTCATGATTGTTTTTATAGAGGACATTCTGGTTTATTTCCGAACAGAGTGCGAGCATTTGCATATTGTTCTGCAGATGTTATGGGACCATCATCTGTACTCCAAGTTTAAGAAGTATGGGTTCTAGTTGTGAAAGGTGAAATTCTTGGGCCATATTATATCTGATAGAGGCATTTCAGTAGATCCAAGTAAGGTTACAGTGGTGAGGGACTGGGGTCAGCCCACGACACCGAAAGAGATTCGTAACTTTTTGGGATTGGTCGGGTACTATTGTCATTTTATTAAGGGTTTTTTTAAGATTAGGGGTTCGTTGACTAATCTGACTTGCAAGGGGGTGTCGTTTGTGTGGGATGATTACTGTTAGTTATCTTTTGATGAGCCGAAGGACAAATTGACTTCAACACCAGTGCTCGAACTGCCTAGGGGAGGAGTGGTGTACTTTGTATTTACAAATGTGTCCTTATAGGGACTTGGGGTGTGTTACAACAAGTGGACTGGGCTATAGCTTATGCTTCTCACAAGCTTAAGCCCTAGAAGAGTAATTACACCACAAACTTTTCGGATCTAGCTGCGGTAGTATTTGCCTTGAGAATTCGGAGCCACTATCTTCTGGGGGAGAAATTCAGGTTGTTCATGGATTATAAGTCGAGTATCTGTTGACATAGATTGATCTCAGTATGCGATAGCGTAGATGGTTAGAGTTCATGAAGAACTATCAGTTTGACATCCAGTACCACCAGGGGAAGGATAACGTGGTGGCAGACGCGTTGAGCCAACAACATACGGGGAAGTTAGCAGCGGTCTAGAAAGAGAAGTGGAGTGAGCTTTGACAGGATGACGCAGTTGCCAGAGCTTGTATGGAAGTGCTTGCTATCACACTCGAGATCATTATGAGGGTTGTGAAGGCACATACAGGGGATCGATTTTGTTAGGACAGTGTGATTCAGTTATTGGCAGAAGGGGCGTAGTCTTATTGGATCATCTTAAAGGGAGGCTCATATTTCAATGGGAGGCTTATAGTCCTATAGGATGGGGACTTGTGACTTACTATTATGATCGAGTCACATGGGTCATAATTTTTGGTACATCCTGATGAGGATAAGATGTATCAGGACATGAGGAGACAATATTGGTGGGATGGGAAAAATTGGGACATTATTGAGTTCATCTTAAAATACACCACTTGTCAGTCAGTGAAGGTTGACCATTAGAGGCCAACCGAGATGTTGCAGCCATTGGAGATTTCGATCTGGAAATAGGATATCATATTGATGGACCTCATTATGGGGATACTAACATCGCAGAGGGGTCATGATTCCCTAGGGGTCATTGTGGATCGTCTGACCAAGGTGGCCCACTTTTTGTCAGTTCGAACGGATTATACGACGTGAAAGTACGCTCAGTTTTTTATAGTCGAGAAAGTGAAGTTACATGGGGTACCGATTCATATTGTGTTTGACCAGAACAAGATATTCGTATCCCATTGGTAGCAGAGTTTCTAGGAGGGTATGGGAACTGAGTTGCGATTATGTACGAATTATCATCCACAGACCAATGGGTAGACTAAAAAGGTTAATTATATGTCAGAGGATATGCTTAGGATATGTATACTGGATTTCAGGGGAGGTTGGGAGTAGTACTTTCCACTTGTAGAGTTTGCTTAAAATAACTCTTACCAGTTCACTATCGGCATGACCCCTTTTGAGGCATTGTATGGCCTACCTTGTCATTCACCTACTTATTGGTTAGAGGTGGGGGACAACAAGCTTCTTGGACCTAAGATGATCCAGGACACTTCTGTCAAGATCGAGCTAATTCGGGATCGTATATGAATAGCTCAGGACATGCAGAAGAGTTACGCAGATGCTGACAGGAGGCATGTAGAGCTGACCAGGTATTATTTCGGGCGTCTCCTATGAAAGGAGTTATGCGATTTGGGAAGAAAGGGAAGCTAGCGCCGAGGTATGTGGGGCCTTTCTCGATCATTTAGAAGATAGGGCTAGTTTTGTATAGGATCACCCTGCTAGAGCATCCACAGCGGATTCATGACGTCTTTGATGTGTCATCATTGAAGAAGTACTATACGAGTGAGATGGCATATTGGCACATTCCATTGGAGGAGATAGATTTGCAGTTGGATATCTCGTATGAGGAGAGATCGGTTGCAATCGTGGATCGTAGTGAGTGTAATCTGCGGTCAAAGGTAGTGCCCTTTGTTCGTGTTCAGTGGGGGCACCATAATGTTGATGAGTCGACATGGGAGTGGGAGGATGATATGTGAGGGAAGTATCCCGAGCTCTTTATTCCAGGTATGTCCAAATTTCGGGGACTAAATTCCTTTGTAAGGGGGGAAGTATGTAACACCCCGTATTTTTTAGCATTTTAAATTACACGAGTGGACATAATTTAAGTAAAATGAGAAATAATAAATAAAAAATTAATATTAATTAGAAAGAAAAGGATTAATATATATGTGAAATATATTTACTAGTGTGATAAGTAAATAAAATTATGTCAAATGACATTACGTCGTAAGTGAGTAAAAATCGACGAGTTTTGATGGTATCTTATTCGGAACTCACGTGTGGGGTCGTATTAGGAATGGGATGGTAAAATGGTGACTTCAGTGGGGATTTCAAGTGTGACGATGATGTGGAATGGGTCGAGATAGTCAGAATTAGGTACCCATAGGTTGAAATCGAGTTCAGGGGGCTTTCCAGACAAAATGGGACCCGTACACTGCACAAAAAAACCTTTTTGTCACTTTTCACCCGCAAAAGGTTGTCACGGTCAAAAATCTTAAAAAAAACACGGAGTCATTGTCAAGGTCTTTGACCGTAACATGATCGTGACAAAAACTTATCACAGTCATGTCATGATTAAAGACCTTGACAAGGGTGTTGTCACGGTCGTATCACGATTTTTTTACCATAACAATGCTTGTTTATTATCACTGTCAAAAACCTTGACATGATCGTGATAACCAAAGAGAATTTAAAACCCTAGCCCAAAAAAATACCAACCATTTCCATCAAAACTCATCCTCTCTCTCTTTCAGGCGACTGTTCTCTCTCACAACCGAAGGAGAAATTATTTCATCAAAGGCGAAATTGTTCCAACAAACAGAAGTATCACTCACTTCTGATAAGGCAGAGGTATCCATTCTTTGTTTCTCTCTGGTTAAATATTGATACACAACACATACTTCAGATTTGGTTAAATATCCAATTTAGTTTTAACGGGTACTTCTTATTTTGACCTAGATTTGTTTTTCTATATGTATATGCTTCTAATTTCGTTTAATAATTAAAAAATTTATTAATGGTCATATTGTATCAGATCTGATAATATAAATGCATTAGTTGTTGTATAAATTTATTAATGGTCATATTGTATCAACTTAGATAATATAAATTTGTTAATGGGTGTATTTCATTAGTTGTTGTGATGAAATTATAGGTTATTTTGATGATTAAATGCAATGTTATTTATAATTACATTTATGTAAAATTAGTAGTTTTTTTTCAAATTGGGATGATAAAAAAAATTCTCACTATGTATACACTATTCACTCACTCATGCTTAGACAAATACATGATTTTACATTAAAACTAATTTCCATACTCATTCATGTATAAATCTAAGTGTATAAAGAATGGATATAGATTTAGAGTTTACTTTTGCATGAGTTGTTTATCTTTATATGTACATGTGAATGTGTGTTGACTAATTTTGTTTAGTTATTTTGAAGTTGGACCTTCTATTGGCATCTCAGTATCTCAGCAAGAGACGAGTTGTGGGTTCCATTCTAGAGGTATTCAAGTTTTTAATAGACCTTCTGTTATATGAAATTGATCAATTGTCCTGAAGATTTTTTAAATTTCTTTTGATTGTTTACAGAGGATCACTGAGATTGCTGGTGTGGTTGTTTCATTCAACGCCAATCAGGTATGATGAAAGAAAATGCTGCTGATTATTACAATTGATTTTCCACAATTTCATTTGGGTTTTACTTTTTGGTTGTGATTTTGCCAAATAGTGATCATATTTTTGTTTGGGGTTCTTGAATTGTTGTTGACTAGTGACTTTGAACATTTAGTTGTCCATTGAGTTAGTTGTCCCTAGGCATTTTTAGCATTTAGGGTATGGATTCATGTTTTGCAATTTAATGACACAATTTTATGATTAATAATTATTATCTTATGCTCTTTGTGTGAATATGAATTCAATTTATTTGATTTGATATGAATTTGATTATTTGCATTTTGATAATTGATAATCGAATTAGTAAATGGGTTGGATGTGAATTATAATAATTTGATCTTCTTACAATATCACTTCATTTTGTCTAGTAAAATAATAAGAGACTTTAGTGTTCTCTTATGCATGCTTTGGAGGTAGCAATTCCTATAGTATAAAGATATTTGTCAAAAATATTTTTGTAAGACGCGGGTTCTTGGAATACAATTAGTATCAAGCGAGGGGTAATCCCTTATCAAGACCGTAATTAATGCTTCAGGTTATATAGGACAATGACAATAAATGAGAGTGAAAGAGACAACAATATTCAATGTTTAGACTTGTATTAAATGGGACCTTCACACCATAAATGCACTGGCGATACATTAAATGAATGGAACCAACAAGTAACTTAGTCGGAGGGAGAAAGAGCAAACACCCTTGTCACAATAAAGGCAGGGCAGGAATCTAAAGCACAATTAATGCTCAATACTATCAGTATCGATGGAGGCAAAGGGGAATGTTCTCACTATAAATGTTCTCGCAATAAGACTCGTATATGAAGGAAAACCAACATCAATTCTAGTTCAAAATTTCCATCCTTGTAAATTGTTTGGTTGATGTATTTATATGAGGGCAAGGTTACTCGAGTAACCTTGTTGGCATTAAATGCGATTGACTGGCATTAAATGCTAAAGTACTGTATCATTAATGCCAAAGATATTGCATTAAATGCATGAGATATTATGTTTTGGCGAGAAACTGCCTCACCAATCAAAAGCATGGTGGAATTAATGAGGGTGTGACATAACAGCTCACAAGTTTATCTTAAAATGACTAGAAGATACGAATTCATTAAATGATCATGCCATCCTAAGGATAAACCCACTTGAGTTATATTACTTCAAGCTCATAAATCTCAAATGCTATGATGTCACAGAGTAGGTGAATAGTGACCTACACTAGATGTGTTGTCACATCAATCAAAGAGGTAGTTCATCAAGTTAAGGTTTCTCGACTGGAAGTTGCTCGAGCGTCTCATAAACTGTTTGTGGGCTAGAGATTATTTCTAGTTTATCATCTAGGATTGAGGTCCCTCTAGGAGGTTCCTCTAGACATGGTAACTCGAGAAACTGTATTTGCTAAACAAGGTTTTGCCTAACTGTAACAAGAGGGTTAGTTATTACTTTCCCAATGTTGCCTTACTCTCAATCCTCCAAACCAAATCCCAGCGAGGTTCCCAACAGGAGGTCATTCTATAGAGTATGTAATCTCTCACATGCTTGTTGAGGGTACCAAATGTCCTTGCACATATTACAAAGTAAACTTTTACAAATAATCATAAATATAAGACAAGGTACATAATATTTCTTATTACAAATATTATAATTCGAATAGTTTTGATCTCTGTAGGAGGTCTCTCGAGCATCCTCTGTATTCACTTTTTCTCTAGCCTTTCACTAAGTACAAAGTCATCTCAGTTAATCAATCTTGAGTGTGGACCCTCCCTACATTTTCCCCTTTGTTGAGATATTTATTTACTTCATGAAGAAATATTTGTACAAAATACTTTGATGTCCTTCGAACCATCCTACAAGGAAGAGTTAGTTTCAACAAACAAATAACATATCATAATAGGTATGAAATCTATTTATTTAGTGTAAAGAAGTGTGATCGTGGTATTTTATTAATTTTCCTTTCGAGCCCTTTCATCTTCTACCAGACTGTGACTTCATCAGATGGAACTATTCATTGATAGCACATTATGATTGCGTGTAAGATAGTTTTCTTGGGGAGTGGATAATTTTTTTTTCAAATTTCTCGCCAAAATGATTCATCTCCCAGACTGGGGATTTTTGTGTGCGCTATTATTGCTTTGGCCACTCCGCATTTGATACAATTGACGCTTTCTTCCCCCAATTTACACGTGGTGACCTGGGGTTAGCACGTGCTGCTCACCCAAGGCGCTTTATGCATCTGCACTCCATTGCCATCATTATCATTTTTGGATTCGTGCCCCTACACGTGCGTGTGAGCCACATGAGGCACTTCAAACGTCACTATGTTTTCTGTAACGCCATCAATTGTCCGCCTTTTGCACTTTTCTACCCCTATAAAAGGGCATACTTAGCCACCCAAATCTTTACCTTTTGGTTCTTTGTAACTTTTTTTTCTTATAATGAGAGAGAATACAACCTTTAATCCTTTATCTTTTCTGCAATTTAAGATTTTTCTTCGTTCATCTTCACTTTTTCTACATTAATGCGCATCAGAACGTGTGTCTCCGCACATTCATGCTCGTCAGAATCAATGGGCCCGTTATTTTCATGCGCCCTATTTCGGTGAGCCTGATCACTTTTGGGCTATTGCTAAACATTTTTCAAGGACACTTACACCGGTAGTAGAGGTAAACTTGCTGATGGAATAGAACAACAATGCTGAGGACTTTGCTTATATCCCCACTGGGACAGTAACCCGCTTTAGGATCGAATGGGGGGACTACCCATACTCTAAAATGGAATTTGAATCAATCGGTGGCGCTTGTGAGTGTCCTGGGGGCTTGGACTGACTATATTCACGGTAAGTACGCCGTGAAGCTAGCTTCGGTGGGTTTATCCTCCACTTATTAGCTAGGTGATCTTACCCTTGAAAAAAATAACAACACTCCGCAACCCCTTGTATCTAGGTGGAGTCACCGAATTCATACCCTTATAGTAGCTTGGGGTGAATTTTCAATCACCTTTAAGGACGTTAGTGAACTCTTGGGGTTGGAGACCACTGGCTTTGACACATTCTTTGATGAGGCTATTTCTAGTGCTGAGAAAGACTCTCGAGCTAAGTTAGAAGTTGTTGTAAAATATTTCATGGTCACCTATAATAAATGCACATACTTGGAGGTGATTCATTACTTTTACTGCATTGAGGACAAGGCGAGCGCCAAGGATCGCGAAGCTGCAAAGAAGAATCCAAAGGGGAAGCACGTGGTTGAGACCGCCCCCCCACTAAAAGTGGCTATGGTTCAAATATTGAACTGGCATGCTTTATTTGGGTTATTCTTTCCAAGATCTTCCTCCCCGGTAAGCCACATAATTATCCTAGGAAAGACCAAAAAAACATGGCAGTTCGAATGGCTTATGATGTCAAACTCCCTTTGGCAACCATGACTTTAGGGTCATTATATACTTGGCTCGATCGAGTTCAGGCAGACTCTGCTCGTAGTGTTGGCTGGTTTTACATCTCTAATTATGCCAACCATATTCTTTTAACATCATTTCTCTATGCTCACTTCCCCGAGTATGCTTTCGCTGGTAGTTATCCCCGGGAACATGCCATTAGGGTGTCTCGTATATGATGTTGGAATCACAATCTCTCCAAGAAACCTTTTCACTCCTCGATTGATGATGTCAAGAAGTTTATTTATCGCCCGTACATGGGTGTTGATCAGTTTTTTACCAATAATTTCTTCGAGGAGGCACCACGGCCCATTGGCCTGGTCCAGGAAGCATTTGTGAGAACTTCCCTGCGGGTAACGTTCCTTTGATCCATATCCCCTCATATCTGCCATATTATTCCGAGCGGTCACCCTTTTATTCAATTTACTACCCTAACCGAGTGGCGATGCAGTTTGGGTACGATCAAGGTACTCTAATGCTCAACCACTTCACCCCCGAGAATCCCACCAACTTCTCTTTTTCTTATAAGAATTTTCTAACCTCCACTGTTGTTAATCTTTGTTCCAACAACATTTCTAACCACATCATACCGAATAGAGCTTCTCGGTGAAGCAGATCAGTCATGTACTTGTCCGTGTTCTGGATGAATCGACTGGGTAGGTTTCAAACTAATATCCTTAGGCAACCTCGTTACCCTGTTGTTAAGATATTTCCTCCTACAAAGTTAGGATTAAGGAGTTATTCCACTACCACTTCTCAGGTCCCCCTTAGTGCCACCAACGATTCTATTCTAGACGAGCTGCCTCCCTTGGCCCTTTTAAACGAGTCGATAGCGAAAAAGAAGAAAATTTCTCAAACTTTAAGCCTGGGTAAGGAGGTAGTTGTTGCCCCTGGTACTTTGAAGGTGGTTGAAGAGGAGGACACTCCTCATACTGCTTCAATTGGGGAATCTATGATAGCTACTAGAAAAGTTCCCTCAAAGAAAATCAAAGTCGTTTAATAGGTTTCTCGTACGATGACTCCTAACCCTGAGTTGGCAAAGTAGGTTGACCATATGTACGAACACCTGCGACAGACTTAAGTTAATTTCTCAATGGAAGATAGGTCTACTATGTCAGTTCACATGGCTACTCGGGGCTTTTCTTATACACCCATAGTAACTTAACGTAGTAAGAAACGTAGCAGGTCTCCGACGGGGATAACTAGTCACGTTAAGGTTATTTTTTAGGAGACTGATGACGAAAGTACTGAGGAGCAGTTTGAGGGAGGGGTTGTTGAGGAAGAAAAAGGAGAAAAGGAAGAGGGAAAAGAGGAGGATTCCCCACTTGTCCGAAGATATAGACTTTGAAGGATGGTTTCTACCTCGAAGACCTCCTTACCCCCTCGTGACTATACCATCTTGGAATATATTCTTGTTGAAGAAGAGGTATGGTTATTCCTCTTTACTTGTAACTTCTATAATTTCCTTCTTAAAATATTAATTCTTTATCTCTTTAGATGCAGGTTAGTGCCCATGGTGATTTCCCCGAGGTGCTGAGGCAAGTGGTGGTGTTGTGGTAGACTTAGATATGATGGAAGTTTTGGCTGCCTCTGATGGCGTTCTCCTAAAGGGTGCAACTGCCTCTACAACATTGAAGGTAAACCATGAATTTCCCCTTAGAGGTAGTTTTTATCCTGTATGATGTTGAATCCAGTAGTGGATATTCGCCCGACTCTTCCTTCTTGCATAATCAGGTTGCCCTTAATGAAGGTGCAAATGAGGAAGGTGTTGTTGAGTCTGGCCTTGTGAAGTCTCCCGTTGTTTCACCATCTGTAATGGTAACATTTCTCCTTTTTTAATTCTTCTATTAGCTTCCAACTTTTATTTGCTCTTTATGCTGAATTTGGTTTTATTTAATGGCCATTGCAGGCTGCTATTTTAGTGCCTCCCATAATAAATGAACAAGTTTTCGTGACCTTGTTTAGACCTTAGATCCTTAATCCATAGGGAGCGAGGCTGTTACTGCGGCTGCGCATGTTGAAGTAGTACGAGAGGAAGTTATTGCTATCAAGGATGCCCCTATTGTTGTGGTGGAGCAGCGGCTTGTGGTTGGTCAAAGTGCGCCTATGTTGGCTCAGCAAGCCCATAATAAGGAAAAGGACGTGGTATAGATGGCTATGGGGTAATTTGCAGAAGAATTCCAGCACTTGATGACAGCACTGGTTCCCTTTGTACCTCCACTGCCCAGTGTTGCCTATTATTTAAGAGGTATATTTTTTCCAACCTTTGAAAGAAAATAATTTATGTTATATATGTTATTAGAATACCATAAATAAGGGTCAGGTGTGCCTAGTAGTATAGGACTTGAAATCTCCCTTAAGAGGGCCATGCCTAGTAATGTAGGACTTTAAATCTCCTATAAACGAGGGTCAAGCGTGTCTAGTAGTATAGGACTTTAATCTTCCATAAGTGAGGGTCAGGCGTGCCTGGTAGTATAGGACTTTAAATATCCCTTGAAAGGGTCATGCCTAGTAATATAGGACGTTAAATCTCCCTTAAAAGGGTCATGACTAATAATATGCAACTTTAAATCTCCTATAAAAGGGATTATATATTTCTTTGACTTGTATAATTTTATGTCTCAGGTTGGGGTCGAGCAACAAGTTGTTCGTGAGACAGAGACAGAGACTGAGGTTGCAGCACGGGAAAATACTCGAGGGGAAATTATGGTCGAACCAGTTGCTATAGGTGATGTGTTGAGCTTGCAGACATTACCCTTCGCCCTTGTTATTAATGAGGTGCCTCTGGACTTCAGGAAGGTTACATTGCCCCAAACACCAGGCATTCTTCTGCCAGTGATAGTGACTTTAGTGTCCATCCTCCCGAAGAATCTCCTAAATTATTTGTGAGGAAAATTTTAAATGACTTTCCCCATGTGCTAACTGTTTCCCCTCCCAAGTAGATTGAAAGTATCTTAGACCGGTTCCCCTCTACATTTTCTCGTCGCAATATTCAACCGTTACTCGTGATGTTGTCATGTGAGTTGTTCGATCTGGCTACTATTTTGGGCGAGGTTCTCAACACCCCTCTCCAATCTTTAAGTTCTTCCACCATTAAGGGGTTGATGGGAAAAATCATCCTCCTTGTTAGCGATGGATTCTCCTTATCTTGGCTGGTCAAACTTCTTCATGATTTTAAGAAAGCTGATCTACCTGCCTCTTATACTCCTCTACAAACCTCCCACCATTCACAGAAAACCATTGCCAAGGGGCTGGTGAGTCTGGAAGTAGAACTTTTCAAATCTGAAGGGGAACTTGAAGCTGCTCGTGAGGCTGTGGTTAAACTAGAGGCCAAAGTGGACGATTTGCAACAAAGAAAAGAGAATTATGAGAAGGACCTAACTGATTTGGCTAATGACCAGAACCAACTATAGAAAATACTTCCACAACACCACCATCGTCTACTTGACTCAACTAACTTGTGGTTCATCATGGACGGATCTATTGACTAGTTATTTTTAGGAATTCCCCCTTTCTTATTTTAAAAATTTCTTTGATGTGTTTCAGCAGTCACATTTATTCGAACAACTTGTTATGTATACTGGTTTCTTTTTTTGTCTTGTCTTACAATGAATGAAATAACAAACTTATATAATTTTTATAACATTGTGGAAGGGAAAAATAAAGTAGAGAAATGGGCTTGAATATCCAAAAGATGTCTTTGTATTAACATGTGACTATGCCAACATTGATTGTGGGGAACATTCTCCTATGTCAATCCCTTATAACTCATGTTAGAACATGTGTAAACAAGTGATTAACAAAACTTAAATAAACCAATAAGAGTAAAACTAATAAATGCTATTAAACATGGTAAGTTTTGAGCCATTGTTGTTTAGTTTGAAAGAAACTTCATCCTCCAACTTTGAGATCTCATAATAGCCCGAATTATGTGCGGCTCGAACAATATAAGGTCCTTTACAATTTGCCTTTAACTTATGTAATGAGAGTACCCGAATGTGCCTCATGCAAGATTTTAGGACCAAGTCTCCCTCTTTGAACTTTCTCAGTTTCACAAGCTGGTCATAGAATCTGGACAACTATTTTTGATACAATTCGAAGTGCCTCGCTGCATTGTCTCTATGTTCTTCCAGCGCCTCGAGTTGCACATGACGGTTGTGGGGAAGCATTGCACTTCTTAAATTATACCTGGTAGAATGTACCTCGATCTCTACTGAAAGGATTGCTTCAGCACCAAAGACTAAGGAAAAAAGGAGTGTATCCTGTGGGCTTCCTTTTAGTCATCTTGTATGCCCACAAAACTTCTGGTATCTTGTCATCCCAAGTTCCTGGAAAATTTTCTAACATCTTTGCCAGAATATTTACTAAGGTCTTATTGGTAGCTTTTCTTGCTCGTTGCACTTGGGATATGCCACAGTCAATTTGTGATGTATAATCGAATAATTATCTGCGAACAGTTCTATATCACTATTTACAAAGGGAGTGCCATTATTTGAGAAGAAGAGTTTTGAAATGCCAAAACGTTAGATAATGTACTCCTTTATAAATCGAGCAACTACCCCGACTGTGGCTTTCTTCAATGGTATGGCTTTTTCCCACTTGGTAAAACATTCAGTGTCTACAAGTATCCAAATCTTTCCTCGTGGGGAAGGATTTATTACTCCCACTAGGTCGAACATCCATGTATGGAATGGAAAGGGGGTAGAAAGAGAACGCAAGTCTATAGAAGGAGCATGAATTATATTCCTGTGGAGCTGGCATGCCTTGCATTTGCTAATAAATTTCATTGAATATTTTTTCATCATAGGCCAAAAATACCCCAAAGTTATAAGTTGGTCATAAAGTTTGGCTCCCCAATATGACCGGGCTCGTGTTTCTATTTCAGTACCTCTTATTCCTCTTCCATCCTAATGCACCTCAGAAGGCCTATCATGATAGCCTCTTCGATACAAGTGTCCTTCTTGAACATAGTACCTGGATACTCGTTGCTTTAGCCTCGTCATATCATCTTTGTCCATCGACATTACTCCATCTATCAATATGTCCATATATGGTTGCCTCTAATCATGAGGTTGATCGATAAAGTTTCACTCATCAACCTAATAAAATAACCGACATTTCCCGTAGTCTCTCTACAGCATCGTAACATCTTATCTTATCGAAGGTGAAATATAACATGCTCGATAGACCCTTCGGTGTAAAGGAATTTTTGTAGTCTCCTACCTATCTTCATGGACTTCTTTCAATCTTCTTGTATCCTCCTCGAGGTCAACACGTCTGGATAACCATCCCCCTTTATTCTTGTAGTATAAGTTTCCCCTAGTAAGTAAATACTACACGAGATCAGTCAAACTTAGTGATCCTTCACCCGTTTCCATTTGCTTCCTTATTTTGCCTCTTCGATTATTGCTATCATCGGTGGGTATTATTTCGAGTATAGTTGAGGGAGTTGTCCTCTTAGTAATTCGAACCATCGTTGAATCTCCATCAAAAGAAATTTTTTGGGCAATTATTGTATAAGCGTCTGCATGTCTGTTCATCATTCTGTGGTGCCTTTTATCTTTACTTCGTCGAATTGGTTAAGCAGCCTTTGTATGATCGTCTGGTAAATCGCAAACTCATATGCTTCAGAGCAAACTCACCATTCACCTATTTGATCATTAAGTTGGATTCCCCTTTTATTGTGAACACCCGAATGCCTCTTCGAAGGGCTTTTATCAGCCCTAGCACTAGTGCCTCATATTCAGCTTCATTATTCGAGCAACTGAAGTCCAGCTTGAAAGATAATTGGACTTCTTATCCACTTCTTCTCAAAATCACGTTAGCTCCCCCTTTTCATGTAGTTGAGGAGGAATAAAACTCCATGCCCCATTCATTTAAGGTTGCCAAGAAGTTGGCCTGAATATCATCACATGGTAGCTCTTCAACAGGTGGCTCGAATGTCCCAAAAGGAAATATGGCCAAGATATCCGGAAAAGCTTGGCTCTTGATAGCTCGAGGGGACACGCATTTTATATCATATTCTAAAAGTATCAAGAACCACCTAGCTGGCCTGCCTATTAGAACAGTTCTAGCAAGCAAAAACTTTATAGGATCACATTTAGTTACAATATGTACTTTGAAGGACAATATATAATGTCTAAGTTTTTATGCTACAAACAGAAGGGCCAAATAATGCCTCTCAATGCTAGTGTATCTGGACTTTGACCCATGTATAAATTGTCTCAAATAATAGATAAGTTTTTCTACACCATCCACTTCTTGGGCTAATAGTGCCCCGATGGATCGCTCAGTAGATGTGAGGTATAAAAGCAAAGGAACACCTCCCTTGGGAGGAATCATTATTTGAGGAGACATGAGGAGTGTTTTTAGCTTGTCTATGTCTTCTTGATGCATCTGCTCCCATTCGAACTTGGACCCTTTTCACAGCAGCTCCATCAGCGAATGCGTCACCTTAGCAAGTCCGAGCACAAACTGCCTTAAGTAAGAGACTTTGCCCAAAAGATTTTCAACTCCCTCTCCGACTTTGGCCTTGTCATGTCGAGAATAGCACTTTGCTTATCAAGGTCCATCTGAACGCCTTGTAGATTCACCACAAACCATAGGAGCTTCCCACTTGTCACCCCAAATTCACATTTGAGAGGGTTTATTTTTAACTTGTACTTCCTTCGTCGCATGAACACCTTCCTCAAGTCCGCTAATTGAGAAACCTCCTTCTTGGATTTTATCACCTGGTCATTAATATAAAATTCCATAATCTGGTGAAAGAGAATGTGAATTATGGCCACCATAGTCCTCTGGTAGGTATCTCCTGCATTTTTCAAACTGTGAGGCATGATTGTATATATGAAGTTGCCCAAGGGTGTTCAAAAGGAGGTCTTCTCAGCATCGGATGGATCCATCTTGATCTAGTTGTACCCCACGTAGCCATCCATGAAGTTGTATATCTCATGCCCCAGAGTTGCATCTATCAAGCTATCTATGGAAGGCAATAGAAAATCATCGTTCAGGTAAGCACGGTTCAAGTCTCTAAAGTCCACCCAGATCCTTATTTGTCTCTTGTTTATTTTTTCTACTAGCACAATGCTAGAAAGCCAGATGGGATACTGGATAGATATAATTAAGCCTGCCGCGAGAAGCCTTTGAACTTCCTCCTTGATCTTCAAGTCTAACTTTGCTTTGTATGTTCGAGTTGCCTGCTTTACTGGGATGGCTCAGGGCAAGACGTTCAACTTATGGCATCTCACTTCTTTGTCAACCCCAGGCATCTCGGTGTACTTCCACGTGAAGACATATTTAAACTCTTGTAGTAGCCTGATTAAACGTTCTCGCAATGCACCTTAAAGGTCCCTCAAGATAAAGATAGGGCAATGATCATCACCCTCCTTACCAAGGTTAATCTTTTTTAACTCTTGTATTTGTGGCCTGGGCTTGTCTTTCATGCACTTTGGCTCTTCCTCTATAAACTTTTGGATTCTATAATTGTTAATCACTAAACATTGTCCATGGTTGTCCACCAAGAAACATTCATAGACCGGTTCAGCTTCGTCATCCAAACCTTTAGCTGCCCGCTCACACCTTCATAACTTGTAAATAATTATGTCGCTAGGCAAAACTACTCTCTTGCACTGTCGAGAGTTTTCCTCCTTGTGAGATCTTTTACGGCAGTTTTCCTCTAACTCTCTCATAAAGAATCTGCTGAGCATGCTCCGAAACTGAACTTGGTGTTCTATAGTTTCAATGCATGGTGTCATTCGACCACGCAACTACCTGAACAAACTAGGAGGTCTCATTGCCTCTTGTTCACGTTGTTTTTCCTCGCAAGATACTATTGGTCGAGCTGGTGCGTGCACTCTTTCTCGATAGCTGGGAATCCCGGTTCCCCCAGTATACCTTGTAACTATCGTATCCTCTTTGTCTAACTCAGTATAAAAGGCAGTGTCGAACAAGTGAGATTCTTCTTTTGCAAATGTCTTCTTAGATGCTCGAATCACCACCTCTTTGACCTTCACATTTGCTTTGGCACACTGGTGATAAGTGGAAGGCACCAATTCGTGATTATGCATCCATACCCTTCCTACTAATAACTGATACGATGGTTCACAATCCATAATATGGAATTTGATATGGGAAGTAATATTCCCTATTGTGATACCCACGTTGACGTATCAGATGGATTTGGAGGACTAGTTGTTATACCCTGAAATGTATAAAGGGCTTTTTAATATCCTTGTCTCAGACAGTCCAGTAGCATAGAAAGACTCAATAGACATTATATTAATGGATTCCCCACCATCCAACAGAACACGATTAAAAACATAGTCATTCATAGTGGTCGTGAAGTAAAGAGTCCTATTATGGGGGTACCTGATCATCCTGTCAGCTTTCAAAAATGTCTATGCTACTGGACCAATTAAACTTATGAGACTGTGATACTTCTACGCATTCAATCCAAGGATTAGTTTGGTCCTCCTCAAGCTCATACACTTCCTCTACGTCTCTGTAAAAAGATTCATCGAATGTTATCACAACATTTGCTATCCTTGGAGAGTAAGCTTCCATTTTCCAATTTAAACTCTCGATAGGGATTTCTTTGTGTTCTTCTCCTTCTATCTCATCTTTCAATTTCAGCTGAGTCATCTCAAAGGTACATTCATCCATAGATTCCTCAAGGTCTTCCTCGAGGAGCCAGTGCTCCCTCAATAGTTGATTGGCCTCTTTATTATAGGCGTTGTCGATGTGCGCTCCATGAACTGGCAGAGGATTATCATTCACATTGCTTTAGGGTAACTAGATGTCCCCTTCTTGACATGATGGTCGAACAACCTTCTTACCGAGAAACATACCCTAGTTGCGTGATTCACTTTGTTATGCAACATACAAAAGTTTAGCTTCTCTATGTCTTCTCAAGATGCATGTGCCGTACTTCCATTAACTGGCCTACAAACTTTGTTATGAACCATAAAGTCGTAGATGTTTAATGCTTTTTCAAGCGCGCATGGTAGATCAGGAGGTTCTTCTTCCCATTAAACCTCCTTTTGTTGACTCTGTCTCTTCTTTCTTAGCTTCCACTTCCCTTTCTTGCTCCATTATCTGCATAGTTTACTCTCGGGGGTACTCCCCTCCCTAAACTAGCTTACGGTCTTAGCAACAAACTTTCCAAGGCAGGTGGAGGTGGTGCAGGTTTTACCACTAAGGTGATATTCCACATTATCTTTAGAAAAATATCAAATGCTACCTCACGTGTCTTATTAATCAGATGGAAAATATACTCGGGCAGTAGCCTTTTTGCACAAACTTGTAAAAGTTTATCTTCTCGCATATCCTCCCTCATATGTAGAGAGCATTCACAAAACCTTATAATGTAAGCAATAACATCTTCCCTCGGCATTTTCTTCTCGCGAACCAGTTACATGAGTGTAAGCTCGTCTTCAGCCAAAAAGAACTTTTGCATAAACACCACGTGCAATTCTTCCCAAGAGGCCGTGCTTTCTAGCATCGGGTGAGAATGCCAAGTATAAGCCTTATCTGTTAGAGATTTTGAGAACTCCCTCAGCCTTAGCTTTTTATAGTTACAATGGGCCCTAAGTTTCTCAATGAAACTCTTCAAATGATCCTTAGGGTTTCCCCCTTTCCTCATGTATTTCTCAAAAACTGATGGAATATACCCCACTCGATAGGGCTCATTATTATGCTCCTTTGGGTAGGGAGTACGAAAATCATCATAGACTGAGGAGCCATCCAATACAGCTTTGGACACAACTATGAACTTCAAAAGTTCCTTCTTCATATCTTCCATGCTAGATGGTGGAGCACTGGTTGGTAGTGACCACCACAGTAGGCGTTGCCAGCACAGCCAATGTACTCCCTCTTACGTTAACAGTTATTATCAGCATTATACCACATGCACCTACATACTGTGCAGCTATTCCCATAGCAACGGGTGGGATAATCGTTGGTGAAGCAGTGGGGGTAACATTATTAACAGTAGATGGGGAAACTCCTCCTATAACAGAGGGAGCTGGTATTCCCACTGTTGGCATCATGAGGAGTTTGATCCTACTGTGAACGCTAACATCGCCTGCGCCGCTGGGCTTTTAATGGACTCTGTAAACAAACCCACGAGTCCCATCATTTATGCTGGGCATATTCCAGCTGTCTTGCTAGCCATTCCCGTCACGCCTGAGGCGGCTGAGCTAGGATCCGCTCGTGCCACTCTTGCCCTTTCAGGCAGAATAGTGAGATTTGCCTCTTCTTCACGTTGCGTGGTGTCAAAGTCAATAACCTTGGCAATATTATCCTCTGGAATCTTTCAAAAGAGAATACCTCCCCAGTGGAGTCGCCAAATATAAGATGCGAGTTTTTGGAATATAATTAGTATCAAGCGAGGCGTAACACTTTATCGAGACTGTGATTAATGCTCCAGGTTATAAAGGACAGTTACAATAAATGAGAGTGAAAGCGATAATAATATACAATGTTCAGACTTGTATTAAACGGTATCTTTACACCATAAATTCACTGGGGATACAATAAATGAGTAGAACCAGCAGGTAACCTAGTCGGAGGGAGAAGGAACAAGCACCCTTTTTATAATAAAGGCAAGGCAGGAACCCAAATCACAATTAATGCTCAATGATATTAGTATCAATAGAGGAAAAAGGTAATGTTCTCACCACAAATGTTCTCGCAATAACACTCATGTATGAAGAAAAACCAACAGCGATTCTAGGTTCAAAAATGTCGTCCTTGTAGACTGTTTGGTTTATGTATTTATATAAGGGCAAGGTTACTCAAGTAGCCTTTCTGGCATTAAATGCGATCGACTGGAATTAAATGCTAAAGTACTGTATCATTAATGCCAAAGATGTTGAATTAAATGCATGAGATATTATGTTTTGGCAGGAAACATCCTCACCGATCAAAAGCATGGTGGAATTAATAAGGGTGTGACGTGTCAGCTCACAAGTTTATCTTAAAATGGCTAGAATATACAAATTCATTAAATGAGTCGGTCATCCTAAGGATAAACCCACTTGTGTGCTATTACTTCAAGCGCCTAAATTTCAGATGCTATGACGTCACAAAGTAGGTCATCTAGAATTGAGGTCCCTCGAGGAGGTTCCTCTAGACGTAGTAACTCGAGCAACTGTATTTACTAAATAAGGTTTTACCTAAGTGTGCCAAGAGGGTTAGTTACTACTTTCCTAACCTTTCCTTGCTCTCAATTCTCTAAACCAAATCCCTGCGAGGTTCCCAAGAGGAAGTCGTTTGATAGAGCTTGTAAGTTATCCAATGCCCTGCCAGGCATGGTCCTTCGAGGGTACCAAATATCCTCTCACATATTACAAGGTAAAATTTTACAAATAATCACAAATATAAAACAAGATACATCATATTTCTTATTACAAATACTATCACTCAAATAGTCTTAATCTCTGTAGGAGGTCTCTTGAGCAGCCTCTGTCTTCACTCTTTCATTAGCCTTTCACTAAGTACAAAGTGTCTCAGCTAATCAATCTCGAGTGTGGACTCCTCCTATAATTTTGCACACTCCCACTAAATTCATACATGATTGTTAATGTAACTAAATTCAATTGAGGAACCCAGGCCTGGAATCGCGGGGGTAATTTTTTCTATAAAATCATGTGGAGTGGTGTCATATTTGTAAGAAAAATGAATCTAAAAAACCAACACAATGTCACATTTAATAAATTTGCTAGCACAAAATGAGGCCTAGAATAACTAAAAGATGAAATGTGTTTCTTTATGTCATTCTTGAAGTAAAATGTTTATCGAAAATTAAATTTTATGAAATAAATTATTCTCTCTCTAAAATATAATGTTATCGATTCAAGTGACCAGATTGATTTGTTGTCTCTCTAAAATATAACTCGATCAATTCAGATGACCTGATCGATTTGTTCTCTCTCTTAAATATAACCCTACCGATTTAGGCGACCAAATTAATGTGTTCTCTCTAAAATATAGCCCCATCGGATGACAGTTTAATGCTTTATTCATTTGGATTGAGTAGAATAGAGGCATCCTAAGTATTAAATGACTCTAATAGATAAACAAAATGACTTTATTATCATATGAGAGTTTACTGCTTTATTCATTTAGATTTGATCAGTTTTAGGGGATTTGAATCAATCTTAGTTTGTTGGTTATATTTGGTTTCATAAATATGTCAAACTAATTCATTATTTATATTTCCAAATAATTTTTTCATATATATGTTTCTACTAATAATAATTTTTACAGGAAATGTCTTCATTAGGGCATTAGTGAAGCAGGGGCGAGGAAGGCTCGTCTAGCACTAGGCCCCCAAAGTGGGGCAAGTTAGGGATTTTAGTGGAGAACAAGAAGGACTTACAAGCTAGGGCCTTGGAATTGCTCAAGACGCTTATTGACCCCGGGTATATTGACTGGAGGAAGGTTCACTATGAGCTTAAGATGGCCATTTGGGGGGCATTACAGGTACTTCTTGACGTAATGATATTTATAATTTATTTTATAATTTAAATACTACTAATTCACTTTCTTTTATTTTTTTATTTATTTAACATGAATAATTAGACTTGCCCCCACAAGCACGTGGATCCACGTTGGAAAAACTAAGAGATTAATGAAAAATGTGGAAGAAAAATATGCGTGCACGATATTTTGGCCAGGATCGGGAGTCCATCTTATGACTTAGGGATACGGTACCCGAGAAGGAGCCAATCTCATTGGTAAGTTGGCAACAGTTTGTCAATAATGAGATATCATATCGACAATTGTCCTCTCGTGAATTGGGGAGGGAAAATCGAACCGAGAAGGTTAACGTGCACTACTTTGGGCGTACGTCTTACACCGAGGTGGAGCATAGGATGGTAAGTTTTGAATGTTATTTCATTTTAGTTTTATTTTATTCTATTTAGCGATAATTATATATTAATTTACTCATTTTGAAATATTTTATTTCAGGAGACGGGGAGTGGTCCTGGGGGTAAGCCACATAGGCTCGATGCCTATGTGGAAATTCGAATGAAGAAATGGAAGGATAAAGAGGTGAATTCGATCATAGCTACCACTATTGTAAGTTATAATTTTAATTACGTTATTAAAATAAAATTTATAACCACATATTTTTTATTAATTAATCTAATCGTGTACTTTTTTGTTATTTCAGAAAAAAACCAAATAGGTTCATAGCTCGTAAAGTGATGACGACAAAGCATCTCTAAGTACGAACACACTTAGCCAAGTGCTCGAGAGGGATCACAAGGGCCATACTCCGGGGGTGATCTCTCAGATGGGGAAATTTTTGCTCGGTGGGATTGCATCGAGCAAAATTGGACCGGCATGCAAGGTGGATGAGTTGCAGACCAACAACATCGAGAAGTTTGATAACCTAAAGAAAAAATTGAATAAAATGTTTTTGTTTGTCAAGAATTCTCTCCAATGCTAAGATGGGTCCAGTTCAGAGAAGGGTAAGGAAAAAGTGATGGATGAGGGGACCACTTCTATCTTTCTCACCCTCACCCTCACTGATACCTCCCTCATCTCCATATGAAATATTCACAACCCCAACCCATACTCCCCTCTTCCCAACTAGGTCATTTACAATTGGTTGGGATAGAGTGTATTTAGTAGACTTACTGGGTGACGATATAATAGCCATCGGTTGAGGGACCCAAATATACGCCCAGGTTCCTTGGTGCATAATCGTCCTAAAACCACACGAGGCTCGGGTTCACGTCACGAAAGTGATGGTGAGAAAAGAGAATGAAGCTATGTGGTTGAACGAACAGTGCGACATACGAACTATTAAGGGTTGTGCCCATTCTTATGTAGTACAGCGTAGCTTTCTCCTTCAAATTGATAATGAATAAACTATATGTAATAATTTGATTGTTATTTGTTTAGTGTTTGATTATCATGAATATTGACTGTTGTTTGGTTTTTGATAATGAATAAATATGGTATGGCCGAGTTTCTTATTTATATTTGTTTAGTGTTTAATTATTAAGGTTTTTGAATGTTGGTTGATGTCACCATGATAATTTCGTGACGAATGAAACTTGTCACGAACTTTGACCGTGACATATCCATGACAAGTATAGTTGTCAAGGACATGTCACTGTCAAAGTTCGCAACAATTTACACCTTGTCACAGTCAACGATTGTGACACGTCCGTGACAATGATCCCTTATCATGGACTTTGACCGTGACATGTTGATGATAGTTAATTGTCACCCCGAGCCATGTCACAGACTTGTCAAGGTTTTTGACCGTGATATGTCCGTGACAAGGTAAAACTTGTTGCGAACTTTGATCACGACATATCCGTGAGAAATTTGTTTCCACTCCGATCCATATCACGACTTTTTACCATGATAAGGTTAATGTGTCAAGGTTTTTTACCGTGACAAGTGCCCAGTTTTGGTGTATTGGTATAGGGGCGTTCGGGTCATTTTGCACTTAACCCTAAGTATAATTTCAAAATTTTTGATATAATTAGAGAAGGTGGATGGAGTGGGGAGCCATTCCACCATCCCTAGACCTGAGAGAGTAGAGAAAAGGTAAGGGGAATCAAAGAGAAAGTGAAGAAAATCATTTCGAGAAGAGATTGGACCATTTTCGGGTGTAAAGCCATTGTGTGAAGAAGACTTGTAGAAGGGAATCAAAATATCTACAATCTAAGGCAAGTGTTTATCTTGCTTTGATACTTATGTTGTTTTTAATAATTCATATCATAGCTGGTGTACAAACATGTATGAATTTGTGTGTGTGTGTGGGGGGGGGGGGGGGGGGGGGATTCACATGCCAAAATGGGATTTTGGGGATTTAAATCATCGTGTAATGTATTAAATAAAATCCCATGTTAGATCTGTAAATATTTACATTAGAAAGATGTGATGTTTAATGACAATTATATGAAGTGACAAAATCTTGATTAAAATTGATAAATTGGGTATTTCTAGATAAACAATGGTAAATTCCTTGAATTGATGTGTTTTCGGGTTAATTCGGTTATAAAAACATGTATCGTGATGTGTGAGATTGATAGGAAGGACCAATTTTGGGTTGGAATGATGATAGGTAATGAGAGGATTCGAAAAAGTGGATAAATACCATCATAGATGAACCAAATTCATCCCATAATCGAATCGATTCGCCCCTGAGGGGCCAAATCGATTCGGCAGATGAACCGGTACGAGTCTGTGGGTGAACCGGTTCAGTCCTACAAATTGGCCAATTTTGTTTCTTTGAGTTTTTCGTGGAATGTTTAGGGTTTGGAATTTAAGGAGTTCAATGTGTGGCCTAGGACTTTTAAAAAAATATGTGAGAAGTTATAATTACCTTGGGTTAGTCGGGAATGAAACATGGGTACGGGATATGGGTGTTTTAGGGTGAATGACACTCGAAGTAGAATTAATGAAATTGGTTCAGGATTTCGAAAAGAGTTAGGCTACGGAATGGAGTAGAATAGCTAAGTGTCCAGAATAATGATGTTTATGAGATTATTATTAAGTAAGTGACTACTTAATTAGTCGGGAGACGGAAGTAGACTCGGGAATTCTGGGCTAGTGCAACAAGTGACTTATGCACATTTATCCGGTTATATATATATATATATATATATATATATATATATATATATATATGTGTGTGTGTGTGTGTGTGTGTGTGTGTGTGTGTGTGTGTGTGTGCGCGCGTGTGTGATTGATATATGAAGACATACATACTCAATGGATGCTATTGTTAGAGGTTGCACATAGTGGGTGGTCCACCCTGATGTTGACCAGGAGGTGTTGGATCGATTCCTTAGGTCATAGGACTGTAGCATGACCAGTGTATATGAGGTTAGAGTCTAGTGGGGTACTGTGGTACTGTAGCAGTTGTGGATGACTACAGGCCTCGACTAGACGCATCTCTCCTTGCTATCTAGATGGGAGTTCATTTAGTTATTTAATCAATGCATGTCGCCCATTATTAGATAGTTTTTACCTTGTGCAGACTTAATCATTGCATTGGGATTTTTACCGAGAGTTTTCAGTTTATTTGATTATTTCATCTATTCCGCACTCAGTTTATTATGGTGGTGAATATGTATTTATATTATTGGAAGTTGTATTAATGGAAGTTTTCATAAGTACGTTAATAAGTTTTTAAAAATTGACATATGGCTTCATAAGTTATTAGTAATTAATTTGGTTTTCGACAGTGATGCTAAGAATGAGCCAGTATGTGATTCATATTTTATTTTAGTATAGGACTGGTCACCCGTTATTTAAATAAGTGGAGTGTCACAGGAACCTCAACAAACATTGAACGGATAAATATTTTAAAAAATCAATTTGAAAATTACAAAAATATTTTTAAAATATACAAAAGTACTAAAAAAACTAGAAACATACAGAAAATACTTTATTTTTTTTTAAATCTAGAAATGGCAAAAAAAATATATTTGAAACATTTGAGAATTACATTTGAGGAATTTTTTTATAATGTTTAAAAGAAGTCTAGAAATTTTATAAGTTTAAGGAACGTTTTAACATTTTATGGATATTTTTTGTTACTTTCTGGTGAAAAAATCTGTTGTAATAGTTACCCACTTCAATTCAAACCAAATCACTTCATGAAGGTGTAAAAAGGGAGTTATTTGTGGTTTGGGGTGTGTTTATTCTTGGTTGGGTGCCATTGTTTCTTCAATTATCCATTGGGTGCCAAAATGAACAACAACGGTTACTAACACATCATCCCAATGTTAGACAGCTGTTTGGAGAAGGTAAATGTACATTTATGCCCTTCTAAACTAGTTGTTAGAATTTTTCTTATATAAGACAAGTTAACTATCTTCTTTACCATCAATATAATTGTTGCCTATTTAAGTTCATGCAAATGCAGTAAAGGAGAATTTATTTCCAACAATAATGGTAGGTGATCGAGAACAAAAGGTATAGAAATTATTCTAAAAATATTTGTAAATTACATACTTACAAGATAAATGTTTTTTAGGAATTCTGCGAGATATGTGATGCAAAAGGGCACTGTGCATTAAAATGCACTCTATTGTACAAGAAATGTTATATTAAAAAATGCAACGATTTAATGATAGTAGTGAGTTCTCAAATGAAAAACACATATGGAAAGAAATATATGAAATACCAACATAACAAATGTGATGAGTGGATGTGGTTAGAAGATGCAATGCATAAGCTTAAGGCTAATACTACTCAAGGATCCTCATCATCCTCATCAACTAATGCTTGTTTTCAATGTGAGGATAATGACCACTTCCATGGAAGGAGACAACATGCCCAAGCTGCTTCCAAGGACCAAGAAAGTTGTGGACTTCAAGACAAGAGAGGAGTTATGGGAATAAATTTTGAATATATTGTGGCCACTTTGAATGGTTGGTTGATGTTTGAAGAAACAACAAAGTAGGTAGAAATTTCAATGTCAGAGTTAAGGTATAAATGAGTTTGGATGATTTATGTAATACATTTTAGAGTAGTTTTAATGTAAAATGATGAAAGAAATTCTAGTGATATGTATTGAGATCATATGAAAATGTTTTAGAGTTAAATTGTCACTACAACCAACAAAACAAGTTTCAAATAAGAAAAAAAATAGTTGCCCCATAAAAAACCAAGAGTTTGAAAAAAAAAGGTTCATGCAATTGTAACCAACTTTCCCCTCCGCCCCCAATTAAAAAGTAACCTAAAAACTAATTGATTGTGTTTGTCCTTGGCTGAATTGATGTAAACTGTCAGTCAGGGGTGCAGATCCTTCCCCAAACCACCTTGTTCATCCCTCATTTTTTGGTTCATATATGTTGTGTTTTCTCCCCTTTTTCTTGCTTATTTGGTTCTTAGCACAGGCATAGTTGGTATGTGTCCAACTATTGCCGTCATATTTGGCCCCTCTGGCACTATGCTAAGCTTGACCCTGAGAAAAAATCATGGGTATTATGAGTATAAAATATGTTTTCTCCCCTCTTTGCTTTCTTGCTTGGTTCTTGTGGATTATCAACCTCACCATCTTCTTCAATATCACTTGAATATTTATCTTTAGCATGTAAGTTATCACATAGTAATAAATCCCAATCCTCACCAAATACAGAGTTCCCATCTTGTTCATTGACGTCAACTTGAGCACGTCATTGTTCATGTACACTCCTTAATAACTTTTACTACTCATCATTTAATTATTTATTATACGACCAGTACATATGGCTTCCAGTTGAGCCGGTAGACTTTACATTTAGACCTTTAAAGTCTAATAGTTCCTTGAAATCCCAGTCACATTATTTATCACTTTCATCACTCAACTCCAATGGGTTTGTTGAGGTGTTAGAAATTCAAAATTGTAATTGATCTCCGCACTCTTAAAGTTTTCTTTTGAACATATTTTTATGGTTTAGGTTTCTTAGGGTTAAGGGTAACTACAGACTCAAATACATCTTTATTCATCCTTGGAGATTTCCTTATGCTAACTATAGGTGACTTAAAGGTCTTATTTGGAGTGGTTTGGACAAGTTTCAGTGTGGGGTCATTTGATTGTTCTCAATAAATACTATTTTCTCCCTCACACTCTTCAATATTGTCCCACGTCTCCATTAATTGGGAATCACCATCAATGGTGCAAAGACCTCCATCATTTAACCATTTAATAATCCAACCCTTCTTGCTTGTATTTTCCTCAATATCTTTCACTACACCCATGTGGCAAAACTCATCCCATCCGCATCTTTTAAGACAAACCTTATGCCCTCCATATTTCCTATTATTTTACCAAATCCCATCAAAGTAGAAGACAAAATTCCTTAATCCATGCAAACTATACCGACAGTTGATTAGAAAATAAAAAAGAGGTTCACATTTATAGAAATTGGTCCAAAATCCCTAAGTTAAATACTAACGGACAAGCATTGTACATAAAAAATCATATAAACCAAATTACATGCAAAATATCAACATACAACAATCTAATTTGAATGATTTCTCCAAAAACCCTAAGTTATATACTAAAGAAGACTATAAATATGCAATTTTAACAAAACCCTCACATTGATAAAGCCTTAAAATTTTGACCAGAAGATGAATAAATACCTTGGTCAAGTTCATTCACGAGAAAATGAAGAAATACGAAGGAAACCTTGTTGCAAAAAATGTTTTGCATCAATGGTGGAATAGGATTTGCATGTGTAAAGAGAAGAAACATTAACTATGTGTACTATTCATTTAATTTGTTAATAATTGTAATAATTTGGGTTGAGGAGCATAAATGGATATTTACCTTCTCCAAACAGTTGTTTGATGTTTGGATGAGGTGTTACTGACAGTTGTCATTCATTTAGGCACCCAATGGATAATATAAGAAATAATGACACCCAATTAAGAATAAACGAGAACAAACTTACCCCCAAATCGCAAATAACCCTAAAAAACCAGGAAAAATCCAAGAAAAATAAAGGAGCCCTATACCCAGATCTCCCCTGAGCCAAATAAAGGAGCAAAATACATAATCAACATACTACCTAGATCTCCCCGGACCCACATCACAAATAACCACTGGCGGATCTGGGCCTGGGTTGAGCAGGGCAACAGCCCAATCTATAAAAAAATTGCTAGCAATTGTAAGTTAAGACTATCTGTAAGTATAAGCCCAGCCCAAATTTCTTAAGTAGCCCAACCCATATATCTTTCCACAATTAGAAGGAACAAAACCAAATGAAAACAAAAGTGTATAGGGGACAAAGCGTGGGTAGTTCCAACTTCCAACAAGTTAAATTTTTTTGTTCCCTTTCTCAACAACAAACCACTTTCCAAGGAAAACATTCAGCTGCCACTTCCAGAGCCTGTGCCACTGCCACGGTAGTTCCCGTTCGACAGTCAAAAGACGACGTCCGGCCTTTATCTCTCTGGCTTTCTTAGGTAAGAAACATTTTTCTTTTTTTTTCCTTTTCTTTGCAACTGTTTTTTCCATTTTCCTTTATTTTTTTTTTATTTCGGTGCTCAGGTATAAATAGTAAAACTCATATTTTATTTGTGGAACTTAATTATTTATCAATCTATTGATGATTAAATTAATTAAAATTTCTTATTTCAATTATTTATTTTTCTGTAAAGATTAAATAATTGGTTTTTTGTCTTAAATATCAAATCTATGCTTTTCATTAATAAATATTAGAATTTTGGGGACTTTTTTTCTGTTAAGATTAAATAAGTGAATTTTTTTTCTAAAATATTAGAATTTTAGGGTTTGAACTTTTTAGATTGTTTTACATTTGTAATTCAGATATTATTTGTTGTATTTAATTATTCATCAATCTATTGATGATTAAATTAATTAAAATTTCATATTTCAATTATCTTTTTCGTGTCAAGATTAAAAAAGTGGATTTTTCCTTAAATATCAGATTTATGCTTTTAATTAATAAATATTAGAATTTTGGGAACTTTGTTTTTGTCAAGATTAAAAAGTGAACTTTTTTTCTGAAATATTAGAATTTTGGGGTTTGAATTTTTTAGAGTTTATAATAAATCAAATTTCCTTGTTCCTTTGTTAGGTTATAAATTATTATGGCAGATAATCAACCACCAACAAAGAAAGGAAAAACTATATTTTCGTTCTTTAAAAAGAGAGAGAGTGTGAGACATCGACAGAAAATACACCCCCGACATCAAGTAAGGATACTACAACTCCCGATTTACACCCTCCTTCCATACCTCAAGTGGTGGAACCAATACCATTTTCTTCTTTTACTATTGAACGAGATCCCGGGTTACGTACTTCGATATGTGATATTGAATCTACTACTCAATGAGATGAGATTAGAAGAGCATACATCAATTTTGGACCTTATCAACCTAAACTTTCTGAGTATTGAAGGACTTTGTTTGGTAAACAATATCGGCGATTTCAATATGCTTGGTTTAAACAATTTCCTTGGCTAGAGTATTCCCCATCAAATCATAAAGAATATTATTTTCCACGCTTTCTTTTTTAAGATAAAAATAACCCAACTAGTCGCTCTTCACTTACTACTTATAGATTTGATAGTTGGAAGAGAGTTAATGATGGGGAAAATTGTGCATTCTTACTTCATGTTGGAGGCATATATTCACCACATAGCAAATCTGTGGAATGTCTTCTCAATTTGAAAATTTTGGCACAACATACATTAATACACAATCAAAGGAGGACATTATGAAGAATTAAATGCATCTTATGGCAAGCAATTCGAGCTGTTCGATTTCTTGCACTTCAAGCAGTGGGTTTTAAAGGTTATGATGAAGGCCCATATTCATTGAACCGGGGGAATTTTGTCGAATTATTGAAGTTCAAAGCTGAAGGGAATGATGATCTTTCAAATATAATTTTAAATAATGCTCCAGGTAATGCTATGTACACTTCTCACTTTATTCAGAAGGAGATTCTAAATATCTTAGCTAATAGAGTGAGAAAGACGATATGTGATGAAATAGGGAGAGGAAAGTTATGTATTCTTGTGGACGAGTCTCAAGATTAGTCAAAAAGGAAAAAAATGGCCCTTATGTTAAGATACATTAAGAAAGATGGTTTGATAGATGAACTATTTTTTGATGTTGTGGGGGTTGAAAACACATCAAAGCCAAATCTTAAAAAAAATATTTCTAATATGCTTATTCGTCACCATCTCCCCATTGAAAACTCACGAGGTCAAGGTTATGAAGATGATAGCAATATACGAGGCCAATGGAATGAATTGCAAGCATTATTTCTTAAGGATTTCCCAGATGCATATTATGTTCATTGTTTTGCTCATCAACTTCAACTAGCTTTAGTTGCAGCGGCAAAGGAAGAGCTTAGTGTTTGGCAATTCTTCTCCTATTTGACTTGTATTTTGAATCTTGTTGCCTCTTTTTCAAAACTCTTGTCGGAGTTAAAATTTGCATAGAAGAGTGACATTGAACGTATGTTGGCCAGTGGTGAACGAAAATCTAGTAAAAGGGTTAATCAGATTGGTACTTTGCATCGACCGGGAGCTACACGTTGGAGATCACATTATGATTCAGTGATGGACTTGATGGATATGTATGATGCAGCTTGCACAGTTATTGAGGCTCTTAAAAATAGTGGAGAAAGTCCACAAATACACGGGCAAGCTCGTGGTGTGTTCAAAGCTATGAGGGAATTTGAATTCATATTTATTATGTTTTTAATGTACAAAATCATGGGGATCACTGACAAGCTCTGCCAAGGCTTACAACGTAAAACTCAAGATATTCTAAATGTTATGAAGCTAGTATCTACAATAAAATATCTTCTTCAAAATTTGAGACAAGGTGGTTAGGGAAATTTTCTTGAGTCTGTGACATTATTTTGTATTCAACATTTGATTCCTATACCAGATATAAGTTTTCATTTTGACGAGGGTGCAGGTCATCGATGTCAGCAGAAATATCACATCACACTTGAACATTATTATCACTATGATATTTTTAATGCCACAATAGATTTTCAATTGATAGAGTTAGAACAACAATTTTTCGATGGAGTAGTGGAACTTCTTACTCTTAGTGAGGCTTTGGATCCTAGTGATTGTTTTTCATCATTTAATGTTGAGGATATATGAAAGATTGCAAAAAAAATTTATCTTGAGGATTTTAACGGACAAGATATCCATCACTTGCGGTGCTAGTTGATGCATTACCATCTTGATGTAGGTGGTGATCCCAATTTCCAAAATGTTTCTACCCTAGGTGAGTTATGTCAATAACTGTATTTTAAGAGAAAGACTGATGACTACTATTTGGTTGATAGATTGATTCGTCTCCTCCTCACTCTTCCTGTTTCCACGACGACTACTCAAAGAACTTTTTTCGGTATGAAACATGTTAAAACATCAGTTCGAAACTCAATGGGGGATGAATATCTTGTCGATTGCTTGTCTCTCTTCCTTGAACGGGGCCACACTTTGAGTATTGATTTAGACTCCGTGATCAATGAATTTAAATCGCTAAAGACTCGTTGGGCAAAATTTCGATAGATTTTTTTGTAATCAATGAAACTGAATATTTAAAGACTAGGGGGAACAATTTTTATTAGACTTCTTTATTTGATTATGAATAAATTCTATTATTCAACTAAGTTTTGTCATGATTTTTTCTTCTTTTTTATTTAATTTTATTTGTTATAAACTTTGACTTGTTACCCCAACCCGTCGAGAAATCCTGGATCCGTGAAGGGACAAAAAATCCTGGATCCCTTGCAAATAACTAAAGATTCACTAGCGAGTATTTTCCCAAATTCGTGAAGGGACAGACAAGAAAATTAGCCTTGTAGTTTCTCACAGGCCTTGACTATTCTCTTAAATAAGGGTCCAGTTTTGGATATAGCGATGATGTGCAAAATAGCCTCTGAGTCAAAGCTTTTTTTTCTCTTATCTTCGCATACCATCCATTATTTCTCTTTGAGGGTATTAGTGGATGGGGTGGTGAGTGACGGGTGAAGGTCAATGATGTAGTGAGGGGAAGTTAGGGATGTGAAGGGGTGAAGAGAGGCAAGGTTTAGCAGAGAGAGAGAGAGAGAGAGAGAGAGAGAGAGAGAGAGAGAGATGAAAGTTGGGGTTTTGTGGTGATGGGCCATTTTAATTGTGTTTCAACTGATTTACCCTTATGTCAAGCACAAACCCATTTTCCATCTAAAAAATGACTGTGTTAGTGTTACAAATTATTTGAAGTGTTGGAAGTTCAGGAGGTTAAATCCAAAAAATAATAGTTCAGATAGTGAAGTGAAAATATGAATAAAGTTTGGGGGAAATGTATAATTAACCTAAGTATTTAACTTTCCAATGAGGACTCTTATAGTTTGGGATGAAATAATAATAATTTCACTATTATTGCTATTGAAAAACTAGTTTTTCTTTATCGTTATTGTAAGGACTCAGTTTGTCGTGGCCATTTTCAATGGTCATTTCTATCATACAAATTTCTAAGTTAGAAATACAAAAAATAAAAGAAGAAAAAAAATCTACAAGGAGAATTTTTATACGCTTTTCTATATGAAATGACAAAGTAATGATGATAGAAATTTATATCACCATTTATATAGAGGTTAATTTCTATGTTAAATATACGAAAAACTGAAAACATTCTCCAATGAGAATTTTCATATGTTTTTTAATGTGACATGACAAAGCTATTACTATTACTATAAGGTTGGGGTCTAATAACCCTCAGCTAAAGAATATACATCTATAGAGTTAGGAGTTATTTCTAAATCAATCCAAGAAGAAATTTTCTTTTCTTCCCTAAATTCCTCTAAAGAATCAGCATCAACTATGTAAACCATGGCTCAAAAAGAAGGAAATGAAGAAAAACAGAGAGAAAGAAAGAGTTCTTACAGAAGATTAAGGATACGGCAAGAACTATGGAAGGAAAATATGAACGATGGAAAACGATCGCACAAAAGCTCAGAAATGGTTGCTACCTTTCGAAAATATGGGGTAAAGAAAAATTTGGAAAGCGTTCTGCCTTTTTATAGCTTACCTAAAAAACAACAAAAGTAATGATTAAGCTTACCAACGATTGGCATTCTGACGGCTTCGCGATACAGAGGGTATAAAATACCCATTTGCACTACATCAAATCCTGCGAATGGTCACGCCGAGTTGGTCACGGCCCAAGTCCGCGACCCGTTGGTCGCGGACTTGGGCCGTGACCAAGGCAGTTTTTGGCGTGACCATATTTATTATCACACTAGATCATGGATGCTTTGAAAGTGGTCACGGCCTAAGTCCCTGACCACTGTGGGTCACGGACTTGGGCCGTGACCAGGCCGTGACCATCTTGGCGCCAAATTCGCGCCAAAATTCCCTCCAAACTGGTCGCGGATGGGGTCACGGCCCAAGTCCGTGACCAAAGGCATGACGAAGTAAATAACACACACATTAAGGGTCACGGCTGAGGGTCGTGACCATTTCTTGGTATGGGTCACGGCTTTAGGCCGTGACCATCCCTCATTCGAGCAGTGGTGGTGATGGTTTGCAGGTTGCGCACTGGGGGTCACGGCTCTGGGCCGTGACTAGGTTCAATCGAGCAGCAGTTGAGTTGACGTTAGAGGGTGAGAACTCGAAACAGCCCCCGAACGGCCCCGTGGGTGGCACCAACACCTCCCACGGGACCAACGTAACTCGTAGGAATTGACCCCGCAGCCGCGGGTGTCCCGGTTTGAGAGTACGACGGTAATTTGCTTATTTCTACACTTAGGCTTAACATGGCGTTAGAGGGTGAAAACTCGAAACAGCCCCGGAACGGCCCCGTGGGTGGCACCAACACCTCCCACGGGACCAAAGTAACTCGTAGGAACTGACCCCGCAGCCGCGGGTGTCCCGGTTTGAGAGTACGACGATAATTTGCTTATTTCCACACTTAGGCTTAAAAACATGGCGTTAGAGGGTGAGAACTCGAAACAGCCCCCGAACGGCCCCGTGGGTGGCACCAACACCTCCCACGGGACCAACGTAACTCGTAGGAACTGACCCCCCAGCCGCGAGTCTCCCGGTTTGAGAGTACGATGGTAGTTTGCTTATTTCCACACTTAGTCTTAAAAACATGGCGTTAGAGGGTGAGAACTCGAAACAGCCCCCGAACGGCCCCGTGGGTGGCACCAACGCCTCCCACGGGACCAACGTAACTCGTAGGAACTGACCCCGCAGCCGCGGGTGTCCCGGTTTGAGAGTACGACGGTAATTTGCTTATTTCCACACTTAGGCTTAAAAACATGGCGTTAGAGGGTGAGAACTTGAAACAGCCCCCGAACGGCCCCGTGGGTGGCACCAACACCTCCCACGGGACCAACGTAACTCGTAGGAACTGACCCCGCAGCCGCGGGTGTCCCGGTTTGAGAGTACGACGGTAATTTGCTTATTTTCACACTTAGGCTTAAAAACATGGCGTTAGAGGGTGAGAACTCGAAACAGCCCCCGAACGACCCCGTGGGTGGCACCAACACCTCCCACGGGACCAACGTAACTCGTAGGAACTGACCCCGCAGCCTCGGGTGTCCCGATTTGAGAGTACGACAGTAATTTGCTTATTTCTACACTTAGGCTTAAAAACATGGCATTAGAGGGTGAAAACTCGAAACAGCCCCCGAACGGCCCCGTGGGTGGCACCAACACCTCCCACGGGACCAACGTAACTCGTAGGAACTGACCCCGCAGCCGCGGGTGTCCCGGTTTGCTTATTTCTACACTTAATTTTCATATTTCTACTTGGTTACTGATAATTTTAACTCATATATGCAATTTTTCTGCTTGATTAATTTTTTTGTAAAACTGCTTGGTTACTGATATTTTTGTTTTTTGTATCCTATCATTTGTAGGATTTTTGCACGTGGATCAAATGAAGGAGGCAATGGTTTACAACATGATGATTATTTATATGTTGTGGACATTCAGGATAATGTTTTTTTATGTGTTATAGCCGTGCAGGCTTTTATTGTTTAGTTTTATGGCCGTGCGGGCTTTTATAATTTGATTGTTGAATTTTATAGCCGTGCGGGCTTTATAATAAGCAGGTTTTTCATTTACAGGTTTTGGAATGTCAAGAAAATAGAGGAAACTCTATCCAATTTTTTTTTTGGTCTGTGAATTATTAAGACGTGTAATATTTTTAAGTTTGTATACATATTTGTTTATTAACAACATTCTCAATTCGCAATTTGTGATTTTTTTTTATTGTTTTGCCTATAATAAATATTTGTAACACCTCGTAGCAACCGATGATGCACTCACAGGACCCCCAATTTTAGGATTGGACAAAAAAAAATACATTTTTTTTAAATTACAGATAAATATGGTCATGGACTTTGTCCATGACCATTTTTTTTTTTTTTTGTCGCGCTTAAAAATGGTCGCGGCCAAAGTCCGCGACCATTTTTTTTATTTTTTATCACGGTAATGGGTCGCGGACTAGGGCCGCGACCAATTTTTTTAATTTTTTTTTGTCACGCACATGGGTCGCGGTCAAAGTCCGCGACTAATTTGTCACGGTTGTGGGTCATGGACAAGGGCCGCGACCAATTTTTTTAATTTTTTTTTGTCACGCACATGGGTCGCGGACTTTGGCCGCGACCAATTTGTCACGGTTGTGGATCATGGACAAGGGCCGCGACCAATTTTTTTAATTTTTTTTCGTCACGCACATGGGACGCGGACTTTGGCCGCGACCAATTTGTCACGGTTATGAGTCACGGATTAGGGCCGCGACCCGTCACGGCATGGGTCACGGCCAAAGTCCGCGACCATCTGCCGTGACCCTCTCTTGGCCGTGACCATTTTTTGGTCAGGGACTTGGGCCGCGACCCACGAAAATGGTCACGCCAGAAATGGTCACGGCCAAAGTCCGCGACCCACAGTTTTGGTCAGGGATTTTGGCCGTGACCAATCGCCAGTTTTGGTGTAGTGTTGCCCTTTAGTGGTTCGCTAAAATTTAAATTATTTGCAAAAATGCCATCTTCAAATAGTGCCAGTGAAATTTTACAAGTGTGGGAGGTCGGTTGCCGACCAAGCATCATGAAAATAATTCGAGCTACTTCCAGAATAAAATGCTCCATACTTTTATGCAAACATCAAGCATGGAACATTGGGGGCTTCTGTTGATGCCAAAACTTATCCATCTACGTGGACCAATTAGAGGCAAACATTTGTCCTCCTCCATGGCTAAAATCCTAGTCAGCAGATAGTAACCCGACAGGAATGCTGACCAACATAAAGAATGCCGACCATCAAGATTAATGAAGCGTCACTATACCAAGGGTCATACGACACGTGGTTTATATAACCAATCATCACATTCATTATGTAAGGATGTAAATGCTTAAATGTATAAAGGCATTCCATCCCTTCACATTCCGACCCTTGACCTCCGAGTCACTATAAATACGTTGTATCCCTTTCATTAAGGACAAGGTAGAATGAATTCTGGGATATTCTTATTTACAGGAGTACTTAGCTTTCTGTAACCTCTGAAATTAATACAATAATAGTGGATGTATGCTTTCTTACATAGCTGAACCACTCTAAACACTCTCTCTCTCTCTCTCTTTATTTATCATTGCAATTATATATTTTATGTGTGATTATAAAATTGGATCAAGTCCAGTTTTTTACATCAACGATGATTAATCCCAACAGTAGATGGGATTAGCAACAAAGAGGTCAGGCAACCCCAAGAATCTTCCAAAATTGCATCTCTTTTAGGGATACATGCTTTTGAAACCTTAATGCAACAAAGAATAAAAAAACATAAAATATTAAAAAAATCCCTAATTGAAGGTCAAAACACTTGAGAAGAAGAAAATAAATAATGGTGTCTTTTAAGATGCTCGGAGAGAGAGATGGGAGATGAAGAGGTTGGAAGTCATAAAGCATCCAATATCTTAATCAAATACAAAGTGTCGATTGAATTGCATAATAAATGAATCCTCATTAAACTCTATTTCTATTATTTTAGAAGTATAATATAGATCACAATATTAAAAAAAATATGTGAAAGAAAAACTATAGTAATCAAGAAATAAAGGTTAATAAAATCGAATAAAGCAACAAGCAGAAGCAGTTGAAGCACCTCAAAATAAAGCCTTCCACCATCCGAAAATCTCTCTTATCCCACCTGCACCTACAATTCCATTTCGTAACTATAACAACCAATAGGAATTCAGTAGATAGGAAGGTGAAGAGGTTTGAGAAGAACATCAAGAAGAGAGGTGCAGTGCCTAAAACCACGACAGAGAAAGGAAACTCCTATCATGTTGGGCCTATGGTGCTTGGGTTCTTCATATTTGTTATTAGATCTTCTTTCTTTCAGATAATCCGAACAACAACAAGTGGAGGCATGGCTTGAATAATGAATTACCCTTTGGAAGAGCTTCTATATAGCTATAGGTTCTTGCATAGGCTCATTCTTGTTCACTTTTGCTTAGAATGCTCTTTGTGTAGTAAAATCAGTATGTGATGTTGGACACGGGTGTTTGTTATGTGATGTGACTGAAGGAAGAAAAATAAATAACAAGGATGATTTTACTCGTTCTTTTATTAAAAAAATGCTCCATTTAATCCCTTAAATAAATATTAATACATGATTAGTTCAAACATTTTATTTTGTTTCAAAAAGTCCTTCACGGCATAAAAACACTCAAAACAAGGATACACACAAAACCATTTACCCCTCTCCACCCATTCCACTATCGAAGCTCCGACAGTCCTCGACGGTGCTCCACTCACAACCACCATAGATCCGACGAGACTGCTAGAGCTCCGATAGGAGTTGTCGAATATCCAGCGAGGGATATCGGAGCTCCAGCAGTCGGGAGGTGGGCGGGGGTGGAGCGCGAGTGCCACTAGCACGGAACTTTAAAAATAAAAGAATATTGGGTAGTCGTGAGAGCTCCAACAGTGGGGATGGGATGGAGTGGGGGTGGGGGGGAGGTGGAGAGGGGGTGCCGCTAACGCGGACCTTAAAAAATAAGAGAATATTGAATAAATAGGTGTTTAATTGACTAAATGGATTAACCTAAAAATAGCGTTTTTTTTACAAAATATGTATTTATATTAGTTTTATTGGATTTAGTATCATCTTCTATGGTTTGTTCGGCTTCCATTCCATGTATTTTTAAAATTGTAGTAAGTCCCATAACCACCCAAAATCGCTCACAACTACTCTATCACAATCCATTTTCCTTTTTGCAGAGAATGATACTTGTACCGCTGTGGTTATAATAGGATCGACAACTAAAAAATAAAAACATGGGAGTGACTACATATAAATCTTAAAAAATGGAACTAAATACTCAAGATCCCTATTTATATTAGGGACTATATAATAATTGACCCCAAAAAAACGATTGATAAGTTCGAACTCTGTCAATTGGGTTTAGCTTGTCAGAGGTGTACTTTCTAAATTTTCCATCTATATTCAATGGTCATATGATATAATAAATAGTAGTCGCATATAATATATCTAATCTTTAGTATATAATAAAGTTGTAACTTCTATTCTCTAATGTCGACACGTGTACATATTAAATAAGCTCTCTTTACCTCTCTTCTCTTGATTTAGTCTCTCTCCGCTTTTTCAATTCTTCTATTAAAGATGACAAAGATCATGTTTCTCTTATACTAGGTATAAGCCCACGCAATGCGTGGGCGAGTCGCAATATGCGAAACATGTTCGAAATTAAGAGAATATGTCTTAATCGTGTCGTGTCATAATTTTGATTGGGTCGATTATATAAATTAAAATGCTATATTGTAAATTTCTTCTATGTAGGTACATGAGCGAATAGTCCCATAAGAATTTTATTATTCATGAGGGAAATTTATGTTTAAAGAATCCCTAAACAAAAATTCCAAAGATGTTGTACTGAATATGAATTTTTTGATGTGGAATAACATTCACCGCAATGAAGTTCTCTAAACGATGGTCCTTTTTTAATTGATGAAATATTAGTAGCAAGATGCCTATCATTCTTGAAGAAGTCTAAATGGATGTTTTCTTCATTCATGATAAGAATAAATAAATTGTATGAGTTTAATTAATTAACAAAGAGAGAAAATGGATGAGCTTGAAAGCATGTTCTGTCTATAATAAATTTTGAATTTCCATAAATAGAGCAAAGAAATCTACGAAAAGTCAACCTAACTAATAGAAAAACGTACTAGAAAAACGAATAGTAAAGTCATGCTTGAACAAAAAAGTATATATGTAATAAAAAAAAATTATAATGTCGGGTTCAAATGAATCTTACAATTAATCCACTTCAATTAAAGAGTCCATTATTTTAATTTAGTGCGATGCGTGGTCCTTCAAAAAAATATAAAAAAAACTTGATAAAAATTAAGTAAAATAATATTATTTGAAATAGATACCTTGAGCAATACAAAATAACTCAAGCACAAAAAAAAGAGACAACATAATTATGGGATAGAAGTTTATTTCCGAAATACACATTAAATTATCCTTCAAAGTTTAAATGAAACCGCAAATATTTTATAGAATGGTTATGCCGAATCTCATTGGGAATTTTTTTTGAACTTTTCCTATAAAAAGAACCACATGACAATTTATAATTTTCAATCAATAGAAATATCTACTCACCTACGTCTTTTTTTTACGAAGTGGGACGACCTTTGTGAGATTTTATAAGATAAGAAAAAATAGGGGGGGAAAACTCGGTATATTTTTTATAAGTTCTTCTATCGGTAAGACACATAAATTTTAAGTACTATAATTCATAAGTGAACATACTGTTCATTAAAAAAACATACATGCTAACAATAAAACTAATATTCTCTAGAAGCAAAATAAACTAACCTTGAGAATTGATTCAAGCTCCTTAATTGCAGTTTGTGACCTAAGCACCTTGAGTGTCCCTGGCGTAAATATTTCTTGAAGCCGAACAATGCCATTCTTTGCATAATTTTGTGCAAACTAATCAACCACAGATATTAGTTGTATTAATACCCCATTCAAATTGAGTATCAAGAAATATTCAAGAAACAGATATATATTTAACCTGTGTGAGACCCTGAGAGGAATTGTCATCATTCATGTCAATTGGACTGCAGATTAAATTCCATTTTTCTACCTTCAATCTTGTTTTCTTCATCTCCAACGTTGAGTTGTCTGTTTCATCACCATCTCCGGCATAAAACTACTTTTGAACGTTATTTTAATGCAATCCATTTGGTTTCCGACCTGAACCCGCAAACCCGCAACCAGAACCATTGTTATAGATTAATAAAAATATATTTTGTGTGTGAAATAAGAAAGTTCAAATTTTTACCTAACATTACCTGAATAGGTAGTGAAGAGGATATGAGAGGAGGAGGGGGAATAGGGATGGTTGGGGAGATATGGTAGTAAACGCATATATGGGGGTGAATGATGGGAAGGAAATAAAGTTGTATTCATATAACTTCTGGTCTTTTAATAATGACCAGAACAGAGACAGTCGGGAAGTAGAAAGGGCAGAGAGAAGTTACGTGGAGAGAATGGTTGGAATGTGAGAGGTTCATGGTTGCTTACATGAATTTTAGTCAAGTTGGATGTCCATGTTGTTAAAATTTGAGACGCGTAAATGCTTGTATAGCATTTTAGAATAGTATAGAGAATTCTATTAAACATGGCAATTATATCTCAATTCATTCCCTCTAGCCATTCACTAGGGACGCTCAACTCTCTCTCTCTTTTCTCTTGATTCATTGTCTCTCCCATGTGGAATTAAAAAGCCCATTCACCTTTAATCTCTTATGTTTGGACCTTTTCAATTTTTCTCTTAAAGATGGAACGCTCAGATCACTCTTATATCTTGATTTATTCTCTCTCTTCCATGTAAAATTTTAAAAAATATATTCATATTTCATCTCTTATGTCCAGGAGAGTGAAAAATAGACCTTAAAGGAAACATTCATGTCCTGACGTTTGCATGATCAATGGGGGCTCACAAATTAGAAATGGTTTTGTTCACATACAGAGTTGAGGAGTAAGTTCAATATCTTATTTTGTTTCAAATCTTGTTTTTTTTTTATTTATTTGTATGACAGCTGTATATTATCTTTTTCTGTGAAATTCTTTAATGTTTCTCATTGCATGTGATTTATCTTTTTTATTTGGATTAGGAATTTGAAAAGGTACTACCTTATTCATTCGCGTTGTAAGGGATTTTTATTATCTCGATTATTGAGGGTTTAAGTCAACCTATTTTCCCCTGTGATGACACTTTTACTTTCTTTTTTTAAATAAATTTGATACTCATTTCATCACTTTTCATTAATTTGGTAGAAGTTTATTAACCTCTCACAAAAAAAAAGATAGAAGATAATTTGTAGTAATATATTTTGTTGTTGAATCTATTTAAATTTACTACTCCAATGCAAGATTTTATTATACATTTTTCTATCCATATTTATGTAGAACACATATGTTGTAAAAATATTATTTGTTACTTTCTGTGATTACTTTGGTTGTCTTTTTTCCTATTTGAAATTTTAATATATGCCCAATAATTAACAAAACATGAGTTAAGTTTCAGTTTGTTGCCCAAAATCAGTATGCATCCATAAATAAGTACGGTCACATAGTTTAATCCTTAGATTTCATTCAAAATTAAATCCATATATAATTAAAGCCTATATGTATCTAACTAATTATATTTAATCTCAATAGTATTTAATTTTTTAGGTCAAACTCATGCGGCAGGAGTAAAAGATTAATTTCCTTTTACAATTCCTTTTTGGATGAGACTTTATTGTGTTTTATTGATTTCATGTCAAGGACCATCACATGGTTTAATACCTTCCATAAAGTTTCTTTGATATATTTCTTAAACTCTATCTATATGTAGATGACGATGTGGTGAGTGTAATTTTGTGTATCAAATTATGCCCAAACTTTAAAAAGTATTTTTTAATAAACCTTCCCATGTTTTGTTTATTTGGTTTTTATACCATTTTCAATGTATCACAAGATTGAATGTTTGGTTTGGGGTTATGCTTAAGAGGAGGAAATGTATTTCTAATGGCTTCAAAATAATAAATTAAATTCAAATGATATGTAGCTTGCATTTTTGACATTTTAATTCTTATTTTTAATTTTTAGCAATATATTATTTATGGTAATAAAAAGATGGTGATATCTTGATATTGTTGGTAAAGTATTTATACCACCTTCTTTTTCTTCTTCTTCTTCTTCTTCTTCTTCTTCTTCTTATTATTATTATTATTATTATTATTATTATTATTATTATTATTATTATGTTACATTTTAAAATCGCCAAAATACGACATTATAGGAGGTTCGTGTATAGAAGTCTAAATGGGGTATGTTTACATTAAATGTAATAGATACATGTATTTGGATAGATACATTTTAGAGATCCTATAAATACTTATGTAATGTTGGCATTTGAAGTGAAGTCATAAAAAGTCAAAAATATTGAATGAGTAGTAAAGACAAATTATCTCCTCATACTTTGTGTTATCTCTCAAATATTGAGTGTGTTAATGTATTTATTATCTCTCAAATATTTTATATTTTTTACAGTCGTGAATTTGGATGAAGAAGTTTATAGAGGTGTTCTCAAGTTGAATGAATACTTTAGCTATGTGAATGAAGCATCTAGTGAAATATCTTTTTCTATCTGAATTTTCGAGGTGTGATGATTTTAAATGCTCTATTAGGTTTCTTAATTTGTATGTTTGCTTCATGCATTAGTAGTGCACTATATTTACACTTACAATTTTTTAGCTATAGATACTAATATGTTGTGCTTATTAGTTTTGTTAAAGTATGTTTTATATAAATATATAACGTAACGTATATTGTATAAAATGTTTAATATTGCATATTAAAATTTTGTAATCTATCTGATGAGTTCATCTTGAATATTTTAGGGTTATTTTATTTATTTTCTATGTACTTTTATATATAACAGTCTTTTTCATAACACTTTTTATATATTGATTTAATATTAATTTTCATTTATTTAAAATAATATTAAGATATTCAGGCATATTATCCACCATTAAAATATCGTTCTACTATGTTAAATATGTTTTCAACATGCCTTAATTATATTCTCTTTTTCAATGTGAATCTCTAAAAAGTATTATTTTATCGTCACGCAACGCGTTGCCTGCAAGCTAGTATATTTATATGAAAATGATGTCTCTAAGCATTGCTTTGCCACGTAGCTTAAAATTTTATGTGAAATTAAGAAAAATAAACTCACCTCTATTACTCTCAACCCCATTTCACATGCCCCTCCATCTCTCTCTCTCTCTCCGCCCCCCAACTTTAATTTAGCCTCTTAATCTTCCCTCAACCTCTAGATTTCCCCCAATTCCTTTTCTTTGATTTTACTCTTCAGCCTCTTCATTCCTCACCCAAACTCACCCATCTCTATCTTATATATTTTTAGTCTTTTCTGCGTGTCCTTAAATATGGGTGCCAGTAAGGGCACTCCCATTTTTAATTTGGGCACTTCTTAAAAAGTTAAAATATATTTATTGTGCTAATTAATAAGGGCACTCCACCATTAATCTAAACTTCTCTCCTCTCTCAACCTCTACCCACCTCCCACCTCCTTCAAAATCACTGGTGCGTCTCTCTCAATGATTTTTTTAAGTTCATTTGATTTTTCTCAATAATTTTCTCACATATGTTCTATGCCCAAAATTATATACACATGCAAAATTCTGTACATCTCTTAATTTATTTGTTATACCTTATAATCTTCTTTGCACAGACACATATATACATCACAGTAATGAGATCAATGATGCCAAGTTGCTCCACTATAAGAATGCTTCACTGCCTTAAAACAAGTAGATAAAAGAAATCTTCATAATATATTGACTGGAAGAGACCCATTTAAATTATGAAACGACAACAGACTTCTCTAGTTTCAGAATATTGTACAATAATAACATGAAATTCTTCTTGAAAATTGACATCGTTAACAACTAAATTTTTTGCAAGCCTGAATTTTTTACATCAGGACATTTTTCTAGAATGTGAAAATAGTATGTTACCTAAACTTAAAGAAGAGCAAACCACCAATCTCGATGGACTGCTTCGGGGTCACTATTGTTATCTAAATTAGAAAGTGCCCTCACAAAAAATAAAATCTTTTTGTTTAACTTGTCTATAAGTGCCCAAATTAAAAATGGGGAGTGCCCTTACCAACACCCTTAAATATATGCCCTTTCCTCTTATTCATTTTCCACTGTTACGAGTATTCGTTAAAGTGAAAAAGGCAAACTCTTCAATAATTCCCTTCTTTAGCAATCATAAGAGACCTTCATATTTTCCATTTTTTATAAATGTCATCTGAGCTTTAATTCTTACCTTTAATTAATTTTTTATACATATCACTATATTAATTCCTTCGATCATATCTGGGGCGAAATCAGTAAGCTAGAAAAAATTAACAACACTAATACAAAACACATAGCCATAAAGAAGGGTTAAAAGATCATTCGGTAAGAGGAAAAATACACTTATTTGATGAGGCAGGTCTTAGGTTCATCCAAGATAGAACAGAGGGCCACGTGGAGTTTAGAGTGGGAATTGAACCAATGGATTATACCGTGATGAGGATAAAAAATGGGGGTTCATGATAAGAACACTTTCAAAAAATTTAGTGTCCTAATGAAAATATATGAAAAGAGGGGCACATGCAGTTTAGGGTGGAAATTGAACCAATGCATTATATTGTGATGGGGGTTGAGAAGGGAGGTTATGATAAGAACACTATAAGGCCCTAAAACATGATTATGAATATTAATTACATGATTAAGTATAAGTTATGAGTTATAATTTTGGTTATGGGTGTTAAATATTTTAATTATCATGTTTAGGGGATGCATACTCATGAGATATATATGTTGTTTACATTAGATGTTAATCGAACTTATGATCGAGGATAACATGTTTAGAGCGTATGATTAATTATGTGGCTAAATGCATCATAAAATATATTTTTTAATGCATCATTATGTTTATAAAAGTAAACTATGGTGTTGGTGCGAAATTGGCAATATTTGGTCGCCAAATGTGAAAGTTTTGAGATTGTTAGTAAATTGCTACTTTCCTGCTCGAGCCAAAATTAGTCATACTAATTTTATGATTTTTGGAAAACACAAAATATTAAAGTTTTAGATATATAAGTTATCCACACGTATACGCAAAGAGGGAGTAAATTGGGGCCCGTAATAGGGATTTATGGTGATTTTACAAAGGTGGGGTAAATCTGTCATTAGTGGAATTGTTTAATTAGACCTACCATCCAACAAATCAATATTACCACTAATTTTATACCTATTGGACCCCTTAAATTGTATTTATGATTATAAATCAGATGTATAGATTATTCCTCATAAGAAATAACAAGGTTTGAGAGATTTTGCCTAAGGAGAGAGAAAAAGGGGAAGTTAAGGAAGAAAATCCTTCGAAAAAATTCAATAAATCCAGGAGTTCTTATAAGGTAATTACCACTTTGTTAATGTTGGTCACATGAATGAAGTTTACACTTTGTATATTTTTGTTTCTAATTTTGATAAATATTTGAATGATACCCATATTGCCAAATTGTGTTAAAACAAGGATGGCTTAAGAACATGCGTGAAAACTTGTGTTAGGATCGTAAATGTTAACTTTAAAGTCCAAGATTTGAGTCACCTTCTTGTGTAACTTTTTAATTTGTGAAATTCATGAATATGATGTGTGTGTATATGTTAAAAACATGTTTAGTATATGTTTCCATGATTGATGCCCGAGGTGGATAGAATGTATGCTCAATCATGTTAGGTTTTTTTTAATGCTCTATTCAGGCCTAGTTGTGTTAAAAATGGCATAAATCATTGAATACTCATTGGAATTAATAAATCCCAGTTGAAAATGTTAGAGAACATATCTTAGTATAACATACTCAAACATTTGAATAAAATATCTTCTGATTTGGCTTGGGGGTTGTGTTGTAGTTGAAATTTTGTTGCTGTTTTTCAGCAGAAACGATTTGGAAAAGGTTGTAATAAAATGGGCATAACTTTGTCTAGAGAATTTGTTATTTAGTTTCATAAATTGTGTTAGAACCCTAATGAATAGAGTGTTATAGAAATGTGAAGTATCATATTTAATTCTTTTCTTATTTATTTCAGATTGACCAAATGATGTGATGTATTATTGGGTTTACTGTTATTTGGTGTATTCAAATACTAATGATGTTGAATTGTTAGGTGGGAAAGCGACTAATACTACCATACCAAGGAAATAGTTTAGGTATTAATATTAGTACCTGCTTCAAGGTGAGTAACCTGTCGTATGAAATATAAACGCTTATATTTTCATATGGAAATGTTTAGTTAAATACATGTGTTGGAATGCTTATGGAGTGATGTGGTATTTATGAAACATATACATATGATTAAAAATGTTAAGCGAAGTTATCTAATGTTATGGATTGTTGCGAGTCCTTTATCTAATGTTAAGGACTGTGGCGGTCCCATTAATCAAACTTAAATGTTTGGGTACTCAGGCCTAATAAAAGGATGTGGCGGTCCCCATTAACTGTGGAGGTTTAATCGGACTGTGGCGGGTCTAGGCTTGCGAGAGTTTCACAATTCCTGTTGGGTTATAACATTATAAAATAAAATAAAAAATGATTATTCAAATTGGTTATATGTGTGGTATGTGTGTGTATATGTTCATTCACTAAGATTTTAATGCCTACACTCCTATAATGTTATGTTTTAGGTATGCCTATCGTTTGGAGTTCACTGCCAAGTTAGCACGTTAAACGGGGGAGTGAAGGATAAATAACGTGGGTTGAATATCAACAAGATTTTTAGGTAAATATTAAACTAAGAAACTTATGTAAGTAAATGTTATTAGTACTTGTAAGTTATCTGTAAAGGTAGTTACGTTTTCTTCTAAACATGCCTTTGAAAAAAACATCTTGTGCTATTTTTCGAGAGATTAAAGTAAAATATTGTTTAAGGGAATTTATCTTTATAATTAAAACAATGGTTTTAACTTAATTAAGTTGGGGCGCGGCGACTTGGTATCAAAGCATGGTTATTAGGTTATGGATAGGGTGTGAGGGTCAAGATTGGTAGTGGACAATAGAAAGTGAGTTTGTTATGGGTCAGGATTTTGACTAAAAATATTAATGTTAAATCGGTGCTATTGTATTTTGTTCAAGTTATTTGTATTGTAGTAATTAATGGATCCACACGATCTGTATGATACAACTAGCAGAGGGTGAGGCATCCTATGTACCTAATAGTCAGCGAGGGAAGGGACATATTGAAGTGGATGAACCAGAGGTGCAACAACAACCTATTGATGACGTGGGAAGAATATTAAGTGTTGTGACACAACTAGTGGAACAAGCGAGAGTTGGAGCACTAGGTGGAGATAGGGATAAATTGCATGAGAGTTTCATGAAGTTAAATCCTCCCGCATTTACTGCGACTACTGATCCGTTAGTGGCAGAGGAGTGGATTAGAAAAATGGAAACAATATTCAAGGTGATGGAAATACGAGATGAACAAAAGATTTTGTTAGAAACCTTTAGGTTATAGGATGATGCAAAGTTATGGTGGGATGCTACAGAGAGGTTACTTACTAAGATTGGGGGAGTGGTGCTAGAAAATCCTCCACCAATTACATGGGATAGGTTTATGAATGTATTCTTTGAAAAATATTTCCCAAGGCTTTATAGGAAAGAGAAAGAGGACAACTTTATCATGCTGAAACAGGGGAACCGAACAGTGGTTGAGTATGAGACTTTATGTATCTCTTTATTTAGATTTGCATCTGATTTGGTGAGGACATAAGAAAGTAAATGTGATCGGTTTCAAACTGGGTTAGATGTGGATATAAAAACCATGGTTGCTAATTTGAAGATCATAAATTACGTGGACTTGGCGGATAGGGCCATGGTGTCAAAAAAGTCGATGAAAGAAATACAAGTTGAACATTCAAAGAAGTCAATACATGATGGTACAAAATCATATGGATGGGAGACGGGAACCTCAATCCAGAATGTAGCACGAGGGGTACCCAAGGGTCAAGGATTTAAAAATAGTAAAAGTGCACCAGCAAGATTTCAAACTCGAGGTGGAAGGACTGGGGTGAGTCGATTAGAGAATGCATCTGTGTTGGGACCGAGGGCCATGTTTTGTTATAGGTGTGGTGGTCAAGGGCATATGTATCGAGAGTGTACATTAGCTGAGACGATACCTTTATTTTTCCATTGTCATCAACCAGGTAACTTACGAAAGAATTGCCCAGTGATGGGAGCTACAACATCATTTGGAAGTGTAACGGTAGGAGGTGGGAGTTCTACATAAAATTTACACAGTGGAGGTGGAGGAGGTATATCTCAAAGCCAAGATCAAGGAAGAGTGTGTGCACTGATGCGATGCACAAGCTACACTGAATATAGTGACAGGTACACTTTCTATTTGTGATAAAGATGCTTATATATTGATAAATCTTGGTTCTACACATTCTTTTTCATCTTTGCTTTATATTTTGCATATTAATAAACCATTATCATCATTAGATTCTGGTTTAGCTATTATTACTCAAGTGGCGGGAGTGATTTTTATTGATAGGGTGTGTAGGGAGTGTGTAGTGCGAGTAGGTGAAAAGGAGTTTGTTGGTTAACTTATTACATCTCGATATGCGTGAATTTGATGTGATATTGGGTATGGATTGGTTGGCCTCATATCATATATATATAGACTGCTTTAAAAAGGAGGTAGTGTTTCGGTTACCGGGTGAACCTGAGTTTAAATTTATAGAAGACCGAAATGTCACTCCAACATGTTTGATTTCTGCTACAAAATCATATAAACTTCTGAGGGTTATCTAGCTCATATGGTGGACACACGACAAGAGGCTGAAAAACTATCAGATATACCAGTAGTTAATGAGTTTGCAGATGTCTTCCCAGAAGAACTTCTAAGGTTAGCACCAGACTGTGAGGTAGAATTTGTGATTGAGTTGGTACCAGGCATCACACCGATATCTGTTGCACCATATCATATGGCACATGCTGAATTAAAAGAGCTAAAAATATAGTTGCAAGATTTGTTAGGCCGTGGCTTTAAAAGGCCTAGTGTATCACCGTGGAGAGCCCCAGTATTGTTTGTGAAGAATAAAGATGGAACCATGAGACTGTGCATCGATTATCGTCAGTTGAACAAGGTGACGATCCGAAATAAATACCCACTACCCCACATTGATGGCATGTTTAATCAGTTGCAAGGAGCCAAAATATTTTCCAAGATCGATCTTAGATCTGGATATCATCAGTTGAAAGTAAGAGACTGTGATATTTTTAGAACTTCTTTACGTTCCAGGTATGGACATTATGAATTTCTTGTCATGCCATTTAGGTTAACAAATGCACCATCCGTAGTCATGGACTTGATGAACCGCATATTTCACCCATACCTGGATTCTTTTGTTATTGTCTTAAATGATGATATTTTGATATATTCTCGTAGTAGGGAGGAGCATGAACACCATCTGTGTATTATTCTACAGACCTTGCAAGAGAGGCAGTTATATGTTAAATTCACTAAATATTAATTTTGGCTAGACAGGGTAGTATTTTTTGGGAATGTTAGTTCTACTAATGGCATTTGTGTTGATCCCAATAATGTGGAAGCAGTAATGAATTGGGAAATAACAACTAGTGTGACAGAGGTACGTAGTTTTCTGGGATTGGCTGAATATTACAGGAGACTTATACGATTTCTTCTATTGCATTGCCATTGACTAAGCTTACCAGAAAGGAGAACAAGTTTGTGTGGGATGATGACTATGAGAAAAGCTTTGAAAATTTAAAGAGTAAGTTGACAGCAGCTCCCGTATTGACTATTCCTGCTAGTACAGAAGGTTTAGTCATTTATAGTGACACCTCGTATCAAGGACTTTGTTGTGTACTAATGCAACATGGAAAGGTAATTTATTTTGCTTATCGAAAATTAAAGATACATGAATGCAACTACCCTATACATGATCTTGAGTTAGACATAGTATCTTTTGCACTAAAGATCTGGAGACATTACTTATATGGTGTTAGTTGTGAAATTTTTACTGACCATCAAAGTTTAAAATACTTGTTTACTCAAAAGGACTTGAACTTGAGGCAAAGAAGGTGGATGAAACTTCTAAAAGATTATGACTGCACAATACATCACCATCCGGGTAAGGCTAATTTTATTGTTGATGCTTTGAGTAGAAAATCTCTAGGAAGAGTATCTTGTATTTCTTGTATTCGAGTTTACCTGCTGAGGGAGTTAGATATAATAGGGGTGGAATTAACTTTAAGTGATTCGTGCGGAATAATAGCCTGCATTGATAAACTAGATAAGACAAACATAGGCAGGAGATATAGAATTGGAGAAAGTTAGAGATAATGATATGCATCCAGGTAGAACAAAACTTTATAGAGATTTAAAATAATTTTATTGGTGGCCGAGAACGAAACACGACATTGCAGATTTTGTTGCTCGATATCTTGCTTGCCAACAGGTGAAGGCGAAGCATCAAAAGCCAAGTGGATTACTATAATCCTTACCTATTCCTGAGTGGAAATGGGAGCATGTTACTATAGATTTTGTTATAGGTTTACCAATATCATCATGAGGGTTTGATTCTATTTGGTTTGTCGTCTATAGATTGACTAAGTTTGCACATTTTTTTCCTGTTAAAACTACTTACTCCATGGATAGATTTGCCAAAATATATGTGAATGAGATTATTAGATTGCACGGTGCACCTATTTCTATTATTTCTGATCGAGATCCTAAGTTTACTTCTCACTTTTGGCCTAATTTACAATAATCTTTGGGGGCTAAATTAAAATTTAGTGCAAATTTTCATCCTCAGACTGATGGGCAGTCAGAAAGAACGATCCAGACATTCGAAGACATATTATAAATTTTTGTATTAGAATTCAAAGGTAGCTGGGACAAACACTTGTCACTAATAAAGTTTCTTATAATAGGAGTTATCATTTGAGTATTGAGATGGCTCCGTATAAAGCCTTATATAAGAGAAAATGCAGGACTCCAGTGTGTTGGACTGAAGTAGGAGAACGAAAACTACTTGGGCCAGAAATTGTGCAACCGACTACTGAGAAGATAAGTCTTATTCATAATCAGTTGAAGGTGGTGCAAAGTAGACAGAAAAGCTATGCAGATAACCGAAGGCAAAAATTGAAATTTGAGGAAGGTGATCAAGTATTCCTATGTGTTTCTCCTTGGAGAGGGGTTATGAGATTTGGGAAGAAGGGAAAATTAAGTCCTAAGTACATTAGACCTTATAAGATAGTGAAACGGGTTGGAACTATAGCTTATAAATTGGCTTTACCACCAGAATTATCTCGGATACACGATGTTTTTCATATACTAATGTTACTTAAGTATGTGCCTGATCCTTCACATGTGTTTATTTCACAACCAATAGAGCTTCAAGATGACGACCTACGTGGAAGAACTGATTGACATTTTAAATCGAAAGGAGCTAGTGTTACGTAATAAAACCATTTCATTAGTTAAGGTAACGTGGAGAAGTCAGAATGTGGAGTATGCCACCTGGAAAGGAGAGGATAACATGAAGAAGCAATATCCTCATCTGTTTGGTAAGTTTTTTATGCGTTAAATTTCGAGGACGAAATTTTACAAGAGGGTAGAATTATAAGGCCCTAAAACGTGATTAAGAAAGTTAATTACATGATTAAGTATGATTTATGAATTATAAGTTTGGTTATGGGAGTTAAACATTTTAATTATCATGTTTAGGGGATGCATACTCATGTGATATATATGTTTTATACATTAGATGTTAATCGGGCTTATGATTGGGGATAACATATTTAGAGCATATGATTAGTTATGTGGTAAAATGTATAATAAAATATATTTTTTAATGCATCGTTATGTTTATAAAAGTAAATTAGGTGGTTGGTGCGAAATCGGCGATGTTTGGTCGCCAAATGTGAAAGTTTTGAGATTGTTGGTAAATTGTTACTTTCTTGTTCGAGCCCAAATTAGGCATACTAATCTTATGATTTGGGAAAAACACAAAATATGAAAGTTGTAGATATATAATTTATCTATTCTTAGATGCAAAGAGTGAGTAAATCGGGTTTCGTAATAGGGAGTTATGGTGATTTTACGAAGGTGGGACGAATCTGTTATTAGTGAAATTATTTGATTGGACCTTTCGTCCAACCAATCAAACATTACCACTACTTTTATGCCTATTGGACCCCTTAAAATGTATTTTTGATTATACATCAGATGTATAGCTTCTTCCTCATAATAAATAACAAGTTTGGGGAGATTTTGCCTAAGGAAAGAGAAAAGGGGAAGTTAAGGAAGAAAATCCTTCGAAACATTTTAATAAATCGAAAAGTTCTTATAAGATAATTACCTTTTTTGTTAAAGTTGGTTACATGAATGAATTTTACACTTTGTAAAATTTGGTAAAGATTTAAATGATACCCATATTGTCAAATTGTGTTAAAACAATGATGGCTTAAGAATATGCGTGAAAACTTGTGCTAGGATCGTAACTGTTAACTTTAAAGTCCTACATTTGAATCACATTCTTGGGGAGATTTTTAATTTAGAAAATTCATGTATATGATGTGTGTATATGTTAAAACATGTTTAGTATATGTTTCCATGATTGATGCCCGAGGTGGAGAGTATGTATGCTAAATCATGTTAGGTTTTGCTTTAATGCTCCATTTAGGCCTAGTTGTGTTAAAAATGGCATAAATCATTTAATACTCATTAGAATCACGAATTCCAAGCATAAATCATTGAATACTCATTGGAATCACGAATTCCAGTTGGAAATGTTAGAGAACATATGTGAGTATAATATACTTAAAGATTAGAATCAAATATCTTCTGGTTTGGCTTGGAGGTTGTGCTGTAGTTGAAGTTTTGTTACTGTTTTTCTACAAAAATGATTTGAAAAGGGTTATAATAAAATGGGCATAACTTTGTCATGAGAATTTGTTATTTAGTTCCGTAAATTGTGTTAGAACCCTAATGAATAGAGTGCTATAGAAATGTGAAGTATCATATTTAATTCCTTTCTTAGTTCTTTCATATTGACCAAATGATGTGATGTATTATTGAATTTAATGTTATTTGGTGTATTCGATACTAATGATGTTGAATTGTTATGTGGGGAAGCGGTTAATACAACCATACCAAGGAAATAGTTTTGGTATTAATCTTAGTACCTACTTCAAGGTGAGTGACATGCCGCATGAAATCTAAATGCTTATATTTTCATATGGAAATGTGTAGTTAAATACATTTGTTGGAATGCTTATGGAGTGATGTGTCATTTATGAAACATATGAATATAATTAAAAATGTTAAGCGAAGTTATCTAATGTTATGGACTGTGGCGGGTCCTTTATCCAATGTTAAGGACTGTGGTGGGTCCTACGGGATGTGACGGTCCCGTTAATCCAACTTAAAGGTTTGTGTACTTGATCCTAATAAAGGGATGTAGTGGTCCCCATTAACTGTGGTGGGTTAATTGAACTGTGGCGGGTCCAGGCTTGCGAAAGTTTCATAATTCATGTTGGGTTATAGCATTAGAAAATAAAAATGATTATTCAAATTGGTTATATGTGTGTATATATGGTCATTCACTAAGCTTTTAATGATTACACTTTTATAATGTTATGTTTCATGTATGCCTATCGTTTGAAGTTCACTGCCGTTAGGACGTTAAACGGGGGAGTGGGGGATAAATAACGTGGGTTGAATATCAGCAAGCATGTTGGGTAAATATTAAACTAAGAAACTTATGTGAGTAAATTTGTTTAGTACTTGTAAGTTATATGTAAAGGTAGTTACGTTTATTGTTTGAAGGAATTTATCATTATAATTAAAATGATGATTTTAACTTAATTAAGTCGAGGCGCAACAAACACTTTTAGAATTTTTAGTATTCCGATGAAGATATATTTGTTTTCTTTGAATCATTAATATTTTACAACCTCTTTTATTACTTTTGATTTCAAGTTTCTAATAATAACACACCATATGTTAGACTATAGGCATATTTATTATACAATTATTTGTATAAATCTTTAGACTATACATCTCTCCTTTTTAGACTGTAGATCTCTCATTTTATATTATCTATTATGACACGCTGAGAGGTCGAATGTCGGGAGTCGAATTTAAAGTTTTGGTGAATTTCGAAATGTTAAGGGAAGTATGTTAAATATGGTGGGTGATAATATTTGGTTGGATCTTTAAGACGGGTGGAAAGGAGAAGAATGAGGTGATATGAGGTCGACCATGAAAATCTTCAAGTTTTATTTTTTCATATTAAAAATTTGTGGCATTATTAGTTTTGTACGCAATGTTCTTAATTCTCTTAGACAATTGTGTTAATTATCTTGAGGTTGAGAGAAGATTAAGAGTTTAAATTAAAGTTGGGGCAGGGAGAGTGAGAGGGAGAAGAAGAGGGGGTGATAAGGAAATTAATTATTGATAGGTTAGATGCGACGTGGTACAATATGGTGGTACTGAATTTAAGTTTCGTGTATATCATTTTAGATTATATAAAATATGAAGTAATTGACTTATTGCACTTATATATATATGTGTGTGTGTGTGTGTGTGTGTGTGGAAATATTTCATGTTTGTTATAATGATTTTTGAATCTTTCAATAAAGTGTTCAATAGAGGTAGTGCTTTCTCATCTTTGCAAATTAAATGATATTCCAAATATTTTTAAAACAATTATATATAGTTATTTTTTAAAGTGATCGCGCATCGCGCGGGTTAGAACCTACTATATATAAATATGGTCTCTAATATTAGTTTTGACAAGTGGCACACTCAATTAATAGCATAATCTCAAACCGAATTTGAAGAGGGAGTAACCATTTTGAGTGGCTCTTTCATCTACCTTTACCCTTCTTATTCTCTCACTTTCAAGATAAATATAAAATATCCTTATCAATCTTCATCCATGTTCATTACTTTCGCTACTTCATTGATATCTTTTTAGCAAGAACTTATCCCTTCCCTATTTCTTTGATATCTTTTTAGCAAGAACTTATCCCTTCCAAGGTTCGAGTGATATTTTTTTACTTTCACTATTTCATTTCACATATACAACTTCATTAAATGGTATTTGTAAGAATGTTATTTCGTGACTGATTTTTCATAATTTGTTGCTCATTTACACTTAAAGATCCAGGTTTGTACCTTCTCTTTTATATATGTTGATGTTACTTTAATGGTAAGTTTTCCCATTTAAGTTGTTTTATCTTAATATTTATAGACATATTCACTATATATACATGTATTAATTCTGAATCAAAGTTCATCGTGTTGTCCGTCTGCTTTTTGATGAAATTCCATACAAAAGATAAAATTTATTAAAAGTTCTGAAATATTTTCTTAATATTTGTTTTTTATTGTACATGTATAATGATATTTTTACCATAATAATTGTTACTTTTAAATGGTGGACTGAATTTTTCTTGTAGAGGAATAAAGAAATGGATTTTGATTTGATAAGGAGGAGTACTTTCTAGGAAGCCATGATTTTGAAGGGGAGATTTTATGTGTATATTTGATTTATGGATGGGTTTTGTTAGTGTTTATACTTGAATTGAGTCTTTTTTTAATATTTGATCACTGTAATTCTTGGTGCTTTTGAGATGTGTATAGTAATTAGCAAATTATACGATTTGTAGTTTTCTCTTATGCAATGATAAAATCATGATAACATTATAATAATCTCCAAATAGATTATATATTTCATAATGTTTCTTTCTCTACAATCCTTCACTTCGGATATTATATTCACTTGAAAGAACTCTTTCTCTTGGTAGGAATTAGTGAGTTCACTTTGATATGGATTTGGAGTTGTCTTTTTGTTATTCTTTCTTGAAAGGTTAGGTTCAAATTATATATTTTTTTAAGGAAGGTATTATTCACACTGTGCTAATCTTTTTACAACCCCCTATTTAAGTTAGAATTTTAAAGGCTCAAGTGTATTAAAAGACGTTGTTATCCCTTTTAAAACACCTTGATTCAACTCGAACTCTGCTTTCAAATATAAACAAACAATTTGATTATATGTATTTTTTTCGCTTGGAGAAGGGAATAACATACGAATATAAAATCATGAAGAAACATTAAAACCAAAATTCAGCCGACTTAAGGGAATTGCGATAAATCTAATGACTTTTCTGAGATATAAGGAGGGTTATCAAGCCCTACATTAAAGATTTTGCCATATCTTGGTATAGATTGTATGTAGGTTTGGTTTAGCCATTTCAATTGTAAAAAAGAAAAAAAATAATCTTGTACTCATAGAAACAAAGATGAATGAGATTGTTATATATATACTCTCCACCAATCGAAGGGTTGATTAAATATTAGTTATTGGTAAATTGGGGTTTAAGGCTTTGCGAATGTCAACAAGGAGATTTAATGGTAGTGGATTGACCGATTTTGCATGAGAGGAAGGGTGGTTGTTTCGAATCTCTAATGGGATGTTATGAAGTCTCAATTTTTTTCTTTTTTTTCCTATTCACCGAATTTTTTGGGTGGGTTAAAAGATTTTAAACCTATTATTGAGGGTATAGTAAATGGGGGGTTTATATAAAGGAAAACTGTGTTTAAACAAAAACACCCTCTTTTAATTTGGACACGTATGAAGGCAACAAACACAATGAACGAACATGTTCTTTGGTTAAAATGAAGGCAATGAGGAAATCGTTCTTTCTCATTGTGTTATGTGTTTATACACTTTATTCGCTTCCTTTATAATTGTCACGAAGCTTATTATTTATAGTTTTGAGAGTTAATTATTTATTTCAATATGCATTACTACGCATTTCATTCGATAACAACTCTAAAGCGCCCGCGCATCGCGCGAGGTTTAAATCTAATATATATTAAAATGACAACTACTACACCATATACTGTTGGCTAGAGAGAGAACCACCACTGAAAATACCATAATTTTAGAGGGGCTTCCAATCATTGCATGCCAATCATTCCGCTGCTCACATGTTACACTTCACACGACACAAGGGAATTTAATATCACATTACAATCTAGAGAGGTTATGTAAAATGGGTCAAACCATATGGGTAAATTATTTCCTCAAAACTTGAAATATCAGTCTCAAAAGCCACGTCAACAAGTGTATATAACCTTGATTGACTAGGGGGCCTAAACAAATCAAGCAGACAAAGCTCCGCTTATAATTGACTCGATTAGAGGATAAATAATCCAAAAATGAACACATTTGTACCAAATTTGAGTTATTAGGGTTGCGTTTGTTTTTTAATCTGAATTTGAAATCTGAATCTGAAGTCTGAAATCTAAAAAATATGTTTGTTTTTATGTCTGAATTAATGTATTTAGACTGATTCAGACTTTAGAGGTTCATTTACCTCTTAATCATTCATAGGCAAAAATAATTATTAGCCTCTTAATCCTCCAAAAAAACATTATTTAGTACATCTTCAGTCTAAATGGTACAGATTCAGACTTAAAAGATAAAAGTTAAACAACACCTAAGCTTAGCTTGACAAGCTAATAAATACTCCAAGATTATGTTGAAAACTTTATGCAAAGTCCTCTACTACAAACTCAATTCACAATCGATTTGAAAGTTTACCTAACCTTGTCAAAATTGAAACTAAACAATTTCTACACCCAAAAAAACTGACAAACCGGGCCAATTTTATTAGGCTCTGTTTGGTTGTCCCAAAATTATAAATTTATCCATTTCTAAATTGGTTCATTTACAAATTTATCAATTAATTGTGTTTGGTTTCATTAATAAAATGATTCATTAATTGTCCCATTTTAGCTCATATGCAAAATTTGAAATTGGATCATTTCACAAAAAATGTGAAATGCATCCATTTCAAATAGGAGACGCATAAAGTGCATGCTCCTCTCTCTCTCTCCCTTGCCCCCTCTCCCTCTCTTAATTTGTTTTTATCCTTTTTTTTCCCTCATAAAACCTTAACATGAATTTCAGATTACCAAACATCACGTAAAATTGAATTTAAACTCATTTCAAATCCACTCATTTACAATTCACTAATACACAGTGAACCAATTTACATCATCAACAATTTGCACAACCAAACAGGGCCTTAGTCTTTTTACAATACCAGTACAATTAATTCTTACAAATAGGAAACTCACGGGTAGTCTGTTTACAATACCAGCACAAGTAATTCTTACAAATAGGAAACTCACAGCTAGGTCCAGCTCACGGTTTGTGTAATAGAAACCATGTCGAGCCGAACTAGGCTGGACCGAGTATACTTGTATATGTATTTTTAAAAAGTTATTTCTTAAGCAAACGTATAAACATACAAAAATCGCGAAGAGCCGATTGGACCGGACGGTGCACGTCCCTATTTCCAATCCTACGATTTACAGGCCTCAAAATTAGAATGGTGAAGTCAGATAAAATGGTTTTTTCCTTTCCAACTAGTACTAGCACATGCAAGCAAGAAAAGCAGCCCTAGCAAGCATATTTATTACTTAGACAAAGGTGTAACAAATCTTATTCAAATTAAAATTGGAATAAATCAGTCCTAACGAGCACATTATTACACACAAGGGACTAATCAGACGAGCTGGAACAGTTACAGATGACCTTTAACATGTATGATGTCAAGAAATTATAACAATTATAGATACTCTAATAAATCTCCTTGGTTCTCCAAATCCCATGTAACTACTTTTCCGTCCAACCCTGTGAGGTTTAGGTGTGAGTTGAATGAGTTCTCCCAAAAGCAAAACTAATGTAATGATAAAGCCCAATTTGGGATAAATATTTTGAAGGCAATATAAATTATCGATTAAGGGGAAAATGAAAAAGAAGACGAACTATGCTGTTTCACCAACAAAACCCCCTGAATTAATTTTAATACAAAACATCCCCTGAACTATGCATCAAGTTGCAAACACCCCCTTCTGGGATCTTTCAAGCGATTTTTGAGCGATGTATAAGGTAATATTTGCAACAAATGTATTATTCAGGGGGCTTTTAGCATAAAAGTTATGAGGGGAATATTTTGCAAATTGATTCTATGTTGAGAATAATGTATTTAACCTAAAGAGGACAAATTAAAGTCCATATGTACTGACCTGAAGTGCTGAATCGCGTCACTGTAGCTTCCCCTTCTTTCTTCAATGGCACAATGCAACTAGAATTCCCAAAAGGAGAAAAGAGATCACAGAAATTCGTCATGATTTAAATAGCTGAATACCAACTATGAGAATTCAAATTAAAAAAATGATTATACACAGATAATGGGTATCCAACAAAATGAATATAAAGTAAACAATTACTTGATACAATTCTCGTGAACGCCTCCACGGGTTCGAGAAGGCTCAACGGTATCGTTGTTGATTCCAGGTTTTGATTGGCCATATAATTTTCCAAATGCTTCCGAAAACTAGAATGAGAGAATATAAGAAATCATTACATTGGACAATTGACGTAAATGGCGCTAAATGGAAATTAAGAAGAAGATTTCTCACACTTCAACCCTCAATCACTAAACTCTCCAAAATATAGAATACATCAAATGAGGCTACAATAGGGGGTATTTATAGGTGGGAAGTGGCTTGTGCTCTAAACAAATAATGATCTAATCACAAATGTACCCCTTAATGCCACTTGTCCTTCCCACCCTTAAATACTAAACAAACAAAAGGAAAATACAACCAATTAACAAAATAAAGAAAATAACAAAAATACTATAAAATCCTAAAAATGACAAAAATATCCTCCATATTCTTTATTCACATCATTCTCCCCTCTTTCGAAAAAGCTCGTCCTTGAGCTTTGAAAGTTGAGGACACACAAAATCTTCAAAATATGGGGCCGAGCGAAGACAAGAAAATTTATTGGGTCCCAAAATAATTTGGTCAAATATATGGGATGGCCCAAAATGTTTCTTCAAAATTGAAGAATCACGAGAAAAGCGCCAAAAATGTGCTAAAGAGAGGCAAAACTTGTAGGACCAAAAAAATTTCTGAAAATTTGAGGAATATCCTTCAATTCTTGCGTCAAGATTCATCATTTTCCTCTTGCCTCTGATGGGAAACATAAAAAATAGCTTCCACCCGGGTAAAAACTCGAGTTTTGGTGGACAAATCCTAGTTCTTAAATTTGTTGGAGGGTTCCACCTAGGGTAGACGGTAGATAAGCTAGTATAAGAGGGGTTTGTATCAAAATGGGTTGGAATGGAATTGAATTTGGAGAAGAAAAGTTCTTGATTGGTTCTTGGTAATTCTTGAGGGTGGGGGTGTGTTGACTTAGGGCTTCAAAGGTGGTGGCATGTTATTAAGAGGATCCGAACAAAAGGAGGTATGTAGTGGTGTTAGGGTTTGTGTCTAGAGGTTCTTGGGTATTGGGTGGACAAAACCCTAGACTTTTTTGCAAAAATGTGCCGTCGGCCACTGTTTGGGTGGTTCGGCCATGGGATAGGGGACGACGGTGAAGCCCTAGGGTTACTTTAACCGGATCGGACCTGTTTCTTTTCGGTTCTTGGACGCCGAAGTGGATCTGGATCCGATCTGCCCTGTTGATGGAAATCGGGGTCGTCCTGAGCTTTTCAACGCCGGAAATTGGTCGGAACCTTTGGTCGGGATGAGACGTATGCTAGAAGAGGAGATCGGGGCTTGCTGGTTCAGTTCGGAGGGGTTTTGGCCATGGCCGGATGCTGCTAGGGCAGCCCGAACAAGAAGTGATGGAGTCGGGCGTCTTCCCACGTTGTCTTGCGCTGGAGATTCATTAGCCGGCGCTGGAATTGATCCGCGCAGCGGGTTCGGCAGTTGGCCACCACCGCCGCTGCCTTTGGCAGCCTAAGGTGGGGTTGGGGTGAAATTAGGGTTTGTTGGATCATCTTTTTTGGGGGGGGGGTAGAGGGGTGGAAATGGTTGCGGAAGCGTGGGTGGGAATATTTTGGTGGCTAAGGTTTGGGTTAATAGTTGTGGGTGGGGCCGGTAGCATGGAAGGAAGATAATGGGGATCAAGGTGCCTCTGTGGGTGGTGACGTGGGTAGGTTGAAATGTGTTGGAGGTGAGGATCCTGGTGTGAGGTGGTAGGATGGGGGTTTAGGGTTTGTGGGGGTAAATGGGACGATATGAGAACGCAAGTTGACGGAAGGTGAGGGGATGGGAGATGGTTGTGTAATGGTAGGTTGGGTGGTGGGGGAGGGAGGCGGGTCTCAAGATCCTCCATTCGCGTCAAGAGGTGATCCAAGATCCTGGCGATTCGATCATTACGAGTTTTCACAGGAGCATATCTACTCTAAAAACCTATTCATCGTTGTTTACTATTTTTGTATTTTTTTACAACGGATAGAATCAACTAGACTCTAATTCCAATTGACGTAAATGACGCCAAATGGGAATTATGAAGAAGATATCTCACACTTCAACCCTCAATCACTAAACTCTCCAAAATATAGAATACCTCAAATGAGGCTACAATAGGGATATTTATAGGTGGGAAGTAGCTTGGGCTCTAAGCAACTAATGATCTAATTACAAATGTACCCATTAATGCCACTTGTCCTTCCCACCTCTAAATACTAAACAAACAAAAGGAAAATACAGCCAATTAACAAAATAAAAGAAAATAACAAAAATACTATAAAATCAGTTTGGTCCAGCTTTCTTTGGGGTAAACAAAGGACATATAACTTCAATACAAGCTCGTGCCACAAAAAGCTCAATAATATCGACAATCCAACCACAATGTTCGCTTACATAATCCTCAACTAAACTCGTCAAAACACAACTTGTGATCAATTAAATGTATAGTCTGAATAAATGTGTATAAAAGGTAGACTTGGACTTCCCTTTTAAATTAAACAAAAAAATTATATGAATTTGTCTGGCCATGTCATCTTATGTTCATCATGTCACTCTTACACAATGGTGTAGTTAAAAAGTATTAGCTACACATACCCAAAACACCACCTCTCAATATGTCTCAAGTCAATGTTACTGAGTCACTAAAATGGATATTTAGGCCAATCATGGTCCAGATTAACCAGCACATTTTAATTTCCTATAAAAAGTTAGACTAAAAAGGTGCACAATCTATGCACCATGTGAATTTCTTATAGCCTATTAGTTGGTTCTATAATTTTTAGTAACACTACAAAAATGTTTGATATATCCTGAGCCTTGTAGGTTTAACAAGGTGGTACAGTAACTTTTCATGAACAAGAAACAAAGATGAAAATGTTATCTCAATATTTAAGCAAGCACCAATGGGATGAAACAGGGGCAGAATGGTGAACTCTGTATAATGTTATTGAGGGGTCTAGGGCTTTAACTGAAACCAACCCTATCCAGCCAGAACTGTGTCCTATACATGCAAAAACTTCTTAATGTTGAAAATTTGAAAGCCATGTGCCTTTTTGAAAATAAGTCTATAAATGATTCAAACTCTCCACAAATACACCAGGTGAAAAGGATGAAGTTTAACATTCATACCTGTGAGCCATATCTTGCACTTGAAGAGACCGTTTTCCTTTCACCAAGGAACCTGACAAAGCTCCTAAAACATGATACAGAAACCACTTCATCATTTCCAATGCAATAAGTATAAGCGCGTCATTTAATAGGCAATTTGGATTAGTCGTGTCATTTCGGGTCGCGTTGATTTTTATTTTAGTACAAGTTTTGGGTACTCCTAAATCTATACATGTTAAATCGGGTCATTTCGGATTATTACCGTAAACGGGTTATCGAGTCAAAAATTGCCAGCTCGTTAATAATGTGATTTCCTCACTGACAGTGCAGTGACAATCTGGATTCAACAAAAAGTCACTATAAAGGGCTCGAGTGGTTACGTAAATTGTTAATTTTATAAATTGGTCAATTTGGAAATAATAGAAGTCGATATATTTAAGTGAAATGGGTTTAAATTTAATTTGTGTTGTGTTTGGGAAAGTAAAATGGAGTATATATATTTAGTCTCTCTATCACTAAATGAGTGTGAGTGGTATAGACGTATAGTGAGAGAACTCTATGGGAGTGATTCATTTAAGATTTATGTTAGAAATTCAAATTGTCAAATTTCAAGTTTTTGGTGAAATGGGCTAATTTAAGTTTTTATGTACAACATGAATTGGTCTATTTTTGAATTTCTTCATTCTAACAACCATACAGTAGTCTATTTTTGAATTTGTTCATTCTTACAACCAAACAGTAATAATAAAGACAATTCGTGAATGAGCCACCAAACGGGCCCTAAATGCCAACACCACTCATTATAAAAATATATATATACGAGGAAAATGGAACAAACATAATAAATTTCATTACTTAGCGTCATCTGAAGCACCACCAATAGGTTGAAACAGAACAAAAATCATTGCATTGCCAAACACAGCTTACATTGTAAACACAAACTCAACCCAACAAAGCCTTTTTCCAATTACATGAAATCCTCTATATGAATCATATTTCTCCATTCCACTTGTTTAACGCGAAATCCCTGGTTAGACCACAACCTATGATGTCCTTTTTAACAATCTCCCCATGTACCTCTTCCCATAACACATCAAACAATATTTTACCAAAACACTATTCCAAATCAGGGCACTTAATGGTATACGTTCAATGTGTCGAACCCATCTAAGGCGGTTTCCCCTCAATTTATCTTCTACCGGGTTTATTTCTACCATTGCATGAATATGTTCAATTCCAACTTTCCCCTTTCTAGTTTCACCAGACATTCATTTTAACATTCATATATCAATCAAACTCATTTTTTGAACATGTTGCTTTTTAGTTGCCCAACATTGTCTCGTATAACATGACTGGTCTGATAGCTGTAGAAACTTCCTTTCAACTTCAAGTATAACGCTTGTACAGATGACCCACCTGCTTTAGTCATATGGGTAACACGATCACTAGATCATCCTCTGACCTTCTCTATGAATGATCGAGGGAAAATACCAAAAATGATGACTTCTAGTTATCTCATCACCCTCAAGATTCATTTCATAATTCTTTATTTTATCCCTACTTATTTTATTCATTTTGCTTCTAGTGCTTATAATTTAGCATTAATCTCCACCCTTATAATTTAGCATTAATCTCTACCTTAGTTTCATTCACTTGAAAAATATCATGTGTGAATAATATCACCACCTCATCTTTTAGTTTTCCGGCCAATTCATTCATCACTAAAGCAAAAGCTAAAAACATAAGAGTTGAACCTTGTGATGTACCCCCTACAATCATTAAAAAGTACCTACTCGCCCCTGTTGTTGTCCTTACTTCAGTCACAGCCCCAATACATCCTTATATCTACTAGTGACTCATGTTCTATCCAAAACTCACCATATTATATCTTTAAGACTGTATCAAACTCCCTTCGTCCCAAATTAAGAGTCGTACTTTCCTTTTGGGATGTCCCAAATTAATAATCCACTATCCTTTTTGAGACATTATCAATAAATCAAAATTTATAATGGTGAACAAGTTTTGATCTTGTCCATTAAGTGTATTCTATACAGGATGATAGGGACTCTTAATTTGGGAAGGAAGAAGCATGCCTAAAGGTCTTTCTTTTTCTGTCTAACCGTTTCCAACAGTTATTGAGAATCAGTGAGGTCAATAATGGAAGCTTAGGTAATTTAAAAACATTGTAACAATAATAATAATAATAATAACTGAAAAAAAAATATTGCCTATGGCAAAGGTACTTACTTACACATAAATTTCAAGTATATTAGACACAATGGAGAGGTAAAAAGAACAAATGAATTCATATTCAAAAGTCAAACAGAGAAAGAATCCATATTCAGATGCAACAGCATATACCATAATCCTCTTTCATCTGCTGCAAAAACCATCGGATTGCAGTCATATCCCACACCAATGACCAGTCTCTCAGAAACAAATAGAACCTGAAAAAGTATGTGTTGATCATACAATTTCCATTAAGACCAATTTAACAGATAAGAACAAAAGAAATGTAGAATGCTCGAGAGTGATGCTGACCCACATCGCGGAGAGGCAAATCACGGAATGCTACACTTTGAGCAGAAGGAGAGGGGCCAACTTCTTCAACGAAATATATCATGGAATTATGACCTGAGAGTCATCCCAATGGCAACTACATTATGAATGATATTGCAAACAAGGGTAAATTGCAAGAACCTCCTAAGCTATCACAATAGTTGCAAATACCCCGCTCAAAATCTTCTTACTTGCAACAATGGGGGGAATTTGCAATCTCAACGATGATTTAGGGGGTTTCTACCCTTACAAACAATCTAAAAGATGTATCTATGACTTTCAGTCCTACTAATAATTAGAAAATAAAAGGAACAAATGAGCCATATAGTCGAGCATTACTACTTATCAAAAATAATAATATACAGTCAAGCATGACTACGCAATCAAAGGTCACATCAACGTTAAGCTTCAGAAAGTTTAAAATAAAAATATTTAGGAAACAATGTGACTTGAACGTTTTGAACTAGAAACCTTGAGGTCTAGATTTTCTGGCTGTTGATTCACACCAAGTTGAAGTTCCGTGTTTTTTTAAAAGAAAAAAAAGGGTGTTTTTATTAAACTCCACTTTTCTTTCTTTAACCCCCATTTTTATTAAAATTTAAACGATTTTTAGGGGTGTGCAAAAAGAAAAGTTGGGTTGGAATAAAAACACTCAAAAAATGATGCAAGAGAGAGATATTCTGACCTACATAGGCTAAAGTGTTGCCACTTGGGGACCATTTGACACCAAATGCCCAACAAAATGAGAGATCAAGCTGAATGATTTGCTGCTCCAACATAAATAAAGAAAAGAATATAAAGTATCAATAAATACCTAGGCTGATCTAACATAAATAAAGAAAAGAACATAAAATAACAATATATATTCAGTCCTTAACCAGACACATAAATGATGTGGATAGACAAGAATCTTATGATAAATCTCGTGATTCAAAGAAAAATGAGGTAATAAATTTCACAACGGGAAAGGAAAGAGTAGTGCTGGCTTGCAGCTACCACGATGTTGGACATCAACCAGCACGGAAAAGTGAAGATTCAATAATTTAACAGTCATATATTTGTTTCAACTACTAATATCTTTATTTCTTTTTCCTACGATATTCATAGAACGCTTCCTGAGAAATAGATGAGATACTCTGGCAGTAAGATGGAGATAATCAGTCGAGAATCACAATTTTAATTTCATATATCCTGTCTTTAGTTCACATAACCTTATTATTATTATTATTATTATTATTATTATTATTATTATAAGTAGGATAATTATTATTATTATTATTATTATTATTATTATTATTATTATTATTATTATAAGTAGGACTAAAATGAGTATATAGCGTGCAATTTTAGTGATAGTGGGAGAACATACAAGGATGTGGTGAAACTTGAGGGTCAATCATTTTCATTACTTAGGCTTGACCATCCAGAGAGAGGGAGTAATTAGTGATGATCTTACCCATATGATTAGGGCGTATTGAATCAAGTGGAGAAGTGTTACGTGACTGCATATACCTTTGAAGTTAAACGAGTTTATGTCTCTAAGAAGGTCAGACTGCCATGATATATAGGACAATGCTGGGTAACCAAAAAGTAACATGTTCAAGGTTGAGTGCAAGGAAGATGCGAATGCTAAAAGATGGATGTATAATAAAACTAGACTAGGTCAAATTAGAAATGAACGGTCCGGGTAACTCTAGAAGTAGCTCCTATAGAAAATCGATTTAATGATTCGGGCACATCAATGTAGAACCCATAAGAGTGGTTTGGTTAATATCAAGGTAAAGAGGTAGACCTAAATATACTAGGTGATTTTTCTAGGACATAGATTTGGTGCGGTGTAACCAAGGATATTGTGTTGAACAAGGCGGAATGGAGAAATATGTTTCACATAGCCAATCTGAAGGAAGGAAAAGATTTGTTGAGTTGAGCAGATACATAAAACAAAACAAAAAATGCAAACTAAAGGATTAGGAATGTTAAACTATGTAAATTACCTGTACCACATTTCAAAATGTGATTAAAAATGTATACATTTACCTAATGTTTAAACATAAATAATTTCGATAGTCGTATGTCTTTATAACTGATAAAGTAAATGATACCGATAGTTCACTTCCCCGAGGAAAATCCAATTAAATATACTCATAAGTGCAATAAATGTCAAAAAATTTCAGAAGCAGGAGGCCATGTCATGAATAGTTTTGCCCAAGAAGTCCAATATAAGCACACGTAATAAGGTTTATTCGGTGGCATTCGAGGCTGGTAACACACAAAATTGTGGTGCTGGAATTTCTATGCAACTTTAGGGAACGATGATGTCACTTCATTTTGTAAAATATTTTAAAAAGTTGGGTCATTTGCCGATGTGAAAGAAAGATCTATTACATTTCCCAAGTTTTTCCAGTTCAATATATTCATTTCACTTCTTGAGGTAAATTATCTATGTAAAGGTCCTATGCTGCCATATCCAGCGGACCAAAATTAACTCTACATAAACATTATATTTACTCTCACAAGTTAATAATCCCCTAATAGGTAAAGAAATGTAGATATTGACCTCTCCGAATTTTGTATCTGACGAAGAGCCTGTTCCTGAATTCCTGTTTATTGCCAACCGTCAGATGGAGATAATCTAGTGCAAAATTATACAGAAACATATTTATTATGGTAAAGCAGGAATAACCATGACATCAATAAACATACTTTGTATCCACGCCTTTAATGAAAGTGGAGAATATTCGACATTTTCCATCAGTAGATGTTGTAGCCAGGAGAATCTATAAAAGAACCAAGTAAAAGCTCAAAAACATATTATTTATTCATATATGGGAGAAAAATTCATATATATATATATATAGAGAGAGAGAGAGAGGCAGGCTCCTGTGCACACTAAGTTTGCACACGTACTGGTGCACGCCAATTTTTTTTAAATATTAAAAAAATATTTTTTAGTTGATTGATATTTAAACATTTCAATGTACCCATATAAAAATATTCAGCTAAAACAAACTTTTTTTGCTATTTTTAAAAAATCGGTCAAACTTTCGCAGCTTTTAAAGAGCTTAAAAGCAGCGAAAATTTGACCGATTTTTTAAAAATAGCAAAAAAAGTTTTTTTAAGCTGAATTTTTTTATATGGGTTCCTCGAAATGTTTAAATATCACACAAAAAAAATCAGCTCAAAATATTTTTTTTACTATTTTAAAAAAATGATGTACAAACTTAATGTGCACTAGGAGCGTGGCTCTCTCTCTCTCTCTCTCTCTCTCTCTCTCTATATATATATATATATATATATATATATTAATAAAAAATATTTTTGAATTCATTTTTTTTTGTGTGATATATTTAAACATTTCAGGGAACTTCACAAAAACAAATCAGCTCAAGGCAATTTCTTTTGTTATTTTAAAAAATCGGTCAAACTAAGTCAACTTAAAAACTCAGATAGTTTGACCATTTTTTTTAAAATAACAAAAAAAAAAATTTGAACTGATTTTTTTTGTGGAATCCCTTGAAATGTTTAAACACCATAAAAAAAAATCAACTAAAATATATTTTTTTTACTATTTAAAAAAAATGGCCCGCATTTGTGGACCTCATATGTGGTATGTATGAGAGATTCTCTCTCTCTCTCTCTCTCTCTGTGTGTGTGTGTGTGTGTGTGTGTGTGTGTATTTCTTTGAGAAGTTAACTATAATTGTGTGTTTGTTTGACTACAAGGTTTGATCACTTTGTAATAAGATATGTATTTGTATTTTTTGCTTAAATAAAATAAACAATACTACTCAACTAATTTTATTTTGCAATAAGAATAAAAAGATCTAACGATAAAAAAAATTACTTTATGCTATATGTCATTTCGTCACCATTAAGAATTAGGTCGGTAGAGGCTATGGCCAAATTACAAAATATTCATCATTAGATAGCTTCAAACATTAAGTTGTAGCATTGTGCGTGGAACTATTCGATTAGAGTTATGTCAAATTTGTTTTTTGCACAATTCCCATGAAAAGAGTAGTATATCATAAAAGGTTGGATGTTATTTACTTGATATAAGTGGATTTCATGACAATTAGTATTTTATACAAATTTAACTCCAATTTTATGTAATTGTCAACTAATAGAAAATTTTGCACATTAAAAATATTTGGATACATATTTCTATAAAATTTGAATAACATGTTTCTTTTAGTCTTTCTATACGAGATTTGTAAAATACCCGCGTATCGCACGGGGTTAAAATCTAGTGTAGATAGATAGATAGAGAGAGAGAGAGAGAGAGAGAGAGAGAGAGAGAGAGAGAGAGAGAGAGAGAGAGAGAGAGAGAGAGAGAGAGAGAGAGAGAACTATTACGCGTATTTCAAAACTATTCATGGGTACTCTCCTCTTTTCACTCACTAGAGAATTTAACACGTGGAACACTTGATTAGGATGAACAATCAGTGTATGTTTCCAGATTTTGTTTGCTAACTTGAAAGATGTTAGCATATACCATTGCTACCATATCTTCTAACTTCGTTATTTATGAGCTGGAGCTCTTGTCTTACCAAAACGATACTCGATATTGTTATCAACTCAGATGAATATTCCCATAAGAAAGAGTTTTACTTCCTAAGAAATAGAAAATGGTACGCAGTACTAAAAAATTGGTGCTAATGAGCATAACAACAGCATATTCTTGAGACTACTCACAGGGCCAATCCTGAGATTCATAAAAATTGACAAGGCCCTCGTGTAAAAATTGTAAAATAGGCCCCCTTTTATGTGTATTGATATGAAAAATGGGACCTTAACATATAAGTAATAACAAATAGACCAGCGGAGCACCCTGTGCGATCGCTCACTTAGCACATTCTCAGGGCCGCCCCTGACTACTCATTAAATTCCTCATGTATGAGGCTGTCTTCAAAATTTCTTTGAACATATTTTGAGCAATAGTTTGGTGTAGAACCAAAAGAAAAGAAACACTTGACAAAAAAAAAAATAGAACTCTGCAAATTTAATATTCTAGACTATTGGGCTCAAAACCTGAATCCTTCATTTTATAGACTTTCCAGAGGAGAAAAATAAAGAAATGAGCTGTATCAAAATCCCTAATTCTTTGGTATAGAACTAAAATTCAGCTTCAGATGACATCAATAACTGTTTGGTTCCTTCAAAAATAATAGAATCCTTACATCTCAATACTAATGGGTCGGCTTCTTGATACATAGCTTTCTTTAGAAATCTCAAAGATGATGAGATAGATTTCTTGTTTGCACTTCTTAATCTTTTGGAGGGGGTTTCATTGACTGAGGGATATGATAAGAGGGAGTGGTTCTCGTTGTAACACCCTGTATATTAGAGCATTTAGAATTTAATTAATTCGGGTATTTTTTTTTTTAATTACATGTGTGCAATAATTTAATTAAATAAACTATTGTGTATTTATTAAATATTGATCGGTAGAGATTATGATTAATACTTATGGAATGAATTTACGAAGTGTCTAGTAAATAACAAGTGATAATTATCATACGTCGTAGTGAGTAATATCGATGGGACTATGTTATATCTCAACCGGGAGTGTTGTGTAGGCTATGTTAAGGTCGCGATAGGAAATGTATGTATAGTGACTCGGATGGCGATTTTGAGGTTACAGTTGATTCCGAATGGGCCAAAATAGGCGGAATAGAGTACCCGGGTGGATTAATTGGATCCAGGGACATTTTTAGATCAATCCGGCACTATGTAAGGGTATTTTGGTCATTTGGGAGTTTAGGATTGGCAAAACTCCGAACTTTATAGTTATATATCAGCCACTTGGATGTAGAGGCTAGGGTTACAATACTTAGGAGATAGGAGAGGCCATAAGAGAGGGTAGGAGAAGGGTTCTTAAGCAACCTACACCATTTTTCACCACCGTCGTCGTCGGAATCAAGAACGGAGCAAGAAGAAGACGCCTCTATCAACTAGCAACGAAAATCAGACCACTCAACCCTAATGCAAGTGTTTAAACTTGCAATTCTTTTGAGCACTTATAATACACATGATAGTGTAGGGTTAACATTGCTTTAAATATAATTTTTGGGATTTGTATAAGGAATCGATTTATGTTTTGGGGTAGAAATCATACTAGATATTATCCTTATATGATTGCGGTACAAAATCTGAGAATGAATGATTATACAAATGATGAGAAATCTGGGTTTTGTAATGAATAAACCTAAAAAGAACTGTATTAGGGTTAGTATTAAAGATGGAAGATTTTATCTTATTATTGTTGGATACTTTAAAAATTTGATGTTAAGTTTACGTTGGAATCTGTCCATATACATGTATTTGATGATTGGTTACTTTATATGGGAGTTTGAGAAGATCTCATGAAGGTTTAATGGATTAAAAATGGAGAAATAACATCTTTGGAGAAGGTGATCTCGTCAGGTATCGATCGATCAACCAATTTTGCCGATCAATCGACAGTTGCAGAAAGGGGATCTTTGTTTATTTATGTAGTTTTCTTTACCAATGATTATCGGGGACTTTGGTAATGGTTTATGGAGTCTATAAGGACTTGAGAATTACAGTAGACCTATAGTTAAAGCTTGGCTTAGCCATAATGAAGGTAAAAATGAGACTAGGGCCTACGAGGTTAAACGATCATGTTAAATGTCGGGAACTTAAACGGGTTACGGAAAGCGTAGATGATAACCCAAAATTGATACCACTAAAGTAGTGACGCATTAAAAACTGAAATTTCTTAAGGGGTAACTAGGACCCTTCGCATAGTGAGTGATACTCGGGAAAACAAGAAAATAATATGAAGTGTGAATCATTAGTACATTGGGTATTCGGGACATACGTAAAACGTATTGGATATATTTATAGATTGCGTGTATACCTATTATGTGCATTCTTATAGTAACACCCCATAATTCTGAGGATATAGGATTTAGTTAAGTTGGTGATTTAGCATTTACTTAAATCCGTGATTTGACATCTATTTAATTCAGAGAAATTATTTAATTTGGTGATTTAGAGTTTAAATTAATTCGGTTTATTTTAATTTCACACGTGCCGTACTTTGAGATGGAAATAAGATGATTTTATAAAGTGACTCGAATGACTATTTAGAGGTCTCGGTTGATTTCGGAAGGGTCAAAATCATCGAAATAGTATACCCAGGGGTATAGTTTGGGTCCCGGGACAATTTTAGGCCAAACTGGTACCGTAGGAGGGCATTTTCGTCATTTGAAAAAATAGGGTAAAGAGACCTATGAGTTTACAAAGCCTTTATCAGTATATAAATGGGAAAGGCTAGGGTTTGGAGGTTAGAAAACAAATGGAGGCCATTAGAAAAGGAGGAGATATTTTTTAAGCTTAAGGACGGATTCAAGTGACTCTTACACCACAAACATCATTGGAGAGTGGATTGAAGGGGAAGACCAACAAATCCATCATCAAATCACGAAATGAGACCTTCAATTAAGAGGCAAGTATTTATCTTGCATTTATATTAAGCATGTTATAATACCCTTGTATAATAGGGTTTGATTTACATGTTTTTGGAAGATTTATGTGAATTTTGGGTGGGTATAATCCATGAATTGAAGTAGGATTACATGTAGTGATATTTATTTATGTTTGTGACACGAAATCAGAGGGTGTGGAATGATTTATGTGAATGAAATATGGGTTCTTGAGAAACTAGGGATTGTTAGAGGATAATCGATTCTTGGATTAAATTCGGGATGAACTAATGATAAATTTACGTTGGAAATCATTCTTATGCATCTATGTAGTGATTAGTTATGTTGGTTTGAAATTTGGTGAAGTTTCATGGAGAATTGAGGAAGATATTGGGTTAAGAAATCGCAAAAACGTAAGGAAGAAGAGACCTACTATATTTCGAACCGATTCGGCCAGAGGCGAATCGATTCGGCCTCCTGGGCGAATTGATTCGGCTACCCAGAATTGGCCAGTTTTGCCTTTTTGATGTTGTTTCCTCTTGGAATGAATTTGTGGTGTTAATACTAGAATTAATTAAAGACTTAAGAGGAGGTCAGTAGGTATATGTCAAGACTGGATTTGATCTGAATGTGAGAAAGATTGGAATTTTAAACTGATGATAGTAAATGGGGTGAATTACAAATCGGAAATTTGGAATTTGGGCTTCGGGAAGAGTGGTCCATGGCCTAGGGCTATAACCAGTAGGGTACGGGTGTAATAACTACTGAATTAATATAAGGGGTAACTAAGGGGCCTTCGGGTAGAGAATAACGCTCGGGTAAAAATAATTGAGAAGTATAAACGTGAATAAATTGTACGGTGAGTATTCGAGAGATAAATACTACGTACTGGTGATTATTATACCTATACGGGTTATAATAGGTTGAGTGTATACCTATACGAATTTATTATAGGTCGCGTGTGTGCCTATATTGAATATACATATGGTTAGGCTATGTGTATACCTATTATGTGCTTTTGTGTATGTTAACATACCAACGCTACTTGCTATCACGGAAGTCCCGCGCAGTGGGCGATCTCACCTTGACGATTCCAATGAGGTCTGGATTTGTGTCCCAGAGCATAGTGCTGATAGTGGATAACTATGTGAGAGAAATAGTGATGCCGGTAAGTCGTTTGGGTACATTAGGTATGTGCACAACCCCAAAGACTTAGTACTATGTTCGCCTCCAATATGTGTGATTTAAATGATGGTTCGAGGAGACATTCTGAACCGATGGTCCATGATTAGGTACGAGAGGTACTTGAACTAATTGCAGAATACGCGAGATGCGGTATTATATATATATATATATATATATATATATATATATATATATATATAGTGTGTGTGACATATATATACTCATGGATGCTTAATCTTATTTATGTGTGATAGTAAGGAGACTAGATAGTGTATATCTAAACAATGTTAAATCTTACTTATGTGTGATAGTAAGGGGATTAGATAGTGTATATCTAAACAATGCTAAATCTTACTTATGTGTGATAGTACGGGGACTAGATAGTGTATATTTAAAACAATGCTTAATCTACTTAAGTGTAAACAGTAGAAAAGATAGATAGTGCAAATCTAAAGGAAAGTAAGGGTGAGAACTTCACATGAGGATCATAATAACAACGTAAGAGAATTGTTAATTATTAGTTGTTCGGTAACGTACTGTATGGGCGGTACGGAATACGTTGAGGAGGAACTTAACTAAAGGCTTGATGAGAATTTAGGGTATACTGTAGCATACTGTATGGGTGGTACTGGAGAGCTAGATTGGTGTATTGTCCATTAGATGCTTGATACCTAGTTAGATTGGGGTAGCTTGACTAGGTGGGACGTTAGGTGCGCACTATAGATGAGAAGTGAGAACTCAAGCGAGTGTACGCAGCCTAACATGTGTATCTAATAACTGTTCATTTAAACTGCAATTCAAATACCTGCTAAATGTTTTCAAATGATTTTTACTTGGGCTCTGACCCGTACTTACAAAAACTTTTTCCAAAAACTTTTAGGTGTCCAGCCACAGGGACGCCTAGTTTGATGATCTGTTCCAGGGATGCGTTGCTGCAACACATGTGGATGCTTGCAGGATTTGTACTTAGGCGCTTCGGTTACTTCATTTCTAGAGTAGAATGCAGTTCAATTATTTCAGTTGGGCATGTCGCCCCTTCAGTTATTTATTTTATGCACTTTATCAGACTTTGTATTTATGGACTCGGTTTGACTTCATTAGATGTTTAGTTGGATTTTATTTTGAGAACCGATAGTTTATTCGGTACCATTATTTTACTGCATGGATGGTTTGGTTATTGTGATTATTTCACTTGTTATTGTTTAATAAATAAAAAAAGGATAAAATTTGGCAGCGGTCTTTTTAAATACTAGGTGGTTAGTTAAATTTAAAAAGTTTTCGACAATGATGCTAAGAATGATCCACATGAGATTCCTGTTTTAATTGGATAAAGGATTGATCACCCGGTATTTAATTAGGCGGGGTGTCATATATGGTATCAGAGCATCAGGTTCTAGTGTCCATAGGATCTGTACAGTTTTTCACGTTTCAACTTAGCGTTTATGTTGGGATTGTTGTATTTTTTTACGTACGCGCATTTACGTTATTATGCTAATATAGATGTATGAACTGTGAACTCATTCAAATCGTTTTTAAATTTTCAGATGCCGCCTAAGAGAGGACGTCGGGCTAAGGCAGCAGTGAGGGATGAGGTGAGAGAGGCTCAGCAGGAGGTACCTCATCCACAACCACCACCGGGAATGGTGACAACCGCACAGGTGACAGAGATCGTGGCACAGGCAGTTCACGCAGCGATGAATGCAATGGCACGGCATTTTTCGCAGAATCAGCCACAGTCGTTAGTGGCACCCGACGATCAGGCCCATCTGGGGCCGTCCAATTGGCAGAGGGCAAGAGAAGCATTTCAAAAGGGTCACCCACCAGAGTTTCAGGGCGCTTCAGATGTAGTAGTGGTCAGTCAGTGGAAGAAGGACGTGCAGCGCAACCTGCGTATGACGGAGTGCAGTGACACTCGGAAACAGTTCTTGGCAACATTCAAGTTAATGGGCACAGCTTTGCAGTGGTGGGAGCCTGTGACCACCGAAGAGGAGAGAGATGTGATGAGCATAGGGGAGTTTTGGGTGCGATTTGACCGCAAGTATTTTCCGTCCGATATTCAGACAGAGATGCGTCGACAGTTTCTCAATGTGTCTCAAGGAGATAGGCACGTGGCTGAATACGAGGAAGAATTTACTCAGTTAGCAAATTTAGTGAAAGATGAGGTAAACACTGAAGAAAAGAGAACCGTAAGTTCATGGACGGGCTTACCTGGAAGATCCGACAGCACTTGTTGGGTACTCCGGCATTGGAGACATACGCGGATGTTGTTAATGCAGCGCTACTTCATTGCCAGAATCAGCGATTCCATATGAAGCATAGCAACAGAGTGAGTGGGTCCAATCAAACCGAAAAGGTGGATGGGAACGGTGCCCGTGGGACACAACAACAGTAGGAGTGGGATCTCCAGCAAGGGAACCAGGCCAAGAGGTTTAGGTTCGGGGGTTATCGATCCGAGAGTGTTGGATTCAAGCAGGGTCAGCATGGCCCTCAGCAGCAGCAGCATTATTTCGTTCCTCAGGGCCAAGGGAATGGCAGAGGAGGCCAACAAGGAGAGAAGCAGTGGTAGGGAGGATTTCCTGGGATATATTTCGTTTGTAGAGAGGTAGGCCATAAGAAGAAAGATTGCCAGAAACGAGGCGGGGGGCAACCACAGGATGAGGTTCTGGATGTACAACCATTGCAGCAAGTCACGGGTCAGTTCGGACACGAGGATTACGTTCAGGAGCCCATCGACCAGGCAATGCAGCTAGCACTTGAAGGTAAATGGTCTTTATTATCTTATGAGTACATAATAGATTTTTAATGACATGGGGGCATCACGATGTAAGATTATTAGCACTAGAATTCGCGAGTGAGTCGAATTTAGCAGGTACGTTGGTCGTAATAGCCTTATTGTGTCTATTTATGATTAATTACCGTGGGAGTAGGGAGGATTTGTGGTGTCGCCTACGAGTGAGAGGGTGTGAACACTAAGGGAATGGTTGCATTACGTGTTAGTTACTGCTTTCAAGAATTAAGAGAAATGAGTAGACTAACCTCCGAGTATCGACTGGTTAGCGATTGTTTAAGCAATGGTAGACGATCAGAATAGGACTTTGTGTTCGTTGTTCCAGGGTATGATTTATTTTGCTAGGTATCACCTAAAAGAGGGTCTAACCTATATATACGTGTATATATGTTATATTGTGTTGCATGATAGACTTATAAGAATATATTTGTATGGTTATATTTAATCCCGGTGAGTAGGGACGTTTACTGATGTGGTTCGGGGTAAATTGGCTTTTTATCGAGTAGAGAGATATAACTCGTGATCTATTTGGGCTAAGAAACTAGTGATAGTAAGAGCGGTGTGATATATGTTGTCTTGTGTAGCATGAGAGTGGATGAGTATACTTTTATATCAAGAGACAAGGATTTAGGGGGTAAGTGCTATGAACTGAGGGCCTAACGGATCTCGACGACCGGCAATGTTAAGTAGTAGTGTATCGGGGGGATTCCTTTTTTGGATTTCTCTTTGCGAGACGTCCCACGCATGAAACTTCGCACAACGTTAGAAGTGGGGAGATGTTTGGCCATTAGGACATGAGTTTAGTACCATAGTTATGGTTCGCTTATGCAGTTATATCTAAGGGATGATAACTATGTTATAAATTAAGGCTAGTGGAGCCGGATAACAATGGTACGGTTATGCACGGGTATAGGGTGTATGGGCTCCCTGGATAGTTGAATTCTTTCCAATATAATCCGCGATTAAGGAAAATAGAAGTATGTGGTGATCGTTAGAGTACGTGATTCAGGTAGCATAGAAAAGTACTAGTCTTATTCGAACTTAAGGGGGGAAATATGTAACACCCCGAAATTCTGAGGATATAGGATTTAGATAAATTGGTGATTTAGCATTTATTTAAATCGGTGATTTGGGATTTATTTAATTCAGAGAAATTATTTAATTTGGTGATTTAGAGTTTAAATTAATTCGGTTTATATTATTCAAGCGTGTTGTACTTTGAGGTGGAAATAAGATGATTTTATAAAGTGACTCGGATGACTATTTAGAGGTCACGATTGATTCCGGAAGGGTCAAAATAATATACCAAGGGTATAGTTTGGGTCCCGGGAAAATATTAGGCAAAACCAGCACCGTAAGAGGGTATTTTGGTCATTTGGAGAAATAAGGTAACACCTACGAGTTTACAAAGCCTTTATCAGTATATAGATGGGAGAGGCTAGGGTTTGGAGGTTAGGAAACAAAATGAGGCCATTAGAGAAGGAGGAGCCATTTTTGAAGCTTAAGGAAGGATTCAAGTGATTCTTGCACCACAAACATCATTGGAGAGTGGATTAAAGAGGAAGACCAGCAAATCCATCATCAAATCGCGAAATCAGACCTTCAATTAAAAGGCAAGTATTTATCTTGAGTTTATATTAAGCATGTTATAATACCCATGTAGAATAGGGTTCGATTTACATGTTTTTGGAAGATTTATATGAATTTTGGGTGGGTATACTCCTTGAATTGAAGTAGGATTGCATGTAGTGATATTTATTTATGTCGGTGACACGAAATCAGACGGTTTGGAAGAATTTATGTGAATGAAAATTAAAAGATGTGAAGAACATGAGAAACTAGGGTTTTTATATATTGTTAGAGGATAATCGATTCTTGGATTAAATTCGGGATGAATTAATGATTAATTTATATTGGAAATCATTCATATGCATCTATGTAGTGATTAGTTATGTTGGTTTGAAATTTGGTGAAGTTTCATGGAGAATTGAGGAAGATATTGGGTTAATAAATCGCAAAAACGTAAGGAAGAAAAAACCTGCTACATTTCGAATCGATTCGGTTACCCAGAATTGGCCATTTTGCCTTTTTTATGTTGTTTCCTTTTGGGATGAATTATGAGGAACTCAATTGTTAATCCTATAATTAATTAAAGACTTAGAGGAGGTCAGTAGGTATACGTCAAGACTGGATTAGATTTGAATGTGAGTAAGATTGGAATTTTAAACCGACGATAGTAAATGGAGTGAATTACAAATCGGAAATTTGGAATTTGAGCTTCGAGAAGAGTGGTCCATGACCTAGGGCTATAACCATTAGGCTATGAGTGTAATAACTACTGAATTCATATAAGGGGTAACTAGGGGTCCTTCGGGTAGAGAATAACGCTCGGGTAAAAATAATTGAGAAGTATAAATGTGAATAAATTGTACGGTGAGTATTCAAGAGATAAATACTACGTACCGGTGATTAGTATAGGTGAAAGTATACCTATACGGGTTATAATAGGTTGAGTGTATATCTATACGAATTTATTATAGGTCGTGTGTGTGCCTATATTAAATATACATATGGTTAGGATGTGTGTATACCTATTATGTGCTTTTGTTTATGTTAACATACCTACACTACTTACTATCATGGAAGTCCCATGTAGTGGGCGATCACACCTTGACGATTCCAGTGAGATCTGGATTTGTGCCCCAGAGCAAATGCTAATAGTGGGTAACTATGTGAGAGAAATAGTGATGTCGGTAAGTCGTTTGGGTACGTTAGGTATGTGCGCAGCCCCAAAGACTTGCTACTATATTCGCCTCCAATATGTGGGATTTCATTGATGGTTCGAGGAGACATTTCGAACCGATAGTCCATGATTAGGTACGAGAGGTACTTGGACTGATAGCAAAGTAAGCGAGTGCGCATCGTTACGACCAATCTAAGAGATGCGGTGTTATGTATATATATATAGTGTGACATATATATACTCATGGATGCTTAATCTTATTTATGTGCGATAGCAAGGAGACTAGATAGTGTATATCTAAACAATGTTAAATCTTACTTATGTGTGATCAGTAAGGGGACTAAATAGTGTATATCTAAACAATATTAAATCTTACTTATGTGTGATAGTACGGGGACTATATAGTGTATATGTAAAACAATGCTTAATCTACTGAAGTGTAAATAGTAGAAAAGATAGATAGTGTAAATCTAAAGGAAAGCAAGGGTGAGAACTTCACACGAGGATCATAATAATAACGTAAGAGAATTGTTAATTATTAGTTGTTCGGTAACGTACTGTATGGGCGGTACGGAATACGTTGAGGAGGAACTTAACTAAAGGCTTGATGAGAATTTAGGGTATACTGTAGCATACTATATGGGTGGTACGGGAGAGCTAGACTGATGTATTGTCCATTAGATGCTTGATACCTAGTTAGATTGGGGTAGCTTGACTAGGTGGGACGTTAGGTGCGCACTATAGATGAGAGGTGAGAACTCAAGCGAGTGTACGCAGCCTAACATGTGTATCTAATAACTGTTCATTTAAACTGCAATTCAAATACCTGCTAAATGTTTTCAAATGGTTTTTACTTGGGCTCTGACCCGTACTTACAAAAACTTTTTCCAAAACCTTTTAGGTGTCCAGCCACAGGGACGCCTAGTTTGATGATATGTTCCAGGGATGCGTCGTTGCAGCACATGTGGATGCTTGCAGGATTTGGACTTAGACGCTTCGATTTCTTCATTTTTAGAGTGGAACGCAGTTCAGTTATTTCAGTTGGGAACAATGCTTAAAAAGGCAAAAGGCGAGGCGAGGCGTTTTAGTCGCGGAGAGGCGAGGCGTAAGCCTCGAGGCGTTTGAGGGGTAAGCCTCACCGAAAAGAAAAAAAGAGCAAAATAATATTAAAAAAATACTAATAAAACCATAAAAATAAAATAACAAAGAAATATAAAATAAAACTACAAAAAAAAACATCCTTGAGGACTTTCTCACATATTTTGACATTTTTTTGTTCCCCCGAGATAATGTTTTAAAAAAAAGTAATTTGAGAAAATCAATTTTAACATATTAGTTATTTTACAATATGACAATAAATTAATCAATGCAAAATCATATTGGCAATATCATTTTTTTAGCTTCATTCACATATTGGTTATTTTATAATATGACAGTAAATTAATCAATGCAACTTAACAAGCATTTATTAAAAAACATTGATTTTCAAGCTAAGATTAAAAAACAACAATTTTATTAAAAAACTAATAAAACATATCAACCTAAGTTTATTAAAAAAAAATAGCAACCTTTAAAATATATTAGTTTCTTAATATATACATTTATTTCAAACAAAATCAAATTGACAAAATCAGTTTTTTAAGTTTCATTAACATATTGGTTATTTTTTAAAAATTTCTCTCAAGTTACAATAGTAAATAGTATAAAGATTTTTTTTTTCGCGCCTCAGCAGAAAGGCGTGAGGCGCACCGAGGCATAAGCCTCGAGGTGCATTGAGGCGTAAGCCTCAAATTCAACCCTGAGGCTTAAGCCTCGAGGCATTTTTTGCCCGCCTCGCCTCGAGGCGTAAGCCTCAAACGTCTTTTTAAACATTGGTTGGGCATATCATCCCTTCATTTATTTATTTTATGCACTTTATCAAACTTTGTATCTATGGACTCAATTTGACTTCATTAGATGTTTAGTTGGATTTTATTTTGAGAACCGATAGTTTCTTCGGTACCATTTTATTTCATATATTTATCTGGTGTTTAGTTCAAATTATTTTACTGCATGGATGGTTTGGTTATTGTGATTATTTCACTTGTTATTGTTTAATTAAAAAAAGGATAAAATTTGGTATCAGTCTTTTTGAATACTTGGTGGTTAGTTAAATTTAAAAAGTTTTCGACAGTGATGCTAAGAATGATCTACATGAGACTCCTGTTTTAATTGGATGAAGGACTGATCACCCGATATTTAATTAGGCGGGGTGTCACACTTATGAGTGTGAGCATACCTACGTTGCCTGCTATCACGGGAGGTTACGCGCAGAGGGCGATCCCACCTTGGCGATGCCAGCAAAGTCTGGATATCGGAATAGCGCACCGTTCATGGCCACGCGAAGCTAGCGAGGAGGGCTACAACTTCCGTGAAATGTCGGGCCAGGTACCCAAGCTATGAAAAGACTAAAATGCCCCAGAACATAGAACTTAGGGCATGATCACTATTTAAGTGTACGATAGTGTGACCAGTCATTTGGGAACGTTAGGTATGTTCATAACACAAAGGCTTAGGACTATGTTTGCCTCCATTATGTGATTATTTGATTTATAGTTCGACGGTGATTTCGAACCGATAGTACTTGATTTGGTACGTGAGGTACATGAACTCAATAGCAGAGTATGCATGCATCGCGGTTCTCGTTTCAGGGATGCTGTAGTTGTATAGACAGATAGCATGGCATATATATACACGTGTGATTTGTTCTACTCTTGTGTGGTAGTAGAAGATATAGATAGTGTATATCTAAAGTAACTTCAGTAAGAAAATTTTGACTAATCTGTCAAATATAATATTCGACTAATATTGATTATGGTTTTACAACAGCATATCGTATGTGCGGTACGGGTGAGCTAAGTATGTTAGTGGTTAAATAAATGCTTATTGGGACTAGTTAGGCGGGATAGGATAACTAGGTGGGTTCAGTAAGAGACGTTAGGGGTACACTATAGTTGAGAGATGAGAAGCTCAAGGGAGTACACGTGAAACTAACGCGTTTATAATAACCGTTCTTACTGCATTTTAAATGCTTGCTAAATATTTTTCAAAGGTTTTGGGCTCCGACCCGTATCAAATCTATTTTCAAAACTTTTAGGCGTCCAGCCACAGGGACGCCAGACATGAAAATTCATTCCAGAGATGCATAGATGCAGCACTTGTGAAGGAATGCAGGACTTGAGTAGATGCTTCGATCATTTCATTCCTAGTCTATCATTCATATTCAGTTATTTCAGTTGGGCATGTTGCCCGTTCAGTTTAGACTTTTAGTTGGATTTATTCTTTTTAGTTCAGACTCTGTATTTAGATTCATTTCATTTCAGTTAGATTTATGATTTGGATGTTGGATTTGGAACCGATGGTTTATTCGGCATTTATTTACTTGTTTATTTTATCCTGCGATGTGTAGACTTCAGTTATTGTGAAAATGGTTTATATTATTTTTATTTCCGCACATTTATTATATGTTAATGAAAGATAAAATTTGGCACTAGCTTATTTTTAACTTAGGTGGTTAGTAATTTAAAAAGGTTTTCGACAGTGATGCTAAGAATGAAATGAGATTCCTGTTTATTTTGGTAGAGGACTGATCACACGTTATTCTAGAATAGGCAGAGTGTCATACTCGTGCAAATCTTACTCGTTATTTCTTCAATTTCCCCTCGTTTTGAACATTTTTCTCCACATAAATTCAAATGGTCTATCAGCATTCCTTATAAATAACAAGTTTTTAATTGGCTTGTTGCTCATGGAAGATCAAATGCCTGTGGCTGTATTCAAAGGAAGTTGAAAGATTGGAGATTATCTCCTAATTGTTGTTCTCTGTGTTTCTTGAATAACGAAACCATATGGATCATTTATTCCTTCATTGGCCAATAGCTTCTTTTTCATGGAATAAGGTAATGTGGGAGTTTGAAATCCAATATGCTCTTCACCATAGTTGTCAAAATCGTACGATTCGCGATTCGAATCATACGATTCGATTGGATTCACACATAAAACGATTCGAATCGAGTTGAGAATCGCAATTGTCTAAAGAATCGGACCGAATCGGCGATTCACGATTCGAATCTTCCGATTCGGGTTCGATTCAAATCTGATTCCCAATTCGGGTCTGATTCACCTTTTTTTTTCTTTTTTTTTTGTTATAAAACTTTTGTATTTGTTATAAAATCTGAAGAAGGAATATTTTTTTGTTGCTTTAAATTAATATTAAGACTGTTTTAAATTAATATTGTTTTATAGTTAATCTTAGTATTTGTTTTATTGTTTTAAATTAATATGGTTTACTGTTTTAAATTAATTTTGTTGTAATTTTGTAGGTTGGTTTAAATTAATATTGTTAATCTTAGTAAGTACGCTGTTTAAAATTTTTGGAAGTATTTGTTTTACAGTTTTACTATTTTAAATTAACCTTAGTATTTATTTTATTGTTTTAAATTAATATGTAGGATGTTTTAAATTAATATGTAGGCTGTTTTATGATATATTTTTGTTTTTACATTTTTAAGCTTAAAATGAATGAGAACATGTGCTACGGTTAATTTTTGTGATATATTTTGGTATATTATCATGTGCTATGATTAGTTTTTTGTCATATTACGCTTAATTACCAATTCTATAGTGTTAAATCCCATTTACGTATGTTTTACTACGTTTTTATCATTTGGTTCCGATTCGACCGATTCAATTCACGATTCGATTCACGATTCGCGATTCGGGGGGTAAACGATTCACGATACGATTCGCGATTTGACAACTATGCTCTTCCTTCACCAACATGCCTTGGATATTTTCTCCATCGAATATGTGAAGCATGGAAAGCAAGAAAAGAAAGGGTTACATTTGGAGGTGTGTGGTCTTGGCTTTGTTTTGGCACATTTGGGGTAAAAAAAATTATCGTATTTTTGTAGGTAGAAAAGTGGAGAAAGAGAGCCTGTGGGAATGAATCAAATTCTCATCGACTTTTGGGCTTCTCTGGTAAAGGAGTGTGCAAAAATTCCTCTCTTCGTTGAATTATTTATGAAACAATTGTTATAGAGATGAACAATGATATTGTTATAAGCCCTCTTTCAATTGTATAGGGCTGTTTTTATACCTCCCTGGGAGGACATATCCTCTTTTACAACACCGATTTTTTTAATGAAATTTTGTTTTCCAGCAAAAAAAAAAAAATGATCCAACAAGCATCCAAATTGCCTGGGTACAGAACATTCTTTACACGCATAGACAGATAAAAAAAAAAAAAGTTCTGACTGAAAACCCGTACTGACAAGGCAGCGATGTTGTAGCTCATGAGTGTTGGAAAGGAGCAGGAATTGAGCATTGGTCCTTTGTTAAAAATAGGAAATGAATGCATGACATCATTTTGCAAGTGACGTCATTTCATATCTATAGAGAGAGAAAGAGAAAGAGATACATATGTTTGTGTGTGTGTGTGTGTGTGTGTGTACGTGCAAATTAAGAAAAATGCGAACGTACGCACATTATTAGGATGCCAAGCAACACTTGTCACAGAAGAATTGTGCCTCTTCCTGATAAGCTTACTGACCCACCTGAAGAAAGGAGTGCCACATATACATCAGCTGAAATTACAAAAATTTGTGTGAAACGGAAGATAAACTTTCCATCACTGAACCATTCAATTAGATTAAGCCACATCACAATGGAGGAAATATTTTTAAACATTTTTCCCTTTTCAGTAGGAAATATTAAATAACATTAAAAGAAGTCAAGAGGGCGCAATCCTGTCTACGATGTATATGAATAAAAAAAGGACAAACTCCCCAAAGCCTATAAAATAATTCTTGTAAAAAAAAAAAACTCTTAAAGCAACAAAACCAAGTTGAAATTCTTAGGAACTCAGTGTGATTGTAACTCAGGCATCCATCTCCCAACTAAGTGCAATTAGAACACTCGGGCACAAAATAAGACAAGACTGAAGTATAAAAAGATGGAGAATCAACTCAGTTACAATTTCATTAACATTATAATGGCTGATGCATGCGACAATGGATTGGAGCGAGGAATGTGATCTTTTTAAACAGCAATTTTTAATTCTAATTTGTATTTCAATTTAATGCTTTGTTAGTATTAGAATAAGGAATATTGTAGTGAATATTCATTTAGGGGTAGTTTAGACAACATAGCTATTAGGTTAGTTGGAGCCCAAGTAATGGAACTCTTATTGATGGAAATGAGCCATTTTTAGGGTTTTATTGTATTTTTGTTATTTTATTTTATTTTATTTTGTCATTGTATTTCTTTTTGTTTTGTATTTAGAAGTAGGAGTAGCAAACGGCTAGTAAGGGTATTGTTATAATTAGAAGATTAGCTTAAAGCCTAAGCTACTCCTCCCCTTTAAATATCCCCTTGTATTCCTCATTTGACGACACTCTCCATTTTGAATATAAGATATTTCTTGATTCTATCTCTAAAAGTTAGGGTTTGGTTTATTTTCTTGGCCATTGACGTGTAGTTTGCGTCAAATTGGTATCAGAGTTGCGTTTGTTCTTGGTGTTCGTCGTGGTGCATGAAGTGGGTATCTTGTTGTGATTCCAACACGGGCAACTCTTCAATTGGTTGATTGATAAATGTCCAAATGAAAATCGGATGGATGGAAACCCTAAATTCCATCACAGCTAAAAGGGGGGGATACCAATCCTTTTAGCCTCCTCCACCACCACCTTCCTCCACCTCCACCTCCTACCGCCACACAACCACCCCTTCTTCTATGGCCACACCATCTCTTCCCCCACTAAAAACCTTCGCAACCCCTACTGCCCCGCCCAAAGAAACCCTAACCCTAACTGTCCAAACCCTACCCCACTGGCCTAAAACCCCTAACAAAAATCCCAGTAACCCCCCTAGCCACCGCCGACCAAACCCTAGCCCCTCGGCCACCCCCACCCCACTGCCGTCAGCCTTCGACCATTCCCCTTACCCCTGATCTGACTTGCCACCCCTTCAAACCCATTCCAACCCTTCCTTTCCTTCTTCCGCCCAAATACCAGCCTTCAACACCCCTGTTTAACCCCACTGACCAGCCCTATTGTCCCTACACAACCCCTGCCACTTCAAACCAACCCCGCTGCCCGCCCTCCTCCACCTCTTTAAACCCCACCGACAACTCCTAACCCTAAACCCTTCCCTATTTTACCCCTAATCTGCCCCACCCTTATTTTTACCCTATTTTCCCCTTTTCCTCGCTCATTTATGCAAACCACAATCAAATTCAACAAAAATGAGCTTCCCTACTCCGATCTAATCCCTCACCCCCTATTTCACCTAAATCCAATCAAAATTGGTCTTAAGGCCTATGTGTGACACAATATATGACTTTCATAAAAATGCGTCCCACTAGGGGCTATTTTCGATTATTTGCCATTTTGGGTCAGACTTTCCGGAATATTATCGTCTTCAGTCTGCTTGTTTCGCCATCATACTCGCAAAGGTGTGGTAGCCAGAGTTCCGGTCCGGTCAAATTCAAGGGTCCATCACACCAAATAGAAACCATGTACTTGTAGTGTCGAGAAGGCGGATATGGTCATCAGTTTTTGATTGCTTGGATTTCAAAGGACATTGTCGGGATTTGGATTTATTAGACCCATTATTGATGTGGTTCATACACATGGGACTAATTCCTATTGGGTTGCCTACTTTTGATTGGTTTTGATTGGGTCCGAAGCTTTTTCGAGATTTAAATCATGTAGCATTGATGAGTCCTCTGTTCTAAAAGGCCCGCCTAGGCTTGAGAGAAACACATCGCCTACGCCTTATTACGCCTTATTCTTGGTAAAAGGCTCAAGGCAAACTTTTTTTTAAAAACAAATGATTAGTTAACAAATATTGGTTATGGAGCATGAATAAGAGAAAGATGGCTACCAAACATATGGATATATTTTCAAAATTCAAGGTATGTACTATTTTATTATATTATTAGCCTTGGAATAATTAAAATAATAAAAAAAGAAAAAACGCCTTTTTACGCCTAGGCTTTGCCTAGGCGTGCCTAGGCTCCTAAGGCTTGAGGCTTGACCTCTACGCGTCGACCACGCTTCGCGCCTTTTAGAACCTTGGATGAGTCACACTCCAAGCTCGAGGACGAGCTTTTTCGAAGATGGGGAGAATGATGTGTTTGGTGATCCATAGCGACACGTGGCACGTGATTGTGCTCCCGAGAGAAGACTATCTTTTTTTATTTTTTAGTTTAGGGTTTATTGTCATTTTCTTTTATTTTTAGCCTTTAATTAGTCTCCAAGCATGTTTGGAGTTAATTAGTCATTTATAGTTATTAGCAAGGTTCTAAAAAACGCGGGGCGTGATCGAGGCGTGGAGGCCAAGCCTTAAGCCTTAGAAGCCTAGGCGGGCCTTGGCGTAAAAAGGCGTGAAAAGGCGTTTAGGCCTTTTTAATATATTTTAATATTTTTTAACCATAACAAGGCTATTAAAATACTAAACTTGTACATATCCTAAAAATATGTCTGAATATTTGCAAATAAAAATACTATTTGATTATTTTGGATGAGATAATGGTCCGGTTTGTAAAAAAATCTTTAAAAGGCGATATTGTTTCACTAAAGCATTGTTGTTTTTAGAGAAAAAGTACACCTTAAGGGTTTTACCAAGAATAAGGCGTCAAAATCTTAAGGCGGGGCGTTTCTCCCAAGCCTCAAGCCTAGGCGTGCCTAGGCGGAGCCTAGGCGGGTTTTTTAGAACAGTGGTTATTAGTTTCCCTTTTTAGTCTTTTTGGGTCTTAGCTTGGTTAGCAAGCTAATCTCTCCTATAAATAGGCCCTTGGCCCTCATTTGTAATCACACTTGAATATTGAAAAACAGAAGAGAGAGAGAAAGAGAGAGAGAAACTATTTTTCTTAGTTTAGACTTACTTGGTATAGTGTAGTTAGTAGTTGGTGTTTGGTGTATCGGTGTGTTCTTATCAAATCGTACACTACAATCCAATGGCTCTAAGAATATTCAAACAACTATACGAAGAGATTCAAAAATAAATGGAAGAGTTAGTATAAACACAACAAGAAATCAAAGCCTTCCTCATCTCATCCAAATTCCAAAACCCTAGCTCGTACCCTACCCTCCACACCTTCTACCCCTACCCTAACCCCCTAGCAGCCCCCACCCATGTCTCGCCCCCTTTTCTCCACCCCGTTGTCCCGAACACCCCCGCCCCTGCCGCCCTCCCTCCACCTGCCCCTCCAAACCCCAAAAAAAACATGCCGACCTCCCTAGCAAGCCCCCTGCTACTGCCACTCTAAGTCCACCCCCCCCCCCCCCCGACCCCACCCGAACCCAAACCCAACTCCCTCCTGACCGCCGACCACCCCAGGTGGCTGCGGACCCCTCTCAACCCCGAAAACCTAGGATTTTACCCTAGCTCTGCTCGGAAACCACCTGGGCAAAAAAATTCAACCCCAACACCTTCTAGATGCCCCGAAATGTTATTTTTGACTCAGGAGAAAGCATTTAGGGCTGGTATGCGAGAGAAGATGAAGAAGAAAAGAAGAAAATTTGTGGGAAGTGCACTCCTCAACTTTCAAAAATTAATTTTTGGCCCCGACAAGTTTTTTGCACTTTTTTTTTTGGGGGGGGGGGGGAGGGGGAATTTCCTCACGAGCCCCCAATTATTTTTGAACACTCAAGGACGAGCTTGGTTTTAAGAGGGGGAGGGTGATGAAAATGGGCCGTTTTTAGGGTTTTATTGCATTTTATTGTATTTTTGTTATTTTATTTTGTCATTGTATTTCTTTTTGTTTAGTATTTAGAGGTACGAGTAGCAAAAGGCTAGTAAGCGCATTGTTGTAATTAAAGGATGAGCTTAGAGCCTAAGCTACTCCTCCCCTTTAAATACCCCCTTATATTCCTCATTTGAGAACACTCTCCATTTTTTAATATAAGAAATCTCTTTATTCTCTCTCTAATAGTTAGGGTTTGGTTTATTTTCTTGGCCGTTGACGTGTAGTTTATGTCACTTGTATATCCTTGAATGCCTTCATACGTCATTAGCTATTACTTGAATTATATTGAAGTGGATTGAAAGAATGAAACCATTTATCATGAGTTCACATTCGGATTCAAATTAGGGCTACAACTTAGAATAACCTATTGTCCATCAGAGTGAGTTATTCGATAAATATTCCAGAAAATGAAGGGTTTTCAGTCGTAACTACGGAGACAATGATCAAACTTCTGACAAGGATTTGTTGTGAGGGCTCGATTCAGTCCCATGGATCAGTAGCAAGGTTACCTGGCAGGTATACGGATTGGACGATACGTGGAAAGGGATCGGGAACGGGAATGGGGAACATTACTTGTTACGGAGCCTATTAGGAACGAATTACGTTTAACCGGAACACGGAACGCATTTAAGAATCGCATATTTGTAGCATGCATGTGTATATTATAGCTAAAATGCAATTTACTAATATCTTAACATTTATACTCACTTATTTGTAAGTACAATTATTTAATGTTAAGTTATTTTGGCAGACCAACTATCCAGCACAAATAGTTGAGATGCAACAATTTTTATTTCCCCCGTTACAAGGAAAATAATATATGTATGTTAAAAAAAAAAGTCAAATAGTAACACAAACTCAATTAGACTTTTTTACTTAAGTACATGTAAGATTTTTTTTTACTACACAGCTTTTACTAAAGAATGTGTTAGTGCAGTAGCCCACATCGATATTTACTCTAAAGCTACTTGTCCTTAATATAAATAAACAAATTACTCAAAGTAGTGAGAAGCAAAGCCATTATTATTTAAAGGTTAACTAAGTTATTGTTGGATACAAAGGATAAAAACATCCCAAAACCTTTTAAACTCTGGCACCAAATTAATTTCCCTTAAAGCAAGAAGAATTACTAAGTGGTTGGCAGCTGTCATCTGATTCCAAGGCTGATTATCAGTTACCAAAAATATGAAATACGTTGCTTTGTTTCCCAGACTAAATTATCATTACCCACAATATTAAAGACTTTGTTACCTCTTTTATTTCATTTCCCAGACTGATTACCAATTACCAGAAAGAAATTGTATACCTATTTCCTTAGGGTCCTTTTGGATGCGCGGAATTGGAATTGAAAGTGAATTGGAATTCTAATTCTATGGAACAAATTCTAATTCCATGGTGTTATAAGTCAATTGTTTGGTTCAAGTATAAAATTCATTTGGAATTCTAGTAGATTTCGAATTCACTTGTTTGTCATTTCTAATATATCTATACATCTATTTAATAGTTGTCAAAGGCGAAAGGTGCCAAGGTCCCCGTGGAGCCTAGCGCAAGGCGAAGCACGCACCTAATCGAAGTGAGGCGCAAAGTCTATAAATATATATAAAGTTGTATATTTATAATAATAAGATCATTTATGATCTAAAATTTAAAATATATAGCATATATTACTATTATACACGATAATTAAGAGACACATCATAACAAGATAGGGCTTATACCACCATATGAAAAAATATATACATATATTTAACTATTGAATTCATTAAACAATTTAATTATCCAATAATCAACAAAAGAATATATATTGATATATATGAAAAAAGATACTCCAATGAGTGGAAATAAAAATCAAAATCAACATATAAATTGTTCTATAATGCAACACTCTTGGAGTTTAATTTTGTTTGTTTCTTTTGCCTAAGTATGAAATAATGAGAAAGACAAAGTTCCACTAGGAATGAAGGACTTACTTTGGTTAGTTTTGGATTGAGGAATCATCTAATCTTCCATATTATATTGGAAAATATGTAAAATCAGCATATCAATTGATTCATTCTTGTATTCGGAGTGTTGTCTAAAAAAATTTTACGAGGCGTGTTTGGGCCATGCCTTGAGCTTGGAGCCTAGGGGCACAAGGCACGCCTTATTGATGGAGCCTTACCTGGGTGAGGCAAGGCGCCAATGTTGAGCCTAGGTAAGCCTGGAGCCTAGGCGCACCTTTAACGACAATGATCTATTTGTATATGAAATTGTTGATTACACTCTATATATATATATACACATATATACAACCAGTGTTTTAAATAGCTCGCTATTGCCTTTTGCGATGGGAAAAGGCAACGCAAATGGGTCTGCTATCTGGGATGTTGCTGTTGCGTGTGCTATTGGGCACAACTTGGTGCGATTTAGCTCAAAAGTGCGCAAACCTGCATTATAGCCGCGCGATGCATGTTTTTTTTAAAACCCTCTGGCTTACCAAAGCGGCGTCGTTTTGGTAAGTACAAAGGTTTAAAAAAAACGCGGACACTTCCTCATTCACTTTTGACAACCCCAATCTAAAAAAAAAACATCTTTATTATAGTTTTTACAACCCCAACTTAACAAAACCCTTCCTCAATCACTTTTAACAGCCCCGATCTTGAAAATAAAATAAAAAACTCATTAGTAGTGCTCCGGACTCTTCCTTCCACAATTTGGCAGGCCCGATCCAATTTTGGTAAGAATTTATACAATTCTTTTTATTTATGTTTGACAATTTTTGAAAAAATGTTGTGGCACTTTATGACTTTACGACTATATTTGAAATGATTTGGAGTGATTGTTTGAGCTTATTTATTTATTTATATTTGTTACATGTTTTTCAAATTAAAAATCTGGAATGCGCGGATTGCTTGTGCGATACGCGATGCTATTTGCGCGACACGATTTTGGAACCAAAACGCGACACCCTGCGCGACCGCGATTTAAAACATTGTATACAACCAACGATTAAGAGTTATGTATACCTACACATATATATGTATGTATACCTACACACATATAGGTATCGGATTAAGAGTTATACATATATTCAAAAAAGGATTAAGAGTTATGTATACCTACACACACACACACACACACACACACACACATATATGTATACCTACACACATATATGTATCGGATTAAGATTTATACATATATTCAAATAAGGATTAAGAGTTATGTATACACACACACACATATATATATATATATAATAATGCTCTTGTGCGGACCAGTCCGCATTTTAAGAATGCGGACCAGACATGTGTCACCTGACGGTGAGCCTAAAAATTATCGGCTAAATTATAGGCACTCTCTCTCTTCTCTGGGTTCACTGCCAGGTGACACGTGTCTGGTCCGCACTCTTAAAATGCGGACTGGTCCGCACAAGAGCAGTACTGTATATATATATAGGGAGTCTCCTGTAAGGACTCCTTATAGTGCAGACTTCGGTACATACCATTTTTTTTAAATAGTAAAAAATAATTTTTTTTATGAAACTTCATGAATATGATCTCCATAGTGAGAAAGAAGATCATTTCCAAGTTTTCTCATCACAAAATTCAATCAAAAAGTGGATGAGATGAGGTGATAAGCAAAAAAATGGTATAAATATGCATTTTCGACCGTTGAAATTTTGGTCATCATCTCACCCACTTTTTAATTGAATCTTTTGATGAAACTTCATGGATATGATCTCGATAGTGAGAAGATCATAATCATGAAGTTTCATCAAAAAGTGGATGAGATGATCGTCAAAATTTCAACAGACGAAAATGCATATTTATACCATTTTTTTGCATATCGAGTCATCTCACCCACTTTTTGATTGAATTTTTTGATTAAAAAAATTGGAGATGATCTTCTCAGTGTGGAGATCATATAATCCATGAAGTTCATCAAAAAAAAAAAAATTTACTATTTTAAAAAAAAGGTACGTACCGGAGTCTACACCATAAGGAGTCCTTACAGAAGACTCCCTATATATATACACACACAAACACACAACAAGAGAGGAGAGAGAGAAAGCAGGAGCTACAACTGTTGGAGAGGATCTGCGGAGCCGACAAGTTGTTGGAGAGAGAGAATGAGAGAGAAGTGAGAGGAGAGAGAGGTTTTGTGTGTTTGTGTTTTAGTGTGTGCCCAATTATAGTTGATTTGGTTTTCAAATTATCAACATAAGTTATAGAATTCAGATTATAGAATTGGGCCCTATGAAATTATAAATAAATCCCAAATCCATGGACTTCTGCATGCACCAAACAATATAAGGGACTGTTTGGCAGCCCAATTCCAAGCCTTACAATTGAAATTAGGAGGCCCAATTGCAATTATATTGTTTGGTGCATACATATATTCAAACATCCATAGGAAGCCGAATTCCAATTATATTGTTTGGTGCATACAAATATTAAAACAATGAATTGGAAGCCAATTACAATTCTATTGTTTAGTGCATACATATATTCAAACAATATAAGGGTCTATTTGGGAGCCCAATTTCAAGCCTAAGAATTGGAATTGGGAGGCCCAATTCCAATTATATTGTTCGGTGCATACAATAGTCCATGGATTTGAAATTCATTTATAATTCCATAAGACCCAATTCTATAATCTGAATTCCAGAACTTTTGTAGATGAATATAATACCCGTATTTTTGTGGACTATATTTATTATTTATTGAGAATAAATTAATAAATGGGAGTAATTATTACTTGTGTGGCTTAGTAATCATAATGTGGTATAATTTAGATAATAATTGAATATTGCATGCAGTATGATTTTTGTAATATGTGTTAGTAATAATTAATTAGTGAAATTAATTATACGATTGTGTACTAGGTGTACGCGGAGAATAATTAAGTGTGTCGTTTTATTAACGCCGTGAGACATTACCATAAGTTGTGGGTGGTATCGTTTCGACTGGAACCTAGGGTGACACTGGTGTCCGGTTATGTGTTTTTATCGCTTGAAAAGGGTCCCGGGAGTAGGTATACTCTTAGGAGAGATTTTGGGCTATTCCTAGTAGCATTTTGGACTCCTTTGGGGGTTAGGGAAGATACGGGATTTAGGAAGTTTAAGCCACCCTAATTAGGTTTTTCCATCCACTTTGATTAAACCTAGCAGCCATAAATATTCTGGGCGAGGCTAACAAGCTTGGAGAGGAGAAAAGAGGAGAATCTCAAGGGAGAAACCTCCATTCATCTTCTAAGGCAAGAATTTTCTAGCAATATCCTTAATAATGTGTTTCTTAATTTATAAGCATGCTTTCTCATGTGATTTCAATGTTTTAATTATGTTGGAGATTGATTTACATGATGATTTATGCTTAGAACTGATTATAATTAACAGTAATTCAACATACTTTGAAAGTTAAAACTTTGGTGATAAAATCCGAAATCGGCATTGAAGAACTAATGGGAATTATGTTAAAATCCATGTTTAGGTTTGTAGTTACTTTTTAATCGAATCCATATTTAATGAATTGTGAATTGAAAGATATCAGGGATTTATAAATTATTCTTGAGAAATTTTGGGTTAATTTAATTATTAATTGAAATCATGTTAAAAATCCTTGTTTATGATTAGAAATCATTAGGACTCTTGCCCTTAGATGTTAGTTTAAAATCTAATATTATGGGGATTCGATTGGAGACCTTGGTGGGGCTTTAATGGAGGTTTTTAGGGAGTTTTGAGACTGATTTTCGTAGTTGGGGACGGAGCATAGCATCCTTCTCGTTGGAACGTCGTTCGAACAAAGTGCCTTCTCGTTCAAGCGAGGTTCCATTCTCGTTCGAACGAATTTGAAAATTTGCCCAAGTTGTGCAGAATCGAAATACGAAGACGTGAGAGCTGATTTCGTATTTTTCTGACTTTTTTTTTTTGGATTTGACATAATTTTTCTATTGAACGGTGGGCGAGACCGAAAGTTGTAATTGGTGATTTTTAGTTGGGATTTTTCTTTAGGATTACTAAACTTAAATTAGTGATGGATCAGACATGGTTAATATTGAGGGTAGTTATGTAGGTCAGAGCTATGACCCTTGTACTATTGTACTTACAATCGGTGTTAAGATTTGGTTGGGAGGGATAAACGCGCGAGTGAACGGTATCCTATGGTTGTATGTATATATCGAGCTTAGAGTGTAACGAGTTAAAGTGTTTGGGAGATTAATTCAGGTCTCGAGAGGATATAGGTTGTGAAATTAATTTAGTAATTAAATGAGGAAACATATATGTACGTTACGAAAGAGTGTGTATATATATATATGGATAAATGCATGCATAGTTTAGGGACGCAACAAACTACAAGTCGAATTTAACGAGGATTAGAGTTGATGATCCTTAGAACGTAAGAATAATCCGATGTTTAGGGATTTAATTTATTTGGGGTATACTGGAGTGTATGCGACATCCTACTTGTATATATATGTTTAACTTGGTTTTGAGAGATTGTAAACCTAATTATAATAAGGATCCAACGATGTGGGGTCCTAAATGGTTGGATTCGCTTCAGTGTATGCATTATCCTGTGGCTATATATATATATATATATATATATATATATATATATATATATGTGTGTGATTATGTGGACATCCATATTCGTGGTGAATCTATCGGTTGGGGTTGCATTCGACATCGGGACCGGGTAACACGCGTCAGATGAGATGTGCTAGGACGTAGTGGAGGTCGTTATTTTAGATCATAGCGCCAGGGGTCATCGCTTCGTGATGAGAGAAGTAGGATGAACTGTTCCATTTACTTAGTTTGGGTATGGGCACTAGGCGATGGTGTTGCGTAGTGATCGTGATGTGAATGAAGAATATGGAGGTTATTTTTGTCATTTTTAGGATTTTAGGGTCCGTTTGGTTGACAATGGGCATGGCAAAATTTGCCCAAATTTTGCCTAATTTTTTTTACATGGGGCTATCAAACAACCATTAGGCAAAATTAAAGTCAATCCAATTAATTTATTTAAAAACAGTTTTTATATTATTTTCAAAAATGTTAAAAACAGTTTTTACAATATTTTTATATTACGGTTTTTTAAAAAAATTGTAAAACATTTTCTTAACAATTTTTTTATAATATTAAAAACAGTTTTTACAATATTACAAAACAATTTTTAAATATTCACAACAGTTTTTTTTAACTATTTAAAATATTTTTTAATTTTGTTTTTAAACTTTAAAACTGTTTTTATATTATATTCAAAACAGTTTTTAAAAATGTTAAAAACTATTTTTACAATATTTTTATATTACGGTTTTTCAAAAAATTTGTAAAACATTCTCTTAACAAATTTTTATAATATTAAAAACAGTTTTTTAAAATATTACATAACAATTTTTAATCATTCACAACAATTTTTTTAAACTATTTAAAACAGTTTTAAAAAATGTTTTTTAAAACTTTAAAACAGTTTTTATAATATATTCAAAACAGTTTTTAAAAATGTTAAAAACAGTTTTTACAATATTTTTATAATACGGTTTTTAAAAAAAATTGTAAAACATTTTCTTAACAATTTTCTATAATATTAAAAACAGTTTTTAAAACATTGCAAAAAAAAATTAAATATTCATAACAGTTTTTTAATTATTTAAAATAGTTTTTAAATTATTTTTTAAAACATTAAAACCGTTTAAGAAGTTGGCAAATATTTCCCACTCAAATAGGTAAGCAAAATTTGCCCACAGATTGTGTATAGGAGGTGTTGTACATTGGCAAATAATGCCTAGGCAAATTGTGCAACCAAACAGCCAAAATGTGGGCAAATTTTCATATTTGCCAACTTTTTGGCATTTGCCTAGGCAAATTTTGCCAACCAAACGGACCCTTATAGTATTTTTGTTATTTTCTTTTATTTTTTAATTGATTGTATTTTCCTTTCGTTTGTTTAGTATTTAGAGGTAGGAATTAAAAAGAAGATATCTCACACTTCAACCCTCAATCACTAAACTCTCCAAAATATAGAATACCTCAAATGAGGCTACAATAGGGGTATTTATAGGTGGGAAGTAGCTTGGGATCTAAGAAACTAATGATCTAATTACAAATGTACCCCTTAATGACACTTGTCCTTTCCACCTCTAAAGACTAAACAAACAAAAGGAAAATACAATCGATTAACAAAATAAAAGAAAATAACAAAAATACTATAAAATGACAAAAATATCCTCCATATTCTTCATTCACATCATATCGGCCTATGTATGTGTGTTTTGTTCAAGTCCGTTAGGTGAGGGACTCCTCCGGACTTATCGATAAAGCACGAGGTGAACACCGAGGGTAAATGCCTTTGTGTGTTATATATGTATAGATATATATATGCTTTACGTAAGAATTTATGTAGTCTAATGATAGACTTTGATAATGAACCTTATGGCATGTTAGGAACTTTATGTGGTTTACTTGTATGTCCCTTGTGAGTGATATTGTGGGGATAAATATTTGGGTTGTATTTTTACATATGTGGCTAGTTACATTCCTTTGTCCAGAATAGGTAGTTGTGACCTATCCCTTATGGTAGTTGGATAATAATTCGTTTAATTAAAAGATACTTAAACAGGCAGAGCATTACGTTTATGAGGCTAAGAATGCGTTAACAAAAATATATGTGTGGGCGTTGGAGTGAATCCTATTTAGGTTATTGGTAGTTGTTCGTTACGTGATAGTGTGCTTAATTGTCTAGATATGGAGTCTTTAACATAGTTATGCCTCGAGTTGGGACATATGCATAGTATTGCACTTAGGTGAGAGGTGAGATACTTATCGCATATGAGAGTCGATGGGTGGCATGTATTGTGAATTAACTGCATCATTATTTATTGGTATTGAAAGTTAATTCTTGCAACTTTAGGGCGTTGACCCAAATTATAAAATGCCCCCCCACACCCACACCCCACCCGAGTTATATTATTTTATAAACAGGTTAATAGGACTGAGCGGTCAGACTTGTGGTTATGACAATCCAGATTGATATTCGCAGAGTTGGAGTCGTTGGTTCATTATAGCTGTCAGCATATTCAGAGTTACGTGGGAGGGTTACCTTTATAGTTGTATTTCAGTTGGGATTTTGTAGCTAGAGGAAGTTTATATTGTACTCTTTTATTCAGTTGAACAACTGTAATAAGAAATTTTTATAAAGTGGATTTAGTTTTCAAAGTTAAGTATTTTTTATCATCATCTCTTATTGAATCCTTTATTGCGTTGGGTTTATTTTACCATGGTTTTAGTTTACGTTGATGCTGAGAATGATATAAATTATTTAGACATCCCCGGTATTTCATGTGTGGCCTAATCAACCGAGCGTGGAAAATCACGAGGTGTTATAGTGAATTGAAAACCAAACCAAATCTCTATAAAATTATAATCGAGTCGCACACTAAAACACACACACAACCTCTCTCCCCAACTCCTTTCCGGCAGAGCCTCTCCAACAACTCCACAACTCCAGCTCCGGCTCCAGTCTCTCTCCTCTCTCGTTATATATATATATATAATAAAGAAGGAGGGACTTTTGGTCTTTCCCAACTGATGGCTAAGATCGAAAGTTAGTGGATTTGGTCTTTATCAACTGACGGTTGGGATTCAATGTTTGTAAGGGTTCAAGATGATGAAGAGGGGAGAAATCTAACGGTTGAGACACACACATACACATATGCTTGATTGGCTTGCGTAAAAGTGATACTATTCATGATGCCAGAGCACAAGGCTCGAGAAAACACGACTCGAGGTAATTTTACACATTTGAAACCAATTCACGAAATCTCCCCTCTCTCCTCTCTCCTCTCTCCTCTCTCCTCTCTCCTCTCTCCAAATCCCTTTGAAACCAAAAGCAAGATATCTGAAGGCATGCTTCTCTCCAAATCCCTAGCTCCGGCCAGCAACCGATCATTGTGTATTACTCAAGCAGACCCATCACCGTGTATTACTCTTTCTTTTTTATAGCACACCCCCAACTCAAGCAGACCCATCCCATGCTTCTGCACACACACACCCAAGTTAACCCTCATTTCTCACTGATCCAACACGGACCCAGCACCGTGTATTACTCTTTCTTTTTTGGGGGGGACCCAGCACCGTGTAGGACTTGATATGCTTTTTTTTGTACACCACTCTTACAGGTTTGGGTAACCTCAAAGTCGTTTACACCAGTCTTACAGGGTTGGGTAACCTCTCTCTCAAACTCACTACTTTGGGTTTTTTGTCTTTTTTTTCTTAATTTGGTTTATGCATCAGGGTTTCTTCAAACTGAAATTTGAGACACGGTTTTCTGGGCCAATTTGCTCCATGAGCTTGGCATTAGACGAGTCGGGTCCACACCATAGCTGGTTCTGTTACTTGATTTGTTACTGGATTTAGGATATTTTCATTCTATGGGTTGTGTTAATCTATAAGTTTTTCACATCTATAAGGCCTGCCTTCTAATTTTGCTTTTTAGATTTTTATTTTTCTTCACGTTATCCGGTATCGGAATAGAGAACCCCATAGATGTTCGATCTCAAGTGTTAAGGTGAAATTTATTCTACTTTTCATTTTCTTTCTTTAATGCTTTTTATATTATTTTTTTTATTTTTTGTGATTTGTGTCGAATACATATTGTAGGTGACTATATGTAGGTACCGTAGCATTCTGTCTATTTCTCCTGTTCGAAATGCTAAATATTACTTGATGTTTGTCCATAAACCTGGTCAATTTAGAGGTTCAGTTTCATATGTGTGATTTGATTTTAGTTTATTTATAGAATGTAGAGATTTCATAGTTCTTAAAATTTTGATATTAGCTCTGGGTTTTCACTTTGCTGATGTTCGGCAAAAACACTTCACAACATCAATACAATGTATGCCAAGTATTTCTCAAAAGGAAGCTAATTTTTTATTTTTTTAATAATCTTGAGTCTCACAAAGCATTTTTTTGTGTCATCTCAATTTAAAAGCTTATAGAAAATGTGAGCACATGGCGTGAGGTAGGAGTAGGTGAAACATTGGACACATAGGGGCAAGAAGGCTCAATGTAAAACCCCATTTCCCCAAAAGTATCCTAAAGATTTTAAAGTACTCTAAAGATTTGATAAAAAAGTGCTCTAAAGATTTTCAACACATGGCTCGAGGTGGATAATTTGCACCAACTATTTGACAAATTTTTTAAGAGGGTATTTAAGACTTTTTCGTCTTAATTATGTCATGAATGAGAAAATGATGGGTATATTTAACACTATCAAAATAAATAGAGTAATGTTCTTTTTTCGTTCTGTAAGGACATATTTTCATAGGTCCGTTCTCAATTTATTATGTCATATACCGCTACACCGTCGAAGAGCATTCAAGAGACATCTACATCAAAGACGGATCCGAATCACTCAAGTTCTTCATCATTCAAGACTCCGCGAAGTTTACTTTGGTAAGGTTATGTTTTTAATACCTTAACTTTTCGATCAGAGCTTTTGGGATATTTTTACAAAATATTTTCTAAGTGTTGGAGTGGACTTTTTCGTCAAAATTTAAGAATGAGTATTTTTTCTAAGTGTTGAAGCGGACATTAAAATAATAATTTTTTCGCAACAGTCGTTCGAGCGACAGCATGTCGTTCGCGCGAGATAGCATGTCGCGCGATCTCGTTCGAACGTCAGTTGTCCTTCGTTCGAGCGACATGCTGATCTCGTTTGAACGAGCTCTGTTTCCGAGGCGGCGCGATTTTCTATAAAATCTCATTCTGTGGTTTCGTTTTATTTAAGAAGTCCCAGCGTTTGACAGAACAGAAAAACTGCGAAAGCAGAATTCTTTTGGCTTCTTCCTTTTGGGGTTTAATTCCCTTTTTTGTTTTCAATTCACAAAACTCCCATTTGCTTTAGTGAATTGTTTTTGGTGTTTCAAGAACACAATTTTGCCTTTGTTCAACCTTTGTGGAGAAGGGATCTCCATATTTGATCTGTGGATACCGAGCGTAGTCATTCTGCGTGTGGACGAGCCGAAGACGACGAATCGGCGCCTGGAGGGTATTTCGCTGTCTCTCGTATCTTTGAAGATTTGCTGAAGGCACCGTGCATTACACACTTGTGGGCAATTATCAGGTTGTATGTAAGTCAAAGGTCTTGTGAATTCTTCAAAGTGTTTATAAAACGTTTTTACCCGAAAGGGGTTTTTTCCTGAAGCGGTCGTCTTTATTTTTCATGCATGGGTTGAATTATTTATGATGTTTAGATGCATGTGTAGGGGCTGAATTAAGTTTGTTTAAAAATAGACTCTAATTAAATAAGGTTTGATTGGAAACTTGCGAATTTAATCAATTATCACACAGTCACGTTTTCAAATTGAGATGAGTCCGATAAAGGTTTAGCACATGGGATGGTTGTCGCTTTTTCTAGTCGTGTGAGCACATACACTTTGTCTCACAAGAGTACACACGAGAGCGATGATAGTGATTTGTGTTCTTCGAGCGAGGAGCAGAGTGGAGATGAAAGTGAGCTCCAAAAAGCTTTTAGAGATTTGTACACCGAGACTTTGAAAACAAAGAAGTATAATAGAGATTTAGGTCGTCGGGTTTTAGATTTGGAGAGAGAGGAGGTTTTAAGAAAGGAGAAGTGTGATTTGACCAACACGTTGTCTAGTCTAACGACACGTGTATCCCAACTCGAGAGTGATCTCGAATGTGCTAGGGAGGTCAAAGTCAATTTTGAGAACGCACCTAAGAAGGTTGAAAAGGTGGTTCTTAAGGGTAAAGGGGAGAAGTTAGGAATAAGTCATGACGGTGCTTCTACTTCCCAATTAGCACCCGAACCGGTTCCCACTTTAGTGTTAGATTCACATGAGTCTCACCCTAACCCACTTAGGCGTCCCATTCCTATTAGGAGAGCGCGTCCTAGAGTTTTTGAGAAAGGTGTTCCTAGGCCTATATATGTTTGTTCTCATTGCAAAAGGAGAAGACACCTTAGGGAATTTTTGTTATGTGTCACGTTTTGCTTCTACACGTGTTTCTGACACACATGCACCCACACATGATACTTTACATGCTCCCGGACACTACATGAGAAAGTTTGCTCATTTAGGTGAGCAAGTTAAGTTTTTGATCAAAACTTCACAAGATTTGATGGAGGTTTTTCATAAGTTGTCACCACCTTTGGAAAATCCCTCCGCTCCTAATGATTGAAGTTTGACTTGTTTTCTAGCATAGGATGATTTTCATGATGTCATTATTTGCCTATTGCTAGTATGTATCATTTTTGTATAAATTTTTGAAAAATTTTGAAAAATACAAAAAGATTTTATTTTGATAAAATTTTTGAAAAATCCAAAAAGATTTTTGTATTTTGTTTGCACCGTTTATGGATGAACACTTAGGATGACCAAGTCACAACATCATTCCATTTTTCATGTGACTATTTGATAGTGTTTTGAGACAATAGGTCAATTCATCCATGTGCTTTATAATGTTTGGAGTCATTAAGATGTAATTAAGTGTTACTTCCTACATGTTTGACTCATGATTTCCTTTATTGCACACATGCACGGATTTGTTTGATTATTGTGCTTGTCACATGTTGGTTGGGTATTTTCACTTCAATCCTGTCCTTAAAACGAACCAAGCGCGATAAAACTTGATAAGAAAGTTGTGCATGTAAGAGCCGTTTGTGAGTTTGTGTGCTTTGTTTGTAAACAGTGAAGGGCTACTAAAGATTTTTATTTATCCTTTGCGATTAAGCCGCCATTTAAATTGGACCTAGAAAACAAAGGAATTTTATTATCCGGGGTCCAAAGAGGTTTAAAAGACCCCGAAAAAATTTAAAGGCAATAAAAAGAAATCCATGCCAATTATGGGCCATTTAGGTTTTTGCACCAATTCTCCAAAGTTTGAGAATTTAGTTTATTCACCTCTAAAAAGAAAATATATGTGAGGGTGTTTGGTTGGAGACTTAAACGGGTTTGCACTTCCTTAAAAGTCTTGAAAAAACGCTAAATAGTTTTGGACGTTATTGGTGTGGAAATCATTTGACTTTGATTTGTTGATTTGCATAAGACGATGTCATCTAAATTCAACAATTTTTACACCTAAGGATACTTTTGATGTTCATTCGTTAGGAGTACACTATGCATCGTGCACATATGATTGATTGAGTTGATTTTTCTATCGAATATGTTCACACCCATACATTCTGTATCCATGACTTGGTTGTTTGAGTTTAAATCCATGGTGTGATTTTTGGTATCCTATTTTTGTATGAAAAAATTGAAAAATCCAAAAATAGTTTGTGGATGTTTGTGGGACATACCTTTGCATGCGCGTAATTCAATCCATGTTTGCATTGCATTTTATCGTGACCCTCCATGTTTTGATTTTTTCTTCTTATCTGTCTTTTTGGGGACATCATAAAAAGGGGGAGAAAGAATTATCATGTTATGGGGGAGTTTTTGCATTATGGGGGAGATTTGATAATTAATGCTTTATTCTTATATCATTTCAAACTCGATGCGTCACGAAGGTTTTTGCTTTATCTCATGTGTGTAGGTACAAAGATTGAAGATCATGATGTTGCACACCCTGATGAGAAAAGCTGATAATTGACGAAGATGTTTGAAGAACAGTTTTGAGGTCTTGCAAATTTATTCATGGGAGGGTAGATTTGTATAGGGATTTTGGTTTTTGATAAATTCGGACTTTTTTATGTATGTACCGGCATAGACATAGGGGGAGATTTGTAAGGACATATTTTAATAGGTCCGTTATCAATTTATTATGTCACATACCGCTACACCATCGAAGAGCATTCAAGAGACATCTACATCAAAGACGGATCAGAATTACTCAAGTTCTTCATCATTCAAGACTCCGTGAAGTTTACTTTGGTAAGGTTATGTTTTTAATACCATAACTTTTTGCTTAGAGCTTTTGGGATATTTTTACAAAATATTTTCTTACTGTTGGAGCGGACTTTTTCGTCAAAATTTAAGAATGAGTATTTTTTAAATGTTGAAGCGGACATTAAATTAAAATAATAATTTTTTCACAACAGTCGTTCGAGCGACATAGCATGTCATTCGCGCGAGATAGCATGTCGCGCATCTCGTTCGAATGACAGTTGTCCTTCGTTCGAGCGACATGTTGATCTCGTTCGAACGAGCTCTGTTTTCGAGGCGGCGCGATTTTCTATAAAATCTCATTCTAATGTTTCGTTTTGTTTAAGAAGCCCTAGCGTTTTGACATAACAGAAAAACTGCGAAAGTAGAATTCTTTTGGCTTCTTCCTTTTGGGGTTTAATTCCCTTATTTGTTTTCAATTCACAAAACTGCCATTTGCTTAGTGAATTGTTTTTGGTGTTTCAAGAACACAATTTTGCCTTTGTTCAACCTTTGTGGAGAAGGGATCTCCATATTTGATCGGTGGATACCGAGCGTAGTCATTCTGCGTGTGGACGAGCCGAAGACGACGAATCGACGCCTGTAGGGTATTTCGTTGTCTCTCGTATCTTTGAAGATTTGCTGAAGGCACCGTGCATTACACACTTATGAGCGATTATCAGGTTGTATGTAAGTCAAAGGTCTTGTTAATTCTTCAAAGTGTTTATAAAAGGTTTTTACCTGAAAGGGTTTTTTTCCTGAAACGGTCGTCTTTATTTTTCATGCATGGGTTGAATTATTTATGATGTTTAGATGCATGTGTAGGGGCTGAATTAAGTTTGTTTAAAAATAGACTCTAATTAAATAAGGTTTGATTGGAAACTTGCGAATTTAATCAATTATCACACAGTCACGTTTTCACTTTCTTTATTAATTTTTAATTTTTGATTGTACTCTCCACAAATTTTTGTAATCAATAGCAAAATGATTTAATCACTACTAGCCAAAAAAACTCATATTGTGATGGGGGTTTTCACCGAGCCATAGCTTGAAAGACTAGAGGACTAAGATCCCTGTACATAGCTTATGGTTGTTATAGATTTAAGAATAATGCTACAAACGCTTCCTTACCACAAAATGAAAACCAATGACCATTGCGCACGTCTTTTGAATTTTTTATTCTTTTGCCAACCAACTAAATGGCCTCCAATAAGAATTCTAACTAAGAAGAAATTAGATCTATTGCTTATCATTCATCATGTCAAAACCATTATTTTTTATATCAAAAACAATTTTAACAAAATCCAATGCATTCTTTAATATTTGTTTTAACTCTTTATAATAAAAAAATTTAACATGGATAATGACCCCATTGAAGAATTGGAAAAAAGGAAAGACGAAAAAGATCGGGTCTTGGGTGAAAGAGTATGCAATAATCACCACATTCACTTTATCGTTGAACATCATTTATAAAGATTCTCATCAAATGGGTTATGCTTCATCTTTTTTGTAATTCAATATTAAACATGTTGGTTTGTATATTGAATTTTGTCCTATTTTTTGGGGAGGGGGAATGGAAGCATATTGGAGAGGTTTTAACATTTAATTCATCATTTAATATACTTTAATGAAAATTGACTTATGTTTTAATATTTTAAATCAGTATTTTTAAGTCTTTCTTAAAGTGTGAAATACCATACATAGGAGTGATAGGAGTGTGAGTGTTCTCTAACTACAAATACTCGGGAGCAAATGTATAACCATGTCATCGACACGGTTATGATTGTGCTATAACCACAAATAATCGAGAGCAAATTTATCACCGTGCCATCGGCACGGGTATACCCCAGTATATATATATATAACAAGAGACCCTCTCTCTCTCTTTATATATATATATACACACACACACACACACATATATATATAAAGAGAGAGGGAGGGTCTCTCGTTATATATATATATATATATTAGTGTGTGCCCGTGCCGATGGCACGACGCTAAAGTTGCCCCTGGGCATTTAAAAAAATAATAATAATAATTAAATTTAAAAATATATATATTTAAAAAATATATTTTAAAAATAATTAAATTTAATAGCATGTATTTATAAAATAATAGTATATATAAAAACCCTTTAAAAAAAAAAACTTTTGCTTTTAGCATGATATTTCATGCATGCCCATGCATGCATGAAATATATGCATAAAACACATAAAACATCATCTAAAAATATCATCCATAAGCTACTTTATTATATAGATATATATATACACACACACACACACATATATATAGAGAGAGAGAGAGGGATATATATAAAGAAAGGGTCTCTCGTTATAATATATATACACACACACAGATATAGAGAGGGATATATAGAGAGAGGGATATATATAGAGGGTCTCTCGTTATAATATACACACACACACACACACACATATGTATATATGTGTATATATACACACACACACACATGTATATGTGTGTGTGTGTGTGTATATATACACACATATAGAGACAGAGGGTCACACACATATATAGAGACAGAGGGTCACACACATATATAGAGAGAGAGGTTCTCTCGTTATATATATATATATACACACACACACACACAAACACACAAACACACACATATATATATAAAGAGAGAGAGAGAGAGCGCAAGGCTCTTATTCATCATGCTTCCTACATCACCCATACATCACACCGAGTTCTAGGCCCTAAAAAACTTTTTTTCAACTTCTTTATTTTACCCCTGGAGTTAACCTTCCAACATGGTTCAAAGTCTCGGCATCGGTCCCAGTATCGGCCACTCGATTTTCAACTCGGTCACGGTATCGGTCACGGTATCGGGCGATACGCAAAGATACACTATTTAGAGAGCGCGAAAAATTCCGAAAAAAATCTAGAAAATTTTTAAAAAACGCGATTAACAATGTGGACCAAATAGATAAGTTTAAAACTATCCTTTAATATGCATAACATTGTACAATTAATTATATTGACGTGTTGCGAACTTGACAGATTCAATGTTCCATAATAAATCAATATTTTTTTTCCAAGGAGGATACAAATATTATGTTTTTACAAAGAAAAACAAATGTTACTTTTTAATAAGAGGATATTTTTTTTTTTAACAAAGAGGGATACAACTATTATATTCTTAGTATTATTTTTAGTAAGAGGATACAAATGTGTTTTTTAAGTATGTTATATTTTTCTAAAAATGATAGAAATGTTTCTTTTTTAGTATTGTTATTTTTTTACAAATAGTGATTTTGACAAAACACTACATTTTTTTTACAATCGTTTTTTACAATAAGGATGCAAATGTTATTTTCTTGCAAAAAATGATGCAAATGTTGTTTTTTTATAGAGGGAATGTAAATGTTATTTTTTTTTTTGTTGGGTTGCCAATGTTTTTTTTTAAATTGATGGAAATGTTATTTTTTTACAAAGAGGATGCAAATATTTTTTTTACTTGTGTTGTAAATGTTATTTTTACATAAAGGATGCAAATATTATTTTTACAAATGTTTAGAGGATACAAATATTATTTTTACAATAATTACAGTGGTATATTTTTACATAAAGGATGCAAATATTATTTTTACAAATGTTTAGAGGATACAAATATTATTTTTACAATAATTACAGTGGTATATTTGTTTGTAAAAGAATAACATTTACGTTTTTTTATAAATAATAACATATTAAAATATAACATTGGGAACATTATTATAAAAAATAATAACAAATAACATTTGGATCATTTGCATTCTGTTAAAAAAAAAACAGGCACATATACAACGCACTAAATAAAACCCACACACGATGACCAAATAACCCACACACACAACACACTAAATTAAAAAACAATTAGCATTTCGTAACCCCCCAAAAAAATCACGCTTAACAACACAACACTTGAGAGAGAGAGATTGATTCTTAGTAACTTATACCATCTCGACCGATATATTGCCGATATCGGTTGATTCCATCGCGATATCGCCGATATGGGCCGATTCTACTGCGATATCGTCGATATGGACTGATTATACCGCTATATCATCGATCCTACCGAGAAATTACCGATATAGGATCGATTCACATCAATAATTGAAAACTCAACTCGTAACTCGGAATCGGATCGGTGGGCACCGATACCTAGTCAACTCGGCCGTATCATCGCGGTATCGGCCTTGACTTTGAACCATGCCTTCCAATCAACACATGTTCAAAAATTAGGTCAAAATACAATTTCTAGCTATTTTTTAAAAATCCAACAAAAAAACTGCTGAAAATACCTTATTCATAAGGGTTTGCGCCAGTATAATTTTGTGAATTTTTTAAAAATAGCTAGAAAATGTATTTTGACCTAATTTTTTTAACATGTGTTGATTAAAAGGTTAATTTCAACAGAAAAATAAAAAATTTGGAAAAAAAAGTTCCTTAGGGTCTAAAACTAGGTGTAATGTATATAGTGTGATTTAGGAGAGCCTTCCTCTATACATATATACACACACATATTCAAACAAGGATTAAGATATATATATATATATAGTCGGGATCTAGTGGGTACTAAAATGAGGTCCTAAATTGCGGATCAATATTGAAAAAATAGTAAAAAAATAATTTTGGACCAATTGTTTTTATAGGGTAATTAAAAATTCCATTTATACCCTATAACAAAATTAAGGTAAAAATAATGTATTTTACTATTGCAAAATAATCGGTCAATATTTATCCGTTTTTAGGGTATCCATGGAATGTTAACATATCATGTAAAAAAATTCAACCCAGAATAAATTTTTTTTACTATTTTTCAAAATCGGTCCGCAACTTAGGATCTCATTTTAGGTGTGTATTGGAACAAGACTAATATATATATATATATATAATCTCATATCTATAATCAACAATTTCATCAAAACCTATATGTATATGTACATGTATATATATAATCTCATATCTATAATCAACAATTTCATATATAAATAGATATATTAGAAATGACAAATAAGATTTCCAAATGAATTTTATACTTGAATCAAACAATTGAATTATACACCACAGAATTGGAATTTGTTGAATTCTAATTCCATAAAAAAAAATCCAATTCAATTCCAATTTCGTGCAACCAAACGGACCCTAATTGGAATTGGGCCTCCCAATTCTAATGCTAAGGCTTGGAATTGGGCTCGTAAACATACCCTTCATGAACTCAATTTTCAATACTATCATTCAGTAACTCAAAATAAATTCCTATTCTTCTATGGTTATCTTTATGTACTTCTCCATCTATCTTTTATGTCTACCTTTCTATAACTTCTAAATTTTTTTCTCACATCTAAGCAATGTTCCAGTATTCCTTTTGAAGAAGTAGATGATGAATATTTCCAGTAGCGCTTCATTGCCTTAATGGACTCAAACTTCTTTCTAATGGTTGTTACAAATAAAAACCCTAATCTACGAGTAGACGTCTCGTGAACCTTTTCATTTTCAACATCTCGTACTACAAAAAGGCTCAAATCACTGATCCAGATCGCAAATGATCCGATATCTAGAACGTGTGACCCAAATCGCAAATCGCTAGTGTAGGGGTGATTTCTGGTAATATTGATAAGTAGAGGCCGCTAGACTGAGGAATGGGTTCTTGGATGTAAGATGTATACTCATGCACCTCCGCTTTGTTAGGTTGTCCTTAATCTGTCAACCAAAAACACACTTTAAGTTGATCCAAGAAGCTTCAATTTCAAGTGTCGAGTTTCAACCTTGAATAGGTTGCATAAGTTAAAGGTAAAGCGACTTAGAGGACTTAGTTTCTTATTGTCATTGGTTAAAATGTTTTATTACATTGAAAATTATTTTTAATTTAAGCTTGTGGTTTAAGAAATTGTCAAACAATATACTTTTCTCATAAAACATATTTTCAAAAATGCATACTTTTGTACTTAGAATATTTGCCTCATAGATTGAAAAAGTTTTCTTAGTTTACTTTTCGCTGCTGCGAATCACAAATTCACTCATCGTGAATACTTCGCCTTGCTCGCTGCTCACGGTCTGTTCGCGACGTACTCGCTAGATTAGTTCGTTGCTCGCGAACATATGAAGGAAGCTTGGCAGATTCTTTGCCCCATTTGAGCGAACTACTTGTTGGATGTCATTGCAACGAATGAGGATTTCGATGATGTGAAACTCTCAGTCGTTGATCGCGTTTTGGTTTTTTGTTGACTCTCAAATCTCTAATCTCTGTGAGGTTTTCGGGACCTGCGGATATGTGAAAAACTTCCCTACAACTAACTTGCTTGCAAACGCAAGAGTCGGTGAAATAACCCACAGGATTTGAGATCTTAGTGGTTGAATTGCAATGGCAATTGTGTAAATCTCAGACACAACTTTGCGTAGGATTGCCTATGACCTACTATGGAGTCTATTCTAGCTTGATCCCCTATGAAAGTTTCTTCACACGGGTTATTAAACCCAAGCTTGTCTTCATTTTGGAGAGGTTGAAAGCTTTCAAAGATCTAGTTTTAAGCTCATATTTTTAGAGAGAGAACTTTCTTTGTGTAAAAACTCTTTGTTCTTTTTAGAGAATTAAAGACTTTTACTTGTTCTTCAAACTTCAAGTTTTGTTTCTTTTTACAGGATTTTCCTCTTTTGGATGTTATACACTTGGTAAGATTTTGAGTAAGCCAAAATTTATTATACACTGAAATATCCTCACACATCAGTTTGGTCTATGGTTATTCCCGCAAGGGTTTTTTCCTCCTATAAATCATCGTTTCAAGTGTATGATTTACTTTTTCGCATTTGGATTTATTTATATGCTTAATGAGCATATGCTAACAAGTTGAATCATTTTTGTAAATCACGTTATGCCATTTAGACATTAGGATAACTCTGTATGCCCAAATTTGGATTAAAAAATATATATATTTTTACTTAGAAATAATTTTTGTTTCGATAGCTATCGTCAAGAGTTACACACTCTCAAAGGGTTCTTCATAACCCAACCCTGACCTCCAGCACTCCCGACTGCCACCAATCCCACAAAGTTTGTGACTCAAAATTCAACTCCCAAGGTGTTTGCGGCCACAAAGCCCCTCCCTCCAATGACTTTCATCAAGATGTTTACAACCCTCCTCGTTGCTTACTTCATCACCGCTTTGTGAGAGGTCCAGTAAATATAGAGTAAGAGTCTCATACAACTAAACCTACCAAGACACTACAGATCCCGCCGTCGAACTCTCAGTCACTCGACACGGCAACAACGCCAAGGTCTCAAGACAGCGAGCAACGCCCTCTAGCGTACTCTGATCTCAAAGAGATAATCAATCAAGACGAGGCCAATCATTTGTTCGAAAATCAGATGCCAACATTGACATTGATTTACAACAAGTAAGCGATTATCAAAAGGAGCAATGACGAAGTAGTGGTAGAATGAGATTAGGGTTTGGGGAGTGAACCGTAATGTTTTTGGCTGTAAAGTGTCTAATGAAAAATAAAGGAAAGTTTGGCCATGGTTCCAATTGTTGCTTTAGTGGGCATAAGACTTTGTTTGGCTGGTGGAACAAGATGTTTGGAACAAGATATCTGTAGGGTTGTTTGGTTGTGAGAGAGATTTGAATTGTGACTTTAATTTGGAATACGATGAAGTAGGGCAAATTCTTATCTTGTACATAATGCAATTTTGAAGAAAAGGTGATTTGATAAAATTCAATTTGTTTATATGCATGGACGCATTCAATTCAGCCCCTAAGCTAGGGCTCAAGCTTCACTAAGAAGGGGAGAATGATGTATGTGACGATGGATTGGTGCATGGAATTGAATCCAATTAGAGACTATCGCCCTTGCGGGCGGACTCATCGCTCTCGACCTCCTCCCCTCCAGATTCTCCTCCGAACCAGAGATACCTAGCTTGCTCCCTACCGCTCCATCCCACGAACCATATCCGTCCCAGGTGGCACCGATCAAGTCTTTTCTCTTTTTCTTGTAGAATTAGTCGCTTTAGTTGAAGAGAGTATAAACACATCCCTCCTTGAAAGTTACTGAACTCAATTTATGCTACCCCCCAAATTTAAAAAAACAAAAATCACTCAAATTCAGACCTTCAAACATCCTTCTTCCTCTCTCTAAAGAAGCTAGGGTTTTGAACGAGTGACAATGAAGACGTAAACAGTCTGCCAACTGCGACAAAACCAGTGTCAGCGGCGACGAAAAGACATACGACCTCTTTTCTATGTTTATTGTTTTGTAAATTGATGTTGTCCTTTGCTCAAACTTGGGGTGATAAATGGGTTCGCCATATTTGGAGAATGGGATCGCGAACACACCTGTATGGGGTCGACTGATCTGGTTCGTGGGACGGAGAGGTAAGGAGCGAACTAGGTAACTCGATCTGATCCATGATTTCTTAATTAATACCCTTCTTGATTGGGTCAGACCCTCTTGTTTCCTTTAACGGGCTCCAATCAGAATTCTGTCTTTTAGAAGGTGTTAGCCCATTGGGCTCTTCCGGCCCACTCTAAGATTCTCTAAATCGCAATTCATCGTTGAAAATATACTATTAAAGATAATCAAACCTTCTCAACAACCTCATTAGCGCTGTAAATGTCATTAACTCCTTGATTAGCGGAATCCAAGAAACATTTAGGGATACTTTATGTTTACCTTTTGTATTTTTCAAAGTTGTCCTACCTCTATCCAAAGTTTGGCAATGTGTCGCAATCCTAGCCACATATTCATTTGCATTAGTGGACACAGTTTTCATACTACCTCTTCTTCTTCCTTGCGCGCCTCTTCAACAACAACTCCATCTACCACATGTTTTTTTGGAAAACCAATAAATGCTTTATAATGAACTGTTGACGCAAGATCAACTCTATTTCGGCCATAATAAAACTACATCATTCCCCTTAACTTAGATCATCGCACAAAAAAAATTATGACTCTCTTCTTCCATCAATTTCCAAGAGCCTGCCATTTCAAACGTTATTCTCTTCCCCATGTGTACAAGTAAAACTTCAACAATGACCCAATGTCCCAGCCACCCATGCAGATGATTTTCAGTAATTATACGTGTTCCCTAAGAATCCAACCCCATTATCATCCTTGCATTCAAACAAGTCATATTCAACTAGAAGGGTTTAATAAAGACAATTGATTTCATAGATTATTTCAAGATTTGCGGATTTTGCACGAACTCTAAAACTCTCTCTCGTGTGAATATGATAACCTTGCTCCAATCTATCTTGTGATCCTCCATCTACTTGATATCCTTTGAGACTTTTAACATAATCATCTGGCATAAGATGCTCCTCTGTTATGCCCTGTTTTTCCATTTGATATTTCTTTCCTCCATATATGTTCTTTCCTTTTCTTGCCTTCATCTTTCTTCCTATTAAAGTTTAGATTTGTCTCCACATCTGTTATCAAATCAATTATAGCCTTATCATTATTCTTCAAAACAGAATCCCTCCTAGCTTTTCAGAACCAAACCGCCCTTGCCCATTTTGTCCCTCTGGAAACAATACGGTTTATTTAACCTTCCCATTCTGGATTTTTGAAACTCTAATGAAACTGCCACCCTAATTTGAATATCTTTAATCCAATAAAAAGCATAGGAGGCTAAAAAATACTTGATGAAAATGGAGTTGTTCCCTTCTAACTACTTTGCTTTTACGAATCTTCACACAACCAACAAGTCTCCCAAGATCGTTGCCCATGGAGAACTCCCTGTCTCGGTTTTCCTCTAATATTTTGACCATCGAGCCACATTCGTCTAAACCCAAACCCAAACCCAAACTCTTAAGACTAAAAAACTTAGCTCAAGCCAGAAAACAATGTAATCAAATAATAGTGTGCTTACGGACCACCTTAGCTTATATCCAACTTTATACAGTTAGTAATAGTAGTGATTTCTTTATGTTAAAGAGATAATGTGTATAGCTGTAAGAAGTACCAAGTGCAAAATAGTAATGAATTTAGTTGCAACTTTGACAAAATCAGGCTTCAATGACAAAGGTAGAGAAAAAAAAAAGCAGGCTAGTACCAGTTATTCTCTTGCTCATAGTAGCATATACACACAGTTTTAGCACCACTTCCAACAGCAAACTTGTTCCCTGAAAGAACGATTAGTGGACAAATAAGAAGTAATAAAATTTCAACCCATGGTCACATAGTCAAAAAAGGAAGCCCTTAGAAAAAGTTCCATCATACATCAAAAAGAGAACACGAGTGTGGCGAATCAATATGAACACATGGTATTCACAGCAATTCCTGACACTAAAACACAGATATACTTCTTCATACAAGAAGACGCGTTTGTGTGAACGCATTCGAGGCTATGTAGCACGGATACTTTAAAAATTGCAGAATTGGAGTATCGGACGCATATACAACTCCGATGCTTCTAATCCCATATACATTGACCAAATTGACAATTTTGACTCACGAATATGGCTTGGCTACAGTCCAATATGCAAGGAAACGGCGGGGTTAAAAGTGTAGTTTAAAAAATTGGGGGCCATTATGTAATTTCTAGTTTTACAAAAATGGAGTTACCTTGTAATTTTGAGAAGTTAAACTATTTCATCCCATTTCGCCAATACATTGATAACTTTGTTAGAAAATATTACCATTTTTTAGAATTAACACAACTTTATTTTATAATTATTTTGTTACAAATCAGCACCAATTTTTATTTTTTAAAAAGTACCAATTATTGATGAATTTTTCACTAAATCATTACCAATTTTTTTAAATATTAATAAAGTGAACAAAATGTCATTTAGCGATGAAAAATGTTCTAAACTCTAAACTGATTAATTTGGATAAAAGTCTAAAATCAAAAATTAGTAATGTATTAAAGTAAACAGAATTAATTCTTCTAAGAAAATCTACTAATCTACTACTTATTAAAGAAATAATACTTTTTTTAAATATATAGTCCTTATTTTTTAAAGAATTACTAGCATTTTTTTATATATATACTACTAAATTTGTAAGAAATAGTACTCATTCGTTAAGAAATATTAACAATTTTTTATGGAATAATACTAATTTTTTAAGAAATGAACAACAAATGAAAATAATACAAGTATACTTAATTTAATGTGTATTTTTTCTAATGATTCAATGCAAAATTAAACTCTTTCCTATTAATTTTTATTTTAATTTTTTAAGTTTGACATGATTTTACTTTTCCACCAAGAATTAAGTGACATTTTTATTTGTTTAGTTTATTAACTTGCTTATATTGGGTCTTATCACGGGTGTGGTATACAACTAATGAAACCAGACTCATTACAGCTGGACACCAATGGTATATGCAGCTAAGGAGTCCATTTTGCAATTAAATGACACGTGTTAGACTGGCAGGATAGTAAAATCATGAGTTGTTTAGTTTTACTTTTGCATCCATATTTAGCACAGCTCTGCCTTCACATTTATTACTCCTGGGTTGTTTTGCTTTCCCAAAAAAAAAAAAAAAAAAAAAAACTTCTTCAAATTACGATTGATTTTTTTTTCCCTTCTCACTCATCCAAAGTGGTGAAGTTGTTGTTGGACTCCCTCTCACCTCTATGTACACTCAGTTTCGTTTTTTCTTCTTCAATCACGTAGCGTCCGATACCTTCTCATATCATCTCCTGTCCGAGATATCGGCGTTATATCAAGGAATTACCAATATCTCGGCGATATACCTCATTAGTGGTTATTTCTTGTTTCGCCTCTCGGTATCGTCACGGTAGGCTGCAAGACCGAGTCCACTCGGCCGAGACTTTGAACCTCTCTCTCATCCGTTATTCTATTTCTCTCTCTCTCTCTCTCTCTCTCTCTCAACCGTTATTCTATTTCTCTCGTCTCGATCTCTCGTCGCTCGCTTTCTCGTTTATCACTTTTAACCACACACACACACTGACCCTCATTAAGGAGCAAAAACAAGTATAAATAAAATTAAGATCTCAGAGCTAGGTAACTAAAAAAAGTCACAATACAAACCACAGGTCGAGGATCATAAAGCACGGCAAAATGCAAAAGCCTCAGAATCATAATGTATCTAGCTCCCCCTTAAAGCAACATTATATTTCTTTGTATCCATAAACACCACAGTAATCATAAAGGGGCAGTGAACCAAAGCTTCCAGTTCTTCTCGATGTGGCCTCTATATCTAGCCATGAGAGCTATAACTGAGCCTGGCATAACTCAAGCTATCCCAAACAAACAGAGCAGAATAAATTACAAAAATCCCTTACAAAACCACAATGTAAGAGGAGAAGAGGTTACTTTCAATGTAGCCTTTGTTCTCCTAATGCTCAACCAATGGAAGTCCACATGAGGACTTCCCTTGAGAATATTATATATATATATATATATATATATATATATATATATATATATATATATATATATATACTCCCTCCGTCCCAAATTAAGAGTTCACTAGTCCTTTTGGGGGCGTCCAAAATTAATAGTACACTTGCCTATTTTGGATATAATGAACAATCCAAATTTTCCGATAGTGTACATGTGTTGATCTTGACCATTGATTGAAGGTATCCTTAATTTATTCAAAAAGAGAATAAGGACTCTTAATTTGGGATGGAGGGAGTATAAATTTTGCTAACTTGGGGTGTCGCGTGCTATCCTCAAGGGTATGTTTAGACCCTCCAATTCGTAGACACGGGACACACTATGGGAGGTGGCCCCAAAAGAAATTGAACGCTTGACGTTTGAGCCCATGCTGCTAGGCTATCCCCTTAGGGTTGACTCCCTTGAGATTTGAGTAACAAGATCTGGTGAAAAGATACCACTAGCTTGGCCCTTCAATGTTAAATAATCCTAGTGGGCCACAGGAAGTTCTACAACTGCAAATTACCTGAATGACGAATCAACCATCTCCAAATACTAATCATAGAATTGTCTCTTGAACTGAGGATTCCAAAATGATGATCCCTAGTAAAAGAAGCAGTCTGCCACACTCCTCCGCCATCACTGGCTAACCAGGAAAGATCAGTGAATGTCGTTGACAAGGATATGTTTTCACATCAGACATCTCTTTAGAGCCTGGCTAGCCTTAAAATGGCTAAAACACAGTGGAACCAATCAGATGCAGCTGCTCAGTGGAAGCATCACAAATGATGAGTGCCATCAGTTATAAATAATTGTGAAACACGACTATGTGCTAGATAGCAATGAAAAAAAAATTAGGGATAAAGATCAGTGAATGTCGTTGACAAGGATATGTTTTCACATCAGACATCTCTTTAGAGCCTGGCTAGCCTTAAAATGGCTAAAACACAGTGGAACCAATCAGATGCAGCTGCTCAGTGGAAGCATCACAAATGATGAGTGCCATCAGTTAAAAATAATTGTGAAACACAACTATGTGCTAGATAGCAATGAAAAAAAAATTAGGGATCCATTAATTAGGATAAAAATTTAACATATCTAAGAGAAAATAAGAAACTCCAATTCAGATGATCAAAAATGACACACTGACACCTAGTGTTTCCAGTAAAAAGTTGGCCTCCAAATTTTCATCAGCCACGAGACTGTATATCCAGAATCTGACAACCACAACGATGAAATTTTTAGCATAAAAAACAACAGATTCCATCACCTTTTTTAGTTGCACGCCGCACACCAAAAGGACTTCGTTCAAGAACTTATGCATGCTTGATACTGAACTAATAGTCCTTAAATCCCGAAAGTCATGCTTGGCCCTCCCCCTTTATTCCTTCGGAACCAATAGAATAGGCACTCAAAATCCTTATTAAAGCAACCCTTAGAATTGAAGCCATGAATAACTTCGATCGCCCTAAAACACCAGGCAAAATCCCTCAAAAGAGTGAAGAGCCTCCACCACTCCTTCCACTGGAAAAGGAAGCCAGTCACAATTCTCCTTGAGATAATATTCAAAATGATCTAAGGTAGGCCTCGAACTTGAATTTTCAACATTAAACTGCATGCAAAATTGTACAAGACCTCTCTTGACATCAGATCAATTGTTATGATTTACAGGAAATGCGTAATACACAGTTTTTGCACAATTTTGGAGAGCAAGGAAAAGGTGTGTAATTAAATGTTGGGCAGAGAGTCAACAGAAAAACCGTGTTACCAAGTGTCAATCACTGATGTTCAAGTCTCCTATATCTCTTAGGACTCTTTTAAGCAAGACATTTTGGCTTGACAGTATCGAAATATACCCCTATAATAGAATACAGCGTCAATACAAAAAGGTTGTTCTGACACAGGACATAGGGGGTTTTAAAACACATTCAAAAGACTAGATGAATCAAGCAAACTTCATCCACTTAACCCAACCAAAAATATTTAAACTAAAACCCAAGGTTTAGTCCAGCGATAGGAGGGGGCGATATAAGCACCTCCTGAAGCGTAGTTTGAATCCCAACAGTTCGGATAGGAGAGTCTACACATGCCATTGGGGATTAGTCTGGTTCTATAATAAGAGGTCTGGACACCTCAAACTATGAGGATGGATGACATCAATAGCATATCAAATGGGAGAACAGAAGAACAAGTAGTGCCAAACCTGAAGCTACTTTATATGATATAAAAGAAATATGTGCAAATTAGAGATTTTGTATAGAGCAGATTGAACACCATGTGAAATCACATATTGGTGTCTGATTCCAATGCTAAATTATTTGATTTCTGTATTCTCGTGTTTTGCGAGTAAAAAGCGCTCTGTAATTTCATGATTTGCTGAACTTTGGTTGTTACAGGTTCCATGGCTCACCTTGTGATTATGTTTATGCTATCAGATCCTGTCAGGCAGTCTACTATAGTTCTCAGATATTTCTTAGTTGTTATTATTTCAGAGTTCCAAATTTGGAGTCATCGTGCTAATGAAACTACGAAGAGTTCATCAACCCATAGATACTTGTGTAATCCTTCAATTCAACGGAGAGCCTTAGGAAACTGAGAGTGGGTTCTGAAATTTTTATATGATTTTGTAATGCAAGACTGGCCTTATGAGGCAAACCTAAGGGATTCTATTTGTCTCTCCTTTTTCCTTTCTAATTAATTCTACCCACAACTTTCCTTTGACTTATTTTGGAGTAATCATTCCAAGGCCTCACTCCCTAACCCTAAAACCCTACCTAACTACATTATCCTTCAGTTAAATAACCAAACCAAAGCATAAGAAAAACAAATTCCATCCAAATTTCCAGCAGCAAAGTTTCTAAACTTCAACCAACCCATCCTTTTGAAAACTACAACGATTCCAACTTTTCTTCATTTACAAACCTTACACCATTTCCAATACCCTGTATAAGGACGTAGACCTACGAGTTTTGCATAGATTACGGTGTTCATTTTATATTTTATATTTTATATTTTTTTTTTGCCAAATGCGTATCTTCTGAGTACTAAATGAACTGAGGCTATGAAAACCTGTCTGAATTTACCTCTTAATAGATGTTTGTTAGAAACTGAGGTAAATGAGCATCAAATGGAAAGTAAGAAGAAGATTTAACTCTCGTCTCAACTCTCTCTTAAAAATCTCAAAATGATAGAATGCCCCAAATGAGGCTACAAGAGGGGTATATTTATAGGGGAAAGTAGAAGGGTCTAACTTGGACTACAAGAAAAGAACCTAATTATAATTATGCCCTTATTAGCCTTTAATACTTCCAAGTTCTACCTATAATACTAAGCAAAACAACTAATAAAAGAAAAGTACATCAAAATAGGGAAAATAACTAAAATGTCACTAAGTACTACGAATGACTAAAAATAGCCTATAAGCCTCATATCACATCTTTCCCCTTCCATGAAAAAGAGTTCGTCCTCGAACTCATAGGGGAATGCCATCGGTGTCACCCTCCAGAATGGTGATGAGAGCATGCTGTGGCGCGGCATCATCGGTCTGGGCCTCCCGAAGCAAGCAAGCACGGTGACATGGCAAGGAACAATCCGAAGTCATGTGGCCTACTACCCACAATTGTAATATTTAAATGTTACAGGATGAGAAGAGGATGTCGGTGGAGGAGTAATGGCAGGTGCTGACGTCGTAATAGTAGAGGGTGAAGCACTGGAGGTAGCAGAGGGTGCAAAAGTAGTAGTGCACGCACAAGTAGAGGGAGTGGTCTGATGATACACCTCCACCTTCGTGGCATACTTCACCGCCTTCGCAAAGGTGGAGATGTCATGTTATGCAAGATCTAGCTAAATATAACCCTAAAGTCCATGAATGTAACAGTTGATCCTCTGCTCCTCAGTTTCTCCTACGCGAGCTCATGTGCACAAGATCTAAAACCGCTCAATGTAGTCCAAGACGAACGTATCCTGTCGGAAGGCTTGAACTCGGGGAAATAGATCTCGCTCGTATGTGGCAAGGACGAAGGAAGCCATCATCGTTGCTCGCAACTCTGCCCAAGACTAACTGGGAGGTTGTCCCTCAATCACCCAGTGCTGCTCCAAATCATGTCACCAAACACTCGCATAGCCATAGAATTTGGTCGCCCCAAGGACACAACATCGGCCACTCAACCTCTTATACTCAAAAATACGCTCCATGGTAGCAAGTCAATCAATCACTACATCAGGCCGGAAATGATCATCAAGCATTGGCACATCAACCCAGATATCCCCCTGCATGCTCCGAGAAAGCATCCGTAAAGCCATGCGAACAATGAGGTCCCCTCCTTGGAAATCTAGATCATCTGTATCAAACTCGTCCTCGCCTAGCGGAGGATCCTCAACCGGGGCTCGATGTTGCTGCCTCCGAGGCGGTGGATGAGCAGGAACTAGGGCTGGACGACGTATCTCGACCGGGGCTGGAGGTGGAATGCGTGGAGGAATTGCAGTCACCGTAAGTGCCAGAAGTGAAACTGCTATAACTGGTTGACGCTATGGGCACTGATCCATCAAATGTCCTCTCTGGTAGCATAAAAAGCAGTGCCTATCAGTAGTTGGCACAAATGGAGTGACTTTCGAACACAGAGTCAAAAGCTGACATATCGGAGCGCCACTCTGTAAACGAAGGTGGCTCAAAATCCGGTAGTGACTGTGGCTTAGGGGAAGGTGGCCCATCCTGTTGGGGGTGATCTAACCAGCTTTGAACACGTTCAAAAGTATCAACAGGAGCGGAGTATGCTGAACGAGCATTCCCATACAGACTGTGGGTGGTGAACATGACCCATGTGGCGGCGTGCAGGCAAGGTGGTATGAAGTAGAGGTGGGGGTGGAAGCGTGGCAAAAATAGTATGTGGGTGATGTCTCTTGGGGTGGTGGCGTCCAGGCGGGAGTATGTGAAAACATGTAGAAGGTGCGAATCATGGTGGTAGTCAAGAGGGGTGGGATTTAGGGTTTTATGTGGCAAAGTGGTGGGTTGGAGGATACGGGGTGGTGGAAGGTGTGGGGATGGTGGTTGGAGATCGAATAAGTTTGGATCGGCTGTTGGTGGAGGAACTTTGTAGGGCTGGAGTCTCGGGTTTACAAATTGTGGATTGGATTAGGAAACGGATAGTGAAACCCTAGAATTGCTTTGATTTGGATCTTGGATGGAAGATTTATGAAATTGGGTTGGATTTGGGGGTAAAGGAGACAAATCGGGGTTCAAGAAGTGGGTCAGATTGATCGAGGATTTGGGAGGAGGAGCCGCGTCCCGAGGGAGGGTGGCGGTGCTACCAAGAGCCACAGCCGGGGGCGGGTGGGAGGTCCGAGAGCCAATCGGGCAGTTCCGGGTTGGTCCGGTGGGCCTAAAAGGAATTCCGACGAGGTCGTCACCTCCGGTTGCCTTTCTGTCCGTCGCAGGGTTGGTGGATACGATGGTGGAATTTCGTTGGATAATTTTTTTTGTGGATAAAGGGGTGGAATGAGCGGAATTGAAGGTAGTGAGATTAGGATTTTGAGCGGGGGTGGGTGGCGTGAGAGTGGCTCGTAGATGCGTCCGGTGGAGGAAGGCACACATCAAGACCGTCAAATCGTGCTACGAGGCGGTTTAAAACCTCCTCGAGCCGATCGTGCGTGAATCAACGAGGGCAAACCTCTTCTTAGGTCTCATTTGTCGTCGTCTACGATTTTTTTGTTATACAATAACAACAAAAACAACAACAACAACAACATGTGGAGCCAACGAGCCTCTGATAGATACCAATTGACGTAAATGAGCGTCAAATGGAAAGTAAGAAGAAGATTTAACTCTCGTCTCAACTCTCTCTTCAAATCTCAAAATGATAACTTGGGCAACAAGAAAAGAACCTAATTATAATTATGCCCTTATTAGCCTTTAATACTTCCACCTATAATACGAAGCAAAACCACTAATAAAAGAAAAGTACATCAAAATAAGGAAAATAACCAAAATGCCACTAAGTACTAAAAATGGCTTGTAAGCCTCCTATCACAACATGTCATGTGGACCATCTTACCAATTTTACTTGGTTTTTAAACAATATACTTCATAAAGGTTGAGTTTTTGGCATCTAGTGTTCGGTTCCTCGTATTGTCTCTATTGTATTTGTTTTGTTGTGCATTTCCTGGGTCAACTATTCATGATATGAATAGTGGTGGAAGAAAGTAATTTCACATAAATACCCAACTAGGGTTCTAAAAGCACAGTAATCTGACATTATAGATCCATAAAATTAAATACCGATGACAAACGTTGGCAATAGACCTCTACTTGTACAAGCAAGAGAATCTGAGTTGGATACGACTACTATTTATTTACAAAAGACTATAAATAAGAGGATACACATAAGAGTAAAAAACTAACAATCAAATACCACTTTTGATGTTAATTGTTGCGAAGGTGAGGAACTTAACACAATACCCAACTATGGCTTGAGAAGCACCAAAATATTTCATCACAAATTCATTAAAAATAAATACATAAATAAGTGGTTACAATTGTTTGCTATACGCCGTTTTATATACTAGTGACAGAATTCTAGGGTCCATTAGATTGGCGTTGATTTAATTTCCATGGAAAATACTTATTTTACTTCAGATTTTACTTTTGCACTGCTTAATTTTCAAAGCATTACATGAAAACAAAAACTATAAATATGGAAAGCGCTCCATAGTTTTATCATTTTTCATGGAAAGCATTTCTTATCCATCCCCCAAGAATTAACTTCCATGGGCAACTCTAAAATAAGACCAAACCACTCCCATCTTTTTCCACTCATTTTCCAACTCCTGGTAAAAATGAACTGTTTTTCAATCATTTTCCAACTTTGTAATCAAACACACCCTAATTGTTTTTCTAACTACAACTTACTGAAGATAAACTTAACCAATCGAAGATTTGATTGACATCTTATTGATTAAGGAAACCAAACATGAAAAAAACAATAAAGATAAGCATAAATAATTAACAACCAAAAATAAAATGAAATCAGATGTCCACGCACACGCACATCAATTATCTCAATTGATTTTCTGGGTAGCCTAGCACTGAGGAATCACTTGTACTATTTTGATCAATGTGAATCATTTTCTTTCTTAGCTTTTTTCCTTCTTTTTTTTATGTGTGCATGTAGGATTCTTGTTTGGGCTGTTTTTGATGCATCCCCTGATTTTGACTTCCTCTACTCTGCTTTTATACACATTTTATGCTTGGGTTCCACCCACGAGGCAATCTTCTTTATATTGTTTGTTATAATGTAATGCACATAAAATAAAAATAAAGAATACAATACGCACAGTATAAATAACATCACCTAAATTATAACATAACCGAGTTCTTTATTTTTTTATATAATTTAATACATACAAGTTCTCGTATTGTTGTGTGCTAGATAAGCATGTCACAAGAACTTCTAGAACCGAAGTCATGTTATTGGACACAAGCATCATCCTGCATTAATCTGTAACATTAATTCCTTACATGGTGCAATAAAACTACAGCCCTTCACTAGGTGCACTGGAAAAGCCATAACCCGTCACAGGGTGCAGTAACTTTCTAGTCAAGTAGACTACAGTAAAACTAAAACTAGTTTTTGATCGTAAGTATTGTAATATGTGAATGACAATTGAAAGAGAAAAGTGTAAAGGACAATATTTTAAAGTATATTTGTTGGATTTATTCCGTTGATCAAAACACAGCGTGTGTCTAGGTATAGGTATTTCCTTGTCTATCCACAAGGAGTAACAGATGGTTGTTGGTGGGTACACTCATCGTTGCCGGTATGCTAAGGAATGAAACAATAGAATTACCCATATTTTAATAATTAATGATTGTGGTAATCAATGAGGAGTTAATCAATTAATAACTTTAGTTTTCGGTTCAAAGAATTTTACCTCGTTTGTTTCAATTGAAAAAAGCAAAAATAGGAAGTCGTTCAAACCAGAATTTTCTGGTTTGAACGAAGTCATTCTAACAGCATTTTAGTCGTTCTAACGAACTTTCAACGCAGCCAAACAAAACATGTCATTAGAAGGTTTTTTTGATGACATTACAACTTTTGCAGATTTTTATTTTACTCAAACCAGCTTTTATTATAAACCTATAAATAACCTGCAAAAAGCTAATCCCGTCTGTGTATTGAGAGCAAAGCTATTCCCTTCTCTCCCCTCTTTCTTAAAGATCATCATTCAAAGGAACGATCCATTGATGATTGTTTAAGCACAGTAGACAACATAACCCGAATATATTGCTCCATGCAACGTTGGTTCGGTGGACTTCTGCATTGCTGAAAAGATCACATGATCGATCGATACTAAGGCATGGAGACGTTGTGTTGTTGCTGGTGCATTGTTGCATGGTTGCAGTTTCTATGCCGAGGTGGAAGATTCCAGAACCGCGAAATCTTGAGTGAATCGAGTAATGATGTGAGTCAGTTTTGTCTTTGTAATTCATTTTTTAACATGGAAGATTTTTAAACTAAGTAGCACTGTGGTTATTACTGGGTGTCTCACATTATATCTCGTCTCGTGTGATTGATTTGCGCACTTATTTAATTCCTTTATCTTGCATATAGATTGATAATTCAAAAAAAAAATGGAATTCACACTACAGGAATTGGACCATATATTTAGTCTCTAAATTGGAATTAATATTGGTTAAAATTGAATTACCCACAAAAACTTGCTTTTCAAAAGTGAGGCGCAAGGACAAATATATTTTTATTAACACTGAGGAAAGAGAAGACAATAGAACAAGAAGCGCTCCAAATTACAAGAATCAAGAAAAAGAGCCAAAACAAAAGGTTATAACCAACCCCTCCTCAACATAAACGGTCGCATCAGCACACCACCTTCGACCACCCCTCCTAGCCAACATGGGGACACCCTCTTCACTTCATCATGATTCAGGGACAAATATTGTCATTCAATAAAAAGAACAAGGCAAAAGAGAAAGTAAAAGTGATTCAGACTCGACATTAAGCATTCAGTAGGAACTAACTTCGTTTCTGAACTATGTATTATAGGAAAGGCAAATATTGTCATGAGCCTCTTAATGATTACAAGAGGGAATACCAATTCTTACTTCTGAATGCTGCATGAACCTCCATTTAAGCACTCCTTGGTAGGAACAAATATCCCCAACGCGAGCACAGCATATGAAGCACGGACTTGACACGTAATACATGTTTCGACACGACACACGACACGCGATACGTGATTTTTCTAAAAACTAGAATACGACACGCTAGGATACGTATAATATATAATATATATTTAAATATATATAAAAAGAAATAAAACAATTTTTTTCCATAAAATACATTATTAGAGAATTCTTTACTAGTAATAATTGATGTTTGTTTACTTTACTTTATTAGAGCCATCTACAATCTAAAAATAAAAAACAATCAACAAGTAAAAAACTAATAATTGTAGCATATCTGTTTGTTTACTTTACTTTTTTTGGTTAAATAAAAAAAAAGTAGATCAAATAAAAAAATGGAACAAAAGATAGATTATATAAATATAAAAAAACAGGGTAAGATTTGCAGCATATCTGTTTCTTTACTTTTTTTGCTTATTTATTTTTTTGCTGTTTCTAATCTTATTTTTTTTGCTGTAGTTGCATAAAACAAAGAGGGAGTAACAGCAAAGAAAAGGGAAAGAAAAACAGCAAAGAAAACAGGGAAATAGCAAAGAAAACAAGACAGCAAACGAAACAACATAGAGGAATGTTTGTAACTAATTAAAAAAAACGAAACAGCAAAAAGGGATGAAGGAGCTGCTGCCATGGAGAGAGACTTACCCTGCGATGGAGAGAGAAGTGGAGCTGCTGCGATGGAGAGAGAAGTTGCAATGGAGAGAGAAGCTGCGATGGAGGTTTCTGCTGGGTTAGGGTTAGGGTTACGGTTTCTGCTTGCGATGGAGATAGATGAGAGATGTTAGGGTTACGGTTTTGTGTCGTTGATTTGATTTGGATTTTGATTTTGGCTTGAGAGACACTGTTTTTTAAGGGCAATTAAGTAACTTTGGTTTCTTTTTTGTTTTTTTGCTATGTTATTTAGTTATAGTTTCAATAATTAAACTTTTGACCACATTTTAAGTTTCAATAATTAAACTTTTGACCCAATGTGTCCTATTTTACGTGTCCCCAGCGTGTCCACTGCGTGTCCGGGCGTGTCCAACTAAAAAAAAAAAAGAGGACACTCTGGGACTCGCGTGTCGGAACGTGCCGCGTGTCCGACACATGTCAAACAAGATTCATCGCCTCCGAGAGAGTGTCAGTGCTTCATAGATCGTAAGCAACCCAATCTATAGTTTCTACTTTTTTTCTTACCTGAATTTGGCATAAAAGCAAGCTTCCAATACGTTCATTTTCTATTTTCAGCAATATCCGTTGCTAAATTTAAGATTCCACTAGATTTCTAAAATCTAATGCTCAAGGGAGCTGTATATGAAGTTCCGTTGCTAATGCTACAGTTTTAGATGCAATAATTGTTCTTGCTATCATACAAGAACGCACTTAAATACACCTATTTTTCTGAAAGGCTATGTTTTACAGCAAAGAGATTATAAAGGAGGCACCATTTTTCAATAATTGCCCATGAACTTTTTTATCTTTTGAGAGCTAAACTATGGAGAAAAAATTATGGATTACCCTTGTGAAATAGGTGCAAGCATGTGATTTAGCCATATGTTTTTTCTCCTGTGGTTTAAGGTGCCAACTTTCCCAGAGCCATGCTTTACTAGTTATAACTTGCTGAAATTCCAAGACATTAAAAATTACTGCAACAATATGTCGATTTTCACACAGAAACATACTAAAAGAATCAGTAGATCATGCAACAGTCCTTGAAATTAGTCTCCATTAAATGAGATCATGCAGCAGTAAATATAGGTGGGGATGACAGTAATTAAATATATACTACTATAAGCAGCATCAGAGCAGTATGTCATTCAGGTAAGACAAAGGAGAGAACTAAAAAATGAATATGGAATTGTGTGTCAATAATAGAGCCTAAGAAGTGTAATGGACATGTACTACAATACCTCCTGGACTCCACTGAACACAAAGTGCTGCACGGTTTAACCTAAGAATAACAAGGGTTGGTACCCATTCTGCTCCTTCTTGGTTCCATACGTATCTAACAGATAAGTCAAAATCCAAAATACAATTTCAAAACTTTTAAGGTGAGAACAAACGGAAAACATGTACACACTTGAAAACTCGCACCAACCATAAAACCTTGAGAGAGAGAGACATATATATAACTATTAAATCCATGAAAGAACATTGAAATATTTCTAAGTATATAGTAACTCACGAATTCCGGTCATGTGATACAGTTACTATTCTGTTTGATGTTGTACTCCAATCAACCCCAGAAACAATTTGGTCATGCTGTGACAAGAAAAAACAGCAAGAAGCAAGACTATTGTTACTTTGTCAGCATAATGTTTTCCACCCAAACTATGGAATTGATTTAGACAATGACACTTTAAACGAAGCAAACTGATTACAAGATTCACTGATGTATAAAATTCAAGATAAAATACATGTTCAAATACTTTAGGCTAATTTTATGTAGTTAGCAGACTTATCAATAATTGGGAAAAGGCTTTGTTGAGTTGTTGATTTGAGCATACTTATCAATTATTCCAGTGGACATGTCTTTTGGTGCATATCCACTGGCACTAGTGTGTTTCAGCATCCATTTTGATATGGCCATTTTCTTTAACATTTTTAAAACATATATCTCCACTCAAATAATTAGTGCACCAAGGCCAACGTGAAGGTTAATGAGATCATGATTAAGGCAACCAAAAAGCCTTTTTTAAAGGAGGCTCATTTGGTAGATATTGAATTGAATGAAGAAAAAAGGGTGGTTACTAGGAAGGTGCAAGGAGTAATGGTACCATCGATGAAAGAAAGACAGAGCAAGGTGGTTTTGAGGTTCCTCGAAGTCAAGAGGAGGTTGCTCAGAATCCAAGAGTCATGCCTCAACAATTGTGCGGTCGGATGGGGCCAAGAGTTGGCCCACAGAACCACAAATAAGCAAAGCAAAATACTCACAGCAGGCTGGGACAAAGGGTGGTCAATCAAGACCTTAAGGTACGTCAACACTAAGAGAATAAGAGGAAAGCTCTTCCTCCGCTGGAAAAAAAAGTGCAAGAAAGTTTGTATTAGCAATGGCCGAACGATCTACTAATTATAGAGGTGTTAGTGAGTGCTTTATTGTAGATAATTAGTGCTAGTGTCTAGTCATTGATAACTCATATATACATGATGTGGATTAAGTAGAGGAAGATGGAGTAAGAACCGAACTATATGAAGAGCCGAAGCCAAAAGTCCAGGCCCCAAGTTGAGCACTTAAACAGATCCATCAATCAGATGAAGGTGAAGAACCAAGACACACACTCATTTAGAAGGACCTGGAGGAAAAGAAGGAGCCTTCCATGATCTTTGATGGAGCTACATGGCAACCTTTTTCAAGCTCCTTTTATGGAACTACACTCTTTGCCAACCCCTCACCCTTTCCACACTTGGGCATTGAACATAGTTAGAAAGATCACTCCAGCATCTCGAGGGAAGATATGGATGTTAGTGGATGGAGAGCTGTTCACTAAAGTGATTATTCTAAACCGAGCAACCGCTGGAGTGCTGCTCAGTTCATGAGAGGATTTATCATCTATCAATTTACATTCTTAAGGTCATTCTCTCAGTTAATGAAACACCCTTAACAAAGAAAATTTGCAATGCTCACCGCCAAATACTCATCATACATCAATGGCTTATCCCAAAGGAATAGGCAAGCATAGGCAACTAACAAAACTATAATCAACATCCAAGGACTTCCAAGGGATTTGGGGTGACAAATTATCGAAAGTAAAGTTGATGTATGCAGGTGTGGTGCACGCGCGTTGGATTGAGCTAACAACGATATATATTTTCAATTGTTATTAATTGTATTTTTTATTGCTTTATTATTAGAATAAATGGATATTTCTTTATTGTACTGTAAGTTAGGTTAGTTAGGGTAATTTAATACTTTAGTCATAATAGATCCAATATCACTTGGTCTCCAAGTAAAGCTAAAAGCCTATAAATATCCATGTAGCTTCCTGTTTTGTATTAACCAATTATTATGAATGAATGAAAATGAGTGAGTTATTTTGACAATTTTTTCTTTAAGTGAGTGTGTGTAAACATTCTGTTGCGTTTACATCAAATCAATATCCGAGTAATGTTCGCCCTTGGTGTGTGTTTATACCTAATTGGTGAACAAAGCCAAAGTCCGAGTTACGACTACAGCTCGAAACAACCATTCGTATGGGAGAGTGGTTTGGTCAATAAATGTTCCAAATGCAGCTAGGTTTGTGATCAAAACCCCAAAATCATTTATCTGATTGGGAATTGCTACAACGGTTGGATACTGCCCCAAAACCACGAAGGAGCTCCAGCACCGATGAGCGGGCTTGGGATTTCATCAAAACCTTTCACCTTTCAGCCACCATTGTTGTCCGCCTACAAATCCCACCATTCGTCAATCTACAATGAATCTAAAGCCAAAAGTGAATCCTAAATTGATGAAGAAGAAGAATATGACGATGAAACAAACGAATATCAAGCCTCAAAGGAAGAGGAAAGCCCTTTTGACGGTCTTCTTGGCCTCCGATAGCGCCTCTAGTTCAAACAACGAGGTGTCGAGCAACCCCAATGGACAAAAAACCTAGCCCTCGCAGACTTGGCTTTCGAATTGGTCGCCATCATTAACACGAACTAAGTGGTCGATGAGTGACCAGAACCGAAAGAGATCGGAGCAAAGATGAGAGCTCGAATTAGGTAGAACGCACCACCGGCCAATGTCTTATCGAATCGATGGTCGAATTAACGAGGTCAACCAATTCAACGACCATGTTCGAACAGACTTTGAAGGAGGTCGGAATCTGAGGGTCGTCACCAGTACTTCTCTAAAATTCTTCATCGATGGCTGATGTGGGCTTGTCAAACAAGAAGGGGCGATGGCGGTAGGTAGGGTTTCTATGAAGTGTGATTGCATGCTTTACGGAACACAATACCCCCATTTGTCTAAGCCACATGACCATATAATAATGATGGATATGGGTTTTAGGAATTCGAGTGTTGCTGAACCATATAAAAGGGAGGCTTTCTTTGAAGTTTGAGTTAAGTTAGGCCATGATGGAGTTGTTGCTTTGCGCCTTAGGATTGAAATTGTATTGAGCCTTTGTTTTGTGCCAACACAAAATGTGGTGTGAGCTTGGAAATGGATGTTAAAGGGGAGCGATAGTCGGAATAGCAATTAGGCATCCATAACCACAATCGACGATAATATAACCTCAATCGGACCATGCTAAAATCAAACATTAATCTCATCATTATCGATTACAACATACTCAGCATTGATGGAGGCACAAACCGAATCAACGGAGAAAACCACCATAATTGATAACAACAAGAAGACACACAAGAAGAAGTCCAGCATCCAATCATCATCGGAAAGCAAAAGCAAGAGGTACATCGATGCACAGGCATGTTACTCCCCTTTGTTATGTGTATGACTATCGAAGCTCATAAAGAGACATGAGTTAGACAGAACCCATGGAAATCGGTATATTCATTCGGTAGTCAGGTGTGTGTGCTTGGGAACCTCTAGGGTACTGGTTTGGATGCTAGAGATTAAGGTTGTTAGGCTTTCACATGCCAACCACCCTGATAAGAGAGCAAAAAAGGTACCATCAACCTCAATAACAACATAACTTTCCTCTTTTAAACCAAACAACACTACCATAGGAACCAAGACAAACTGTAACTTTCCCCAAATAAACCCGACAACATGCCATATAAGCCGACAGACAAACTCATTTTATCAGCCAACTTTAACAAATATGCCACCTAATAACTTATCACCCCCATGTAACGAGCACCGCGCCTTATAAAGGCTAGTTGACTTCCACTCCCAGATCAAGATGAACGGCTAAGATCTCCCCACGACACTCTATATAAAATTAGTTCACCTTATTAACTAAAAGTTAGTTGATCATCGTTAGCTTATACTTACCTAGTAACAACCTTGAAAACTCCTAAGAAACATTCCTTCTGCCTAAAGAAAAAGTATCTGCAACAATCTATGTATTAACTCACTCCCATTATCACAACAATGACTACCCCACCAACCCCTCAAAAAATCAATATAGCCACCCGTAAATACCAAGTACTCTGCCTCCTAAATTTTGCATTCTGAGAGTGAATGTTACTCTCTCGCCTTCCACCCCAGCTACACCTTAGGGTCCATTGATGTCATTTGCTACTATTACTTATTGTATTATTGTTATCTCATCATTGTCTTTTTGTTTGTCATCTATCTACCCGTTGGTCAAAATCTCTCCTAAACAGGTTACACCCATGGTTCAAAGTCTCGGTATTGGCCACTTGATTTCAACTCGGTCACGGTATCGGACGATACGCAAAGATACACTATTTAGAGAGCGCAAAAAAATCCGAAAAAAATCTGGAAAATTTTAAAAAAATAAGATTAACAATGCGGACCAATCATATAAGTTTAAAACTATCCTTTAATATGCATAACATTGTACAATTGATTATATTGACGTGCTGCGAACTTGCAGATTCAATGTTCCATAATAAATCAATGTTTTATTTTTATTTTTTTTACAAAGAGGATACAACTATTATATTAATATTATTTTTAGTTCGAGGATACAAATGTGTTTTTTAAGTATGCTATATTTTTCTAAAGAGGATAGAAACGTTTCGTTTTTAGTATTGTTATTTTTTTACAACGAGGATACAAATAGTGATTTTGACAAAACACTATCTTTTTTTTACAATCGTTTTTTACAAAAAGGACGCAAATGTTATTTTTTTTATAAAAGGAATGTAAATGTTATTTTTTTGGTTGTTGGGTTGCAAATGTTTTTTTTTTAAATTGATGGAAATGTTATTTTTTTACAAAGAGGATGCAATTATTTTTTTTTTAATTGTGTTGCAATGTTATTTTTACATAAAGGAGGCAAATATTATTTTTACAAATGTTTAGAGGATACAAATATTATTTTTACAATAATTGCAGTTGTATATTTGTTTGTAAAAGAATAACATTTACGTTTTTTTTTATAAATAATAACATATTAAAAAATAACATTGGGAACATAATTATAAAAAATAATAACAAATAATATTTGGATCATTTGCATTCTTTAAAAAAAAAAAAAACTGGCAAATATATAACGCACTAAATTAAACCCACACGATGACCAAATAACCCACACACAGCACACTAAATTAAAAAAACAATTAGCATTTCGTAACCCCCCCCCCCCCCAAAAAAAAAACACGCTTACCAACATAACACTGGGGAGAGAGAGAGAGAGAGAGAGATTGATGCTTAGTAACTTATACCATCTCTGCCGATATATCACCGATATTGGGTCGATACTATTGTGATATCGCCAATATAGGCCGATTCTACTGCGATATCGTCGTTATGGGCCGATTATACCGCTATATCACCGATACTACCGAGAAATTACCGATATAGGGTCGATTCACATTAATAATTGAAAACTCGACTCGTAACTCGGAATCGGATCGGTGGGCACCGATACCTAGTCAACTCGGTCGTATCGTCGCCATGGTTCAAAGTCTCGGTATCGATTCCGATATCGGCCACTCGATTGTCAATTCGGTCGCGGTATCGGGCGATACACAAAGATACACTATTTAGAGAGCGCAAAAAATTCTGAAAAAAATCTAGAAAATTTTAAAAAAATACGATTAACAATGTGGACCAATCAAATAAGTTTAAAACGATCCTTTAATATGCATAACATTGTACAATTGATTATATTGACGTGCTGCGAACTTGCTAGATTCAATGATCCATAAGAAATCAATGTTTTTTTTCACGGAAGATACAAATATTATGTTTTTACAAAGAAAAACAAATGTTACTTTTTTCGCAAGAGGATAATTTTTTCTTTACAAAGAGGATACAACTATTATATTCTTAGAATTATTTTTAGTAAGAGGATACAAATGTGTTTTTTAAGTATGTTATATTTTTCTAAAAATGATAGAAATGTTTCTTTTTTAGTATTATTTTTTTTTACAAATAGTGATTTTGACAAAACACTACATTTTTTTGACAATCGTTTTTTACAAAAAGGATGCAAATGTTATTTTCTTACAAAAAATGATGCAAATATTATTTTTTAATAAAAGGAATGTAAATGTTATTTTTTTGTTGTTGTTGGATTGCAAGTGTTTTTTTTTAAATTGATAGAAATGTTATTTTTTTACAAAGAGGATGCAAATGTTTTTTTTTTACTTGTGTTACAAATGTTATTTTTACATAAAGAATGCAAATATTATTTTTTAAATGTTTAGAGGATACAAATATTATTTTTACAATAATTACATTTGTATATTTGTTTGTAAAAGAATAACATTTATGTTTTTTTTATAAATAATAACATATTAAAATATAACATTGGGAACATTATTATAAAAAATAATAGCAAATAACATTTGGATCATTTGCATTCTTTAAAAAAAAAAAACTGGCACATATACAATATACTAAATTAAATCCACGAGATGACCAAATAACTCACTCACACAGCACACTAAATTAAAAAACAATTAGCATTTCGTAACCCCCTCCCAAAAAACCACGCTTACCAACACAACACTGGAGAGAGAGAGAGAGAGAGAGAGATTGATTCTTAGTAATTTATACAATCTGGGCCGATATACCGCCGATATGGGCCGATTCCATCGCGATATCGCCGATATGGGCCGATTCCATCGTGATATCGCCGATATGGACCGATTCTATTGCGATATCGTCGATATGGGCCGATTATACCGCTATATCACCGATACTACCGAGAAATTACCAATATAGGGTCGATTTACATCAATAATTGAAAACTCAACTCGTAACTCGGAATCGGATCGGTGGGCACCGATACCTAGTCAACTCGGCCGTATCGTCGCGGTATCGCCCTTGACTTTGAACCATGATCGTCGCGGTATCGACCTTGACTTTGAACCATGGTTACACCTCAGTCCTTGAAAGACAACCTCATTATTTACTCTCCCATTTAACAACCCTCTTACATAACCCAGAATCTCCTAGGAAATATTCATGTTTCAATTGAGAGATCGTCCGAGGACATTGTTGATCCTTCAACAACAGACCAAGTCATAAGCTTCAATTTTTCCAAGACGTCTGTCATTGGAACGCTACTCAGCACACTAGATCTTGAAACACCACTCATCTTCCCACAAAACTTGAGCGTTGCCTTCTCATTTTAAGCCACATGAGAGCCTATCCCCACACTTCCATCGACTCTAAAGCCACTAGGTCATGCTAAGAGTATGGTAAAGGCCCAATCACACTGAGCTACTTTCCCTACAAATATTCAGAATAATTGCAGTGCAAAAGCAAATGATCACCATTTTCATGACTCCTTTTACAAAGGATGCAACAAGAAGAAGAAAGAAAAGATTTTGACCTTTCATATTGAATCAAATCACAAGTATTCACCCTCTTATGCACAGCGAGCCATGCAAAATATGTACTTTATAAGGAATAACACCTTTCCAAATTCGTATATTAGGGTTCAAATTAGGCGAATCCAAGATCTCAAAAACTAGATTTACAAGATAAGAAGCCAGTCGAAATAACCACCAAAACCCTCTTTTCAAGAGTGTTTTTGGTAATGGGAGCTCCTTTAATCACGCCAAGAAAGAGAGACGAAATCAAGAAAGTAATTGTCGTTGAGGTTCATTTTAAAACTTATATTTCAAGAGAAATTAAAAGGATAGTTCCAAGTAATTGATGATGAAATAAATCCACGAGGGCTGTGAACTACACGATATAGTCTAGGGAACAAAGCGCAAAGTTTTGAATCATCAATCCAGAAGTCCTCCCAAAATTTAATGTTTTCTTCATCCACTTTAAGCCGAATGTGTTTTTGAGATATGATTCCAAACCTTGAGAGTTGGACCTCCACGGGTTACATAAAGATACTTACTCATCAACCTATAGCCATTCTCATGAACCCCATACTTGCTCCTAATTATGGACACCCAAAGGGCATCTCCATAATCACTTCCCAGAGCTAAATTTCTCTTTCTTAAGTTTCCTCATCCCAACCCAACCCTCCTTTCTTCTTCGGTCTACAAGCAACTTCCTATGAGACAAGATGTTCTCTTTTCCCTTCCCTGCTTCCCTCCCAAAAGAATTTTTTTGTTAATTTTTCCAAATTATTTGCAATGTGGACAAGGATTTTAAAAACGGATAAGAAACAAATAGGAAGACTACCCAGAGTCGGATAATGTCAATCTACCCCTCTCAAAAGGTTTCCCCTCTTCCGCCCTTCCAATCTTTTGTCATTTTTTCCAAAACCGGTTGCCAAAAAGATGTTGTTTTGGGTTGCCCCTAAGCGCAAACCCAAACACTCCATATGTTTTTTAGTGGTGCCAAGTTCGCTATGCTCTATTTACCAATTTAACTATTTTGCACTTCAAAAGGCGAGGAAAGTTAAATTTAGCTAGAAATGCTTTGAAATTGAAACGAAATATTTTTTTTATTTTCGTCTTTCATATTCTGATAATATTAATATTCTTAGGTCTACACAAGTATTTTCATAAAACTATATTGCCAATGCTTAAGTTGCAGTAATTTTATGTTAGATATATATTTGAAGTAAAAAATAATCTAATATAATACCTTAATTAATATTGTACGGGTTCGCTTTCAAATTGTTGCCCGAGTCTCTAAAATCTCATAATTTGTGAAATTTTCAATACAATTGCAACCGTTCTTTTTAATTATAAGGAGACTATCGAAACTCAAACATTAATACCAGCTCAAATCCGCATGTTAAAAGAGGTCAAATACCACAAATGAAATCAGCATAATTGAAAAATGAAACTTCAAAGAAAATAACCTTGTTTCCAAAAGAAACAACAATTTCTAGTTAAATAAAAGAGTACACGATAGAATGAGACTTCCCGGAGAAAATGCAAAACAATGACAACGAGCAAATGAACAAACTTGACACAAAACCCAAATACCTTTTGAAGGACATGTATCCTCCCCCACTTCTCTTCCAATAGTCTATAAATGTGAACTTCATTACTGTTTGGACAAAATGCAAGCACTGCAAAAATACAAAATGAAAAATAAAAAAAATCAACAAATATCACAAATTCATCTAAATTATATATAATTGGAAATATACTTATCTCTCTATCGTGATATATATTTAAATATAATAAATGGACACATAGTACATGTTCATAGAACAAAAGAGTGTAATTGTAAACATCAGAACAGCAATCTAGTATAGTAAGAATGATATTTCATTCCAAATATATCATCAGAACAGCAATCTAGTATAGTAAGAATGATATTTCATTCCAAATATAACCAGCTATGTATCAGCAAGCTCACACACATCAATATATATACTGATATGCATAGGGCCCAAAGGGATTAGTTGTATTTCTATTTTTCTGATGTATTATTATTAGAATAAACAAATATTCTTTAGAAACGTTCTAGATTAAGTCAATTAGAATAGGGATGCCATAGCTTAGCTCACTACGTCCGTGACACATCACCCGTGATCAAGGTTCTAAAAAGAGCGAGACGCGAGGGGGGAGTGGGACGCGGGCTTTTTTTTAATTTATTTTTTTATTATACAAACCAAGTATACGTATAAATTTAAGTAACTAACAGTTAACTTCTAACATTACTAACATTTCTTTCAATTCTCATACATAAATAAAAGGCAATTCCAACCAAAGTTCATTATGATATATAATACACTAATTTTACAATGTTTCATAAGTATCATATTATATCCAAATTGATTTACAAATGAACATCAGTTATATTACTTTAGAGCCTTACACTTTTAACATTACTAACATTTCTTTGAAGTCCCATACATAAATAAAAAATTGCTAACACTAAGACAAATAATAAAAATATTACATGCAAAATATTTTGTGCAATTGATATATAATTTCTAAAATAAAGAATAGAAATATTACACACAGAAAAAATAATGCTATTGTCAATATAAAACTGAGTAACCTGTAAAAATATTACGCAAAAAAAAATACTACTGTAATCATAGTATATATAAAAAAAATCCATGCATATGATATATATATATATATATATATATATATATATACAAATTTAATATATATTTCCATGTACCTTCGGTGCGCGATGCAAAAACTAAGCAATCTTTTTAAAAATGCCATTTTTTCATTTGGTCCATTTTCTTGCTACCTAGCGCCTAGGTGAGGCGCCTAACCCACGCTTCGTGCCTAGGTGCCGCCTTTGCGGCACTAAGGCACACCTTTTAGAACAGAGCATAATGTCATAGTTTAGCCACCGAGTAATAGCTGCCTATAAATACCTTTGTTTATGTCATTTTGGGATAACCATTTACTTTTTGATTGATAATGAGTTAGAGAGTAACCCTTGATTATTTAGTTATTTGTCTATGTAATTTCCACCACGTTACATAAAATACATATATGATTAGAGGGTCAAGAGATGAAGCAGGAGTACAAGTTAGAAGTAAATTCATTAAAGATTCTGATTGTTTCAATCAACAGAGTGTGAAGCAGATGTAATACCCTGTCCTAGTATTTCATTTAAATTTTGTATAAAATGTAATGGAGTAAGATTTGATGAGAATTAGTGGAAAGTGTGGGTCAAAATTGAAGAGAATAAAAGAATAGAAAAATGGGTCGTTCTAACGACATAGTGGTGTCGTTAGAAGCGAGATCATGTGTCGCGCGAAAGCCGCACAAAAGCAGGCCTTCGAACGAGATTTCACTGCATTACAGTCCCAAGTCGGGCGAAGGTCGCGCGAAGTCAATCATCGAACGAGGTGGTGATGTCGTTCGAACGACATGCCTCAAAAATGTTTTAATCTTATTGCCCTTGAGATGAGAGAGTGAGAGAGGGTAGTCTTCCACCATTTTTGGGCGTTCTTCCACCATTGTTGGCCATTCCACCACCATAAACCACCAACTTCTTATAGTATTCCACCATGTCCAAGGCTACACCACCTATTTCCACCATTGTTGAAGTTGAGCTACGAATTTTGGAGCAGTGTTGGGGAATTTTTGGAGAAGATGATGGAAGCTTTCATGGAGTTGAAGGGGGGTTTTGGCTTGAAAGCTTGAATGGAGCACAAATGGAGCATTTGGGAGGATGCTTTTGGTAACCCCTTGAGGCCACCTTTGGAGGTGGGGGTTGCTCCTCCTACACCAACCTTTTTACCACCATTTGGAGCTTTTAGAGGTGGGAAAACCTATCCTTAGTATCTAAGACTCTATTTGCAATTTTAGTAGTCTTGTGGTTAGATTACATATGTAGTATGCACATGAATAGATGACGGTTTTTAGTTGAGTAATATTAAATATTTTTACGGAAAAAAATGTTGAAAAAATGTTATTTTGTTAGAAATAAAGAATGAATAAATATTTCAAAGTCTTGAAATATTAAAAGTTGGTATTCTACGAAAATGGTGTATTTTCTAGAAAGACTGATATTAAACATTTTATGAAATAAAATATTTGAAAATAATGATTTATTTTGCTAAACATTGGTGAAATAATGTTTCAAAGTTTCTTGCAAAAATGTAAAGCTTACGAAAATGGACATTTATTGAGTGTGAAGAAATAAAATGTCTTTTGTGCCTTGAAAGTATATTTTTGCAAATAGGATGAATTTCTAAAAGGAAATGTATGTGTAACCCATTAATAGGATTTTAGGATTTAAAATCCATATTCTCATGCATATGAACTTGTAATATTTTGGCAATAAATGCACAAACAAGTTTAAAGAAGATTTTTGTTGAGTGTGAACATGGAATATAAATAGTAGAAATTCTTGTCTTCAAAGTGTGTGGAAAAGGAGTTAAAAGTGTGATAAGTACAAAGTTGCAAGACTACATGTATTGATAAAAAGGAAATGGTACTTTCTTATGAAAGTAGTCTTTAAGTGTAATTAGATTTTCTTGAATAAAGAAAGTAAAGAAATGACTAATTTGGAAAAATAGTTACTAATGGTGTTGAATAAGTGTTAATGGTTAAATATTGGAAAGTTCATGTGTATAACTTAATAACGTTGTAAAATGTAATGGAGTACGGTTTGATGAGAATTAGTGGAAAGTGTGGGTCAAAATTGAAGAGAATAAAAGAATATAAAAAGGGGTCGTTCTAACAACACAGGGGTGTCGTTAGAAGCGAGACCAAGTGTCGCGCGAAGGTCGCACAAAGCAGGCCTTCAAACAAGATTTCACTGTATTACAGTCCCAGGTCGCGCGAAGCCAATCATCGAACGAGGTGGTGATGTCATTCGAACGAGGCTCATGTCATTCGAACGATGTGTCTCGAAAATGTTTTAATCTGATTGGCCTTGTGCGCAGTCACAATTCTGGCCCTTGATTTGGTGTGCTGTCAAGCTCGGATGAGCCCAGAATGAGCAAAACGGGATTTTTGGTCTTTAAGAGGTTTTTATAAGGCTTGTTTGGGCCATTTGTTGGGGAAAAAGGGAAGAAGATGAGAGAGTGAGAGAGGGTGGTCTTCCACCAGTTTTGGGTGTTCTTCCACCATTGTTGGCGGAAGATGGTGGTTTATGGTGGTGGAATGGCCAAAAATGGTGGAAGAACACCCAAAAATGGTGGAAGAACGCCCTCTCTCACTCTCTCGTCTTCTTCCCTTTTTATGGCCCAAACAATCGTTATAAAAAAAAACTTAAGACCAAAAATTCCATTTTGCCCATTCTGGACTCATCTGAGCTTGACAACACACCAAATCACAGCGCACAAGCGCAATCAGATTAAAACATTTTCGAGGCACATCGTTCGAACGACATGAGCCTCGTTCAAACGACATCACCACCTCATTTGATGATTGGCTTCGCGCGACCTGTGACTGTAATGCATTGAAATCTCGTTCGAAGGCCTGCTTCGCACAATCTTCGCGCGACATTTGGTCTCGCTTCTAACGAGACCCCTATGTCGTTAAGACAACCCATTTTTCTATTCTTTTATTCTCTTCGATTTTGACCCACACTTTCCACTAATTTTCATCAAACCTTACTCCGTTACATTTTATACAAAATTTAAATGAAAATACTAGGGCAGGGTATGACAGCACATATGCACCACAAGGGGTTTTAGATCACATTTTGAAGTATGGAGCTTTAGTGTTAAAGCAAAGCAGCTAAAGGTAAAGACACTTTGATCGATTACTGCCTCCAAGTGCACTGGCCACGCAGGATCCCGAATTGGTTGGGCTCTTGTTAGAGATAAAGAAGTGGCAAGAAAGATGACACAGTTCATAGAGATTAACACAATTGGTGTATCAAAAGAATCTCAACTCAGAACTGCAAAGATCCTAGGAGTCATCTCTGATAGCTGCCAACATTTTGGTCCTGATTCGGATAATTTTTTCGAAAATGGGCAAGGTATAATGGCTGAAAGATGAGAGAAATTAAGAGAGGTGGTAAAGAAAGGTGAAACTTTTAGTCTACCCAAATATCCCCTCCTCTACTGCCATTTCACTGGAGAGTTCACTGAAAAACATCCTGCATTTGCATGGATAAAGTGCAAGGAGAGAATAGAGGACTGTGAGAAGCTATTGAGAGGGCATAACATTCTGACCAGAAGTGGGTGGCGCTTTGAGAGTGACCCCAACTATGTGAGGATTAGTATGCTGAGCCGGGAAGAAGATTTTAACCTCTTTTTGGAGAGGTTATTGGTTATCCAAACACAAATGGATTGATTATTAATAATGGATTATATTAATTTGCTAATTTTATACAGCCGCCTAGCACTCTGAGATTGTTCGGAAGTGCTATCCTAAAACTTGTCTTTTTTCCTTTTTCTTTTGTGTGTGCGCATTGAGGCTTTCATTACTCTAAAGGTGTCACTATTGTACTCTAAAGAAGGTCAATTGGGTTTCATCTAAAACAGAAAAAAAGAATCTTGATTTTTTGAATTACCGTTCCATTAGTAATATAAGATTCCTTAGGAATTATTATTAGCTTTTACTTTAGTTTCCTTAATTATTTTCATTCCAATTTTTTAAGGGTTCTTTATCAAATAAATAAACAAAAATGTTGAGGGTTTCCTTGGAGTATCTTCCAGGTAACCCAACCTTAATAGATTTAAGAATTTGTAGCCCAAAAATAAAAGTTTTGTAAATCATTAGAGTACGGATTTTGGTATTCATATTATTGATCTATCAAAGTGAGAATATCACCAATTATGCTTTTTTTTACTCTTCTTGTGTTTTATATTATTTTTGTGAGATTAGATTAGCTTCCTTGTGGTTCTCTAGCTGCAAAAAAGGAATGATTTGAATCAGTTTCTATGGCTCTTCATTCGGAGTGTAATAGAGGACGTGTGAGGCATGGTCAGCATAATCCAGATTGAACGGAACAAAATCAAGACTGAAAAAAACAGTTGGCGCAATACGTTAAGATACAGACTCAGTTGATGGAATGGTTTGTCCACAACTAAGGGAGAAAATCCATAATCACGACAATTAAAATGCAATTAACTTGAACCAATTCTACGAGAGCCGGCACTGAGCTACAAACACCAAGGAGTATTACCTTCGGTAAAATTTGTGCTAGAAAACTTTTGGCCTACAAGTTTGGGTTCTTATCCAGTTGGATGAATATCCCATCCTTGTTGACCATCTTCTCCCATTAATTCAGACTAGAAATTGCAGTCAAATGAAGTCAAAAGGGACGCTTGTCACTTGGAAAAACGTGAAGAAGTGGGTGAACTCTATGGATATGTTGTGGCCCAAAAATGATTTTTTTCTAATCAGGAACAAAGAATTTTATTCATAAAACAGGAATATATGCAAGGAACAATCAAGTGAACCAGGAGTCCACTAAAAAAGAAAAAAACACCGCAAAGAACATGACATATATCTATCAGCCAAAAGAAGAAGGAATGAAAGACGGCTCCAACAAGAGGAAGATCATTGTGTGCTGCCCATAATCAGTTTTACATCCTGCTGCCCCAAGCTATTAAGAGGAAACATTTTGCACATGCCCAGTAACTTTATCGTTTCAAACCAGCACTTCAGCCCAATTATTGATTATGGATATTTTGATGTTAACACCTAAAGGGAAGCTAAATAATTTTTCCTCTCCCACAAATCTACCTTTGATGTCTCCTCCATTGATAGGAATCATACCATGACCTTGGCATAGCTCTCACAAAATCAGGTTCAAAAAATATTTTTCTTCAAAAAAATTTAGACAATGCAAGGGTGTATAATCAATGTCTTCATCCTCATTTTTACAAAGTACACACCAAGAAGTAAGAGTTTGGTCGCTTGTGTTGCATCAAATCATAAGTATTCACCTTCTTAAGTGCAACCAACCATACGAATATTTGGACTTTCAAAAGAACTTCCCCTTTAATGTTCAAAGAATATTTTTCTTCAAAAAATCTAGACAATCCACAATGCAAGGGTCTATGATCAATGTCTTCATCCTCATTTTTACAACGTACGCATCAAGAAGTTTGAGTTTCGTCTCATGTGTTGCATCAAATCATAAGTATTCAGCTTCTTAAGTGCAACCAACCATACGAATACTTGGACTTTTAAGGGAACTTCCCCTTTCCAAATTCTTTAATATGGTTCAAAAACGGGAAAAGAATGAGAGCGAGACAAATTTAAAAGTAAGATTTACATGAAAAAAGGTCTCTAAGGAATATCCATCCAAATCCTTCTCTAGGAAACTTCTCTCAAAATAGGTATCCCATCAATCATTCCAAAAACTGAGAAGTGATTTCGAAAAATTGTCCATCATTGAGATTTCTTCTAAAGATAAGATTACAAGAATAATTGAAAGATGAAGTCCATAATACCAAAAAATATATAACCGCATAAGGTCAAAGGGCAAAAGAATACAATACCAGATTAATGAAACAATATTTGGAGTTACCTAACCATTTATCCTCCCAAAATTTAACTATTTTTTCATCTCTAATGTGAACCGGAATGTTTTTTAAGAAACAAGCTCAAACTTTGAGAGGTTGATTTCCACGAATTATAGAGAGAACTCTTTTCTAACACTTAAGAATATCAACCATTATTACGAATCCCAAATTTACGTCTTAAGGTGGAAGCCCGAGAAGAATTATGTCCTGAGGGGAATCTCTATAACTACTTCCCCAAAAGTGCTAGACTTCTTTTCCTCAAGTTTCCCACTCCCAACCCACCCTATTTCATAACCCTACAGACAATATCTTACTTGACAAGGTGATATGTTTTCCCTCCCCGCTCCCTTCATACATATAAGTTCTCGTTAAATTTTCCATTTTTTTTGCAATGTTACAGTGGATGCTAAAAAGCTAAAAAGAGATGAGAAAGAAATCATAAGACCGTCTAGAACCGAGTGAACTATCTTAAATCTACTTCCTATAGGCACCCAATCTTTCAGCCTTTTAGAAAGAAAAAATCTATAATTGGTTCCCAAAATGAAAGTGATCTCGAATTTCCCCAGGTCATACCCAAGTATTCCATGGGTCAACAACCAATTGCACAGCTTACATCATGGGCAAGTCTTGTTAATTTCCCTTCTTCAAGTATTTATACCAACCAATGCACTTTTTGACAATTATTTTCAACTCCGGTAGTCTTCAAGATAAGATTATTGATACCACGGTATCATATGGAAATTGCATTAAGAAACAACTTTTTCTTTACCAACTTGAAAGCCACTGATTAAGCCATAATCATATGCTCTTTTGATTAATCATCTTAACACATACACTACAATGATGAAAAGGATAGGGGAAAGAGGTCCCCTTCGTAATATCTCTACAAACAAAAAAAAATCAACTTGGCATTCCATTTACCATAATCAAGAAATTAAATGAACTCAAACACATCATATTCCATTTCCCCTACTTTGATCCGAATCGTATTTGTTCCGAAGTGAAGTCAAGGATATCATGATCAATGTGATCGTATGACTTTTCAAAATCAAATTGTTTTTTTATCGAAAACCAAAAATTTTAATGATAAGATAAAATATTACAAGGAGTAAAGGACCAAAACTCCTCAACCTATATTCAATACAAGAGAAAGATAAAAATAAAATAAAATAAAAAATCAAACATAGAATAAAAGAGAGGACCAAGAGTCCTCAACCTTCTATTGTGTTACTTCACTAGCTTCATTAGCTATTAATATCAAACAAACAATTTGTCTTTGCCTACAAAATAAAAAGGTCGTACCCAGTGCACAAGGCTCCCGCTTAACTGCGGGGTCTGGGAGAGGGAGAGGGAGAGGGAGAGGCAGATGTCGGTTGGCCTTACCCCCATATATAAATATGGAGAGGCTGCTCCCAAGTCTCGAATCATAGACCAACCGTAACTTAGGTGAGGGCACTTTGAAAATGGGTAATTGTTTCATCAAGAATTTGCCTAAACCTTAAGGAAAGCACTTTTGCCAACAATTTATACATACTCGACACCAATCTAAAGTCCTTTAGTTTCAATAAGATCTTCGTTGGTATCAAGCACAAAAAGTGGCATTTGTGCGTACATTAAACAACCACGTTTTCCTTAAACTCTTAATGATTCCCCCCATTCTTGCAAGGCCACCCCAGTGCCGGATCTCCCTCATGGCCAAATGAAGCTTTCCAATCCTCGTCTTCCTCAAAAGGTCACTTGAACCAGCCCCTCTTTTCCCTCTCCATTGGACCTAGTCAAGGCCTTCAACCCCAAAACCCTCCTCTTCTTTTTCACTATAAATCTCTTCAAATTAAGGAACCACTTCTTTAACAATTTTTCCTCATTTTCCACTAACCGCCTTCCACCTCCAATTTGGAGATGAATTTGTTTTTTCCTCACGCTCGCAATTCTATGGAACAACCTTGTGTTGTTATTCCATTCTTTAACGCCCTTAATCCTACCTTTTTTCTTCCATTATATCCAATTCTTTTAATTAAATCCTCAATTATTTTTACATTATTCAAAGCAAGATCCCTTAATAATGTCTTGCTTCGATGGATTTATCAAAGAAAACAAAATCATGCTCATTGTTGAGCTTAAGCCATTCAATTTTCTTGCTACAAAAGCCTGACAACACTGAAATCCCGCTAAGCACCATCTATCCCTACAGACATATAGCCTGTACAATGTAACCAACTTCTTCCAAAACTCACTATGAACATTGTACTTGCATGGCCATAGCCAGCATATTTGCCCGTCCTTTAGACATAGAAATTAAAGGCTACAAGGACAAATCCAACACAAGCCACAACCCTAACATCCCAAAATTTAATCTTAACCCCCTAATTTGCCTATCGAGGGCAGACTTAACCAATATTTAAACTGGCAATCCCGAATTTTTGTCACGATTTTTTATCACAAAACATTTGTTTTTGTTTTTGTTCAAATGACTATATCCGATTTTTCTTTGCGAAATTCTTTTAACCCGTATTTTTTTCCTTTTACCGCCCTTTAACATTCTAACTCAAAATCTTCACGATTAAACAAGGCTAGCTCATTTATTTCCTAAATCCTTTTTATCTCCCTTATTGTATAGACCAATACCTAAGTTTTTTAATTATGCCTATTTGATCACTCTTTCTTTTTCCACTACTTTTGATTTTGATCTTTTTAAAATTGGCACCCTTTCACATGTAACTTTGTCAATAAATCCTAAAAGTGATCCCAATTTCCATTGTTTATCTCTGAAAACTCTTCCTTATTAACCATATCTTTTGAATAATGAAGCTCCCTTGGTTTATGGGACCCTTAGCCCAATTTTCACTCCGAACATCCCTTAGTACAACTTTAACCAAGGCTCCATAATAATAACCGGAAAGAACTCAGTGAGTAGTCCTGAGATCATTCTCCATAATCATCATCAATCCCCAACCTGACTCACCTCCCATCAATTTCAGCTTTAAATATTGAAGAAAGGGAAGATAAGTTGACCCCTATTTGGATTTTTGATTTTGGAGAAATTAAATATCCTGACTCAATACCCCGCGCAATGAAACCACGCGATTGAGAAGAGAAAGGGAGAGAGTGCCTTTGGCCCCCAGTGAGATTAGTATTGCACTATGGGTGATCCTTGCTGCTTGATTTCCATATTTGACCACTCATTATTTTAATTTTTCAAATCGGAAACAAGAAGCATTTTTATTCATTCAAACTCGAAGATGGGTTTTTCAGAAGAATGGGGAAAAAAACAAAGTGGATAAAGGAAGAGATGTTTTGATTTGTTATACATTTGTCCATTGACTGTATAATTTCCATATTTTGCAAGATTTTAGTTTCCTATTTTAATTTATACGTCTGGGATTACCAAGGATTACCACATTATGTTTCCTTAGTAGTTTTAGCTTCCTTCGGAATTATCATTACCTTTTAGTGATCTCCAAATAAGTAAGGGTTTTCATGGAGTATTTCCATGTAACGTACGCCTAGTAGGTTAAGGATTGAAAGACTGTAAATAAGTTTCTCGCAAATCAATAGGGTAGTGAGTGTTGATACTGATATTCGTAGATTGTCAAAGAGAGAATTTTAGCACCAATCGTTCTTGTTGTACTACTTTGCACTTCTTGCATTTTCATCCATTTGGTGAGATTGGCTTATTTATGTTTCCCTTGATGCAAATCAGAGTCCTCGAGAAAGGATTTGCATCAAGTATACACAGACCAGACCTAATGGGGGAAAAGTATGATTATCCCAAACATAAGAATAAGTAATACACAATAGCCCCAACAATGGCAAAGTTCCAAATCCCCACCCCTGAAAAGAAAGATTGGACAGTATAAGTAGGATCTTCTTTTGTAACTTCCACACTAATTTTACATCAAGAAGTATTCATATTCAATTCTAAAAATCACATTGTAATTATTAATCATAATTTAGGTTCAAAATGATAATAAAAGTGGGGAGAAAAAAGAAGGGATAATACTAGAGTGGTCTGGACTCCAAGCATGGCAAGTAATGCACTGCGCGAACTGATGGACTGCAATTGCCGCCATTTTTTCTGCAAACAAATAACACTCTTAATTTCTTCTTTAATTCTAATTACTGTTAGAAGTTAATGCAATTGTCCATTTTCAGATATATATGTATATATATATGTATAAATAAAATAAAAATAGATAAAAACTACGTGCATACAGAAGAAAGAAAAATGGGGATCTACAGATAGATATGAAGAAGCAACTCGTGCAGAGACCTGATCCTGTAATGAGACTTGATAGCACGAAGATACAATGCGGAGGAGCTCCCTTGTGTAATTTAATACTACCTTGATTTAATGACAAAATACATCTTAATAGGAAATGCGGATGAGCCCTCTTGTTTAATGATTTATTGACAAAATACCAACCACTAAACCCTGACGAGCTTTTCCTTTACCTCCTTTCCCTTCCCCGAGTGGCCACGCCGAATCGTGTCGCCGCAAGATCTTGGCAGAAGGTGTTGCCTGAATATGTCTCCGGCGATTTGTTTTCAATCAACTTTATCTGTTGCATCCGATCAGTTTCTTAGGGTCAGTTAATCAGCCATATTTATTGACAAAAAAAGTACTCCGTAATTTGCTGATTTTATTCTCTAATCTATGAAAGAAATGGTGAGTCGTGCTTTAATTTAGAGCTGAATATCAAGCCGCGACTGTATTATCTAATAGTGATGAACATTTATTTAGAGATAGAATATCCAACAACTGGTTTGGTGAATGCTTCACTCAAGTAATATTAAAATATGAAAATACAGCAGAGGAGGAGGAGAAGAAGAATATTAAAGACTAGTAAACTACACAAAAAAATCATGTAAAGATTCTATTTTTATCAAGGTTCCCATAGACACAAACATATACTCCCTCCGTCCCAAATTAAGAGTCCCTATCTTCTTTTTGTATAGATTAAGACACACTCATCAATGGCCGATGTCAACACTCGTTTGCTTTCTTGGAATTTGGTCCGTTGATTATGTCCAAAAAGGAAAAAAGCACTATTAATTTGGGACAATCTAAACAGGAATAGTGAACTCTTAATTATGTACGGAGGGAGTATATGTGTATATAATCAGAATAACCATATTTAAAATTAAATTATTTTGAACGGAGATTGAGGGGATTGACCAAGCTAATTAAAACTTGCCTTTGATTAGTAAAATAACTGAGGAGTAAAACTTTGATTGGAAACATCAAATTAAGAGAGAAATAGCATTAAAAATAAAAACTATAAAGCTTCGACAAGCATAATCCGAATAGTCAATAGTTATAACATAATTGAAGTATAACATTAATCTAATTCATTATATAGACTTTCAATCTTTCCAAAAAAACATGTAAAAGGCTAATTGACTACTAGGGTGCAAAGATGTAAATACTTTAACATTCTTAGTTCATGAGTATTTGCAATGACCCAAAAATCATCTCGAGAAGGGGGTGGCAATCAACTTATAACAAACACCAAGCTTACCAGCATATGAAAACCTAACAAAAATTCAAATCAGAACTCTAAGAGAGAGATGGGAGGGAGAGAGATAAAGATCAAAGTAAGCATGTAAAGTTCAAATCATCTCATAAATAGTTGCTTCCTGCAATTTCAATCTCATCAACAGAACAATTCCGAAAATTTGCTTCAAGTGTTTAATTTTTAGTTTCTTTGTAATTTCCACGAATCCATAATATCGCATTGACCCAGAATCATCAGGAAGAGGGACATATAAAAAGTAATAAATCATCAGGATTATAATTTATTGAACCCTAGAAAATACCGAGATGGGCCAGTGGTTCACGTAGAGGAGGTTAAGAGCAGAAATGAAAAGGAGAGATCTAAACCTGAATTTACAATGTTTACGGCTGGCGATGAAGATCCGACAAAAGCCAATTTACACTCGAACAACAAAATGATGACTCGGTGGTTGAAGAAGCCTATACACATTCAAGGAACAACCAGACAACACGACTACGGCTCTCCTCTCTCTTTTTTCTTTTCTTTTTCTTTTTCTTTTCTTTTTTTTCACTCGGATCAAATATCAAAAAGTCCCTCAAACATTTTTAATACACATTTAATCCAAATCTTTTATTTTGTACCAAAAAGTCTCTTATTCTCTTATCTTTAAGAATCTATTTGATTGACAATGGGCAAAAGAGTGGACATGGCAAAATTTATTTGGCAAATTTTACCTAGTTTTTTTCACATGAAGCTATCAAACAAGCATTAGGGAAAACTAAAGTCAATCCAATTAATTTATTTAAAAACAATTTTTATATTATATTCAAAAATGTTAAAAATAGTTTTTACAATATTTTTATATTGCGATTTTTTAAAAAAAAATGTAAAACATTCTCTTAACAATTTTTTATAATATTAAAAACAGTTTTCAAAACATTACAAAACAGTTTTTAAATATTTATAACAGTTCTTTTAACTATTTAAATCAGTTTTTAAAATTATTTTTTAAAACTTTAAAACTGTTTTTATAATATATTCACAACAGTTTTAAACAGTGTTAAAAAAGTTTTTACAATATTTTGTTAGTACGATTTAAAAAAAAAAATTGTAAAACATTTTCTTAACAATTTTTTATAATATTAAAAACAGTTTTTAAAACATTGCAAAACCGTTTTTAAATATTCATAACAGTTTTTTAATTATTTAAAACAGCTTTTAAATTATTTTTTAAAACATTACCGGGCGATCACTCCTTTATTAAATTAAATCAAGGTAAACAGTTGGTTCATTCTCAGCATCACTGTCGATAAAAATAATTTTTCCAATTTAACACCCTAAATAATTAAGCTAAGTGTCAAAAACATTTTTCATACGAACTTCCAAATTTTAATTTAAAGAAAAGATTTTTATTAATACAAAACAACATTTCTACAATAGAGAATCACACCATGAAATTTAAATAAAACCATACATTCACCAAACGAATGTCAATAATAAAAACTAAAATCATAAACCATCCTGAAACAAATCCCATAAACAATACTGGAATAACTGAAATATAAAAATCCCCAACAATAAATGAAATGATGAAAAGGGCGACACGTGCCCCATAAATGAGAGTAATAAGAGTGGAGTCAATGTCGGAAGCCGTCTACTCAAGGGACCTGCAACTCCCACCTAAGTTGCAGCTCGTTCTTCTCAAAGAATCCTAAGCAAGACGCCCCTGTGGCTGGGCACCTGAAAATATACATATATATATACAAGAGAGAGAGAGAGAAGGAAACGGGTCAGGGCCCGAAAGTGTGTTTGATTTTAAAATACGTTAAGCAAGTATTTAAATTGATACAGGCCAATGCAACATCATATTAGTTCGTCTCTCTCTTGAGAAATACTCACCTCTCTTCTAATGTGCACTCCTATCGTACTAACCTTCCCAATGGTTCGTTTATCTTAACTTATTCATATGTATACAAAACCGGACGAGGACAATGTTTTATAAAAATATAACTTTCAATCTGAAGTACTCCTCTCGTTTTAGCTTCATTAAATTATAAGGTTTCTCAGTGTTTTCTCATATTTTCACAAAATAAATATTTATAATTGCGTCAACAACTAAGTCCCACTTAACACATTATAGTAGGCATATTAAAGTTTATCACCATATATATATATTAACTACTCGAATAATATATATACAACAGCACCCCAACTAATTTATGGTGCGAGCATACTCTGCTATCCAATCCCTGTATCGTTCACACAAAGGGAATACAAGTTCGGAATCGCTCTCGAACTGTATTAACATAAACAAAACAACGTTGAGGCGAATCATAGATTCCAAGTCCAAGAGGTCAATACATACCCACACGTCTCTTAGGACCGTCCGACTATCAATCTAATAGCCCGTACCTAGGATCTCTATCTTCTATGGTACAAATCGATATCCCCCAAAGGCATCACAGAATACGATTGTCCCAGCGCGGTAACCTCAGGGATAGCAAGTAGCGCGGGTACGTTTTTCACATGAATATAATATATGTACACACAATATATAAATATACCCATTCCATTATATTAATATAGGTTTCTCTCGTAACCCATAGTCATAACATTTATCTTTAATTTCTCATCATTATGATTACGTATAAGGTTTCGTCTCTAACCTTAACTCGAAGAGTTTTCTCACTCATTACCTAATACTCATGGGTTATAACCTTACAAATCTAAAATTCAGTAAATAACTTTATTTGATTCCAACGTAACTCTCTTACGCACCTCACCCTTAAGTTTCATAAATCTAACAACCTAAAGTAAATATCCCATAATTACCCTCCTCGTTGAAGATTAAAGGTTCTAACATAGGTCCATATACCCTACTGGTCCTCAATATCTCCCAAATCATTTTATTTAAAAAGCCCAAGGTTTATTCCACGATAAATTAATTCAACTAATTAAACAAGGGAAATAATAGGCTGTCAGGGAGGGTCGATCGATCGACGTCTGGGGGTCGACCGATCGAACCTTCGATCGATCGACCCTCTAGGGTCGATCGATCGATCGAGCAGGTCTGTGAAAATTCTGCAGAAATTGCAGTGACGGGATTGCGTAAGTTTCTTCATCAAAACTCATATTTTCCAACTCTAATTGACCCAAAAAGTCTACTGTTAACATCCTAACATAATTCCAGGTATCTTTAACGATTAGCATGCGTATATACATCAATAAACATGGTTAAACAACCTAATATTTCATCTAATCATCAAGAACCCTACAGTTTTCTTAACCTTTGTTCTAATCAGTTTTCTCCAGAAATTTCTTCTAACAAATCATCATAAATTTCGTGGGTTAAACATCTACTTCACATCTTAATTTCCAGAATAAGGTTCATATGATTTCTACATGCAAATCCCTATTAAAATTTGGTTTTCTTCCATGGATTATACTCTTAATCATTCCTACACTAACATGATTATTGCACCAACGAAAATACGCAAGTTAAACACTTGCCTGGGATTTCAGAGGTCTGGTTTCCTGCTGATATTGGTGCGGCTGCGTTCTCCTCCTCGCGATCTACGCGTTGGTGGTGACGGTGGTGCAAAAGGTGGTGTTTTTGGCCTTGAATCACCTAGCAAGGTCTCTCCTCTCTTCTCCACTAGCCGTCTTAGGGTTCTGAATGATCTAACCCTAAAAGGCTGACTTAAATGGCTGCTAAGGATGGCTGAAATTCGTGGGTTTAATTACCCTAATATGTAAAATGACCAAAACGCCCTCCCGGGTCACTAATTAAGCCTAAAAACATCCCGAGACCCAAACTAAACCCCCGGGTACACTTTTCTGACTATCTCGACCCTTCCGGACGCGTTGGCGCACTCAAAACGACCATATGGACAACTTATAAAATATTCACTTTTTAATTAACATAATTAGTCCCGACGCGACACGAGCACGTCCCGACTTAATTTTTCCGAAATAGTCATTTAATTCACTTATGACATTCATTATAACCAATATAACATATTACTATGCTCATTAGTAATATTCAACAATTTTTCCATAATTACTAACTCTAGTCACGTTAATAATTATAACATAATTAATTTCCGGATTAATTTCCGGATTTTTTTTTTTTTTTTAAATAAATCCCCAAATTAAATATAGCATAAAAATACGGGGTATTACATACTTCCCCCCTAATAACGGAATTTCGTCCCGAAATTCGGAAAATAAGGCATACCTGGTAGAAACAACTCTGGATATCTCTCGCGCATATCTGCCTCACGCTCCCAAGTGGATTCCTCCACATTATGATGTTCCCACTGGACCCGCACGAGTGGAACTATCTTCGACCTCAATCTCCTCTCACTGTAGTCTAGAATAGCCACCGGTCTCTCCTCGTAAGAGCTATCCGACTGCAAGTCGATCTCATTTATCGCAATGTGAGTATGGGCCATATCATCCCGAAGGTATCGTCTAAACGACGAGATGTGGAATACATCGTGGATGCGATGTAAATGTTCTGGCAAGCCCAACCTGTACGCTACTGGCCCAATTCTCTCGATGATGGGAAATGGTCCTACGTACCTCGGAGCCAACTTTCCCTTCTTCCCGAACCTCATCACTCCTTTCATAGGAGATACACGCAACAACACTTGATCTCCCACATTAAACTCCCGGAAGAATCGTTTCGCATCGGCGTAGCTCTTCTATCTGTCTTGGGCTACCCGAATACGACTCCTGATTATCTCAATCCTCGCGGAGGTCTCCTGGATTACTTCTGGTCCCAATAACTTGTTGTCCCCCACCTCGAGCCAACAGGTTGGAGAACGACAAGGCCTGCCATACAAAGCCTCGAATGGAGCCATGCCAATCGTAAACTGATAGGAGTTATTATAAGCGAACTCTACCAGTGGAAGATGTGGCTCCCAACCTCCTCCGAAATCGAGGATACACATGCGTAGCATATCTTCCAACATCTGATTAGTACGCTCCGTCTGACCATCTGTCTGTGGGTGGTAAGCTGAACTCAATCTCAACTCTGTACCCATAGCCTCCTGAAAGCTTTCCCAGAAACGTGACACAAAAATCTTGTCTCTATCTGATACAATATTCAGGGGCACCCCGTGTAATCTGACGATCTCAGCGATGAACAACTGAGCATACTGACCCGTGGTATAATCTGTTCGCACCGGCAGAAAATGAGCCACCTTGGTCAAACGGTCTACAATCACCCAGATAGAATCATGGCCCCTCTGTGATGTAGGCAAACCTGTAATGAAATCCATGGAAATACTTTCCCACTTCCACGCAGGTACTTCCAATGGCTGAAGAAATCCCGACGGTTTCTGGTGGTCCACCTTCACCAGCTGACAGGTAGAACATTTGGACACAAATTCAGCGATGTCCTTCTTCATCCCACTCCACCAGTACTGTCGCCTCATGTCCTGATACATCTTATCGCCTCCCGGATGTACTGCAAATCGGGACCCATGAGAATGAGCCATCACTTCATGACGTAGCTCTGCTCCTTCTGGAACCACTAATCTCCCATTGAACCGCAACCCTCCATCCGAACTAACAGAATAGGACTCAGCACCCTCGGCTAGAAGTCGCACAATCTGCTCCTGGCAAAACGGGTCTGTGGTCTGCGCCTGTATTACCCTTGTAACAATTTCGGGTGTGACTGACATGACGGATATGAACGAACGTGCTACTGCGTCCTGGTGACCCAACTCCTTCCACTTTGCTTTCCAGATGTCCGCTACATCGTCAACCGGTCTACGGCTCAACGCATCAGCAACTACGTTGGCTTTCCCCGGATGGTACTGTATATCGAACTGGTAATCTTTCACAAACTCTAACCATCTGCGCTGACGCATATTCAGCTCTCGCTGAGTGAACAGGTACTGCAGTGACTTATGGTCTGTAAACAAACGGAATTTCTCGCCCAATAAATAGTGCCTCCAAATTCTCAATGCAAAGACGACCGCAGCTAACTCCAGGTCGTGGGTGGGGTAATTCTTCTCATGCGGCTTAAGCTTGCGGGAAAAATCTTATTATAAAAGAGTCTTTTGGATTCCAACTCTTCATTTCTTTGCTCTGATACCATTTGTAACACCCCGCCCGCCCGGGAAGAGCGAACGAAGCGCTAATGCGATAAAATAAATCCAAATCCACAAGTGACAAGGTATAGAGCATCTAAATAAACCCACAATAATATAAATCCACTAATCTCAATTCTTCAATTACAACAAGTCTCTCGAATAAAAAATTACAACTATCTAACTCGAATAAAAATACAAATCTCCAAACCTATATACATCAAAATAATACAAATCTTTCCCAAACAATCCTCGCTAAAATCAATCTCCATAGCGACCCAAAATCCGCGCTAAACTGCCACTAAAAGAAAATATGGGGAAGTACACAATACGACAAGAAAGATGCTCAACAATTATATTAACGATAAACAAAGCGTAACAACACAAGTACGAATATTCAAATCAAAATGCAAATCTCAAAGAATTTATCAATATAATTTCTCAACAACACTTTAACTGGGTCACCAGGCCTCACCACATCCGTATATGCTTTATCAAGCCATAGCCCGGGAAACAGGAATTTTGGCGGGTGCCCAACATCCGTGCCATATTAAAATCTCATGACAACGTGCTCATCAACAATATAATGATACCACATGAATAAAAATAATTTCAACAATTATTTTCCAGATTTCAATGAGTTTATCAATTCAAATATGAGTTCCATTAACAAGAATTCAAAGAGAATGACACTCGCGAGATTTAAGGAGCATATTGTGTAAAACCCCATACCTCAAACCATGATGATAAACCAATGATCACATCCTCAAGATCAGCACAAAAGATCTACAAAAGCTCCTATAAGAACCTCCAACAAAATAGCCCCAAGAACACCTCTAATCTAAGGTTGGAACTCACAAATCTCAAGGGCCAAAGTATAATTAAAAAGAAGAGGAATATAAAATATATTTGCTGCCAAAATTTGTACCAGAAGTAGGTTAAAAGAGTTGCCCACGACTTCCTTTTATAATGAAAATAAATGAAGATTTGGAAGCCAAAAGACTCCTTTAAATAAGGTAAAGAAATGAAGAGTTGGAAGTCAAAACAACTCCAAGAGTTAAAAACATTTAAAAATCATTTTAAAATCCGTTTTAACTCCGTTTTCGAAACCGTTTGAAATTCTCGCCTTTAAAAATAATAACCAACATATTTGAGCAATAAAAATAATTTTATCAAAAACTTTATTTTCCTCCATTTTCCAAAAATTAATTAAAATAGCCCAAAATTACGCGGGTTGTTACACTTCCCCACTAACAATGGAATTTCGCCCTCGAAATTCGCCGAATGCCTAACTCTAAAAAATCAGGCTAACAATCTCCAAAAATAATTTCCTCACATCTAATCTAGATGTGATACCATTTGTAATAATAACTCTGATACCATTTGTAACACCCCGCCCGCTCGGGGAGAGCGAACGGAGCGCTAATGCGATAAAATAAATCAAAATCCACAAGTGACAAGGTATAGAGCATCTAAATAAACCCACAATAATATAAATCCACTAATCTCACTCTCTTCAATTACAACAAGTCTCTCGAATTAAAATTACAACTATCTAACTCGAATAAAAATAAAAATCTCCAAAGCTCTATACATCAAAACAATACAAATCTTTCCCAAATAATCCTCGCTAAAATCAATCTCCATAGCGCCCCAAAATCCGCGGTAACTTGCCACTAAAAGAAAATATGGGGAAGTACACAATATGACAGGAAAGATGCTCAACAAATATATTAACGATGAATAAAGTGTAACAACACGAGTACGAATATTCAAATAAAAATGCAAATCTCAAAGCATTTATCAATATAATTTCTCAACAACACTTTAACCGGGTCACCAGGCCTCACCACATCCGTATATGCTTTATCAAGCCATAGCCCGGGAAATAGGAATTTTGGCGGGTGCCCAACATCCGTGTCATATTAAAATCTCATGACAACGTGCTTATCAACAATATAATGATAATACATGAATCAAAATAATTCCAACAATTATTTTTCCAGATTTCAACGAATTTAACAATTCAAATAGGAGTTCAATAATCATATGAATTCAAAGAGAATGACACTCGCGAGATTTAAGGAGCATATTGTGTAAAACCCCATACCTCAAACCACGATGAGAAACCAATGATCACATCCTCAAGATCAACACAAAAGATCTACAGAAGCTCCTCCAAGAACCTCCAACAAAATAGCCCCAAGAACACCTCTAATCTAAGGTTGGAACTCACAAATATCAAGGGCCAAAGTATAATTAAAAAGGAGAGGAATATAAAATATATTTGCTGCCAAAAAAGTTGTGCCAAAAGTAGGTTAAAAACGTTGCCTACGACTTCCTTTTATAATGCAAAGAAATGAAGAGTTGGAATCCAAAAGACTCCTTTAAATAAGGCAAATAAATGAAGAGTTGGAAGTCAAAACAACTCCAAGAGTTAAAAATATTTAAAAATCATTTTAAAATCCGTTATAACATTAAAATCTCATGACAACGTGCTCATCAACAATATAATGATACCATATGAATCAAATTAATTTCAACCATTATTTTCTAGATTTTAAAGAATTTGTCAATTCAAATACGACTTCAATTAAACAAGAATTCAAAGAGAATGACACTCGCGAGATTTAAGGAGCATATTGTGTAAAATCCCATACCTCAAACCATGATGAGAAACCAATGATCACATCCTTAAGATCAACACAAAAGATATACAAAAGCTTCTCCAAGAACCTCCAACAAAATAGCCCCAAGAACACCTCTAATCTAAGGTTGGAACTCACAAATCTCAATGGCCCATGTGTATATAAAAATAAGTGGAATATAAATATATTTGTCGCCAAAATTTGTGCCAAAAGTATGTTAAAATGGTTGCCCACGACTTCCTTTTATAATGAAAAGAAATGAAGAGTTGGAATCCAAAAGACTCATTTAAATAAGGAAAATAAATTAAGAGTTGGAAGTTAAAACAACTCCAAGAGTTAAAAACATTTAAAAATCATTTTAAAATCCATTTTAACTCCGTTTTTGAAACCGTTTGAAATTCTCGCCTTTAAAAATAATAACCAACATAATTGAGAAATAAAAATAATTTTATCAAAAACTTTATTTTCCTCCATTTTCTAAAAATTAATTAAAATAGCCTAAAAATTACACGGGTTGTTACACTTCCCCATTAACAATGGAATTCCGCCCTTGAAATTCGCCGAATGCCTAACTCTCAAAAATCAAGCTAGAAATCTCCAAAAATAAATCAAGTCTCCCAAAAATAAATTCCTCACCTCTAATCTCGAAACCTAACACGAATATCACCTAAAATTTTCTATCTCCAAAAATTGTTATCCACGCAATGAACCCCAAACCCAAGCCCCGAGGGTTGCCGTATACCTAAGCTCTGATACCATTTGTAACACCCCGCCTAATAAGATACCGGGCGATCACTCCAATATTAAATTAAATCAAGGTAAACAGTTGGTTCATTCTCAACATCACTGTCGATAAAAATAATTTTTCCAATTTAACACCCTAAATAATTAAGCTAAGTGTCAAAAACATTTTTCATACGAACTTCCAAATTTTAATTTAAAGAAAAGATTTTTATTAATACAAAACAACATTTCTACAATAGAGAATCACACCATGAAATTTAAATAAAACCATACATTCACCAAACGAATGTCAATAATAAAAACTAAAATCATAAACCATCCTGAAACAAATCACATAAACAATACTGGAATAACTGAAATATAAAAATCCCCAACAATAAATGAAATGATGAAAAGGGCGACACGTGCCCCATAAATGAGAGTAATAAGATTGGAGTCAATGTCGGAAGCCGTCTACTCAAGGGACCTGCAACTCCCACCTAAGCTGCAGCTCGTTCTTCTCAAAGAATCCTAAGCAAGACGCCCCTGTGGCTGGGCACCTGAAAATATACATATATATATACAAGAGAGAGAGAGAGAAGGAAACGGGTCAGGGCCCGAAAGTGTGTTTGATTTTAAAATACGTTAAGCAAGTATTTAAATTGATACATGCCAATGCAACATCATATTAGTTCGTCTCTCTCTTGAGAAATACTCACCTCTCTTCTAATGTGCACTCCTATCGTACTAACCTTCCCAATGGTTCGTTTATCTTAACTTATTCATATGTATACAAAACCGGACGAGGACAATGTTTTATAAAAATATAACTTTCAATCTGAAGTACTCCTCTCATTTTAGCTTCATTAAATTATAAGGTTTCTCAGTGTTTTCTCATATTTTCACAAAATAAATATTTATAATTGCGTCAACAACTAAGTCCCACTTAACACATTATAGTAGGCATATTAAAGTTTATCACCATATATATATATATTAACTACTCGAATAATATATATACAACAGCACCCCAACTAATTTATGGTGCGAGCATACTCTGCTATCCAATCCCTGTATCGTTCACACAAAGGGAATACAAGTTCGGAATCGCTCTCGAACTGTATTAACATAAACAAAACAACGTTGAGGCGAAGCATAGATTCCAAGTCCAAGAGGTCAGTACATACCCACACGTCTCTTAGGACCGTCCGACTATCAATCTAATAGCCCGTACCTAGGATCTCTATCTTCTAGGGTACAAATCGATATCCCCCAAAGGCATCACAGAATACGATTGTCCCAGCGCGGTAACCTCAGGGATAGCAAGTAGCGCGGGTACGTTTTTCACATGAATATAATATATGTACACACAATATATAAATATACCCATTCCATTATATTAATATAGGTTTCTCTCGTAACCCATAGTCATAACATTTATCTTTAATTTCTCATCATTATGATTACGTATAAGGTTTCGTCTCTAACCTTAACTCGAAGAGTTTTCTCACTCATTACCTAATACTCATGGGTTATAACCTTACAAATCTAAAATTCAGTAAATAACTTTATTTGATTCCAACGTAACTCTCTTACGCACCTCACCCTTAAGTTTCATAAATCTAACAACCTAAAGTAAATATCCCATAATTACCCTCCTCGTTGAAGATTAAAGGTTCTAACATAGGTCCATATACCCTACTGGTCCTCAATATCTCCCAAATCATTTTATTTAGAAAGCCCAAGGTTTATTCCACGATAAATTAATTCAACTAATTAAACAAGGGGAATAATAGGCTACCAGGGAGGGTCGATCTGATACCATTTGTAGCACCCCGCCCGCCCGGGGAGAGCGAACGGAGCGCTAATGCGATAAAATAAATCCAAATCCACAAGTGACAAGGTATAGAGCATCTAAATAAACCCACAATAATATAAATCCACCAATCTCAATCTCTTCAATTACAACAAGTCTCTCGAATTAAAATACAACATCTAACTCGAAAATAAAATACAAATCTCCAATGCTCTATGCATCAAAATAATACAAATCTTTCTCAAACAATACTCGCTAAAATCAATCTCCATAGCGCCCCAAAATCCGCGCTAACCTGCCATTAAAAGAAAATATGGGAAAGTACACAATACGACAAGAAAGATGCTCAACAAATATGAATTAAAATAATAGGCATACTTTTGATAAAATCCGTATTAAAATAATTAAAACAACCTGCGTAATTTTTGGGCTATTTTAATTAATTTTTGGAAAATGGAGGAAAATAAAGTTTTTGATAAAATTATTTTTATTGCTCAAATATGTTGGTTATTATTTTTAAAGGCGAGGATTTCAAACGGTTTCGAAATCGGAGTTAAAACGGATTTTAAAATGATTTTTAAATGTTTTTAACTCTTGGAGTTGTTTTGACTTCCAACTCTTCATTTCTTTGCCTTATTTAAAGGAGTCTTTTGGATTAAAACTCTTCATTTCTTTGCATTATAAAAGAAAGTCGTGGGCAAGCCTTTTAACATACTTTTGGCACAAATTTTGGCAGCAAATATATTTTATATTCCTTTTCTTTTTATATACACATTGGCCCTTGAGATTTGTGAGTTCCAACCTTAGATTAGAGGTGTTCTTGGGGCTATTTTGTTGGAGGTTCTTGTAGAAGATTTTATAGATCTTTTGTGTTGATCTTAAGGATGTGATCATTGGTTTCTCATCATGGTTTGAGGTATGGGGTTTTACACAATATGCTCCTTAAATCTCGCGAGTGTCATTCTTTTTGAATTCTTGTTAATTGAACTCATATTTGAATTGATAAATTCATTGAAATCTGGAAAATAATTGTTGAAATTATTTTGATTCATGTGGTATCATTATATTGTTGATGAGCACGTTGTCATGAGATTTTAATATGGCACGGAGGTTGAGCGCCCGCCAAAATTCTTGTTTCCCGGGCTATGGCTTGATAAAGCATATACGGATGTGGTGAGGCTTGGTGACCCGGTTAAAGTGTTGTTGAGAAATTTATTGATAAATTCTTTGAGATTTGAATTTTGATTTGAATATTCGTACTCGTGTTGTTACGCTTTATTCATCGTTAATATATTTGTTGAGCATCTTTCCTGTCGTATTGTGCACTTCCCCATATTTTCTTTTAGTGGCAGGTTAGCGCGGATTTTGGGGCGTTATGGATATTGATTTTAGCGAGGATTGTTTGGGAAAGATTTGTATTATTTTGATGTATAGAGCTTTAGAGATTTGTATTTTATTTTCGAGTTAGTTGTTGTATGTAATTCGAGAGATTTGGTATTTAATTTGAAGAATTGAGATTAGTGGTCTCGTTTATATTGTGGGATTCTTTTAGATGCTCTATACCTTGTCACTTGTGGATTTGGTTTTATTTTATCGCAATAGCGCTCCGTTCGCTCTCCCCGGGCGGGCGGGGTGTTACAAATGGTATCAGAGCTTAGGTATACGGAAACCCTCGGGGCTTGGGTTTTGGGGTTCATTGCGTGGTTAGCAATTTTTGGAGATAGAAAATTTTAGGTGATATTCGTGATAAGTTTCGAGATTAGATGTGAGGAATTTATTTTTGGAGACGAGATTATTTTGGAGATTGTTGGCTTGATTTTGAGAGTTAGGCATTCGGCGAATTTCGAGGGCGAAATTCTATTGTTAGTGGGGAAGTGTAACAACCCGCGTAATTTTTGGGCTATTTTAATTAATTTCTGGAAAATGGAGGAAAATAAAGTTTTTGATAAAATTATTTTTATTGCTCAAATATGTTGTTTATTATTTTTAAATGCGAGAATTTCAAACGGTTTTGAAAACGGAGTTAAAACGGATTTTAAAATGATTTGTAAATGTTTTTAACTCTTGGAGTTGTTTTGACTTCCAACTCTTCATTTCTTTGCCTTATTTAAAGGAGTCTTTTGGCTTCGAACTCTTCATTTCTTTGCATTATAAAAGGAATTCGTGGGCAACCTTTTTAACATACTTTTGGCACAAATTTTGGCAGCAAATGTATTTTATATTCCTCTTCTTTTTATATACACATTAGCCCTTGAGATTTGTGAGTTCCAACCTTAGATTAGAGGTGTTCTTGGGGCTATTTTGTTGATTTTAGCGAGGATTGTTTTGGAAAGATTTGTATTATTTATTTTTTTGTATAGAGCATTGGATATTTGTATTTTATTTTCGAGTTAGTTGTTGTATGTAATTCGAGAGATTTGGTATTTAATTTGAAGAGATTGAGATTTGTAGTTTCTCTTTTGTTGTTGTGGGACTTAGATGCTCTATACCATGTCACTTGTGGATTTGGATTTTATTTATCGCATTAGCACTCTGTTCGCTCTCCCGGGGCGGGCGGGGTGTTACAGATGGATTAATAATTTTATTTTCCTCCATTTTCCAGAAATTAATTAAAATAGCCCAAAATTACGCGGGTTAAAACACTTCCCCGCTAACAATGGAATTTCGCCCTCAAATTCGCCGAACGCCTAACTCTAAAAAATCAGGCCAACATTAACTCCCAAAATAAATCACGTCTCCCAAAAATAAATTCCTCACATCTAATCTAGATTCCTATCACGAATATCACCTAAAATTTTCTATCTCCAAAAATTATTATCCACGCAATGAACCCAAAACTCAAGCCCTGAGGGTTGTCGTATACCTAAGCTCTGATACCATTTATAACATACTGTTGGCACAAATTTTGGCAGCAAATATATTTTATATTCCTCTTCTTTTTATATACACATTGGCCTTTGAGATTTGTGAGTTCCAACCTTAGATTAGAAGTGTTCTTAGGGCTATTTTTTTGGAGGTTCTTGGAGTAGATTTTGTTGATCTTTTGTGTTGATCTTGAGGATGTGATCATTGATTTCTTATCATGGTTTGAGGTATGGGGTTTTACACAATATGCTCCTTAAATCTCGCGAGTGTCATTCTCTTTGATTTCTTATTAATTGAACTCATATTTGAATTGTTAAATTCATTGAAATCTGGAAAATAATTGTTGAAATTATTTTGATTCATGTGGTATCATTATATTGTTGATGAGCACGTTGTCATGAGATTTTAATATGGCACGGATGTTGCGCACCCGCCAAAATTCCTGTTTCCAGGGCTATGGCTTGATAAAGCATATACGGATGTGGTGAGGCCTGGTGACCCATTGATGTGTTGTTGAGAAATTATATTGATAAATGCTTTGAGATTTTCATTTTGATTTAAAGATTCGTACTCGTGTTGTTACGTTTTATTCATCGCTAACATATATTTGTTGAGCATCTTTCTTGTCGTATTGTGTACTTCCCCATATTTTCTTTTAGTGGCAGGTTAGCGCGGATTTTGGGGCGCTATGGAGATTGATGTTAGCGAGGATTGTTTGGGAAAGATTTGTATTATTTTGATATATAGAGCTTTGGAGATTTGTATTTTATTTTTGAGTTAGTTGTTGTATTCGAGAGACTTGTTGTAATTGAAGAGATTGAGATTAGTGGATTTATATTATTGTGGGTTTATTTAGATGCTCTATACCTTGTCACTTGTGGATTTGGATTTATTTTATCGCATTAACGCTCCGTTCGCTCTCCCCGGGCGGGCGGGGTGTTACAAATGGTATCAGAGTTTGGGTATACGGAAACCCTCAGGGCTTGGGTTTTGGGTTAATTCCGTGGTTAGCAATTTTTGGAGATAGCAAATTTTAGGTGATATTCGTGATAGGCATCTAGATTAGATGTGAGGAATTTATTTTTGGAGAAGAAATTATTTTTGGAGATTGTTAGCCTGATTTTTTAGAGTTAGGCATTCAGCGAATTTCGAGGGCGAAATTCCATTGTTAGTGGGCAAGTGTAATAACCCGCGTAATTTTAGGCTATTTTAATTAATTTCTGGAAAATAAAGTTTTTGATAAAATTATTTTTATTGCTCAAATATGTTGGTTATGATTTTTAAAGGCGATAATTTCAAACGGTTTCGAAAACGGAGTTAAGACGGATTTTAAAATGATTTTAAAATGTTTTTAACTCTTGGAATTCTAAGTCGGCGAACATTAAGTAATTTTCAAGTGTTGTTTTGACTTCCAACTCTTCATTTATTTGCCTTATTTAAAGGAGTCTTTTGGATTCCAACTCTTCATTTCTTTGCATTATAAAAGGAAGTCATGGGCAAGCCTTTTTAACCTACTTTTGGCACAAATTTTGGCAGCAAATATATTTTATATTCCTCTTCTTTTTATATACACATTGGCCCTTGAGATTTGTGAGTTCCAACCTTAAATTAGAGGTGTTCTTGGGGCTTTTTTGTTGGAGGTTCTTGGAGGAGCTTTTGTAGATCTTTTGAGTTGATCTTGAGGATGTGATCATTGGTTTCTCATCATGGTTTGATGTATGGGGTTTTACACAATATGCTCCTTAAATCTCGCGAGTGTCATTCTCTTTGAATTCTTGTTTAATTGAACTCATATTTGAATTGATAAATTCATTGAAATCTGGAAAATAATTGTTGAAATTATTTTGATTCATGTGGTATCATTATATTGTTGATGAGCACGTTGTCATGAGATTTTAATATGGCACGGATGTTGGGCACCCGCCAAAATTCCTGTTTCCCGGGCTATGGCTTGATAAAGCATATGCGAATGTGGTGAGGCCTGGTGACCCGGTTAAAGTGTTGTTGAGAAATTATATTGATAAATGCTTTGAGATTTGCATTTTGAATTGAATATTCGTACTCGTGTTGTTACGTTTTATTCATCGCTAATACATATATTTATTGAGCATCTTTCTTGTCGTATTGTGTACTTCCCCATATTTTCTTTTAGTGACAGGTTAGCGCGGATTTTGGGGCGCTATGGAGATTGATTTTAGCGAGGATTGTTTGGGAAAGATTTGTATTATTTTAATGTATAGAGCTTTGGAGATTTGTATTTTTATTCGAGTTAGATAGTTGTAATTTTAATTCGAGAGACTTGTTGTAATTGAAGAGATTGATATTAGTGGATTTATATTATTGTGGGTTTACTTAGATGCTCTATACCTTGTTACTTGTGGATTTGGATTTATTTTATCGCATTAGCGCTCCGTTCGCTCTCCGTTTGAACGAGCTTCTAACGAGTTGACCAGTCGTTACTAACGAGTAGTGATTTCGTTCGATATCTCGTTCGAACGAGATATCGTTAGAAGGGACAGTTCGTTCGAACGAACTGGATCTCGTTCGAACAGTCTCGTTCGAACGAGACTTCTAACGACCTGACAGTCCAAACTCGTTCGAAGTCTCGTTCGAACGAGACTTCTAACGAGTTGACAGTTTGGTCCTTTTTGGACTGTTTTGATTTTTTGGAGTCCCGTAAACTTGTTCGAGGATATAGATGACCTTCCTTTATTGATGTAAGGTTAGATTTGGGACTTTTGGGTTATTGAGAGGAGTAAATTATATACGAGAGTTATATTCAATGAACCATTTGGGCTGAGACGTGAGTGTCTTCTACGATGTGAGGATGAATTATAGCGCGTACAATTACAAACCGGAATAGTACGAATTGTGATAATTATAGTTAGTACGAGAATGCGATATGTACTACGATTAAAATACGGTATTACTAAGATGTGTGTTTACTTAGTATTAGCATATGGATTGTTTGTATGACATACCTACCATACTTGCTATCACGGGAGGTTGCGTTCGCTTAGGACCCTCTAATCCTTGTGTGCCTACGGGGGGGATATAGACTGGTACCTTGATGAACATAGGTCATAGAAAGACTTATTGTGATATTAATAAGTCCGCTGACTATGGGAGCGTAGGTATGTGCGTGACCCATGTGATGGTGACTGTGTTCGCCTCCATTATTTGTGATGTTATCGGTAAACTATTCCTGAGAGATACGGAATATGTAATCCTTATGTACGTGATGTACCGGGATGGATAGCAGAGTATGTGTGCACCATAGCTTAGATTGCGGGGTGCTTGTATCGTATATTTATGATGTGAATAATATACATTAAATTAATGGAAATCCTCATGTTAATGTTGTAAAAATATTGCGGTATTGTTTCGAGATATATAATGAGTTAGCTGATAGTTATATCAATGGCATATTTAGTAACTGAGTTTACGTTAAACCTCAATTAAATTACGAGCGTTGTGAGTAAAATGGGTAGAACCTTTGGCAGTCTAGCTAGTTATGTTGTCAGTTAGCTAGTAGTATGGGTCGTTATAGATGGGTACTTACGTTAGGAGTGCACAGTTAGACGAGAGGTGAGGATATCATGCGAGTGTACGTCCTAACATGTACTTTGCATTTAATGTTTTAAATGTTTTTAAAGCACTTGCAGGTTTTTAAAATATAACTCCACATTCAGGTTCTGACCCGTTTGCTTTTCAAATCTCTTTTTTTTTGTAAAACCATTTTAGGTTCCCAGCCACAGGGACACCAAGCATAGGATTCTCATTCAGGTGACGAGCTGTAGCTGTTTGTGGAAGCTACAGGGATTTGCTTATAGACGCTTCTATCTTTTGGATTCCAGAGTCACTATCTATCAGTTGTAGGGCATGTTGCCCATTTCTATTTAGAGCATCTTTTACATTTCAGTTTTCAGACTTTAGCATGTATTGTTTCAGTTTCTTTATTTCAGTTATGGGATTGTAGTGAGGAGTTTTCCTCCAGACTTTATTTACTCTATTGTGATGGTTATTCGTTTTACTTCAGTATGGTGAATGGTGTTATTTATTTCTTCATTACACTTGTTGCATGTTAATCAGACTTAAATTAAAATTTGGCAACTTGCTTTTTAAATACTAGGTGGTTAGAAATAGTAAAATGTTTTCGACAGTGATGCTATTAACTGAGCCAACTTGGCATTTTGAATTAATTTTATAAAGGAGTAGCTACCCAGTATTTATAAAATGATTTTTAAATGTTTTTAACTCTTGAAATTCTAAGTCGACGAACATTAAGTAATTTTCAAGAGTTGTTTTGACTTCCAACTCTTCATTTCTTTGACTTATTTAAAGGAGTCTTTTGGATTCCAACTCTTCATTTCTTTTCATTATAAAAGGAAGTCATGGGCAAACCCTTTTAACATACTTTTGGCACAAATTTTAGCAGCAAATGTATTTTATATTCCTCTTCTTTTTATATACACATTAGCCCTTGAGATTTGTGAGTTCCAACCTTAGATTAGAGGTGTTCTTGGGGCTATTTTGTTGGAGGTTCTTGGAGGAGCTTTTGCAGATCTTTTGTGTTGATCCTGAGGATGTGATCATTGGTTTCTCATCATGGTTTGGAAGTATTTAAATTGATACAGGCCAATGCAATAACATATTAGTTCGACACTCTCTTGAGAAATTCTCACCTCTCTTCTAGTGTGCACGCCTATCGTACTAACCTTCCCCAAATGGTTTAACTTAACATATTATCATACTAACCATCCCAATAATTTAGTTTATCTTAACTTACTCATAGGTTTTAAAAAAAAAACGAACAATGTCAACGTGTAAAAAGGGTACTTTCAAAGTGTAGCACAACTCTCGTTTTAGCTTCATTAATTTATAAAGTTTCCCAGTGTCATATTATACTCTCATAAAACAAGTATTTCCAACCTGATTCATCAAACATGACTTACTTACCAAATCACAGTAGGTAGTTCCAAGTTTCAGAACTTCATATATATAAAATACTCGTGTAATATATATATTCTAATGGCACCCCACATAAAAATTATGGTGCGGGCATACTCTGCTATCTAATCCCCGTATCAATCGTACTAAGGGAAATACAAGTTCGGAATCACTCTCGAACTGTATCAATACAACCACAAACAATATTGAGGCGAAGTATAGTTTCCAAGTCCAAGAGGTCAGCACATACCCTCGCGTCTCTTAGGACCGTGACTACCGATTCGATAGCCTGTACCTTGGATTCCTATCTTCTAGGGTACGAATCAATATCCCCCATAGCAACACAGGATAAGACCGTCCCAGCGCGGTAACCTCAGGGATAGCAAGTAGCGCGGGTACGTTTTTCACATGTATATAATATATGCACACACAATCATATAAATATACTACTTTCATCATATTAATATAGGTCACTCTCGTTACCCATAATTACAACATTTATCCTTAATTTCACATTATTAGTATTACGCATAAGGTTTCGTCTCTAACCTTAACTCGAAGGGTTTTCTCACTAGTTATGGAACACTCATGGGTTCTATCCATCCAAGTAACAAATTCAGTAGGTAGACATCTATTCACTATTGTAGGTATTCGTCGTAATCCCTCACTTGAAATACGTAGTTCGTCATTCCTTAATTAATTATCCCAAAAACACAATAATCATTTCATAATAAAGTTCTCAACACTTAATCATATGTCCTACTGGTCTCTCCTATATCCCAAAACATTTTATTTAATATGCCCAAGGACTATTCCACAATAAATTAATTCAACTAATGAAACATGGGAAATAAGAGGCTGCCAGGACCTCTGACACCCCGACTAATTAAATATCGGGTAGCTACTCCTTTATAAAATCAATTCAAAATGCCAAGTTGGCTCAGTTAATAGCATCACTGTCGAAAACATTTTATTATTACTAACCACCTAGTATTTAAAAAGCAAGTTGCCAAATTTTAATTTAAGTCTGATTAAACATGCAACAAGTGTAATGAAGAAATAAATAACACCATTCACCATACTGAAGTAAAATGAATAACCATCACAATAGAGTAAATAAAGTCTGGAGGAAAACTCCTCACTACAATCCCATACTGAATAAATAACTGAAACAATACATGCGAAAGTCTGAAAACTGAAATGTAAAAGATGCTCTAAATAGAAATGGGCAACATGCCCTACAACTGATAGATAGCGACTCTGGAATCCAAAAGATAGAAGCGTCTATAAGCAAGTCCCTGTAGCTTCCACAAGCAGCTACAGCTCGTCACCTGAATGAGTATCCTATGCTTGGTGTCCTTGTGGCTGGGCACCTAAAAATGGTTTTACAAAGAAGAAGAGATTTGAAAAGCAAACGGGTCAGAGCCCGAATGTGGAGTTATATTTTAAAAACCTGCAAGTGCTTTAAAAACATTTAAAACATTAAATGCAAAATACATGTTAGGACGTGCACTCACATGATATTCTCACCTCTCGTCTAACTGTGCACTCCTAACGCAAGTACCCATCTATATCTACCCCTACCACTAGCTAAGTGACAACGTATCTAGCTAGACTGCCAAAGGTTCTACCCATAATACTCGGTTCCATTAACATAATAACGCTCGTAATTAAAAAGGGTTTAATGTAAACTCAGTTACTAAATATGCCATATATATAAGTATCAATTAACTCATTATATAACTCGAAACAATACCGTAATAGGTTCACAATATTAACAGGAGGATTTCCATTAATTAAATGTATATTATTCATATCATAAATATACAATACAAGCACCCCGCAATCTAAGCTATGGTGCACACATACTCTGCTATCCATCCCGGTACATCACGTACATAAGGATTACATATTCCGAATCTCTCAGGAATAGTTTACCGATAACAACATCACAAATAATGGAGGCGAACACAGTCACCATCACATGGGTCACGCACATACCTACGCTCCCATGATCAGCGGACTTATTAATATCACAATAAGTCTTTCTATGACCTATGTTCATCGAGGTACCAGTCTATATCCCCCCCGTAGGCACACAAGGATTAGAGGGTCCTAAGCGAACGCAACCTCCCGTGATAGCAAGTATGGTAGGTATGTCATACAAACAATTCATATATCAATACTAAGTAAACACATGTCTTAGTAATACCGTATTTTAATCGTAGTACATATCGCATTCTCGTACTAACTATAATTATCACAATTCGTACTATTCCGGTTTGTAATTATACGCGCTATAATTCATCCTCACATCGTAGTAGACACTCACGTCTCAACCCAAATAGTTCAATGAATATAACTCTCGTATATAATTTACTCCTCTCAATAATCCAAAAGTCCCAAATCTAACCTCACATCAATAAAGGAAGGTCATCTATATCCTCGAACAAGTTTACGGGACTCCAAAAATCAAAACAGTCCAAAAAGGACCAAACTGTCAACTCGTTAGAAGCCTCGTTCGAACGATCGAACGAGACTTCTAACGAGCTGACAATTTAGGCTTTTTTAGCCTGTTTTGATTACGAGTGTTCCGTAACCTTGTTTATATGTAGAGATAACACTTCCTTGTGGATTAATTGATATATTTGGGATATTTGGGATATAATGAGGAGTAAAACCTAGAAGTGTAGTTTGAACCTACGGGAAATTATGAAGTAGGACGTGAGTGTCTATTACGATGCGAGAACTATTGACGGCCTAAATAATTATATTTACCGGGAACATATAAATTGTGTAGCATTATATGTCGGTACGAGAATGAGATGTGTACTACAAATAAATTATGGTGATTACCAAGATGTGTGCATACTTAGTATATGTAAATGATTTATGTGTATGACATACCTACCATACTTGCTATCACGGGAGGTTTACGTTCGCTTAGGGCCATCTCATCCTTGTGTTGCCCGGATTTAGATTGGTACCTCGATGAACATAGGTCAGAGAAGGACTTATTGGGATGTTAATAAGTCTGCTGATTGTGGGAGCGTAGGTATGTGCGTGACCCATGTGATGCGACTGTGTTCGCCTCCATTATTTGTGATTGTTGTTATCTGAGAACGATTCCTGAGAGATTCGGAATGCGTGATCCTTATGTACGCAATGTACCGGGATGGATAGCAGAGTATGTGTGCACCGGAGCTTAGTCTCGGGGTGCCTGTATTGTATATTTATGACGTGAATAATATACACTTAATTAATGGGAACTTTCATGTTGGTATTGTGAATATAATTATGGTAATGTTTTGAGAAAACATAACGGGTTAACCGATAGTGAATTGTATTACTAATTGAGAATCCGAGTGTATGTAAAGCCCTCTATTTAATTGATAACGCTAGAATGTAATATGGGAATCGAGTAGTAAGGGGTAGAACGTATTACGGTTTGGTTAGATATGTATGTTATTTAGATGGGTACGGTACGTTAGGAGTGCACATGTAGTCGAGAGGTGAGAATTTCATGCGAGTGCAAGTCCTAACATGTATTTTTCATTTAATGTTATTAAAACACTTGCTGGTTTTAAAATGATTTCCACTTTCGGGCTCTGACCCATTTGCTTTCAAATCTATTTTTGTAAAAACCATTTTAGGTGCCCAGCCACAAGGACACCATGCTTAGGATCCTCATTCAGGTGACGAGCTGTAGCTGTTTGTGGAAGTTACAGGACTTTGCTTGTAGACGCTTCATCTATCTTGACTCTATATTCAGCATTTATCAGTTGTAGGGCATGTCGCCCATTTCTTTTAGAGACGTTTCATTTATTTCAGTTATTCAGACTTCGGGCATGTAATTAATTCAGGATTCAGACTTGTCATATTATTTTCGGTTGTGGGATTGTTGTGAGGAGTTTTCCTCCGGACTTCTTATTATTTTGTTGGTTATTATATTGCTTCGTTATGGTGAATGGATTATGTTGTTCTTCCATTATTCTTTTATTGTATGTTGATCAGACTTAAATTAAAATTTGGCAACTTACTTTTTAAATACTAGGTGGTTAGTAACTATAAAAATGTTTTCGACAGTGATGCTATTAACTGGACCAACTTGGCATTTTGTATTAATTTAATAAAGGAGTAGCTACCGGGTATTTAATTAGTCGGGGTGTCACGGGGCTTGGGTTTTGGGTTCATTGCGTGGTTAGCAATTTTTGGAGATATCAAATTTTAGGTGATATTCGTGATAAGTTTCGGAATTAGAGGTGAGGAATTTATTTTTGGGAGACGTGATTTATTTTTGGAGTTAGTGTAGTAACCTGCCAACAAATATGAATTACGCCGAATGCTCTGATACCATTTGTAACATCCCGCCCGCTCGGGGAGAGCGAACGGAGCGCTAATGCGATAAAATAAATCCAAATCCACAAGTGACAAGGTATAGAGCATCTAAATAAACCCACAATAATATAAATCCTTTAATCTCAATCTCTTCAATTACAACAAGTCTCTCGAATAAAAATTACAATTATCTAACTCGAATAAAAATACAAATCTCCAAAGCTCTATACATCAAAATAATACAAATCTTTCCCAAATAATCCTCGCTAAAATCAATCTCCATGGCGCCCAAAAATCCGCGCTAACCTGCCACTAAAAGAAAATATGGGGAAGTACACAATACGACGGGAAAGATGCTCAACAAATATATGTTAGCGATGAATAAAACGTAACAACACGAGTACGAATATTCAAATCAAAATGCAAATATCAATAGCATTTCATCATTATAATTTCTCAACAACTCTTTAACCGGGTCACCAGGCCTCACCACATCCGTATATGCTTTATCAAACCATAGCCCGGGAAACAGGAATTTTGGTGGGTGCCCAACATCCATGCCATATTAAAATCTGATGACAACGTGCTCAATACAATATAATGATACCACATGAATCAAAATAATTTCAACAATTATTTTCCAGATTTCAATGAATTTATCAATTCAAATATGAGTTCAAATAACAAGAATTCAAAGAGAATTACACTCGCGAGATTTAAGAAGCATATTGTGCAAAACCCCATACCTCAAACCATGATGAGAAACCAACGATCACATCCTCAAGATCAACACCAAAGATCTACAAAATCTCCTCCAAGAACCTCCAACAAAATAGCCCCAAGAACACCTCTAATCTAAGGTTAGAACTCACAAATCTCAAGCGCCAATGTGTATATAAAAAGAAGAGGAATATAAAATATATTTGCTACAAAAATTTGTGCCAAAAGTAGGTTAAAAGGGTTGTCCATGACTTCCTTTTATAATGCAAAGAAATGAAGAGTTGGAATCCAAAAGACTCCTTTAAATAAGGCAAGTAAATGAAGGGTTGGAAGCCAAAACAACTCTTGAAAATTGCTTAATGTTCGCCGACTTAGAATTCCAAGAGATAAAAACATTTAAAAATCATTTTAAAATCCATTATAACTCCGATTTCGAAACCGTTTGAAATTCTCGCCTTTAAAAATAATAACCAACATATTTGAACAATAAAAATAATTTTTTCAAAAACTTTATTTTCCTCCATTTTCCAGAAATTAATTAAAATAGCCCAAAAATTACGCGGGTTGGTACACTTCTCCTCTTTATTTTGAAAATACCCCAAAAATTACGCGGGTTATTACACTTCCCCACTAACAATGGGATTTCTCCATCGAAATTCGCCGAATGCCTAACTCTAAAAAAATCAGGCTAACAATCTCCAAAAATAATTTCGTCTCCAAAAATAATTTTCAAGAACACAAAATGATTTTCAGAATTTCTTCCATAGATATATGATTATTTCATGGATTATTATCAACCTACAACATGAGTTTGATTCCTACATATTTTTAGATTCCAAAAATCCATTAACAACTATATCCTTTCATCTTCCAAGCATGAAAATCATCTCTTTTTATAACTATCCTAACATGGACAATATACGAACTTAAATTGCAAATATCAAACACTTGCCTCTAATGAAGATCTGATCTTTTGGAGTTGAATAACACAGGTGGTGATGGTGGTGGTGACCTTTGACCTTTGGATCTCCTCATTTCTAAGCAAGCTTTTCCCTTCCCAAGCAACCTTTCACTCTCTCTAGGAAGATGACTTCTCTATTTTGTGTAGAAGAGATGAATGAACCCACATTCAACTAATCTCCAAATACTTTTAATAAGACAAAACCCGAAATCACTATTCATTCCCCTTGTAAAAATAACCAAAATGCCCTTTTGGGTTGTCTTTTCATTTCCAAATGACCCGAGACTCAAAATTAACATCCAAATAGACTTTTCTGACTATTTCAAAATTAACATCTAATCTAAGGTTGGAACTCACAAATCTCAAGGGTCAATGTGTATATAAAAAGAAGAGGAATATAAAATATATTTTCTGCCAAAATTTATGCCAAAAGTATGTTAAAAAGGTTGTCCACGACTCCCTTTTATAATGAAAAGAAATGAAGTGTTGGAATCCAAAAGACTCCTTTAAATAAGGCAAAGAAATGAAGAGTTGGAAGTCAAAACAACTCCAAGAGTTAAAAACATTTAAAAATCATTTTAAAATCCGTTTTAACTCCGTTTTCGAAACCGTTTGAAATTCTCGCCTTTAAAAATAATAACCAACATATTTGAGCAATAAAAATAATTTTATCAAAAACTTTATTTTTCCTCTTTATTTTGAAAATACCCCAAAAATTACGCGAGTTGTTACACTTCCCCACTAATAATGGAATCTCGCCCTCGAAATTCGCCGAATGCCTAACTCTAAAAAATCAGGCCAACAATCTTCAAAAATAATCATGTCTCCCAAAAATAATTCCTCACATCTAATCTCAAAACTTATCACGAATATCCCCTAAAATTTTCTATCTCCAAAAATTGTTAACCACGCAATGAACCCAAGACCCGAGGGAGCATCTAAAATCTCGCTAGTGTCATTCTCTTTGAATTCTTATTTAATTGAATTCATATTTGATTTGATAAATTCATTGAAATCTGGAAAATAATTTTTGAAATTATTTTGATTCATGTGGTATCATTATATTGTTGATGAGCACGTTGTCATGAGATTTTAATATGGCACGGATGTTGGGCACCCACCAAAATTCCTGTTTCCCGGGATATGGCTTGATAAAGCATATACGGATGTGGTGAGGCCTGGTGACCCGATTAAAGTGTTGTTGAGAAATTATATTGATAAATGCTTTGAGATTTGCATTTTGATTTGAATATTCGTACTCGTGTTGTTACGTTTTATTCGTTGCTAATCCGTATGTGTTGAGCATAATTCCTTTCGTATTGTGTACTTCCCCATATTTTCTTTTAGTGGCAGGTTAGCGTGGATTTGAGCACTATGGACCAATTGGGATTATTTTAGCGTGGATTATTTTGAGAAGAATATTTTTGGGCAAGATTTGTATTATTTTGATGTATAGATCTTTGGAGATTTGTATTTTTATTCGAGTTAGATTGTTGTAATTTTAATTCGAGAGACTTGTTGTAATTTAAGAGATTGAGATTAGTGGATTTATATGGTTGTGGGTTTATTTAGATGCTCTATACCTTGTCACTTGTGGATTTGGATTTATTTTATCGCATTAGCGCTCCGTTCGCTCTCCCCGGGCGGGCGGGGTGTTACAAATGGTATCAGAGCTTTAGGTATACGACAACCCTCGGGGCTTGGGTTTTGGATTCATTGCGTGGTTAGCAATTTTTGGAGATAGCAAATTTTAGGTGATATTTGTGATAAGTTTCGAGATTAGAGGTGAGGAATTTATTTTTGGGAGACGTGATTTATTTTTCGAGTTAGTGTAGTAGCCCGATTTTTTAGAGTTAGGCATTTGGCGAATTTCGAGGGCGAAATTCCATTGTTAGTGGGGAAGTGTAATAACCCGCGTAATTTTGGGTTATTTTAATTAATTTCTGAAAAATGGAGGAAAATAAAGTTTTTGATAAAATTATTTTTATTGCTCAAATATGTTGGTTATTATTTTTAAAGGCGGAAATTTCAAACATCTTCGAAATCGGATTTAAAACGGATTTTAAATTGATTTTTAAATGTTTTTAACTCTTGGAGTTGTTTTAACTTCCAACTCTTCATTTATTTGCCTTATTTAAAGGAGTATTTTGGATTTCAACTCTTCATTTCTTTGCATTATAAAAGGAAGTCGTGGGCAACCTTTTAACGTACTTTTGGCACAAATTTTGGCAGCGAATATATTTTATATTCATCTCATTTTTAATTATACTTTGGCCCTTGAGATTTGTGAGTTCCAACCTTAGATTAGAGGTGTTCTTGGGGCTACTTTGTTGGAGGTTCTTGGAGGAGCGTTTGTAGATCTTTTGTGATGACCTTGAGGATGTGATCATTGGTTTCTCATCATGGTTTGAGGTATGGGGTTTTACACAATATGCTCCTTAAATCTCGCGAGTGTCATTCTTTTTGAATTCTTGTTAATTGAACTCATATTTGAATTGATAAATTCATTGAAATCTGGAAAATAATTGTTGAAATTATTTTGATTCATGTGGTATCATTATATTGTTGATGAGCACGTTGTCATGAGATTTTAATATGGCACGGATGTTGCGCACCCGCCAAAATTCCTGTTTCCAGGGCTATGGCTTGATAAAGCATATACGGATGTGGTGAGGCCTGGTGACCCAATTAAAGTGTTGATGAAAAATTATAATGATGAAATGCTATTGAGATTTGCATTTTGATTTGAATATTCGTACTCGTGTTGTTACGTTTTATTCATCGCTAACATATATTTGTTGACCATCTTTCTTGTCGTATTGTGTACTTCTCCATATTTTCTTTTAGTGGCAGGTTAGCGCGGATTTTGGGGCGCTATGGAGATTGATTTTAGCGAGGATTGTTTGGGAAAGATTTGTATTATTTATTTTGTTGTATAGAGCATTGGAGATTTGTATTTTAATTCGAGAGATTTGTTGTAATTGAAGAGATTGAGATTAGTGGATTTATATTATTGTGGGTTTATTTAGATGCTCTATACCTTATCACTTGTGGATTTGGATTTATTTTATCGCATTAGCACTCCGTTCGCTCTCCCCGGGCGGGCGGGGTGTTACAAAGAAAATATGGGGAAGTACACAATACGACAGGAAAGATGTTCAACAAATATATGTTAGAGATGAATAAAACGTAACAACACGAGTACGAATATTCAAATCAAAATTAAAATCTCAAAGCATTTATCAGTATAATTTCTCAACAACACTTTAACCGGGTCACCAGGCCTCACCACATCCGTATCTGCTTTATCAAGCCATAGCCCGGAAAACAGGAATTTTGGCGGGTTCCCAACATTCGTGCCATATTAAAATCTCATGACAACGTGCTCAACAACAATATAATGATACCACATGAATCAAAATAATTTCAACAATTATTTTCCAGATTTCAATGAATTTATCAATTCAAATATGAGTTCAATTAACAAGAATTCAAAAAGAATGACACTCGCGAGATTTAAGGAGCATATTGTGTAAAACCCCATACCTCAAACCATGATGAGAAACCAATGATCACATTCTCAAGATCAACACAAAAGATCTATAAAATCTCCTACAAGAACCTCCAACAAAATAGCCCCAAGAACACCTCTAATCTAAGGTTGGAACTCACAAATCTCAAGGGTCAATGTGTATATAAAAAGAAGAGGAATATAAAATATATTTGCTGCCAAAATTTGTGTCAAAAGTAGGTTAAAAAGGCTTGCCCACGACTCCCTTTTACAATGCAAAGAAATGAAGAGTTGGAATCCAAAAGACCCATTTAATTAAGGCAAAGAAATGAAGAGTTGGAAGTCAAAACAACTCCAAGAGTTAAAAACATTTAAAAATCATTGTAAAATCCGTTTTAACTCCGTTTTCGAAACCGTTCGAAATTCTAGCCTTTAAAAATAATAACCAACATATTTGAGCAATAAAAATAATTTTATCAAAAACTTTATTTTCCTCCATTTTCCAAAAATTAATTAAAATAGCCCAAAATTACGCGGGTTATTACTACCGTTTAAGAAGTTGACAAATTTGTTGGCAAATATTTTCCGGTCAAATAGGTAAGTAAAATTTGCTCACAGATTGTGCATAGAAGGTGTTGTACATTGGTAAATAATGCCTAGACAAATTGTGCAACCAAACAGTTAAAATGTAGGCAAATTTTTATATTTGCCAACTTTTTGACATTTGCCTATGCAAAAAGAGCCAACCAACCGAACCCTAAAGGTCCGCACCAGCGGCATGGTAAACCCTTTTTGGCATGGTGAAGGACTTTTTGGTGCAAAATAAAAATGTTTGGACTATACATGTATTAAAAGAACTTCAAGGGACTATTTGGTATATGCCCCTTTTTTGTTTAGAAAATATTGCGTTAATGCTTTGTGTTTATTCATAAAAAATCTATATTTACCAAGTTTTTTCTATCGAGTCTCGATCTCAAATTTATTAAAATATTATACCTAAAGTATAAGTAAAACAAATCTTATCTCTATATACTATAAAATGCTAAACAAGCATTTAATGATAGCTTCTTCTAAGACTATCCACGTGGCATATCTATCTCTCCTCTCTTCACAAAATAACGTTTCTCTTCTAAGTAAACTTATAAAAACGAAATCCTCTTCATATTCTGTCCATTCCTCTTCCCCACCCTCTCTATTTAACCTTCTGATCCAACTAATCCCTCCCACCCCCTCAGTTCTCTTCTAGGTTTCATTCCTCTTCCCCACCCTCTATTTTTTATTTATAAAAATTGTGGTAGCCAAAAGAAAAGCTCACATTATATGCATTTTGAAGCCACGATTCAAGGTATTAAGCATGAAAGAGATTCTCCTGATGTCTAATTCTTATACTTCTCTTCCTTCTCTCCCCACAACTAATAGATGCCATAACAAAAGTGTTTATCTATAGTATGTTTTTTTCATGAGCTTCTTCTGTTTTTTATGGTACTTACGATGCTTCTTTACTCAAGCTTTTATTTATCGCAGTTTTCCAGATTGATTATTTTAGATGGGAAATGGGTATTATCAGGTTTGTGTGGGTTCACATCGGGTTGTCGGGTTTGGGGATTGGTTGAACCGGGTTTATCTTGGGTCTGATATTGGTTAGGTGAATTGGGTATTGTGTTTTTCGGGTTCATCAAGTTCGTATGTGTTTAGAAGCATGTGGGTCTGCCTTGGTTTGGGTCGTCGATTTCCAGGTGAGGACATAGAAGGTGGTCGGGTTATGGGGTAAAAGGGGTAAAAGGGGTAAAAGGGGTCAAAGTGGGTCAAGAATGGTGGTGGTTTACGGGGCTGCTGTGGATGGGAAGAAATGGTTCGATTTTAATGGTGGGTCAAGTTGCATTTAGTTGGTTAGTGGGTATAAGGTGGTGACATGTTGTTGGGTTTAGAGAGAGAGAGAGATAATAAGGTGGGGGGAGTTTTATTTTAATGGAGGTTTTTGGTGGTGTTAATGGAGGAGAAAGAGAATGTAAATAGTGATGGAGCCTAGGTTGAAGACGATGAGGTGAGAGGAGAGAGAAATGATAAATCTTATTTGTTTAGTTTGGGTGTTAGTTGTGAAAATTTATTGGGTAATTAGGTGTGTAGGGTGCATGGGATAGTTGTGTAAGTGAGGGAGTGTGTTAGATGTATGTGTGTATATAGAAATAGTGTGTGTGTATATATGTACTTTATTATATACACGCACGAAATAAAAATATAAAAACTCAAACACACACATATAAAATATTAAAATACTCACAATAAAATAAAATATAAAATATAAAAATATAACAAAGAACACTAAAAATATAATAAAGAAAATATTAAACACACACCTAAATATATACAGACATTGACATGACGACATCCCCGTTTATATAATATTTACATAAAATAATAAAATACTAAAAATAAAGACACTAAATAAAATAAAAATAAAATAAAATAAAATAAAAAGAAATAAAAATCGTATTTGCCTTGATTTGAAGTGTTTGAAATCGCAAATGACATTTGACATACAAGAAAGACATATATGCGCATAAGATGAATTTTATCGACAATTAGCAATTAAAAACAATCTATTTGGGGTATAGTTTTAACACTTTTGTGTGTAATTACTATTTTTTCTATTTTCTTAAAAAATCTGAAAGTAAAAGCCCCCTAAAATATATTTTCATCTGAGGTAAAATATAAAACATTCCCTCGAGAAATATCAAAAGAGATTCCTGGAAGAAATTTAATTTTAAAATTTTGCTATTTTTTCAAGACGTATTTTTCGATTGTTAATTTAGTATTGAAATAATGTTTAAGTTTTTCACTCTAGGAGACTATATAAATGATATTTTTTCAATTGCTTCAATGATTATTTCATGTTCAAATGACTATTACAATCGGTTAACCGCGCATCGCGCGGGTTTACACCTAGTTTTATACTATAATATAAAAACGGAGTCTCCACATTTGGAGGTCTCCACGTGGCACTAATTAATACATCTAAAAGATGTAATCTTAACCGTGCCTCTAAATCACCTATAAATGTTTGCTGGTACAGCTCCTCATATCTTCTAGTTGCATCTATCTCTTTCTCTTTCTCTTTCTCTTTCATCCGTTTAGCTCTGCGAAATCTTTTCATTCTCCTCAAGCTTATCACATATTTTAATTCACTCATCTCTCTCTCTCTCTCTCTCTCTCACCCCATCTGTCTTTGTCTTTTCAACTCTATGTGGGTTTTATTCTCATTCACTTAGAAATATGCCACCCATCGTTTGCTTTCTGTTTATATCATTGTATAAAAATATTTGTTGTTTTAATTTTTCTCACAGGTTTCTCAAGGTCAACTAGTTGGACAAAATGCCATAAAAGATGGAAATCATTTGCATTATGTTGATGACTTCTTCAAGGTTTATATGGCCAACATGAGGTGAAGAAATGACGCTATGATTTAGGTGGATAATAGCTTCAAAATTATTTTTTATTTAATAAATTTCGGGTTCTTCTCTTGCTGCATTTTTTTTCTTTTTCCTTTTTTTAATTCAACATTTTGTTTGGAGGGTGAATCATTGGATTTCGAGCTTTGTTATGTTACTGATATTTGATTTCCCTATTCCAAACATCAAATACAATTGGATTCACGCGTTTGAAAATAAGTTTATTGATTAATAAGTGACAATAAAAAAAGTTATTGCATTTATTAAAATTTATTTGTGTAATTCTGTTTATATTGAAATTTGTTTTATCATTAGATTTCGTTATTTTTTAGAAGTTAAATGTCTGCAGTGGACAAATAAATTGATTAGATATGTAAAGAATTTAAAAAAAAGGATGTCACGTGTTTGTCAAATTGTTCACAACATTTTTATATAGTGTTTTAGAACTTTTAAAGTATAATTATATATGTAAATATACATTTGTCAACGTGTATGCTTATTACTATTTGTATAACAAATTTATCGAATATAAAACATAGAATTGTATCTTCTTTATTATTTAAATTACTATTTGACGGCAAAAACTTTTCTTATTCTTTGCCACAAGAACCACCAGCAGTATAACTGGATCATAAGCGTTATACACATTTGTTAGTCTGTTGGTTTACAATCACCTAAAGTCATTTTCCTATTTTTCTCCTTTTCTGCTTACTTTATTGACAACACTTTTTTATGGAAAAAACTCGGTTTCAATTATTTCTACTAATGTTGTGAAATTCAGTTTTCAACTGGGTGTTTGTGTTGCTAATGAAAATGTTGAGTTTTATGAAATATTATTTTCAGTAAAAGAATAGACGTCAGTATATGTACGTGTTTTAATAATGTTAGCTTTACTTTTTTCCATATTTGAATTTTCCTTTGAGAAAAAAAGTTGTTCAAAAAGTTAATGAAAGTTAAGTCTAATAAAATTTATAACATTCAAACTATTGTTCTCGAGCATCTAAATTGTTTCACTCAAATAGTTGTCTTATTCATCTCATCGGCAATTTTTTGCCTATTTATCAGTCAACTGGTGTTTATGCCTTCCTTCCACTTTATTTAATCATGAATTTAATTTTCAATGAAATGTTAACTTAGCAAACTCATTTCAATCTTAATTGTATCATGCCTTACTTATAAGAACTATGTAACCTAATTGGTTGATAACCGTTGTTTAAAAACCTCATTATTCGTCACATTGGCAATGAAGCAATAGAATGTTTAGTTTACGCAATTGAGATCACTGAGTGTCATTAATAAGAAAAAAGATTGTTTAAGTAGATTAAAATTTTACTCTAACTCAAGTGAGATAAATTGCTCGCGCAGCGCGCGGGGCTAAAACCTAGTTGATACATATACTATAACTCGTTTATTTATGTGTTGCTAAAGGCATCACAAAATTTTATCTCCAGCACCACCATATAATAACACCTGATAACACACTAAAAGTTATACCTTTCACCTCAAACACAAGCACTCGCGTGATCAAACGTATATAAGTTATATTTTACCAAAGTTTTCATTTTTTTCATCTTCTTTCTCTACCTAACCTAAAGCTCTCAGGTACATAAACCCTATCAACAATCCAAAACTCAAACCAACAAAGAATAACAACAAAAACAAGACTTCAAATCCACAAAATACCTATTATATTCAAAGGTCGGTGCATCACATCCTCGTTATCATTAATTCCATCCCAGTATTCAACATTTCAACATTAACAACCCTAACTATAAGTAACATTGATGATAACACACTTCCATGTAAAAAATCGTAAGGGCTCATTTGGTTTGAGCTTTAGAAAGAGAATGGAAATCCTTGATTCCAATAATTCTAAATTTTTGGAATTTTGAATTCCCTTTTATTGTTTGGTTCAAACATGAATTCTCTTTTCCCTACATATAAAATTATCTCACCTTATTATGAATGAATATTATTTAACTAAAATACCCTTTTATTTAATTTGAGTGTGTGCGTGTGTATGTGTGCGCCCAGTTGAGTGTGAGTGTGTGTTTGAGTGCGTGCGTGTGTGTATGAGTGTGTGTATGTGAGACAGAGTATGTGGGTGTGGGAGTATGTGTATGATTATGTGTGAGGGTATGTATGTGTGTGTGTGTGTGAGAGAGAGAGAGACAGTGTGTGTGCGCGCGCACGCATATGTATGATAAAGAGAGAGTGTGTGCGTGTGTGTGTGTGAGGGAGAGAGAAAGAGACAGTATGTGTGTGTGTGTGTGTGTGTGTGTGTGTGTGTAAGAGTTTATATGATAGGGTATTTTCGTCTCATCACAAAAGTAAGCTAGAATTTCCCGAAATATAGGATTCTCCCATTTTAGAGGGGAAAGAAAAATTCCAATTTTGTGGGAATTATAAGTTCCCCCCAAATTTCCAACCAAACATAATATTTTTAGATAAAGGAAATTCTAAATTCATGGAATCCTAAATTCCTTTTTTAAACCTTGAACCAAACAAGCCCTTAAGGTGATTCGTATTTGTTAGGACTAAAAACGACAAAGAAGCAATAAGCTAGGGCATGTATCAATTATTAATACCATTAATGTGTTCTTTTAGTATTACAACTTCGGCACTATACCTTCGGCATCATAGTGAGTAGAATGACAAAATAATTCGGCCCTATAATGCCGACACAATAGAGTATTTTTTGGCAATTTAACACCGAGATAAGAAATTACTATTAAGAGAAATCGTTTGGCATCGTAGTGCCAATAATGACCTCAATTTTCGACATCTAACTACCGACACGCCATCATAATCCCGACATAATATACAAGTTTTGGTACTATGATGTTGACATTGGAATTTAATGTAGAAAAACTCGTGCAGTTACATATTACAGGTAGTTCTCTTAACCTTCGGTATCATACCACCGTCTTGGTGCCATGATGTCGAGTAAAGGATGTATATTCAACATCAAGTAACTGAATCAAGGATTATGCTATATTATGATTAAATGTGAGATTATATAATTAAGTACTAATGTAAATTTTGGCTAAATATATATTGCAAATTAAAACATGGGTGGGGAGTAAAAAACACAAAACAATGTGCATACACCGGCCAAATCACAAGATACGATTAGAGTGCCACTGATGGCTTCAGATCGGAAGTGACGTGAGAAAACTGTTAGTGTTTCTAGGAAAAGCACAATTGAGGAAAATGTTGGTGGTGCTGACTACGATAAACCTGAAATATTTTATGCGGTTGGTGAGAGAAAAATGGAGAGTGGATGAGAGGGGTGGGGGAAGAGAAGGGTGATGAAGTTATTTCCAGCGGAAGTGAGAGTGGAGGTGAGGGTGAGAGTAAAGGTCACCATGATAAAGAGGGTGAGGGTGAGAGTGAAGGTAAGAAATTAGAGGAGCCACCGGTCATTAAGAAGCCAAAATCACATGCCATGGAAAAGATAGAGGGGGCTAAGGGTAAGGGAACGTCAGTAATTGAAGATGACGGTAAGCTCAAGGATGGGAAAATTTGAAGCATTTCATTCACCATGTAGCTTATTCAATATGACTAGGAGTTATAAGTTTTTTTTTTGTGTGTAATAAATTTTAGTATTTTTTATAGTTTTTTTCTACTATAATTCTCTCCCATTTCATTTTGCGTGATCGTTTTTGTTTGAAAGATGGAAATAATTTCACAAAAATGGGGCAATGGAACTGAACAAAAGAACATGTTAAAGTTAACAAAACTCATTCATGATTCTGGATTGGGTTATCTATCAGAGGTGACTCATACTCATCGCTTTATCAACTACATATTCGTAAGTAGGGGTGTTCAAAAAAACCGCCCGACCCAAAAACCGAACCGAACCGGCCCGAACCGAACCGAAACCGTCGGTTTTTTTAGCCCGGTTCGGCCTACGGTTTACGGATATAAAAAACCGACCATGTCGGTTTATACGTGGGAAAAACCGACTCAAACCGAACTGACCCGAAACCAATATATATATTAAAAAAAACCTAAATAACTTATATTTTTATATCAAAAAACCATTACCCACCTTTAAAAACCGACCCAAACCGAAAAACGCCCTTAAAAAAACCCGGCCCAAACATGAAACCGTCAAAAACCGACCCGAAACCGCCGTGAACCGAAACCGACGGGTTTTTTCATAGTCGGTTCGATTTCGGTCTGACCTTTTTCCAAAACCGAACCGATCGGTTCGGTTTGAATTAGGGTCCAAAACCGACCCGAACCGACCCGTGAACACCCCTATTCGTAAGTGCGTTCGTAGAAAGATGGAAACCAGAAACAAACACATTTCATCTAACATTTGGTGAGATGACAATAACATTAAATGACGTATTTCATATTCTATGGATACCGGTAGTGGGATATATGTATATGGAGGGGAAGATGGTTGGTCAATGACAAAGGATGACTCTTTGCAGATGTCGTCCGAGTGTTTGGGAAATAGTATTGACGAGGTACGAAAAAAGTGTCGAGATAACTAGGCTGTACGTTCGGATTGGGTGAAAATAAATTGTAAGTTAGTGTCATTGAAGTAGAACCCAATAAGAGAATAGATCGAGCATAATGCGAGGTCCTATCTTCTATTTTTGTTGGGTTGTATTGTTTCATCCAATAAGATGAAACATAAGATATCAATTCAATATTTTAATAGCTTGAAAAAACTGTCTGGGCCAGTGCGACTGCTTGGGGTACTGGAATGGTTGCTCATCTATATCGATAGTTGGGATTGGCGTACAAGGTGGATGTAAATCAAGTTAGCGATTATTTATCGCTATTGCAGGGTTGGATATACGACCACTTTTACGCTATTGCAGGGTTGCAGGGTTGGGTTTTTCCCTTCTAACGCCATATTTTTAAGACTAAGTCCACATATTTTCAAATTATCCTCGTATTCTCCAGTTGGGAGTCCCGTGAGCACGCAATCAGTTCCTACGAGTTACATTGGACTCGTGCGAGGTGTTGGTGACTCTTAATGGGCCGTTCAGGGTTTGTTTCGGGTTTTCACCCTCTATCGCCATATTTTTAAGCCTAAGTCCTGATATTTTCCAATTATCCTCATATTCTCAAATGGGGAGTCTCATGATCACGCAGTCAGTTCTAACGAGTTACATTGGACCCGTGCGAGTTGTTGGTGCCTCTCACCGGGCTGTTCGGGGCCTGTTTCGGGTTTTCTCCCTCTAACGCCATGTTTTTAAGCCTAAGTACTGATATTTTTAAATTATCCTCATATTTTGAAATCGAGAGTCCCGTGATCATGCGGTTATTTCCTTCGAGCTACATTGGCCCCGAACGACGTGTTAGTGCCTCTCCCGGGACCGTTTGGGGGTTGTTTTGAGTTTTCGCCCCCTAACACCTTGTATTTAAACCAAAGTAAAGATATTTTCAAATAATCCTTGTATTCTCAAACCGAGAGTCCTGTGAGCATGCGGTCAGTTCCTACGAGTTACATTGGTCTCGTGCGAGGTGTCGGTGCCTCTCACGGGGCCTTTGGAGGGTTGTTTCGGTTTTCGTGATTTTAAGCCTAAGTCGTGATATTTTTAAATTATCCTCATATTATTAAACTAGGAGTCTCGTGATCACGTGTTTAGTCCCTAAGAGTTACATTGGTCCCGTGCGAGGTGTCGGTGCATCTCACGGGACCGTTCGGGGGTTATTTCGAGTTTTTGTCCTCAAATGCCATGTTTTTAAGCCTAAGTCCTAATATTTTAAATTTATCCTCGTATTCTCAAATCAAGAGTCCCGTGATCGCCGATCAGTTCCTAGGAGTTACATTGGTCCCGTGCGAGTGGTCGGTGCCTCTCACGGGGCCGTTCAGGGGTTGTTTCGGGGTTTCTCCCTCTATTACCATATTTTTAAGCCTAAGTCCTGATATTTTCAAATTATCCTCGTATTCTCAAACCCAGAGTCTAATGATCATGCTGTCAGTTCCTACGAGTTACATTGGTCCGGTGCGAGGTATCGGTGCTTCTCACGGAACCGTTCGAGGGCTGTTTCGGGTTTTCGTCTGCTAACGCCATAGTTTCAAGCCTAAGTCCTGATATATTCAAATTATCCTCGTATTCCCAAATTGGGATTTTAGTTAGCACGCGATTAGTTCCTAGGAGTTACAGTGGTTCCGTGCGAGGTGTCGGTGCCTCTCACGTGGCACTTCGGGTGCTATTTCGAGTTTCCCCCTCTCACGCCATGTTTTCAAGCCTAAGTCCAATATTTTCAAATTATCCTCATATTCTCAAATCAGGAGACCCGTGAGCACGCGACCAGTTCCTACGAGTAACATTGGTCCCGTGCGAGGTGTCAATGCCTCTCACGGGGCCATTCGAGGCCTATTTCGGGTTTTCGCCCTCTAACATCATATTTTTATGCCTAAGTCCTGATATTTTCAAATTATACTTGTATTCTCAAATTGGATGTCCCGTTATCACGAGGTCAGTTCCAATGAGTTACATTGGTCCCATGCGAGGTGTCGATGCCTCTCATGGGGCCGTTAGGGGGCTGATTCGGGGTTTCCTCCTGTAGCACCATGTTTTAAAGCTAAAGTCATGATATTTTCAAATTATACTAGCATTTTAAAACCGAGAGTCATGTGATCGCGCGCTCAACTCCTACGATTTACATTGGTCCCGTGCGAGGTGTCGGTGCCTCTCACGGGGTCGTTCGGGTGCTGTTCAAGGTTTTCACCCTCTATCGCTATATTTTTAAGCCTAAGTCTTGATATTTTCAAATTATCCTCATATTCTCTAATCGAGAGTCCTGTGCTCACGTGTTTAGTTCCTATGGTCCCGTGCGAGGTGTCGATGCCTGTCACGGGGCCGTTCGGGGGCTGTTTTGGGATTTCCCTTCTAGTGCCTTGTTTTTTAGCCTAAGTGCTAATATTTTATAATTATCCTAATTTTCTCAAATAGGGAGTCCTATGATCGCACGGTATGTTCCTATGAGTTACATTAGTCCTGTGCAAGGTGTCGGTGCCTCTCACGGGGCCGTTCGGGTGCTGTTTCAGATTTTTGCTCTCTAAAGCCATGTTTTAAAGCCTAAGTCCTGATATTTCCAAATTATCCTTTTATTCTCAAACCGGGAGTCCCGTGATCACGCGGTTATATCCTTCAAGTTATATTGGTCCCGTACGACGTGTCGATACCACTCACAGGGCCGTTTGGGTTATTGCCCCTAACACCTTGTATTTAAGCCAAAGTCTAGATATTTTCAAATTATCCTTGTATTCTCAAATTGAGAGTACTGTGATCATGCTATAAGTTATTACGAGTTACATTGGTCCCGTGCGAGGTGTCGGTGCCTCTCACGGGGTCGTTCGGGGCCTCTTTCGGGTTTTTGCCCTCTAACACCATATTTTTAATCCTAACTCCTGATATTTTTAAATTATCCTTGTATTCTCAAATCGGGAGTCCTGTGATTGCGCAGTTATTTCCTTCGAGTTACATTGGTCCCGAGCGACGTGTCGGTGCCTCTCACAGGGGTCATTCAGGGGCTGTTAGGGGTTTTCGCTCTCTAACACCATATTTTTAAGCCTAAGTCCTGATATTTTAAAATTATCATAGTATTCTTAAACCGGAAGTCTCGTGATCGCATGGTCAGTTTTTACGAGTTACATTGGTCTGGCGCGAGGCGTCGATGCTTCTCACAAGGCCGTACGGGTGCTGTTTTGGGTTTTTGCCCTCTAACGCTATGGTTTTAAGCCTAAGTCTTGATATTTTCAAATTATCCTCATATTATTAAACTGGGAGTTCGGTGAGCACGCGATCAGTTACAATGAGTTACATTGGTCGCTTGCGAGGTGTCGGTGCCTCTCACGGACACTTCGGGTGCTATTTTGGGTTTTTTCCCTTCTAACGCCATATTTTTCAGACTAAGTCCTGATATTTTCAAATTATCCTCGTATTCTCCAATTGGGAGTCCCGTGAGCACGCAGTCAGTTCCTACGAGTTACATTGGACCCGTGCGAGGTGTTGGTGACTCTTAATGGGACGTTCAGGGCTTGTTTCGGGTTTTCACCCTCCATCGCCATATTTTTAAGCCCAAGTCCTGATATTTTAAAATTATCCTCGTATTCTCAAATGGGGAGTCTCGGGATTGCGCGGTCAGTTCCAACGAGTTACATTGCACCCGTGCGAGCTGTTGGTACCTCTCACTGGGCTGTTCGGGGCCTGTTTCGGGTTTTCACCCTCTAACGCCAAGTTTTTAAGCCTAAGTCCTGATATTTTTAAATTATCCTTATATTATGAAATCGAGAGTCCCGTGATCGTGCGATTATTTCCTTCTTGTTACATTGGTCCTGAGCGACGTACTAGTGCCTCTCACGGGGCCTTTCGAGGGCTGTTTTGAATTTTCACACCCTAACACCTTATATTTAAGCCAAAGTCAAGATATTTTCAAATAATCCTTATATTCTCAAACCGGGAGTCCCATGAGCATGCGACCAGTTCCTACGAGTTACATTGGTCCCGTGCGAGGTGTTGGTGCCTATCACGGGGACTTTCGAGGGCTATTTCGGGTTTCATGTTTTTAAGCCTAAGTCCTGATATTTTTAAATTATCCTCGTATTCTCAAACTGGGAGTCTCGTGATCGCGTGGTCAGTTCTTACGAGTTACATTGATCCCGTGCGAGGTGTCGGTGCCTTTCACGTTGCCGTTTGGGGCTATTTCGGGGTTTCCCCCTCTAGTGCCATGTTTTAAGCCTAAGTCATAATATTTTCAAATTATTCTCATATTCTCAAACCGGGAGTCCCGTGATCCCGTGGTTAGTTTCTACGAGTTACATAGGTCCCGTGCGAGGTATCGGTGCCTCTCACAGGACCATTCGGGGCTATTTCGAGTTTTGGTACTCTAACGCCATTTTTTAAGCCTAAGTCCTGATATTTTAAAATTATCCTCGTATTCTCAAATCGAGAGTCCCGTGATCGCCGGTCAGTTCCTAGGAGTTACATTGGTCCCGTGCGAGGGGTCGGTGCCTCTCACGGGGCAGTTCAGGGGTTGTTTCGGGGTTTCTCCCTCTAATGCCATTTTTTAGCCTAAGTCTTGATATTTTGAAATTATCCTTGTATTCTCAAATTGGGAGTCCCGTGCTCCCGTTGTCAGTTCCTACGAGTTACATTGGTCCCGTGCGAGGTGTCGGTACCTTTAACGGGACCGTTCAGGGGCTGTTTTGGGATTTCCCCCTCTAATGCTATATTTTTATGCCTAAGTCCTAATATTTTCAAATTATCCTCGTATTCTCAAATTGGGAGTCCTGTGATCGCGCGATATGTTCCTACGAGTTACAATGGCCTCGTGCGAGGTGTCAGTGCCTCTCACAAGGCCATTTGGGGGCTGTTTAGGGGTTTCCCCCTCTAGCGCTATGTTGTTAAGCCTAAGTCCTGATATATGCAAATTATCCTCGTACTCTCAAACGGGGAGTGCCGAGATTGTGCGCTCTATTCGTAAGAGTTATATTGGTCCCGTGTGAGGTGTCAGTGCCTCTCACGGGGTCGTTTGGCGCCTGTTTTGGGGTTTCACCCTCTATCGCCATATTTTTATGCTTAAGTCTCGATATTTTCAAATTATCCTCATATTCTAACATTGGACGTCCCATTATCACATGGTCAGTTCCAACGAGTTACATTGGTCCCTTGCAAGGTGTCGGTGCCTCTTACGGTGTCGAGCGGGGGCTGTTTCGGGGTTTCCTCCTCTAGTACCATATTTTTAAGCCTAAGTCATGATATTTTCAAATTTTTCTGGTATTCTCAAACTGTGAGTCCTATGATCACGTGGTCAGTTCCTACGATTTATATTATCCCGTGCGAGGTGTTAATGCTTCTCACGGGGCCGTTCGGGTGCTGTTTCGAGTTTTCACCCTCTAACGCCAAGTTTTTTAGCCTAAGTCCTAATATTTTAAAATTATCCTTGTATTCTCAAACTGGGAGTCCCATGACCACGTGGTTAGTTCCTACGAGTTTTATTGGTCCTGTGTGAGGTGTCGGTGACTTTCACGGGGTTGTTTGGGGCTATTTCGGAGTTTCCCCCTATATTGCCTTGTTTTAAGCCTAAGTGCAAATATTTTCACATTATCCTCATATTCTTAAATTGGGAGTCTTATGATCGCACGGTGTGTTCCTACGAGTTACATTAGTCCCTTCCAAGGTGTCGGTGCCTCTCACGGGGCCGTTCGGATGCTGTTTCAGGTTTTCGCCCTCTAATGCCATGTTTTTAAGCCTAAGTCCTGATATTTTAAAATTATCCTCGTATTCTCAAACCGGGAGTCCCGTGAGCAAGCGGTCAGTTCCTACGAGTTACGTTGGTCCCGTGCAAGGTGTCGATTCCTCTCAGGGGGCGTTCGGGGGCTGTTTTGGATTTTTGCCATGTAACGCCATGTTTTTTAGCTTAAGTCCTCATATTTTTAAATTATTCGCGTATTCTCAAACTAGGAGTCCTGTGATCACGTGGTCAGTTTCTACGAGTTACATTGGTCCCGTGTGAGGTATCGGTGCCTGTCACGTTACCGTTCGGGGCTATTTCAGGGTTTCCCCCTCTAGTGCCATGTTTTTAAGCCCGAATCCTGTTATTTTCAAATTATCCTTATATTCTCAAATCGAGAGTCCCATGATCCCGTGGTCAGTTCCTACGAGTTATATAGGTCTTGTTCGAGGTGTCGGTGCCATTCATGGCGTTATTTGGGATTGCTCCCTCTAGCGCCATATTTTTAAGCCTAAGTCATGATATATTCAAATTATCCTCGTACTCTCAAATAGGGAGTCCTGACATCGTGCGGTCTTTTCGTCGGAGTTACATTAGTCCCGTGCGAGGTGTCGGTGCCTCTCATGGGGTGGTACGGGGGCTATTTTGGGTTTCACCCTCTAATTCCATGCTTTAAAGCCTAAGTCCTGATATTTTAAAATTATCCTCATATTTTCAAATAAGTAGTCCCGTGAGCACGCGGTTTGTTCCTACGAGTTACATTGGTCCCGTACAAGGTGTCGGTTCCTCTCATGGGGTCGTTTGGGGGCTGTTTTGAGTTTTCTCCCTCTAACGCCATGTTTTAAAGCCTAAGTCCTCATATTTTCAAATTATCTTTGTATTCTCAAACCGAGAATCCTATGATTGCATGGTTAGTTCCTACGAGTTACATTGGTTCCGTGCATGGTGTCAATGCCTCTCATAGGGCCGTTTGAGGGTTGTTTCAGGGTTCCCATTTTAGTGCCATGTTTGTAAGCCTAAGTCGTGAAATTTTCAAATTATCCACATATTCTCAAACTAGGAGTCTAGATATTGTGCGGTTAGTTCCTTCGAGTTACATTGGTCTGGTGCGAGGTGTCGATGCCTCTCACGAAGCCGTTCGAGGTTCCCCCTCTAGCACCATGTTTTTAAACCTAAGTCCTAATATATGAAAATTATCCTCTTCCTCTCAAACTGAGAGTCCCGTGATCGCGCAGTTTGTTTATACGAGTTACATTGGTTCAGTGCAACGTGTCGGTGCCTCTCACGAGGTCGATTGGGGGCACTTTTGGGTTTTTGTCCTCTAACACCTTGTGTTTAAGCTAAAGTCTAGATATTTTCAAATTATCCTTATAGTCTCAAATCGGGAGTCCCCTGAGCACACGATCAGTTCCTATGAGTTACATTGGTCCCGTGCGAGGTGTGGTGCCTCTCACGGGGCTGTTCGGGGGTTGTTTCGAGTTTTTACCCTCTGATGCCATATTTATAAGCCTAAGTCCTGATATTTTCAAATTATCCTTGTTTTCTCAAACCGCGAGTCCCATGATCGTGTGGTTAGTTCCTACGAGTTACATTGGTCCTATACGAGGTGTCGATGCCTCTCACGGGGCCATTCGGGGCTTCCCCCTATAGTGCCATGTTTTTAAGCCTATGTCCTTATATTTTGAATTTATCCTCGTATTCTAAAATCGGGAGTCCTGTGATCGCGCGGTATGTTCCTACGAGTTACATTGGTTTCGTACGAGGTGTCGGTGCATCTCATGGGGCAGTTCAGGGGCTGTCTTGGGGTTTCCCCCTCTGGCGCCATATTTTTAAGCCTAAGTCCTGATATATGCAAATTATCCTCATACTCTTAAATCGGGAGTCCCGTGATTGTGTGGTCTGTTTCGTAGGAGTTTTGTTTGTCCCGTGCGAGGTGTCGGTGCCTCTCACGGGGCGGTTCGGGGACTATTTCCGGTTTCACCCTATAACGCCATATTTTTAAGCCTAAGTCCTTATATTTTCAAATTATCCTTGTATTCTCAAATCGGAAGTCCCGTGATTGCGCGATCAGTTCCTACGATTTACATTGGCCTTGTTCGACGTGTCGGTTTTATTTTGGGGTTTCTCCCTCTAGTGCCATGTTTTTAGGATTAAGTCCTGATATATGTAAATTATTCTTGTACTCTCAAACCCAAAGTTCTGTGTTCACACGGTCAGTTCCTACGAGTTACATTGGTCCCGTGCGAGGTGTCTGTGCCTCTCACGGGGCTGTTCTGGGTTTGTTTCAGGGTTATCTCTCTAACACCATGTTTTCACGCCTAAGTCCTAATATTTTCAAATTATCCTTGTATTCTCAAACTAGGAGTTCGGTGATCGCGCGATCTGTTCCTACGAGTTATATTGGTTCCGTGCAAGGTGTCGGTGCCTCTCACGGGGCTGTTTGGGTGCTGTTTCGAGTTTTCACCCTCTAACGCCATGTTTTTAAGCCTAAGTCCTGATATTTTAACATTATCCTTATATTCTCAAATCGGGAGTCCTGTGAGCACGCGATCAGTTCTTACGAGTTACGTTGGTCCCGTGCGAGGTATCGGTTCCTCCTAGGGGCCGTTCGGGGGCTATTTCGAGTTTTCCCCTCTAACGCTATGTTTTTATGCCTAAGTCCTTATATTTTAAAATTACCCTCATATTTTGAAACCGAGGGTCGTGTGATTACGCGATCAGTTCCTACGAGTTACATTGGTCCCGTGCGAGGTGTTGGTGCCTCTCATAGGGCCATTCGGGGGTTGTTTCGGGGTTTCCCCCCTCTAGTGTCATGTTTTTAGCCTAAGTCCTGATATTTTTCAATTATCCTTATATTATCAAATCGGGAGTCTAATGACTGCACGATCAGTTCCTACGAGTTGCATTGGCCCTGTACGAGATGTCGATGCGTCTCACAAGGCCGTTCGAGGGCTATTTCGGGGTTTCCCCCTCTAGCGCCATGTTTTTAAGCCTAAGTCCTAATATATGCAAATTAGCCTTGTACTCTCAAATCGGGAGTCTTTTGATCACACAGTCCGTTTGTACGAGTTACATTGGCCCTCTACGACGTGTCGGTGCCCCTCACGGGGTCGTTCGGGGTTTGTTTCGTGTTTTTGCCCTCTAACGCCTTGTATTTGAGCCAAAGTCTAGATATTTTCAAATTATCATCATATTCTCAAACTGGTTCTCTGGTGAGCGCGTGTCAGTTCCTGAGTCACATTGGTCCCATGCAAGGTGTCGTGCCTCTCATAGGGCCGTTCGGGGGTTGTTTCAGGTTTTTACCCCCTAAAACCATATTTTTAATCCAAAGTCCTAATATTTTCAAATTATCTTCGTATTCTCAAATCGGGAGTCCCGTGATCGTGCGGTCAGTTCTTACGTGTTACATTGGTCCCATGGGACGTGTCAGTGCCTCTTACGGGACCGTTCGGGGGCTGTTTCGGGGTTTCCCCTCTAACGCCATATTTTTAGGGCTAAGTCATGATATATGCGAATTATCCTAATATGGTTTTATTTATAAGTGTCCCTATTTGTTGTTTCTGGGGATTCTTATGTTAGATTTGGTGCTTAAACAATCAATAAAAGATTCTTGGGAGCCTCAAACAACTCGCATCCTTCTTTTTAAATTATTCTGTGATCAAACTGATCAAGGTATAAATCGGTTTAGATTATTTAATACACATAAACACCCCAAAAGGTTTCTCTATTCACTCTAAAAACTTAATAACCCTAAAGGTTTCCCTATCCATCTACTATATTATAACGTTGAAATATAAAAAATATATATAGTTACAGCTATATATAGTTGTTGCTTGCTATATATAGCAGCTATATATAGCTGCAACTATGTATAACTGTTATATATAGCTACTATATATAGGGTCTGCTGCTGCTATATATATCCATATATAGCTACCATATGTAGCTGATATATAAAGATGCTACTCCTATATATAGCTGCTGCAGCTAATGTAGATTTTATTTTGTACGAATTTTTTATTGTCACAAAATCCAAGTGACTTCAAACTTATAAAAAAAATGAAAATTTGTGCAATTTTATATCAATCATGAGTATATTATTATCAAATCGGGAGTCTTGTGATCGCGCGGTCGGTTCCTACGAGTTACATTGGTCCCGTGCGAGGTGTCGGCGCCTCTCACGGGGCCGTTTGGGGGTTGTTTCGGGGTGTCGCCCTCTAACTCCGTATTTTTAAGCCTAAGTCTAGATATTTTCATATTATTGTCGTATTCTCAAACCGGGAGTCCGGTGACCATGCGGTCAGTTTCTACAAGTTACATTTGTCTCGTGCGACGTATCGGTGCCTCTCACGGGGACGTTTCCAGGGTATTTCGGGGTTTCCCCTCTCTAAGCCTAGATATTTTCAAATTATCTTAGTATTCTCAAATCGGGAGTTCGCTGACCACGCGATTGGTTTCTACGGGTTACATTGGTCCCGTGCGAGGTGTGGGTGCCTCTCACGGGGCCGTTTGGGGGATGTTTGGGTTTTTCGCCTCTAACGCCATGTTTTAAGCTTAATTCTAGACATTTGCAAGTTATCATCGTATTCTCAAACTGGGAGTTCTGTGAGCATGCTGTAAGTTCCTAAGAGTTACATTTATCCCGTGTGAGATGTCGGTGCCTCTCACGGGGTCGTTCGGGAGCAATTTTGAGTTTTTTCCCTCTAACGCCATGTTTTGAAGCCTAATCCCTGATATATGCAAATTATCCTCGTACTCTCAAACGGGGAGTCCCGAGATCGTGCGGTCTATTTGTAGGAGTTGCATTGGTCTCGTATGAGGTGTCGATGCCTCTCACGGGGCGGTACGGGGGCTATTACAGGTTTCGTCCTCTAACGCCATATTTTTAAGCCTAAGTCGTGATATTTTAAAATTATCCTTCTATTCTTGAACCGTGAGACCCGTGAGCATGGGGTCAGTTCCTACGAATTACATTGGTCCTGTGCGAGGTGTCAGTGGCTCTCGTGGGGTCGTTTGGGGGCTATTTCGAGTTTTCGCCCTCTAACGCCATGTTTTTAAGCCTAAGTCCTGATATTTTCAAATTACCCTCGTATTCTCAAACTAGGAGTCCCGTGATCACGCAGTCAGTTCTTACGAGTTATATTGGTCTCATGCGAGGTGTCGGTGCCTCTTATGGGGTCTTTATGGTGCTGTTTCGAGTTTTCTCCCTATAACGTCATATTTTTAAGCCTAAGTCCTGATATTTTTAAATTATCCTCTTATTATCAAACCGGTAGTCCCGTGACGGTATAGTTATTTCCTTCAAGTTACATTGGTCCTGAGCGATGTGTCGGTTCCTCTCACGGGGCCGTTCGTGGGCAGTTTCGAGTTTTTGCCCTCTAACACCTTGTGTTTAAGCCAAAGTCTAGATATTTTTAAATTATCCCTGTAGTATCAAATCCGCAGTCCCATGAGCACGTGGTCAGTTTCTACGAGTTACATTGGTTCCGTGCGAGGTGTCGGTGCCTCTCAGAGGGCTGTTCGAGGGTTGTTTCAAGTTTTCATCCTCTAATGCCATGTTTTTAAGCCTAAGTCCTGATATTTTCAAATTATCCTCGTATTCTCAAACCGAGAGTCCCGTGATCGAGTGGTGAGTTCCTACGAGTTACATTTGTCCCATACATGGTGTCGGTGCCTCTCACGTGGTCGTTCGGGGTTGTTTCGTGGTTTCCCCCACTAGTGCCATGTTTTTAAGCCTACGTTATGATATTTTCAAATTATTCTCGTATTCTTAAATCGGGAGTCCTGTGATCGCGCAATATGTTCCTACTAGTTACAATGGTCTCGTGTGAGGTGTCGGTGCCTCTCACGGGGCCATTATGGGGCTACTTTTGGGTTTCCCCCTCTAACACCATATTTTTAAGCCTAAGTTCTGATTTATGTAAAGTATCCTCGTACTCTTAAATCGAGAGTCCCGTGATTATGCGGTCTGTTCGTAGGAGTTATGTTGGTCCCGTGTGAGGTGTCGGTGCCTCTTACGGGGTGGTTCGGGGGTTGTTTTGGGTTTCGCCCCTATAATGCCATCTTTTTAAGACTAAGTCATAATATTTTCAAATTATCCTTGTATTCTCAAATCGGAAGTCCCGTGATCGCGCGATCAGTTCCAATGAGTTACATTGGTGCCCTGCTAGGTGTCGATGCCACTCGCGAGGCCATTCGGGGGCAGTTTTAAGGATTCTCCCTCTTGCGCCATGTTTTTAGGCTTAAGTCCTGATATCTGTAAATTACCCTTGTACACTCAAACTGGGAGTCTTGTGTTCATACGGTGAGTTCCTACGAGTTACATGGGTGCCGTTCGAGGTGTCGGTGCCTCTCACGGGGTCTTTCGGGTGCTGTTTCTAGTTTTCTCCCTCTAATGCCATGTTTTTAAGCCCAAGTCCTGATATTTTCAAATTATCCTCCTATTCTTAAACTGGGAGTCCCATGAGCACGCAGTTAGTTCCTACGAGTTACGTTGGCCCCGTGCGAGGTGTGGGTGCCTCTCACGGGGCCGTTCGGGGGCTGTTTTGGATTTTCGCCCTCTAACGCCATATTTTTTTAGCTTAAGTCCTGATATTTTCAAATTATCCTCTTATTATCAAATTGGTAGTTCGGTGAGCATGCGATCAGTTCCTACGAGGTATATTGGTCTCGTGCTAGGTGTTGGTGCTTCTCACGGGGCCGTTCGGGTGTTGTTTCGGGTTTTCGCCCTCTAAAGCCATGTTTTTAAGCCTAAGTCCTAATATTTTCAAATTATCCTCATATTCTCAAACCAGGAGTCCGATGATTATGCTGTATGTTCCTATGAGTTACATTGGTCGCATGCGAGGTATCGGTGCCTCTCACGAGTCGTTCGGGGACTGTTTTGGGGTTTCCGCCTCTAACGCTATATTTTTAAGCCTAAGTCCTGATATTTTCAAATTATCCTTGTATTCTCAAACTGAGAGTTCAGTGATCATGCAGTCTGTTCCTACGAGTTACCTTGGTCCCGTGCGAGGTGTCAGTTCCTCTCACGGGGCCGTTCGGGGGCTGTTTCGAGGTTTTACCCCTCTAACGCCATGTTTTTAAGCCTAAGTCCTTGTATTTTTGAATTACCCTCATATTTTCAAACCGGGAGTCTTGTGATCACGCGGTCAGTTCCTACGATTTAGATTGGTCCCGTGCGAGGTGTCGGTGACTCTCATGGGCCCTTCGAGTGCTATTTTTGGGCTTTTCCCCTCTAGCGCCATATTTTTAAGCCTAAGTCCTGATATATGCAAATTATACTTGTACTCTCAAATTGGGAGTCCTGTGATCACACGGTCTGTCCGTATGAGTTACATTGGCCCCGTGCGATGTGTCGATGCCTCTCACGGTGTATTTTTTCGAGGGCTATTTTGTATTTTTTCCCTCTAATGCCTTTTATTTGAGCCAAAGTCTAGATGTTTTCAAATTATCATCGTATTCTCAAACTGGTAGTCCATTGTTCACGCAGTCAGTTCCTACGAGTTATATTGGTTCCGTGCGAGGTGTCGGTGCCTCTCACGGTGTCTTCGGGGGCTATTTCAGGTTTTTGCCCCCTAACGCCATATTTTTAAACCTAAGTCCTGATATTTTCAAATTATCCTCATATTCTCAAATCGGGAGTCCCATGATCGCGCGGTCAGTTTTTACGAGTTATATTGGTCCCGTAGGAGGTGTCAGTGCCTCTTACGGGGCCATTTAGGGGCTGTTTCAGGGTTTCCCCCTCTAACGCCATATTTTTAGGTTTAAGTCCTGATATATGCAAATTATCCTTATATAATTTTGTTTCTAAGTGTACCTATTTGTTGTTTCTATGGATTAACATGTTAGATTTGGTGCTTAAACAGTCAATAAAAGATTCTTGGGAGCCTCAAACAACTCGCATCCTTCTTTTTAAATTATTCTATGATCAAACTGATCAAGGTATAAATCAGTTAAAATTATTTAATACACATAAACAACGCAAAAGGTTTCTCTATTCACTCCAAAAACTTAATAACCCAAAAGGTTTCCCTATCCATTTACTGTATTATAAAGTTGAAATATAAAAAATATATATAGTTGCTATTAGATATAAATGTTGTTTGCTATATATAGCTGCAACTATATATAGCAGTTGCAGCTACATATAGCTGTTATATATAGCTACTATATATTGTAACTACTACTATATATACCTGTTGCTGATATAAATAGCCATATACAGTTGCTGCTATATATAACTGATATATAAAGTTGTTGCTCCTACATATAGCTACTGCTGCTGCAGCTGATGTAGATTTTATTTTGTGTGGATTTTTCATTGTCACAAAATCCAAGTGACTTCAAAGTTACAAAGAAAATGAAAATTTACGCAATTTGATATTAATTATGAGTATATTACTATCAAACCGGGAGTCTAGTGATCGTGCGGTCGGTTCCAACGAGTTACATTGGTCCCGTGTGAGGTATCGGTGCCTCTCACGGGGCCGTTTGGGGGCTGTTTTAGGGTGTCGCCCTCTAACGCTATGTTTTTAAGCCCAAATCTAGATATTTTAAAATTATTGTCGTATTCTCAAACTGGGAGTCCGGTGACCATGCGGTCAGTTTCTACGAGTTACATTTGTCCTGTACGATGTGTGGTGCCTCTCACGGGGCCGTTTCCAGGGTGTTTCGAGGTTTCCCCCTCTAGCTCCATATTTTTAAGCCTAAGTCCAGACATTTTCAAATTATCATCGTATTCTCAAATTGGGAGTCTGGGGACCACGCAGTCAGTTACTATGAGTTACATTTGTCCTGTACGAGGTGTCGGTGCCTCTCACGAGACCGTTTGGGGTCTGTTTCGGGGTGTCGCTCTCTAACGTCGTATTTTTACGCCTAAGTCTAGATATTTTAAATTATCTATGTATTCTCAAATCGGGAGTCCGGTGACCACGCGATTGGTTTCTACGAGTTACATTGGTCCCATGCTAGGTGTCGGTGCCTCTCATGTGGCCATTTGGGAGATGTTTCGGGTTTCTCCCCTCTAATGCCATGTTTTTAAGCTTAAGTCTAGACATTTGTAAGTTATCGTCGTATTCTGAAACTGGGAGTCTAAAATATTTTCAACATATTATCCAACAATCAAACCAATAATTACCCCATACTCCTAAATATCCCATACTCCTTCTAACATATGTAACAACTAGCCAACAATAAGCCAACAACCAATAATTATACAATAACCAAACCAAACAAAACCACTAATTATCCCATACTCCTTCTATCATCTAAAAGATTTAACAGATAATGCATATTAATTATATAACTACTTTAGTTAAAGTAAAGTGTACTTAGTATGTAATGAAGAGCTTATATGTAATGAAGAACTTGTATGCAATTGGTTAAATCTGCAATAAGTAAACAATGTGTAATGAAGACTTGGTTTGTAAAATTAAAGAAGGTACCTCACAAAATCACTGAAGAATTAGATTTGCTGCCAATAATACGTTGCAGATTTATTCCCCCATTTTAACACTGCAATTCAAACGAACATGAGCAAACTGCTACCTATAATATGTAAAGAAAAATACGCAAAGGCAAAGGAGAACAAAAATGTATAATATCAACCTGGTGCCTATAATATCAGTTAAAATATGAATAAACGAAATCAAGTTGCATTTGTTCCATGTCAAGTTTCAACCTCCTAATATATTGACGTAAACGTCAAAAAATGCACATTAAAAGCAAGATATGTGATATACTTTTTCATCCATTAGGAAAATCAAGAACATACCCAACAAATTTAATAACATGTACACTTATCGACACGATCGTAGAAAATTTACTAACATTTGTAGAAACACCTACAAATAAGATTGAAAATTATATAACTACTTTAGTTAAAGTAAAGAGTACGTGGTAGGATACAAATAAGATTGACAAGGATAAACATTTGTAAAAGCAACTAAACATTCATACGTCAAAGTAAAGTGTTAATTCAATATCATAATAGGATACAAATAAGATTGACAAGGCTAAAATAATGTTTTGATACTCAATCTTCCTCTAAATATACTAAAAGATCCCTTAAATTAGGGTTGCCATCAAGAGCTGACTGAAACTCTTTTGGAGGCTTTAATGTGTCTACTTGAGTATTCATACCCTTTGGTGCATGCACAACAATAGACCAATTGCCATCACTTATGCACTTCGAGTAGAATACCTTCTTTACTATCTGAAAGGCATAAATAAAGGCTCGTCGACCAAGCGATCTTTACACTTCATCTTTGATAAATCTACTATAATAAGTTTGCAGTCAGGATCAACTTTGCAAGCATTCGTTGTATCCTCCACCTTTACCCAATCACAATAGAATTCGGTTTCTGTGAATTCTAAGTAATCAAGTTCTAGAGTTTATTGGATTATCCCATAATAGGTTAGCACCCTATTCTCTTGAATTTTATCACTTTTGATAGCAATACAGGTGGTCAAGGCAGAAATTGATATTCCACTATTTTGCGTCAAAAGATTTTCCTCATATGGATATGAAATGAAATCAAAACCGTTGGTGCAAAATTTCTTAAACTCTTTTGCACGAAAACTAGGACCTTTTGCTAGGCGTGCATGTCTGGAAGAGACATCACCTCTTTTTAAAAGCTGCATTTATTAATGAATTTGTATTAGGGCATATTTTTACCACACATGAATAAATTACTGTAATACCCCGTATTTTTATGCTTTCTAAATTTGAGGATTTATTAAATTTAATGTGAGTTATTAATTTAAAATAAATCCGAAAATTAATTATATTTTTATAATTACTAACGTGATGTGAGTTAGTAAGTATGGGAAACTTGTTGAATATTACTGATGAGCAAAGTAATATATGATATTGGTTATATTAAATGTCACGAGTGAATAAAATGACAAATTTTGGAAATTTAAGTCGGGACGCGCCTGTGTCGTGTCGGGACTAAATATCGATTAATAAAAGTGAATAAATTATAAGTTGCTCGTATGGTCGTTTTGAGTGCGCCAAAGTGTCCGGAAGGGTCTAGATAGTCAGAAAAGTTTATCCGGGGGTTTAGTTTGGGTCTCGGAGCGTTTTTAGGCTTAATTAGTACTCCGGGAGGGCATTTTGGACATTTTGTAATTTTGGGTAATTAAACCCACGAATTTGCAAGGGTTATATCAGATGCCTATGGTTGTCTTCTAGGGTTAACACAACCAAAGACAAGTGACGACCATAGGAGAGGGAAAGAGAGAGCTTGCCAAGGAGTTCTAAGCCGAAAACTCCTCCGTTTGCGCCGCCAAACGATAGATCACGTCGCAAGGATCATAACCACAATGATTTCAGCACAAATCAGAGACCAAAAATCCCTAGGCAAGTATTTATCTTGCTTAATTTAGTTAATGCTTCATTCATGTTAGTTTAGGGTTGATTATGATGAGTTCTATGAAAGACCATGTTGGAGATTAGAAAATTTCATGTTTTAGTGATATAAATGATAATCTGGAAATCCCCTTCATATGTAGAGGTTTAACCACAGATTTATGATGAATTAGAAGTATAATTTCTGGAGAAAGAATGATTTGAATTAAGTTAAAGAAATTTTTAGGGTTCATGAGTATTGTATGAATTTGGGAACTTTTAATCCATGAATCTTGATGAAAACTCGCATGCTTTACGTTAAATATTGTCCATTTGGGTTTAGGACGTCTGTGGTATAAATTTCTGGGAGTTTGGGAGTTAAAACTTTGGATTTGAATGAGGTTGGACGATAGTACCCGTAACTCGTTTTCTCCAGAATTCGTCATACCTGTTTGATCGATCGATCGAACCAGGAGTATCGATCGATCGACGCATCGATAGATCGAGCTCCTGCCATCGATCGATCGACCCCTCCTGGCAGACTCATATTTTCCCTTCTAAATAGTTGAATTCAATTTAAATGTGTAATAATCTTTGGACATTCTTATTAAAATATTTTGGGAGGTAAAGAAGACCAGTAGGACTTATTAAAAATATGAAATCTTTAATGTAAGACGAGATTTACATTTTCGGGGATGTTTACATAAAAGGGACGATGGAACTATGTATTAAAGAAAGAGATGTGTAAGATAGTTACGTTGGAAAATAAATGGAGTACCTACTGAAATTACACTTGGGAGTATAGAAATTCACGAGTGTCACTTGATAAGTTGGAATAATCCCACAAATTAAGATAAGAGGCAACCATTATACGTGATAACTAAATAACGAATAATAAGGACAAATGTCATAATTATGGGTTATGAGATGTACCTAAATTTGATATGGTAATAATAGTATATTTATATGACTGTGTTTATGCATATACTATATACGTGTGAAAATCATGCTCGCGCTACTTGTTATCCCTGAGGTTACCGCGTCGGGACAGTCTTATCTCGATGGGACGTTTATGGGGGATATTGACTCGTACCTTAGAAGATAGAAATCCTTTTGTACAGGCTATCGAATCGATAGTTCAGACGGTCCTAGGAGACGTGAGGGCATGTGCTGACCTCTTAGAGACCTGGAATCTATGCTTCGCCTCAATATTGTTTGTGTTTGTGTTAGTACAGTTCGAGAGTGATTCCGAACTTGTATTTCCCTTAGTACGAGTGATACGGAGATTGGATAGCAGAGTATGCCCGCACCATAATTATTATGTGGGGCGCCGTTAGAATATATATATATATATATATATATATATATATATATATATATATATATATATATATATATATATATTATATGAGTATTATATATATATATATATATATATATATATATATATATATATATATATATATATATATATATATATATATATATATATATATTATATGAGTATTTAATATATATATTAAATTCTGGAATGTGGGAACTACCTACTGTGTTTATGGTAAGTAAGATATGAATAATTATTTCAATTTGGGAATAAGTGTTTGAAAAGTATAATATATTGCTGAGAGACTTTATTAGTAAATAAGGTTAAATGAGAACTATGTTGTTAAATGAAATGAACCTCTTAAACAGTTGAATTTGTCAGATTAAAATCTTACGAGCGACATAAGATAAGATAAGTTAAACCGTTGGGAAGGTTAGTACGATAGGCGTGCACATTAGAAGAGATGTGAGAATTTCTCAAGGGAGTGTCGCACTAATATGTTGTTGCATTGGCCAGTAAACATTTTAAATACTTGCTAAACAAATTTTAAATCGTTTTTACAATCGAGCTCTGACCCGTTTCCAATTTTTTTTCTCTTGTATATATATGTATATATTACAGGTGCCCAACCACACGTCTTGCATAGGATCTTTTGGAAGGAACGCGCTGCAGCTTAGGTGGGAGTTGCAGGCCTCTTGCTTAGACGTCCTCATTTCTTGATTCCACTCCTAGCATTTATTTTATCAGTTGGGCATGTGTCGCCCTTTTCCATTATTCAGTTGTTTTATTGGATATTGTAATTCATTTATTTCCAGCATTTACACTTTGGATTTTTATTACTGTCAGGATGTTTTCCTTTAAGTTTTAATGTTGGGATTTATTTGTTGAATGTTTAATTCTTTGGGATTATAAGTTACAGGATAATTGTTGTGTGATTCTTTAAATTGTGAATTATGTAAAGTTTTAAATGTTGGTATATAAAATAAAATTTGGAAAGTAATGTCTAAAAATGGTTTTGACACTTAGCTTAATTATTTAGGGTGTTTAAATTGGAAAAGTTACTTTTACGACAATGATGATAAGAATGAACCAACTGTTCACCTTGATTTTAATTTAATAAAGGAGTGATCGACCGGTATTTAATTAGGCAGGGTGTCACAATAACTGCACACATAAGATGTGAAAATCACCTCTTTTGACACCCATGCCCTAAAATCAGTTGTCGTGTAATTTCTCCTTTGATTTTGGATAATTTCGTTCTCGTACTTCCTACCAGTAAATTGTAGAGCTTAGATCATAAAATATAAAATAAATATAATCAAAGAAGTATAATTCAATAGATACTCACTCTCTCTGAGCTTCAACTTTATCTTGCGATTCTAATACATAAAGAGCTACTTGTTCGTATTGTAGATTTATGGGTTTCACCTCTATAGGTTTCCTAAACGACAATTCGTCCTCGTCAGGTTCCTCTATCACTCGTTCTCCACGAGGATGGAACCTCCTCACCTCTTGTTCTGGTATATGTTCCTTAGCGTATAACGATTTTTCCACCGTTACTGATGCCCCCAATTTTTAAAAATCGCTTTTCAATTAAATATTAATTTCCTTAAAGTGCGGAATATGATGGTTCAACACAACTCACACAACCTTAAAATTTAATTTCTTCCAAATTAAAATAAACCTCAACTAAAGTGAAATAAAATTAATAAAATATAAATTTTCACTTGAATCAAAATAATTTAATCCCAAGTTATAAAATTTGCCTAACATGATCAATTCAATTTTCTATTTAGGCCAAACCAAATTTATCAAATTAAATTATTTAGACTTGAAGTGAATTAATTAAACTTCACCCAAACTTAATTTTAGCACCAATTTAAACTAACGTGTGATGAAACATAATTTTATCTTGAATTACCTAAACATGCATTTATAAGATGATTTTGCAAGATAAAGATAAATAAATCACACTACGCCACGATGTACGAGGAAAACCCAAAACGGGAAAAACCTCGGATGACCCCTAGCCTTATGTCCACTAAGTACGGAATTTTTACAAGTACAAGAACGATGACTTACACAACTCGACTCGACTCCCTTCAAGCCCCTGACGCATCTTCTTGTACCAACCTCTGCTTAACCGATAATCTTGGACTCCACCGGAACCTTGGACTCCTCCAATGTAGCTTTTGGAACCCGTAAACCACACACAGTGCCTTTCACCGTATGAGAACATCGCAACAAAAACAATACTTCTTATTTTATGGGAAATAGAAGCAAACCCAAACTTCTCCTTCTTTGTGGTAGAGATGAACCAAAGGTGCCTAATCAAACTCCAAGGAGTAGATATATTTGTAGAGATACTTGGATAAACAAACTGAACTATGGGTGTAAACATATGTGTATGAAAGAATTTTCTTTTTAAACTTGACACATGAAACTATGACTTTTGGTTGAAAGAATTTTTTTCTCAAAAGATCTCAAAGTGTGTTCAAAAGTCTTGGAAAAAACCAGGTCCGAAGTGGTTAAATTCTATCAAAAGAAAGTGGGGACAAAGTAGTGGGAAAGTTTCAAAAATGCCAAAAACTATTCCCGCAAGAAATCTCGTTCGGACGACATTTTCAGGTTGTTCAAACGACAATGTTCGAACGAGATTTCAATAGTTAAATAGTTAGAATTATCGTTGGTAAAATCTCGTTCGAATGAACTCTTTAGAATGAGACTTCTATCTATAATCTAGTGCTTAAAATGGAAACTCGTTGGCAACCTCGTTCGAATTCTCGTTCGAACAAGAATCTCGTTCGAACGATAATTTGAACGAAAAAATAGAAAGGTCTTTTTTCAATTTAAGCCCATAAAACTTTTATACCAAGTTATAAAATTAATTTTTGAAATATAAAATTCATTTTAAATACAAATTTCACCCATTAAAAATATTCCAAGTCTCTACAAATATATATAGCGTTCATACCTTATTGGAGACTATAAATATGTGATGTTGATGATGCATAAATAAGGCATTAGAAATCGATAAATGATGTCCACTTGAAAAGCTGGTCGCTACGTCTTCAACTTTACATGTCATTGGCTTGAAGGATACACATGATCACTATCCGATGACTCAAATGTTTTTGTCCGGAATTGAGCCAACACTGCATAAGACTCAATTAGAAATTTGTGTCCTTACAGTTACGTATTCTTCAATAATTGACCCTCCAATATACCATGTATTATGTACATAATCTTTGAAGGTTTTCATCAAGAGCTCAAAAGGATACATCCAACGATACCTAACGGGACCACATAATAAAGCTTCATCGCATAAATTCACAAGTAGGTGGATGCTGATATCGAAGAATGACGGAGGAAAATATTTCTCTAATACACAAACTGCCTCCTCTAAAGTTGATTTCGCTGCTAATGTGCCTTTTGTTTACCACTTCTGCACAAAGTAGGGTAAAGCACAAACTTATTTACATAATTTCCCGACGGATATCTTTGTGTTCAGAGACGCAATGCCGAAATAATGGAGGGATTAATTGGATGATTACGTGCCAGTCGTGAGGCTTGCATTGTTTCAAGTCATTTGATTGGTAGATTACTACCTACATAAATTACCAAAATAACCGGTTGGAGTCTTCAAGTTGAACAACATGTCTAAAAGGATCTTCTTCTCACTAGTAGTCAAAGTGACAACCGTCGGGGGGTAGAAATTCTTCCTGTTGTAGGATCATTTTTTAACCACAGTTTCTTCTTTATTTTCATATCGTGAAGATCTCGACTGGCCCGCTTTCCATATTTGGAATGAGATCCACCCAGACATGTTCCAATAAGATGTTTTGCAACATTATTCTTTGTTTTCATCACATCAATTATATGCCTGACACGATGATCTTTCCAATACGAAAAATTAAAAAAATATTGATCGCCTAGACTATGGCTTTGCTTTACTAGGGTCGTTCAGATCCCCACTAAATTTATGCTTAAGGTTTATAAACTGGGGGTGTTTGCCTACGTAGCTATTCCCCGCAGTCGCAGCTGCCACCTTTTTCTCGATTTTCTGACCAAAAAGTCGAACAAGTGCCGTTCTGCGTTCATGACCGACAGGCAAAAGTTAGACTTGTTGTTCCTAAAAAGGTGACTGGTCGGTAGAAATCTACGATGACCCATGTAACTCATCTTACCACTTTATTTTAACCAACATGTTTCAGTTTCTTCCCCATATATGGGATAGCCATAATAACCATTAACATTACAACCGGACAAGGTCCCATAAGTAGGAAGGTCGTGGATCTCCCACATCACTATTGCTTTAAGTGTGAACTCTTCACCCTTATGAGAGTCGAACGCCGTCATGCCTTTATCCCACAACTCTTTAAGTTCTTCGATTAAAGATGCTAAAAAAATATCAATGTCATCATTGGGAACCTTCGTCCCTGGTATCAACAAAGCTAACAATGTGCTCATGTACAGTATCAGAGGGAGACTTAAAGGCGCCATGAGAACTGGCCAATAACTTTTACTAGTAATTAAGTTACAGAAAGGGCTAAACCCATCGATTGAGATTACAAGATGAACGTCACGTGGTTCATTTGCAAATTCATGGTGTTATGCGCTTGAAATTTGCCAGATGGGTGAATCAACCGGATGATGCATCAAGTTCCCACCAAACTCGCATCGAGGATGCCATGTCATGGACTCTTCTATCCATGGTACAGTAAAAAACCGTTTTAACCGTGGCCCGAGTGGAAAATACTTCAAAACCTTTTATGGGACTTGTGAGCACTTGCGATTTTACAGCTTTGTCCTTTCCATTCTCACAAAGCACATATCTAGGCTCACTGCATATAGGACACTCATCCTTCTCTTCATGCTCGTTTCGGTACAATATGCAATCATACTTGCAAGCATGAATAGATTTGTATTTCAAACCTAAACCCTTCAAACTCTTCTTCATGATAGGATAATTGTCTGGTAATATGTTCTCTTTTGGGAGAATTTCTTTAACTCACTTAAAAATTTCGGTTACCCTGCTCCCAGACAAACCAAATTGACTCTTTAAATTATGTAAACCAATCATTGCATATAATATCGAGTGATCTTCATTGTAATCTTTATACAACAGTTTAGCCGCATAAGCTTTTAACTATTTGTATTCCCGATCTCCTAGTAGTTCAACATCAAATTGTTAATTTACTTGGTTATAATGCGCATTATTTGTATCCATAGGTTGGTGGTTTTGATGGTTGTGGAGTTCATAAGCATCATCAATTAAGTCGGTCAACGGATGATGTGTTGTTGAATTATGTACCATTTCCACCCGTTGGGGTTCCATTACTCGGTCGGGTACCCGTAATTCTTCCAGAATATAAGGTATATTTTTTCACCATGGTATGGGTGCGCGGACACGGAATCTTGTCGCTTTAAAGATTTTTAGAAGCGTATTTAACAAGTTCATGAATGCCATTTACATGATTATTCATTATCCGGTTAGTCTCTCCCATACATTCTTTGTATTGTGGGAAATCCATGTAATAATCTTCAAATTCCAGTCCCGTGGCAATAGGTTAAAAAATATTATTGCAATTGAAACAAAACGAATATTCTTACAACTGAAACAAAAAAAAATATCATTTCAACTGAAACAAAACTAATATTCTTACAGCTGAAACAAAACCAATATTCTTACAACTGAAATAAAAAAATATCATTGCAACTGAAGCAAAACCAATATTCTTACAACTAAAATAGAGAAAAATTATTACAACTAAAATGAAATAAAATATTATTAAAACTTGGCCAACAAATAAACTGGACAAGCAATAAAATATATTACATAATTCATTAATTCCATCCCTTCCCCGCTTTCAACATGCACAGGTACATCTCTGCAACCGTTGTATATTTCTTCGACCAATATTTGAGCCTCACCCTACTCCAAAGGTCGATTGTGTACTGTACTTTTGGCCGCTATGGAGATGAGTGTACACACGCCAACAATCCGCGTATTACTCAAGTCCCTAATATAGTACATTTGGCCATAGTCACTGTGAGTTATTGGCGATGATCCAAGTCCCGTGACTGGCGGAGGCACAGGGAAGGGGAATGTTGGAGTATTAAGAATTTGGGAGGGGAACGTTGAAGGAGGAGGCATTTGGGATGGGAATGTTGGAGGGTAAGGATAGGTAAAACCTTGAGTATAAGTAGGGTAAGGGTAACCTTGAGGAGGCATTGGGGGCCTATAACTTTAAAAAAAGTTCACAAGTTTCCCAATTGGATTCGTCCATAATCCCAGGGTATTTTTAATCTCATGGACATCCCGATCGGTCTTGAACCGGTGTTCCCTTTGGGACGAGATACAATCCTTGATTGAAGAAAGCTCGTCCACAAGAGGTGCGGTGTGTTGAAGTTTTGTTTTTGGCATATGTGAGCCAACACCTCTCATCCTCCCCCTTTTGTCCTTTCCAAAGGTCTGAGCCGGGGCATCATTTTCAATGTCAAAGTCATCATTAGGGCTCGAATTAGATTAACTCCTGATGGCCTCTATTGATTCCAGTGTCTTAGTCAAGTGCGACGGGAATTTATTATCTCTTCCCCGTCGAGCATGGACGAATAAGTTGGATCAATTTGTTTTTTTACCGGCATCTAAACCATCCTTTGTCATACTCCCCCATTCATTCTTCAAAGCCTCATATGATTTGGATCTCAGCTTGTGGATATCAGTTTTTTATGCCCTATTTTTTTATTTTTCTCCCTTTGACCAACTTTTTCTCTTTCGCCCATTTTCCAAAAAATTATTCCACTGCTCCATCGACATTTGAACAATGAGAGGCACTCTCTTTTAAAGCCAAAATATCTGAGCTCGCTGCCTCTTTCGGGAAATATTTCTTCTGAAGGTTTCTTCTTTACGTCCTCAATCCTTTAGCAACCCAAGATACAACCCTATTCTTGGAATGATCAGAAAATGAGAAATGCTTGTAGAGTTAATCATGTATGTCATCTTTGATATCTTGATCAACAAGGTTCCAGTTATCTGGTCCACCGAGTCCCATGTTCATTTTTTCCAGCGACAAACACCGGGCTTTAAATTTCAGCATGTCATTCCTATCACCCATCGGGTTATTCCTATAAAAAGTACGCTACAGCAGAATAATGTGACTTCGCAAAATAAATCCAATTTTAATAAAACCCAAATTTTAGTTAAATCCTAAAACATGCATCTATGTGATTTGCTAACATAAAATCAATAAGCATGCAAAGGAAACCAATTTCAGGAAAAAATCCACGAAGGGCAAAACCTTTTATTTCACTATAATTTAAAATCTCAACTTACACGGTTACAATGAAATAGATTTTGACACACGAATACCCGTAGGTGTCGGTCGGTGTCGTCAGCAATAGATCCACGCGCAGTGAACCTACAAGAACCTCAGTCCTATTTTCAGCCCAGGAACACCGCATCACTCCCTAATGACACGCAGTCAATAAGCCTAGTACCTCAATCAAGTGGTACCTATTTTCAGCAGTAGGTTACCCTCCTTACAAGAGTAAACTTGAACAAGATGTATGTTCTTGATTTCCAAAATAATTCACAACATCATATGGGATTTTTGTGAATTGAAAACAAAGAAGAAGCCAAAAGTGTTCTGCTGATTTCAAAGTGTTTGCAGAATGAAAAATGAGAAAGACTTCTTATGAAAAATGGAGTTGAAGAGTCCTATTTATAAAAACTTTAATGTGGCAGGTCGTTCAAACGAGATAGCATGTCGTTTGAACGAGATGCAGTGTTGTTTGAACGACAGCTAGCATTATCAAATTATCACATGGATGAATGGAATGAAATTGTGACTCGGTCATCCTAAGTGTCCATTCATATACAGTGTAAAACAAAATACAAATCTCTTTTTGTTTTTTCAATTTTTCAAAAAAATGAAAATCTTTTTTGTATTTTCCCAAGATTTTTCAAAAACAAAACCATAAATACAAAACATGGTACACACTAGCAATAGGCATAATATCGTCATGAGCAACATCTTATGCTTGCAAACAGTAAATAACACAAGGAATCATCAATCTAAGTGGAGGTGTGATTAAACAAACATTGCATTATAAGCAGTTAAGCATGAATACTAAGGATGACTGCATATAGGCTGTCAGAAGCAACCCAACAATACCAAATAATGTAACCAAAGAACACAGGGTACTGCAAACAGAATGGTTAAAGTCAACCAGGTCGCTCAAACGAGACCCCCTGTTGTTCAAACGACATAGCATCTCGCGAGAAGGCTTCGCTCAAGATCAGAAATTAATCGAATGGATACTTATCTCATTTGAATGAGAAAAACAATTTTTCACAAATTCCCCAGAATGTTAAACAGTGTTGCCCAGTGAAAAAATTTCAGAAAATAATACGTGGAAGGTGCTGACAGATCCAAAATAGTGCAAAAACAATAGCTAAACTAATAAAATAATGTAAGCTACTACAAAGTGAGTCATAACACTAGTAAGAGTATATCATGGAGCACATCTAGCATATGACAAATATCAACACAATCAACTAAACGATCTCACATGGGGTGAATCACGTGCAAGCAAACGAGAGTCATGAACAATTAGGCCATAAGCCTCAAATTCTATTTCCTCACCCAAATCGATGTGTAATGAGGTGTGGGGGTATGAGGAATAGAATTTACTTTTTTTAGGTCCTTTTAAAAGCTTGTAACATAAATGCTTAAGATGACCTTGCTCATCGCAATGTGTGTAAGTGTAAACCGAGCGGTGAATGTTACCTAAAGGTGGTCCTCTCCTTAAATTTCTAGGTGGCCCTCTTCTCAAATTCCTAAGTGGCTCTCGCACAATGTTACTAGGTGGATCTCTCTTGACAACCCTTAATGTCACTTTCTGAACAACCCTAGGAGTCTCTCTCACTCGTGTGGGGTTGGCTTTGGGAAAGGGTGCGACACTCTCATCGAAGCCTATACCACCCCTATCCTCCTTTATTTTGACAGTCCCTAAAATTTTATCTAACTTTTCTGACTGAGATCCCAAATCAAATTTTACCTTGCTTGATTCTCTCAAACTCTTCTCAAGCTCACCTATCCTTGAATCGAGTAAACGTCTAGAATCCTCAAACTCTAAGAGTTCCTTTTTCATAGCTTCCATCACCCTTTGAAGACTATCGCTCTCTCCCTCGACATATCCTAGCTTCTCTTTCAAAATTTTCTCACCTGCCCTAAGTTCTTCAACTAAAGCATCATTATTATTTTTTAAGGCACGTTATTTCAATTGAGCTTTCAATTTCAAATTTTCTTTCTTTTTTTTCAAAGCTTCAGCACAAAGTTAATTGAAAACCGTTTGCAAGTTGCGCTCATCTACACTTCCATCCTTACTCTCATCACTAATCACAAGGGTGGGAAGCTCTCTCCTAGAAGCATTAAAAACTTCTTCTTCCTAATCACTATCACTAAGGGTAGAAATTTGAGATGACGGTTTATTCAATTTCTTCCTTAAATTTGTGGGACACGCATCTATCGTGTGACCAATACCCTCACAACCTGAACACCACTCATAATCGTTTTCTACGAAAGATTTAAAACAAGAGTTCGTGTGAATTTTCTAATTAGACTTTTAAAAAAGTTGACATTGAAAATCATCAAAACTATCAAAAGTCATTTTTTAAAAAACACAATTTTTTTCAATTTGTAAGAAGACCCTTTAACAAGTGCTTTAGGTAAAACCAACTTTTTCAATTAAATTCAGTTGCTTCCAATTTTATCTTTTTAAACCCTAAACATGCATCTAAATAATTTAATCCATTGAACCATTAAAGCATGCAGGAAAAAGAAATAATTTTTTGAAAGACCAAGGTCAAACGCGATAAATTCGCGTAACCCGCTCTGATACCAATTTGTAAAAAGTGCGCTACAACGGAATAATGCGACTTCTCAAAATAAATCCAATTTTAATTAAACCCAAATTTTAGTTAAATACTAACACGTGCATTTAGGTGATTGGGTAACATAAAATCAATATGCATGCAAAGGAAACCAATTTTAGGAAAAAATCCCCGAAGGGCAAAAGCTTTTATTTCACTATAATTATAAATCTCAACTTACAGGGTTACAATGAAATAGATTTTTGACACATGAATACCTGTAGGTGTCATTCGGTGTCGTCAACAATAGATCCACGCGCAGTGGACCTACAAGAATCTCAGTCCTATCTTCAACCCAAGAATACCGCAACACTCCCTAATGATATGCAGTCAATTAACCCAGTGCCTCCCTCAAGTGGTACCTATTTTCTGCAGTAGGTTACCCTCCCTACAAGATCAAACTTGAACATGAAGTATGTTCTTGGGTTCCAAAACAATTTACCACATCTTATGGGATTTTTGTGAATTGAAAACAAAGAATAAGCCAAAAGTGTTCTGCTGATTTCGGAGTGTTTGCAGAATGAAAAATCGAGAAAGACTGCTTATGAAAAACGGAGATGAAGAGTCCTATTTATAAAAACTTTAAGGCGGCAGGTCACTCAAACGAGATAGCATGTCGTTTGAACGAGATACAATGTCGTTTGAACTACAGCTAGCACTTTGCGTGACATACCATGTCGTTTGAATGACATACAATGTCGTTCGAACAAGATGAATAAAATACTATTTTTTTGTTTATCTTTTCCTCCTTAAATGCACCGCCTCAAACACTCCAAAAAATATTTTTTTTTATGAAAACATTTAAAGCTCCGCTCCAACATTAGAAAATATTTTGATAAATATCCAAATATCCTAAGTGAATATTTATGGAATAAAAACACAGTCTTTACCAAATTCGTCTAGCAGAAGCTTCTTTGATGAAGAACTTTGATATTCGGATCCGTCTTGATGCTTAAATGATCTTGAATAATTCTTCGACAGTTGTAGCGGTATACGACGTACTCAATTAATAACGGACATTTATAAATTATGTCCTTACAATTCCCGAGAAGGGAGAACCCAATGGGCTTCTTTTTATTTGAGAGGGAGGCATCAAGAGTGCTGGATGGGGGCGTTGGAGCAACGGGAGTGCTGGATGGGGGAGATGAAGCACTTGGAGTTGGACTTGGTGAGGAACGAACCATTGGTGGAGTTATGAATTGCTCAGCCATTGGTGTTGAGAATTCGGGTTGTATATGAGATAGTGAACCTCGTTGCGATGTCACTTCGGCACTTGGTAACATTGGGTTGTTTCCTCTCGACATTATCTACAAAAATAAAAAACCATAATTGACTAAGTAATTATAATAATGTGAAATTATAACTAATTAATCAAGCTTATGACAATATATATATAGAGAGAGATACCTTTTCAGAGTAAGACTTTAGAATATGTTCAATATGTCTGATCTCCATCCATTCGGTATTAGTTTGTAAGAACCTATGAATTTTTGCATGTGGTCAACTAAGAGGAAGGGTATCTATGATTAATGTGTAGATATCCATGACATGAAATCGAAATCCCATCTTTCTCAACTTGTTGGCAAGATTCAATTTTACGTGCATGTGGCGCGAGACATCACCATCTATGCCAATGCTCTTTGTACGCAGTTGTATCCATAACGGATGGATTTTTTTCCTCCTCCTCCAACAGCAGAACCAAGGTCAGGGCTATGTCGGGATTATGTGTGTGAAATATATTTTGTATAACGTCATCCCAGTTTTCTGGTAGAGAAAATAGAATACGATCAAACAGGTAATCCTGCTGGAGATCAACTCCACGATTTAAAAGGTATTTAAATTGTTGGATCTTTTTATTTCCATACCAATAAATAGGAGTATCCTCTATATGGAGCGCACTAATAAAAGAGTTACGTGTGTGGTCTAATTGCAACCTCTCCCACTCTTGCTGACAGTGGTTATCACCGTGCCTCATTTTTCCTGAGAAAAGTATACGAGGGCGTGAATACGTGTCCTATACTTAAAGGGCTCTAATTAATTAATAACTATTAATTCAAACATATGACGCATAAGGGTATTAGTTTAATTAAGGTTTTGATTCATCACTACCGTTATCTTAACCCCTTGCATTTTGGATCGCATCGATGTGAAATCCCAACAACAACCAGTCGTAATTGTTTGTAACACGTTTTTTAGGGTTTATTATGAAAGAGTTTTAGTACACACACGTACAAACTCTAGTACACAAAATTTTGTGCCCCGCACACTCTTTGACACAAACCAACGATATCTCACTATACTAACGTGCACACGTGTTTGCGACTCATATTTAAAGTAGCGAAGTAAATAATTACTAAAATATCACAACATGGTAGGAGTTATTGTTAAAAATAACGACACGCATATAATCCCCAATACAATGTAAAAAAAATTCATTTAATTATATTTTGTCTGAAAAAAATCACGATATGTAAATAACCTCCAATATAATATGACGGCACGCATATAAACCCCAATAAAATCACGACAAGGTAGATGTAATTTTTTTTACTTATTAAGAATCCATTTAATTACATTTCGTCAAAAAAAATATAATGTCTAGGATTTTGAATAATATTTTGTAAAAAAAAAAACCCCAATACAATTTCTAGGGTATATTGATATAAAATACAATTTGTTCATAGTTACACACATAAACACACATGCACACATATATACACACATATAAACATAAATTTATACATACATACATACATACATACATACACATACACACCTATAAACAGAAATCTATACATACACACATACACATACACACATATACACATAAATATACACACAAATAGAAATCTATACATACACACATACAAACACAACTACCACAAATCAATAAATCGAAATGCACACACACATACACACATATACCTTTCACAAATCTTAGATGAAATCCACAAAAACCCTAAATCGCCGAAATCCTCCAAAGCCTTAGCCTAAATCACAAATGGAAAAATGAGAAATAGGTTTGAATATGAGCCGCATTTTTTTAATTGTTGAATTTAGTCACGGCCTAGAGACGTGACCCTACCTCCGCGACCAGTTAGTTCTCCACATGCGCGACTAATATGCTGCTCGAATGGTCAAGGCTTTAGGCCGTGATCCACCATGCACGACCAAGAACAACTCTTTGAATGAGGGATGGTCATGGACCCAAGCCGTGACACACTTCAAAATTTGGTTTTGGTCTACAGTCGTGGCCCCAAATGTGTGTGTATTGTGCTTCGTCATGCCTATGGTCACAGTCCAAATTCGTTACCCATTCGCGACCAATCTTGAAGGGAATTTGGGTGAGAATTTAGCTCCAAGATGGTCACGATCGGGTCACGACCCAAGTTCGTGACCCACGGTGGTAAAGAACTTGGGCCCTGACCACTTTCAAAGCATCCATAACTCAGTGTCATAATGAATATGGTCACGCAAAAAATTGAGATGGTCACGGGCTAAGTTGGTGACCAGCTGGCCGCGGACTTGGGCCGTGACTAACTAGGCATAACCATTCATAGGATTTGGTGTAGTGATTGGCAAAACATTCGAGATTCTGACATGACAAGGTTCATATGGAGGAACATCATAACTCGTTTTGGGATACCAATGACCATTATCATCGACAAAGGTATACAATTTGAGAGTGGTTTCTTTCAAGACTTTTGCGATGAGCATAACATCAAGCTCTACTACAATCCTGTGGCATATCCCCAAAACATCGGGCAAGTAGAAGCTTCCAACAAAACCATGACCGATGGACTAAAAAAGTGGTTCGAAAGGGCTAAGGGCGTTTGGTGGATGAGCTCCCTCACGTTCTAAGGGTTTATCGCACAACCCCCAGGAAACCAACTGGGGAAACATCATTTGAACTTGCTTATGGAATGGAGGTTTTCATCCCTCTAGAAGCAGCTCTCCCCACTATGAGAACTACTCTGGTCGACCAAGGCCTCAATGATAGAGCACTATGTATTGAGCTTGACCTAGCAGATGAGCGACGAGAGCTAGCCTTGATCAAGTTGGCTTCTTACTAACAATCTGGAGGGCAGGGAGAATAGTCAAAGATAATTTTCAAGGAGCATATCACTTGGAAACTCTGGAGGGCAAGGAGATACAAGAGCATGGAACACAACCAATATCAAGAAGTTCTACTTTTGTATCATCTTTTTTATCTTTTAAGTTAGCAAAATTTTTATTTTTTTGTCGCTTAATAGATAATTTTGAATAAATAAAGGACGGCTAGCCCCTCCATTCTCATACTTTGCATTGTCTGCTTAGTTTATCTTGATTACATCTCATCAATTTGGAACTTTTCTAATGATAAATCCTTTGCGCATATCTAAATGCCTAACAAATGGGGTTAGAAAGTCAACTATAACTACTTCAAACCACCCTCAGGCCCTTGTTGCAAACACAAGAGGCCTCATGAGTTGCCCTGACAACAACAAAAGCCTTACAGGGGATATTTAGGCAACAAAGCTAACTTCGATTGGTTGCCAACTTTTGTTGGTTGAAAAAACCCCGATCGGGCGATTTTCCTACTAGCCAGGTGCATTCTCAACATCTTTTCACTTAGGCCTAAGGGAGTGTGACGACACGTCCTAAAAGGTAAAGTGAATGGAATGATATTGCTTAGGCATATTGGACTAGAAAAATGTTCAAACACATAAAAGGCAAAGTGCTAATACTTAAATATCATTTAATCGGTTGAAAAAGCCTAAAATGATTCAAACTAAGTATGAGCCTACCTAAAGCCTAAGGTTGGCCAATCAGTATCACTTTGGTCAACACAAATAACATATAACCTATCATTTAGTCCAAAAAATCATAGGCAAAGAGATTCCTGATCGACTAATTATATAACAAGCCAAATATTTAGTTAGCATTAGCTCAAACATAAACGAATGAAAGGAAGTAAGCAACAATTTTTCATTAAAATGAAAAGTTACATTTATAATCTACAAAACATAAATATATAAAGAATTTACGATGGTCCAGAATGGCGAGCAAGGTAATCTGCTACAAAAGCTCTTCTCCAACATCCTCTAAGTGATGTTCCAGAAGTTGAGTAGGAATAGCATCAATTGGGTTCCACTGATCGTTACTGGAGAAGGGATTATGTTGATAGTCCGGGTAATCAATATGATATTTGTACCACATGGGGGAGTCCTTAGGCATCCTTAGCTCTTTAAGAACACTAAGCCACCCCCGGACAAAGGGAAGGTCTTCTACCTCCATCAACTTCGCTGGGGAATCAGTCCAGCCTTGGTCATAGCCATATTCCTAGACCTATCTAGGACCCCTTTTGAATAAATGCCTTGACCTTATCACATCCCTCTGAAAGCCAACAATGATTACATACGCCCGATGGACTTCCCCTTTTATCTCAGCAACCTCCCTTTATAAAGCTTGGAACTCAGCTCGAGCAACCCCTCTCGGTGATGATGACGTTCCTCGCAATGTCAAGGAGGACCTCGATGGGGTGATCCCTTTTAGATGAGCTATCTCACTCTTCAAGTCATCATTCTCCTTCTATATTAGCTTTCTCACTTGGTTTACCTCGCTGGTATCCACGAGTTTGGCCTTTAGGTTATTTACCTCCGCTTGGACTGAAGCCCCAACTTCTTCCATCTCCTGGAGGTTATCTTTTAGCTTAACAAACAACTGGGATTGGTCCGTGTACTGTTGATTTCTTACTCTCAAAGATTTGCAAATCTTTACAAAGGCCTTGTGAACCTTCAGATTAATATTCAACCCAAGAATTTGTCTTAATGGAGAGTTCACAAGAATATATTGATCTATATCATTGGAATACAAATAATTAAACAAGCAATAAATTCAATAATACATCAGCATCAACACAAGTTAAGTTGTATAAAAATTCTCTTCGTTCAAATTATAGTGGGGGCAGACGTTAAAGTACAAGTTTGAAAACCACAAAATATAAGAGACAAAAAAATAGCAGAAGCCCTAGACCAGTAAAAAAGCCTACTCCTACTCAAAAGAAACTGGCCCTTTCCCCTTGTTAATAGCCGATGCAGTCTGATCGACGACAACCATGATTGCACCAGAGCCACCCACGACTTGGCCAAAAAAAGGGTATTCAATAATAGGACCAATTGGTCCTATTCTGGCTTGAATCAAAGGTTAGTCGACCAAAGGTTCCCTAACTTTCATTGGGTTTGGACCTGGCTCATGCTGGGAAGATAGAGGGGAGTCATATGGAACTTCAGCTACGACCAAAGCTTGGTCCCAACCTTTATTAGATCCCAAGCACCATACATAGGTAATCTGGTGCTCAGCATTATCATACGCTACCTCTTCGTCTTCGTTATATGTGCCATCTCGAGCAGCAGTGGCTTCTCCCTCCAACTTATCTACTTTAGCAGAAAGATATCCTTGTTAGCCTTCGTTATATGCGCCATCACTTGGGTGTAGGCCTCCCGAAGCTCGATGAGCTCTTTTTTAATCTCGACCCTCAGAGAATCCAAGGCTTTCTTCTTTTCTGATCAAAATTGGACTTAGCATTGGATAGGGCCTCTTCGAAGCCTTTCAAGGACTCTTCCACTTCATACTTTCTAGGCTAGTCAGCCCAACCATGAAGCAGTGTGGTAAATTCAAAAATAAATCGTAAAAAGGAAGGAGATGCAAATCAATTTACCAAAGGATCGAGAAAAATGACTAAGGAACTTAAGAGGAAAATGACATACCAATGCAATCCGTTGAGCTAACTTTAGGGATAATTGATCGGAACCCATCTTAAGAGATCGCTCGCAATCAACAGTGAGCACAACCCCCTCCAGAAGTGTAGGGGCAAGAAGGGGAGAGTCATCCACACTCCTCTCCTTATAAAAAACAGAAGAAGACATAACATGAGCCCTTAATGCATGTGTTCTATTCTTCTATTCCCTCTTTTTCTCTTCCTCTATCTTTCTCTCTCTCTCTCTCTCTCTCTATCTCTCTATCTCTTTTTATTCTCTTCTTATTATATCTTTTTTTTCTCTGCATCATTTTACCTAGGTCCTGATTAGGAGCCACTCACATTAGTGGAGTCCCCATCCTTCCTTTTCAAAGACATCATGCGATCAGACAAAAGATTGTCTTCATCATCATAATTAATCAAACACCCCATTTTTGGTGGTGCCATTCTCTCTTTCTTCTTCTTCTTCACTATTTTTTCTTTGCTAATTTCTCCTCTACCCTCTCCCTCTCCTTCACTCTATTCCTCCTCTTATTCTTTTAGCAAGACGGGTTCATAAGGGCCACCAACCTCCTCCTCTGAAACCTTCAATTCAGTAATGGAGTCTACTGGTCTGGCTGTAAAACTGAAGGTAATGTTCTTGTACTCGAGGAGATAAGCAGCCGACAAGGGATGCTCGCTGTCAGCAAAAGCATCCCTAATCTGCTAAGCTTTTAAAAGTTCAGAAGCCCTAAACTAATTGGAGTCAGGTTCGTGATTCTTTGCCTTAGCTATAAAAATAACCAGAACAAAAAGCACAAACATATCATAAAAACCAAGAAGAAAAAATAGCGAGCAAAGAATGGAAAAGGGAGACAGCGTTAACAACCTATATATTCCTCCCCAAAGGTTTGTATCCTAGTGACGCGATCACAAATGTGTCTAATGTTCATGCTATGTAGGCTCAAGTGCAAGCCTGCTGCTCAAGTAATAATCCGATAAGTCAGGTATCGATCCTCAGGGAAACAGAACGAACGAAGTCGTGATGACGTTGGACAGATTGAGAAATCCTGACTTTGACTCTAAAAAGAAAGAAAACATGATTTGGATTACGATATGAGAATTGTTAACTAATGAAACTACGAATAAGAGGCAACTACACTAATTAGCCGAAAAACTGATGACAAATGGACTAAAACTTTAACTATGAAATGAGAAAAATAGGTCGGGTTACACTCCCCCAAACCCTAGTAATTCACTTCATAAGATACTATATTCGGAATTAGAATTTTAAATGAACCAGGTCTTTAGTACTCCCAAGTATTACACATATAAGGGATCGTAGCCCGCACAGTACGTAAGCAAAGGATGAGTAAAGTGGTGTCGCATTAGCTACTACGCGCGTCGCTTTCTTAAGCATCCCAGTTACCTAGGACAAATGGGATCAAAAGTCCTAGGACGGTTACAATAGTTACGCAGCACGATTCATCTAAAATTTTAATTCAAAATTCTATTTCCCAAGTTGATGAATTATATCGGGTGGAATTCATGCACCCCAACCCTTATAAACTTAGCCGGACATGTTGAATCTAATGACGAACATAAAATCTAATATGTATGGATTCATAATCATGAAGAAAACTAACTTAAACATGCAAACAATGATTGGAATATCAGGAAATACCAAAAGCATGCTAGGATAAATTAACTTGAAAGAATATGGATAAAAGAGACAAACTTGTGAAGAAGAAAACCATGAATTAATTGCTTAGAACTTGAATATTTGTTGAAGAAAGTGAAACCCTAGAGTTCTTGGGTACAAGAGCTCTCTAAAATTCCTCTAAAACTGAGTCCCTCCCGTTTGCTATCTAAAATAACTGAATATATCACGTCTTATTTAGTCATTCATCCATGCACAACTCTATTTGTGAAATAAAAAAATTAAAATTTTGGCCCGTCGAACCGGTTCGGATATCTATGCTTTATTGGGGTGAACTGGTTCGCTTTTCCACTCTTGCCAGGGACTTTTGGGCATGAAATTTTTTCTAAGTCTTTTCTTCTCTTTTGGCTTATTTTTTCATTATTTCTTCCCAACTTCAAACCTTCATAACTTTTCACTCGTAGCTTGGATTTGGGCACCATTTCTTCCTGTGCGCTCATGATACTAAGAACTTCAACTTCTTCATGGGAGTCCGTGTTCTGGGTGCAAAATTATGAAATTTCCCCTCAACTTTCCTTCTCTGGCTTTTCATCTTTCTTTCTCGACTTTGAGTTTTCTCCCTTCTTCTCTTGAATGAATTTCCTGCAAAATGTATGAGAAAAACACAAAACTCGATGCACTGCATAGAAAAGGTCAGTAGCACTAATTATGAAAGAAATCAACGGATTTTACGTTACAAGAGGTGATAAAAACTTCTCAATTAAGGGGATAAATACACAATATTTATGCCTAATCACCTAAGTACCTTGTATCTTACACCCTCTAATTAGGGAATATACTGTCAATTTATAGCAATAAAGCCTTTATTTCGGTAATCCTTACTAGAATTAGGCAAGTTTATAACTAGAACTCGATCAGCACTCCTAACCTTCAAGTACAAGAGTACACCTTTTGTACGCGATAAGTTGGTCCCATATAACTCATTTATCCTATGTACACCGTTTACAATTTTCTAAACATTTGGAGTACACTAGGTAGGAACAATATCGAAGAATTTGAAGAAATGTAAAAACAAGCAATTTGGGGGAAATGTCAAACCCTCTTGAGAGACCAACAGATTATGAATCCAATGGCCATCGTCGATGGCACAAATGTTCTGAGGGATGGGAACACACTCGAGGTCTACCCAATCAGGAATATTATAGCATTTTCTAAATTCAAAAAGAGATTTATTATCAAACATCGCCATTTTTCAACCAAAACCCTACCTACGGCTATAGAAACGTAGCAGAAGAGAATAATTAGAGAAGAGTTAGAGATAAAACTTACTAGCGTGGATAAAGTCTTGAGAAATCACTGAAGGAAGAAAGCTCTGATTTTAAAGTACAAGACAAAGAGAACAATCTTAGAGATGAAGTATAAGCAGAAATGACTAAAGACACTGAAGTGATGGTTAAATTATACTTGAACAGTTTTCAAAGTATCTCAAATCATGAGTTTCGCTTCCTCAAGAAGATCCTAACTCTTTAAATTTCTCCTCAAAGACAAGCGCGTGCTCACCAGCTCTCACGAATAACAAAAATGTCATTTTTCCATTTTAGGTCGTGGGCCTATTAGCTCGATTAAAATCTACTGGCCTAAAATTATTGGACCAAAGATTTTAGGGGCAATTATGGGAGCTCATTGTTTATAAGCCCATGAGAGTAGCCGAACAAGTCCCAATGGATTAAACACTTGGCCCGACCCAAATCATGACTAAATTTCCACACGAGACTTTTAGTAGTATGAGAACACTCGTGGATATGATCAAATCAGGTACTAAGAGTCTCAGACGAGATACTTAAGTACTTTATGGAAAATCCGTACATTACTTTGGGTTCCTTAAATAACTCAAACTCTGTAACACCATATCTATAAATTATACACCCTGACCCGGAGCAAAGGGATGGAAAATTGATACATTAAGAGACACTTAATAAGAATAAGTAACCTCTCCATGGACATAGGCAAGTTGTCGAACCACGTACATCGTTGTTGTGTGTGATTCCATTTATTTTCTGCCATTTATGATTGTTTTTATGGAATATTTTATTCTGAATTTTTCTGCACTCACAACCTCCAAAGGTATCTAAAAACCTTAAAGCCTCAAATTTTCTAGTATATGATCCACCCAAAGTAATCCTAGTATGTGGGCACTCCTGGAGATAAAAACTTGGTGAAATGTAAGATAAAACACTTTCTCTGTCCTCATTTCTTTATAAAAATGTGAATATTATTTTTTTTCTATCCCTCCCTAACCCTTAATAATAGGCATACAACTTAAAACACTAGCTTAGACCTTTTATTTTTAGGTTTAAGACATATGCCTAGGCTAAACTGAGTTCCCAAATAGCCTGGGCCTAATACTTGGGCAATGGACAATACTAGGGACCCAAGAATAAATAATTAAATTGGTTTCCAAATAAATACTCAAAATTTCGAAATTACATCCCCATAATTTATTTTATTCTTTTATCTAATCATAATTATTTTAACTAGATAATCACGACTGCACTCTAATTTAATTATCTTAAAATCACTAGGAATATAGAGTTCTTGTTTGCAAAGTTAGACATTGCATTATATGATTCCCCGCATTAAGTGTACAATGCCCGATTGGTTAAATCAATTTATTGCGAATTGATTTTAACAAACATCTTATTTATTCATTGATTCTCAGATTTAACTTATTTGACACACTGCCAGATTATAAAATCCACCGGTCAAGTTACTAGTAGAATAAAATCTCATAAGTCTATCAAAAGGGTAACACATTCTAAGATATTTCTTCGAAGTGGATTCCTCCAAGTTATGATCTCAGACAGAAAATGCCATTCCATTTCGACAAAATACCCACACCCTAGCTCCATAGCCTTTGGTCCGTTATCCCATTCATTATTTTCCTATCCCCAGAGGGAAAGGTCCTTCCCTGAGCCTTATTCGGGCTAGAACAAACGAGTTTCTCAAAGCCCATGGGAAAAAAAATCCTTAACAGGAAAGGAAAATCACTTTTTATTTGAATCAACTTCCTCATTTAGTGAAGACCTATCAAATAAGAATGCGACATAAAGATTTCCTAGTCTTTGGATATTGAGATCCAATAAGATTGAATCTTTCCCTTAATAGTAAAAATAATATGTATGCAAGCATTAAAATCCTCATAACCCTCGGTATTAAGAGCCTATGAACCATTTGTAAACATTTTTAGATAATCCAAGTCTAATCTAGTCATCACCAGACTTGAATCTCATGTGTGGTCCTGTTCAATAAAGTCCTGAATGTATCGGCCATGATTGTCTTTTGAACTATTAGACAAGTTTTTAAACTATAAGACAAGTTCTAGTAGCTTGAGATAAACTACTTAGAGTGAATAAGTAACTTTACCGGTAGTATTTTAACACCCTATCTAGGTTGTGAACTATTTAATTATATTATAACAAAAATTACAATCTCCTATGATCAGGACACACCCAACTCAACGGAATTCATACTAAGTGAAATTGACCGACATAGTATAAAATTTATTTTACCATAAATATAAGGCATTCTCACAAACATGATTCTTTTTTTAACGTCATACGTGGTTTTAAGAATAAAATCCCAATAATCTCCCACTTAGTCTTAAATTCGTGAACCTTTGCATCCAACTCCTAACCCATCTAACCGATAGTTTATACTGCTTATTGTAGAGGGATTAACTGGGTGTAATCTAATGAAATATTGATCATAAAATTACCACTACCATCTTTGATCTATCGAAATAGATGAAATCTACACTCAATATGATTAACTGTATTATGGGTTAAGGGTTCTCTTACATTTTCAATCGTATTATTGTGAATATTAAAATGTGTAATAGATAATTCCACTTGAAGGAACCTCACCCAAGTCACTGAGGATGAATCTGATCCATATAGCCTATTTAGATGCCCAACAACTTTGGCCTCCTTGGTGGAGTCAATAATGAAAGATTACTTCCCACTACTCTAACTTATGTCTCAACCTCTCAGGGTAAACTCATATTTCGAGTTAGAAAACTTTAAATTCTTATTTAACTGAAAAGTTAGTCTTTGTAACTAATTGGTAGAAGATTATTATAAGGAAATCTGCTAACTATGCCAATGACAAAGCATATATTCGGTCTAACACACAATATGAAATACACGAGGCTACCCTCCATTGAAGCATAATGTATGTTCCTCATTCTTTCCATCGTGATTAAGTGTTTTAGTACATCGATCCCTAGATAGAGTGATACCATAATCAAAAGACAAATCATTTCTTCGAATCCTGATGCTAATGTTGTGAGTATAACTTTGATATAAGTGACTATGGATAATCCTAACATCATTTCTATATGATCTTGAGAGAGCTTGATCACAAGGATATGACTGGCTAGTCCTAAATACTTTATATCGAATTACGCAAACAACCACGCTCTTTTGTAAGACAATACACCCACCAATTTCCCAATTAGGAGAATATAATCCAGATATTGTATTATAAATACCATTACATTTCCCTCACGCTTCTTATACAAACAAGTATTATTTGAAACTTTGATAAAAACCAAAGATTGTTTGTCTGATTAAACTGAATATTCCAAGACCTTTATATTAGCTTAAATCCACATATGAATTTCTTAAGCTTACACACTTTATCTTTTGGAATTCTTACTTTGTACTTATTAAGATAATCTTTTAAGAATGAAGTCTTGAAGTTAAAAGAATCCCGATATGCTTTAGCATGGCTACCAGTGAGAAGGTTTGCCCATAGTTAATCCTTTTCTTTTCATGTAAACCCTTTCGCAAGCCTTGCCTTGAAGGTTCCTACCTTCTCATCCATTTGTATTTTTATTTATTGTAGGTCCACTAGCACTTTATGAGTTTTACCACATCTACAAGTCTACAAGCCCCCAAAACTAGATTCGAATACAACGAATCCCTCTTGGTTTTTATAGTCTTAAATCAAAGCTAAAATTCTTATCTTGGAATGCCTCATTATTGTTCGTGGGGCCCAATTAGTCTTCCATTGGGATCTCACTAAATGCTTCCACAAAAAACACTAACTAGTTAGGATGACTCCTAATGTTCCCACTCTGACATGGCACCACTTATTATCCAATATAAGTTACATGTCTATTCTGATCAATAGTAATACTCCCACTATCGTTTAACAATGTATTATCGATACCGGGTTGTATTTCATCCTATATGGGTGGTTAAGTAATACAGGTAATATGATGTCACTTTTTAGCTTGTAAGATCAACTTAAAACTATGCCCATTATGACCACTATCGTTATAACACAAGCTAACGTTATGAAATAATCCCCTTTGTAGAACAAAATATTAATATAATTAATAAATTTATTGTGCTTAAGAATATGATATAAACTACCTATATGACCTTTGGTATAACCACCAAAGAGATATAGTACTATTCTTGATTTAGACTACCTTGGCTCATTCCACAACACTAGTGTCAGGAACTCCCATATTTGAATATTACCTATAATGATCTTGTGCCCACTCCATAGTTACATGGGATTTGAAGAGATCGATTTAGATGAAACTAAATTTAGAATGTACATTGTCGTCTCTTACGTAAAATCCCAATATGAATGTTGCAGTCCTAAATAACTAATCGTGGACCTTATCATATCTAAAAGAGTCTTATTACTTCTTTCCCTCTACACATTTACAAAGAGGAATACGTGCTGTAAACAACTAGGAAATAATCCTAATATTTGATACATGATTCTCAAACTCTCCCAATAGGTACACAACCCTATAATTAGATCGTAGAATTTGGATTAGTTTACCAACCTATTCTCCACCTTTGTCTTATGCACTTTGAACTAATCAAAGGATTCATACATGTGGTGTATAAGGTACTATAAGTGCCACCACTTCCAATGAACTTAATTATTCACTTTAAACCAGTCTTTAAATACCTTTTAGAATAAATAACCTAAGCACAAGTACCAAAATTTTGTTTGGTTCAACTAAAAAGGAAACTTTTTCTTTAATGACCGTCCATTAATATTATTCATTTCAGTACTTAGTAGTATTGGTGAGACATACCTTATAACGTATAAATTATTTTCCAATGTACTAGAACATATAAAAGCTATCCAATGTTAATAAAAATAATTTTATTAATAAAATCGAATATCAATTAAAAACCAATTTAGAAATCAAAACTAACTTTTCGTCTAAAACCAAGTACATTAAATAATTTATCTATTTTATTTTTATGTCTTAACCATAATCTAAAAAGATACCCTACGGATGCCTTATTCTAATTACCCTTTATTAGGAACATTTATCTTAAAAGTAGTTGCTAGGTTACCTAGAACCTCTGCAAAGAGTCGCAGTTCTGATTTGTGATTCCCGAATCTACATATTAGGATTTTATAGATCAGATCGTATATTATGCTTCTAATTATAAGAGAAAACATTATCATGTCATTTTCCTTATAAATCTAGGAAAAACTAAACATCGTTGCTATAAAAGTTCTAATTACTTGCAGTGAAAACATCCGCCTTTAGACTTTTTTACTACTACCGGGGAATATGAATATTATTAATCCCAAACTGTTGAACCTGAGACTTAGACCGATCCTTCTATCTCCCTTATTGGAAACAAGTAAAGCACTTCTCAGCAGCTAACACCTCTTGGCTACCTGTGACGCTCTCTCATGGATTACGAAATGGATTCAGGTTTACCCACCACATATAATCCAAATAATCCATTGTTCAAGCAATGATGAAGATCATTTATAAATGTGATTCTTACTTGAATGTCAAGAACCAATGTCTGTGTTTAAAAATTCCCATATGTTAATTCTTTAAAATTAAAACATCTATATAAAACTGCCTAGATGGGGGGCCGAACATATTTAACAGTAGATTTAAAAAGAGCTACCATAAATTTTAAAATACTATGATTTCGTGATTAATACCATCTGATGGCGGGTTAGACAAAGCTGACAAGATTAGTTAATCACATCACAATTTTAAAACATTGATGGGAATAGTTGGTATATTCAGTCCTTGAAACTTATTTCAATTGAAACTTTTACTTTAAGACTAAAAATAGTGAGTAAAAGTTGAATCCATTTTGAAAACTTAGAATTATCGTTGAAAGTTTTAATTTCCTATTAAATATGCAAGAATTATTAGATTAAAATTTTAAAGTGGCATCCTTGTACCACAAATTAAAAACTAATCTCATCGGGCATCCTAGTTTTTTATGAAGTGATATTTTTCATTGGGAGCTTAAATCACCCCACCTTGAATTAGACAAATTTTCATATCTCAATTATCTTCTCGAGAAATTTCATGAATCTAATATTCTACATAATTGAATATCCGATATCTTTTGGTCCTATAGTTAATGATAGTGACTTCATCGTGGAGAATATCATTAATTATGTATAAGTATATACCGTCGGTTTTTTCCTTGAATTTGAATCTGCTCATGTAGAACTTCACTATTGGGGGACCTAACTCACTCACATTATAATTCTTGGAATTATCACTTAAGAGTTTAAAGAATACTGGATGCCGTTATTTAATCCCTCAATTATAGGGCCAAGCCGAAGTTAATGCGAGAAAATAATCACATCTCATTCTTAAAACACCAATAGAGACAACAAGATTTATATTGAAACTTCTCTCCCACTTAATATTTTAAACTTGAGGGAATTTTGAAAAAAACTCATTCAATTTTAAATGTCCAAATTAAATCCTTGGTAAATCCCAGTTTATTTATACAAATTAAATTTTTTGATCTCACTACATTAACTTTCGAAAAATAAAACCATTTGTATATTAAAATAAAACTCGGAGATCATAACTTAATTTATACCTTCAAAATAATTACACAATTAACTTCAATTTAGAAAATAATAACTAAAATAGATTTTCCAAGAAAAATCATGATCTCGACTGGTCTCAAAATTAAAACCATGATTTCCATAAAAAATGTGGGCCCCTAATTAATTAGTTAATTAGCACACAAAATCATGCAAGAAAATAATTAAGAAATATGCAAATAAAAATAAAAACTAACTCAAAATCCTTTTCCATTATGGCCTTAAATTCTTCCTTAAGTAGACTCCTTAAAGAATAAGGATACTTCAACTAAGGGACTTAAGGTAGAGAAATTTAGGTGAAAAAGAGTCCCTCAGTAGTAAACCATTGAGAAGAAATGTCTATTGAAAAATATCCTAGTCGCAGACCACTTCCTGCTACCTATCGCTATAGTGGTGAAGTCCAGCATCTATAGTGATCATGACCATGCTATAGAAGTCAAGAACAACTGTTATAGCGGTTTGATCCTCCCCCCGTCGCTTTTTTTCTTTTTCTCCTTCTTCTCCTATTTTCTTTTGTTATGCATCTTTTTTTACAACATCATGAACCTCAAGAAAAGGATATTTAGATAGTGCATAACTCCATGGATATCCTCTAATATCAAACCCAATACAAAGTATGAAAATAAAAATTACATTCCCTCTCAAACTCCATCAAATACATTTTCGAATTATTTTAACCAAATTGAATATAGGAGCAAAAAATAACTAAGGATAAACCACTGTAGGATGCATGCACGTAACGTACATTCATGTGACCATATTGGAAAGGATATACATATTCACATCCTACAGAACCATGTTTGTACAAAATATACACATCCATGCACATATTTCTAATATGCAACCTATGGTTTTGATCTTTGGACAACATGGACGTTTCAAAAACATGATCGATCTATTACTAATTGTTGGGGGAATGGGATTGACATAAAACGTAGAAATAATAGCCCAAAACATTCAATTGATCATGCATTAGAAATTAAATATAAAAACTAGATATAAAGTATATACCTAGGGTTTCGGATCACAGTACCTTTGCTGATATAATTGGTTATCCGAATAAGGAGAAATATGTTGATGAAGATGATGAAATTTCTGCCTTCCAAAGGTCTCCAAAAACCTTTCTAGATACCACTGAAAGCCTTGGATCTTTTAGTATATAATCCACCCAAAGTAAGCCTTTTCCGTGGGTAATCCAAGAAATGGAAACTTAGTGAAATATTAGAGAAACTACTTTCTCTATACCCACCCTTCACAAAAACATGAATAGTGTTTTTCCTCTCCCTATCTAACCCTTGATAATGGACACAAATCTTAAAACCCTAACTTACACCTTTAGGATATAGGTATAAGACATGGACTTGGGTTAAACTGGGTTTCCATAGAGTCTAGTCATACGACTTAGGCACTAGACTATACTAGGGACTCAAGAATAATCAAATTATTTTTAAAATAAATACTTAGAAATCTTAAATTACATCCCCATAATTAATTTCCTTTATTGATTTAATCACGACTAATTCCACTAGATATTCATGACTGAACTCTAATTTAATCATCTCAAAATCTCTTGGAATAAAGAGGTCTTATTTGCAAAGTTAGGTAATGCATAATATGATTCTCCGCATTAAGTACACAATACCCACTTGGTGAAATCGATTTGTCGCTAATTGATTTTAGCCAATATATTATTTGTTCCTTGATTTTAAAACTTAACTTATTTGATACTCTACCAAATAATAAAATCCACTAGCCGGGTTTAATGGTATAAGAAAATTTCACAAGTCTATCGAGGGGTATCACAATCTAAGATCTTTCTTGGATGCATATCCCTCTGGATTACGATCTCATACCTACTCATGTAACGATTGTCCAATTGGCGGGAGATCCAATAAGATTTAATGTTTCTCATAAGATTCAAAGCAATAATTATGTAAGAATTATAATCCTCATAACCCTTGTGATTAAGAACCTATGAATCCTTTACAAATGTAGTGAGATTTCCCAAGTCTCATCTAGTCAGCAACTATAATTGAATATCGTGGGTGGTCATGTTCAATACATACTTGAATGTATCGATCACCATCATCTTTTAAATTATCAGACAAGTTCTCAAAGCATCAAACAAGTTTTCCTAGTTTGACATAAACTACTAGGATTAAACACGTAATTTTACCCATAAAATGTTAACCCCCATCTAGGATGTGAATTATTTAGTTCTACTTGAACCAAAATTTTGATCTCCTGTGATTAAACTGAACCCAACTAACTGGAAGTCCTACTGAGTGGAATTGGTTGACATAGTAAATATAAGGCATTCTCACAAACCTGATGCTAATTTTATAATGAACACACAGACTTTAATGGAAATTAAACGTCATACATGGATTTAAGAATAAAACCCCAGCATGGGAAAGATCTTTGAACGCCAATATTATTGCGTTCACTATAGAAAACACCAGGCATTGTAGGGTTAGAACCTTTGAGTGGGATGATATCATGAATACTCTTACATAAAATACGGTCGAAGATAATCTTGAGGGTGGGGGAAACTCACAAGTTGACGATTGGAGGACGGTTCCCATTTTGTCTCTCATTGTTGAAGCCAAACCTTCTCATCTAGGTTCTTTTACTACTAATTTATGGAAACAACCAAACAAACTCCATCTTGATACTTACAAATTTAACTCTCACCATCGAAGGCCTTTCATCCCCATCACTTATAGCCCCTATATTGTTCCTACATAAACATTTCACCCCCTGAAGTTGGCCCTATCTGGACTCATAAGGTTGCCCATATTACCCATTTGATGGCTCCAAAACTGTGGAGGTCAATATGTTTACTGTTTAACTTTGTTCAAGCTTTGTCTCTTTTAAGAAATCTCACTTTAATGACATTAAACACCACAGTCCTTCTATTCATGTGTTTGTTCATCCTTGCCTCCCTTACTTATCAGACAATCACTATTCGTTGGATATCCTAGTTAGAGGTAATTTTTACCTAGATGCTTTTGAGATATAGTGAGTAACCAAAATTTTGCTATTGCTAGTGATAATAACATTGTAGTGGTTCCTTCCTAACTCAATAGGAACATTTTTAGGACTTAAGATCATATTTTGATAGTGTCTCTGGAACCAATTCTACATGGTTCACCTATCCCTCTACTCGAGTTGACATGGCGCAAACTTCGGTGCTGTTGCTTACTTTCTCTCATATCCTAGTTACCACCATTCTCAAGGACATTGTCTTAAACAACTTTAGATGGGATACTAAGGTCGTAAGACATACTGAGGGACTTCTGCCTAAAATTAAGGCTCATTTAAGTTCTTCTTGAATATGATCCCTAAATTTATGATGTTAGTAAAGGGGTTCCCCTCTTGAAGGGTTTATTTTTAGGCTCTTAAAGACTTTTATGAGGATCATCAAAGGTAGGTGGGGACCATTTTGTTGGATAGGGGGACTTTTAGAAAATTTATTTTGATCCTGCTAATGTTCCCCTTGATGACAATGATCCAAATATGTTCCTAACTGTTGTTGAGATTTCTATAAGAGACACTAAGTTAGAAGAACATGCCAACCAATCTCTTTATAGGTTTCTAAATCAAGAGGCGCTTGCTTTGACACTTATTAAGGAGCAAGAGCAACTGGACTAATATCATGCATTATACCAGTATATGTTGAACTCTTTTCATAGATTTCTAACTGATATAATCCCTCATTACTTTGTTTTAACTCATGTTCAACCTTATAGGCTCGAGTTCTTAGTATTTGTGATCTTTTTTTTAATTTTATATCATGTCAATGAAAATATCTTTAATTTTTTGTGACATGATTTGTATATTACTTGGAATATGAATGTTAATCATTGTGTAAGGAACCAATCTCTGTGGCTTTCATTTTTCACTATACCATTATACAAGCACATTTTGAATTCATTTTAAAATACTATGATTAAATGAATGTAACAATTCTAAGCAATGGTCTCTTAATCCCTTGAAGTCATTAACCAAATAAGATGCACTTTGAACTTTTAATAAAGACATGTTTTAACCAAGAACTGATAAGGAGTTTTGAAATTGGTATTTCATCACCTAAACTTTAACCTATATTATTTTTTATCATAAATTCTAGTTGATTGTGACTTAGTTACTCTTTTCTCCTCTAAAGTCTTGCGTGTCCACAATGCTAACTCATTACTTTGAATTTAGCAAGAACTTTTAGATACATGGCTATGCCAACTTGTTCACTAATATATCAGTAATGCTTTCATTCAAACCAAAAGTCACTTTTATCTTTTATCTTTCAGATATTTATTTTCCAGAGTTATTTACATATTTTATTTTTCTAAACTTCTGATTTCTCATGGCTTCCAACTCTGGATCTTTCACTCCACTTTTTGACGAGTGAGACAAATGGTTTCGAGGACATGGAAGTTTATTCTATTGGGAGATAATACTATATTGTTGGAGATGTATTACTCCTTTTTTATCCTCATCGAAGAGTGTTCGTGTTGTCGTAGGCCCTATTTTTGGTGAAGCTATTATTTTGAAGTACTCTACTCAGTACCCCAGGTGTGTTTATCAAACCATCTATTTTTAAAACCCTGTCGTGGATTGTTATGTATCCAAATACAGGGTTTTTCAATAAACCCTTAATGCTTAGTGGTTAAAATGGGTTTATAGTATGTGTTTGAGAAAGGTAAAGACACGGACGCAATATGTATTTTCTAAGTTATGCATTTGTCTACAAAAGATATTCCCTATGACCCATATGTTTTATCTATTATTGTGCCCTTTTGGAATACCACCTTTAACTATTTTTAGTTCAAGTTTGGCATGAGCGCACCTACAATTCATGACCTTTTCCAATTATGGGGATTTTTCTCTTGTGGAGAAAATGTTTATCCTTTCATGTCAAATCAGAACCTATTTTCTCCCTCAAAGTAAACAACTCTCAGTAATCTTTTACTACCATCAAGAAGAAACACCATAAATTCTCTGGCTTGGTAAGTGACCAAGAATTTTAATGTTTCCTTTTTTTGGGTTATCTAGGCACTTCTTTTATTCTACGTCCCAACATACTAAGTTAGAATTTACTTTTGTTTCCAATACTCTAGTTGCTAATCGAAACCTAACCGTGTATCCTTCCTTTTGGATTGTCTTTATAGGAGATGTTATGAATTATTATGGTATACTTTCAACACCAATGAAGGTGGGTCTGTATGGGTCCTATTGATGAGGCTTCATGGTTATTTCCCCAAAATTGGCCATCTGGTGTCATATGTGGAATATCAATGTCATACCAGAAAGTATTACAGCTGTCTTCTTGCTAACAAGACATTCAAAGAACATTTTGTCATATTTAAATGCATGTCCAAGATTTTAGCTTCCAGGCCATTCAAACATTTAATGGAAATTTTCCTTATACATTTTCCTAGTTGGATTGTCCCTATTTTTGAATAATCCGACCCTGACTGGGCTATCTGTGAAAATTGGGAAAGATTTTTAATTGTTAGGGATCTGTTTTATGGGACAAACTCCTCCAAACTTGTAACAAGTAAGTCCATAAGTAAATTATGCTTGCTATCTCAATTTTAAAGGCAATTTGGTTTGGTGCAAGCCACCCCAATCCATAAAATGAGTATGGGAAATCCTCTTGTCTTCACCAGGTATTCGCGCGTGCCGGAAGAATTTATCATAAACACCATGTCAAACTATAAAGAGACATTTCAAAACTTTAGTCCAAAGGCTATCACGTTTTTTGTGGGGACTACTCATACTTTTTATTATTAGTGGTTTAACCATGTGAATTTTCACAACAAGTGCTCTTCCATTCTTTTAAAATATTTCTCTTATTCTTTTGGTAAGAATTTTCCCTCAGTCTTTTTCTCTTTCTATGTTGTTGTCCTAATTCGTTTAATTGGCCTTTAGGTGATCTTTGGTAAATGGGGATTATAAGTCAACCTTTGTCTCGGCTCGAGGGAGGTTTTCCAATGGGGTTAGAGTCCATCATAGACCATCCTCTTTAAAGAGAAGGAAACATTTCCTTCCAGAGGATAATGATGAAAGGGAAATGATGGAGCCATAACTAGGACAAAACTCTCTATCAACAAAAGAAACAATTGGGAAAATAAAGGAAGATGAAGAGGAAGATAAATAGAAATAACCTCTTATGAGATGCCCCAGGAATCCTATGACTTCTCCTCTTGACAAGTCTATGTCTTTAGACTTCTCTGCTCCTGTCATCGATCCCCCGTTGAATCAGTTATTCTAAGAACTTTTAAGTAGGAAAACTAGATCTAAAAAGCCTTCCTCCAAGGTCTATAAGACTACCTTTTCTCTTGATCCTAGTGCAGTTGAAGGTATTCTTTCATCATTCATTTGTCCTTTTATGTCGTTTTAGTAATTCTATTTGTAGAATAATAATTCATACCTTTTATTTATTTTCCCAGGCCCTAAGTCTATTTTTGTTTGGATTCCTCTTTTTTGAGGGGTTCTCCACCTCAAAGCCTGACTTTGACTAATCTAGTGTGTATTGAGGTTATGCTACTCATTATTGGAAATCAGGATGCCAAATCCCCTTATGCTAATTCAACTACTTAGGAGGTAACAATAGGTGATTCAACCCATATTAAAGCAAAAAATTTTATACACCCATTCCATAACCTGGTCTATCTTACTAGTATGATACAAATACCCATATTATTGTGGAAGGATTTAATCAAATTTTATAGTTTGTCTTCTAAATATTTTGATAATTTCTACGAGAAGTTATATTTTGTCATCTCTTAGAACTCTTCTTCTAATATAGCCTCAGTCCCCCAGTTTATTGTGACACCCTGCCTATTCTAATCCTGGGTGATCAGTCCATTATTAAATTAAATAGGTGTGACACCCCGCTCAATGAAATACCGGGTGATTAGTCCTATATCAAATTAAAACAGGAATCTCATCTGGTTCATTCTTAGCATCACTGTCGAAAACTTTTTAAAACTTACTAACCACCTAGTATTCAAAAGCTGATGTCAAAATTTTAATCTTTTTATTTAACAACAACAACCATAAAAATATCAATACGAACCATTCACACAAACCATGAATCTAAAGCAACACTGAATAAATCAATAAATGACCGACCGAATAAACCATCGGCAGAAAACCAACATCCACTAATATAATCCAACAAAGAATAGTAACTAGTACAAAGTCCGACTGAAATGAAAATAGCTAGGGTAACATGCCCGAAAGAAATACTAAGCTGCATCCTACTTTAGGAATGAAATGACTGAAACGTCTATGTCCAAATCCTGCAATATCCACTCCTGTTGCAGCTATGCATCCCTGGAACAGGTCTTCAAGTTTGGCATCCCTGTGGCGGGATACCTAAAAGGTTTTGAAAATATTTTTCAAGTGAATTAAAATGCAACAATTAAAATATATGAATGCTCTTCATATTTAAGTTAGTGTCACACTCCCTTGAGATACATCTCACCCCTCCTCTAAAGTGCACACCTAACGCTTTCTTTCCGACCCTCCTAGTTACACCACCCCTTCTAACTAGCCTTGTCATGAAACTCCTTGAACTCTACTCTAACCCGAGTAATTTGTATCTTTACTTCGTAAGTTATTTATCATATTAAGTTAATTAATCATTTCTTAAAAGTCATATAACATTCACTAGTTATATAAGTAATACAAATTCTCTTCATGTATTTAATTACCCGTATATAATTATCTACTCCATTATATACGTAGAACTATATTCCACAATTATTCATATGTTGAATATAAATAAAACCGCTCTTAAAAGCCATATAATATTCATTAGTTATATAAGTAATACAAATTCTCTTCATGTATTTAATTACCCGTATATAATTATCTGCTCCATTATATACGTAGAACTATATTCCACACTCACACATATGTTGAATATAATTAAAACCATCCTTTGGAGTAATACCTCATCGGATGCATTCTCTAAAGTGCTATCTTCCCAGGTCTATTCAATACCACCTGGATTTCTGAGATAGCTAGCCACCGCCAAATCATAACATAGAAATATAAACGTATTAGAGGCGGTCATATTCCCCCGAGTGTGAAGATAATAATCTCAATGCCCACCTCTATTTGGACGCTATGACCCGGGGATATACTCGCCCTACTCCTCAAGTTAGGGGATTCACCCACATCACGCAACCTCCCCCGGTAGCACTAAAGCATATAATTCTAAATAAATACCTAGCCACCGGTATTTATCAGCACACAATATATATATATACTATCACACTACCGTATATATATATATAATTTAATCTCGACTTTATCATGTACAAAGTCCATAACACTAGCCAACATATCCCCGAGTATATGGTCTGACTCTAATTTAATTAATTTACCCATTAATTAAGTTAATATCTCCCCGAGTCTATGGTTCGACTCTTATTTAATTAATATTCCCATTAATTAACTTAATATCTCCCCGAGTCTATGGTCCAAATCTAATTTAATTAATATGCACATTAATTAACTTATTATCTCCCTGGTGTCACACAACCAATGTACCCGGACTTGATAACCTGACCCGAATTTCCATCTCTTAGAACATACTCCTCAAAATTCCATTATAAAGAGAACGCTCCTAATTAAATAATATTTAACAATTTATTATATCATCCTATAATAGATTATTCCAGCTATAAGCTTTAATTAATTAATCCCCCATTAATTAATCTATTATCATGCCATCACTCAACCAAAATATCCGGACACCCCCTTGGTCCATAATACAATATCCCCAAATCTGAGGTTTTCAATTTACTCAATCTTCCCAAATTTTTAAAATGCCGTTTTGAAAAAAGCATATTAGAGAACGAAGTTAGAAAATACCATTTTCTAGAGGGTAACGCGGACATAATCTCCATTAACAGCTTCTGTGAATCTTTTTACCCGGAATTATCCACTAAAATTCTTACGAATCAAAACCAGTCCCAATAACTTGATTCGTAACTTCCCCAAATCAAAACCCAATTTGTATTAACCCAATCCAAAAATAATTTGTATAACACCTACTATGATATGAATTGAATATCACCAATTTACATTGAAGCAATTTAACCACTTGCCTTATAAATTCGTAGTGTCTGATTATCCTTTGGTGTAGAGATCGTTGTGTGATGAAGAACACCTTCCTTGTTCCTCCTCTTTGGCTCTCAAGAGTCCTCCCTCTTTGTCCCTTATGTTCTCAAATTTCTTCCAAATGAGTTATGGCTGCCCACAACACTAAAACTTAGGTTTTTATCTCCAAATCCCATTTTTAATCATATGGGGCTAATTAAAATGGCCCAAATACTCCCGAGTGGGATCGGTTATTTCCAAAAATATCCCGTGACCCATTTACCACTTCGGGTACACATTTTCGACTACCTCGGCCCATCCGGACTCAACCGTGCACTCATAATTGACATCCGAATTAATTTATAAAAAGTTTCTATCTCACACACAACTTAGTTTTTATTCGACTTCCGACTGAGATAAATAAATGCCACCTCACTTATACACGTTATGACGTAAATAAATTATTACTATTCACTTAGTAGTTTAATTTCCATAAATATTAACCATATTCTCTCTGATTAATATTTAAATAAATATTACCATAACTAATTCAATTAAATTGCGACACACAACTAATTTTAAATTTTCCCGAATTAATTAAATATTAAATGCACGGAAATACGGGGTGTTACATACTCCCCCCTACAAAGGAATTTCGTCCCCGAAATTTGGTCATAACTGCGGCGAATAACTCTGGATACTGCTCTCACATATCCTACTCCCGATCCCATGTATACTCATTAATACTGTGATGACCCCATTTCACTACACTCTAACTGGTAGTACTACCTTAGACTGCAGCTTGCGCTCACATATATACCAGTCTCTCCTCCTATGAGGTGTCTTATTGCAAATCATTCTCCTCGAGTGGAACGTGCCCAAAAAGCCCTATCGTTCCTCCCGTATCTCTCCAGCTATACCACGTGGGACACATCACATATCCACTGAAGATGTTCTTGAAAACCCAGTCAATAAGCCACCGGTCCCACCGTCTCAAAGATAGGGAAATGACCCATATACCTCGATGCTAGCTTCCCTTTCTTGTCGAACTTCACCACTCCTTTCATAGGAGACACCCGAACCAATACTTGGTCACAAATCTTTAGCTCGATGGCCCCTGATAACATAATGCCCCAAAAGATAAGTCTATACTCCACCGACTTCACTATCTCTATGTTAGGAAATTCCCCTCCTTACGTCCGTGAACTATACGAAAGGATACAATTTACTCAATTCCTGCTGCTGGACCATAACCCATTTCGGATCCTAGCGGCTTGTCATTTCCCCACCTTTTATCAACCAAAGGTGGATAATGAAACAATTCCCATAAAGTCTCCCAAGGTGTCACGCAGACACTAAACTGTTACGAGGCATCACACGTAACTCTACATGTGGTAATTACTATTCCCGAATTACCCAAAAATCTGGAATGCACAATCCTCGCTTTTCGCCTACCCATCAACTTATGGGCGACACATTCAACCCAATATGTAACTCTGTCCCTATCACCTCCTAACACTTTTTACCAGAGGTGGGACTGAAAGGCCCACCCAAATTCCCAACAATATTGAACGACACCTTGTTCTGTTTCACTCCTTCCCATTAATAGTAAAGTTGGCCATACTACTCGATAGTATAACCCATTCCGAGACAATAATTTGTGTTCAAGTCAATCCATTCAACAACCCGATGAAAACCTTGACCGCTCCACAATTTTTACCAACCTTAGCATGAATTACATCTCTGAAACCATAAAATTTCAAAAATTTCTTGGTTGATACCCTCAAATAAACCTTTTTCCCATTCATAAATGGTCTATCCGGAGACAAATTCACTATGTCTCACTCAACACCAATTCCCATGCTCAAGAACTATATTCCTTGTGCAATTTTCGTCATATAGGAATCTACACCTTGTCTATGCGTAAGACCACTCTAAGCATATAACTAAGTGATACTCTTTTCTATTTTACCAGAAAAGTGACTTCTTTCTTGCCTTAAGATATTTTGTTACATATGCCTCCACCATCTTTATACTCCTTATGGTGGAGATAGTTCACCTTGATACGCATATAGTCGGATTGTTTCCTCTTTCAAACAGATTTCAGTTCATTGCACTTTCCCACTTATTTTTTGACTGCCCTGTCAAATGCCTAGAACTAAAAAGTTTGAAAACTCATCTTTCAAGTCTTTCAAAACTCCATGAAGATATCACTTGATTGTTAAAGGTGTAGGAATTAACACCTATTGTCTATTTACTTCACCCATGAGGGAAAACATAGTGGTTCAAGTAATTTGAAATTTTGTTTGATTTATAGTAGTAATTCAATTTTAATATGTTTTATTTGGTAACTCCACCAAACCGAATAAATAATAATAGTATTTCACCTTAAAAAATTATCATCAATAGCCTCGGTTTGTTTACTTCAATGACAACATCATACTACTACAAACTATTTACTACACACCAAGCCATGTGTTTTGTAATAATAAACATTATATACTTTTGTCTCAAACTTATGTATAGTAAATAAGATTAAAGACTTTCATCCCGGCAAAAGAACAATAGTAAAAAACAATAATTGAATATTTAGTTTTAATTATTACAAAAAAAAATACGTCCACCATATTCTTTCAATGAAATGGTACAATGTGACAAATTCCTAAAAAGGGTACATTTGTAGCATCACATGAAAGGTGAAGGAACCTACCTTCACAATATTCTTTTGATGTATTCCTCTTACAAAATCCATACGCTCATTACTTCCATATTATAAGAGTCTTGCTAAGAACTTCCATTTATATCTTTCAGATTTACAGTTGAGATGAAGAGCAAAATGTTTATATCATTTCCGCAATATTAAAAGTAATAGTGCCACCTCCAGCCCCCTTAACTCCGTCAAGACACAATATATCAAACCTAAAGTTGCTGAAGTTACGGGAACATGAGGTTCTTTGTGATGCTGAAGTTGTGGTAATTTTTTTTTTCAAACACTGGGAAGCTTTTTGAGCATTCCAGTTCAGGCACAAAGAAAATAATTTCACGATACCAAAATTTTTTTGATTCCTCAAAATCTACGTGAATCTACATGGCATTGACTTTAAGGAATAGGAGAAGCTTGAGCGTGAATTAACAGAAGGTTTAATATCTGTCAAAGTGAGAAAAGAACAAATACTAATGAAATAGCTAAGCAGTCCAAAATACATAAACAAAGAACTACAAGTCCCCATTTTAACTTTTATTTGATAAGGAAAACCCCCATTTGGATATATGAACAACAAAGCTATGACACCCCGCCTAATTAAATACCGGACGATCAGCCCTTTATTAAATTAAAACAATGTATTCTTAGTATCACTGTCGAAAAATAATCGTCTTTATTATCATCTAATAAATAATTAAGCTAAGTTTCAAAACATTTAATTTTATGGATTGAGTTCCATCGTTATGAATTTATATACATAAACCACTTTATGAGCACAGTTAATAATATGAATACCAAACCATCCAAGTGAAATATACAGGCTGGATTAATCAATCTAAATAAAATATCTCAAATCAGAGGATAATGTAATAATTAAAATAATCCCAGCTAAAACTGAATACTGAAGTAAATACAGAGTACAAAGTCTCTCTGAACTAAATAGAAACTGGAAATGGGCGACACATGCCCTATCTAAAATGACTAATTAAAAATCTGAGATGATAAGGATGAAGTCGTCTAAATGCAAAAACCTGCAACTCGCACACTAGTTGCAGCACATCAACCGTCCAAAGATCTAAGTCTGACGCCCTGTGGCTAGGCACCTGTAATATATATATATATATATATATATATATATATATACACACACACACACACACACACACACACACACACACACACACACACAAGAGAAGGAGAGATGACAAGAAACGGGTCAGAGCCCGAGTATAAAATAGCTTTTAAAACAGTTTAGCAAGTATATAAAATGCTCACGAGTTGATATTACATACATGTTAGTATTTCGACACTCACTTGGGATTTCTCACCCCTCAACGAGTGTGCAGGCAACGTATCACTAAACCATCTTAGTTAATGCTAACCCAGTTAACTAGTTCGAATAAAGTTCCCGCTTGCATTTTTCCCATTCGTATACTCGTATGTATTACACACTAATTACCTTATCGTAATCCTGACATTAATCAGTCAATGTTATGTTCCATTACCGTCTTAAGTTCCCACACACTTAAGTTATTCTTTAAAATCATTATCTTTCTCATCTACTCACAAGCACAATAGATTAAACACGGGTATATGTATTTATCATTAAGGATATATATACTAACAAGGCACCCCAAACTAAATTATGGTGCATGCATACTCTGCTATCAAGTCCATGTACCTCTCATACAAATGAGGGAAATACTAGTTCAGATCACTCTCGAACTGTATTAACACAAAATACACATATTGGAGGCGAAGCAAAGTTCTATGACACCCCGTCTAATTAAATACCAGGTAGCTACTCCTTTATTCAAATTAATACAAAATGTCAAGCTGGTTCAGTTCATAGCATCACTGTCGAAAAACATTTTAACAATTACTAGCCACCTAATATTTAAAAAGTGAGTTGTCAATTTGAATTAAATTTGATCAACATGCAATAAGTTAAATTATGAAATAATGATACCACAGTCACATCACAATCACAATAGAATAATAATGGAATAAAATGAATCTGGAGGAACAGTCCTCTGAATAATCCGAATACTGAATAAAACAAATATAAAGTCTGAAACACTAATTAATTTAATCCAAAACTGAAATAGAACTGAGTAATTAAACAGTCTCTAAGAGAAAAGGGGCGACATGCCCTACAGATAAATAAATCTGGAATGGAGTTAAAGCGAAAAGTGGAGGTGTCTACTATCGAGGCCCTGTAACTTCCACAGCAGCTACAACACGTCACTGGAGTGGAACTTCTAAGCTTGGTGTCCTTATGGCGGGGCACCTAAAAGGTTTTTACAAGAAAATAGATTTAAAAGAAAACGGGTCAGATCCCATTTGTGAAAACTGTTTAAAATATAGCAAGTGTTTAATATCATTAAACAGTGAATATAAAATACATGATAGTGCGTGCACTCACATGAATTCCTCACCTCTCACCTAATTGTACACGCCTAACGTACCCGTACCCGTTCTATTTATTCCAATATCTAACTAGTCCACTCCATAACCTGACTTTACTTTACAATTTAAAGTTCAATTCCCGACATCTTAAACATAAACTGAGAGTCTTACTTTTATTACTCAGAATTAGTTATAAGAATTACTAAGAATTTTCCATTTTTAACTCTACTAAAATGTTACAATTATTCACATTCATAACTTAACAAGAGTACATTTAATTTATCAGTATATTAATCTCATCATAAATATACAATAATGGCACCCCTAGGCTAAGCTGCGGTGCACACATACTCTGCTATCGAATCCCGGTACATCACGTACATAAGGGCCACGTATTCCGAATCTCTCAGGAACCGTTTCAATAAGCAACAATCACACATAATGGAGGCGAACATAGTTCACATACCCATGGGTCACGTACATACCTACGCTCCCATGGTCAGCTGACTTATTAACTCACCAATAAGTCATTCTCTGACCTATGTCCTTGAGGTACCAATTTAAATCCCCCCGTAGGCACACAAAGATTAGATGGCCCTGATCGAAAGCCGACCTTCCGTGATATCAAGTATGGTAGGTATGTCATACACATATAAGTCCATATACTTAGAATTTACACATCTTAGATATCTTATAATAATAATAGAAGTATATTTTACATTCCTATACCGTCATTAAATGTTGTACATTTACAAGTCCCCGGATAATATACAATATAAATCGCCAACACTTCTCACGTCGCAAATTCAAGTACTTACAACCTAACCCATAGAAGTCACCAGGTCTTTTATAAAATTCCAAGTTTTAATTCTTAACGTACTCCAATCTCATAAATATACCCACCAATTAATAAGGGAATAATACTACTCAATTAAATAAGCCTACGGAAAGTTCGAAACTAAAAAAATTGGGCCGAGAAAGACTATTCTATAAACTCGTTAGAAGTCACTGAAATCTCGTTCGAACGAGGTCGTTCGAACGACCTGGGTTGGTCTTCTAACGAGATGGCAGAGAATGCCCAGAATTTCCCCAACTTCGTTTTTCCCCATTTTCTCTTCTCTAAATCCATCCTAAGTTCGTACCAATTAAGTTTTAATGTTTTTAAACTACTCTAAGTCACCCTAGGTTACTCCTTAATATATTTTTGGGGTCAAATCTTACTAATCAACATGTAATAACCATAAATCCCCAAATCTTGCCCCAAACCTTATGAACATGAACCCAGAATTTAATTGAATACAAAGACTCCTTATTAATCCGTTTTCAAATCATCAAAATTTATATTTTGGGTATTGAATTCATCCATAATCATTCTACATGCAATCCCTATCCAAAATTATGAGTTCCATAACCATCCTATTTGGGTTTTCATCAAAACTTTCAAGGTATATAAAGTTTCTACACTAAACATGGAGGAAATATTCATTAAAATTAATGACATCAAATCACTTGCCTTAGATTTGTTCTTCTGATTTGTTGTTGGTGATTAAAGGCTGAATCTCTCCTCTTTCCGGTCACAAATCCTTCCCAATTGGTGGTGGTGGGTGGTGGTTTATTTTGGAACTCCTTGAAACCTCTCTCTAACTCCCGTAGCCCACTTCTAGTATTTTTGGCTGATAATGGCCTTAGTGGCATCTCTAGTAATGTATAATTAACCTCTAAAATTCGTGGGTCTTAACTCCTATATTTTTAAAATTACCAAAATACCCTTTTGGGTTGCCGGTTTGGCCTAAAAATGCCCCGGGACACAAATTAAACCCCCGGCTAGTGTTTTTTTGACTATTTTGACCCTTCCGGATACATTTGCGCACTCAAAATGACCATTTGGTTGATCAAAATATAATTTACTTTTTAATCTAATTAAATTCATTCCTGACGCGACTGACACACGCATCCCAACTTAATTTCCCAAATTATCGTATTTCTACCTTGCGATAATTTTAATATTTTCAATACTCGTATATTACCATATATTCTGAGTAATGTTTTATTTTAACATCATAATCAAACACCAATTCACATCTCGCTAGTATTTACCTCCGGATTAATTTCCAAATTAATTCTCATTAAATTCAATTAATCCATTAAATAAAAATCAATTAAATTACGGGGTATTACATACTTCCCCCTAATAACAGAATTTCATCCCGAAATTCAGATCTAAATAATACCTGGTAAAAATAACTCTGGATAACACTCGCGCATCTCATCCTCGCGCTCCCATGTGGACTCATCGACATTATGTTGCCGCCACTGAACATGTACTAATGGTACTATCTTCGCCCTCAGTTTCCTCTTGCTGTGGTCCAAAATGGCAATCGGCCCCTCCTCGTAGGAACTATCGGGCTGTAGATCGATGTCCTCTAAAGCAATGTGAGTATGGGCCAAATCGTCCATAAGATATCTCCTTAGCGAGGAAATATGGAACACGTCATGAATCCTATGCAAGTGCTCCGGTAACCCAAGTCTATACGCTACCGGCCCAATCCGCTCGATGATAGGAAATGGCCCCACATATCTTGGTGCCAGTTTCCCCTTCTTCCCAAAATGCATAGTCCCCTTCATCGGAGATACTCTGAGCTGCACCTGGTCCCCCACTTTGAATTCTCTGAAGAACCTCTTGGCATCAGCATAGCTCTTCTGTCGGTCCTGAGCTACCCGAATATGGCTCCGTATCATCTCTATCATTGCCGAAGTATCCTGAATCACTTCCGGCCCAAGGAGTTTGTTATCCCCCACCTCTAACCAACATGATGGGGAACGACAAGGTCTACCATACAATGCCTCGAATGGAGCCATGCCAATGGTGAACTGATAGGAGTTATTATAAGCAAACTCCACCAGTGGAAGGTACTGCTCCTAACCACCTCTAAAGTCTAGGATGCACATACACAACATGTCCTCTAACATCTGGTTCGTCCGGTCGGTTTACCCATCTGTCTGCGGGTGATACGCCGTACTCAGTCGCAACTTCGTACCCATGGCCTCCTGGAAACTCTCCCAAAATCATGAAACAAATATCTTGTCTCGGTCAGACATGATATTGAGAGGTACCCCGTGAAGTCTCACTATCTCCGCTATGAAAATGTGGGCATACAGTCCCATAGTGTAGTCTATCCGGGTTGGTAGGAAATGAGCAACTTTGGTTAATCTATAAACGATTACCCATATGGAGTCGTGACTCCTCTGCGAAGTAGGTAACCCCGTGATAAAGTCCATGAAAATGCTCTCCCATTTCCACATAGGAACCTCTAACGGCTGTAGAAGTCCTGTCGATCTCTGATGGTCCACCTTTACCAGCTGACAAGTGGCACATTTAGAAATGAACTCGATAATATCTCTTTTCATCCCGCTCCACCAGTACTGTCGCCTCATGTCCTGGTACATCTTATTCCCACCAGGATGTACCGCGAACAGTGAACAGTGCGACTCTGACATTACCTCGTGTCGCAAGTCTTCCCCTTCTGGAATAACCAGTCTCCCATTAAAGCGTAATCCCCCATCTGAACTAACGGTATAGGACTCGAATCCCTCTACTAGTAATCGAACTATTTGCTCCTGACCAAACGAGTCTTTTGCCTGGGCCTGTATTACTCTCGTAACAATCTGAGGCGTAACAGTCATCACAGACATGAATGATCGGGCCACTGCATCCTGGTGTCCCAATTCCTTCCACTTTGTTCTCCACACTTCGGCCACCTCACCTACTAACCTACGGTTCAACGCGTCTGCTACCACATTAGCCTTCCCTGGGTGATATTGTATATCGAACTGATAATCCTTCACGAACTTAAGCCACCGACGCTGATGCATATTAAGTTCCTTCTGCGTGAAGAGGTACTGTAGAGACGTGTGGTCCGTGAATAAACGAAATTTCTCCCCTAGGAGATAATGTCTCCAAATCCGAAGAGCAAATACAACTTCTGCTAACTCCAAGTCGTGGGTGGGGTAATTCTTCTCGCGAGGCTTAAGCTTACGGGAAGCATAAGCTATGGCCTGACTCTCCTGTTGTAGTACACCTCCAAGTCCTTGCAAGGATGCATCGGTGTATACTAGATACTCAACTCCCGGTCTGAGCAATGCTAACACTGGCGCTGAGGTCAACTTGTCCTTCAACTAATAGAATGCCAACTGACAGGCATCGCTCCAGATGAATGGCACACCTTTGCGAGTCAGATGTGTCAAAGGACCCACTATTTTTGAGAAACCCCGAATAAACCTCCTGTAGTATCCTGCTAAGCTCAAGAAACTACGTATCTCAGTCGGTGTCGTGGTCTGTCCCCACTCCCTCACCGTTTATACCTTCCCCGGATCAACAGATATTCCTCTGTCTGAAATGATGTGCCCCAAAAATTGAACCTCCTTCAGCCAAAACCCACACTTCTCGTACTTTGCATATAACTCATTTTGATGCAGAGTCTGCAAAACCTATCTCAAGTGCTCGGCATGTTCCTCCTCTGTCTGGGAGTAAACTTGAATGTCATCAATAAAGACGATGACGAACTGGTCTAGAAACTCTCTGAACACCCTATTCATCAAGTTCATAAACATGGCTGGAGCGTTGGTTAGGCCAAAAGGCATAACCCGAAACTCGTAGGAACCATATCTCGTCAAGAAGGCAGTCTTTGAGACGTCTTGTTCCCTGATACGCAACTGATGGTATCCCGATCGCAAGTCAATCATTGAAAAAAAGGAAGCTCCTCTTAACTGGTCGAATAAGTCATCGATTCGGGGAAACGGATACTTATTTCGTATCGTGACTTTATTCAACTCCCGGTAATCTACACAAAACTTAAAAGATCCATCCCTCTTCTTCATGAACAATACTGGTGCACCCCATGGAGAGGTACTCCTACGGATAAACCCTTGACCCAACAGCTGCTCTATTTGATCTCGTAGCTCTCTCATCTCCGCTGGAGTCATACGGTAACGTGCGCGAGCTATAGGCCGAGTGCTCGGTGTAAAATTGATAACAAAGTCTATCTCTCTACTAGGAGGTAATCCTGGAATATCCTGGAATACATCAGCTAACTCCCTAATAACTGGAATCGAATCGAGTGGTATTACCACTTCCTTAGAGGTATCCTCCTCTATATAATACAAGTGAGTGGACGATCCTCCCTCAGGACGAGGCATCGCCACTAAGAACATCTCTTGCCCGGGTATGGCAAAAATAATACTCCTGCTGAAATAATCAATCATCGCTCGATACGCAACTAGTCAATCCATACCAACGATCACATCGTACTGAGTCATATCTAATACTAACATATAAGCAGGTAAAGTAAACCTCCCAATCTCTATACCCACACCTCTACAAATAAGAGAAATCACAGAACCCCTACTCAACGGTGAATCTACGCAAGTGATTGTACTCTCTGCAGTGTATAACAACCTTATAGTGCACGCAAATCTCGTGGCAATAAAATAGTGTGTGGCTCCCGTATCAAATAAAATACGCCCCATAGTCCCCTGAATAGAGAACATACCCTCAATAGCAGGTGGATCCTGTGGAACTGCGGCCTACTGAAGCTGATAAACTCGCCCGTACTGAAGTTATCCCTACTGGACTGGGACTGCTGGGATAGGTGGCAAAGATGGCATCTGTGGTGGTGCTGGGAGGGCGACGGGAAATATAGGCCTCTGGGGCTTATGTCGAGCACCCTGCTGCTACTGCAGTGGGGCCCTGCCCTTATCAGGACACTCCTGGTGCTTGTGGCCAATCTTGCCACAAATAAAACATTTCTCCAGAAAGTTTCCCCCTCTCGGACCCTGCCGCCCACGGTCCTGATGACTGTTTCCATTCCTCCACTGGCCATGCTGAAACTGCTGCTGTTGGCCATGCTGACCCTGATGGTCGTGTTGACCCTGCTGACCATGACGAAAACCTCCCTGACTATTTCTGAAACCTCCAGATCAAAATCTCTTAGAATCCCCCTGCTGGGAACTCTGATCACCCTGCCTGTGCTGATCCTGAACTGATTGTTCCCCGTTGGCACCATTTCCCCCTGTCCTGCCCTGATGGCTAGACTCTCCTGATCGCTTACCCTCTGACAAGTGGAAGCGGTGGTCCTGGCAGTGAAGCAGTGCTGCGTTAACCACATCAGAATAAGTGGCTAACGAGAGATTTCCCAGTAAATGCTGACGGATCCTCCAAGTCAACCCATTCATGAATTTTTGTATCTTCTTCTCCTTTGTCGGAATCTCATCGGGGATGATGTTCAAGAGATTTGTGAACTCGGCCTCATATTTAGCAACTGTCCTCCCCTCCTGCTTGAGGTTCATCAATTTTCTCCTCATCTTAGTGTGAGCAGCTGAGGAAAAATACTTGCGTTCGAACCGCGCCCATAACTCCTGAATAGTAAGAACATCCTTCTCCTCCGTGGTGGTAACGGGCTCCCACCAACGCAACGCTGACCCTACCAGCTTAAAAGAAGCCAGTATCTGCCTCTGTACATCCGTACACTCGTACATCCTCAAGTGTCTTTGGATGCCCTTGTTCTACTAACTGGACACAACGATGTCGGAGCTACCTGTAAACTCCGAAGGGTGTGCCTTCTGAAAAGCATCACGAACACGTTCCCAAGCAGACGGGAATGCATGAGCCTGTACTGGTGCTACTACCGGCGCCTGAGGCGGTGCCTGATGCACAACTGCTAGAGCGACATTTATCGCTTGGGCCACAATAACGGCAACCTCTGCGGCGTTCATGGTGCCCTGAACTGGTGCAGGCTGTGGCTCAGGATGAGCATTCTTGAGAACTCACTGTGCACGTCGTGGAGGCATCTGAAATGAAAGAGAAGTCTTATAAGTCTACAGTTATTATCTCAAAAATAACTGAAGAGCGTAAGATACACAAAAGAGTACAACAATCCTAAAATATAGGGCTCTACATCAAAGAACGCTCAGGGGAAACATAACAAGCCGTACAGATCCTAAGGACACTAGAACCTGATGCTCTGATACCACCTGTGACACCCCGTCTAATTAAATACCGGGTAGCTACTCCTTTATTCAAATTAATACAAAATGTCAAGTTGGTTTAGTTCATAGCATCACTGTCAAATTTTTTTTTAACAATTACTAGCCACCTAATATTTAAAAAGTGAGTTGTTAATTTTAATTAAATTTGATCAACATGCAACAAGTTAAATTATGAAATAATGATACCACGGTCACATCACAATAACAATAGAATAATAATGGAATAAAATGAATCTGGAGGAACACTCATCTGAATAATCCGAATACTGAATAAAACAAATATAAAGTCTGAAACACTAATTAATTTAATCCAAAACTGAAATAGAACTGAGTAATTAAACTGTCTCTAAGAGAAAAGGGGCGACATGCCCTACAGATAAATAAATGTGGAATGGAGTCAAAGCGGAAAGTGGAGGAATCTACTATCGAGGCCCTGTAACTTCCACAGCAGCTACAGCACGTCACTGGAGTTGAACTTCTAAGCTTGGTGTTCTTGTGGCTGGGCACCTAAAAGGTTTTTACAAGAAAATAGATTTGAAAGAAAACGGGTCAGAGCCCGATTGTGAAAACAGTTTAAAATATAGCAAGTATTTAATATCATTAAACAGTGAATATAAAATACATGATAGTGCGTGCACTCACATGAATTCCTCACCTCTCACCTAATTGTGCACGCCTAACGTACCCGTACCCGTTCTAGTTATTCCAATACCTAACTAGTCCACTCCATAACCTGACATTACTTTACAATTCAAAGTTCAATTCCCGACATCTTAAACATAAACTGAGAGTCTTACTTTTATTACTCAGAATTAGTTATAAGAATTACTAAGAATTTTTCATTTTTAATTCTACTAAAATGTTACAATTATTCACACTCATAACTTAACAAGAGTACATTTAATTTACCAGTATATTAATCTCATCATAAATATACAATAATGGCACCTTTAGGCTAAGCTGCGGTGCACACATACTCTGCTATCGAATCCCGGTACATCACGTACATAAGGACCACGTATTCCGAATCTCTCAGGAACCGTTTCAATAAGCAACAATCACACATAATGGAGGCGAACATAGTTCACATACCCATGGGTCACGTACATACCTACGCTCCCATGGTCAGCTGACTTATTAACTCACCAATAAGTCATTCTCTGACCTATGTCCTTGAGGTACCAATCTAAATCCCCCCGTAGGCACACAAAGATTAGATGGCCCTGATCGAAAGCCGACCTTCCGTGATATCAAGTATGGTAGGTATGTCATACACATATAAGTCCATATACTTAGAATTCACACATCTTAGATATCTTATAATAATAATAGAAGTATATTTTACATTCCTATACCGTCATTAAATGTTGTACATTTACAAGTCCCCGGATAATATACAATATAAATCGCCAACACTTCTCACGTCGCAAATTCAAGTACTTACAACCTAACCCATAGAAGTCACCAGGTCTTTTATAAAATTCCAAGTTTTAATTCTTAACGTACTCCAATCTCATAAATATACCCACCAATTAATAAGGGAATAATACTACTTAATTAAATAAGCCTACGGAAAGTTCGAAACTAAAAAAATTGGGCCGAGAAAGACTATTCTATAAACTCGTTAGAAGTCACTGAAATCTCGTTCGAACGAGGTCGTTCGAACGACCTGGGTTGGTCTTCTAACGAGATGGCAGAGAATGCCCAGAATTTCCCCAACTTCGTTTTTCCCCATTTTCTCTTCTCTAATTCCATCCTAAGTTCGTACCAATTAAGTTTTAATGTTTTTAAACTACTCTAAGTCACCCTAGGTTACTCCTTAATATATTTTTGGGGTCAAATCTTACTAATCAACATGTAATAACCATAAATCCCCAAATCTTGCCCCAAACCTTATGAACATGAACCCAGAATTTAATTGAATACAAAGACTCCTTATTAATCCGTTTTCAAATCATCAAAATTTATATTTTGGGTATTGAATTCGTCCATAATCATTCTACATGCAATCCCTATCCAAAATTATGAGTTCCATAACCATCCTATTTGGGTTTTCATCAAAACTTTTAAGGTATATAAAGTTTCTACACTAAACATGGAGGAAATATTCATTGAAATTAATGTCATCAAATCACTTGCCTTAGATTTGTTCTTCTGATTTGTTGTTGGTGATTAAAGGCTGAATCTCTCCTCTTTCCGGTCACAAATCCTTCCCAATTGGTGGTGGTGGGTGGTGATTTATTTTGGAACTCCTTGAAACCTCTCCTAACTCCGTTGCCCACTTCTATTATTTTTGGCTGATAATGGCCTTAGTGGCCTCTCTAATAATGTATAATTAACCTCTAAAATTCGTGGGTCTTAACTCCTATATTTTTAAACTTACCAAAATACCCTTCTAGGTTGTCGATTTGGCCTAAAAATGTCCCGGGACCCAAATTAAACCCCCGACTAGTGTTTTCTGACTATTTAGACCCTTCCGGACACATTGGCGCACTCAAAATGACCATTTGGTTCATAAAAATATAATTTACTTTTTAATTTAATTAAATTCATTCCTGACGTGACTGACACGCGCGTCCCAACTTAATTTCCCAAATTTTCGTATTTCTGCCTCGCGACAATTTTAATATTTTCAATACTCGTATATTATCATATATTCTGAGTAATGTTTTATTTTAACATCATAATCAAATACCAATTCACATCTCGCTAGTATTTACCTCCGGATTAATTTCCAAATTAATTCTCATTAAATTCAATTAATCCATTAAATTAAAATCAATAAAATTATGGGGTATTACAAGTTCTAAGTCGCTAAGAGGTCATCACATACCCTCACGTCTCTTAGGACCGTCTATACTATCATTCTCAGATAGCCTGTACCAAGGATTCTATGTTCTAGGGTACAAGTCAATATTCCCCCAATGGGCACACAAAATAAGACTGTCCCGACGTGGAAACCTTCATGATAGAAAGTAGCGCGAGTATGATTCAACACAGATATTCATATAATAAATATACATACACTCATATATATTTACATTATTCAGATGGGTACACCCACTACCCATAACATATTCTAACCATACACGTCACGTAATACCCGAAATTTTACATATAATTAGTTCTTTCTTTTATTTTCTCAATTACGACAAGTTCTCAAGTACTTCTCGACCCTCGAAGTGTAGTTTCATTTTGATAAATATATAAATCAATAGGTGTACTCTCTCTACCCTACTGACCTAAGTCATCTTTAATTCTCACAAGGCCTAATTTAACATGCACACGACCTTCACCCCATTTTATACCCTCGTGACCCCACAGTTAAATCTAATATAAAAATCGTACTATCCGAACCTTGTCTATAACCCTACTGGTCCTTCCCAAGTCCCATCACGGTATTTAAGTTATGTCTAAGGGTACTTATACATTGGGTTTGAATTAATATTAAAAATAAACAAGATTCAAATTCTAGGAAGAGTCGATCGATCGATGGAAATGGTCGATCGATCGACATTCTTGAGTTGATCGATCGATCAAACAGTTATTGGCCCAAATTTTTTGCACATAATGCCTACGTGTTTCTTACCTTTTTAGTCATTAAAACCTCCATTAAAATGTTCCAAACTCCCAACCAAACATCACAAACATTATATAGACATGTATAGATGATTCCTAACATAAAACATTCATTAATTCTCCAAGAATTATCATCAAATGGTTTTAATTTAAGAATATATCATTAAAACCGTAGATTATCTTATTTTCGCAAGAACGCCATTAATCTCAGATTTCTATCTCTACTGGGCCTCAAAATTTCATTGTTAATGTTCTACATTCATCAAGGAAGTTAACTTAACATGATTCCTACCCCATATGTGAATTTAATCTTCCAAACAACATTAAATCTTCATGAAAACATGTAATTATTCATCCAACTCTAACATGGATGTCTTATCAACAAAAGAATAGCAAGATAAATACTTTCCTGGAAATCGAAGGTCTGAGTTGTAGAAGATGATGGGTATAATTCCGCTCCTCATTCCCCGATCTACGTGCTGGTGGTGGAATTTGTGAGAATGGTATAGGGTTGGTGGTTCTGTCCCTTGGAAACCTCCTATCTTCTCCCTTCCATAACCTCTCGGCAACTCAAATGTTTCTAACCCTATAAGGCTCTACTTCCCATCAGATATAACCTCTTAATTTTCGTCATTAATTAAGGCCTAAAATTGGAAATTACCAAAAAGCCCTCCCGGATTGCTAGTAAGGCCTAAAAACGTCCCGAGACCCAAACTAAACTCCCGGGTACACTTTTCTTAATATATCGACCTTTCCGGGCACATTGACGCACTCAAAATGACCATACATGTGACTTAAAATTAATTCACTTTTTATTTCATTAAATTAGCCCCGACACGACTGACACGCGTGTCCCGACTTAATTTCCATAACTATCGTATTTTTTTTCTCACGACAACTTTAATATTTTATAATCATATATTACTTTACTCACCAATTAATATTCAACATAATTATCTCCAATAAATACTAACTCTCATTATGCTAGTAATTATTTAATTAAATTCGAATTAATTATAAATAAATTTTCTCCATTTAAATTAATTAATACCAATCCCATAATTAAAATAAAATACATTAAAAAATATGGGGTATTACAAAAGCCCTATTTACATATCCTGTCAAAGCCAAAAACACAAATTTTTTCTGCCCAAAATAAAAATTTATATCCATAAAACCTCATTTTGAAACAAAAACCTTAAATCAAACAATAAATATATTAGGCGAGTGAGGGACATAGTTCTACTTGTGATGCATCTTCCTGGTTGGAATGGTTGAAGAGTTTGCTAGAGAACAAGTATAATCCTATTTGGAGACCTAAATCAACCTGAAATGTATCATAAGGGAGAGGGACAAAAACAAATGGGATAGAGGTGCAAAAACCCCTTCTAGAAAAATATATAAATAGATTTTAGTGCTGTAAAAAATGAAATGTTAGTAGAACCATAAATTGAAGCTGAAAGAAAAACTGAACTGGAAGTGAAAAAAACATACAATACCCCCCAAAATATGAAGAGATGCGTGATAGAAAACAGGGGTAGTGACCACTGGTGAAGATCGGTAATAGAGAGGGGAGAGGGTGAGAGAGGGTAGTCACCTCCATCTCCACAAACCTTGACAGTTTAAGCTCTTGAAAACACAAATATTGATAATTAATAACAAAATCATAAATCAGATCTCCAAGATTCCTAAACATAAATAAATGAAAAAAAAATAATTGAATCAAAAGGCAAATCACAAAAGGAGAGGACGATGGCAACAAACCCTAGAGATTTCTAGGCTTTCCCCAAAATCGTCCCTCTCTACTACAACTAAGAAAGCATGAAGAAGTGAAATACAACTTTGATTAATATAACACCGAATATATTATAATACTCCTCTCATTGTGATAAAAAATGACCTTCGGCGTTGGTGGGACGTAATGAGAGTCGGCCGCGACAAGAAATTGGTTGTGCTTCTTAGGCCGATAAACAGAGGCAAGATATGGAATAGAGAATGGATGTATTGTGTTTTTTTTCATCAGATCGGTACTGGAGGAAAACACTCCTTTTCAAACCCTAAGTCAATGATTGACCTCCATTACGGATCGATAATGGAGGCAACACAATACCCTCTCAATCTTTTGCTTCTTACCCACTCCCATGGAACGTTAGGTTCGTGGGTTGAGAGTGCCATATGAGAGAGAAAGGGAGTGGGTTTGAAAAGCAGTGTCAGATAGAGAAGAATAAAGATAGGTGTTTGGAATGTATAATACCCAAATTGGTATTTGCTACAAATTTTAATAATGGGGGGAATGAAAAAAGTAAGTACAAAATTCAAAATTTAAAATAATAATGGAAGGGAGTTAATCTCAACCCTCCATTTTGATAAAATATGTAAGGCGATGGCATCAATCCGCACCGTTAAAAATGTGTACATTTTCAAAAACCGTACTATCATATATATATATATATATATATCATCAGTTTAGGTATACACGCAACCTATAATATATATATTATTAGTATATAACTCTCGAGTATCCTACGTATTATCAATTTATCATTATACTTATCATCATATATTCTCGAGTATTTCCCATTACTCGAAGGTTCCTAATTACCCCTTACATTATTTCAGTAGTCATAACATCTCTCTACTACTGGTCTGGTCTTAGGTTCACTCATGCTTTCTGTGACCCATTCTAATTCTCGTGAATTGATTAAATATAAAAGTATGCCCATTAATTCATACCGTATGCTCAATTAGGGAAACCTCAACCCTAGCGCATGCTTACTAAAATTACTATCTCCCTCATTAATGTTCAATAATGTCCCAAAAGTATCCCCATAATTTATTTGTGGATTTAGGGCATAAAATAACAAAATTTGTCAAATCTGGGCAGCCGAATCGATTCGGTGAAGAGGCCGAATCGATGCACTGATAAAATCAATTCACTCTCTGAGTTGAATCGATTCGAAATGCTACAGGTCATCTCATTTGTTTAACTGTTACGATTTTCACCATTTTTAACCCTATAAACCTTCATTATATAGTCCTAAACTCCCAACAAGGTATACCAAACCCTATAAGAACATATCTAAACAATTACTAATGTAACTGAATCATTAAATCATCAAAGGGAATCATTTAAACCGGATTAATCCTACACTTTAATCCCAAAACCCTAAATTATTCTTTCTTTGTTCAAGACCATCAACAAACCCAAATTTCTCCACATTCTCATGTTACTAAATCATCAGATTCGTGTTACATACATGAGTTAATTATATTTATCACGATTTCTACCCAAAAACATGATTTTAATCTCCAATCTAACACCAATGATCACGTATTCATGAAGATATTATATCCTACACAAACATGGATAGTATATATACTCAAATTTTGCAAGATAAACACTTTTGTGGAGTTTGTAGGTCTAATTCATGCAAAAAAAGGTGGAGTTGTCTTCCTCTCCTTTTGATTTTAACTCCATTGGTGGTGGTGCAAAAATGGTGTGGGGAGCCTTGGAATCCTTCACCTTCCTCCTCTAATGGCCTCTCTATATTTTTCTAACTGCTAATCCTAGCACCCTCAAACCACATGCTGACATAACCCTATTAAATTCGTTGGTCCCTTTAATCTAAAAAAGCCCAAAGGCCAAAATACCCTGTCATGGTGCCGGTTTGGCCTAAAAATGTCCCGAGACCCAAACCTAATGCCCGAGTATACTTTTCTGACTATCTCTACCCATCTAGACACAATGGCGTAATCGAAATGACCATTTGGATGATCCATAAATAAATCAAATTTTATTTCATAAATTTAAGTCCCGACAGGACTGACACGCGCGTTCTGTCTAAATTACCGTAACTGTCGTCTTTCTCACTCAAGACAATTATATTGTATTCTTACTAATTTATTACTCGTTCACTAAGTAATACTCAATATAATTCGTAAATATAAATACTAACCCTTGTCTCACTAATTAATCAGAATATAAATATCATTAAAAAAATACAGGGTGTTACATACTTCCACCTAATAATGGAATTTTGTCCCAAAATTCGAAAAAATACATGGTATAAATGACTCTGGATATTTATCGCGCATCTCATCCTCATGCTCCCAAGTAGACTCGTCTGAATTATGGTGCATCCACTGAACATGTACAATTGAAAATACCTTCGACCTTAGCCTCCTATCACTACGGTCTAGAATAGCCTCTCCTCGTATGAAATATCGGGTTGAAATCAATCTCTTCCAAAACAATGTGAGTGTGAGCTAACTCATACCGGAGATATATCCTCAATGAAGAAATGTGGAGTACATCGTTAATCCGATGCAAGTACTCCGACAATTCGACTCTATATGCAACTGGCCTAATTCGCTCGATGATAGAGAATGGCCCCATATACCTTGGTGCCAACTTTTCCTTTTTATCGAACCTCATTAACCCCTTTATAGGAGATACATGTAGTAATACCTGGTCCCCCATATTAAACTTGGGGAAGAATCTCTTGGCATCGACATAACTCTTTCATCTTTCCTGAGCTATCCGTATACGACTCTGAATCAGTTCAACCTTAGCCGAAGTATCCCGAGTCAACTATGGTTCGAGAAGATTATTGTCCCCCACCTCTAACCAATAAGTGGACGAATGCTAAGGTCTACCGTACAACGCCTCAGATGGTGCCATGCCAACTATAAACTGATAGAAGTTATTATATGAAAATTCCACTAGTGGAAGATACTGCTCCTAACCTCCGCTAAATTTAAGGATACACATCCGCAACATATCTTCTAAGATCTGATTCTCCCTCTCTGTCTGCCCATCCATCTGTGGGTGATAGGCTGTACACAATTGTAACTTTGTACCCATGGCCTCCTGAAAACTCTACTAAAAATGAGACATGAAGATCTTATCCTTATTAGCCGCAATATTGAGTGGCACCCCATGTAGTCTCACTATCTCACCGATGAATATATGGGCATACTGTCCCGTGGTATAATCCGTCAGGACTGGAAAACTTATGCCACATCTCTCACTGGTCTACATCTTAATGCGTCTGCCACCATGTTAGCCTTCCCCGAATGGTATTGGATGTTGAACTGATAATTTTTCACAAATTCCAGCCACCTATGCTGACACAAATTCAACTCTCTCTGTGTGAAAAAATACTATAATTACTTATGATATATGAATAGACGAAACTTCTCCCCTAGAAGGTAATGCCTCAAAATCCGTGGCGCAAATATGACTACCGCTAACTCCAATTCGTGTGTGGGGGTAATTCCTCTCATGAGGCTTAAGCTTGTGTGAAGCATAAGCTATGGCCTGGTCCTCCTGCTATAGCACACCCCAAGTCCCTGTAGGTATGCGCCAATAAAAACAAGATACTCCACTCCCATCCTAGGCGGTGCGAGAACTGGTGATGAAGTCAACTTATCCTTAAGCTCATTAAAATCTAACTAACAAGCATCATCCCAGATAAACGGTACCCCTTTGCGATTCAAGTTGGTCAACAAACTAGCAATCTTTGAAAACCCCCGAATTAATCATCTGTAGTACCGAGCTAACCCCAAGAAACTATACACCTCTGTCAGTGTTGTGGGACGTCCCCACTCCCTCACTGCTGACACTTTAATCGGATCAACTGATATTCCCATATCAAATAAAATATGTCCCAAGAACTATATTCACATTTCTCAAACTTAGCGTACAACTGATTCTCGCGCAATGTCTATAAAACCCTTCGTAGATGCTTCGCATGCTCCTCCTCAGTCGAAGAATAAATCAGGATGTCATCAATAAAGATAATGACAAACTGATCCAAAAACTCCCCGAACACCCTATTCATCAAGTCCATAAACATTGTTGGCAAATTGGTTAGTCCAAATGGCGTACCCAAAACTCATAAGACCCATATCTAGTCAAAAAGGCAGTCTTAGGTATATCTTGCTGCTGGATGTGCAACTGGTGGTACCCTGATCTCAGATATATCTTAGAAAATTAGGCGGCTCCTCTTAATTGGTCGAATAAGTCATTAATTTAGGGAAATGAATATTTATTCTGTATTATAACTTTATTCAACTCCCGGTAATCCACACATAGGCGTAAAAATCCATCTCTCTTCTTCATAAATAGCAATGGGGCACCCAAAGGTGAACTGCTCCTAAGGATAAAACCCTGTCCCAAAAGATGCTCAATATCATCCCGTAGCTCCCTCATTTCCATAGGGGCCATACGATCAGGCGCACGAGATATAGGCCAAGTGCCCGGTGCTAAATCAATGACAAACTCTATCTCTCGGCTAGGTAGAAATCCCGATACCTCTTGAAATATGCCGAAGAACTCACATACAATCGAAATAGAATCTAGGGAGATCACTACCCATTTAGAGGTCTCCTCCTCTATATAGTATAAGTGAGTCAACGATCCACCTTCGAGATGGGTCATCACCACTAAAAATATCTCCTGGCCTGAAATCACTAACAAAATACTCCTACTGTAACAATCAATCATGGAACTATACGTTGCTAGACAATCCATGCCAATAATGGTATCGTAATTTGACATATCTAACACAAGCATATCAGTGGGTCTCCCAATGTCTATACTCACGCCTCGACAAATAAAGAAGATAAGTGCCCCGCTACTCAATGGTGAGTCTGTGCACGTGACTGTACTATCGGCCATGTCTAACAACCCTGTGGCTCATGCAAATCTAGTGGTTATAAACGAGTGTGAAGCCCTACTGTCAAATAAGATATGCCTCGAAGTCCCATGTATAAGAAATGTACCCTCAACTGTGGGTGGTGCCTGTAAAACTGAGGCCTAATGGACGTTGTACACACGTCCATACGGTAACTGTACCTGCTGTGCTGGGGTTGCAGTGATGACTGGTACGAGAAGTAGTGCCGATGCTGGAAGGGTGGAAGGAAAAATATACCTCTGGGTCTACAGGCGAGCACCCTACTGCTGCGGAACCCTGCCCCTATCAGGGTAATCCTGACGTTTGTGGCCATTCTTGCCACATGTGAAGCATCTACCAGTGAAATCTCCCCCTGTCAAGCCCTAATGGCCGATACCACCTCTCCCTTAGCCCTGCAGGCCCTATTGAAAATGTTGTTGGCCATGATGGCCTTGCCTGAATCCACCTTGCCCCTTCCTAAAATCACCTGATAAAAAATGCTCAGTAGAATCCCCCTGCTAGGAACCCTGCTCACCCTGTCTCGTCTGAGTCCGAGTCAATTGTGCCCCACTAGAACTTCCACCACTTGTCCTGCCATGCTAGCCGAACACTTTTGTCTTCTTTATTCGTTTCACTTTGAAGTTGTGATCTTGACAATGCAGTAAAGTAGCATTCACAACATCCGTATACGTCTTAAGAGAGGGATTACCCAATAAATGCTGTCAGATTATCCAGCTAAGAACATCAACCAAGAGTTGTACCCTCTTCTTCCCTGGGCTCACCTCATCTGGTACAAAATTTGCCAATCAAGTAAATTTCTCATCATATTCGGCCACTGTCCTTCCTTCTTGTGGGATGTCTAATGACTTTTGCCTCGTCTCTGTCAGAATAACATATGAAAAGTACTTGCAATCGAACTGCTCCCTGAACTCCTGAATATGCATGCTGGTAACAAAATCCCACCACTGCAAGGATGCCCCCACTAGCTTAAAAGTAACTAGTATCTATCTGTACGTATCATTACACTTGTACATCTATACATGTCATTGAATGTCCTTCTTCCATTGGCAAACGATAATGACATCTAAGCTTCCCTGAAACTCGGGAGGATGAGCCTTCTGAAAGGCATCCCTGACTCTCTCCCAGGCAGAAAGAAATGAGTTTGTCTGGTCTGGAGCCATAACCTGCGGCTGAGGTGGCACTTGTGGTGCCTACTGAGCAAATGTGGTCAAACTTACATTAATCGCCTATGCAACAATATCGGCGACCTCAACAACGTTCATGGTACACTATTCCTGAGCTGTTGCGACTCGAGATGTTCATCTTTGGTGGCTCGTGGTGCACGTTTGGGTGGCATCTGAAATTAAAGGGAATTTCTATAAGTCCAAAGTTTAATATATCTCAAAATATCTGAAGACATAAATGCGTAATCATGAATGCAACCATCCTAATAATAAGGCTCTATATCAAAGAATTATTTTCTAGAAATGTGACAAGTTCGTACAGATCCTAAGGACACCAGAATCTGATGCTCTGATGCCATCTATGACACCTCACTTATTCTAATACAGGGTGATCAGTCCATTATTAAATTTAATAGGAATCATCAACGGTTTCATTCTTAGCATCAATTTTGAAACATAGTTATGTTACTAATACCCTAATGGCCCGGTGTCAGAATTTTAATCTTTTTATTAACATGAATTAATATAAACTACGAAACCACATTTACCATTCCAGTAAATAACATAATAAATGATAAAGCAACCAACTAAATATATGAGATGGAGTAAATACTCCATAATGAAGTCCACATACAATAGTCCATAATAAAAACCAAATCTAATAACTAAAAATAAAAGGGAAATGCAGTAGATCTGAAATAACCACTAACTAAATATGGGTGACATGCCCGACTTAGATAATTGACTGATGAAAATGAACTGATAAAAGTGGATGCATCTGCTACCAAGCTCCTGCAATGCCCACAGCAGTTGCAGCACGTCAAATAAGAATGGACTCCTAATCTTGGCATCCCCGTAGCTGGGCACATAAAAGTTTTTTATAAAAAAATAGATTTGAAATCGGTCAGAGTCCAAGAACATTTGAAAAATATTTACAAGTATTTAAAATGCAGTAAGAGCAATGTTGTATACATGTTAACTTTACGTGCCCTCGCTTGAGATCCTCACCTCTGAACTATTATGAACGCCTAACGTATTCTCCTAAATCAACCTAGTTATGCTTCCCCACCTAACTAGTTTGAACTAAGCCTCTCCCTGCCAAATAATTCGTTGTGCCCACCCATATTGTCTTTACAATACGTTACCAAATTTTCAAACCCGTTTAGCTATAAAAATTACCAAGTAAGTTCTAAGTTTCCACATACTTAATTTACTTTAGATATCGTTTTCTATCTTATCTACTAATGCACACACAGTAGAATAAATCACACGTATATATGTATACACCACACTTGTATTATATACGAATACAACATCCCTGGGTGAAGACCCGCGATGCATGCATACTCTACTATGAGTCCTCGTACGCCACGTACTAAGTAAAGGACTTTCGATTTAGAATCATTCTCGAACCATATATTTATGATTCATAAAATTTGGAGGAAGATTTTGGGCTACGCAAACACTTGACGCACCCAAATGACCGGTCACACTATCATACACAAAAGTAGTTCTCAACCCTAAGTTCTATGTTCTGAGGCACATGTCTAAAATCCCTCCAAATGGCTCATTAGGATAAGACTGTCCACGATGCGAAACCTTCCGTGATAACAGGCAACGTAGGTATGTTCACACACATAGGAAGTCACACAATAGGTATTATATATATATATATATATATATATATATATATATATATCATTAGTGTATAACTCTCGAGTATCCTATGTATTATCACTTTGCCATTATACTTCTCATCGTATATTCCTGAGTATTTCCCACTACTCAAAGGGTCATAATTACCCTTTACATCATTTCAGTAGTCATAACATCTCTCTACTATTAGTCTGGTCTTAGGTTCACTCATGTTTTTCGTAACACATTCTATTTCTCGTGAATTCATTAAATATCAAAGTATTCCCATTAGATCCTTCCGTTTGCTCAATTGGGGAAACCTTAACCCTATTGTATGATTACTGAAATTACTATATCCATCATTAACGTTTAATAATGTCCCAAAAGTCTCCCCGTAATTTATTTGTGGATTTAGGCCACAAAATAACAAACTTGGTCAAATCTGGGCAGCCAAATCGATTCGGTGAAGAGGCCAAATTAATTTAGTGAAGGGGCCGAATCAATTAGCTCTCTGAGCCAAATCGATTCGAAACGCTACAAGTCGTCTCCTTTGTTTAACGGTTATGATTTTCACCATTTTTAACCCTTTAAACCTTCATTATACAGTCCCAAACTCCCAACCAAGTATACCAAACCCTATAAGAATAAATTTAAATGATTTCTAACGTAACTGAATCATTAAATCATCAAGGGGAATCATTTAAACTGGATTAATCCTACACTTTGATCCCCAAACCTTAAATTATTCTTTCTTTGTTAGAAAAACATCAACAAACATAGATTTCTCCACACTCTCATGTTACTAAATTATTAGATTCGTGTTACATACATGAGTGAAATATATTTATTATGATTTCTACCCAAGAACATGCATTTATTCTCCAACCTAACGCCAATGACCATTTATTCGTGAAGATATTAAATCCTACACTAACATGGATAGTATATATACTCAAATTTTGCAAGATAAACACTTTCCTGTAGTTTGTAGGTCTGATTCGTGCAAAAAAAGGGTGGAGTTGTCTTCTTCTCCTTCTAATTTAAACTCCGATGGTGGTGGTGGTGGTGCAAAAGTGGTGTGGGGAGCCTTGGAATCCTTCACCTTCCTCCTCTAATGGCCTATTCCTATTTTTCTAACTTCTAACCCTAGCACCCTCAACCCACATGTTGATATAACCCTATTAAATTTGTTGGTCCCTTTACTCTAAAAAGTTAAAAGACCAAAATACCCTTTTGAAGTGCCGAGTTGGCCTAAAAATATCTCGGGACCTAATCCTAAAGCCCAAGTACACTTTTCTGACTCTCTCGTCCCTTACGGACACACTGGCATACTTGAAATGACCATTTAGATGACTAATAAATAAATCACATTTTATTTCATAAATTTGTGTCTCGACATGATTGACACGCGCGTCCTGACTAAATTACCGTAACTGTCTTCTTTCTCACTCAAGATAATCATATTTCATTTTTACTAATTTATTACTCATGCACTAAGTAATACTCAATGATCTGAAAATGGATTAATAAGGAGTCTTTTTATGAAATTAAATTATGGGTTCAAGTTCATTGGGTTTGGAACAAGAATTGGGGATTTATGATTTTGGCATGCTAATTTGTAAGATTTGACCCCAAAAGCATGTTTAGGAATGATCTAGGGTGACTAAAAATGGTCTACCAGCATTCAAACGTAGTTGGATTTAGAGAAAAGGAGAATAAAGAAAAAAATGAGTTTGGGATTTTCTGGGCGTATTTTGCCATCTCGTTAGAAGACCTGCCCAGGTCGTTCGGACGAGCTTCTAATGAGATGACAGTATCCCTTCTAACGAGTTGGTAGTTCATTCAAAGCCTTTCGTTCGAACGACACTCGTTCGAACGACCTCCTTCGAACGAGACTTCTAACGAGTTGACAGAATGGCCTTTTAGGCCTGATTTTTATTTCAAATGTCCCGTAGACTTATTTAATAGAGTAATCACCTTCCCTTATTGACTAGTAGGTATAGTTGTGAGATTGGAGTACGTTGAGGAGTAAAAATTAGATTCTTGTAGTAAACCGGAGGACATTTGTGGATTAGGAAACGAGTACCTAATTACGACGTGAGAAGAATTGATAACCTTAATGTACATAAACCGGGGACTTGTAAGCGTATAACACTAAATGATGGTATAAGAACGAGAAGTATACCTATATTAATATTCTGAGATATCTAAGATGTGCGAATGCTTAGTATATGTAGTTATCTGTGTATAACATAACTACCATACTTTCTATCATGGGAGGTCGGCGTCGATCAGGGCCATCTAATCTTTGTGTGCCTACGGGGGGGATTTAGATTTGGTACCTCAAGAGCATAGGTCAGAGAAAGACTTATTGAGAAGTTAATAAGTCTGCTGATCATGGGAGCGTAGGTATGTGCGTGACCCATGTGATGTGAACTATGTTCGCCTCCATTATGTGTGATTGTTGCTATTTGAGAACGATTCCTGATAGATTCGAAATGCGTGGTCCTTATGTACGTGATGTACCGGGATTGGATAGCAGAGTATGTGTGCATCGCAGCTTAGTCTCGGGGTGCTAGTATTGTATATTGATGATGAGAATAATATACTGTTATAAATAATAACAACGTTTTGTAAAGATAAAATGGAAGATCTCTAGTAATTAGTATTACTAATATGGGAAACTGTGAAGAAAAGTAAAACTCTATGTTTAAATGAAGATGCCGGAATTAAATTATGAATCGTATAGTAATGTTAGATTTTGTATTGGACTAGTTTGATATGGGAATAACTAGAATGGGTACGAGTACGATAGGAGTGCACAATTAGTTGAGAGGTGAGGAACTCATGTGAGTGCACACACTAGCATGTACTTTATATTCACTGTTTAATGATATTAAACACTTGCTATTTTTAAACTGTTTTCACAATCGGGCTTTGACCCGTTTGCTTTCAAATCTATTTTGTAAAAACCTTTTTAGGTGTCCAGCCACAAGGACACCAAGCATAGGAGTTCTATTCCAGTGACGTGCTGTAGTTGCTGTGGAAGTTACAGGACCTCGATAGTAGACGCCTCCACTTTCTATGTTGACTCTATTTAGATTTACTCATCTGTAAGGCATGTCGCCCCAATTCTTTTAGAGACATCTCATTTACTCAGTTTTTATTTCATATTTTGGGTTGTAATTAAATTAATGGTTCAGGCATGTATTTGTTACTTCAGTATTTGGATTGTTGTGAGGTGTATTCCTCCAGATTTAGTTTATTACATCGTTATTTATTTGCGACTGTGATGTGGTTGTGATATCAGTATTTCATAATTTAAATGGATGTTATGTTAATTGGATTTAATTCAAAGTTGACAACTCACTTTTTAAATATTAGGTGGCTAGTAATTATAAAAATGTTTTCGACAGTGATGCTATGAACTGAACCAACTTGGCATTTTGTATTAATTTGAATAAAGGAGTAGCTACCCGGTAGTCGGGGTGTCACAGGTGGTATCAGAGCATCAGGTTCTAGTGTCCTTAGGATCTGTACGGCTTGTTATGTTTTCTCTGAGCTTTCTTTGATGTAGAGACCTATATTTTAGGATTGTTGTATTCTTTTGTATATGCTTCGCTCTTTAGCTATTTTGAGATAATAACTGCGAACTCATAAGACTTTACTCTCATTTTATATGCCTCCATAACGTGCACAGCGAGTTCCTAGGGATGCTCAGCCCGAGCCACAGCCTGCACCAGTCCAGGGCACCATGAACGCCGCAGAGGTTGCTGCTATTGTAGCCCAAGCGGTAAATGCTTCCCTCGCAGTTGTATAGCAGGCACCACCCCAGGCTCCAGCAGTAGCGCCAGTTCAGGCTCATGCATTCCCGTCTGCTTGGGAACGTGTTCGGGATGCTTTTCAGAAAGCACACCCTCCGGAGTTTGCAGGTAGCTCCGATGTTGTTGTGTCCAACCAGTGGAAGAAGGACATTTAGAGACATTTGAGGATGTATGAGTGCACGGAGGTACATAATAGATACTGGCCACTTTTAAGCTAGTAGGATCAGCGTTGTAGTGGTGGGAGTCCATTACCACCCCGGAGGAGAGAGATGCCCTTTATATACAGGAGTTCTGGGTGCGATTCGATCGCAAATATTTTTCATCAGCTGTTCACACTGAAATGAGGAGGAAGTTAATGAACCTCAAGCAGGAGAGAAGGACCGTGGCCGAGTATGAGGCCGACTTCACTAATCTCTTGAACATTGTTCCCGATGAGATTTCGACTGAGGAGAAGAAGATTCAGAAGTTCATGGACGGATTGACTTGGAGGATCCGACAACACTTATTGGGAAATCTCTCGTTGGCCACTTATTCTGATGTGGTTAACGCAACACTGCTTCACTTTCAGGATCACCGCTTTCACATGTCTGAGATTAAGAGATCAGGAGAGTCCAGCTATTAGGGCAGGACAGGGGGAAATGGTGCCAACGAGGCACAATCTGCTCAGGGTCAGCATAGGCAGGAAGATCAGGTTTCCCAGCAAGGGGATTTTAAGAGGTTCAGATCTGGGGGATTCAGAAATGGACAAGGAGGTTTTCGTCATGGCCATCAGGGTCAGCAGGGCCAGCAGCGGCAGTTTCAGCAGGGCCAGCACGTCCAGGGGAGGAATGGCAATGGCCACCAGGGCCGTGGGCAGCAGGGTCAGAGAGGGAGGAACTTTCCGGGAAAATGTTTCATTTGTGGCAAGATTGGCCACAAGCGCCAGGAGTGTCCTGATAGGGGCAGGGCACCACAGCAGCAGCAGTAGGGTGCTCGACAGGAGCCTCAGAGACCTATGTTTCTCGCCGCCCTCCCAGCAGTACCACAGATGCTAGCTTTGCCACCCATCCCAGCTGTCCCAGTCCAGTAGGGACAACTTCAGTACGGGCGAGTTTATCAACTCCAGCATGCCGCAGTCCCACATGGTCCACATGCTATTGAGGGTATGTTCTCTATTCAGGGGACTATGGGGCGTATTTTATTTGATTCGAGGGCCACACATTGTTTCATTGTCACGAGATTTGCACGCACTTTGGGGTTATTAGACACTGTAGAGAGCACGGTTACCTGCGTAGATTCACCGTTGAGTAGGGGTTTCGTGATTTCTCTTATTTGTAGAGGTGTGGGTATAGATATAGGGAGATTTACCCGCTGATATGCTAGTATTAGAGATGACTGAGTACGATGCGATTGTTGGTATGGATTGGCTAGTTGCGTTCCGAGCTATGATTGATTGTTTCAGTAGGAGTATTATTTTTGCCATTCCCGAACAGGAGATATTTTTAGTGGTGATGCCTCGCCCTGAGGGAGGATCGTCCACTCACATCTACTATATAGAGGAGGAGACCTCTAAGGAAGTGGTGATACCACTTGATTCGATTCCAGTCGTTACAGAGTTTGCTGATGTATTTCAAGATATACCTGGATTACCCCTAGTAGGGAGATAGATTTTGTTATTGATTTGACACCGAACACTCGGCCCATTGACCGCGCACCTTACCGTATGGCTCCAGCGGAGATGAGAGAGCTAAGAGATAAGATAGAGCAGTTGTTGGGTCAGGGGTTTATCCGAAGGAGTACTTCGCCGTGGGGTGCCCTTGTGTTGTTCATAAAGAAGAGGGATGGATCGTTGAGATTATGTGTAGATTACCGGGAGTTGAATAAAGTCACGATACGGAATAAGTTTCCGTTGCCCCAAATCGATGACTTATTTGACTAGTTGAGAGGAGCTTGCTTCTTCTCAAAGATTGATTTGCGATCGGGATACCATCAGTTGTGCATCAGGGAACATGACGTCTTGAAGACTGCTTTCTTGATGAGGTATGGTTCCTACGAATTTCGGGTTATGCCTTTTGGCTTGACCAACGCTCCAGTCGTGTTTATAGACTTGATGAATAGGGTGTTTAGAGAGTTCCTAGACCAGTTCGTCATCGTCTTTATTGATGACATCCTGGTTTACTCCCAGACAGAAGAGGAGCACGCCGAGCATTTGAGGCAGGTTTTGCAGATGCTGCGTCAGAATGAGCTATATGCAAAGTACGAGAAATGTGGATTTTGGCTGAAGGAGGTTCAGTTTTTGGGGCATATCATTTCAGACCGGGGAATATCTGTTGATCCGGGGAAGGTATTCGCGGTGAGGGAGTGGGGACAGCCCACGACACCGACTGAGATGCGTAGTTTCTTGGGCTTAGTAGTGTACTACAGGAGGTTTATTCGGGGTTTCTCAAAGATAGCGGGTCCTTTGACACATCTGACCCCCAAAGGTGTGCCATTAATCTGGAGCGATGCCTGTTAGTTGGCATTTGATGAGTTGAAGGACAAATTGACCTCAACACCTGTGTTAGTATTTCCCAGATCGGGAGTTGAGTATTTAGTCTACATCGATGCATCCTTACAAGGGCTTGGAGGTGTGCTATAACAGGAGAGTCAGGCAATAGCTTATGATTCCCGTAAGCTTAAGCCTCACGAGAGGAATTACCCCACACACGACTTGGAGTTAGCGGCAGTCGTATTCGCTCTTAGAATTTGGAGACACTGTATCCTGGGGGAGAAATTTTGGTTGTTCACAGACCACAAGTCTCTACAATACCTCTTCACGCAGAAGGAGCTGAATATGCGTCAACGTTGGTGGCTTGAGTTTGTGAAGGATTATCAGTTCGATATCCAGTATCACCCAGGGAAAGCTAACGTGGTAGCAGACGCGTTGAGCCGTAGGCCAATAGATGAGGTGGCCGAGGTGTGAAAAGCTAAGTGGAAGGAGTTGGGACACCAAGATGCAGTGCCCGATCGTTCATGTCTGTGATGACTATTACACCTCAGATTGTTACGAGAGTGGTAAAGGCCCAGGCAAACGACTCGTCCTGTCAAGAGCAGATAGTTCGATTACTAGTCGAGGGAGTCGAGTCCTATACCGTTAGTTCAGACGAGGGATTACGTTCAATGGGAGACTGGTTGTTCCGGGAGGGGAAGACTTGCGACACGAGGTAATGACAGAGTCGCATGGCTCACGGTTCGCGGTACACCCTGGTGGGGATAAAATGTACCAAGACATGAGATGACAGTACTGGTGCAGCGGGGTAAAGAGAGATATTGCCGTGTTTGTTTCTAAATGCGCCACTTGTCAGCTAGTAAAGGTGGACCATCAGAAACCGACAGGACTTCTATAGCCGTTAGAGGTTCCGATGTGGATATGGGAGAGCATATCTATGGTTTTTATCACGGGGTTACCTACGTCACAGAGGGGTCACGACTCCATATGGGTAATTGTGGACCGGTTGACCAAAGTTGCCCATTTTCTACCCGTAAGGACAGATTACACTACGGGACAGTATGCCCAGATTTTCATTGCAGAGGTAGTTAGACTTCACGGGGTGCCTCTAAATATCGTGTCTGACCGAGACAAGATATTTGTTTCATGATTTTGGGAGAGTTTCCAGGAGGCCATGGGTACAGAGTTGCGGCTGAGTACGGCATATCACCCGCAGACTGATGGGCAAACAGAGCAGACAAATCAGATGTTGGAGGACATGTTGCGTATGTGCATCCTAGATTTTGGAGGTGGTTGGGAACATTACCTTCCACTGGTGGAGTTTGCTTATAATAACTCCTACCAGTTCACCATTGGCATGCCTCCATTTGAGGCGTTGTATGGTAGACCTTGTCGTTCCCCAGCATGTTGGTTAGAGGTGGGGGATAACAAACTCCTTGGGCCAGAAGTGATTCAGGACACTTCGGCAAGGATAGAGATGATACGGAGCAGTATTCGGGTAGCTCAGGACCGGCAGAAGAGCTATGTTGATGCCAAGAGGTTCTTCAGAGAATTCAAGGTGGGGGACCAGGTGTTACTCAGAGTATCTTCTATGAAGGGGATTATGCGTTTTGGGAAGAAGGGGAAACTGGCACCAAGATATGTGGGGCCATTTCCTATTATTGAGAGGATTGGGCCAGTTGAGTATAGACTTGGGTTACCGGAGCACTTGCATAGGATTCATGATGTGTTCCATATTTCCTTACTAAGGAAATATCTTAGGGAGGATTTGGCCCATACTCACATTGCTTTAGAGGACATCGATCTTCAGCCTGATAGTTCCTACGAGGAGGGGCCGATTGCTACTTTGGACCAAAGCGAGCGAAAACTGAGGTAAAAGATAGTACCACTAGTACGTGTTTAGTGGCGGCATCATAATGCCAAGGAGTCCACATGGGAGCACGAGGATGAGATGCGCGAGCGTTATCCAGAGTTATTTTTACCAGGTACTCTTTAATTCTGAATTTTGGGATGAAATTCTGTTATTAGGGGGGAAGTATGTAATACCCCGTAATTTTATTGATTTTTTTATTTATTTAAGGGATTGATTAAATTAAATGAGAATTAATTGGGAATTAATCCGGATATAAATACTAGCGAGATGTGAGTTAGTATTTGATTATGATATTAAAATTGAATATTTCATTAGTATTGAAAGTATTTAAATTGTCAAGAGGCAAAAATGCGACTAGTTGGGAAACTTAGTTGGGACGCGCGTGTCAGTCGCGTCAGGAACGAAATTATTTAAATTAAAAAATAAATTATATTTTATCAATCGAATGGTCATTTTGAGTGTGCCAACGTGTCCAGAAGGGTCGAAATAGTCAGAAAATACAAGCCGGGGGTTTAGTTTGGGTCCCGGGGCACTTTTAGGCCAAACCGACTACCTAGAGGGGTATTTTAGTAATTTTAAAAATATGGGAATTAAAACCCACGAATTTTAGGGTTAAATAATATATTACTAATGAACCCATTAAGTCCATTATCAGCATTAGGTAAGTTAGTGGGATACGGGAGTTAAAGGGGGAGTTTGAAGAGGTTCCAAAAGAAACCTCCAACCACCATCACTATCCTTGGGAAAATTCTGTAGACAAAAGGGAGAAATCAACCTTCGTTCACCAACATCAATTCAGAAGAAACAAATCTAAGGCAAGTGTTTTGATGTCGTTATTTGCAATGAATATTTCCTCCATGTGTAGTGTAGAAAACTGTTTATGTCTTGGAAATATTGATGAAGAACACCCAATGAAATTATTGTGAAACTTGTGGTTTTGGGTAGGAATTTACATGTAGATGATTATGGACGAATTTAATATACAAAACATAACTTTTGATGATCTGAAAACGAATTAATAAGGAGTCTTTTTATGAAATTAAATTCTGGGTTCAAGTTCATAGGGTTTGGAACAAGAATTGGGGATTTATGATTTTGGCATGTTAATTTGTAAGATTTGACCCCAAAAGCCTGCTTAGGAATGATCTAGAGTAACTAAAAATGGTCTACCAGCATTAAAACGTAGTTGGATTTAGAGAAGAGGAGAATAAATAAAAAAACGAGTTTGGGATTTTCTGGGCGTATTCTGCCATCTCGTTAGAAGACCGGCCCAGGTCGTTTGAACGACCTCATTCGAACGAGCTTCTAACGAGATAACAGTATCCCTTCTAACGAGTTGGTAGTTCGTTCGAAGCCTTTCGTTCGAACGACACTCGTTCGAATGACCTCGTTCGAATGAGACTTCTAACGAGTTGACAGAATGGCGTTTTAGGCCTGATTTTTATTTCAAATGTCCTGTAGACTTATTTAATGGAGTAATCACCTTCCCTTATTGACTAGTGAGTATAGTTGTGAGATTGGAGTACGTTGAGGAGTAAAAATTAGATTCTTGTAGTAAATCGGAGGACATTTGTGGATTAGGAAACGAGTACCTAATTACGACGTGAGAAGAATTAACAACCTTAATGTACATAAACCGGGGACTTGTAAGCGTATAACATTAAATGATGGTATAAGAACGAGAAGTATACCTCTATTAATATTTTGAAATATCTAAGATGTGAGAATGCTTAGTATATGTAGTTATCTGTGTATAACATACCTACCATACTTGCTATCATGGGAGGTCGGCGTTCGATCAGGGCCATCTAATATTTGTGTGCCTACGGGGGGGATTTAGATTTGGTACCTCAAGAGCATAGGTCAGAGAAAGACTTATTGAGAAGTTAATAAGTCTGCTGATCATGGGAGCGTAGGTATGTGCGTGACCCATGTGATGTGAACTATGTTCGCCTCCATTATGTGTGATTGTTTCTATTTGAGAACGATTCTTGAGAGATTCAGAATGCGTGGTCCTTATGTACGTGATGTACCGGGATTGGATAGCAGAGTATGTGTGCACCGCAGCTTAGTGTCGGGGTGATAGTATTGTATATTGATGATGAGAATAATATACTGTTAATTGAAATGAACTGTCATGTATAAATGTGAGTATAAATAATAGCAATATTTTGTAAAGATAAAATGAAAGATCTCTAGTAATTAGTATTACTAATATGGGAAACTGTGAAGAAAAGTAAAACTCTCTGTTTAAATGAAGATGCCGGAATTAAATTTTGAATCGTATAGTAATGTTAGATTTTATATTGGACTAGTTAGATATGGGAATAACTAGAATGGGTACGGGTACGATAGGAGTGCACAATTAGTTGAGAGGTGAGGAACTCATGTGAGTGCACACACTAGCATGTACTTTATATTCACTGTTTAATGATATTAAGCACTTGCTATTTTTAAACTGTTTTCACAATCGGGCTCTGACCCGTTTGCTTTCAAATCTATTTTTGTAAAAATCTTTTTAGGTGCCCAACCACAAGGACACCAAGCATATGAGTTCTATTCCAGTGACGTGCTATAGCTGCTGTGGAAGTTACAGGACCTTGATAGTAGACGCCTCCTCTTTCTATGTTGAGTCTATTTCAGATTTACTCATCTGTAGGGCATGTCGCCTCATTTATTTTAGAGACATCTCATTTACTTAGTTTTTATTTCATATTTTGGGTTGTAATTAAATTAGTGGTTCAGGCATGTATTTGTTACTTCAGTATTTGGATTGTTGCGAGGTGTATTCCTCCAGATTTAGTTTATTACATCGTTATTTATTTGCGACTGTGATGTGGTTGTGATATCAGTATTTCATAATTTAAATGGATGTTATGTTAATTCGATTTAATTCAAAATTGACAACTCACTTTTTAAATATTAGGTGGCTAGTAATTATAAAAATGTTTTCGACAGTGATGCTATGAACTGAACCAACTTGGCATTTTGTATTAATTTGAATAAAGGAGTAGCTACCCGGTATTTAATTAGTCGGGGTGTCACACAAAATTGCACGATTCAACCTACTTTAATGATAGGCATGTTGGTACTTTGGAACATAAATCATTGTATCAGAACTTTTGGAAGAAATGCAGGCCATTTGTAATCCAATATTTTAATTACTAGTGAATGAAACATTTTGTTTTTATTGTCATTGATTTATTGCCTGGCTTCCCATATTATTGGACAATATGTTTGAAAAATATGGCATTGGTTTTTATAATGTGAATATGACTACTTAGATATTTGAGGTGGTAAGACCCCCTTTGAATACTTTATGTATTGGAAATGACTCTTCCGATTTTCTAGACCATTTCCCATATGCTAGATCTTTTGTCCCCGATGGAAGGATTGTTTCCTAGACTAAAGCTTCCTCATTAAGGGTTCTTTGCCTTACTCATCTATTATAATTCACATCTACTTTCTTTTTTTGGAATAAGGTGTAATTGAATATTGCGACCCTCTCTACATATATGTTCTCTATTTCCATATACATAAATTGGTCATATCATAACCCTCAATGAATTAGGTGTAATCTCCTATGCATATCCATATGTTAGGGTGTAAGGAGTTATTCATGTATCTGACCTTTTTGAGGTTCTATATGACCGTAAGACTTGAGGTAATAAATTGTTTCAATCTCTAGGTTTTTTCCATAATTTTGCACAAAGTGTCTTTATTAGTTTATTTATAGCCTTTGTCTACACATTGGATTAGTAATAGTAAGGTTCTCACTTAGTTAAGATTATCTTAAACATAAAAGTAAAATCAATTACCATTTTTGATTAAAAAATGGTTGCATTATTTGAAGTATTGGTCATAGGAATCTCAAACCTACACATAATGTCCTGTTAAAAGTCAACTACTTCATTTTGTGTTACTAACTTAGTTTTCTTGGCTTATACCCATTTAGTGAAATAGTCAGTATTTACTAGGAAGAAGATGTGTAATCTTGAAGATAGGGTTTCTGTTTCCCAATCACATCAATTGCCCATCCTCAAAGATGTGTAATCTTGAAGACGGACCATATTTTTGACATTTTTGGATTCCCGTGGAAAATTATATACAATATTTTAGAATGGATGCCCAGTAGTATCCATGCTTCCTCATCAACCGTCTCATTTTTACGAGTGTACTTAGTGTTCTCCACATAATCCCTTATGAATATGAGCCATGGATGTAAAGACATCCTCATTGCCCGACACTATGAGAACACAAGCATGTGAACATTAAACTAACCCGGGGTGGGTAGGGGGTGAATAGGTTTTCAAAACAAATTTGCCCAATTCTAAATTCAAATTCCAAACAAGTCTTATATCTATGCCATTTTTCAAATTGTAGGTGAAGTGCAAGCACACATACATAATTAACCAATGTAAATTGAAAAGAATTTACATAAATTCACACAACACCAAGTATATGAGGAAAACCCCCAACTTATGGATAGAAATCCCCAGTGTGATCTAGCATATCATTAAACTTGAAAGTTCATTTTATATAATACAACAAGGCAATTCACTCTCGTGCACTCATAAGAAATTACCTATAGATTTTTTTTACTCTCCCCTGTTCGAATGAGAAATCCAATTGAAGATGCATTTCTCAGATACAAAAGTCCACTCTTTGTCCTAGATCCAAACTATTCTCTAACTCTCAATAGCTTGATCACATCCTTTTATATTTTGGAGTGTAGATCATATGGTTCATTACACATTCATATCTAAAAAAGGATATGTGTGTAAAATCCCCTCAAAACATCTCTCAATTTTAGATCTCAAAGTGGATTTCAAAACATCTCATCAACTCTCAAATGAACACTAAATTTGAATTAAAGAGAGAGAATAGTTATTTCTGAATTGAAAAACTCTTAAAAGGATGCATTTTGAAATGAGAGAAAAATGTCGTAACGAAGTGGAGGGAAACAATTATATTTATAGAAAAATTTAACAATTCATCTATGTTATGTGCACGTTTGATTTTTCCTTTCCCCCAGTAAAAAAGTGATGCAACTCCATGATATATAAATCTTAATTTCTCACAAGTATACAGTGGATTGCTTACGAAACTCATAAAATTGAGTTTCAAATTAGAATTTGCAAATTATTGTAAATATGGCAATTATTAACATTATTCGTGAACTCATGTGATGTAGTAAAGATACAAGCTTTCAAATCATCAATGTCAAAATAAAGTCAATGTTTGTCACAATATTTTTGACAAGTTTACTTTGAAAAAACACATTCAACAATTACATCAAACACAAATCATATAAGCAAAAAACTTCAATATATGCAAACTTATAGATTATTCAACATATTAAGCATGGGATTTGACAAAAAAATCACAACCCAAATGAAAATATTTTTGTATACTGATAAGAAAAAAACATAAAGGTATTTACAAACATAAATAAATTCAAACATGAAAATATGTAAATTGAAATGAACCTCACATTTCTAAAAAATCAAGGTCACTCAAAGACCCAAGGTCACATATATTTAAGATAGAATGAATAAGCACTGATAGAAAATCAAGAAAACAAACATGTTTTTGGTTATTTTATGAATATAAATGAAAAATCATGAGAGAAGTAAATCACATATGGATAATAATACTCTCTCAAACAAAACAAACAAACTCAAAATATTTTTGGATTTTTCTCCAAATAAGAGACATGAACAAATAAAAAATGCAACATCTTACAACATATCCCACATTCAACTAAAACTCTCATCTAAACTAGGAATAAGTCTATTCCTAAGAGAATACAAACACAAACACAAGGACCTCAAACAAATTCAACAACCCACACTCATTCAAATAATGAACAAAAATACTCTAAAATGAATACAAGTACAAACCAAACGATTCACATCATCACAACAAACTCACTCTTCAAAGAACATAGCATAGGAGAAGACATGGAACATAAGAATAGAAGAAATTATCCCTAACAAGCACAAAAAAGTCAAGTGCGAGGAAGAACCTCTTCGATATCCATGAGAGACGGGGCAACACTTGAATATCACTCACCCTAGAAGAAAAAACACACATACCATAATCCAAAATGCCTTTCTTTTTTCAAACATCTCTTCAAATAGTATTATTGGGTTTAGAGGGAACCTTGTCACAAACTGAGGTTTAAAATTCAACTGACCTCCTTTTTGAAAACTTTCCTTTTCACAAACTCCACATTCCTCACCAAATTTTCAATTTAATGGTTACGAGGAAGAATACAAGACAAGTTTTTCTGAAAACTGATTCCATGTAATATAGTCTCACTATTTCTATCAAACATGTTTTCATTTTCAAAATTTCAACTACACTCCATTTTTGACTCATTGAATTTTGTCACAAGCACGTTCAAATCAGTTTTCAAGTCATCAATCAAGTCGTGGTCATGTGAATGTGAACCAATGTGAGAATTCCTAAGCATAAAGAAAAAATCATTAAGGTGATCTGTTTTATAACATTGAGTGCACATATAAGGTTCATGGATAACCACTTTAAAATAATATTAAGGAACAATTATTGCCTTCTATTGATTGTTAAACAATTTGTAGAAACACATGTAACACCCCATATTTTTGGATGATTTTAAATAATTATGAGATTTATTATTATTGATGGATTAATCAAATTAAAAAGGTGAGAAATTAATTTGTTAGTTAATTATTCCGGATTAAAATAATTATTAACTAGCGTGCCAAGGGTTAATACTTATTGATGAAAATTATTGAATATTACTGTGTGGTTATGTAATATGGAATTACAAGATTTTATAACTTGTCGTGAATGTGAAACGTGACAGTTTGGTATATTACGTCGGGACGCGCGTGTGAGTCGTGTCGGGATTAATTTAATGAATTAAAGAAGTAAATTATTTTCAAGTAACTCGTATGACCATTTCGAGTGTGCTATTGAGTCCGGAAGGGTCGAGATAGTCAGAATAGTGTACCCGAGGGTTCAGTTTGGGTCCTGGGGCAATTTTAGGCCTAATCGGCGTCCTGGGGGGCGTTTTGGTAAATTTTATTTTTGGGGTTTAATTAATGACGAAAATTAGAGATGGTTAATATCAGTTACATAAAGGAAAAGTTAGGGTATTATGCACAAGCTTCAAGGGAAAGCAACATAGGGTGAGAGAGAACAAGCCCCAAGAGATGAAGGCCAAAAACCCATCGTCTTCCACCACCGTGACCACCTTTGCGTAGATCGGAAGATGAGGAACAAGTATATACCAATTTCATCAGCGGATCAGACCATCAAAATCGAGGCAAGTTTTTATTACTTACTTTCTATTAGCAATAATTGTGCTCATGCCAGTATATGGATCAAATACATGATTTATAATTGAATTGGGTGAATTTAGAGAATTTGATCCATAGATTAAAAGTTATCTTGATGAAGAATTGAATCCCTATGTATGTAGAATAGCAATACCGAAATTATATGTTGTGATTGAGAAACGAATATGAGTTTTAATGGGTCTTAAATTGAAAGTTGAAGAACTAGGGTTTTAATGGTTCAATTTGGGGATTTCATATTTAATTGATGTATTGAAAAAATTCAATGATTCTAGGTTGCTAGAAATCATCTAAGCATGTTAGGAGACCAATTACGTTGCTGTTTTGGTGATTGGGTTGAAGAATTTAGAGGTTTTAGGACTGAATTTTTGAAGAAGATGAACTGTAACAGATGAAAAATGTAACAGGTCTGGTAGGGGTGGATTTTGCTCAATCTCGTTCGAACGAGATTGAGTCTGGTTCGAACGAGAATGCATATCATTCGAACGACATCCATTCTGGTTCGAACGATAGGTTTAAAATCTAGAAAATCCTATTTTAGTCCAATTCGATTTGCACAGTTATTTTGAATGAGGAAAACTACCATTTGACGATTTTAGTATAGTGCAGAATTGCTAGGGGATGTTCATAGAGTCATACCTTATATATTTAAAAAAAGTGAATTAACCGTGGAAATTTTGAGAGAGAGAATAATCGAAATAATAATATTATAAGTAGTAATGAGAGAATACTACGTATGGAAAATATATGTATGGGTTGGGTGAATACCTAATAAATTTTAATAGGATGTGAGAATGCCTATTATATGATTGTATTTGTGTGTATAGTATACCTACGTTGTTTGCTATCGGGAGGAGGTTTCGCGCAGTGGACAGTCTTATCCTGGGTGACCAAATGGGGCGATATTTGACTTGTACCCAGAGAATATGAACTTGGATACGTGTTGTTTGAGACGTAGGATAGATTCGACGGCTGAATGGGAGCGTAGGTATGTGCGTGACCCATTTGGATGGTGAGTATGATTGCCTCCAATATTTGTGTTATGAGATTCATGGTTCTGAGAGACGCCGAACCAATTGTCCATATGTAGCGAGCGATGCACCAAGACATGATAACAGAGTATGCATTGCGATAAGTGGTCTTAACCTAAGGGTGCAGGATTATTGTATTTATATATATGTATATATGTATAGGGATGTTATGACTATATGTGTGTATGTGCTTGTGGATATTTCTACTTTGTGAAGCTAGTAGATATGTAATAATAATAAATGCTTTGCGCCAAGTGGTCGTAACCAAGGGGTGCATGATTAGTATATATATATATATATATATATAGGGATGTTGTGAGAATATATAAAGGAATATACTTGGGGAAAATTTTGCCGTGTGAAATTAGTAGATATAATAATAATGAGAAATAAAATAATTTCAGTGAATAAAAGTTTACCCATTAGAATGGGGAATATAATGGAATTTAGTTTTGAGGGATAAACTATTTTAATAACGTATTGTATGGGTGATACGGGATACTCCTTTGAGATATAGTTAGAACTATAAGGTTATGACCTAGTTGGGAGTGATATAAATAACTAGGTTGGGTTAGATGTACATTAGGCTTGTACAATAGTGGATAGGTGATAATCTCACGTGAGAGTTCGAAACTAACATGCACATAATACTTGATTCATTGTAGTTTTAAATACTTGCTATAATAAATATTTTTAAAATTCGAGCTCTGACCCGTTTCTTGCCATTCTCCTTTCTTTTGCTATATATATATATATATATATATATATATATATATATATATATATATATATTATTTATCAGGTGCCCAGCTACAGGGTTGCCACCAGACTTAGACGCATGGATCATTTGGCAAGTTGCAGCTGTTGTGGAAGCTGTATGTTATTGAGATTAAACGCTTTTATCTTTCCATTCAGTTCTAGTTCAGACATTTCAGTTAGGGCATGTGTTTCCCGCTTCTAGTTTAGTTATTCAGAGATTGTACTTTTCTTAGTAGCATTTCTTCTCTTATTGGATTGAGTAGTATTACACTTTTGGTTTGAGACTTTGAACTGGAATGTTTTATCCAGTCTTATTTAATTCAGTAATTGTTTCCTGTTAAGTATTTATTTTATTCTGGTGGAATGCAGATAGTTTTTGTTATAATAATTAAAAAATTTTAACGGATTGTTTGGGTATAATTAAAATTAAATGTTTTGACACTTAACTTAATTAATTATTAGATGATAAATAAAATAAAATTATTTTCGACACTGATGCTAAGAATGAACCAACCGACCACTTCAGTTTAATTTAATAAAGGATTGATCACCCGGTATTTAATTAGGCGGGGTGTCACAACACATTCTCAAATGACACTATTTGTGCTAAAATGTGAAAATGTAGGATTGACAAGGTCTTTTCAAAATAATGATCTTTGAAAACATCTTGGTCATTTTCTTTACATTCATAACACTTGGATAAACAAATGCATCTTTCCTCAAATTTTCATTTTTCCCATTCATATTCAAAGAAGATTGAACCATTCTTATTGATTCATATTTTGAAAAACTTTTCACTCAGGTTGTTCTAGATTGAACAGAACAAGACATAACATTATCAAATATTAGATCACACTCGTTAATTTGAATTTGATTTATTTACAAATTGAAGTTGCAAGGTTATGTGGATTCGGTTCTAATTTGTCAAATACACTCCGTTAAATAAATTAACAACTCATGATACAAATTATAATTAGGCTAGTAGGTTGATACTTTCCAAATTATAGTCCTGGTTACTAAACTCTACGTGGGCATGTATGATATCAAATACATGAAGAGAAAGTATAATCACAACGTGCCGATGTACGAGGAAAACTCAAAAGGGAAAACCTCGAACGGACAGGCCTAGACAAAATCTACTATGAATATGGTTACAAGAAAACACACAAGACTTACAAACTTGACTCCATAAGAACTGTGATGTCGTCTTTAATACCTCCATTCGAAGTACGTGTAGATCCAACATTTTGCATAACACTCCTGTGTCTCGCTATCCACCGAAAGCTAAGCACCATCTCCTAAAATAGCTCGTGTGGAGGTCCGTCGCACCCAAAATGGGGATGAATTATGAGATGATGAATTTTGGGTTTTTGTTCTTGAAAAATGATCCGAAAGATCACATAAATTGCTGAAGACTTTTTGTAAAGAGCAATGAGGTTTTCTTCAAAAGTTCAAGAACCATCTCTGCAGTTTTCCCCAAGCTCCTCTATAGTTTGAAAGGCGAAAGTCGTGGATAAGGGAATCTGAGATGAAAAACTACATTTTTTCAAAAATAAATCCGCTAATTCGAACGACAGAGCTAACTCGTTCGAACGACATGACAAAATATTGTTTGAGCGAGTCTTCAAATGACAATGCAGGAAAAACCCATTAAGAATCTCGTCTGAAGTCATTTGAATGACTATGTGAGAAAGGTAGTTCGAACGAGATATTAAATGACATTGCAAGTAAATTCATAAAGGAACTCGTCTAAAGTTGTTCGAACAAACTCCTTCAAAAGAACTCGTTTGAACGACCTTCTTAATTTTGGAAAATTAATTTTAACTTTAAAGAGTAAAATATGGTTTAAAAACTTTCACCAGGAAATATGTAACAACTTAAAAATTGTCTCCAACAAAATATAAAATAATCGGGTTATATAACTTTGGGAAAACGAGAAATTGGATGATGAGGTGAAGAATTGTTGCAAGTTGCAATCCCAGATGCTTAAATTCTTCATCAAGTTGAGTAGCATGACACCAAATGACCCCAAATGTATTGTCCATACAAAATAGCTAATACTATAAATTGACTCTATTGAAAATTTCTCCTTACAAATCTCCCCCTTTGGATATTATGGGACAAAATGTTAAAATAAAAATAAAAATCAGAATTTACTAAGCCAGACCGTCAAGTCGATCCTATTGCCCATCCCCAAAACTAAAAAAAAGGACAGACTCGACTCGACCGACAACGAAGCTGCTACTTGAGGCTCTTTGTAGGCAAGAATCTAGAATGTAAATAAATAGCCTATACACATGAAATAGTAAAGATGTAAAACACATGGGGAAACAGAGATGTAAATATACCAAATTACGAACTCCCTGTAAACATGTTTTCCTCCTTTTTTCCCAGAAAAGACAAAGGGATAGAACAAAACCTGCAATGTTAGTGAATATAGAATAACCTCAATATAGATAACATGAAAACACTAACATGAATAAACAACATCCATAGCATAAAAGGAAATTAAAATAATCCAAAACACTGATAGATAAGATGAAGCAAATGATGATTAACATAAATCCATAATAATATCCAAACTGAGCTAAACAATATCCAAATCTAAAAGTATGTAAAGGAAGTGGAGATCTAATATCCGGTACAAATGAAAGTAACAAAAAAATGAAGTATAAATCACTCTCTCACAAGTACACAAAATAAAATAACATCCTAAATAGAAATCACTGTGCTGGATCATTAAGAGTATCATCTGGAGTCTCATCACCAAGAGTAGATTCCGTGCTCGAAGAACCTGCACCACGCCGCATCTCATCACAACGGAGCTCCTCAAAGTGCTACATCATGAGAGAGTCTCTATGTGCCTAATCCCCCTCTATATGGGCCCAGGCATCCTCTGCTAGTTGCCTATCTGTCTAGATAGAGGCAAAAAACTCATGCATCAGAGTGCGGTCCTGATGGAGCTCCTCCTACATTTGCTCAACTTGCACATGCATCAACTTAAGCTCCTCAGACTCTGAAGGGGGATGACGGTGAGAGGTAGAGGGTCGGGACTGAGATGAAATGGATGAGGTGACAGACTTGGATGACTCTGAGTGAGATGGAGTGGGCTAAGATGTATCCTTAGGAAGATGACCACATGAATGACCTATTAATGAACTATCGATGGTCTGATGGTGGGTCATGGGTATATCCAAAGGAACAAGGGGGCAACCAACATCTAAATAGACGTGGGTGATTAGAACTGCAAAAGGCAATGCCTGTTGAATAGGCGCTGAAGTTACATAATAACGGCTCTAAGAACTCCATAAATGTGCTTGAAAAGATCAATAGAAATCCCAATCCTGATAGCATACATCAGACTCAAATGATTCAGTGAAATCTGAGTATGGTTTGCATGTGGAAGGAGGCATGCACAAATAATCCAATTAAGGATCATAAAATTAGACATGAGATTTCTATGATATAAAATGGTAGAACCCGACTGAATCACCTAAAATATAGTCTCTAAAATAAGATCATAGGAAGGTCTAACATCATTATTCCAAGGAAAGGTAGGGTTAGAGACTCATGGTAAATCAATAAGACGGGAAATGGAGTCTACGGTGATAATAACCTCCTTACCATGTACCTTGAAGACTATACCTCTCTCAGATATGAGAATTAAAAAGAAGAACTCTCGAATAAAGCAAGGATAGATAGGTTCGCGAAGATTGAACATGGGATCCCAACCATGGGTGACAATCCAAGTGAAAACAATGGTTTCGGAAAGAGAAACTAGGTTTATAATGTTTTCCCTAACGATTGAACTAGTAGGGAGCCATACTGTGTGGAAGAGTGTGTGATTTGCATGCGTACCCAAACGTAAATGTAGATTTGGAATGGAAATGTCTTCATTCAAAGAACTTTCCTCATCCGAAGGAGCAGTACGCCTAGGTCATCAACTTCTAGCCATAAGGAAGATGAAAGAGATGACTACATCCTACCCAAATACAACCAACCAATCCGCCACAACAGCAAAAACCAACAACAACACAAATCCCATTCTCCATCAGAATAGAAAAAAGATGAATGTATAAAACTAAAAAAAAAAATGAAATTTCATGATTTTGGGCAACAAAAATTTAAAATAAAAACAATGCCAAAAATTCATGAGATGTCATTTAACCGGGGCAAAAAAAACTTTTTATAAAAAAAAATTGTATAAAAAGTATATATAATATAGACATCACCCAAAGAAAAATGTTGAGTTTATATGAAATGGTTCAATCATGAGAAATAAACAACACCAAAGTGTTGCATGTTAAAAAAAATACCCAAAACATATATACTCAAACCAAGGTACTAAATATACTAGAGAAAGGATGAAAAAGAATACCTTAAAATGAAGCTTTAGAATCCCAACAAAACTCTTGGAGATAAGGAAAAGGCTTTAGGAAATGAATATCTTTATATGGGTGAAGTTGGAGATGATGGGTTGAGTATATGGAGAATGTAGGAGACATGCAATGAAGTGATGAGAAATATTAGGGGAGAGAAACCATTCTTGACTAAGAGAGAGGGAAAAATTAGAAAAATGAAACGGCTAAAAAATTGACCCAACCGACTTGTTATAAGCCCGTTCGTTTGAACAATTCTGGGAATCTCATTTGAACGACATACAGATGATCAATCGAACGAAATTCAGGCCAGGATTTGGGGAGAAGGTCATTAGAATCTCGTTTGAATGAGAAATCTAATGAGATTTCAGACCTTTCAAAAGATTTTTTTTGAAAAATAAAGAGTATAAAGGCCCAACAAGGTTAAAACGCCAAAACATTTTGATTTTCAATTGTCCTAGGTAGTGTTGAAATAATCAAACCATGGAAACAGAATGAATGGGTGTAAACAATGCGAGTGAGAACATTGCTTAAGACAACGCACAAGTGCAAGATGCCAAATAATATATCTACACAATATAAACTCACATCAACCTTGTGACAAATAAAGAGATTTCAATTAGAGACTAGACATATAAACAAAATGCCTAGAAGATCGATGATTCTCTGGCCATTAGCGTCACCTTCAAAAGTAATATTATGATTTATTGTGCGAACCCATTGATCTTTAACCTATTTCTCCAATAAAAGAATATAATTTTTGAAATTTACACAATATTTTGCATACAACACATTGACCTTGGAAATTTGCATTTTTTATGCCATTAATTCTCTTAGGCTATTTTTCTTTTTGCAAATGGCAGTTATTCATGCAAAGACAACCTGTCTTTCGCAGTCCGATTCCATTGCTTAACAAAACTTTATCAAATAAATGTTTTTCTATTTTTCTCAATCCAAGCAATGGTTCTTACATGCACAATTATAATGTCTATTGCTTATTATTTTATGTGACAACACTACACCAGAACTGTTGACTTTTCAAGGTCATTTACCATGACAAGTTTGGGGGTAACAACCCAGTTGTCACGAACTTATCACGGTCAAAGTCCGTGACAAATTCATTAGACTTGCCACGATCCTATCATGGTCAAAGACCGTGACAAACCTGTGATAATCCAAAAAAGAATTCATGATCAAAGACCGTGACAATTCTACGTAGCATTTTAAAAAAACTACTGGGAAGTATGGCCACTGCCACTTCCCAACAGTATATTTGTACATGTTATAGCAAAATTGTACCTGTCCAAACAACATATATCCAAATAAAATAGAAATAATATATGAAATCATGGCATATATAATCCATATCCAAATAAAATAGAAATGCAAATATCTAAATAAAAACACAATCAATATCCAAACCAACATGTACCAAAATAAAAAAAATACAAATACAATCCAAAATCCAAATAAAAATATAGAAATAATGTCATGAAGAAGGGTCTTGAGCAGAACGGAGGAGGAAGTAAGGCCACAAGACATATGAATTAAGACACCCCGCAATATGCTGAACGCCGCATTGTTCGCGTAATCACACAGGTGAGTTCTCCTTTCCCTCTACCACATGCGTGACGTGCACTCTTGCCTCAATGTCTTGGAGGGGACGTCCATGAACCATCATACCCGGGAGGAAGTTCAGATCGCTCAAACCCCTTGCTATCAGCTGCCCACAATATATGTCGAGTAGATGCACGCTCGACCAATAGAGTGTTGACATAGGCCGATCGATGGGGGTCACGATGGGAAATGATCGTGCGTATTGGTGATGAAGCAGTGGCATCCTCATCCTCGTCTACCTCTACCACCTTCCCCTTGCCCTTCCCCTTGCCTTGCGCTTGCCTAACTGATGCTTTATGAAAGTGTACATATGTAGGACAGTCGCCTCCAACCTTGATAGCTCATCGTCATGGGTGTCCACCATATTTGCCAACCCACTGTTGCTCATCTACATGACGATGATCCTAGACTTACCCACCCGCGAGCTCACCTCCTAGTCCTCCCCTTACGATCCACCCCGAGCACTTAGTTGAGTGCGTCCGTAGCCAAAGATGCTTTGTCAGCATCAGACTGTGACTCATGCACTTCCTTAGCTTTTCCTTAAAAGACAAAAAGTACACGATTAGTTAATAAAGTAAACAAAAAAATTATAACATAATCAAAAAACTTAATCCTTTATAACTTACAATGGTAGCTGCGATGCTCAGGGCCACCTCCTTATCCTTGCCCTTTTTCATCCGAATTGCCACATAAGCATCGATCCTATATGGCCTACCACCAGGGCCACTCCCCGTGTCCTGAAATAAAATAATACAAAATTAGTAAGTAACAAAAGTAATGCTAAATTAGAATAACTAAAATTAAATAAAAATAAAAATTTACCATCATGTGCTCCACCTCGACGTAAGACGTCCGCCTAGAGTAGTGTACATCCGAATTTTTTTCCTTGATGTCCCTCCCCGATTGCGAGATTCCAATTGTCTCTCATTGGTTTCATTGTCGATAAACGTTTGTCACTGTGCCAATGAGATCGGCTCCTAGGGAGGGACGATGTCATGTAGTCTAATAATGGACTCCCGCGTCTTCCCAAAGTATCGTGCCCGTAAATTCTTCTTCTACGTCTTATACTGATCCCTCAATTGCTCCAACGTGGAATCACAGAGATATGTGGGTAGGCCAAATTGTTCCTATCAAACAAATACAAACCAAAATGAAAGTAAGTGTTACGGTTATAAATATAAATAAAATTATAAATATAAATATATATTTTAAATACACAACCTGTAGTGCGCCTAAGATGTTCAACTTGACATCAATAGGCATGGCCCTCCAATCAGTGTACTCAGGGTCAACAATCGCCTTCAACAACTCTAGCGCTCTAGTTAATAATATCGTCTTATTCTCGACAACGGACCCTAATTTGCCCCATTTTGGGGGGCCTACTCGTCGAGGGGCCCTCATCGCCTCCGCTATCGCACCCTGATGAAGTCATTTTATCCAAAAATTATTATTATTAGTACAAACATGTATATGAACTTTGAATTAATGCTCAAATCCGATAATAACAATACATAGCAATACCAATACCAATTTCAATTTATACCAATACAAATACCAATTTATACCAATACCAATTTTAATTTACCACACGCACACTGCCGCCCCCCCCCCCCCCACCCCACAAACACACTCTCGGGTCGTGGACTTTGAATTAATGCTTAAATTGATTAAAATTCAAATTAACATATTCGCTTGGTTATTACAAGCATTAAAATGATCAAGTACAAATAAATAAAAAACATTAAATTGTCGCCCGAAAATAATAAAGCAATAGAATAATACAACCAACGGTCATTACAAATAATTTGAATACTTATTACAAATCAAAAAAGTGTTTCAAATTCGAGTTATCATAAGAAATGGATTAATATTAGGTTGGTGCAGCCAAGTCATCCACACTACTGTTTAGATGCTTTGGCGCATGTAGGACGATTGACCATGGCTCATTGTTGATATACTCTGAATAAAACACCTGACCTTTTGAAAAGCACAAACAAATGGCTCATCACTCACGTGTTCATTGCTCTTCAACTTGGACAACTCAACCATTATCCAATTGGTGCCATGATTAATTTTACAAGCATTTTGATCCTCAAATCTTACCCAATCACAGTAAAATACAAACTCTTTGAAGTTTACATAGACCAATTCAAATATATTTTAAATGACACCATAGTAAGGCATTTTATCTTTAACGAGGTTTTTATCTTTCACACTTGCTCAGAAGAAAGTAAGAGTCTTGTATGAAATGCCCGAGTTCTGTATATTTGTATTTTCCTCATACACTCTTGAACAGAATACGTAACCATTCAATCGATACTTTTTGTACTCTTATGCCATGAACAAGGTCCAGTGGCTAGACGAGAAAGCCTTGATGTCGCATCACCCGTCTTTAAGAGCTGAGAATATAGATGAATTAATTAGGTTAGTTATAAAGATTTCTTGAAATGTGACATTTAATAACAACCATTTTCATTATAATTACCTCGTGTGACAACTACTGCCTAAATTCACTGTCTAATTGTGCCATTATTTTTCTTCTTTTATTGTTCTCACATGCTTCATATTTTCTGCATAGATCGTGACGAAGCAGATACTAATTTGCATAATAGCCCTCCTAAAATCCTTGTTCTTAGGGAAACAATGCTTAAATAATAGAGGAACCAATTGCATGATTATTGCCAATCGTGGGACTTACACTTATGTAAATCATGGGTAGCATAATTCATAATCGTTTGTAAGTTAGATGAAAAATTAGATGGAACTTTCAAATTATATATTGTGTCTAAATGAACCTTCCTTTCTTCACTCGTCAAAGTAAACTCACCAGGGGGATTATTGTCCTCCCCCTACTATCTTCTTTTAATCATAGTTGTGGCTTAAGTTTCAACGCTTTAAGGTATTTTTGTGCATTTCCTCCATCCTTAGAATGACTCCCCCCAAGGCATGTGCCCACAATATGTTCAATAATGTTCTTCTCTGCGTGCATCAGATCTAATACATGGCGCACCAGATTATTCTTCTAATAAGGCAAGTCAAATAAAATTGACCTCCTAGACCATGCCTTTCTTATCTCAGTTTCATTCCCAGTTGGGGTCTTTTTACGCTTGATATTCTTAAATATAGGATTCTTACTTGTCATATTAGGGCCACGATCAGAAGATTTACTTTCAATTTCTAAGCCTGAAAGTATTCTCGGTCGTAGTCAATGTTCAACCCTGCAATAATGGAATCTTTCTCAAATCTAAAACTATGAGAGGGGGTAAAAACCTCCTATGGCAATGGTATACATTTTTTGAGCTAACGACGAGATGAAGAGATTCAGTATCCTCTCCATAAATAAGACACCCCAAATAACCATGTACTACACAACCGGATAATGTCCCATAAGCTGGAAAATCATTAATTACCCACATCAACATAGCTTTCAGCATAAACACTTATTTTCTAAAATAGTCAAAAGCTTGCACACCCTCTTCCCACAACTCATTCAATTCTACTATCAAAGGAGCCAGGTAGACATCGATGTCCTCACTTGGTGCCTTAGACCCAGGGATCAACAAATACAGCATCAAAAATTTAGGTCTCATACACTATGAAGGAGGGAGGTTGAGTGGGGCTAGAATCACTGGTCATATACTCTGATTGGCCTTTAGATCTCTAAATGGGTTGAAACCATCCGTTGATATTGCCAAACGAATGTTACACTGCTCTCGAGAAAAATTGAGATACTCAAAATTCATCCTCTTCCAAGGTGTAGAATCAATAGGATGGCGCATGAGATTTTCCCCTGCATCTGCCCTAGCATGCCAAGTCATTGCCTCCGCTATCCATAGATTGGATAGTGTGCAGTCATACGCACAAGCATGAATTGATTTATACTTCATTCCTAAACCTTTCAAACTGTTCTTCATAGTAGGATAGCTGTTTGGAAGCGTATTCTTCTTGGGTATCAGGCCTTTCACCTAATTCAAAATTCATGTCGCGCTAGTACCAGACAAACCATATTGAGTCTTCAAACTATGCAAACCAACCATGGAATGTAAAGTTGTTTGATCTTTCTCACAGCCAGAGTATAATGGTTGCTCACCTTAAATTTAAAACTTTGGCAGTTATCATCAAGGTTTATCTCGATATCTTCATGAGCACTTGAACCTTGTACATCGTCAGTGACCTCGTTCTCTTCCACTTTATGAACTCCATACACGTCATCAACTAAATCCTCTAACATATTATGATCTACATTGTCATCCTCCCATTGTACATCTATCCTACGTACTGAAGGTTGTTGTGAAGGTTTCTCGGGGACAGAAGGAATTTTCCCCGTGAAAAACCAAAATTCGATAACTATCTTGCATACCCCATCTTAACAAATGTAGGTCAACTATTTTTCACTCAAGCACCTTACCATTCTTACACCTAGCACACGGACATGGAAACTCTTCATCATCATGACATCTCTTTGTATATTTCACATATTCGTTAGCACCTCTATGAAACCCATCCCCTAATCTATTTGCCTCACCCATCCACTCTTTGTATTTAGGATATCCCATCACAACTACTATAAATAATCACCTATATTATGGGTAAGAAGCATATATTCGTGGATTAGAATAAACAAAAGTGTGAATATTTAGTTCCCATTAGTATTTCTGTAATATATTTAACAGCTCATGCACATTGTTTCAATTTGAGAAAAATTCGGTAGCATATCCCCATAGTTCTCCAAGTACACAACATATATTTGCAAGTGTGAGTGTTATTTCAATTTATCAATTGAAGTAACACTTAACATCACATCATCTAGTATGTACCAAAAGAACATTAAGATAAAGGTTATTGAATGCATACGCATAAGAACTAGAAGGCTAGTATCCATGTGCACTATATGTAATTTAAAGTATGTTTCATATAATTATGTCTTATCACAATTAGAGAGATTTTATTTAAAAATATAATTTAAAGTATGTTTCATTTAATTTGAAGTACGCATAAGAACTAAAATTTATACCAATTTATATTAATATCAATACCAATTCAATTTCAATTTCAATTTATACCAATATCAAAACCAATTAGAATTCAATTTCAATTTAGAGGAACGGTTCCTATATAATTACATATGTTTAGAGCATTTCATATGTTTCAGTCCATTTCATAAGGAGCTAAGGGGATGGTAACACTATTTGGGCAAATTATAAATTCCACAAACAACATTGACACTATTTTCAAAATCATACATGCACATGTGACATCCCCAAATTGAAAAAACCACACTAAATTCTCTTACACCCCACTAACCCCCTGCCCACCATTGCCACCCCACCCCCACCCCCACTACCACCCATCACTCCCCCCATTGCCCACTACTCCCCCTGCCCCACCCCTATCCCCTTGCCCCCTACACACACGGAAGCATGCACACACGCAGTTTTACAATCACATACACATACACCCGTCACTCCCCAGCTCCACCACTGCCCCTACCCCCCCAACGAACACACACTAGCACACACGCACCCACCTACACAAATACACGCACACCCAGTTCTACACATGCACATATACAAAGGATAAAGAGAGAAAAAACGTACCTGAAAATGTAGAGAGAGAGAGAGAGAGAGAGAGCAGCCGCACGAGAGAGAGTGAAAAAAAGGGGGAATGAAAATGGTGGGAAAAAAGGGGTAGGGTTTTTTACTGACAAAGTTATCACGGACCTATCAAGGTCTTTGACTGTGAAAAATTTCTTAATTTATCACTATCATTGATCGTGACAAGTCCGTGACAGCTTCACCTGTCATGAATTTGTCACAGTCAAAGACCGTGACAAAAAATGCATTTTTTTTGTCATCGTCAATGACCGTGACAAGTCTGGCTGGCCTAAAGGTGACAATTTGGCCTTTTTGATGTAGTGCGAAATTGATAAGACAATACCTAACTTAACTTAGCATATGTAAAGCGACGTAGACATCCTCAAGATTTCATGATAGGTGTGTGCATGAAGGGAAATGATATAAGGTAATCATATAAGAATATATCATAAACAAACATCAAAGTGTCATATCAATGCATAAAGAGCACAAGTGAGATGAAATTCGGACTAGCTACTCATCGAAAGCCACATGAACATGGAATGAAATAGTGATCCGAAAACCTCACACATATCCTATATGGTCAAAATTTTATATAAAAGCCTTTATACACAAAAGAAATGAAAATATTTTAGGAATGTTTGAAAATATATGTGCGATAATACAATCTAGTTCATACGTAAAAAGATAGACATGAGTCACAACCTAAACTAGATATACGACTCCGAAATCAACCAATGGAGCAAGCTCCAATGGATTTTCTAAGATTCTTGAATCTAAGGGCATCAAGAGGTTTGGTAAATATGTTCGCCAATTGATGATAGATGCCTAAAAAGCTTAAGGAAACGACTTTCTCTTCAACTAACTCTCGGATAAAGTGCTCACGAATCCTATTGTTCTTTGTTCTAGAATGTTGAATGGGATTTTGAGAAATATGAATTATACTCATATTATCATAATAAATAGTTATTGTGCCTTTTGAAATACCATAATCCTCCAATATTTGCTTCATCCAGATGAGTTGAGTGCAACAACTATCAGTGGATATGTATTCAGCCTCCACCATGGACAAAAAAATAGATTTTTTTTCTTGCTCAACAATGAGACAAGTGCACTTCCAAAATAGAAACATCCGCCTGAGGTGGTCTTACAACAATCAACATCTTCTTCCCAATTTGCATCCGAAAATACCAATAGACAATCATTAGTTTTGAAAGAGTACCAAATCCTAAATGATAAGGTCCCACTAACATATTTGATAATACCCTTAATGTCAAGTAAATGGGACTCTTTTGGGGTGGCTTGATAATAGGTACAAACTCCTACACTAAAGGAAATATTCGGAGGACTAGCGATTAAGTAGAGTAAACTACCTATCATACTCCTAAAAAGAGCGTGCTCTACATCCTTTCCTTCGGTGTTCTTACTAATCTTAACGGATGAACTCATGGGTGTATGTGCATGTTTAGCGGAGTCTAGATTAAATTTCTTCACAAGATCTTTTTCATGCGTAGATTGGGAAAAAATATCCCATTATCGAGTTAATTCACTTGAAGACCTAAGAAGTAAGTGAGCTCGCCCAGCATAATCATCTCAAACTCACTTTTCATTTATTTTACAAAGAGTTGTTTATGTTTGTCACATGTGTATCCGAAAACTATATCACCGACATACACCTGGACAACTAAAATATGACTCTTATCTCAATGAACAAACAAGTTCATGTCTACTCCCGTATCGAGAAGCCACGAGTAAGGTTATAGGAAGTAAGCCTCTCATACCAAGCACAAGGTGCTTACTTCAAACCATATAGTTTTTTTTAAGTAAAAGATGTGATTTGGGTGCTTTGGGTCTTCAAACCTTTTCAGTTGTTTCACATAAACTTCCTCCTGAAGAATTCCATTTAGGAAGGCACTATTTAAATCCATTTGATAAAGTTTGAATTTAAGATGACATGAAGGTAAACGGACTCTAACCTAGCAACATTAGCAAATGTCTCATAAAAATTAAAACCCTCTTTTTGGTTATATCCTTGGGCAACTAACCTAGATTTGTTACGAACAATGACACCATTTTCATCCATTTTATTTTTTAATATCCATTTGGTTCCAATGACATTAGTATCACTAGGTCGAGGAACTAACTCCTAAACATCATGCTTTTGAAATTGAGGCAACTCTTATGGAATTTATCCCATATTCATCTTTTAGTGCTTCTTTGTAATTTTTATGTTCAATTTTAGAGGTATAACTCAAATAAGTAATTTCATTTTCAAGTTGTGCCCTAGTCGTGACACCAAATTCGGGATTCTCAATAATTTTGGAGGGATCTCATGACTTTTACGAACGGAAGGGGATGGATCCCTTTTTTCAATTAAGGGGCCCACCAAATCATTTTGAGACTCACTATGATCAACATCGTGTGGTGCATCACTTTCATGAGAGGAATCATCGTCAATATCAACATATGTGGCTGGAGCATCATCCTTTATTGTAACATTTATTGATTCCATAACTTTAGAGCTAGTAAAGTTGTAAATCCATATGCTCTACTATTTGGCCAATACCTTAGAAATATACCTTCATCACTCCTCGAGTCGAATTTTCCTAATAGCTCTCTATTACTAAGGATGTAACAAGGACTCCCAAAGACTCAAAAATAGGCTAGGTTGGGTGTCTTACCTGTCCACAATTCATAAGGAGTTTTATTAGTATAGGGATGCAAGTATACCAGATTCATCGTATAAAATAAGACATTTATCGCTTCTACCCAAAACTTACGGGGCACTTTCCTACCTAAAAGCATTGACCTTTACATTTCTTAGATCGTTCAAATACTCCTCTCTAATATACCATTTTGTTGAGGAGTTCGAATGACCGAAAACTTATGCTTAATTCCAACTTCATCATAAAAATTATTCACACCGAATTCCTTAAATTAAGTTCCATTATCACTTCTAAACCGGTTAATGGTGACACCATGTTGATTTTGAAGTACTTGACATTTAACCGCTAGAAACTCAACTGCATCAAAATTTTCCCTAAGAAATCCAACTATTGAATATCTTGAAAACTCATCTACTATCACTAGGATATATATATTTCCTCTTATACTCTCGGTACGAGTGGGACCCATACGGTCCATGTGAATTAATCATAAGACACGGGAGGTGGTTGTAGAGTTTAACTTCGTATGAGGACTCTTAATTTTCTTTATAAGTTGACAAAGACTACAAATTGAGGAGGTTACTTTTCCTAAGGATAGCAAGCCTCGAACGAGGGCTCTTTTCATTAGACAATCAAGAGCTCTAAAATTTACATGACCTAGACGTTGATGCTAAAGGTTAGCAGGGGAAACCTTGGCACTATTGCAAATGAACAAAGACTTTGGAATGATCCCATAACAATTGTCACTAGTCGATCACACCTTGTAGAATAGTATTACCAGATTAATCATAAACTGTGCACTCCGTTTGGCTAAACTTGACTGCTAGGTTTTCATCGCATAAGTGGAACATACTTATCAAATTAGCTTTGAGTCCATCAAAGTAAAGAACATTTTCTAGTTTTGGGAAACCAAAAACTTCAATGGTGCCTCTACCCATAATTCTAGATTTACTCCCATCGCCAAAGGTGACTTTACTATCTTTGTAATTTTCAAAAGTGGTAAAAGGGGATTTATTATTTGTTATATGTCTGGAGAATCCACTATTAAAATACTATTGGGAGGTATTTTAAGCCTTAAGAGAAACATGAACAAAAGAATCCTTCTTGGTCTAATCTTTTGCAACCCAAGCTTGAGTTATGTTCTTCCCTTTGTTGGTTCTAGTCTTTTAGTTGGAATCATTTTTTTGGCCCATAGAAAACCTTAGAAACTATTCCATTAAATCTTTGGATGTACTGACTAGATACGTAACTTGGTTTTAAGTCTAGATAAGGATCTATAGTGTGTCCAAGGAGTAGTGGGATAATAATTCTTCCTAAGCTTGTACTAAAAATCTCTAAGATGACCCTTTTTATGGCAAAAAGTACAAACATATGCTGATTTGGAGTCACTTTTATAGGTTGCCTAGGTAGATTTCTCTTAGGTGGGTTAGGTTTAGGAGGATTTGTTTTGGTAACAAACTTAGCAAAAGGTTCGTATTTAACATTGGATGACTCACCATTTTTATATACTATACCTTTTCTCTTTTGATACCCTTTCTCCTTATAACCTAAAATCGGATCATGAAAAAGCTTCCCCATTCTAATGGAATTATCTTCAACTGTGACTTTGACTTCCCAAGAGGCCTCGAGACCTTTCTCAAATTTGATAATTTTTGCTTCAAGTTTTTTTTAATCTCCACGGATTCATGAAGATCTTTGGTAACACGAGCTAGAGAGTCAGTCAAATCACTTTTTTTCTTACCCACTAATATAAACTTCTTAGAGAGAGAAATATTTATCGCCTCGAGTTGAGTAATTAAAGCCTCCTTCTCCTTCAAACTTTTCAACTCCTTTTCTAGTGTCAACACCTTAAAAGTTAGCCTTTTGTTAAACTTTTGAATTTGCATAAACTCGGTGTACAACTCAGAATAGGCCGACTGCAATTCACTTTCATCAACATCAATCTCACTTCCTTTGTCATCACTTCCTTGTGAGTGAGTGGACACAACCTTAAGTTCATGCTCGAAAATGTCAACACTAGGTTGTGACTCATATGAAGCGCTAGTAAGACTCTCCATAAAAGCGATGAAGTTGTTTTTATAAGGAACAAAATCATCGAAGTCTTTAAACTCAATCTCCCTATCGCTAAGAGTCACATTATAAATAACATTATCCTTACCTTATCTCTTAAGCTTAGCAGGGCACTCATACGCTCTGTGAACACGTCCCTCACACTCAAAATATCTCTCCAAATCATTATTTTTAAAGTTATCTCTTTTAGAGTTCTCATTTTTAAACTTCTTTTGATCCCGATTATTAGATTTTCTACTTGCCTTGCTTTATTTTTCTCAAATTTTGGGTTTTGCTTTTTAAACTTGAGAAACTTTTTGAATTTTTTAGCAAATAAGGCTATATCATTAGGATCCATATTGGACACTTTGGATTCACACATTTATTCCTTTTTAACTTTTAGGCAACTCCCGTATCTTTCTTTTTGTTGTCTTTAGGAAACATGTCTAATTCATATGTTTGGAGATCACCTACAAGATCTTCGAGTTTTAATGAATCTAACACTCCTAAAGAACTAAGAACTGTGACTTTCGGGATGAAAAAACTAGGGAGAGATCTAAGAATCTTCTTGACTACATGAGTTTCAGGGATCTTATCACCTAGGTTGAAACATGAGTTGAAAATATCAGAAATACGGGCATAAAACTCATTAAATGTTTCAGTATCTTTTATGGTGATAGTTTCAAATTGAGTGGTAAAATTTTGAAGTTTAGACGCCTTAACCACACTAGTTCCCTCATGAGTAACTTGAAGAATGTACCACACCTCCTTTGAGGTTTCACAAGTCATGATATGACGAAACTCCTTGGGAGTGACGACACTAAACAAAGCATTTAAACCTTTAGAATTAAAGTTACATAATTTTAACTAATCCTCACTCCATTGTTCTACAAGATTTGAAACAGTTTCTTCTTCAACAATAGTAGGAGGGGACCACCCTTTTTCAATAACAAGCCAAACACGTTCATTAATTAATTTTAACGCAAATCTCATATGTGCTTTTCAATAGGCATAATTAGTTTCATCAAACATAATAGGTCTATCTGACGAATAAATATCCATATAACCTCTAAGATTCATCTAAATAACTTTTAGAAACTTGCTCTGATACCAATTTGAAGTTGCAAGGTTATATGGATTTGGTTCAAATTCATGAAATACACTCCATTAAATAAATTAACAACACAAGATACAAATTATAATTTATCCAGGAGGTTTATACTTTCCAAATTTTAGTCTTGGTTACTAATACTACGTGGTCATGCATAATATCAAATACATAACGAGAAAGCACAACCACAATTCACTGATGTACGAGAAAAAATCAAATGGGAAAAACCTCAGACGGCTAGGACTAGACAAGTCCACTACAAATATGTTTTTTATAAGAAGATGCACAAGACTTACAGACTTGACTCCATAACATCTGTTGATGTCGTATTCAATACCTCCATCCGTAGTACGTGCATGCTGCACAACATTCATGTGTCTCAGTATCCACTGAAAGCCAAGCACCACCTCTAAAAATAACTCGTTTTGAGATCCACCGCACCCAAAATGGGGATGAATATATAAGAGGGTGAATTTGAGGTTTTTGGTTCTTGAAAAATGATCCAAAAGATCATATAAATTATTGGAGACTTTTTGTAAAGAGAAATGAGGTTTTCTTCAAAAGTTCAAGAACCATTTCTATAATTTTTCCCAAGCTCCTATATAGTTTGAAAGGTGGAAGTAGTGGACAAGGGAGGTTGAGGGAAAAAAACTACATTTTTTTCAAAAATAAAACCGCTCATCGAATGACAGAACTGGCTCGTTTGAACGACATGACAAGAGGTCATTTGAACGAGTCTTTAAATGACAATGCAGGAAAAATCCATTAAGAATCTCGTCTGAAGTCGTTTGAACCACTATATGAGAAAGGTCGTTTGAACGAGATATCAAACGACAATGCATGTAAATTCATGAAGGAACATGTCTAAAGTCGTTAAAACAAACAAGCTTAAACGAACTCATTTGAAGGATTTTCTCAATTTTGGAAAATTAATTTTAACTTTAAAAAGAGAAAATATGGTTTAAAAACTCTCACTAGGAAACATGTAACAACTTAAAAATTGTCTCCAAAAAAATATAAAATAACCGAGTCATATACCTTTGGAAAAACGAGCACTCGAATGATGAGGTAAAGACTTGTTGTAAGTTGCAATCATGGATGCACAAATTCTTCACCAAGTAGAATAGCATGGCACTAAATGACCCTAAATGTTTTGTCCATCGAAAATAGCCAATACTACAAATTGACTCTGTAAGAGTAGGGTTTTAATCACTTGCTCATAGCTTAGGGACTTTAGTTTTTGGCATATCCTGCTACCGATTGTTTCGAGCCGTCGCAAAGAACCGATTTTCATCATCTCTAATTTCAAGAAGATCTTCACAAAACAAAGGTATAAATAATTTAGGATTTAAATTTATTTGCGTTTATATCTGGGAATTATTTTTATTAAAATCGAGGCATTTTTCTAAACATTTTTCTTGGTTTTAAAAAATTTCAAAAAGCATGTAAATTGTTCTAACGAGATGCACATCTAGTTTTAACGAAGTTTCTACCTCGTTTGATATGGTTGTTAGAAGGATTCTTCAATCGAACATGTAACAAGGGCTTGCTGTTTTGTCATGTTTGAAGCTCTTTTGAAGCTTGTTCAAATGAGATTAGGTTTTCGTTCAAACAACTTTAGTGTCATTCAAGCGAGAGTCTATTCTCATTCACCCGAATCCATATTTTTATTTGAATGACATTAATCGCCGTGAACTTTATGCCGACTTCTAAATACCTATTTCGTGCAGAAAATTATAGAGACTTTTGCGAAAATGAATTCTGTAATTCTGTTGCAAAAGTACTCATTATCTCTAGGTCAAAAACCTATTTTGGTTCACAATCATCACTTCCATTTATTTATGTGAATCAATTTAAAACTCCAGATTTCTATATAAGAGTTATTCTTGTGGGGAGATTCTCTTCACTGTTGACCCGTTGTGGTTCTCGAGGGGATCACCACTGAAAGGAAGACGAAGGCTGATCGGAGGATACCGAGGGTGGACGGCCACCTGTGGTCGAATCTGGACTGAGTTGTATTCTGTATAAGTTTTTGTAAGTTGGTCCTGTAAAAACTCTCTATAGTGCTGATAAAAGGTTTTACCCGTAAGGGTTATTTCCTCAATTTGCCTTTATTGTGTTTGCATGCATAATTGTATGTGTTTTATCACCTAGTTGATTGTTTAGGGTAATAAAGAAAAATTTGGACTATTGTGTGCCGGACACTTAATTATAGAACTTATCCATTAAGATCGCAAGATCACTCTCAAATTGGTATCAGAGTAAGTTGCACAAATTTATTGTGTGATCTTTTTCGCAAAATATTTTTCTCTTGGTATAATTTTTTGTTTTAAATTGTTAATCATTGAAAATTTTGATTTTAATGGGGAATTTGTATAATCGAGTGCCCATCTTAGATGGTACTAATTATGCATACTAGAAGTCTATAATGAGCTATGCATTAAAGGAAATAAATGAACACTTCTGGATTGTCTGTGAAAGAGGGTGGCCACCTCCCACTATCTCAGATGATAATATCGTTGGCCCTAAACCCGTCTCACGGTGGACAGAGGATAATTTCAAGTGGAGAAACTTTAATTCTTGCGGTTTGAGAGCCATCTCAGGAGCCATCACCCCTGATGAGTTTCGCCGCAATATGATGTGCACCACGTCTAAAGAATCTTGGGATACCTTCATCTCATTCATGAGGGTACCAATGCCGTGCAAGCTTCTAAGCCGCAGAACCTCACCACACAATTTGAAACAATAAAAATGTTTAAATCTGAATCGTTTGACGAGTTTTATGCACGACTTTCCGATAAAGTTAACTCGAGTTTCAATTTAGGTGAGAGGATACCTGAGAGGGGTGTAGTTAAGAAAATCTTGATATCATTTCCTGCCCGATTTATTCCTAAGGTTAATGATATTAAATCGCTAGGTATCTAAGATACTCATAGGTTAGAATAACTTACAGGATATCTTCAGACGTACGAGATATATGTGTTCCCCCAAATAGTTAAGACAAGGAAAATGGGGTAGCATTTAAACACCAATATAGGAAGAGGGAGGAAGTATCTAAAAAGAGAGAGGAAGTGTCTTTCGATTCTGAGTTTGATTGTGTTATAGATGATTTGGACCTTTTAGCTAAAAATTTCAAGAAATTTATCAAACTTAAAAAGAAGAATACTTCAAAATATAAGAAGAGTTTTGAGAAAGATAAAAAATTTAAAACGGGCAAGAAAAATTTTAAAAAAGAAAAGAAAGATTTCCTAAAGAAATACGAAGAGAGATGTTACGAGTGTGAGGGAAAGGATCACAAAGCTGAAGAGTGTCCGACTAGGTTAAAATGTTAAGGAAAAGTCAAAGCTTCCTTAAACGCCACGCTTAATGATAGCGAGGTCAAGTCGATGAGTTCAAGAGAAGAATCACCGCATGGATGTAACTTCACTGCAATCCTGGCTAGTCATGTTAGTACTAGAGTGCATCTCACAACAATAAAGAAGCTTGACAGCGAGTCTGGTCTTTCTAAGGAGAGTGGATGAGAGAATGCTTTGAATAAGAGTGAGAGTGACCTTCAACGAGCCTATGCTAAACTTTACGTCGAAGCCTTTAAAATGAAGAAATAAAATAAAGGTTTAGCGATGAGAGTTTTATCGTTAAAAAAAGAGTTGTGTGAGGCAAGAAAGACTGAATCCTTGGTGATAGAAGCTTTGGGAGAGAGAGAGTTAGTTTAGTTGATAAAGAGAATGGGGACTTGACCAACAAGTGGTCTAGTCTTACGAGATATCTCCAAGCATCCATAAAAATTTATAAGAAACTTGAAATCCTTATATACCAACTCGAGAAAGATCTCCAACATGCCCCAGAGGTCAAGGTAAATCTCGAGGACACATAAAAAAAAGGTTAGTAAGATGTTCATCGGCCCCGCTTTAGGAAACGTCGAGAGGCAAGTAATAGGCTACGAGGGTGCATCCATTTCTCATATCGCACCTGAGCCAGTTCTCGTATTTGTGATGTATCCTTATGGCCCTTAGACAAATCCTCCTAAAATATTTCCACCCAAAAAAGCAAACCGAGGTAGACCCAAACCTGTCTATATTTTTACCTATTACAAAAAGAGAGGTCATGTTCGAGAGTTTTACTATAAATTAGGTAGGACTAGTTATACACGTACTCCCGTACACCACTCTATCCACTTTGCTAGTTTTAGGGAGCAAGTTGAATTTCTAGTCTCAACTTCCTATAATTTAAAGGGAAGTGACGCGACTAAGAATGTGTCTCAGAAGTGCGTACTCTCTAGGCTCAAGTGCAAGCCTGTCGCATTAGTAATAAACCCAGAAAGTCGGTATCGTATCCACAGGGGAATAGGATAAAAGAGTTGTGATGATGTTGGATAGATAAGGAAATCCTAACTCTGACTTTAAAGGAGAAAGAAAAAGTGATTTGATTTGTGGAATAACTACACTTGATGCTGTAGATGGGTGTCTATCAATAAAAAAAGCAAATAAAATAAAATAAAAATGCTTCTTTTATTAATGACATCCGAGAGGTGCCCACGAAGGTCACCCAGAAGTCCAAAAGCCATGGGAAGGTTTAGCGCCACTTCAAGTGCCAGCGCCGCTGCAAGTGTCAGCCCTGCCGCAAGTGTCCGCGCCGCTACAAGTGCCGGCGCCGCTTCAAGTGCCTACGCCGCTACAAGGTCCGGCGCCGCTTCAGGTGCTAGCGCCGTCGCAAGGGTCGACGCCGCTACAAGTGTCCGCGCCGCTGCAAGGGTCGGCGTCGCTACAAGTGCCAGTGCCGCTGCAAGCGTCAGCGCCGCCGCAAGTGTCTGCGCCGCTGCAAGTGTCGGCGCCGCTTCAAGTACCAGCGCCGACACAAGGGTCAGCGCCGTCACAAGTGTCGGCGCCGCTGTAAGTGCCAGCGCCGCTCCAAGTGCCTGTGCCGCTACAAGTGTCAGCGCCGCCGCAAGTGTCTACGCCGCTGCAAGTGTCGGCGCCGCTTCAAGTACCAACGCCGCTGCAAGTGTCAGCGCCACTGCAAGGGTCGGCGCCGCTGTAAGTGTCCGCGCCGCTGCAAGGGTCGGCATCGCTATAAGTGTCCGCGTCACTGCAAGGGTCGGCGTCGCTATAAGTTCTAGCGCCGCTGCAAGTGTCCGCGCCGCCGCAAGGGTCGGCGCCGTTTCGAAAGCCAACGTCGTTGCAAGTATCTGCGCCGCTCCAAGTGCCAGCACCACTTCAAGTGCCGGCGCCACTGCAAGTGTCAGCGCCACTGCAAGTGTCTGCGCCGCCGCAAGTGTCTGCGCCACTGCAAGTGTCGGCGCCGCTTCAAGTACCAGTGCCGCTGCAAGTGTTCGCGACGCCGCAAGGGTCGGCGCCGCTTCAACTGCCAACGCCGTTGCAAGTGTCTGCGCCATTGCAAGGGTTAGCGTCGCTGCGAGTATCGGCGCCACTTCAAGTGCCAACGCCGCTTCAAGTGTCTGCGCCACTGCAAGTGTCAGCGCCGCTGCAAGTGTCTATGCCGCTGCAAGGGTCGGCGCTGTTTCAAGTGTCAGCGGCGCTGCGAGTATCGACGCCACTTCAAGTGCCAGCGCCGCTTCAAGTGTCTGCGCCACTGTAAGTGTCAGCGCCGCTGCAAGTGTCTACGCCGCTGTAAGGGTCGACGCCGTTTCAAATGCCAGCGCCTCCACGAGTGTCAGCGTCGCCGCAAGTGTCCGCTCCGCTGCAAGTGTCGGCGCCGCTTCAAGGGCCAGAGCCGCTTCAAGTGTTAGTACCGCTGTAAGCGTCTACACCGCTCCGAGGGTCAGCGCCGCTTCAAGTGCCAGCGCCGTTGCAAGTGTCATCGCCGCCGCAAGTGCCCGCGCTGCTGCAAGTGTCGGCGTCGTTTCAAGTACCAGCGTCGCTGCAAGTCAGTGCCTCTACCAGGGTCGGCGCCGCTGCAAGTTTCCGCGCCGCTCCAAGTGCCAGCGCCGCTACAAGTGTCAGCGTCGCTACAAGGGTCAGCGCCGCTTCAAGAGTCAGCGCTACTATAACAAGGGTCACTACAGCAATAACATTCGAGAGGTGCCCGCGAGAGTCACCACATAAGTCCAAAATTAAGAAGTACCACTGCAAGGGTCAGCGCCGCTGCAAGGGTCACTGCAGTAATGACAATCGAGAGAGTCAGCGTCACTGCAAGGCTCGACGCCACTGCAGAAATGTTATTCGAGAGGTGCTACTACAAGGGTTTCGACAGAAACTCATATTGAGGGAGTAGCTATCACGAACAACTCCTCATCATGAAACATCAGTCTTTAAATGAACAACAGCACTAACACTTTACTTTCTTTTACAGGTTGCCTAGTCGAGCAAGCAGGGCTCGAACAGGCGCGTTGGGACCTCCTGGGAGTTTTGGCTTGGCGGCTGAGGGACAAGGTATGTTGAGCAAGCTCAACCACTTAGCACTATAGGATTGAGAGAATACTAGTAGGAAGACCCATAAATCACTCGAGACTACACACACTGCACACTTGGTCACAAGTGAAGTGAGCAGCCAAAGAGCTGGCTACTTTCAAGAAATAAACTCTTTACAAGAAAATGACTTTTTCAGAAGAGGGGGGCCCTCAAGGTCCCTCTCAAGAAAAACAACATTCTGCAAGAGGAAAGGAGTCCTTAAGGTCACCTCTCCCAAGATTTGCAAAATTGCACCACAAGTTACCGTTTCAAAAGATAATTACCAAATCTGATATTTTGTCTCCGTTAGGGGACATATGTGCTTTTTGACCTTTGTTCGGCACCAGGTGGCGCCTGCAGAGGGGACAGGCAGGTTTCCACAGGTAGGGACAAATGGTACACTTCAGACATTGTTCCCCACCAACCCTCTCAATTTTGGTGCCCAAAAATGCCACTCACCCCTAACTCCCCAGTATAAATAGACCTCTGAGTAAGGTCAAGAGAGATAGACACAATAGAAATTGCACTGTTACTCTGCCAAAATATCACCAGACCTACCTAAGTATTCTCTCCCTGCTCATTCTCACAGTGCTGAGTGCTTTGTTCCTTCACTCCCCACTGACAGCCATCACTCTCAGGTGTTTCCCTTGAGAAAATTACTATTTTTGCTGTGAAAGTTCATCTTCTTGCAGGGAGTGAGTTGAAGCTTGAGTTCCACTGTTACCAGAAGGAGAAGTTTTCTTCAGAAGTTGCACCAGGAGACCTTGAAGACCTTGCAGGCAGCGTCCATTGGAGTGGGTCACGCCTCACCCTTTCTAGTTATTCATAGACCCCAGTCTCACTACCCTCCTACATTTGGCGACTCCGCTGGGGAGGTATCCTCACTTCCATGGACAAAGAAGGTTTCAATGTCTCTAAGCAGTTGGTTTTGAGGACATTCCGTCTGGTAATGGAGCTCACAGTGACCAGACTACTCAGGAAGAAGTGGTGGTGATCGGAGCCAATGCGCCAGCGCCTCAGGGAGGGTAGACCAGTTCACCGGCAGTGGCTCCAGTGGCAGGTATGAACCGTATGGCAATGTTTTTTGACTTTTTAAAGCAAAACAACGTGGATCTATCAAGCTTGGGTCAAGGTTGTGTCACACCTGCTGCTTCCCCTTCCGGAGGGGTAGCCACTCGTATTACGATTCCGACAGAGACGATTCCGTCTCGGAAGGCGGCGCCGGAGCAGGTCCTGGCGCCAACAGGTTCTCCAGCTCCTAAAAGCACGTGTTTGGAGGAGTCACCCTCTAAGGCTGTTACTATGGAAGAAGTGAGGAAGCTCCTCTCCTCCTCTCAAAGAGAGGGTTCCCACCTATACAAGGAGTTACAAGACCCCTATCCATAGGAAGTGAGTGAGAAGCCATACCCTGAGGGGTATATTCCACCAAAATTTATCAAGTTTGGCGGTAGGGGGGAGAACCCTAGAGAGCACGTGAAAAGGTTCGTCGAGTACTTGGGAGTACATGCTGGCGACAAGAACCTGAGGTTGAGGGAGTTCTCTAAAACTCTCACTGGGAAGGCTTATACATGGTATTCCCACTTGGCGCCTAACAGCGTCCCTACTTGGGAAGAGATGCACAGACAGTTCCTCCAGAAGTTTTTTATAGCGGAGGATGAATTTACACTGAGGCACCTGGCGCAAGAGGTCCAGAAGCCAGGAGAAGAGTTGATGCACTACATCAAGCGATTTCGCGAGAGGGCCTTAGATGTTCACGAGGACGTGGCAGAGGCCAAGTTGCTACATATATGTGTGGAAGGACTCTTAGAAGAGTACAAGCTGCACTTGATCAACGAAACTAGAGATGGAACTTTCAGAGAATTCACCAGGGCCGCCAGCAACATAGCTATGATAATTAAACCAAGAGCCCCGGGTTGGAGGACACAAGTTCCACTGACTCCCGGGAGGTTTCAAGTTTTGAGGAGGTAAGCGGTTAACTATGTGGACGGGAGTAACAAAGGGAAAAAGGGAGGCTCTGGGGACAAGACCGACAGTCCCGAAAATAAGAGAAAGTTTGGGGAAGATGCCCCGCCGCCACTACCGTGCAGCGTAGCTAAGGCTATGGACTGTTACCGCACCTTAGTGCGAGAAGGCGTAGCAGGACCTCCCCACCTAAAAGGAGAAACCCCCACTGCAGCTGACAAGGCCAATCCAAAGTACTGCGAATTGCACCAATGAGTGCAGCACTGTACCAAGGATTGGTACTACTTGAGAAGGATCATTGGTGAGCAGATGGCCAGCGGTACCTTGCAGATACCCTCTGTGGACATTAACGAGAACCCACTTCCTGCGCATCACTTTAGCACCGCCAACATGGTAGTTGCCTACGACGAAGAAGCTACAAGAAGTCTTGTGAAGCGGGAGAGTGGCGAGCAGTTATGCGAGGAGTTAGAAAATCTATCACTGAGCAGACTTGAGCTAGAAAGAAAGCAAGAGGAGCGGTTCTTCACTCCGGAACATGAAAATGGATGTGGGGAAGTTGAGGAAGTCGCTCTCTCAGAAGGTGAGGTAGACGTCATCCTCGCTCTAGACGAGGGAGGGACCTCTGAAGCGGAGTATGTTTGCAGTGCCCAGACGTACGAGGTAGACTTAGATTCTGAATGTGAGGCCATAGCGAGGAGCCCCAAGTTCAAGTGGTTTTTCGACCAGATAGGGGTGAAGTACGACATGAGGGTGTCCATCACGAGGAAAGTCTTGGAGGCAGTGCAGCAGCGGGAAGACCCTTCGCTAAATTGGCAGGGGCCAATCGGAAGGATGATTAAGAAGTATTCCTCTGAAGTGATGTTTTCAGAAGCAGATAGGGTAGTGCCCTACTTCCACAACCGCCCGTTGTACGTCACAGCCATAATTAATGGAGTCTCATTTCCCAGGGCGTTGATGGATGGAGGAGCATCCATTAACATCATGCCCATCAGTACATTATATGAAACAGGAATTGACCAGGAGAAGGTGGTTCCGGTACCGCTAGTAATTTTCGGATTCGACAACGCCGGAATGCAGTCTATTGGATACGTGAATGTGGGAATTAAGTTGGGAAATTTCACCTCCCACATCAAATTTCATGTTATTAACGCTAACACCAGCTACCAATTACTCATTGGAAGGGTATGGATGCACACTCATGGCGTAGTGCCTTCCACCTACCATCAATGCGCGAAGGCAAACATTAGAGGTACAGAGATAGTGATCAAGGCCACGCAGAGACCCTTCGCCGTTGAGGAGGCCTGCCTGGTAGATGCTGCCTTCTACACCGAGTTAGATGAGGAAAGAAAGGTCTCTACAAGAAAAGTAGTAGGAATCAAGGTAGCTGAGGGAAGAGTCCCGCAGAAGAAATCCGTTCATGACCGTCTAGGGGAGAGGATAATCCCCCATATGGAAAAAGGCAAGAGGAAAGCAGAGGAGGAAGCTAGACCCCTCGAACTTGCAAGAAAGTGGTCTTGCCCAATGGAAAAGTCATCTACCGTTTATAACGGTCTGCGCGGGCGGTGTTTTGGGACGAGAGCATCGACTCGACGCCCGAGTGTTTTATTGTTGATGAATCCCATATTGTTGAGCATGTTAAAGAACCAGAAGAAGCGCCAGAGTGCATGCAAGACGGACCCAGAGAGCAGCTGCAGGAATTAGAGGAAATCAAGTTGGGGTTAGAAGAGGGCGAGAGTAGACCCATTCTAATTTCCAAGTGCCTGGAACCGAAGCAGAAGGAAGAGCTCATTGATCTACTTAAGGAGTTCACTGATGTATTTGCTTGGAAGTACACGGAGATGCCAGGAATAGACGCAGAAGTGAGCTCTCACAGATTGAACATCCTTCCCAATGCCCTTCCGGTAAGGCAAGCCACACGCACATATAAAGCAGACCTTGATTTGAAAATAAAGGCTGAGGTGGAGAAGTTGTTAGCGGCAGGGTTCATCAAGCCTATTCAGCACCCCATATGGCTGTCCAGCATAGTGCCATTGGCAAAGAAAGACGAGACCCAAATCAGAATCTGTGTAGATTTTCGCGACTTGAACAGGGCGTGTCCTAAGGATGAATTCCCACTACCCAGCATAGACAACTTAGTGGATTCCACCGCGGGACATGAGATGTATAGCTTCATGGACGGGTATGTGGGCTATAACCAGATTAAAATGGACCCCGCCGACGCAGAGAAGACTGCCTTCCGCACACCGTTAGGGAACTTTCACTATACAGTCATGCCCTTCGGATTGAAAAACGCTGGAGCCACATACCAGCGGACCATGATGGAAATTTTTCATGACTTATTTCATGATATACTAGAATTCTATGTGGATGATCTGGTGGTGAAGTCTAGGAAAGAAAACAAGCACATTCAGGATCTCAGGAAAGTATTCGAGAGGTGTCGTCGGTATAAGATGAGAATGAACCCCTCAAAGTGTGCTTTTGGGGTTACTGTAGGGAAATTCTTAGGTTTTGTGGTAAATAGACAAGGAGTGCAAGTGGATGCAGAGAAGATGAAAGCCATTGTGATGATGCCACCGCCCAAGAGCCAGAGACAACTTAAGAGCTTCCTGGGAAAGGTATCCTACCTGAGGAGGTTTATACCTGCGTTGGCAGAAGTAACTCATCCGTTCGCACCTCTACTAAAAGACAAAGCCAAGTGGGTTTGGGGAGAGAGGCAAGAGAGTGCGTTCGAGAAGATTAAATAAATCCTAGCCTCTCCGTCCACGATGATTCCCCCCGAAGCCGGAGCGCCGCTGCTGCTCTACCTCACTTCTACAGAGAGGTCGATAGGGGCCCTCTTGGCGCAAGAGAAGGAAGGAGTGGAAAATTCGGCCTACTACCTGTCAAGAGTAATATCCGGAACAGAATAGAGATACAACAGCGTTGAGAGGCACTGGATGACGCTGGTATTTGTAGCCCAGAAGTTGAGACACTATCTTCTAGCCTTCACCGTTCACATAGTCACCAAGTGTGATCCCATCAAGTACCTCCTCGCGCGGACTATACTCGTGGGACGAGCATCAAGGTGGTTTTTGATCTTGTCAGAATACGATCTAAAATGCGTAGTGCCTAAAGCCATTAAGAGCCAGGCAGTAGCAGATCTGCTGGCCCACTTCCCGAGTGGGGTTTTCGAACCACCTAGTGAAGAGCTTCCCGGAGAAAGTTTCCAAGCATGCATGGCGGAGGAGGTGAAGAAGTGATTTATGGAGTTTGATGGTTCCAGTGCTCAAGGAACAGGTGGGGCCGGCGTCATACTGTCAGATGGGAAGGAGAAGATTACCCTCTCTTTCAAGTTAGATTTTAAATGCTCAAATAATGAAGTTGAGTACGAAGCCCTCATTCAAGGGATGTTGGAAGCACTCAGAAGAGGGATCAGGGTACTGTGTATACGAGGGGACTCCAATCTGGTAGTAAGGCAGGCAATGGAGAGTTTTCCCTTAGACATGCCAACTTAGCGCCGTACAGACACATCATCCAACGACTGCTGGGACAGTTCTTGGAAGTAACTGTGGAGAGGCAGGCGCGAACGATGAACAGGCACCCTGATGTGCTCGCCACCATAGCACAAAAGTTGGACATGGAGGAGTCAGAAGCAACCATCACAGTGAGGCGGAGAACGGTACCCACTACCATAAAGTCCTTATTCCCAAGTAACGAGCCGGAAGATTGGAGGCGTCTGGTAGAGAAGCAACTTAAAACCAGGGAAGGGACAATGAAAATATTAGAGTTAGCCAACTATCATGTGTTGCAGGGAACTCTCTACTTCAAGAGTCCTGGAGGGTTTCTGGCAAGGTGCGTAGGGGAGCAAAAGCCAAGGAGAGGTTAATAGAAATGCACCAGAAGAACTATGGAGATACGGATATCCCCCTTTACAGACGACTGCAGCGAAGCGGATATTTTTGGCCCCCCATGAGCATAGAAGCGGCCCGTTTGCAACAAATCTGTTTAAAGTGCCAAGATAATTTTGACCAGCCGACGGAGGCTAACTTCGTGAAAGCCTTCGAAGATTACAGACAACCGTACCTAGCATATCTAAAAGATGGGGAGCTGCCCGCCGAGAGAGCGGATGAAATTTACCTTAGAAAAAGGATAGCACGTTCCTACTTGGTCAAAGGAGAGTTATATAGGAAAGGGTACAATGAGAAGGCGCTAAGGTGCGTAGCTAAAGAGGAAGTAGAAAGGGTGCTGAAAGGAGCTCATGAGCCCTCCCACATGGGAGGCGCCAAGCTGTATGATCAACTGATGACGCTGGAGTACTACTGGACGACCATGGAGGCTGACTCCATTGGATATGTGAAAAAGTGTAGAGCATGCCAGGTGCATGGAAACATGGTGCACGCTCCCTCCGTCAGTCTACAAAGCTTCGCAGCCCCTATCCCTTCCACACATGGGCGTTCCACCTGGTGAGAAAGATCGCCCCAGCATCTCACGGCAATGCTTTTATCATTGTGGCTACAGAATTTGTAGGAGGGTAGTAAGACTGGGGTCTATGAATAACTGGAAAGGGTGAGGCGTGACCCACTCCAATGGACGCTGCCTGCAAGGTCTTCAAGGTCTCCTGGTGCAACTTCCGAAGAAAACTTCTCCTTCTGGTAATAATGGAACTCAAGCTTCAACTCACTCCCTGCAAGAAGATGAACTTTCACAACAAAAATAGAAATTTTCTCAAGGGAAACACCTGAGAGTGATGGCTGTCAGTGGGGAGTGAAGGAACAAGGCACTCAGCATTATGAGAATGAGCAGGGAGAGAATACTTAGGTAGGTCTGGTGATATTTTGACAGAGTAACAGTGCAACTTCTATTGTCTCTATCTTGACCTTGCCCAGAGGTCTATTTATACTGGGGCGTTAGGGGTGAGTTGGCATTTTTGAGCGCCAAAACTGAGAGAGTTGGTGGGGAACAATGTCTGAAGTGTACCATTTGTCCCTACCTGTAGGCAACCTGCCTGTCCCCTCTGCAGGCGCCACCTGGCGCCGACCAAAACTCAAAAAGCACATATGTCCCCTAATGGAGACAAAATATCAGATTTGGTAGTTATCTTTTGAAACGGTAACTTGTGGTGCAATTTTGCAAATCTTGAGAGAGGAGACCTTAAGGACTCATCTCCTATAAAAGTGTTATTTTTTCTTGAGAGGGTCCTCGAGGACCCCCTCTTCTGGAAAATTCATTTTCTTGTAAAGAGTTTATTTCTTGTGAGTAGCCAGCTCTTTGGCTGCTCACTTCACTTGTGACCAAGTGTGCAGTGTGCGTAGTCTCGAGTGACTTCTGGGTCTTCCTACTAGTATTCTCTCAATCCTATAGTGCTAAGTGGTTGAGCTTGCTCAACACACCTTGTCCCTCAGCCGCCAAGCCAAAACTCCCAGGAGGTCCCAACGCGCCTGTTAGAGCCCTGCTTTCTCGACTAGGCAACCTGTACAATAAAACAAAGTGTTAATGCTGTTGTTCATTTAGAGACTGATGTTTCATGATGGGGAGTTATTCGCGATAGCTACTCCCTCAATATGAGTTTCTGTCAAAACCCCTGTAGCAGCACTTCTCGAATAACATTTCTGCAGTGACCCTTGCAGTGGCGCTGAGCCTTGCAGTGACGCTGGCCCTTGAAGTGGCGCTGACGCTTGCAACGGCGTTGACGCTTGAGGTGGCGCCGACGCTCGAAGCGGCGCCGACGCTTGAATTGGCGTTGACACTTGTGGTAGCGCTGATGCTTGAAGTGGCGCTGACACCTGAAGCAGTCGCTGATACCTGGGGCGGCGCCGACCCTTGTCGCGGTGCCGACTCTTGAAGCGACGTCGACGCTTGAAGCGGCGCTGACGCTTGAAGCGGTGCTGACGCTTGAGGCGGCGACGACCCTTGTCACGGCGCCGACGCTTGAAGCGGTGCCGACGCTTGGAGTGGCGCTGACGCTTGAGGTAGCGCTGGCGCTTGAAGTGGCGCTGACGCTTGAAGCGGTCGCTGATACCTGGGGCGTCGCCGACCCTTGTCGCGGCGCCGACTCTTGAAGCGACGTCGACGCTTGAAGCGGCGCTGATGCTTGAAGCGGCGCTGACGCTTGAGGCGGCGACGACCCTTGTCACGGTGCCGACGCTCGAAGCGGCACCGACGCTGACGCTTGGAGTGGCGCTGATACTTGAGGTAGCGCTGACGCTTGTCGCGGCGCTGACTCTTGAAGCGACGTCGATGCTTGAAGCGGCGCTGACGCTTGAAGCGGCGTTGACGCTTGAGGCGGCGACGACCCTTGTCACGGCACCGACGCTCGAAGCGGCGCCGACGCTTGGAGTGGCGCTGATACTTGAGGTAGCGCTGACGCTTGAAGTGGCGCTGACACTTGAAGCGGTCGCTGATACCTGAGGCGGCGCCAACCCTTGTCGTGGCGCCCACCCTTGTCGCGGCGCCGATGCTTGAAGCGGCGTTGACGCTTGAGGCGGCGACGACCCTTATCACGGCGCCGACGCTCGAAGCGGCGCCGATGCTTGAAGCGGAGCTGACGCTTGAAGCGGCGCTGACGCTTGGAGTGGCGCTGATACTTGAGGTAGCGCTGACGCTTGAAGTGGAGCTGACACTTGAAGCGGTCGATGATACCTGAGGCGGCGCCGACCCTTGTCGCGACGCCGACACTTGAAGTGACACCGACGCTTGAAGCGGCGCTGACGCTTGAGGCGGCGCCGACCCTTGTCGCGGGACCGACGCTCGAAGCAGCGCCGACGCTTGAAGCGGTGTTGACGCTTGGAATGGTGCTGATACTTCGCAATGGCTTTTGGGCTTCTTAGTGACCCTCGCGGGTACCTCTCGGGTGTCATTAATAAGAGAAAGTATTGTTTATTTTGTTTCCTTTTTTCTGTTGATAACACCCTTCTACATTAGCCCCTCGTGCAAAGATTTTTTGGTTGGGTAGACTAAAAAAACTTTGTACGCTATAAATCTGGTTTCAACAATTATATATATATATTTTCTGAGGGATCCTAGGATCATTAACTGCTGTGTCCCTTTATCCGAGATTTTTAATTTTTTTTTTTGAGAACCCACGCGTCAGTGTAGGAACTGTCATCTCATCATTTGGAAAAAAAAAGGTCATCGCCTTTTTGCCTTCCTGCACGTTTTCCCATTTTGGTGCAAAAAAACATAAGCCCCTCTTCTTAGTCTCTTTCATCTTCTTCAAAAAAAACATAAGATACTTTTGGGTTTGTAGTGTGAGAGAGTGAGAAAGGGATTTTTAAAACACCATAGCCACCCATCTCCTCATTCTAACTTTTCCAACTATCATAGCCTCTCATCCATGGATTCTAAACCAAAGAATGCCTCTCCAAATGTAAACACCCCTAAGGCACCCAAGGCTCTACACTCCACGCCTTCTCTTGCACTCGTTCCAACCACTTCCGTGGCCCAGATTGCTGTCGCCGGTGACGTTTGGCCCCATCCGACCAGCGGCACTGACGCCCCGCGCGTGATACCCGTCTTTTCGGATTTCGGGTCGAGAACTCTCGTGGGTTCCTCGCCCTCTCACTCGGCACCTGCATCCTTTTATTTGGGTTCCTCCATGATAAGGGGCGTCTCGACTGAGGCTCTACTGACGGCCGAGGGTCTCGCGACCGATTGCAGTGTGCATGAGGAGCATGGTGTCTCGCCCGATCTGGGCATGGGTTTTAATTTTTCGGTCGAGAAAGATGCCGACCAGGGTTCCTCGCCAACAGGTCCTCCATCCGAGGGTCTCTCGCCTCGTTCCAGACCTCGCGACATTACCCTCTACCAGCGGAATTTGTCTTTCTCTATCCAAGACCTCTCGCGCTTAGGGTCCGCGTCCCCAGGTTCCTTGCGATTTCCTTCCGCGGACGATGTTCAAATTTTGGGTGTCTTGTGTAGTGGCGCTCAGTTAGAGGCAGGTGTCTCGCCCAACCCCCTTGATATGGATGTTGACGAGGGCCCTCCGTGGGTGGACCTCTCGTCCGAGGGTCTCTCGCTAGTCGCCTTGGATTCTTATAAAAAAACCAGTTGCGTTGGGAGGGATATCTCGTCCTCGATTTATGAAGTTTATCCAGTTGATTTGGATAAGGGTATCTCGGAATTTTCTGACGCCGACAGTGGTTCCTCACGCGTTGAGCTAGGCGCGGGGAGTTCTTTGTCCAATGAACTTGGGGGGAGGGGGGTCTCGACACTCGTGAAATTTTCTGAATCAGATGGGGTCTCGACCCCCTTTTTTTCGCGGGGGAACCCTTACGATGAGAGGAGGGTCTCGACGCCTGGTTTAGTTTCTACGGGTCTCTCGTCCGTGCCCGGAGGTGTCTCGACAGGTATTAGTGCTGACGCAAGCATCTCGATCTCGGGTGTCTCGATGCCTTTGACTGTTTCTGAAATGGGGGCCCCAACTTATGGCAGCATGGTGACCTCTCGTCAGTGGTCAGGGGTCTCGCGACTTGGCCTCGCGTCCACGGGTCTCTCGTTCGTGCAAGGGGGTGTCTCGACATTATGTCACCTCGAGGGTTCCGTGACCCAGGGTGTCTCGCCGACTGTTGGTGTTACGGAGAGCATGCCACTGACCGGGGGCTATTCACATGATTTTGCTGGGGTTTCTGCCTCCAATTCTTTTTTTGCGACAAAGGGACCCCCAGGTTCCCTCGCTCGGAATCCCCACTAGGATGAGTTCTTTTCTTGAGCCAATGGCTCTTGGTGGTTCATCAGCTACGCCAACCTCTTCTCATGCATGGAAGGACTATATGCACATTCGCCAAGGGCGAGACTTTGTTATTTATCGTCGTGCTCCTTTTTTTGGTCCTGCTGACAGTTTCATGATTTCACTTTTTGATTTTGGGGAAAAAATTTCGGGTGCTGTTCTCGAACGTTCTCATGTGGGGTTAACTGAGTCTGCTGACCTTCCTACTATTTCTCCGAATTCCATTCTCCGAGTCCGAGTTGACCGTGGTGAATTTCCTTATTCCAGCGTTGAAGTTAAAACCCCGGGTGGAACCACAGAGGAGTTGGCCAGCTGGGTTGATTATGTTCTGAGCGTTCCTGATTATGTGGCTATTCTTAGGGAGGTGGGACTCTTCACCGCCATCAGCAGCCTGAAGTCCTGCACCATATTTAAGCATGGTTCTTCGCTCAATCTCTTATTGTCTCGGTGGAGTATGGAGTCTCACACCTTTGTCACGGGCTAGGGGGAATTTACCCTTACCCTAGAAGATATATGTGAGTTGTATGCCCTTCCTTTCTTTGGGTAGTAGGTCTTTTCTGATGATTGCGAGGACTCCCTAGAGCAGGAGATGGTGGGGGAGTTACGGTCAGCTCTCGGAGAGTGCTCGAGGTATGTGGCCATAAATATAACTGGTTATTCCAAGCATTCCTTTGCAAATGGCAAAGATACTAGTTCAGAGACTTTGAGCAGTTGCAGAAGGGGGAGACTTCTCGTGCAGCCCCCAGATCCCAGGATGGTCCTAAGCTCCACTCTCCTGCATATATTAGCCACTTTCCTCGTTACGTTTCTGATTCGGTTCCTTCTACCAGGTAAGCCTGAAGACTGTCCTCGCGAACTTCTTTTTAGATTGGCTGTACGATTGTCTCGCGGTAGGTCGGTACCCATGGCTGCCCTGACCTTAGGTTCTCTTTACACCTGGATGTACTGAGCACACATAGATGTAGAGATGTCCTGCGGTCGGTATGATGTTTCTAATCATGCCAACGCCCCTCTCTTGATGGCCTTTTTGTTTGAGCATTTCCCCCACTTTATTTCAGGGGCTCACGCTTGTCATAGCGACGCTGCGAGACTTCTTCGGTGGCATAAGAAAACTCCCAAGCAGTCTTTGGGAATTTTGATTGATGATATCAAGGAGTTTCAGTTTCGGCCTAACACCAGGCGCCCTGGGGGTACTTTCAGCTAGCTTTCTTTCCCTGGCGACGGTGGGAACTTCTATTGCCCTTCAGTAGTGGGGTCGGTTTCCACGTGTCCTCATATTAATGTGGTGACGATGCTCTTACCATGTCACCTCCCTTCTTGGACCGAGTTAGGTCCGCGTGCTGAATCTTATCATTCCGAGAGGGCAAGACGACAGTTCGGTTATGATCAGGGCGTTCACACTCCTCCTCTTCCTACCTACAGCAGTCATTCTGAGGCATTATCAGAGGCGTGTGCTAGCTTCACTCTTCAGGGATTATTCCACATAGTCAGTGGTTTGGGTGGTCTCTATGTGCCTCCCTGCGATTATCATCCTTCATTCACTTTATCTTGGTTACTTCTTTGGCAGCAGCAGGTTCGGCTTATTCAAGAATGTGTAGTTGGCCCCCCTCATGAGACTAACCCCATTAAACACACCAGAGCTCAGTTTTTAGTCAGATGGACGCAGAAAGATCCTTGGTTCCTCAGCACCATCCCTAGGCCACTCTTGGAGCAGGCCATCCCTATTTTAGTGAAACCTCTCATTGACGAGTCACTTCCGCCTCCGTCGACTGAGCTTCCCCCTGTGAAGTCTAAAAGCCAACCAAAAAGCAGAGGGAAAGCGGGCACCTCTACTACGAGCAAAAGGAAACACCCTGACGCCGATGTATCCCATTTTGTTCCTGCTACTACTGCTTCTCCTCTTTCTTCTCCTGTGAGGACCCGGGCTGCGAAGAAAAAGAAAGGAGATGGCGCTGGCGTGGCTGCTTCCTCTACCGTGGATCAAGAGTCTGATACCGGCAATCTCGGGGTGGGGAAGACTTCCCAAGTATCGAGAGGGAAAGGCTACTCCTCACCGAGCCTTACTTCCCAGGCAGCTCGGGTCGCGTCTATTCCCATTGCGAAAGGTACTATATCCCGACATTCTTTACTTAGTGGAACTAGTTCTCTAGGAGTTTCCTTATCTCCCTCCCCTTCATTGGAAGAGGAACTAGTTGATTATGGAAGCACCCCTTCCTATGACGACCATAGTTCTTCTTCGAGTGATATGGGCGACCTGGGTTTCCATGGCTAAAGCACTACTGACACTTATGCTTTGTTATCAGTCTCCAGAGAGTCTTCTAGTGATGATGATGCCTCCCATTCTCCTGGGGGGGTTAGCCCTACCCATCTCCCCTATAGCCAGACTACGTGCCCTGCTACTGTAAGCGTTCTCCCTTTACTTGTCTATATATTATTTTTGCATATGATTTTCTTTCTTCCCCTCATTATATATTTTTTTATTTGTCAATCAAAGCATTTTGTCATATTTGTGCAGGTCATTTCCGTAGAGGCAAGTAGTTCTCCTCTTCCCCCACTACGACCGACGCCCTTTCAGCGGGAGAGGAACTCCATGCTCATTTCTTCCCGAGGCCTGTTTAGAGAGGTTTGTTGTCTTCTTAATTCTTTTACCATCTGTTGTAATTTATTCGTCTTCTAACTACCTTTTGGTTGCGTACACTGTCATTTCCCCGCAGCTTTCATCCGTGCACTTTACTGTCACCAGGACCACCCCTGTGGCTTCCCCTTCTCCTCAGGTATGCCTTGCTATTTTCAAAACTTTCATTGTGCGATTTCCTTTTTATTTTTTATTTTTTTACTTCTTCCTTTTATTTACCCATTTACCATGCGTAGGGAGTTGTGTCTTCGGGCGTTGTCGCCTCATCTTCTCTTGTCTCGACGGTGGGCATTTCTGTAGTTGAGCCCCTGGGCTCCTCTTTATCTGAGGTACGTATTTTTATTTTTGAATATTTATTTCCTCTTAATAGGAGTCCTAATGGCTTTTGGACTTTCTTCCCAGGGGGGTGCTCCTCCCTTACCTGACATTATCGTCCCGGGCCTACCCTCTTCGGGGAGGATTTCTATCCCTAGGGTCCGCGTATCTATGGACGGTAGACCCTTGGTTCAGGCGATTTCTCGTGGCCCAATATTTACTGTGGCCTCAACCAGTGAGCCCACACTTCAGGTCAGTCCTTTCTGTTGAAGCATGGGATCTCCTTTTCCTCGAACATGCAATGAATAACGTATTTTCACTCTTTGCACGCTATCAGTACAACCCCTACTGCGCCGACCGTCCTTTTCCGCTCTTCCCCTTTGGATGGGGCTCAGGTACTTTTTTTTTCTTAGCTATGTATTTCTTCTCTATCCGGCGTGTATTTATCGTAGCCCATTTGTTTACTTCATTGCAGTTATCCCTCGGCGCTATTTCGAGTGTGGCTCCTGCTACTGTCGTTTAAGCAACCCCTATACATGGGATGGTTTGTCCTGTTGTTGCGCCTCTTCAGGTAGCTATCTCTACGGCGCCCTTTTGAGGAGTTTCCCTCACCCTCTTTTTAATTGAGGTATTTATCATACTCGAGGAAAGTGATTTGTTACCTCTCGCCCTTTCTTGTTACTTGCAGCCTTGCCTACCCCTTGCGCCCTTCGTCGCCGAGGTTGTTCCTTCAGAAATGCCTGAGGTTGAGGTAGCTTCTTCGGAAGCACTGGTCGCTGAGACAGCCCCTTCTGGAGCATCGACCACTGTTGCTCCCCCTATGGGAGCCCCTGCTCCTCCTTCTATGACCGTTGCGGAGGACGTTATTCAGGTACGGCGTGTAAGAGTATCTATTTTCCTCACATCAATCTTATGTCTTTATTATTTTGTTTGAATTGCGCCAACATTCCCCTTTTCACCTTTGTTGCATTATCTCCAGGTGAACGAGGTTGCTCTGATGACTAAAGAGCCGGATGAAGTTTCTCCGATACTCGTGGCGTTAGAGAATGAGATGGCTGCGAGAGAGGTATTAAATTGGCATACTCTCTTTTTACTATTTCCCTTCTTTTCTTCTTGCATATACTGTGCAAACATTCCCATTTCACCCTTGTCTCATTGTTTCCAGATGCATGAGATTACTCCGATGACTGTGGAGTCTGACAGTGGGGCAACTGCGAGAGAGGTATTAGACTGGCATACCCCCTCTTTTTACTATTCCCCTATTTTCTTCTTGCGTTTACTGTGCAAGCATTCCCATTTCACCCTCGTCTTATTGTTTCCAGGTGCATGAGAGTACTCCGATGACTGTGGAGTCTGGCAGTGGGGCAACTGCGAGAGAGGTATTAGACTGGAATACCCCCTCTTTTTACTATTCCTCTCTTTTCTTCTTGCGTTTACTGTGCAAGCATTCCCATTTCACCCTCGCCTCATTGTTTTCAGGTGCATGAGAGTACTCCGATGACTGTGGAGTCTGGCAGTAGGGAAACTGCGAGAGAGGTATTAGACTGGCATACCCCCTCTTTTTACTATTCCCCTCTTTTCTTCTTGCGTATATTGTGCAAGCATTCCTATTTCACCCTTGTCTCATTATTACCAGGTGCATGGGAGTACTCCGGTGACTGTGGAGTCTGGTAGTGGGGCAACTATGGAGGGAGATCATAGTTCTGAGTTCACTCCTTTGGTCGGTGACACTGATTCTGGTGGGGAGTCTTATTTCCTTCCTTCTGAGGCGGGGTCTCGTCACTCCGATGGCGATGATGAAGCAGAGGATGCTGCGACTATTTCTAGTAGGCTATGGCGTGAGGAGTTACCAGGCCGATTCAGGGTACATGAGCGTCAGCTCTTGGATCTCATCTTGGAGCACCACCCCGAGACGTTTACTTCTCAGAGTATACTTCAGGTTGACAGTCTTACGGCCTTCAACCTAAGGGCTCTTGCCAGCCATGTTCATGCGTTCTTGGCTACCTCCCCTGCTAAGATGACTAGCTCTTCTATTTTTTTATTCTTGGATGCCCTCCGCGACTTACAACAGTTCTATCACTTTCGTTTGGATTGGCTTGACGCGAGGGTTCGCCCCTTTCTGAGTGTTCCTTTTCGAAAGATAGTGAGGTTTCACACTTCCCGACAGTCTAGGGTTGAGCAGCGGCACGCTGAGGCTACGAGGATCCGGAATCAGATCACCCTATTGCAGGTGAAGCTTGCCAGACTCGAGTCTGGCGATGAGGAGGATGAAGCTAAATTCGTCAGGTTGGAGGAAGAGTTTCTGCGGGAGGCTGGTCCGTCGTATGCTGGCGCCATCGCGCGTGATGATTTATTTTTTGTGGTTTCTAGCAGATAGGCTACTTCTTGCTTTGTAGTGCTCAGAATTCTATGTGTACATCACTTATCATTCCTGTATGAGACACTTTGTTTCTTCTGCACTTTCTTTTTCTTTTGTTCTCCATTTATGCTGTGGGTGTTCTTTTTATGTGACTTTCTCTAATTTCTGTGAGCATTTAGTTTACTGGTGGCTACCCCATATACTGCGGGGTATTTGCATTGATATGAAAAGTTATGTATTATCATATTGTATATATTTTTTGAAAATGCAGCTCTTGTAGCTGTGAGGTGTTGGCATGTGACTCTCTTGGGTTTCCCCTCCTATTCTGTGGGGGTATTCCTGCATATTGCTGCTTATAGTCACAGAGGCTAGGTTGGAGAGGAGGGTGACCCCTGCCCCTTTCCGAAAGCCTGATTTTATTATAAAAAAAAACTGTATTAATTTATGCCTGGGGGACTTTGCTCAGTATACTTTCTCTTAGGATGGACTTACCTCCCAAGTGTAGTGAACAAAGTTCCTGATCTTTTTTTTTTGTACTCTCTTCTAACTTAATAGGGAGTGTATATGTATGCATAAATGAGAAAGCAAAGCAAATGTCAACAATGATCAAAAGTGTTGCTATTTTATTTCTTTACCTTTGTGTGCTGTTTACAGTGTAGTATTGCTCTTTAAAAAAAAAATTAAAAAAAACTTTTCTGGTATAGGAGCAATCCTCGAAATCCATTACAGATATGCAAAACACAAACAAAACTTGTTAGCTGTTACTAAGCATAGTACCTCTTCAGCCACTTGCAGTTGATGGACTGGAGGCAATCACTCTCTGGTTCTAATATTTGGCAGTAGCCCAACTTCCCCACTCCTCTGACAACAAAAAGGCCTTCCCAGTTAGGTTTGAATTTTGATGCCGACATGCTACGGAGATGGTGAGTTGATGCTCGCAGGACTAGATCGCCCACCTGGAATTCCCTAGGCTTAACCAAGTTTTCTTAGGCCCTGGACAGCTGCTGAGTGTAGACTTTGAAATTCTCTCTTGCCTTGTCTCTGTGCTCGTCCAGCGCCTCCAGTTGCACATGCCTTGGGTCTGGTATGAGCCCATTGCTAAGAGAAATTCTGCCAGAAGGTACCGCCAGTTCCACTGGTAGTTTAACTTCGGTCCCATATACTAGAGAGAAGGGAGTGAACCCTGTTGGCTTTCTTTTCGAAGTACGATAGGCCCATAATACCATAGGCAACTTCTCATCCCATGCTCCCGGCATGTCTTCTAGCATTTTCTTCAAAATATTTATCAGGGTATTATTAGTAGCTTCTGCTTGGCCATTGCCCTTGGGATAGGATTTGGTTGAGCTATTATGCACAATCTTATACTTGTCCGTGAGAAGGGCCATCTCTTTGCATACAAATTGCTTCCCATTATCCGTTAGGATTACTTTGGGTATACCGAATCTACATATGATATACTCCTTTATAAACTGGCTTACCACTTGGGCGGTGACTCTCCTTAAAGGAATGGCCTCCGCCCATTCGGTGTACAATTCTGTAGACACAATGATAAAAGCCTTGCCGTGAGATGCTGGGGCGATCTTTCTCACCAGGTCGAACGCCCATGTGTGGAAGGGATAGGGGGCTGCCAAGCTTTGTAGACTGACGGAGGGAGCGTGCACCATGTGTCCATGCACCTGGCATGCTCTAGACTTTTTCACATATCCAATGGAGTCAGCCTCCATGGTCGGCCAGTAGTATCCCAGCGTCATCAGTTGATCATACAGCTTGGCACCTCCCATGTGGGAGGGCTCATGAGCTTCTTTCAGTACCCTTTCCACTTCCTCTTTGGCTACGCACCTTAGCGCCTTCTCATTGTACCCTTTCCTATATAACTCCCCTTTGACCAAGTAGAAACGTGCTATCCTTTTTCTAAGGTAAATTTCATCCGCTCTCCCGGCGGGCAGCTCCCCATCTTTTAGATATGCTAGGTACGACTGTCTCCAATCTTCGAAGGTTTCCACAAAGTTAGCCTCCGTCGGCTGGTCAAAATTAGCTTGGCACTTTAAGCAACTTTGTTGCAAGCGGGCCGTTTCTACGCTCATGGCGGGCCAAAAATACCCGCTTCGCTTTAGTCGTCTGTAAAGGGGGATATCCGTATCTCCACAGTGTTTTTGGTGCATTTCTATTAACCTCTCCTTGGCTTCTTGCTCCCCTACGCACCTTGCCAGAAACCCTCCAGGACTCTTGAAGTAGAGAGTTCCCTGCAGCACATGATAGTTGGCTAACTCTAATATTTTCATTGTTCCTTCCCTGGTTTCAAGTTGCTTCTCCACCAGACGCCTCCAATCTTCCGGCTCGTTACTTGGGAATAAGGACTTGACGGTAGTAGGTACCGTTCTCCGCCTCACTGTTATGGTTGCTTCTGACTCCTCCATGTCCAACTTTTGTGCTATGGTGGTGAGTCCGTCAGGGTGCCTGTTCATCGTTCGCGCCTGCCTCTCCATAGTTACTTCCAAGAACTGTCCCAACAGTCGTTGGATGATGTGTCTGTACGGCGCTAAGTTGTCATGTTTAAGGGAAAACTCTCCATTGACCTGCCTTACTACCAGATTGGAGTCTCCTCGTATACACAGTACCCTGATCCCTCTTCTGAGTGCTTCCAACATCCCTAGAATGAGGGCTTCATACTCAGCTTCATTATTTGAGCATTTAAAATCTAACTTGAAAGAGAGGGTAATCTTCTCCTTCCCATTTGATAGTATGACGCCGGCCCCACCTGTTCCTTGAGCACTGGAACCATCAAATTCCATAAACCACTTCTTCACCTCCTCCGCCATGCATGCTTGGAAACTTTCTCCGGGTAGCTCTTCACTAGGTGGTTCGAAAACCCCACTCGGGAAGTGGGCCAGTAGATCTGCTACTGCCTGGCTCTTAATGGCTTTAGGCACTACGCATTTTAGATCGTATTCTGACAAGATCAAAAACCACCTTGCTGCTCATCCCACAAGTATAGTCTGCGCGAGGAGGTACTTGATGGGATCACACTTGGTGACTATGTGAATGGTGAAGGCTAGAAGATAGTGTCTCAACTTCTGGGCTACAAATACCAGCGCCAGGCAGTGCCTCTCAACGCTGGTGTATCTCAATTCTGTTTCGAATATTACTCTTGACAGGTAGTAGACCGGCTTTTCCACTCCTTCCTTCTCTTGCGCCAAGAGAGCCCCTATCGACCTCTCTGTAGAAGTGAGGTAGAGCAGCAGCGGCGCTCCGACTTCGGGAGAATCATCGTGGATGGAGAGGCTAGGATTTCTTTAATCTTCTCGAACGCACTCTCTTGCCTCTCTCCCCAAACCCACTTGGCTTTGTCTTTTAGTAGAGGTGCGAACGGATGAGTTACTTCTGCCAACGCAGGTATAAACCTCCTCAGGTAGGATACCTTTCCCAGGAAGCTCTTAAGTTGTCTCTGACTCTTGGGCGGTGGCATCATCACAATGGCTTTCATCTTCTCTGCATCCAATTGCACTCCTTGTCTATTTACGAAAAAACCTAAGAATTTCCCTGCAGTAAGCCCAAAAGCACACTTTGAGGGGTTCATTCTCATCTTATACCGACGACACCTCTCGAATACTCTCCTGAGATCATGAATGTGCTTGTTCTCTTTCCTAGACTTCACCACCAAATCATCCACATAGAATTCTAGTATATCATGAAATAAGTCATGAAAAATTTCCATCATGGTCCGCTGGTATGTGGCTCCAGCGTTTTTCAATCCGAAGGGCATGACTGTATAGTGAAAGTTCCCTAACGGTGTGCGGAAGGCAGTCTTCTCTGCGTCGGCGGGGTCCATTTTAATCTGGTTATAGCCCACATACCCGTCCATGAAACTATACATCTCATGTCCCGCGGTGGAATCCACTAAGCTGTCTATGCTGGGTAGTGGGAATTCATCCTTAGGACACGCCCTGTTCAAGTCGTGAAAATCTACACAGATTCTGATTTGGGTCTCGTCTTTCTTTGCCAATGGCACTATGTTGGACAGGCATATGGGGTGCTGAATAGGCTTGATGAACCCTACCGCTAACAACTTCTCCACCTCAACCTTTATTTTCAAATCAAGGTCTGCTTTATATGTGCGTGTGGCTTGCCTTACCGAAAGGGCATTGGGAAGGATGTTCAATCTGTGAGAGCTCACTTCTGCGTCTATTCCTGGCATCTCCGTGTACTTCCAAGCAAATACATCAGTGAACTCCTTAAGTAGATCAATGAGCTCCTCCTTCTGCTTCGGTTCCAGGCACTTGGAAATTAGATTGGGTCTACTCTCGCCCTCTTCTAACCCCAACTTGATTTCCTCTAATTCCTGCAGCTGCTCTCTGGGTTCGTCTTGCATGCACTCTGGCGCTTCTTCTGGTTCTTCAACATGCTCAACAATATGGGATTCATCAACAATAAAACACTCGGGCGTCGGGTCGATGCTCTCGTCCCAGAACACCGCCCGCGCAGACCGTTATAAACGGTAGATGAATTTTCCATTGGGCAAGACCACTTTCTTGCAAGTTCGAAGGGGTTTAGCTACCTCCTCTACTTTCCTCTTGCCTTTTGCCATATGGGGGATTATCCTCTCCCCTAGACGGTCATGAACGGATTTTTTCTGCGGGACCCTTCCTTCAGCTACCTTGATTCCTGCTAGTTTTCTTGTAGAGACCTTTCTTTCCTCATCTAATTTAGTGTAAAAGGCAGCATCTACCAGGTGGGCCTCCTCAACGACGAAAGGTCTCTGCGTGGCCTAGATCACTATCTCTGTACCTCTAATGTTTGCCTTCGCGCATTGATGGTTGGTGGAAGGCACTACGCCATGAGTGTGCATCCATACCCTTCCAATGAGTAATTGGTAGCTGGTGTTAGCGTTAATAACATGAAATTTGATGTGGGAGGTGAAATTTTCCAACTTAATTCCCACATTCATGTATCCAATAGACTGCATTCCGGCGTTGTCGAATCCGGAAATTACTAGCGGTATCGGAACCACCTTCTCCTGGTCAATTCCTGTTTCATACAATGTACTGATGGGCATGATGTTAATGGATGCTCCTCCATCCATCAACGACCTGGGAAATGAGACTCCATTAATTATGGCTGTGACGTACAACGGGCGGTTGTGGAAGTAGGTCACCACCCTATCTGCTTCTGAAAACACCACTTCAGAGGTATACTTCTTAATCATCCTTCCGATTGGCCCCTGCCAATTTAGCGAAGGGTCTCCCCGTTGTTGCACTGCCTCCAAGACTTTCCTCGTGATGGACACCCTCGTGTCGTACTTCACCCCTATCTGGTCGAAAAACCACTTGAACTTGGGGCTCCTAGCTATGGCCTCACATTCAGAATCTAAGTCTACCTCGTACGTCTGGGCACTGCAAACATACTCCGCTTCAGAGGTACCTCCCTCATCTAGAGCGAGGATGACGTCTACCTCACTTTCTGAGAGAGCGACTTCCTCAACTTCCCCACATCCATTTTCATGTTCCGGAGTGAAGAACCACTCCTCTTGCGTCCTTTCTAGCTCAAATCTTCTCAGTGATAGATTTTCTAACTCCTCTCATAACTGCTCGCCACTCTCCCGCTTCACAAGATTTCCTGCAGCTTCTTCGTCGTAGGCAACTACCATGTTGGCGGTGCCAAAGTGATGCGCCGGGAGTGGGTTCTCGTTAACGTCCACAGGGGGTATCTGCAAGGTACCGCTGGCCATCTGCTCACCAATGATCCTTCTCAAGTAGTAACAATCCTTGGTAGAGTGCTGCACTCGTTGGTGCAATTCACAGTACTTTGGGTTGGCTTTGTCAGCTGCAGTGGGTGTTTCTACTTTTAGGTGGGTAGGTCCTGCTATGACTTCTCGTACTAAGGTGCGGTAACAATCCATAGCCTCCGCTACGCTGCACGGTAGTGGCGGCGGGGCATCTTCCCCGAATTTTCTCTTGTTGTCGGGACTGTCGGTCTTGGCCTCAGAGCCTCCCTTCTTCCCTTTGTTACTCCCATCCACATAGTTAATCGCTTGCCTCCTCGCAACTTGAAACCTCCCGAGAGTCAGTGGAACTTGTGTCCTCCAACCCGGGGCTCTCGGTTTGATTATCATAGCTATGTTGCTGGCGGCCCTGGTGAATTCTCTGAAAGTTCCATCTCTAGTTTCGTTGATCAAGTGCATCTTATACTCTTCCAAGAGTCCTTCCACACATATCTGTAGCAACCTGGCCTCCGCCACATCCTCGTGAACATCTAAGGCCCTCTCGTGAAATCGCTTGATGTAGTGCATCAATTCTTCTCCTGGCTTCTGGACCTCTTGCGCCAGGTGCCTCAGTGTAAATTCATCCTCCGCTACAAAAAACTTCTGAAGGAACTGCCTGTGCATCTCTTCCCAAGTAGGGACGCTGTTAGGCGCCAAGTGGGAATACTATTTATAAGCCTTCCCAGTGAGAGTTTTAGAGAACTCCCTCAATCTCAGGTTCTTGTCGCCAGCGTGTACTCCCAGGTACTCGACGAACCTCTTCACGTGCTCTCTAGGGTTCTCCCCCTACCACCAAACTTGATAAATTTTGGTGGAATATACCCCTCAGGGTATGGCTTCTCACTTACTTCCTGTGGATAGGGGTCTTGTAACTCCTCGTATAGGTGGGAACCCTCTCTTTGAGAGGAGGAGAGGAGCTTCCTCACTTCTTCCATAGTAACAGTCTTAGAGGGTGACTCCTCTAAACATGGGCTTTTAGGAGCTGGAGAACCTGTTGGCGCCAAGACCTGCTCCGGCGCCGCCTTCCGAGACGGAATCGCCTCTGCCGGAATCGTAATAGGAGTGGCTACCCCTCCGGAAGGGGCAGCAGCAGGTGTCACACAACCTTGACCCAAGTTTGATAGATCCACGTTGTTTTGCTTTAAAAAGTCAAAAAACATTGCCATAAGGTTCATACCTGCCATTGGAGCCACTGCCGGCGAACTGGTCTGACCTCCTTGAGGCGCTGGCGCCTTGGCTCCGATCACCACCACTTCTTCCTGAGTAATCTGGTCACTATGAGCTCCATTACCAGACGGAATGTCCTCAAAAACCAACTGCTTAGAGATATTGAAACCTTCTTTGTCCATGGAAATGAGGATACCTCCCCAGCAGAGTCGCCAAATGTATGAGGGTAGTAAGACTGGGGTCTATGAATAACTGGAAAGGGTGAGGCGTGACCCACTCCAATGGACGCTGCCTGCAAGGTCTTCAAGGTCTCCTGGTGCAACTTCTGAAGAAAACTTCTCCTTCTGGTAATAATGGAACTCAAGCTTCAACTCACTCCCTGCAAGAAGATGAACTTTCACAACAAAAATAGCAATTTTCTCAAGGGAAACACCTGAGAGTGATGGCTGTCAGTGGGGAGTGAAGGAACAAAGCACTCAGCACTATGAGAATGAGAAGGGAGAGAATACTTAGGTAGGTCTGGTGATATTTTGGTAGAGTAACAGTGCAACTTCTATTGTCTCTATCATGACCTTGCCCAGAGGTCTATTTATATTGGGGCGTTAGGGGTGAGTTGGCATTTTTGGGCGCCAAAACTGAGAGAGTTGGTGGGGAACAATGTCTGAAGTGTACCATTTGTCCCTACCTGTAGGCAGCCTACCTGTCCCCTCTACAGGCGCCACCTGGCGCCGACCAAAACTCGAAAAGCACATATGTCCCCTAATGGAGACAAAATATCAGATTTGGTAGTTATCTTTTGAAACGGTAACTTGTGGTGCAATTTTGCAAATCTTGAGAGAGGAGACCTTAAGGACTCATCTCCTATAAAAGTGTTATTTTTTCTTGAGAGGGTCCTCGAGGACCCCCTCTTCTGGAAAATTCATTTTCTTGTAAAGAGTTTATTTCTTGTGAGTAGCCAGCTCTTTGGCTGCTCACTTCACTTGTGACCAAGTGTGCAGTGTGCGTAGTCTCGAGTGACTTCTGGGTCTTCCTACTAGTATTCTCTCAATCCTATAGTGCTAAGTGATTGATCTTGCTCAACATACCTTGTCCCTCAGCCGCCAAGCCAAAACTCCCAGGAGGTCCCAACGCGCCTGTTCGAGCCCTGCTTGCTCGACTAGGCAACTTGTACAAGAAAACAAAGTGTTAGTGCTGTTGTTCAATTAGAGACTGATGTTTCATGATGGGGAGTTGTTCGCGATAGCTACTCCCTCAATATGAGTTTCTGTCAAAACCCCTGTAGCATCACTTCTTGAATAACATTTCTGCAGTGACCCTTGCAGTGGCGCTGAGCCTTGCAGTAACGCTGGCCCTTGAAGTGGCGCTGACGCTTACAACGGCGTTGACGCTTGAGGCGGCGCCGACCCTCGAAGCGGCGTCGACGCTTGAAGTGGCGCTGACACTTGAGGTAGCGCTGATGCTTGAAGTGGCGCTGACACCTGAAGCGGTCGCTGATACCTGGGGCGGCGCCGACCCTTTTCGCGGCGCCGACTCTTGAAGCAACATCGACGCTTGAAGCGGCGCTGACACTTGAGGCGACGACAACCCTTGTCACGGCGTCGACGCTTGAAGCGGCGCTGACGCTTGGAGTGGCGCTGATACTTGAGGTAGCGCTGACGCTTGAAGTGGCCCTGACACTTGAAGCGGTCGCTGATACCTGAGGCGGCGCCGACCCTTGTCGCGGCGCCGACTCTTGAAGCGACGTCGATGCTTGAAGCGGCGCTTACGCTTGAAGCGGCGTTGACGCTTGAGGCGGCGATGACCCTTATCACGACGCCGACGCTTGGAGTGGCGCTGATACTTGAGGTAGCGCTGACGCTTGAAGTGGCGCTGACACTTGAAGCGGTCGCTGATACCTGAGGCGGCGCCGACCCTTGTCGCGGCGCAGACACTTGAAGCGATGCCGATGCTTGAAGCGGTAATGACGCTTGAGGCGGAGACGACCCTTGTCACGGCGCCGACGCTCGAAGCGGCGCCGACGCTTGAAGCGGCGCCGACGCTTGAAGCGGCGCTGATGCTTGGAGTGGAGCTGATACTTGAGGTAGCGCTGACGCTTGAAGTGGCACTGACACTTGAAGCGGTCGCTGATACCTGAGGCGGCGCCGACCCTTGTCGCGGCGCCGACACTTTAAGCGACGCCGATGCTTGAAGCAGCGTTGACGCTTGAGGCGGCGATGACCCTTGTCACGGCGCCGACGCTCGAAGCGGCGCCGACACTTGAAGCGGCGCTGACGCTTGGAGTGGCGCTGATACTTGAGGTAGCGCTGACGCTTGAAGTGGCGCTGACACTTGAAGCGGTCGCTGATACCTGAGGCGGCGCCGACCCTTATCGCGGCGCCGACACTTGAAGTGACGCCGACGCTTGAAGCGGCGCTGATGCTTGAGGCGGCGCCGACCCTTGTCGCGGCGCCGAAGCTCGAAGCGGCGCCGACGCTTGAAGCGGTGCTGACGCTTGGAGTGACGCTGATACTTCGCAATGGCTTTTGGGCTTCTTGGTGACCCTCGCGGGTACCTCTCGGGTGTCATTAATAAGAGAAAGTATTTTTTATTTTGTTTGATTTTTTCTGTTGATAACACCCTTCTACATAATTGTACACCAAATGGGCGGAGGCCATTCCTTTAAGGAGAGTCACCGCCCAAGTGGCAACCCATTTTATAAAGGAGCATATCATATGTAGATTCGGTATACCCAAAGTGATCCTAACGGATAATGGGAAGCAATTTGTATGCAAAGAGATGGCCCTTCTCATGGACAAGTATAAGATTGTGCATAATAGCTCAACCATATCCTACCCCAAGGGCAATGGCCAAGCAGAAGCTACTAATAAGACCCTGATAAATATTTTGAAGAAAATGCTAGAAGACATGCCGGGAGCATGGGATGAGAAGTTGCCAATGGTTTTATGGGCCTACCGTACTTCGAAAAGAAAGCCAACAGGGTTCACTCCTTTCTCTCTAGTATATGGGACCGAAGTTGTCCTACCAGTGGAACTGGCGGTACCTTCAGCCAGAATTTCTCTTAGCAATGGGCTCATCCCAAACCCAAGGCATGTGTAACTGGAGGCGCTGGACGAGCACAGAGACAAGGCGAGAGAGAATTTCAAAGTCTACACTCAGCAACTGTCCAGGGCCTACGAAAACTTGGTTAAGCCTAGAGAATTCCAGGTGGGAGATTTAGTCTTGCGAGCATCAACTCACCACCTCCGTAGCATGTCGGCATCAAAATTCAAACCTAACTGGGAAGGCCCTTTTGTCGTCAGAGGAGTGGGGAAGTCGGGCTACTGCCAAATATCAGAACCAGAGAGTGATTACCTCCAATCCATCAACTGCAAGTGGCTGAAGAGGTACTATGCTTAGTAATAGCTAACAAGTTTTATTTGTGTTTTGCATATCTGTAATGGATTTCGAGGATTGCTCCTATACCAGAAAAGTTTTTTGTAAATTTTTTTTTAGAGCAATACTACACTGTAAACAGCACACAAAGGTAAAGAAATGAAATAGCAACACTTTTGATCATGGTTGACATTTTCTTTGCTTGCTCATTTATACATACATATACACTCCCTATTAAGTTAGAAGAGAGTACAAAAAAAAAGATCAGGAACTTTACTCACTACACTTGGGAGGTAAGTCCATCCTAAGATAAAGTATACTGAGCAAAGTCCCCCAGACATAAATTAATACAGTCTTTTATAATAAAATCAGGCTTTCGGAAAGGGGCAGGGGTCACCCTCCTCTCCAACCTAGCCTCTACGACTATAAGCAGTAATATGCAGGAATACCCCCACAGACAGGAGGGGCAACCCAAGAAAGTCGCATGCCAACACCTCACAGCTATAAGAGGTGCATTTTCAAAAATATATACAATATGATAATACATAACTTTTAATATCAATGCAAATACCCCGCAGTATATGGGGTAGCCACCAGTAGACTAAAGGCTCACAGAAATTAGAGCAAGTCATATAAAACAAACACCCACAGTATAAAGGGAGAACAAAAGAAAAAGAAAGGGTAGAAGAAACAAAGTGTCTCATACAGGAATGATAAGTGATGTACACATAGAATTCTGAGCACTACAAAGCAAGAAGTAGCCTATCTGCTAGAAACCACCAAAAATAAATCATCATGCGCGATGGCGCCAGCATATGACGGACCAACCTCCCGCAGAAACTCTTCCTCCAACCTGACGAATTTAGCCTCATCCTCCTCATCGCCAGACTCGAGTCTGGCAAGCTTCACCTGCAGTAGGGCGATCTGATTCCGGATCCTCGTAGCCTCAGCGTGCCGTTGCTCAACCCTAGACTGTCGGGAAGTGTGAAACCTCACTATCTTTCGAAAAGGAACACTCAGAAAGGGGCGAACCCCTGCGTCAAGCCAATCCAAATGAAAGTGATAGAACTGCTGTAAGTCGCGGAGGGCATCCAAGAATAGCAAAATAGAAGAGCTAGTCAGCTTAGCAGGGGAGGTAGCCAAGAACTCATGAACATGGCTGGCAAGAGCCCTCAGGTTGAAGGCTGTAAGACTGTCAACCTGAAGTATACTCTGAGAAGTGAACGTCTCGGGATGGTGCTCCAAGATGAGATCCAAGAGCTGACGCTCATGTACCCTGAATCGGCCTGGTAACTCCTCACGCTATAGCCTACTGGAAATAGTCGCAGCATCCTCTGCTTCATCATCGCCATCGGAGTGGCGAGACCCCGCCTCAGAAGGAAGAAAAGAAGACTCCCCACCAGAATCAGCGTCACCGACCAAAGGAGTGAACTCAGAACTATGATCTCCCTCCACAGTTGCCCCACTACCGATCTCCACAGTCATCGGAGTACCCTCATACACCTAGAAACAATGAGACAAGGACGAAATGAGAATGCTTGCACAGTATACACAAGAAGAAAAGAGGGGAATATTAAAAAGAGGGGGTATGCCAGTCTAATACCTCTCTCGCAGTTGCCCCACTACCAGACTCCACAGTCACCAGAGTACTCTCATGCACCTGGAAACAATGAGACAAGGGTGAAATGGGAATGCTTGCACAGTATACGCAAGAAGAAAAGAGAGGAATAATAAAAAGAGGGGGTATGCCAGTCTAATACCTCTCTCGCAGTTGCCCCACTACCAGACTCCACAGTCACCGGAGTACTCTCATGCACCTGGAAACAATGAGAAAAGGGTGAAATGGGAATGCTTGCACAGTATACGAAAGAAGAAAAGAGGGGAATAGTAAAAAGAGGGGGTATGCCCGTCTAATACCTCTCTCACAGTTGCCCCACTGCCAGACTCCACAGTCATCGGAGTACTCTCATGCACCTGGAAATAATGAGACAAGGGTGAAATGGGAATGCTTGCACAGTATACGCAAGAAGAAAAGAGGGAATAGTAAAAAGAGGGGGTATGCCAGTCTAATACCTCTCTCGCGGTTGCCCCACTTCCAGACTCCAAAGTCATCGGAGTACTTTCATGCACCTGGAAATAATAAAACAAAGGGGAAATGAGAACGCTTGCACAATACACGCAAGAAGAAAAGAAGGGAAACAGTAAAAAGAGAGTATGCTAGTTTAATACCTCTCTCGCAGCCATCTCATTCTCTAACTCCACAAGTATTGGAGCAACTTCATCCGGCTCCTTAGTCATCAGAGCGACCTCGCTCACCTGGAGACAATGCAACAAAGGTGAAGAGGGGAATGCTTGCGCAATTTAAACAAAATAATGGAGACATAAGAATGACACGAGAGAGGTAGATACTCTTATACACGGTACCTGAATAACGCCCACCGTAACGGTCATAGAAGGAGGAGAAGGGGCTCACATAGGGGCAACAACACTGATCGATGCTCCAGAAGGGGTTGTCTCAGCGACCAGTGAAGAAGCTACCTCAACCTCAGGCACTTCCGAAAGAACAATCTCAGCGACGGAGGGCGCGAGGGGTAAGCGAGGCTGCGAGTGACAAGAAAGGGCGAGAGGTAACAAATCAGTTATTCCATGAATGATGAATACTTCAACTAAAAAAAAAGAGGGAGAGGAAAACTTCTAAAAAAAAAGCACCACAGAGACACCTACCTGAAGGGGCACGATAACAGGACAAACTGGCCCATGTATAAAGGCTGCTGAAGAGACAGTGGCAGGAGCCGCACTCGAAACAGCGTCAAGGGATAACTGTGACAAAGTAAGAGAGGGCTACGATAGGTACAGGATGGATAGATAAGACATATAGAACTAAGAAAATAAGAGAGTACCTGAACCCCATCCAAGGGGGAAGCGCGAAAAAAGATGGTCGGTGCAGTAGGGGCTGTGCTGATAGCCTGCAAAGAATGAAAGTATGTTATTCATCGCATGATCGAGGAGTAAGAGATTCCATGCTTTAGCGAAAAGGCCTAACCTAAAGCGTAGGCTCGCTGGTTGAAGCCACAGTAAATATCGGTCCACGAGAGATTTCCTGAACCAAAGGTCTACCGTCCATAGATACACGGACCCTGGGGATAGAAATTCTCCCTGAAGAGGATAAACCCGGGGCAGTAACGCCAGGTAAGGTAGGATCCCCTCCCTGAGAAGAAAGTCCAAGAGCCATTAGGACTCCTATTAAAAAGAAATAAATATTCAAAAGTAAAAATGCGTATCTCAGGTGAAGAGGCCTCCAGGGGCTCAGCTGCAGAAGCGCCCACCGCCGAGACAAGAGAAGATGAGGTGACAACGCCCGAAGACACAACTCTCTATGCATGGTAAATGGGTAAATAAAAGGAAGAAGTAAAAAAGAAAATGGCACAATGAAATTTCTGAAAATAGCGAGGCATACCTGAGGAGAAGGGGAAGCCACAGGGGTGGTCCTGGTGACGGTAAAGTGCACGGATGAAAGCTGCGGGGAAATGACAGTGTACGCAACCAAAAGGTAGTTAGAAGACGAATAAATTACAACAGATGGTAAAAGAATTAAGAAGACAACAAACCTCTTTAAACAGGCCTCGGGAAGAAATGAGCATGGAGTTCTTCTCCAGCTGAAAGGGCGTCGGTCGTAGTGGGGGAAGAGGAGAACTACTTGCCTCTACGGAAATGACCTTCACAAATATGACAGAATGCTTTGATTGACAAATAAAATAAAATATATAATGAGGGGAAGAAAGAAAATCATATACAAAAAAAAAATATAGACAAGTAAAGGGAGAACGCTTACAGTAGCAGGGCGCGTAGTCTGGCTATAAGGGAGATGGGTGGGGCTAACCCCCCCAGGAGAATGAGAAGCCTCATCATCGCTAGAAGATCCTCTGGAGACTGATAACAAAACATAAGTGTCAGTAGTGCTTTCGCTATGGAAACCCAGGCCGCCCATATCACCCGAAGAAGAACTATGGTCGTCATAGGAAGGGGTGCTCCCATAATCAACTAGTTCCTCTTCCAATGAAGGGGAGCGAGATAAAGAAACTCCGAGAGAACCAGTTCCACTAAGTAAAGAATGTCGTGATATAGTACCTTCCGCAATGGGAATAGACGCGACCCGCGCCTCTTGGGAAGCAAGGCTCGGTGAAGAGTAGCCTTTCCCTCTCACTAATTGGGAAGTCTTCCCAGCCCCAAGATTGCCAGTATCAGACTCTTGATCCACTGTAGAGGAAGCAGCCATGCCAGCGCCATCTCCTTTCTTTTTCTTCGCAGCCCCGGTCCTCACAGGAGAAGAAGGAGGAGAAGCAGTAGTAGCAGGAAAAAAATTGGATATGTCGGCGTCAGGGTGTTTCCTCTTGCTTGTAGTAGAGGTGCTCGTTTTCCCTATGCTTTTAGGTTGGTTTCTAGACTTCACAGGGGGAAGCTCAGCCGGCGGAGACGAAAGTGACTCGTCAATGAGAGGTTTCACTAAAATGGGAATGGCATGCTCCAAGGGCGGTGTGGAGGTGGTGCTGAGAAACCAAGGATCTTTCTGTGTCCGCCTGAACAAAAACTGAGCTCTGGTATATTTAATGGGGTTAGTCTCATGTGGAGGGCCAACTACACATTCTTGGATAAGACGGACCTGCTGCTGCCAAAGAAGGAACCAAGATGAAGTGAATGAAGGATGATAATCGGAGGGAGGCACATAGAGGCCACCCAAACCACTGACCCTATGGAATAATCCCTGAAGAGTAAAGCCAGCACACGCCTCTGAAATTGCCTCCGAATGACTGCTGTAGGTAGGAAGAGGAGGGGCGTGAACGCCCTGATCATAACCGAACTGTCGTCTTGTCCTCTCGGAATGATAAGATTCAGCACGCGGACCTAACTCGGTCCAAGAAGGGAGGTGACATGGTAAGAGCATCGTCACCAGATTAATATGAGGACACGTGGAAACCGACCCCACTACTGAAGGGCAATAGAAGGTCCCGCCGTCGTCGGGGAAAGAAAGCCAGCTGAAAGTACCCCCGGTCAGTGGCATGCTCTCTGTAACACCAATAGTCGGCGAGACACCCTGGGTCACGGAACCCTCGAGGTGACAAAATGTCGAGACACCCCCTTGCACGAACGAGAGACCCGTGGACGCGAGGCCAAGTCGCGAGGCCCCCGACTGCTGACGAGAGGTCACCATGCTGCCATAAGCTGAAATACCCATTTCAGAAACAGTCAAAGGCATCGAGACACCCGAGGTCGAGATGCTTGCGCCAGCACTAATACCTGTCGAGACACCCCCTGGCACGGACGAGAGACCCGTAGGAACTAAACTAGGCGTCGAGACCCTCCTCTCGCTGCAAGGGTTCCCTCGCGGAAAAAAGGGGTCGAGACCCCATCTGCTTCAGAAAAGTTCACGGGTGTCGAGACCCCCCTCCCTCCAAACTCATCTTCAATAGACAAAGAACTCCCCGCGCCTAGCTCAACGCGCGAGGAACCACTGTCGGCGCCAGAAAATTCTGAGATACCCTTATCCAAACCAACTGGATAAACTTCGTAAATCGAGGTCGAGATACCCCTCCCAATGCAACTGAATTTTTTATAAGAATCCAAGGCGACTGGCGAGAGACCCTCGGATAAGGGGTCCACTCACTTCGAGCCCTCGTCAACATCCATATCAAGGGGGACGGGAGAGACACCGACCATCCCCAACTGAGCACCACTAGCCGAGATACCCCTCCCAACGCAACAGGTTTGTTTATCAGAACCCGAGGCGACAGCCGAGAAACCCTCGGACGAGAGGTCCACCCGCGGAGGGCCCTCGTCGACAGCCATATCAAGGGGATTGGGCGAGACACCTGCCTCTAACTGAGCGCCGCTACACGAGATACCCAAGATTTGAACATCGTCCGCGGAAGGAAATTGCGAGGAACCCATGGGGGTTCTCGAACCACCAACCAAGGGAAAGGAGGCGGGTAGCACGGAGGAGGCGCCGACGGCGGTAATAGGGGAGGTCAGAACCGTTGGGATGGACAAGGAAGAAGGCATAGAACCTAAAACCATGGGGGCTTTAGAGGTGTCTACATTTGAAGAAGTATTGCTTGGATTAGAATCCATGAATTAGAAGCTATGGTAGTTGGAAAAGCTAGAGCAAAAAAATGAGGAGATGGGTGGCTATGGTGTTTTAAAAATCCCTTTCTCACTTTCTCTCACTACAAACCCAAAAGTGTCTTATGTTTTTTGAAGAAGATGAAAGAGCCTAAGAAGAGGAGCTTATGTTTTTTTGCACCAAAATGGGAAAACGTGCAGGAAGGCAAAAAGGTGATGACCTTTTTTTCCCAAATGACGAGATGACAGTTCCCACACTGACGCGTGGGTTCTCAAAAAAAATTAAAAAACCTCGAATAAAGGGACATCGCAGTTAATGACCCTAGGATCCCTCAGAATATATATATATATATATATATAATTGTTGAAACCAGATTTATAGCGTACAAAGTTTTTTTAGTCCATCCAACCAAAAAATCTTTGCACGAGGGGCTAATGTAGATGGGTGTCTATCAATAAAAAAAGCAAATAAAAGCAAATAAAAATGCTTCTTTTATTAATGACATCCGAGAGGTGCCCGCGAAGGTCACCCAGAAGTCCAAAAGCCATGGGAAGGTTTAGCGCCACTTCAAGTGCTAGCGCCACTGCAAGTGTCGGCGCCGCTTCAAGTGCCTACGCGGCTACAAGGGCCGGCGCAGCTTCAGGTGCCAGCGCCGTCGCAAGGGTCGAAGCCGCTGTAAGCGTCAGCTCCGCCGCAAGTGTCGGCGCCGCTGCAAGTGTCGGCGCCGCTTCAAGTACCAGGGCCGACACAAGGGTCAGCGCCGCCGCAAGTGTCGGCGCCGCTGCAAGTGCCAGTGCCGCTACAAGTGTCAGTGCCGCCGCAAGTGTCTACGCCGCTGCAAGTGTCGGCGCCGCTTCAAGTACCAACGCCGCTGCAAGTGTCAGCGCCACTGCAAGGGTCGGCGCCGCTGCAAGTGTCCGCGCCGCTGCAAGGGTCGGCATCGCTATAAGTGCTAGCGCCGCCGTAAGGGTCGGCGCCGTTTCGAAAGCCAGCGCCATTGCAAGTGTCTGCACCATTGCAAGGGTCAGCACCGCTCCAAGTATCGACGCCGCTCCAAGTGCCAGCACCGCTTCAAGTGCCGGCGCCACTGCAAGTGTCAGCGCCACCGCAAGTGTCCGCGTCACTGCAAATGTCGGCGCCGCTTCAAGTACCAGCGCCGCTGCAAGTGTCCGCGCCGCCGCAAGGGTCGGCGCCGCTTCAAGTGCTAACACCGTTGCAAGTGTCTGCGCCATTGCAAGGGTCAGCGCCACTGTGAGTATCGGCGCCACTTCAAGTGCCAGCGCCGCTTCAAGTGTCTGCGCCACTGCAAGTGTCTACGCCGCTGCAAGGATCGATGCCGTTTCAAGTGTCAGCGCCGTTGCGAGTATCGGCGCCACTTCAAGTGCCAGCGCCGCTTCAAGTGTCGGCGCCACTGCAAGTGTCAGCGCCGTTGCAAGTGTCTATGCCGCTGTAAGGGTCGGCGCCGTTTCAAGTGCCAGCGCCGCCGCGAGTGTCCGCGCCGCTGTAAGTGTTGGCGCCACTTCAAGGGCCAGCGCCGCTTCAAGTGTTAGCGCCGCTGCAAGGGTCAGAGCCACTTCAAGTGTCCGCGCCGTTGCAAGTGTCAGCGCCGCCGTAAGTGTCCGCGCCGCTGCAAGTGTCGACGTCGTTTCAAGTACCAGTGCCGCTGCAAGTCAGCACCTCTACCAGGGTCGGCGTCGCTGCAAGTGTCCGCGCCGCTCCAAGTGCCAGCGCCGCTACAAGTGTCAGCGCCGCTACAAGGGTCAGCGTCGCTTCGAGCGTCAGCGCTACTATAACAAGGGTCACTACAGCAATAACATTCGAGAGGTGCCCGCGAGAGTCACCACAGAAGTCCAAAATTAAGAAGTACCACTGCAAGGGTCAGCGCCGCTGCAAGGGTCACTGCAGTAATGACAATCGAGAGAGTCAGCGTCACTGTAAGGCTCGGTGCAACTGCAAAGGCCACTGCAGAAATGTTATTCGAGAGGTGCTGCTACAAGGGTTTCGACAGAAACTCATATTGAGGGAGTAGCTATCACGAACAACTCCTCATCATGAAACATCAGTCTCTAAATGAACAACAGCACTAACACTTTACTTTCTTGTACAGGTTGCCTAGTCGAGCAAGCAAGGCTCGAACAGGCGTGTTGGGACCTCCTGGGAGTTTTGGCTTGGCGGCTGAGGGACAAGGTATGTTGAGCAAGCTCAATCACTTAGCACTATAGGATTGAGAGAATACAAGTAGGAAGACCCAGAAATCACTCGAGACTACACACACTGCACACTTGGTCACAAGTGAAGTGAGCAGCCAAAGAGCTGGCTACTTTCAAGAAATAAACTCTTTACAAGAAAATGACTTTTTCAGAAGAGGGGGGCCCTCAAGGTCCCTCTCAAGAAAAACAACATTCTGTAAGAGGAAAGGAGTCCTTAAGGTCTCCTCTCCCAAGATTTGCAAAATTGCACCACAAGTTACCGTTTCAAAAGATAATTAGCAAATCTGATATTTTGTCTCCGTTAGGGGACATATGTGCTTTTTGACCTTTGGTCAGCGCCAGGTGGCACCTGCAGAGGGGACAGGCAGGCTGTCACAGGTAGGGACAAATGGTACACTTAAGACATTGTTCCCCACCAACCCTCTCAATTTTGGCGCCCAAAAATGCCACTCACCCCTAACGCCCCAGTATAAATAGACCTCTGGGCAAGGTCAAGAGAGATAGACACAATAGAAATTGGACTGTTACTCTGCCAAAATATCACCAGACCTACCTAAGTATTCTCTCCCTGCTTATTCTCATAGTGCTGAGTGCTTTGTTCCTTCACTCCCCACTGACAGCCATCACTCTCAGGTGTTTCCCTTGAGAAAATTACTATTTTTGCTGTGAAAGTTCATCTTCTTGCAGGGAGTGAGTTGAAGCTTGAGTTCCACTGTTACCAGAAGGAGAAGTTTTCTTCAGAAGTTGCACCAGGAGACCTTGAAGACCTTCCAGGCAGCGTCCATTGGAGTGGGTCACGTCTCACCCTTTCCAGTTATTAATAGACCCCAGTCTCACTACCCTCCTACAGATGCAATTATGAAATTATAAAAAAATGCAACTATTCTAAATTACCTAAAATACTGATGAAGGATGATTTAAAACTTTAAACTATACGATGAGAAAAATAGGATGGGAATATAATCCCCCAACTTTAGTGTATTGATGATATAAAACTAATAATAAATTTAAATGATTACTTAGACCCAAAATTTAGTACTCCCGAGCATTACGTATATGAGGTTCAAGCCCGCATCATACTTAATCAGAGGACGAGTAAATCGTTATTGCAATAGTTACACTCGAATTATATTCTAAAGCATCCCGGTTACCCAGAAGCAAACGAGATCTAAAGATCTATAATTATCGCGTTTCTACGCAATACGGTCGTAATAAATCATTAGATTCAGAGGATTAATTTTATGCACATGCAACTAACACATCAAGTTGAGTTCATGTATCCCGACCTATAAAATCTAGCCGGACATATGAAAATTTGAAAACAACATGATAGGAATGAATGCAAATATTTTTATTGAGGAATGAAGATGAGGAAAGATGAAATTATAAGTGAACAAACAACTAGAACAAAGATTGAAACAGAAATTGGAATACTTGTACTTGAATTGCAACTTGAAAATAACTAGGGTTTGTTGTTCTTATCCTTCTAAATGAATTACAAAGCTTCCTTCAGGAAATAGAAGCCTCCTCCACGTTTGGGAGGAGTTTACAATTTATTAACTACGAAATACCAGAGTTTGAACCAAATATGACTCTATTTTTATAAGTGGATAAATTCAAAAATTCGATAACAGAACCGATCCGGGTAAATGGTTCGATTCCATCTTTTGTAGCCTTTACAGAAAACTCTTCGAACATGGGATCGGTTCATTATTTGCCATCTTCGGTTCGGTTCCATCTTTTCATCCCTTCACAGGAAGTTTATCCAAGGTGGATTCGGTTCGTTTTTCCATTGATTCGGTTCGGTTCCCTTTCTCCATCCTTTACAGAAGCTTTGCCCATGAGGGATTCGATTCGTTTTTCCTCCCTTGGGTTTGGTTCCCTTTTATCAGTCTTTGCAGAAACCTTACTTTCTTGTGTTTCCTTGAAGCTTTTGGTACGGAACTTAGTTTAGAACACCAAACACCTACAAAATAGATGACGAACACACGAAACTCGACGTACTCATTAGAAACTTGCCATTATCAAAGATATGATATAATCCACTTGAATTACATTGCGCGTAGCGATAAACCCTCTAAATTACGGGGATAAATGGGACGAATTTATGCCTAATCAAACCCCCTAACTTAGAACGTTGATCGTCCCGAGCAATGTAAAAGAATCAAAATAAGGTCTAGCTCATAAAAGGGATAGGATACCTCTTTCACGGGTACGCGATTGCATTTAGTGTATGCAACAAGCCTTTAAACCCCTAGGTTACCCTAGTAGGACGAGTGGTGTCTCATGAGGGTTTGCAGAGAATATACCCACAAAATCCGACTAAAAAAAACTTCAAAATACTCAAAAACTGTATTATTCAAACTTTCCCAGAAAATATTCGACATCAAGTTATGTTCAAGAGTCTCAAATCATAGTGCGTGTGTGCGAAGCCGGAAATTTAATCGCGAATTTCCATCGATTGACCATTACGTTACTTTTCAAAAATTGGTTTTGATTCAAATAATCACGGGATGCTTTCTCAAACGAATCACTCAGAATGTGGCTATTCACTCGGTATGCGTGATAAAAAGAGTAAATGTAATCGACGCAAAGTCACGTATACAAGAATGTGTTGGAATGTGTGATCTAACCCTTATCCTTACGTAACTTACCTACGGACTCACCCTAATCTAACGACGCATAACTACTATACACAAGAATTCACCCCATACGCATCGGGGGTGCGAAGACCTCTCTTGCCAGCTCAATCGACCAAACGGTGTCGACTTCTTCCACACACGCCTCTAGATATGGCTTTAGGCGTTGTCCATTTACTTTGAATGTATTTTCCCTTTTCAAATCGTCTAACTCAACAACTCCGTGAGGGAAAATATTCCTCACAATGAACGGGCCTGACCAACATGACCACAACTTTCCCGGAAAGAGATAAAGCCGAGAGTTATAGAGAAGCACTTTTTATCCGGGAAGAAACTCTTTGCGGCGAATTATGTTATTGTGAGCAAGTTTCATCATTTCTTTGGAAATTTTTGCGTTCTTGTACGCATCATTGCGTATCTCTTCTAACTCATTTAATTAAAGCTTGCAAGCTTCACCAGCTCTCTCCATGTTATAATTCAGCTTTTTAATTGCCCAATACGCCTTGTGCTCAAGTTCAATGGGAAGATGGCAAGGTTTACCATACACAAAGCGAAATGGGGACATACCGAGCGGGTTTTTGTATGCGGTACGATAGGCCCATAGCGAATCGTTCAATCTAATTGACCAATCTTTCCGGGTAGTATTGACGGTCTTTTCAAGAATGTTCTTAATTTCTCGATTTGCTAGTTCAGCCTACCCATTCGTTTGTGGGTGATACGTCGTTCAAACCTTGTGAACGACACTATACTTTCTCACGAGCTTCGTAAATGACCAATTTCAAAAGTGTGTGCCATTATCACTAATTATCGCCTTCGATGCACCGAAGCGGGAAAGTATGTGTTCCTGCGGAACTTAATCACCACTTTGTTGTCATTTTTCTTGGTCTCTATGGCTTCCACCCATTTGGAAACGTAGTCGATCGCAACAAGGATGAATAGGAAACCAAAGGACGGGGGGAAAGGGCCCATGAAGTCAATACCCCAACAGTCGAAGATCTCAATAATGAGTATGGGGGTAAGAGGCATCATGTCTTGTCGGGTAATAGCGCCCATTCTTTGGCACCTATTGCAAGATTTACAAGCATTGTTCACATCCCAGAATATTGTGGGCTAATAGAGGCCGTATTGTAGAATTTTAGCGGCTGTCTTTTTCATCGAAAAGTGGCCTCCACAAGCTTTCGAATGACAAAATTGGATGACTTTTGGGATCTCGTCATCCGGTACGCATCGTCGAATTATTTGGTTGGCGCAATATTTAAACAGGAGGGATCGTCATAGAAAAACATGCGCGACCAAGTAATAAACCTCTTTTTATCTTACGGTGTCCAGTCGGGAGGGACGGCTCCCGTGACAAGGTAGTTCACTATATCCGCAAACCAGGGCAAAGATGAGGTAGCAAAGAGTTGCTCATCCGAAAAGTATTCGTCTATGGGTATTGGATCACTAGGTACATCGAACGAAAGTCGTGATAAGTGGTCGGCAATGACATTTTCTACTCCTTTCTTATCTTTAATGGAGAGATTAAACTTTTGTACGAGTAGGATCCATCTTATGAGGTGCAACTTTGCGTCTTTCTTTAAAAGTAGGTATTTTAATGCCGCGTGGTCGGTGAAGCAAGTAATGGGAGAACCGATAAGGTGGGACCGAAATTTGTCAAAAGCAAACACTACCGCTAGCAACTCCTTCTCGGTAGTGGAGTAATTGAGTTGTGGTCCGGTAAGAGTTCGGCTAGAATAGTAGATGGCATGAGACTGTTTGTCTTTTCTTTGGCCCAAAACATCCCCTATCGCATAATCGCTAGCATCACACATAAGTTCGAATGGTAAAGACCAATCCGAAACTTGCATGATGGGAGCGGACACGAGCATGGTTTTCTGTTTTTCAAAAGAACTTGTCATGCTTCCGTCCACTCAAATAGGTTGTCCTTCATAAGTAGGTTAGCTTAAGGGTCTAGCAATGGCGCTAAAATCCTTAATGAACCTTCGATTAAACCCCGCGTGGCCTAAGAAGGAGCGCACGTCTTTGAGCGATTTTGGTGGGAGTAGATCGGCTATGACATCTATCTTAGCACTATCAACTTCTATCCCCTTGGATGAAACTATATGGCCAATAACTATTCCCTCGGTGACCATGAAGTGGCATTTCTCCCAATTTAGCAATAAGTTCTTTTCCACACACCGGGTAAGTACCTTTTCCAGTTTTTCAAGACAAAGATCGAAAGAGGTACCAAAATGCTGAAATCGTCTATGAACACTTCAAGTACTCTCTCAGCCATGTCGCCAAATATACTCAACATGCACCTTTGAAAGGTCACGAGTGCATTACAGAAGCCGAACGTCATACATTTGTAGGTAAACGTACCAAAAGGGCAAGTGAAGGTTGTTTTTTCTTGGTCAAGTACATCTACCTAAATTTGGTTATATCCAGAATAACCATCAAGGAAGCAATAGTAAGGGTGGACCGCTACTCTCTCAAGCATCTGATCAATAAATGGCAAGGGGAAAGGGTCTTTCCTAGTTCCCGCATTCAGTTTTCAGTAATCAATGCAAACGCGCCACCCGGTGGTGGTACGTTGGGGAACTAGCTCTCCCTTAGCATTCTCAATCACTATCATGCCCGACTTCTTCGGGACAACTTGAATAGGGCTTACCCACTTGCTATTCGAGATTGGGTAGATAATCACGGCATCCAATAGCTTAATTGTTTTGGTCCTCACCAGTTCTTTCATTTTAGGGTTTAGCCTTCTTTGCATTTCTCTCGAGGACTCTATTTTCATTAGATATAAACCTATTATTTTCGTCCATAATTAAGCCTTAAAATGGCTAATTACTAAAACGCCTTCTCGAGTTGTCGGTTAGGCCTAAAAACGTCCCAAGACCCAAACTAAACCTTCGAGTACACTTTTCTGACTATCTCGACCCTCCGGACACGTTGGCGCACTCGAAATAACCATACGAGCGACTTATAATTTATTTACTCTATATTGCATTAATTTAGTCCCGACACGACACAAGCGAGTCCCGACTTTAAATTCTACAATTGTCGTGTTATTCACTCGCGACAATTTTTAATAAAATCAATTATATAAATTACTTTTACTCATTAAGTAATTTCTACTAAATAATTACTAACTCTCGTCATGCTAGTAAATATTTATTTTAAATTCTAGATTAATATTAATTAAAAATAATCCCAATTTAATTTAATAAAAATCCCATAATAAATAAATAGAAGCCATAAAATTACGAGGTATTATAGTCGTCTAGCTAAGTTTGAGCATCTGATGACTCCATACTACCTAGCTCAGATAGGTCTAGATATTGGCCCCTTGGAGGAATTATGTAAGTAATAAACTTGGCCAAGTGTAGCTTCGTATTTCTCAGATATTTATGACTAACTTCCCAGGTCTATTATTTGCAGGTCGTCCAGAAGGCATCTCAACACTATTTGGGAAACGGTGGATCCAAACTTAAGGAAGTTCGCAGGAAAGCGTGGGCAGAGGAATGAACCCCCTGCCCCTCCAAAAACTAAAAAGTCATTTATAAGCGGCCCCAACCGGGTTGATGAAGTTGGGAAGAAGAAGAGGACCCAATTTGATGACACTACCACAACTCGACCTTCAAAGCATGATCGTCAAGACCAAGCCATTCCCATCTCGTCTGAAGACATGCTCGTTGCCAGGCTATCGCAGCTAAAGATTACCGACAATAGCGTCATCGGCCATAACAGACAGGCCATTGATGCCATCAGTTGTATTATATCTGAGGCTGATAAGCGCTTCCTTCAGTCGATGGATATTGCGTTGCTGACCGATTTTTCCATCCACAGAGCTATTCAGGTATCTTTTTAGGAATTTTCAAAGTGATTTATCATATTTGATGAAACCTTATACTGACTTATCTTCTCATATTTTGTAGGGTATAGTCTCTTTGCATAGGATGGGAGATTGGATTAACAAGAGTATGCCCCTGATTCAAAAGGTAAGAGATGTTGTCCATACTTGCTAAAATTTTTAAGAAGTTTCTCATATTTTCCAAAGAAAATTCTTCCAATAAAAAGATTTTTGAGAAAAATAAAAAGAAAGAGGAAGCAAAGAAAGCGGTGAGAAAGAGAAAGAGGAAGAGGAGAGATGTTTTGAGTGCGAGGGTACAAGGCATTTGAATGTCCCACTAGTCTAAAGAGAAAGGTAAAGAAAGTTGTCATGCTAGCCACTCTTAGAGATAGCGAGGAAGAGGTGAATGATTCCGGGGATGAGTCATCACATGGTAAGTTTGTCGCCTTTATGGCAAGTCATGTGAGCACACCCAGTTTGTCCCACGACGAAGAGGATACTTGTTCACATGAAAGCCCTGATGATAATTTGAGTGTTTCTAGTGAGAGTGATGGTGAATGTGCATGTGAGGGTGAAAGTGAACTCCAAAAGGTGTTTAGAGATTTAAACGCCAAGACCTTAAAGATGGAGACGTTGAATAAGGAGTTGAGTCTTAAGTTTTTATATTTAGAGAGAGAGAGAGAGATATATATATATAGAAGTTTTAAGGGGATTTGAGGCATCAACGAGTCAACTCTAGAAGGTGAAAGTTTCTTTGAGTGAGCGGTTGATCACCATAAGTCGAAAAAGAGTGAATGTAAATCCCGTGTGGTCCAACTAGAGAGAGTTCTCAAACGAGCCCAGGAGGTAAAGGTCACTATTGATGATACATCTAAAAAGATTAGAAACATGATCCTTAGTCCTGCTTTGGATAATGTTGAGAGACATGAAATAGGTCATGACGGTGCATCCACTTTCCATGTTGCACCCGAGCAGGTTCTCGAGTTTGTGATAGATCCATATGACTCTCAACCCAACCCAGATAGGCATCCGTTACCCGATAGGAAAGTGTGTCCTAGACGTTTTAGGAAAGGTGTTCCTAGGACCGTATATGTTTGCACCCATTGCAAGAAGAGAGTACACCTTAAGTAATTTTGTTTTAAGTTTGGTAGTGTCACATAGAGTTTCGCCACTTGTTCCAATACACGTACCCACACATGATACTTTTAATGCTCCAGGATATTACATGAGAGAGTTTGCACGTATTCGAGAGCAAGTCAAGTTTTTGGTCAAAACTTCACATGAATTGATGAATGTTTTTCATAGGATGTCACCATCTTTGGAAAAGTCCTCCGCACCTAACGGTTGAGGTTTAGACTTATTTGCTAGCATAAGATGATTTTCATGATGATATTTTATGCCTATTGCTAGTGTGTACCGATTTTGTATTTATTCTTTTTCCATTTTGATATATTTTTCAAAAAACCCAAAAAGATTTTATTTTTGGAAAAATACAAAAATATTTTCGATTTTTTTAGAAAATTTTGAAAAAGACAAAAAGATTTTATTTTGATAAATTTTTTGGAGAAAGTCAAAAAGATTTTTGTATTTTGTCTTACACTGTTTATGGATGGACATCTAGGATGATCAAGTCACAATATCATTCAATATCTATGGGACTAATTGATAGTGTTTTGAGACGATACATCATTTCATCCATGTGCTTTATATTGTTTGGAGTCATTAAGATGAGATTTGAGATTACTTTCTACATGTTTGACTCATGATTTCCTTTAATGCGCACTTGTACGAATTTATGTGATTTTTGTTCTTGTCTATCAGATGTTGGTCGAAGTGTTTCCATCTCAATCTTGTCTTTAAAATGAACCACATGCTATAAAACTTGACAATGAAAGTAGTTCATCTAAGAACCATTGCCCGTGAGGATTTGTTTTTATTTGAAAAAGGATGAGTGAACGGGAAACGGCTACGAAAGGAAAACATATACTTTGCCATTAAGTCACTATTTAAATCGAACCTAAAAAAGTGTGGCATTGTAAAAAGTAGCCATGTTCCAAAGAGTTTAAAAAGAGCCAAAAAAGTGTAGTATTGAAAAAAGGAGCCAAGGCCATATTAGTTTAGTCTGATAAGATCATTTAAAAGAAAAGAATTGAATATAAAAATATAATTAGTATATTATATTTAAGGGAGTTTGGTTGGAAATATATCAACGGGTTTGCACGCCCTGACAAAGTTTTGAAAAATCACTAAATGTTTTAGACGTTATTGGTGTGGAAATCATTTTAGACTTTGATTTGTTGATTTGATTGAGTCAATATCATTAGAATTCAACAATTTTTACCCCTAAGGATGATTGTGAAGTTCATTCATAAGGAGTATCATATTCATCGTACACATTTGTTATGTATGTTTGAGTTATTTACCTATTGAATATATTAACACCCATTCATTCTGTTTACATGATTTGGTCATCTTAGTGAAAATTCATGGTGTGTGTTGTTTTAGTAAACTTTCTTTACTTGAAAAATTTTGAAAAATAAAAAAGAGCTTGTGGATATTTTAGAGTTTACCCTTGCATAATCATAGTTGATTTATTTGTGACAATTTTCTTGATTGTGGCACTCCATGTTTATTTTTGTGTTTATTCTTTTCCTTGTCTATTTCGAACAAATAAAAAGGGTAAGAATGAATTATGAGTTATGGGGGAGTGAGATTTTAAATTATGGGGGAGATTTGAGATATTTGATCTTTGATTTGATTTATGCGTTTATCTCATTTCAAAGTCGATACATCACGGATGTATTTGTTTATTGTCTCATGTGTGTAGGTACAAATTTTGAGGATCATTATTTTGCACACCCTGATGAAGATAAAGAAATGTTGGAGATTTGAAGATATCAAAGTTTAGGATTTTTGAAAATTTTGAAAACTTACATTTGTAGTATCTTTCCACTTTTGGGTTCATGGGAGGGTATTGGATTTGTATAGGGTATTTGATTTGATAATTCAGATTATTTTTAGTTTGTAACGGCATAGACATAGGGGCAGATTTGAAAGGACATATTTTACATAGTCCGTTTTACATTAAGTATGTAGTATACCCTTACACCCATCGAAGAATGTTCACAATCATTTGCTCAAGTCGACGGATCCGAACATCAAAGTTCTTTAACAACAAGCCTCCATAATATTGATTTTGGCAAGGTTGATGTTTAAGTTCCTTAATGTTTCATTTAAGTGTTAGGATTATTATTTTTAAATGTTTTTATCAACCTGAAGTGTTTCTCTATGGAAAAATTAATTTTCCAAGACCTGTAGGCAAAATTTTAAAATAAAAATAAAAAAATTATCATTTCAGTTGGTCAAATGACAAGTTTATGTCATTAGAATGGTAGGATCAAGCCTTTCAAACGACTCATATAACGACATTAGATGTCGTTTGAAAGGTTGTTCGAAGGGTCGCTTGAAGCTTGCATTTAACGAAGGCAAACTTTTTTGGTTTTCTTTTAGTCATTTCTTGCTAGATCTAACGACATAAGATGTTGTTTAAATGACCTGCATATGTCGTTCAAATGACATGCAGATGTCGTTCAAGCGAACGACGTCTCAAGGTTTTTATAACTGGCTTCTTCATAAATCTTTTTATTTTTAAGACTTGGATGAAAACGAAACTGCATTCTGTAGAATTTTTATTCTTCCCTTTTACGTTACAGAACCATTGTTTTTTTATTCACAAATCATTCCAAATACTTTATTGAATCATTTGTGAGCCTAAGATTTAACCTTGTTGAAGTTTCTCTTATAGATACTACATTTATATCGATGTATTGGTGATTCTTGAGGGGATTGTGGGCTGACAATTGTGATCACTTAGGGAGACTTGAGGGTATTCCTTGCTCTAGAGAGAGTTATTCTTGTGAGAGTCCATTGTTGATTTTGAGGCAGAGGTCTATGTGTCAAGTGCAAAGTGTGACACCCCGCTTAATAAAATACCGAGGGATCAGTCCTATACCAAATTAAAATAGGATCGCAGTTGGTTCATTCTTAGCATCATTGTCGAAAACCTTTTTAAAAACTTACTAACCACCTAGTATTCCAAAAAGCCGGTGCCAAATTTTTATCTTTTTATTTAAACAAAACAATAACATGCGGAAAGATAATATGAGTCATACACAACGACTGAATTAAATCAACTGAATAAATAATTAAACTATTTTCCGAATAAACCAACGACCACCAAAGTAAATAGTCCAATAAAAATATCAAACAATAATAAATGAATCTGAAAACTGTACTGAAAAGTCTGGGTGACAAGCCCTAAGTAAAACTGAAACTGATAGATGATTCCTACTCTAGGAAAGAATGGACGATGCGTCTAATCCAAGCTCTTGCTAGCATCCACATATACCGCATCTCCGTGTCCCTGTATATCAATCCTGACATCCCTGTGCCTAGACACCTAAAAGGTTTCAAAAATAATTGCTATAGAAAGGGTTAGAACCCAAAACATTTTGAAAATATTTAGCAAGTGAATTAACTGCAGTAATTAAAAATGTATGAATGCGCTTCATATTTAAGTTAGTGTCGCACTCTCTTGAGGACATACGCACCCATCCACTAATGTGCACACCTAACGATTACCTTAACCCCACCTAGTTGTACTAACCCGTCCAACTAGTCCGAGTATAACCCTCCCTTGCCTTTTTACTCTAAACCAAGTATTATTACTCATGGGTTATAAGTTATCTCTCCAATTAACCTAATTAATTCCTTTTAAACAATATCATATAACTGTGACACAAGTTATATAAAGTAAATACAATTTCTCACCTATGTATTTAATGCCGTATATAATATTTTTCCCATCATATACGTAAAATTTATAATACAACAATCCGATGCTTGTCTTCCATAAATTATCCTTTTTAAATAAACTATGTAACAGTCTCATTAGTTATATAAAATACATTCATTCTCGCAACATGTATTTAATACCCGTATATAATTTCTGTACTATTATATACGTAATTATACCACAACATCCATATATGTGTCCTATGTATATCCATCCTTCCGAGTATACCCTCACCGAATGATTTCCTCTAAAGTGCTATCCCACTAGGTGTGCTCACGTAACCTAGTTACCCCAAGTCGGACTCTCTCGCTAACTTGGCCAAAAACATAAACGTTGGAGGCGGCCATATTTCCTACCTGAAAGTGAGATAATCCCCTCACCCATATCCCGGACGCTATAACTTGGGGATATACTCGTCCTACTCCTCAAGCTAGGGGATTCACCCACATCGTGCAACCTCCCTTGATAGCACTAGGGTACATAATTTAAATAAATATCTAGTCACTGATATTTAATAGCACATGCAAAGTACACACATATATATATACTATCACCACACCGTATATATATAATATAAATTCCGGCTTTACCGTGCACTAAAACCCGTAACACTAGCCTGTATATTCCCGATTTTATGGCCCGACTCAAATTAATTAACTTTCTCCTTAATTAATTTGTTACCTTCCCGAGTCTACGATCCGACTCTAATTTTATCAATTTACACATCAATTAATTTAATACTTGGTGTCTCCCAACCAATATACCCGGACTCGCTCACTTGGCCCGTACCATCGTTAATATCCGATTCCATATTCCGCCCCCTAATTAATTAATTACATCTCAATTCATTTAATAATGTAGTGTCACTCAACTACAATACCCGAACATTTTCCCTCGGTCTGAAATTAATACTAAAATTTATTTCCCAAATTCATCCCTTGAGACATCCAATCATTATCCTCCTAAACCCAATTATATCCCCTTATAATTGCTAAGGAATATGTGCTACATATTCATTTATCACTCAATAAAAAGTAGGGGAATAAATCTTAAATTAATTTCCCCTTATATATAAAACTGGAGAACCTGTCGAAAATTTGGGACTATCGATCGATCGATGCCCTGGGTCGACCAATCGATCGACCAGTTCCCTTTCTTCTCTGATCTTCTGTTCAACCATTAACGAAAATCCAAGCTTTCTTTTCCCAAATCCCAATATCAATCCATCATATTTATCATCTTTTTACCTCTATTGTGAACTATAATCATCATCTAAACCTTTTAGCATCATTGATTTTACGAGTTATCATCAACTCAAGAAAATAAATTCCTACGGTACAATCCCAATTGAAATTCGAAAATCTGATTTTATAATCCCCATCAATTCATCTCTAATACATGTATTCTGTTATAGTTCTAATACCAATCAATACTGAATGCTCCTATAACATCAATTGAACTATTAAATCACACAACATGTTCAATTTCATAAAAATCGAGTTTCATGCAATAACCTGCCCAAAATGAATTTTGGTTTACACCTCCCATGATATGAATTGATTATCATATATTTAAGAATCACAACAGTTAACCACTTGCCTCTAATGGTTCGTAGATTTTGATCCGTTGGTGCAGAGAAAGGGTTGATGAAGAACACCCAATTTGTCCCTCGATATGTTTCCAAAAAGTCCCCAATTTGTTCTTGATTTGCTTCCTCTGTTTCTCTCTCAAAGCCCTAAGTTTAGAATTGTGTTAACTACCGTTCAACACTCCCTCAATTAGGTTAAAAACCCCTAATCCCATTTTTGGTCACATGGGAGTAATTAAAATGGCCCAAATCCCCCCGTGTGAGACCGACCAAGCCCAAAAATGCCTCGAGACCCGATTACTACCCCCCGGATACTCTTTTCTGACTATCTCGACCCATTCGGACTCAACTGCGCACTCATAATTGTCATCTGAAATATTTTATGACATTCTCAAATTTTGACCTCAAAATGCAACACACAAAATTTCGAACAATTAAGTTTAAGTCACCAAATATAAATAATTCTTCCCACTCAAATAAATTTTCCAAATCATAAATTTAAGTTTCTCCAATTTAAATATTTTTATATCTCCAAAAAATAATTAAATACTAAATCCTCAAAATTACGGGGTGTTACACAAAGTTGCACCTATTTTACTAAAAAATTATTTTCAGAAAAAATAATATAATTTTTCTTTTAGAAAAAGTTTAGGCAATCAAATAATATCAGTCCATATATGCATGAGTGCCTAATGTGTCAAGTGCAAATGTGCAATACACGTGAATACCTTTACTCGAATATGTCGTTGAGTAGAGTTGAGGCATGTTGAGTCGTCGAGTAACATTGTTTGATGTACCAAGGAGAAGGCTCGTACTAAAAAATATGTTTTGGCACAATATCCAAATTAGTTGAAATGCCTAAATAATGTAGACTCAAGTAAGTCAAATATTTAGGGTGTTTCAATCTCCCCCTTTGGATATTTGTGACAAAACCCTTCAAGTACATCATGGTACTCTTAGAAAAAAGTAAAATAACCTAAGTCCTATACAACAATTACTGTTCTACCCAATCCACTAAAAAATCCTAGAAAATAATAATTACAAGACTCAACTATACATCAATTTACCCTAACACCTTCTTGTGATTTCCTGCAATAAAATATTAAAACCAAACTCAGAAGAACAAGTGTAAGATATCATAGAAATTGATAAATCATTAAAAACTAGGTATAATAATTCAAGAATCAAGACTAATAAAAGGATGTACTCTTCTCCCCCTTTTTGTCTCAAATAGACAAAGATAAAAACAATGATAACATATAGAAGATTAAAAAAAATAACTACCACAATAAACATACTAACAGTTCTAATCAAGTGTCACTCCTACATTGATATGCTTTTAAGAGGTGTCTTTTGCATTCACAAACATCCATACCCTAAAATCTCAGAGAACATATAATTACCATGATTATGACAGGAAAATATGTAAATATGGTAGAAAAATGAGTCAAGCACATTCATCTAGTCTTCAGGGACTTCTCAAATAAAAATCAAGGGTAAATGACATATTAGACATAATTTAAACATGTTCAGCATATTCTAGAGTAATCAACAAATAAGGTCTCTCCCTCACAATCAATACCATGGTTATAAAAAATATATTAAACTAAGCATACAAACCATGTAGGGATTATAAATTCAAGAAATAGAGTAAGAACAATTAGAGTAGATTAAATAATATGTTGTCTACCATGAGGTCATACATATAAAGATCAACATCATATTCGGATATAAAAAGTAATTAGATTTTTAACATGAAATCATACGATCAAGAAATAAAGATCCACACTCCAGACGGTTAAATCTTATTCGGAGCGTCCCGCTCTGATACCAAATGAAAAATCCCCGAGGCACATTTCTTGAGATGCGCCCATGAAACAATCTCCACACGCACACATAAACATACTCTGATTTCATGCAAGTTTTTCTAATAACATATATATAATCAAATTAAGAAAAACTTTATTATCTAACAAATCATATTTTAATACATGCGAAAATTAAAATCAATTAAATATGATTTAATCAAAAGTCAAATTAATAACAATCTGATTTATGACGTTACAATCCAATATATCAAGCATGATTAATTATTCTAACTCAAGTAATTAAATCATGTAACAATTTTAATTATAAATCATACAAATAATAAGATGAGGATAAGAAGAATAACAAGTATGATTTTTTAACGTGGTAAAAACCCAAACGAAGGAAAACATCCACGGTGAACTCTGCGCCACAAAACAAAAATTCCACTAAAATAAAGATTCAAGTTACAACACTTGGCAAACACATAAATATCCTAACTAAGTTAGAATATACCTACTTGAGATTCTCCACTCCAAAGGTAATCTGACTTGGAACTTGATCTTTTCTTTGTTGCTCCTTTTCTTTTTCCTTGATCTCATTCTTAGCAAATTCCAACTCAGTCAAAACTGATCTCCCAACAACATACTAGTTGTGCAAAATGTGCAAGTGAATATGTTCTAAATGCAAACCATGCAAGAACTTAATTCATAACACAAGCATATAAGTTTTCTACAAAAACTTAACAAAAATATATTTGTAATCAAGAAAATAAGTTTTCTATAAAAATTAGCAAAAATATATTTTCAATTATCTATCAATTAAGTTTTCTACAAAAACAAACAAAATAAATTTTCAATCATAAATCTTGTAAACATTCTTTCTAATCAATATGTATTAACACTCATATGAACACTATCATGTAGACATAACATAATCACTCCAACATGTGTTCTCAATCTCTCAAAAACATAAAATCAAATTTTATGAGGAAAGTGTTTTACAAATTATTTCACAAATATGAGAAAAAAGATCTTTAAAAGATTTTAAATAAAAAACTAAGATCCGGAGAAATTATGATTTAAACATCATATAGGATCTAACACAAAATCAGAATATTTAGATCATAAAAATATTCAATAAAATTCGGATCTAAAAATCTAAGGAATTCTAGTTTTTATAAAAATTTATTTCATCATGAAAGCACATAAACTCTCTCTACAATAACACAATATTTCAATCTCTAAAGTTATGAGATGATGTGCAAGATCATTGAGAATTTAAAAAATAAATGAAAAAGAGATGAAGTAGAAATAACACAATGTGTGAAAAATAACATTCAATCTCTATCTTAGATATTTTCTCTAATTCTCTATATTTTTTTCTCTCTAAAAATATTAAACCCTCCTGTGTTTCTCACTCTAGAAAATATGACTGAAAATGCTAACACAAATAAACTCTCAAATGTGGTTTATATAGGTGAGAAAATAATATTCTAGAAACTATAAAATCAAGGGTTTAGATTAAAAGTTATTAATCAAAGGTTGAGATTAAATCGAGTTAAAACTAATTAACAGATTTTAACAACTTATCAAATTCAGTTTAACAATTTAAGTCTGTTATAAAAGAAACTTAAAACCATTCTCTTAAAAATCTAAAACCATACAAGATATAAACAATAGTGGTAAGTGGTTTAGGTAACAGATCTCTCCAACGGATCTATACATTACAACTGGCACAAAATCCAAACACTCTCTCTAATAAACCAATGAGATCTAATGTGTATCTGACGGTTAAAAGTTATAACCGAAATAGTACAACTGTGCGAGTCAAATCGCATACAACAAACAGTCATAAGCATGAAGTAAAATGTAAATCTCGGTAAAGCTCCTATTCATCAAATCAAGTCTTATGCACTGACAAACCAAGAACAAAAGGGCGGAAATAAATGTACAATAATATAAATCAACTGATCCTAGCCGAAAGTAAGCAAGTAAGGCAAATGTCTATGGCCACAAAAGGAAGAAACAGTACTCTAGTGTATGGTAGTCCTAACAGTTACTATAGCTAGACACAACAATGAACAACAAAGGTTTAAAAAAATAAACCTAAAGGACAAAATAGTAGGCTAGCCGAAATAGTGTACTGTTAAGTCTTAATGGGCTAAGGCTCTTAAAGTTTAAAGGTCAAATCGACAAGGTTCTGATATATACCTAACAGGTACACAAAAATAATGGTTAACAAAGGTTTATATAAAAAATAAACCAATTGATATGACAACCTAAACCACTTGTGCCTAAAAGCTAATGGGACGAAATCAATAAACAAAGGTCTTAAACTATCACCTAGGGTCAAATTGCATAAAGTCTGCTAATCCAAAGCAAAAGGTCTTTAACAACAAAAGGAAGAAAATACTTAGGGCTCTAGGGCTTTTCCTATTCGGCCAACTAAGGTAACTAAAGGCCGAAAACAATAAGGCTCCTAAAATCTAATTGTTCAAGAAAAGAAGTCATATAAAGTGACAAAACATAGCTGGTCTTGCTTGGTCAAAATAGTTCACACCATCATCTAAATGACAAAGCCTAAATGAGATTACCATAGGTCAATTCGGTTCAGCTAAGAAACTAGTAGTTACTACACCTATGTGGGCATCACTAGCGCGTAACAGGCAACAGACGAAATCTGCACTAGCAGGTGTAGACGCTAAGAGCTAAAGGAATGGGGTATGGCCGAGAATAATAAATGGAACCAAGGCCTAACATATTCTAACCAAATGATATTTTATTAAACAAAAATATTGTTTTAAAAATTCATTTTAGTTTGTAAAATAATTTCGAAAATTATTTTAAAATAAGAAATTCATTTTAAACAAAGTTGCACCAATTTTACTAAAAAACTATTTTCAGAAAAAAATAATATATTTTTTCGTTTAGAAAATGTTTAGGCAATCAAATAATATCAGTCCATATATGCATGAGTGCCTAATATGTCAAGTGCAAATGTGCAATACACGTGAATGCCTTTACTCGAATATGTCGTTGAGTAGAGTCGAGGCATGTTGAGTCGTCGAGTAACGTTGTTTGATGTACCGAGGAGAAGACTCGTACTAAAAAATATGTTTTGGCACAATATCCAAATATCCAAATTAGTTGAAACGCCTAAATAATATAGAATCGAGTAAGTCAAAGATTTAGGGTGTTTCACTCCTATGGGTGCCTATCCTAATGGGCACCCAAGGGAAAAACCCCATATGTGATGGGTTTGGATTGAATTTTCTTTTTTTGTTATCTTTTAAACGGTGGCTTTCACGACGGGATTATTATTCACTCGCTGACTTTTCCCGTGAACACTCATTATTTTTTCAATTTATGCAATATCAATCCTCACGGTAAACGGTTCTTGCATGCCCACCTCCTCCTAAGTCTTATTCTGCATAGATGACAAAATTGAGATAAGAACGTCTCACCAAATTCAAATATGCATGAGATGTCAAACATTCTTATAAAATCATGCATGCGTGCAAAGATGGCATATATACAAAGTCTAATTCAAATGTGTATCAAATTCGAAACAGCCGTATTAAGATAATGGTTAATATCATTCAACGCATCAACAATTATGACCAAATGTCCTAGACACAATAATAATAAAATGATGGGGGTTGAAGCACACTTATATGCCACATCAAACATGAAAAACTCATGACACAAAAATAAATCAAAAATCTTTTTCTATTTTTCTAAAAAAATATTTTTGACCCAAAAATAAAATCTTTTTTTATTTTTTGAATTTTTTTTTATCAAAAACAAAATTTGTTTTATTTTTCAAATAAGACTCAATAAATGAAAAAAATAATACAAAAGATACACATGTCATAACACTACCAAGATATAAATCAAGATGCAAAGACTAGCGTATGACAAACATGGAAACACAATCATCCTTTACATTTTGCATGGGAAGAATAAAGTGCAACCAAATAAGAACTATGAAGTTTAATTCCTAAAGCCTCTAAGTATGATTTCCTCAACCAAGTAGGTGTGAAATGGCACATGGGGGATTTAGGAACCGAAATCACTCTATTCCTAAACTTCCTAGGATCATTCCTAAGGTTATAACAAAAACATCTAAGGTGACCTTTCCTACCGCAATGAGTGAAAGTGTAAACACGGCGGGAATGATTACCAAAATACTGACCTCTCCTCATGTTCCTAATGGTATTTCTCACAATATTGGTATTGGCTTTGGGAATGGAAAAAATTCTATCATCGTAGCCTATACTACCTATTTCCCTTAATTTGGATGGTGCCTAACATCCTTTGCAACTTCTTCGATCTAGCCTCCAAATCAAACTTCACCTTACTCGAGTCTTTCAATCTCTCCACTAACTCACTAATATTAGACTCAAGCAAATGCTTAGACTCCTCAAACTCTAGAACCTCTTTCGTTAAAGCCTCGATCAAACCACGAAGACTATCTCTACATTTTTCAACATATTCTAGCTTCTCCCTAAGATTCTTCTCCCATTCCTTAAGATCCTCAATTAAAGCATCATTATTCTCTATGGCATGCTCATTCAACTTAGCTTGAAATTTGAAGTTTGTCCTTTTTACCTTTACCACTTCTGCATATAATTCACTAAAGGCAATTTGCAATTCTCCTACATCAATCTCCCCATCCTCACCAGCTTCACATTCACTCACTTGGGATTCACACTCAATGGCCTCGGAAGTGTCATGCACATGAGAATCATCATGGTAAGATTTATCGTCGTCACTTATATGAAATGCCATGGACACTATAAAGTTACGCTCAATGGGGGAACTCTCTCCCTTTTCCGATTCACTATCACTTAAGGTGGCGTTATATGCCATCGGTTTCTTACCCTATTTCTTAAGTCTAGTGGTACACTCGTCAACCTTGTGACCATGACCTTCACACCCAAAACGCCTATCCGATTCAACCCTCTTGACATTCTCACTCTTATCCTTAGGGGCAGGATCTACCTTGCTGTTCTTGAATTTCTCAGGTCTTTTGGCATCTTTCTATTGCTTCTGGAACTTAAGAAATTTTTAAAAATTCGTTGCCAACAATGCTACATCCTCAAAATCGGAATCGCAATCATTATTCGAAACTTTAGTCTCCTCCTTTTGGGCTTTCAAAGAAATGCCCTTTTATTTCTTTGGCACTTGCTTGGAGGTAAACATATCAAGTTCACAAGTCAGTAAGTCACTTACAATCCCTTCAAGTTTCGTCGAATCAAGCATACCCCAGGAGTTTAAAACGGTTACTTTTGCATCAAATCTACTCGGTAATGACCTTAATATTTTTTTATGACTCGGTTGTTGGGTATTTTCTCTCCTAAGTGAAACGATGAGTTGACAATATTTGACCATCTAGCGTAAAACTCATCAAACGACTCACTCTCTAACATCTTATTCGTCTCAAACTGTGTAGTGGGATTTTGAAGTTTAGACACTCTAACCGTGCTAGTGCCCTCGTGAGTAAGTGCAAGTATATCCCAAGATTCTTTCAAAGTTTCACACATCATGATTCTATTATACTCTTCCGGTCTGACATGTGAAGAAATAACGTGAAGACCTTTAGAGTTGTAAAGTGTAAGTCTATGTTCGGCTTACAACCATGACTCAAGGGGTTTTAAAGTAGTAGCCTCACCCTCTCGTGTAACAGGTGGAGTCCAACCCTTTTCAATCGCTAACCACACACGATCATCAATTTATTTTAAATCACCTCTTATTCGCATTTTCCAATAACCATAGTTAGTGCCATAAAAAATAGAAGCGCTAAAACTTTCATAGTATTCATCCTTAAAAACATAAGGGATCAACACAAATAAAAATATGTTTCTAGCTCTGATACTAATTTATAGGCCCCTTTTTCTTTCAAATGTGTTTTAATTATGTCAAAACCAACTTTATTTTTGAAAAACCTTTCTCCAAATTTTATACGCACCAAGTGTGTGAACCAATTTTAGTTAAACCCAATTTTATCTTATTTAATACTAAACATGCATCTAGATAATTAAAGAAAGTAAAATAAATAAGTCCATAAAGGCGACGCCGGATGTACGAGGAAACCACTAAGGGAAAAAATCTCAGACGGACTAAGCCAGACAATCACTATGACATGGTATTACAAAGTACAGATGATAGACTTACTCAACGACTCGATCCCCTACAAGTATTGATAATCCTTTGATCCTTCAATCTCTCCTCCATAGCGCCCATGCAAAAGTCTTTCTATGATGCTCATCCACAACACACGCGTTCACGTATGTCTCGATGTCCACCGATATAGCTTGGGAATTTCTACGATGTTGAACATGAACTACTTCGCTTCTTCACTGCAAAACCCAATGTTTAAAGTGATGAACAAACTTTAATGGTGAAAACCAAAATCTCTATAGCATAAGATTATGAAATCTAGAATCTTGAAACTCTAAGGATGTTTTTAGACTTTAAAAACCTTAGAAAACCTGTGCAGAAAACGTATTGTATGTAAATTGTTTTTTTGGTTCTCCAACTTAGGAAATTATGAGTGAAAGAAGCCTTAAATAAGAAAGTTAAGTCGGCGTATCGTTCGACTGGGATCAGCATGTTGCTCGAACGACATGTTCATCTCACTTGAACAACCTTGCAATGTCACCCTAACGACTGTAAGTGTCATTTGATCCTTCTAAATAAAAGGGAAGGTTCAATACGACTCTCAACAATTCTTATCTAAGAATAAACGAAGTTAAAACTTGATAAAAACGTGTTTATAATAAAAATAACATCCTAAAAACATGTTTTGACTCGAATAAACATTACACATTCATACCTGAGAGATCAGAATGCATTGAAGACGTGAAACGTGCACCAAAATAATCTTGGCATGATAAATCTTTGAAGTTTGGCCGCAACTTCTTCAATAAACTTTTTATAATAGACTGTGTGGGATCGTGACAATAAAAAATCTATCTATGACTCAAAGACAATGTTTTGTTTCGGGAATAAGTCAAATACATATAATGGACTCAATTGGAAATTTTGTCCTTACATTCTATTATTATTATTATCATCATATATAAAACATGGAGTGTGATAACATGGTATCATAGGGAGTGTCATGATTATTATGCCTATGTGGGACTTTGGATAACGTACTAGTTATTTTACTTTCATAACTTCGTTATTACATTATGTAACTGATTTTGTCTTGCCGACATGAATATTTAGGAGGAAATTTACCTTAATATACGTGGCATGACTCATAAGTGATTTGATCAAGATATCAGGGAGGAATGGTATTTTAAGTTATGAAAACCATTAGAAGTATCGAACTTAAGTGGGCGATTGCTACTCCTGAGATTAAGCATAGATTGTTAATTTTTCAACTGATGGAAGAAAAACAAACAATGAAGCAAGCATGAAGGTATTTCGAGAACCCAAAAATACTCCAACAAGCTATTCATCTTGCATGGGATATGGTTTCAGCAAAAGACTTGTTGATACTCGACCATTATCTTCGATAGACTACAGATCTATACCATCAACCTTAAGTTGCTTCACTTCCACTTCCTCAACGTCAAGCTCCACCTCTATTACATCTGAACCTGAACTTTAGACTAACGACATAGTGTCCCAACTCATTTAAAATAACATAGGAAGGGAATATGATTCTATATAAATAACGGCACGAGGTATAGAGTTATATTTCATTTTATTTATATGTGGTTGAAAGAAGTTAGTTATCATATTCCTAATAGAGTTTTATAGGCGTGACACATGGATATGTACTATTTCTTAAGTTCCTAAAATTTTGACTGTATAATACCAAGGTAAAATGTAAAATAGTACACGACACTAATATAAAAGTTTTTTGGTTTCCGCCCATTTTCTTTATATCTTTAATATGTTTTATATATAGGATGGTAAATACCCGAGCATCTGGTAGTGGATCATAACCTTAAAGAGCATCAGAATGCTCCAAATTAACTAAATCTACCCACTATCACATAAAGTATAATGTGTTGTCTACAAGAATTAACTGCATTGACTAGGTTGTAATAAGATGTACCACCTCAGCACCCGTATAATATTGATATAAATGAAAAAAACACGAAGAATGAATGCACTAAAAGAATTTCTTCAGTAAAGACCTCTTATATTTGTGCAAAATCTAGTGCTACTAAATGGGTCCTATAGTTATTCCGGTAGGTCATCCCACCTAATGGATAAAACACTTTTGTATATATTGATGTTAGGATATACGAGTCCTTCCTCACAATTTAAAAAATCTACGGGTGTCCCTTTGTAGGAGATTTCGAGTCACAATTATGTACCCTCCTTTCCTCATTCGACTTACACAACATTCATGTTCATGTAGATCATATTCTTATGGAAATACTTTGTATCCTAATATAAATTTATAATCTTATATGGTGGGTTCTTCAAATGAGGTCTAGACATCTCATCTTAGCACCACTTTAGTACCTCCTTAGGTCCCTAACACTCCCCTCACTCACCCTAAGAACCTAGATCCATCTCCGAGACCTGTTCGGGAGTCCACCGGACACACCCAAGCCCCATTTGACCATGATCAACTCTCCAAAGCAAGATAGTCTCAATGAAACCTCGTAGGTGTCTGAATACCCTTTCCAACGACTCACATCGTGCTTAAATCAGCCTCACGATTCGGACGAACGTGACTTTTTACTCCAAGACCTATTCTAGAGGCCACGAGTGCTCTCGAGCCCTATTTGACCTTATTCCACTATCCAAACTGATTTCATCTCAATGAAACATTTTAGGCTCTGAATATGCTTTGCAACGGTCCATACCATGCACGAATCGGCCTCACGATTTACGAGAATGTGCCTTTTACTCCTAGACTTGTTCTAGAGGCCACTAAGAACTCTCGATCCCCTTTTGACCTCAGCTATCCAAATCAAGAAAATATCAATGAAACCTCGTAAGTCTCTGAATCCCTTTCTAAGGGTCGTTACTGTGCATGAATCAACCTTACGATTTGCTCCAACGTACCTTTTTACTCTAAGAGGCAGTCACATTTGACCTCAATCAACTATCCAAATAGAGTAATGATCAATTAAACCATTTAAGGATCAGAATCCCCTTTCCAACTATCCATACCTTGTGCAAATTGGCCCCATGATTTGCATGAACGAACGTTCGTACTTCGAAAGCCCCCATCTAGAGACCATCAGGTGCTTCCGAGTCCCATTTGACCTTGGTCAACTCTTAAACCCGGGAGTGGCTCCATAGATTCTTGTAAGGCTCGGAATACCTTTTCCAATGATTCCATCTATGCATAATTTAAACTTATAATTTTCATTTTATTCCCATTTTTAAAAAAAAAAATCTGTTACGGACTGCCTACAGGCACCCCAGACTCCCTGCCGATTAGCAGGGTGTAATTTCCTAAGCCAATAAGGCAAGAGTCATTTCGATAGGTAGGCTATGGTCCATGCCAATAGACACCCACCAAAACCCTAAATTCTACTATTTAACGTGAAATCAGAACATTCCCCTTCTAATCAGTGCATCGAAATTTCATTTTTGCATACATTCTCTCCATTTCCTTACATGATTCTCTTCCACTTTTCGCCCTACTTTCTATCCTTACATCACCATCATCTAACCATACCAAAATTAGCTCCTACCATTGCAGAATAAGAATTAAAGTTCTCTAGAAGGTCTACCCTTATTCATTTACAACTCACTTGATTAGTATTTATTGTTTACTTTCCTTTCCATTTTTTATATATCTTTATTTCATTCTCTCACATCAAATTTAATCTCTTTTTTGTTATTTAGTACACATAAATCTTATTTTCATAAAATATAAAAATAGCCAAAAGGAGGGTTTTCTTTTAAACCCTAAATTGGAATTTCCTAATTTTTCCCAGTTTCTACACTTTTGCACAATTTCTAAAAAGAAAGTTAAAGGAAGTCCTAAGTTAGGATTTATAGGTTAAACCCCAATGTTTCATTTAATCAAACTATGTGAACTTTGATACCCTTTGGGCTACGTATGCGTCCCAGGCCAATCCTGGGATTTGAGTCCTATTTTCTCATTTTATGATTTCTCTTATTTATTAGTGTTTGTGAGTCCATGAACCCCTACATATTTGTGTTTCGCTTGATATACACATGCAGTCCATCTTATTGACTTGTAATTCAATGGACACTCGAATTATATTCATTTTTATGTTTTTTACACACTCCATGGAATGATTCCACCCCGCCTTTCCCATGACGTGGGTCCGGTGATTTCTTTCTCCCGTAATTCACATTGCACACATGTATACACATATCCTCGAATAAAGGGAGGCTGTCGACTAGCTTTCTTTGTGTTTATCCCCTTTTGATGATGATCAATTTACATCTGAGGCAGCCCGCTAAAATTCAACGTGAGTGGCGGAGAGAGGACTCCCATATACTCGAATCCATGCATGGGTAGGAAATAGAGATTTCTCCGATTTTTCCTCTCGTACCAATTTCGAGAGTGGCCCGTGCTGGAGGAATCCATATCGAATGCCTACAGTGGCGACTCCACTACGGATATTTTTAGATCACTAGACCCTATTTTTATATGGTTGTTGTTTCTTTTGGTCTCCTACTTTTCTATATGTGTACATGTGCCTCCACTTGTATGTTCTCCTTACTCTCATATTTACATTTTGTATATATGCCTCATTCTTATCCTGATGTTTATCTATACCATGCTCCTTTCTTTCCACAAGTATATATCACCTTTTTGTCATATGTTTCACCTTTTACTCACTTGTACATATTCACCATGTTCACTTCACATACTCATACTCGTATATAGTCTCACTCTTACTCACATGTTTCACACACCACTTGTAGATTATCCATGATTAACTTCACTAGCACACACTCTCACGTTCTTCTTACATTCATATATCTTCATGCTCACTTAAACACACTTCACACACCACTTGTAGATGATCCATGCTTAGTCTCACTAGCACACACTTTCACATCTCTCGCATTTGTATACATTTACATGCTCTCTTCACTCACACTATTCACATATCGCTCTCTCACTTTGCACATATTTCTCACTCACTTGTATATTCACACACTTCACACTTTCTATTTATCTGTAATACTCCGTATTTTTATCATTAATTAATTTTCTTGAGATTTATATAATTAATTTAATTGGGGAAATTAAATTGGATTTTTAGTAAATATTATCAGGGAGATAAAGGATTGATAATCAGTATAATTATTATTTACTTGTATGTGATAAGTAAATAGTTAAATGATTTATTATATGTTGCGTATGAGTGAAAGCGACTATTTATTACGATATGTCGATAGAGTGTAACATTAGCGAATCGATATGTTTTATGGGCGACGCATAGGGTACGCACGTTTCGGGCCCGGTTAATGAGATGTTAGAATATTTATAGTTGGGTGACTTAAATGACATTTTCAAGTGCACCGGTGATTTGAGAATGGTCAAAATAGTCCAGAACAGGTACCCGGGTCTTATGTTCGGGTTACAAGGAGCTTTTAGACATAACGGGGCCCGTATATGGGTAGGAGGGTCATTTTTCACTTAGGGATAAAAAATAGTATTAGGTTAATTAAGGGGATATTTATGCGTGTGGTAAGGTGGATGGCATCCCACCTTTCATATTTCACACAAGAGATTTGGAGAGAGAACCCTAGAGAAGAGCAGACAAAGAAGTAAGAAAATGAAACTTTAAAAGAGAAGAAAGAGGACTCAATCCATCATCAAATTAGTAGAAAACTTCAGAAGTAGTTACTTGCTTTATGTCGTAATTTGATAATAGTTATCTATTTTCATGATTAGAGGTAAAATCTAAAAAAATAAGATGTTAAATATTGAAACTTTCTTAATTAATAGAGATTCAAATGATAAAAGACTAGGGTGTGTAAATGAATAATTAACAGAGATCAATCATACGTGAACTTTGAAATATATTCTAGGATTTAAATGGATGAACATGTACAACTTGTATATAAATATTGGATTTTTGATAATTGATTTAGGAAAAATTCTGTGTTTAATTAATTGGAAGTTTGATTTAAAATCCTATGGTTTGATTACTAAATACCTTTGGAATGTTAGGGTAATGTTATAAGAGTTAATTTTTATGTTTGGAGTGGGTGGAAACCTCCATTGGAGGGTTTGCAAGAGAAAATCCCGGGGAAGAAAATGCTCAAAACATCGAACTGGTTCGCTCCCTTAGCAAACCTGTTCGCTTTTAGAAGTTAGATGAGGTTGTGCAGAATCGAATTACGAAAGCATGAGCGCCAGTTTTGTGTTTTTCTATTTTTTAAAATTTGTTATGAATTTTCTACTAAAAGGTGCGTGATACCAAAATTTGAAATTGGTGATTTTGGATTGAGCTTTCTTTTGAAAATTTTGATTTTGGGGGTAGCAACCAGGTTTGGTATGTTGGCTTGCCCAATTTTTGTGCAATTGTCATTTTGACACGTTAGGTATTGGGGATTGACCGTAGGGGCTCCAAGGTACTGTGGTATTATTTGGGAAGACTTTATAGGGTTCGAGTGAGGGGAACCAAGAATTCAAATGAGTGATTATTTGAATAACTAATATGAAAGTGGGTTGAACTTCGGGATTGGTTGAATTATGCGCAATGGGATATGCATATGAGTTTGGTACTTATTATATATATACATATTTGAGCGACATGTAGATATATGTATGTGTGTATGCTATTTATTTTATTGAACAAACTTACTCGTGACTGCTATCATAGGAGGTTGAGTGTAGTGGGAAATCTACCTTGGCATTGACCAACAGGTGTTGGGTTAATTCCCCAAGTCATAGTGTTGTTGCATGGACACTATCTGTGTGTGAGGATATGTGTTGGTTTAGAATTAGGTTGGGTATGATGTGGTATTATTTCAACCCTTGAATGTATATCTATAACCACCTCCGTTGTATGTATTTTCATTTGGAATCGGTGGTGAGATTATGACTCGGTGGCTCGGTGTGAGGCGTGATGCCTGAGCCGAATAGCACACGAGGGATGCATCTGCGAGGTCTCAGATCTGTGGATGCAGCTATATGTATATAGCAAGTGATATATATGTATGTTTATATGATATAGTGTAAGTATCTATTTATAGCATGAGCGTAGCTACATTGTGTTTATTACGTGATTATTTATATATAGCAAGTGTGTCTCTACAATATTGTTTATGAACATATACCTAGAAAAGGTAGTTTTACTTAGCTAATAGAGGGTGTTAGTGGTATTAGACTTAGATAGAGGTTATATGTCCTAGTTAGACCGGGTAGTTTAATTAGGATATAAATGAACACGTTAGGTGCGCACTACATTTGAGATGTGAAGTTTATCTCAAGTGAGTGCGATCAGTTAATCATGAAAATAATACACTATTATTTTAATCGATTTAAAATAATTTTTTACTTGCAAAATATTTTCTACTTTACGGGCCTTGACCCACAGGCTTTTGTTTTTCCTCATTTTTCTTTTATTATCCCATGTGTGCAGCAGCAGTAGCCAGGACCGCCAGGATAGATTCATTGTACCTGTGGACGCTACATCTTTTTTAAGACGCCTCAGTCTATTTTATTTAGATATAATCTGTTATTTCAGTTTCAGTTTTGGGCATGTTACCCGTAGATGGATAGGTTTTTATATAACTGTCAGACATTTATATTTGAGTACTCAATTTATTTATTCAGTTAAATGTTGATATTTTATTGGTGAACAAAGGTTTATTTGGTTCACTCTTTTTATCAATTGATGCATGAGGATTATTCATTCATTTTCAAATGTATGGTTTTATTCGTATTATTTATATTATATTATGACTATGACAGTGATGCTGAGAATGAACCATACTGAGATTCTTATTGTATTTTAGTAGAGGATTGGCCAACCTATATTAGAATAGGCGGGTTGTCAAACTATCACCATGCCTTGTATAAGCTCCATGATCTATGTATATACTTGCTAGTTTTTCTCTCCATGATTATCCCATGCTACTTGTATATAATATACTCTCCCTCATAGTGGTAGTATTTCCATTATCTAGCATAGATAAAACTCACCATAAGATACTAATTAAGACTCATGCATTCCTGAACACTACATCACTTGAGCATGGCAATATTGACAAAATTTTTGTCTCATACTGAGGGGTCACTTAGTGACGAGTGTCGAACTTGCGGGGCTAGTTAACCTAAGCGATATGATTACCACCTTCCACTAGCCTCATACCTTCGACGTATATTGAATGGTTCCCCCCACATCATGTCACTTGACCGAACTAACGATGGGATCTATATAGTTGGGAGATCATTCACATACGCTAAGTATATCGAATTCTCTCTCACACATACCGTCCCCACGAGGTATATTGTGAGGCAATTCATATACACTCAGGTATATCAAATGTCTTGTCCACACGTACTGAAGAATGACTGACCTTATAGACACGAGATATATTTTGGAAGTCATGCCAAGGGGGGGACCCTTCCTCTAACCCAGCAAGTGCATCAACCTCATATAGGTGTTTACAATAGGACACTCATACCTAATTTACTAGTCATAATTCAAAACTTTCTAAAAATTTTGAGCGCACATTTTTTACACAAGACCCTTTTTGTGAGTCTGGAAACAAGTCAAACCATGTCTTATATCATGTACCCTATATTTTCCCCAAAACTCGGGTCATGTTCGACATTTTTCTTTCATCCAAGGCAAACATAATATAAGTGGAACTTAATAATAATAGCCAGGATCAGGATTTTCCTTTTCTCCCTCTTTTTAAAATAATACCAAAAATATTTCCTCCTTTCCAAAAAGGAAAACAAAATACCAAAAATATTCGTCTTTCTCTCAAAATAAACTAAAATCATTTTTCCTCTTAGGTGTGATCACGTATCCTAATTTTTAGCCTAGCTACCTATTGGATATGATCTTCTGGAAAATCACCCCAAAGCTCCACTGCTTCCTCTACTTCTTCCACTGAGTTTGAGATATCCCTCCAAAGGTTATTAACAAATAACATAAACTAGGTTGCAAATGCTCCACCGAAGCCATAGGACACTTAGGGGACTGTGACCACGGTAGAGGTCGTAATTATTATAGCATTGTCTAAAGCCACTATAATCATCTTGGCACAACATTTTCGCCAAGTACATCCACATCAGCCAGTGGAACCAGTTCAGGCTCACCCAGAGCCATCAGTTTGGGAGCGAGTCAGAGATGCCTTCTACAAAGGCCATCGACGGAGTTTCTGAGGAGTACGGACATTGTAGAGGATCGCCAATGGAAGAAAGACATCCAGATGAATTTTTGTATGGTTGGGTGCAACGACACTAAAAAGAAAAAACTAGTTACGTTCAAGATAGTTGTGATAGCTCTGTAGTGGTGGAAGTCGGTCACCATATCATATGAGAGGGATTCAATGACTATCTAGGAGTTTTGGGTGCAGTTTGACCACAAGTTCTTTTCGTCAGCAGTGTAGATGAATATGGGGAGAATATTTTTAGAATCTTGATGGAGGGCTGAACTGTGGTCGAGTATGAGGAAGAGTTCACTCGTCTAGCAAACTTTGTGCCAGATGAGTTGAACACTGATGAGAAAAGGATTGTCAAGTTTATGCATAAACTTACTTGGAGGGTCTGTCATCATTTATTGGGGAACTATAAGTTGAGGACTTATACGAATGTCATTAACATCACATTACTTCACTGTCAGGATCATCTCTTCCACCAGAGGGGAGCGAAGAGGATAAAAAAATCAAGCTAGTAGGTTAAGATCGGGGGCAACGGTGCCAGCGGGGAACCATAACAACAGAGTAGGTAGCATGATCAGGGTTCCCAGCAGGAGGACTCAAATAAGTGGTTTAGGCCAGGTAATAGTAGTTATAGGAAGGGCCATCAAGTCTAGCAGTACACTCTTCAAGGCCAGTGGGGCCAATGGCATCGGATCGGAGGCTAAAAGGGCCAGGGAAAGGGGCAACCTCATCAGGGCTAGTAGGGCGAGAGGTAGGAAAATTTTATAGGAATGTGTTTCATATGTAGGGAACATGGGGACATGAAGCGGGCATGCCGGAGCAGGGATAGGGATCAGTATCTAGAGGCCCCGTCAAGGCGGCAGTTACATTAAATTCTAGCCTCACCAGTAGTTCCAGAATTATCGCCTCCACAGGAGTAGTTTGGGCGTGTGTATCACATCTGTGGATCAATTTTATAACTAGCGCCGTTAGAAATTGAGGGTATGTTTTCTGTTCATGAGCACTTAAGGAAGATTGTTTGACACAAGTGTATTAATTTTTATTTACACTATATTTGTGAGTGAGATAGGTTTCATGGATACAGAATCAAATTTTATTCTAATCATATATTTACCATTGGGTTGTGGGGATCCCATTCGTTCCATCTGCAGAGGAACGGGTGTTGACTTTATGAGGTTATGTTTTTAGTGGATCTGCTCATTTTAGTGATGCACGAGTACGATATTATCCTAGTAATGGACTAGTTAATGATAGTTAGAGCGGTGGTGGACTATTATAGTAGGACTATCGTGGTTACTATTCTAGGGTAGGATAGGTTTCTTGTGGCGATGCCCCAACTTGAGGGAGGGCAAGCACGCATTTAAATTTTATCGAGGATGAGACTTTAGAAAGTATATTTGTCTCATTAGATTTGATCTTTGTGGTTACAAACTTTGCTGATGTGATTCAGAGAATACTAGGGTGACAGTCGAGTCGAGAGGTCGAGTTGTGATTTACTTAGTGTCGGGGACTAGGCGATAATGTGAGTGTCATATCATATGACTCCTTGAGAGAGGTGGGATTTGAGAGGTCAGATTTAACAACTTTTAGAGTAGGGTTTTTGAATTCCCCAATACTGTGTCTTGGGCCAACAAATCTTGGTACTTGACTACGCTAGGCGATAGTGTACCAGGAGGGTTCCTTGTTTAGATTTCTCTTGCGAGACGTCCGACGCATGAAGCTTAGTAAATGTCTGAAGTTAAGAGACATTTAGGATCTAGGGAATTGGTTTAATACGTTAGGCATTGCATGTGTGAAGAAATAACGCTTTGAGAATAGATCTACTATATGATTTAAGATCAGTAGAGCCAAGTAGTGTTATGTAGAGAGCATTGGGAATGTTTACACCACTAGTTGAATAAGTGGGGAAATCTCAGGAAGAATTAAGTTGCGATTAGTAGGGTAATTGAGTATACCTTTACTGTATTATCGTGCAAGACATGTGTAGTTGAATTTTGATGTATGTGGGTTTCAAATGTAATAATTTTTCATGTGAGTAAGGGGTATAGGGTGTAAGGTCACCCTAGTTATTTTGATATTCAGTATCATCCAGGAAAGGCTAATGTGGTGGTAGATGCATTGAGTTATATACATGTAGTTGGTAGAAGTTTTGGAATGCAAAGTAGACTGAGCTTTATCAAGAGGAGATAGTCTGAGCATTTATAGCAGTGATGAAATTCATACCTGAGATCATTTGAGGGTTGTGAAGGCACAAGAAGGGATCCGTCTTATTAGGAGACGGTTTAACGATTATTAGCAGGTGGAGCAGAGTCTTACTCAGTCAGTTTTGAGGGTGGCTTGTGCATCAAAAGGATGTTTATTATGCCAGATGATAATCACCTAAGGACCTAGTTATGTATAAGGTGCATGGGTCAAGATTTTGATGCATCCTCGGGGGAAGAAGATGTGCCAGGATATGAGGCGTAAATAAGATGTGCATACCGAGGGGTATCTCCTTCCCTCCACGAGAAATTAAAATTCTTTGTCAATGGTCAAGACACCATAATCCTTGGGGATGATGACAATACAAACAAGCTATAAATATCAACTTAGTACAAGAAATTCAACGCAAGTTCAATGACATGTTCCTTTTTAATTTAAAGATTGACCCATTTCCTGTCCCAGCTAGGGACAATTTCAAAGACCGAGCATTACAGAACAGAGCCCTCATGGAAATGTCAAAGTGATTTAGATGTTCAATAACATTCACTTCATGCCCATATTGGGGCTAGGTCAATGAAAACAAGGGATCCTTAACCGATAGTCCTAAAACAAGCCTTTCCTCCATGTGGCCCTAGGCTACCAACCATCATCAGTTGAACTCCACACATTCCATCGGCCATATATGAAAAGAAGCGTAGAAGGTAAAAAATGATCTTAGGAGACTCCCTGAATGGGACGTTTGTTAAGGAGAGTGAGGTTTTCTTCAATACTCAGAAATTTTTCAGAAAGAAGTTTCGAAAATAATTTCTCAAGTTTCAGGATCACAAAAGGTGTTCCTGCTCTGATACCAGCTGAAGAAAGGCTTTAATACTAAAAGTTTTATTTACAAAGTTGATAATAAAATGTTATGGTTGAGTAAACTCTGAATAAACTTTTTGGGCAAAACTCTTTTCGAAAAACACAAGATGTGTTATAAAATCTTTTCTGACTATATGGATTAAAATTGATAGTTGATTACCTTACTTTTTAATTTTTAACAAATATCTACTAAAGTTACCATGCAGTCCCAATCACAACAACAATTAAGAACGTTCAAAGAAATAGACACAGGAATTTTAACGTGGTAAAACCCTTAAACAAGGAAAACGTCAACGGTGCCCTCTACGACACAAAACAAAAATCCACTAGAATAAAAATCAAGTTACAACACTTAAGCAAACCACAAAGATCCTAACCTAAGTTCAGAATGTACCTACACGAGATTCTCCACTCCAAAGGTATTCTGAACTGGAACTTGATCTTTTCTTATTGTTTCTTTGTCTTTTCCTTGATCTCCTTCTCTTTGAATTCTGATTCCAGCAAATCTTTAAAATTTAAGATTCTCAGGCAGAACCACAGTGTCTAAGTGTTCGTGTGAGATAGTGTTTGTGATGTGCTATTACATGCAAACATGCAACTCACCCTCTCAAGATTTATACAAACTTTCCTAACAAATTACAACAGTTCTAAAATGAAAGTTATTTCTGAATCTTGATTTTTCAAGCAAAGACTTCTTGATCTTTTATTTATTCATAGATCTCAAGGATACCTTGCTCAGAAGACGGTTCAAGGTCTTAAACAATTTCTAGGTTTTGAAAATATTTTTGAAATTGTAAACCTCCAATTGAGATCCAACTAGACTAGAAGTCTACTTTATTAAAACAGATTCAGACTTAACATGCAAAGAATGATTCAATAATTTTTTTACATAAAACTTCTTTTTCTGATCTGTATGCCTAAAACTTTAGCAAGAGTTCTTTATGTTCCTTTTATTTTTTTACACCAGTATTTCATAAAATATGAAACAAAAACTAGAAACACACAACTCTCTAGATCTGAAAATATTTTGAAACTAAAAGTTTTTATTTCAAAAACTCATTGAAACAGAATAGATCTAAAAATGCTAGATTTAAAAAGAGAAACAGAAAAATCATGTGATGTTCTCTTTTAGAAAAACTCAGTTTCAATAATGAAACTTAAGTTTCTCTTAGAGATGAGTTCTGATAGAATCAAAGATTTAAAGAGGTCTTCAAATAAAAATACAACGCCAAGAACACAGAAACCCTAAATGGATCTAATTCTCGAAAATGGGTTTTCTGGTGTTTGGAACTATTTAGGTTTTGGTGTTTGGTTTGGGAGAAACAGTCAGGGGGTTGAACTACGAAGAAAATTTAGGGTTTCTTCTTCTAATCTCTCTCTTATTTTTTTCCTTCTCTTTCTCCCTTCTCTCTACTCTCTCTTTTCTCTCAGAAATAATGAAATGGAAAAAGTCTCAAAATGCTGAGGTTTAGATCCTTTTTATACTAAACGTAGAAGGATCCAGAACTTTGACCTCAATCCAATGGCTGGGATTAAGTATTGAGGGATCGACTTTAATCCAACGGTATAACAAAAGTGGTGGGTTAAACGAATACTGATTGGCTTAAACTAGGTTCACAAGGATTGAGTTAAATCGCATGCAGTACATTGATTAAGATGATCCAAGGGCTGAGAATGTGTACGCATTATGTGTCTAACAGAAAACACAAATTCAATCGATATGCAACCAATACGTGAACGCACCAGATATAAACAAAAATGGGTGTTGAAAATAATTACACAGCACACCTCCAATTTACTAGTGCTTTTGGATCCTACCCAGGCAAACAATCAACATAGAAAACAAGTTTCTAAAATTCAATTTATATCCATAACACTTTTAAAAACATATTTTAATTAATTCAAAAATCATTTGAAAAATTGTTTATAAATTATATAAAATGATTTGTATTGAATTAAATTGATTTAAAAAGATTTGAAGTGTTGAAAAAGCCATTAAAACAAATAGGTGATATGTATGAGGCAGTGCAAGTGTCATATTTGTGGTTTTAGGGTTAGAATTAACTTCCCTTTGAAGGTTCTCTTGGACTGGATTTCTTCAAGGAGCTTGTACCTTTGAGGAGATGGAGTTCTTAAGAAAATCTAATCTTATTTGTCTAGATATCCAAACTAGTTGGAACTCCTATATATGCAGACTCAAGTAAGTCAATATATAGTGTGTTCTTAATCTCCACCTTTGGATATTAGAGACAGAATTTCCTTGAGTATTCAAAACTCGTGGGTTAAAAAGAAAAGAAATCCTATTTGTCCTGTACAAAAATTTTAACTACCCTTTCTCATCCTAGAACCGAAAATAAGGTAAAAAATACATCACTTAACTATATACAGACCAATACCCTAAAGGATAAACAACGGATTTGAAATGCCTGTAACAAGATAAATAATAAATTAGCATATTAGTTGAGTTAGAATAGGAAATAGATAGAAAAATCGCTAAGCAATACTCAAGATCTTCTCCCCCAATTTTTCTCGAATATACAAGGGGTATAAATCACAAAAAAATAGAGATTAATTGAGAGTGATCATGCCTATCGTTGTTCGCAAATACTCAAATCGAATGTTATCTAAAGGTTTTGTAAAGAGATATGCAAGCTATATTTGAGTGTTCAAATATTCAATAATGAGATCTTTAGATTCGACAAGGTCACGGATAAAATGATGTCTAATCTTAATATGCTTAGTTCGTGAGTGCAGTATAGGATTTTTGGAAATGTTAATTGCACTTTGATTATCACAAAACATGGTTAATTGTCTTTTTGTGAGACCATAATCACTAAGCATTTATCTAATCCATAGTAATTGAGCACAACAACTACCAGCTGTTATATATTCGGATTCAGCGCTAGATAATGAAAGGCAATTATGTTTCTTACGCGACCAACCTACGAGATTATTGCCTACGTAGTAGCAAGCACCAGAGGTTCTTTTACTATCGTCAGAACAACCGGCCCAATCAGCATCGGTGTATCCTACAATAGAACTAGTCGTATCATTTGTGTACCAAATAACAAACTTTAGAGTACCCTTAATATATTTAATAATCCTTTTTACACTTAATAAGTGAGATTCTTTAGGGTTACTTTGATATCTAGCACAGATACACATGTCAAAGGATATGTCGGGTCGAGACGCGGTAAGATACAGTAAACTCCCTATCATACTTTTATAAAGAGTGGGATCTACACTTTTCCTAGTATCATCCTTAGAAAGTTTAGTTGAAGTACTCATGGGGGTTCTAGAAATTTTAGCATTTTCTAAGTCGAATTTTTTAACTAAACTTACAACGTATTTGTATTGAGAAATAAAAAGACCATCACTGCATTGTTTTACTTGTAAACCCAAAAAATATTATAGTTCACCCATTAACGACATCTGAAATTCAGTATGCATGATATCAAAAAAATTCTCTACTTGTTTGGGATAGGTAGAGCCGAAAATAATATCGTCTACATAGACTTGCGCAATTAATACATGTTGATTTTCCTTTCTAATAAACAATGTTTGATCGTTTCTTCCACGGACAAAATTTTGAGACACTAAGAAGGTAGACAATATCTCATACCAAGCTCAAGGAGCTTGTTTCAAACCTTATAAGGCTTTCTTAAGCTTAAAGACGTGGTCTGGGTGTACAGGACCAACAAATCCTTTGGGCTGTTTTACGTAAACTTCTTCAAAAAAAATTCCATTTAAAGAAGCGGATTTAACATCCATTTGGAATAATTTGAATTTCATATGACAAGAAATTGCAAGGAGAAGACAAATTGATTCCGGACGAGTAACAGGTGCAAAATTTTCTTCAAAATCAATTCCCTCAATCTGGGAGCATCCTTGTGCAACCAACGTGGATTTATTTCTAATGACCTCCCCATTTTCATCAATTTTGTTTTTAAAAATCCATCTTGTGCCAATAACCTTCGAATCTTTTGGTCTAGGAACCAAATTCCAAACATTGTGACTCTTAAATTGGAGCAGCTCTTATTGCATAGCATTTATCTAAAATGAGTTCGTAAGGGCATCATTAACATTTTTAGGTTCCTCAAGAGAAACAAAATAAGAAAATTGTGCCACTTATCGAAGTTGGGATCTAGTTCTAACTGCTTCCAAAGGATTACCGATAATGGTTTCAGTGGGATGATCTTTAGAAACCCAAGTGGGTACAGAGGGATTCTCAGGAGGTAGTGAATCAGTATCATCTTGAGGATCAGGGGATAAAACAGGTTCCTCCTCATCAAATGCTACTATTTGACTGTCACTAATCCTAACACTTGTGTCATCTATAATTACATTAATTGATTCCATAATAGATTTGGTTATGTAGTTAAACACACGCAAAGCCCTACTATTTTGGGAATAGCCAAGAAAAATTCCCTTTTCCCCTCGGGTATCAAATTTTGAAAGATGCTCTCTATATTTGCAGATATATCAGATACTACCAAAGGTTTTAAAATATTTTAAGTTTGGCTTTTTATGGAACCATAAATTGTAAGATGTTTCATTGGAATTTTTTTTGAGGTAGATACGATTAAAAATGTGACACGCGGTTTGGACAACTTCTACCTAAAAGTATATAGGGAGATTCTTAGCATGTAACATAACCCTATCCATTCTTGTAAATTCCTATTCTTTCGTTCAGCGATTCCATTATGCTGCGAGGTTTTGGGAGCACTAAACTCATGTTTATAACCATTGGCTACGCAATACTCAGAAATTCCAGAGTCCTTGAACTCTCCATCTCTATCACTCCTAATTCAACACACTTGGGTATCCTTCTCATTATCACTTTTCAATAGAATTCTTAAGAATTCGTTGAAGGTATCTGACTTTTGTTTCATAAAAGCTACCCATGTATATCTCGTATAGTCGTCCATTATAAATAGGATGAAAGAGTTTCCACAGAAACTAACAGTTCTTGAAGGACCAATGAGATCCATGTGGATAAGTTCTAGAGGCTTAGTGGTAAGGACATCTTTAACTTTCTTGTGTGGGGATTTACTTATTTTGCCTTCCTGACAAGGTAAACATACAGGAGTAAAATAATTTTTAATTTTTGTCAAACCTCTAACTATCTCTTGGGAACTCTAATCTGACAACATTACAAGATTCAAAATTTGGAATTATTGTGTAACAGTTTTTCGGGGTTCTGTTTCCTGTTAAGATGCAATTACCTTTTTCATCAATAATTTTGCAATCTTTTTTAGAAAAAGTAACTGAGTGATTGGAATCACAAAATTGTGATATACTTAAGAGATTGGCTTTAAGGCCTTTAACTAATATAACATCATTCAGTTCAGGAAGTCCTTGTTCACTCAATGTTCCTTTACCTATGATCTGAGAAGAAACATCATCTCCAAACATGACACTACCTCCAAGAAATTCTGTCTTGTTTGTCAGTCTTATTTCATCACCGGTCATATGTTTAGAACATCCGGAGTTTAAATACCATCCAATTGAAGTGCTTTGTGACATTAAAGAAGAAATGACAATGTTGCACTTGAGCTAGGGTAGTAAATCAGCTTTTCTAATCCAAATAGGCCTGGTTTTAAAAAAATTGTGGCCTTTTGACTTAGAAAAAGTTTGAGGGTTCTTTCTAAATGATTTTTTCTTAGTCTTGGACCCTCCCTTTTTCTTTTTAGAGTTAGAGTTGTTTGTGGCCTGTCTAGGAAGTACATAAGTATTTCTGGATTTCCTAGAATAGTTAAAGTTCTGGTAGGTAGGAGTGTATGTCCTTTTCTAGAAACACTCATATAGAGTATGTCCAAAGATATCGTAGTAGGAACAGTACTGTTGGGTATAGGACTTGGCTTTCTTGCTAAAGTCTTTGAAAAATTGCTTGGATCTATTGGTTACAGTAGTCCAGTCATAATTAGATTTAGGTTTCTGTCTTTGGTTTCTGGCAGAAGGACAACCGTATTTGGTTTGACTGTTTAGTTTCAACTTTTGATTGTACTGATTATGTGTTGATTGAGAGGCATTGAGACTAGGTTCACCTTCTTGAGCATTTTGAGAGGTTTGGCCTTGTTTTACAAAAGCAAAATTTTTAGGAGAAACTTTGGTCTTACTTGTGTGCACTATTTCTCCAAAACCTAGGCTCAGACTTATCTTCGAAATCAAATTTGCTTCCAAATAATAATTTTTTCATAAGTCTTGGTTTTTGTTTCAAAGTGTTGGCATTTTTTATACATATTTGAAACCTTTTGCTTTGACTCTTCCAGTTTAATAAGGGTTGCCTTGTATTTTTGTTTAAATTCATGGTTCTTTTGAATCAAAGAAGTTATTCTCAAGTTGTAATTCTCAATCTCAGTCTCATGAGCAACACATTGGGTAGTAAAAACTTCAGTTTTCTTCCTAATAGTTTGGTTAAGTAAATCGATATGCTCACTTAAGGTTTTTATCATCTTTTCTAGGCGAGCACTCTTCTTAACCATTTTAGTGTATAGTTCACATAACACAGGTATATTATCATCAGACTCACTATGTGCATCGTGTGAATTGTCCCTTATATTTTTTGTTGGTTCTTTACTCATGCACATGTTCAATTCATCATCAACATTCTCACTTTGACTCACACACAATCTTTCAGCAGTAATAAGAACAGAATTATCAGCATGATTACTAAAAGCATCAACATGCATATCAAGTTCATGAGAAGGCAAGCATGCATCATCATTATATATTATCTTAACAAATAAATGCATGCAGTACTCATTCATTTGGGTTGACTCAGTTTCATCCTCATCAGAATCACTAGAGTTGTCCCATGTGTTGCACATATTAGCCTTGTTGCTGTTGTTAAAACTAGTAGGACATTTACTAACATAGGGACCAAGTTTAACACAACGATGACACTTAACATCTTTTATGTCGGGTTTGGGTCTGTTGGGATCATAGTTCCTCCTATTGTCAGAAGTGTGTTTGGTATTGTCTCTATCATCAGGTCTGTGAGATTAATTACCTTGATAATTTGATTTGCCTAGTTTAGAGGCTACAATATTTCTGAATTTGAAAATCTTTTTGAAATGCTTACTTATAAGAGATATTTCATTATCAAGGTTTTCCAAATCATAGTTTTCAAGGCAGGCAGTGTCAAAGTCTGTAGAGGTTAATTCAGGCACTGGTAATTTAGATGAAAATACAACATTTAAACTAGAGGCTTTATTAGTTTGTCTGGTCAATTGCTTTTTAAAGTTTAGTTCTAATTCAACAATCCTAAGTTTACTACTAAGTAATTCAGGAGTCATATTAGGGTCATTCATTTCCTCAATAGCATATCTCTTGTTGTCAAATTTAGATGGCAATGACCTAATGATCTTTGACATAATTTCTTTTCTACTATAGGTTATACCATTTTCATGAAGTTTTGTAAAAATATCAGTTAACGTTATGTATAAATCGTCAAAAGATTCATTGTCATTCATAATCAGGGTGTTATATTATTGAATAAGCATTTGGATTTTTCCATCTTTGACACGTTCATCACCCTCATGAGCAATGACTAAAGTGTCCCATGCCTCTTTAGAAGTAGAACATATGGATATTCTTTTCAATTCATGTTCGTTAATGGACATAAAGATGGCATTCTTTTCTTTGTTATTATCAAGAGATATCTCTTCCTTAGTAAATTCACTAAGAAGTTTCTTAATCCTTGTTGGATCAGTAGCAGAGGTAGGGTTAGTAGGATGTTCAAACCCTGTTTCAATCATTTCCCAGACTTCATCACCCAGGGTTCCTTGAATGAAAGCAATCATTTGTAATTTTCAGTACGAAAAATTATTTCCATCAAAGAGTGGTGGTCCGAATAGGTTATCTAACTTCTCAAATTTTTCTTTCATACTCAGGAATTTTTCAGAAAGAAGTTTCGAAAATAATTTCTCAAGTTTCAGGATCACAAAATGTGTTCCTGCTATGATACGAGTTAAATAAAGGCTTTAATACTTAAAGCTTTGTTTACAAGGTTGATAACAAAATGTTATGGTTGAGTAAACTCTGAATAAACTTTTTGGGCAAAACTCTTTTTGAAAAACACAAGATGTGTTATAAAACCTTTTCTGACTATATGGATTAAATTTGATAGTTGATTACCTTACTTTTAAATTTTTAATAAACATCTACTAAAGTTACCATGCAGTCCCAATCACAACAACGGTTAAGAATATTCAAAGAAATAAACACATAAATTTTAACGTGGTAAAACCTTTTAACAAGAGAAACATCCATGGTACCCTCTATGGCACAAAACAAAATCCACTAGAATAAAAATCAAGTTATAACACTTAAGAAAACCACAAAGATCATAACCTAAGTTCAGAATGTACCTACACAAGATTCTCCACTCCAAAGGTATTCTGAATTGGAACTTTCTCTTTTCTTGCTACTTCTTTGTCTTTTCCTTGATCTCCTTCTCTTGGAATTCTAATTCCAGAAACTCTTTCAAATTTAAGATTCTCAGACAGAACCAAAGTGTCTAACTGTTCGTGTGAGATAGTGTTTGTGATGTTCTACTATATGCAACTCACCCTCTCAAGATTTATACAAACTTTCTTAATGAATTACAACAGTTCTAAAATAAAAGTTATCTGAATCTTGATTTTTCAAGCCAAGACTTCTTGATCTTTTATATATCCACAGATCTCAAGGATACCTTGCTCAGAAGACGGTTTAAGGTCTTAAACAATTTTTGGATTTTGAAAATATTTTTAAAATTGTAAACCTCCAATTGAGATCCAACTAGACTAGAAGTCTAATTTATTAAAACAGATTCAAACTTAACATGCAAAGACTGGTTCAACAATTTTTGACATAAAACTTCTTTTTCAGATCTGTACGCCTAAAAGCTTTAGCAACAGTTCTTTGTTTTCCTTTTATTTTTATACATCAGTAATTCATAAAATATGAAACAAAAACTAGAAACACACAACTCTCTAAATCTGAAAATATTTTGAATTTTATTTCAAAAACTCATTGAAACAAAATAGATCTAAAAATTCTAGATCTAAAAAGAGAAATAGAATAATCGTGTGATGTTCTCTTTTAGAAAAACTCAGTTTCAATAATGAAACTTAAGTCTCTCTTAGAGACGAGTTCTGAGAGAATCAAAGATTTGAAGAGGTCTTCAAATAAAAATACAACGCCAAGAACACAGAAAATGAAAATTGGTTTTCTAGTGTTTGGAACTGTTTAGGTTTTGGTGTTTGGTTTGGGAGAAACACTAAGGGTGTTGAACTGCGAAGAAAACTTAGGGTTTCTTCTTCTAATACCTCTCTTATTTTTTCTCTCTTTTTCTCCCTTCTCTCCACTCTCTCTTTTCTCTCAGAAATAACGAAATGGAAAAAGTCTCTAAATGTTGAGGCTTAGGTACTTTTTATACTAAACGTAGAAGGATCCAGAACTTCGACCTCAATCTAATGGTTAGGATTGAGTCTTGAGGGATTGACTTTAATCCAATGGTATAACAAAAATGGTGGGTTAAACGAATAGTGATTGGCTTAAACTAGGTTCACAAAGATTGAGTTAAATCGCATGCAGTACGTTGATTAAGATAATCCATGGGCTGAGAATCTGTACGCATTATGTGTCTAACAGAAAACACAAATCCAATCGATATGCATCCAACACGTGTACGCATCAGACATAAACAAAAACGTGTGCTAAAAATAATTGCACAGCACACCTCCAATTCTCTAGTGCTTTTGGATCCTACCCAGACAAACAATCAGCATAGAAAATAAGTTTCTGAAATTCAATTTATACCCACAATAATTTTAAAAACATATGTTAATTATTTCAAAAATCATTTGAAAATTGTTTAAAAATTATATAAGATGATTTGTATTGAATTAAATTGATTTAAAAATATTTGAAGTGTTGAAAAAGCCATTAAAACAAATAGGTGATATGTATGATGTTGCGCAAGTGTCCTATTTGTGGTTTTAGGGTTAGAATTAACTTCCCTTCGAAGGTTATCTTGGACTGAATTTCTTCATGGAGCTTGTACCTTTGAGGAGATGGAGTTCTCAAGAAAATCTAATTTATTTTGTCTAGATATCCAAACTAGTTAGAACTCCTATATATGCAGACTCAATTAAGTCAATATATAGTGTGTTCTCAATTATCTCAATTATAAATATGCTGCAAGTTCTTGTAATACCCCGTAATTTTAATGACTTTTAAAATGAGTTAAATTGAAAGTTAATAGGATTAATTGGAATTAATTTTAAATTAATTAATTGGGATTAATCCAGATTTTATATTACTTGTGGATATTGAAATATATGATTCTGAATATTACTTAGAGATATTTAAGTAATATATGAATAAGATGTTATTTATATTGTCGTAAGTTACTAATACGGTAATTATGAAACTTAAGTCGGGATGCGGTATGGGACGTGTCAGGTATAATTTAAATAAATAAAAAGGAAACATTATTTTATATCAACCTTATGGTCGTTTCGAGTGCGCCGTTTCATTCAGAAGGGTCGAAATAGTCGGAAAAGTCTATTCGGGTGTTGTATTTGGATCTCGGCTCACTTTGGAGATGAAAGGACACCTCGAATGGGAATTTTAGTCATTTTATTTGGAAGGTGAATTGTCATTTAGAGATTTGTCTTATTTTAAAGGTGATGGATTAGTGGAACGTAGGTTCATTTCATTTTATCACAAAACACTTGAGAGGTATTGGTGTGAGAGAAAGTGAAGAGTTTCTTGGGAGGCGAAGAGGTTACTTAGGAAGGAGAAGAGACTTTTGGGGCAAGCTAAAGGGGATTAACCACCTTCTATCCCCAACACCGCCACCAGAAAGTCACCGAAAAATGAGGAAAGGATTATACACCATCATCACCAAAGGTTCAGACCTACATAATTATGGCAAGTGTAATTCTTGCTTTATTTTATTGCTTACAATATCCATGCTAGATAGGTTAAGTAAGAAGTATGAACTTGCATTATTTAAGGATGAACTATAGATTTTTTGGAATTTGTTCTTGATATAAAAATTATATAGAATAAATATCTTTCTGTTTAAATGATTTAATCCACGAAGTTTAGGTTTCAAATGATAGAAGAAGTCTGAGTTAATATGATTTCTGGAGAAATAAGAACCTATGAGAATTCTGGAAATAATAGGACTTAATCAAAACTATTTGATGATTTTAGGTTGTTTGATTATTAGAAACTGATCATATATCTTGCTAAATCGATTGGGATTAATTAGGAGAAGTTTTGCATTGATTTGTATTGGTTTTGATGAAAAATAAAATGGATAAAACGCGTGAAAAAAATTATTGAAAAATGACGAAGATTGTATGATAATTTTAGGACTGTTTTAAGAGGAAATTGGCAGTGTGCCCGTGGGTATTTGTATAAAATCACGTTCTGCACAACTTTGCAGTTTTAAGTTTATTCAAAACAGGAGAAGAAAAGCCTCAAAATTATAGTTTTATATTTCCGGCATAATTCACATTTATCAAAAAAAATAATTGGAAAACGGTAATTTGGCCCATGGTGAGATTTTGTTAATTTTGGTACATTAACAAGGAACGAGGGACTTGGGTTAATGTTGGAAAATTATTTGGATTTGAGGATTAAATTTTTGTGAGAGATATCTACATAATTATATTACGATTTATAGGAGAATAATCGTTATATCAAGTAAGGGTAATTTTGATGATATATTTACGAGTACTTGGGTCGGATAAAATATTATGTGAGTGATAACGACCTAAAAAATGATGATAATCATGACTACAAGTGTGGGTAGTATTCAATAAATACGACGGATACTTGTGATATGATGAATTCCTAATATGATATAGGTAGTGTAAGTACCTAATTTTACATAGGTAGATGATAATGCCTATTTGATTGATTGATAATTTATGTGTATGACATACCTAGCTTATTTTCTATCGACGGGAGGTATACGCGTGAGGGAAGTCTTATCCTGATGAATATATGGGACCTTCGACTTGTCGCTCGACAACATAGGACTTAGGTTGATTACCATTAGTGAGAACAATGGTATAGAACGGTCAATTGGGTGCGTAGGTATGTGCGTAGCCCAAAGGATTAGGACTATGTTTGCCTCCATTATTTGTGATTTGATATTTATGGCTTGAGGAATCTTTACATAACCTATAATCCTCTATACGACGACAAGCTATACTGGAACACGATAGCAGAGTAATGCATGCACCGCAACTGTGACTCGGGGTGCCGTATTGTATTATATATATATATATATATATATATGTAATGAATTGAATGAATATGTATATACTGGTTAGATCTATCTACTGTGTGAATTAAGTAGAATTGCAAGATAATAGTATGTAATTAATTAAATATGATAATGCTTAATTATGTTGAATAAATAAAAAGGCTTATCCATGTTGAATCTTGTTGGATATATGTTGCGGGATAGATATGGGCTATGATTAGTTGATACAGTTATGAACTAGTTAGAATGGAGAACAGTAACTAGTATGATTTAGAGGTACGTTAGGTGTGCACTCTAGATGAGATGGAGAATCTCAAGAGAGAGCTCGATAATCTAACATGTATATTATAAGTGATAAATATTGCAATTATTCACTTGCTGTTTTCAAAACTATTTTTACATCGGGCTCTGACCCGTTTCCTTGCATATTCTCTTTTCTCTCTTGTATCTTCTATATCTGGTGTCTAGCCGCATGGACAACAGCCATAGAGGCTTATGATGGTTGACAAGCTATGGAGCTATGGAGTATTTTTTAGACGCCTTCATTTATTTGATTCATACTCTGTAGTGATCTTTCATTTAGGGCATGTCGCCCTAGAGGATTTTAGATATTTCTCTTCTATTTGAGTCTAGATTTTATACTCGTGTCGTTGTGTTACATTTACTATTGTTGGGATTTATGTATTGAGATATATTTACTGGAAAAGTTTTATTCCAGTTGCATTTAAATTCTATTGTGATATTTATTCAGTTATGTTGTTGTGGAATGGAATGTGTGGAATTGTTCGATATGGTAAAATGAAATTTTATTAAATTAATATTGGAAACTTTTTAACATCAGCTTAATTGAGTATTAGGTGATAGGAAAATGTTTTCGACAGTGATGCTAAGAATGAACCAACTATATATTCTGATTTAATTGGGGATGGGACTGATCACCCTGCATTTAATTAGGCGGGGTGTTACAAGTGGTATCAAAGCATCAGGTTCTAGTGTCCTTTAGGGTCTGTACGACTTACTATGCTTTCAGCTTAGCGTTCTTTGATGTAGAGCCCTATCATTAGGATTCTTGCATTTTATGAGACTATAGAAAAAAACCTTTTGAGGATTTATTTGTTTTAGATATGTCCGAGTATGATGTGATTACCGGCATGGATTAACTTAATGTATATGCGGCCAAGATTTACCATTATATCCAGCGTATAGTCTTTGACAAGAGAGTGAATAAGTAGACTTTTATACAAATAGATAAAACCTGTTGAGAAGTTATATACTATAGACTAAGGACCTGATGAGTTTCGATGACTGACTATTTTAGGTAGTAGTGTATCGGGGGATTCCTTGTTTGGATTTCGCTCGGTGAGACACCCCATGCATGAAACTAATGAACGTTGGGAGTCGAAGTAAGTTGGGTCTTTAGGATATGAGTTTATTACTTTTACTATTATATGTATATATATTAATCAGAGAGTTATGAGTTGTAGCATGATTTCAGGCTAATGGAATCACCAAATGTGAATGTGGAAATCGTGGTGATACGGATTATGTAGTCAGTTAATTAAGGGTGACCTTATAGAGGAATCACATTCATTTAGATCTTATGACAGAATGTACACACATAGGGTGTATGGGTGCCCTGGATGGTTGGATTGTAGTATTTTCCATAATTGTGACACAATAAGTATTCGTGAGGTTAATGAAAGTAGAAGTTGTGACTGAAGGATTTAGTTGTTTGATGATTTAGGACCGCTACTCACCGAAATTTTCCACGAGGATGGTATAGGAAGGATTGGGTAAAGTTTAACTCGAGACAATTGAAACTAAATGGTAATGCTTGGTGTATAACATCAGTGGGGGTATTCGGTAATGTACTGTATGGGGGGTATGACAGAGATTGCATGAGATGTGAGATTAATACTAAGAGTTGTCCTTACAAGTTATGCTTTATTTCCCGAATTTTGGGACGAAATTCTGTTATAAGGGGGGAAGTATGTAATACCCCGTAATTTTAATGACTTTTAAAATGAGTTAAATTAAAAGTTAATGGGATTAATTGGAATTAATTTTAAATTAATTAATTGAGATTAATCCGGATTTTATATTACTTGTGGATATTGAAATATATGATTCTGAATATTACTTAGTGATGTTTAAATAATATATGAATATGATATTATTTATATTACCGTGAGTTACTAATACGATAATTATGAAACTTAAGTCGGGACGCGGTATGGAACGTGTTGGGACTAATTTAAATAAATAAAAAGGAAACATTATTTTATATCAACCTTATGGTCGTTTCAAGTGCGTCGTTACATCCGAAAGGGTCAAAATAGTCGGAAAAGTCTATTCGGGTGTTGGATTTGGATCTCGGGTCACTTTGGAGATGAAAGGACACCTCGAAGGGGAATTTTAGTCATTTTATTTGGAAGGTGAATAGTAATTTTGGGATTTGTCTTATTATAAAGGTGATGGATTAGAGGAACGTATGTTCATTTCATTTTATCACAAAATACTTGAGAGGTATTAGTGTGAGAAAGTGAAGAGTTTCTTGGGAGGAGAAGAGGTTGCTTAGGAAGGAGAATAGAATTTTGGGGCAAGCTAAAGGAGATTAATGGCCTTCTACCACCAACACCGCTACCAGAAAGTCACCGAAAAATGAGAAAAGAATTATACACTATCATCACCAAAGGTTCAGACCTACATAATTAAGGCAAGTGTATTTCTTGCTTTATATTATTGCTTACAATATCCATGCTAGATAGGTTAAGTAAGAAGTTTGAACTTACATAATTTAAGGATGAATTACAGAGTTTTTGGAATTTGCTCTTGATATGAAAATTAGATAGAATAAATCTCTTTCTGTTAAAATGATTTAATCCACGAATTTTAGGTTTCAAATGATATAAGAAGTCTGAATTAATATGATTTTTGGAGAAATAAGAACATATGAGAATTCTGGGAATAATAGGATTTAATTCAAACTATTTGATGATTTTAGGTTGTTTGATTATTAGAAACTGACCATATATCTTGCTATAGGAGAAGTTTTGGATTGATTTGTATTGGTTTTGATGAAAAAGAAAATGCATAAAAGCATGAAAAATTTTATTGAAAAATGACGAAGATTGTATGATAATTTTAGGACTATTTTAAGAGGAAATTGGTAGTGTGCACACGAGTATTTGTATAAAATCACGTTCTGCACAACTTTACAGTTTTAAGATTATTCAAAATCGGAGCAGAAAAGTCTCAAAATTATAATTTATATTTCTGGTAGAATGTACCTTTATCGAAAAAAAATAATTGGAAAATGGTAATTTGGCCCATGGTGAGATTTTATTAATTTTGGTACATTAACAAGGAGCAAGGGAATTGGTTTAATGTTGGAAATTTTTTTGGATTTGAGGATTAAATTTTTGTGGGAGATATCTACATAATTATATTACGACTTAGAGGAGAATAATCGTTATATCAAGTAAGGGTAATATTGATGATATATTTACGGGTACTTGGGTAGGATAAAATATTATGTGAGTGATAACTACATAAAAACAATAAAAGTGTGGGTAGTATTCAATAAATACGACGGATACTTGTGATATGATGAATTCCTAACATGATATAGGTAGTGTAAACACCTAATTTTATATAGGTAGATGATAATGCCTATTTGACTTATTGATAATTTATGTGTATGACATACCTGGCTTACTTGCTATCGACGGGAGGTATACGCGTGAGAGCAGTCTTATCCTGATGAATATATGGGACCTTCAACTTGTCGCTCGAGAACATAGGACTTAAGTCGATTACCATTAGTGAGAACAATGGTACATAACGATCATTTGGGTGCATAGGTATGTGTGTAGCTCAAAGGTTTAGGACTATGTTCGCCTCAATTATTCGTGATTTGATATTTATGGTTCGAGGAATCTTTACCGAACCTATAGTCCCTTATACGACGACAAGCTATACTGGTACTTGATAGCAGAGTAATGCATGCACCACAGCTGTGACTCGGGGTGAAGTATTATTATTATTATTATATACATATATATCTGTGTGTGTGTGTGTGTGTGTGTGTGTGTGTGTGTGTGTGTGTGTGTGTGTGAATTAAGTAGAATTGAAAGATAATTGTATTTAATTAATTAAGTATAATAATGCTTAATTATGTTGAATAAATAAAAAGGCTTATCCATGTTGAATCTTATTGGATATATGTAAATTATGCGGGATAGATATGGGCTATGATTAGTTGATACAGTTATGAACTAGATAGAATGGAGCATGGTAACTAGTATGATTTAGAGGTACGTTAGGTGTGCACTCTAGATGAGATGGAGAATCTCAAGAGAGAGTCTGATAATCTAACATGTGTATTATAAGTGATAAATATTGCAATTATTCACTTGTTGTTTTCAAAACTATTTTTACATCGGGCTCTAACCCGTTTCCTTGCATATTCTCTTTTCTCTCTTGTATCTTCCATATCAGGTGTCCAGCCGTAGGGACACTAGCCATAAAGGATTATGATGGTTGACAAGGTATGGAGCTATGGAGTATTGTTTAGACACCTTCATTTATTTAATTCATACTCTGTAGTGATCTTTCATTTAGGGCATATCACCTAAGAGGATTTTAGATATTTCTCTTCTATCTGAGTTGGGATTTTATACTCGTGTCGTTGTGTTACATTTATAACTGTTGGGATTTATATATTGAGATATATTTATTGGAAAAGTTTTATTCTAGTTGCATTAGATTCTATTGTGATATTTATTCAGTTATGTTGTTATGGAATGGAATGTGTGGAATTGTTCGATATGGTAAAATGAAATTTTATTAAATTAATATTGGAAAGTTTTTAACAGCAGCTTAATTGAGTATTAGGTGATAGGAAAATGTTTTCGACAGTGATGCTAAGAATGAACCAACTGTATATTCTGATTTAATTGGGTATGGGACTGATCACTCGGTATTTAATTCGGTGGGGTGTTACAGTTCCCTAACCACGGTACAGACCAATAAAAACATTGGGCTCCATGCTCTACAAGTAAGTTTAGCTCATTCTCTATCGATTGGCCGAAGCTGAAGAAAATCCTAGAAAGGAAGTTGGGAACACTCGATAAAGGATACTCGTGAGGGGCTGCCAGGCACAGTCTCTTGGATAATCACATAGATAACATCATAGGGCTCCCTCATAATAAGTGGGCCCAACCCTCCTTTCAGGTATCTAGACAATTCAGAATCTTCTCCAATATCACCATAGCTAGAATACAGTGGTATGACATCCACAACACAATTAGGGATGCATAAGGCTCAGTTGTCAGGTTGCCCATCACTAAAGGAAGCCTAGCAGTCAAGACCAGGATACAACACCGACAAAGCCGTTATTAGTAAAATCCCTTCGGAATACGAAATTCATGATCATACTCCTGACAATGTTCCCTCTATGCACTAACAATCTGTTAGCCTAAGGGGAGATATGGAGCACCTTCGCTAATGACACCCGAGGGGAATGGGACAAACCTGGCATAGCTGTCGCTGCACTAAGGCTGACACCTAACATCGTAGAAAAATCGTCGTAGATGTAACACACCTCATCTAGGACAAATTGGAAGACGTGGTCTACAAGGTGCAAGAAATGTACTACTACTTTGAAAAGATTCCAGTACATTGGATGATTATGACACAAGAAGACATCGCGCGGGCCAAAAGCTTTGTAGCTAGCATTGTGGAGGCACATGACTTCTAAAACCTCGAGGTAAGATGAAATGGGCTTAGACATCAAAAGTGCCATTGCAGAAGAAAAAGAAGAGTTATAAAGGAAGGAAATTAGGATGTGATGATGAAAACCATTTCCAAAAGCCTCCTTTTATACTAAAAAAATCCACAAAGGACAAGACATTCGATATCCACCGTACTTTCTGCTCCTAAAGTACCCAAAAGTACACAAGAAGTGCAATCAAAGATAAGAAAGTAATTTCGACTTGATCCTTATGCCGATAGGCAAGCCAAGAGGTATGTTGCTCGATAACCCCCCTTTTGAAAAAATCTTTACTTTCCTCTTATATATATATAATTTCCAAAAAGTTTTCCTTTTTGGAAATTCCTTACTTTTCTTTTTTGTACATAACATCCAAAATAGAAATTTCTTTTACTTATGAAAAATCAATCTTCGATTCCCTCTTTTCTTCGTTTCATTTTATCTTATCTTTGCAAATAATTAAAAATCTAAGCAACAAAGTAAAGTGCATGCAGAGTAAGACACTAAATCAAGATAACATAAAAATTCCATCTCTTATATTTAATTTGTCCAGAATAATTACATTTTTAGTAGAGGTACAAGCAGAAAAAGAAAAAACAAAAAAAGATAAATCGGGAAACAACCCAAATCATTCAAAAACCCTCTAAAAAAACTCACAGTCAAGTGCCCCAGCGAACATACTTCCCCTAGTGATCTGTGGTGGAACTTCTACTCTCAGAGCCAGAGCTCTCCTCGGAAGTAGTCGGTTTCACCAATCAAGCACTAGTTCATTTCCTCTTGTAATCCGACACCGATACCATCCAATCCTAGATATCCCGCAGCTAGGTTGTTGGCATGTGGATAGACTGCAAGAGAGAACCAAATAACTACCAAAGCAAGTCAGTATGAGAAGAAGAAAATAAAAAAAGGAAAAGATAAAGAGGGTCATACTTCTCCCTAGAAGGCCTCCTAATGAAGACCCGCGAACCCATTTATTGTCGCATGAGGGTGATGAGGCATCGATTTCATATCCCCACCATGCACTCAAATGTGATAAGAAGGGGTAGAAATATGATGAAACGAAACCTCCTCCGCTGCCTCCATTGCGCCTCCACCATTCTATGGGCCGATGTCGCTTGTACACTGGTACCTCTTCCTAATGCCGTTGTAGGTGGAGGTATATTCTCCATAATATAAATGCATGATGGCATGAATTATATGGTCATAAAATCTCGATAGACTTAGCCTATCGTCACGTCAATGTAATGCATGTAGGGCTCACCTTCCATCACTATCCCCCTTACCGCATCAGATATCTCCTTCACCCACCACATATACTCAAAGGGTACCAGTTTTGAGACCTCTAACTCATCCTCCATAATCTATCGCACCACTCTCTCTCTAAGGTACCAGACGTACCCAAATTCGTGTCCCAGTAGCCTCCTCATCAGAGTGTGCATACTAATGAACCCTACGACCACTGAAGATAGGCACTAGGGGTAGAATGTTACATGATTACCTAGCAAGAGTCAGTACTCTACCAAGAATCAAAGTTATGAAGCCACAGAAAAATAAGGAAAAAAAGACTAACCCGGTTGCTCTTCAGGGTGTTCAGTACTGCCCGCACATTCTTCAGAGATAGGGATTAGTTCGAAAGTCTTTTTTACTTCCTCCACCTATACATCCTGTAAAAATCCCCTAACTCGTCCACCTTTTGGGAATCCAAGCCTACATTGTGCCTTATCACCTAGTAAAACCACATCTACATAAGGAAATACAAAAAGTAAAAAGAAAGAAAGTGAAAAGACAACAAGAAATAAGGGGAAATTAAACATAAAGATTACCTCCAAGAGATACATGGGACCCATAAAAGTTTATTGGCGGCACCGATTGAAGCACCCAAGGAAGAATAAAAGGATGCCAGCATGAAGCTCTCCCAATCATAGAATTTGATCTCTGAAATGATCCTTAAGAAATGTTTGAAACCACAAATGGACGACGTCATCTCTCATCGGCACCATAAACCCCCCCAAAAAAGAAAAATAAATAAATAGGTTTCTTGACTCACCTATCGCCCCTCAGTCTCATCAGTCTGCCTAGATAGCAAAGTCTCCTTCAGAATAGATATCCAGACATAATCCCTCGACACAATTCTACCTACATCCCCCAAGGCATACCGCACTACCATCTCCAAAACTCACAGAGTTCGATCCACCACAATCTGCTGACCTGCACTCTAACGCCGTCAGCTGCTGAACATCTAGAGGAATGGCAATCCTCTCCCCACACCCAAATGAAATATGTCAGTCATTTCAAACCACCTCTCACCCAGTTCACACAATGTCTCCATATACCACGATGTCTCATCCAAAGCCCCCGTCAATGGGCCAAACCCACTAGACTCCACCATTGATCGAACCACCGCAAAAATGTGGTCCCAAACCTCCTTCATCCCGGTCGGCCCCCGAGATCGAATGATCGAGGAAGAAATGTCAACCTACATAAAAAAAATCAAATAAAAACCTCCATCATCCAAAGGATACAAAGAAAAGGGGAAAAAAGAAATGGAAACCAAAGGGCAAACACTTACATAGCCGTTAAGGTTCTTCAAACTCATAGAAAAGGTGATGTGTTATCTCCCTTAGTGGAACCATGTCATCAAAGGTCATCCAACTGTTATTATTGTTAAAAGTACCCTCCATGAGTTCTTGTGAAGAAAATAGACTCGAAATTGACTTTTAAAAATAGACCCCCTATTTATAGGAGGTTAAGGGGTATAACGATCGGTTGTCCCCTGGGCGTGCTTATCGACAGTCACCTTTTTCCTCCCAAAAAGCTCAAGAGTCCATGCCGTATGCCAATAGGCACTTCCCCAGCCATTCCTATCGGCAGCCCCCTCAAAATTTTGTTGCAAAAATGCTAGAAAAATCTAAAAATTGTCCAAAAAATACATAAAAATTTCTCGAAAATCTCGTGAAGTTAAGAACATCACTACTATGAGAAATACCCATTAAGGAACACTAAACCATCTATAAATTTCTCGTTAATCCCTATTAGGATCAAAAGTAGACGCATCAGCATGCACAAAACTCTTGTCACTAACATACTCCCCAACAGAACCAAAATCCAAAGTGTGCCCACACTCGCAATAACCAACACCCTCCCTAGCAGAGCAACAATTAGAAAAGGATCCTTGTACATAATTCTTTAGGTCCTTAAAATTGACTATGACACGCTAAATCATTTGTCTCAACTTTTTAGGTCCGCGGAATAGACCTTGACCCTTTAAATTGAATATTTAAACTCTTTAGATCGCATAATCAACCTTAGTGCTCTGAACTTGTAATTTTAACTCTTTAGGCCCCCAGAACTAACCTAGGTCTGTAAAATAGGCCTCGACCTCTGAATCGGTCATTTCAAACTCTTTAGGTCCACAGAACTGACCGCGACCTTTAAATTGGTCCATTCAAATATTTAGTTTCATAGAATTGACCTCAACCCTATGAATGATTCATTTCAAACTCTTTAGGTCCATAAAACTGACCTCAACCCCCTAAATACGCCATTTTGAATCTGTAGGACTGACCTTGACCCTCTAAATCGATCATTTCAAACTTTTTAGGTTCGCAGAACTAACCTCGGGCCTCTAAATCAATCATTTTAACTCCTTTGGTTTGAAGAACTGACCTCAACCCGTTGAATCGATCATTTCCAACTCTTTCGATCTGAAGAGCCGACCTCAACCGTTTGAATCAATCATTTAAAATCTTTAGGTCCACAGCATTGACCTAGATCCACAGAATCAAATCGGTCATTTTAACTATTTATCTCCACATAATCAACCTCGACCCTCTCAATTAGTCACCTCAGTCCTTTAGGTCAATAAAGTCGACCCCAATCCCCTGAATTGGTCATCTCCGTCCCTTAGGTTCGCATAATCGACCTTAACCCTTTAACCCACCATCCTCTACCTGTAATCTGGGTGCCCAGTCCTCAAGCATTGATGAGGTGTTTATATTTTGATGACCTTCGTTTGTTCCAAGCTCTCCCTTTAAGGGTCTCTATAAATACCACATCCTGGTACCCTATTCAATACCTCATTATGTCCCTAAAACTCCCCCCTCTCACCCTAAGAACCTAGATCCTACTTTGAGACATGTTCTAGAGGCCATCGAGCACGTTTGACTTCGGTCTACTCTCCAAATTGAGCAAATTTCAATGAAAACCCATAAGGATCTAAATTCTCATACCAATTATCCATACCATGCATAAATTGATCTCATGAATTGCACAAACGTCACTTCTTACTCCAAGACCTATTTTAGAGGCCACCGGGTGCTACTGAGCCCCATTTAACCTAGGTCAACTATCCAAACTGAGCGAAGCTCAATGAAACCTTGTAGGGCTCTGAATCCCCTTTCCAATAGGCCATACCATGTGTGAATCAAACTCACAGTTCGCACAAACGTGCCTTTTTTCTTTGAGATCTATTCTGGATGCCACTGGGTGCTCCCATGCCATGTTTAACCTCAGTCAACTATCCAAACCAAGATAAGCTCAATGAAAAATTGTAAGTCTCTGAATCCCCTTTCCAATGGTCAATACTTCGTGTAAATCTACCTCACAGTTCGCGTGAATGTACCATTATACTTCGAGAGGCAACTAGGCATTTTTAGTACCGTTTGACCTCAATCAACAATCCAAACCAATTTAAGCTCAATACAACCACATAGGGCTTAGAATACCCTTTCCAAAGGTTCATACTGTGCATAAATCGGTCTCACGGTTTTTATGAACAAACATTTTTTCTCTAAAAACACCCCATCGAGAGACCATCGGGTGATTCCAAGCCTCGTTTGACCTCAATCAACTCTCGAATATGGGAGTGGCTTAATGGATTATTGTAGGGCTCTAAATTACCTTTCCAACAGTCCTATCCATGTATGATTCGGACTTGTGGTTTTCATTATATTCCCCTTTTTCCAAAAAAAGTCCGTTTCTGTTGGAACACGAGGCCCCAATTTTAAAATCTTACCACAAAAAGTAATTTCAATTTCCTTTTAAAGATACGGAAGTGAGATGGTTCAATTAAACAAATTAACAAATTTTAATTTCTTTCCAAATTAAAATGAAAGTAAATCAAATTTTAATTTTTACAAAATTAAATTATTCTCAAAATCAAATTTGTGAATTTTTACGTTAAGCTCAAAAACCAATTTGATACAAGTCCTAAAAATTTGCCTAATAATAAATATTCAATTTGTAATATTAGGCCAAACCAAATTTTATCCAATTAAAGTGATGACTTGAATTAAATTAATATTTATCCAAATTATTAGTTAGCACCAAATTAAGCAAGTAGTGATTTAAACCAAATTTTACCTTTTTACCTAAGCATGCATCTAAGGTGAATTTTGCGAAAGATAAAATAAACAAACCATTATGCCACAATGTACGAGGAAAAACCCATAACGGGAAACAACCTCGGACGACCCTAGTCTTAAGTTCACTAAGTACGAAATTTACAATTACAAGCAAGATGACTTATAACACTCGACTCGACACCTTGAAGCCCCGATGCGTCTTCTTGTAACTACCTCTGCCTAGTCAACAATCCCGAACTCCTCCGAAGCCTTAAAATCCACCAATGAGACTATAGGAACCGCCGTCAACCACACATGATGCCTTTCACCATGTGAGAATGCCGCAGTAAAATAAGACTTCTTCTTTGAAGGATGTAGAAGCAAACCCAAACAAACTCTTCAACTCGGTAGAGTAAATCCAGCGCCAAACACTCCAAGCAAGATATTTATATGGAAACTTGGAATAAACAAACTATGGGTGAAAAACAAAAGTGTTTAAGGATTTTTTCTTGAAAAATAAAACACACAAACTTGAACTTTTTCTTCTTAGAATTTTTCTCTCAAACTCTCTCTTGGAGATTGTAGTATGTGAAAAAGTTAACCCAAAAATGTTGGTTCCCGCACTTAATAAGTCTGTCAAAAGTTAGTGGGGAAAAGTAGGTGATAGAGGTGAAAAACTGCCAAAAACTGCCAATTTAATTTCCCGTCAAAAATCTCGTTCGAACGAGATTTTTGTTCGAATGAAGTCTCGTTCAAACGACCCTTCTAACGAAGTTCCAGTGGCCAATGGAGAAATCTTGTTGGCAAACTCGTTCGAACGACATTCTCGTTCGAACGACAAACTCGTTCGAACGAAAATATAAACGAACTTCCAAAATGTTCAAAATTCGATTTTTATCCCAGAAACTTTATTTTAAAGTTTTAAAGAACCTTTATGAAAATAAACAACAGTTTAAACAAAACTGAACACCTAATACTAATTGTTCCAAGCACCTATATAAATATGTAATGCATTCATACCTTAGGAGTAAACGGAATAAATGTTGTTGACATAGAAACGAGGCACAACGAACTCGACATTTGATGAAGCTTTAATCTTGGCCGCTACATATTCAACTTTAGTATGTCATAGGCTTGAAGGATGGTCAAGAACTCTATCCTATAACTCAAACATTTTTGCCTGAAATTGAGCCAAAAATACAACGGACTCAATGGGAAATTTGTGTCCTTATAGTTTCTAACTGCGTACCCTAGGCACCCTACCTCTCGGGAGGGTGTACTTGCCATGGATAGCAAGGCAAGAGCCATGCCGATATCTAGGCTAGGGTTCATGCCAATTGGCACCCCCTGAAACCTAAATTTTACTATTTAATGAGACCATGACCACATTCTCAAGGGGTCCCTTTCTGAAAACATGACATTCCCCTTGTAATCAGTGCGCCAAAATTCCAATTTTGCATATATTCTCTCTATTTCCTTACATTATTCTCTTTAACTTTCGTTCCTAATTTCTATCCTTACATCACCATTATCTAACCATACAAAAATTAGCTCCCAACCATTGATTAGTATTTGTTGTTTACTTTTCTTTCCACTGTTTATTTATCTTTATTTCATTCTCTCACATCAAAGTTAATCTCATTTTTATTATTTAGTACACATAAATCTTATTTTCATAAAATATAAAAATTCCAAAAAGAGGGTTTTCTTATAAACCCTAAATTGGTATTACCTCATTTTTCACACTCTCTACACTTGTGCACAATTTCTAAAAACAAAATTGAAGGAAGTCCTAAATTAGTATTTATGGGTTAAACCTCACCCTTTCATGTTATAGAACTACATGTACTTTGATACCCTTTGGGCTACGTAGGCATCCCGTGCAAATCTTGGGATTCAATTCCTATTTTTCTCGTATTTATTAGTGTTTGTGAGTCCGCGAACTCCTACATATTCAACATATAGATTCACTCCTTCATAATGACTTGTGATTCGACAGACATTCACATTATATTCATTTTTATGTTATTTATTTTACACACTCCACCATGAGGCGGGGCAAATGACTTCTTTCTTTCATTATTCACACTACACACATGTATACACGAATCATATTTTGGAGAAATGAAAAATATTATCATATCCCATAAGAGACTGAAAGGGTAAGATGGGTGCCTAACACCTTCCCATTTCATAACTTAGTCCCCGAACCTAGGATTCATTTATTTTTGTAAGCTTTAATGTGTCTTTTGATGTCGTTTGCTCTGGACGGATACATTTCATTTACCTATTTTGAGAAAAATACGTTGGAGACTCCATTTATTCGTGTTTATCCCCTTTTAACGATGATCGATTTATATTCGAGGCAGCCCGTGAAGATTTTGTGCTAGTGGCAGAGAGAGGAATCATATATCCTCGATTCCCCGCATGTGTGGGAAAGAGGAATTTCTCTATTTAGCCCTCTCGCCCTAATTTCGAGGTCGATCCACGCCGGAGGAATTCGATCCGAATGGCCACAAGAATTAGGTCCTTATTTATGAACTTTTAATCCTTTATTGGGAGAATGGTCCCATCGTGCCATCATTTCCCAAATTCAAAGGTTAATGACAAATTCAGCCCCAGGCTCAAGAGGTGCATCCCATTCGGTGACCAAGAGTTATTCAATGATACCCTCTTTAGAGAGGTGAGTGTAGTGGTTATCTTTTGGTTTAATGACTAAAGATTTTGTGGGTTACTTTTAACTTTCAGAGTTGGAGTTTATCTTAATGGGAGGATGTTTTGAGTTTGTCTAAATTAGTCGAGAAGTGTATATGTCGCTACCCGAGTCTATTAGGGTCATATGAATGATAGTTACAAGGGGTCTCAGGGTTTTACTTCTTTAAGGGGATCGAATGAGGATCCCGTGACATATGTCATATACCTTATGAAATATCATTTTATAGGTAATAAGTATTTGGTACTCCCAGAGTTGATTACATTTTTCTCGTGATAGACTATGGTGAGGGTTACGATACTAAGTCAGGGTTAACTCTTAATTATGCTAAACGTGCAACTTCTCTATAATCAGGGTAAGTCTGACCCTTTCTTCTTATTCATATATTTTATTATTATGAGGCATGTATCTATATATGATGTATTCACCATCTTGTTGTTATCCATCCCATTCACTAATTTTCATTAGGGCGTAAGGGTATCATGGTATTCTGCCTATGTATTTTTACCTGAATAAGGGTTGGGGTATGTTGGTCCCATTTTGTTTCTAAAGAACTATATGGAGAGTGTTTTAAGGTGGAAGGGTAGTATTTGTCACCACCTTTACTAGAATCCATAAGGGAATATAGATGTACCTTTTGAAGGTGGTCTGTTCCATCCAGTGGATTGAATTGGTGTTGCATGGTGATATGATATATTGCTTAGAGGGCCTCATTATAAATTTCTTCCCATTCGATCGAGTAATTAGTCTATTCTTTTAAGGGAGTCAATAGATTTATCTTTTTAAAGAGCATGATTTTTTTAAGAGAATCGGGTTTGGACTATAGTGATTCGATCGGAGGAAGTTTATAGCCATGGTGAAAAAGGTTATGTTGTCAATGGGGCTTAGTTTAGAGGATGATTTTTGTGGCTAATGAAAGTGTACCCAAGGGGGGACTATCAGCATAGGGGAGTGGATCCTCACTCTTGGTTTGTGATGTATGGGGACAATTAGAGTGCATAGGTCAATTTTTAGGAGAGAGTTATCTGATATAGCACTAAAATAAGGGTTGGGATGATATAGGAGTATCTTATCCGTAACATTGGGATTTGGTGGGATGATGTTCCCATATATAGGTTTTTAAATAGCATATCTAAGTCCCCAATAGTTTTTTAGAGTGTAGATATGTCCTTGATAAAATTCATAAGGTGATTCAGATTGATAATATATGTCTTAGTTGGGAGGCAGTGTCCTAGGCTTGAGTGTCTTAAGGAAACCATCCAACTTTAAGGACACAAAGATCTGGCTAAGGGGGTGTAGGTATTTACTATGTCTATGTTTGGTCCAATCCTTGTCTGGAGGATGGACTGCTTGATAGGACCACATGGGAGGTCCCAACGAAAAGAGTAGTTGTGTCCACTGGGCTTAAGAATTATCGGTCCTTAATATAGCCTCGACATGGAGCTTACTACTATAGTAATTATGTTTGATGGGGAGTCCCCATGTGATACCTTCTTAGCACAAAACTTATTTTTTTGGTCAGGGGGCTTCCTCATAGGATTTGGTCACCTTAGTTGCCAAGCTTTCATTGGTTTTACATTCTATGCGGTTGAGGGATTTAAAGTATAAGATCTTAGAGAGTCAGTTTGTTTTGAACCTCTTTACAGAGGTTCTCGATCATAATATCAATCTAATCACTCTCTAGGGCGAGGTTGAACATTTAACCTTCCTTTTCTTTGCAATACGGGATGAATTTCTCGACTCTTTCACCTTAATCATGTTTTAGCATTTCTAACTCCTACGAGTGACACCTAGTTCTTTGTTGTATTTTTACTTTTTTTAAATGCTCTACAAATGTCATAGTAGGTCTTTACTGTCCCCTCGTGCTTTGGAGCCATGTACCAAGTAAGGTCTCCTCCAGCCAGAGTGGATGAAAGAATTCAGACCCATTCCTATAACCCCTAGGTCCAAATCTCTAACTTTCATTTGGAGGTGGTAGTTTGATAAGTGTGTAAAAGGGGAACCTTGTCCTTTATATTTCTTAAAGATTTCCATATTTCATTTATCCAGTATAAGGTCCTTAGGAGAGAGGACCATCATTTTAATGTTCTTGATGATTATTCCAAGAGGAGATGTAACTAAGTCTATACTTACAGTATCTCCAGACTTAGAGGAGGGGGAGGAGGAGGAGGAAAAACCTCATCAGTGGGTGGGAGAACTACTGATTTTTTCAGGGGAGGTCCTTGATAAGTGGGGTGGATATACTCTGGGTAATCGTGATAAGGCTCAAAGTACCCATGGGGAAAATGGCACTTGGAAGTGAAAGGATTCGATATTGGCGGGGGGAATGGGGGCTTGTATAGGAGAAGATGGGTCTTGAGTTTTTTTTGGTATCGGCTCAACCATTTTTGGAAGGATACCGATGTTAGGGCGGGGAAAAAGGGTCCATTTCTCTACTTTTCGGTGTAGTCGAAGCCTCTAGGGGGCATATTTTTGTCTGGATCAAGGCCTAAATCTTAGATTGTATGGTACTTTTGGATGTTGTGAAGTTTCACAGTTGTCGTAACACTTTATTCGCAGCCTGATCTTCTTCGGTAGACATGGAGCGTACTGCAGAGCAGACCCAACAATCGTGGGTGGGAAGTTCACTGATGAAAACTAGTCGATCGCGCGAAGCACGCACGTTTGCTTCCAAGGTAAGAGATTAATTTCAAAAAAGGGGGAGGCACCTTTATTTATGATATTTAAAATAGAAGGACTGATAGAGGGAGAAGAACTCACATATGCATGCTTTATTTTATGCAATTATCTTATCTTATTTTAATCGCATGTGGGCAGTATTTTATTTTTTTTATATTTTTTATTCAATAGTATTTTTATGGGTAGTTATTAGGTATAGTTTTGTTTAATATGAGTGAACTTGAGTGAGCTCTCGACATGCATGTGAGGAGTGAGGAAATAGTAGGCGAAGGACTTATATATCCCTAAAAATAAAAGTGTGGGTAGTTGAATCCAACATAAAATAATTATTCTTTGGCGATAACTTATGGATTCATATTGTTGTGTCTCCCTTTAAAAGGGAAGACAATAAAACTAGAATTCGGGAGTTTTAGACCAGCCTCCGGTCATTTGACAATTTTAAACATTCTTGTCAAAGAGAGTGGACCATAAGTATCTATTAAGGTACATGTAAAACCACTTTACCCCAGTATTGATTAGCTATGAAAGCCTATTCAAGATACCTCAGTACTAAACGAACTACAAACTTTCCTTATAACCAAGACTTTGGGATAGAGAGAGGTGCCGCCTAATAACATATGAATGGGTGAAAAGAGTGAGAATATTTACTGTTGACAAACCTTTGGCTGATCGCTTTTGGCCTCATGGGTATAGGAATACAAAATATGAAAATCAAGACTATGCAGTGCATATTGTAAAGGGTAATATTTACTTTTAGATACTTTTATGTTTATTTTATCCCGACTTCTTTCGCGAGAATCTATGTGTTTAAATGAATGTAAATTTTTTACATGGTTACCTAAACACATGTATACATTTTGAGGGACCCTAAAACTATGGTATCTAACCAGTTATAAAATTGTGCACAAAGTTATCATGCAAGAATTTAATATTAATTATATAGAAAAGAAGGATAAAGATAGCTTGGTTTCTCTTGATTTTTCTCGAGTAGAGTCACCACTATAGTGTTACGGTCCCCGAACTGGCTCGAGCGAGGGATATGTGTGTCCTCCGGGTTGAAAAAGTTCTTATCTCATAATCCTCATTTCTCTCTAAGGTCGGGTTTGTCTTTTACCCCTGAAAGTTGTTAAACACCATATCTTGTTTTATGCGCTCTCCTATTAGTATAAGCCATTCTTGTGCAAAGGTTTTTTTAGTTTTTCTAAGTCTTGAGATTGTTTTGTATAAAAAATAAATAAAATGGGTCAGGTTATCTATTTTAGTCTTGCCTAAAGGCCTGTTGTGGCCAGCAAATGTTCCAAAGATTCTTGGTGTGGGTTTAGGAATCGGGTTACAAGTGAGGGGGCATTAGGAATACCACTTATTCTTTATGCTTCCTTTTGTTTATACTTATCACCGTATGTTAGATTATAATTACTTTTAGGTGTATCTTAGAACATGCAGAGATACCTTAGTTTAAGAATCCCTTAAATGTGTGACACCCTACCTAATTAAACATCGGGTGATCAAGCCTTTATTAAATTAAAACATGTTTCTCAAATGGTTCATTCTTAGCATCACTATCGAAAACCTTTTAATTACTAATCACCTACGTGAAAATTAGACCGGTGCCAAATTTTATCTTTCTTAAAACAGATAAATTAACCATGTGGAACAAAGTATAACAATCACCATGTACTACAACCCAATCAGCAAAATATAAGTACAAGAGAACAAGAGTATTACCGAATAACCATCGCAGAAAAATCCCAAAACAATAATAGAATAACCACTAGTCTGAAACTAAACATATGAGACTTATACCGGACCACAAGTCCATTCATAGAATAGTGCGAGATCTTGTTGGTTAGGTAGATGTGAGGAAAGAGCAGTGCTTTATTAATAGTCGTGGGGGTCTGGGTCTAAGGATCCCAGCTTTAAGTCAATAAGGGCAGGAATAGGCGATTTGAGTTGTTGGGAAAGAGGCGGATTGAGGCGAAGACAAAACCTTTCAGGATTTCTAATGAAATGGAGATTCTTTCGTTTCCTTCCTTATCAGAGAGGGGCCCCCTTAGGGAGCGGGGCTTCTTTTTTTTGAAAGGGTGGAGATCGGGACTTCTCTTCAAAAATGCTTCGCGCCATGCCCTCTATCTCTTTTTTCATTCAAAAGACGGGGTTTCATGCCTGTTGTTGACCTTGACCCAGTGGACCTTGTTTAACGAGAAGCAGTATAACCATCGGCTAAGGCATCGGATTTCCTTATTCATTTCCACCAGTTAGTTGTTTTCTCTAGAACTTCATGGCTGTCGTAACCTTAGCTGCTGAGAAGGAGGTGACTCTCCTCGGTTCTCTGTTCCTCTGCACAGATTCCATCTTCGGGGCATACCCTTTCCTTCAAATCTTGACTTTCATTTTGATTTGGTAAGTGTGGACCATTAAGACATCCGAAATGGGGGGGTGTCGACCGGCACTGCTTGGTTGTTTAGAGCCAGTCCGAGTAGTCAGTAGGAAGATAAAAGAGAGAAATCCTCCTTTGGGTAGGCGGGAATGGGGTGGAAGGTTAAAGTTTGAACGATTTATCAGATTCTGATATTATTGAACGATTTGGGCGTATATGCAGAAATCTTTCTCATTACCATAGCGGATCCTCACAAAAAAAGAGTTTGTATCGAATAAAGTATATACTTCGCCTTTCTTGTGCCAGAACTTTGGCTCGTAAGTCTACTCTGTCAAAAAATTCGATTCTAAGACAATCCAAAGAATCCTTTTTCAAAATTCACACTTTGAAGTACCTTCTCCTTTGCTGAGCTAGACCTGATTTGAATACCGGTTTTATGACCTCTTCTCCTGGGACCTGCTTCGTAAAATTCAGTTTCCTTCGTATCTATTCTATCTAGTAGCTATCGAATCATACGAAACTATTGATTCTTATTTTCATTCATTCAATTCATAGGAAGCAAGTGGTTCATTTCTTGCCCAATGGAGGACCCACTCACGATATACTAAAAGGAAAGTCACTTGATATTGGTTCAAATCCAATTTGTTGATAAATGAATCCCAATTTGTTGACTATTACTTATCAAATCTTGCTCTATAATCTGGTTTGATTTTGTAGTCCAAATAATCCCGCCTCCTCTTATTAAGACCATAGAATGTTCCAGCGAATTATGACCTTCGCCCGGAATGTGAGCAAATATATCATGTCGATTGCTCAACCGTACTTTGGCTATCTTACATGGAGCTGAATTAGGTTTTTTCGGTGTTCTCGTTGGTACACGCGGGCCAGATTTTGTTGGGTTAGCATTTTGGTAGGAAAGGCGGTCACAGGAAGAAATGCCCTACCAATGAATAGATTAGTCTACTAACGTCAACAATCTCTTTCTTCATATACGATACCGTCCAGTTTTATATCCGAAACTGTGGATATGAAACAAAAAAAAAATTATAATTATAGCAAAAAATGAGGAAACAGCAGAATGGGAAACAACAGCGGAATAATGACAAACTTTTTTGAAAAAAGATAAAAAAAACACAAGGAAAAGTAGGAAAAAGGCCACAAAAAGTAGAAAAAAAATCAAAAATGGAAATTTCTTATGCTTATCATCATAATGAGCATTCCGCTTAAAAACAAAAAAAAATGACTCGCCGGGCGCTTTTTTGGAACAATCACAAAAGGGGGATTCCCCGGGTATTTCTAAGACCGCATACCAACCATTCCTTTTTGGAATGGAAAGAAGAAAGGATGGTCGTAGATCACTGATGTCGAATTCACGAAAAAAATCATATGAAAGAATCGTCACTTTGACTTTTTTAGAAAATACCGTGAAAAAAGGTATCACCCCCCCTTTTAGCTCTAAGATGGAGTCCCTAAGATGCCTTTTTTCATCTCCTCTAAGGGCAAAGCAAATAAGGATTGATCTGTCTTCTTGGCCTCTCTGCACTCTAACACACCATCTTGTGGTGTTTTACATTAAAGTGCAGAGAAGGTTTACCCTGGTAAGGTCTGAAAGGAGATCTTCTATAATTTCGCACGTGAGGGTTATTTCTTGGTTTCGTCCAGTCAAATCTCATTCCGTTATATACGGTAGATTAAAATGGGATACCAAAATCTGGGTACTTCATTTGCAATCAAGACAACAGGAACATTCTTTGTTTTAGTAAATACTATAGAGTACTTTGAGGCAAGTCGACATTCCTGGCCATCTAGTATTTTGAACATATGATGTTAGTAAGGGGGGTGGCAAGGTGGTCTGGGAAACATTGTCACACCTCTTTCTTGTGTCAAAATAATAATGATTCTTGATTCTGTTCGTCAAAGATTCCTAGTCTTATTCACTTCAATAGGAAGGGAAAGAAGAAGACGTAACGTATATAGTAATAGATCTAGAATAGATCCAAGCAAAGATATTTGAAGCGACTCTCCTTGAGGAAGGGTTGGGTCTGGCTACCGCAAGGGAGAGAAAGAGAATCCGGATCTTGCACAAAGTAGGAAGATCTTTTCTTAACATCAAACGTGTTGTTACTAGATAGAAATGATAACTCCAACAATTTCTTTGTTCTCAACGCCTCCTAATCTGCTCATGGAAAAACTTCATATGGGTTCGATGTACTTTTATCTTCAACGAATGGCCCTGCATTCAATGCAGGTCGTAATTTCCATAGTTTTTTTGTTTCTTGGTTCTGGCTTTGATTTGTTGTGAGCCCCTGTAACATGTTGTGAGCCCTCGGCGATTGAGGGGACAGCCAGTCGGCGACTGAGGGCATGAGCATCCTTGTCCATATTAATACATGGTAATGTTATCCGTCCTGCTCATGTGCTTCTTTTGTGCCCGCCCTTTCCGTTCGCTATTTTCCCTGAACTTTTTTACTAGAGCCACTGGGTCTTCTTGTTCGATCACCAGGACAGTGATGAGGTTAGGTCGTAAGTCTGGATGGTTGCACCTTTCTTTCTTTCCTTTATGTGTCCGTAGTCTTGTTCGTCTTTATCGTCTGCTCGTCTGCTATTTTGATAGGCTTGCCTTTTCGACAAGAAAGGGCTCCACTACGAAGGGACGAATATCGTTTCACATCTGATGAAATTGAAACAACTAATCTAATGGCATATCATATATAGTTTCATCGTCTTGTAGATGTACTTAATTGATGCACTAAAAGTCTTCGATAGAACCCCAGCAAAAAAAAGTCTGCCTTTTTTGTCGGAGAATCAGCCACCCGGAGAATTTCCTTTCATAAGCAATTTCCATTTTTGATTTTTTTCTGCTTTTTGTGGCCTTTTTCCTACTTTTCCTTGTGTTTTTTTATCTTTTTTTTCAAAAAATTTTGACTTTTGTGTTGCCCTCCTCTAACATCAATCTATACAAAATGAGTGGCACCATTTGGCGAGAGGGACCGGTGCTATTATTTCTTTCCTACAGCAAAAAAAGGCACTAGATCTGAAAGAGAGATATCATCTAATCAAAATCCTGTAAGCATCCACTGTGCTACAACTTCGAGTCCCTGTAATGAAATCAGCATACATGGCGTCCCTGTGGCTGGACACCTAAAAGATTTTGAAAATATTTTATAGAAAGAGTTGGTACTAAAAACATTTTGAAAATATTTAGCAAGCATTTATCACAATATAAAATGCGATTATTGATTACACGTGTTAGGTTCTTGTACACTCTCTTGAGTTTACTCACTACTCATCTATTTTTCACACCTAACGTTCTACATTTACCCTGCCTAGCCATATCTCCCAAGCTAACTAGGACTAAAGTAATCATCTGAAATTATCTATACCTAAGTTATTGTACGGCCCATACAGTACATCCATTTCATTAACATCTCGCGAAGGTTAATTAATTCTCAAGTAACATTTCACCTATGTTATGTTTCAAAATTTCTCATTTAGTTTCACTACTAAATTTCTACAATTATCACAATTAATATCTTCCCACTTTTGTATTAAGTTTCACTACTTAAATTACTAATTAGATATTCTCTATCTAACGTTACATTTCGTAATTAAGTTTCACTATTTAACTTACCAGTTTTCTATGTATCGTTAAACACATCATATATTAATCTACTAATACACAGAAGTAGAATATTATTAAGTACATATTTCACACACAATATATACTAAATATCAATCATTACTATTATGCCCTTTTGACACACGTCAAGGACTCTTGGTTCGGAATGATTCATCGACCCCAAGTAAGAATTGGTTCAGAATGATACATCGACCCCAATTATTTATATACACTCTTTCATCACGACACCAGTTCGAAGGTTTAGTTCAGCATTTTACATCGACCCCAAACATATGATATCCTAATGTTAGTTCGGAATACTTTATCAACCCTAACATATAATAACCCTACGTTAGTTCGGAATACCTCATCGACCCTAACGTATAATAACCCTACGTTAGTTCGGAATACTTCATCGACCATAACGTAGTTAATTTAGGTATACATATATCAACCTAATAGTTCATACAATTTAGTAGGTACACACCCGACCTATCAATCATACTTGTGCATAATATAGTATTCTCTTATATTAACCGTATCCGTCAATTTACGATTTCTCACTATCGCATTTATTTGAGTATTCACTCAACTCTAAGGGCCCTAATTACCCCTCACATATAATTTCAGTAGTTATTACTTACCCTAATGGTCTATCACTTGAATTGACTTTACCTCGTCTCGTAGCTCAGTTCCAAATTCCCCGATGTTCTACTCAATCGGTTTATTCTCGTCGGTCTATTATCCAAGTCCTACACCCAATGGACTTACCGGACTTCAATAATATACCAACTGGTCTTATTCTCACTCCTATATAAGTATAATATAAATCCTAGGATTCCCATTCATTCCTGAAAATCAAAGAACCCTTAACCAAGGAAAAATTTAGAAGAAAAAAAACACCTTAAGTAAATCGATCGACTCCTGGGTTCGATCGATCGATCGATATGGGGCTGTAGCAGTTCGTCTCCTTCGTTAATTTCTTATCCCATTAACAAACATCCAAACTTCATTATAGTATACCAAAATTCGACCCAATTATCCTAACGTGTTCCCACATATACTAGGAAAATTTCTAAAGTTTCAAATACATCAAAACCTCAATTCATTTAAAGAAATAGTGGATTAAACTCAGAATTTCTTAAAACCCTAGTTATGGTGTTCTTCACATATATTCATTCAAAACCTAGATTTTGTTCCGAAATAATTATCAAATCAGCTCTGAATATTATTCCTCTATATATTTTAAATCATTATACATGCGATTCCTATCCCAACATGAACAAATATCATTCTTTTCTTTCCAAGATATTGATTTAACAAAACTATTTAAAAACCCTACACATGGGCATTATAACTTTATATTTTTTTTGTAATAAACAACTTGCCTTGACAGAGGGGTTCTGATTTTATGGAGTTGATGATGGATTGATGCTTCTCTTCCTCAATCCTTCCTCCTTTGGCTCCCAGGATGCAAGTTCCAAACCCAACCTCTTCAAAAGCATCTTCTAAGCCTTGCGAATGATTTTCTACTTGTCTCTAATGGTCTTGGTGTTTTCATGGGTGTTCTAACCCTAACCCCTCTTTCATACGGCTGATAAGAGACTCTCAAATTCGTAGGTCTCAATACCCTCACATGTTAAAAGACCAAAACACCCCCGAACGGTCTCGGTTTAGTCCAAAATTACCCCTGGACTCAACTAGTACCCTCGGGTATACTATTTTGACTAATTCGACTCTTCCGGACTCATATGTGACCTCTAAATTATCATTTGAGTCACTTAAAAATATATTGCTCGTTCTCACCCCCAAAATGGTCTACACGTGCTAAGTAACTATTTACTACTCGCGCTAAGTAAATAGAAAGAGACAATATTAATCAGTATCTATCTCTCGATTAATACTCCATATTCACAATTATTAATAAATCTCACCAAATTACTTTTCTTGTGTAATTTAAAACAAACCGTATTTTCTCATTTAATTCTCCAATTTAATTAAATAGAAATACTCAGAAATACGGGGTATTACAAAATATAGACAGTATCTTGTGTATAAAAACAACGTTAGTGGGAGGTGTAGGAATATCACTAAACAAGTATATGGGAACACAAGCATGTGTGTATGTACGAATATGTATACGGACAATGGGAGGTATCAAGTATGTGTCTAATAGGTTTCCATTAATATGTGTATGAGTAATGGGAGACCATTGATGTATATAGTTGTAATGGAAGATCGTTAGTATGCTGAGGTGTAATGGAATGTTGTTAGAGTGTCGAGGTTTAACAGAAGTCCATTAACTTTTTGAGGCTTGTGCTAATGAGGGAAGCCTTGGTATTGAGACTACGTACCTATATAGCCATGGGATCAAAGTATACATAGTTCATGATGTGGTTTTTCCAGAAGGAATGTGTTCCAATATGATGTTTTTGTGAATGTGATGACTTAGATGGGGAGGTTGAGTGGATGCTTTGGACATCTTGTATAGCGTCTGTAGGGTACAGGGTTACGGAGATGTGTTGAGGATCTCATATTTTATAACCTGGAATCCAACTCTAATATGATATTTTAGAATGGGAGTGGACCATAAGTCACTTACAAGGATCTTCATATCCTTTATTGAATGACCTATATCCCATAGGTTAAACGGGCCTTCGGTTGTTATAAGATGGTTATTATGACAATCTTATATGCGTAAGGGGGAGTTTGGGCTAGAGATGGAGGCATCCCTAATGACTATATGCCAAAAGATGTATTGTAAATCTTAGTCTTGTGAGTGGGGCTCAGTATTGTGCTCACATAACCAAAGTGACCTGGGATCGAAGCTTACATAGCTCCAATGAGGAGTTGTATTTATGTATATGGGCTTCAGGATACCGAGTATAAATAGTACAATATTAAAGTATAAAAGGACCCTATTCCTTAGTATGACATTTATTTTGTGAACTAAAACACTATGTTTTCATGCCTAAGAGTACATAATCAAAGAAAGGTGTTTGATAAGTATTACGAGAAAATAGGGGTGGAAAATTTAGAAACGACACGAAAAAATGACAAGGAACGACACGAAATTGACACGATATGCCGTGTTCGTGTCGTGTTTTTCTGACACGAAGTCGTATCGTGTTATCATATTTTTTAGGTGTGAAATTTAAGAAATTTTGGTATTCATGTCGTGTCGTGCCATGTTATTTTTTTTTCGAGTCGTGTTCGTATCAATTAAAAAAAAAGACGAATTCGTGTCGTGTTCAAAAAAACCTTATCGTGTCAAGTCGTGTCGGCCCGAAACACGACTCGTTGACCCGAATTTCCACCCCTACAAGAAAACACAACTTTGTGCATTATGTCATTGAGATGGGAATGTTTGCTCAGAGAAGTGGTGAGGATTATTCTGAATTTCGACTTTGGATTTCACAAAGAGTGTGAAGTAATCCCTTTCATTAAAACTTTCCTGTAAACTAGTTGAAATGACTACAAAGCATGTTTTCATTTAGTACTTAATTTTACCTATTTTGATTAGGCCTTTTAGGGTGTAAACATAAGGATCGGCTCAATGATAAGAAATGCTGGAAGAGGACCATGATTATAAATATAAACATTGTAAAGTGCATACCCGATCCCTTAGTGGGGTTGGGTTATGGTATTGTACCAGTAGGTGTGTCTAGATCCCAAAATGTTTACCCTTGGATCTTGAGTCAAGCTTTTGAAGGTGAAAAGGGCTCGATGAGGTGTTACCGTCGGACATAGTTCTATTTTAGGAGGCCTTAATTTGCGGTGTTTGCTTATAGGTACGACTCTCTTTTTTTTATAGCAAAAATGACTTTTTTGGATACTCATAACTTTTCTCGGGATGCTTGGGACAATGCTCGTTATCAGAGGATTTTCAGAAAACCTAATCAAAATTGGGTTTGGGTGTCTTTTTTTCAATGGAATGGGTCCCCATTTATAAGGTCGAATTTGGTTCTTTTAACTGCGATGATAATTGGGCATTTCTCTGCTCAGGATATATTATGTTGATTATGTGACATGTATTTTATAATTTTGACTGGGTGGTTAACAACTTAACCGCACAGTCAATCTATGAAGATTTAGCTATAAGTTGATTAAATACGCAATGATGAAGAAATTCTCAATCGCACAGTTAACCATTTAGCCACGCTATCAATCTTTTAAATGCACAGTTAAATCTTTAACATACACTTATTTTTCTATTGAGATTGAGTTTTCAACTTGGTTTGCAAATTTATGGGAGAGCCCATATATTTATGATAAATTACAGTTTGCATATTACCGAAGTCGGGATTTTTGAGAGACCGCTTTGAGGTGTTTTGGGATGCTGACGGATTACGTGATTATGTCGCATAAATTAAAAAATGATACGTAGTTGAAGTTTGAGGTGTCCATAATAAACAAGTTCCTCACTTAACGAAACACATAAACATTCAGCACCACTTTATTCATGAGCTTTTTGAAGAGATCACTATGTCTTTGAGTTACATCCCTACCGATTCATAGTTTCCAGACTTACTCACCAAACCTCTTGATTCCACTAGGTATGAGAACCTTAGGAAATCATTTGGGGTTTGCACCATCACTAAGTTTGGAGAATTTTTTTAGGTTGAGTTATATCATGATTTATTTATGTATTTATTGACCTCCCTCCAAAATTTGTACTATATGTGATTTTTTTTGGGTTTTATAAATGAAAAACACAAAACTATTTTTTTATTTTGATTCACTTAAGAAAACCCAAAAAATGGTTTAAGCAATTTTTTAAGAAAACATAAAACTATTTTGTGTTTTCTAATTTCGTTGATATATATTGTTGAGATGATTAATGGTTTGTGGAACATATGCTATAAATTAATTTCCTATTAGTTAAGTATATTACTAGGAAGGTAGTGTGAACCTATGGATGTTTTGACTTCTTCTTTGAAGTTTAACGAGAACGACTCATCTAAGTATGCTGTTGTAACACCCCGTACTTTGTGGGTATTTTTTTTTTGGAAGAGGACTATACCAATATTATTAATAATATGGAGAAAAACAGCCTTTCTCTGGTGGCTTACAATCAAAGCATAGAAATAGCGAAATCACCAATATAAGAATTTAAAAATCTATTTACGGGACCCGAATAAGGTCTAACTCTAAAGGAGAGCACAATGTCACTATGAATCTCCTTAATGATCAATTGAGCTTTCATTTGACTATTCTCAAAAGTAGCTTGATTTCTGGAACACCAAATCCGCCAACATATGTAGGAAGGGAGAATCTTGCATAGAATAGCTTGAATGTTTGTGCCTCGACTACAGAACCACCACCACATGATACGATTCCACAAAGATCTATTATGATCTCGAATACCCATTAAATTACCAAAATGATTCCACACTACTAAATCTATGTCACTATATAAAAATAAGTGATCGACACTTTCCTCTTGAGAAGAATAGCAACATCTACATTTGGAGACCATGGGGATATGAATGGTATTAATATTCTTGTCAAGGGGGAGGGAATTATGAAGAATACACCACATTATAATTGAAACTTTAGGAAGAATCCTGGAGTCCCAAATCATGGTAAAGGAGAATTGAATGCAAGATTTAATTCGCATATAATCCCATGTTATTTTAAGGGAAAATCCATGACGAATCCACTTTTGATCCTAAAAAAAACATTCTCATCAATAACATATCCAACCAATTGCATACGCTTCCAATTAATACTTGCAAAGGAAGGCACACCCCTGAAATTAATATGAGCAAGTTTTTTGTATTTACAATGCATAAAATTGGCCCATAGAGAATTGTTTTGAAGAAATCGGATCCAAATTTTACAGGCATATGCATCACAAAATTCAGTTAACTTTCGAAGACCAAGACCTCCTTCATTATTAGGCCGAGAAATAACATCCCAAGCAACCCAATGGTGCTTATGGGATTCTTCAATGTTACCCCCGAAAAAATTAGAGCATATTTTCTGAAAATCTTTAAAAAAAGATTTTGTAGGTCTTAATGCAGAAAATACATGAGAACCCATTGCATGTAACACGGTTTTAATGAGAACAATTCTACCTGCATGGTTTAAGGTAGTAGAACTCCATCCCTTTATTCTACCAATAGCTTTCGAAATGATCCCATTAAAGAATTGTGTTTTTTTTTCTCCCAGTGAACAACATCACACCCAGATATTTTAGAGGAATATTGGACTGCTTGAACCCAATAATATCCAAGATGGTATTGCATTGTCGCTATGAACAGCGGTTCGATAATAGCATGCAGATTTTGTTAATATTCACAAGTTGGCCTGAATGAGTTTCATAAGCAGATAGAAAATGCATGAAGTTCTTGATGGATTTAACCGAACCATTTAGAAACACTATATTGTCATTCGTAAATGATAAGGATGAAATTATTGGACATCCGCTAGGAGTAGAGAAGTGGCCTATACTTCCAGAAGTCATGAGATCCTGAATGTTACGATTTAAAACCTCCGTTGCAATGACAAATAAGGCTGGAGATAGAGGATCCCCTTGGCGAACTCCATGACCCGATTTGAAATAACCACAAGTTTTCCCATTGAAAAGGATAGAGTACCAACAGTTAGAAAGATTGCTCCATATCATATCTATCCAAAACTCTGAGAAGCCATAAGCACGAATCACTTTGATGATGAATAACCAAGAGATACGATCGTAGGCCTTTGTCATATCAAGTTTGATCACCACATTTGATCCTCTAAACTTTTTATTGAGCCGAGACATTAATTCTTGAGCTAGAAGAATATTGTCTGTAATTTCTCTTCTTTGAATAAAACCTGTTTGAGAATCAGAAATAATTTTTGGAAGTAATGATCCAATACGGTTATCTAAAATCTTTTATATTATTTTATTTGAAAAATTACAAAGACTAATAGGCCGCAAATCTGTGCAAGCTCTTAGGAATGAGCACAATATTTGTAGAAGACAAACTTTTTGGAATATCTTTGCCAAAAAAAAAATATTGAATCGCTTTAACAATGTCATTAGCAATGATATTCTAATAAGTTTTAAAGAAAAAACCGTTGAATCCATCCGGACCTGCTACACTGTCACTATCCATGGAAAAAATAACATTTTTGATTTATTTTTCTTCAGGAATCGAGGAAAGAATTTGATTATCCTCCTCATTAATCACCTTTGGGATGTGATCAAAAGAATTAGTATCCGCAACATTCACTGACTGCTCCCCAATTAAAGCTTGAAAGTAAGAGACAATTTCCTTTTCCACTAACTCCGGATCAATAACCGTGACACCATCTTTATTTTGGATTTGGTGGATCAACAGTTTATTTCTCCTTTTTTTTGTCACTGAGTGGAAAAATTTGGAGTTATAACCCCCATCCTTAGCCCATTTAACTTGCGCTTTTTGTCTCCAAAGAATCTCCTCAATTTTAAGCTCATTATTAAATTACATGAGCTTTTTGTGGATATTTGTGCATATTTAAATTAAACGAGTGCTTGTAATTTAATAATTTGAGAAATAACATGAAGGGATTAAATATTAATTGGCGAGTGTCATATTAATATTTATGTGTACTATATTTACTTGTGGGGTAAGTAAATGAAGTTTTGTTATTTTTATATCACGTCGTAAGTGGGTAAAAGTGACGATTTAATAGTATCTTATTCGGGACACGCACGGTGGTCGTGTTGGGAATAAAAAGATAATTTTTTTATAAGTGACTCAAATGGTGATTTCGAGTGCACAGTTGATCTGGAATGGGTCGAAATAGTCAAGATTAAGTACCCGTCCGATGGCTTTTTAGACTAGTCGGGAGTCGCATTTGGGTACACGAGTCATTTTACAATTGGGTTAATACCCAATTTTGGTATTTATAACAAAAGAAGGGTCAGGGAATCTCTTAGGGCAACCATTTCATGAGAGAGAGAGAGAGAGAGAGAGAGAGAGAGAGGGGGGGGGGGGAAGAAGAGGAATCAAGATGACATTTTCGGAACTAATTCAACACACAAAGAGGAAGATCAAATCATCTACAATTTGAGGCAAGTGTTTATATTGATTTGATATTGTATGTGTGTTTTAATTCATATTATAGTTGGTGATAAATATGAATTTTTGGGTTGGTATTTATGTTAAAAAATGGGTTTTGGGAAATGATTTCATAAAATTGATTGATGAGTATAACCCATGAAATCTGAAATTAAACCCTATGATTTGGATGTATAATTGATGAATTAAATCAAGAAACATATACCCTTATAGTGTATGTTGATAGGATAGGATTATATTGTATTGGGATGATTTTTGGGAGTGATTTAGGTGGAGAAATTGGGTGAAAAAAGCATAAAAGCCATGGCGGCCCATCTTGGATATTCAGCATGAGCGAATTAATTCGCCCTATAGCCGAATCGATTGGGAGCACTTGCTTACCCAGATCATGAAGTTAGATCTTTTCGATACGAATTCATGGTCGTCCGCCTCGTATTTTTTTACTCTTTTGAATTAGTTATGATTTTTCTATGAAATGGTGGGTGAGATCGACATCTTTAGGAGGAAATAAAACTCGAGTTATTTTGGGATGTCCGTATATGAGCGTAGGACTTGATAAAGTATTTAGGAATATTATTTTATGCTTGGATTAGATGGGAATGAATCCGGGATATGGATTTAGAAGTGTTTGAACGACACTCAAAAATATATGTAGAAAATATATGAACGGATTTGAATGGGAATTTTGGATGGATTTGTGATACGGGATAGTGTGATAAGCTTTGTAATTCATAATAAAATGTAATGATATATTTATACAAATAAGTTGATGGATACTTTGAAATTGAATTGGACTTATGTTTGGGATGGACAAGCTATTGCTACTAGCGATAATCAAGGTTAGTCGAATTTTGATATATATGAGTATAGAGACAGTATATATGTATATATATTGTGGGTACCCGAAATTAGAATGATGGGCCTGGATGAGTAGCCCAATTGTGGCAGCCCAAAGTCCAGACCCTCCATATCTTAACCGATTATGATTCAGTCTCCTCCCATGTTCCCATTAAGAGAGGTTCTAGGAAGAGATGGAAAACGCGGGGGAGTCCAACACCCCCACTTACTAGAATGAACATGTATATAATAAACCCTAGGTCCAGGGCAAAGGACACATCATATTCTCTGTAATCACTCCCCGGAGTATATCAAAATAACATTGACTGCACCACCGTGGACGTAGGCACCTCTTTGTTGAACCACGTATATCCTTTGTTGTGTGATTGGCATTTTGCATTCCTTATTCTTGCTTGGTGATTGCGTTTCTCTTATCTATTTGTGTTGCATAATAATTGTCACCACAATTGGCGCCATCTTTGGGAACGTTTATCTTCCCTGAGAAAGCCCACACCAAAAAAGGAGTTCGAAATGTCTGATCACAGTAGTAATGCTCCCCAGGCAGGAGATATTCAAGAACCTCCTGCTCCTCGCAGGATTAGGTCTGAAGTTCGGCATTCAGATCAGAGGGCTCTCCCAGAAAGGCCAGCCTCGGAAGAAAGCCAAGGACCAGCGAGATCCACGCAGATATCCAGACTGATTGATGCATACGAGGCGAGGCTCCAAGAGCAGAGGGAGTCAACTCGCAGGCATGAAGCTGAGAACGCTCGCCTCAAAAGAAGATTGGAAAGAATGGAGAGAGAGCTCCATCGTAGTACCAAGAAACGTTCGTACCACACTCCTAGCCCTCAGGCGAGCAAGTCTCGCAGCCGAGGAAGGAGCCCTAGGCGCGGATCCTAAAGAGCTTAGGGAAACGAGTCAGAGGATGACCTGCTCAAGCAACTGCAACTAGCTCGCAGTCACAGAAGCCCAGATCTCAGCAATGAGAACATACGAAGTCTGGTCCGAAGGGAGATGGACCAACACCCTGCCCATCACGGTACCAGATCGACCCAAGAACTCGCTAGGCGAGCTCTCAAAACTCAGATGAAATCACCTTTCTCGAGGCAAATCGAAGAAGAAGAAGAAGCCCCCAAGAAGTTTGCTATTCCAGGGTTCAAAATTTATGACGGTAAGACTGATCCCATTGATCACGTCAAAGAGTATCGGCAGACCATGACCCTCTGGAACCATCGAGACGCACTAATGTGCTGAATTTTCCCCTCGAGCCTGCATGACGTGGCGCAAAAATGGTTCGAAAGGCTCCCCCACCGGTCCATCAGGAGTTTCAAATCCCTGGCTGAGCTCTTTATGGCCCGATTCATTACTAGCAGCTCCCATCCCAAAAGGATGGATGCTCTGCTGATAATGAAAAAGACGCCCCAAGAGACCCTCCGAGACTACGTGAAGAGGTACTGGGAATTTTTCAACGAGGTCGAGGACTGTTCAGAGCAAGTGGCAGTGGCCTCTTTTAAAATTGGGTTACCCAGCTCTTCCCTTCTGTACCAATCCCTGATGAAGAAAGAGGCCATGACCATCGATGACCTAATGGCCCACATCGAGAAGTATGCCAAGGTGGAAGAAGTGACCCGCCTCAGCACAGGGGAAAACGGTCGAACTAAGCTCGCTGCCAAGGGCATTGACAAGATTGAGAACCAGAAGAAAGGAGGAAAGAATGGGGGCAAAAATGGCTCCAAAAACGGAGGAAACAATAATGTGTCGAAAGCATTTCAGGCGATCAACACCGTCTTCAAAGAACCAATTTACAAAATTCTCGCAAAAATTCAAAGACGAGCCATTCATCAAGTGGCCTAGGAAGATGGGAGGAGATCCCTCGAAGAGGAATAATGCGCTGAGATGCGCTTTTCACAAAGAGGTAGGACATAAGACTGAGCATTGCAAAGCTCTTAAGTCCCACCTCGAAGAGCTGTCCCAGTTCGGGCACCTGAACGAATTCGTGTAGAAAAAGGCAGAGAAAGTTACTGCCCATAGAGAAGCAAGGCCTGACAACGTACTCGAAGACGATACCGTCCATGAATTCGCAGTAATTCATGGGGCATCCGATGCGAAACAGATTCAGGGTAATTCAGCTCACATGGAGGTAAAAAATCTTACAGCAGTGATGCAAGCTTTTCAGATTGATCCAGCGAAAACACAGTCAGGAAAGCGTCGACGAGCAGAGGACGTCGACTATAGTAAGCATATCGTGTTTACAGATGAAGATCTGGTGGGAGTGAGAACCCCACATCACGATGCTTTGATCATTACTCTAAGAATAGCGAACTATGACGTCGACAAATTGCTCTTCGACCAAGGAAGCTCATCTGAGGTGATGTATCTCGACATGTTCAGAAAATGGAAATTAAGCATCGCCGACCTAAAGGAAGCTATCGTCCCTTTTGTTGGCTTCGCGGGAAAGATGACTATGCCCTTGGGAAAGATCGCGCTGCCAGTAAGGGCAGAAAATGTTTCTAAAATGATCGAATTTCTGGTTGTCGACATTGACTCGCCATACCAGGCTATCCTCGGCCGAGGATGGCTACATGCAATGAAGGCAGTTTCCTCGACCTACCACCAGAAGCTCAAGTATGTGACCGAGCGAGGAGTAATGCAGATCCGTGGCGATCAAGCGATGGCAAGAAGATGCTTCATAGCGGCCATCCTTCCAAAACTAGAAAAGAAGGCCAACAAGTCCAGTAAAAGAATTGAAGAACAAGAAGGTCTGATACCTTCGAAATAGCAATTAAAGTACGAAAGACCCGGAGTAGAGGAGACCAGGCTTCTCCCCTCCGAACGGGTCATCGAGGACCTGGAGAAAGTCGCAGCTGGAGATAGCGACGATAGCAGGATTTTCTTAATTGGAGCTTCTCTCACAGATTAAGAGAAGAAGGAATTGACGGCCTTGCTAAGGAACAATAAAGACGTCTTCACATGGGAACCATACGAGCTGCTCAGAATTAATCCTAGTATGGTTTGTCATCAACTGCACGTTGATCCCACCTTCAAACCAATCGCGCAGAAGGCACGACGAACTACACCCGAGAAGGCAAAAGCCGTGGAAAAAGAAGTTGAAAAACTACTGGATGCAGGATCCATACGAGAAGTACAATTACCCAAGTGGTTTCCAACCCAGTAGTAATTCCAAAAAGCAACGGGAAGTGGAGAGTTTGCATCGACTTCACTGACCTCAACAGAGCGTGCCCTAAAGATAATTTCCCCTCCCAAAAATTTATCAACTGGTAGACGCCACTGCAGCTCATGAGAGAATGATTTTTCTAGACGCATACTCAGGGTATCATCAGATCCCTCTGTATACCCCAGACCAAGACAAAACAACATTCATCACCACAGTTGGGTTATAGTGCTACAAGGTCATGCCCTTCGGGCTCAAAAACACAGGGGGAAACCTTCCAGCGACTAGTCACCAAGATGTTCAAGGACCAGATGGGAGACACCATGGAGGTCTATATCGATGACATGCTCGTTAAAAGCAAGAAGAAAGAATACCACCTCTAAGACATATCAAGCACCTTCGAAATCCTCAGGAACTACCGAATGAAACTTAATGCGAGCAAGTGTTCTTTCGGAGTCCAGTCAGAAAAATTTCTTGGGTACTTGGTCAGTAAGAGAGGCATCGAGGCAAACCCATACCAGATCGATGTAATAAATAGGGTACAACCTCCTCGAACAATCTGAAACGTACAAAAGCTCACCAGTATGCTCGCTGCCTTAAACCGCTTTATCTCTAAGTCCTCCGAGAAGTGTAAGCCCTTCTTCCAGCTTCTAAAGGGAAATAAGACAGTAGAATGGAACCCAGATTGCTCGCAGGCATTGGATGAGCTCAAGGCTTATCTTAGCTCCCCACCTCTGCTCGTCATCCACAGCAAACAGATTCTTTGTACTTATACCTCTCTGTTTCCAACCACACTGTCAGTTTCGCATTAGTGTGCGAAATCGCAAGGATGTAACACCCCATTTATTACGCGAGCAAGACCCTACTAGACGTCGAGCAAAGATACCTACCACTAGAGAAGCTTGCCTTTGCACTAGTAGTGGTTTCGAGGAAGCTAAAGCACTATTTCGAAGCCCACACTATAATCGTCTTTACATCACACCCCCTTAAAGCAATCCTGAGGAAGGAGGATTTATCGGACAGACTGTCTAAATGGTCAGTCGAGCTCGGATGATTTGACATCCAATTTTAACCAAGGAATGCAATCAAGGGGCAGATCCTTGATGATTTTATAGCCGAATTCACAGGCGAGCAACCTCCCAACCAACCTCAAGCAGCGAGATAAAAGGGGAACGATGCGACGGAGGAAACCTGGAAATTATTCGTTGATGGAGCCTCCAACTCAAAGGGGGCAGGTGTAGGCATTGTCCTCATCACTCCAGAGGATATAATCCTTGAACAAGGAATCAGGCTTGGATTTACAGCCTCCAACAATGAAGCAGAATACGAAGCCTTAATAGCCGGTCTCCAGAAGGCGCACACTTTGGGAGCAAAGCATTTACAGGTGTTGGGCAATTCTCAATTAGTCTCTAATCAGATAAGTGGAGATTACAATGCAAAAGATGAAAGAATGGTAGCGTACCTCGCCTTAGTGAAAAGACTACTGGCGAGCTTCGAAGAGATCAATGTCCAGCAGTTTCCCAGAGGGCAGAATAGCTGCGCTGATGCCCTAACAGCCCTGAGTTCAACAGTCAATTCTGACTTAAAAAGAATAATCCCCATCGATTTCCTTGCTCATCTGAGCATTAACCGTAATAGCAAGCCGTCAGGTGTGGAACAGGTGCTCCAGGTAGGATCAGCTCCCAGCTGGATGGACCCTTTAAAGAACTATTTGAAGGATGGCACGCTCCCAGATGACAAGAAGACCGCCCACCAGATAAGAGTCAAAGATGCTTGCTTTCACTTATCTCCAGAGGGCAACCTATACAAGAGATCCTTTTTCAGTCCCTACCTTCAATGAGTTCACCCAAGGAATGTCGAGCAAGTTCTACATGAGATTCATGAAGGAATTTGTGGAAGCCATGTCAGAGGAAGATCTCTAGCTTTTCGAGCAATGAAGAAAGGCTATTGGTGGCCATATATGCAAAGGGACTCTGCGATGTATGTCCGCAAGTGCCTAAAATGCCAACTTCAAGCTCCTATGGTCCACCAACCTGCTAGCGACCTAAAATCACTGTCCGGCCCATGTCTATTCGCCCAATGGGGAATGGACATCGTAGGACCACTTCTTACCGCCATCGGCAATCGCAAATATCTGTAGGTCGCAACTGACTACTTCACCAAATGGATCGAGGCGGAACCCCTAGCTAACATCCGAGACACAGATATGATAAGGTTCATATGGAGAAATATAATCACCCGTTTTGGCATCCCAGAACCATCATCACTGATAATGGAACGCAGTTCGAGAGCGGATCCTTTCAGAGTTTTTGCGATGAACATGGAATTAGACACCATTTTAGCTCGGTGGCCTATCCTCAGAGCAATGGCCAAGCCGAGGCTTCCAACAAGACAATGATCTACGGATTAAAGAAATGATTAGAGCGAGCCAAAGGCGCGTGGGTAAATAAATTACCGCATATTCTATGGGCCTACCGAACCACTCCACTACGAGCAACGGGGGAAACCCCATTTTTACTGACATATGGAATGGAAGCAGTCATCCCATTAGAAGCAAGATTGCCAACAATGAGGTCCAGCCTCGTTTACCAAGGCCATAACGATGCAGCATTGCTCACTGAGCTCGACCTAGCCGACGAGCGCCGAGAGCTAGCCCTAGTAAAACTAGCGAGCTATCAAAAATAGCTCGCAAGACATTATAACAAGAAGGTCAATCCAAGGGCATTCCAAGTTGGGGACTACGTCCTAAGGAAAGTCCTGGGCACCGCAGTAAGACCATCAGAAGGTAAGTTAGGGCCCAACTGGGAAGGACCATTTAAGATAACAAGAAATGACCTGCAAGGAGCTTATCACTTGGAAACGCTGGAAGGCAGAGATATACCCCGAGCATGGAATGCAGCCAATCTCAAGAAATTCTATTTTTTAGATTCTTCCTTTGCATTGTACTTATGAGACTGAAACTCATTAATCAAAGTTGTTTAGCAGTTGCATTCTATGACGTGTCAGTTAACTAGTAGTATTTAGACTCTACAACTCACACACCCTTTACAAGTGAAAGGCACACTGATCATTACATCATAGCAGGGAAATAACCCTCCTCAGGTTTTCGTTATGAAATATGAAAGACCTCTCTTAGCATTGCCCTTGGCAATATATGAAGCCCTACAGGAGATCCTTAGGCTATATGGCCAAGTCAAAATTGGTCACCAAGCAATGTTTGGTTGAATAAAATCTTGATTGGATAAAACATCCAACACCAGGTGTGTCCTAGCCAATTGCCACACTTAGGCCTAAGGGAGTGTGACGACACAACCTAAAAGGTAAAGTGGGGCAGAATGGTATCTCGTTAGCGTACTGGACTGGAAGGACACTTACTTGATAATGCAAACATGCAAATCTAGTCAGTCAAGAGAGGCTCAAGATTATTGAACAAAGATGAGAAAAATATAATACATTTGTTTAGTCGGCAAATTCGCCCAAAACATAAGTTTTATATTAATTCATCATATTTACAACAATTGCAATACATGTTTAGTCGGCGAGCTCGCCCAAAACATTCACATTACATCACCTCAATATAAAATATACAAAGTTACTACTGGCAAAATCTTAATGAGGATGAGTCCTCTGAGCAAGGTAATCAGCCACTTGAGCTCTTCGGCCGTCATCGGGATGGGGAACCAGCTCCTCCTCAACTTCATTCGCATCCGACTCCAATAACTCCCGAGGGATGGCGTCGATGGGGATCCATTGATCATCTATCCGGAAGAGGTTAGGCATCAGGGTGGAAGGAGAAATCTCATGACGGTACTAGAGCATCGAGTTCCTCGGGACTTGCAGCTCCCTCAAGGCACTCAACCACCCCCTGATGAAGGCGAGCTCTTCAAACTCTATCAGCCTCGTTGGAGAATCTATCAAACCCTGATTGTAACCATCGACCCATATTCGTCGAGGTCCTTTCTTAAACAAATGACTCAACCGGGTGATGTCCCTCTGGATCCTAACAGCTATCACATAAGCTCGCTGGATATCACCACAAAGCTCTTCAATTTCCCTAGCTGAACCCCTGGTGTTCCTACCAGCTCGCGGAACGGTTGGAGGAGTAGGGCCTTGAAGCATAGGAGGAACATCACCCAGACCAGTTCTAGCTCGCAATGAGGAGGAACCTCGTAATACTGCAGGAGCAGTGCTCGGAGCATGCTCTCTAAGTCGCGAGACCTCTCTCCTCAAAGCTTCATTCTCCTGCTGAAGAACCTCCCCAACCTGGTTGATCTCGGAAGCATCTAGAAGCTTCGCCCTTAATGTATTCACCTCCTCTTGGACTGAAGCACCAACTTCTTCCATCTCTTGAAGCCTGTCCTTCAGCTTGGCCACAAGCTCAGACTCCTTATACTTCTGATTCCTTGATCTAAGCAATTTACAAAGATTAATAAAGGCTTGGCGAACCTGAGGACTTGCATTGGGACCAAGAGTCCTGCCCAATTGAGATGTGGCAGGAATATACTCTTCTGCATCAATCAACTACAAGGCATAAAAGAGCAAGGAAAGACAGATTCATTCAGCACACTAAGGGAATGAGAAACCTTTTTCATTTCATTAATAAGGGTTAAAGTACATCGAGCAGCAAAAAGAAAAAATTACAAACAGAAAAAGCATAGATACAAGGTAGTCCTAGAAGTAAAAATTAACTAGCAACCTCAGGCTGCCCATAAGTCGATGACTGCTTCCCTTTATCAGCATCAGCAGGAGCACCCCTCTTAGCAGGGATAACCTCTGTAGCCACAACAGGGTGAACGTCAGCAAAAATTATCTTGGAGACAGGGTCAGCGCTTTCGATAGCTGGGGCAGGGACTTCATCCACAACTGGCTTCGGCCCTGGGTCGTGCTCATCGAATAGAGGAGATAAAACATCCACTTCGGCAGCTAAGAGGCCTTGTTCCAGCCCTTCTTGAAATTCAGATGGCTAATGTAGCCTATCTGAACCTCAGCATCCTCGTATGCAGCAGCCCAACCAGAATTATATGAGTCTTCCCTGGCAGTGACTGCCTTAGACTCCTTCTTCTTCAGCTCCTCGGATATCACTCTGTTCTCTTCCACGACATCCAGCTTGCTCGATCAAACCAGGTCGTAGGCTTGTCGCAGCTCGTTTAATTCTTTAACTGCTGCGTCCCTCTCCCGATTGGCATTAGCAAGAGCTAGATCAGATGATATCCGAGCAGTAACCAGCCTCGAGCTCTATACCCCTCAACCTTAAGGCAGCATTTTGTTGCTCCAGCTCACCATTTCTCTTCACCAGCTCATCGCGAGAACGATAGAGCACGGCAAAGTCAGTCACAAACTGCAAGAAGAAGAAGACATCAGAAGAAGGAAGTGATGAAATTTATTAAAGCATTAGAAAAAGGAGACGATATTACCAAAGCTAGCCTCTGACTAGCTTGTAGGGCCAATTGATCAGACCCCAACGCCCTTTGGCGATCTATAGGAAGAACTTCTCTCTCGAGCAGCGCAGGGGCCAGTTGAGGAGAAATAGCAACTGAGGCCCCCTCGGGCAGTGAGGACACAGGAACGAAGGCCTGCCCAGCCTTCGTCCTCGATTCCATCTTTTTCCTCTCCTCCTCTTTCTCTTTCTCTATTCTCTTCTTCTTCTCCATCCTCTTCTTCTCCTCTATGTTCTTTTTCTCATCTTCCTTCTTTATCTCTCTCTCTCTCTCAATTGTTCTTCCTCTTTCCTCTTCCTCTCCTGCTCCTGAGCAGAAGACCGAGAGCCAGTAGCTACAACCCCGGTACTGGATTTCTGCTTCTTTGACCTCTGAGCGAGGAGCACGTGATCATCATCATCATCGTCCCGGATCAAGTTTTTCTTGGGAGGAACCATCTCCTCGCTTGAACTGCTGGACGTGCTCGAAGAATCTCAGGCTTCAGAAACTCCCTCCGAATCATAAGAGCTACCACCACTGGAGCTCCCCTCACCAAAATTGCCTTTCAATACCACCTACAATATCACTCTCAGAACTGCTCTCCTACTCATCCAACTGGATAGGATCAGCAGCAGTCTCTTCAGGGGTGTCAAATTCAGGGATACTATCTACCGGCCTCGCTATAAAGCTGGAACCGACATTTTTGTACTCGAGAAGGAAAGCAGCAGACCGGGGATGCTCATCGTCGGCTAAAGGCTCCCTGATATTCCAGGCCTTGATCAACTCAGAAAGACGAACCTCGCTGAGAGCAGGTTCCAAGTTCTTTGACCTCGCTGAAGAAAAAATAGGAAAAGTCAGAAAGATCACAAATCAGTAAGAAAATTGAATGGACAAAGCAAAGTCTACCTATGTATTCTTCCCCATAAAAGGGAACTGAGAAGCTATCAGATCTCGACCCCTCAAACTGGAGAGAAAACTGCCAATTTCTAGCAAGAAATCCCTCTTGCCAATAGTCATTATGGGAATCAGGTAGGTTAACTACCAATACCCTGTCAAGACTCCTAGCCTTGATATAGAGAACGCCAGAACTAGTTCGAGAGAAAGAATAGCAAAAGCAGACCTAGGCGAGCCCTAACTTGGTACTATATAACTGATTTATTCTATGAACACCATTAATTATCTTCCACATATTGGGCGAACACTGTGTAGGAACAATATTGAAATAACCAAAGAAGTGCAAGAACAGATTGTTGGGAGGAAAAGTAAGCCCCCTTGGGAAAGCAATAAGACATGGATCCAATGAGCACCTTTTATCTCTCTAACATTTCTAGGGGAGAGTCACACTCAATCTCTACCCACTCCGGGATATTATAGAACTTCCTAAACTCAGACACTGACCTATTATCGATCTTTGCCATTGGAAAACTACAAATTCAAAGAGAAAATACAAATAGAAGGCATAGGAGACTTACAAGATAAAAGCTCGACTCGAACGATGAAGAATCACGAGCCCAAATGATAAGAAAGCAATAAGAATAGAGACTGAGAGAAGAGAACATGAATCGCTAGAGCTCACAGAAAATAGGAGAGTACTGGGAAGCTTTAAATGACGACTTCTCTGAATAAAACCTTTAAGTGTTACTAATCATAGTGCACAGACCACGAAGCGGGTGTCGCCAGAATCAGTCCTCAAACTTTGGGAAGAGTTGCATGATGTACGAAGGAGCCATTATGACAAATCATTTAAATTTATTGAGCCCAAAGCATGGCCCAACAAACTTAGGGGCAATTGTGGGTACCCGAAATTAGAATGATGGGCCTGGACGAGTATCCCAATTGTGGCGGCCCAAAGTCCAGACCCTCCATATCTTAACCGATTATGATTCAATCTCCTCCCATGTTCCCATTAAGAGAGGTTCTAGGAAGAGATGGAAAACGTGGGGGATTCCAACACCCCCACTTACTAGAATGAAAATGTATATAATAAACCCTAGGTCCAGGGCAAAGGACACATCGTATTCTCTGTAATCACTCCCCAGAGTATATCAAAATAACACTGACTGCACCACCGTGGACGTAGGCACCTCTTTGCTGAACCACGTACATCCTTTGTTGTGTGATTGGCATTTTGCATTCCTTATTCTTGCTTGGTGATTGCGTTTTTCTTATCTATTTGTGTTGCATAATAATTGTCACCACATATATATATATATATATATATATATATATATGTGTGTGTGTGTGTGTGTGGGTGTGTGTGTGTGTGTGTGTGTGTGTGTGGGTGTGGGTGTGTGTGTGTGTGGGTGTGTGTGGGTGTGAGAGATATATTTATGTGAAGCATACCCATCTAGTGTCCCCAGGCTAGTGAATGAAGGGAGAGTATAGTCCCCAAGTCATAGCGCTATATTAATGATTTTGCTATTTATTCATAGTGAGGTAATTGTGGGTATGGTTATGACTCATTGTCGAAGAACTATAGTGACCTCCATTAAGTTTGTGATTTCTTTTACCCAGTTAGTGTGAGAGTCCAACCGCTGGTAACCCAGATGCTGTGAGTATTCCCTGGATAATGATATCATTGTAGAGATTCGCATCCAGTGAGATATTACTCTGAGGGATGGCTGATGATGCCAGAAATGGTATTACCAAATCAATTTAAATATCTAAGCTCAATCCACTATAACAATGGAGTATGAACAAACATATAAATGCATAAGGAGGTGAGGCAAAGAGAAGGAAGACAACAATCTAAGTGGTACTCCACTGTGAGTGTGTGAGTAAATTCCACTAAGAAATGGCTCTAATGGCCTTTAGATACAGATCACTTAACTTTCTCTCTCCATGCTTCCATTTTAGCAGAGTTTCAGTAGGGTTTCGTATTAAGGTCCTTTACAAAGATGTAGAAGACAATTTTCTATAGTGCTTGGGAAGTTTAATGTACCCCCCCCCCCCCCCCATGCTTCCATTTTAGCAGAGTTTCAGTAGGGTTTCGTATTAAGGTCCTTTACAAAGATGTAGAAGACAATTTTCTGTAGTGCTTGGGAAGTTTAATGTACCCCCCCCCCCCCCAAGCATGTAATAAGCATGTGTGGAATGTTGTTAACCAATGAGGTTGTGCCATCTGTCATGACTACATGTAGGTCATGATGATCAAATATTACCCCACGTGTGAGGGTGATATGGTTATAATGGTTTGGTCCATGTGGGATCCGCAACTCCTATGCATTCTCCAATCCACGTGCTCTGCTAGTTGTCTACTCATCGGTTGTCGAGGCTAGGCCAAGGTCGAGTTGTCAAGATGGGTCCACTAATGATGTGGTGACTGTCATGCCGAACTATCTTTGGTCGGCCATTGTCCTCCGAAGATGACGGACGATGCCGAGGGTACTAGTGTCATGACATGTTATTAGTGTTGTTGATTGAGTCCTCGGTCGAGGACAAGGCACCAGGTGATTTACAGGGGTCGATCCATGTTGAGTCTCACGCCGAGTCATAACTCACTCTGTTGAACGCTTTGGTATTAGAGGGCATTGTCCGAGTGGGTCCACTTTGTGGAAGAATCTATACTTGGTGTATCAATCACTCTCGAGACCTTAGTATCTTATGTGAGTGAGAGACTAAGGGATAAATCATCTACAGGCAGACATTAATGAGTCATCCTTTCGCATGTTAGGTTTGGTGCATTGACTAAGGAAATTGAGTGACACTTGGCAGACATTGTGTGGAATGATGTGTGCCTCAACAATGACAGATTTAAGTTTGCCCTAGGGAATTTTTCCATAATGATGATAGCATTGGAATTTGTTCACACTCATCACAAGTATTTAAATGGTTTAAAAAACATTTTTCTCTTTCCACTCTTTCTTCTTTGCGCGCAAGCCTTTTCTCTCTCTAGAACTAGTCTCTCTCTCCTTTAGCTCGGGCGTTTTCAGGCAAGATTTTTTTGTTCACACTACTTCTCCTTTCGTCTTTCCCTTTCAGTTATCTTCCTCAATCACCATTTCAAATCTTTAGCCTTTGTTCTTTGTGTTTTTGAATTTTCATATTTTCTGGTGAGGTTTTAATTTTTCGGCAGCCTTCACCAGTAGTCTTGGGGATACCATTGGGTGAGTTTTTGGTGGTTATTTAGCTTGGTGTTAAATATTTTAGGTTTTGAAACCCTCCTCATCCTTTGTAGCCATTGGTTTACCCTCTAGTTCAATTTCGGTGTAACTCCGACGAACGTGTTCTTTGTTATTCTTGCTTGAAAACGATTCAACTTGCCCTTTTGATCCATTGGTCAATAATAGTCAAACACTGAACTGTTTGTGCCCCTCAAACCTTTAGCCTCTTGTTACTCAAGTTTAAGCTTGGCTTTTTGGATGTTAAAGACTCTCTGCGAGTTAGTAGATTAGTATCCCACACTTAGGGAGAGATACTTCCTGAGAGATACATAGGATAGAGGAAGAGGCCAAGGAAAGACGTAGGGTCGACCCAAATTTCATTCGTCCAATTTTTCCCATTCGTTTAAATACTATTCTACCCTCTTCTTCTGAGGTTGCTAGAGACAAAATGCCTAACTCGTCCTCTACTCCGACTGATAGTAAAGATTCATTTGAAGAGGCTATGAGAGTATCACCCACACGTCCTGTGGGGTCTGAGGCAGCCGAGAGATCATCTCGGACGTTGTCTTCTCGTGACGATGACTCTTCGGTCCAAATTATGGACGATGGGTCTTCAAGTGAGGAAGATTCTTCGATTCAAATGAATAGCCTCTTATATTAGTGTGTGATATATAAGTATGGATATACTTGATGTGATTAGTATATTGTATATATATGTGTGTGAAAATATATATATATACGGACAAATTAAGGAATATAATGAGCAATAAATTATATACATCTGAGAGGATGAAATCCGAAATGCTAAATGATACACGTATATGTAGAAAGATAAAAATATATACGAGTTAATGACACTAATGTATGAATAGTATGTAAATAACTAGTGAAAGTTATTTGAAATAAATTGATAAATTATAAATGAGAATTATAATGAATAAGTTGAGGCGAACACTTAAAATAAATTCTAAGTATATAATAATATGTGCGGGGTATAAGGCGGCGTATGAGACTTAGATGGTGGGTGATGCTAGTTAGGCTGGGTAGCGTAACTAGAGTGTTTAAAATACATGCGTCAGGTGCGCACTTTAGATGAGGGGTGAGGACTATCTCATGGGAATGCGACACCAGTTTAAATATGAAAGATTGCATAACATATTATTAATGTATTTTAAACACTTGCTAGATATTTTCAAAAATGTTTTGGGTCGTATGCAAAATACTTTCAAAACAGTTAGGTTTCCAGACACAGGGACGCTTGGATGAATCATTCTTTTAGTCTGACAATACGGTAGTAGCTATGGATGCTTGCAGGGATTTGTAACACCCCACGCATTCCTAGCGTCGGCCGCCACCAAGACTACGTCGAGCGCTACTAAATAAATTATCATTCATAGCATGTCAGAGATATGAGACATATAAAATTCAGTTCACATGACATTAATTAAATTGATCCAACATTTAATAACCATTCATGCAATAATAAAAATCCATCACCGTGATAATCTCCAATAATCCAATCTCCAAATAAATAAATCCCAAATAATAATCCAAACGTAAATGGCTGAATAAACCGTAAACAACTGTGGAACCAAGTTGGCCACCAAATACATAATAAACTCTCATAATAAAAATGCGGCAAAATGAAAATAAAACTAACAACTAAGCATCTAAAATGAAATCCAGTTGCACCTTAAAACTCTCCAAATAATCCTGTGCAACTACTCCAGTGCTAAACCATAAATGTTAGTCAACGCAATGCATCGGAGCCCATCACATGTATACTAGCTACCCTTATCAAAAAGGGTCTTTGAACCCAGATAATAGCATTATATGTAATAAACACGATAGTAGAATATTTTAAATTAAACGAGATATAATAATCAGCGAGTAAGAATAAATTACTATGTATCCACTTCTAAGTCATCCATAAGGTCCAAGTCCAATTATTTACATTTAACAGCTGCTAATTACTTAATTTAAATCCATTAACCCTAAGATTATTTTCTTCCAACATTATTATCCGTTGCGGGACTCCCTCTTAAAGCCTTATATCGTTTTAGTTGCGGTACTCCCGCTAAAAGTTCTAAGTCGCACCCATTCCCCTCACTATAGCCAGTCATCCCGGTAGACTGTCAACTCTGCACGTGATCATGAGGTTCCACGCACGACACGTCACTATAGCTTAATTGTCAGCCCGCACATACTCGTGACACTACACACGTATGTGACTTCATTCATATTAAGCTATACTCATGAGCCTTCATTCATATTAATCTCTATTTTTTTAAGAAAACACGTGTATTTAGTGTGTAGGCCATAATTACTATGCATAATACTAAGGGACAGCAATGGAGGTAACCATGCCAGAGATTTGTTTGAAGAAATCTGAACGGATGAACGTGTTCCTCACGAAGAGATGACAAAGATTCGTTCCTGAATCAACTTAAGAAAAATCAGGTTTTGGCCTTCAAAACTTGGACTGAAATCTTAGTTTAAATGGGTCTAGGGTTTGGAGATAGAAGAAGGCATAAAAGATGGGAGATTAATGCTCTTGGGGGTTAGAAAAATGAGTTTTAAAAGTCCTAACCCCGAAATATATATATATATATATATGTATATATATAGTGGAAGAATTTAAATAAACTAAAACCCTATAAAACCAAAGCAGCGCCGGATCTGATCCATTCCGAATCGATTCGGAATCCAGACGGAATCGATTCGGTGTGGTCAGGTGGCCAAGAACGCCACACAAATTATATACAAGTTAAAAATCCCGATTTCTCCCCCGATTCCAATTTTGATTAAAAATCTCACTTTCCAACAATAAAAACCAACATCTTTAATTACTAAAACAATAATCAATTCCAAGAATTTTATTTTTTTTAATTCCGAGTTAATTTAATTAAAGTCCGATTTAATTTTACGGGGTGTTACATACTTCCACACTAGCACAGGAATTTAGTCCTCAAAATTCGACGAAGCGTAAACGTGCAACATAAATTAAGGCTCACATATGCCTTCCCATAAATATCGCGATTAGGCGCCCATACACCTAATCCTACTCGCGCGTACACAGTAGAAAATAATATATATATATATATATATAACTATCTAAGAAAAATAATACGTACCATGCTACTAGCCACATCATGGCTCTTGCGGCGTCTGCCCCGCCTGAGGCTCTCGTGTCAGAAGCATATAGCACCTACCCACTGAGGTCACTGTCGGTGCTGCCATTGATGGCGCTCCCTATACAACTGGCGCTGCCAGTGCCGGAGGCCCTTGTCCCTGTGGGCCTTGTGCTCCCTGACCCTACTGGTTTTGCGCCTTTGGACACCTAGAGGCTCGGTGCCCTATCTCCCCCCAACTAAAACACGTGCCCATAAAAGGTCCGAACTACCTATTTGGCACTCGCTCATAGAACTGTCCTTGCCCCTTCCCCTGAGGGCCCTATGGGACACTACTTCCCTGCTCATCCTGACCTGTCCTATATCTCTTCCATGCCTGGTCATCATAGCCCTTGTTCTCTCCTCCTTATTCATTTGTCTCTTGTCTTTTCCCCAATTTCTTTTGATAATTTACTTTCTCCTGCCATAGCAACACCACGACGTCCACCACCTGAGTGTATGTAGTGTACGTCGACCAAGACAAACCTTTGATAAAACACTCCATCTTCTTCACCTTAGTATTGACCTCCTCCAGTACGAACTTCAATAAATTTGTAAACACTTTCTCATATTCGACAAGGGATTATGATCCTTGTTCCAAGTCCAGAAATTGTCTCTTCTTTGCACTCCTAATTGCATACGAAAAATACTTATCATTAAATTTGATCAGAAAATCTCCATAATTCAACCGATCCTTGTCCTCTAATGCGGTGACACTCTCCCACCACTCTAAAGTATCTCCTGCCAGCTTGAACGTAGCCAACATCTATTTCTGCACATCATTGAAGTTCACCATCCTCAAGTGTTGCTCCATGTATCTCCTCCACTGTTGAGCAACTATTGGGTTAGGTCCTCTTGTAAAGGTGGAAGGATTGCCCTTGTGGAAACTGGCTCTCACCCTATCCCCGGTCGAAGTGAGTGTACCCTACTGCTGAGCCTCCAAAGTCACCCACCTTTGTCTCCCCATTTTGATACCAACTGTCGGAGCCTCACGCACTATCTCCGCCAAATCCTCGGCGTCCAATGAAAACTTCATATGTCTCTCCTGATTTGCAAAACTAGAAATGGAACCCTCTCTCCTATCTCTAAAGCGCCTAGTGTTCGCCATCTTAAAAGATAGGAACAAAACAATATCAGACTCGAAATCATTAAGAGTACAAATCATCAAAAGGAATCAAGGACAAGTAATGTGGAAGCTAAAATAGACTCACAACCTACGAGACTTACGACCATGATCTGATACCAATTGTAACTCGCCCCGCATTCCTGGCATTGGTCGCCACCAAGACTACGTTGGGCGCTAATAAATAAATTATTGTTCTTAGCATCTGACAGATATGAGACATATAAAATTCATTACACAAGATAATAATTAAATTGATCCAACAGTTAATAATCATTCATGCGATAATAAAATCCATCACCATACTAATCTCCAAAAATCCAATCTCTAAATAAATAATTCCCAAATAATAATCCAAAATGTAAATGGATGAATAAATCAGAAACAATTGTGGAACCGAGTGGGCCACCAAATCCATAATAAAATCTCATAATAAAAATGCGATGGAAATAAAAATTAAAAAAATGACTAAGCTTCAAAAATGAAATCCAACTGCGTCATAAAAATCTCCAAATAATCCTGTGCAGCTACTCCAGCGCTAAACCTGAAATGTTAGTAGACGCAATGGGTCAAAGCCCACCGCATGGATACTATCTATTCCTCTCAAATAGGATCCTTGAACCTAGACAATATCATTATAAGTAATAAACACGACAGTAGAATATTTTACATTAAACGTGATACAATAATCAGCGAGTAAGAATAAATTAATATCTATCCATTTCTATGTCATCCCCGAGGTCCAAGTCCAATTATTTACATTTAATAACAGCTAATTACTTAATTTAATTCCATTAACTTGGTGATTATTTTCTTCCAACATTAATATCCATTGTGGGACTCCCGCTTAAAGTCTTATATCATTTTAATTGCGGTACTCCCGATAAAAGATCTACGCCACACCCAATCCCCTCACGATGGCCAGTTAGCCCAGTTCCCTATTAGCTCTGCACCCACTCGTGAGGTTCCATGCACGACACATCATGATAGCTCGTCAGCCTATCCTCCGATGCAGCTACAAAAAGAAATTCAAGGGCAACATCTGATGCGATGAAGTAGTGGCAGCTAAAAGTCAAAGCAATAGGCTGACTTCTTAAATAACTTTATTGATTCACCTGCTGATGATTGAAGTTGGTCTTCTAACTACTATAACTATTGGTGGATTCTTCTCCCAACTCCTTTAGCACCATCCATCGATTTAATTATCAAGCCTCACAAACTCGTGACGCCACACACACCCATGTCGTTATAGCCAGTCGACCTGTTTAAAAATCAGCCATGCATATACTCGCACTTCCAATATATTTTAATACCCATTTTTTATCTTAGGCATTAATTCTCAATTTCTCAAGTTTTCTCATTTTTATCTCAAATTAAACCTGCCCTTTTTATTGACATAAAATCCTCAAACACTCTTAGTCCCATACCAAAAGGTCTCCAATCCACAAGTATTTCCTAGCCTACCATTTAGGAAGAAAAAAAATTAACAAACACCACTTAACCTCACTCCTAGGCTCACTAAACCACGGA